>JAECXS010000002.1:0-2500000 GCA_018153105.1 Drosophila rufa
TCGGCACAACTATCGGTATCGATGGCTAAAGCTATTGGTAAGCTATTGTGCAACTATCGGGAAAGGTATCGGAAATGATCGGGAAAAGTATCGGAAACTACCGGGGAAACTATCGGGAAAATATCGGAAAACTATCGGAAAAAATCGGGAAAACTATCGGTAAAACTATCGGTACCCCATCCGATAACTATCGGCACAACTATCGGTATCGATGGCTAAAGCTATTGGTAAGCTATTGTGCAACTATCGGGAAAGGTATCGGAAATGATCGGGAAAAGTATCGGAAACTACCGGGGAAACTATCGGGAAAATATCGGAAAACTATCGGAAAAAAATCGGGAAAACTATCGGTAAAACTATCGGTAAAAACTATCGGTAACCTATCCGATAACTATCGGCACAACTATCGGTATCGATGGCTAAAGCTATTGGTAAGCTATTGTGCAACTATCGGGAAAGGTATCGGAAATGATCGGGAAAAGTATCGGAAACTACCGGGGAAACTATCGGGAAAATATCGGAAAACTATCGGAAAAAATCGGGAAAACTATCGGGAAAACTATCGGTAAAAACTATCGGTAACCTATCCGATAACTATCGGCACAACTATCGGTATCGATGGCTAAAGCTATTGGTAAGCTATTGTGCAACTATCGGGAAAGGTATCGGAAATGATCGGGAAAAGTATCGGAAACTACCGGGGAAACTATCGGGAAAATATCGGAAAACTATCGGAAAAAATCGGGAAAACTATCGGTAAAACTATCGGTAAAAACTATCGGTAACCTATCCGATAACTATCGGCACAACTATCGGTATCGATGGCTAAAGCTATTGGTAAGCTATTGTGCAACTATCGGGAAAGGTATCGGAAATGATCGGGAAAAGTATCGGAAACTACCGGGGAAACTATCGGGAAAATATCGGAAAACTATCGGAAAAAATCGGGAAAACTATCGGTAAAACTATCGGTAAAAACTATCGGTAACCTATCCGATAACTATCGGCACAACTATCGGTATCGATGGCTAAAGCTATTGGTAAGCTATTGTGCAACTATCGGGAAAGGTATCGGAAATGATCGGGAAAAGTATCGGAAACTACCGGGGAAACTATCGGGAAAATATCGGAAAACTATCGGAAAAAATCGGGAAAACTATCGGTAAAACTATCGGTAAAAACTATCGGTAACCTATCCGATAACTATCGGCACAACTATCGGTATCGATGGCTAAAGCTATTGGTAAGCTATTGTGCAACTATCGGGAAAGGTATCGGAAATGATCGGGAAAAGTATCGGAAACTACCGGGGAAACTATCGGGAAAATATCGGAAAACTATCGGAAAAAATCGGGAAAACTATCGGTAAAACTATCGGTAAAAACTATCGGTAACCTATCCGATAACTATCGGCACAACTATCGGTATCGATGGCTAAAGCTATTGGTAAGCTATTGTGCAACTATCGGGAAAGGTATCGGAAATGATCGGGAAAAGTATCGGAAACTACCGGGGAAACTATCGGGAAAATATCGGAAAACTATCGGAAAAAATCGGGAAAACTATCGGTAAAACTATCGGTAAAAACTATCGGTAACCTATCCGATAACTATCGGCACAACTATCGGTATCGATGGCTAAAGCTATTGGTAAGCTATTGTGCAACTATCGGGAAAGGTATCGGAAATGATCGGGAAAAGTATCGGAAACTACCGGGGAAACTATCGGGAAAATATCGGAAAACTATCGGAAAAAATCGGGAAAACTATCGGTAAAACTATCGGTAAAAACTATCGGTAACCTATCCGATAACTATCGGCACAACTATCGGTATCGATGGCTAAAGCTATTGGTAAGCTATTGTGCAACTATCGGGAAAGGTATCGGAAATGATCGGGAAAAGTATCGGAAACTACCGGGGAAACTATCGGGAAAATATCGGAAAACTATCGGAAAAAATCGGGAAAACTATCGGTAAAACTATCGGTAAAAACTATCGGTAACCTATCCGATAACTATCGGCACAACTATCGGTATCGATGGCTAAAGCTATTGGTAAGCTATTGTGCAACTATCGGGAAAGGTATCGGAAATGATCGGGAAAAGTATCGGAAACTACCGGGGAAACTATCGGGAAAATATCGGAAAACTATCGGAAAAAATCGGGAAAACTATCGGTAAAACTATCGGTAAAAACTATCGGTAACCTATCCGATAACTATCGGCACAACTATCGGTATCGATGGCTAAAGCTATTGGTAAGCTATTGTGCAACTATCGGGAAAGGTATCGGAAATGATCGGGAAAAGTATCGGAAACTACCGGGGAAACTATCGGGAAAATATCGGAAAACTATCGGAAAAAATCGGGAAAACTATCGGTAAAACTATCGGTAAAAACTATCGGTAACCTATCCGATAACTATCGGCACAACTATCGGTATCGATGGCTAAAGCTATTGGTAAGCTATTGTGCAACTATCGGGAAAGGTATCGGAAATGATCGGGAAAAGTATCGGAAACTACCGGGGAAACTATCGGGAAAATATCGGAAAACTATCGGAAAAAATCGGGAAAACTATCGGTAAAACTATCGGTAAAAACTATCGGTAACCTATCCGATAACTATCGGCACAACTATCGGTATCGATGGCTAAAGCTATTGGTAAGCTATTGTGCAACTATCGGGAAAGGTATCGGAAATGATCGGGAAAAGTATCGGAAACTACCGGGGAAACTATCGGGAAAATATCGGAAAACTATCGGAAAAAATCGGGAAAACTATCGGTAAAACTATCGGTAAAAACTATCGGTAACCTATCCGATAACTATCGGCACAACTATCGGTATCGATGGCTAAAGCTATTGGTAAGCTATTGTGCAACTATCGGGAAAGGTATCGGAAATGATCGGGAAAAGTATCGGAAACTACCGGGGAAACTATCGGGAAAATATCGGAAAACTATCGGAAAAAATCGGGAAAACTATCGGTAAAACTATCGGTAAAAACTATCGGTAACCTATCCGATAACTATCGGCACAACTATCGGTATCGATGGCTAAAGCTATTGGTAAGCTATTGTGCAACTATCGGGAAAGGTATCGGAAATGATCGGGAAAAGTATCGGAAACTACCGGGGAAACTATCGGGAAAATATCGGAAAACTATCGGAAAAAATCGGGAAAACTATCGGTAAAACTATCGGTAAAAACTATCGGTAACCTATCCGATAACTATCGGCACAACTATCGGTATCGATGGCTAAAGCTATTGGTAAGCTATTGTGCAACTATCGGGAAAGGTATCGGAAATGATCGGGAAAAGTATCGGAAACTACCGGGGAAACTATCGGGAAAATATCGGAAAACTATCGGAAAAAATCGGGAAAACTATCGGTAAAACTATCGGTAAAAACTATCGGTAACCTATCCGATAACTATCGGCACAACTATCGGTATCGATGGCTAAAGCTATTGGTAAGCTATTGTGCAACTATCGGGAAAGGTATCGGAAATGATCGGGAAAAGTATCGGAAACTACCGGGGAAACTATCGGGAAAATATCGGAAAACTATCGGAAAAAATCGGGAAAACTATCGGTAAAACTATCGGTAAAAACTATCGGTAACCTATCCGATAACTATCGGCACAACTATCGGTATCGATGGCTAAAGCTATTGGTAAGCTATTGTGCAACTATCGGGAAAGGTATCGGAAATGATCGGGAAAAGTATCGGAAACTACCGGGGAAACTATCGGGAAAATATCGGAAAACTATCGGAAAAAATCGGGAAAACTATCGGTAAAACTATCGGTAAAAACTATCGGTAACCTATCCGATAACTATCGGCACAACTATCGGTATCGATGGCTAAAGCTATTGGTAAGCTATTGTGCAACTATCGGGAAAGGTATCGGAAATGATCGGGAAAAGTATCGGAAACTACCGGGGAAACTATCGGGAAAATATCGGAAAACTATCGGAAAAAATCGGGAAAACTATCGGTAAAACTATCGGTAAAAACTATCGGTAACCTATCCGATAACTATCGGCACAACTATCGGTATCGATGGCTAAAGCTATTGGTAAGCTATTGTGCAACTATCGGGAAAGGTATCGGAAATGATCGGGAAAAGTATCGGAAACTACCGGGGAAACTATCGGGAAAATATCGGAAAACTATCGGAAAAAATCGGGAAAACTATCGGTAAAACTATCGGTAAAAACTATCGGTAACCTATCCGATAACTATCGGCACAACTATCGGTATCGATGGCTAAAGCTATTGGTAAGCTATTGTGCAACTATCGGGAAAGGTATCGGAAATGATCGGGAAAAGTATCGGAAACTACCGGGGAAACTATCGGGAAAATATCGGAAAACTATCGGAAAAAATCGGGAAAACTATCGGTAAAACTATCGGTAAAAACTATCGGTAACCTATCCGATAACTATCGGCACAACTATCGGTATCGATGGCTAAAGCTATTGGTAAGCTATTGTGCAACTATCGGGAAAGGTATCGGAAATGATCGGGAAAAGTATCGGAAACTACCGGGGAAACTATCGGGAAAATATCGGAAAACTATCGGAAAAAATCGGGAAAACTATCGGTAAAACTATCGGTAAAAACTATCGGTAACCTATCCGATAACTATCGGCACAACTATCGGTATCGATGGCTAAAGCTATTGGTAAGCTATTGTGCAACTATCGGGAAAGGTATCGGAAATGATCGGGAAAAGTATCGGAAACTACCGGGGAAACTATCGGGAAAATATCGGAAAACTATCGGAAAAAATCGGGAAAACTATCGGTAAAACTATCGGTAAAAACTATCGGTAACCTATCCGATAACTATCGGCACAACTATCGGTATCGATGGCTAAAGCTATTGGTAAGCTATTGTGCAACTATCGGGAAAGGTATCGGAAATGATCGGGAAAAGTATCGGAAACTACCGGGGAAACTATCGGGAAAATATCGGAAAACTATCGGAAAAAATCGGGAAAACTATCGGTAAAACTATCGGTAAAAACTATCGGTAACCTATCCGATAACTATCGGCACAACTATCGGTATCGATGGCTAAAGCTATTGGTAAGCTATTGTGCAACTATCGGGAAAGGTATCGGAAATGATCGGGAAAAGTATCGGAAACTACCGGGGAAACTATCGGGAAAATATCGGAAAACTATCGGAAAAAATCGGGAAAACTATCGGTAAAACTATCGGTAAAAACTATCGGTAACCTATCCGATAACTATCGGCACAACTATCGGTATCGATGGCTAAAGCTATTGGTAAGCTATTGTGCAACTATCGGGAAAGGTATCGGAAATGATCGGGAAAAGTATCGGAAACTACCGGGGAAACTATCGGGAAAATATCGGAAAACTATCGGAAAAAATCGGGAAAACTATCGGTAAAACTATCGGTAAAAACTATCGGTAACCTATCCGATAACTATCGGCACAACTATCGGTATCGATGGCTAAAGCTATTGGTAAGCTATTGTGCAACTATCGGGAAAGGTATCGGAAATGATCGGGAAAAGTATCGGAAACTACCGGGGAAACTATCGGGAAAATATCGGAAAACTATCGGAAAAAATCGGGAAAACTATCGGTAAAACTATCGGTAAAAACTATCGGTAACCTATCCGATAACTATCGGCACAACTATCGGTATCGATGGCTAAAGCTATTGGTAAGCTATTGTGCAACTATCGGGAAAGGTATCGGAAATGATCGGGAAAAGTATCGGAAACTACCGGGGAAACTATCGGGAAAATATCGGAAAACTATCGGAAAAAATCGGGAAAACTATCGGTAAAACTATCGGTAAAAACTATCGGTAACCTATCCGATAACTATCGGCACAACTATCGGTATCGATGGCTAAAGCTATTGGTAAGCTATTGTGCAACTATCGGGAAAGGTATCGGAAATGATCGGGAAAAGTATCGGAAACTACCGGGGAAACTATCGGGAAAATATCGGAAAACTATCGGAAAAAATCGGGAAAACTATCGGTAAAACTATCGGTAAAAACTATCGGTAACCTATCCGATAACTATCGGCACAACTATCGGTATCGATGGCTAAAGCTATTGGTAAGCTATTGTGCAACTATCGGGAAAGGTATCGGAAATGATCGGGAAAAGTATCGGAAACTACCGGGGAAACTATCGGGAAAATATCGGAAAACTATCGGAAAAAATCGGGAAAACTATCGGTAAAACTATCGGTAAAAACTATCGGTAACCTATCCGATAACTATCGGCACAACTATCGGTATCGATGGCTAAAGCTATTGGTAAGCTATTGTGCAACTATCGGGAAAGGTATCGGAAATGATCGGGAAAAGTATCGGAAACTACCGGGGAAACTATCGGGAAAATATCGGAAAACTATCGGAAAAAATCGGGAAAACTATCGGTAAAACTATCGGTAAAAACTATCGGTAACCTATCCGATAACTATCGGCACAACTATCGGTATCGATGGCTAAAGCTATTGGTAAGCTATTGTGCAACTATCGGGAAAGGTATCGGAAATGATCGGGAAAAGTATCGGAAACTACCGGGGAAACTATCGGGAAAATATCGGAAAACTATCGGAAAAAATCGGGAAAACTATCGGTAAAACTATCGGTAAAAACTATCGGTAACCTATCCGATAACTATCGGCACAACTATCGGTATCGATGGCTAAAGCTATTGGTAAGCTATTGTGCAACTATCGGGAAAGGTATCGGAAATGATCGGGAAAAGTATCGGAAACTACCGGGGAAACTATCGGGAAAATATCGGAAAACTATCGGAAAAAATCGGGAAAACTATCGGTAAAACTATCGGTAAAAACTATCGGTAACCTATCCGATAACTATCGGCACAACTATCGGTATCGATGGCTAAAGCTATTGGTAAGCTATTGTGCAACTATCGGGAAAGGTATCGGAAATGATCGGGAAAAGTATCGGAAACTACCGGGGAAACTATCGGGAAAATATCGGAAAACTATCGGAAAAAATCGGGAAAACTATCGGTAAAACTATCGGTAAAAACTATCGGTAACCTATCCGATAACTATCGGCACAACTATCGGTATCGATGGCTAAAGCTATTGGTAAGCTATTGTGCAACTATCGGGAAAGGTATCGGAAATGATCGGGAAAAGTATCGGAAACTACCGGGGAAACTATCGGGAAAATATCGGAAAACTATCGGAAAAAATCGGGAAAACTATCGGTAAAACTATCGGTAAAAACTATCGGTAACCTATCCGATAACTATCGGCACAACTATCGGTATCGATGGCTAAAGCTATTGGTAAGCTATTGTGCAACTATCGGGAAAGGTATCGGAAATGATCGGGAAAAGTATCGGAAACTACCGGGGAAACTATCGGGAAAATATCGGAAAACTATCGGAAAAAATCGGGAAAACTATCGGTAAAACTATCGGTAAAAACTATCGGTAACCTATCCGATAACTATCGGCACAACTATCGGTATCGATGGCTAAAGCTATTGGTAAGCTATTGTGCAACTATCGGGAAAGGTATCGGAAATGATCGGGAAAAGTATCGGAAACTACCGGGGAAACTATCGGGAAAATATCGGAAAACTATCGGAAAAAATCGGGAAAACTATCGGTAAAACTATCGGTAAAAACTATCGGTAACCTATCCGATAACTATCGGCACAACTATCGGTATCGATGGCTAAAGCTATTGGTAAGCTATTGTGCAACTATCGGGAAAGGTATCGGAAATGATCGGGAAAAGTATCGGAAACTACCGGGGAAACTATCGGGAAAATATCGGAAAACTATCGGAAAAAATCGGGAAAACTATCGGTAAAACTATCGGTAAAAACTATCGGTAACCTATCCGATAACTATCGGCACAACTATCGGTATCGATGGCTAAAGCTATTGGTAAGCTATTGTGCAACTATCGGGAAAGGTATCGGAAATGATCGGGAAAAGTATCGGAAACTACCGGGGAAACTATCGGGAAAATATCGGAAAACTATCGGAAAAAATCGGGAAAACTATCGGTAAAACTATCGGTAAAAACTATCGGTAACCTATCCGATAACTATCGGCACAACTATCGGTATCGATGGCTAAAGCTATTGGTAAGCTATTGTGCAACTATCGGGAAAGGTATCGGAAATGATCGGGAAAAGTATCGGAAACTACCGGGGAAACTATCGGGAAAATATCGGAAAACTATCGGAAAAAATCGGGAAAACTATCGGTAAAACTATCGGTAAAAACTATCGGTAACCTATCCGATAACTATCGGCACAACTATCGGTATCGATGGCTAAAGCTATTGGTAAGCTATTGTGCAACTATCGGGAAAGGTATCGGAAATGATCGGGAAAAGTATCGGAAACTACCGGGGAAACTATCGGGAAAATATCGGAAAACTATCGGAAAAAATCGGGAAAACTATCGGTAAAACTATCGGTAAAAACTATCGGTAACCTATCCGATAACTATCGGCACAACTATCGGTATCGATGGCTAAAGCTATTGGTAAGCTATTGTGCAACTATCGGGAAAGGTATCGGAAATGATCGGGAAAAGTATCGGAAACTACCGGGGAAACTATCGGGAAAATATCGGAAAACTATCGGAAAAAATCGGGAAAACTATCGGTAAAACTATCGGTAAAAACTATCGGTAACCTATCCGATAACTATCGGCACAACTATCGGTATCGATGGCTAAAGCTATTGGTAAGCTATTGTGCAACTATCGGGAAAGGTATCGGAAATGATCGGGAAAAGTATCGGAAACTACCGGGGAAACTATCGGGAAAATATCGGAAAACTATCGGAAAAAATCGGGAAAACTATCGGTAAAACTATCGGTAAAAACTATCGGTAACCTATCCGATAACTATCGGCACAACTATCGGTATCGATGGCTAAAGCTATTGGTAAGCTATTGTGCAACTATCGGGAAAGGTATCGGAAATGATCGGGAAAAGTATCGGAAACTACCGGGGAAACTATCGGGAAAATATCGGAAAACTATCGGAAAAAATCGGGAAAACTATCGGTAAAACTATCGGTAAAAACTATCGGTAACCTATCCGATAACTATCGGCACAACTATCGGTATCGATGGCTAAAGCTATTGGTAAGCTATTGTGCAACTATCGGGAAAGGTATCGGAAATGATCGGGAAAAGTATCGGAAACTACCGGGGAAACTATCGGGAAAATATCGGAAAACTATCGGAAAAAATCGGGAAAACTATCGGTAAAACTATCGGTAAAAACTATCGGTAACCTATCCGATAACTATCGGCACAACTATCGGTATCGATGGCTAAAGCTATTGGTAAGCTATTGTGCAACTATCGGGAAAGGTATCGGAAATGATCGGGAAAAGTATCGGAAACTACCGGGGAAACTATCGGGAAAATATCGGAAAACTATCGGAAAAAATCGGGAAAACTATCGGTAAAACTATCGGTAAAAACTATCGGTAACCTATCCGATAACTATCGGCACAACTATCGGTATCGATGGCTAAAGCTATTGGTAAGCTATTGTGCAACTATCGGGAAAGGTATCGGAAATGATCGGGAAAAGTATCGGAAACTACCGGGGAAACTATCGGGAAAATATCGGAAAACTATCGGAAAAAATCGGGAAAACTATCGGTAAAACTATCGGTAAAAACTATCGGTAACCTATCCGATAACTATCGGCACAACTATCGGTATCGATGGCTAAAGCTATTGGTAAGCTATTGTGCAACTATCGGGAAAGGTATCGGAAATGATCGGGAAAAGTATCGGAAACTACCGGGGAAACTATCGGGAAAATATCGGAAAACTATCGGAAAAAATCGGGAAAACTATCGGTAAAACTATCGGTAAAAACTATCGGTAACCTATCCGATAACTATCGGCACAACTATCGGTATCGATGGCTAAAGCTATTGGTAAGCTATTGTGCAACTATCGGGAAAGGTATCGGAAATGATCGGGAAAAGTATCGGAAACTACCGGGGAAACTATCGGGAAAATATCGGAAAACTATCGGAAAAAATCGGGAAAACTATCGGTAAAACTATCGGTAAAAACTATCGGTAACCTATCCGATAACTATCGGCACAACTATCGGTATCGATGGCTAAAGCTATTGGTAAGCTATTGTGCAACTATCGGGAAAGGTATCGGAAATGATCGGGAAAAGTATCGGAAACTACCGGGGAAACTATCGGGAAAATATCGGAAAACTATCGGAAAAAATCGGGAAAACTATCGGGAAAACTATCGGTAAAAACTATCGGTAACCTATCCGATAACTATCGGCACAACTATCGGTATCGATGGCTAAAGCTATTGGTAAGCTATTGTGCAACTATCGGGAAAGGTATCGGAAATGATCGGGAAAAGTATCGGAAACTACCGGGGAAACTATCGGGAAAATATCGGAAAACTATCGGAAAAATCGGGAAAACTATCGGTAAAACTATCGGTAAAAACTATCGGTAACCTATCCGATAACTATCGGCACAACTATCGGTATCGATGGCTAAAGCTATTGGTAAGCTATTGTGCAACTATCGGGAAAGGTATCGGAAATGATCGGGAAAAGTATCGGAAACTACCGGGGAAACTATCGGGAAAATATCGGAAAACTATCGGAAAAAATCGGGAAAACTATCGGTAAAACTATCGGTAAAAACTATCGGTAACCTATCCGATAACTATCGGCACAACTATCGGTATCGATGGCTAAAGCTATTGGTAAGCTATTGTGCAACTATCGGGAAAGGTATCGGAAATGATCGGGAAAAGTATCGGAAACTACCGGGGAAACTATCGGGAAAATATCGGAAAACTATCGGAAAAAATCGGGAAAACTATCGGTAAAACTATCGGTAAAAACTATCGGTAACCTATCCGATAACTATCGGCACAACTATCGGTATCGATGGCTAAAGCTATTGGTAAGCTATTGTGCAACTATCGGGAAAGGTATCGGAAATGATCGGGAAAAGTATCGGAAACTACCGGGGAAACTATCGGGAAAATATCGGAAAACTATCGGAAAAAATCGGGAAAACTATCGGTAAAACTATCGGTAAAAACTATCGGTAACCTATCCGATAACTATCGGCACAACTATCGGTATCGATGGCTAAAGCTATTGGTAAGCTATTGTGCAACTATCGGGAAAGGTATCGGAAATGATCGGGAAAAGTATCGGAAACTACCGGGGAAACTATCGGGAAAATATCGGAAAACTATCGGAAAAAATCGGGAAAACTATCGGTAAAACTATCGGTAAAAACTATCGGTAACCTATCCGATAACTATCGGCACAACTATCGGTATCGATGGCTAAAGCTATTGGTAAGCTATTGTGCAACTATCGGGAAAGGTATCGGAAATGATCGGGAAAAGTATCGGAAACTACCGGGGAAACTATCGGGAAAATATCGGAAAACTATCGGAAAAAATCGGGAAAACTATCGGTAAAACTATCGGTAAAAACTATCGGTAACCTATCCGATAACTATCGGCACAACTATCGGTATCGATGGCTAAAGCTATTGGTAAGCTATTGTGCAACTATCGGGAAAGGTATCGGAAATGATCGGGAAAAGTATCGGAAACTACCGGGGAAACTATCGGGAAAATATCGGAAAACTATCGGAAAAAATCGGGAAAACTATCGGTAAAACTATCGGTAAAAACTATCGGTAACCTATCCGATAACTATCGGCACAACTATCGGTATCGATGGCTAAAGCTATTGGTAAGCTATTGTGCAACTATCGGGAAAGGTATCGGAAATGATCGGGAAAAGTATCGGAAACTACCGGGGAAACTATCGGGAAAATATCGGAAAACTATCGGAAAAAATCGGGAAAACTATCGGTAAAACTATCGGTAAAAACTATCGGTAACCTATCCGATAACTATCGGCACAACTATCGGTATCGATGGCTAAAGCTATTGGCAAGCTATTGTGCAACTATCGGGAAAGGTATCGGAAATGATCGGGAAAAGTATCGGAAACTACCGGGGAAACTATCGGGAAAATATCGGAAAACTATCGGAAAAAATCGGGAAAACTATCGGCAAAACTATCGGTAAAAACTATCGGTAACCTATCCGATAACTATCGGCACAACTATCGGTATCGATGGCTAAAGCTATTGGCAAGCTATTGTGCAACTATCGGGAAAGGTATCGGAAATGATCGGGAAAAGTATCGGAAACTACCGGGGAAACTATCGGGAAAATATCGGAAAACTATCGGAAAAAATCGGGAAAACTATCGGCAAAACTATCGGTAAAAACTATCGGTAACCTATCCGATAACTATCGGCACAACTATCGGTATCGATGGCTAAAGCTATTGGCAAGCTATTGTGCAACTATCGGGAAAGGTATCGGAAATGATCGGGAAAAGTATCGGAAACTACCGGGGAAACTATCGGGAAAATATCGGAAAACTATCGGAAAAAATCGGGAAAACTATCGGGAAAACTATCGGTAAAAACTATCGGTAACCTATCCGATAACTATCGGCACAACTATCGGTATCGATGGCTAAAGCTATTGGCAAGCTATTGTGCAACTATCGGGAAAGGTATCGGAAATGATCGGGAAAAGTATCGGAAACTACCGGGGAAACTATCGGGAAAATATCGGAAAACTATCGGAAAAAATCGGGAAAACTATCGGTAAAACTATCGGTAAAAACTATCGGTAACCTATCCGATAACTATCGGCACAACTATCGGTATCGATGGCTAAAGCTATTGGTAAGCTATTGTGCAACTATCGGGAAAGGTATCGGAAATGATCGGGAAAAGTATCGGAAACTACCGGGGAAACTATCGGGAAAATATCGGAAAACTATCGGAAAAAATCGGGAAAACTATCGGTAAAACTATCGGTAAAAACTATCGGTAACCTATCCGATAACTATCGGCACAACTATCGGTATCGATGGCTAAAGCTATTGGTAAGCTATTGTGCAACTATCGGGAAAGGTATCGGAAATGATCGGGAAAAGTATCGGAAACTACCGGGGAAACTATCGGGAAAATATCGGAAAACTATCGGAAAAAATCGGGAAAACTATCGGTAAAACTATCGGTAAAAACTATCGGTAACCTATCCGATAACTATCGGCACAACTATCGGTATCGATGGCTAAAGCTATTGGTAAGCTATTGTGCAACTATCGGGAAAGGTATCGGAAATGATCGGGAAAAGTATCGGAAACTACCGGGGAAACTATCGGGAAAATATCGGAAAACTATCGGAAAAAATCGGGAAAACTATCGGTAAAACTATCGGTAAAAACTATCGGTAACCTATCCGATAACTATCGGCACAACTATCGGTATCGATGGCTAAAGCTATTGGTAAGCTATTGTGCAACTATCGGGAAAGGTATCGGAAATGATCGGGAAAAGTATCGGAAACTACCGGGGAAACTATCGGGAAAATATCGGAAAACTATCGGAAAAAATCGGGAAAACTATCGGTAAAACTATCGGTAAAAACTATCGGTAACCTATCCGATAACTATCGGCACAACTATCGGTATCGATGGCTAAAGCTATTGGTAAGCTATTGTGCAACTATCGGAAATTATCAAAAAATTTGCTTTAAACTTAATATTATAGACTTACCACTTCTTTAAAATAAATATTTAAAAAAACAACTCCCCCCCCCCTCCTAACATTTTATTTTATTGACGGCGCTCCTTCCTCCCCTGGTGTTTTTCTGCATGGCCAACTGTTCCCCCAGATTAGAGTATATTTACTTGGGGGTCACATTCGACAGAAGGCCAACGTTTGCGTCCCACCTGAAAAAGACCCGCTCAAAACTGAAGGTAGCTGCACGCCATCTTCACTGGCTAACCAAGGCCAAGTCTAACTTATCTTGAAGAACAAACTTAAGATCTACAACACAATCCTGGCCCCAATAAAGAACTATGAGCTGGCATCTACGGATTGGCGGCAAAAACGCACTTGAACAAGGTCAGGTTCTTCCAGGCGAAATTCCTGAGACGCATCACGGTTGCCGGGTGGTACATCAGAAACGTGGACATCCACAGGAAACTCAAGGTCCCAATGGTCGGTGACAACATCAACAGGCTGGCAAGGGCCCACAGCATCCGCCTGAAAGCGCATCCGAACCGCCTCGCAAGGAGAGCTGCAATATTTGCAACAAGAATAAGATTAAAACGAGCAATATTAAATACAACAGATATTTTGTTCAGTGACACATTAAAAATACCTAAACGCGTCTTACAAATAAACGCGTTTTTCTGGTATATAACAGTGTTAAAAAATATACCAGAATCGGCTCGTCATAACGCGTTTTGAATAACGCCTTTTCACCCTAGACTCAAACCAAAAATAACGTACTAATACTGGGCATAACGCGCTTGTAATAACGCGTTTTGGAAACGCCTTCTAGTATTTTTAGTGCGTTTACGAATAGCGAGCCACTTCCCCCTAGAAACAAACCAGCTGGCCTCGTAAGCAATACGTTAGGCCTACAATTACGTAAGCGATTCTTGGCGGTTCTTTTAAAAATACAGAAATTATTTTTAAATTTAACCTATTATTTTTCTGCCGCTTTTTGCTCAATATTGGCTAAAACTGTGCATGTGTCAGGGATTTGTTAAATATTGGCAATAACTTGCCTAAAACAAAACACACGTTCGTGGCTGGCCGGCCAGCAGCCAGCTGCAGGCGGACAAGTGCTACAAAATTTTGGACAAATCCTAATTAAATTAGGTAAAAACACATGCCCTGATTCTCGTAATACTGGGCATCATAACAAATGTTTACAAAAGAGCACAGCTTTGTTAAAAACATCGATCAAAAACTGCTAAAAATAACAGATACTTTGTTCACTGGCACATTAATAATACCAAAACGCATCCTACAAATAAACGAGTTTTTCTGGTATATAAAAATGTCAAAATAATATACCAGAATCGCGTCGCCATAACGCGTTTCGAATAACGCCTGTTCACCCAAAACTCAAACAAAAAAAACAAAAAAAAAAAAAATAAAAAAATTTTAAAAAAAAAAAAACCCCTTGGCGGTTCTTTTAAAAATACCTAAAGTATTTTTAAATTGAGCCCATTATTTTTCTGCCGCTTTTTGCTCCATATTGGCTAAAACTGTGCATGTCAGTGATTTGTTAAATATTGGCAATAACTTGCAAACAAAACAAAACACACGGTCGTGGCTGGCCGGCCAGCAGCCAGCTGCAGGCGGACACGTGCTACAAAATTTTGGACAAATCCTAATTAAATTAGGTAACATCGAATCCCCTTATTCTCGGGATACTGTGCATCACAACAAATGTTTACAAAAGTGCACAGCTTTGTTAAAAACATCGATCAAAAACTGCTAAAAACAACAGATACTTTGTTCACTGGCACATTAATAATACCAAAACGCGTCCTACAAATAAACAAATTTTTCTGGTATTTAATAGTGTCAAAAAATATACCAGAATCGCAGTCATAACGCGTTTTGAATAACGCCTTTTTACCCAAAACTCAAACCTTGGCGGTTCTTTTAAAAATACGTAAATTATTTTTAAATTGAGCCCATTATTTTTCTGCCGCTTTTTGCTGCATATTAGCTAAAACTGTGCATGTGTCAGTTTGTTGTTAAATATTGGCAATAACTTGCACAAAACACATGTTCGTGGCTGGCCGGCCAGCAGCCAGCTGCAGGCGGACAAGTGCCACACAATTTTGGACAAATCCTAATTAAATTAGGTAACATCGAATCCCCTTATTCTCGGGATACTGTGCATCACAACAAATGTTTACAAAAGAGCGCAGCTTTGTTAAAAACATCGATCAAAAACTGCTAAAAACAACAGATACTTTGTTTACTGGCACATTAATAATACCAAAACGCATCCTACAAATAAACGCGTTTTTCTGGTATATAAAAGTGTCAAAATAATATACCGGAATCGCGTCGCCATAACGCGTTTCGAATAACGCCTGTTCACCCAAAACTCAATCCTTGGCGGTTCTTTTAAAAATACCAAAAGTATTTTTAAATTGAGCCCATTCTTTTTCTGCCGCTTTTTGGTCCATATTGGCTAAACTGTGCATGTCAGTGATGTAAAATATTGGCAATAACTTGCACAAAACAAAACACACGGTCGTGGCTGGCCGGCCAGCAGCCAGCTGCAGGCGGACAAGTGCCACACAATTTTGGACAAATCCTAATTAAATTAGGTAAAATCAAATGCCCTGGTTCTCGTGATACTGTGCATCACAACAAATGTTTACAAAAGAGCACAGCTTTGTTAAAAACATCGATCAAAAACTGCTAAAAACAACAGATACTTTGTTCACTGAAACATTAATAATACCAAAACGCGTCCTACAAATAAACGCGTTTTTCTGGTATATAAAAGTGTCAAAAAAATATACCAGAATCGCAGTCATAACGCGTTTTGAATAACGCCTTTTTACCCAAAACTCAAACCTTGGCGGTTCTTTTAAAAATACGTAAATTATTTTTAAATTGAGCCCATTATTTTTCTGCCGCTTTTTGCTGCATATTATCTAAAACTGTGCATGTGTCAGTTTGTTGTTAAATATTGGCAATAACTTGCACAAAACACACGTTTGTGGCTGGCCAGCCAGCAGCCAGCTTCAGGCGGACAAGTGCCACACAATTTTGGACAAATCCTAATTAAATTAGGTAAAATCAAATGCCCTGGTTCTCGGGATACTGTGCATCACAACAAATGTTTACAAAAGTGCACAGCTTTGTTAAAAACATCGATCAAAAACTGCTAAAAACAACAGATACTTTGTTCAGTGGCACATTAATAATACCAAAACGCGTCCTACAAATAAACGCGTTTTTCTGGTATATAAAAGTGTCAAAAAAATATACCAGAATCGCGTCGCCATAACGCGTTTCGAATAACGCCTGTTCACCCAAAACTCAAACCTTGGCGGTTCTTTTAAAAATACCTAACGTATTTTTAAATTGAGCCCATTATTTTTCTGCCGCTTTTTGGTCCATATTGGCTAAACTGTGCATGTCAGTGATGTTAAATATTGGCAATAACTTGCACAAAACAAAACACACGGTCGTGGCTGGCCGGCCAGCAGCCAGCTGCAGGCGGACAAGTGCCACACAATTTTGGACAAATCCTAATTAAATTAGGTAAAATCAAATGCCCTGGTTCTCGTGATACTGTGCATCACAACAAATGTTTACAAAAGAGCACAGCTTTGTTAAAAACATCGATCAAAAACTGCTAAAAACAACAGATACTTTGTTTACTGACACATTAATAATACCAAAACGCGTCCTACAAATAAACATGTTTTTCTAGTATATAATAGTGTCAAAAATATACCAGAATCGCACCGTCATAACGCGTTTTGAATAACGCCTTTTCACCCAAAACTCAAACCTTGGCGGTTCTTTTAAAAATACGTAAAGTATTTTTAAATTGAGCCCATTATTTTTCTGCCGCTTTTTGGTCCATATTTGCTAAACTGTGCATGTCAGTGATGTTAAATATTGGCAATAACTTGCACAAAACAAAACACACGGTCGTGGCTGGCCGGCCAGCAGCCAGCTGCAGGCGGACAAGTGCCACACAATTTTGGACAAATCCTAATTAAATTAGGTAAAATCAAATGCCCTGGTTCTCGTGATACTGTGCATCACAACAAATGTTTACAAAAGAGCACAGCTTTCTTAAAAACATCGATCAAAAACTGCTAAAAACAACAGATACTTTGTTTACTGACACATTAATAATACCAAAACGCGTCCTACAAATAAACACGTTTTTCTAGTATTTAATAGTGTCAAAAAATATACCAGAATCGCAGTCATAACGCGTTTTGAATAACGCCTTTTTACCCAAAACTCAAACCTTGGCGGTTCTTTTAAAAATACGTAAATTATTTTTAAATTGAGCCCATTATTTTTCTGCCGCTTTTTGCTGCATATTAGCTAAAACTGTGCATGTGTCAGTTTGTTGTTAAATATTGGCAATAACTTGCACAAAACACATGTTCGTGGCTGGCCGGCCAGCAGCCAGCTGCAGGCGGACAAGTGCCACACAATTTTGGACAAATCCTAATTAAATTAGGTAAAATCAAATGCCCTGGTTCTCGTGATACTGTGCATCACAACAAATGTTTACAAAAGAGCACAGCTTTGTTAAAAACATCGATCAAAAACTGCTAAAAACAACAGATACTTTGTTTACTGACACATTAATAATACCAAAACGCGTCCAACAAATAAACACGTTTTTCTAGTATATAATAGTGTCAAAAAATATACCAGAATCGCACTGTCATAACGCGTTTTGAATAACGCCTTTTTACCCAAAACTCAAACCTTGGCGGTTCTTTTAAAAATACGTAAATTCTTTTTAAATTGAGCCTATTATTTTTCTGCCGCTGTTTGCTGCATATTAGCTAAAACTGTGCATGTGTCAGTTTGTTTTTAAATATTGGCAATAACTTGCACAAAACAAAACACACGGTCGTGGCTGGCCGGCCAGCAGCCAGCTGCAGGCGGACAAGTGCCACACAATTTTGGACAAATCCTAATTAAATTAGGTAAAATCAAATGCCCTGGTTCTCGTGATACTGTGCATCACAACAAATGTTTACAAAAGAGCACAGCTTTGTTAAAAACATCGATCAAAAACTGCTAAAAACAACAGATACTTTGTTTACTGACACATTAATAATACCAAAACGCGTCCTACAAATAAACACGTTTTTCTAGTATATAATAGTGTCAAAAAAATATACCAGAATCGCGTCGCCATAACGCGTTTCGAATAACGCCTGTTCACCCAAAACTCAAACCTTGGCGGTTCTTTTAAAAATACCTAAAGTATTTTTAAATTGAGCCCATTATTTTTCTGCCGCTTTTTGGTCCATATTGGCTAAACTGTGCATGTCAGTGATGTTAAATATTGGCAATAACTTGCACAAAACAAAACACACGGTCGTGGCTGGCCGGCCAGCAGCCAGCTGCAGGCGGACAAGTGCCACACAATTTTGGACAAATCCTAATTAAATTAGGTAAAATCAAATGCCCTGGTTCTCGTGATACTGTGCATCACAACAAATGTTTACAAAAGAGCACAGCTTTGTTAAAAACATCGATCAAAAACTGCTAAAAACAACAGATACTTTGTTTACTGACACATTAATAATACCAAAACGCGTCCTACAAATAAACACGTTTTTCTAGTATATAATAGTGTCAAAAAATATACCAGAATCGCGTCGCCATAACGCGTTTCGAATAACGCCTGTTCACCCAAAACTCAAACCTTGGCGGTTCTTTTAAAAACACCTAAAGTATTTTTAAATTGAGCCCATTATTTTTCTGCCGCTTTTTGGTCCATATTTGCTAAACTGTGCATGTCAGTGATGTTAAATATTGGCAATAACTTGCACAAAACACATGTTCGTGGCTGGCCGGCCAGCAGCCAGCTGCAGGCGGACAAGTGCCACACAATTTTGGACAAATCCTAATTAAATTAGGTAAAATCAAATGCCCTGGTTCTCGTGATACTGTGCATCACAACAAATGTTTACAAAAGAGCGCAGCTTTGTTAAAAACATCGATCAAAAACTGCTAAAAACAACAGATACTTTGTTTACTGGCACATTAATAATACCAAAACGCATCCTACAAATAAACGCGTTTTTCTGGTATATAAAAGTGTCAAAATAATATACCGGAATCGCGTCGCCATAACGCGTTTCGAATAACGCCTGTTCACCCAAAACTCAATCCTTGGCGGTTCTTTTAAAAATACCAAAAGTATTTTTAAATTGAGCCCATTCTTTTTCTGCCGCTTTTTGGTCCATATTGGCTAAACTGTGCATGTCAGTGATGTAAAATATTGGCAATAACTTGCACAAAACAAAACACACGGTCGTGGCTGGCCGGCCAGCAGCCAGCTGCAGGCGGACAAGTGCCACACAATTTTGGACAAATCCTAATTAAATTAGGTAAAATCAAATGCCCTGGTTCTCGTGATACTGTGCATCACAACAAATGTTTACAAAAGAGCACAGCTTTGTTAAAAACATCGATCAAAAACTGCTAAAAACAACAGATACTTTGTTTACTGACACATTAATAATACCAAAACGCGTCCTACAAATAAACACGTTTTTCTAGTATTTAATAGTGTCAAAAAATATACCAGAATCGCAGTCATAACGCGTTTTGAATAACGCCTTTTTACCCAAAACTCAAACCTTGGCGGTTCTTTTAAAAATACGTAAATTATTTTTAAATTGAGCCCATTATTTTTCTGCCGCTTTTTGCTGCATATTATCTAAAACTGTGCATGTGTCAGTTTGTTGTTAAATATTGGCAATAACTTGCACAAAACACACGTTTGTGGCTGGCCAGCCAGCAGCCAGCTTCAGGCGGACAAGTGCCACACAATTTTGGACAAATCCTAATTAAATTAGGTAAAATCAAATGCCCTGGTTCTCGTGATACTGTGCATCACAACAAATGTTTACAAAAGAGCACAGCTTTGTTAAAAACATCGATCAAAAACTGCTAAAAACAACAGATACTTTGTTTACTGACACATTAATAATACCAAAACGCGTCCTACAAATAAACACGTTTTTCTAGTATATAATAGTGTCAAAAAATATACCAGAATCGCGTCGCCATAACGCGTTTCGAATAACGCCTGTTCACCCAAAACTCAAACCTTGGCGGTTCTTTTAAAAACACCTAAAGTATTTTTAAATTGAGCCCATTATTTTTCTGCCGCTTTTTGGTCCATATTGGCTAAACTGTGCATGTCAGTGATGTTAAATATTGGCAATAACTTGCACAAAACAAAACACACGGTCGTGGCTGGCCGGCCAGCAGCCAGCTGCAGGCGGACAAGTGCCACACAATTTTGGACAAATCCTAATTAAATTAGGTAAAATCAAATGCCCTGGTTCTCGTGATACTGTGCATCACAACAAATGTTTACAAAAGAGCACAGCTTTGTTAAAAACATCGATCAAAAACTGCTAAAAACAACAGATACTTTGTTCACTGGCACATTAATAATACCAAAACGCGTCCTACAAATAAACACGTTTTTCTAGTATATAATAGTGTCAAAAAATATACTAGAATCGGACCGTCATAACGTGTTTTGAATAACGCCTTTTCACCTAAGACCCAAACAAAAAATAACGTGCTAATACTGAGCATAACGCGCTTGTAATAACGCGTTTTGGAAACGCCTTCTGGTATTTTTAGTGCGTTTACGAATAGCGCGCCACTTCCCCCTGGACACAAACCAGCTTGCCTCGTAAGCAATACGTAAGGCCTACAATCACGTAAGCGATTCTTGGCGGTTCTTTTAAAAATACGTAATATTTTCAAACTGAGCCCATTATTTTTCTGCCGCTTGTTCCTCCATATTATTTTTGAAAAAATTAAAAATAAAAATGTCAGGCCAAATGCTCTGCAAAATGCCAAGATATATGGGTACAATCCTACGCCCACAACAACTACCACATCCTCGATCTTCAGGCTTCCCAGGACTTTCACAGTAACTGCTGCTACCCCTGCAGCCGCCGTAGTGACTGAAGTTATCACAATAAAGAGCGCCTTGAGTAAGGAGCACCAAATACCTCCTGCAGCTGCCTCTTCTGGTTCGGGCAGGACTCCCGCCTCCCGTCAAACGGCACCTAATCAGGGGCGGACCGGCCAGTCCAACCGAGGAATGCCTGCTAGGCCTATAGCCGTAAACAGCACTGGCCGTGCTCAACCTAACAAGGGGTTGCGACTCGACCTAAGACGCTGCCCGCAGCGCTTGCGGCTCAAGCTGCGACTGCGGCAAGGGACACAGCACTACCGCAATGGAGGGGAACTGCTCCTGGGGGACCCTTTCAAAACCCCCAGTTGAGCTGGCAGACAGTAACTGTCAACAACCACCGCGCCCCTGCCATGGAAAGCACCCAAAAAAGAGGAAAAACCCTCGAGCCTGCCTCTCCAAATCGTTTTGCAGCCCTAGCTGTAGATCCAAGTATGGAGGACATGGATTACGAAGAGGATGACGTCATCTCGGTTGGAGACGAGAGAGACCCCTCTCCGCAGCAAGCGGCGGCTAACAAAGCAGCGGCCAACAAAGCGGCATCCAGGCCCAGACCAATAAAAGTGCCGAACGTAAATAACGTCTGTGAAATGGTTTCGAGTTCCGCACAGCCAGGACAGGAGACCTGCGTATCTACGCGAAGGATACGGATACACACCGAGCGATCACCAGACTCCAGAACTCGCTTAACGTCGCCTACACGCACTTCTGTCTCAAGGAAGACAGCAGTTACAAGCAACTGGGGGAAATCAAGCTCGCTGCAGCCTACCTCCCTCCGCAATCGGCCTGGTCCTCGCAGCAATTTGATGCCCTTCTACAAGCATGTGGGGAACGCTTTATCATCGGTGGAGACTTCAACGCAAAGCACAGAGCCTGGGGCAACCACACAGGCTGCAGGAGAGGAGCTGTGCTTCTGGAAGCCACAGAGGAGGCCAACGCCCAAATCCTTGCCACAGGTAGGCCTACTTTCTTCCCGAGCAACGGTCACACACCCTCCTGCCTGGACTTCGCCATCTACAAGGGCATCTTAGATAAAAGGATCACAATGGAGGAGACCTTTGACCTGAGCTCGGACCACCTTCCGCTCCTGATTAAACTACGTCTCCCTGGAAGCCCTCTCGCGGAAAGGATATCGCTCCTACCCCCTGGCGCGGACATCACATCCTTCAGAGAGACCCTTGCCAGGTCCCTCCATCTCCAGATGGATATCAACTCGGCGGATCAACAGGACCCATTGATTGACAGAATACACAGGAGATTGGGAAACAGGGTCCGTAAGCTCCCTCCACGCAGATGACACCGCTGTTCTGGCTAGGTCTAGGTGCGTTTATGAAGCCACTGATGACCTACAGGTGCTGCTGAAGAAATTCGAGAACTGGGCATGTAGGTGGAACGTGTCAATTAATTCAAGGTCAAAATGGTCGGTGACACAATCAACAGGCTGGCAAGGGCCCACAACATCCGCCTGAAGGCTCATCCGAACCGCCTCGCAAGGAGAGCCGCAAGAACAACAACAATAAGAAGATTAAAACGAGCAACATTCGGGCAGCTGCCGTCCCGCATCCTCCATTAGATAACAACAAATAAATCTGACCTCTAAGAACAAATTATTATAATAGTAATAGTCTTAGATTAGTATATTTAGCAGCAAATACTTAATAAAACGTTTTTAGAAAAAAAAAAAAAAAGTATCCCAAGAGCAGCAAGGTTTCCTACCATGTAATGTAAGGTCATGTAAAATGTTGAATGCTGATTATTTGTAAGATTTTCATGTAGACTCAATGAGAAATGTTGTAGGCTAAAAATCAAGAAACAAATACCTATTGCAAAATTTGCATCTTTATGTAATACCGGCTATAATAAATGAACAAAACGCAAGCATACTAAAGACTCGACAAAATAAAATAAATGTTTGAACACTTATGTTGCGCTTCTCTGTTGGCGGAATTTTATATTTCTCAGGATTTTTTTGTATATTTCCCAGGACTCGTTATTACCCAGGTATTTTTATATATTTCCCTTCATTTGTTTTCCCATTTTTCTGTACATGTTCCTTTTCGTGTTGTATTATTCATAATTTGCTGTCGATTTATTTGTGCACAAACCAGTTTATTATATTATTTATATCCCAGTATTATAAAAATTCCGTAAGTTTGGCAATGCTAAAAAAAAAGCATATTTTTTTTAAATTACAATATGATTTAAGGTTGTGTACTTGACTTTTAATTGGTAGTTAGTATTTTTTCGCTCCGGTTCCTTATTAAAACATTCTAGCTTTAATTATTATTTTTGTTGTTTTAAATATTTATTTGTATATAGAAAAGGACTACGAATTTAAGTAGGGTTAAAAGTGGATTATCGATTCCAAAAATTTTCCTTTGGAACTCCAGATGTTTTAAGTTTGAAGAACATAAGTATTAAGTAAAAAAGTAAATTTTTAAAAATAGGTGAAATATTACTAATTTATACTATTTTTGATGCCATAATTGAAAATTTTTTAGAACTATTTTAAGTAAACATGTTTATATTTTTTCCAGTCGGTTGTCGAAGACCAGATGAACTAAGAAGAGGAATTTAGACTAAGGATTCGATGTACTACTTTTCGAAATATTTTGCAAACAGAAACGAACAGTAAATGGAAGTAATCAAAATATTTAGTAAATTTGTAATTTATTGAACACGTTTTTCCTAATTTTCCGATGACAGTCAATTGTTTTAGTTTATTTCTGTATTCAATTAAATAAAATATATATGTTTCAGAACTGTTAATTTTTCTTTCCCACAAATAATGCCTGGACTTGTAAAAAAAATTGTTTCGGTTTTAAAATTATTATCGTAAAAGTATGCATTCAATTATTCATCACAATTTTAAATTTAGCTTAACATTTGTTTAATAATGCAAATAAAATAGAATGAAGGACCTGTTTACTAAGCAATGTATTAATTTGTGTTTTAAATGTTGCTAAATGTATTTGTAAGTGTACATATATTTATAGTTTTGAAAAATACAACAAATAAATGCTTTGAGTTTTAGCACAGAATAAATAAAAAATCATATTTTAATTTTAATCTGCAGTTTCGCAAGTTGATCTTCCCTGCATTTTTCCAGAAAAAAAAATCAAGTTCGTTTCCGTAGCGGAAGTAAGCGCGAGATTCGGTAATATATTGTGGGTTTGTCCTCCACTGTCACCTGACTTTGCAAGAGAGAAATTATATTATTCACTCGAAAGGAAGCGTGAATAAGGTCACTGTCCATTTAAAAAGATGTTTTTATTTTTAATCAGTTTATCGATGAAGAGCCGTATGTGTCGGTTGCTTTTTTCAGTGGCTTTTGGAAAATGGAACAATGGCCAACTAAGAGACATGGATTTGCGTCACAATCGTACTAATTCAGCAAATTTTATTAAAATATTTACAATTAAAAGGTGTTATTAAAATAAAATTTGTAGATATTAGATTTGAATTCTTAGAAGACATGGCGGTGCAACTCAGAAATAAAAAATAAAATAAATGGACAATGCAGAAGTGATAGAATCGAAAGAGGTTGTATGGAATAAAGAAAAAAAGGACACAGTACTAGATTTCTGTCTTCGGGCTGAATGCAATTCCGGCACCATCTCTTGCGTGGGAAAGGCAAACTGGTTTTCCAAGACTGGAATACTAATAAATTATGTGTGGTCACAAAGGGCTGCAGGCAGGACAATGGAAAACAATTATAGATTGTGAGGAAAAACGTTAGAGTTACAGAGAAACTGCGCAAATTTTCCGAGAGGGGTTCAAAAGTGTTGCCAAAGGATTGGATATTCTGCTGGCTGTTGTGTAATTTACGGGCACTCAGGATCGGGCTGACCATCCTCAAACAGCTGCATTTGACCTCCCAGCATGGATGCGCCGCATGCCTTTTATCTGCACTGGGTCACTGTGCATGTTAGAAACTAATATGATATAGAAACGCATAATTGGAAAAAAAAAAAAAAAAAGGAAAAACGGGATCGTAATTTTTTTTTTAATTAATAAAACCTTATGAGAGAAATCCAAGCAGCAGCTTGTTAAAATATATTCTCTTATTTTATCTCAAGGCTTTGTTTCGTATGTGTATACACATTTCTGTGCGGTACTTTTCTGACAGCTGACAGGAAGTATAATGACAAATTACCTCGAGGTTGAGTTTTAGTCGCGAGGTGGGACATTGCTCACACATTAGTGTTTTATTTTTATAGTTGTTGAACATTTTTTAATGAATTTTTAGAAAGACGCAAGTGTGCAAAGAAGAAAAAATGTTGAAAGGGGAGCATCAATTGAAAAAAGTAACGCCATGAGTTAGCAGCATATGTGGGAAGAAACTTTCTATTTAGGCATTTTCAAGTGCGTGTGGGATGTCCTTTTTTAGGAATATGGTTGTCGGCAATTCGCTTAGTCCTTAGGCATAGGACATACGATGGGACATAACATATGTTGTGTCTGCGCTGCTTATTTACTACAGCAGAATTTGGGGACTAGGTCCTTTTTCTGTTACCATTTAAGCTTCGTATTCGTGTATTTTGCTGGACATTCTTTGCTATTGACATCCTTCATCTTATCCTCTAGCAGGATCGTCGCTAGGATACCCTTTATGCTACTTTGGAGACGTCCTCCCGTTATTTGATGCCTTGTTAACTTTCATCTGCGGTACCGGCAACGGCTGTAGTGAGGGGCAAGAATTTCACTTGTTTTAGCTTGTTTTTCAATGAATGGTCTTTCCTGCTATGACAAGCCGGCCGTTGGCACTGCTCGTTTTTCCTTTTAATGAAATGTGAAGTACGCCTTCGTTTTACAATTTTTGTTCTTCATTTAAGTTTTTTTGTGAGCTTGCTTGGTACTATTTTTTGTTGGTTTTTTTTGGGATGGCGCTAAGTCCAGTGCGTGGTATTTGCTTTCATGTAACATGGAGTTTATTAGCTTTGAAAAGGTGGGGAACTGGAATGGGGTGTTCTTGGATATTCTCTTAGGGGCTTTGGGTTACCTGGGTAGCCAATGTTTTTTGACAATAAAACAATTATCGGAGGGGGCATCTGAGTTTGAAAAAAATTATAGCCCTACAAATTGGAACTCTTAAATGTTAAAGTTAGAATGAATGCCGTTCGGATAAGCTTGCCAGCTGTGTAAAATAGTTTTAATTGGAACGCAATGTTGTCTGCGCAAATATTACTTTACAGTTCATACATTTTACAATAAAGACTAAAATAAGTTAATTGTTTTCAAAACTGCGATTTTTTAAATCTGTTTACGCTAATTGCAATGGCAATAATACAAATATCTTGAACATAAATTGCTGAAGTTGTAATTTATTTCTAGAAAGCAATATTTACCGAAATAAAAGTAAGGAAATTACAGGCGCCAGTTGTGTGGTCTGACAATAAAGAGGTAAATATTCATCCCTTCTATAAATCATTCAATGGTGTAGCTGGATTGTTTTTATTGTTTGTATATTAAAGAATGCCCTTTTGAAATTGTTGAGTAAGCACAGCGGTGTTTAAGTAGTATACTTCATTACAAAAGCTCTTAAACTATATTAATTTTGAGTGCGAGTGCTCCCGCTGTTCATGAAATAAAATGTTTTCCATCCTTTTTTGAATTTGTTTTCCCTTATTTATATTCTTAAACTCTAATATTTCTGCTTATTAATGGTTTAATTACCATGAAATATATTAAAAATAGGTTCGTTGATTTAAAAAAGAAAATTACTAGTTGTAAGGATTTTAAATGACTTCCCAGACCTGGAAAAAAGACGATATAGTCTTTGTTGTATTTGCCTTCATAGCTACTACGCCTAGGCTGGATCTGAGTGCGACTTCCTCAGACTCTTGAAGGCGTGCCATTGTCGCAGCTCATAAAAAACAATAACTAGTAGACTGTGTTGTGTGTGTGGGTTTGAATAAAAAATTTATGCGTTAGCTTGGTTGGCTGACAGGAGACAGGACATAGACATGTGTCCTTTATAACAACTGACAGAAGCATACATATAGTTTGAGGATAAAAAGTCTCTGCATTTTATGCCTAGCTTAAGTTGCCCAACAAATTTTCATGAGGCCACACCGCACTTCCTCTCCGTGTAGACTTAGAACATTCAAAATTATTGGCAAGATTGTTTCGTTGGGGTTTAACACGTCTTACAGTATTTTTATATAGAAATTGAATGGGTAAGCTTTAGAACATTCTCGTATAATTGTCAATTTACCGGATTTACTTTTATGCTAAGGAAATAGCTATGTTGGTTCACCAGTGGGATCAACTTGAGGTATAAATCTAGGCAGAATCCGGCTAGGAGATATTTTCTTCTAGTGAGATAGCCGTGCCAATTTCATTTGGCTGTCTACCTTTAGGCAATCCTCTTAACCCTTGGGTTAATATCCTTCTTGGAAGAAAAATAGTGCAGTTCACCAGGCTCTAGTTTCAAAGAGAAGAATGCGGCAACATTTGCATATCCTTTGTGTTAGGTTTAAATACCTAAGGTGGGCATACATTAGGTAAGCTATTGACAAACTGCGCAGTGTCTCAATGCAAACTCTTTTGTAAATATGTAAGGTTATCCATGGAGATTATCTTGGTTGCCTTGATGAAGCCTGGCCGGCGCGAGGAGAGTGCTATTTTCCACAATATCTAATGGTTTACTTTGCAAATCAATGCAGCAGCAGAAAAGTTAAAAGGAGTATTAAAACATTAGCATGAGAATGTTAAGACATCTCTTAAAAACATAATACAATTTCAACACATTTAAGAAAATTTCCGATCTTCCCAAACATGACAGTAAGTTTGTAATCTTGGCGAAAGAGATAGAGATAACCTGCTTAATCGAGTCGGGAAGAACAATCGTAAACAATTCTTTGTTAAAGGAAACTGATCAAATTGCGAACAACAACCGAGAAAATGCCAATAAATCAACGCACCTACATGAAAGGTTAAGCAGCTCAAAATGAAAATGCAGGGTTCCAAAGAACTGAGCCGAGGCATTGGAAATCAAAAAACGATATATCTTTGTAAACAGTCCTGTACGCAACGCACTTCAGTATTGAAGAACCATTAAAAATCGAAAGAAAGAAAAGGCATACAAAATAGGACATAGGATTGTGTGCGACGTGTTGCTCTGCAATATATTGCAGGTTGTTATAACAATATCACCTTATTTTGAAATATTATTTATATTATTTTATATTAACAAATTATGCCTAGCATACAATGTTAAACTTAATAATATTTACCACTTGCTTATAATCTGTGCGCAATTTACAACCGAATGTAACGAAAATATTTATATTGCAAATTAAATGTTTTTACTTCCAAATTTAAATTTCTCTATAAATATTTCTAAAAAAAATGTGTTTTACACGAACCATAATCCATAAGACGTATACCAGGTTATATAATTTTTTACTCTGCTCTGCATGTGCCACCCAGGCACAGCTGTCTTCGACGTTGAGCCGGTTTTGCTTCTTCAAATTCCTTAGCAATTTTGGAGCAATCAATGCATGCATATCTTCACAACCCAGCATTCTTAATTAAAGGTTTAGCATTGTCTTGGGTTCAAGGTGTGCACAGGGGATTATGCATATTGGTGTTTTTTTCTTTTCGGCTACTGTACATCTGTTCACAAATAACTCAATAGCAACAATTTAAGAAAGAATGCATAGCCGTCTGCAAACGCGTTGTTGAATACAAATAGAGGCTCTTATAGTCAAGTGTCTAACACACGTCTTGCGGTAACATTTGACCAGATTTAAAGAAAAGATTAGGCGCGAACAAGATGTAGATAAATCGACTGGTAGATTAAATGTATTCCTTTTTTGGAATAAGTAATATTGATCTTTAAGAACAGCATATGTTGAGTCTCGTTAGTTTACTTAAGGTATAATAACCAACATGTGGAAATAAAGGAACTCCATAGAAAGAAATTTGAAAATAAAATTATATTAACTATTGAAATCTACCAAAATATTTAACCTACAATTTCAAACAGAAGCTAAGATATCTCGCCCAAACAAATATATCATATACCTTATATTTTTAGCTTTTTTCAGTTTATGATTTCAGAACATGAAAAATCAGAGAGATACTATTTTATATATATGAGCCCCAGAATCGGAAGCAATAGTCCTTAAAGCCTTATTAAAACGCGACTTCAAAACATTAGGACAAATTGTAATCCACAGCATTACAACAAAGACTAAACGCGTCACGTGTTGGTCCCCGCACGCTATTAAAAGGGTTCTAGTTCAAGTGGTCATTTCAGTTATATATCCCTTTACCGAGGACTAGGGCACCAACTGTTCGTGCCTATAATTCGAATTTAATCGGAATAGTTACTATTTGTTTGTTGGCCGGTTGAGTTTTTTTTTTTAGGGGTTACACAGGGCAAATAAAGAAAAAAGGCAATAAACTGGGGCTAATTTCGGGTGTTCCTGTATTGCTTGGGAACATGCGATCATTATCTTTTAAAAATGATAGAAATGAACACTCTTAGGCTCGGTAATGAAAGTGTTGACGTGTGTAGAAGGGTTAAAGGAAAATGGAAAATAGAAGAAAAAAAACTTCAGAAGTATATATTTTAAAGGGATTCATAGGCTCGTATTCGCTGTACTTTAATGGAATTCACATTTTTCATCGCTAAAGGGTAATTTGTTGATTGGAATTTATGCAAACAAATTTACACCCTAAATTGATATATGTATTTCGCAGGGGTAGTACTAAGCGGGGACAGTTTGAGCGCCCGTCATAAATGGCAACGAAAATGGTCATGGTCTCCAGGCGATTGAGAAATGTATATTAATAAAACGCCCTGCACAATAGCGGTTAAATAACTTCGCGTGACAAACGCAAACTGTCAGCACCAGGTAAGTTTTGATGGGCTTCGCCTCTCGTGCTGAAAATTTGAACGGAACCAATACATTTTGGAAGCCCCAAATCATATGAACGTGCCATAAATCAAACGTAAATGTTAGCTTGATGATTTCGCGTTATAAACAGTGAACTTTTTGTTTAGGTAAAAAGTTCGCCTTTGTTTATGTAGCGTCGAAAGTTAATAGTGTCCAGCCCACATGTGCGTTAACAGTTTCCTCCTCTTCTCGTCTACATAAAAACTGCAAAAACAACAAGGCAAACCAAAACATGTATCCTTGGCCATTAATCAAACTATCTCACGGGAGCATCACACTCAATGAAAGCCTGCAAGTAAGCCCGGGAAACGGGGGTAACTGTATCTTTCAGTGACAGATATTTTCCTGGAGCTTTGTATGCCATGGAAAAAACGGCCATTCGTTTTTTTAGCATATTTGGTATGGTCCCAATAGTAAATGGAGAAAATTGAGAAATTTCTCAGACACATGTTTGAGTAAGGAGAGACAACCACAAAAAAAAACAATGCCGAATAACTTTTTTTGCTTTCTTCACAGGCTATTTTGATTACAATTCTACTGGGAAAAAAAAAAGGAATGGTGTCCTAAATTGATGTGCTATAACGGGATCCAATGTGGTTGGATATCTTTATGAAGCATACCAAAATAAATATGCATATGTTTACTAAAAATCCAAATTAATGTCATAACATTTCAATAAAGGTATTAAATTCTCATACTTTAAAATTAAAAATAGTGGTGCGGCGGTAGTTACTTTAACTTCGAAATTTTACCTCAACCAATTCAAGTTTCCAAGGGCTGTCTTTTATCGATAAAAATATTTGGATAGCTTAGCACCCATAATGTGGTAGGAGAGACTATCAAAAGATGGGATTTGTCCAGCTCGAGGGTCTACAAATAAAAAATCACATTAGAAACACAAGCCGTCGTCAACAGGCAAAGACAGATACAAAGCTCTCTTTAGTCATGTAATAAATGATCTATGTAATTGACTTATATGCCAAATACTACTAACAAATATTTGGCCTTAATGCGTTTATCTGAAAGTGACCCAAAAGCATCTACCCCATACGCTTGACATCCACCAAGCTAAGTTTCTAGCATAAAAAACAAGAAAGCTGGCAACAACTCACAAGCCGTACTTTTTATACATTAGATTTGTTAAAAAATATCTTTTTTATTCCATTATTTTTTTTTGCCATTTATGCAAACGTAAATGGTATACAATTTTTGCTTTAAAATCCTAAAATATAACATTTTTCTTAAGAAACTGTATATATAAAAATGGTCGACTTGATCAAGAATAAACACCGCCCAGAACACTTAATTCTTGCGAAAATGTTACACCCTCAGCAAGAGTATAAAAAACCATAAGGAGTGCCCATTTTTTGTAGGCAAATTTCGATTGTGGCTGTAAGAAGTTATTTGCAAGGGGAGCGAAACAGAATATTGAGTGTGTGCTATCCCACCATGAGGGTGCAAATAAAAATATTAACAACAAACTCCCACACATGTCAACTAACCCCCCCGGACGAGCCTCTTACCCCAGCCCGATAGAGACTTTTGTACAATTTGCCTTGTGCGCCATTTGGGAGCCAATGCATTAGCATGCTGTTGGATTACCTTCGATTTCTTTGGGTTGTCTTTATTTTTTTGCTTGACCGTGTTAATCGAATTGAGTTATCATTGGGGTAATACGTTTTTTTTAATAACCTTGCAACGGATGTCGAGTATATATTTATTTAAGAGCTTGATATAAATATTACGTTATTTTTAATAACAATTATATTAATCTACCTCAAAAGATACGATCATGTACCAAAAAAAGGGTTCATTTATTATTTTTCTGCCAGCTTGTTCATGTGGATCTACTTGTTTTCTTAAGCCACCCACACAGACGGCTTAACCTATCCCTTAAATTAAGTAAACAGTTCCAAAGAATACGACGTTACTTGCAAAAATAAAATAAATATTGTAAAAAGGTCTCTGGGTCTGTGTGTCCTAATTAAATGAGGGCGTGTAATGTGCACCGTCATGGAACAGTCTCGTTTTGGGAACGGCAGAGGTCTGTCTAGGTAAACGGCTTAAGCATTACGCCTTTTTTTAACTAAACCTTTAATAGAATCTTAAGGTAATCTTCAACTTGAATGTGCGAAAGGAGAACATTTAATTGATTTTAGAGGAATGATACATATTTTTAATCTTTCCCTCTTGGGCCAATTATAAGACTTTGGTTGACTATTTGAAAGTTTTATTGGAATATTCTGTTAAAAATCTTAAACGTATTATATAATTAGAAGCTCTTTAATACTCCAACGCTTGAACCAACCAAATCAGACCCGAAAAAATTCTACTATACAGCCAAACAAAAATGAAATTTTAATTCTTTAAAATACCACCAGAAAATTTTCACAAACTGCAAACAGTTTTAAATATTTGTTGAATTTGCATATCCTTGAAAGACTATAAAAACGTAGTTTTCTTATTTTCAATAAGCGCAGTTCTCAACTGCAATCGGTACTGGACCTTTTTTTGCATAACCCCGTGAGCCATTCTGACGGGGCGCTTGGGATATCTAATAGGGGACCCTTTTCATTTCTAATTTTGTATACATTTGGCATTAAAATAGAAAAAGGAAAAATATGATATTGGAAACATGCAAATGGCGCGCCGAAACTGTGAGCAGAAAACGTTGGTTTGCGAAATCATTGTTTGGTCGAAGCGCCGTATTCACTCACACAAACAACAAAATTCATGCAGGGATATGCTGCCGTAGCACGTAATCAGTCACAGAAATGCCGGCCTTTTGTTTGCAGCCTGAATGAAGCCAAAGGGAACACACAATCATCAAGGACGGAAAGAGGACCATGGACCTCCGCTTGGGGTCATCGTAAGGTCAGCAACGGGATTTTCATGCCATTGTTGACAAGGGATGCAACTCACTCGCATATACACATTTTGCCTGCTTTTCGGGAATTTTTCACGTTTTTTTCAGTTCTCCGGGATGCTGAAAAATGTTGCCATGCTTTTTAAACTATTTTTTATCTGAGACCATGCAAAAGAGGATTCGAGGAGGATGCTACTGACACGCGACGTGTTGAGTATAAGGACAGCGTTTGGAGTGTGCCAAAAATTAAGCGTGCCTTGAGCCTCTCCACTAAAATTTTGTGTTAAACTCGCCCCTCTATTCTTTCTTGCTTTCGGCAACCTCTAATCGTATCTGCATATGTTGCGTAAATTAATATGCTGCATCGCTGATCCTTGTGCGTGACTGACTCAAATACATTTCTTTTTGTGTATTCCACATGGAGAAACATTCGCCATTTTGTTTAACCCCATTGAGCGAGGGCTGTAACTTTAACGGGGTGGCTGTTCATTGTCCAAAAGGGGTGGACATTATGCATATATGGTGGGTGCTTACTCTCTAAAAGGGTGGGCATTATGCATAACGCTCATCATGAGGGTTGATGTTTCAGGGAACTGCGGACTGCTTCATATATATTACACATGCATATTCTCAAACTCTATGTAATCATTGCCAAAATTTGTATAGTTGCTACGGCAGAACTGGGTCATGATCTGCAAAATGTTGTAACGATACAAATTTTGAAACTTAATAGTTGATGAAATAGGTAAAGTTCCAACAAAACTAAATTTTTCGTTTAAAGTTCACAAAATGTGCATAAAAGAGTTCGATTTCTCGATGGAATTTTTAAAATTTCATCGTGATGCCTCATTGCGGAAGAATTTAATGTTGAAGACCTAAAAGCTCATGAAACTTTTACAGATATACCAATATATTTCAGGCTATATTTGAACCCTTGAATCACGCGGTTAAGAAAGAAAAGAATTACATTATTCTTCTTATTAAAAGTATATATATATTCCACTAACTAGTCCCGTTTGTATCGTATAAAAGTGATCACAGTTTATATTTCAGGAGTCGTAAATAATGTTATATAAAAAGTGAATGAACTATTAATATTTTAGTAATTCTGATGGCAGGCATAAAACCGTATGTAGAGAGGTAGCTATAAATAAAATATCTTGTATAATGTAATAATGTATATAAATTGACGGCGTAGATTAATAACATTTAAAGGATTGACTTTGTCTCGACTTTAAAGACGTCATCTTCCAAGCGTATAAGAAACTAATACAACTGAACTGCTTTCACTAAAGCTTTGCAATACATTATATAGCTAATACTAATAAAGTTTAAAATATCAAAGGAAAGGAAAGAAACGTAAGGAGAATCCAAAGCACGCGACTGAAGTAAGCGGTAAGGGATGAACAGAATCTGCTGCTGAACCAGAGGTTAAGGCATATTAAAAATCCTATTAAAAAAACGCACACCAGATATATGAAAACAAAGAACAAACAAGCATCTCGGATCGACAGAGCGGCACAAGCGTATTAAAAGAGATTTACCTATAAAAATACAAAAAATAGGTAGGCAACTGCGGAAGAAACGAGACACAAATTCGAAATGATAGGGGAACACTACTGACGAGAGGAGAACCGTCCGCCAGGCACGAGATCAAGGAGCATGAAACAAGGAAGCTGCAACTTTTTAGGATCGTAAAAAGTGTGCTCACATCATTCGAGGGTGGCACGCGACGACGATCTTGATCCTGATCTTGCTTCGTTTCCTAACATACCTGGAAAATGCTCTCTTCGACGGCTACTGCACTATGTCTTCCCCGATTTGGTATTCTGTTTTTCTTCCGCTTGGTTTTTTAGAAACAGCTGCCATGCGACTGGCGCATTCCAATCTCTGGGGCGGGGACATTTTTAAAGTGTTCATTAGTCGCACGTTTACATATCCAAATTGTCAACATGCCAAGGAGACGGAAGGAAAACCGAAGGGGAACGCGTGCCTTGTGGCTTTTAATTGCTCTTTCTTAAAGGGGCGGAGGCTAGAGTTGGGATGCTACTTCTGCCATTGAGGATTAATGTGCTGCACACTTCGTTTGACAGCCGAGTGGTTTTCTCTGCAAGCGGCTCCCCAATGCCCCAACAACATCTAGCTTCAACTCCCCTGGCTGTTTATCTTCTGTTTTCTCCGTCTTCACTGTCAGTTTTTTGTTTGATTTGTCATTTGATCGCGGGCACAGTTGGTACGATTAAAAAATTAAGATGTCCCTTTGGAAAAGGTATAAAAATTCATCTATGACAACAGAAGCGTGACGTGATGAAAAACATAAAAATTAGCGTCAAATCATAATTTTCGTTTTTAAAGTTAAGACTAGATTCAAATTTTAATATTTAAAATTATGTTTAAAACAATTTTTTTGCAAGACATTCGAGAATCCATATTAGGGATAGGAAAGTTAAATGTGCATTGGTATTCCGTTTTGGTGTTTACTATGGGGTGTGCTGTCCTGACGTGACCCGTTCCTTGGTTTTCTATAGTTTCACACAAAATGTAGACGAGCGTTCGATGTACAGAACCAAATCATTTTAAAAATTTTGACTATTGTTGCGTCAGCTTGGTCCTTTGTGTATTATCCTTTGTCCTGAACATAACGACAGTCACCCAGTATGTTTCTTTCTATGGCTTTGAATATTTGCTACGCTGTATATGTGTGTGTGCCTGCCTAAGGCCAAAGGTCGTCTAAGCGACGCATAACGGCTCAGCTGTCGTTTCTAAATTTTAGGTTAAGGGGTTTAAAGCAGTGATGGAACTAATATTAAACAACATTTTTGGGATCCTCCTTAATAGAAGTTTAAAAAAAATGTTAAATTGTTTATGGTCAGTAATGTTAAGCTGCAAAATAATAGCCAAAACGAGAGTACCATCGGGTACTCTTGCATATGGACATCAAACCCTCAATGTTACATGTACGTCAATCAATCCTTTAAAATGAATGATACTCATAAGGGATGCAACCTCCTAGAACTGTTCATTTTTTGGCGGCAATTGCAGACCAACCGAAGACCTAGGCTTGACCAGCTGTTCTCGTTTTCGAATTGCCATTTTAGGGGTTGATCGGAGATGTGCTGGTCATGCGAAAAGGCAGAGTAGACTGACCAACGGAACCGCCAAGAGTCCTTGCGTCACTGCGCCAGTGGACATGGCGTTCGGGGTTAGAAAACTGTGAGAATTCATAAACAAGGATGTGTGATACAAAATTCCACATATTTGTTGGAATTTTCACTACAATTCTAGCATTAATAATTGTAGGTATTTATGTTGGGTAAGGGTTGTTCTAATTCGGAGGTGCTTAAATGCAGTAACCTTTTATGTCCACCCTCTATATGCTCTGGCTATTTTAACGGAAAAAATCACGAAATTTTTAGTCATATCCTTTTAAATCCTTTCCCTGTGCACGTGCGTGCTAAGAACTCGCTGCAACCCTATAATCTGCCTTCGCGATCTCCCCCTCGTCAACAAAAAAATAACCCTGTTTCTATTGTATTTCTGTCATTGCAAATTTTTTTGTATCAATTTGCAATTTTTTTTACCCATTTTCAAGTTGATTTTCACCAACTCGTCGTTTGGTGGTTGTACAGGCCGTTGATTATGTCCGACGATTTAATGAAAGGGCCCGAGTGTGCCTCACAGTTGTGATTTACACCAGTTTGCCACGCGTGACATGAAAAACGAATTTTTTCGCATTTTTAAAACCTTTTTTTGGAATTTGTCATACTATTGTTCTTAGAACGGGGTAACGGCCATAACATCGAAAAGGAAAGGGAAAACAGATGTGGGAGCGAGGGGCAGACGTGTTGCTAATGTGTCACACTTGATTATTGGCACCCTAAAAATCGGAGGTTGGCATGTGGAAGGTGCTTAAAAGGGTGAGAGAAAATTAAATTTTAAAGTAAGAGGGTGGATATATTTTTTTTAATATCAAGCTGCTAGCCCTTAAACCACTAAGAAAAGAATTTACTTTAGAGGCCTGTAAATGTACAGTTCTCCAGTATACATACAGCAATTTCATTCAAAAATGTCAAGTTCCTTTTGACTCCAGTTAGGGTCTGCTCGTCTCCACGAATGGAAATTAATTCAAGAGTGTAGAAAAAAATTAACAAAAATAAGCAGCAGAAAGCAAAACACTTTTTCATTTACCCCAACCGCTCAGCAGTCCCCAGATTTTCATCTCCACCGCTCCTTCATTTGCGCAGAGCCCACTGGCTGCTAACCATACTCCACAGAAAAGGCACTTTACTTGGACGTTTGGATACTAGACCCTTGCGTTCCTCTTTCCTCATCTTCGCCATTCGTAAAAAATTAGATTCATTTGTGCGCGTTTGCTTTATTATTTAAATTCCGACGTTATTTTTCTAAATTTCCCGTCCTGCTGCTTGTTGTCCCGCTACGGCTACAAAAAAGTGACGGAATTTTAATGGAAAATGCTGCTAACGTCGAAAAAATGGTTAAGCAAACAAAGATTTCAAACTTAGAGGTTGTCTAAGCTGCTTTCAACTCGAAAGACACGCGGAAAGGATGTGCTGGGCGCAGTTGCGTAAATTGAAAACCGGGTGCCGACGTTCGTGCGGCGTTAAACCGACACCGTTTTTCTCTCTAGTCCTGCTGGTACATGCTCTGAATGCCCGGCGGCTCATTTTAAGTGAAAAATGAGCAAAAAGTGAAATGAAACAATGGACATAGAACCAAGACACGTAAAAAAATCGTGGCCAATTTGAATTTTTTCCGTTGCCCGCGGTTCTTATGGCAATTTTCGGTGGGTTAATGTGCTGTTGGGGTAAAGTAAAAAAGAAATGACCAACAGGAAAGAAAAAAAGGTGATATAGTAGAAGAATTACATTAAATGAAGGTTGAGGGCTCCTTTTTTATCCTTAGTAAGTCGAATAAGTTTTTTATTACACCAGGACCTGATATATAATGACAGAGAATAACAGAGAAACTTCAGTCCATGCGATAAACTCAGAGACTTGAAATGTTAAAAACTAAACCTGCAGACATTTGAGATAGGAGGGTTCTATTTTATGAAATATTCAGACCGCACGTTATTTTGGGTGTGTCTTAAATAAGTGGGCTTTGTGCCAAAACTTCACTCGCAGTTCGCCTTTATTCGCCATCATTTTAATTTCTGTTTGCCATTATCGCGTTTCATTTCTTGTTTATTCTACGACATTCACCCGGCGATGTTTTTAATTAGCTGCTGACCATTATGTGTTATAAGGACGAAGATGGGCAGCTAGTGTCCATTGTCCTGTCATTTGCATAGCAAACTTTGACTCGCTATGCCATTATCGCTTATCTTTTTTTTTTTAATTATAAAGACAATAAAAATGAAATTTTCACATGAGTTCACGCGGATGATTTTTATTTAGAAAGCAGACGCCTTGGCGCACAAATGTTATGTATATGACTTTACTTCGAAGGTTTGAATGCAACCAAACAATATGAAATGCGAGTAGACATTACAAACATTGTAGCCAACGCCTCTGTAAACACGTAGGACAACCCTGAATAAATCAACAACCTTTTCGGCAACCCCTTCACAGACAACTTTCCAAATTAGCCAGCAATTAGTGGTGTCATCAGCGGAGAACACAAACAATCAAATAAATCAACCCTTTTCCCTTTCTGATTCTATTAAAGGGTGACATTTATTAACCCATTAAATGTTGCTTAAGAACCAGTAGAATGCCTATATTTCCAAAAATACTGTCATCGCTAAGGCCGAAACAATTTATTAACTGAGGATGCACAAACATAAATTAAAAATAATGTTCTTTCAAGCATATGTAAATAAAAAAAACATTTTAATTTAGTATTAAGGCTACAATATAAAAAATATATTATAATTTTCTTTCAAGGGTTTAAATTAAAATGTTTTCCTTTTTTATTTACATATAATAATAATTAAATCTAAAAACCTGCGACTCTGTTGGTCACATGCTAAGCTGCATTAGCTTCCAACTTGATCGACCCGGTCGGCTGCATGCAGCTTCGCAACAAGCATTACGTGCCTGTTAGACCCTATCTTAAAATTCCCACTTTATTCCATAATAACAAGCTTATTTTATCTATTTACTTTAAACCGACAATCACAAATATAGCCAATAAACGTTTTTTTATGATTTTCTATGGCGGAATCTTAAAAAATGCTGTCACCAAATTTGGTAGCTCTACCAATCTAAAAAACAGTTGACAGTATTTTTTAAGTTCAAGGGAAAGATTTATTTTGTGGGTCGTGGAGTCTAAAAGCAGGAGTATGTGGTTTATCTATACATAACAAGAAAATGTTAATAGGGGAGAGGCTAGAAATCGCCCAAAATGAAGAATAAATAAACCAAGTTAAAAGTTGACAGACGACTCACCTAAAAGAGTCCAAGCTGAATTCCCTTCGTTGCTGCTGTTTTTCTTATCTGTTTTTGACAAACAAATCCTTAGGCGGCGAAGCTATCGTTGTGCGTGGTTACGCTCGCCAGGACAACCGCCCAAAACGGATCTTAGTTCCTCCTTGAATGCTTGCTTGTCCACTGGCCTAGAAAATTGAAATATTTGACTGTGGATGTTGGGAAAAAATTCAAATGCAGAATAAACTAGATAGCTGTATGTAAACGCGTGTCAGACTCTACGCGCAAACGCATAGAAGCACTCAGGCACACGTGCGTCCTGTAGGTGTTGCCCTGCAAGACAGCTGCCAAGCCGATTTCCTTTGGCGTAAACCAATTTTCGTATCAATAAAATCGAAACTCTATTATGGCTCTTCGGTTTTCAAATTGAAATCGAAATTTGTCCGTTTTCCCTTTTTTAAAGGGAACAAGAACCCAAGTGGGGCATGACAAAGGCACTAATTGTACCGCTGAATGACGAAAGGAAAGCGAAAACTGTTCGAGGCGTCCGCCCTCGTCTATTTCCTAAGCCGGAAAACTGTAATTAGAGAATACATGGAAATGTAAGGATCTGAACCTAAGAGTAGGAGTCTAGAATTGGGGAATGGTACGTGTGCAAGGAATTACGGATTAAATTATAACTGGCCTTGGGGTCATGCCTTAAGGTACACGTAAATATGTTACGTTACTGCTTCCTTAATTACCAAAGATAAGATGGCCCTGACTATGAATAATACCTAATTAAAACTTGTAACATATTGGCGTACGCCATTAGTTGTAGGTATTATATTTAACAAGGTACAGTTAACTTCAGATCCGTAAAGACATTTATCACATCAAACCGTGCTTCGATTTACCAAATTTAAAACGAAAAAATACCTCTTTACAATATCCTTCGTTGCGCTGTCTCTAAAAATAAAGGCCAACACAATGGGGTGTCTCGGATGGGTAGCCTCCGAAATAGTACCGAAAACTCTTTTACCAAAATCAATCATTCTGGGGTCAAACGGTCGATGGCAGAGTATGTATTATAAGTGTAACAAACAAATGTTCTGTTGTTCATCGACCTTACTAGCCTTTCGTCTTCGGACTGGACTTCTCACAGCGGGCGAATTCGTAAGGGTCTCAAGATCGGTATCGGGCATGGCATGTGCAGCAATTCTGCCATTTATCTTATCAGCGACTTGGCAAAAGTCGAACTCGAGTATCTCAACGAAGGTTTTCCTCTTTTGCGCGCAAGCCGCATAAATGTTTTGTGTAATTATAACAAATGGAGTAGTTACACCTGCTGGTATATTTTACAGAAGTAATGGTCGGCATATAAAATACTGTGTTTAGAGAAGAGGCCTGATGAGCATTATTATGTTAAGATTAGAGTAGGACCCATCTGCAATGTCAGGTAGCAAAGCGCCATCAGCTTCATTTTAGATCGACTGCGAGGCAACGTAATATTTTTCAGTATAAAGTATAATTAAAAAAAAAGAGGGTTTTTGGCTAAAATGTGTGTTTATTTATCAATACATTTGTACAATATAGCCAAAAAAAAAGTTGGAAATGGGCCATTAATCGTAAACATAATATGAGGAAATCTTAACACACCACTGACTTGCTGATGAATATTATAAAACCATTAAAAAAGGTCCTTTCAAAATTGAAACAGCTTATCGACCCATCAATAATAAGATAAACAAAAAGAAAGGGTAAAATACGAAAAATATCAAACATGGCGCTTGAAACATGCGACGGCTAAAAGGGCTTGGTAATCTGTTTGCCTTTTTGATGACTTCCTGGCCTTGACAATTTTACGTTCCAGTGAAATTTCGATTATGGACCAGAGCCAATCTACAGAAGCCAAGATTGAGACATTTCTGACAGAATAACGAACGAGACTGTTATTGGTTACTTCGCCCGTTCGTATCCTTTACGTCGAGATGGCATGTCAGCGATAAATAGAGAAAGAGGGAATTCAAGGGAATGATATAACAAGGTCCTCGCCAGAGCCTAAGGAGTTGAGCCAACCACAAAATAGTGGCACGCGGTAGGATAAAAAAAAATCATTGTTAGGAAACCGATTTGGTAGTAATAAAAACGGCTTCGATGACCCCAAGGTATTCACATCCTTTGTATTGTCGCGACCACTTTCACCTGTCCACACAACCACAAAAGCATGTGTGTGCACGAGCACTCGGGACACTCCATACTGGAATGCGTTCGATTTTTATCTTTGAACCTGCTGCTACCGATTATGGCACATAAATTTGATAGGAAATTGTTCCAATTATTTCGAGGTTCGGTCTTTTCCTTCGTCGTTTTTTTTTATGGACTTTGTGTGGTCGTGGCTCGCATGTCATTTTAAATGTGATTAAAGAAGAAAGCCGAACCCGTTCCGACGCACCGAACTTGTTATTAAAAGAAATTTTCAGGTCCCTTAAATGGATAATAACCTTGTCTTTTTCCTATTTCAAAACTAGACAAACCGTTAGCAGGTGGAATAAGCATTTAAAAACGTTTTTAACCGTAGAAGGAATAACAAAGTTGGACAGAAAAAGAATCGGGGTAAACAACCTATCAGTCTTGTTAATACATTTTCAGTTCAGTTAAGAAAGCAGAAACAAAGCTACCACAATGCCTTAGACGGCACTAAATCTTTTGCTTTTGGAGAAAATTGCTCTTACACAGCATTCAAATTTCAACACTCACGAGAAGACACGTGAACTTCAGGCATTGTACCAAATGTGCTTCTGTCACTTTTATTTTCAACACATATGACGCACTGAACTCATAGAATGCCAAAAATATTGAAGGAAAATTAAAATGTTTACAGCTTTTGTTGTTCGTGGGGGTCGCACAGTATTACGTGAAAATTGCGTAAGGGGGTAGTATGGGCATGCAGACAAAAGTATTAATTTTTGATAGTCCTGCCAGCCGTTGGCGAATGACTCAAACAACCACACACCCGAAACGCACACGCATAAGGCCCCCATAAATCGTGAGGTTGGCAAGGGGTTGGCCTTGCTCCCCAGCAATACTCTTTTTCTTATTTTGGGTGAAGAAACACGAAAATAACTATAAAGTCATTTATTAAATTTGTTTTGCTGACCGCCTTGTCCAACGCAAAGTCATATACCACCCGTTGGCAATGTGTAGGACTGAAGCTGGTCAACGAAAACAATCCGAAAAGTTTTAGTTGGACCCTTGTAAAAACCCAATTTACCCCTTATGTAGGCCTGTCAAACGCATACGTCAAGGACTTCCTTTTTCCCGCTCCTAATCTCACAGCCGAACTTCGAAAGTCCAAACTCCCCCATCGTCTAGAAGCTGCCATCACACATCAACAAGAGGCATATACGGCCGCCATTTATAAAAGCCTTGATGTCTCATATTTCCGGTTATTCAACACACGCTCTGGATACACAATCTGTATGTATAGATGTTCCCGTATATAGATGGTACACAAGACAAATCACCAATACATAGGGTAGATAAAATAACTTCAAGACGCAATAAAAAGGGTGAAAGGCAATCCAGAGCCTTTCGTATGTTCAGCGTGAGCTTCAACATTTTATATACATAAAACGCCAGTTAGGGTCATGAAAGGCAACACACATTGAGACACATGTGACAAAAGTCCCACAACCGTACCCTTCAAGTGTATATAGGCTGGCTGGATGAGTGCGGCCGCTTTACCCTCGCAAGACGTATAAAAACTTTTTATTTTTATGTTTAGCTTGGTGCAAAACCCACCCCAGAACGTTTAGAGCGCTCTTGGTGTATTTGCTTGAACTTCGACGAGACTAACCGGTCCGGCCAGGTCCAGTGCGAGTTCTGGCTCTTGGCCACATGTCGTCTTCGGTTACTGCTGCTTTCGCTGTCAAAAATAAGGGAAAAAGCAACGAAAAAGCAAATGGGTTGACAGCGTAGGGTTGGTGGTGTTCGCACCATCATCACAAGGGTTACTTGTGGGTGAAGAGGGTAATGCGCCGTGTACAGAGTCGCTAAAAATGAAACAGACTATTGATTTCTCTGAATAACGACACTTTTACTATTCTCTAACAATGGTAGACTCGGACTGTACTCAATCTGGTTTTGTTATTTGAAATGCAGAAAATTATTCTAAGCTATAATCAGCTCGTATTTTGTAAATTTCTTCTAACTTATACTTAAAAAAAAAAACATATAACTTTTCTAGTAAATTTCATGGGTCAACATCCTTGGTTAATATAAATTTATAAGTTACTCAATAAATTATTGTATTAAAGGCACAACGTAGGGAAAAATAATGGGCGAAAATATGTTAAAACGATGAGGGGGAAGAGAAAATTAATTGAAATTTTATTTAAAATACGGACTTTGGTATGTTTTTCTTGGAAAAAACCTGAGCCATTCCTATGCTTTCATATCCTCAGTCCCAACCCCAATTTCGCCATTTGAATTCAACACCCGCAATATATATTAACGCGCGAGTGTACACCGAGAAGAAGGTGGATGCGACGCGAAACGTCTTAGGGGCATTTTACGAAACGGATATGAGAAACAACAAATCGCATGAAACATCATGACCAAGCTAAAAGGAAGCAGGAGGATGGGGGGTGTTCATGACTCAGAATTTGCTTTTGAAAATTAAAAAATTCTTCAAAAAGGAAAAAAGCTGGACGTGGTCTGCTGGGTGCTAACGATGCCTGGGCGTATTGTCCTTGTCGCTTTAGCTGTTGTTGGGGTAAACAAAGGATCAAAAGCATACTAATTGTTTTCTACTTACGCGAAGGTCGCTTGCCTTTTTAGGACATCGCGGCACAGGGAACAGGGAGAAATACCTAAGCTAGTCCAGGCTAATCTTTGACGGCTTTTGAAGCATAATTTTTCAAAATGTAATTTGCAATTAAAGACAAAACAGCCGCGGCGTAGAACGTGAAATTGATAACGCTTTTAACTACCCACGCCTTAGGCTTGGCCCGGGCGCCTAACGTTTCATTCCGTTAACGACCTCTCTTCCCTTCTCCTCCGGTATGCTTGTTTGTAAAGGATGTTTGCTTCAGAGTACTTATAAAAGCAGAATTTTAATTAATTGCGTTCTGTAGACGAGGACACAAAATGGAGCAGAAAACAAGATTACATAAGAAAGAAAGAAGAGAAGAAGAGTAACGAGCCTTTGAAGAGTTATATATATTTACCCTTAACTTAACGTTAACGTAAGGGAAAAAAAATAAAAAAAAACCAGCCACCCATTGGGATTATTTCCTAAACTTTAAAAGACTCTTCTAGTAATAAATTTGGGTCGGAAATACCTATATAAAACTGAAACTCATACAGTATTACTCGTAGAATAAAAGGCGGCCACTGTTTGTGCCCATAATTATATTACCAATTAGTTTTTGCATCTTTATATATGGATGTGTAAGTGATTTTTTTATTGCATGTGTGAACAGCGGGCAAATTTTTTTATGATGTAGGATTTCTTAGAACGTCGACGGAACAGGGGGTTGGGGGTAATACTGGGCGCTTTAGTAAACATGCTGTGCTATATTTTCACATCATTTCTTGATTAAAAACTATAGAGTTCTGCGTTCATAGTCTTTTTACTGACCGTAATTGAGGCACATTAATTAACTTAATGGTCATTTTATTTCGTGATCGTATACTGTAGCACAAATAGGAAATAATTTTAATGCCTGCAGTATAGTATCCAACAAAATACTATACTGTACTGTATACTGTATAAGTATGACAAAAGGAAAGCAGAAAGTAGTATGACAACCTCTGATTAAGCTTAATAATAAACGACAAATCTAGAAGACTAAAAGTGCTAAGTGGTCAGGAAAATACGTTTAATTTTTAATACATAAGAAGGTTTTTATATAAAAACGTTTTACTTGTTCTCATTGGTCATTTGAATATCCCTATATGTATGCCAACCCTTTGCCAGGATTTTTTTTTACGACCAATATCCAACCCTTTAACACATTGGGGTTGTTCAGCGAACTTCAAAACAAAATGGAAAATAATTTCCTCCATCGTTGAACAGGAAACTGTGAGAATATATAACCACAGCGATAACCCGAGCCAAGTGTTTGACCTAATTGTTGTCACAATGTTGGCCTTTAATTAAACTACAACTTTTTAAATAGAATACATACATACACTTCATTGATTTTCAATTCCATTAGATAACACCTAAAACTTAAAATAACTGAAATTATTGTATTTTCCCATGTCACAGCTTATTTGATGCAAGAACTTTAGATACATTTAATTCGTGAATTGTGGTTGCTAACCTACTTTTTTTTCTTAAATCCTAATGCACAAAATATTAGCTCATTTATTTAGCATTTATTTCCTTTCGGTTGGACTTTAAAACTTTTTGTTCGAATTACAAAAATTAATCACCGTGTTAAAAGGTTCCACTATATGTTCTGAAACCTACAGTTGCGCATGCTTGCGGTTTGGCGTTGGATACCTCGTCTTCATCGAACGGAAAACATTTGTTCATGTTATTATTTACCTTAGAAAAAAAATTAATTTAAAACATGGAAAAACTAGGCCTAGATGATAGTTTTAGCTTTTAACAAAACAACGACCCAAAACAGGAATCTGTTTTTATGATGCACTGGTTAATCTGGAAGATCCTTTAGGTTGCCCAGTACCAGACCTAAAGCCAGTTTTGGATCTGGCCATTTGCTAGGAATCAATATCTAAGAAAATTACTATTTAAAAGAGCTGTTAAAAGTACTGTTAAAAATGCATCAACAAAGCTGTTATCTAATAGAATTAAAAAAAACAACGAAGTGTATTTATGTATATGTACCAGAGAACTGCAATATTCACTTTTTTCTTGATTTACTCATACCCAAAAGTTCTTACTCAATTCCAATCACTGAACAAAATAAAAGTTCTGAGTAAAAATCAACTCATGCTTACGAACGCATCATTCTTGTTCAGATCAGTCTTCGGATCCGAACTATTTTGTTCAGTTCCGCTCATTCGCCGAAACGAAGCGCTGAGTGAAATTCAACTCATGCCGATGAATGCATCACTCTCGTTCGGCTCAGTTTTTGATCCGATCTGTTTTGTTCATTTCGGATCATTCGCCGAAACGAAGCGCTGAGTGAAATTCAACTCATGCCGATGAATGCATCACTCTCGTTCGGCTCAGTTTTTGATCCGATCTGTTTTGTTCATTTCGGATCATTCGCCGAAACAAAGCGCCGAGTAAAATTCACTTCGTCTTCATTATTCTTGTGGTCGAGTTGGTCGAGTTTTTACTTACAATATTAGGATTTTTTAGATTTAAAAATAGATGTGTTCCTTATTTGGCATTGCCTTTCAAAAAAAACATCGTGTTTTGTGCTTTCTGTTTCGTATTCTTCCTTCTTTACCGACCAGAGCAGTGCAGCGGCAGCGCTCTCTCTCTCTCTCTCTCTCTCTCTCGCAAGTGAACAAATTCATGAGCATTGATTCTTGCCCCTTTGAGTTTTACTCTTCATCAACACAATCATGTTTGAGTGGAATGAACGTTCGCTCAAAGTGATCGGTTTGAAAAAGAACATGATCAAACTCAGCGAGCCAAAGAAGTGAGTGATCTGATTTGATTTTTTAAAAAGAGACTCACATGTGAGTTTGATCGGTTTGATCGGTTGAGTGGAATGGCTTGATTATTCTTGAGTTGATCGTGTATGATTTTTTTGCAATCACCTGAAGCCGTTCTCTGATATGTACATATGTAAATACTACTTTAAAAAACTACATTACAATTTTGTTGGTTTCTGCTCGGTGCATGTTCGTTTATTGACGCGAACGAATTTCTTCTGACATTAACCTTAACGTAAAAATTACATTTTGCAATGTTGTAATCACTTAAATGGTGTTAAATTTAAATTTTCTTAATTTTTTAAAATTAATTTTAAAAAATAAACAAAGATTGCCAAAGAAACATATATCAGCCAAAAATGTTAAAATAAATTTTGCAATAAAAATATATTTTATATTTTAGGATTTATAACTAAAGAAAAAAAACTAAAACGATAACGACTCAGTTAAAACTCAGTTAACTCAGGGTTAATCCACGCACTCAATTGTCGCGCTAGAAGGCGAGCCCTCTCATTCGCACTCATTGTTATGATTGTGGAGGAGCAGAAAACCAACATATTCTTATAAATATATGTATGTACATATGTATAAAGGTTGTGTAATAAATATGTAAAGTTTCCCTTCATAATAATAACAGCATGTAAATTTTGGTGTTTTATCTATCTTCCTTTTTAATATTTTCAGAATGCGACTTAATACGTACATGTAAGTGTGTGCTCCTCTAAAAGATCTCCCGAGCTTTCCGAATGACACAAACACAGGCAATTCTCACTCACGTACGCAATAAACACAAAACAAAAACACAGCCTTTTTATGTTTCTATCTAAAACTTCCGGCTCTATGAAGTGGAAAGCTATGGAAAGGTTTTCCAATTTGAAAACCACTGGAATCGTTGGAAATCGCAAATTTCTTACGACGCGCGTGATCGCTTACGTATGTATGTATGGGTGTTGAATTGTGCCCATGAGATACGCAATAATCGCAAACATGAGATTTTATTTTCACACAAACACAAGCAAACTGCGCCAGAAAATTGTCACTCACGTACGCAATAAAACAAAAACAAACAAAACAACTTAGCCTTTTTATATTTCCAAGTGTACTTTGGTGATTTTACTAAAATCGAACACTTTCCCGGCTCTCTGAAGTGGAAGGCAATGGAAAGGTTTTCCTATTGGAAAACCACTGGAAGCGTTGGAACTCGCAAATGTATTACGACGCGCGCGATCGCTTACGTATGTACATATGTGTGTTGAAAATTGTGCCCATGAGAAACAACTACTCATTAATGGCGAATAAATTATAAAAATGTTTTAAAAACTGGAATGCCTGCCTAAACTATGTACGGCGAACTCGTTTTAATTTTGATTAATTTACATTTTACACAAACACAGGCACACTTCGCCACCATGCTATCTCACACCTACGCATTGCGTAATACGCAATTAACACAAAATCAAAAAAACACACTTACCTAATTTCCGACAGTGCTTTGGGGATTTTAGGAAATTCCAACTCTTCAAGACTCGCCATTTACTTCGATTCTCGATTTCTTCAATTTTCGGTGCAGCGCCGTTTATGTTTTTTGCAGATCTAAGGCTTTTTCACGCATTTGGGAGAGAGAAGAAAAAATAACTGTTACTGCCGGCTAACAGTGTGACCGTGCGGCGTGAACGATCAAAATACACCAAAATGTTACAAGTGGCCACAGGCTAGCGCAGGGTAAAATTACATAAGGTAGTCAAGAGAGCTGCTCCCCTTTTGAGAGATATTTTTGACAGTGCTTTCCGTTTCTAGTGGGTCGTCTATGTATTCGCTTTCTCGAGAAGTTACATATCAAAATTAGTAGCACACATAGTTAACATTTTTTTATGTACTTTAAAATCACCAGAGAAAATTTTAAATATTATATGTATATATATATATGTAAATATATATACATGTGTAAATATATATGTATATATATATATATGTAAATATATATACATATGTAAATATAAAGCGTTCCTTATCATATTGGTTTTGATGTTTTATAAAACATTAAACTATTGGACAATCTTGTGGGAAAGTTAGGGTGCCTTAAATATTTGCAGTATGCGCTTTTCACATGTATGTATGCATGTGTGTTGAATTTTAATTTTGACACAAACAGACACACTGCGATAGAAAATTCTCTCTCACCTAGGCAATAAACACCACAAAAAAAAACACAGCCTTTTTATATTTCCGAGTTTACCTTGGGGATTTTAATGGGAGGCAATGCAAAGGTTTTCCTATTGGAAAACCACTAGAATTGTTGGAACATGCAATTTTTGTACGACTCACACGATCGCTTGCGTGTGTATGTATGTGTGTTGAAAGTTGTGCCCATGAGAAACAACTATGCAATAATCGCAAATAAATTGTAGAAATGTTTTAAAGTGCGGCGGAATGCCTGCCTAAACTATGTTTGTACGGCGAGCTTGTATTAAATTTAATTAAGTTACATTTTGACACAAACACAGGCACACTTCGCCACCACATATCTCACACGTACGCATTGCGAACTGCGCATTTAACACAAAAAAAAAAAACAGACTTTTCTTATTTCCGAGAATGTTTTGCGGATTTTACGAAATTCCAACACTTCCCGACTGGCAATTTACTTCGATTCTCGATTTCTTTGATTTTCGGTGCAGCCTCGTTTATATTTTCCGGATTTAAGGCTTTTTCACGCATTTGGGAGAGAGAAGAAAAAATTACTGTTGCTGCCGGTTAACAGTGTGACCGGGCGATTAAAACGATTAAAATACACAAAAAAGTTACAAGTGGCCACTGGCCACATGATCGCCCATGGTAAAATTACATAAGGTAGTCAAGAGATCTGCCCCCCTTTTGAGGTCGATATTTTTAACAGTGCTTTCTAGTGGGTTGTCCATGTATTCGCTTTCTATTTTATTGAAAAAGGCCTGGGTCGCAGTGTGATGTGGCTGAGAAGCCGCCTGGTGAAGACACCCACACCACACATGCACATCTAGGGGTTTACTAAGCCAAAGGTCGACTGCTCTGCATAATATAAAGTAAAAAGCAAAAAGTAGCACACAAAAACATTTTTCTTCGACTTATGTTTGACCATGGAAATCCTTTGGGCAGTCCTTTTCCAAACACAGATTTGGAAAGGACAAGGGACCATTTGAGCACACATTCTTGCATAAAATAATAATTTGCATTAACATTTTAATACCTATAATATTTTCTTTGAGTTTCTACATATTTTCCGTCTTCTTTACTGTTGGTTACTTCGGCACGTTTAAACATGAAAAGAATTTTAAATAAACTCATATAGAGAAAAAAGGATGAATTGCGTAAAAAGCTAAAGAAATGTTAAGAACACTTTTAGCGACGAAATATAGGAAATGTTTCCTTTTCGTTCCGATGACTTTGGCCCTTTTTTATTTTTTTTCTACCAAGACGAAATAATATATAATAATATGACAGTTCTATAATTAGCAGATCTATATAGTAAAGTTGAGAAAGAACTAGAGCTCCGCACGAGAAAGGGAATAATATCGGATAACCTTTAATGGAGACACGAAGGGACACAGAATCTAATGGCGTATCCGGTGTCCAACCATTATCCTTTCGCCCAACCCAACCAATAAACATCAACGTTACTGTTGCGTCAAAATAAAATAGACAGACAACAAGCGGGTCCTTTGTGATTGGAAGCTTTGCCTGAAATGTCTAAAGGCCCGAGAAACTTACTGTCAAACAAGAAAACCGATAATCATGAAAAGGATATTGTTATGTCCTTTCGATATTGTCTTGAGGATTATTAAGAAAATTGCGTACACTGTGATTTAAGGGTTGGACAATGAATGCCAACAATGATTACGGGATGGAACTCATGGTACACCAAATAATGCCATCTCAATTTGCCAACACACCAATTTCCTTTCTATCCTACAACTTTTTACTACTTTTACTTGCTGCGTGAGCCTTTGGTGCCTGATTTGATGACGCAGCGGCGATTGGAATCGAGATTGAGGTTTGGCTGGGAATTCCGATTGGGAGCGCGCTGTTGATGATGTGTGGCCGTGGCATCTTAAGCCAAGAACCAAATCCTTTTTAACGTACATTCCGCATCTTGATTGTTGCAGTTCCTTAAACGTTGTTGATGACTTTTCTTGTCCGACACCAACTGACTATTTGAACATTTCTCCAATAAAATGATGCATTTACGAAACTACCCCTTAAGCAGATCTAGGAGCCCTCAAGAGGTCCACATGTCATCAATTAGATGCGCCACACTAATCATTAAAGAAAGTGGTTTGCGAGCCGGAAAATGAAAGTAAGCGACAGCACCATCCCTGAAGAGGTATTTTCAACCTTTGCCAAGACCCTTTACTTCAATGCTTCAATTTCAACATCGCACTAGTCACCTTCACTTTCGACGCAGGCTGGCACTCAAGCATATGTTCCCCTAATTTGACCCTTCCTTGTGGTTTCCTCAGCACCGTGTGCCACCAGTTAGAATTCGACCCGCCTCACAATCTATGATCGCAACACTTGCTAACAGTCTATTCTTTTCGAAGACGAACTTTCTTTTTCGAAAATAAACAACAGATGTCTGCGACACCGACTTCAATTTTAGCTATTGAATTTCTCTGGAATTTTGAACAATTATTATTATAAATTAATAAATTCCTGTTTAATGCTTTTGCTGTAATTTATAAACAGAAACTTTATTAACTAGTCATAATTGGCATCAGTAGGGTAACTAGGACCATTAGGTTGATGTTCTGGCCAAGAAATATATATATTAGGTTCGTACATAAGGCTCATTTTGTTTTCCCATAAAATAAAATATTCGGAGATCTTCACATACTTAGCTATGAACATGCTGTGACTTAACACTGCGGTGAAAACTAAACCATAGCCAATGAAAATATATGTATATGCGGTCAGATGATCGTAAAGAAGAAAGAATAATTAGAGATTGTAAATATTTGTCGGGTTTAGCGATCTACAAACCGAGAATTTGGTATTGGTTAACACACAAATCGCAACCCAGAAACCAGATGAAAGCAACGCGACAGTCGGCGAACCTACAAAAGAGAATGCTTCGCAGCGAAAGGATTCCCAATGGGCACTTGAGCACGCGTAGACGTCAATATTTACAAAAGGATAACGTCCGTCGCGCGCCGCTCACCAAAAAAGGATGTTTGCCCTAATTGCACGAAAACGCAATGCTGCGGTTGATAAAAATTGAAGCCCAAGTGCGATTTGTTTAGGACGATCTTCGCTCGCCTCGTATTTTCCTAAGCATTCATTTTGTGTAATTTTCGATAAGAGCTGTGGTTCAATTAAAGATAAGTTCCGGCCCTGCAGCCGTTCCATCTTTTGCCTTGCTCGCCATTACAGGATGCTAATGTGTGCCTTATACAGGTGAAGCCATTTGATAAGCCATCAGGTGGGGGCTTACGTAAATTGAGTTTTAGGCGTTTTCCGGGAAGCGGCGTTAAGTTAATGTTTGCTTGCTATTGTTTCTGGGAAACTCCCAAGCGATCTTTTGGACTCACATATTTTCGTATGAGAAAAAAAACTTCATTGCGACATCAATAAAGGCGGTTATCTCATTTTATACACTTGGGTAGAAAAATGTGTGATTTACATTTTACAAAAACTATTATGTACAGATGCATCGGAAGGAATTTGATATATTTAAGGAAAAGGGTTGCACTTGGCAACATGGTTAAGTGGTTAAACAGCTGATTAAAAATACAAACCCAATCGATTGCCTTACCATAATCAATACCTTGATCAAGTAACGTGAAAGACTCCTCTTGCGATTGTAATCTAAAACGCTAAATCAACGTGTCACATTCAACTTCCAACACTAACACCAAACAGACAGTAAATGATTAATTTGACATTTGAGCGACTTGAATAAACGGGGAAGTCACTTAAGGATCACCTCACAACTAACAATTGGGCGGTCCTTATGTGAACTCTTTCGACAGCAGGAAAGGGTGACATATTAGGCACATTAAAATGCCACAGGGCACCCTCTGAAGATATTTCAATTCTCAACTTCGAGGGAGAGTCACAAGATTCGGGATAACGAAGGGGGAAAAAGGAAAATGTGAGCTCATTATCAAGTATTTAGAGATCGCGTCCCTTGGCTTTGTTCCCTATCCATGGCACCCCTTTCTTGACTCTCTCGCCTTCCGTTTTTTGTTCAACAGCGTTTTTTATTCTTCGTCTTCGTCTTTTAACCCCTAATTTAGTGCTCATCGCCACTTCAATATAGTTTGCCTATGTTTTCCATGCATCTTGCAATATAAAAGGGTCACTGGCGCACGCGCCTCTCAACCAGAAATCTCGGCATGTGCGCTGTATCGGATCCGACTTTTTTTGCTTGGTATACTTTTATACATTTGAGGAACCGCCGGGGCTAGAACTGCGCCATATGGCGTTTATCGTCTTGACGCTCTGACGTGTGTCAGTCTCGCGGCGAGAACTTTCGTGTTGATTTCTTGGGGTTAATTTGTTTTGCGACTCTATTAATTGGCTTCGTCTGGTTTTCTTGTAGGCGTTCTCCACACTAAATGGGCAAGCATTTCAATCGAAAAACTAAAACTAATTGGTGACCCTTGGGCTACCTCTTAGCGCATAAATTAAGACATGGATCGGACTTCCTGTTTCTTGGAGAACCAATCAACTGGCCATTCGCTTGGGATCAGCTATGTTTGATCGCACATTAATATCAATATATTTTCCTGAAGTCCGCATAACTTGCCTACATAGACTCATATAATGCTAACTAGTTGCATGTGTCGATCGTTAGTTTCAATGGACCATATCGTGGCGGACAGTGGTGTGCTATCCACCCTCTATCATGGGAACACAACGCCAAACCTTTTATAACAGCTTATAAGTGAAACGATGATTGTTAAGTACTCAGAGAAAATACGAGAAGACTCAGTTCCGGGCATTATACGAAGCCCAGTCATTACACCCGTCTGGCAATTCAAAAGAATGCTTTCCGGCACAATTTTGAAACAGATCCACCTACATTTCGTATTTCTACAAAGAGACACCCACATCGGGGACTTAATCATCATACAGTCGCCCGTTTTTATGAGCTATCCACTTAAACTTAGTACAAAAGTTTGACCATCTCAATCCGTTGTATAGATGGATGCCAAAAATATATACATTCTTTTTTATAAATGAGTCTTTTGTATACGAATTAAACAAGATTTGCTTTGAATATACCACGATAAAACGTATGAATAAGGCCGATTAAAGAGGAGCTGCGACCGCAACGGATTGTTTATTTTGGATGATTCGTTGTCGCTTCCTGCAGTCGAATTGGATTGGATTTCAGGCATTTACAGTCATATTCGGCGGTGGGAATTGTGTTTGCCATTAATCACTTATCATGCAAGACCCATTTTAAAGAGCAGCCGCTGCCTTGGCACGCAAATGTGGTCATCAGCTCATCACTTTCAATTGGAGGCGCCGATTGGAGAGGGTTGCCAGACAACCTAATTCTAATTAAATAATTTATTGCTTGGAATAAGTAATTTAAATAAATCGAAAATATATTGAAAAGCTGCGTGGGAAAGTTGTTAGCTAACAGTCTTACAGCTTTATAAGATGTAATTGAAGTTAACCCTGGGAAACTAGCAGGGAAAGAAGGTGGATGGGAAATATGAGAGGCAAAGAGGACGAAAGCTAAAATCATTTGCTTGTAGGCTGCCACAAACCAAGTTCGAGCAGTTTGACCGATTGGGCAAACAAAAACTTCACTGCACAGCGGGAAATCACCATTGCGGCCTGTTAAATAAAGAACATTTTGCTGAATTTTCCTTCCAAAATATATGCCCCTCTCTTCTTTTGCAGTGTATTTCTTGACAAAGTTTCTTATTTTTCTCGAGGGTATTCGGCCCTCATTAATTACGCAGGCCTGGCCTGCCTGGCCATTTTTGGTGTTAATTTCAAACTTTCATCGATGAATATATATACTAGGACGAACATACACACATGTCATTTAAGCTACAGCCTCTTCCTGCCCCTTATGAAATTGAAAACCAAAAGCAAAACAACAATGGGTCGTCTCTTCACAGAGCTAATGTTATTTGTGGCTTCAGGATATTAGTTATTTATGAACAGGGTATGTGTATACCAAGGAGGAGGATGTATAAGGTGGATGAACTAGCGGCTTGAATGGTTTTAAGCTGCCGACTATAACGCAAATCACTATATTAAGGGTTGCATTAGTGATTGTATTATTCATTTAAATTTTGATCACTGCCCTATCTCCCCAAGCACAATTGAAGAAGACGCATCTGTTTGTAGGCTTATATTGAGCACATGAGTACATGTGTGAATATTGGCTTAGACACTTTTTCTAGTCTTGAATAGCAGGCAATTCATCAAAATGCTACCCCAAATTAAGCACTAAGGTGAATGAAACTAAATAAGTTTATAAAAGGAAAATGTCCATTTAGTTTGGACCGATTCGGAGCACTAGTCAGACATTTGTCTGATTTATTTATTTCGCGATGTTGATATAATATTTCGGTAGTCCAAACTCATAGAGGTGTAATATTGAAAGAATTTTAGGTGGTGTGTTTTATTGAAGCACTGGCACCATTTTTATGGGACATACAGATATTTTATATACTGTAGTTCTGTACATAGAACAGAACAAAACCAACGATTCATTGCAATACAATATTAATTTGTAAACGGAAGTTTTCACTCTGAAATTAGAGTTTGAAATTTTTAAGAATTTCGAGTTATGTACAAACTTATAGACTTAAACATATATAACTTATAGAGAAAACTTCATCTTAAATTTTTCTTGGCCATTACTTTGTTTTTCAGATAAACATGGAAAGTTTACGAATGATGCCAGTGTTATTAATACTGACTAAAGGAGCAGTGGGGAAAAGTTTAATTTAATTAAGATCTCTGATAGGTATATTCAACGTATTGTGTGTAAATAAAAATATTTCCATTTTATATTATTACAAATCTCATAAAAGTAATTTTTATTTTTATTTTCAGAAATTGTATTTTTGACTTTGTCGTGCTTATGTCGCTAAGTTCAATCTGTCTGAAGTAAACAACTTAAGCAGTAATGGCCTATTATAAGTTTACGGCCCTAACCGGACATTAGGAACTAGAAACTCAAAGAGTTGACGCCATTTCGAAAATATCGATCAAACTCCGCCTACTTGGTTGACTCATCCGACAAAATATCGCGATACACACAGATGCAAACACACACATATCAGTGAGAGACTTTGTCGAAATAAAAATAATGCACGAACGCCAAATAAAGAGTTAAGAGGGAAACGGCGAATGGCAATGAAAGAGTCGTGCACGCGTGTGTGTATGAGTATTCGCCGCACTAATATACTGGCGCAGGAACTCAGAAATCGATAAAAATAAGCAACTACCCCAAATGTTCTGTTTCACCCTTTTAATGTACAAAATCCTTTCGCTTTCAATAGAAAATACATACATATACATAGGTATATGGCGCGGAGAAAGAGAGAAGTAGAGACGGCCGCGTGAAAAAACTCACTCAAACACATGAGCTCTCAATGAAGGGGTAGAAGAAAAGCATTGAAATTGTTGCTTCCCCTTTTCACTGAGCGAAGAGGTTGCGGCGAAGAGCATGCCAGGGCGATGGTGACGAGTAAAGAGAGAACCGATATCTTCCGGCGGGAGCATTGGGGGAAGGCGAAAAGAGCTAGATGGAGCTTCACGTACGAAAGAGCGCAAGTCAATGGCCGACAGACGCTAAGCAGACGGAGACGGCATTAAAAGGGTTAAATTGGGCGACACGTGCGGGCGAAAGAGAGCGAAAGTGTTAAATTGGAGCACATGCGTGTTGTTTTCCGTCTCTGTTTTGGCGGCCATTTTTGTTTGTTATGGGTGGGCGCTCATCAATGGAGCACGTGTATGTCTTCCTTTGCCGCCCCCGCGAATGAGGTGGAATACGGGAACAACATGGAACGGTTTTCGCACGGGCTCACCGTTATTCAATGGGAAAACATAAAAAGACGGAGGACGCGCGGACGTAACAAACACTTTTGTATCATAAGGTCAAAGAATATCTAGTAATGATTCTCATTCCATGGGAGTATTTAGCCAAAATGTAGTAATAAAAAATGTACAGGTATACCAGTGTACCAAATCGATTCACCAGCTCTAGTAGCGAGTTCACAGGCGACAAACCATCTGCGTTTCCATCTACTATAAATATATCTTAAGAGTCTGACCCTTTTTTTTACTATATCTCAGAAACTTGCGCAAGGATTAAAGTCAGAATTGGTTCGAACAGAGTCCCTCGACTTTGCGGCTTGTAACCTACACACATAAACACAACATAACTCAAAAGAAGTAAAAGGTTAAAAAGAAAACAATACAAAAATTGTCCTTTATCTTGGGGATGAGGTGTCTGAGCCTCACACAATGTAGTTTTGAAAGGGGAAAGAATAAAAGATTTTAGACACTTGCCGCAACAAGAAAGGGTAAAAAAATTCCCAAGGTTGTACAGAAGAATCCAAATAATGAAATAAAGCCTTAAGAACTATCACGTCTTGGGACTAAACACAATACGGCGTACCTACAAAAATATATATATATTTTTTTAAAACTATTTTATGTTTTTAGAAGCATTCACTATAGTAAATAGTCTTACTAGTGTATATATACATGTTCAGTGTTCGATGTTCGTTATCTATGAGCAATCTGCTTTGGCAATTCGATCGCAGTGTCCGGTTCATTGTTTTCCGTTCCAATCTAGGACACTAGGGCAAGGACATAATAATAGCATATCCTGTGCATACATACATACACATTTATGTTTATGTTTTTTCGCTGTGGTTTTGGTTTTCATTGTGAAAGTGAAAACGCAAACGGATGCACTTCATAGAGTTGTTCGGCTCAGTTTCATAAATTCGGCAGCATCCTTGTGGTTTTTGTTTGAGTTAAGTGGTCTCAAATTCTCTATCTTGGTATTTGCTTTAGGTGTTCCTGAATTCATGCAATTTCTGCGCATCCTTTGCGCTTTGTTGAATATTCTCACAGGTGTTCTCTGGTTCAGGTGTTTAGGTTTTGTTTGTTGTCCGGCCTCAAAGAGATTATCTTTCATAATGCAAGAGCCGTCTGTGGTCTGCAATCCGAATTTTGGTTAGACTACAAATACCCGAAAGTGTGTTTAATTGGCTCTCGTATGGACGTAATAAAAACAAAGTAGAAAGAACAAATAATAAAGATGCTAATGATTCATAAATGAACTAACCGAAAAAATAATAAATATATATTTTCTAAAAATTCCTAATGTCCCCTTATACTTATTTTCCCCATCCAGCCCCTCATTTTGGGCACGCACTCAAGGTCATGCTAAGGTGACCATGTGCAGAGCTGAGCATATGCATATGCCTTGCCTTATCCAAGAAGAGTTCTTTACGTCTTTTGGCTCCTCCCCTATGCTCATCCGAGAAAAATATTATTCGTTTCCCCAAGTGGTGAGCACATGGAGACAATTGTTGCAGGAAATGAGACATTTGCTTGGGGTTTCTTCAGGAAATATTTGAACTTTTTAACATTTGAAATGCAGCAGGCGCTGAGCACGCTTGTCGGATACGAATTTGAATTTAACAGAGGGGGAGTTCTGAATGAAAAAATGAACTGCCGACAAAAATAGCGCTCTTACGATGAAATAAAGGCACACGAATTCTAATCGCCGAGGGGAACACATTGTCCAACTTAAAACGAGAATGAAATTGACATTAAGTAGGCAATAAACTTTGGTCACAAGCAAACTCACTTAAATTATATTATCCCTTTCTAAACACGCCGCAAAACCGAGGCCGCCATACGAATAGCATCTTGACTTGCACATCTAATCCATAAAGGAAAAACAAAACATCCATTTCAAAGAAATCCTATATGCCCACATAATGGTCCGTTTAATGTCAGGCGAGATGCGTAAAACATTCAACAGCGCAAAAAAAAAAAGTCTGAGGAAGCTAGGAAACTGGACTTGACCGCCACTTACAGCAGGGTGGCAGCTAATTTGCACCAAAGCACACCGATGTGTCAATCCGCCGCCATAAAAGCACGAGCAGCAGAGAACTGGGAGGCGGGGAAGTAGCCTTAGACAACGAACGCAACTTATTGCCCGTGTAAGCGAAAAAATTTAAGGGACAGTACCATTGCTCTGTGATGTCTGCAAATGATTGCATTCGCGTTTAAGTGCTCTATATTGGAGCATACATATTTTGGGAATAGGTTGCTGCTAGAAGTCAGATTTCATACTTTTTAAACGAAACCAATGTGTTTCAGCTGGAGGCAATTGAGGTTACCAATCCTTAGAACAGTTATATCTCTATTGAGCAAGTTACTATGTCTTGGGCGCAGAAGAGTACACAAATTCCGCTGTAGAAACCTGGCTGGTACTACAGGAATGCTTTTTTGGCTTATGCCGCAATTTTTACGATTCGAGGACACTTAGGCCCTAATATCCTTTTTAGCACTCAACTAGGTTTATTCCTTGGATTTTATTTCCGCTACTATTTCTAGTTGGTACATCATTTTGTGGTCCCTTCGTATTCTTGTCTTCCCACTGCTGCAAGGCGATATATTCTGTATTTACTACAACGACACTTGTCAGCTGAATGTCAATCCTTTGCAGGTTGCCACAGGATGTACAATATGTAATGCGAGACGAGCAGCGAGCTGCAGGCAGCGATGGAAAGTGTTTGTTTCCCACACATGTAAAAAGGATACAATGATGCAAGGATACGGACTGCATGTCATGGGAACGTGATTGTAACACATTGCTGAAGGAACCTTTCAGGCACCTCTAGATTTTCTCTGCATTACGCTGCATATTAAATAGCCTAGTAGGTGACTCACACATACCATCGAATTGCACCTTAATTAATCATCGGTTCATGCTTGACCAAGTGAACTAATTTCAAGTATTTCCGCACAAGAACTCCGCTGGTCAAGCGTGATTATACAAGGCCATGTGGGAGCTAAGCGATATCCTGTGGCGGAGTATTCAGACATGTTTTCCAAATCCCTTATGAGATGCTCATTATGATCCCGATGCTGCAATGCAGCAGAAAATAAAAGGATCTCTTACTGAGGCGGCTCATCATCAATAATGTGAAACATGTTGCGAAATTTCAGAGTGCACACTCAAACCTTTTTTACTGGACAATGTGGCCACCAGACAAAAGCAATAGAAAAATGACGAGACGGACCTGAAGGCGAGCCGAAGTTCGGACAAAGGATTTACCATTTACGGTAAGGGAACGGCTAGAGAACGGAATAAAACCGCTTCGAATTACCTATATGCGATTTAAAAAGGTCTTTAATGGACAGCAAAACGGAATTCAACTTAGACTTAAGCTACTAATTATATATATACTACAAAGTTTCTTGGTCAGAAGCTATTAAAGACTATAATATTGCGAGTTCTAGCTTCGTATATCTATCTAGGCATTCATTCAGGCCGAACAGCCTCTATTTAACTAAAATGAGCGAGATAAATTAAGGCTTTATAATTAACGTTGGCAGAATTGAATGACTAAAAACCATTAGATAGCATCGGAGGCAGGTTCTTCCTTTTTTATGGGAACAGTCAGAGTCACCTGATACTTTTTATTTTCACTTTACACACAGGTACACGAAATCAGCCACATCTTGATTCAAAAAGGGCTGCTCAAGTGCGGAATGATTTTTGTATTGATCGAATTACTTTTATCATGATTAAATGATACTATAGGATTGGGATACGCAGCCCATTGCGATTAACATCTTTTCCAGGAACTGAAAAAAAAAGGTTCGCACTAGAGTTGACGGTAGATTGCTTCTTGTGTTACACTTTCTAATGTAGCTTAAACTCTCAAATGGATCGAAATCAAATAATTTACATGTCGAGTAAACACAATTTACATTAAAATCCCACTTTTCTTTCAATTTTCCATATGGTTCTGTGACATTTTTTTTATATAAAAAAAAATGATTTTAATGCTAGCATCGTCACTGAATTGTTACGTCTGCATCTATTTAGATATATGTATTTGAATAGATCCAAGGCTTTGTAAAATTGGGAATGATCGAATATTGCAAGGGCAATTTGTATACAAAAAATTGATTAACAATGAGCGGAAATATTTAGTTAGATTCCATTAAACTGTCGAGTCATTAAGGGTGGAACCAAAGGGGCCGAAATGAACTAAAGAAATTGTCACAACGGATATGCTACTTGAATTTTAACAAAAATGGGAAACTATGCGGGCTTTCTTACTAAATGGCTACCACAAAAATCGGAATGCCAAGGCATCAAACCGCAAACTACTTCCTAATAAAACCTACTTTCACCTTTTTTGCAACATGATAAGTGATCATTACCAGACCACACAATACCTGGCCGGAAATTCCGATTTTACTTTCAGTCCATAAATTCGATCGTTTAATCGTTACCCAAAGACCTGCCTACGCGGAAATGAAATTTGAATGTCTCAGGGGCGTGGCTTTCCCTGTTATTGTTCTCGATTTGACGTGGAAATTATAGAAAATCTCCCTGCCCCCGATACACAATCGAAATCGAAAGTTGCCTGGAATACACGCTGATACCGGAAATGGTTTTTACTTTTATCGAGCGCCTCTCTGATTTATTTGTGTTTTATGTCCTAGTTACCCAAGTGTCGGGTTTCCCTTCGAGGGATAAGGACGAGGACCTTCGCTTAACAAACAAGAAGTGGAAAAATAAAATTCAACGAGGCATATGTGTTTTGTACCGCATGAACTTGTTTTCCTTGCTGAAGAGGACAGGCCGGCCTTACATTTTGCATGGTCGCTTCAATGCGCACATTCTTCGTCTGCCTTTCTCATCAACGGCACCCTGGTCAGAGGGCTAGCCAACGATATCCTGCCTTCCCATGTGCTTAAAATTTGTTATCCTTTTGCGCAAGATTGCACATATTTTGCGTGGGTTCCTTGGGCATCTCTGATTAGGGTCAGTATTGTATTTTATTTTTATTTCTTTCTAGGCCACTGGAATTTTCTAGTGGCAAAATTGCAAAGGATTTGCCTTGGTCACGAACTAATGAGCCAAGAAGAGAAATAAACTGCTCTTGGGTTACAGAGGTTATCTTATCCCTCACTTTAAAGTCAGCACCGAAAGTTCCATTACCTTCTTGGGTCAAGTTCATTAGTCCCCTTTTGACTGGCGCCACAATGAAAATAAACATTTAACCTAACCAAATGTCCATTCACTTTTGGAGTGCTTCTAAGATAGATAAGACGCGGATTGTCATCACCCACACACAAAGAGGCCAAGTTCAGCAACATTTTAATTTGCCTATTCAATAACAATATTTTAAAAATACATCCCGACTCCATTCCCTTCTTCAGTCGTGGAAATTTCTCATTCTTATCAGCCGCTTAGTCGGTGACAATCGATTGAAATTTCACTTGAGTAAACATAGCCGGAAATGCATTTGCTTTCACCGACAATCACTGACCAGACTGACAGACTGACTTTGGGTTATCTTATTCGTATTGCTCCCCTCGAATCGCATCAAAACCCAGTCATTTTCCTCCAATCACTTCTGTAAAAACACTGCGCTGATTATCATTGCTTGCAGCTTGTTTTTTTCTTAAAAATGACTCGGTTAAGTTGCCTGTAAGGGGTGATTCTTACTTAAACTCTGGCAAATACAATTTGAAAAGTTCACTTCCCTTAGCCATTTAGCTAGGGTCAATGTTTCTACGTTATTGGCTTTGCTCAAATTAAACTGCAAAGAATACGTGCATATTCGACTCCTAAAAGGATTGCGGGCAGATCTAAGACGGCATACGAGTTAATGCCCAGTTCCAGTAGCGTGTCACTCAAATGGGACAAGTTTTTTGATACACTTACAATCCCGACACGTTCAAATGTATATAGGGCGGTTGATCAAAGGAACAGCAAGAAAGGATAATCTTATTTTGTTGAATGTCTGTTAATTTGCTGATATATCACGTAAGAATCTCGCAACGAATCGATAATATATGTTAATGCTTCAAGGTGACATCTCAATCGGTTGTCTGGACAATAGGCAGAAACGTGTCCACTCTGTATGGTAAGGACTTAACAACCCTGCATGGGGAAGCTCCTGTCCTCCTTTGCAAAGATGAGTGCAAAAATCCTAGCTCGCGGTCGGATATGTGCTGATAGTTCCATTTCTACACATCAGTTGCCTAGGCGCCGGTCTGACAGGTTTTTCGGTCAACTCCGCAGGCAATATACTTAGTTCTAAATACAAGTACAGATATTAGGGTGGCTTGTACTGTATTTTTGGGTTTCAATTTTCAACATTGTGCAAAGATCATTTTCTAGATAAGGGCTTTATGTAAGCTGTTGTTTCGCCAAAAACTTCGAATTATTGTTGCTTTGCTCGCCAAATAATCTCAATATTTGGTATTTCTTCTTTTGAAAATGTTGGTATAGTGTGACATACATATACGAATTATAATACACTAATGCTAGTATTGAATAAGTAAACGGTGGTTTTTTGCTAATGAACTAAAACATCTGCTTTTTTCAATCGATTGTGCAAACGCAGTAAAGGAAGAAGATCTGTTCCGTTCTCCTTTCTTCAGTAAAGTTGACTAACTAAAACGATACCGCATGACGAGAATTTTTAAAAAGAGAGCCACAGCAGTAACGAAAAACTTTAAGGGGCATTGAAAATTCTTCAACTGTAGTCTTGATTTTGGTCTTTTGTTGAGTAACGTCAAATAATCTGAAGTAAAAAGTCTATTGAAGTGGGCTATGCCTGAATTATGATTAATGAATCGGCCGGAATGGAAGTTAGCCAACTGGCTGAGTGTCGTTGTTAAATTTTTAATGGTGTAGCCCGATTCCGGATCTAAACAAAGCTAAAAGGCCAGTGACAAGAAATAGAGAACATCGGAGACTGTGACATACACAAAAATTCTTCAGGAGCAGGAAAGGAAAAGGATCTGCTTCCCTCGGCATCTATAAATCATGCAGTTTGATTTAATGACACACCGGGACTACCTTCATTTGTTGTAGGTGGCATTACAGTTGATTAATTGTTTCCCACTCGAGCCTAAAAGGATTGGCCGTTAAAAATTGCCATTTGGCGCGCTTGTTGACAACCTACGCTTACATATACTGGCTTCATGTAGACCAGCTACATGCGTGTGGCCCTAATTCGAGTCCCTCATCATATCAATTGTCGTCCAGCTGTCAACGGAAAATCAATGCAATTTACAGCTTCACTTTTGCAAATTTGCACGAAAAAAGTGACAAGAGCTGGAACAGGACTGCTGACAGGCAACCACTAATAAACAAAGGACCCGTCCAGCCACCCCTCAAGTTTCGACTTAAAAAGCTGCTCAACCGTGTGAAATGCGATACTTGTATACTTTTTGTAGTTTTAATGCTTGTCTTGAGTTCTTTTTTTGTTAGCTGACTTTTCTACGACTTCACTTCAGTCTAATTGCCAAACAATCGCCGCCTGATTATCCTGTCACGCCTCAACTTTTTGCGGTTTCCACTGCGTGGTTTTGTTTAATTGGATTGACTTGCGGACATGTGAGTGACATCATGTCAACATCTTCATTGCACCTTTCCATTTTTGGCGCTGCTTTGAAATCGCACGCAAATCACGCCTTGCCATGAACGGCCATGACTGAAACCTGAACCTTATCTTGCTAGATTAAAAAAACTTTGTGTATTTGGGATGAAAATAAAAAATTCGTACGGAATTATGCATAAGCAGTTTAAAAAATGTATGAATTAACAATTCCTCTTCGTCACATTTAAAATAGAATAATTAATACAATATTACATAAATGAAACAAGAAAAATATCAAGCAAGAAATAAGAAGAAAAAAGAAGGCGTACTTTATTCTGAGCGCTTAAATTAAAGCTTCTCAAAAAGGGAAGATGATTACAGTCTAGTCGTGGGTTAATTGATCACCTCACTGCCTACGTGACAATCCCTGACACACTCTGTTGCCAAGTGTACACATATATGTTTTTCTACCATTCCCCCACTCTTTCAAACCGAAAGGAAGGCGAGTTCTTTGAAAAATAAATAGCTTTGGTGCTGATAACAAACTGGTTGACTAAAATGCGCTCCGGGTGCATTGTACGACCTACTGATAAGCATAGCAAAATCCTTGATCTTGACGCTGCGTTTCAACTCGCTAATTTATGCTTAAATGTTTCAATAGGTATTTTTGTCTAATATAATTTTGCTCAGCATCATAGTGCAGGAATAAACACGGGACAGAGATTGATAAGAAACCAAGTGCTCATAAGCAAAAAAGTTGCGTGACAGGCCCAGCGGGCAACGCTATTGAAACGATAAGAAAAGCCACGCCTGGGACGAAAACCCACGAAAATCATTCGCCAATTATACGTCTGGGGGTGATTTGCATCTGCTGCTGGCGGATAATACAGTAAAATGTTGAAGATGCCAGAGAACATTTCCTCATAATTAAGTACGCTAAATATGAGTAAGGACAACTGAAATGAATTCCATCCGATGGTGAAGTAAAAATTCAGTAGTTTAATTGGTTAACACTAAGTCGGAAATAACTGTCAGAACGAAGAATCAAAACATCTCCATCAAAATAATTCAAGCAACAAAAGGCGTTCAATAAGTGCCACAGCCTGTGACTCGTTGAGCACTCTTACAGGAAGTTGAAATTTTGGACAATAACGAAACGAGCACAGTAGGCCTACAATCAGATGAGTTAGGATCCTAAATATTTTCTTTTGGAAAATAAAGACCAAAATATCTCAGGAAGCGGATAGATCGACCTAAACGAAAGTTATATAAACAGTTTCCGAAAAATATTTAATTGATAAGGACCCTCACAAATTGATCTAGATCTAAAAAGCTAGTCAACCATAAACTGGTTTTACTACAATATTTTCTACACTCTACCTTTGTTTTGGGCGCAGTAAATAGCATTTACATACATATATTATTATAATATATTAAATATATTATATGAGTATTATATTATATTATATATTTCGTGGGAGTTTGCAAAGTTTGGTTCGAATTGCGGATAACACGGGGGGAAAGAAATTTCGCTGCTTTCCACATGACCATTCGTCAAACTTCAACAAAATACATAATAATACCAAAAACGGCATAATATCAAACACTTGCATAATATTAAAAAAATGCTTTAGTATAAAGATAAATACTGTTGTCTGCGTTATATTTACATAAGTACGCAATTTCGGCAATCCTTATAATATTCGGTAGAAATTCCCATGTACGAAACATACCCGGCAGTAACTATATTATCGTTTTTACCTCCATTCAAATAATTTGGCCCACCGCACAAGAACTTCCACGTGGCTCAGTTTTAATCCTCAGATTAATCGTGATCTGCGGAACTGCGGTTTACTTATTGCGCCACAATCCCACAATTTCCTGGCGCGTATCGTAGATTAAGTCTAATCGGGCTCCTTAAGTTAACTATAATCCCCGCCTGATCACTGGATCAGTAGCTAAGCATAATTTTCCGGGATTGAAATGAGCGAGTTACCTGCGCAGGTCAAGTGAACATGGCAACTGGTTCAACTTAATCCAGGGATTCGACTTTTTCTCCATGCATGCTAATAAAAAGCAATTTGCTTCAATTTATTTTTTGCCTTCAGAGTTTACCTCTTTCCAGCAGCTGGGATCTGGACTGGGACAGAAAAAACATGTTACGGCTACCTTCAGAAACGGATTAAATTTTTTCAAACAAATAAGCCAGTCTTAAGCATGGCGATTAAGCTTGATCCCCTGCAAAGGGGCGTAATATTGACGGATTTTCCTCTAAATCCCTCGGCTAATCTCCGGCTTAGAGCGCGTCGCGATTTTTTTCGCGACTCGGCCTGCTTTGTTTTTTTTCTGTCGTTTTCTTCAATTCGCAAGAACGCAGGCCTCTGGGCCCAATGAGGATCATAATTATGGAATTCCTAAATATACTAAGGGCAGACGGCAGAGCAAGGAAGCAGATCTACCTGTAAGCGTGGGTTCCTTGGCCCGTTGAGCCCGAGACTGGATGCGAGTCACAGGTAGACAGAATGCCAGCCTTGAGTTAGCCGGCAATTAAGAAGTCAAATTTCGCTTAAAAAGAAAAAATGGGCAAAGGAAAAACAATGCAAAAAATATGCAAAACTGAACTAAATCCGGCTTAAGAATGTCGTAGATCGCAGGATCCTTGCGTCATAAACAAAGCCATGCTGTCCAGCGTTTTGATCATTTGCATGTCACCAACACGTCGTAAATGAATTCGCCGCACACTGGGTGTCGATACCAGCTCAGTCGCTATCTCACTCTTTCCCGCGCCTTTTATTCTATTCTTGACTTTTTTACGAATGCAAGTGGTTGACTTTTTTTACAGGCACTTCCGTTTTTTAATGTTTTTTTTCTTTCATTATGAGTTACCTGCGATTTTATGGGTGTTTAGAGTTTTTTAACTGGCCCACTCGAGTCGTTGTGCCGTGAACCTGCTTCTGAATGAAGCTAACTACATAAATCATGGATCGCGAACTCTGTAACTATGTGAGGTGCTCTTCCGAAGAGAATGGGTCCTGTACCCTTAAGTGCAAGCCTGCTTACAATTTTAATTAGCTCAGGAACTGCCCACCGAAAATGGAAAATATGTTGCAAGTACATATGTATGTAACGACTTCTAGTCATTGTTCGGGGTCTGGGAAAGCATATTTTCCTGTTCATTTGGGCAAGGCGGATTAGCCTCTTAATCCCCTGTGCGTGGGTGTTATTTAGATGCATTCTTCTTGTACCTATCCTTTATTTTTGCTAACAATTAGCGAAAATTGTTTATCAACTGTCTCTTACTGAGGAACGCGGGAAATATACCAGGAATATGAGTTTTATCACTTAAACCAAGTTTAAATGTAACCAATTTACACCGCCTATGTCTTGAAATTGAGGCATAAGAAACACAAATCCAAAATGCATGATTATGGATGTGGCTAATCCTGTCTTTTCCTGCGGCGGCAGCCTAATCTTAATCCCTATAGGAACTCTTCCGCGACCAGCTTAGGTAATCCCATGATCCAAGGCTTCCTGATTATATCACCAGGATTACGAAAACATGCTCGTGAGGAGCTAATTCATTCAAAGATGTTTTCCTTAACCCTTGCCCTTAAAATGATATAAGTAATCGCTTTAGGAATGGCGTACGTTTGGCATGCGATAAAGGTGCGGAAGGATGCGCCTTGGGTTCCTCCCTATTAATTTGATATAAACTATTCCATCCCTCTTGGTAAGCGTGCCACATGCACGCCGTGTCAGTAAAAAACGAGATATAATTTGGCCTAGGGATGCTGCTGAGGGCGATGCGTCTCAACCAGGGTGAGTTGAGACGGAACTTGAAGGTAGAACATAAAATGATTTTTATAATAAAACATTGGACAGAAAGTTCACGTTTCATTATAAAGCGACAGATCGAGTAAATGATCATTTACTAGTTTGGTTGATCTTAATCCAAGCTAGTACCGCAGTAATCGCGTATTGAGGAGATCGCGGTCTCTCCTGCTATTCTCGTTCTCATGAAAATGGTTTCCCATCGAATTAAAATGTGGATTTAAATAAGTCGATACCATAGCCATGCAAGTTCAGGGTTGCTCATTTCCATCCGCGGATTAGGGCGGACGATTAGCGGATGGTTAATGATAAGTACGGGAACTTTTTAAATCCTGGTCAGACTTTAAGTAGTAGGATTACTAAATAAATCTCTAGATTTATATTGGAACTTAATAATGAATTTCACATACGATCCCACTTCACTTTTGGCATGCTGCAACCACTATCAACATCATAAAATCGTTACTACCCGATTGACTATAAATCAAGAAACTGAACTCTTAAAAAACCCAACAAAAATCGATCGAGTGTTACAAATTACTTAAAAATTGTGGGCACACTCATGAGTTGCCAAACAATCAAAAACCCCTATGCTGTAACCGTAGGGGTGCTTTAAGGCACATGCGTAGCGTTCGATGTTTTAAGCCTTCAGTTTCGATTTTATTTTTGCTATTTCCCCCTTTTTTGATAAAACAATTGTCTCTTGTTGACAGCCCTCGTTTTCATCCGATATATTTGCTCAAAATTTTTATTTTTTCCGAAAAAAGAGTGAAGCTTGCTTTTGTTTGTCTAAAGCATTTTTTTTTTTAATATAATCGAGGGTTAAAAATCTAAAATAATTTAGTACAGAAATAAAATACTGTCAGCTGACGTAGTCATATAAAGTATATCAGCATACAGTTTTGACAAGAATTCCTGTACCATACTATCAAATTAATATAAATTTGGTCTGTGTTCTGGACCACTTTGTTAACCCAGGTTAGTTTTCCTCAGATTGAACCTTATCAACGGACTATACGCACTTTTCTACGCACTACTGCCCTACTTACACATACACTGCTTAGCACGTGTGAAAGGCGTCCTCGAACAATTTTGTTTCGTTTTGCTATTCGAAATCTCGACTATTTGGCTTTCACTCGTTGTGATAACATAGTCTCGTTTGCTGATTACCGGCAAAGTCATGGGAGATAATGCCCGGATCTTAATAAAATCAGTTGAGCTTAAGTTGCTTTTTCAATATACCAAGCCGTACTTCCTCCTTATCAAGCAAACAAGCCGAAATTTTTTCTGACTAATGCGAGACCTGGGAATTAGCTAAAATGTGCTCAAACCGGTCCGTTCAGCCCAAAACTCCTGAAATCCTTATCAATAGGGTCAGTTTTGGGTTCTCAAATATTGTTTAATGCCTTCTACGAATTCTATTTTTGCTAACATCTTTCGCTGAAGTCAACCATGCTCATTCGATGACAAAGACTATTCGAATTTTACGTAACATTATGCAGAGCAAGGATATGCGTGTCCCTTTCGGCTATTGTTCGGTTTCACTTTCGAAAAATCCACGGTAGTTCGCATTAACCGCCTGGCGGGTCCTGCGAGTCCGGCCCGTCCTTGGCCTACCTACAGAAACCAGCGTACCGATCTAGACCCATTTTCAACATAAGTTTAGCACAGCGTGTCCTTGCCATAAAAATCTACATAAAACCATTTAAAAGTCAATCCGCAAAAGTCACTGAAAATGCCGAAGCAAGCTAAGAAATGTCGATGTTTCAACTCCACTGACGGTTTTTTATGATTCTCGAGTCTTGCTTCTACCTGAAACTGTTTTTTACTAGTTCCGTATTGACGATTCGTTTTTTAGACGTGTGCCAATAATTAGTTACCCATTAAACCGAACTTCCACTTCTTTGTGACTTCGCTCAACAGGCTGAAGGGGAAGGGAAAAAACTCACTCATATACCTTTTTAGGACTCGGGCCTTCTTCCTGCTTTGGGGTCTCATCAAGCCGATGTTTTGTTTACTTCCTGTCCACTCTTACGGCGCACGCTTGGATTTCCACCCCGTCCAAAGGCATCTCTTTTCCTGACTTTTGGCTCTTTCGCTCTCGCTCTTTCCCTTTCGCCCAGTTCTCCTTTGGCGTTCATCCCCTTCGCCAGTTGAGTTATTTTTCAAAAAAAAACTCTCGCGCAAAAAGGGGAAATTGAAATGGGACATCCGAGTGAGTTTTTTGCGAGTTCCCGCTGGCTACCCGCTTCAAAAGAGCTCGCATTTGATCCTTGTTCCACTTAAGACGGCCTTCTAGTGCACTTTTTATGAAGGCTCTTAAAAACACAGGAGCTGCGGAAGTAGTCATATTTTTTTAATGCCCCTTCATGAGCAACACATAGTTTTCACTTTTTATGTTTTATGACTACCAAAAAACGCAGGGGCCATAAAACCACGTAGTGCGCAAACTTAAGATATTTCTCATCTTCTTCGGTAAAAAACCGGCACTGATTTAGAACTAGAGTCAACTACGGCTCCGACATTGAAATGTACCAGCGGCTGTCTCTGTCCCACCAATTTGCATATGAAAAAAATCAGCACTTTTAGGTAACAAAACAGAAAACCAAGAAAAAAAAAAACGAACCGATGAAAATAACTCAGCTCAGCTCAACTCGATGGAGTGCCCAGTTCCAGTTTACCTGCTTCGGGTCTGGGGATCGTTTTTCGCCGTCGCCTTGATGCTTTCTCCTGCTCTCTGCATGCGTGCTCTGCGTGCGTGTGAGCAGGAGAGCGAATTGAGTGCGTGGCTGTGTGCCAGTGTGAGTGCGTGAGAGGGTGAGTGGGATTCTTTCGCCGCGGCAAAGCGTACTTATAGTTAGCTCACGCAGCGAATTTGTATCAGTCGTGATTTGGCTCTGTCAGTGAGAGGAACAACAATTTGTTGTGCCGCACACACAAACGCGAATAACACAAACCTAATCAAATTACAACTACCTCATTTTGCAAAATCGGTGAACTTTTATATAAAGGAAAAAATCAGTGAAACTCTCTACCTCAAAGTACAAAAGTGCGTGAAAGAAATAATTCATATCCTTACAAGAAAGTGCGAGAAAATTGCCTGTCTAAGAAATTAAAACCAAAGAATATATCAAGCGAACCTCAATATTGCATTCGCTCTGGTAAAGGAAACACGAAGGAATTAAGCACAGAATCAAGAACGTTTCGATGGCCATATCAATGCTGCAAGACGCACAGACACGAAGTAAGTATAACCCAAGATGTGTTCATTCTTATTTTTTTGTTTTAACCCTCAGAGGTCCATTGGTTTTTGCGACTTTAAAATATTTGTCCTAAAACGATTTCAATGTCTGAGAATGGGGCAAGAAAAAATTGCGCCGACACTCTTACATGGCAGTATCGACGTCTAAGCGTCTTCAGGCTAATGGCCGACGCCATATTTACAGACACACACATTAGTACGAATATATAAGCTCGCGTTTACACATTTGGATCAATTAGGCTTTGTTTACAAGTTTGGCCAGAAACCGGCACTTAACTCGTTACCCACCAAAACAAAAGCTAGAGAGCACAAGACAAAGAGCAGCCAGAAGAGAACCGAGAGCACGAAGCTTCTCTCACACATGTTACACACATGTGAAAGTTTAGCTCTTATGAGTTTTTGCTCGTAGCGAGAGACGAATTTTGCAGCGAATCCTTCAGAACCGCTATGCTCCAGTCCTTTTCTACCCGCTCAACTTGCCTTTTAAACGCACTAAAACCGCCAACTAACTGTTAATTTACTTTTTGTTTCAGGCTTAGCTGCTGCATTAGCAGGCATCAAAAGAGAGGAGGTCGCTGTTGACCGCTCCATGTCGCTATCGCCACCCATGTCGGCCAACACATCAGCCACCAGCGCCGCAGCAATGTATCCAGCTATGGGTCTTCAACAGGCGGCCGCTGCCTCAGCCTTTGGAATGCTCTCACCCACCCAACTCCTGGCTGCCAACCGGCAGGCTGCCGCCTTCATGGCGCAGCTGCCTATGAGCACATTGGCCAACACTCTCTTCCCGCACAATCCCGCGGCTTTGTTTGGAGCCTGGGCCGCCCAGCAGTCCCTGCCACCTCAGGGCACACATATGCATTCGCCGCCAGCTAGTCCACATTCGCCGGTGTCCACACCTTTGGGCAGTGGCAAGCATCCGTTGAGCTCCCCCAACAGCACGCCGCAGCACCATGAGCCAGCGAAGAAGGCTCGCAAGTTGTCGGTGAAAAAGGAATTCCAGACGGAGATCAGCATGAGTGTGAATGATCTTTACCACACGCCGGGTGGTCCTATCTCTCCGCCTTCCAGCGGCAGTTCTCCCAACTCCACACACGAGGGCGCGGGAGGAAATGCAGGAGGAGGTGCCGGCTCCAAGGATCCATCTCGCGACAAAAGCTTCACCTGCAAAATCTGTTCCCGCAGCTTCGGCTATAAGCACGTTTTGCAGAACCACGAGCGCACCCACACTGGTGAGAAGCCCTTCGAATGTCCCGAGTGCCACAAACGCTTTACCCGGGACCACCACCTGAAGACCCATATGCGCCTTCATACTGGAGAGAAGCCATATCATTGCTCGCACTGCGATCGTCAATTCGTTCAGGTGGCCAACCTCAGACGTCACTTGCGAGTCCACACTGGCGAGCGTCCGTACACATGCGAGATCTGCGACGGTAAATTTAGCGACTCCAATCAACTTAAATCCCATATGCTGGTCCACAACGGTGAAAAGCCTTTCGAGTGCGAACGTTGCCACATGAAGTTCCGACGGCGCCACCATCTGATGAATCACAAGTGTGGCATCCAGTCGCCGCCCACTCCGGCTCTGTCGCCAGCCATGAGTGGAGACTTTCCCATGGCAGTCACCGCCATGGCTCTGGAGTCCTCTACCAACAAATTTGCGGCAATGTGCTCGAGCTATGGAGGCTCTGAAGAGTCGGTCGACTTGGAAAAAGGCCCTATGGAGGACGATGCCCCATTGGATTTGTCTGAGGATGGAGCCAGCTCTGTAGATGGACACTGCAGCAGCAGCATTGCACGACGCAAAGCCCAGGATATTCGCCGAGTTTTCCGCCTGCCTCCCCCCCAAATACTTCATGTGGCCAGTGATATGCCCGAGCAAACTGAACCTGAGGATCTGAGCATGCACTCGCCCCGCTCCGCCGAGTCCCATGAACAGAACGAAGATATTGACTTGGACGACCTGGATGATGCTGCCGCCCTCTATATGCGTCAACAGCACCACTAAATCAGTCCAGCTTGGAATTGTACATAGCCATGATCAGTTTTCATTAGATGAAAGTGACTGGAAATGATCCACACAAAATTGAAAATTTTGCCATTTCAAAGTGGAGAGCAAAAATTGTTGCAACAGGAATTTAACGCTAAGTACAAGTAACTAAAGATCAACAATATATATAAAATTAGAGTAATAATAGCACATAAATCAAAAAAACACAACAATTGTACAAAAGTAGCTAAACATGCCATAAGCTTATCGCCGCCAAACCCCACCAAATCGAACCGAAAATGTCGTGCCATTCTTTATCCTAATTTAAGTTAAATCGTTAGGTTTTTCAGGTTACTAAAATTGTATATATATTCAGCATATGCAGCTGCTAATTGTAAATTATACGGCGCTCCAAAAATTTGTATTGAATTACCAAATTTAAAGATATAAAAAAAAAACATGATATCTGTCAATGGTTCTTATTTAGTACTTTATGCCTATTTTTAATATAATTTAAAGAAATTCTTAAAGAAAGCAATGCCAATAATCATGAATCAAAATTAACTTTAAGTTAAAATAATAAACAGAATTTTTCTATGCTAATTGTTTTGTTTGCCATTGATATTTAGTACTATTATTTAATTATCTAGCAACTAATTACTACATCAATCTCGTTTTTATTGGACACAATCATACAATTTTACTTTTATATTCATATTTAAATTTGTATTTAGTTAAAATGTTGCTGCATGCAATGGAAAAAATAAATTTATTGAAAAGCACATCGATTTATTTTGATTTACTTTGTTTTTTTCGTTGAAAAGTCGAGAATATTATTATACAATGATGACTGTTGGCGCTGTTAGACTTCGTTCTTCTTCCATTTTGCAATAATAGTTTTGTTTATCGTTGTAGAACTATTAGGTACTTTTAAAAATATTCCCAAAGTAAAACTACTAACATAACAAACGTATAGCTCAATGCATTAACCGAAACTGTATATTAATCATACTTATCCTTATATTCGTAAATAATAATTCTAATTGTAAGACTTGAACCAAGTAAACAGGAAGAAAATGCTATAACCAAATACCTCCAATACCTCTTTGTATCGAAATTGTTGTGAGCTGAACAGTATATACATACAACAATTTGGCAATCGTACAATTTAACTGAATTTATATACAACATTTAAAAAACCAAAAATGGAAAAACAAAGTTATATGTATTGTAATTTTGATGAATATTTTAAAGGGACTAGGATTAAAAACGATTTTTGAAAACTAGATGAATTATGACTAAGTGTATATAATATTTATGGATATGAACATTGAATTAGTCTGTAAATAACAAAATAAACTTACACTACATAATAATTTTAGTGCAATCTTTGGTTCAATTCATCGACGAGCAAACAAACTTGCCGATGCACCCTTAGTTTGTATGTTCTAAAGTCATAAAAATGCAACAAAATATTGTGTAATTTTCTTTGTTCATTCAAGTGTATGGTATACAAGTTCCTCAAGATTAAATGATTACAAAAAAAAAAAAAAATCAGATAGTGAGCGCATTTCGAATCCTTTGAAATTTAGCGCATTGCACGAAAGACCTCACACATGTTTCATATTAATTGTGTACATTACTACTCGACACTAATCTTTAGTATGTTTAAATCGTTAGATGTAACTAAATATAAACAAAAAGTCAATTTTATGTAAATAGAATATTTCTTACTAAATACAGCTCAAGTTGTGCATTATATGAATAAACAACCAATATATACAAAGCTAAGTCGTAACCAAGAGATATTCTCCAGATTTCATATTAGCCAGTTAATGACAAAAATACCCTGTGCAATGCATTGGGAAATATCAACTAGACAAATTATAATAAATAAAATGATTGCATTAGATATTTCTCTAAGCGTATAGTAAGTAAACAGAGCTCTCAGTTTTGGTCATAATCACTCTCTAGTTTATTGTTGTACTTTTAGGCTTTAAATGCCAATACTATGCATATGATACACGAATATGTATACATACTGTAAAAATATATTTATTAATTTAAAATTAAAATATATAATGTTAATAAACGAATTGTATGTCTGCGAAACGAAGAATATATATATTACAAAATTGTGTTTAAAAAATATGTAGGACTCTTTTCTTCTGTTAAAAATGAGACAAGAAACTAATCCTGGGAAGGAAAATTAGCCAGAGCTATTTTTCGTTTCTTCTCAAAGGCGACAACGGACAGCATTATATAAATTTTTAATTTATGCAAACGAAGCCCTTTCGCATTATTTTACATTTGCCACAAGACGCCCCACTAATGCTGTCGCCACCACCCTCCCATCCGCCTCACTCCACAGCTCTGCCCCTTCCAGTCATCCCTTCCCCGGAATTTGAATTCGCGTCTGGAGGCAGCAGCCGCTGAGAAAGAAAAGAATATAAAAAACGCGCCGCGCAGCCAGAAAATGTCACAGTGTTTTTCCCCATTTAATCTCCAGTGAGAGAGCAAACAACTACAACGTCACGAAGGGAAGGCGACACCACCCACCCAACCGCTCGTCGCTCCTCTTTCAACCTTCCAGCAAAACTGACGCCTCCACTTCTTTGTGCCCCTTTCAACAGCCAAAAAAGGCTTCATCCTGGCAGCTCGCTGTATATAAAATGGTAGCATGTACGAGCATTACATAAAGGGCGTCTTATGTGCTTACATAGAGAGGTCTAGAAGAGTGAGACGGAGGACAAATGCTCGCGTACTGCGCTGCTTATTAGCATTTTAGCCTTTCTTCGTTTGGAGCTCCGTGAACGCTGTCAGCATGCACAGAACAAAATACGTTTAGCGTCGTGAATTCGACTATAAACTGGTATTCCATATTTTGTATTACAAATAAGTATTTTCCAGAAACATATTTTTGTTTACTTGTATATTGCTTTAGTGAACAACTGTATTTTACATAAATTACCAATATTTTGGTTTTTGTTAAATTGTTTTTGGTGTAGGCATCCATGCTTTTTTTCCCCCTCTACCACTTCATCTTCTTTTTTAGCTTTCGAGTAAATGATTTGGATTTGGAGGCAGAAAATTTTTTTCTCAAATGAGTTTACGAGTGTTTGGCTGTTAGGATTTTTTTGGTGCGGCAAACGAAAGAAAAACCTAAGAAAATAAAAGGCATTCAAAATAAATTTAAAGGCTTCGCTGGCAACGAACCACCGACGTAGCCAACTGCCGTTCATTATTCAAATTGAAAAATTATGATTTTCACCCGCGATTCGCTTCGTCCAAGAAGGAGAAAGAGCACGAAGGCTTGGACTCGACCAGTCCGAAATCGGCGCCCAGCCAAGCAAGGCATTATAATAAGCTCCCTGAAGGGGATGGACGGTGGGACGAAATATATAAAGGGTGTTAGAAACGACATCTCACTCTTCAGTTTTTGATTCCGGCATATCCCTGGGATATTTACTGGTTTTCATTTAAAAAAAATGATATTTAGAGATTTAATTTTTATTGCCATTAGTTACTTTGACTAACTCGAAATAAAACTCCTCAAAGCGAGCCACTAAAGCTAACTAAAATTATCTAAGGCCATACTTGATTTTGAATTTACTTTTTAATTTGGATTTAATTTAAACATGTAGTTGGATGTGCCTGAAAAAGTATTTTACTATCTTATAATTTAATGTAAATAAATCGGCCAAACAAATTATTATTTCTACAACCTTAATTCTAAAATCAAGACATTTTTAGATATGGGTTATCAATGTCTTCTACTGTGTGGATTGTCTCTGCCTTTGTCATATGGAAAACTTGTGTTTTACTAAGATCGATGGATTCAAAGGGAAAATAAGCCTTAATAGTTAAAATGAAGTCTACCTGAAACTAGTAAACAAATGTGAACAATAGTTGGATGGGAAATAGGACAAAGGTTTAAAAGGTACCATGGATAAAACGCGCACGCTAAAGGCAAACCTTACCAAACGGTTTCTTTCTACCCCCGGCAGAGCCTAGCAGGATATGCAAAAAAAGGGCATGCAAATTTTGGCAAACACAATTAGCCAGGATCAGGATCAAGATCGGCACTCTGCTGCAATACGCATAGAATTCACACAGCACGCAGCCATGGAGAAAGTGAAAAAGGTTGGCGGACATTTGCGCAGCGTGTTGCAAAATTGTAAGTGCCATAGAGAAAACTAAGACGAGAGCAAAACAACGCTCATTATAATTTCACATTTCGAGTTTTACTCATTTTTGCTTGGAAATTACGAGCTTTGCTCTTTCTCTTATCGAGCAGTACGCGGAGCAGAAGAGCGCAGAAGGGGAAAAAAGAATTACGGTAAGAAAAAAATGAAAAACAACCCTCTCGAACGGTAGCGACTGCGGCTGCGACGGTGGCAGCGGCGTCCACAGCAACGATAACGGAAAACTCATTTGCATACGAAGTGCTTTCGCTTTCTCTCTGCCAACCCCGCGCGGCACCTTCGTTATTTTGAAGCATGGCGGCAATAGGCCACCTGCGTCTGTGTGCGAAAGAGAGGGTCTCAAAAGGTTGCGTCTCTGTTACACCTTTGCCTTCATCAAAGAGTTTAATGCTGGAACAACGCAGTCACAGCCAGGCAAGCAGCCAGAATAGCTGGAATGGGCCAAAGCTCCTTCGACTTCGGCTGACTCCCTTCCTTTGCTGCTCATTATCAAGCAGCGAGCGTTAAACTCATTGAGACGTTTTGCATCTCTGCTCCCTTTCTGTTTTCTCCTTCCCCCTTTTCCGCGCCCCCTCTCGGGACGAAGCTTTTCCAAGCAGCAGCTCTCGGCGGTTTCTCTGACTCATTTTACTTTTGTATTTTTCATTTCAGTCTCTCTGAAGTTTACGAAAAAGCTACGTAAAAGCAAAAAGACATTTTTGTTTAAAGAAAATTAGAAACAACCCCTTTGGAATTAGAAGCTGAGGAAGGACAAAAATGTAAGGAGTCGAGGAAGTGGATACGAAAAACGGCAGCGTAAAATCTAAAGAAATGAGTGTATATTATTCATGGTATTAATGTCGCAGGAAAGCCAAGAAGGGGAGAAATAAAAGCAGAACGCGTGTCTTCCAACTGAAATTAATTTAAACTTATTCGGCTGAATAAAACGAATAAATGTACGATTCTGCTATAATCTTTAAATATTCTAGGGAACTTCCTTATACCCAAAACTAATTCTAGTAAGAATAGGAAGCGCCTACGACCCAGGGTTGTAAATATCAAGCACGTTTTTAGTAGTTTTAAATAGAGAAAGAATATTTTGTTTACTTCTAATGAGCCGCTTACACGAGAGTCAGAAAGGGGAGCAATGAAATGAGAACGCGTATCTTTCAACTGAAATTAATTTAAACTTACGAAAGAAGATAGGAATTACCTTTTATTTTTGAATATTCTAACGAATTTTCTAAGGTATGCGGTATTCACAAAACTAATTATAATAAGGATACGTAGCGCCTAAGGAATATGGCTGTAAAAATACACAAAGCTTTTAATAGTTTAAAATAGAAAGACAATATTTGCTTTACTTTTAATAAACCGCTTTATAAAATACCTTCGCTTCTAACAGTCTGTATTCCCACGACACCTTACATTTAATTTTTACATATGGCCTTCATAAATAAACATATTGTTTGCACCCTCACGTAGCCTTTGTGTGCATCTTTATACAACGGGTAGCAGCATCGCCCAAGTAACCATAATGCCAATTCTATGATAAAAGCACTGATGATTACATAAACATTAGACAAGTGCTAAACTTCCACCCTCATATGTATGTTTTTTATTTCCCACAAATTTCGACAATTTTGGACAAATTTACATGCATAAACCGCGACGAGTTTGACGACGGAAACGGCAATTTTCCAACAACAATAACGGCGAAAAGCCACTACACACGCGATTGCCATGAGTTTCACCGAGGATTTTGCTACTCCCTTGGGGAGTTCGAAGACCCTTTCTTCCCTTTTTTTTTTTTTTTTTGCAAAATTTGTTTAGAGAAAATCAAGTGAAAAACGTTTGAAAATTATATGCATGGTGTGGTTGGTGCCGTATTGGGCGAGTGTCGGTGGGGAAGGAGTGTTGCTTGTTGACATTCTGTGTCCCAAGGAAAGTGAGCTATCAACAAGCTATCATTCACTACACACACTCGTATCTGCTTATGCATGTGTGGGCGAGGGCGTGTTGGCAAACTGTTGATACGATTTAAGCGATTTGTTGTGGGTTTTCTTTCGCACAGTTGTTTATATTTGGCGGGTGCCTTGTGCGAAGTATAAGAACTGTAGAATACATTTCAGTTCGCGTGTGGGAACAGGGATGAAGGCAATTGAAAGAGGTCACTTTCAGCTGGATATGTGCCAGCATGGTATAGTTTCTCTTAGTGCCCAATTTAATTATAACCCATATATGGGCCAAAAAGGATTTTCTGACAACCACTTATTATTTAATAATGCTGCATTAACCTTCGTTTCGAGTACCCAACTTTTACTTGTACTGTCTTTGGTGTCCCTAATGGATTTGTAATTCGCTTACAGAATAAAGGACCCACCACAGAGCCTGTGCAAGTTGTGAGCCTGGCTTCTGGTAGCCTTTTAACTTATTTACGGCAGAGGCCAAAAGTAGTCTTTGGGTCGACATCAGAGCCAGGCATACGTATGTATAAGAGACTACAATCAGCACCAGAGTAAGCTTCAGTATATATGCTCACAAAAGGCAAACACGATATTTCTACCAGAAGTTTCACCACAAAAGTATGCAAAACGCAATTAAACAGTCCAATGAAAAAATTTTAATTACCTTTTTATCCGGCAAAGTGGCCAGGCATGAAGCAGGGCTTCACGGTATATCCTTTTAATAAGGCGACTCCTTTGCATAACAACAAGGAAAACATTAATTAAGATGCAGACAAAACCAGGACGAGGACCAGGACCAGGATGACGGCAACGAAATAAGCGAATTAACAACAGCTAGGACTTTGCATAAATGAAAGGATAATCAGCCTATCAACCGGGCTAAGGACCAAAGGCACAAAATGGCGCGCAATTAACATGGAAATGACTTTGTTTGACACTCGAATGAAAGCAAGCATCCCAGTGGAAAGACAAAAGGCTTCTCTGTTCGGCATCCTGGCGTCTGGAGGGTTAAATTAGCAAAGGACCCAAAATGAAGCCAACAACAGCACACTGCAGCGCGGGCATAATTTAATATTTCCCATTAAGCGCGACCATTAATGAACGGAGCAAGGGCGAATCTCGCGACTGCGCAGGCTCTCTCAAGGAGATGGAAGAGCTCTCCTTAGTCCGTCGTCCTGGACATCCCTCTACACCCGTCTCATTCAGCCGACCAAGGCGAGTAATTAAGTTTATGCGAAGTACAAAATTTAATTTCGTTTGCCACCCCTTTTTAACCACCCACCTTTGCGGCAGTGGGGAAACTTGGCTTTCATTTTGTGTTGTTTTTTTTTTTTTTTTTTGTTTCAAATGCCTTTTGAAGTATTTGCTTCCCTACTTGCCGCCCTTCGTTTGCTATAAGCATCTTAACGGCATCATTTGGCGTCGAGTTGCGCAGGTGGCCACGCAGTTTTTCTTAATGTAGAAATTTTTATCAAGGTGGTATTATATGTACGGCGTGTACTTTAAGGGAGAGCCTTTGACTTAAGGACCCCTGCTTATAATTTTTAATTGGAGTTTGAAGTGCGCCAAATGGGAGAGCGAAATAGGAACGAGCTCAACAACAAATGCCTACATTTTTTATTAGTTAGCGAATTCCGGAACTGCAAGGAGAGAAAACAAGTTTTTCGCTTTCGAAAAAACCTTTACAAATTAGCTTCTTTTAATAATTATCCCATTTGCAACATCGTTCAGTTTCATGAGAAAAAAAAATTTAGAAACAAATAAAAGTTGTAGTTGAGATATACAGGTCCATACCTCATAACAACCTACCATCGGTAGTCATGTCTATCACATCGCGAAATCATAAATCAATAATTTCTAATAAAGCTGAAGTACACCCATTCCCCCATTAACGTGGTAGCCGTGCAATGCGTTCCATAAACCGAGGCATATTTTCCAAATTAAAAAATCGAGGAAAGACGGAAAGCATTTCATGATGCTGGCGCACTGCATAATCAGCTTCGGCATGGCATCTACTGCCGGCATCGACGTCTCTGCCACGCTTCCAACTCAGCGATGCGCATAAATTAAGTTAACCCCTCTCGCCAGAAAAAAAACGAGCGTCTGCCTCATTTTTTTTGTTCATCTACTTTTTATATCCCCGTAATGTATTTTGTGATTAACTTTCGCTTTGCATGCAACGCAGCGGGTTCTTTTTACCCCTTTGATGCTTTTTAATGAATTCGCTTCCAGTATGGCAGTGTTATAAGTTTCAAAGTTTTGGACATGTTTTGCGGATAGGATATCTAGCCAAAATCTGATAATTCTGAGTATTTTTTAAGAAAACTTATTTACTTATTTTTATTTCCGACTTTTGTAATAGTATTCTGTTTTAGTTTGACTACAGTTTTTCAACTATAAATATTAATTAATTTGTATTTGTATTTTTCTTCACATCTCGTCTTTTAAAGGAAATAGGGGAATTTTTAAATTTAAAATAAACAAAATAAGTGCAAAAAAATTTAGAATCCAGATATAAAATTACGAATTTCTAAAATTTTCACTTTTTGGAATCACCCTTTCATCTGCCTGCATTTTTTTTTTACCCTTACCACATCAACCCAAATTATTCTGCTCGAGCACATGCTAGAGTACCCACGTTTTTTTACCTATACCCTAGGTCTCAACGTTTTTTAACCCTTGCACAGCTTACTGGAATATTCACTTGTCAAATTCAGAATAAAAAACTGTACCAAAAAAACAGGCATTTGTGTTTTATGGAGAGATCCTGATGCCGACAACTTCAGGGGTAAGTTAAGAACTTGATTTTCAGATCCCAACAGCAACACAAAGCAACAAAATGCAAATTAAAAGTTGTGGAAACCCCTTTTGAAAACTGCCAAAAAGGGTTGTCGATATCCCAGCCGCAGGACTTTCAGTGTTGTCTGGGTAACGAACAGAAAAAATCACTATGAGGGGTGCGTTTGTCGTGTGTCCTGCCAGGCACAGCCTCATTTTTTTTTTTGAATATTTAATTTTTTTGGGTATGCAAATGCCGGCTGCTAAAAAGTATACCCCAAGCACAGAGATCTGTGTATAACACAGGATACGGATTTTTTTTATAATTTGAAAAGGGTTTCGGTTTCTAACTTGCCTGCAGTTCGTAGTTTTCCAGGCCCTCCTTTTTCGTTTTGCATACGACGATAATCCCTATTTAGGGGCCGCACACGCAGATGAAGATCAACATGGATTTTGCGCAAAGAATGCGACTGGCACACGTCTGGTCCTTTGCCGTAGTTTAAGGCATCCGTTTCTGAAAATAGCGGAAATTAGTTTTTCTCATAGATTTTCTTCGGCCTCAATGGGCGTCTTACGCCTATTACCAACCGATACAGCTGTTCTCCAAGGTGAGCGTGAAACTCAAAGGCTTGCGGGCTTAAGTCCTGGAACTGACAGCTGCCCATTCCATCGACGTCGGCATGTCCTGCGGTGTTGCTTCGTCCGCTGACCCTTGCCACTTTGAAGCATATCCAGATCCAAATACTGTTTTCAAATAGAATGGTCAATATGAGAAGAGAGGACACATGTTCAAACAAGCCGCACATTGTACTCACACAAACCCCCACCGCCCCAATCATTTGCCCCAATAGTTGGTATTAGAAATCAGCTTGCTTCCGTGACATCATACGAGGTAAATATTGAAAACTGGCAAACACACGTGCACAGCAGGAAAACAAAAGGTCTTGACCAAAAAAAAAGTGTCCCCGCCAAGGAATAGCGGATAGGTTAAGCAGTATGAATTGCTTATGCTGTGCTGATTTAACCATTTCCTCATGAGTTATTCAAGGTATTCTGTCTATATCGAAACCAAACGCCCATATTAAATGCGAAATCGCAAACATGCTTTATCATCTAAACTGCGAGAACATCTCGGCAGCAAAGGAGTTATCCAGCTAGACCTTATCTATCTACTTTTAAAATCGACTGAACTATTGGGTTTCAAATCATACCTGACGACCGTGTCGCCGAATACCTAAACGTTAACTTTTATTCGCAGGCACGGCTCAAGTATCCTCAATAGTATCTATATTTTAATTGTCTTTTTTTTTAATCATATTTTTTTCCTTTTCCCAAACGAACTCATTTGCCTGACAAAATTGCTTACATAGGATTTCAATCAAGAAGCGCTCGTGTTTACTGACTTTTGGTATTTGGGTTTTTTTTTCGCAAGTTTCCACTCTTTCTGTAATTTTAATTTTTTTTTTCAGTCGCGTGGCAGTTGTGTAATTGACGGCGGCGTTTCATTAGGCAACCAAGCAAAGATTCGAAAGGATGTGCAGTGGCTAAGGAAAAAAATGTGGAGAGCTACCCTTAAAAAAGCTGACTGTGTCAAAGGTTTTTGTCTAAGTTATGGGGGTTTCACCGAGAATCGTCAGCAGGACCAAGCGCGCTGCCGGTAGCCTCGTCGGAAGTTAGCGTCAGACCCATTTTTTATTCAGCTACGCTTGTTGCCAGAGGCCTCTTCAAAACAAGTTGAGTAAATGGCAAAATGAAAAAAAAAAAATCGATGGAGTAATTTCTGATTAAGCTCGTGGTAAAAGGGATAAGGAAGTCGGCAGATGGCCTTAGAATTCAGGGGACACCATGGCTAATTGTCACCTAGTTAAGAAGGTTTATACATGCAGCAATAAAATATACTTTCCAGGGTAGATTTGTTTGGGGAGCTCCAGAGAAAATTCCTCAAACCAGCGAGAAGTCCAGACATCACATCGGAGTCGCCAGTTTCTGCGCACGTCGTAGACATGGATTGGATGCACTGGATGAGGTATATAGTCCATTTTCTTATTGTTGTCCAAGAAAATTGCAAACACACGACCGACTTTCCACAGTGTACACTTGTTTGGGGAGCTCCAGTGAAAATTCCTCAAATCCAGCGCGTGAAGCAGAGTAGGCAGCCAGCGAGAAGTCCAGACATCACATCGGAGTCGCCAGTTTCTGCGCACGTCGTAGACATGGATTGGATGCACTGGAAGAGGTATATAGTCCATTTTCTTATTGTTGTCCAAGAAAATTGCAAACACACGTTCGAATTTTCACAGCGTACACTTGCTTAGGGAGCTCCAGCGAAAAATCCTAAAATCCAGCGCGGGAAGCAGTAGGCAGCCAGCGAGAAGTCCAGACATCACATCGGTGTCGTCAGGTTCTGCGCACGTCGCAGATATGGATTGGATGCACTGGATGAGGTATATAGCCCATTTTCTTATTGTTATCCAAGAAAATTACAAACACACGACCGACTTTTCACAGCGTACACTTGTTTGGGGAGCTCCAGTGAAAATTCCTAAAATCCACCGCGTGAAGCAGAGTAGGCAGCCAGCGAGAAGTCCAGAAATCACATTGGTGTCGCCAGGTACTACGCACGTCGTTGATAAGATGCACTGGATGAGGTATATAGCCCATTTTCTTATTGTTGTCCAAGAAAATTGCAAACACACGACCGACTTTTCACAGCGTGACCGACTTTCCACAGTGTACACTTGTTTGGGGAGCTCCAGTGAAAAATCCTAAAATCCAGCGCGGGAAGCAGAGTAGGCAGCCAGCGAAAAGTCCAGAAATCACATTGGTGTCGCCAGGTACTACGCACGTCGTAGATATGGATTGGATGCACTGGATGAGGTATATAGCCCATTTTCTTATTGTTGTCCAAGAAAATTGCAAACACACGACTGACTTTTCACAGCGTACACTTGCTTAGGGAGCTCCAGCGAAAAATCCTAAAATCCAGCGCGGGAAGCAGTAGGCAGCCAGCGAGAAGTCCAGAAATCACATCGGTGTCGCCAGGTTCTGCGCACGTAGTAGACATGGATTGGATGCACTGGATGAGGTATATAGTCCATTTTCTTATTGTTGTCCAAGAAAATTGCAAACACACGACCGACTTTCCACAGTGTACACTTGTTTGGGGAGCTCCAGTGAAAATTCCTCAAATCCAGCGCGTGAAGCAGAGTAGGCAGCCAGCGAGAAGTCCAGACATCACATCGGAGTCGCCAGTTTCTGCGCACGTCGTAGACATGGATTGGATGCACTGGAAGAGGTATATAGTCCATTTTCTTATTGTTGTCCAAGAAAATTGCAAACACACGTTCGAATTTTCACAGCGTACACTTCCTTAGGGAGCTCCAGAGAAAAAACCTAAAATCCAGCGCGGGAAGCAGTAGGCAGCCAGCGAGAAGTCCAGAAATCACATCGGTGTCGCCAGGTTCTGCGCACGTAGTAGACATGGATTGGATGCACTGGATGAGGTATATAGTCCATTTTCTTATTGTTGTCCAAGAAAATTGCAAACACACGACCGACTTTTCACAGCGTACACTTGCTTGGGGAGCTCCAGCGAAAAATCCTAAAATCCAGCGCGGGAAGCAGTAGGCAGCCAGCGAGAAGTCCAGAAATCACATCGGTGTCGCCAGGTTCTGCGCACGTAGTAGACATGGATTGGATGCACTGGATGAGGTATATAGTCCATTTTCTTATTGTTGTCCAAGAAAATTGCAAACACACGACCGACTTTCCACAGTGTACACTTGTTTGGGGAGCTCCAGTGAAAATTCCTAAAATCCAGCGCGTGAAGCAGAGTAGGCAGCCAGCGAGAAGTCCAGAAATCACATTGGTGTCGCCAAGTACTACGCACGTCGTAGATATGGATTGGATGCACTGGATGAGGTATATAGCCCATTTTCTTATTGTTGTCCAAGAAAATTGCAAACACACGACCGACTTTTCACAGCGTACACTTGCTTGGGGAGCTCCAGCGAAAAATCCTAAAATCCAGCGCGGGAAGCAGTAGGCAGCCAGCGAGAAGTCCAGACATCACATCGGTGTCGCCAGGTTCTGCGCACGTAGTAGACATGGATTGGATGCACTGGATGAGGTATATAGCCCATTTTTTTATTGTTATCCAAGAAAATTGCAAACACACGACTGACTTTTCATAGCGTACACTTGCTTAGGGAGCTCCAGCGAAAAATCCTAAAATCCAGCGCGGGAAGCAGTAGGCAGCCAGCGAGAAGTCCAGACATCACATCGGTGTCGCCAGGTTCTGCGCACGTCGCAGATATGGATTGGATGCACTGGATGAGGTATATAGCCCATTTTCTTATTGTTGTCCAAGAAAATTGCAAACACACGACCGACTTTCCACAGTGTACACTTGTTTGGGGAGCTCCAGTGAAAATTCCTAAAATCCAGCGCGTGAAGCAGAGTAGGCAGCCAGCGAGAAGTCCAGAAATCACATTGGTGTCGCCAGGTACTACGCACGTCGTAGATATGGATTGGGTGCACTGGATGAGGTATATAGCCCATTTTCTTATTGTTGTCCAAGAAAATTGCAAACACACGACCGACTTTCCACAGTGTACACTTGTTTGGGGAGCTCCAGTGAAAAATCCTAAAATCCAGCGCGGGAAGCAGAGTAGGCAGCCAGCGAAAAGTCCAGAAATCACATTGGTGTCGCCAGGTACTACGCACGTCGTAGATATGGATTGGATGCACTGGATGAGGTATATAGCCCATTTTCTTATTGTTGTCCAAGAAAATTGCAAACACACGACTGACTTTTCACAGCGTACACTTGCTTAGGGAGCTCCAGCGAAAAATCCTAAAATCCTTGCTTAGGGAGCTCCAGCGAAAAATCCTAAAATCCAGCGCGGGAAGCAGTAGGCAGCCAGCGAGAAGTCCAGAAATCACATCGGTGTCGCCAGGTTCTGCGCACGTAGTAGACATGGATTGGATGCACTGGATGAGGTATATAGCCCATTTTCTTATTGTTGTCCAAGAAAATTGCAAACACACGACCGACTTTCCACAGTGTACACTTGTTTGGGGAGCTCCAGTGAAAATTCCTAAAATCCAGCGCGTGAAGCAGAGTAGGCAGCCAGCGAGAAGTCCAGAAATCACATTGGTGTCGCCAGGTACTACGCACGTCGTAGATATGGATTGGATGCACTGGATGAGGTATATAGCCCATTTTCTTATTGTTGTCCAAGAAAATTGCAAACACACGACCGACTTTCCACAGTGTACACTTGTTTGGGGAGCTCCAGTGAAAATTCCTCAAATCCAGCGCGTGAAGCAGAGTAGGCAGCCAGCGAGAAGTCCAGACATCACATCGGAGTCGCCAGTTTCTGCGCACGTCGTAGACATGGATTGGATGCACTGGAAGAGGTATATAGTCCATTTTCTTATTGTTGTCCAAGAAAATTGCAAACACACGTTCGAATTTTCACAGCGTACACTTGCTTAGGGAGCTCCAGCGAAAAATCCTAAAATCCAGCGCGGGAAGCAGTAGGCAGCCAGCGAGAAGTCCAGACATCACATCGGAGTCGCCAGTTTCTGCGCACGTCGTAGACATGGATTGGATGTACTGGATGAGGTATATAGCCCATTTTCTTATTGTTATCCAAGAAAATTGCAAACACACGACCGACTTTTCACAGCGTACACTTGCTTGGGGAGCTCCAGTGAAAAATCCTGAAATCCAGCGCGGGAAGCAGTAGGCAGCCAGCGAGAAGTCCAGACATCACATCGGAGTCGCCAGTTTCTGCGCACGTCGTTGATATGGATAAGATGCACTGGATGAGGTATATAACCCATTTTCTTATTGTTATCCAAGAAAATTGCGCGCAATTGAGCACACGGCCGCGTGGTCTGGTACGGAAACATCTGACTCGCTCGCCTAGTGCTGCCATATCAACGATCGAGGGAGCTGCCAGACTTTTTGCGTCAGAGCTGGCAGGTCGTGTAGCAAGACCGAGGATCGATATTTTTTTCTCCTAAAGCTACGTACTCAGATAGACGAAAAGTGTATCTAAGCAGTGAGTCAAAACGAGAGGACAATAGTCACCCTCTTGCTCTCTCGCACAGCTTACGAACACTTTTCGTCGGTCTGAGTACTAGGCTTAAAGCTCCGTACTCAGACACACGAAAAGTGTTTCTAAGCAGTACGATAGAGCGAGAGGGTGAGTATTGACCTCTCGTTTTGGTTCAATGCTTAGGAACACTTTTCGCGTGTCTGAGTACGGAGCTTAAAACTTCTGAAATTTACTTTGAACTATCGAATTAAATACAAATGTCAACATTTAGGTTAAAAAGTGCTTGATAGCGGTATTGCCAAAAAAACGCCTTGCTAGAAACTCAAACACAACCCTTAACTTTTTTTGACGCTTCTTTTAAATATAAAATTACACTATCAACATTAAGTTTAATACCCGCAAGTGCGGATGGGTATTCGTGGCAGTGAACATCGGAGGGAGGGCTTGGGAATGGGTTCGGAACACGACGGCGTTTTAAGTGCCAAGCCCACACAGCCAAAAGTGGCTGGCAGGGTTGTCCCTGTAGTGAGGGAGTTGAAAAAAAATGTGCCACCCTCGGAAGAGGCAGGCGCAGAAAAAATTCTATAGCTATTAAAAAATGTAAAAGCGAAAACAACGAAAATCGCGCGTGTAAAGCAAGAGTAGAGAATTTGAATAGCGCCCACGCCGACGCCGCCGTTAACTGCGCTGCCTACGTTGGGGGATAATGTGGAAAATTGTGTTTTTCTCCTTGTGGGCGCAACCTCCTCGCTAGGTTTGTTCTGCCATCGTGCTAGCTCATTTGCAAAGGGTGAATAAACTTAAGAGAAATGAGAAGCGGGAAAAACGAACGATATTGAGGAGCCGGTCGAGCCAAGCTTTAGCAAATAAATCGCTAGGGAAGCAAAGTCCAACCTTTTTGTATGTTCAGCACTCATATCACCAGGCTGCATTTTCCTTAAAATTGTATCTGATTACAGGGTATAATGTCGAAATGCAAAGTTTTTGTTAAACAATTATTGAGTGCCGGGGAGTCCGATATCGATAACTCATTTCTAAGTACCCACGGCTAAACGCACTCACATGCCAGTTCAATTTCCTCAACAAACATGCTTTTAATTTTAAGAGCGCACGTCGAGGACATACCCAGGGCCCCTGCCACACACTTCCACTGCTGCTCCCCACCGTTAAGACGGCAACGAATCCCTTTTGCCTGGTGCTGTCTCATTTGGTAATCTTGCTCCCAGCAAAGGGGTTGGAGTTCGTTACCACCGCTGTTGATCGATATTTTAATTTTATTTTTTCGCAATTTTCCATTTCTTGTTCTTTTCTACTCAATGCGTTTCCTTAGCTTTGGCTTTTGGCTTGGTTTTTTCTTTTTATCTCATTTGCTGCTTTGATTTTCCTGCCAAGGATGTTGATGATGAAGCTCGATTTGCAAGTGTTAGCCTGTGTGTAGCAAATATATGTGGGTTGCCTTTTGTTCATTTGCATTCGACTCGTTTTCATTACGAGCCCTTGGATTTTCTCCATATCTATATCTACCTCCCCTTTCGAGTCTGTCTGTGTTCACGTTTCCCCCTGGCACTTTCTTTGTGAAGCGTTGTTATTAAGTTTGCATTTCGGCGCATCTAGACGCGAGTCGGCGCTTTCTCTATATCCATAGACCACTCTTGGCAACTCTTTTGATGTATGAATGTACATGTACTTGTGTATATAAGATACTTTTCAGATAATTATCGCTAGAAGCCTGCAAAAATGTACATCGTTTGGCTGGCTTTTCAATTATAATCTGATAATTATCAAATGCAAGTTGTTAGTTAAATTCGCTTTTTTTAATACAGTGTAGTCATGATTATTAAAAATAATTGGGTGGAAAAAATAGAAATATTCTACTTTAATAAAATAAGCTTTGACGATTACGAAGTTATACATACGATTTAAGACATACGGACACTGAAAAGCTTTTAGATTTAGACCTAAGAAAAACTACCAAAACAATTACGCCAATTATTGCGGATATAAAAACTTAAAAGGTGGTTCATAAAAGCACAAGCACCTAAAATTAGGAAAATAAAACAAAAATGTTTTTGCTTTGCCGAAAATCCGCCTTCTCAGAGGACAGGAGCGAAAGCATAGGTATGTTGACATTTTTCGTGGGCTCCTGAAACCATAGCGAATAAAAATGTCATAAAATTTGAAAAGCAGCCGACAGACAAGCTCAGCAGGGGTGACGCTGACAGAAGGACGATGAGCCAACATATGCCTAGCAAGGAATTGCAATTTTCCCGCCTTGGGGTGCTCTCCGGACTGTTCCTGATACTGTCGCTTCTTCTAATGCAATTAGATGAGTGCCAGGGAAGTCTTCAATTTCGACAACATTTCAGTCCACGCAGCCAAATTTTGTTAATGTGTTTCCCTGGTACAAGAAAACGCATATGAATATTTTATAGTTCATAATATGAGACATGCTCCTGAGGGGGACTGTTGTATGAACAGCAATAGCTGTATTAACAAATTATGTTTCAGTTCGGCTTGCACAATAATGAAAAAAATATGGCATTAAAATAAATTGTTTTGCATTAGCTTTGTCCGCCCAATATAATGCGCTCGTAGATATTTCACTAGAAAAAAAAGAACTAATAAAAACTTTACTGTAAACTACATTTGGATGTGAAAAGAATTGATTATATCATAAGATAACATATTGATTACAAAAAATTCGATTAATCTAATATTTTTTATTTTACTTCAATAAAAAATGTCTAAATGCTTTACATGTATTGTACTTGTAAACATTTTGAATCATAGAGAGCTTAACAATTGTAAGGGAAAATCCATTTTAACACCAAAATGTATATTCGAACTTTTTACATGGTGGTGTTGCAGACCTGCAACATAATGATTCAGTTCGATTATTTTCGAATAAGCATTATAAAATTGTAAAATTGTTTTTCAAGCTGTTTTGAAATTATTTTTATTCATTTATTCTGGTTGTAATAAAATATTATTTAAACTTTTAGGGATTTAAATGTTATAAGCACTTATAACTTCTTAAGTTAATGTGTTTGTTGCTTTAAAATTCGAATTCCTCTTACGAACATATAATTAAAACACTTCTAAAGAGAAGTGTATTTTTTATATTCAGTTAAAAAAATCGTGCAAAACGAAGTTATTGTCATATTTTTATTCATTTATTCTGGTTGTAATAAAATATTATTTAAATTTTTAGGGATTTAAATGTTATAAGCACTTATAACTTCTTAAGTTAATGTGTTTGTTGCTTTAAAATTCGAATTCCTCTTACGAACATATAATTAAAACACTTCTAAAGAGAAGTGTATTTTTTATATTCAGTTAAAAAAATCGTGCAAAACGAAGTTATTGTCATATAAGGGGTTAAGGACTTAACCTAAAATATAGATATGTGGATATTTCTTAATTTACTTTTCACTTCCCTACTTTAGGTATTGGATACTTGATAATACTTTAGTTTCCAGAAAGATTTCCGCTTTTCGAGGTATACTTTGGACTTGTACTGGACTTGGACGAAGGCCCAATTCATCGCCTTCTTGTTTGTCTTTGCAACACGCGCATAAATAAATCTCATTTGCGAAGACAGGAGCTGCGCGGGGCAGCTGGATCACAAGGGGGATAGAGGATACGCCAAAGTTTGACCAATGGAAATTTGTTGATTTTTGTGGCGTAGAGGTTCCTTTGCAGACTGAAGATAAATGGCATTGGAATTAATTAAGTTGTTAATTTCCCATTAAGCACTATAGGCTGTGCACGTAAGGAGCAGATACAACGCAAACATGTGGCAGCGTAGGATGGGGCGGAGTGTGAGACCTCCTGACAGCACTTGACAAAATTATGTGCCCAGTGGCAACATTTAACCTTTCAGCGTGGTGGAAAGGAAACAAGAAAACACAAACAACTGCTCTAGGCAATAACGCAGCGCTCCCCCAGCGTTACCTTAGACCCCGACAACTCTGCCAGGAACTCCAGCTCCCTTTCCGAGTCAACAGTCACATATGCGTATGTGTTGGCCGCGGAAGCAGCACGCGTCAACATTTAGTGCTGGTTTACCCGCCTTACTCCTGTGGCCACATCCACATGTGTGCCATATTTGCATAAGGAATCTCGCACCAAAAGCATTACAAATCGTTACCCTTCACCTACCGCCACCACGCACACACATACGCTTCACCCTCAAAACGGTGAAAGGATTCGCATGACCTCACACCAGCACATACGAGATTCGCAGTCCCCCTCGATTTCCTTTCTCTCAGACTCGCCTCTCATCGCTAATAGAGCGTAATAAATGTCATGTTTTCCAGGATCAGGCCGAGCTACTCCTTTCACCGCTTTCAATTGCCATTGTTGTTTCTGCTGAAAAGGGTCATACTCGTATGAGGAAAGCGGAACCCCTTGTCCTTATCAATTTGCTCGGAGAAATGAGCTGTTTATTTGCCGATATTCGAGGCACTTTTGGCAATGATTTGAGATGGATAGTAGATAAGTGAAGTTAACCCATTTGACGGTGAGCCCTATCGCTTTATGGTCTTATAAATGGTAACCCCATTTCCAATTCGAAGGTTCGTACACTGCGTATAGGAAGTGGTAAATAAACAACGAATAAATGAATGAAAATGAAGTGAAAAATATGCTTAATTTTCAAGAGTTAGGCTTACCGCGGCCAATCATTTTCATATTTTCAAACTTTATGGCAGGTTCCCCTTCTCTCTTGTCCAAAGCCGCCATTAAAAGCTTACAAATTGTAACTTATATCCACGAACAAAAATATGAGAAGATGTGCGGGGGCATAGGGAGATCTCTAAGAGGGTGTGCTGTGAGTGGTCCTGGGGCAGGCGAAAACCTTTTGTTTTTATCATTTTCCAATGCCCTTGCTGCCCTTGCGAAGCTCGAGCTCTTTCCCTTTCTGCCTTCCACTCATCCAGTCACCTCCTTCATTACAGCTCCCGTCTCAGGCTGCCGTTGTTGTTCGTACCGCTACTTTTGGCCTACGTGCTCTTTGCTTAATTTTAAACACCCCCTCATTTGCATAAATGAATTATTTTCAACCCCAAAGAAGCATCAACAAAAAATTAAGATTGGAATACGGGGGAAGAAAAGAAAATGAAAATGAGAAACAAAGTGAAAGGCGAGACAAGAAATTGCTGTGCATGCGCAAATTTTTCAAGTGCAAAGCGCTGTGATAGAGAAAGATTCTGGAAGGGACGAGGAAGAACGGGGCTGAATGGCACTTAAAAGTAAGCTTAATGGGCAACTGGCCACGTCAAGAGTTCAGGCCATAAAAAGCCTAGAGAAAAAACAAAAATTCCGATAAATTTGTGCTCTCCGAATTCGTTGGTGCCTGGCTGATAACCGTTAAACGCAAACAATTAAAAATGACAGTTAGAAGGAAGCAGGGTACACAAAGGACATAAAACTGCTTGAAGACCAGGTGTATATGTGTCCTTCCTCTCTTGGCATGAAATGACACAATTTCAATTTCAGTTTCAATTTTTTTTTTACCAAAGAAGGGGCATCATATTCCTTTTCGTTACGGAAAGGCAACACCGAACTGCAACTGCTTACGAAGGTATGTCGTGCCTTGGCCCTTGATTGACCTGCGCCTCACCCCCGCACAAGATCGGTAGTTACCGGTCTGACAGTCTCTCTGTCTTCTGTCCCTTGGCAGCTCTCCCATTTTTTGCAGTATTTGTTTGTTTAGCAGCCAAATGTCAAGCGGGCGTTGGTTTTAGTTTTCCCATCCGCTCCATTGTGATCCTTTGATCCACAGTTGCAATTCCTTTCGGGCCCGCTCAAGAGTTAAGACCATTGTTAAAAGGAGGGTGCGTTGCAGACAATCCGCTAGCTCTGTTCCTGTAATACCCTAAATGAGCGTAAAATATTAGGCAAGATTGGGTTTAGGAGCCTATTGGATGAGGCTCTTTAATGGGTACCTGACTGGACAACCTAGCCTCTAATCAATCATTTCGGGTTTGTTTCCATTCAGACAATGGAAGTCTATCCATTATTTGATTTCAATGGCCTTGTCCTTCTGCAAAAACTCAAAGGCAGATCTAATGAATTCTTAAAGGGCCATCAGAAAATGAAGAGCTCCTCTTTTAAGTTTGAACGACGCCAAATTTCTTAGAGCTTTTCAAGATGAACAAGCTGACATACCTTCGTTTTTTTTAGCAAAACTGATCGAATTGCAAGAAACCCGGCGCCTATCTTTATCTCTCCCTTGCAGTATCTACTTGTATTGTATGATCTAGCTATCTGATTTTGCATAACCATCTCGATATTGCTTTGTCTGCTGTCCCTTATTTGCCAGCAGCCGAGCGTGTGTTTAAGTAACTGTGCGTCGACACAGGCCAGCAATTATTCTCAAGATTAGGAAAGCAGGTGGTCCCCTATTTCTTGGCTTGCAGCCGCTGCAATCTGAGACCCATTTCAGTTTACAGTTGCATACAGAGGAGACGGAATGTGCAGCTAACAGAGATGCAATTACGATCCGACATCGATTGAGTGGAAGTTATTAATGTCAGAGAAGATGCAAGAATAATGCCAGCACTTCCCGATACTTTTTACTACTTCCATCAATTTAAACCAACCGAGATCAACATATTATAACTTTTTATTTTTGCGTTTCACAAAATATTCCTTTTGAAAAACAAACTCCCATCAAAGAGGCTCAGGAAACAACTCAAAAGCCGGCACAAGTGGGCAAAGCAGAATGCAAACTTGTAAGTCCTTTTTCGACAGCTGCTTTGGCTACCAGGGAGTATTTATATGGGTGGCGGCCAGGACTCTACAAGAAAGTTCATTAAAATTATGCCCTTTTCTAATTTTGAATTGGTCGCCAGAAGGAACGGGGGTATGAGGAGCACGAGGAGCGCACGATAGGCACTTGTTTTGGCTTCCTCGTCTTTTGCTTTTGACAATAATCACTGGACTGTTAATTTGTTTCAAGCACAAATTTCGGTTGGCTCTCGTTTTCTGTTTTTCTTTCCAGTTGAAGAAACTTTGGCGCATGCAAATCAAAAAAAAAAAAAAAAAAAAAAAAAAAACAGGAAAAGCAAAACTTTTTCAAATTCCGCTATTGCTTTACTTCTGATGGGAGGGTGTGGCGCACCCCGCATACACCCTTGTTTAAAGCAAAAGGGTTAATCAGCAGCTACAACCTCATTGGTCGCTTGGCCACTGCCCACTGGGCAAGGGTTGTGAGTCTGAAAGGGTTAAAGTGTTAAAACAAACGATTTTCCACCTCGACCGGCCATTGGAACGAGCTGAGAAAGCACCCTTGCATTAATGTTGATTATTTTTTATCGTTGCGGCCCCCGCTCCCCATTTATCTTACGGCTGGCTATATATATGAGCTTCGCTTATGCTTCAAATGATGTCGGGACGAGAAACAACCCCATCGGAAGAGCAGACGTCGCGCCACGGTAAAATATGCAAATTTTTTCATTACAAAATGTATGACACTCACATAGGGTATCAACGAATTTGCGGCACACGGAAAACTGACATAAAATGCTCTTCGAAGACCTTTAGGGGCATGAAGTCTGTACGTAATGTTGTGAACGGTTTTACGGGTAAGTATGTTAAAATAGAGTGTAAGGACGTCGACTAACCTTAATCTGCCTTTCTCAGTTCGATAACACTGCTGCTGCTCCCTTTTCCCTTTCCCGAGAACGACACAGGGTTGCCAGCTTGAGGTTGCATAAGAACCCCCTGCCCAGACGCCTCATTTCACATCTTTGCCATATAGAGCACCCCCATCACTTAATTTTTAACAAATGCTGTTGTGCGCCATCCTCGCTTCGTCTCGCTTTGTAAAATAAAAGTTCGCGCTGTTTCAAGGGTTGCCTCGGGGGCAAATAATTTATGGCACCCGTGTGTACTGCCTCCTGGCTCTAACCAAGCTCCAAGAACCTTTCCCCTTTGCTGCTGTTCCTGTCCCCCTTCTCTCCTGTCCCTGGCTAATCTGACATGAGCTTAATGAGAAAAATCTGCAATTTGTGTCTTTCGTGTGCGTGTCGCATTCTGTCCTCATTTTCGCTTGTGTGCGCTTTACAATAATTTTAACTTTGTAAGAGTTGGGGATGCTGCTTATTATGGGAAAGATTTGGGTCTTTGTCGTATTTTAAAGGTTATACATATGGGCTTCTGATCAGTACAGTGTTGTCAGCCTGTACTATGATTTCAAGGCACGAAAAAAGCTCTAAATAAACATCCACGTCGATAAAAAGAAAATAATATAAAATAAGGGACCGCAGCAGCTTTGTTGGATACACATCGCGCGCAGCAATTAAAATTTTCCATTTCATTCAACCGAAAACGCAAAAAGTTTTACCTTTTTGAGTTGTATATTTTTCTTCTCCTTCTTTGATTTGTTTTTTTGAAGTTTATCAAGAGGATGGATGAGAACGAAGCAGGAGTAGACGCAGAACATTTTCCCTAACTGTTATTTCACCCACAAGCCTGCTAACCAATAAGGCCGTTCATTTACACTGAATTAAGTTTATCATAAACATGGCAACCCAGTCCCTGGTCTAAGTATAAGCTGTCGAAAAGGAAGAAAAATTAAAGCGCCTGTCACTTGCAATTATTTTGCCCACAGGCAGATATCCGCTTCAGTTACAGCCCCAAGTAGAGAAATTAACCAAACTGATCAACCGTTGACTTGGCAGAGTTGCGAGCAAGGAAGGCACACTGCTTCGTTGGTTATTAATAGTCAGTGGTTGGCATTAGAACGGCTAATTAATGGAGCAGATTTTTAAAGTGTTCTTCTGTACGCGTATACGCACAATTTTTCGCATATAAAAGCGGGAAATCGATATTCAGGCAACCAGACCTTTTCGGCAGCTGCAGTTTATGCAAATCAGTGGAGGGGTTGAATTTATTGCAGATTCTAATTCGGTTAAGCATACCAAAGGCTGTTGCCTGCGTAAGAGCAAATTTCGTTGGGGTACAGATTTCAGATTTAGGAACTAAAATCTTACCAAAATACGCACTGAAACGTTCACAAAGCTTTAGGAACACTTAGCTCAATGCATTTGATTTCCTGACCCTCGACGCTCTTCACCAAAGATTTTTGCACCCACAGCTAAATTTGAATTCCATAAACAGGTGATAAAAGGTGACCCAACCGACATTCGCATTTTACGCCCAACCTTTTTCCTTTTTTCTCCTCATAAGTATTGTGTCTTGATTTTGATTTATGTTTGATTCCCACACAATACGTAACCCAAAAACTTTTTAAGTGTGACGTTGACATGTTTTGCCCAGGTCTCGTCTAATTCAATACCTCTCCTATTTGTAAGTGGAGAGGTTCAGTAAGGCTTGTGATTTTCTTCTATATATTTTGGGATCATATTTACGTTCCTACAACAATTTAAAGTTTCCCCTTCCTGAATATCCTTCAAAAAGGGTCTGATTATTGAAAGGTGAGGTGGAAACTTGCTTACTAAAAATATGTCGGTGTGAGTAGTAGGCATACAAATACTCAATTTTGAATTGTCAGGCAAATCGTTATTTACACATTAGAATATCAAAACAAGTTCTGGTTTAATTTTGGCTGAGAGCATGGGTACCTGTTTGGAACGTTACTTTTGCCCAAACAAGCCTGTCTGCACCACAGGCAGAAGGGCCACGTTCTACTATCCCGGTGGGGGGACCTACTCTGGCTATTGGTCTTGCAACAAACACCACGGCTGGGGCGTGAAGAAGACTGCAAAGCGAACCTCCCAGAACTATTCGGGTAAAAAAGAGCCTGAGGGCCAGCTCGTCTACGAGGGTCACTGGGTGATGAACAAGCGGCAGGGAGTCGGATCAATGTTACGCAAGCGTGGCACGGATGTACAGCTGATTTACTCGGGAAGATGGTACGATGACATGAAGTGTGGCGAGGGCAAGCAATTCTATTCCGATGGGTGCGTCTACTTCGGCAAATGGCTAAGAAACCGGCGGCATGGACTAGGCATTCAGTGGTACACGAATGGAAACATCTATGCGGGCGAGTGGGAGACTGATTTCCGACATGGCCTGGGGGTCATGTTCTATGGTTCGTAGCAGACCCTAATTTAATCGATACTTCCCCTACTAAATGATGGAAAAACTAGCTAATGGCAACCGTTATGAAGGATACTTCGCACGTGGATATAAAAATGGTGAGGGTGTCTTCTATCATATGCACACCGGCCAAATCCAGAAGGGAATGTGGGAGAACGATAATGCAAAGGTGTCAGTGATGCAGGATGAACCCACAATACGATGTAATACCAGAGTAACTCCATATCCGATTCCACGGAACTATCTTAAATATCCAAACGAAATAATGCGGGAACTCTTTCAAAAGTACAAAGTGTACAGCGATAAGCCTCACCGCAGGTTCAATGACAAAGTCAGTCTTGAATTTGCCCATCATCACCGCCAGTATGCTTCATTCGAAGAGCGCTTCGCCTCGCCGACAATTGTGGACCTCTATCCTAGTGCCCAGTTGGCCTGCACCTGCAACTGCGAGCAGATTGCTAGGGCAGAAACCAATGTTAGTCAGATATAGCTATGTTTCTGCTTTATTGAATCGAACAAAATGCGATGAATTAAATTTTAAAGAAAAAGAATTGACGTTCAGTCTTTGGATACTTTTGGTAAGTATGCGCCTAATATAAATTGTTTATTAATTATTAACATTCTATTTACTTGTCATATACATTAGCTTTGTTGTCCTTTTACCGTGGAAAAAATTGCTACTTTGGAACTTTAAGCCGACAGAATGAGGTTTTTCTCTAATGGCCGCTAAAATACCTGCGTATCCCCATCGCTCCCCTTCCACACTACAAAGCGGACTTGCCACGCCCAAAGCGAACCACCCACACACCAACCCCGAAAAGGACACCCACGTTTTCTACTTAATGATAAAAGAAAGGACATTAGCGGGCCTCGGCGCATCTCCACGTTTCGAGCGTCTTTCAAGTGAAAAGCAAAGAATTAAAAAAAATTAACAAAAAAAAGGTCGGAAAAGAAAAGCGATGGTAAAAGGGAGCAAAAAAAAAATGGGGACGCGCACAATGAAAGAAAAGAAAGATTTCAAACCACCTCCCAGTGCACCCTCTACCTACCGCTCCTCCTGCTAGCCCTCCATTTATCAAGTTCCTTTTATTTCGGCGCGCGGGCGTAGTTAAAAATTAATAAATGAAATTAATGCCGGCGACACTTTGCAAGGCATTGGCCAGTACGGAAGTTGAAGATGTTGCCAAGGTTTTCCTTTGACTTCCCTCTGTTTACATCAAAAACATTTTCATTTGAAATATTAAGCGCCTAAAAGTCGATAATGCTTTTTTCTTGCCAGTGACAGCTGCGTCGCATGAATTTAATTAGAGCCAGCTGAATTTCACTAGGGAGGCAACACTTTTTTCTGGCCGCCCAAGTCCATCCAACGCAATTAACTGCCCACTCCCGCGCAGCGAAAGTAAAAACTTTTGCGGAAAAAAATCTCTGTAAATTCATCTTTGTCGCTGCCGGTGATTAATCACAAGCAAGAGGAGGCCAGAAAGAAAGCATTGCGTGCCCTGACCCATCGAACAGGTGTAATGCTGGGAAAAAGTGTGTGTATGTGCGCCCTTTAAACTGTCCCCCTGGTGCCGTTAGGCGGTGACTACACATTTTAGAAAGTTTAGGTCTAATATGCAAAAACAGGCCAGGCTTGGTGGCGGATTAAAAAGTTTTGCAGCTCCTCCACAGCCGACAGGAAAATGGAGTAAGGCATTAAGCGCTCTAAGGAAAATTAGCGTGTGGTAAGGAACAAATTTAGCCGAACTGTAAGAAGGTTTTCTTTTTATATTTTGATCTGGTCAATCGTGATATTCTTATGGCAATAAGTTAAAGGATACCCTGATAAAGCCACCTCTAAGCATAACCTAAAAAAAGAAATAACAACCAAGGCGCAGCATTTTTCATCAGTATTTTAACATTCAAACTTCTCTCTACTTATCTCTTGAAGATCATGAACACTACGTTGTTGGGTACCTTCTTGGTGTTAACTGTCCTAAAATTGAACCATCTGGATTTTTTGAACCGAACGGCGGCTCAAATATAGCTGGACCGAGTCCCGTTGCTGGTAGCCGAGGGGGAAACGTAATGGGATTGATCACAGTCCTTCCAGGCGGAAACATTTCATCGAAGGTAGCAGTGGCTAGGATTTCATTAGCCACATCTAAAAACTTTTTAGAAAGACCGTGCTCTAGGCCAGGTACAATCTCATTCAGGTACAAGTCCTGATTGTTGTTGATGAGGGCGTTGCCGACATCCCCCAAAATCCGATCTCCATTAAACAAGTTTTCCAGATTCAATTTAAAGTCCTTAAACTCGATCCGCATGGTCATCTTGGTGAACTTGACATAGTCCTGGCCATTTCGCAGATAGCGAGTGCCTCGCATTTTAACGGATGCTTTTGCATTCTCTAGTTAGGAAATCAAGCTTGATCAGTTTTCGGGTGCTTGTCTAAGGAAAAAACTTACCGCAGTATCCCTGCATATTTCCCCTTCCCTTTATATCGAGAAGAAGCAAATTGAGGTGCATCGTATATCGTCCCCTAAAGTCAATGCGTGGAAGCGTAATCCAAAGATCATAGGATATATCCAATGGTTTCGCTCTTCATGAAAAGTAATCTTAAGTAATCGACGGCAGCCTTCATAAATATTTATACTTGCATGAGGCGATCAATGATAAAGTTACTTCCTCCGGTCGCCTCGAGATCTGTAAAGAGAGCTTGAAACTGGCTGCTTCTACCCAATTCGATGTTATCGAGGGCCAAGGGCTCCAGGGGAGGCGTTGTATAGCCATCCCCAAGATTTCCGTGGACTAGTAGTGGCCTTAATTGGTAGACAGCATTGATGATGCAGAGCTCCAATTGAGGATCATCCCGAGCACATGGCTTGATTGAAGATGCTATAAGAAAATTCGACAATCAATTTCCTAATCCTCGTATTAACTAGCTTTTATGCGAATCAATAAATAACACTTACGCAACTTGGCACTAATTACTTGGCACAGAGCCAATAACAGCACCAGCAATAGGCCAAATCGCCCGCCACACCAATCAGGGATCATCTTCCGTAGCGTTTCTTAAATAAAAAATACAAAGAGCCACGGATATGGTGCTTGAATGAACCGTAGTTGTTCCGCTCGAGCGATCGACTAACGATTCTTCCAGTCCCAGATTGTGCTTTTGATTGAATTAAGCAAAGCTTAACTAAAGTCTCTCTCGCGACAGTTTCGTCGCTTTTAATGAGCAGCTCGCGTCCACTGGCGTGCACAAGGCAAAGACACAGTTGTTTCTATTGGAAACGAAACGCACCCGCCGCCGACCCCACTCAGGGGCACGTGAGGTGTCGCCTTGCATGTAAAGTTAAATTTATGTAGTTTTAAGTGAATTAAAACAAAGCTGAATATGCTGCTGTAATGCTTAATAATAAAAACAAGCAAATCAGCGACGGAAATTTGAATAATAAATTGTTCTACCCTCCTCAAGGCGCCAAAATACTCGGCTTTTAACTTGTTAAATATGCGGTCGGAGAACACAAAACTAGATTGGGGATAACATCAACACCAATCACAAAAAACACAAAATGTTTCTATTTTTTGATGCAAATTCTCAATTTGCTAACGAAGCAAACACCCGAATAGAGAGAAAACCTAAGGCTATGATGTTTACTCCACCCCCTACTGCGAAACCAAAAAGCAAATCCCTAACGAATGAATGCAGATAAGTACAAATGAAAAGTTTAACACAGTAAACAGTTCATTTCACGGAATGCAAAACCTCATTTTCACCGCTTTTTCATAGCTTGTGTGATGTTAAATATTAACTTATAATAAATTAAAAGTAAGCATTTAATCATCCCTCATTTATTGTCATTAAAGGCGTGCATACACAAAGAAATCCCAGATAACAAAAGAATTGTTCAAGTTAAAAAACAATAATTGCCTTCAGGCATTATCAACCCCTCGGTATTTTCACCGCTCCAATCAGGCGCACTGACCCCTGACACCCAGTGCACGTCCATATGTATGTACATATGTAAGACCACGCAGGAGGTAACTACTTACCTTCGATGATGTGTAGGGCAAACGGGGAAGTTCACCGAATGCGAATGTCTGCGCATACACATATCTGAAGTTTCTTCAGGTTTCAAAGCCAAGCCAAAATTTTATAGTTATACCACATCCTCTCAGTTGAAATCAAAAGTTGCCCGATCATAAAACCTGCAGCGCATTTAAATGATGGGGTCCTTAGAAATAAACAAAAAAAAACAGTTGGCAGACCATCATCGCAAGCAGCTTCAATTCTAGCCCCACCAACCCCCATGCCGCACAAACAACTTTTTTTATTTATGCTGTTTTCAAGAAGATAGAAACACATCAAATTTGTAACAAATTACATTTGATGCATGTAATAAAAATCCCGCGCAGCTGGCGAAACGAAAATTTTCTGTTACATCAATAGGCGTTCACACCGCATTTTGGCCTAATTAAGTTTTCAAGTGCAATAAAATGATGGCTGGACTCTGGGACTCAGGATCTTCAAGTTGGGGGAAAGGGAGCCAAGGTGGAGGCAAATGCCCTATTGCGTGCCGGCATCAAATTTGCGCTCAAGTACATAAAACACAAGTTAAAAACTTAAATGGATTTACCACAATATGACTAAAAGCGATGATGGAGATGATGATGGGCAACGTACACGAACACGCGTACACGCGTTGTAAAATTTCTTCTCATTTCTGGATTAGTTAAAAGTTGCCCTGATTTATGAGCTGGTCGCAAAGTACGCAGCCTTTACTCGACTTGAGGAAAATCGAAGCAATAGTTCTTAGAATTCGTATAAATCACCATTTAGTCGGTCTCCTAGAGCGAGAGATTAATATTATTTTAGTGGAAACACACATTGTATAACTGACAGACTCCGAAAACCTTTGTTTTTTCTTCTTATTTGTCGAATCTGGTCTAAAACTTAGTTTACATTAAAAATAACAAAAAGGCACAAAATATACGGAATTTGTTATGGCAGCGACAGATGTACATAGTTTACCAAACCGAGAAAAAGGCATACCGAAGCTAAAGTTAACCGGATCGATCCTATATAATCTAGTCGTCCTAATTTGTTGTATAAATAGATATAATATTAATCAATTAGTCTTCATTATGTTTAAAGTTATAAAATTACAAAACTAGGCTTACAGTTGCCGAATTGCAGCCGAAATATATTGGAAACACCAAATATAATAATATTATAAATCTATCTGATTTTTAAGGAAGCGCTCCCAATCAATATACATTAGAAAAGACTTGCTATTCTTGTCAGCTACAATATACAGATCCATGATCCTAAAGATTTTCTGACTTGAACTGCGTACATATATTTGGAGACTATTGGGGAAAACTTCAGAGAAGCATTAAAACTAGATTACTTGGCTTCATTCTGTTGCTTCCATTTTGAGTACAAATTTCTCCATTATGACATTGAGGCGCTTGCGTTCCCTTAGTTGCTGTTGCATTATGTCCGAGATCCGCGTACCGAGAGCTAATATTGCCTCCGTATTAGCTTCAGTTCGCTGAGCGTTCAAGCGGGTTTGTCTGTTTAAGTCGCGCAGCTCCTTTGCTATGTCCATGAGCACCGGAACAGAGCTCTCCTGCTCCGTTTGCAAGGAATCTTCGTCATCCAACTTTCGTTTCTTAGGTGTCGTTCGTGGAGTGGTTGAGTTAATACTCTGCTCTAACTTGACGCTCCTCACATTGATTGGGTTGCCGCACTCCTCTTCCTCCTCCTCCTCCTCATAGTCTTCTAAATACGGAACAATATAGCAGTCGTTTTTCGTTGATTTTGCTGGCTTACCATTGTCCGTCGCCGGAGTATCGTCGTGGTCTGTCTTTATGTTGCGCAGAGACAGGCTGTGGGATATTTCCGATCGCGCCTTGGGTCGGGCCTCGACAATGGTATCCGCCATGTCGTACAAGTCACTGATCACGGCCACAGCATCCTCCAGAGGGGTGAGAGTGTCCTGGTACAGCGAACCCTTGCCGCTGGCATTGGAGTCCTCCAGCCGGTTATTGGTAATCTTCTTTCTGATGCAGCTCTTCCAATCCTTCCACACCCGCTTCCACTCGCAGGCCTCCTTAACGGGCGGACCCACGCTGTTTAGCTCCTTCGCTAATCGCTTCCAGGCTGCCTCCGCCGCTTGCTTGTCGCCCTTGAGGTAGTTTTTCGCAATGATTGGATGCCGTTCCATAAAGGCAACGAATATGGCATCCTGCTGGGCGGTTCTGTGCTTGCCCCTTGCCAAAACAAAACGGGAGTCAGCTTTGAGGTTGTACTGATGCTTTAACAGTTTACTTACATGTTCCGTTCTGTGATTGCTGGTAGCTTCTCTAGTTTGGATAATATTTACAGTTTTTCGCCATTAGTTTGTGTCAGTGTTGCCAGATGAAAATTTTGCTTTCCCCCTAAAAAATCTCAAATGCTCGATATTTCACCCTAAAAAATCCAACACAAAAACGTAACGATCTACAACGTAAGTGAACAAAAACGTAACGATCTACGACGTAAGTGAACAAAAACGTGAAGATTTACGACGTAAGTCTAGAGATGGACTATCACGAAAGAAACGTAGATGCCAGGGAATCATCGATGTTTCTTCACCTGTTGGTATCGATGGTTTCGATGACTCGTAAAAAAGCAATTTTATAGAGATTTTCTTAAAAAAATTAATCAATCGTTCCGAAAAAAAAACCCTAAACTTTCCCCCTAGGACATAAAAAAACCCCTAAATCTAGGGGGAAAACCCCTGATCTGGGAACACTGGTTTGTGTTTTTCTAATAGAGGTGGGAAAACTATCTAGAGCTGGGAGTACATCGATGTCACTATCGATACACCGAATGACTCGATACAAATTTACATGTTAACAGAATTTACCCTCTGCTAATCTGTTAACGACATATTTTACACTGTTATTCAGGATTTTACAAGATCGACTGTTAACTCGAATTTTACAATGTAGCGACATTAAGCGAAAGGGTTGAAGTCCTCGGTTACTCGGGTCTCAAACCACAGCCTGTGAAAAAAGCTAGAAAATAGCCTATTCAGTGTTGCTCAGCTTTTTTCCCGTCATGTTCAGCTTTTTGAAGTGAAACTTCTTTAGCTGCTCGCTCGCACACACACACGCACAACTAATAATAAAAAAGCATAATTTCAATCAGCGACAATAATAACAACAACAACAGTGGCGAGGCGAATAAAAACAACAATGAGAAAGGAACGAGCAGGCTAAAAGAAGCAGCACCAGCATCAACTCATCGGTTTTACTCCCCGAAAATCCATGACGCGCGTAAAGAAGTTTTACTTTAAAAAGACTTTTTTAACAAAGACTTAGGTTTAAATAGAAGAGCATTTAATTCTTAAGAGAATAAAATGTTATTCACTCCGATATGTTGCGTGGTTTTCTGTGAATCGTGTCCATAAGAAAGCTAAAAACGCAAAAATGAGAAGTGGAGAAATGGCAGTCCAAAGTTTTCACTGTGGCTGGAAGCCAGCGTTAATTCCGCGGTTATATGCTCGATATGAGGCACTTTGAGCTCGAATTCGAGCTCGAAATTTTTACAAGAAAATGTTACAAATGATAAACCATTTTTTTTGGTCAACAAATTTCATTTTACAAATGTAGACCCCCTCACTTTGTTTAGGTCCCGCCAATGTTTTGAATGCGGTACTATTTATCATGGTTCCGGTGTGGAGCTACGACCGGTTCCAGCTCAGCGGTTCACGCCTGCCTTAACAGCAATTCTCCAACCCCTACTGTAAGGCAATTTTCTAAAAAAAATGACGAAAGGAGGTCAATAAAATGTTGTTGGTTAATACTTGAATAAAAGCCCCAAATCTGGTATACCGTGCATAACGGTACGACCTCTGTGAGGGGAGCAATTTGAAAAAAGGTTTAATTTGCTCAAACCATTGCTTTCTTTTGTTCGATTAAATGGTTTATTTACGAAATAATTAAAAAATATAAATCCCCCTCCGTGTTTCATATCCCAACGTTCCATTTCGACGCAAACTCACCGACGCTAATTAGACGGACATCGAATTTCAGCTTTGTGAATAAAAAATTTGGCGGGCACCCTGCACTTTTGGCGCGATTTTAATTTTTGATTTCCTTTAGTATTTTTGAGACGCTAGACGGTCTTTTACAATTTATCACGCATTTCTCAATCAAAAAATGCTAGAATTCGTGGGAAAATAGCTAAATTGGTAACACTGCATAGCTGCAAATTAATCAATAATAATAATTGACTTTTTATGAAGAAATACAAAATGTGACATCAGTAGATAAGTTCGATTTATAATTTTTTTCTTATTTAGAGAGCAAGACTTTGATGCAAAACGAGCGGTTGAAGCAGCTCCTATCTGACTCCCATATTTTTCTATAGCTACAGCTAGAGAACACAAATTTCACCCCTTATTTTTAATCATATTCAAAATTAGGCGCGCTATTTAAAAATACAATTTGTTTGATTACTCCTCAGATGTTTTAATTTAATTTTTCAAGCATAAAACAACATACTTTAAATTAAATTTTAAAACATTTTAAAGCCAGAGACAGAAAAAAAACATTTAAACACAAGTTCGAGAACTGTTTACCTAGAAATAAAGTTATTAACAGTTTTTATGTTTTCACCTAATTTTTTTATAAATTAAAATAATTTAAAAACCTGAACCAAAAAAATTTAAGAAAAATTTGCACATAAGGCTGAAAACTGTTTACCTAGTCCCAACGGCCCGTATCTTATCACTCATAGCTGATAAGCATTGTCTCAAAGATTACAACACTTGCCTCAGTCGGCACATGGGCGAGGCACGGCACTAACTGGCCAGAATAGTTACCATTCAGTACGAAAAGGCTAGCAGGTGAAACAAGGTAGCGCTGAAGAAGAGTTCGGATGCCAGCAGTAGTGGGAAGATTGCAACATTAATCTATCAGTGAATCGTAAAACAATAAATACCTCTGTGAACGGAGTTTACTAGCAAAAAAAATACTCACTATTGAAAAGTCAACATAGTCATGAGTATAGGAAAGTTTAAAAATCTCTGGAATGCACGGCTACTCCTATTTAGAGTTGCGCCAACTTTGTTATCTAATCACAGTGCCTTAAATTAATGTGTTAGCTTTACCGAGTTTATAAATTGGGGCGCGGGCCGACTATGTTCTTTTGTGTATTTTACACCTGACTCATTTTCCAATGTATGTATATTGTACGCGTATCGCAGAGAATCGCTATTATCAGGTGGACGGTAATACCAATCTATATGGGACAAACTACAACAGTATTCCGTGGATTTCACATAAACTGATAAACGATATCGATGTACATAGGCATATAAAAGTGGACTTGACTCATGAGCGTTTTCAGTGCTTTATTTTGGGCTGATAACTGAATATTTGCAAATGACGTCACCTGGTGAGGAAGGCGGACTCTAACCGGAAGTGAACATTTTCAAACTGGCCTAATTTAATTTCAATCTAACGAATTGTGTGATCTTTCTTCCCATGTCATCCCAAACTCGTTCAGAATTCTGTGATCTTACTTCCCCACTTCAACCAGAAACTAGTTTATTGTCAGCCGATTAGAAATCGAAAATAATCTCAACGGTGATTAAAGCAATATTTGAAATGACTAAGGAGTAAGATCAATATTACTCTGTGTAAACATTGACACATCTAAAAGCTTAGGCCCTTGTTCTTTGATAAGGCCCCCAGCGATAGGGGAGCTCGACGGTGTGCGTGCAACGATTTTATATTAGAGTTAAATATGGGAGATAGGCGGTAACTATTGACCAGAAACTTTTCATGTCAGGGTCAATTTAGGAATGAAATTAAATGTGCGAAGCTTTATACTGACTCGATCACTTCGATTTCTAGCTTCACAACGAATACGAACCACCAAACCATGATACCAAAGCAGTTCAAGGCAGCAGTCCTCTGCCTGGGTGTGGCCCTCATCCTGGGGGCCGTTCAGGCGCAGGAGAATGCCATGCTGCAGATACCACCATCATTGGTCGAGTGCTACAACACATCCTTCTTCATGAATCGGGACAACCGGCTGCCTGCCAACATGGACACGCTCATTTCGCTTATCGAGAAGGTGGAAAACAACTACGCGACGACAGGTGTGCAAGCAGATATCCGAACAGTGGCCGTGTCCTTGCTGCATCGTTTCCGCCAAGATGGTGTTAAGAGGGCTCCTGGCATCAATGCCGCCGATGGCGTTTTACCATACAGTCCTACAGGCTTCCAGTTTCCAAAGTTTCGAATTTTGCTGTCACGCCTGATCCCGGGAAACGCCAATAGCTTCCCCAACAGCTCGTTGACCAGTGTGGAGCGATGCTCCCTTCACTTTATGCTCTCGAGCACCTTTGATACGAGAGTGCGTGGCGATGAGAACACTGTCTGCAATCAGCTCTCCCAGTATCGAGCTCAACGACTGCCTCGCTCCTTGAAAAAGGACGAGAGCAACAACTTCATTGGCGATGTTGAGTGGCTTGACACCCGGCCAAAACGAGCACGGTCTTCCGGCTCTAACTCTAAATATGGACAACTAACAGAACTGGACTACGAAACAGACTGGGCCTATGCCGGCACGGAAGGGACCAGCCAATGCCCTGTTGAGGATGGTCTTGTTCGTACGCGCTGGGGAACGGTTTCAGCAGGCACCGTGATTGCCGGCATTGCAGCTGGCGTCCAGCAGCAGACTATTCAGACAAATACCCTGCTGGCCCTGTCCCAGCGACGAGGTAGAGGGCGCAGTCAGTCCCAGACAAGCAACAGCATCGACAATCGGTGGGCGGCTACCATAGCCGGAGACTTGGCGGAGGTGGCATTGATCCAGGTACCGGTGTCCAACGGCAATGCAGCTTCCGTCGGAGCCACTGGTGGATGGAACGATACGGTTCTTCCCCATTGGTACTTCTTATCCCAACGCACCAACCTTGAGGCGACCGATGCCGAGATCCGCGGTGGTCTTGACGGCCTGATTTTGGCCAAGAATGTTGCCAATTGGAGAACTCAGGCGTCTAGCCTGAAACTTTCTCAGCTGCTCCGCATGTACTACTCCACGAATGGGGTCCTGAGTTCCGGAATCAATGCCTGCAGCAGGCAGAGTCTATTCCCAACCGTGGCGCCCTCACAAGAAATGGAGGCCCAGACGGCCGCGTTTGCTCAGGTGCTGGAGCGTGAAATGCAGCTGCGCGTCACTATCGACCCGACCCGTATTCCCGAGTTTGCCGGTAACGCCAGCCTCTCGCTGGTGACATATGTGCGTAAGTAATCATAATTTCTTATGTATTATCGCGGAACCACCCTGCATTTACTCAAACTCATAGCTTAAATATTCTGACATTTTAAGTCCATAAGCCAAATGTGATAGAATCTGTGCTTCTACTGAAAGTCCCATCAAATACCAAATATTGGTGTTCGTGTGCATTACGATTTCTTTGCTCTTCTGTTTTTCCTCGATCAGCACAATCCCTTAACGATGTGTCCTGTACGGCAACTACCAACCTGGATCTGACGGATGTCATTACTCCCATGACGAACCTGTACGTTTTCCTGGACACCTCTTGGCAGTATAGCAATATTGTTGATTATGTGGTGTAAGTCACATCTGGCAAAGGTACTGCAGAAATTGTTCTTTAACCAAATGCACATTTCAGGTATGTTATCCAGCAGCTAAATATTCACCCATACGCCAGTACAGTCACCATTCTCTCGGCCCAGGATGGGTTGGTTATCGTGAACACGACAAATTATATCACGGACGTCTATCAGCAATGGAATGTCACCACGCAGGCGCAATGTAAGCTCACGTTTACGAGACATTGACTTTCGCTAATTTGCCGTTCCAATAGATAATCAGGGATTCAACCTACCAACCGTGCTGCGTACAATTCAAAACCTTACGCAGAACTTAATGAATGAGGAGAGGACCAATTCAAGTTTGAGTGGCCATTCCCTGGTGGCATTGATGATTCCGAATCAGGCAACCGTAAATGATGGCGACTCCAGCTACGCAACTACGGAAATTCAGTATATCCAAGAACAGATTCCGGACCTTCGCTTTATATACTATGGCGGTGGAAGCATTCAGCGGTTCTCTAGCTTCGTGCGGGATCCCTCTCAAGATCTTTTTTCGCTAACTTATGGTAGTACGGTGGCTACATCTGCGGGACCCGTTGCAAAGCGCATCATTCAAAGTAAAACCAACGCAATGTTTTTCAGAATTCATTTACTGATAAGTGCTCTTCTTTCCAGTTCCTCGGCGCGTCATCAACCCACGTTGTGGGTCAAATTGGTACACCAACAGCTGGGGCACTGATCAGACCGCCCAGTATGTTGGGCCCGGGAAGGTGAACTTTTACCGAATTTCTGCCAACTATTTCTTTGGAACTGGATCAAACCGTTATTTGACTATTCAGTCCCAGAATGGAGGAACATACAATATATGTACCTCGCGAAGCTACTCGTGGCCCCAGCAGAACTCAACGACGAGCTCTACAACAAGCACAATAGAGCAGACTTGCACACAAATAAGCGGAAGCAGCTTTAGCTACGATCTTTCAAGCGCCTGCACGGGATACTACACTATCACGCAGTGCCCCGACCTGTTTTTCTCGGTTCAGGCCACCTCCAACACAACGTCCTGCAATGATGACGCATGCCAGACACCGGATCAATGGCGCTACATCATGTCCATGGTCAATATGGGATGCTACAGCGGTGTCTCCGGCCTGGCAGCCAGCTTGCTAACAATTCTCTTTGCCTTGATGGTGCAGCGGTTGTTGCAATGATTGGTGTCTAGTGTATCATAGCCTAAGTGGTACAGCGGCAGAGTTCAAAGCGTAACTTCCCCGTCCCGTCCCCTACCCACACATTAATTCTGTCGTTTTAAATTAATCTTATATTTTTCTTACTTAAGTTGTATGTTCCAGTGAAACGTAGCGAATAAATTTCCCCACTAGAACTGCATTTTATCCTTTTATTTAATTTGAGAGTGGTTCCCGATAGACTCATCGTGTAAGAGACAGACAAACACTAAGTAACGCTTACATTTTTTATATTACATTTTAGCTATTATGGACTATTTTCCGACTGAGCAGTGGTCTGACATATCAAATTTGACAACGGTTATAGCGAATATATATGTGTTTGTCGACACGGCTTGGCCCTATAACTGGGTGGTTGATTACGTCGCGTAAGTACGCTTTACGGAACTAAATGAATTTTAAATTAACCTATCCAACTTCTTGCAGTTACGTTCTTCAAGGACTCAACATTCATCCATACGCTAGTAATGTAACCATTTTTGCAGCCTCTGATGCTTCAGTCATTGTAAATACAACTGAATACATCACCAACGTCTATGAAGAGTGGAACTCAATGTCACACTCTTGGCGTAAGAAAGTCATATATTTATTCAAAGCTGATTTAATCGTGATTAAAATTTCTTTTTTAGATCCGGCTGGCTTCAATCTGCCGCTTATTTTAAACACGGTAAGCGGTAGGGTGGAGGATTTGCTTGATGCCGAGCGGGCGTCCGACAATCTTGGTGGGCGATCATTAGTCGCCCTTCTGGTTCCAAGTCCCATATCCTATGTTGATGAGCAGGACTATGACTATTGCCAGGGATATTTGGAGAGGCTACGCTGGCGCTTGCCAAACCTGCAGTTTATTTACTACGGTGGTGGGGCTCTGGTTCGGTTCCACGACTTCGTTCGGGAGCCGAGCAGAGATTTGTTTCTTCTGAACACTGAAAAGCCACCCGAGAACTGTGGAAATCCCGTCATTACACGAATTCGTCAAGGTGGGTTTGGAATACATATTTTATGAGATCTTAATTGACGTGTCCCAACTCTTGCAGTTCCGCGCCGTCTCTCCAATCCACGTTGTTACTCAGACGGCGCGATAACCGAGTTCGGGACCAACTCTCTGAAACAATTTGGTCGCTTGGGCACTATAAATTTTTACCGTCTGGACTCTCTATATCTGCCAGGCAGACAGAGCATGCGGTACCTCAAAATTTCGCCGATCAGTAAAATAACATTTATGGTTTGCACATCTCGAACTATCGAACTGCCATTTAGGAACCAGAGTGCACCACTAAGGGCGGAGGAGACCTGCGAGTCCACAGCTTTGGGATCATATAGCTATGATCTTACTGATGCTTGTGTTGGCTACGATTTTGAGCCTTGTCCTCCCCTATTTTTCTCCGTGCAGGCTCAAAGTTTTGGCGAGATTTCGTGTACCCTTGAAGCTTGTCAAACACCAGATGAAACGCAGTATCTTGTTAGCTTAAATAATCTTGGCTGTAACAGTGCTACCGCCAAAAAACTGGCACTTGCTACAGCTGCTCACGCTATTCTAATGCTGTCTTTAGCTTAAGTGACAAATTATTTCCGAAATAATAAATGGAATAGATAACAAACACCGAGGACTCTGATTTTTCCTAAAGTTAAGTTAGTGTCTTATCAACAATGATGATTTATACAAAAGTTACATTTAATTCAAAATTATGATTTTTCGACAGTGCTCTTTAATTAAAAACATAATGTGATAAATTTTTGAATTGAATATATTTTAATAAATTGGAACTCTTATTTCAAGATTTTTTAAAAGTTCTCAAAAATACTAAAATTACACAAATTAAATTATTTCTTTAATCAAAAATAGATACCATTTTGTATTTAATTTAAAAAACCCTGTCAAAAAATAATTTTTATGAATTAAATGTTTATTTCATTAAAATTAAGAATAGGGCAGAAAAATATTTGTTAAAAGGTTTTGATTAAAAGGTTGGGAACTTGGCTTTGATGCTTGTTTTAGAACTGCTTGCTGCACTGCTTGTTACAAAGCAGTGTGAGCTTTTTTAGAGCAAAGTTTCCCACTTTATTTCGTCCAAGTTTTCAACCTTTTTCACCAATATTTATCACGTATACGCATTGAAGTTTTTACAATTGATAATTGTACTATATTTTCGTAATAAAATTATTATTTTAATTATTATTTAAATATTCAAATGCACTACAAAAAAACGTGACATTATAAACAACAAAAAAGACACTTTGGAAAGGAATTGAAGAGTCCTAAGACGCTTGTCTTTAACATTTTTTAGATATTGCACTAAATTTGTATTTTTGTTTAACTCATACACCCCTTTCCTATGACTGACGCGCTTTGAAAAAAGACTAAATATCCAAATGCTGACTTAAACGACCTTTTAAAAAAAAAAAAAAAAAATCTGCCGCTTGAAGTAATGTTACTTCGCGCCCTTTTCCGAAGTCGTGCATGAATTAAAATGTAATGAAAAAGGTGCCAGGGATAAAAAGGAGCAGCAGCTTTGTGCATGGATGGAGACACAAGTCGCTTCAATTTAGGAAATGTCAAAATATTCCAGTATCCTGCAGACATCGGGCCATTGTTACATTTTAATAATCTAAAAATCGTTGAAGCTCCACACTACCTTCAAGCGTTCTAATTCCCAAACAGCGCTTGTTGCAAAACAAGAAAATCGTCAATTTTATTTTGGACTTTCTGATTTAATAGGTTTTTTTATCAGGATACTTGTCGACAACCACCCAAACCAAGTAGGCATAGGTCTCCCTATGAAAACTTCGCAGCGATTCCGAAATTCGAGGTACAAAGGCACTCCTTTTGTTAAAGTCAACGGGGGTAGGGAAGCGTTTTGTGGAGCTTTCTATTCTTAATCAAGCAAAAGGATGCACAGACAGGGAGGGTGAGATACCGTAGCTGTAGGGGAAGGCAAAATCAAAACTCCCAATTTTATTCACCACATTAATATTTTTGTATAATTTTTAACATTTAATCCGACACATAATTGCAAAACAAAAACATATTGGCAATGGAATGCGCTCTCATTGTCAGTTGCATATGCTGCATGCAGTTTTGTATTGCCCCTGGGGGTTCAGCAAGATGTCAAGCGTTGCATTTGCCCCATCTTCAAGCGTACCGCATGAGCACGAGCTGCAAATATAAAATGTCATGAAACCAATTGGTGTCATTCGGCCGGACCCCTTCCGCCCAGGAGCAATTCTCGCTGTGGTGGTGGCACTGTTAGCGGCCAATGGGCTGGGGTGGAAACATACAGAACTGGTTTCCTGCCGTAGCACACTTCGAGCCGGTTGTTTCTGAATGACCTAAGGTCAGTTTAAATCTTGCGTAAAATTTAAAAGGGTAAACATGAGTGCTAATTGTCAACACTTATGGAAGTGGTCAGCCAATGCGGAGGGGCAGATCGAGATAATTTCTTGTTTATTTTCGCTTACCATTACTCCTTAAAATATAATTAAGATGAGAACGATATTTTTGACAGTGCTTTCTAGTGGGCTGTCCGTATAATTCGCATTCTCGAGATATTACCCATCCAAATCAATAGCCATGATCCCATACAGTTAACTTTTTTCTTGTACTATGACTGTATTATTGTACTATTATAACATGACAAGTTGTATAAGTAATCGTTACAATATTAAATAGTGGTCCGATTTCGGCCATTCTGACATACATATATACAGCTTGCGAAAGAAATAGGACTATGCTGAAAGTGTCTGCCAGATAGCTGAAAAACTACGAGATTAGCTTGTGAAGAAACCGACAGACAGCAAGACAGACAGGCAGATAGACTCACATGGCTAGATCGACACGCTTAAGAGTCGAGAGATATATAACTACTTTTGATCGAGCGCAACACTTACTTAGAAGAAAATTTTAATGGTTGCTCTTGAACTTTTTTAATTCTCTACTTCATATGTGGATTTAATAAATAAAACGTAGTAGCTTTAAGCCAATGAATCACAATACTTGGTGCTACTTCCGTAGGTATCCGATTCAGGCTAACAAACTAAATCAAATCCGTCAGAAAAACCGCAGCCCAACTCAACTCATTTCGCCTTGGCATCTGACAAATGCTGCCCCAAGACATAAGAGCTCGAGTTTCTATATGCACTTGGCTTACATCTTTAAGGACCCGCACATGCCCAACAAAGCCACCGGCTGTGACCGCACAAGAGTGCCCGACGTATTTGCAGTTCAGAAATGTGTCTAAGAAAATATTATTGCTGACTTTGCATCGGAAGTTGATGAAATACTTAACTAACATGAGCTATAGAAGCGGAGGCTGAGGCGCATATCAGTGTCCTGACAGACGAGCCCAGGACACGCAAGGGACAAAACCAGGGCGACCGCAAATCAAACTGGCTGCTAAAGTTTTGGCCCAAGGCAATGGGTAACATGTGATAAGTTTATTGTCTTGCCGCATGGCGCCAGGGCTCACTCCCAAATCCAAAAGAGAAGTGAAAAAAGGACCCAATATCACATTTCATAGGAGAAAATATGCTTTCTTCGTAAATAAATTAAGTTGTCTCGCCCACAAATATTAATTGCTTAATTAGCATATGCGTCTGGCGTGACCAGAGAAATCCAAACTCCCTTTTTGGGCGAAAGTTGCTGGGGTGAACAGAAAGGACGAACGGTGACAGTTTGAACAGAAAACTTGCCTGAATAAATTTTTTGCTCGACTGAGATAAGGTCATATTCATATGTTTGCTTAGGAAGTCACGTGTCCACGTATTATTGGAAGCCCTATTTGGCATATTTACATTTGTAGAACTTAAATACCCAATATTTACTTGGCCTGTTGGAAAGAAGTGGAAATATTCCCTAATTATATTCAAGCTGAGTATTTCTCTTGGTAAAACTCTATAAACTCAAACTTCCCGTTGGAGAGGAAAACAAAAAATATTACTAAATAATATTCGAGCTGAGTATTCTTCTTGGTAAAACTCTATAAACTTAAAATAAAGAAATAAATAAAAAGGTGGATAAATAAAATTATATAAAAATCATATGTACCTGCATGAACCTAAAACAGCCGGGATCGCACGGAGTACAAGGTATACAAATATACATGCAGCGCATAAAAATTTCACTGGTGAAATTGGGGGTTGTTATTCATTTTGGGTCTTTAATTATTGTTGTTTCTGTTTTGTTCTTCTGCTATTGTGCCTCGTGTTTTTTAGATGCTTCAGATGTAGGCTATCGATTTTTTCTTTCTTACATGATTTTTACGTGAAAAACTGGATGGCTGATTACGAAAATTGTACGTCTTATTAGAGCCACAATTAAATAAAGCCTTCAGGGAAGAGCCGAATACATATTGTAAGTTGTTATAATTACTCCATACGAAACCTGCATACGCCTGCATATTGCCATGAAACGTTAAAATAATAAAGTTCTACGCGAACAATTACCAACCAAATTAAAATCGACTAACAACAAATTAAAACTGCTGCATATGTTACAGATTTGCAGCAGGAAATAAAATATTCTCTTAAACTTGTTCGGGGGACCTCATGTGGCTTAAAGTTTGGCCAGAGGAGCGAAAAAACTCTTTGCACAACGAGCATAATTAGTGTTCTACTTTATTTCCCGGGTATTTAGTTGATTCTGAGAAACAAACACTCAAAACAATTTCATTAACTGTAAACGAAGCACGAGAGGCATAAGAATCCTTCACCAAGGCTGGCTCCATATCCTCGCGTTTTAATTGGAGATACCAAGGAAACCGCAAGCTAACAATCCATTAACTTTTTGCCACTCAACTGGGAGAAACTAAAGGAAATGGGCACCCAAGGCACTGGCTCCGGCTTTGCATGCAGAAGGGAAATATAACTTTTCATACTTTTTTCTTCTCCGGGTTCACATTGCAGCTGTAAAGGGCTCTTCATCATCAGCAGCAGCAACAAACATAGCTGCAAATTATGAAGGATAAAGGACTGCGAAGCTGCAGGCAGACATACGCGTATATTATTATGTGCTTATAATAAGTTTTTGCTCGCTTTTCCACTCGAGGCAAAGCAAGTTTTTCCACTGTCTGAGTTTTTAAAAGTATTTTTGATGTTTTTTTTTTTAATGGAAAATTAACTTTAAAATTATAGAATTGAATGTTTTTCTTTTTAAGAACGGGACAATAGGCGCTTCTACATCTGTGGAATCTAGTTTTCTGAATGCATGACATATTTTCCATAGCTAACAGACTATTTCCGATTAACCCAAATTGGAATTTCCTTACCCTGTATCATCTGGGGCGGCGGCTCACCTTGAATTGATGTGCAAATAGGCAATGCTGTCACGGTCAACAACCCCATGCTAACCCTTTACGCTCTGCCGTCTAGCCCACGTTTGAAAATGTGTAAATGGCATAAACAGCTGTTCCGGATGGATGCCGAGGGTCTGCCTGTATTGTAAATACAAGCTGGGATCAGTAGAGATGTGAATTTGAATATGAAATAGGGCATATCAGAGCGATCCAATGCTCGATTACGAGGGTTAGAAATACCGAACAGGATGCTGTGTGCGTGCCTCGAACAGAAAGGGCACTGTGTGGCAAATTTTCAATACAGCGATAAGCATCTTGCACAACTTCGACCCACACACTTACGCATACGCACATGTCCTTGACCACAAGACATTTGAATACGTGTGCCCGGGCGGGCGTAATTAATGAAGTGTTGACCGAGTCAAAATTAATGCGAAACTTTCGCTCCGATAAGGAGACTGACCGACGGAAAACCCTTTTTTGGGAAGCACATGTGCTTCCAAGGAGAATTGGAATGTGAGTAGGGGCAGGGGCTGGTTGGGGCTCGCTTGGCAAACCATGTACTAAGTGGCATGTGGTCAAGGGGCCACAAGTTTTGGGTCCACGGTCAAGAATAGTTTCAATTTACGCCTTATGAGCAAACATTCATCAAATGTGTTTCCGAAATTTTAAATGTCAAAAACTCTGGCACACACCCCCGCCATGGCTCTTCCACAGCTGCTAGTGCAACCCTTATCGAGGCCGAAATGGGTTAACTGTCCGGTTGGCGAGTTTGAGTGTCCGGTTTTGGAATAATTAATCACAGACTCGCATGCGATTTGTAAAGTTAATTACCGTGGCGAAAGCTCATATCAGGGAGAAGGGGTTTGTTGAGGATTGGGCCCAAATAGTAAGTGGCATGGTGTGGGACAGCCGTGTATGTCTAAGTGCTCGGCATGTCTCCGATTACTGACAGTTTAGCACATATTCCAACTGAACTTGGGCATTTATTATTCATGTCCTGCCCGTTCTCTGTATCCACTCCGACTCCTCATGCCACTGGGTAAACATATTCCAGTGACAGCGTCGTCGAGTCCAGGGTCTATCTTGCCTGGACCCGACTGCAGTGATTGCTGACGGGGTTTCCTTTGCAATGACTGCTACTAGTTATCTCTGAGCACCGCCTTGGCCAAAAACTGTTTTGCTTAAAAAGTGCCATAAAAAATTCATGGCCGGGCGCCGCTTGCAACGCTATGGTGAGAAGCCATTTCGGGAGCAGAGCAGTGACTTCAATTCAAGAGGGAGTTTTGGAAATACAAGAGCTTAGGATAGAATAAGTGAAATACCTCACCCACCGTTCCCAAATCAAACCTTAATGCTGACCAGAAAACTTTAAGCTAACCCAATGCAAAACAAAGGCGAGAGAAGTTCACAAGTCATTTATTGATTTTGTTACGGGACCATAAAACTTTCGTCATCTGGGAAGGGGTGCTGTGACACAAAATTGTAAATAAGTTTTGCGTAGGAGCATGAGCCGTCTGAATGCATGTTTGAGGATTAGCTCTTTGTTTTAATTTGATTTCGAAAATAGTTTGGACATCTTGTGAAAGTCAGACGCCCTGAAGGGAATTCGATGCCAACGAATGTGTGTTGTATTGTACCTTCTATAGTGTGGCTAGAATGATCATTTAATTTAATACGGCTTTGGCGCACTTTATGAGTGCCTACCTAGTGTATAATACGTGTATAATATTTTACAATTCGCCGTTATGTCTTTATAGTGCAATTACAAACGCTTAACAGTAATGAAAGTAATTACCAAAAAGTCCTCTCATTAAACTTGAAGTTTTATGTGCGACACGCAATGTTGATCCATGCGGGCATAAATAAATAAAGAAAACAAAGAATTTCACACGAAAATGCATAAATTAATCAAAAATATTGTTTGCTTACAGGGGGAGGGGGACAAAGTTGGGAAAAGAAAGCCGCCCACACGCGACAATTGACCCTTTTGTTAATTAAATTTCGAAGACAATGGGAGGACATTTCGTGTGTGTGCTATGATGATATGCAAACAAGCAAACAAATTGGATTGGAGTAGGAGTGAAATGTTTACCATGAGAATATGAATGGTATCGCCTGTCTTGATAAGCAAGCTCGGCGATATAAATTTACAAGAGGCGATAGTGTCAGGCTGCTTCTCCCGGGCTGGCTACTCAGTGGTCGAAAGGACAATAAAATATGTCCCATAAATTTTCGGCTGAAACGAAGAAAAAGGGTTGACGTTGACACAGCCCCAGCGGGTAGTGACACTCTTGCAGCCCTAGCCCTCCAGGCAGGAGCTACGCTAGATAAATATACGATAGGTGTAGGTAGACAGGCAGGATATGGATTCGCTGCATATGATGTTTATCTAGTCGTCTATTAGCCCACATAAATTATGAACGCGCACTCTGAATGTGCATGTAGTTTATTAGCACTTGAGGACTCGGGCTCGAACTATTGCGTGTGCCCTTTTGATGTCCTTTGCATGTTGGCCTCTCTTGCCAAAATTATCCCATTTCTCTATTTGTATTAATTTACATACGACACGCATTCTCGCACTTTGGCCATCATCCTGGCAGAAGAGGCCTAATGGGTTGACATTTATGATATATATGCGTGTGGCCAATGTTGGGTCGCTTTCAATTAGTTGGGATACACTTTACGTAAAAAGGGTGTCTAAACGCCATAAACGGAATCGTCCCTAGTTAAAGGTTGTATTTCAAGAAGTTGTATTGTCAACTTTGGAGAAGGAACGACTTGGTCGATAAGTCCAGCGCCAATGTTTAACTGAAACATACATTACTGTGTCAATCAGCATAAATTAAAGCCAATAAAAATCAGCAGGGAGTATGAAAATATTATCAGATAAACGATATCAAGACTTCTTTTGATGCGGGCGGCATGGCAACCCCAAAAACCAAAATCGAATCAACGGCCGGGCCCGGGACAGGGGGATGGGGCGAAGTTCCGACTACGGAAAAGGACACCAACACGCCGAGGGCTGGACAACGACCAAGGCAGTCGTTGTCCCTGCCACTGGCTCTTGTCAATAATTCAACTTATCACCGGCGGATATTAGAATGAAAAACCCAAAGGACAACACATCCGGACACCCTCGAGGGCGCGTCAATAAAAACACATCTGAATGATGCAGTTCGGAATTTTGAGTTGCGGGACCTTATTGAAAGGTATTCGCGCCTATCAAAAGAGGGGTAGAACCTTGAAAAATTCTTGGTAAAGTACTTCAACTCTAAACTTTGTGTGTCACTTCTTTGAAATTTTATTTTGCATCTTGAAGGTCTATCCACCCTGCTATTCCTATTGAGAATAAAAATCCTTAGAAAAGCAAACCAAAAAAACTCACCACCTAGTCAGACACGAAACGCTTTATTTACTTTCGTTCACTTCGATCTGGTTTTCAGTTTTTCTTTTCGTTTGGCTGTTGTGAAGCATCCTTTAAAGTGCTGAGGTGCTTGTAAATATTTTCTCTGGACAAACTTGACATTCAAGCAGAGCTGGGTTTGGTTATTGCCGTGGGAAACTTAAAGTTTAATATCATTTATTTAAAGTTCCATGCCTTTGACAGATTCATGTAAATGTGATGGTATATGCTATAGCCTTGAAACTAAAGACCAGCGTGTCGACTTAGAAACACGTTGAATTATTTGTAATGTATTTTTGTTAACGTTACTATTAATCGTTACAAAATTTGATATCCCAAACTTTTCCAGTTCCATCGTCACTTTTATCTCACCTCGTTAAGCGGTGTTTTTGTTTAATAAATAGGCTGATGCTTAGGTTGTGTATCAACAAAGTTTGAATTTTTTGTAAGATAAAGAAAGACTAACATATCTCTGATAATATAGTCTAGGCAAGTGTAGGCGGTCTTGGACATGTCTCAAGTCCTAAAGCAATATAATAATAGATCAGAAATTCTGTCTCGAAATACACATTTGCTAAGACACAGTTCAACGATTCCCTACGGTAATGTAAATCTCCACCTGACCCGCTTTCTGAACTTTACCCTTGCGTAATATCTCTCATCTATATTATAATCACCACGTGTTTTCAGTATAAAAATGAGATTTGCGAAAGGCAAATACATCAGTTGTAAAGTGTTTTTGCCATGGTGCGACAATTGGTGAGCAGCTCAATATTTCCCGATCAAGAAGGACATTCACTAGTCTCTCTCTTTTACAGATTCTCGTCCTTTCGCTTTCGATTCTCTTCGTCGGCAGCTCACATGCCACTATTAGTGAGTTGGCCCGTCAGGGCGAGTCTGCCATCCAAGGCTTGGCAGACATCAAATTGGCACCACTGCGATATTTGGACGCAGTTATAGGGACTAATCCCGGAGGCCTAGGCTTTCATGGTGGAGCAGGTGGCACTGTATCAGCAGCTGCCGCTTTACAGGCGGGCTTAGCTGCGAACCTACTGGCCGGAGGTGGTTTGGGTATCCCAATCATCAATCCTTTAAATCCTCTTGGAATTCCTGGATGGCCCGGTCCAGGCCCATATCTAAATCCATTTGGAATTCCTGGATGGCCTTATCCAATCGGATGGCCTGGACCACCTCAAACGCGTCCCCCCGTGCGATGGCCAGGTGGCCCCTCTGGCCCCCCCTTTGGTCCCCCATCTGGCCCTCCATTTGGCCCCCCATCTGGCCCTCCATTTGGGCCCCCATCTGGCCCTCCATTTGGCCCCCCATCTGGCCCTCCATTTGGCCCCCCATCTGGCCCTCCATTTGGTCCTCCATTTGACCCCCACTTTGGCCACCCCCTGGCCACCCCTTTGGCCCACCCCCACCCGGTGGACCCAGACCCGGCGGTAGACCAGGCGGTAGACCAGGCGGTAGACCAGGCCTACATATCCCAGGCCTTCCAGGAATCCATATCCCAGGCCTTCCAGGAATCCGTCTCCCAGGCATCCTAGGCCTTCCAGGAATCCAACTCCCCGGCCTTCCAGGGATAAATCTTCCAGGACTTCCTCCAATAGATCTCCCAGGTTTACCGCCTAACCCTGGCCTAGGTGGACTCTTCGGACATGGCGGAATACTCGGTACAGGATTATTTGGCCAAAGAGGCATCTTCAGCACTGGAATCCTTCCTACATGGGTCCTGGACCCCCTCGGTATCTTCACCCCAATTGGAAACTTCTTCGGAGGACTAGGCAACTTGTTCGGGATTACAACTTCCGGCCACTTGGGCATACAACCCGCTCCCCATCCGATCTTCGGCAACAAGTTTGGGTTTTTGGACCGTAACCTTCAAGGTAGCCTCACCGTGGATCTCGAAGGATCGGTTCCAACTCCTAAAACCATTTTGAGAAGAATGATTGCAAATGCCTTTTCCTGGCTTGGTTAGCACGATCAAAACGATAATGTAATGGCAACATGGATCCGACTTAACGCTTAGGTTTAATCTTTTAGTGCTAAGAAACGACAATTGTCGGGGTTAAATTATCATTTGTCTTGGCCAAGCTTTCTAGCTATAATACCCATTAATAAAACTAAGCAGCATTCCAATAGTATGTGGTTTTAAATGGGGACGAGGGGTAATGCCAACCACATCGATCAACTCAGTATTTCGTACAACGATTAAATACTGCACTATTATTTCTACAACTTTGTGCATTGTTGTAAAGCAAAGGAAAAATATATATATACTAGGCGATGATGATACATAATTATTTTATTCTTACCACAGAAAGATTACACCTAAATTATTATTTTAGCATTTAATTCATTTAAATGCAGATTTTGAATTTAAAAAAAAAAAAAAAAATGTGGGTAGGAACTTGTTTAAAAGTTGTTTGCCTGTCATCCAGATATATCTAGTTAAAAAAAAATGTCTATATGGTTCATTAAACAATTTTAGACATGGTTTACTTTTGAACTCGTATTGCTAAAAAAGGGTCAACCAATTTAACCTTGTGTCACGTTTTTGGCAAGAAAACTCTTAAGCCGTTTACGATGTATATTAACATATTTTCAATTTGCATTTCAATGTTCAAAAGATTCCTATATAAACGGTTTCTTTTTTTTTTTTTGCTGTCATCTGTCGAAAAACCTTCAACAAAGACGCAATTCTAAGAAATGATTCGCCTCTTGGTAAGAATCGATTTTTTTATTTGAGTTCTATACCAAGAATAAATACTTTACAGATTCTCATGATCACGTTGACGTTGCTGACTGGGAGTGCCTTTGGCGATATCGATCAGCTGATGCAACTCCTTACCGGTGGATATGGCCACGGCGTTAGGTTGGAGGCCCCTCATGCGAATAGGTTCAGTGTTGCAACACCGGGCTTTTCGTTTGGATTTGGTCTTGGGCGCTGAACACGACGACTTAAGTCTGCACCACTTCCATATGCTCTTGGGCCTGGCTGTTTCAAATAAAATGGATTTATGTGTGAATATTTAAATATACTATCTACCGAAAGCATGTTAAAGATATTTAAATGTATCCACCCATGAATAAAACTGCGTAGCAATGCAGAACTGTTGTATTCGGTTAAAAACGAAATTGTACAGATTTCGACCCTATTTATGACACGGATGGAAAACCTATTTATAATTTATGCTGCTAATTATCAAAAATAATAAGAAATAAATCCTTGAAAATAACCAGATCACAGTTCGAGCGAAGGGTTGTATTTTTTTTTGACTGCATAGATGTTTGATCTTTTCATACCAAAACTAAGTACTGTAATGCTCAGACCGCTTGACGTTATTCCATAAAAGACTACATCATGACTAGTACAGAATCCCAATATAGAATATAGACAAGTTCTCAAAACCAAGGATGAACTGACTTATCAAGCGTATGGTTGTTGTTTGTGTAATTACTTTCCTGACTTAATATCTTGGATACTTTTAGGCAATTGGATAAACTGCTAGAAAAAATGGATAGCCTAAGTCGCTTGGTCGGAACATCTAGTAAGAAGCACAAGCTAGCAAACAAATATTTTTGCTTTTAAGCGTCAAATACACTATAACATTATTATACTTTCTTCAGACATTTTATTAGGTCTAGTGGCTGTTTGCATTTTAATGAATATTTGAAAAAATTTCACTACGAAACCATGGATATATTAGCACAGATTGGCATTATGCAAATGTATACCAACTGTTAAATTATCAAATTAACCTTAGGTCTGCTTCCAGGAACAATGAATGTGTAATATTTTTCGTCTTAATTAACATATTTCTAATAAGCATTCTAGCGCTATATAAGCGCAGATAAATACATATTTTCCATCACTTTAGAACTATCTTCAACAAAGGCAGCCAACTAAATCTTGTACAATGATTCGCACTCTGGTAAGTAGTCTTCCCTAAAAGGGTGTTAACAGGAATATTTAAGTTTGTCTTACAGGTCCTAGTTCTGGTATTCTCTTTGCTGGCTGATACTGCTTTCGGTGACATCGGTGCTATTCTAAGCGCAATCGGCTTAGGGCCTCGAGTTGCCGTGCCTGTCGCCCCAGTTGGAATTGGAAACGGACTTAGCTGGAGAACACCCCTTTCCGATGGTTATATAGGATATGGTCGGTAAAATATCGGACTTTTGAGCCAAGCCTTCAGCTCTATGTCTTAGACTGTTATCAGGCCGAAGCATGGGCGATGTACACAGTAAAAAATGAATAAAGTCCGTTATCGTGGATAGAACAAAAATGCGTTCTGATATTTAATTTAATTATCTTAAAATCAATAAACCTGACAATATAGGTTTCCAGATCCTTTCGCAATAGCCTAGGAAAGGCAAGTGGAAAAGGCAGCCGAAAGCATGATGGAGATGCTTTCTTTGTTAGAGTAGAATTTGACACATCAAATTTAAGATGCGCATTGGAGGCCATTTTAATTTTTGGCCACGCAAACCGCCAACACGCGCCACCACGTCCACGTCCTTTCTTTTTCTACCGTACCCTTCCCGTCCTGCGGGCTGTCAGCTTTTCACCCCAGCCTCTTGGAGCTTTGTTCACCCACTTCTTTAGTTATGTAAATGACTTTGTTTAGTCTTCGCATTGTTGCCCTCTTCCTTGGCTTCCGCGACAGGCTGGCAACGCCGTTATCGCGAGCACACACACACAGACAGCTCACGCATGTTTCGCTTCTCGAGTAGGCACAGATTTTAACCCTTTGGAAGCATTACCACCCCAAAAATTGGAAGCCTTCTCGTGTTTACTTATGTAGTTGCTTATGTACAACCAGAAGAGGGGAAATTTCCCGCTCATCACGCATGAAAATCGCGTTTATATAGACGGTTATGTATCTGTGTTTGTGTTCTGCCGTTGTATTGGCTTTGGTGGTCCTGTGCGTATCCCTTCGATGTTATGCCGAGTATATCTTACGCTTTGCATGACCAAATTTGTCGCTGATATTTAATGAAAAATTGTTTAAATTTCTCATAAACAAGGACTTGAAGTAAATATTTCCCCTGACAGGGATCCTTTCATAAACAAATAAGCTTAAATAGAAAAAAAACACTTACGTCGAGAGCCCGACACCGAGACACCAAGTTCTCGGATCCTGATTAAGAGAGATACTATTTTTGCCTACAAACCATCAAATTAAGTCTTGACGTTTTTTTTTGCAAGTTCGCACTAGATTTACTGGGTAAAAAGATCAAACAGAGGGACAAAAGAGAATACAACTGTTACTACTCAGTTGAAAACATTTTGTTTTCACTCTTACATATACAATTATAAAAATTTTTATAAACTTAGGACTGAATTATAAATATTCAGCAAGCAGCGTTTGGATCACCCGTGAAGTATTGCAGATTAAAATGTTAATGTTTCCAGTTTTGGTGCGCGATGGTGATGGAAGACTCCATCCTTCTGCAGCCCAAAGCTTCTAATTTCCCCGCCACATTTGCTCTAAGCGAAATGTAAAAATGTAAAAGAAATTAAACCCCAAGGACAGCGTCTCTGTCCGTGCCGTCTTCTCGTATTTTTATATATTCCGCTTTGATTAACGTTCGTTGCTAGGTGGAGGCAGCCACCGTCTTCGTCTGGAGCAAAGGACAGAGTGTTTTAATTACTTTTGGGGGTAGTTTTTAAATTCTGCTTTCAATTTTGATGATTTTTTTTGGCTTGCAAAGTTTGGAGTTGTACTTAAAGAAATAAAATTTGTGTATCTGGTATATCTGAATGCATGCAACAAATGTCTCGCATGTTTCCACTCCTCCTCGCAACATTTCCTATTCCATTACCATTCAGTATCTATTTTTATTCCTTAACCTGATTGAAGAGTGACGGGAGAGGCAACACTCAATCCGGGGGTGCATTTCGCCACGGATCTAACCACTTGACCGTGATATACACATTTTCCTTGCCCGTTGACCACATGAAACCGGAAATAACATAATTGACCCCGGGGAATGGGCAACAAACACCGAGAAAAGGGCGGTATCATGGAAAATCGCATCAACTGACCAGTGCCCTAAGTGATTTGAGTCTCTATCTGTTGCGCCGGGTAACGGGGAATCAACAGCGAACAAAGAGGGTCGTCCTGGACAGTGGATGCGCCCCTCCCCTCTGGTAAACTTCCCCTATGGGTCAGAATCAGCTCGTGCCGGACTGTTTGCCCGGGTCTGGTCAGTGGGATGGTCAGCTTTCATGTGCGACTGTCGCGTGTGTGCTGTGTAAACAAATCAATTACCGACGCTAAATGCAGTTTATGAGCCCTCCTCACTCACATTTGAATTTTAAATGAGGCCTATTCCCCTGGAAGGGCTTAATGGTCAGCTTACGGTTCACACCTCATTATGTTTTTTTTGTTATTTGTTATTTAAATGGATTTTAAATTGCTGGATCGACTGGTTATTTAAAGACACGCTGGGAAAGTGACTTACTGAAGCTAATTATGACGCAGCTAATTATTATGCAGCCAATTAGTGTGAAGCTTATAATAAAAGGTCCAATATATGTACGTTGTTTATCTCCTTGTCCTCCTTGCAGCCTTTTTTTTTTTTTTAATAGCACCTGAATTCACCAGCCCATAAGTTTTGAAAAGCCGTGGGAGAACACACGCTTTTATTGCACACCACTTGACTGCTGACTGCAGCTCGACTCGCATTCAGAGCAGTCAAGTGCGAAATAATACTCCACTCCCACCCTCTGCCAGGGCTGCTGGCTGTCCTGTTGCTGCAGCTGCCTGTGCGGACTGCATCCTTGCAGCCTAAAAGTCCTTTATTACAGTCAACTGCGAGTCAAACGAAGTGCAACAGTCAACGTGCTTGGGCATATGCATTTCAATGCAAAATAAAGGCCCTGCCCCTTCCCAGTCCGCACAGCATCAGCCTCGCTCCTCGAGGTGTTGCATATGCGGTGCAGGCGCAGCCTCAGGTTGCATTATCCTTTACAAATCGTCGGTTGTTTTGATTCCCCCTTTTATTCCGCATTTGAATGCGCTGGCTGCAAGTGCCATGGACAGACAGGGCACAGGACTGGAGGGAGACCTAATACGTCATTTTTGCAGTTTTCGCACTTGAACTTTGGAAGAAGGAAAACGACTTCACCCTTATCTGATTAGACATTCGGTAATAAAAGCATAGTAAACTTTGTTTGTTTAAGTTACCTTTTATATTGGTAGAGGTGGAAATTAATATTTAAATCTAAGGGTCTAAAGGGGTTAACCAATCATCTTTTCTGCTAAGCTGCGGACTACATTCTCATCGTAGTCCTCAATTTCGTCGTCTCCATCGTCAATGTCGACGTCGTTCGGCCTGGTGGGATATCCTTGCTCTGGGGGAACGATCTTAACACCGTGATCACCAAACAAGAGGCAGTCAAAGTTTCTGCAAGCGGAGAGGAGAAGTGATAATTATTCGCTAGTCTCCCACTACCATAGTCCTTACCTCTCGAACAACTCGAATCCCTGAAACTCTCCCGACATGAACATGCAGACGTGCATGTTCCGACCCACAAACCAAATATCGTGGAACTGTATGCAGGCCCTGGCGAAGTTAAAACGTGGCGGCCTGAAGCAGAACGGAGGTGGATTTTGGCCCGAGACCTTCCGGCGGAACCAAATGTTGTTGTTGACGCGCATGCGCAACTCAAAGGAAAACTCATCAGGACGATAGGCGAGTTCTGTGCAGCTGTTCATGCCAATTACCGAGAGGAAGCCTAAAATCACATTGAGATCGCGATCACATAAAACTGTATTCCGTCGTTTCGGACTCACCAGCGCAGCACTTGCACAATCCAGTGTCACAAGTACAGGGAATCCGATTTACCAGATTGCCCAGGGTTATATTAGGCAAACTGAGTTGCCTAGACTCCTCCTCATGAGCGAGTAGATTAAGCCGGTGGTTAAGTAATCCAAGCTGCAAGGCAGCGTCATATGCCAAGTCCTCGCTGGGTGGTTGCAAAGGCACTATATGGGAATCATAGGAATAAGCAGAAGAGCAACGAATTCACAGAGGGGAATGACTCGACGGCTCTATGAATTTTTACGCAGATTTTCCGATTCATACATAATGAGAGATATTTACACTCTTTCTTAATTTGATAATAGTTTAACCCGAGAATACTAAAAATATATACAACTCTTTCACCAACTTGCTTCAAACTTGCTTTTCAAATCGAGATTAGTAGCTCAAAACCTTTCGATGCCTTAAAAAAGGCGGACGAAGAGTAAGAGTAGTTTAACCCGAGAATACTAAAAATATATACAACTCTTTCACCAACTTGCTTCCTTTTCAAATCGAGATTAGTAGCTCAAAACCTTTCGATGCCTTAAAAAAGGCGGACGAAGAGTAACAAAAAAATAAACGAAGAGTAACAAAAATATGAACAAACAAACTTGCCAAATCATTCACGCCGAACTTCCGCGTATTATGTTAATCAGTTCCGCATCAAGCCAACTGACGTAGCCGGCGAGCCAAGTCACAGCGAGCGCCTAACAGTTTCAACTATTAACCTTGGGTGCACAAACAAGTTGTCTGAGTCCGAATCGAAGATACAAGCAAATTTTTATGTCAATGAAACCGACGGAGCGGCCCAAACGAGTTGGGCATATTAAGAGGAGCTAGGTGGTCAAGATCATGGACAGCGGACATGGAGAGCAGAGAGAAAACGAAAGATATCGGTATCTGCTTGGAAGTACCTCTCTTCAGATGAGCTGCATATATTATTTTGGGGTTAGAAGATCGGCGCATAAAATATGTGGGTAATTATCCAATAAAATGGATACACCGGGAACGTGGAATACCTCTAATACATAGGTAGCGGTTTGGTTTCATGGGCTTCAGGATGGCATTGAATTGGCGGCACGTCTCTGCAACTTGTGACAATTTTACAATATTTAATTGCCAGTGTTTCTATCAAGCTTACCAGTAGCCAACATTACAATTGTCTACTGGGTTTTATCGCAGACTTATTGCATGGCTAACAATTAAACAAACGATTAAATAACTTAAATACTTTAGAAAAGGAGGAGGGTAGTTTTCATAACAGCTTAAGTTAGTCAGATTATATTTCCCATACCAAAGTGTTCATAAGTAGTCATTTTTACAGAATATATACATGTAAAATAAATAAAACACCCTCACGTATTAATATACAAAGTAACATTTTATTGTACAGCTTAACACAGTGTCTCATATCGAGTATCACAATTCGCTCCAGAACAAGGTATTGATCAGTATTCTAGGAATATATCTCTTCTCCAAAATCCATTATCTAAGGCTATATATATTTACAAACGATATAATCGCATACATGTACCGGCTCTTAGAGAGCCGCTTCTGAAAATTCGACATTATGGTAAGTACAAACTATTTTATACTCTGTACATCTTATTACGTTAGGCAAACCTTTACAAAGCGATAAAATATCGGCATGGCGAATGGATTAATAAAGTTAATAACTAAGTAGTAGAAGTAAGACATAAAATAAGAGTTCTTTGTACTACCGGTGTCCGACTTGGAGACGGCCAAGAGAGAGGCAGCACATAGTAGGTAGAAGAAGAGACGTGGATGTGAGCTGGCCGCTGGCATCTTGGCGCGAAGATCGTTTCAGGAAACGTAATTGAAATGAAGGTTACTATTGACCAGCTTTGTGGTCGAATACTTCACTCGCTTCTGTCGTTTGGATTTTCTTTAAATTGTTGAGATCAGCTTCCGTCGTTGAGATCAGCTTCTTCTTATGCCTTTCTTTATTTGGATTTGGGGGATCAAAACACCGAGCAATAAACTCCACTCGAACACGTAACTTTCGCTTTCGTGCAAAAAGCGACGAAAGTGTGTTAAAAACCAACTTCAATTTTAGTTTCTATAAAGTTAAGCTGCGTTTACTCGCATTTATATGTTTTTCACACTTGGCGCGGACTCAAGGCGCGGGCGCAGCTCCGTACGTGCTAATGGCCAAAATACAACTGGCCAAGAAAACGGTAGCGCATGCGCATGCTAAGCGAGCGGGCCAGCAGACTGCGAGCGATCGAGTATTGGCCATCGACAGCTCTACAGGTCTACCGCTCTGCGGCTCCATCAGCTCCAGCCGCTCGACGGGCCCCAGACGACGATGACAAGTACGACTGCGTCAATGTCGGCTGTTTTAGCGTCTCTTTAAAAATACATTTTCATACACACTCACAAGGGGGGCATTGCATTGCCGATAAGCGTGCGTTCGAGGGCTGTGCTAATATTATATATTTTAGGTTTAGCGGTAATTTTTAAGACCATTAATTGAGACTATTCACAATCAAATTTGACATATTCGGAAACGACATGCATTCTTTTTTGCAGGGCATAAGGGGTTCGGTGTGTCACCCCCTTAGTATCGTATTACAACTTCAGACGAGGCAAAAACCAGTATTTTATGCATAGTTATCTCAACAGCTTTGCCGATTTGTGGGAACTCTGTTATAATTTCTCTCAGATCATCTTTACCTTTTGCTTGGAGGTAGACGCGAGACTCTCACTTTTTACTGTACGGCTTGTTAAGGCGGCGTCGGCCTGGAAATTTATAAACTTTTAATTGAGTTGTCACCTTAAATGGTGTTTTGATCTCGACGTGTCTTTGGGGCTATTGCACTTTTCGAAATCTGTTTGGCTGCCCAAGGCATTGAGTGCTAGGCGATGATCTCTAACGATTTAAATGTTATGAGTAATCGGAGAGGAGAGCCTCTTCACAATGGTAAGCAGTTAAAGAGGCACCAGTTGTGCCTGAATCAATCCGAAATGGATCACCTGAAATGGCACACTTTCATTGCCTGAAGATATTTTCAGAGCAATTGACGAGTTGCTTACACACCCAATATTTCTAATTTGCATGCAAACGGGTTTTCCAAATGACTGTGCAGATTTTTGTCAACATATCTATAATCTTTTCTATGTCAACTTGTTATTGAGAAGGTGTATTGGTATATTGAACGAGCTTTAAAAAGTCAGAGCTGTATTCTTAATGCCGAACAGAATCGATGCCCTGGAATCGATAAATGTTATAGAATCGTAAGCTAGTTGATATAAAGGGCAAGGGCGTGACAGACGGGCGCCAACCGAAATCTGCTAACAAGCCCAATTCCCTACCATATGATTATCTCTTGAGGTACAATCGAAAATTGATTTGTGCATCTTAAAACGGCCACACCGAACAGCAGCAGGAGCAGCATGACAATCAACATTACTTTCAGTTGGAAAAATGTGCACGTAAATCATGTGAAGTCAATTTCTCTTGCTCAATTTTCCACTTTTGGCAAATATGTCAAAAAAGCCCTGAGAGCCTCCACTAAAAGTCGTGAGCAAACATTTGGTTGGAGCAGGCTCCTCTAATCCGCTGTTGCTATTGTTTGGTAGCATCTTGTGGCCTAATAATAGCATGTTAACTCATAACATGCTATCAATCACTCAAATTTCGTATCTGCTCACTGTGGCCGCGGATAATTTTTCGGCTAGAGGTTTGCAGGGCGTACTAGACGCAAAGGGGAGCTATCCGGATAATTCGCATGTGAAAATTGGAAAATCGTTGCTGGCTGGGTCTGAGCCAGATACCGAATAAGCGATTCATGCATGATTCAAACATTAAAGCAACCAAATATGATTTGTGGGGCTGTACATGGCGCCAGACTGACCGAAAACCCCAATGAAAAATTATGGGGCATGTGAATGTGATGGTAAACTGAAAACCTATCTGCCATTGTTTATGTAAGAGGCTATTTTATGCTCTAACCCAAAAAAAAGAATTATAAAATTAAGTTAAATAAGTAAAGACTTGACTTTAAGACAAGAGCCTCGATATCAGCGTCGAAATATGTATATATAAAATCAGTAACCTAAGTATAAGCTTACAACAGGTCCTGAAAAGAAAAAATTTGTACATCTATTTTAGGTATTTTTATTTAAAAGCATCAAATTGTTCGAAAAGCGGATATCTGCATAATGTGAATGTGTAGGAATCGAATTCGAGTACTTTATTAATTTTATTATACTCATTTGAAAATTTTCTCTTCGCTTGTTAATGCAAGAACCTCCGTAGGAACAATTTTTTTTTATGTAGTACCTTTTTATATTTTGGCATTGCTTTGTTGCGTTAATTACGGAGCAGACCCACTAGCAAACCTGGAGCGGCCAATTAGGGAGACGTCTATTCTGTTCATGGTACTTTTCATACTTGTGATTTTATACCTGCCCGTAAGCACAGTAAAAGGAAACATTATATTTTTTTTTTTTTTCTCAGACTCCAAAGCAACCCCTCTGTGCATACGATTTGGGAAAATAAATTTCAACTGAAAGTAAAAATGAAATAAAAAATGTACCTGAAACCCCTTCCGCCCTAAGATATTTTTTGCGATTCTTTAATGTTGTTCGGTCTGACCACTGGGACAGGAAAGTATTTCAAAAATATATAATTATGACGTTTAAAACATGTATTGATTTAATCGAAAGCCAAATTTTAATAAGATTACACATCTTGTGGTTTAGCAAGATTTCAAGCTGGCTTAGCCCAACTGCGTGTGGCTCGGCATTTTTGTTTTCAAATATCCCCTTGAACTTCTCGTGAAGCATCCTTCGTTTGCAATCATTTGGGGGTTATAATTAACCCTCTTGCATGAGCAACATGTAAAAGGCCCTTTTCCCATCTGCCCTCACCGAGCCAGCCACTTCATGGTGTATATCTAAAAAAAAAGTGAAAACAACAAGCCGGAAGAACAAAAATTAGTTTTTTCTTTTTTGGCTGAAACTGCCGAAAAATGAAAGAATTGCAATATGCAGCCACATATTCTCTGAGGACACTTGACTTTCGGCTTCTTGTTGCCTTTTGGAGCTGCAGCCAAAAACGAGGGAGCGCCACATTGCCTGTTGACAGCTCGGCTCAGCTCAGCTCCCTTGCCGGCACCAGTTGTGGACGTTTTTTGTGAACTCTAGACATTTGGCGGTGCCAATTAATTAAGCGAAATAAAAGCCAAACAAGCTGCTGCGGGAGTGGGTAGCGTTCATTAGTAGCTGCCGAGGGTGGTACTCGGAGTGGGTGGGCGGTGCGCAGGATGGTGTAAGGATTGCATAGATTCCACAATTCAATTTCGAGGCCCATGCAATTTGCTTCCTTCAAACTGCTGAGCTTTAATTCGCAATTAGTGCAATTCAATCAGCGTAGCGCCGCTCTGGGGGGATGCGCTCGGGTGTCTGCTCCAGTCCGTCCACAGACGTGAACGTGGACGGGTTGAGGTTATCCACGACGCCTTTTACCACCTGCGGCTTGCGGTGATTACGAGCAACATGAGCATAAAAATTGCTTACGCTTTGTAGACAAAATCTTCGCCACTAGGAGGCGGGCGCCAGCCGATGGCTCGCTTCGGTGGTGTCGTTCATGGAAATCGGAGAACTGCAACTGAGCCTTCATCTGCAACTGCATCGGGGTCTGCGTCTGCCACTCCGAGTCGTCTGTCGATGGGCGCGTGACACTTCGTGAAATGCAGATCTTCCGGGAAGAACACGATTTTATAGACTGCGGGGGGCTACGTACTCGAGCGCTGTGTCACGCGCTCATCCTTGGCTCAACCTGAACTCTGGTCGGCGCCTTACAACTTGCTTATGACACATGATGCAGCTGATGGAGATTGCCGTTCGAGCGGCTTTCGACAGTCCTCTGAGGGACAGGAACTGGCGCTTAATTTAGATTAAACGACTTACTGCATACAATTTATTGGCGTAAACTTTAATTGAACAACAACAAGCTGGCGGAGGGAGCCCGAAAACAAAAAGTTCTAGGTGGTCAGTCTCCTGCCCAGTCTATTGCTCATGTGCTAGGAGATTCGTGGCCATTGATCACGACTTTATTACCAGAGAAAAATAAGTTTCTTGTGCTCTGATCCTTGTACCATTTTGAATACCGGGGATAGTCAAAAGGTAGCCGTTCTTTATTTAGGATGAGCCTCAGAGTCTGCAAGAGAATTATTTCAGCATTTTCAGTTTGCATGTTCCACAATTTGCCAAATGTGCTAACATGTGGGCTGAAAAAGTGGCCTGTGTTACCTGGCTGAGTAGGAGCGAGGACAACGTGCTCCGATACCACCTGTTGAGCCTCTAGCCGGGGTCAAGTCCACACTGGGGGCGCCAGATGGAGCTCTTCCTGCAGCTTGTTAACCTGATAGCCATCAACTCTTTAATGAGAGCACATTCATCTTCCAAAGTCATCTCAATTCCCATACCGGGCTTGAAGCGATTGGACATTTGATTTCATGGGGCTGTAGGGATCGCACTGAAGGCAGGCCATATTAAATATGCGGGCCAATAAGTCGATTACACTTATCCTTAGATAACTGGGACCAACTCATTTCCATGCGTACTTCTCCGATGCATTCACGTTCGGGTTCACGGCAATCTTAACGCAGTCACGTCCCATATGATGACGATGAAGAGCATGGCAATCACTGGCAATGCAAGAAAACCAATCAACACAGCTCCCCAACTGGCGGGGGCTTAGATGCCTGCAGTTCGGAATAAAACAATCTATCACGTATGTAATTCCCATGAAAAATTTGCACAGGGCCGCACCGATGAGGATGAAGGAAAGGCTTTGCCGAAAACGGGAGCCGAATTGTTGAAGGTGGAATAATAACATCGTGCAACTGAAAGGCAAGATGCTTGGCTTTGGAGCGTGGCCAATCGATTCGCCAAACGCAATGCACATGACCGAGGTGCACCAGTTTTAATGCATCTGTGTCTATCCGAGTGCATTAGGCCGGGCGAGTTCAGCCCTAAGTTCAGAAAAATTTGCGGCGAAGCAAATAAAATGCTATCTGCACGATCTGGCCAATCGATCGGTGCGTTGCTGTGGCAACACGTAGAGACCCAATTTTTTAGCATTTCGCCAGCTACTTGTTACGGGTCAGGCGGGGAGCGATCCTCATCATCAATTTCGTCCAGACTGCTCGGTCTCATAATCCCATGTTTGTTTGCATTAGCCACCGCAGACAGGCTGCAATTATGTCGTTTGGGCTTGATGGCAACCGAGACTGTGACTGGGCCTCTTGGCTTGTACTTGTGAGAGCTGGGCTCAGCTTCGCTTGATTCCGATTTCGTATTTCGGATATCTATCCTCCCAAGTCACTTCACGTCACTATGGAAGACATTCAGAAGCCGTACCCTTCCAGAGGGCTTCGAGACTTTGCAGTGCCGAGGGGACAACAAGTGGAGAGGAATAGCACATGGGGTTCCATTCGATTGTCGGAGAGGGTATTCAATGTTTCATCTCGCTGTCTATCCACTGCCTTTTTGATTGCTGCAGACTTTGTGGCGCATATGAATTATGGGTTCAGTTCGGTTTTAAAATCGGTAGTCGAGTCACATTCCATTGGTCTGCACTTTGGCTTTCTGACTTGACTGAGTTCTGCGCTGATTTTGACGTTCCCATTGTCGGTTAGTGGACCATGGGAAATTGTATCGTCAGTGCAGCGCCGGAGCCATGGTGACGCTTCAAAACGAGTGTGAAACGCTCCGGCTTCAGAGCAGTCAACGAACCGCACGCTCCGCTGCCTTTTGCATTTCGCATTTTTGTTTTCTACTCCGTTTTTTCACATTTCTCAAAATTAACACTTCGCCACACTCCACCTTACACTCGCACTTTCCCGAAATCATAAATGCGCATAAATTATGCCAAAAACACAAGCCAACCCTGCTGCCGTGGGTTTCGCGGTTTTTCCTTGCGTTTCAATTTTAATGAGTGAAAAATCATGTTAAACATTTAATGCACATGTCGGACCCACATTTTTCGTTTCAAGCCGCCGTGTATCGTCCCAAAATATGAGTACTCTTTAATGGATGTAATGAATTCTTTTTTACATTATTTACCTACGATTGACAGGGCAATTTTTATATTTGGCAAATATATGAATATACATTTACAGCAAACTATGCAAACTTAAGGAAATTAAAAATAAAAATTGACAAAAAAAATAAATAATTTAAATTTTCACAAGCATTTTTATACCCTTGCAGAGGGTATTATAATTTTGACCAGATGTTTGCAACGCAGTGAAGGAGGCATCTCCGACCCCATAAAGTATATATATTCCTGATCAGCATCACCAGCCGAGTCGATCTAGCCATGTCCGTCTGTCTGTCCGTCTGTCTGTCCGTCTGTCTGTCCGTCTGTCCGTCTGTCGGTTTCTACGCGAACTAGTCTCTCAGTTTTTGAGCTATCAAGCTGAAATTTTCAGCATAGTCTTTTTTTTTTAGCACGCAGTATATATGTCGGAATGACCGAAATCGGACTACTATATCCTATAGCTGCCATAGGAATGATGGCGAAATTAATGTAAAAAAATTTTAACTTCTCTGTTTTTCAACGAATTTCTATAAATTTTCAGATATAGCAGTTTTTTATGGTTCTAGAATTACGGTTTTAATTTCATTAAGATCGGACAACTATATCATATAGCTGCCATAGAAACGATCGGTCGATTTATATGAAAATGTAAAATCATGTAAAATGTAAAATTTTATAGCTATGTATAAATGTTATAAATTTACATTACATTGTTATTTTTATACCCTTGCGTATAACAGCAGATTTTAAATTTCATGCGAAATCGGACTTCTATATAATATAGGCACTATCGGATTAAATTGGCATATACTCGCTATTTTTCATGATATTCGATTAAAACTTCATAAATGCTGTTTTTATATAAAAACAATATATTTAATGTAAGTTATTCTTTTAGTTTAAAGGTTATGGAAATACAATTTTTATTTTATAAAAATTACAAATAATATATTTTTATACCCTTGCAGAGGGTATTATAATTTTGACCAGATGTTTGCAACGCAGTGAAGGAGGCATCTCCGACCCCATAAAGTATATATATTCTTGATCAGCATCACCAGTCGAGTCGATCTAGCCATGTCCGTCTGTCTGTCCGTCTGTCTGTCTGTCTGTCCGTCTGTCCGTCTGTCGGTTTCTACGCGAACTAGTCTCTCAGTTTTTGAGCTATCGGGCTGAAATTTTCAGCATAGTCTTATTTCTTTAGCACGCAGTATATATGTCGGAACGGCCGAAATCGGACTACTATATCCTATAGCTGCCATAGGAATGATGGCAAAATTAATGTAAAAAAAAAATAACTTCTCTGTTTTTCAACGTATTTCTATAAATTTTCAGACATAGCAGTTTTTTATGGTTCTAGAATTACGGTTTTAATTTCATTAAGATCGGACCAATATATCATATAGCTGCCATAGAAGCGATCGGTCAATTTATATGAAAATGTAAAATTCTACATGTAAAATGTAAAATTTACAAAATTCTATATTTTTTCAACATTACTAAAATGGTTCGATTTTCAATGATCCAATTGCAGACTGCAAGGGTATACCAACTTCGGTTTACCGAAATTAGCTTTCTTTCTCGTTTAACAAATTTTAGGCCCTGACTTTGTTACCCCGCATTCTGTGGTAGCGTGTCGCATTGCTTTCTTTTGAGTAAGTGAATGGCGTTTGTCCCTTCATTTTTTTAATTTGCTTAATTTTGGGTGTTTTGTATTTAGTGCAGTGGCAGACGTCTTTCAGTTTTCTATTTGAATTCGTTTGAATTTCAGAGGGATGCATAACGAGAGCTAATTTGAGATACAAACTGTGATGTGAGAGCAAAATGCTTAAACGTAAATTAAAATATCTTCAACTTTTATCCAAGTATTGGTTGCATTAAATTCATATTTATTATGAAATCTGTTCAATAAATAAATGTTGTATAAAGTTTCTTAATAAGAACACCAGATAAGTCCAGACAGAATAGCAGCTCCATCAATATTCGCGGCAGGTCTCCATGGACACATTTAAATTGAGTGGAGAGCGACTTCAACACTAAGAAAAAGTTGCAGGGCCAACAGTTCCAGGACTAAACCACTGGATCCCGTCAAGGCCCGTCTAGGTTCACGAGAGGGTAAACGCATGCGGAAATCGTCTGCGAAAATCATTAAATGTAACTTTGTGGCATTCGGAGAAGGCTCTCAATGCTTTTGCCTGACTGATTTAGTAATTTTGCATTTGTATCGAATTTAAATAAAGTTCTCTTGGACTCCAAAAAAAGTTTGGATTTTCACGAATGAGTCTGCAATTTATTTTCCGTGCTTTCGTGTCTTGGTCTGTGTTTTTTAGCATTGCAAATAATTTGTAATGAATTGACAGAAATCTGCTGGGACAGGGGTACGCGGCAGACATTGGCCCACCTACATACGTATATAATACGCTTTTAATGAGAAATACAGGATTCGGCCTGGGAAAGGGCGAGAAAGTCCTTGGGGCGTAGACAAAAGCACTGTCCGCGAGCTGTCAATTAAATTAAACGCTGCGTTTCGCTCGAGCTCGAACTCAAGACTTTGCTTAATTTCGATTACGCATCTTCTTTTTCGTGCGTCGTCTGGGGTCCCCGGATTTGGCAGAGTCATGGCATGACAATACTTGATTACCAGTGACACGCCACCAGGTCGCTTGAGGGAAGAGCCTGGCCTGGCCTGGTATTAAATTGGTGGCTCGGACCAAGTTTAATTACTTATTTACATGCAGCGAGCATCTGTGCGCGATTTCATGTATGGGAGTCGAGCTGACGTGTTGGGTGCTTTTAGGCGCTGCTTAAAGCTCTGTTAAACTGATTGATAGAAAAGCAAATACGTCCACTGGAAATCGAATATTTAAAGCCGCCTTCCAGTTTGGCAATTCATGATTCATAACTTTGGCACAATAAAAAAATTACGCAAGGAGCCAAAACAACAAGAAAAGACTTCAGTGCGCTAGAAAGAGCCTCATGCACGCGCCCGCTGAAATTTAAAGTTAGCTCCGAACACAAAAGTGAAAATTATCGCCAGGCGGAGGAGACGATGGCAGATGAAAGTACACTCGAGCAGTCTCGCTGCCTCTAGTGTTTGCATGGCTTATTCAACTTTGCCCAGTGCAAAATGGAACGAAAAGAATCGCTGAAACAAGTGTCTATGTGAGATTCGGACGGGCGTAGGCTGGGCAGCCCTCCTGGGCGTCTACGAATCCCAAAAATGTGCACAGACTCCGCTTTATCCGCTTCCGCCCGCTTATCCACGACGGATCCAGCCGACCTGAGCTCCAGCGACGATGTCTGGCAAGGCGATTTAGCAAATTAAAAGGTTTTTAATGCATGGAGTGCTCTCTTACTTATTTCATAATTTGATGCCAACTGTGCCATGCAAATGCATTACGGCTGAGTCCACAGGACGAGTCTGGATACAGAATCCAGAAACCAGGATCCAGGCTCCAGTATCCGCCTTTGCTCCAGTCGGCTGTCTTTTATTTTTATGTAAAACTTGTACTTTTTATTCTTACGGAAGGGTTTCTCCATTGACTTTCGGTAGGCCCTGTGCAATTTCCTTTTTGAGTATTGCAGACGCTAACACTGGAGAAAAATGTATGGGGTCACAGTCACAGGATGCGAGGAATTCGTTTTTAATTGCAAAATAAATCGAAATGAAGAACTTGTACTTGTCTGGTAACAAATCTTAAAGAACCGTTCAAGAAATAAGAAAAATAAATTCAAACTGCTTATGGCATAATTTAAAAGTTAATTTCCCCAATAAATAAACACTTGCTCAGGAAGTTTACATCCGATTAAGCGCGCCCCATCCAAGTCCCCCACACCTGCTTGCCTCAATCTAAACGAAGTAATCTATTCAAACCCTCTTAAAACGCAACCGCAAATTACACACTTGACTGCGACAGCTACACACGTTCGGCACATCGACACATCGCGAACTCGGGGAAACTGAGCAGTGTGAGGTGGAAAATTGGAAATGGAAAGCGAAACCTTATTTTGCAGGCGCACACACAAGAACAACTGTCACGTGTCCCGTTGAGTGCTTTGTTCTGGAAAATTTCGCCAGTCGGAAAATTCGCAAGCGAGTGGTGGGAGCAGCTTACACACTCACCCTGCTGCTTGTGCTGCTTCCGACAGCCAATTTCCCAAATATTGGGTTATTGGGTTTTGTACTTTGCGGGTTGCTGAGGTAATGGAGATCTAGGCATTAGCGAATTCGCGCCCGACGCAAGAGCTTATGAATGTTCAATTGCTTTGTGCAAAAAACGAAAGCGTTTAAATACGCAACGCGAACGCAATAAATGACAGTTGAATTTTTGATAAATGTCAGCGCGTGTGCGTTGTGAGCAAATCAAAACGAAAGGAAGGGGAGTTCGAGGGGGAGTTCGTTGGACTGGAGCTAACATTTTATGGCTCTGCAGGAAAGTTGGCTCGACATTGCTCTGGGCTATTTTCCGTGACTTAAGGGCGCCACTTTCAACAAATTAAGCCAATTTTATGACTGTGGGGGTATGGGGAGCTTATTTCGAAGCATTTAATATGTGCGATGAGGATAAGTAACCATAAGAATAATACATACGCTTATCAATACAGAGGCACAAAACACAAACTATTTCTAGACTACACAAATAAATTCCCAACATAATTTCCTGTTATTTCTTTTCAATCCTTTTCAAGCAGACCTAACGAACTAAATGGAAACGACAAACTTGGGCGGTCACAAGAAACGCAGGCCCTGTCCAGTGGCCAGGTCCAGGATAAGAAACTTCAAGAACAACTAAAAATTCCTGAGCAAGCAAATAATAATAATTTTGTGTGTAATCTTTGGACTCGGTCACCGTCGACCCCACTCGCAAAACTTGTCGGAGAGGTCAGACTACGCCTTTGTTTATGACGCAGTAATATTGAAATCAGGATAATTGTGCAAAAGGATGTGAAGAAAAAACCGCAAATACTTTCGGTCCGGCGCAAGAGCCAAGCACCGGCCCCAAGTAGTCATTCATTCCGTAACGAAGATATCTCAAGAGCAATTTCAGTGCGACAAAAACTGAGAGCCGGGCGAGGAAGGGGGCAAAGGAGGCTGAAGTGGAGTGAAAACTCTACCATGCAGAAAGTGGTCAACATTTTTGCCACTGCCATGGGCAAGAATAAAAGACGTCGCCCAACAAATGCAATCCGAGTGCAGCAAAAAGGTAGCAATCATGGTGCCGAGTAGTCGTCGAATAATAATAACCTCCATCCTAGTTTCTGTTGTGTGCTGCTTAGCAGTGGCAGTGGCACTGGCAGTGGTCTGGCAGCGGCAGCGCTCTTGGTAATAAACCATAAGACATTCCCCGTGGCATATTCTCGTAAATGTGGCAGTGAAAGGCAAATTAAAATGAACAGTCAGCACAGAAATATGACCAGTTAAACCGAGCACTGGCACTTCCCCGATTTTAAGGATATATGGTCTTTGGCTTAAGAAATTTTAAGCATTAAAAGCAGATCACCAGCATTATGTGTTTCCCATTAATCTTTATCGATAATTGAATAACTGAACAAATTTTGAGATGTTTATTGCGAAAATGGGAAAACTGTTCGTCAAAAAAGTTCATAAATCATTTCGCATTTTCATATAAATTAAAGTTGTTCGCACAAACTCCCTTAAAGGATTTGATCTCGATTTTTTCAGAAGCATATTCAGAAGTACCTTGGGACAGAGGAGCCTTCTCCCGCCTAAGCAACCCCAAAATTCTAAATTTGAACCCAAAAAATAACCTCAAATTAGCATTCAAAAAACTCCCGTTCATCAGAGCCGCTGTCGTCATCTCATCGTAGCCGTCAAGCGCATCTCAAAGGACGTTCTTTCATAATTAATTCTCACACAGAAAAATGTTCAAAGATATTTTTGCACTTTTGCACAACCACCCTTGCCACCAGACAGCCGGCTGCCACCTGCTGCCTCCTGCCACTTCCCGCCGTGTAGCGTGCCTTTCAAAATACTCGGCTTGTGTGGCAACGTCAAAAGCAGCGACAGCCCAAAACAAAGAAAAATGCTAAATGCGGTAAAGAATCAAAAATGTAAAAATCAAGTGGCAAAGCGCGCAAAATAAAACATGTTTACCTCTACGATTTGACTGCTACTTTTTCGACGCGTGCGGGTGGGTATGCAAATTTCTTTTTTGCCGTTACGAATTCCGAATAGGACCTATATCTCATCTCGCGGTGCTTCACTTACTCCGCAGCTCTGCTTTGGCGTCGGCTGCTATGATTTATATACTCACGGCGTGCGCGTATTTATCAAACTCTAATTAATCGGTGATAAACCGATCAAGACGCTAAATGCTGCACTACACGAAGCCGACGAGGCACCGGGGACGAAGACTCTCGCGAACTCTCGCAACGGATCTGCACTTTGCGCCTGCAAACGAGTTTTGTGTGGAACACCTCTTGCCAAAACGCGACTCCGATTGCTTTTTATGTTTCTGGTTTCTGTTTCGCGGAGCACCGATTACCATGTGATTTCCACCGCCCCCTGCCACTCCACCGACATCCATAGCCACATCTCCATCCAGGCCCCTTGCCGTCGCGAAGGAGTACGAGTACAAGTATTTGCTGAAGCCATTTGCTTTCCTGAATCTCAGGGCTGACCAAGGCGACTGCGATGCAATCAATATATGCTCGTGTCCAGCAAATAATAGACTTCAAACTGGCATTTTAAGCGTTTCTCTTTTCGCAGCCAACGTCTCTGTGTGGAGTGCGAGTGAGCCCACAAGGAGTCCGGCCAGCGTTTTGGGGATTCGATAATTTCATTCCTCTCTCGGTGGGCAGAAGACTTTTCTCCCAAATGCTCACATAGTTAGAGTTAAAAATAGTTGGCTACGCGCCTAGCGTACAGGGGCCTCCATCGAGGCCAATCTGCTCCCTCTGCACCGGCCCAGATCACCTTTCAGCATCGGGCTAGGAGCATCCTGTATATGTCATAGCAATGAACTCTAATCCACTTAAGCAAATCAATTTATTAGCCACGTATGACTTATGCCATTTTAAATGTGCGCTTGCATGTGTTGTCTGGCCTAAAGTCGGGCTTAGAGGTGGTGGCTTCCCGCCAAACTGAGGAGGCGCAAGAAATTTATGTTAACATGGTCTGCGTAGCGCCCTCTGGTATGTAATTTGGCGTTGTTTAGGTATCACGATTACGATTCGACTTCAACTGGGCCTTTCCGCCGTTTGAGGCTCGCTGTTTAGGGCCGGTGCAAATAGGCCGTAAAATACGAGCCCTCGTATGTGTGTCTTGCTTGGGTGTAAGCCATGATTATCTCCGCTATAAATAATATGTGCGAGGGAAATTGAGTTCCGGAGGATGCCGTTTAGCGTCGATAGCGAGCGTGTGAAGTAACCGGTGGGAGTGGTGTGCTCGGGCCTGGAATCGTACTTATTTATGGTTAGGTACAAAAATTGCGACCAGTTGGAGGTCCTGAGCCGCCGCCCAACACCAAAGTCAACAAACGGGACAAACTTCCAAAATATCAATTACCCGGCGCAAGGCGTCACTCGTTGCCAAAAAAAAGGAGATAAAGAGTGGAGGAAATGTTTAGTTTTTGTGGTGCAACTTTTTGGGCAGCTCCACCATCTGCGGATCCGCACATAAACGCTGAGTATAAATTGAAAAAGCCATTTTGCTGCCAATTTAGCAAACACTTAAACCAATTTTGCACTTCAATCCACCGACGCACACAAAAAGCGTACTCAGTCCCACACTCGGCCCTTGGGTTGCTCTGCAGCTGAAGCCACACATTTGCACATCCCGGATTCCGGGTCCCGGGCGAAAGACATCCCGTGCTGCATCGACGTCGACTTTGACGCGGCACCAAGGACGTCCCGAAAGTCAGTCGCCCTGCCTGTAGGAAGGAGTGTGTAGGAAGCATCCAAAACGTTGCCAACAAAGTGTGAAAATGTCAAGTCGTAAAGTGTGCACTGTCCAGGAGCACGAAGGGGTCCGGGACGGGGTGCAGTCTGTAAAGTGGAGTACTTGCTTGGACGTGGGTCGTCTCGACTCCCCTATCTTCGAAGGCAGTTTTAATTTAATAGTCAGCTTCGAGACTGGTGCGAGTATCATCACAGCGACAGGGAGGAGCTCCAGTCCATCCAGTCAAGTTGCTTATTGAGCAAAACAGAGCAAGCTAGAGTAGGTTGAAATATAGGGGCTCCTATAAACTAGTCACCTCTGAGTGAGAAATCAAAACTCTCAATGAATCCAGAACCAAACAAAAATGTCCTGTATTTGCCAATTCCATACGCTAGGTGCGGACAGCGCCAAAAGCCTTTCGGCGCTTCCATTGTCAACCAACGCAGAGAGCTCTTCAACGGTGGACCCCCTGAAAGAGTAAGCGTTTATTGATTACCATCTGGACACTATCACCAAATCTTTTCCCAGGGCTGGACCAGAAGAACTGATAGAGGAGTCGAATGACGCAAATACTGCTGTGTCGGCCTCCGACCTCGCCGACTACCGTGCGGAGAACTGGCTCCTGAGGAAGAAGTTGCGCGAGTACGAGGTTACCATTGAGAACTTGGAACAGTTGGTGTCCACTTTAGTTGAGAAGCAGCATCAGATCTTGAGCGAGATGTTTAACTTGCGAACGGAAAACCACGAGCTTCAGTCCGAGTGCCATCTCCAGCGCGAGTATCACTCAATGGAGAGAAACGCCTTGGTAAAGCAGCTGCACGATGCCCAGACACTGTACCAAGCCCGAGCTTCGGCCTTGGTGAGTTTGTTAACGCGATCCGGTTAGTGTAAATGCAGTAGTATTTTCCCACCCAGGAAAGTCGATCAATGAATGGCACGGACAAGCCAAAAGGGCGGTCTGGAGAGCCCGTTAACTCGGGGTCGTCACTCGTGGGCAGCGAGTCTGACAACGAGGATCAGTGTGAATACGGCAGCGACAGCAACGAGGAGGGGGAGTCGAATAGCGAGGAAGAGAACGAGGATCTCTCGGGAGAGAGTTCAGCCCAAAGCTCCGAGTCCAGCTCACCCATTCCGACGTGCTCAGAATCGAGTGACACGGACCTGGACGACGACCTGTCTGGGGAAAATAGCCCCAAAAGTAACAGCGAGACGGACTGACCGACCATAAACGTAATCAGTACAATTAAATCATCTATTTACTTAAATAAAATTTAACAGAGTGTGATCCTTAAAGGTCCTGCCCCGGGGGATCTGTGGATTCGCATTTAACGCATTAAGTAATCAAAACAAAAACGTGACAATCGCACAAAACAAACCCAGCTATAAATTTGACATAACATGACAGACAGGCAGGGAATGCGAAGAACAAACGCCTCAAATGAGAAAAATGGAGAAAACCTGTGCAAAGTATTTGCATATCAAAACGCTAAAGGGATGTGGAGGAACCCCCTGCAGAAGGGCTCTCCGAAAATGATTAAATGGCTAGTAAATATGGGGCCGGTCGAAAGGAGGCAAGTATTTAAATCACTCGCAAAAACGTGTTAAGTGTTTATCTATCGAAAAAGTTGAGGGCAAAAACAGTAAGTTGAAGCCTCAGCTTCTGACTGCATGGTTTGGGACTCGGCCCCGAGCAAGCGGTAAGATGAGCGGAATGTGTGCCCGCTTGTGTGCTGCCTGTGTGTCGGGCAATTTATCAAGCCAGAAAGTTTTTAGCACAAATGAGTCGTGGCAAGGCCCGGGCACCAGGATTAATGAGTCTCGTGCTCTCGTGCTGCTGGCTATCCTATTCTACATCCTCGACACCCGCCTCGCAACACGTACTAATAATCCATCATCAGTCCTCCCCAAGTGGCAACTTGTGGAAGCTTTTGGGCTGCTCCACGGATTGCTTATCGGGATCTGAATCGGGATGTTCGGGATGTGTGCAAAGGTCTCGGCTATCATATATGAGTATTGATAGCAGACGAAACTTGTATGTCATAAATGGGGAGCTCATGAGATGGGCATTTCAGGCCGACTCTTAACTCTTCGGCCTGGCACAGTCAGACAAAAGGGAATATAACAATGCAATATCAAGCACGCTGCTCTGCGGGTCAACAGCGTAGCTGCCGTTCCCCAGAAATTATTAATGGCCAAGAGCCGCGACTCTATGCATATCGAGTCAGGAACGGTTTGCAGTATCATTTATCAGCTGAGAACTTTGTTCAAGAACTTGTTGCGCACAAAAAAGATTTTCGTGTACACGTGAGAGTCGCCGCGGATGCAACTACTGCACCGCACCACCGACCAGCTACTGAGGACTACCGCAGCACAAATGGCTCGGATAAGAGATGTGAAACCGAACATGGCTTGAAAGGAAAGCGCGCGTTTATAACTTAAATATATTAATATGCGATGCCGACTTGGCAACCTAAACGCTATGCAAATCGCATCGTGAAAGGTGAGGCGGCCTGATACTGCAGCACCTTTGCCCTTTCCCGGATGGTCCTTAACACCGCCTCCTCATCATCAGCATCAGCATCAGCATCCGCTTCAGTATCACCGAAAGCCGCAACAAGTAGCACCACATTGCATGCGACCGGGCAATGAGAATGTGCAGGCGAGATGCTGGTGGGTAAGAGATTAATGGATCTATATTTGGGGCTACATTTGGACATACCGGAGCCCTTGTTCGAAACGGACATATGACACCCGAGCGTTGCTAAGTGGTTGGCGGCTTGACTTTGTGAATGACTAATATGTAAGTCTGCAGGTACGAGACCAATGCCAGAATAAAAGTTATCGGTAACCCCCCTGTGGCAATAAAAAATAAAATAGCGTATTTTCTGGATCAACGCCTACCTATTTACTCGACCGTGCAAATACACAAAACATTCGCAGAAGCAGAAAAAACCGCAGAACGTATTTGCGTGTTCTAAGCAATTTCAAACCAATAATCGTTGGGTGTCTTTTAAATTAAGTAACCAGAGCCATGCAAGCCAAATATTAAGCCATATTGACATGCCTGTCGATACGACGATGTGTGTGATGGGAAAAAGGCAAGGACTTATTGTTATTTTTTTCATTTGACTAATCTAAAATTAAAATCATTCGCCGCTACTGTGGCAGAACGATAAAAGAACGAATAAATAATACATGGCGATTGATAACCGTTGTGTGAGCTTGTAAAACACAAAACACAGCATTTAAGGTAAGCAAGAGTATCCACTCTTATTTATTCTCTAATGAGAATGACAAACCAACGGAGCACGACAGAAATAATTAAACAAACAGAGGAAGAGTTGTGATCGCCCCGCTCTACGGATATGTGCATGTCCTGCTGAGGCATGGAGGTTTCTACCCCTAATAAAAAGTTTGATTTTAATCAATGAACCGCAAAGTCAAATACATGAAAATTCCATCCAATGAAGGCGGACAGACATCAGTTTTTTCTCTCTTAATTGTGAACCTTTCTCCGTTTATGTTATAGCGCGCGACTCATTAAATAGCTTTCGTATTTGTTTAGACACGGCAACTATGCAAACAGCTTTCAGCTGCAACTTTCTCCAGGGGTTAAATGCTGGAAAGGATAACATTTCTTTTCACAAGTATATATACGTGTGTATATGTGTACTGCCGTTTGCCCCATAGGGTTTCTCATGCATATTTATGCCACTTAATTTTTTCGTTAGGCGAATGAGTGGAATCGAAGAGTATTTATTTCAGCGACTCTGTATGTATAGCGTCATGTTTGATTTTATTCAAAGAGCCCAACCCCATTTTTGGCGTAATTAGAGGACCCCATGAATTCTAGGCTGTTGGCATACCCTTGTGGCCCATGCATATTTATGAGTATGGATTTAATAAACATTTGTATTTATTTGTCTGATTATAGTCACTGTCGGTCTTAGCTACGTAAAATATAACTCTTTCTGTCTTTGATGGTTTTGTTTGGTTGCTACACTAGGATTAATTAAACGCAACCAATAGCCAGGCAGCAACCACTATAAGTACACGTAGTTTCCTGTTACATAGTTTTATTATCTGAATACTCATATATTTTCTTGAAGCCACAAATATTGTGGAAATTGTTATGTTCGCTGGTATGTTATGCATCGTATGGTATGTCTTGTCAGTGTTTTTGATTTCCCCACACTATACTTGGAAGATGGACTGATCGACAGATCATAGCCATATAGGAGCCAAAACACATGTTCCCCCGAAGCTGCAATTTGGCCTCTTACAAGGTCTGCGGGCTGCAGCACTTTTAACAAGGGGAACGTACGATTAAAGCGAATATTGAATCATACTAATTTAAGCGAAGAAAACCATTTTCTAAATTAGGGAAAATAATACAGCAGAATGCCAGGTGGATGGGAGTCGTGGAAAGTGCAACATGTGTTGCACCTAGAGTACCGCTACGATTACGATCGTTATCACCAAATCAGCGCCAGGGGTTAATAGAGCTGTACCCCACCATCCGAGGAGGATGCGAATCGAGCTAACGATCGCCTGGCTGCGAGCCAGCTAGGCAGCACACATGGCCCCTATTTTGGCCTTGCTGCCTCCGACTGCCGAAGATCGATCGCGGCTGCATCTCTGGCGGAGTTGGCCACATTATTTGCACATCTCGCACCTCGGCTACCAGCGCGACCAGCGAGCGGAGAACGATCAAGCGATCGGGGCAACCTGCCTGCCACGATGCCTCGATCAGCAGCTAGCACTTGACCACACTTATCCATCTTCTTGGCAAAATGTTGTGATAAAGCCAACGATCCTGCAGCGAAATCGCCGTTTGATCACCGAACCGATTCCCCCTGCCGTACTTCGATTATGCTTAAGTAGACAGCCAGCTACTTAACCCCCAGCTAAAGCGGTGACTTTGACGATCAGCTCTCGCTGGCAGGCTGGGTAGGGAGAGGAAGAGGCGACGGCGACTCTGCGCACAGCGGATTATCTTGTTTTGGCAGGGCGTCATTTTTTAGTAAATTACTTTAATAGTATAAACATAATCATTTGTATTGCGGCTGCTGCTCGGCATGGCAGGCGAGTACATGGCACATGGACGTTCGCTCGTGCCTCGGTTCTAGTAGTAATTTCATTCTAGTTACGAAGCTGTGATCGGTCGAATCACAGTTATCTGGGTAACAGTGAAAAATTGAAAATTGTATGTGTGCGAAGAATGGGCCTCTGCTGCGCGCAACTGCATAGATCATCACATTTGATGGCAGGAGAGATATCGACCAATTCCTTACAAGGCGTAATGCAGAATGAAGGCAGAACGATGATGAGCTCGCAACTTATATAAATCTATCCGTGATATTCGACCGCTTTCTAGGAGTTCAAAAGGTGAATTAAATTACGTTCCACATATTCGAGAACTCAAAACGCAGCTGTCTACGTTTTCGCCCTTTCACAAAAAGGTGTCCCCTGGCAGGGACCTCATTTAAATTTTTAATCAAACTTATTTGCATACGTAGCAGCCCCATGTGTGTATGTGTATATGCATAAATATATCGCTTACCTGAGCATACAATATCGGCAGACAAAGATCGCTGAGGATCGTCCTGAAAGGGATTAATTCAAACAGCTGGATGCTGCGTCGCAACGGCCCCGGAAAGGGTTGATGATACTCCTCCTCCTGCGACTTTTTCCAGAACAAAAAATCGTCCCGCGTAAAATGTTGTTTTCCTAGCAAATAAAAAAATTCACACAAATTTGAATAAAACAGCAAGTAAAATGTTGCATAAAGGGAAGAGAAACGGCCAAGAGTAAAGCGCGAAAACCACGAAAATTTCTGCATAATTTATTGAAATTTCGTGGCACAGACAAAGGAGTCGAAGCGGGACAAGAAGCATGAACCGAGCACCCGAGTCCGAAATTGCATGAAATGTGTTTCTATTTTCCCGCGGCACCGCGGTACCGCGGAGCTCCTCGCTGCATTATCCTTTTTGGCTTGTGTGCATTTATTTTTCATTTGCATGAATTTTTCATTGTTTTCCCAGACACGAAAGGAGCTGCTGCTAGGATGCACTTAACGCTCCATGGGATCAAGGACAAACACGCGATATTTGTCAGCGGGAAATCAGCTTGAAAATCGAGCCAAGTCAAGTTGAGTTCTCGGTAGACAAGGGCTAGCATATAGACATTTATCCTCTTGATAAACTTCCCAGAAGCGCAAGTAAATATTTCTCGTTTTAATGCAGCAAAATCTATAACATTTTCCAGTTGGCCCGATGTCCTCGCGGGCGAAATGCAAACAGATTTTCACGCAATTTTTTGTCTAAAGAGAAGTTAAAGCTTAGTTACACAGTGATGATCGAGCTTATATTAACCGGGCGAGGTACAATAAATTATAGTTCATTGTTTTCTAATCTGTTTGGATTCAAATTAAAAGGCAAGAGACCGTAACATCACTGACATTAAACTATTTAGCTTTAATATAATGCGGAATAACTTTTTAGAAAATTAGTACTAACTTAACTATTTTAATCATTTATGAGTAAATGTGAATGACGACAGATCTGAATATAGTAAGATTTAGCCTAAAAATACTTAGTTTTACGAAAAGGAACTTTCTTTGCGACGCCATCAGCCATTTTCCTAGAATCGATTCGGGGGTGAAGCGTATATAGTAAGACTTAATCGAAAGTTAAATCCTTTACACGAGTGTGTCCATATCCTAACAACAACAATGGAAACGCATGCTCACCCCATCCCCATCCCCCATTGCATTTGTCTAGGAGAGGGTGGCAGCGTGGGTTGGTCGGTGGTGGCGCGGTGGTGGTATCTTCGGCGTCGGTGGTTGCTAAATGCAATTTATCAAAAAAAAAAAAAAAAAAAAAAAAAAAAAAAAGATAGAAGCTTGAAATTGATGCAGACGACCCCTTCAGGAACGGGGCTGGAGGAAGAGTCAAAGTTCGCTGGGAATAGGAATATAGTAGAGCTGGAATGGCGAGGGTAAACATGGCACACACACCCACATCCAAGCACACACAGCTCATCTAATAAGACGCATTTAGCGTCTGTCAGTCTCGAGTGTGGAACGGAGGGCAGGCAACCGAGCAAAAAGCAAATAGGAAAAAGTTATGGAGCTGTAATAAATTGGATTAGTTCGAGAAGCGACGCCATTTTGTCTTCCACGCTGAAATTTATAAGCACACATATACAGCGAGAAGCCGGCGAGAAGGGAAAGCGAACTTAACTACACATTTTGCAGGCCGCACGCTGCTTTTCATTTGGAAGGGATTAGCAGGGACTTCGGGGGGTCCAAGAGGGAAAGTCTCAGGGAAGGTCCTTAAGAGCGCCACTTTCACTAAAGGACTAAGGGACAGACCGGGGCACAAGCATCAATCTGACTGTAGGCTACGTGCCAAATCAAAATCAGATTCCCATTATGGGTTTCACTCAGCTCGCTCGAATTGCACTTTAATTTGCATATGAAAGCGATTCACTTTTTCCTCTGTGTCCTGCCTAATATTTGGCACCTTTCTGCCTTTGTTCGCTAAATGATTCAATCCAATGCTCGCTCTCAGATTGTCTGTCATGTGAAGCGCGTTTCCCCTGCCATCGTTCCACTACAGCATCCTGCATCAGCTTTTCCCGCTTCATCAATTGGTTTCATATATGCAAATTTTTCAGCCTTTCCCGTATCGTCTGTTATATCTACGCCGTGATATTTTTTTCCGTGATGCAGCTGGCTCTTTTGGAGATGCTGTTTTGGGTTTGGTATTTGAGCTATTCATTTTGCCGTCGGCAATGAATTGAGTTATTGCTTTCTAGGATTTTATTTGGGCAATTGGATAACTTTAGAACTAAAACTGAGTCAGAGCGCAACTTAGGCTTAGAGAGAAAGAACTAGGTGAAATTTGTTACTCGGAGTAGGTTTTCGTTTGCTTAGCTAACTCTAAATGTGATTCTTAAGACTGTTATCCTATTTTTACATACATTCATATTTAGAAATAGAATCCCTTTCTGTACCTAGTTCTCAAATTTGACTATCTTTAGCCCAACTCGTTTCTCCCGCTCCCTAATTTAATTATACCCTTGCAGAGGGTATTATAATTTTGACCAGATGTTTGCAACGCAGTGAAGGATGCATCTCCGACCCCATAAAGTATATATATTCTTGATCAGCATCACCAGCCGAGTCGATCTAGCCATGTCCGTCTGTCAGTCTGTCCGTCTGTCGGTTTCTACGCGAACTAGTCTCTCAGTTTTTGAGCTATCGAGCTGAAATTTTCAGCATAGTCTTATTTCTTTAGCACGCAGTATATATGTCGGAACGACCGAAATCGGACTACTATATCCTATAGATGCCATAGGAATGATGGCGAAATTAATGTAAAAAAAATTTTAACTCTCTGTTTTTCAACGTATTTCTATAAATTTTGAGATATAGCATTTTTTTATGGTTTTAGAATTAAAGTTTTAATTTCATTAAGATCGGACCACTATATCATATAGCTGCCATAGAAGCGATCGGTCGATTTATATGAAAATGTAAAATTCTACATGTAAAATGTAAAATTTACAAAATTCGATGTTTTTTCAATATTACTAAAATGGTTTGATTTTCAATGATCCAATTGCAGACTGCAAGGGTATACCAACTTCGGTTTACCGAAGTTAGCTTTCTTTCTCGTTTTTAATTCACATCAGTCAATGCAAACAGAAACCCCTTGTGACAGCTATATTACTCATCCCTTAGCCCCTTAGTGCCCGCTGGCTGTTAATTTATTTAACTACCGAGCTTCTAGGCCGACTTTACCCCACATATCAAAGCTTCGTTTGCCATCAAATGGATTTCATTTTGAAATCCAATAACTGCCAAAAGGAAACATTTTCTAGCTGTCCGGGACAACCCTTTTAGTCGCTATCTACTCGTGCGGAGGCAGTGGACTTTGAGTATATATCGTATAATGAAACATTCTCGCAGTACATAATGTAGCGGGCTGTGCGTGTGTGTGTTAGTGGAAGTACCCGTATACAGAATGGGCTCACCAGAGCACGTAGCAGTGAATTTCGCACTTTACGCAATTTTTCCCCGCCAGCGCGAAAAGGGTTGAAAGTGCGTATGGACTTGGCAGGACGAACACCCCGGCAACGCACACATACAAGCACACACTCCGCGGCGTTGCCAGATTGTCATCGCTGGCATCTCGCCCTCATCGCTCCAAGCATCATCGTCGTCTCATTCGGAAACCCTTTTTCCTGACAGACGCTGTCCCGCGTTGGCGGCCATTATTATTTTCCTTTCCAGCTCGTTCACTTGGCTTGGACCCGCCGCCCACCGGACTCGCCACACCACCCCCCGTGGTCCTGTGCCCCCCGCCGCTTTCTTCTTATTGTAATTTTCTTAAAAATATTTTGGCAGTAAAATTTCTAGATTTAAGCCCTTCCCGGCGAGGTTTCCCTTCCGCCTCGACCCCCGGCGTCCTTCCAAGCCATTCCCGAGGTTTTGCGGTTTGCACGGCTTTACGGCGGCTCCCAGCCAACTCTTCCACAGACCCAGCCCGCCACAGCCTCCTCACGGCCACAGCCTCGCCCCTCAACGGCAACCGGCAACCAGGGAACTCGCGTTTTAATCTCATTTTATGAAATGAAAATTTTTCAATTTTTCGACAAGAGATAAACTTTTTCTACTTGAATGCGTAATTACTCGGCTTTCGAATGAAAATGCTGTGAATTTCCGCAGAGTTCTCTGCTGACTTTTGTTGGTCACCATCGCCGCTGGTGATGCCGCTGCTGCGGTGAGCGACGGCGATGCCGCGGTACTGTATCCGTTGGCTTTGATTTCCATAATGGCGGACGATAGAGGCATAACTGTTATTAAGATTATTAAAATGTGCTGGGATACGGGCTTACTTATGATGTGGTCAGCTGAGTCGCTCATTATGTGCCGTGATGAAAAGGGTGATAAGAAATGTGCTGTTTTCCCTAGCTTAAGGATACCTTAAATTGGAAGGCATACCTAATGCGATTACGAATAAAATTCGAAATTCAAAATATTCATTGAATCATTTTTGTATCCTTCGCAGAAGTTCAAGACAATACCTGCAAGTAAGCACGTAAATAAACAAGGAACATTTTACGTCAAGATAAGAAAAAATTAATGAGGAAAGCTCCAGTTCACTGGGCAGTATATAAAATACAGGAAGCCTCTGAATATTGCTCGGATAAGCTATTCCCATTTGAATATTTGAAAAATTCCACAAATTACCGATTTACTACCAAACTACCTTCAGTTTGTAGTAATCTATAACTAAAATAGCAATTTCCAAATCGATTGAAGCACCCTGTTTCCATAAGAAAGATGCGTGCGGCTATAGCCGAAAAAAGAGAAACCCCAGAAGCAAAAGCAAAAGAAAAATGTAAACAAAACGGAAAACAAAAAATGTCTGAAGATGGTAACAAACTTTTCCTTAACTTTGTTTTTGCTTAATGAGCAAATACACATATACATACACACACGCTATGCCCAAGAAGGCATTAAAAAATGCGTTAAGGGCGCGTTACCAAGAGCCCGAGGAACAAATATTAATTCTTGGCATAAGCGGCCCACACACACACACGCACAGAGTTCACAGACACATGTTCTTAAAAAAAACCAAGGATATTTAAAAATGTTTCGGATTTTGGGGAGTTCTAAGGACTCCACATACACCAGCTACAGGGGTTGGTTCTTGTGATACCCTGGGAGATAGGGTCGAGTCGATCAAGCACACCCTACAGATACCGATCAAAGAAACAATATTATTTGTAATATAATTGATTAATAGCAGGCTGTCCAGCATCTAGTTCCATAAAAAAATCAATAAAAAAAAATCTTTATTCTAAATATTAAATGGCATTTAGAACTTCATTATTTGGTAAAAGCCTACTTTGGTTAATTTTTTTAAGTCTAAAAGGGTATTCTATAATTCGCTTTCGATTAATCTACTCTGTATTCATTTTACTTGCCCCAAAAATGGTTTGGACAAACGGTAAAAAATTGGCATTGAAACTTTCTTGATGCAGCACATATCGCTTTTGGTGTTGCCTCCCATCGCTTACTACACCACCACCATCACCTCCAAAAGGCAACCTGCCCCTTGGACGCACCCACTCACACTCTGAATTCTACATAAATTATTTAGACTCATTTAATGTGCTGCTGCGAAGCATCGCTTTTTTACGATTTTCAATTTTTATTTTGGACTTTCTGTGCCACCCTTCGAATGCGTTTTTGTTCTCTTTGGGTACATTTAGTTTGGGGTATTTTTCTGCGTAAAAGCAAAGAAATTTCGGTGGAAAATTAAAATAATGTGTCCCCTGTCGCCGCCAGACGCGACTCGCGGACTTAAATATAATGTGGATGTTGTGGATGGCATGGATGGAACGCTGGACCAGCTGGTTTTATTACTCTCTGCATCAGGGCGATAATCTTCCCTTATGGGACGAAAAACTCAGATAATGAGCGTCTAGGAAAATTAACGCATCTTCATCTGGACCATAGCTGTTAACACTGAGTACTGTGACCGATCTCTAAAAGCATGCCGAACAACGATCAGACTGTAAATACTCACAAGACCCTCGGACCCTACAACCAATTCAAAGCTAATTACTGCCACTTGAAATGATAATGCGATTCATGTCATGTTTGCTTTGTCACCCAACCCCCTAATAACACGCTCGTTAATTCGTGTTCACACTGACCACTCGGCGATTGGACGAGGGCAGGAGGGTTCAGAACAGGAAGTGACCACGCCGGCCCAGTGTGAAGCGGTCAGTCGGGTCAACTGGTTTTTCGCTGACCCGCTGACTCCTGAAGTGTTTATCCTGCCGTATAGTGATTGTTTGACTTTTGCTTTGGGCAGTGCATAAATTAGCATAAGCATTATACAAGCAGGGCACCACATAGGGGGATTTTATAGCGGTCATTGGGCAATTAGCATTGTAATTGATGGGCTTATGGCGGTAGCTTACACAGGCGCGATACAGTCCAGAAAAACACCTAGCCTGGACAATAATAAAAATAAATTTGTCTTAGTCTAACACCTTTATTACAACTTGATCTTGCTTTTAAGTTGAAAAGGCTCCGACATTACATAGTTTGTAGTTTTTTTTTTAAGTATCCAATGGTCTTTCTTTCAGAATTGAATTGTCTGAAACAGGCTAGCAGGAAGGTCCACAGCTACTGCAACATCCACCGCCGCAGCAGGGGCCACACGGTCCACTATAAAACCCGCATCGCGGGCCGAAGCATCGACCACTGAAGCACGGGCTGCAGCAGGGGTAGTAGCATGTTCCACAGCAAGGTCCACAACACATGACTAAAGTCGTGAAAATCCTATGAAATAAATTATTGCAGTGTAGAAATATTAGTTTTTACCTTTTTAAATTTTGTAATTTACTCACTGGTACAACGAAAACCAAAAAATTTGAACACTTTACAAGAAATATTTGATGTTGTCGGGTTTGAGGCCGGTGTTAGACTGAATCTATATCGGCAGGACAAGTCGTACACACACTTGACAGTTCCCAGAAAACAGATCAAGGCCAACTTGATGCTGAATTATTTTAAGCTTTCCAAATCGATGTAATTCTACTGTGCCATAGGGAACTTTTTTCCCCCTTTTTTCTTGTTTTCATTTTGTTTTAATTCGTAATTTTCTCTCATTTTTCAATCTCTTATAAAATTTTGTATAAAGCCATATGTTACGGAAAAGGCCATGATCGATATTTAAGAGATAGAAAGCCATTTCAGCTAACCAAAATTGTTGTGTGTTGTGTTGTGTGACCATTTGTAAGCTAGTTTCCGTTTGCCATCAGAAACTCATTTATGGTGTAACTATAAACCAAAGTGAAAGTAAACCAGGTATGTGCCGAAAAATGCGATAGTTTTCATTAATATTCTTGGACTCCTAATCACCCACCTCACCCACCTGGCACACAGCTACACTTATGCAAATTAGCGGCACCACTAATATTAAGGCAAGAGAAAGGCATAGTCTTGGATAATTAACAACGTCAAACGAGTCCTCGTCCTAGCCTCATGGCGTGCATTACCCTGAACTCATGTGGTAAACGTGAATGACCACCACTTGACCATTTAGCGGACCCGTACTCGGCACGCGTCCCAAGGGCTGCGATATAAAGCCAAGCCTAATGACCACTACGCACTTCCGCCGAGGCCCTCAAAGCTCAAGGACTCTCATGCGGATTTCCACGACTCTGTACTTTCATAAATATTCTAATACAGTCGCCAAAGTGTGTCGCATATTAAAAAGTCATTTTCCCAGCAAATGAGTTAACATTTTTTCTGTAGTTGGCTCTGGCAAAAAGAGCGTAGGAGCAAGCGACATTGCTAAAGGAGACGGAAGCACATGCTGTTCGACATGAGCTTGGCCGGAAGGGCCATACGTGCCGGAAATGCGTGATTTTTAATGTGGACTCTGAATATTTTCAGGTCGTCATGTGGAAGCCAGAGAACTTTTGTTAACTCATGTCCAGAAATTTGGAGCAATAAAATTAATGTACTGTATTTAGGAAATTTTGCTTCGCCAGTACATAACGTAAATTTTTATTATAAGAAACGGGAAGGTTTAAAAAGATATTTCAATTTAAACCTTTCCTTTTTTATATCCTTCTCATAACATCAAACAAAATAAATATTAATGATTTTGAAACATTCACAAAATCTCTTAAAATCCTCTTGTATGCCGGAATCACTTCCCTTCCTACTCCTGTATGTTTTCTTCATTTAAATTCAGATTTTACTCGACGTTTCGCCAAACGTCAACTACAAATCCTAGAGAATCATAAATATTCCAAACTGTTCGCTTTGTGTCCCGTATTCGGAATCCGCATCTTGGCGGTTGAGTTTTCGCCGATCGGCTTGGTTTGCTTGTCCTGCCCCCTGGATTCCCTCATTCATGTTTAACGATTTTTCGTTTCATAGTTGGTGTGTCTATGCCTACGACTTTTCCCGCTTCTCGTTGTCACCGTGCGCTCTTATATTTTTCTATTTTTTATCTCCAATGGCAGCGGAGCGTTGAAGCTCCAGCCATGGCTATGATTGCGGCTTTGAGCATCATCTCAGGATCGATTCGTTACTTTTTGCGGCCGGGTACTCTGCTTGTGTTTGTTGTTCGGGCTTGTCATCTGGCTAAGCTCTAAAAATTAATGATGCGCGGCACATTCGAGAGTCCCTGCTGTCATTGGCTGGGCTGGATATCCAGGATATATGTAAGTATGCAAAAAGAAAAAATTAGAAACAAAATTCACATTCGCCGCTCTAAGCTGCGGCTTAGGTTCGCTTGCTCATTGATGAAAATTAATGAGTGTGCGTGTTGTGCTCCGTAAATATTCAAAAGGAATATTTTCGGAGATTCTTTAGTTGGTTTCCTGCCCCGGGACCTAGCTCGGTCTCGGCTTTCGCGCATTCGCCCCACAACGGGCTACAGACTCAGAACTCAGGACTCGGGACACAGGACTCAGGACTAATTTGCATAATTACAGCCCGTAATTTTTTTCCTCTTTTACGCAGACAAAAGTATACACACGAATTGCTTGTGTGCCCTTTACCGAAGGGACGCAGTTTCCTTTTTTGTATATGGCACTTTTTACTTGATATTTGTTTATTACGCAACCGTACACACGCACTCTCACACACATTGGATTGTACAACTTTTGATTTCTAACGAACAATATACAACCGTACGTACAGTGTACACCCAAAAAATAAAGAATGAGGGAGACGGGAATAGAGTGAGTGACAATAGGTTAATACATATTCGCTCCCATATATGTAAACATTCACTCCTTAAATGAATAGCGTATCCTTCGGATATAGCCAAATAATCAAGAATTGATAGTAATGAGTCTGAGTTAATATACTGCTTACAAGTAGGCGTTAGAGTGGTAAAAATGTTCCAGAGCACCATAAAAGACTCATTAACTTTTCGTTTCGGCGAGAAAAGTTTTCCCACTCCCAGCTTTTGTATGTGCAACCCTCGAAAGTATTTTTCCTTTTTTCGGCGAACATATACAGATTTTTAAACTAATTTTAAGAAGCGCTCTCCTCTCTTTTTGGCTGGATTTTCTCTCAATTTGAAGATGGAGCCGTCGGACTCGGGACAATCCGGCTTCTGAGTTCATTCCACTCATTAGCATGTGCTCGGCGTAAGGAAAAGAAAGAAGGAAAACGGAAAAAGCCGGGGAGGAGGCAGTTTTTCTTGTCTGCTTTCTTCCTTTAATTTTATCGATTTTCCTGGATGGGTCGCAGTGCTCTTTACCGTTACAGGCTAATGAGCTGCACTTGTGCTCCGATTCGCTCGGACGTAATCATTCAACTTTGCTGGCATCGCTGATTATAATCAGCATAATGTGTACTCTCTTACACTTCAATAGTTCACGCCACGGATCAGTGGAGCTCGGGCTGGAGCTCGTCCTGACCGGTGCGGGCCGGAATGGAACCTCCCTGCCCTGCGGCTCCGATGCGTAGTGAGAATGGCAAGACGCAGCGCTGGCCTGGCCAACTATGGCTTCTATGCCATCTTTCTTATTGGCTCTAATAACCGTAATCAGGTTAACGTTAACGTTCAGTTTACCTACTGATTTGCTGCCACTTGGCAGTCACTCCTATCGCGGCCTCGGCCACGGTTTCTGCTCAGTGAATGTGTGAACATTCGGAGCCCAGTTCCCAGTTTCCGCAGAGCGCTTTCCAGTTGCCGAATGCCCCGCAGATACTAATACAGAAGATTTCAGATACTCAGATACTCGATTTTAATCAAAACGGCGAGGTCTTTGCAGTCTCTCCAGACCGAGCTAGAGATCGTAGCCGCTGCAGCTCGTTGAGCAGCCGAAAGACCTTTCTCCCGCACGTTAGCTGTTTATATAATTATGATATTTGATTTAATGACGACTTGCTTCCGAAACAATCCAATCAAAAAATTTGATTGAAGTGGGCGTAGACGCAGCAAAACTGCCAAAGTAACTTCTGCTGCCTGCCAGGCGTGAAACTATTCCAAAGGTCAGCCTGTTAAAAGAGTTCCTTACACTTGCTAATGGCTAACCAGCTCGGGGAATTGTTTTCGCTGATTTACTGTAATGGCCCACACTGAGAGCCCAGCCCAGCCCGACTGATCATGCAGTTTTCCACAGAATTTATAACCACGTGATCAACCCACACACTCACATGGGAGCCCCGCGATCTGGCGATATTAAATTCTTAATTTGGAATCATTAGCAGGCAGCAGGCAGACCGGGCCAGTGAATGAGATAGGGAGGTGAGAAGCGGCCAGAGATTCGCAATCCAGTGCTCCTACTAATTTATGGGGTATCCATGGCACTCGACCAGAGCTCAGACAGCCTCCACTGTGCCTCGCCACAAGCAAAGTCAAGGCGGCAAAATTTAATACCCATATATCGTTCCGGGCTGCTACACAACACACACACGGTTCGCGGACCGAGAGTGCTCCGGGGATCCTGGCCGCGCACATCTCCCGCTCGCTTTTGATTTTTAAATTGAAAATAATAATTTTGCGCACTCAATTTTCAGCGATTTGTCAAAACATTGTTTATTGTCGACGCCAAGTCCCGATCCTCCAATGGTCCGATGGCCCGATACTCCGATCCTCCGATGGTCTGGTACCGACTCCACATCGCCGGGTACCCCTTTTCTCCGGACTCTCTTCTCTACAAGCGGCGGCGCACTTTAAGTTAATTGAAATATTTCAACGATTTTCGCCCTGTGGTTTCTTCTACCTGCCGTCGTGTGTCCGTCTTCGGGATCAAAGGGGATGCCTTTCTGCATGCGGCTGCGATCAAAGAGCTTTTTGCATATTCCTCTCGGATTACTTCTCGATGGCTGCCTCCTTATAATAGAATCCAACGCTCATTTCTATCGCATGCGATTTATTTCCTACGAATTTCGGTTCACGAGTCCCAGCCCCTCGCCCTTCGCCCCAGCCTCTGTTACAGCCGCCGGTTGTGTGCGGAGTTCAATATTGATTTTTATTGCCATTTGACCGCTAGGCGCCATTTTGCTTTTAAATTGAGTGATTATTGGTCTTGGAAAAGCCAAGTATTGATATGAGAAAATTTTCGAGGTAAATATTGGTGGGCGATTTATTGGGACTGGAAGGAAGGTTCGTGAACAGCGACTGATTAGCTTTGCTGAAAAAGTGAGCCTCCTCTCAGTTGATGGCCATTAGATTCCAACCAGAATATGAGACCAACGATCCCAGGGTTATTATAAATAGTCCATATTTGAAAGACATTAATTTTGTTCCATGTCGTAACCTTGCATTTAGTTTACTGTTTCATAAAGTGGATAAAGATTGGAGTACCAGAGCCCTCTTGAGATGATTAACTGCCCCATCAGCTCCGACCCGATGTCGTCTGCAGAGCGGCCTGTCACTTGGCCAGAGGCCTGCTGAGCACTTTCTGAGGTAATCCCGGGCTTTGTAGCCTACAAATTTGCGGCTTGTTCGTTCTGAGAGACTGCACCTCATCATGCTGGAGCTCCGGCCATCTGGAAGCGCATAGGCGAATGGTTTCCCTTGGTGAGTGTACGACTGTCATACGCTATTTCCACCGCCTCGTCCGGGTAAAAATTGTATACAGTGTCGGCCAGTATTGGGAAGAAGCCTGCCAACGCCCCAAAAGTTTGAGCCGTCTGAAGGCGGCGCGTAAATCTTTTGCATAATTCAGTGACTGCTTTTTCTTGTGCCTCTCCAGAGCCACTTGAGGGGCCACTTCCTCCTCCTCCACCACCTCCTTCTCCATCCGCTATCCCGGCAGCCGCCTGTCACACCAACGTCTCTGGCCATGCCACCCTCACGCACTGCCCCGGAGTCCTTGTTTGTGTCCAAGTCCATCCATTCGAACAAGGCCTCTGTCTGTACCCACTCTCCGACAGCATCTTGCCGGGTGCCCGTTGCAAAACCTCGGCTGTCCTTCATTCGCACCCAGCCCTCAGCCCACAACCCACCCTTGGCCTCATCCTCGTCGCGTGCGTTTTATAGTTAAACATGCCACCCATTTAATAATCATCCCTCCGCGTTTCTGTAATGTCGCAGCCACATGTAAATGATTTCTTCCTCGGCCTCCACACTTCGCTGCGTTGCCTCGTTCTGTGCAAACACACTCTGGCTGTCCCCCGCTTATGTAGATGTAGATGGATGTACATACACTTTTTAAAACTTATCCCAGAGCTTCTGTTGGGAGCGTGTTCAGGACCACGGCTTTCTTCCTGGTCTCTCGGGGCGTAATTTGTATAAAGCGAAGGTGAAGGATTTTTCAATTCCGCTGCTGCCCCCCACTTAGCGCGTTCAGTCTCTTTGTTTTCAATTGGGCCACTGTGGAATGAATTGCTTAAATACAACGGCAATGCCGTCTAGTTTATGGCATTGCTGTGTGCCCCACTGTTCCAAATGCCAATTTATTTTCATCTACGCACTTCGATCCTTCTTCATTTACCTAAAATTTTATTGCATGTAAACAAAGCTGTAGTCTGTAGGAAGGGAGCCAGCTCCCAGTGAGGGCTCGGGGTGGATTTTTAAATTTTTCCCGTAGACCCAACTCCGATGCTATTTTAGCTGACTTGGCGACCAGAACGTGATTGAAATTCGGAGACCAATTCTGTTTTAGTTTGAAATCATATCGCATTAGCTGGCCGTCAAGCATTAGAGCGAAAATTCGGCATTAAGCGACATTTTATCGACGAATCTCACGTGCAATTTAACGAATTTGCCAAAACACTTGGTACCCTGCCCAAGTATTAGGCGATAGACGGACCTGGCCATAGCTACGCAGCTATGCCCAATTGCCCGGCCCGGCCCCTCTTTCGCCTGCTCGGATCTCGCAGTTTCACGAGGGCTGGAAGTGGAAGTTGCGCATGCGCAGTTGGCGTTCTCGGCTGGCGATGATATCGGCGTCGAGGCATCGATGCCTGCCTGGCACGAAACATGAACTGGCCAGCCTCAAATATAATATTTGTATGCGTTATGGGCACATGCGGTCCGTGGGCCAAGGGAGGTGCAAGGGCAGGAAGAGCTGGAAGGCGAGTCGTAGGAAGCAGTTGCAGAAAGGCTTGTTAGGCCGGAGCTGCCCTGGCCGGAGCCGATTCTGTGGCCACCATCGTCATTATCATCATGGCCTAAGCAGGCATTGAGTTGTGAACGCTAGTAACTCTGGGTCCAGCTCCATCCTGCGCTCGTTGGGTCTTTGGCTGGGGAGCCCTGGGGTCATTTAGCTTCTTAAATGTAATTCGACGTGTTCGTGCGGTATTTTTCGGCAACACTTCGCAAGTGATTCTTGAGCTCTAGGAAAGGTGGTTAGCATTGCCTTTTGAAAGCATTTGCTGACAGAGTTGCCAATGCGTCTTGAATTGAAAATAATTTCAAAGTTTCTCTGTAAGTTTTAGAATTTAAAGTTCAACTATATGCAACATGGAAAAAAATATCACTTGTTTTGGGTCACCTATCATCTCTCCCTTAGCGACAACTCCAGACAAGAGCTGAAATTAGGTGATTTTTTTTTCTAATTCTTCGGATACTCTGGCAACCGCAGCTAATACAATTTATATGTTGTTCATTGATAACTGGACAGCATCAGAAAGACAACATCAGAACAAATTTTCCAGCAAATGGCTGGGCAGATGATGGCCCAAAGCCTAACCCCAGTCAATTGCATTGTTTTCCGGTGTCAGAATTGTTATCCTTTGCACCTCTGTCTGCCACAAACAGCCCCAGCCTGCCTACCTCGGAACCTGGGCTTTGGCTTTCACTTTAACCATCTCGCTCCCCTCTCGCTCCCCAGCCACATACGATTCCCAGGTGGAAGGATGCCTCTTGATTCCGCTGCTCCACGAGCTCTGGCGTTTCGGCAGTCATTCGCTAGTGGCACTCAGCTGGCTGGCTGGAGCTTTGCAACACCCACAATTGGGCTTCCCAGTCCAACTCCTAGTTTGCGGCACTTTTGCACTTGAAATGAGATCGCCAATGGATCAGACACTCGAGTCATGGAAATGATTTATTTGAGCACGCGCACTTGAACCCACAAAGTGAGCCCCTGGAGCCTATTGGTAGTTTGCGAACCTTGCTATCAGTGGGCAATTAATCCGAGTGATTGGTAATTTCACGCCCACGTGGAGCATCGGCCTGTTGAAGTATGGAGGAAATTCCAATTGTGGGGAAATGCCAGGGTCTGGGGGTAATGGGCAAAGAACGCAGACATTTCTTGTATGATTTTTGCAGTTTACAGCTTGGCCCAGCTGGCAACTTATTTCGAAACAGATAACATAAGCGTTTGGAGAATATGGTTACTGAGACGTTACAATAAATGTTTAGGTTAAGTTAACTAATATAATTTTTTTCTCATTAGCGGAAAATGTCGCCAAAAAGTATGTTATAGTTTTTAATGAAAGTAAGAAAACTGAAAATATTACTTTTGGGTAACTACAAGTTTGATATTAGTATTGATGTAATTGTATTTTCTTTTTAATCTCGAGAAAAACTGACTGGTGAAAAATCTCAGCTAATTTGAGCCATATGCCTCCACTACCCAGCTGAGTTCCAGCAAAATCGTGCATGTCAGAGCAACCATCTTATCTTCACGGAGCTCCTCCAGCTCCTTGCCCCCACAAAAAAGATAAATGACAGCAATTGACTTCATTAGCAGTAAACGTCAAGCAATGCACCGCATGGAGAGTGCGTGTGAAATTTTTATAACAACAAACAAAACGCCAGCGGTCTCCTCCTACTCGGCTGGATCCACCCCTTAAGGGCAGAAACACACAGCATCCCCATGTCCTGAGGCATTTGCCAAAACTCTCGGAAAAGTCAGAGAGAAATTTGCATACGCATTTCGCCTGCATCGCTGCGTGAAGGCAGTCAGAGTAAACTGGCCGCAGTGACTCCATTACAGCGAAGCCCGGGACAGACAATGAAACCATCAAAATCCAATGAAATAAAATAAAATTCCAATAAAAACATTTTGGCAAAAGGGCAACAAGGGGAGAGCCCTGCGCCCTTGGCCCTGACTCTGGGCCTGGCTGCTGGTCATGGGTTCTGTTGACATCCCGTGGAAGGGAAGAAAGTGTGTGCAGCCAACCAAAATCTGATCATGTACAAGCCACCACCCAACTTGCCACCCAACCACCGTCATCGTCCCCCGCTCCGTTGACGTGTGCTTCGGATTTTGCAAATTTTCGCAATGTCGTGGAAAAACCGCTGGAAAAACTGTTTTCTTTGTGCTGATGCTACTGCTGTGCTGGTGTTTGCCTTCACCCTTGTTAGCGGTTTCTGCCATGCGACTCTGCTAAACTGTCAAATGTCAACATGACACTTGGTGGGTTTTGTCAACCAAGAAGGAGAAGCCTGGGCCAGGGGCAGGAGAGGCCGCTCCTTGAGAGAAGGGGGGTGCTCCAATAAATCTCAACTGCATGCAAATAATGTATCGTCTGGCGATTTGAGAGTCTCCCGACTAAGATATTTCACCTTCTTCACGTACTCTCCGACTTCACGAGCTATTAAAGATTTAAGAAAATTCGCATCGTACCCAGATGCAATTGCCGAGGTGCAGGAGAACATGGATGAGGACGTGGCGAGTGCCACAGTCACAAAATCGGAGCAAGGTAACAGATACGGCCAGAGTTACAACATACAATTACCGACATATGCCACACATATCCAAGGGCAGCCGGCAACGGCAAAGTAATGCACTTTGACTAGCCAGTTGGCCGGTTCTGTTTGGAATTTGGAGGTTGGAGTCGGCCTGCAGTTGCGGCCTTTGGATCCGCATAATTTACGATGCATATTTAAATCAGGCCGTATTATACGGTGTAATCGCTTCACAGACGCTCGCTGCCCCGCTGCACGTTCCGAGCAAATTGGAACGGAGCCATGCTGTTGATGGGTACGAAATATTCCCTTTCGACCCTTCTCGCTGACATTCACCTGACAGTCAGTCAGTCTCACCGCTATCAAATTAGGCATTCTGCTAACCTTCTCGCATGCTCCGCATTTGTCGTTTCGAATTGAGGTTTTTGCGAATTAGTCCTGATATCTCCTTACAGTTTAAAAAGCCACTATGAGCAATTCATTCTCGCTAATATCCACTGTTTCATTAGCCGCTATTTAACACCATTTAGCTCGCACATCCGAGAGCCGGGTTCCTTGTGGAACCGGTTTTGAGCCCTTCTTTAACACTTTTATTTCCTCTACAAATTATGACTTAATAAGAAATTGACCCACAACACGAGTGCGATTCAAAAACGAGCGGAGGGCAATAGTGGCGGGCTCACAACCGGGGAGAAACGGTAACAGGCAAAGGTCACCCAATGTCCATGACGACGACGGATTTCGGGCAGCCGACAGCCGACGAGCGACAACGGACTGACCGCACGAACAAATAAATGGACACGGGTCGGCGGTGAAGGTCAGTTTCGGTGTCGTTTTCGTTTTCAGTAGCAGCAACAAAAGGTGGGCAATCATAATAAAAAAGCATTCGTAAAGGGGTGTCGACTATACGTAGGGGTGAGTGCTGCTGCCGGCGGAGGGAGGGCTGGCTACTCAAGAGTCATTGTTGTTGGGTTTCCTTTGCTCCTGGCAGCGGTCGCAAATCAATTAAGGCGGAAAGTCATAACGAAGAGCCTCATACCGGTTCTGGCAGCGGCTCGGCTCAGTTCGTTGGCTTTTCAGCAGGTTGACCTAGGTCGAATTCAAGACCAGCCGGGGTAAGTCTGCTAAATCAGCACAGCCATTAAATTAAGCATCCGGAAATAAGCGGAAATGCTTGCCTTCAAATTCCTAAAGCCCTGTCTGGGGTTGGCCAACAATAAAAAGTGGCCATACCTTCAGCAAAAATCAAATTGATAATAATTTGCAAGTAAATAAAGAATTTTATTGGCCCTGTCTTTATTTTATCCCCTCAAAATACGAGCAACCCCACTCCCAATCGTGTGGAATCCCACTGCCTTTATATTTGTACTTATTTGTAAAATAAGAAAAGATAAGTGCAGGCGGAATAAAGGTTATAATATTACACGCTCCAGAACGTGACCAATGCAAATGCATATGAGACGAAGGAAAAGAGGTGAAGAAGTCAACTTAATTGAACTTTGCAGCCCAACGTACTGCTTCTGCGGCGGAGGATTGCCGGAGGGACTTGGATTAAGCCTGAGCCTCAGCCTTCATGTAGATCATCTGGACAGGGAAACGAGAATAAAAGCTGGCCCTTACACTCTCCAGCTCGCGTGTGTATCGCCGCTGGAGGATCAGCAGCGGCAGCGGCAGCAGCCGAGGTATGGAATTATCGGTCACGTAGTAAAACAAACATTTTATAAGAATGCAATACGTAAGCTTTGTACACCATGGAAACCACTCATAATGGATGATAATCGTTTGGGTCTTGCAGTGGGAGCGGGCACCGCAAGAGAAGCATTTTGGCAATGCCGGTGTAGCGCCACTTGGCCAGGTTCACAGTTTGTCTGTCTGTCGGGTTCGATCGCGCTGCTCTCGTCGTGTCGGTGTGGGAAGCGGTGTGAACACGAACCTCCGGCACTTTCGTTGCTCCCAAGCCAGCCACTGTCTGGGTAATGTGATTTGACTTAACAAAGGAGAATGATTTAATGTGTGAGCTATAAAATAATCAGGCGCTGCTTAGTTTCGTTGACAAAATGTTTAATGGGCGTAATGGATTCCGATCCTTGAGCCCGTCTCGTGCAACCTTTCCACAAGACGAAGCCGGAGACGAACTCGACCCGGTCCCAGTCGCTTCAAAGAGCTGGATTGTATGACAATCAGATAATAATACCTCCGAGATACACGGGCAATTCCCTTTATAACCCTGAGCCGCTGACAGGCGCCGCATGCTGCCTCCAAGGAGGCGGGGCGTAGGAAGAGAGCTCTCTACTCTGCCGGCGTGCAAATTTATTCTGGGAACAGGAATTTATGACACGCAACTTCGCACACCCGCTGCACGTAAACAAACATACACCCTCGCCTCGCCTCGGAGCAGGCAGCCAATAAACTAAACGACGAGCCATCCCCCTGTTGCAAACCCCCGCGTCGGCCTTTCAATGTTTGCGAAAAAAAAAAGCAGGGAAGGAAAGAATCGGGCTTACCCTAATTTAGTTTGGCTTTTACTTTCATATTCTGGGTTTTTGGCAAACGGCGAACGGCAGACAACGGGCGGACTTTCTCTAGCATCCCCTGCCCCTCACCCGAGCAAGTGAACAGCTACCCCTGCGATTCAGGGGTTTTCTATTTCACGTCATCGCTTTGATTGCAATTCAATTGCAAAATTGGCAAAAACATCAATTTCATGCCGCCGCAGAACAATCATCAAGTGCCAAGCCATTACGTAATCAGGGGCAACAATGGCGAGGGTGGAGACAGGGGATGCAGGCCGAGACCGAGGGGTGTGACCCAACAAGTATTAGGCAAACATGTTACCCATATCCTAATCCTGCGCCCTGCTCAACGAACCCCATAAAGGATACTTAACTCGACTTTACACAATCTGATTTTCGGCTTGCAAATTTTTCCTCCTGCGTGGCGCATTTTCCGAGTTTGCCAATTTTCCTATCTCCTTCTGTGCGCGGTTCTGCGGAGAGGGTGGCTTGTTGTGGTTGTTGATTTAGTGGTGTTGTGATTTCGTGGCTCTGCCATTGTTGTACTGGGCCTTGTGTTGTTATTGTCGTCGTTCTTGGTGCTCAAGGTAACCAGGAAATATTTGATAAACGGTTCAATCGCATTTGCATTAGAATTGGCGAGGAAAAAGTCTATTTCTATCGGCAGCGAAAGGAAGAGGATGAGGAGGAGAAGGAGGAGGGAATTGTGAAAGGGATGTTCATTTTGTGCGAGTTTCGATCAAATTAGAGGCCCGCAGGCTCGCTCTACTGTCTACTGGGGCAACGGGTTGGCCTAAGGGAAAGTAATCGTAATTGCAGTTAATTCAGCTTTGATACCTTTCCGATTTAATGACGTGCTATTTCCTAAATAGTTTTTCGGTAGTGATTTCCACTCAGTGCAAGAAAGTTGTGTACTAATTTACCAGCGACCATTAAACGAACTCAATTTCTTCAATCGGAGAGTAAATCGCTTTCCCGAGGATAAGCCGCATATTTCGTAACTCGGTAGTTACTTTCATTCACTCAGTGTTATGCTAATCTCCATTCATCCGATATCCCGATGGATGGGGATAACAGAACAGAGCCCATAGGCCCGAGTCCGTCGCTGCCGGAGCGATTGAAAATGCTAATAGCAGTGGCACCTAGCGGCCAGCATCGGCCTGCTGTCGCTCAAAAAGTTCCTGCCACCAAATCCAATTGATTTCAACCAATTTCTCAAACTCCTCCGCCAAAGCAGAAAGAGAAACGGAGAACAAAAAGGAATACGTGCCAGGCGGAAATATAAAAAAGAAGTGAAATAGCAAAAAAATCAATTGAAAAAACTTTTTTATTTTCCCGTTGGCAGCGAGGAAAAGTCTCACGCCCGCGACCCACCATCAATCCCAATCCCATTCCCCTTCCCTTTCCCATTCGTAGTCCATCCCCTATGCCTCGCCTCTAAGCCTCTAAGCCTCCGAGCTCCAAGCCGTCCCTGCACTCAGAGCACCAACGTTTCCATACTTGTGCGTCGCATGAGTGACAAAGAACTGGGAAAAATTGAGAACTAAATCCGGCGGTGCGGCGAGTCCTTCGACAGCTCGGAGGATTCTCATTGGCCGTTGGGCAACACATGGAACCAGGATTGTCAATGGAGTTGCGTATCCAAATGGGCAGCCCCCAGCTACACCCTCACCCACATATAATCGTGTATATATGTATATATATATATATATCGCTGTCTATCCCGGTCGGTATATGGATATTGTAGTGAAGGCTGGCGGCTAGCGGCTGCTGCTTGCAAATGTAGCAAATAAAATGCAAAAGATGCCAAATAAAAAATGACATTTGGATACAAATCGAAACCGGAAGGCGGCGGTGGTGGTGAATGGGCGGATCGGTTCGGGTCGGACGAAGGAAGAACGGAGAGAATTTCAATTGAATATTTAATGGCAGCCAACTGCTGCTCAGTTGCCTGGGAATGGGGGTGGGACTGGCGCTCTACATTTTTTCCAGTAGTTACGAGACTTCTTCGGAAATCGAAATAGGTTCGTTTTGACGACCAGACTTTGGGTAAAGTAATTAATTTTGCACCCTGATGCGCATTATTAATTTCAATACACCAATATATTGATACAAAAAACATAGATAATTATCCACGGACTCTCGTTTTGGAACTTGGGTGTTTCCTAACGATTTTGATGAACTCTTCAGAGAAAATCCGACACACGTGTCTCATCTCTGGCACGTGACTATTGGAAAATTTAAGATTCCCTCTCAAATAAGAAAAATAAAGAAACTTAAGTGATCAAGAAATGTGTAAAAATCTAAAATATTCTAAAATTAAAATAAAAGAAAGAGTCCGAATAGCAGTCAATTGATTTTGGCTTTAAGCTTTCCCAAAGATGTCAACATTTTCCCGGAAATTGGTCATTATGTGCAGCGTCTCGGCCAAACTTCACGTGGCTTTTGGTCATTATGGCCGAGCGCACAGAGCAAAGAACGAAAATGAAAATATAAAAAAACCTTGGGAAAACTTGCGCTTTTCTTTTTTGCGGGATTCCATTGTGCCGGGGAAAGACGGCGAGGAGAGGCGGCAGAGGCGCAGAGGAGAGCGAAGAAAAAGCCATCCAGGCGAACTGTTGTTCAAAGTCAAGGCGAAATCTTAAAGTAATAAAGTAGCCGCCATCGCGAGGTCAGTGCCGGACCTGGTCAGAAGTGTGAATGACCTTAAAGTGACCCGCTTCCAGCTTCGCATTGCGGCCGAGTCGGTTTCTTTCGCGCTTTAACTGCCTCGTTGTCAGGTCCAGAACTTGGCCTTGACTTGAATTAAATTAAACTTTCCTTCGGTTCATTTCTAACATTTTTTCTTTCCATTATTTGATTGCCAACCGCATTGCCTTTGTCGAACCCTTTGCCTTTGACTGTCATATTTCCGTGAGTGAGGCGTGCACCACTCCAAAGTACTTTTAAATTATTTGAATGCTTTGTAAAACTCTTGGGGCCGGCTAACTGAAGGGGATCTCTCATTTCTTGTCCTTTGCGAGAAGTAGCACAAAGTGGAGTGTTTGGCTGCTCTAACGTCAATTAAAGGCCTTACATTCCGGGTTTTATTTGCATTCGAGCAAGCAGCATCCTGGACCAACGTGTCGTATGCGCAATTTTCACAGCACATAACTCATACGCAGTGTCGGCATCCTGCTTCCTCTCACTCATATGCGGACGAGCCGTTCCAGTCAATCGTATTCGAGCCGTAGAACACTCGTACATGTGCAATGCACCGGCATGGCATGGCATGTACATAAGCAATGTGGGAGGGCAAAGGTACGAACGAGTACATAAGGATGCAGTCGTATGTATGATTTTGTGTGCTAAATAAACCTAAACATGCTGGCAGAGAACTCATTCGTTTCCCATTCGTCGCTTCGTTGGGAGACCAGGCAACACATTAAGTTCAAAGCGAATGGATGAGAGTTAAAATGAGCCACACACATACACACACACAGGGCAAGTGAGCATAAGTACGCAACGAGTACAGAGAATAAATCACACGAAATGCGAATGGAACGAAACGAAACCGAAGCACAGTACCAAACAGTCGCTTAGATATACACACACACATTCACTCTTTCACCAGGCAGCTTCTGCCCACCGCCACCCACCACCCATCGCTCCCCTTTCCCTTTTCCCCAACGAGAGGGGGGCTCTAATACAAGCAGCGACGACGACGACGACGACGACGTCGCTTAAAAATCCCACAACAGTGGAAAGCAGAAAGGGGAATGGAATTCCGCTAAGAAAGAAGAAGGACGGGGGAATGGAAGAGGGGAGAATACACACAACCAGAGACATGCAAACGACAAAAAAGGCGGAGTCTAAAAACTGGGGAGCAAAACAAGTACAACAGCAGCAACAGCAGCAACAGCAACTGCGTCTGCTGAAAAAGGAAATAAAAAACATGTAAGACTCAGACACACACACACACCCCCTCCCACACACACATATAGACATCTATATGTATTACCGCGCCAACTCGTGTGCAGCTAAATAACAACAACAACAAGCGCATGTATATGTGAGCAGCTCTCTCTCTCTCTCTCATTCTGTCGTTGGCGCTCGCTCTCTCTCTCTTTCTCTCTGGAACGAAAAAAGTGGGGAGCAAAAAAATTAAGCGAATACCGAGCCAAAGCCGAGCTGCGCAGTCAGCTGCGCTGCTGGCGCCTCAGCCGCAGTCGCAGTCGCGGTCGACGCAGCGTGTATGACAAATACAACTCGCAACTCGCATTGCACACTCTCATACACACTCATACGTGGCCGGTGTTGGTAGCCAGGGCCGGAGCTTCGGATCCAGAGCGGGAGCAGAGGCGGGGACAATGGAACGGAGAATGGAGCGGAGATGATGACGATGCCTGATTCGTACATTGGTAAATATGCTTACATACGAATGTACCTCTATGCGCACGTGTGTGCGAAAACATACCATACATACAAATTTATGTACATCCTTACATACAATACATCATGGGGAGGTGCATGTGTTTTTCAATTTATTGCTGCCGAAGGAGTGGACTCGGGCAGGAGGGGGCAGTTGGAGCCTTAATGAATGATGGAAACGGAAGCGCAAAAGGAGAGCCCCTCCCTACCCCACTTCACTGTTGCATGGAGCTCGAACTAGAGAAAGGGGTTCCTAAGAAGGGGGTATACAAATTTAACTGAAATAAAATGTACACAAATTTACAAAAATTATGAGATTACACAGAGTGAGTTGAATTTTTTTCACATAATGAATATCTCCGGAAGAGGCAATTAAATTAAACTCGACATACTTTAAAACTTGGAAATGGATTGGTAATTTCTATGGAAAATATTGGCTTTGTCATATTTTAATTAAAGACAAGACTAAGGACTTTGCAAAGTTCATTTAAATTTTATTAGAAAAAATTATCCAATTTTAAAAGGATTGGAAGACCAGATAGAGAATTATACTTTTTAAAAGGCATAAAACCATTTCTGGGCATACACATGCTAAATATTCTAGGAACGATGTTTGTCTAATCTATGGTTCCTGATCCCATTTGCTTAAAATCAGGAAAATAAATAATATTTGTATAAAATATGCATATGAAATTCTCAAGCCGATAAGCCGCCTCTATTCCGGCTTCTTTCCTTGCAGATTTTGGCCACAAAACGCGGCTGAAAGCAAATTGCGCAAATACAAAACGGAAATGTTTCCATCAGCAAACGAGACGGGGAAAAAGCAAGGCGAAGCGAGCCCTTTTCGCCAAGGCAGGACACAGGACACAGGACGCAGGAGGACAGTCGGAGGCAGAGAGAAAATAAATTAAAAATCTGACTTAATGCGCAACAAAAAGAATGGCGAAAATCTGTGCATTTGTAAGAGGAAACAAAATATCCCCAAACAAAATATGCCAGCGCAGAACGGGAGAGCTTCTGTGAAGTAGGAGCAACGGGAATGGCACTCTGTTGGGAGCGCATTCCAGTTCGGAGACTCAGTGGAAGTCCAATCCCGCCGACGACGACGACGACGACGCTCTGTCTGTGGGTAAAGGCACTCGAGTCTGGCTCAGAGAGACAGCGCGCACTCGTGCGAGAGAGGAGCTGCGGCAGCGACTTGAGTGACTTTTGAGCGGCCTCTCGCAAGACACACAGTATCAGTGCCCGATGTGAGTCGGTCTCCGTTTTTATTTATCTGCCGATTTCTTATGTGCCGGGAGGACATAGGACATGCCATGTACTGAAAGGGTTAAAAACCTGTGATCTTTCCAGACACTCCACTAACTTTCCCCCTTTTCACTTGGCCATAGTTAAGCGTTGAACTTTTCTTGTCTGAATTATTGATTAATTTGCTCGCTTATTTAAGCTGATATGTTGGGTAGACAAGGACCAGTCCAGCGCATTCTTCTCAGTACTGCCAGCGCTGGATACCTTTAAAGTAAAGTGTTGTTAACTCCCCGATTATTTGAGAACAGCGTTAACCCTTAATGTCGGGAATTAGTTCACAGTCATTACACCTGACTCGCTCCCCGATACCCGTTTCGCTAACGCTTAACCTTTTAATGATGATTGTCTCTGCTGCCTATTTTGGGCTTTGAAGGATTCTCTGTGATTTTTCACACAAATCAATGTGCCCACCCGTCAGCCATCCACCCACCCTTTAATCTCCAGGTCGTAAAAGCCTAATTGATAATTTTACTTTAAAACATCATTATCGTCATTTGCGATGGAACCACTCGCGTTCCATCTCTTAGGTCCTGTGAAATGCAAATCAATCAGCCTGGCATTTTGGGCAAATTAATTTCAGACATTTTTCTTCCCTCGAAATTAAATGTGAAATGCTTGGATCCCGCACAGGTCGCCACTGTTTCGAAAAATTAATTAAATGATTAACGTATAGCCCGAAATCTTTGGCATTTTGTTTGGCCTTATAAATGAGTAGATTTGGTCGTCAAATTTGATAATAGAACCCGCAAGTGGCCAATTCTTCAATTCAGTCATTTAGCATACTTGGGAAACACCGGGGATAGCCCAGGTAATGGACTTACTTACGTAATAATCCATATCCATATCACCCCAAATAGTGAGTAATATTTACCGCCCACACCAATAAGAGCTGCAAACGTGCCTCTGATCGCGACGATTGATCGTTTAGCAAGGGTTACCACCTACTTCGGTGCCGGTGCTGCACTTTTCCACATTTTCTGTGGCTTCCAGGCATGGCGAGGTGTTTTCTTGCGCCGAACCGCAATTTGTTGCCTTCACCCTTTCTATACCCTGCCAAAGGATATAGCCTGAGCCATGTCTGTGCTATATAGCGAAGGTAGTGACATTCGAATGACCATAGGCCTCACGATCACAGTTTCTAGTTGGCCAAACCGCAAGGGTATAGCCTGTGTCGCTGCCACAACGAAAGTCCGTTTTTTACCTTTGTATTTCCTTTTCAATTGTTTAATTTATGACTTTGGCGATATTATGCTAGCCGGTAGATGGATGAAAAGGAGCTATTTCGCTTGGACCTTTCAGAATTTGCTATTTCGTAGCCCCACTGATCGCGCTGGCACAAAAAAATAGCCACTCTTTGTGTGAACTCATTTGCTAATGATGCACTGATTTGTTTACCATTTGAACTTAACAAATCGGGTCTCGCCAGTTAGGGCTAACGACGGAGCGCCATCGATGGACTCTGTCTGGCCGGAAAGAATGAGCAAAGAGAGGCAAACACTTTCAGAGGACTATGATTTATTTGGAGCACCAGCAAGCGAGACCTCGTTAGGGCCATCGAAGAGAGAATAAATGAGCACAGACAGAAGCTGCGGATGGAGATGGCACATAGACAGGGATAGGGATAGGGGTTGGGAGCCGAACGCTCCGAGATCAGAGCTTGCAAAATCGATTCTGCCACCAGCGAGCGGTTGGACATCTTCGACGCTCCGCTCCAGCACTGCTGGAAGTTCGTTAGCCGAACAAATCGCGGGCCGTTGTCTTGGGAAATCTTGTCCAGACGGCAAATTTAGCTGTAAAATGTCATTTCGTGCAGACAAGTTAACAAGGCAAATAATAATGTTGACGGGTTGCATGGACCCGATCCCAATAACCGAATAACCGAAATCCCAGCCAGCCGGGTCGGTCAACTGGTTTATTGGGTCAATCTGATTAGTTTGAGGAACCGGCAACCAGCTTTTAGTGTCGAAACTTATTCGCGTAACAATAAATTATCGTCGGCGATTATGAGATCCCTTTCCTCTGAGGTACGTTTAACTTTCTGTTGACATTTGAGTCTGTCTAATTACCGGCTAAAGTTCAGGCCCAGTCCGATGATGGATCAATAGCAGACACGCCACAGATACGTAGATAGCATCGCTCCAAGCGAATCATTTCCACGCTTCGTTCACACACAGTTCTCGAAAATTTCTCACACTGCCTGCCCCCCGTTTTCCTTCTCGGCAACAACAATGGGTGAAAATATAATAGACACATTATAAGACCAGACAAAACAGACAAATGCCCAAACTACGATTCGTCAATTGTATTCAAATTCATGCAAATGGGCAGCGCCTTAGAGGTGGCGCAGCAGCAGGAGCAGCAGAGGATGATGAGAAGAAGTCGTACTCCGTTCCCGCTCCAGTTCCAGCTCCATCTCACTAGCAGTACGCGGTAACGTGCCATGAAATTGATCTTCACACTTGAAACAATTTGAAAGCGCTCACATGCTGTGCCCTGGGCAGCCTCAGTCGCAGTCCGGCTGTTGGCTTCGCAGTCCGAGCGTACGAATAAACCATTTCGAGATTCGAGTTCAGCTGGGATCGTTTTCTGATTCGGCGGTTGTTTGCCTTTGCCCTGCCAGCTCCGCTGATCCGCAGATCTGCAGATCTGCTGATCTGCTGTTAAGCTCGATTAGTTTCTGCTGAGCTTTGATCAGCGCATATGTCTGATGGGGGACGTCTGCTCTTTGTCTTCGTTGCTGTTGCCTGAGCCGCTAATCACGCGTGCAACATGCCGCAGAGCCACAAAGGGTTCACCGTTCACCGGCCGACGGTTAAGTTTGGACCAAGTCTGGACCTTTGTTTGTCGGAGATTGGAATTGCTGGAAATGTGTGTCAGCTACTTTCCTCCTATAGCGCAGAGAGTTGCCAAAAGTGGCTGGGATAAATGGATGGTCCGTTCTCTATTTATATTGGCCATGCTATTTCGGGTCTCTTCCGGGCGAGTTGCTCCTCAGAGTCCAGCTCGCTTCAAACGCATTTTGATGTTGATGCGCCGATAAAGCGAGTCCGATAGGCGAGTAAAGCGCCAAATGGCCGGCCAGAGACCACGACCTGATCTGGGAGCACAAATCGGCTGTGGCATGATGGAGGGAGGCACCAGCTGACGAACCTCGGGGAAGACCAGCGCCGACAATTAGAATAAAATTTGGTGCTGGGTGCTCGCCTCGCCGCGGATGCATCTGCATCTCATCTAACTAGGAAGGCTGGCCATGACCACATTGTGCGTCACGATGCGGCCCCCGATCGAGATCTTGGCCGCGACTCGACTCGCTATTCGGGACTCCACTCACTCACACTCGCACACGTGAGGAGTTGCCGTCGACTCCCTTTCCCTTCGGTTTGATACGTCGGCGTGGCCGATGATGCTGCTGATTCGGATCTCCTAGTTTCTATGTTCTGATCTTGATTTCGATTTCAGCGACATGCATTGTTGGTGGGTTCTTGTCTGGTTGCCGGAGCTGGTGCTGGTGCTGTTCCTCTGCTGGCGACGACTCCCTGGTGCGGCAGCTGCAGCTTCAACTCTGAACTTGCAACAAATTCAAGCGCCAAATTTGAATGCCCCTCCACGACGATGAAGATGATGACGATGATTGGGCGCACCCGACGCAGGGGAGGATCGGGGGTAGTAGGGCCGCCGCTGCATTTCTGCAGGAGAAGCAGGAGGAGCGTCGGAGCGTGTTGTGTATGCGATCGGTTGGCTCCGAGTTTTGCGCCCAAAGCCCCCAAGAGCACGGCTCTGGCTCCCTTCTCTCATTGTACTATTTTCCTTTTCGTATGACACGACAAACATGATCTTGTTGCGGCAGTTGTTGGTCTCCTGGTGGCTGTTTCTGTTAGTAGATCACTTCGCTCTTTGTGTGGCTTTATCAGTCGAGACAAGCGCTACGTTTATTGCTGCAGGAGTTGGAGCAGTTGGAGCTGCAGTTGGGCAGGAGTTGAGTTCAGTGCAGTTCCTCGCAGACTTCCAACTCCACCTACACCGAGGCACTGCCACTCCTCGCCACCCGCGCCTCTCTCGCTCAGGGGCTGGCCCTCTTGACCACGTGATCACGATTTATTTGCTCGCCTTGCATTGTTGCTGTTTTTGTTGTTTTCGTTGCTGTTTGTTTGGGCCTAAATACCCCGCGTGTTGGTGCTGCTGTTGCAGCAGCCACTGCAACTGTTGCATTGCTGTTGCCTGTGCCGCTCCCGTTGCTGCCGCAGCTCCAATGCAATGTGTTTGGGTCCCGAAACATTTCCCGTTGTGCAGTTTGATCGCATTTTTATTACAGTCTGGCAGCACAGGGAATCAATAATTATCCTGGTTGGAAAAACACAACATTTTTGATCTCCCTTGAAATCACTAATCAGTCTATTAAAATAAGTATCTTTAACCTAACCTAACCTAACCTATGGTACTAAGCTACTATTTTCAATGTTACACATATTAATTTTTAAAAACATGTATAAGAATTAGGAGTCCGACTTAAATAGTAAAGTAGTATAGTAGGATTAATTATTAAAAATAAAATTAAAAAAAAACTTGAGGCATTTGATTTGAATGATTAATAAAGCAGGGATTAACATTCGCCTTCTTCATGAGGTTTCTTTAGCATCGTTGTCCCGTAGTGTCCCATACATTAAAACAATGGAGTTAGTCTCAACCCCGTTAATTTGATGCAAAATTAAATTACAATTTTACCTGCTAAATTACAGCCTTGTTAATCAAACTCAAATATTCCACAACCTTTTCGCATCATTGCCCATCCAAAACCAGATGGAAACCCAATTAGCACTCAGCATCCACATAGAATACTTCTCTGTTCCAATTGGAATCGGATGATACTCGTACAAAAACAGGCAAATAGCATGGCCAATTCGGCCAAGATCCAATCTGGGCATTGACAGCAGCCGTAAAAACCAGTTCAGATGGCTCCTTGCTGTTTTTGCTGTAGTTGGCTGCCCGACGCGATCTGTCGAGGCAAATGTCGGTCATAATATATTTCTGACCAATTAGAACGAAAACTAATTGCTCAAGAGCCAACGGGGAAGACCGCTGACCAATTAGTCAGGCCAACAAAACATTAACCACGACCAAGCCGATAGAAGAGCCGAAGAGACAAGGAGAGAGCTACGATCGCGGAGAGAGACTTCGAGCCGTCTGCCATGTGGCCGAAACCAGTTCCGAGACCCCTGAAAATTGGCCAACCAACCAGGGATCTCGAAAAACGCTCAAAACACACCAAAACCACACAGAAAGCTCGGGTCGCAGCTCAAAACGAACTTGTCGAGTGGCTCCGGCCGATTTTAGCCGAGCCATGAAAGTCAGTTGCTGGCCAAACGCGAAGTTAACCTGACGCGCAGGCGCATAGTCCAATTGGAATCGATTCGTGTCGTAATGTGAGCAATATCGTAACTGCATCGAAGGTCCACGCGCCGTCGGAAGACCCGTCCACAAACTAATCAGAAAACTATCATGTGCAATTGGGGAATTGAAATTATAATGCCCAAATGAAAGTAAATCCAAAAAGCTTTTAGCAGCTCGCTAGCCTGAACACCCCTGAAATAAATTAAATTAACTTCGAACTCACGCGAATGCAAATATACATATATATATGTATATCAGAATTGGAACGTTGCCTGGGCTAACACTCAATTGAATTTTGAATTTAGCATTTCTCATTTAATAAATTGTAATGTAATTAAAAGTGAGCAACAAAAAGTTGGGAAAAATTGCCAGAAACGCCCCGTGTGTCTTTGTGAGGGCCACCGACTGAGATATTTGCGATATTTGCATAAGTTCACATCGCAAATAGATAATAAGAATCGCGAGTATTTTTCCATACTCAAATTAAATTAATTTATAAATACTTCTTAATTGAATTTTAATGGGCCCTGGCGGTAGAAGAGCCCCGTGTCGATGTTTCAATGAGCACCTTCAACTTGGCCAGGTCTTGAATATTCTATGCGGCTTTAACTCGAAGGTAAGTTCAATTAGTTGTACCTAAGAGGTTAAGAGTTCGGGCCTCTCTGCATACTGTCCCTGACAATAAACTTCTGTCGTAAAATATGCGCAACACGCAAGGCAGAGCTGCGAATATTTTAAAATAGTGGGCGGCCGACTGATTTAATGCAGCATGTTCTCAACCAATAGTACGAGCTGCCATCCTTGGGTTTTACTTTCCAAATTGTTGAAATGGCTGTGGGATCTTAAGCTATAATGCCATGGACAGAGACTTATGCATTCTCATATTTCCCCACACGTCAACAAGTATTTGCAATCAAGAGACCCATATAATTGCCAAAAAGCAAAACCTCTCGGGTACTGGTGGGCACAACGTAGACTTTTGGCTGCCATGACAGCAAATGTCGAAGTCCAGAAATAAGGCTGAATCCGAGGACGACGCAGGGGCGACGGGCTGGAGTAGGAAAGACATCGACAAAGCGAACAATGCGAGTTCGGGTGAACCAGACATGGATAGCATAAAACGTCATATCCGCAGGGAATTGGCAACAATTACTAATAACAAAAACAATAAAAACCAACAGCAACACACAAAAAGGTTATCAAGCTGCTGAAATCAAAACAAATCGCACAGCGAAATGAAGCAATAAAAGCCAAGCGCCGGCATTCGTTTTGGATTTCTGCTTTGGCCTCCGCTTCTGTGGCCCAGGGATATGCCAAGGATACGATATGTTGATAGTGGGTTTGGTTCGCTCTCCCAGCTCTCTGTTCCTAGCTTCCAGCTTTTTGTCCACTTGCCAGATGCTGCTGCAGACAGGAGTCGTCCAGAAACAGTAGCCAACCTCCGATGCGATAGCAGATTCACTCCAGATACGTGTTGAAGGGGCCGTCCTGGGGGCGTGCATAAATTTATTGCACAGTGAAAGTGCTCGAGTGCTCGAATGGGGGCTGGCGTCGGATGGGAGCTTAAAGTGATGACAATTGTGGGAAAGATTCGCTTTTCCGAGCCTATCCTCATTTTTAATTTCCCCAAAAAAGGCCAGGACATTCGGATTATCATTAGCCACCATTACTCGATGCCTATCGAACGCCAAGCACCCAGCACCCTCAGCAGACAGGATCTCTTAATGAGACGACCAGATTCTTTATCACTGAGATCTTGCCTAATTTCGAAGATTATCCGGCGCTTCCGAAACAGAAGCACCTCCTCTCGATGGCCCATCTCTGCGGCAGACTGACCTAATTTTCGGTGTGTAGGGGATTAGCCGGCCCCTGTCTTGCGGTCACTAATAGTGTTCCGTCGCTGCTCGAGTGGAACCGCAGGCTGGGCCCGAGGGGAATGTCCTGCGAAGCGACTTTGCCTGCCCCGGGGCCAGACGATGCTAATCTTAACTTTTGCTGCTAAAGGATTTTTGCATTCTCTGATGCTGCTAATGTTTATTTGATTTCGCTTTTGTCTGGGCTGCAGCAGGAACTGGGACAATGCTCACTCGGCCGGGTCACGGCGCAGGCTGGCTAATCCCGGCGCTAGGATAATCCTCTATTTAGACATGGCTCAGTCACAAGTCTAGACAATGGTCAGCGCCAGGCATCTCGATAAGCGTAATTTGTTTCCAATTGCGATCGGCCAAAAGAGCGTGATAATGATGCAATGTCTGTGCTTGACACATGTGGCCGGCCAGCACAGATTACCCTTGGCCATTTTCTAGGTTCTAGGTCAGCAAAAGTCTTCCTTTGCCCCCGGCAGACAATGAAGGAACAATGGACCACACCGCGGCAGGCAGAGATTCGCCTGGTCGGATCGCTGGCCAAGTAGCAAAGTTAAGGTCTCTGCTTTTGGTGTGGCCTAGGGATGGACTCGTGATTGGATCGTGGCGCCGAACGTTGGTCCATGGCGCTACGGGTAGTATCCAACGAATATGGAAAAGAAACTGGCAAGTTCCCACATCCAACGTGATGATCATCTCACTCCCCCTTCCCGTCCTACAGAATATGACGCCTCAGGCATCTGAATATTGAAGTCGATGTCGATGTCGATGTCGATGTAGATTTAGATGTCGATGTGGTCGATGTCGGTGCCATGCAGCTGGCTGAGCAGCGATTTCAATAATGTTATACAAACAATAAAGCCATTTGAGGGGCTGTGGCTATAAATAAATATTATTTTACTTATTTTAATTCATTTTTCATACTCGTACGATTGGGCCGAGCCTGGCATTTGCATAGCTCTTCTTTGTTGGCTAACAGAGCCATCAATTGTCCAACATCGTTCGGTTGAGATCTGCCCGATCCCAGTCGGGGGATCCATTGTTTGCCGTTCGCTGCACGTGTGGCGGGCACAAAAACTGTGCCTCACATATGAGCCGGAGCTGGGGAGTGGCCATTCTTAGTATTGATAGCGAGGCCCCACAGCCTTGGCACAAAACGGAGAAGTAAGGCGGCGCCTTGGTGAAGGTTGTGGGGAAACGTTGAATTAACTAAGAGTGCCTGAAGCAGATCTGACCGACAGATCAGAGCCAAAATGTTACACATAAATACAGTGATTACATTAAATCCTAAAGCTTGAACCTTTATTTATTCGCTTATGGTTTTCGTATTTTTATTTTTCAAGGCTTCTAAAGCTAAAGACCAAACTTTAATTGCATTTTGCTAATTACAAATATGAGTCAATTAAAAGTTTGTCAGCCATATTTCCAATTAGTTGTGTGAGCAATCTAAAAGTTTCCCCCAAGCTAACTTTATGTACAAAAACACAAGTTGAAATGGCAATTTGATGAGGATGAGACAATCTTTTCGGACTTGGTGTGCTGTTTCCACGGATTAAATTATTGTTAATTTCAATCCTTTATTTCTGATTTCTTAATTTCTATTTTCCTTTATTTAAATTGATTAATTTACAATAAATAAGTTGGAAGATGACAATTAAATGTATTCTCAATATGTACAAGGAAATTCTAATTTCATTTCAAGCAGATACCAGAATCAATCATATCCCCTTAAATCTCTGTTTAGTGAAATCTCAGGTACTACTACGATAACATACACAAAAGGCGCACCTTGAGTTGTAATTAAAAACAATGAGTGACCATTGTCCGAAAGAGAAATAACTGAGTGAAAAGATAGGAAGTCCAATAGAAGACACCAACCAGCAGAACCGGTGTAATAGAATAAAAGAAAGACATTATAATCACACAACAGTAGCGCAAATAAAGTGGAACTCCGGCTGAAAGATGACGCCCAAGAACTCCTCCCCCGGCCGATGTTAAAAGAAATTCGAGTGGACAGGGCTCTCCCGGGGAACTGGAACTGGGCACCGATAATATCACTTTAAGGTGATTCCCAGTGCATATTATGACAGAGATAAACATCGCTTAAAGCGGACAATGGCGACGCCGGCGACGCTGACGACGAGTGACCAACTTTAAAGGCCACTCTTGGCACTCGCAGAATGTAAATTCACCTCGAAACATTTTTTTTTTCTTCGTCTGCCAAAGGAAAGCCGAAAAAACTGCAAGAAAATGGAGGAAAGAAAAAGAAAATACCAGAGTAATAAGAAGAACAACTTGCGGACAATAAAGGTTAACTTAGGAAAGTTGTCCGCCGCCGTCGCCGTGCTGGTCAGTTGTTGGCGGTGCCGACGACCGCGCGAATCGATTTTTATCTCGGCGATAAGAAAGCGGCGGGGGCGCCCTGGCCGCGGAACACGGAACTATGTGCCCAAGTTAATGAGCCAGCCCACAAGTCACGGCCCGGTCAACTTTCTTAAAGGAAAGACGAAAATTTAAATTAGCCCAGACAGCAGTTTTGTTGAGTCCGGGGTCCGGGTCCGGCCGACCCGCCACGAAATGTATGCTCATGTGTAGGCATATGGGACGGGGAGACACCCGAAATAAGAAACTAACTGGAATTATAATTTAAGCGTGTGAAAAACCCATTGAATTGTGTGAAAAACTTAAAGATTTCCTTTTGTAGTTCTTAAATGTGTTCACATTTGAGTTCGCAGCAGTGCGAGTGCGAGCTGCGGGGGAACTGGGACTGGACTAGTAATCAGAGAATAGTGTGGGACTATGGGAATGTGTAGTTAACTGTATAAGTAATGCTCAGGCTTGAATGCGCAAGAGCGTTTGGGGTTAATGTGTGTGAATGACCAGGCCGAACCTCGAATAAACCTCCGAGATGCCGCATTTCTCCGGCCCTACATCGAAGGAGTAGTAATTATTTGCCTACAATAACGAGTGCTTCGCATATGTTAGTCAGAGCGACAGCAGTGCATCGTCGTCTACCCAGCGATAGGAAAGTACATAAGCTGCTCGTCTCGAGGGGCCGGGGAACTGAGCCCCAATGGGGGATGGGCTTGGCTTAGAGACTGAGAGCCCATTGGGGGAACAGGCATCGAGTGAGCGAACGTATGGGTGGGCGCTTAACTCTTATATGAGAACAGAGGTACATTATATAGGCAATGTGCGTACATACGTACATACGCAAACATTCGATAATACGGTGAGCGAGCTCTATATGTACATATATATAGCGATGTAAAAGTGTGTCCCTGCATGTACCGATTGTGGAAAATCAGCAGCGACAACGACTAACTTTTTCGTGGGCGTGTGGGCGGCAAACGAGGAAAAAAGGAAAACACCGCCCGTGGAAAAACTTTGGCTCATACGCGGGAGCGAGATAGATGACGATAACGATGACGACGACGCCGAGCAGATACGAGGGTGGAGGATGGAAAGGGGGCAAAAGGGGAGTAGCTGGGCACGGTTACGAGTGTGTATGTGCGTGTGCGCAGCGGCAGTCGCTGAATAATGGAGAAAATGAGAAAACTGTGGAGGCGAAGGGTGCTGCCCACGCACCCAGCGTCCTCTGATGAGTCCGAAAACACTTGTGGTGCCCAGCAAGTACATCGGCAGGATGGGAAAGTCTTAAGTTTTCCCTTGTAACTGCCGCGTATTTTCTTTAGACTTTCACTTTTCCCTCCTTTGTCGCCTCATAATGAACTAACTGAGAGGAGTGTGCGATAGGGGCGGCGATGCGGCCTGACCAGGGAATTGGACAGCACAAGGAACCAAGAGAAGGATAACTTAGTCAAGCATTTTAAGGAGCAGTTTATTATACAGATAATATTGCTCAAGAGAATAAATAGAAAGGGGAAAATAATACAATACGGATTGGGGGATTTTTACCACATGATAGGCAGTTTGGCATATCCGGACTGTGATTGTTGACTTTTTCTGAAGAAAAACAAAAAGATATACCTAGCAGAGGAAGCGAAGTAAAGACGAACCCATTAATGAAGATGGACAGAAATGAAGATGAGGGAAGAATGGGAGGCCAGGCAACAAAGCGACAGTTCAAAATTACTACGCAATCGCTTCAAAAAATTCCATCCCCTTTCCTGCCGAGACAAAGTACAAAGAATGTCTGGAGTTGGCTAATAAGAAGTAGCAGAACTTGGAGTATCCTAGGCAGAAGAAATTAATGAAAATATCAGAGAAAGGCGGAGAGGAGAAAGCAACCACCAAGCCCCCGAATGTCCACATATCCTTAACCCACCCCCGACTAAATCGTTATTTGTTTCCATGCCCAGGAAGTTATTTAAAAAACTCGCTATTGTCTTTTGAGCTCAAATTACAACTTAAGACAAACAAGGAAGACGGACATGACAGGCGCGTAGTGGGGGGATTGGGGTATGGGACTGGGCATGGGCAGGGCCATGGCAACGGTCTCCTGTTCTCAAGTAGATGCCGTCCAGGGATATTGCTAGGAGCAAGACAGCTGCTCTCGGGACGAAAAATGCTTTGGTAAACAATATTAATGAATAAACTGAGATAGTGGAGAGCAGTAACAGCGCCAGAAAGACGAAGGGAAACAACTTCAGCTATGCCAACTGTCTGGCAAAATTGCACAGTTGACACGGTGAAGAAAAGGGGCAATGCTGAGAATGAAAATATATTTAATAACGAAGACGGACAAGGCAAGAATGTGATAACATGAAAATAACTGGTCGAAGGATATAGCATCTATGCACGTAACGCACAGCCTTCATAATGTCTTTATTTTTATCCTATATAGTATGTGCAGTCCTTCTTATGGCACTCGGTTAGACATCATTTGCTAGTTCTGTTTTTGTCAGTTTCAATTTCAGTCCCTAGCCCGTAACAGGCCACATTAAAAATATCCTGACCAGGCCCGCCGCGGAGGCTGACATTGTCAACAGTTGCAAAATGAAAATGGCGTTGACGGCGAGAGCAGCAAGTGACTTTTTGTACCCAGTACTCCTAGATGGAAAGGGAATATTGGATACATGACAACAAACTATTATATACAGTTCAACAGTATCAAAAGCAGCATATATCTACTAAGGCATTTCATATAATGAATCTGGTGACACCCATATAAAGCGGAAATCGAAAGAAATGTATTACCAACGATTTCTAAAGACTGCACGCAGTCCCTAAAAAGAAAGCATTCTTTTAACAAATCCAGTACCGGGTACTTCATAATCGAAATACTGGAATATGGCATACTTATTGTTTATACTTTTGCCTACTTTTTGCTGTTGCTGTTGATGTTTGCCATGCATATCCTTATTGCTAGACGTTAGCGCGAGCGTCAGAGGTGGCAGCGGTGCGTCCACTTGGCCCACACAGAGAAGGACTCCCTCCTGGAAACTTTTCTTAGCCTGGCAGAGGAGGAATGGGGGTCTACGTGCCTGCGCTGCATCAGCCATGGTGCAGCCCCAAATCCCGCCATCTCCTGCCTCTTCGCCTTCGTCTCTGTCTCCGCCTTGTGGAGGCCATCTCTCACTACCCGGCGAATCGCTCGCTTGTTGCTTTTGACTCCCCGGCGTATTTCTTGGGCAAACTTTTCTCGCACTTGCCGTCTCGCTTCCTTGTTGGCCCTGTCTTTGTCTCTCCCGTTGGCCCGCCACTGCCGGCTTCCTTTTTATTTTCTTTTAATCATATTTAATTTTTTTAGCTTTTTCATTCTCGGGCCCTTTTTTCTCCTCCATTTTTTCTCTTCTCTGCCTGCTTTTCTGGCGCGTTTTCTCGGGGCTGCTTGGCAACCTGCTGCTGCTTTCTGGGCGCCTGTTCCACCGCTGGACTTGGCCGGCCATCCAGCAGCCACAGCCACTGTCTTGCTTGTCTTGGAAGCGTTGGGTCGCCTCCACCCGTGGTCAAGTTGTATTTACACTTGTAGCGCATTGATTTTTTCAGTCTCCTCTTCGCCTTTTTCTGGCACTGTCCGCTGAGTAATGGCTTTGTTTTTTAAGGGCTTTGTTTTTATGCGTTTTCTTCTGCAGACATTTTTTTCTTGCTTCTCCCGTTGTCTTCGCCTTGTCAACTTTTGGCCAGACTTTTGAGTTGGCTGGCAGGTGGCTGTGCTACCAGAAAGGGGCGGATGACCAGCGTCTGTCCCCCTCTCGATTTGGCGTGCCTTCTGACTTTTTCCGGAATGGCTTACAAGTTTTAACCATACTTAAATATATGGTTTCCCACAGTTCATGTATGGAACTATACAGATAGATAAAGACATTGATGAATTACTTGCCTAAGGGTTGAAGGGGAAATGGGACATCCCCAAACATGGCTTAGAAAATTACATTAATAGAAAAGGGTTGCGAGCCACCGAGAAATAAAGAGCTCCGCTGAGATGCCGCGGCCACCTGATATCTCGTTAACATGCATCAATAATGACCCAATCCCAAGAGCATCATCCCCATTCCCGTTCCCGTTTTTAGCCCCTTGGCGCTAAAGAAATTACTCGCAGATAGAAGCTCTCGAAACACGCTCCGCCGAGCCACTGGCAACGGACAGTGGACGGCGTACGGCGGCTTCGGCCAACTTGTGAGCTCTTAATTAGTAAATGCTGCCCATTATGGCGGCTCCAACGCTGCCTTCTCCGCACTCCACAGTCCACAGCCCGCCCCAGCACCGCCCACGCCCTCCACAGAACATCTCGAGTGGCAAACAGACCAGAAAGCTTCATCGCTTGGCGGGACTCGTATATAACCCATACAAAGGGAATTTCATACATTTCATAATTATCAGGCGAGTCAAGAACCCCTTTATCACAAGCAGGCGCACCTACTGCTCCTGCTGCTGCTCCTGCCATCCACTACACCCCCAAGGACCTCCCACACGACGCAACCCCTCTATGTGCTCGGGCGGCCAAAGGATAACGAAGAAGAGTGAAGAGTGGCCAGAGAGAGAGAAAGGGCGCATCTCCTTCCCCTGCCACTGCATCGCTCTTCACAAGCGCGCTCATTTTCGCGAGCGTGAAAAATTGAGCAACCAAGGAAAATACGGGAAAAAAGAAAATATAGCTGCGTTCTGGGCCGGAGACATGCGCACGTGTGCCGCGGAAAACGCGCGCGGAAGGGGTGGGAGCGAAAAGTGGGAAACGCGAACTCGGGCAATGAAAATGTAAATTTTCACTCGGTTTCTGCAGCCAGCACCACGCAGGCAGAGATCCTGGCAGAGACACGGACAGAGACAGAGACGGAGGCAGAGGCAGAGCCGCAGCAGCCGCTGTTGCGAGCAGACCGCGGCAGGCACGCGCTGCATATGGCGACTTGGGTTTTGGAACAACAGGAACGGCAGGCAGGCCAGGCACTCTGCTCACTCGGATTGAAAATCGAAATAGTTGGGAACGCAATTTGCATAATTTCCAAATAAATCCCCTCAAACGAACGCAGCGAGGAGGTGCATCCGCTTGCCGGCACCGGGACTGGGACTGTGCCACCCCTTGAATCAGTTCCCATTCTCTTTTTTGTTGTAAGGTGTAAAAAATGTGTAAACGTATCCTTTATTTGTCCTTTGTCCTGGTTGAACTGCATTTGCATATGAAACGCAGCACTTTCGTGCGTTGAATCCTCGCATTTGCATAATCGATGCGCGCATGCGTGCAGTTTTGGTTTTTCTGTTCGCAATACGATATGATTTCCACCCCTCAGATTGAACAGATCTAGTTCCGACATGGGTGGGTTAGCGACATATTGCAATCCGCATGGCATATCTGCGTGGATCTCAGATGGATCGGAAATTAGTCTACTACCGTTATGGTAGTTAATCATATTCAGTTCCGAGATCGTGTCCCTCTTTGGCAGTGATCAGGAATGTATTTATAAATTCCTTAGTATGTAATAATATTACATACCAATATGTCCCTTTACTTGGAAATAACAAAACTTTACTTAACTTCAAGAGCAAGTTCGGTCGCATTATCACAATGGCATGGGATGCAGGAGCAAAGCGGAGCAGCCGAGACAAAGGTGCGACTCGCCCAGAGCCTAGACCAAAAGTGGGCGTCACAGTAACGGAGGGTTCCTCCGCTCCCCAGGCTCCCCCGATGAAATACAGCCAAAGAAGGGCGCAAAGTAAAAATCGAAGAAAGACAATTAAAATTTATGGCGAAAGCGGAGCGTTGGAAACAAAGCGCAGGCAAACAAATCATAAAATGCAAATGAACTGCCAAAGAGAAAACAGAATTAAGTGCAAAGAAGACACACAGAAAAGCGGACTCTCCGCTACACAAAAATAAACCAAAATGAAAGGAAGCAAATAAGGTAATAGCCTAGAAGGATTCCAAATAGGACACAGACATCCCTTGGGGCTCACACGTAGTAGGAATAGATACAGAAATGGGTACCAAGACCTCTGGTAATCTCTATAGAATATCGATATGGCGCGTAGAGTTGGCACAATCCCTCCGTCTTTCCCATACGTCAGTCATACGCTCTTAGGATCCCGACATCGACCAATGTCTGGCCTCGGCTGACTCCGACTAATCCATCCGAGCACATATGTGGGCGTGTGTATATACGCATGTCCTGTGTGCCGTATCCTGCCCTGCGTCCTATGTACTGTGTGTATTGGTGAGCGAGCGAAGAGATTCGTGCCAACAAATCGAAATGTTGCAAAAACGTGCTCATATGGCCCACACACAACAGGGCAGGGCACACATGCACAGGCACCCTCCGCCTGCCGCTCGGAATTTCCCGCAACCGCTTTTCCGATTTCCACAAAAATCGCGCTCAGCCGGGGGTTGGTTTTTCCGAACTTCGCGATGTGCCCGTACATACAGTCATTTTTTTGTTTTCCATTTCTCTTTCGCACACATGCCGGCGAGAGCGAGAGACATTTGCACACACACACACATAGGTTCTGCGTGCGCTATGTGTGTGTAATATGTTGTGTATATGATTTTTTTTCTTTCCTGTGGCACTGCGCCAACGCCGAGGTCCTGGCGCTCCACGCTCCACTCTCCGAGCTCGGGCTACTATGTAAAAGGCAGCTCGCATGCATGCCATGGAAATAGATAACATATTAAAAACTGAGCACATGCGACAGGGACGGCAACAGCGCAGCGGCAGAGCAGCGACAGCGCCGCTGGAAAAGCCTGAAAAGCTGCGCTGCGGCTTTCCCGGGCAGATGAGCAGCAGAAGAGTTGTGCATGTGTGGGTACACAGATACACCCCCACGTACGTTGTTTAGGTCTCTCTCTCTCTTTCTCTCTGACTCTTCGCCCGTCTCGCTTGCTGCTGGCTGCTCTCTCGCTGTCTCACTCGCTGGCTCACTGTGCCACTTTCCCCATTCGACAGTGGGAAAAACTCAACTCGCAGCTTTGAAATTTCCATAAGCTGACAAAAAAGGGATATGTTGACGGCGACTACGACGTCGACGTCGAAGCTGACGGCGGCCGAGGCGCCGGCGTTTTCGGGGGCCCGTTAAAAAATGTTACACTCACGCGCAGTTTGGCGCCCAACGTGTGACAACTGTGAGCTGTGAGTGAATAAGCGCGGGGTGGGCGTCCTTCCACGTCCTCCCTGCTCCTGCTGTTGTTGTTGTTGTCTGGTGGTGGCTATTACTCTTTACGGGGATTCCGGGCCTCCACATGAGTGTGTGTGTGTGCGAGGGGGACGACTTTGGTTGGTGTGCGTGTGTTTTCCGCTCTTTCGTGCTCTTTTTTGCTCCTGTCGTGTCGCTTCGGTTCGCCTCGTATCGGTCGGCTCGTCCTCGGCTTCGGCTACGCATGTGTATGCAAATGTATTTCGTATACACATATACATAATAAATTTTTTTCGGTGTACGTGACGTGCGAGGACATCCTCGCCGACGCCGCCTGCTCCTCCTGGTGTTGTGATAAGGGAAAATATATATTTTATATGATGAAGGAGTAAGGACGCCGGCGTCTCTGCCAGCGCCGCTGCCTCGGCGGGCTTCGCTGCCAGCCCCTGCAAACCCGATCCGACAGAGCTTCGTCCAGCCGAACGGAACGCAGTTTTAGCATCCTCCTCATGTGTTGCTGTTTCGCAGGCTCCGGCTGTTTGTGGCCCGCTGCTCATACGTGTGCGCGTATGGGGGTGGCGACTCCTGGTGGGGAGGGGGTGGTCGTGGGGAGCAGCAGCGCGTGTGTGCCGTCGCTGCCGCCGTTGCTGCTGCCGCCGTTGCTGCTGCCGCTACCGTTGGCTGCGGCGCAGTTGCTGTGTTTTTTCGGCCCGGCCGACATCATTTGAATTAGTCGCTTCGTGACGTTTGAACGGTTCGAGACATACACGCGACCAACACACAAGCTTGGCATTACCCGTTACCCGTTATCCGTTTCCCGATAGCCGTTAACCGTTACGATGTTCAGCGGTCGTCTGTAACGCCGCCGCCGATATTTAACTCGATCGAAAAGTATGTTTACCAATTAAATGCTCATATGTCAGAGACAGTTTAAAGTAAAGAAACAAAGGATTATCTAGTGCTTTTAAAGGACATTTTACCTACAGAATACGGACCAAGTTTACAAAGTATTTACAAACTTCCAAAAGTTAGTTCATTATTTAAAAAAAAAGATTTTTTTAGAAGTATTTTTGAAATATTCTCACATTTTATCGAATGGTCTTGATGGGTCTTGATTAATTGGTCTCAATAGAGATCGCATCCATTTTAAGCTTTCGGATTATTTTCCATCTTCCATTTAATTTAATCCTATCCGATATTTAAGTTATATAAACGCAGAACATTTATATCAGTTTGCACGTTTAATTCTGCCCAACCAGTTAATGATGGTAAAATAAACTTCCAACCGAGTAATTTTTTGTTTGCAGTGTTATGAGTATCGCGCCTATCATAAATAAACATGTGCAAAACATTTTTAAACGAAACCCAAGCCGAGTTCCTCGAAAATTGCCAAATTAAAGGATCGGCGTAGCCATATAAACACACAAATGGGCCACAAATTGACCTGTCAGCAGCCATTTAGGAGAGAAATAGGTGGCCCGTCGATATCTACCTGTGCCTCGGCTGGCCTGCACCTTGTTCTGTTTATTTGTTGTATGTGTGTGTCTGTCAACATACACGATCACGCACCTGATTATCACAAGGCCGCCTCTGGGTTCTCCCGAGTGCTGGGCACAGACTATGTGAGAGCGATGCCGAGCAGATCCTTCCGCTCCCACCCCGAAACACACATGCACACAACGTGTGGTGCGTGGTGTCTGAGGGGTGAGTGTGTGTGTGTCGGGTGTGCGGGGTGTGTGGTGAGGGCCGCTCGCTCATAGGTGCATTTATTTGCATAGATCTGGTTCAGTTTGTTGCAAACCCTCGACAGGAACGTGTTGCGATCGAACGGGCTACGCGGCAGTGACACCCCAGACTCGTTAGAAATTTAAAGTTCAAATTAATGTTTTTGTGATCATAGAATTTTGTGAAAGGTATTAAAGTGAAGACTGTAAGCACGCAGAAAAACTAAAGAGTGCCAGTGCAAACCAAAGAATAATTAGTTTTTTAAAAAGAGTTGACGGATATTTGAGATTGCTTGAAGTTTGGTGTCATCAATGGTACGTAAGATTAAAGGCTTCTCAGATGCTTAAAAATCCATTGATTCAAATAGTTAGTTTGTGGAGCCTCTGACTTAAGTAGGCAAATATTTTAAACCCATCCGGACTTAATGTGAGATCCTTGGCCACCTTCCACTGACTTGACTTACTTTGCCATTAATTAAAAAACTTGACGGTCTATCTTCTCGGCGCTCCACTAACTTGCTTTTACCTGTCGCCACTCTAAAGCAAAATAAATAAATAAAAATGTTGTCTCAGCTGCCGCAAACCGCAAATGAGTTACGAGCAAAAAAAAAAAAAGAGTGAAAAGGAGTAAACCAAGCTCGAGCGCCTAGCAGTTCGCTGCTAATTGCACATTGTTGCATTCGAGCGTGGTTATCCCTTGCCTCTGGTTTCGGTTTCGGTCCCTTCAACAGCAGGTCCTGGCGTGGAGAAGCATGTGTTAATATGCGGTTTCCAGCCCCAGCCCCCAACCCAACCACTTACCAGACAGCGAGCAGGACGAGCCAAAGATGCAGAGAGAACGGCAAATAAAAATGTTTATTTTGCCTGCGCTCCTACCAAAGTTTTTTAATTTTGCCCCAAGAAGTCAGTGCAAGGGATTCGGAAGTTTCCTGTGCGGACGTAGACACAGTCAGGCAGCTGGTGACTCTTTTTAAAATTCACACACGCTAGAGTTTAGAGCGTACCAGGGCAGGGGTGCTAGACAGTGGCTGAATTAATTAGACAAGAAGTGGCAATGACACGCCTGTGAAGCCAGCTCTGACTTTGGTGAATTTCGGGAAATTCGAATCAAAATGTCAATTTGATCCCTTTTCCATATTTAAGAATCAAAATTAATTTGTCAATAGCGATCAAGGAGCAGCAAAAGTAATGGCATTGGCCACGTTATCTCCGCTTTCATCCCACTGTGCCTGGTTGCCTTGTTTTGTTTTTGGGGCATAGTTAAGCAGAAACAAAACAAAGCAAAATCCGAGGCAGACGCATGCTGGGTCTGACGGGAGACGGGACAGAGCCATTATCACACATCACACATCTGCATGTGATATCCTCGAGGATATGCGACACGACACGTAGCAACTGTGATTGCTACACCTTGGCTCTGTTGTCCCTGCTCGTCAGCTCCCTTCCTGCCGGGTCTTGTCTTTTTGGCAGCCATTCTCTGGCTCCACAGCTGGAAAAATGATATATGCCGCGACTCATTAACATATTATCACACGGCACACACTTCAGATATGCCTCGCAGCATATGTCATGAATACGAATACATTATGCCCGGCATTATCCTTAAGCTCTGCTTGTTCGTCTCCCACCTAATATCCCCTCTCTCTCGCTCTCTCTCTCTCTCTCCCTCTATTTTTCTAAACAGAGAAGCGGAGCGCTCAGCACGTGACTGGAACGGGGCATGTTAAAGGACGCCGACCAAAAGCTGATTAAACGCCGCCAACTGACGTCGCTCCCCATGACCGAATTCGCCCGTCAGGTGGCGCCCGCACAGCTGCCCCTGCCCCTGCCGCTGCAACTGCCGCTGCCGCTGCCTATGCCCATGCCGCTGCCCCTCCTGGCCAAGACTCCGGGCAGCGACCACGCTCCCATGCACTCCACGCCACCCACGACACCGCCCACGCCGCCGCCCCTGCCCCTGAACATGAGTCAGACGGCAGCGGGAGCGCCAGAAGCGGCGACTCCACCAGAGCACAGTCCGCCGGCCACACCGCCCACAGGAGGAGTAAGTGGCGCCAACTCGGCGCCGCAGGATCACTACAGTCTGCGCTGGAACAACCACCAGAACCACATCCTGCGAGCCTTCGACGCTCTGCTGCAGACCAAAACGCTGGTAGACGTGACCCTGGTCTGCGCCGAAACCTCGATCCGTGCCCACAAAATGGTCCTCTCCGCCTGCTCGCCCTTCTTTCAGCGCGTTTTCGCGGAGACGCCCTGCAAGCACCCGGTGATCGTTCTCAAGGACTTTCGCGGCTGGGTGGTGCAGGCTATTGTCGACTTTATGTACCGTGGCGAAATCAGCGTTCCGCAGCAGCGACTTCAGACTCTCATCCAGGCCGGGGAGTCGCTGCAGGTGAGAGGACTTGTGGAAAGCTCTGTACCGGAGCACACGCCCACGCCGGCAGCCTCGCCCGACGACTTCGCAATGCTGGACACCTCCATGCTGTCCTCCAGCTTTGAGGACGAGTCGCCTTCGATGGTGCGGCCATCGGCAGCCGGCAAGCTGATGATGTCCTCCGCCCGCCTATTCGGCAGCGCGTCAAACGCCATGGCGGCGCTCAGTCTGCGCCGTAAGCGGGAGCAGGAGTGCGACCGTGAGCTAGAGAGCGACCAAGAACTAGGCGGCAGTTCGCCCATGCCGCGTCGCAAGCAAGCTCGCCCACGCCGTCGCTCCGGCGATGTTCCCCACGACTTCGCCCTGAACAAGACCGAGGCGGAGCCACTGCAAACTGTGATCAAGCACGAGCTCCTAGACCGAGCGGAAAGGGATCACGACGAGGAGAATGATCAGGATCAGGATCGGACCCACAGTGAGGCGAAGGAAAGCGGATCCACGTCAACGGAAACGACGATAGAGCAGGCCAAGGACAAGCACACGCTTAAGCCAGAGGGACCCGATCAACCCCATGAGCTGGACGACGACGATGACGACGAACAGGATCAGGAGGAAGAGGAAGAGGAGCAGGACATTGAAGAGCTTATTCACACGACCAACGAGCTGAGGCGACAGGCTGCAGTGGCTGCTGCCAATGCGGCCGCCATGTCGCCCAGCCCCTCGCCCTGTCCCAGCGACGGACCCGAGGATCTCTGCACCACCAAGAAGGACAAGGACGGGAACAGTGCCACCGCCAGCGGTGCCCACTCCTCCGACTGCGAGTCCAACAACAACAATAACAACAACAGCAGCAAACTGCAGGACAACAACCAGCGAATCATGTTGTCCCTGAAGGACATCCGCCAACTGAACGCCAATCCCAACCCCACGGCCATCCACACTCCTACCAGCTGCTCCGGAGGCAACAACGGTATGCTCAGTTTTCCACCGCCCGGTATGCGGCCACCAGGGCTGCCGGATAGCCCGCCCTGCCACATGGAAGCTCTGGAGGCGCAGATGCACGCTGCTGCAGCTGCTGCCGTGGCGGCTGCAGGCGCCGGAGAGCATCCCTTCCATCACATGGAGCACCAGATGGAGATGTCCCTGGCAGCAGCGGCGGCAGCAGCTGCCATGCACCAGAGGGACCCGCGGGATCCCCGCGATCCGCGGGACCACAACGCATTTGCCAGCAACCTGCTAGGCCCAATGGGGATGCCCCCTTTTGGGGGACCCAACGGTGGGCCCCCGGGCAGCAGTGGTCCAGGAAGCGGATGTCCTGGCCAGGCGGCTCACGAACGGTTAGAGGAGAGCATGAACCGACTAAGCAAGGAGCTCGGCAAAGAGTTCGGCAAGGACTTTGGCAAAGAGTTTGGCAAGGAATTTGCCCCGGCGTCGCCGATGAGTCTGCCCGGACACTTCAACCCACCGGATGGACCAACGCATCCGCCTTCGCCGCTGCCCTTCCCCGGCATGTCCTCGGCGATGACGCTGACGCCACCGCACAGTAAGTAGCCATCCCTGGTTTGAATCTAATTTCGTTTGACTTCACCCAAAGGGTCACTGGGTTATCGGCCTGTCTGTCTGTCACCGCCCAGCGGAAGTCTTTAATAACGCCAGCTAACTTTCAGCTGCTCACGTACCAGAGTCCTCATCCCCATCCTCCATCCTCCGCGTCCCTTTGACATGTTTGCCTGCCACTCCGACGCAACTGGAGCTGAAGCTGGCGTCGAAATGCAACATGTGGCCTCTGTGCGACATCAAAGTGTCGTCAAGTATCCTTCGAGAAGGACTCTTGCATTTGCACGCTTCCAAAGCTGTCGCAAAGCCCCTAAGCATATTAAGGCTCCTCTGGCTCTTATGTCCTCCATCTGCCGATGCCATGTGGACGACCGACCGGTGGAGAGACCCAAACCGCGCCTTGACTGCATTTTAATGGAGCTGGGAGCGGGGCTTTCAGTGCTTCCGAACCTGTCAATCCCCAGTTTTCTTTCCTTCTACTAATTAAGTCATAAAAAGTTTCGCTGCTGACAGCTCATAAGAAATATGGAAATGCAATCGCATAGGCAATGGGCCTCCTAATAATTTGACAGTTTCGCAAACCCCCAGTACGTTCTCCGTTCTCCGTTTCTACTGAAATCTGTCCCACAACTCGGTCTGGGAAGAGCCCAGTCAGAGCAGTTTGCGGTTGAGTCCCAGGCTGGAACTGCAGTCGAAGTAAATTCAATTGCGTTTTATATGATTTTTTATATTCATGTCACCCGGAGTCAGGCGAAACAAACGCAAACACAAATTGAGGTGCAAAGGTCGGAAAAGGGCGGTTGGCTGGGTTGGGTGAGCTTCCGACGTTGCGTGCAGAAAGCGCAAGAAATTTATGTTGTGTCTCCTCGAACATGTGAGGAGAAGTTCCGGAGCGGGCTGAGTTCAAACTGTCAGCAGACGTTTAGCGAAATGACTTTTAAGTTGCCTGGCTGCCGGCTGCCGGCTGCCAAGCAGGGGGGAGGACCAGCCCGCCTCCCTCGCCCATGTGTTGTGTTTAAAGTATGCCAAAGCGCGCACAACTTAAACCTTTTGGCAAACAACTTTGGCAGCGTCGGCGGCATAAATAAAAATACGAAGGCGACGTCTCGTGGCCGGGCTGCCCCTGCCCCTGTCCTCACCTCGGTCTGAGCCCTCACCCAACTTTGCATATAAGTCGCGCGATATTCATATTAATAATATCCGTTTGGGGAGGCCCACGCCGAGCAGAGCTACCGACAAGGACCAGGACCTTCACCTGGGGAGGCAGGCGGGGCGGCCGAATGCAGGCGAGACGCGCGCACACAGGATATAAAATAAATTAAGGCACAAAAATATGAAAAATTGTACGAAAATGCCGAGTGGAAGTCAGGCAGGAAGCGCAATACCTTTTAATGCGACAAAAATTTCAGCCAACATATCAGAGCAAGGACTGCGACTGAGACTGCGACTGCCGCGGAATGGGTGAAGCGAGCAAAGCGCACCAAAGTCGCTTCGTATTCGAGCAAATCGCTAACTACTGCATAAACAGGCTGCAGGCAATGAGGGATCCAGCCAAGGATACGGTGGAGCAAGGAACAGTGGGTCTCGACTTTCTTTTACCCTGGAGATTTAGGAATATTAAATTCTATATGCCAACTGTTAGCAGCGTACATCGCTTGTCTTAGGTGCAGCTCGTACCGCTCCGTTTGACTGGCAACTTATACCGCTAACCGCCGAGTCCCTAGTCAAAACACATCAGCATTTCGTTAGGAACTGATTCTTTATTTGGCGCTCACGCTTTTTTATAGCGGTTTTCACTTATATACTAGTTACAGATTCCTTATGTATAATCCCAGCTAGGGGTTATCTATGCTAGATAGTTTTTGGACATTCTTAGACTTTCCAGGGGTTCACAAGAGGATATTGTGTATTCTTAGATCGGTATATATGTGCGTGCTGTTACACTTGATTACATGTACATATGTATGTATATATGTTGACAAAAGCGCAGATGCTAGCGCATTTGTATACTTTATAAATCTTATATATTAGTGTGTGTATTCTTCTCACATTATTTCTTACTGATAGGCGGCGTGTATATAATTAGACTACTTGAGCCCTTTATCTGCCTGTGATTTCCAGCGGTTCTTTGGGTGCGGACAATTATGCATGTTCACCTTTTTGAACACCAACAAAATATTAATTTTTACTGAATCAGGTATTTTGTTTAAGATATTCGACCTCAATTTTATATGGTAAAATTATAAATTAATAATTTGAAAGACATAATAGAAGAAATTTTTTAAATAAGATCGAAGAGTTAGGTGCGAAAAAGTGTCTGTCTTAGACCCATGCTACCCAGTGTGGTTTTCAAGGCGCCCCTCATACCTGACCGGGAGCTTGGCAGACAGTCCTGAAAGAGATTTACCACCGTTTGTCGTTCTCCGTTCGCTGTGCGTCGTTCGTATAAAGAATGTGATTTATTTTTTCTGCTGAAATATTTTCGGCGTGAAAATCATTGAACTAATAGCCTGTGACATGTGGTGGGGGCGGTGGAGTCTATCTGCTCGAGACCCTTCAGGATTTTGAAAGAGAAATCCACTAATTTTGGGCGCCGTCAAAGGAAGTGGGGGAGAAAAGAAAGCGCATTACGTATACGCCGCGTGTTGTAATGTCTACTTCAGAGCACAGAGTCAAACAATGTGCGCTCGTTATTTGTGTCATTATGCTGCAGATACAACACATCCTCGAGACACAGATTCAGACACAGCCAAGGATACGGATACGGATAAGTCCCCTTATTCATATGCTCGAGCATTGTCTTCGCCCCCCGTCGTCGTTGTGTGTGAGCTCGTCTGTTGATGGGTTTGTTTGCATCTTGGAATCCGCGCGCGACTTATGAAATCATTCAGCACAATGTCAATATTATGCGTTGGCTGAAGCTCCTTCGGTTGTCCCGCAGCCCGCAGCCCTCAGCTCGCCTCATCCAATTGTTTCACTCATGTGGAGAAGTGCACTTCAAGCGTAAAATATTAATAGAATAACGACTTGCCATTGTTTACTATCCGGTCGGAGCCGTTTCTCGGAGTGTGCCCGCGTCTATTGTCTCCGAGGCTAATAAGCTTCAGTGGGCTGGAAAATGAGTCGCTTATGCTGATTTGCGCGGCTGCAGTTATTCTTATATAAGCCAGTGCAGCGCAGTGTGTTTTAAATATAAGTTATTCGCCTGGCTATTTGCGTAGGCAATCAATAACTCATCGTAATATGTTCTTTTTTTCGCAGTGTTTGGCCTGGACTCGCCACTCGGACTGTTTCCGCCCGGAATCGATCCCGGAAAGCTGTACAACCCCCTGATGGAAATGAGCGACCCGAGGGACATGCCCGGTGGGCCGCCGCCGTTTCTCAAAAAGAAAAGTAAGTACAAGTAGCCCCAGAAAAATAATCGTACTTGCACAAGAACAAACTTTCGCCAAGCCGAGCCGAGCAAACAACTAATTAACCCCTGAAACAATTGCGAACTCAGGCAAGGGAACAAGCAACAGCCAACAGCCAGCAGCCAACACCTCCCCGCCTCCCGAAAAAGGTTCGAAATCATTTCGACATGATTGGCGTCGATCACGTTGAGGCAGTCGAGCTTGTAGGCCGATCGGTTCCGTGCCTGGCTGCAATACTTCACACCTGACTGATTGATCTCGCTGCAGAGTTCAGGCCGCGTCTTCTACCTTTGTGCCTCTCGCATTTGATCTGCTGCACTCTGGCTCACGTATTTGAGCCGGGGGGCAGTTGGAAAACACTTTGGGCCCCGGAATCCGGATCGATTGTGGGTAATTGAAGAGCAAATAGAAAGGGTCATAGCCAGTCTGGCCAGTAAGTGGCTGGGCTAAACTGTAACTGATTGTATTATCCCCAGATTTGTTACGAAATCATATTTAGTTGGGGCATATCCCATTTCTCATCCCACATCCCCGAGAGTCCCCTTTCGAAGGCGAGCATTTGCAGAAAAACTCAGGCAATCAGTTCGCTTAGCCGCATTCTATGCCTCCACCCCATTCCACATCCTCCGATCCGTTCCAGATGCGATCACCGATCACCGATCGCCGATCGCCGATCGCCGATCACTGATCACTCGTGCGATCATGTGAGGCGGCAAATTTGTTTCTGCGGTTTTCCTGTGCGCCGATGTAATCGCCGAGTCGTTCGAGAAATGGTTTGTTTGTTTCTTTGTTGGTTTCTTCAATGGGGCAACATGTGCACCTATGCATATCGCAGCGTAAACGTCGCTTTTTCTGATTGACAAATGGGCGAAGCGAGGCGAGGCGAGAGGAGGAAGTGAAACCGAGACACTCGCAGCCTTATGTTTCTATCGCTTTTTGCCCGGTTCACCTGCGGCAGCCAGTAAAACCTCAGAGATAATAAAGTTTTTATTCGTACATATGTATGGTTCGTGGGGAAATCATAATAATTTCACATTTTGTGTAAATGTGGCTCAGAATACAATTGTTGCCAAGTGATCGATAGATGGGAAGTGAACGGATCGAAGGGGGATAGATGTGAAGATAATCTACATGTGAGCCATTTGCTTTGACAGTTCACCTGACAGTCGAGCGGCGTTGATAGGTTAAGTGCTTGGCTATTACCGTCTTTTATTTATTAACATTTTCAATATCCGATGCATGTAGGTCGGAGCTGGAGCTCCGCCAGATTCGATGAAAATTTGGGAGCTTGGGACTTTCGAGCCGTGAACTATTTGCCCGCCTTGCAAGCGTCGCTCAAAAGTTAATTGCTTAATTTTCTGCTGCTCAATAAACCATCAATCGAAGCAGTAACAATACCCGTGTCGTGATCATATGTTGGGAATACCATCCAGGGGCCCAGGGGGAGAAGAGCACCCAAGGAAGATCGGCCAAGTGTTATCTAATCTGTATCTTCGAGCGTGCTGAGCGACGTCGAACGTCGGAATTACAAACACAATTACAACAATGTAAGCCGGCAAATAAAACGCAAATCTGGCGTATAGCACGATATTCTTTATTGCAAATCTGCAAAACCCGTTTGCCAACTGATACCAATCGGGAGCAGGAGCCGAAGCCGGAGCCGGGGAAGCTCTACACTCACAACTTCGATGCGAATGCGATCCCTCGTGCTCTGTGGCCGCAATCGTGTGGGTGTGATTAACTGATTTGTTCACATTCATTTGTTCATTCGCGATTGTTTTTTGTTTTTGGTTTTTTGTTTTGAGCTCCGTCTGCGAAACGTGATTTGCGATTTGTACCAAATTCAAATTTCGTTTATGTGAAAGCCCGATGCGGCAAACTCGACTAACAGTTTGTCTGTTGGAACTTCATTAGCCTGGCTACACACTCCGAGCGACCAGGTATTTTCAGCATTTTCCTTTTCACCGGAATCGAAGGGTCAGACCTTGCTTGTGACCCAGCAACTGGAGGCACAGGCCCCGGTTTGCAACCTCCCAAATAAAGGAAAATTCATATGATCAGGCCGAGGCCGAGGCAACAGCGGAATTAACAGTGAACCGAAGCCACACATTCACCGGCATTCCCTTCCACTCTGCCTTCATTGTCGAGCAGCCAGAAAAGGGTTCCGAAGAAAGGAACCTGTGGCTTCGCTGGCGCTCTTGCTGGTGCTGGTGCTGGTGCTGGAGCTGGTGCTGGTGCTGATGCTGGTGCCGGTGCCTGTGCCGATGCCAGGCGATATCTGAGGATCTAAATTGAGTTTTAGCGGCGCATGTGACGCCGCAGCCGCTGCACACTCGTAATTTGCATACCGAGGAGAGCCGGGTCAGGATGGGAACCTCCACAGCGTTCGCCTTTCTTCGTTGCCATTGCTGTGCCTTTGCAGTGCCGAATGATCTCCCAGAATAGGTGCCACACAAAGAATCGTAGCAGGGTGTGTACGAGCTGAAGGCAAGACGAGGCTGCCCAGATCCCAGACAATGGGTGACTTTTCAGCAAATTTGTCTAGGCAGCATATGAGGCCAGGAGAGATTGAAACATTAGCAGATGTAAGCGAAGCGATAAGCTCGTGCTCGTGGCGCCCATGTTCCCCTCCTTTGCGCCTTGAGAAGCTCAAGTCCTAATCCACTGTCTCCCCCTCTTTTTTTGCAGTGCCGCGGCCAAAGGGACAGCACTCGGCGCCGCGCGGTGGACCACCTCGCTCCTGGACCAACACAGAACTGACGGAGGCACTGCAGCATGTGTGGAACAAGAAGATGACCACGTCGCAGGCCTCGCGCATCTTCGGCATCCCGTACAACTCCCTGCTCATGTACGTGCGCGGCAAGTACGGGAAGAGCCTGAAGCTGGAGCAGCTGCGCAAGGACTGCATCAGCGGACCACCCATCGAAATGCTGCAGATGGGGATCAGCGGAGGCAGCGGGGGAGGAGGCAGCAGCTCCAGCAAGAGCGAGAAGAGCAAGGAGCGCAAGGAGAAAGACAAGGACAAGGGCTCGGGGGGTAACAACGGTTCCGGTGGAACCTCGAATGCCTCAGGCGGAGGCCAGTCATCTGGCAACGGTTCCTCCATGCCGCATCCCAGTGAAATGGGCTCCCTCGGACCGCTGGACCTGGAACTTGGATTACCACTGGGTCCCCCTGGGGGCCCGCGGAGCAACAGTTCTGAGCCCGATCTTCTAAGTGGCCCCAACGCCCTCTTCAATCCTTTCAACCCGCAGGGCTTCTACCCGGACTTTGCGGGCGGCTTCCCCGGCCTCCCACTTAGCATGCTGAACCTGCTGCCGCCGTCGGAGCGTCACCATGCGGCGGCTGCCATGCACCACCTGGGCGTGACCATGGACGAGGACTGCAAGTCGGTGGGATCAAAGCAGTCGTCTTCTCTGGACGACGACTACTCAGGACCCGGAATGCCTATGTCGCTGGAGCAAAGGCGGGAGATGAGCGCGACAGGACCTCCGCTGACGCAGTCGAATGGGGGAGCTGGGCAGGATTGAAACTTGTGGCGGGATTGGGCAACCGGGGCTGCCAACGCCAATCCAATGTACTTTCCGGCCTTCGAGCTGGACCAGGAGCAGAACCCAACCCCGCAGACCCTGCCGTCGCGACCCGCCCTGCACCAGATGGCCTGCCGTGAACTGAGCTTTAAGCCCGACCTGTTCCTGGCCAGGCGCAAGCTCAAGCGCTTCCGGGCCAAGCGCCAGCTCCAGGCGCAGATGGAGGCATTGGATCCGGCAGCCACTGGTTCTCCTGCCACTCGTCCCGCCGCCAGCCACGCGCTGCCTCCGCTGAGGACTTGAATATGAACGTGAACTTGTATGCAATATGTCTACACTTAGTTGTTTTTTTTTCTGTATGTTTTATGTTTGTTTAGTGGCTCTGAAGGACAATATTTGAGTTACGAGGATTACCCTTCCCTTTGTTTGAGCAAAGAAATTGTGTATACTTTGCTGGTGCTTTTAGTTCCTAATCCCAATTACATTTTGATAATTTGCGATTAATTTTAGTTAAGTAACTGAATACGACAAAGCTTACAAAGCATTTGAGGCAATACACGAAACAGTATCTATTACACACTGTATTATTATAAAATTTAAGTATTGAACGGAATATAATCAAAATGCGAGGGGGTTTCGATCGAGAGGGAGATCATGTTGTAAATATGTGGAGACAGACAGCATTAATACCGCTCAGTTCGGTTGGGAGATAGTTCGTAATGCAAGACATTGCAGTTAGTAGTATTCATATTGATATCGACCGATGCATTGCCGATGACTGTACCAAAATTTTTAATGTTATTTTATAAATAAAAAAACAGAAAACTAAAACAAAAAAGCTAACAAAAGGAAAACCAAGATTAGCTGTAGTCGTAAGTGTTCTCGTAGGCAATTCGTATATTTGTATAGAAAACCTCTGCACCGATATTCCTCACTCATAGTTGTGCACATTCCCCCAGCCCAACTCCCAACCTCCCGACTTCCGATCCATAATTCCTATTTAAAGGTAGACGCCGCTTTGTAAATCTTAGCCAACCTCAAGGAACCCTGCAGATCTAACCTTTTGTAATCTGATTTGTAAAAAATAAAGAAAACGCCACAACCAACCGATTACAAGGTGACAAAGCCACACATTTCCCGCGCATAGTGTTAATAATTTATAAGCTCAAATAAAATATTTTAATATTAAATAATACAACCCAAACTTATGTATGTAAGTAAAAAAAAAAAATCAAGTATATGCATTACAATAAATAGTAAAAGTTATTAAATAAACAGTTGTGTTATTTTTTCTGCAACTTATAATTCCAGATATAATGGAAGCCTATTCCCCGAACTGCAAATAAAATAAGAGAACAATTTTAGTTTAAGATAAAGAGAACAGGGATTTTAGCATTCAACCGACATTTTATTTAGAAAATGCTTAAATTCTGCCATTTCTTGTTTAAACTTCTAAGATGGCGCGCAAAAGGTAGTGCTGTGTAACTCGCATTTAAATATACGATTTTCCAACACTAAGACCAATATATGAAAAGTAGGTGGCGCTAATAAATCCCATAGCATCCAATCGCGAAGTGTTATAGCATTCAGCTACTTTTTGTACGCATTTGGCGCGATTTTTATAAATTCAAATATTTTCCTCTATGAGACAGTATTTTTGAGAAGAATAAGTTGTACTTTCTGCGGTGTAACGGCTTGGTATCGCTATTATGCAGGACATTCTTATCGCTAATTCACAATGTTCAGAGTCCGCAACTTTTAGCATGCTAATGCACCCTCCAATCTCATTATCATTGCTGCTCCTCTATGGAATTGGTCACTGAACTCACGGCACTGTCAACGGATCATTAATTCTCGCGCTTTGTAGCCAAAGCAATAGTCTTTGTGTTTAGCTTTACGATGCCAGAGACTGCAGGGAGCTTTTGGGAATTAATGAACAAAATTTTAAGGAAGGGTGCTAGCTAGTGCTTTTAAAGAACCCTTTTCATTCACAATATTCATAGATTAGGATAAATTCAAAGGCAGACATAAAAAGCTGAGCGTAATGCGGGTCTTGACCTTCCAGTCCCTGAAATGGCAAATCTGTATTTAACTATATTATTACATACAAGCCACTATTTTGGCAAACAAGTCGAGAGTCCCGACTTAAATTGCGTCACGCTGCGCCGTCTGACAATGCAAGACGCCTTATCAAGAATGACTAAGATTATCTTCACGTGCTGAAGTTCCGTTGTTTTGATTTCTGCTTGGGTTCACCTAAGAAGGTACGGCAAAGAAACTGCACACATACGAGTATATGGAAAATATGAACGGCCGCTGGGATCATTACCCAAATCCAAGTCGGCACCGTCTAACCTAGAGCAATTAGGAGGCCAAATGGACATAGGCGCGGGCATGTGACATGTGCATTGCCGCTGCTCTGTGTTAGGCCGTCGAGGTCTAAAAATACCCGGCTAAGCTGGGTAGTGGAAGCGAGAAAACATTCTAGTACCTGCTAATACCGAACCACACGGGTATATTGCATCTGTGTCAACGGAGAGCGGAGCCCGATTTATTGTCACAAGTCTAGACAAAGCTTATTCGAAATTTTAAAATATTTAACATTTTATAGGCTCTAGACATCTATTGTCGTGTTCAGGGACATCTCCCTGTGTACAAACTAAGGGGTATCAATGCTTCCCGACTACCCGAACTCGGCTTTGTTTTCTTCTTTCCACTGCACTCAGCTGGTGGTGGCGGTGGCGGTGTCGGAGCGCGCTCTTCGGAGCTCTTCGGAGCTCTCTGTGGCCAAACGCTCTCTGTTCGTGCGCGTGCGTTGCTATACCCTTGCAGAGGGTATTAAGATGAGGGTCGGCAGTTTTCAACGAAGTGAAAGAAACATTTTCGACCCTATTAAGTATATCTATTCTAAATTTATATTTTTTGTACATTTTAGGCAATTGCTATTTACATATTATTTTTCAACATACTCGGCTATAACTTGAAATATAATAAGTTTATACGACACCAAGATCTCGTATTATTTAAAATTTTTATCTCAATAATAAGTTGTCCTAAGAACCATCGATAACTTAATAAGAAAGCCGACCTAAATTCCCTATTGTGCAACATATACCCACACTACTCTAGATTTTTTTTTCTATTTAAAAATTCTGCCATAGTGTCGGGAATCAGCAAAACCTATTTTTATAAATATACATGCACCTGCAGTATGTCTATTGCATGGGAACAGTTAATTGAAGTGAGAAACTACAAGGGTATACCAAATTCGACTTACCGAAGTCCACTTTCCTTCTGGTTTCGACGCGCGGCGAGCGGCTCCCAGTCTGAATTCTCAGTCCGGTTGAATCAGTCTTTTCTCGTACCTGCAGCGAGTTGGATATCACCGTCGTCGGCTGGCAACCGCGCTCCGAGCGGCGCGTATCTGCGGATCTGTAATAATTGTTTTCGTTAATCAGTTTGTTTAGTGAATAAATAATAGTATCGGAACTAACTCTCGCCTACTGCAGTTTGACTGAGGAAAATATATCTAGAGGAAACTGCAGAGACAGAGGCGTAATCTCGCGAAAGAATACTAAATACCTGCAAATATTCCAACACAAAAAAAAGTAGATAAAACAGCAACAGAAATTATTACGAAAATGCGCCCAGAAAATTAAAAATATATATATTTTGATCGCAGCACAGCGAAGAAAGTATTCGTTGTTTATTTATGTTGTGCGTGTGTGAGTGGGGGGCACAAACAGCTGTGGGGGCAACAAAAGCAACAACCGCAGCGAATATCCCGAGCGTTAAATAAATTTCGTCAGCAGCCGCCAGCGACAACACTGAAATTCCAAAAATCCCCGTGTTTTCCTCCTCGAGAATTGGGAATTTTCTACTCTAGCAAGACTCGCGCCGTCGTCCAGGTGAGTCTCAGAATCGCTGTTTCGCCAAAAGTTCTGTTTATCTGAAAACGATGCCAAGCGAGGGCGGTTACTTGTGTTTGTTGGCGCAGACTGATAACATTGAGCAAGACTCGCACGCGAGTTCAATGCTTGCGAGCAAGCACCAAAGCCAAAAAGCAAGATAGTGGTGGCAAATACCACAGGGTGTGTTTATTTTGCAGAAATTAGATTTCTTGATAATTTATGCAACAGGTAAACACTGGAGCATCTTCCCACTTCCATAAGCTCAATTTATATCGAGTTAAAGTCTAGGCCTCTGAAAAATAGAGTCCTAACTGAACTCCATATCGAACTCTTTGCATCAGAGCCACACAGCTAAATAAGTGTGGAAAAAGGAGCTGAGGAAATATACATTCTCCTGGTAATGGAGCATTAATGCAGCAGTAGACCAGCCGAGCAGTGAACATGGAAAGGCTCTGGGAAAAATCAATAAAAACGCACGCGAGCATCGGCCCCAGCGCTGGGCTTCCGCTCCTCCCCCGCACTCCACCGAATAAGAGCATAAGGGAGTCCGGCAGCAAATCGGAAAACTCCTTAAGCGATTCGAACTTGATTCTAATTGGGAAACAAAGAGGACAAGGCAGGTCTCACTGAAGTGCAGTCAAAGTTTGGGGCCAGCTACTCCTTTGTGGTGGTTAGTTCTCTCTGTCGATACCCTTCGTCGTTCCCCTACGGCAGACCTGCGAGAGTCATTGCCATCTGGCGAAAAGGGAAATCGGCAACAAAGTCTGGAGGGCAGCAAATATTTCTGCTGGATTTTCGTTTGGGCCTTCAACCTCTGGATGTCAACGAAAACAAAAACAACGCGATATTTGTGGAAGAGAAGCTAGGAATCCTGGCGCAGGCGCGAGGACCTCCTCGGCTCTCTTTCGGTCTTCAGTTGCTTTCAAGCAGAACTCGGGCTTCCATTCGGATGATGTTTGTTGCTCCTCTCACTGTTATTGTTATTGTTGTCACTGTCTATTGTTAATGCTGCATTTTTGGCAACGAACTGTGTCGCTTGTATGTATATATGTGCAGCCACCCCGCAAAACTAGCTCCCCGATATCTCCTTGAACAGACTAAATAGCCAAATGAAAAGCGACGTTAAAAACGAGTTTCTCATTTCGAAGAACAGCAATTGCGATTGGCAACTGCAAGATTGAAGTTGGAACAAGTTCAATGATGATGCATCCCACTCGAGCCGAAGGGTGACGAAACCCCATCAACCCAAAGCTATAGGTGCTTTTCGATATCGGAAAGAGACTTGCACTATGGCCTGGCCTCCCCTCCTCTCTCGAACAGCCTGCCTAAGTGGGTCACTTAGAAATAATGTTCTTGACCAACATTTCGGGCGGATGCGTTTATCATAGGGAGCAACAGAAACTTGTTTGCTGTGTGCAAGAGTGCCGCCTAGCTGGTAACCGCAGGGGATCGAGATGTGGTGGACCTGGAGGTGCTCGGTGAAAAAGCGAAAGCCGCATGCGAAATGAAGGGAAATGTCGCAAAGCAAATATGCCGCGAGCAGCAAGGAAAAGTGAAACGACAAAGCTTCCGCATTGCGTTACCTGCAGATTGGGAAACCCTCCGCAAACATTTATCAATTCGCTCAGTCTCAGTCGCTATCGCACCGCCGTCGACTTCAACATGGACCAAATCCAAAAAAATTAATCTCTAATTAAACGTCGTACTCCCAATTAGCCAATATGTTGGGACCGCCATTCCTTTGTCGTTGATATCTCCCTCTGTTTGTATACGAAGTTTTTCAATGTTTATCGCCCGTTGTTTTCCCAACATCCCCACAAGCCCATACCACAACCCGCTCCGCTCGGCTCCGCCTTGGTCTGCGTCTGGGTCTGCAAGTGCAATGAACCCTCGTGGCAATCATCCGGGGAATTACGTGAAAAGTATTTAATCGTTCTCGAGTTTCGAATGAAATTTGCAGACAGGGTGAAGCTGGGTTGGGAGGAAATTCTATGTCCATGCCCAGGACAGCTAGTGCAGTTTGCCATTCAAAGCACTCTTCCTCTCTGGCTTTCTCTGGGCCCTAAAAAGATGCACAGCCTCTGTAGGTAATTACTCAGCCCGGCGGCTGTATAGTGAAAAATCGAAGAACAATCAATATAAATGTCGTTTGTAAGGGAATTTACTAGCACTCGTACTTCTTCTCGCCACTACTTGCACTTGTCTCCCTTATCTGTTGGCCGACAGCCCCGAGTTACCGACTGTCCTGGGAAATCTGGTGAACACTTTTAATCGCCACAAAGTGCTTGTGTTATCGCACAGCTCCAGCTGCAGCTCCGGCATACTGGGAAGGAATTTCCACCGATTCCACATTACATCACACGTGCATATGTGAATTCTTAATTACATTAATCGCGATGTCCCTCGCAAAAGCTTGCATGTCCCGATAATTGGTTTCATGTGGTCGCTCGCTGGGCTCTATGCCCCAGTCCCTGCTTCCATCTGCCGGGCTAATTGCGTTCTCACACCGCTAAAAAAAAGCTTTAGTCTGCACATGCCTGGGTGAGGCTATAAGTAAGGTCAGGTTTTAACAGCACAACAAAAAACTATTTAAGACTCGATAGCGGAGAGGAGGGAAGTGACATGTCCAAAGAACATTTAATATATAGACTTCCGATTCATGTATCCCTGACCCCCAGTGACTCTAATTGATACAGGAACTTTTTACTTAAATTCCGCTCCAATGCCAGTGAAAGGCACAAGGCACGCGTTGAGCTACTAGAGATCAGACCGGCTGAGAACTGGTAACCAAGTAGCTTCCTCATTGGAACCTGAAGTAGCCGGCGAATTGGCACTGCCGAGGAGGCCGCGTCACAGCGTCAGAGTCACGTTCTGGCTTATTAATGATTAAATAATACAGCTTTGTTGTCATCCGAGTCTTTGAGCGTGAAAACTTCCTAAAGCGAGACGAAAAAATCAAGCTGCGACCGGTTCGTTCTAATAAACTGTTAACGAACACAAATAGTTTATTGCATTAGTTCAATAACTGAGCGAAATTGAATGGAATCAGCGTGGGACTTACTGCTAATTGTTTTCCAGATTCAGCTGGGACTGGGCGAGTCCCAGGCACTTACAGCTGCTCTCGATCTCGTATCGTAGAAAAATCCCAAGCAAATTGCTTAATTTCCGTAATATGGTTTACTCAGCCGGTCTCAGCCTGGCGCCAAACACAACTTTACTCCGCACTAAGATCTAAATGGCCCTCAAGTGTGCTTTTGATTCCACTCAACGCGACGCGTTTCTATTAGGCCAAAGTTTGCTTCGATTGTGGCTGGATTTTGGATTTTGATTTATGATCGTGCCTAAGGGCCCGTTGCCGATGGCCCTGACAGAGGGTGCAAATGTCATTGAGCCGAGATTTCCCCCAACCAAAGTGCATTACATAACCGGTTAGTTTTTAAGCTAAGCTTCAAACACGTTTTATGTCGAGCGTAGAAGTTTTGGGGACAAGACCTTTACAGACATAGACATATGTACATATGTATGTAGTGGGCTTACTTGCTATGTCAGTGCCATTTTCCAGATTTCTCGAAGCAGATCTCTTCTACCCCAGTTGCGAATTGGAACAACCCTGCTGAATACCAATTGCCAAAACTTTGGCCCACAGTTCCCTGACCCCCAGATCCACTCTTCTGCCGATCATAATCGAGCGGCGGCCACGCAGTTATCGAGTGTTAATCGTCGACTTTCCTAACGGCACTCTTCTGAGTGCTACATGTCACGAAAGAGAAAAACAAAACTTACAGATTATGCTAATGACTCATTAGGCCTCAACAGGCGTCGATGCAAAAATATGTGCCAAGTAAACAAATGCTTACCCCACAGCGAAATTAAGGTAATAGCAGCAATTAGGGGAGCGATTTTTTACAGTCGTTACCCAAACTTTGGCTTTCAAAAGAGTTTACTCAGGAAGTCGCCTCAATTGAACAACAAGCAGGTCGGGCCAAGGGCCCTGACTTCAAGTGAGTCACAGGGAAAAAAGTGAGAAATTGTTGCCTGAGACTCCCACATGCTCGGTGAAGTGTAAATCATGTTAATTGGCAAACATTTATGGCATAATTGCAGAGCGATTGCTGTCACTCATTAAATAACCGTTTAGCCAACCCGCGCGCTTTCGTCAATTGAAAGTGAAAAGCAGCAGACTCAATAAGAATTAAAAACCCGATAGGGGGAGAAAGTAAAGTATGGGAGAAGAGCGACCACTCAGAAAGTGGAGCCCCTTCACACTCGTGGCATCCTCCAGCGGCGGGTCAATATAAATTCCAAGTTCCGCATTAGGATACATTTTTTGTTGAATGTTTTCCATTGCCACAACTTATGGCAGAGGCCAATCACTCGGCAAGTCGATTAAATGTGGCTTTGTTTGGAAACTATATCGAGCGGGTTACGGGTACAAAGCCGAGTGCAAGCCAGAGTAGAATCACAGAGGAGAAGCTGCCACGAATATAGAAAGAGAACAAAGCTGAGAGGGAAAGCGGTTCAACAATGAACTCTAGACAGAGAACGACGAAATGAAAATGGGAACGCGAATGTGAATGCGAATAAAGCGTGGAAAGCGTTAAAAGTTCAAACGCCCCGAGCGACAAGTTAACAAGCCCCAGCAGCCACATGTCTATGGCCTTCCATTATTTATCAACATATACGAGTATAAATAAAAGCGTTAAAATACTTTAATACAGCGTAAAGTAGAGTGACTAAACCTGATGTATGATAAGTGCCCAGTCCGGAAAGCGGACAAAGAATGTGGCCAAAATATTCTTACCAGTAATCACAGTGTTACATGACACGGAGACACTCTCGCCAGACAATTTAGAAACGCGTGCTAGGGTAGGAAGCGGGCTCTCAGCTCGTCAGCGTAAAATGAAATAAATATCAGACGCCGTTAGCTGGCGAAAAGTGTTAGCAATTGCGTCCAAAGACCTCTGTCTTTGGCCAGGCCAGTGACTCGGGCTGAAGTCAGTTATCCCCGCATTTGCACAGCTGGCGCCAGTTTAGACTTGTTTCAATAGATCGAACGTGTGTGGAGTGAAAAGTGTTGAGCGGGAATCGCTTTTAATTGTCTCCTCGAGTTCTTAATAAATTTGAACGCTTTCAAAAAGCTCTTAAGGCTATCACCCAGCAATCACATGAGTACAAGAGTTACGTACAACCGCTCCCAGAGTACTGTCATATTTAAAACATTTGAAACCCCGAAACCCCGAAACTATTTCCCAAAAACAATTAGTATTGCTGTGTCTGCTGTGAGGTCCAAAGAGGTCCAAACTAATATAAAACATTGCGTACACAAATAACTTACCGCAGAGCATAATAGGGACTCTGTCCCATCAACCTCAAAGTGATTAATCAATCATAATTTTTGAGGAGAAGAACAAACGTACGTGGTACAAACGTACGTGGTACGACTTGGACCATGACTCACAATGCCTCGACGACGCCCCCAGTCACGAATAGACGGCAACCACCAGGAGAGCGTCACTTTCGACGCCCCAACCCAAGCCGCGTCTCCACCCCGACCAAAGACGCTGCAGGAGATGCATTTGCATGCGGAGACGAACTGTAAAACGTTCTCGCAAGTCGTCATGACTGTTGTTTGCGTTGGGATCCCGGATCCCGGCCCCAGCAATCTGGCGGCTTCCCAGCGCGAAGTTAATTAAGGCGACAAATGGCTGGGAGTTGTCTGGGAAGTATCTGAAGGCGCCCCAGCGCCATTGCCCCTCTGCGCCTTGCTCCTGCATTTATGCCTCTGTTTTTCCAATGCAGCTGCGTGTTTAAGTGGAAAGCGATCGACGAGCCCCTCCATACAGATCGGTATATAATAATATCGCTCCCTGGGCCTGCCTAGCTTGGCTTGGCTTAGCAAAATATTTATTTAATTCTCCCCTTGTTGTTTCTTCTGCTGGGAGGCATCACAATTTAGAGCGCGCCAAGGAGGTTAATTATTATCGATTGTGGGAGAAGTTTTTCCCTTGCAGACAGCGGGCTTGTTTAATGGCCATTCCCCAACCCCTATTGGAAGCGTTCCCTTCCCGTCAGAGAACAAGGAAGCCAAGTGAACCCACGCACAACCAGTCTCCCACCAACAAGTGATCAGTTCAGTTGAACTTACTCACCTTGCTTATTAAATGTGGACAAAAAGCTCGCCGGTTCGTCAATTTGCTTCAGAGAATGGAAATTTAAGAAGCAAAGCAGAATCCAAATATTTTCCGCACTAGAAATTGGCGAACAGAAACGACAAACGAAACGCGAAAAAAATGTGAATTAATTAAAACGTAAAGTGCAAATCACGAAGCGGACACAAAGAAGTGTGAGCACTGGGAATGGAATGGAGGCGGCAGGTAGACGCGGAGATAGAGAGACACCGAGAAGACGTGTGCGTGGAATTTAATATCGTTAAAAATGTCACACAATAAAAAATAAATCTACCCAACTAATTGGATACAAATGCGAGTAGGAATCGTCGGATTCGGAGGCAGGGGAGCAGACCAAGTGAGGCTTCCTTCTGACGATGATTAAATGCCTCGACGTACTATAAAAATCAATATTGTTTAGCAATCTCGGCACGCAAATCGCAAATCGCCAGCACGTTGCCATGGCCAAAGGAGGTGGCGGCGCAGGGCGGGCTCAGCTTGAGGCGGGGTGGGGTGTGGCGTGGTCCGTGTGGGGACTGCTCACTAATTACCAAGTGCTAAACACTCTGACGCGCGTCCCTCGCGTCTAACGTCGGTGATAATGTGGCAGTCTATCCAGTGGGTTGCTCCTATCACGTGTCTGCAGCCAAGCGCCAAGCACTTGGACAAATTGAGCTGTTCCCCCGCCTAAAGCAGTTTCCCAGTCAGAGAACCTATTGATCCAAATGTTGCTGCTTGTAGTAAAGTATTCAATTGCTTTCCATAAATAATCCCAATCGGTTCTGCGGCCCAGTAAAGTAAGTGAGCTGACACCTCATAAACTTTTCACATCTATATACTAATTGGTACTAGAATATATTCAGATGTCCGATTTGCATGGCGTTTTATTCTAATTGCTGTGTTTGCTCTCATTTTCAGCTCTGCGAATCGAAAATCAATTGCACGCAGTTGAGGGGAATTGAAAAGTGTGGTGAGCCAACTTTTACTATCTCTGCCCTGGTTTTGCCATCGAGGGGAAACATGACTTATGGCCCACGCAAGCGATGTCATATATAAAATAAATAGTCCAAACTTCGGGCGGCAGGCGGCAACTATTCACAAACTGCAATCCATTGTCGGTTTTCGGTTTATTTTGGCCGCACATCTATTCCCGATTTATTTTTATTAATCTCTGTGGGCAATGGCGTTCACTACCTGTTACACCCACCCACCACCCGACTATCAATCAATCACTGTGCTGTTGGCCACTCAAGTTGGGATATACATACAAGTATACTCATATCCCATTCATTTAGTCGCAGATAAGGCTACATAATTACTTAACATTGGCAGTGGAAGTACCTACCCCCGCCCAGTTTTCGAATATAACAACCACAATGGCAGTCTTGGCTTCCGTTTGACGGGCTTAGGAGGTTCGAGCCGAGCGCGTGGCAAGCCACGTGTGCTGTCATTGTCTTCGGGGAGGGGTTCTCAGACAATAGGAGGCCTGGAAAATGAGGGGAAATTTGGGTGTCGGGGAAGCAAGCAAGCCGGGGCAGAAAAATAATGACAAATTCCTCGAAGGTGTATATAAATAGAAAATTGATAACAAGATATGCAGACGGAAATCAGATTGGGTCCTTTTAAAAATAGGGAAGGCAGACTTGAAGGATAAATAAATAGATATTTGTAAATGCAACCGAACAGAATCCTCTACGGCAGCTTCCCGTCAGGTTCAGAATCCCTTTAGGTCACGCCCATTAGTAGTAGTTCCTACTCTTGCCACTAAACCGTCGACTGAGCTGATTTTTGATACTTCGTTTGCTCCATACCAGAGCGCAGCAAAAATGTGAGATCCTGGCACAAACAGACATGCATACGGGGACTCGCTGCCAGGCCGCTGATTGCGACCACAACAACAATAGCACAACCGACAATATAACTCGGTTATTGTTGTCACCATTACCTTTTTGCTGTTGCTGCTGTTGACAATGTTAAAAATCAATACCTCGGCGCTCGAAGGGGACCGCCTGGCAGGTGCCAGCGCTACTGGCTCCTCTCTTTCGGTCCTCGCATCTGCTCCCTGTCAGGACTCTGTTTTCAAGTGTGCGCCTTGGCCTTGTTTCGGACATGCTGCTTTGGCACTTGAAGTGCAAGGTGTCTTTGCTGCAGGCTGTTTATAAAAATAAAACTGTCAAGTTACATATTATCTTAGCAATCAGCAATCGCTAATTAATTGCAGACTTGGGAGGATACATTTTTGAGGGCAACTGTACCCCTGGAGGTGGGGAAATGATAACCTGCCCCATGTCTGGGATCAGTCACGGAAAAGTCTCGTCCAAGTGATGCTCTTCGGGCCGTTTGAAAATTCCAATATCGAATTGAGCTCCAAACAACCGAAATCGGTCTAAACAATTATACTATATACAGTGCCAGTGCCGGTGTCGGTGCCAGCAGCAGATAGCGGAAATCACGTTTTTACACTGCTGATGTTCAAGTGGCTAATGAATGGTCGAGTGGGGCCGGTGTGGAAGGGCAGAATATGCCGAAGGGGGCTTGAAAAAAGCCGATCCAAGTCTGCTTCCGTCCGACTGCGAGCGAAAGGGGTGCTATGGCCAAGAGGCCACGAGGCGGGGTGGTTGTGGGTGGACAGTGCAGCGAAGGTGTGTAAAGATTTATGACGTCGTTGCCGGCGCTGGCTTACACATGTTCTCTGCCCCCCCAAACGGGGCAAGACGACAAACACAACACAAGGAGAATACCAACTCAATAGTGCGCCGCAGCGGTATTTGTAGCTTTTCACCCATCCTAGCTAAAACGTGACTGGGGGAGCGTGACTCCCAAGTAGCGGGTGTTAATATTTTTATGGTCGTGTCTGCTTTGCTACCTGCACTCTGCCAGCCAACAGGCCCGCCAGATGCATTTTATTAGAAGCATGTCTCCGGGAGAAGGTTTCTAGACCTGGAAGCCACTGTGCTGCAGAGCTTTTATTGGTTTTGCCGCCGAGTCGTAAAGCAAAGTGCATCATAAATATTTACAAGTATGCACCGCATTATGGCGACGATTCCAAATAGTCCTTTTTGGCCCCAGTCCAAGGCTACTGAATGCCAATAAAAGCAAAAAGGTAACAAACGTTTCGAGTCCAAGACGAATGAGTTGGCCAAGGCCTTACAAATTAAGCTTGAGTTTTGCCTCCATCTATCGGTCTCATTAACCCGAGCTATTTTTCGGGCGTCCTTGCTCTGAATAGCAGAGCATGAGCCATGAGATGTCTCTGCAAAGGCAGTCCCCAATCGCTTGCACTCAAACAGAATCCATTTGGGCCATTTACGGCTGGCACTGGCACTCTGGCGATAGCAATAACAATGACAGCGATGATGACATGGAAATAGCACAGTGATAGTGGATGGTGGATAGTGGATGTGGAGCCCTGATGAATGGCAGCAAGATAATTTGCAATGAGAGTGACATTAAAATGCACTTGCCAAGTGGAAACGAGCACTGCGAATTGGGCAGTCGGCCAAGAGACAAGAGCCCCGGTCCCTCGGGGCAGGAACAATTGAAAGCAAAAGTGAGGAAATTGAGAGGCCGGGCTGCTTTAATGGCTAAATTCTCTCAACAGCTGGCAAGTAATTAGAAACCGGCTGGGGCGGGAGCCCAGCCTCCCGTCGAGCCCGATGCGGAGGCATCCGAAGTGAGGCAATTCCATCGATGAAGTTTGCTTTGAACTTTTCTGAACATGAATTGTGGCCGTCACTTACACACAGGCTCGAAGAGCCAAGAAGTTCCAGCTTCCCAAGTTCGGCAACTCGAGAGGAAGTCTCAACAGCTCCATTTAAACTTTTACTTTATTTGCTTTTCTCGGGGTCTGGGCACTCAAACTTGTGTCACAATAAAACAAGCAATTTAAGACATTGTGTTCCGGCTGGGCGCTCTTGCCTTAAAGTACGTTCAACTAAAGACATATTTTTATACAGGAAAATATTTCAAGTCCCACTCCCAAACTTCATATATTCACTTTTCCCAATAGTAACACCTTCTAGAGAGAAGAGGCCAAGCATTGCGTAAATTGTTAAATATAAATTTCAAAAAAGAATTTGGAAAGAGGACAAGACCAGAGTGCCAAATATTCGAGCAATTAGCCAGAGCAAGTGAGGTAAATAATTTATGTGCGGGAGCTCAGGGAACGATAAATTGAAGTTCAGACATCGTGTCGAGGAGTCGAAACACCAACCTGAAAAATGTGTGGAGGCAATATTTTTAGAAGCGTATAAAGCAGAGGACCGAGAGCTCCGTCGTGATGTGCGTGGGTGGGTCCACACACACGCAGACATACCACTTATTTATATGTACATACGTATCCACAAAAGAATATCAGAATGTTTGTGGCAACATGTGCTGGCGTATGTTTCAAATTGCTCTCGCTTGCACAGATGTTGCAATATGCAAACAAGCGGAGCAGCAGCCACCGCCAACAACGACACCGAATACGAGGTACTGCTGGCCAGAGCCAGAGGAGAACACTCCGACTCCGCCAGGCTGAATCATTTCCATTTCCATGCATATTAGAGAGCGCACATACGGTCACATCGCTCATTTCGCCGGACGCTGCCCGTAGTAGATCAGGGAAACAGTTCCCAGGGCAGCTGCGATAGAACAATTTCTGGTCTCGTAATACAAACATTGCCTACGATAAATGGGTAATTACACTATCCTGAGTCCAGAACAGCTTTGTACTACAATTGATAAGGACTGTGGTTTGTGCCTAGAAACGATTATATTATATATTCTTCGATAACAAAGTCCTCCAGAAAAACTAGATTGCAGTGCCTATATGTCGAAGTAAATCTGAACTGAAAAAAATGCTTGGCGGGTCTGCTCCAGTTGCGTCGGTAAATGACGTAAATTTAATTAAAACTATGGATAATTCGGCGTGCTTTCAACATGCTAATTGCTGCTCCATTCCATTTTTCTCTGGCTTTTGCATTGTGCCTCCGACTCTTGTTTGGTTGCAATAATTACAATCATTGTTGGCTTTTTGTAATAGTCATTGTATACGCAACAATAAGTACAGCTACAATATCGGGCTGAATAAATTAAGCCGATAATCGGTGCGGTACGAGTACCATATCGGTGTGTCATTACAGTTGTCCAAACAATTCCACGCACCTGCCGTAAGTTTCCCATTGTGACGAGTGTTCCTCGCCTAGGGAACAGTCTTTTTGAAGTTTAACGAAATGCTTCAGGTCCACCAGAGCGCATTGAAATGCATCAGAGTCACTGACACGTTAAATCAAACGTTGTTTACATTCAGGTAGATGCGCTAATATGGAAAAACTTCCGTTGTTGTTGGTCTGAAATCAAAACAAAATGTAGGACTGGAATAGGAATGTAGGAATACCCTGTTCGTCAGATAATAATATACTGTACTGTTGCAACTATTTTCAATTTTATTTAAAAGAAAGAATTTATCATTAACAAGACCTTAACACAAAACCAGACAAAATTTGCTTCAAAATTAAATTGGCTTTCAATCTTATCGCATTGAAATGCTATGCAGATTGGTCTATGTTCCGCTTCCGTCCTATTTTTTTTTTAGATTTGACAAACTATTTTATAATTATGTATGCAAACTTTGTTGCCTCATCTTCCTTTTCTTGTCGTCAGCTTTGTAAGCTCATAAAAAATTATGGTAAGTTAATTAATTACCTCTGCATTTTCGAGTTCTTTTCGTAAACAAAGCCCCTCAACTCACACACATCGAAATATTCTCCGAGCAGTCACTACGAATAAACACAAATTTAATAATGCTATGTGATTATCACTCGAGACACGTTTCTGCAAATCACGTTTCGCAATGGAAACAAATAATAAATGCAGATCGCTATGTGTGTGCATATTATTTTTAGCTTTATTTTGATTTATTGATAGTTTCTTGTCTTCTATCTGTGAACCGAGCTTTTGCGGCATCTATGTATTCCTTTGTGCTTTTCTCTATGAAATTCGCACTCGTTGTGACTACGATATGAAAATATAAAGCGAATATTTAATACAATTACGCTCAGGGGACTTAACTGAGAACAAAGCCACCTGTGGATCTCCCTGAATGGAAGCAGTAAACAACGAAATTTATTAGAAATTGGCCAAGTCCCTCGAAAAAGAAATAAACACCTCAAATGTGTATGTATGTTCCATTGTATACTGCTCTGGTTTATTTATTTGTATGCAAAGCCGTTTCGTTGGCCGCTGGCACTTGGCCAAAATAATAAAAGCTGATTTTTAAAAATAAACAGAAAGAAGTGCAATAGCCGCAACATGCGCCACCAAACAGATTGTTGATTCAAAAGTAAACAAAAGCACCTAAGTGCGAACCACTGACTTCATATACATAAAATGTTAATAATTAATAAATTAGTAATGTTAATCTCGCTCGATTATTTCACCAAGGTCAGCATCGGGAATTTTAATTGCAAAATGCAATCAAATGATTAAGCTGTTCCGATTACTTGACAATTCCCTCGTCTGTCCCCAACATATCAGATCCATATTTCACCTAACGAGAGGGCAGAGTCGTTTCGGGATGATTCCCCAGCGGCACACCCACGTTCGGCACATCCACTCGGGTACACAGTGGTTCACCGCTAGGGAATGCAGTGCATACTTTCAAATTTAAAGGACGATCTGGGCTAATAACTTATTTCCGAACGTATCAAAATAACACGTTAAAAAATATTTTTACATTTCTGAGAATGCATACAATAGGCAGCAACTCTTTTTATTTCTATAAAGTGTTCAAGTTTTCTTTGACCACTGTACACGTATGCATGTACTTTGGTGTTGATAGGGGCCAAGCCGTATGCGCACTTTTGGCAGCAGCTGTCAGGGTCATTATCCTAAACAAGCAACACGATTGGTGGCTGCTGCAGCAACAACAAACGAATCGCATTATCACAAAACAAGAAATCTTTTTTTTTTAACTTAAGTTATTTTCTGCAGACACCTTCCTCTCGTTACGAATAATCGACCAGAATGTGCATAGAATGTAATTTATGACAGGACCTTGAAGAGAGTCAAAAGTGAATTCAGAGTAGGTGTCTTCGGCTTCAGCGAAAGACTATCCATATGCAAATTGTCCCTTTTGTATACCGGCTTGGACGCAGAGGGAGAGGCAGAGACAGAGGAGTCAGTTGCCGTCCGAACCAGATTCGCGTTTCATGTCCCACCGAACGAACCACTTTTCAATTTCAGCCACTCGCCCACGCTCCGTCCTGGCCTACACTGCGGTTTTGCGGATCCCAAAGGGCTCATGAGCTGCATTATGTATACATTTTGATGTATTTCTGGCCCTGGATATGGCGTTAAATCTTGAAAATAAATAAAAGAGGCAACTATAGATTTCTTGCGTTGGGTGTCAGAACTGGTGCGCAGTAGTTGTACGGTTCTTATCGGGTTAGACAGCCCCATAATAACAATATTAAAATAACCGCTCATAAATGACTACCGACTGGCTTTTGAATATAGGAGTCGAAGCTTATCGGGGCGATAAGCACCACCCTCCAATAATTTGGCTAACATTCACATGACCTTCTCATTTCAGTTGCAAAACCACACTCGCTCCGTCACGACAAAGAGGCCAATGTGCCATTGTGATTAGCCGGAAAATAGCCGCACCACGCCCGCGTCATGTACATACGGGAAATGCTCTTGCTGGCCTGCCTGGTGCTACTCTCCGGCGGACTCCCGCACCTCACGTCCACGACTACTACTACCACCTTAGTGGCTGCAATGTCCATCGCCAACCAGGACTTGGAGCGCTACTTTAGGCCGGGAAACGGCACCCACAGCTTCGCCGGCATCGAAGACCGTATTGCAGTCGACGTCTACAACTACGCCTTCCTCAACTGGACCTATGTGGACCACAGCAACATCCTGTGCAGCATGGATTTTCCGCAGGAGCAGGCCCGCTACGGCGAGGGGAAGGTGCTAAACATCACTGGGCGTCTGGTGCACATCAGCGCCACCGACAACGTCAACGACGACTTTGCCTGCACTCCCTATATCAAGGGCACAATGGGAGCCCCCACACCAGAAAAGGGCGTGACCTGGATAGCTTTGGTCCGGCGCGGGCGCTGCACCTTCGAGGAAAAGGTTAAGCATGTCTACCAGCAGAACGCCGCAGGAGTCATTATCTACAATGACAAGCAGGTGATGCAGCTGGAGAAGATGCAGATCAAGGGCAAGACAAGTAAGTAAAGCCGTCGTCTTGTTGGCTTAATTTGAACCTGCTAATGAATTGATTTACGTTCCTTCAGGAAACATAGCCGCAGTTATAACTTATCAGAATATTGGGCAGGATCTGGCCATGACGCTCGATCAGGGCTACAACGTGACCATCTCCATCATTGAGGGTCGGCGGGGAGTTCGCACCGTCAGCAGCTTAAATCGGTAAGTTCTAAAATCAAACAATTCTTGTCTATCGGTTAGATATGCTTATCATGTAAGTTAAATAACAAAAACCAAAAAGTTATTTACTCCCTATCGTGGACTTGGAGACGCCGGGGTTTGAACCCGGGACTTCTCACATGCGAAGCGAGCGCTCTACCACTGAGCTACGTCCCCATGGAATCCGGCGAGTTTAACGTAATTGTTCAACCTTAGTACTATTTTGGCAACTACAAATTGCACATTTTGAATTATCCTGTGTCAAAATATTCTGCGATCATTACGATTTGCGAACATAATTTCCCTACATTGAAAGGCACTGAAAGACAGAGTGGAAAGGTCCGACTGTATTTGTTTCAATTAGTTCACAATTTTAATCATAAATCAAAAACAACTAATTATCTGCTCTTTTTGGAAGAATGTTTACATAAAAGTGTATCAAATAAAAAAAAAAGAAACATCATTCTTCGAATTGGAGACGCCGGGGTTTGAACCCGGGACTTCTCACATGCGAAGCGAGCGCTCTACCACTGAGCTACGTCCCCTTGAAAACCCCGAGTGACAAAGTTCTAACTAAAGGGAACTGGAAGTTTCAGCAGTATCTCTTAATTTTGTTTTTCGCCGAATCTTGTATACTCTTCGATCTCGTTATATATTTCTTATTTATTTATTTATATTTTGTTCTTTATATATAAATTAGATGTTATTGAGAGAATGAGTCATCAATGTTCTGGAGTATAAATTTCTGTTGATTTATACTTTTTAGTGTGTTGTTTTACATTTTAGATTGAATTTAAAATATAATTTTATTTTAACAAATATTTTACTTAGACAAAAAAAAAAGAAAAAATAACTTTTGTTCAGATGGAGACGCCGGGGTTTGAACCCGGGACTTCTCACATGCGAAGCGAGCGCTCTACCACTGAGCTACGTCCCCTAGCGGCGACACATTGACAAAACGCCTTACTTGATTAGAGCCATGTTCTGTCGGTAAGGCAGTACAAGTGAATCGATAATGCAGAATAAATTTACATCGGTAACAGTGTGCATCAACACAGTCGATAAAGCAGTTTATGCAAAGCATTGTAAAAGTCATGTAAAATGTAAAAGGAGTGAAAAATGTGTAAAAACGATTTTAATTTCATTGTAAGGAAATAAAAATTTTTTAAATAAACAAAAAAGCTAATATAATTGCTTTTCAACATTAAATGGATTACATTAGCGAATCAAAAAACCAATATAAAAAGAAAAAAAAAAACAAATAGAGAAAATAGAAATCCCAAAATTTATGAATTAATACCCACTATTAAGTCTCTAGTCACAAATTAAAATGACAGCATCCTTCCCTTCTTTTTTCAGAACGTCAGTGCTATTCGTGTCTATATCATTTATTGTGTTGATGATTATCTCACTGGTATGGCTCATCTTCTACTACATTCAGCGCTTCCGTTACATGCAGGCGAAGGACCAACAATCGGTAAGAGTTGACGGAATATATTTATGTATTATATTTCAATGCCCTCTTCCAATTCCAAGCGCAATCTGTGCTCTGTCACTAAAAAGGCCATCATGAAAATTCCAACAAAGACAGGGAAAATCAGCGACGAAAAAGACTTGGACAGCGACTGCTGTGCCATATGCATTGAGGCCTACAAGCCGACGGATACCATTCGGATACTGCCCTGCAAGTAAGGGAATAGCTCGATATCGCTCATAGAAAAATACTAATTGAATGCATCCTTCCAGGCACGAGTTCCATAAGAACTGCATCGATCCGTGGCTCATCGAGCACCGAACCTGTCCCATGTGCAAGCTCGACGTGCTCAAGTTCTACGGATATGTGGTGGGTGACCAAATCTATCAAACGCCCAGCCCGCAGCACACAGCCCCCATTGCCGCCGTGGCTGTTGCTCACCAGCAGCCCTCCATCGAGGAGGTGGTGCCCGTCATTGTGGTGGCCTTGCCGCAGGGGCAGGGGCAGCAGCCCCTCCAGCAGCTGCAGGCCAGCGCCATTAGTAGCTTTGCTCCTAGTCATTACCTTCCGCGTAGTCGTAGTCCTAGCAGTAGTAACCAGCAGCAGCTACAGCCGCTCCCGAATCACCATCAACAGCATCACCAGCAGCAGGTGGCCGCGGAGCGGGGCCGGCGCAACTCTGCTCCCGCCACAATGCCACACGCTATTATCTGTACTGCCAGCCATCAGGTGACTGATGTTTAAAATATCTGAAGCCACCCAAATACGTCTAGGTCTAAGGTACGACATTCTATCAACTGCTTTCGAAATGGAGCAGTATAATAGGTTATAGCTCCCAGTTAGATCTGAGAACCTAGCAACCAGACCAATGTTCACCTTGCCTCGGCAAGGCCCTGCAACGAAGCCAGTCGTGGATCCTTATCAGCCTGACCATAAATTAATTTAACTTGAATTATGTTTTCAACTTTGAGATATACTCTATGTGAATTTAGGTAATGCTTTCGTTCGTAGATTCAATTTCCCAATGTCTCCTAGGAGACCGCAATGACTGGTTTGATCCTGGCTAATATGTCTGAACAGGGACTTTGAAATAAGAATTTTGCATTAAGGAAGGATGACTCAGACGATGTGTTTCGAAATAGATGTTTTCCTTGGCTACACTGAGTGACAAGAGTTGCTGCCGATCGAGCGTAACGTAAAGGCTTTTTGGAATATTGTGTATTTCACTCATTTGTAAATAAACTCAGAACTTGAGGACCGTGTACTTAAAAGTGCTGATAAGAAGACTTCAATTTTAGTTTTACAAGAACCCCACGCACATTTATATGTATGTAAGCAACCGCTAGAAGTTTAACTTGAAAACGGATTATGAATTAACCTAAATCGCGTAGGATTTAAGGTAAATGTTTAAGTTCTATATAAGCGTACGGATTGTCGATAAACGTAGATGAGAGAAATTACTTGCGAGTACTACAATACTATGCCTACCTAAATACTAAACCAATACGAATAATTATAAACAATGACTATATCACATAGCTGTAGCGATGTAATGTTAAATGCAATAATTTTAGCAAGATCCGCGACTGTTTGCTAGTCAAAGGCCGGAAACTTCCGATTACACACACATAAATAGATACGCAAACCAATCGCACACTCAGCGCACTGTATGTATTAGTGTTTACTGTAATATCGAAGGTGCCAAAGTATTTGCTTTTAGTTGTTCAAATTGAATAAAAGAAGTGAGAATTCTTTTTAAATTGAGTTGTAATGCTTTCTGTTCTGTTTGTTTTCATTTGTTTACCTGTAGTCCTCACCATTGACTCGTTAGTTTCTCTAATTTATTTTGGTTTATGTTACGTAGTTAATCACCAATCTCAAACCAAGACCATGTTGATCGGTTAGAAAAACCGATAATACATAGATTATCTTTGCTAAGCCCCTTTAACAAATTGTGGACTTAAACCTTTATAAGAACCAACCAAAAATAAACATACAGAATTTTGAAAATTGAAAACGCCCAAGAGTCGCCGCTTCTTTGCATCTAGAGCAGCTTGTGGTCGTATCACCTTTATCCTGCTGCCGAACCAGAACTAGAAGGACATTTCTTATTGCAGTTTCTAGGCAGCGAGGAGAGTATCCTGGAATACCAGCCAGACCCTCCAGAGCGGGTAGCAATAGTAGATGCCGGTGGCGCCTCTGCCCTGGAGCCCGTGGCTGGGCAAGCTACAGCTCGGCCCAGCGGACTGGCGGATCTCATTCGGAGCCGCGACTTCGTGATTGACTTTCCGCGAGTCTTTGTCCTGGACAGCGGCAGTGTGGTTGGAGCGCGTGAAGTGCTCTTTCCGACCCGATTGCCCGAGCGATCTCAGAGCTCTTTGTCGCTGAGGCAAGCCCGCGACTGGATGTCCCTGATGAGTAACAAGCTGGAGGAGCAGCAGGGTCTGCGACGTCTACGCAAGGACGAGATGCAGCAGGTACTGTATACCGACTCCAAAGTGTCGAAATTTCTAGTTCTTGACTAGTTTCTCCATCCAGCAACTTCTTAGTGCGCGAGAGTCGGCCCGCCACCGGCGGTCGAGATCTGCGGACGGGCGGTACTCAACCGGATGCTTCGGGGGCCGCCAGCGTCAGCCCTCTATCCAGGGGTCGTCTATCCAAGGACAGACCCAGCTCCAGACGGGTGTGGATGTCCCCCAGATGCGACGCACCAGCTCCTCGCAGACCCTGCAGCAGCTGACAGACGCGTCCTACGCCCAGTCCCGACAGAGGCAGCGCGAGACGTTTGACTTTGCCAGGACGCGGCGTCGCTTCATGAGGCGCGAGAGCGACGAGATATCCTTGCGCTCCCTGCCCAGGCATCCTCCTGCACCCCACCACCCCCTTCGGGTGAGAGAGGCCTCGGGTGAGAGCGGCCACAGTGACCAAATCACCATTCAAGTGAATGGCGAAGGTGTCGACCTCAACGAGTGATTGTAATTGCATACGCTTATTTGATGAACTAATTGTTTAAAATATAATGTATCTATCTTAGAAAGTGTTTTAAAGTATAGTTAATAACAGTCTGTGAATATTCGTGTTCTCTCGGTGGATCTTTGTTTGGGACGGAAGAGGCTCTTGCCCTTTTCCTCACATGCCCAACTTGGGGCGAATTCCATTAGGGATTTGCGCGTGCCGTCAGCAAGGCGATGGAACACGAAACACGGCCTGATCCCAGCCAACTGATACGTGGCTGGGCATCGAGGCTCCACAGCTCGAACCGACCAGGCAGACAGCGAGGCAGCAGAAACTGACATCGGACCGCAGACTTGCTGCCGCAATTCGACAGCTCAGGGGAGATCCACATTTTGATCCCACCGAAGGCATGCAGAGCAGAGAGCAGAGAAATAGAGCACAAGTTATGAGGAAGCCGAGCGGTTGAAGTTGCCGCGGCCAACGACAGCTAATAAGAATTCATCATGTGCAGCAGCCGCGAAGAGAGGGGGAGCAACAGCAGGGGTAACTCCCCCAGGTGGACGCTGGGCAGAGGACGGAGCAGGACGGAGGGTAGGGTGGACAAGCGTCGCCTGCACGCGCCGTAATTGCAACGCAACAGGAGGGCCGCGGATGCCTGGACCAGGAGCAAACCGAAGCAGCCCCAACTCCACTTGATGTTTATAAACTTAAAGTCTGTAATCACATTAGGGCATGTAGTCGGGGGCTCAGGCTTCGGCTCTGACTCTTCTGCCCAAACTGTTGCCGCTCTATCACCTGACGGGACTTCGCTTCTCGGCCTCCACACTCGCTCCACTGACTCCCCTTTCCCTCCCAAACTCCGTTCTCCCTTGGCAATCGATGACAGCACGTACGAGCTGGGGCCCCCTTTCGAAGATTGGAGGAGCAGCCACGCTGTGTTTTTTGGAGCTCTGGGCTTTGGGCACAAGGGGCGTGTCGCTGGTGGGCGTTGCACTGAGCATTCATGATAAAATTATTATATTGTCCGAGGGCCGCTGTTTTAAGGAAGCCGTGGCCAGTGCAAGCCAGGAAGAAATACTCGTAGATGAGGTCATCAACACAAACATACCATAATTCTCTGGATTGACTATTGAATTCCCAATTCGATTTTGATAAGGAATTGAAGGTTATCCCCGAAAAATGCTGCCCATAAGAGGTCCTTTGCAGCTGCTGGACACTAGATGTCGCCAACAACGATGTAGAAAATATCTATCGTGTAATGTAGAATCAATGGAAGTCCTTGGCAGTTTTTACCTAACTTTAAACAAACTTTAAATTAAAAAAAACTATACCTTGGCCAAAAAAGCATTCATTTTGTTTCGAAAAGCTTTTCTGTGTTAGTTTTTATTGTGTAAACTGTGTTTTAAATTAACAAACAAATTGTATATAAGAAATTTCGGAACAAAAAATAAAGTTTGAAAAAATCATAACTAAGCCAGAAAGGCAATAATTTAAATTCGGAAAGCTTATCTGTAATAGTTTTTATTGGGATAATAAATTTGTATGGTGATTTTCAAATTTAAAAGTTTTCATTTTTGTGAATTTTTTTAAATTTTAAATTATTTTTAAAAAGTTGAAAAGTGGATTAAAATAGATTTTCGATTTTTTTCTATTATGGTATTTTTAATGAAAAAGATTTGAATGGCGAATCAGAATATACAGTGGGGAGCAAAAGTGATTCCACGTTCAACATTTTCGTGTTCGAGCGCTCATAAAACCTGAACGAATGAAGTTAATCAAACAAACTTTTTTTTCCTCGATTCCTTATTCAATTCGGAACAAATAGACGTAAATAGTATAACATTATAAGAAGCAATTTAATAGTAAGAAACAAAAAACCAAAACAAATGACAAGTACTCAGTTTTGCACCTTTTATGAAAAAATCTAGAGATTTTCCGTATTAATATTTTGTCCAAAGACAATTCGTGTCTTTATATTTTTTAGGTATTTTGGCATTTTTCAACCCATTTCCCAACAATTTCATTCAGAAGTTGATTCCACTTCAGTTCCACACGCATCCAAGGACCACCTACGTTGCATTGGACTGATTGATACGGCCCAAGATATATGGTCATGATTGACCACAGATTTTCAATCGGATTGAGGTCGGGACTTTTAGCTTTCCACTCCAACAAGATAAAATGTTGGTTTTCTACGTTTCTTAAGAATATTTCGTAGTTTACTGAGGATCTCCATCTTGTTGAAAAGCGAATTTTACCTTATTAAAGCCAAAATGATCAAAAAAATATTGAAAATGGGCTTGGAAAATATTTAAAATAGTCTTCCCCCTTTATAATTTAATCAATTTTGTGAAAAATTTCAAAGGAGAATTCGGTACCATTGGGTAGAACTGAAAATGCTGCAATTGGGGAAAAAAAATAAACCAGTTCTCTCTTAGGAAAGTGTTAAGGTTCGATTGAAATTCGCATGGACACACAAAAATTAGACAGTATATGATAGGAAATGTGATATTTGGTGAAAAGAATCCATGTTTAACCATTTCCAGTCGATTAGGATGTAGTATTGTTCGCGTAGGTCGAGTAACAAGCTTCAAAGACAATATGTGAGCAAGCCGTATAGCAAGGAGGAGGAAATATAATAGCTTCACATCGTGGCAAGTTGATCCTTTGCACAAAAATGATGGAATTATGAGTAAAGAAGACTATTTTAAATATTTTCCAAGCAAATTTTAAAAATTTTCTGGACAAATTTGGCTTCTATGAAGGAAAATGTACTTTTGAACAAGACGGGTATCCTAAGTACACTGCGAAAATGTGAAAGAAATGGGTGGAAAATAAAATTTTTGTGTCAATGGAGTAATTAACTCAAAGTCCCGACCTCAATCTGATTGAAAACCTATGGTCAATCATGATCATATATCTCGGGCGGTATCAATCAGTTTAATGCATCGTAGGCGGTCCTTAAATGCGTGTGAAACTGACGTGAAATCAAATTCTAAATGGAATTCTTGACAAATGGGTTGAAAAGATGCCAAATTACATACAAAATTATAAAGACAAGAATTGTCTTTGGACCAAATATTAATATAGAATTTCCTTTGATTTTTTCATATGAGGTGCAAAACTGAGTACATGTCTTTTGTTTTGGGTTTTTATTTATAACTATTACAGTGCTTCTTATATTATTTTTATATTTACGTCTATTTGTTCCAAATTCAGTAGGGAATCGAGGAAAAAAAAGTTTGTTTCATTAACTTCATTCGTTCAGGTTTTATGAGCTCTCGAACACGAAAATGTTGAACGTGGAATCACTTTTGCTCCCCACTGTATATATTCTAAGAACTCTTCTTTCGATATTTATTTTATTTCGTTTGATTTTGTGACATTTCGGCCGATAAAATCGACTTCTTACAAACAGCATCTATTACTCAAACTCATTAATTGTTCCCGCCCCGCATCAGACAGCCAGTCGAGGATTTTTTCTGGCCGGGCTCTGGACCATAAATAAATAGGCGCACGACAAAAACAAAACACCGTGCTAATGTGGCAAGTAGGAGGCGATGCCATTGAGCCGCATCCAATTGCCCAGGCGGCAGATGTGGCTATGTTCTCGGTTCTCGCTGATGGCTGATGGCTCAGCCGGGTCAGTCCACAATGCGATCACCAGAGCCGTCGCTAATCTGCTGTAAATGAGTAACACGACGCAATCCATTGCATTGCATTGCAGCTATTAAGGACTCTGATCCTCCATATGCTCCATGAACACCGCCAGTCTTGCCTCTCCCAATCGGAACGAATTGGGGAAACAATAAAACCGATATCTTCAACCCTCCTCCTACAAAGTGTGAAATTAAATCCAATCAATGATCGGGAGAGTGCCAGGACAGCAAGATCTTCTTGCAAATATATTCTGTATTTTAATTTATTTTAGCATCCTTCTGCTTCCGTATCCAGTGATCGCCACAAGGATAAAGCAGAGGGCAGCGCAAAAATGGCGATTCGATGCGCTGACGGTGTCATGTGTGACGATCATCCCCCGACTGCCCCGACAGCAGCTCTCGGCACGGGGCCCGAACTGGATCTGGGTCTGCAGTGGGTGTGGTGTGTCACCATTGTCAAACCCAGCCTATTGCTGTCCTGCTCAGGTCGCCATTGACGGTGAGATCCAAATGGAAAATTATTTAGAATTCTTTGCAAAGTTGAAGATTGACTATTACTATAATGTAACTTCTTATGCAAAAAAAATATATTAAATCATTTGAGAGTCGTTTAATAACAGCTATTCGGAAGTTAGTAACCGCCACAGGCCTTCCTAACAAAGTTGTTCCAATTGCCACAGCTAGATTCGATATCTGTACCAAGACTTCAGGTCCAGGTTCCCCCTTTGACCTGCTCCCGTCCGACAAAGTGCTTCATTCTGTGGGGGATCAGCGTAGTCCCACGGATAGTTCAACGCTGCCTGTGCTGGCCTTAGGGAGGCCGAGGCTCTACGCCAGTCCTGGGCTCATGAATATGTTATTTGGTACGACTTGCTGGCGAGAGTGATTCATAGGCCAGTGCTCTCTCGAGGCGATCTTTCCTGCTGCACTTTTCTGGGCTGTTGATGGCGATGGCGATCATGTCGATTACTCGCTGATATGAATATAAATGGGCGAGCATTGCGCTGATTTGTCGGCTCGACTACAAAGCGAAGACTAACGGCAATTTAGCTTAGCCTTTTGGTCTCTCCGGTGCCTGTTCAGCGAACGCCGAGATCGCCGCGATCTTGATCTGTAAATCAGTTCGCTAAGCGATCTTTTTTATGGACTTAATAGTGATTCAAGATTCATTGAAGCAGGCCTAGGAAAACCTCTTATTGATTGCTGGTCAATGATCATAGAGGCCATGATAATTGTATCATGATAGCGGCCGTATTTGTGACTCCTGACTAGTTCATTCACAAGCAGAAAGAAACATGGCCCAAGCTGATCGCAAAGTTAATCCATAAATTGTCACAAAATCAAAAATCAACCAAAATATTTTCTAGACCTGCCTAAGCCACTTCCCGCCGGGCAGCGTCTTTGAATGTGTCTTAGGAATTCTGCTGAAATCGGTATATCCGAATATCCGCTTATATAGATCAGGGCGATCAGCGGACAAAAACAAGCGGGCGAAAAAGACAAGAAAACGGCATGTTGTCAAACGTTGAGTTGGCTCAGCCGCAGGCCGAGATTAAGTTGGGACTTCGCACCCGACTTTGACTTGGACTTCGCGTCCAAGGCCAGAGATGAGCTGAGCGGCGAGTCAGGGAATCAAGACTTTGCCCAAGACAACGGGGCGTGGCTGCATTTTGATTGAAATCAAACACAAAAGCAGATTACAATTTATTTATTTGGCCGAGCGTGTGGGAAAGAGGTAAAAGGAGTCCGAGTCCGAGGCAGGAGGGTGCGTCCGAGAGGTGCGCGTGTGCACCAGCTTATCCTTGTGCACTTGTTACACATACTCGCTGGAGACCGCAGACGGCAGACCGACAAAAGGACGGGAATTTAAAGACGTCCAAGTTCAAGGGCTGCCAGTGGACGACGAGATGAACTCATCAGAATGAGACTCAGACTGAGGCGGACCCAAACCGATCACGAACTGATCCCGTTCGCCTGCCACAGACCGGAATGAATGCGGATTAGTTGGCCGAGAGGGTGCTAAGTCGGGTAAACGCCTACTCGACCAAAAGTCATGTCATGTTGTGCCAGAAAGGATTTGCCGAGCGAGCCACTGACACAATTTCTTGCACCTTCATCTCTGCAGGATAACCTGTACATACCGATCGTCCTTTGATCCTGCCCTGCACGGTTTGGCAATATTTATTAGGCTTTATTGGATTTTCAGCTTAGGCTCAGGGCCCTGCGCAATCTTAGATGTGAATCTGCAGCAGGAACACGTCATCGTGTAAGGCCCTCTCCCAACGACCCCTGCCACCTCCTTGGGCGAAACCAATTCCACTTGGTCATGGACATTACTTTCAGCCGTTTTATTACTGGCACCTTGCAGATCGTCTTGTAGTCGCATTTTTTGGTCTTTGTCAAATTACCAATGATCAGCCACCCAATCCGGCAAGGATAAACCCAGCTAGGGTCTCCAGATAGCAGTGAGAAGTGTATCGAATTGTAATTGTCCATTTCCTTATTAAGGACGATGATCTGGTTACAGAAATCTATAAATAATTTTAAAATTCAATATTTCGAGACCCATTTCGTTCATCAGCTTCTGGGTTTACAAAAAATTAAGTAAAACGCATTATGGAGACTTCATCAGGGTAAGTAGCAATGGCTGCCGTTCTCCGGACTTCCCCTTTTGGCAAAGATTGTTGCAATTCATTATGGCCGTCGCGGGGAGTATAGGATATAGGATTTTTTTCAACCCCCAAAGGGAAGGGACTTCCGAGGCGGAACAACTTCAGCCTGGGCTCAGTCACACCAAGCGTTTATAACCGCTAAAAGCAAACATCCACCGAGCAGATCGAAGCGTAATAAGCGTAAAAATAATCCATCTTTCCGCTAAGCAAGCTGCAGTCGTCTATTCCCGTCACCTCATCCTGTCCCGACACTTGGGCACATGGCGGGATCAGGGTAGGGCAGCTGGCAGCACAAAAAGTGTCAAAAAATGTTTCATTTTAGATCTGTTGAAAAATAATGCTCCCGTTTTGTCCTTTTCCCGTGATTTCTGCACGCTTCACGCCAATTTGCGCGCCTATCAGCTAGGTGATGGCAGTGGTGGCTTTACCGTCCTAGAACCCACTTCCCTCAGCCTCGCTCCCGGGCTGGATGCTTTCCAGTTTTTCGATGGCGATTGGCCTCAACTGCTGCATCCTTTCGCACATTGTTCCCCTCGGCCCTTCCCTGGGAATCACATTCCGTGGCGCGAAATATAATTCATTTAAATGATTGGGTTGTTTGTACAGGGCAGCAGGGGAAAGTCGTGGAAATTCGTTTTTCCACTCGTTCACAGAGTCATGCATATTCCGCAGTCGTTGTTCGGGGGTGTTCCTCATGGAATAGTGCAAATGCGTCGTAGTTCCCATAAAATACCTTTTTAGGATCACAGCCCTAAGTAAGACGTAACACTTATACGAGCATTTATCGTAGCAAATTGGGGAATTCCAGACTAGAAACGTGTTGAGCGCAGCGGAGAGAGAGCTTTTGGGGATGCCAGCGTCTTTGTGAATTTTAGAAATTACCAACAATTGACATAATAACAAACGCTTGTCTCGCTTTGTTCCGATAGAAAAGCAGCCGAAGACAACTTGAAAGTACGAGTACGAGCACAATACGGCCACAATTACAATTACAAATGCCAGTTGGCCAGTTGGCCGGCATTGGCGGCAGAAGATCAAAGCCAAGCTCAAAGCTGGGTCGGCTAGGAAATAACACAGAAAATAACGTTGCCAGCGTGCACAATAACAATGGCAATAACGATAAAAATAAAAATAATAAAATATAAGCCAAGGCAAAGTGATGTTCAGCAGAAATGGCACAGACACAACGGCAACAAGAAGCATTGCAATACCATCGCCAGCTCCATCTTCAGTTCCATCTCCTTCAGCTCCAAAACCAAGCCACAGCCAAGCCGAAGTTCACCTCGAGCTGCTCTCGCCAACTTTCCCAAGCAATGCGAGTATGCAAATATATCATAGCCGGCTAGTTACCCTGATGGATGGTACAGCCGAATGGTTCATGACTCATCCGCACTGGTGGCCACTTCCCACTTCCTCCGTCCCCCATTCGCGATCCTCCCGAGCAGAACGACACCGAAGTTACGGTTTGATCACAAGTTGAGCGTAAAATATGCTAAAGATCATCGGGTGTCAGTGACTGTGTGTGTGCGCCGGCAAATAAGCGTGAAATGATCAAAGAATCTTCGCGCGCCATGCCAAGTCCGCTGCTCCACAGTCGCCTCTAAACCCATGGGTTCATCTGGACAGGACTTGGATTTGGTCATCTTCTGCCAGTCGCCATCGCAAGCAGCACGTATACTAACTACGTGCGCGCATTTTCTAAAATAACATTCAATTTGTGCAACCTGATCATTGGCTCTGGCTTATGCTCAGACTCAGCCTGATCGCCGATCGCTGATCGCCCTTCGACGATCAACCGAATGCTCTGGCATTACTTAATAAATAATCAAAGCACTCTGTTGTAATCACATTTCTCTGCGATCCGATCCATATTTCCGAATCTTGCGACTGACGCTTGTGCATATTTTTACGCTTGCTTAAAACGACCAAGTGCCGAGTGCTCAGACCTCAAAGAAACCGCCGACGGCCATCCGTCCCGCTCCGACACTTGTAACAGTGCAACTGCCACCATCGGAGATGGAAATTACACGTTGCAAGCCGCTCTGATGATTTCTGCAATTGCTGGCCAGCATCGGCGGCAATAACAACAATTTGTTCACGTTGCCGGTGCAGACAGGCTGGCTGCTGCAGCTTCATCGCTGCACAGCACGAAAAAATGTGTGTAAAGCGAAATCTTATAGATGGTATTAATTGAGCCATTAAACTATCGCACAATCTTGGGAATTCCGACAACTTCTAAAGGATAAAATATTTAGTTTTCATCCGATACCTTTAAAAACAACAAAAATATGGTATGTTGACACGATCGTTCCTATGGCAGCTATATGATACATGATATTATATGATGATAATGGGAATAGAAAAAAGACAATCTGCAAAGTTTCATAAGAATGGGTTTTGCATACTTAGAAAAATCAATTGGTTTAGGAGAAATGGGGGCAAAAGTCTAAACGATTTTTTTAGTGGGGCTGTTGGGGCCTCAGTTTTCTTAGGGATGTCGTATTCTAGATCTCAACACGAGCCTAAAGACACCTCAATCATCTCAATCCGACACTTTGTTAAAAAAATATTCAATAAACAAGATTTGGTCGGCCTTTTCAAATGAAAACTTTGTTATGTTTACCTGTTTGTACTTCTCAATCAAATAGCTAACAAATAATAACAAATTATTTAGTTAGTTTAAAAATCGGCAAATTGCTATACATTTTCTCCCTAATTTTAATGATTACATTTTTTGAAACAAATTAAACAATTTGTTATTTTATGTTTTTAAAAGATATTTATTTACTTCGGCAGAAAATTTGGTATCACAAATTGTTTGAGTTCAATGTTCGATCGTCACTTGTATCTTACCTCGTTAATAGATCTCTTTGTCTGATAATATTAGCATATTATCACAAATATAAATATTGTCAAATATCAAATATATAACAAGCAGCAGCTTTTTTGCTGTGCGCTCCAATCGGCCCGCGTTGGCATCGAATTTTCCTTGCAGCTGCAGTGCCATTACTCAGTCGATCTCCAGGGCCCGGGTCCAGGGCTCCTCCCGGTCTGGGGTTTCTTATTGAATTATAATGTTATTTAGTTGCGGCTGCCGCTGCGGCTTCTCCATCGACGTCATCGATTGTGGCTTGCGGACAGCAGACTTTGTGGAAGCGGAGCTGGCTCCAGCCAAGGGCTCTCTTTCCGAGCGATCATTGTGTTTTAGTGGCATATAAAGACATTGGAGGAGCCCTATGATTAGATGGCTTTTAGGAGCCTGCCTCCAGTACATAACGAGGCTTCAGACCCCGTTAGAAAGGAAAAGATCGCAGACACCTGCAAAACAGGAACCCTTCCTAATATAGACATACGTACCTCGTTCCGTACGCTGACTGCTGCGGGTTGATTAAAAGCTCACATGCGTAACTCAAACACCCGGCTTATCAAATTTTCAACGCGAATTGATCAAAATTCACACGTAATTGCCCTGCAATTCCGAAGGCACCCTCCTCCTCTGAGAGGAAGACAAAGCGCATCCAAAGCAACGCGGAGACAGAGCCAGCCCTCGCGATGCCACACAGCAATACAGAAATAACTCACCAAGTAATGTGCTCTAAATTTGCGTTACGTAACGGAATTTAAAGCGTTTCTTATCAGATTGGTTTTGATGTTTTATTTAACATTAAACTATCGGATAATCTTTTGGACAAGTTAAGGTCCCTTAAGAGAGCAAATACATATAGAAGAAAAAAATCTGATATTTTTTAAATTTATGTATTTGTAGTAGTTTGCTCTTTAAGAATATATCCTACAAATTCCAAAGAAAAATTCAAAATATTTTAAGTTATAGCAGGCTATTTCTCATTTCTCTATTTTCAAAATTAGCACAATTTCTCAGAAAGTTATGTATCGATCACCCTAAAACTTTGCGTACACGTTGCTAATAATACTAGGCAAATACTCGAGGCATAGGTTTAGGGAAAAATTACAATATTTCCTTTCCCAATAAATTTGTTTCACAATTTTCGGATTTATCCCGCGAGCGCAATCCTGTCTGCCGATTTACATAGGCTCACAGCTTATTTGATGCAGACGTAAAATAAAATTTTAAAACCGTCTAGGATGAAAACAATGATAGATAACTGAAATTATTGAATTTTCCTATGTCACAGCTTATTTGAAGCTAGAACTTTAGATAAATTTAATTCGTGAAATGTGATTGCTTTCCTTCTTCAATCATAATGAACAAAATATTAGCTCATTTATTTAGCATTTATTTCCTTTCGGTTGCACTTTAAAACTTTTTGTTCGTATTAAAAAAATTAATCCCCGTGTTAAAAAGGTCCACTATATGCACATGAAACCTACAGTAGCGCATGCTTGCGGTTATCACATGGCTTGAGTCTGAATGGCTGTGTTTGGCGTTGGATACCGCGTCTTCATCGAACGGATAATATATTTGCTCGTTATTTTTTACCTTAGAGAAAACATTAAATTCAAAACATGGAAAAAGTAGGCCTTGATGATAGTTTTAGCTTTTAACAGGACAACGACCCAAAACAGAACTCTATTTTTGTGATGCACCGGTTAATCTGGAAGATCCTTTACTTGCCCCACTTGCCCAGTACCAGACCTAAAGGTTATTTAGAACTTAAAGCCAGTTTTGGATCTGGCCATTTGCTAGGAATCAATATCTAAGAAAATTACTATTAAAAAGAGCTGTTTAAAGAACTGTTAAAAATGCACTAGGAAATTTGAAAATATTTGTTGTTTTTTTTTCGAGTGTAACACACTTGAAGGATGTGATAAAACAAGAGGGACGAAAGAAGGAAGTTTAAATTTAATTATAACAATTATTTATTTGGCTAAATGTGATGGATCAATAAAGCTGTTATCTAATAGAATTAAAAAACAACGAAGTGTATTTATGTACATATATGTACGTACATATGTATGTAAATACTACTTAAAAAAACCACATTAAATTTTTGTTTTCTGCTCGGTGCGTGTTTATTGACGCGTGAGCACGGCTTCGGACGAATTTCTTTTGACATAAACCCTAATGCAAAAATTACATTTTGCAATGTTGTAATCACTTAATTGGTGTTAAATTTAAATTTGCTTAAATTTTTAAATTAAATTAAAATAAAACGAAGAATGCCAAAGAAACATAATAAGATCAGCCGAAAATATTAAAATAAACTTTGCAATAAAAAGGTTATATTTAGTTATATTTTAAGAGTATATTTTAGTTTTATAACTAAAGCAAAATAACTAAAAAGATAACGACTTAGTTAAGATCATTATTATAAAAGGCAACTTAAAACCGCATTTCACCATGTAAGGGTTAATCCACACACTCAATTGTATCGCTAGTAGGCGAGCCCCTCTCACTCGCACTCATTGTTTTGATTGCGGAGGTAACTGCTTTTACCGCTGCGGCAGAGAAGCGACCGAGTGGCACAATTGCACGGCGCCCGCAGTAACAGAGAAGCAGAAAAAAACATATTATTATAAATATATGTATGTATATATGTATGAAGGTTGCGTAATCAATAATCAAGTTTCCTTTCCTAATAATAAAAACATGTACATTTTGGTGGTCTATATGTACATATATCTCCCTCTTTAATATTTTCAGTATGCGAATACATACAAACTTAATACATACCTGTGTGTGCTCCTCTGAAAGATCTGCCGCACACAGGCAATTCGCACTCACCTACGCAATAAACAGCACAAATAAAAAAAAACAAACAAAAAAACACAGCCTTTTTATATTTCTATCTAAAACTTCCGGCTCTATGAAGTGGAAGGCTATGGAAAGGTTTTCCAATTGGAAAACCACTGGAATCGTTGGAAATCGCAATTTTAACGACGCGCGCGATCGCTTGCGTATGGATGTGTGCCCATGAGAAACAACTACGCAATAATCGCAAATAAATTGTATAAATGTTTTAAAGTGCGGCGGAATGCCTGCCAAAACTATGTTTATACGACGAACTTGTATTAAATTTAATTAAGTTACATTTTGACACAAACACAGGCACACTTCGCCACCACATATCTTACACGTACGCATTGCGTGCTGCGCAATTAACACATACACAAAAAAAAAAAAACAAAAAAAAACACAGACTTGTTATTTCCAAAAATGATTTGGGGATTTTACGAAATTCCAACACTTCCCGACTCGCCATTTACTTCAATTCTCGATTTCTTCAATTTTCGGTGGAGCGTCGTTTATGTTTTTCCAGATCCTAAGGCTTTTTTCACGCACTTGGGAGAGAGAAGAAAAAATAACTGTTGCGGCCGGCTAACAGTGTGACCGGGCGGCGTGTACGATTAAAATATGCAAAACAGTTACAAGTGGCCACAGGCTCGCCCAGGGTAAAATTACATAAAGTAGTCAAGAGAGCTGCCCCCTTTCTAGTGGGTCGTCTATGTATTTTCTTTCTCGAGAAGTTACATATCAAAATTAATAGTATTGATAATTATCAATAATATATATTATAATTATATGTAAATATACATACGTACATACATACGTATACATACGTAAATATATATATGTAAATATAAAGCATTCCTTATCATTTTGGTTTTGATGTTTTATAAAACATTAAACTATTGGACAATCCTGTGAGAAAGTTAGGGTACCTTAAATATTTGTAGTATGCGCTTTTCGTATGTACATATGTATATATGTGTTGAATTTTAATTTTGACACAAACACAGACACACTGCGACAGAAAATTCTCTCTCATCTAGGCAATAAACAGCACAAAAAACACAGCCTTTTTATATTTCCAAGTTTACTTTGGGGATTTTAGTGGGAGGCAATGGAAAGGTTTTCCCATTGGAAAACCATTAGACATGGTTGCATGGTTGGAACATGCAATTTTTTTACGACGCACACGATCGCTTGCGTATGTATGTATGTGTGTTGAAAGTTGTTCCATGAGCAACAACCACGCAATAATCGCAAATAAATTGTAGAAATGTTTTAAAGTGCGGCGGAATGCCTGACTAAACTATGTTTGTACGTCGAACTTGTATTAAATTTAATTAATTTACATTTTGACACAAACACAGGCACACATCGCCACCACACCCACACACACGTACCCAAAAAACACACTACACATAAAAAAAACACTAACTTCCTATTTCCGAGAGTATTTTGGGATGTTACGAAATTCCAACACTTCCCGACATGCAATTTACTACGATTCTCGATTTCTTCTATTTTCGGTGCAGCATTGTTTACGTTTTCCGGATTTAAGGCTTTTCCACGCTGATAGACAAAACAGTAATTGCGCTGCTGGATGACAGTGTGACCGGGCGACGCGAACGAAAATATACAAAAAAGTTCAAACAGGTGGTCCAGGCTGGTAATGATAATTTATATAAGGTAGTATCCGTCCATATTTTGGGAGTGGGTGTGTTAACCAAAGTATACATTAAAAGACATTTTTTGTATTAATTATTGAACACATTTTTTTTATGATTACGTAATTGTACGGCAGAGGGTTCTTTTAATGATTACTCTTGATTACATCGGTGGGAGGGGTAAAATATCATCAAATATTTGATTACGCAATATATGTACATATGTGTAACCAGCCCCTAGCATGTCTTTTTGAGAGCGATAGAGAGCTGAAAGTGACTACCTTATATACATATGTAATTGTTCGTGAGCTAAATCTTTTAAAGGGGTATCTGCAGTATTGGCGCACTTACAGCTTGCAATGCACTATAATTCCCAACAAGTTCTAGCTGCCAGCAAGTGGTGGTAGCCACGGTAAATACTGATGATTGACACCTTTCATATCTTCTTCTCTCCTCTTTCTCCCTCCTCCTCCTTTTCAAGGCAGGGGCGCTCTGAAGTTTTGGTGCGCGTTGCACTATACTTCTCAAAGCGTTCTAGCTGTCAGCAGGTGGTAAGCACGCTGAATACTTATTAGGGACACACCTTTCTTCTTCTTCCTATGCTTTTAATCATGTTTATCTGGTAGCGAAGCTGGAGATAAGACTACCTTATATTATTGTATCATGTGCACGGTCACAATAAAATGAAAATTAAATCAAGTGTAGAGTCTAACAATATCCAAACCGTACCAATGGAATCCAACGAAGAACAAAATTACAAGCTGCTGAACGCCCAGCTGGTGACTGAGGTGAGAAATCACCGCACGGAGATCAGTGGATACAAAAAACAGGTGATCGCGCTGAATTCGGAAATCTTGGAGTTGCGGAAGGGGCTGATTCTACAGAGGGAGCGCCAGCGGGAGGACCACATCGGCATCATTCGGACACTTATGCAGCGGTTGGACATTGATGCCGATTGTCTGGGAGATCGCACGGAGGAAAGGAAGGAAAGGACTTCGCCTGTTGTGGTCAACAGGCGAAGGCAGCAGCGCCTCAGCTCCTGGGAGATTTTCGAGAGGAAAAGGCAGGCCAGGGCCTTGGTATGCAGCACGATGACCATCGCCCCCGCCAATCGCCGCGACTTTAATGTGGAAGTGCATGAGGAAGCGCCTGAAAGGGGACCAGAGCTCTCGGTAAATTGTACAGCCAGTTATCGCCTACATATATATATTTACCACCTCAACTTTTAACAGGTCACGCCACCACCAACCCTTTCAGAGCAACGTGAGGAGGGACTAGGGCCTAGTGAACCGGAAGAAAGGGAGATCTACCGCACGGTAAGTCGTACATTTATCCCCTAAACATATTTAACATTTCGACTTTTCAGCAGAACACGCCACCACCAACCCACTCAGACATTAATGCCGAGGAGGATCAGGCGAGTGAGGGGGAGGAGAGACAGATATACGGCACGGTGGAAGAGAGCGGACGGATGGTGTCTGAGGAAGCCACGGTAAGTCGCGCAGCCATTTATCCCCTAAACATATTTAACATCTCCACTTTTTACAGAACTCGCCACCACCAACCCACTCGGAGCAAACGACTGAGGAGGATCAGCCGAGTGAGGGAGGAGTCCCCTGGCACAGTGGGGAAAGTTCTGTCCGAACGGTGGAAGAGAGCGGACGGGCGGAAGTTCCGAGCGACACTGACGTCTCGTTCGTAGACGTTTGTAACATATCGTCGCCAACGTGCAACAATATGTTACAATCACTACGAGCAGACGTCAGTGCTTGTCGATCGCCCGTCCAATCTCTTCCGAGCGGCAGCAGCAACAGTATCCCGGTCACAGAGGAGGCGGAAGAATGGTCCCAGGCCAGGCTGAGACCAAGAAAGGACAGAGAGAGGGAAGCAGAGGCAGCGGTGTTGCCCAAAAGAAAAGTTTAAGCTATAAAAACAATTATTTGATATACATACATATATATTTGATCTCACCTCGAGAAGTGTTTTTGTAAGTAAATAATGCAGGCGATAATTGCGCGACACACAGTGGGGTATTGGACCCCAAAAGTGGCGATCAAATCAGGTGGGCATATTTTTAATGGAGACTTTTTTTCTGTTAGATATTTGTGCAAATTTGTACCAAATTGTGTCAATGAGGCGGTTAAGCTGAATATCTAGGGAATAACACCTCATTTGCTTTTTGTCTACCTAAAGTTACAAATTGTTGAATTTTTAGCGAATTTTTTGCATTTGCAATAATTTTATTTATAAAATTGAAAGTAATAATAATAAGTAATATTTTAAAAATAGTTAAATATATTATCTTAGAGATTTAATATCTTTTTTGGCGTATATTTTCGTGTAAGAAAACATTTTTTTTTTCAAAATGCTCAGAAAAGTCAATTTTTTTTACTTATTTAAAGACACCGAAATTATATTGAAACTTTGACAACCGATTGCTCAGCCTCCGTTAGATTAAGGAGAAAAATTTATATACGGTTAAATGCAGAATTTTTTTATAAACAAAATAATATAAATAAATGTATCGAACACAAAAATAGTTTTTTTAATAAATTGCCACTTTTCGGGTCCTATATCCCACTGTGCGACACTACTACAGTCTGGAGGGTAGACCTAGAGTCTTGGTCGCGACTGTGTGTCAAATATATTGTGCAACAACCCGCTTTCGGCGCGGTCGTTGTTGTTGTTGTTTTCCGGCTGCGCCATTTAATACGTAAATAATTTTTAATGAATATATGATAAATATTTTTCGGCGTGCGGCTCGAAACAAGCAAATGAGTGTGTGAAAAATTGGCGGAAAATTCCCAAAACGTCAACACTTAAAAATTGTTATATAATCCATCAGCGGGCGGTGGCTTTGCATTATCGCCGCAGATCGGTGGCAGTTAACGGTTGCGTTTTCGATTGAATTCATGTAATTCGGATACATGTACATAAGGAAGAGGAAATCCATAGAACTAGAGGAAGCTCGTAGCCCTATGACATCAGCAGCTCGGCAGATCATCAATCATAAGCAGGATTCCGTCAGCTACCGGAGCTACACCTTGGCAAAATCGACCGCACAGGAAGTCTGTCTTAGGAACCAAATTCGCATGCTGCCGACTCTCGGTCCCCGTCTATCGAAAACGCATAAATCACGGCTTCCATTTCGGTGTCGGGAGGGCCTTTCAACAGCTCTGTCAAAGTGCCGCTGCGGAACTCGCTCTCGGGACTGTAAGTCGGCCCTCGACTGGCCACACAAATTAAATTTGTGTATAAAAATCTCCAAGTTGGTGGGCCTGAGACCGGGCCCCAGCCCGGGGTGAGAGTCGTCGGGACAAACGAAGCCGCAGGCTACTGTATGGCAAGGGAATGACAAAGTGGAAACAGGCCAGGCCAGGCAGGATGGAACTCCCCAGGACGAGATGTGCGATCAATTATGATTGTCACAGCTGACACACATTATCGCCCTCGCGCTGTGTGCGGAAGGGAGAGAGAGAACCACGAACCTGTCGTCAAGCAGGACCAGGACTCTCCCGATCCTCGGGACCCGAGATATGAACTAATTGATGTTTTCATTTGGGCTCTCTGACGGCCGGAGAACGTATTCATTCTAGGTGGTAAGTGCGACGCCCGCTGAGCACACATAATTGGGAGCAGCGGGAAGGTCCTGAAGAAAGGGCACCGAGATTCGAGGGCAGAGATTCTAGATCTTCCTACCTACGGCTATGGGTCGTAGCTAGCACCACCCAAGACCCCGATCGGCCGTAACTAGTGCAGGGTGCATGGAGAACGGACTCGCCGTACAAGTAGGTCCTGCCCTCCCTCGCAGTCGTTTTGTCAATGGCTTTGTTCACTCCCGTTTGCACTTCGCCGCCCTTTCGGGTCCTCTCATCCTCGGCCAGGCCCACATTTAGGCGGCATCTTTAAAGTCCTGGCTGCTGGTCTGGTGACGTTGGTGGTCGCCGGAGTCCAGTGCTCATATTTTGCGCATCCCATTGTCCATTGCTCTATTTGGCTGCCAGCGATGTGTGTGGCTCCCCGGACAATGCACACTTCCTAAATTATTCTCGTATTATCGAATCCACTGTACGTGTTTGCCGTTTTTGTCTCTAATTGTTTAATTGTCAGATCATGAGTCGGCTTGTTGTCTGGATATGTCAGGAGAGAGCGCCCAGGACCCGCCGCCTCATAGCCACGATGAGTCGCATCGCTACAAGGGATAGATGGGCGATCGACATGTTAGTACATTGTCATCCTGTCATTTCAGGGACAATTTCCTGAACTATTTTGAGGGATTATAGTTGCTTGGGCTTGTGTGAACCTGTCAGGGCCCTGCCGCATGTACATGGCCACAACAGGTCCTGTGTGTGGTCCGGGATCTTGGAGACAATGTCATTAGACTCTAATGGAGTGTGAGAGGTTTGTCTCCATTGTGTTGCAAAGCAATAATGGGATCAATTTAATGTCACAAAAGGTCCAAGCGGCCCCTAGGAAATCCTATTTAAAACTCATACCCACGTTTCTACATGGGATGTTGTCCATTTTAAGCCTCCGTCGCAAGAGCTGGCGTTCTGCAGATCTTTAAAATATAAACAAAAATCTTGCATAAGATGCTTGGGTCAGGGTGCGTGGATTTTCCTTGGACTATTTTCTATTTCACAATTATATTTATAGCGGTTTTCTGAATCCATCTATAAATATGCACACTCATTGCCATTTTGAGAATACGTTTCTATGAAGTAGGTTAAAAGGGAGCCAAACTTAGCTTTAGTCCCTTATATGGTAAAATATAGGATGCCATGATATAGGTACTGTTTGTTGCCAAAAATAATAATATGCAGATCCAATACTTTATCCCCCAAAACCAGATTATAGAGGCTCCCAAAATTAACATTAATCTTTAATTAATATTTTTTCAATTGTAAATTTCAACCTTTATTCTTTTGATTTTTGCTCTTCTTCTTAAGTCTAAAAGAACATGATCCTTAAGGTAATATTCGAAATAACTTTAAACAGTCTTAGGGTCTTTAGATGACGACTTATCGCTAAACTTAAAATACTACCAAGAGAGTCAAGCTGACCTAGAAACCGAAGTAGGGATAGGTAGGGGCAGCAGCCATCATGGAGCTCTTCTGGTCGACCTGATGGTGGTATCCGCCCATGTGGTTGGGTGCAGCCGAGGGCGGGAAGAAGGAGCCGGCGAAGTTGTAGCTGTCCCACGAGGACGGGTGGTGGGAGCCTGAGGCAGCTGCGGACGCGAACTGAGAACGGAGCTGCTCGGCGGATGTGACAGCAGAGGGAGCACTGGGTATGGAATAGGCAGAGGCACCGGCGGCAGAGTAAGCGGCACTGCCCGATCCCACGCCGTAGGAGGGGTTCATGAAGTCGCCGCTAGCACCTGGTTGCTGGGCCTGCGACTGCACCGGGCTGTGGGCGGCGGAGCTGCTGCCAGAGGTGCTGCTGGCCGGTGACATAGAGGCAACCGAGCCTCCATAACCGGGGTGGGTCTCATAGGAAGCTCCCGAAGCGGGCCAGGACTGGGAACTGTATAGACCCATGCCCATGTTGGGAGCAGCGGCAGTGGCAGAGGCGGCAGAGGCAGTGGCTCCGTATGAAGGGGCTGAAGGGGCGAATCCGGGCACTTGCTGGGTGTTCAGCTGCTTGCGCAGACGGGCACGGCGGTTGGAGAACCACACCTGGACGCGGGCCTCGGTCAGGCCGGTGCCCTGGGCCAGCTCCTCGCGAGTGTAGACGTCGGGGTACTGAGTGCGGGCGAAGATGCGCTCCAAGGCGTCGATCTGGTCGTTGGAGAAGGTGGTGCGTGAGCGCCTCTGCTTCCGCTTAAGCTGTACACTGGGCTCGGCGTCGTCCTCGCTCTCATCCTCGCTGCCCGCTGAGCCGGCACTTCCTCCGCCGAGGATGCCGTCGATGCTGTGAGAAGTTCCCGATCCGGAGGATCCGCGCAGCAGGCGCGAAATGGAGCTCACCGATGGGGCGCTCTGCTTGTCGCAGACTCCGGCTTCGATCAGCTTGGCGCGGATCTCCCAGCTGAAGATGCCGGGCTGCGACTGCTTCAGCTCCTCGATCCTGGCCTCGATGTCGGGAGTGGCCACGCGTGGCTTGCTACCGCCGATCAAGCCCGGGCGAATAGAGCCCGTTTCCTGGAAGCGATTGAGGATCTTCGAGACGCAGCCGTGGGATACGCGCAGCTGGCGGGAGATGACGCAGGGCCGGACTCCGGCGGCTGCCATCTCAACGATTTGGCGGCGGATGTGATTGGGCAGGGGCCGGCCGTTGATGAAGACGCCGCCAAGCTGGTTGACGCGACCTTGTCCTGGAAGCAAAAGAGAAGAAGGTATCGAGATAAGTAAATGTGAGCCATCTGAGATCTGGATTAATCCCTCTTCCGTGATCCTCTTACTACGGTTCAAGTGCGTTTGTAGGTGGCCCTGTTTTCAGGCCAAGATCTTTCAATTAACTTTTTTTTTGTGCCCAATTGAGCGGCAGTGGCCACTTGCATTCGGATCGCCTTAAGCAGGATAAGCCCGAGGATCACTTGGCACGATCTTTTGTTGCGGACGGGCACAAACGATTCCTTTGCCATTTGTAGACACAACAAAACGCAAATTGGCAATTTGCGTAGGCCTTTTTTTTCCGAGAGAATAGAAAGCCAGACTGGCAGTGGTGGGGCAAATGCCGCTCTGGTCGGGAATGCAGCTGCATCCCAGGCCGGCTCATGCAATCAAATCAAACTAATAATCCATAAGCGCTGCAGAGACGCCCAGCTGTGCCGGCTAATGCGAGTACAAGTGTGTGTGCCAGCCCCAAAAACACCGAAAGCCAAAAGCCGAAAGCCAAAAGCCGAAAAGAGAAATAAAATCCCCGTCCATGTGCAGGCAGGGTCTGTGTTTGGGGCGCTGACGTTGCCAGCTACGTGATACACAAGACTCGGGTCCCGGGATCGGAGCCGATCCAAGATCAAAGCCCAGCGCCACAAAGCCGCCGGGGCAAGAGACGAGCCATGAGCTGGTCGCGCCAAAAAGTCTGCAAAGTCCGTACTGGGCTTAAGTCTGGGACTGGGACTGGGTCTGCGTCTGGGCCTGGACCGATCACAATCAATAAGTCAAAAACTGATCATGCTGCCGGGCGGGTAATGATCTCTCGTTTGAAAACAGCGGGCGAAAGCCCGAAAGCTGCCCCAAATGATGAGGCAGCACTTTTCAGCGTCAGCCTGACGTTTTGTACTCGTAATTGTGGTAATTGGTAAATCTCGTTGTGGTCTATAGCCTATAATCGGTGATCGATATCGATGTCGATATAGCTGCTTACCTTGGAAGGGATATCCGGCAAAGTAGGGTGTCATGTTGATAGCCGAAACAGCCATGTCTTTTCGAGGTTGAAGTAATCCGTGGGTCGTCTTGGGTACCACTTGCTAACTTTTGTCTTTCTATAGTTCTTGATGTACGATCTTCACTCAGTTGCCCGAAATGCACACAGGTTAGAATATCTTTCGAAGGCGCTCTGAGATCTGAGAGGTGATGCTGCTCGCTTGCTTGACAGCTCGAAACTGATTTTGAGACGGTCAGCCACAAGACTAAAACGAATTCGTGAGATTCTCCGGGCCTGGGAAAACCGGTTTTCGGCCAGCCGGGAGCCGGGAGAACCAGTGCGGGCGAGGGTGGAAATGAGAGCTGCAGCGACAGCGCGAGCGAGAGGTGGCGATCTGCCGGTTGGCCAGAGCAGAGCAGCACTCTCCCGGCTCCGTGTGCAGGCCAGAGCAGGGCAGGCGAACCAGCAGCGACAGAGAGCAAGAGAGAGAGGGTTTCCATGGCATGGCTGCAATTTCGTTAGCTCCGCCTTCGGAAAACAGAGCTGGATTTGGACTTGTATTCCTCCCCGGCTCTGACTCTTGAGTAGAGTGGGTTAGAGCTGCTGATTATTTATTTTATTTTCCTCTAATTTGGAGTTATGCGAGTCCCTGGGATTTCCTATGTTTCACACTCGCAGGAACTAACTGCCCGACCTGATTGCGCATATCGTAATCACATTAGAAGCACGATTTCAGCCGCCGCCTTCGCTAACAAACAGTTTCCCTGTCGCCTGTCACAGAAATAGATTTCCATTATGGAATCCGTAGAGCAGCAAACACTGTGGCTCAACTGAAGGCTGGACTGGCCGGAAAAACAGAATGCAAAAAGTTCCAAGTCCCCGGAGCTCCTCCCCTGCCAACCCTCCTCGCCCAGACAGGCCATGAAACGCATTTCGTTTGCATTCCGTTCTGTCGGTAAGACTTCTCAACGGCCTTGGGGAGTGGGAGGGGCTCCTTGGGGCTCAGGTACACGTGTCTGGCCCCCTCCGTTGCGGGATTTTCCAGTTCAGTTACTCAGCAAACAAGTCCGATCAATTGATTGCAAGGCGCAAGGGCCTTAAAGCCACTTACAAAGGACCCTATTCTGGCATTGGCACTACATAGTTTAACTCGACGACACGCTCCATTAAAAGTTCATTTCGCAGCTGTGATTCAATTACCGAGCCGAGGCGCTGTTTGCCTACATTAATTAGAGGCAGCCAGGGGCCACCCATACCCATACCCATTCCGGGGAGCCGAAACAAAAGCCGAAATTAATATTCATGAGAAAGAGACTCGACACGGCCACTAATATGTGTGGACGACGAGTGGGAAGCTGACAAAAACATTTTCGCACGGGCAAAAAGGAAGAGGAAAAGAAAAAGTAAACTCCATTTCCGAGTGCATGACTTTTGGTTAATTTTCTGCGAGTGCGAGTGTCGGTCGAAATCAAAGAAGTTTCGGCCATGTTGCGTATACGCCGCGTGTGCGAGCATTGAAATTATGCGGCATCATAGCCAAGGCAAGGCTGGGGACGTGAACAATGTGTGGATACGGACTGAGCTGTTGCCACTGTTGTTGCTTATTGCTTATTGCTCATGGCTTGTTGGTTGGGGCGGCCAGTTGTTGAGGTGTTTCTGTATCTGTGAGATACTTTCGGCGTGGGCGCTGAGCCCTGAATGTGTGCCATTTGGCAATAATTGCGGGACTATTGTTTGCCTGCCCGCCGCGCTCGGTGTGTGGCTTCGCCTGGAGGCAATCGCTCAAATCGTTTGACAACTGAAACTGCTACTGTGCGATTGGCAAAGTCGCCGCCGTCGATTCAGATTCGGATTCAGTTGCAGATACACATTCAGATACGGACCGTGTGTCAGCGGGAATGATGAATCTGTGCCCCTCGAACACTGGCATTCAAATGGCAAGTGTTCGCTCGGTGGCTCTATTATCTGCATTGACTACCATTCTCCCATATCTGTGGCTATATAGCTATAGTCCTCCTCAGTTCACTTTCGCATTGACCTGGGCCACATCTGAGAGCTTTCGATACACATTATTTGTTGGATATAAATGGGTCCGACTCAGACTCAGAGTCAGCTTCAGTCGAGGACGAAATATTTTTCTCCCCGTTGACTTTGGCATTTTTGTGGGAATTTTTTAATATTTTATGTTAGCCACGAGCAGACAGAGGACCAGGGAAAGGGGAAGTCGATGTATTTGCCTAGCTGTCGAGTATCACTTCGAGCTGGAAAATTCATTTGCGGAAAAGGCAGACAAACGGCTGACTGCGGCCAAAGGAATTGACTTGAGTGATGGCCCTAAAATGCTGTGGAATCCAATTTTTACAGGCATTTCTTTCTTTTCCTCTTTTTGAAGACGTTTGAGGGGCGTTCAAAGGGGGCCTGCCGTATCGATAGCAGTGACTACCCGAACGAAGGGCATAATTTTTCATAAGCGTCGTGTATTAGTGTGTAATGAAGACCCCGTTCGAAACGCTCGGCTAATGACTCCCAAAACGCTCCCAATAAATTCCGCTGAGAAATTACCACTAACGCCCATATGTCAGCTTAGGCTCGAGCTGGAGTTGGAGCCGAAGGCAACAACAACAGCTGTGGCAGCGAAACAAGAAAACTAAATTAAAACTCAACCGCAACTGTTTACACAGCAAATGTTACCACAAAGGGGCGGCTTGGCCCGCTTGGCCTGGCTCCAAGCCGAAAGCCAAATCCCAGAAACAGAAACAGAAACGGAGATGATTAATTAAGGCGGCTACTTGGCAGCAGAGGATCGGGATCGGGATCGGGACCAGGGCCAGTTGGACGGCGCAGAGGTGAGAAGAGTAATATGTACAAATATATCACTCCTTCGGACCGGTTAAAACCAAATTAATAATGTGTGATCGGTGGACGCCCCCAGGAATGTGGAATGCCAGTTGGCGAGTCCAGGATCGAAGGAACCCGTAGCCAGCCAATCAGGACAGTTGTGCGGGATGACGCGGCAGAAGGATATAGCCCGAGGACCGCTTGACTCTGGTTGGGCGCACAAAGAATGTTATTATGTGCATGATCTGTGGTTTCCCTCTCTCCTCTCCGCGCAACTTCGTTTGCGGCGCTTTGTCGGCAAAAGTGTGAACAGAACCGAGCAGGGGAATGGAGTGGAGTGGAGTGAGTGGAGTGAGGGCGTTAGGGGAGGATACGGACACCCAGGCCGCCGCCACCACCACCATCGAAGTGTGAATTCTAACAGCCCGCGTCGGCGGTGCCGTCGTAAATAATGCATTCGGGACTCGGTCACAGTCGCTGAAATGTACGGATTCCGTGAATCCATTGAATCCAAAGGAGCGAATGCTGATCCCGATGAAGACGAAGGAAAATCCGCCCTAATTGCCCACGGCGAAGCGCCTTCGTTTATCGCATTCCTGTTAATTCCGAGCCGATCCCGACTGACACTCCGATCGCCTTCTGATATGGATTCGATTCCTTCGCTCCGATTCCAGATTTGATTCCTTGGATGGGTCAGCGCTTGGCGTCAAGCCATAAACTCGTTTAGCACCTGCCGCGGCGGCCGTGAGAGGTGCGATGTCAATGATTGTAATTATGACGCCTGCACGCCTGCATATTACCCAATAAAAGGGTTTCGCCGACTCGGCTCGACACGGCCAAATCGCTCGTCATGATCGCCCTTCTAGCGATAGCTGGATCCTCACTGTGACCCGTCCCGCCAAGCTTTTTGAAACAAATGCGTTTTCGATCCAGCTCGGTTCCATCCTTCCTCATCCGTGGTGGAAAATAATTCATGTCTTATCACATTGCGATTAGAACTAATTTGACATTGAAATATTAGCATGTCCAGCCCCTAACCAGGCTCAACCCGATCATATAGTCATAGACGAAATAATCACGGAACGCAATCAATCCTTCGAGGCTCAGGGCATACTTAGGCACTCCGGCCACAAGCAACATAAATAATCTACACACATTCGTGTGAGAGCAGGAGATTTCCCTCTGCTTTCGGTGGTTTTGATTTATTTACCATAGTAAGTATAAATGCATTCGAAATGCATTTTAGCTATGCACTCGGTCGCCACCGATCTCCGAAATTATCGTCTGCGCTGCTGGTCCATGTGAAAATGGAAAATAAATAATTATTCAAAGGCTTGCTCAGGGAGATGTGTGCTCGCGGTTCTACCTTTAATTAAAAACGCATTTCCCGAGGTCCATCCGTGGCTCAGTTCCAGTTGCATCTCCAAATCGATTTGATACAATTTCGACTTTGTTGATTTTTCCCAAAAGTGACAATTGGCCAGCGTGATTCTCCATTATTCCTCGGCCGGTCGTCGGCACATGTCAAAGTGGGGATCGTAATTGTGGCATCAAGTCCAGTTCCCGTTAAGGCAGATGTAAGGTCTCGTGCCGACTTTTCCAAATCAAATTGCAGGTTTCTTGGGTCGGTTTCGGCGAGTGTAGAGAATTGAACCGCATGTTATCTTCAGTTGATTTAATTAGATTTCGATTGGTCGCGCCATTTTGCGCATTTAATTGATGTTGGGTTCCTGGAATCGGGGATTATTACTGAGCTGGTTTTGAAGATGCCGCCGCCGCCCTGGCCCGATAAGACCACCATTATAATGTACTGTATAACTTTCTGAAGTCGTGACAGAAATTTTCCATTCATCAGTTATCGGACAGCGGACAATCGATTCTGCGAAGAGGTTTTGCTTCTATTTAAATTATCACAAATATATCTGCGCCTTTGGAAGTAACTCACAGCCTTTAGTGGGCGTCGAAAATCAATTTGCAATAAGCGTCTAAGCGTCATTAGGTCGATTAACACGTAAGGCAGCAGCAGCAGCGTCTCCATTATCTTTATTGCCGCTCCATGCTAATTTCCCGGCTCGGCCAAAACCCACAAAATGCTAACCAAGCCTCTAATTTAATTAGCAGAATTTGGCAACACCTTTTTCGTTTTTCGGGTGTTGTGCCGACGCGACGCCTACCGACCTGGACCGACCAGATGCGTATCTTCCGGATCGCCTCGCTCGTACCTACGTATCTACGTATTTGCTGTTTGTGCGTTTAGGCTAAAAAGCGCTGCTAAAGCGATTGGCAACGCCGGCAGTGGTAGTGGCAGTGCCAGTGCAGGATGTAGGCCGTATCCAGAAGTTGACTAAGTTGGCGTGTCAAATCGATCATCGGCACAGTTTGACAAGTCTATTTGGCCGGCAGACAGGTCCGTGAAGCAGGAAACAAAACCGAGCCGAGCCGAGCCGAGCCGAGCCGAGCCAAACAAAGTCTCTGGACCACCGGCAGTTTCGGTCTGGCCGAATCCAGACGCAGAGTCGCCCGGTGTAAGGACAGGGACGGAGCGTAACACTTACGATTTGTAATGGCCTCTAATCATGCGACAAAAAGAGGAAGACGTCCTCCCGCCAGGACCTACCGCCGCGGCAGGAAAACAGGTAGCCGATGAGGCAGTGTCAGTCTGCGGTTCGAGTGTTAATGGTTTGTTAGTACGCGACGGTGTCTTCGTTCTCGTCCTTGTCCTGGTCCGCCCACCCAACGCCCAGTACCCAGTACTATACTCAATACTTCACCGACCGCAATTATGACTCCTGTGGTCGTTGTGTTGCCGGTAATTTAGTTATCTCCCAAAACTGCACGCGATTTTCGCCGGAAATTGTCGGCGGTCGAGGGTCGAGAGGCACTGGGATCTCTGATTTAGCATGCACTGTTTAAAAACGCATTCGGCAGCCTATAAGCCGGCTTTACAGCCAATGCCCGGCGATAAACACCGCAGACAATACAATACGCTTGGCCCATAAATCTGCGGAAATCTGGCCGAGCCTGCTCCATCGATTGGCGAGGGGCTGCATGTTTAGCAAATTACTCAACAGCTGGCCATGAGGATCTGCTGGTGGAGCAGCTACCCATTAAATAAATTATAACGAACTGCCCGCGGAAGAACGCCCAGCCCCTCTTGGACCGCTAAGCGGAATGGACACCGCCGCCAACAAATTGCTCCCTGCCTGCCGTTGATGAGCTCGCGCCCTCCATGTGGGAGACGACACGCAGTCTGCAGTTTCTGCAGGCCAGAGGTGGGCCCCCAGAGGAAGAAGGAGGAGGTGGCTGTGTCAGCAGCTTGCTCAAAGCGAATGCCGCTGGGAGTTGGCTTTTTGGCTGCATTTTTAATTTATGTTATTGATGCGAGAGATATATGGTTGGCACTGAGAGAAATGAAATGCAGTTTGGGCCTTAAATATTTCCCCCAAAAACAAAAACTTGGCGGCCCAAGGCAGAGTGTGTGGGAAAATGCGCAGATGCAAATGCAAATGCGAAATTTCGGTGAAGGTTGCACCTCGAGATTCTGCGTGAGGAGTTAACGGACACACACAAAACGAGGAACACAGACGAAATGAGTTACGGATTTGCCATCGCTTAAGTTGAGTGCCAATCTGAGCCGGCTCCAAGCTCCAGTCATATAAACAAATAAACATATGTAAAATTCATGCTCGACAGCGAAGACTGAGGCTGGGGCTGGGGCTGGGGCTGGGGCTGGGGCTGGGGCTGGGGCTGGGGCTGGGGCTGGGGCTGGGGCTGGGGCTGGGGCTGGGGCTGGGGCTGGGGCTGGGGCTGGGGCTGGGGCTGGGGCTGGGGCTGGGACTGAGGCTGGGGCTGATGTGTTTTACGACTTGACACAGAGCCTCAGAGGATGGGATGGGTTGGGATGAGGTTGGGGTCTGCAGTGACTGGACAAAGTGGCCGACAAAAGTCGGTCGGAGATCCGTGCGCTTCAAGCTTCAAGCTCGGAGTTCGGCGCGATCTCGGAGTTCGGAGTTCGGAACTGACTGAAATGGCTTTGAAGCGCACATTTGCCAAAGTGATCGTAAAAATGCCAAGCCAAATACCTTGAGCACGTCAAGCGCGGCAATTAAAATTGAACTTTTATGTTACAATGACATATAGCCCAGTCGCAGTCGCAGTCGGAGTCGCAGTCCGAGTCGCAGTCCGAGTCGCAGTCGCAGCCGCAGAGCGCCTTAGCTTTCAAATGAGATGCTGATGGGTGGCGACGGCGAGGAGTGGAGGCCATCCGTGTGAACGGGGCAAGATCAAAAGCTCGCGCCGCAGCCACGCACTTGCAACTGGGAAAGGGACGCAGATAGTCTCTCTCTCTCTCCGTTGGCCGGACAATGCAAATGCCCCGTCCTCGACCCCTGCCCCGTGCAGTTTTGTTTCACAATTTAATTGCAAATAAATTGAGTTTTTGGTACTTCATTTAAGCGAAACACGCTAAACTTTCCTGGACCGGCGGCGGATCCATTAAAGTCGTCGTCGTCGGCTCGGGATGTCTCTTTTGGTCTCCTCGCCGAAGCAGCTGTCGACCAGCTTTTACGAGACTGAAAATCTCGAAACTAATTCTTTGCATGAAATTAAAATCGTTTCCTATCCAACTGCAAATATCACTTTTCAGGACTCTACCCCTTTAGGCTTCCTGGAACACGTCTCCCACTTGCACCCTCTCCCATAATGGGGTTCCACTAACTGATCCATCAAAACTCCGTTAGAAAACTGTCAACAGATGCTGGGAAACTCTGAGATCGGGCACACAGTAGTCTCTGGGCCCACAAGTATTAGTTGTTGACCCAAACGGAAGGCAAAACAAACAGCCTGGCGGCGGGCCGACAAATATTGAACAATCACATATGACAGATCGCTCGTCCATCTGGACTGGGACAAGTGAAAATTAGGCACACACACGCACACACTGCAAGGACAGTGGTCAAACAGTTTTCACTCCTTCATGCTAAATTTGCAAGGCAAACAAACGCTGTCGTTGGTCCCGCCGGACCTGCCACAGCCAGACATCCAGTCAGACCCAGTGGCAGTGGCAGTGGCAAGGACGACGGAGGTGTCACAACGGCGGGGTGCCAGGAGCTGCTGTCCAGGACATCCAGCTCTTGTTCGATTTAGATTCGGATTCGGTAGTCAACCCCAGTCCGTACCAGAGGTCCATTCTGAGAAGCCGTCAGCTACTCACGAGGGAGATAATAATAATTCTTGAAGACCACTTCGCACTGCCATTTTAGAGAGGTTTACGATCTCGTGAGTTTGAATGAATTTGACTGTACCCTTTACGGCCCCTCGTAATGATCTATAGAGCAAGTTTTATGTCTGCTCTGCTTGGCGACAAAATTTACAGCCTTCAGTAAATCACGGCTTCAGTGTGTGGCAGTGTGGCCAACATGTGCTCCGATCCAGGATAGTACTGTAAGAATTTGGCACTGCCATAAAATCCCATCAGTAGCCTGGCTCAGAGACGCAATACCGCAGCTATTGAGTCTTGAATTCAGTTTATGGGACGCTAATTGGGGGCTTTGTTGACGAAATATTAACTGGAAAGTGTCTCAAAGAGTGTGAACTGTAGCACGTTTTGCTTTCATTGTTAACGAATTTTTGTTCTTTTTTTTAAATTAGATTCTGAAAATTTTAGGAATTTTATATAGCATATCTATACTGCTTAGCTGAGCTGCTTCCTAATTTTACAATATTTTTTAAAATAGTTGGCATGTCTAATTTGACCTTGAAGTCCTGCCTTCCTTGAACACATTTCCATTTCCTCGCCTCAGACTCCAAGGCAGGAAGTTAATATGCCACAACCGCATTTATGGACAAATTTCCGTTTCAGGAGGCACTAAAAGGACGCCTGACCTCGGCGCTCGGCCCTCGGCTCCTTATCAAAAGTTGTGATTCTGGCGCTGCCACGCATGAGGAGCTCCGATAATTGAAAACTGTCAATACGCAAATTAGGGAATTTGTCATGTTATCGTGACCAAGAGCCTGTGGTTTCGGCCTGAGCACGGAAGCGGGCGGAGACGCAATCAATTAATGCCCTGGCCAGGCATGTCCTGTTCGGCTCATTTGCATCGCCGCGCAGACGAGGGATTCCAGTGCACTCAAGTGCTTGGCAGTGCGGGATGTGCGAGGTCCTTGCACAACGCTTCATTAGCATCCAGTTTTATGCTGATTACCGCAAGGACTCCGGGGCCAGCTTATTAGTTCGATCGGAGGGAATAGGCCCGAGTACCTATGGGTAGTGTTGCATCAGCCTGCCAGCTCATTCCGCTCGAAGGATGCTTGAATATTTTTATAGACCAGAGATTTGCATGCGGCCTGCTGCCAGGACCCTGCTCCCTCCCGTCCTCACTCACATACGGACACAAAGGGCGCAAGGGAGCAGCCATTTTGGGTATGAATCCATCCACCACTCTAACTCTCCCCTGTCCCTTTCTGGTCCTCTGTGGAAGCCAGATGCAGGCGGCATGTGCGTATCCTTAATATGCGTAAACTTCACGCTTAATTCTTTATATTATGATGATGTCCTTTCGCTGTTTTCGCTTTTGTTCGTTGGTTTTTCAATTTTTCAAAACTGCAGTCCGTCCGAACTGTACCAGGTGCGACTTTCGTTTGCCATTAATGGCTGTTGATAGATTTTTATGTTTGTATATCGGTAAATGACTTTTCCAGTGCGGGGTAGAAGTCTCTCGGATGACTTTTGGATGCCTGCCTGCTAGTTATTAAATTCCCGGACATGCAATCCTTCAATCCTGGGTACCAGGCACCCAGCTAATGAGCTTGAAGCTAATTCCCATACGGCGTCATTATTACATTACATTCCATAAATCAAATGCAGCTTCCTGGGCTAACCCAAGCCAGGATTCCATCGGCGTAAACAAGCATGAACTGGCTGTGTCGCCGGGAGAGGATAAGCCAAGCAGCCAGAGGAAGTCCGAACATAACCCATAAACCTTGCTGACAAAGACTTGGCCTAACTAGCCGGGAAGGAAGGATGCAGCAGGGATGCCGGGAGAGGAAGAATGGGATAAACATACATTTGGGACACACGACACACACGCAAACGCAACTGTGGGTGCTAGAAATGCCAAAACCGGAACGATTGATAATGCGTCCTGGTCTGGGCAATGGGTAATGGTGTTGGGCCTGGTCTGGGTTCTCGCCCTGTGTCCTGTGCCCTGTGCCGACGGCAGCCTTCACGCTTTAATTGGCTGCCGGCGACAAAATAAAAGTCATACAATTCAGGACGGGACAGCTGCACACACCCAAAGTGATCGGGCGAATTTCGGCGGGGGGTTGATGTGCGGACGGATTATGGATGCGGATTCGGATGCGGATGCGCTTCACTATCAAACATCCAGCGGGAACGCCCCGAACTGGCTCGGCCAATCAGAGCTCTCCCCGGGCGTGGCATTGGCGTGGCGATTAAAGCGCGAAGAAAGACCGCTTCTCTCCGGGACTCTCTCGCGCGGCTCTTGCCTCTCTGTCGCTCAGCGAAGTTTGATCGGTGCCATATTGTATCCGAGCGCTATCAACCACCGAGGGGCGGGCGCGAAAGCTGCTCTCGCTCTCCTCGTCCGCAGCCAGCTCCGGCTTGATGGTGGTGGTGGTGGGTCGGCGCGGAAACCAGTTTATGGAGCGATCTCATTGTGGAGTAGTCGTCGACATCGCCCGGCCCGGCCGGCCTTCGTTAATTTATGCTCGCGCTTCTCTTTAGTTGCCTTGCAAGTCTCGTGCTGTTTGATCGCCGAAGCGCGCGTAATTCCAAGAAAAAGAAAAAATCCCGCTGCGTCCGAGATCGACTGTCGCCGCTGCCTATCGGGTTGGAGTTGCGAACTTCCGTCGGAATCGCTCGTGATGGAGTGGAGCCCTTGGGCCAGTTCCCTTGTGTATAACCCCAGAGAATACCTAGCGTCTCTTGTGCAATTGTATCGACTTTGAGGCACTACTTCAAAGCCAAAAGCAAAGCCAGTTCGTGCTACAGTGAGGCATCCGTTTAGTTTTTAAGTTATCAGTAAGCAGACTGCATCCGGACTATGGATATGTCCAGCGCCAACTCGTTGCGACCCCTGTTCGCGGGTTATCCCTTCCAAGGTGAGCTTTAAAGCCTTCTTGAAATGTCAGGCCAAAGGTTTGGTGACTCAAATGTAACTTCGTCAGATTATCTCGTTTTTTATTCATTTTACTTTGTTTTAACTCAAATTCTTTCACTCCTTGACAGGACAAGGGCGCGTCAACCAACTCGGGGGCGTCTTTATCAACGGTCGCCCGCTGCCCAATCACATTCGCCTGAAGATCGTGGAAATGGCGGCCAGTGGAGTTCGTCCCTGTGTGATTTCCCGCCAGCTGCGCGTCTCCCACGGCTGTGTGTCGAAGATCCTGAACCGTTACCAGGAGACGGGCTCCATTAGGCCGGGCGTGATAGGAGGGTCCAAGCCGAAGGTGACCTCCCCGGAGATTGAGACGAGGATCGACGAGCTGCGGAAGGAGAACGCCGGTATATTCAGTTGGGAGATACGCGAGAAGCTGATCAAGGTAAGTCGCCAGTTGCAGGCGCACCTGCAAGTCTGCAGGAAGCCATAAATGTGCCAAAACAAAGGATGCAAGGACCTTGTCAGAGGTACCCGCCGGCAGCGTAACCGCATGCCATTATTTGCAGACACAAAACGATGCGAATCAGAGATCCCGTTCGCTGTTCGCCGGCAGCCTACTTCCGTTTTCCGAAAAGTCACGTGGCAGACTCGGGCCCGCCCGCTGGCTTTGTTATGGCACGTTGCCGACTCCTCCGCTTCCGACACCTCCGGGTCCTTTGCATATGCCGGCTGGCCGGCACAGATGGCCAAAAAATGGCCCAAGGACCGAGGAAAGAGGACCGACTCTGAACTTGGCCGCTCTCATTGACAAATTTGTTGTACAACGGCGACGACAAATTTTGCTTGCCACCCAAACCGTTGAGAAATCGATTAAACCATAAAGAGTCGTCGTTGTCGTTTCTCTGTGTCGGCATCGGCATCGATTGTGTTTTATCCTTGAGGCGGCGACAAGGTGCAAAAGGAGAATATATTTATCTGCCCTGGGTGCCTCCGGGACATCGCTCCAAACTTCCTGTTTGGCATGCAATTTAGAGGCATGAACAAATATGACAATGTGTGGTAGTGAGGTTGGAAAACAGTGCCTACACTTCCCACCAGATGCACTTAATTCACGTCACGTTTTAATGGACGATTTGTGGATCTCACAAAGCCAGTTTACGGCATCTTCCCGCCCTCTGTCCTCGACTTTAGTATGTCACCTCGGAGTTAACGGAAAAACCTGGTCACAAAGCTCGTCACCTCCGCCAATACTGACCCATTACTAGCGCTAAACCTGAGAAAAGATGAGCACTCATTTGGTATACACAGACACCTCGATCAGCGGAAAGTTTAGATTATTTCTGAACCTACGCCAATACTGAGCGGCCAGCTGTCCGATCCACCTTTGGACGGATATGGATGGATACGGGCTGTCTTGGAGTGCAGTTTAGCCTTTCGGCTAAGAGGCTGGATATCCCTGCGAGTACGAGACCCAGAGATCGTGTATCCATGCGCCAGCCTCTTTTGGCGGCTCTCGTCTCGCTCTTTATTTGAAGCCGCAATTAGCCACACTTTACGTGGCGATACGATTCGGGCGACCATCGATCCGATCGGCCAGATATCTCACACGCACATGCATATAAACACGGTATAGTGTACAGTGTATGTATATTTATCGTGGCCGGGAGATGCGCACTCTGTACGAGAGGTGATGGGGCTCCTCGCTCTGTCTGGGCAGTAGGCGTACGCTGGAGCGGCGGAACACTGCCCCCAGGTGCGCTTCACGCTTAATTAGAATACGCTGTGGGCACCGGCCCCTCCCCATCGATGCAGATACATCTTGTTCGACGATCGTGATTGATTTCAGAGGCTGTTGTCGTATTCTGGCTGATCCTGGGATCAGTCCTAAGCCCTCGAATATTTATAGCCCGCTGACAAACTGTTTATTTCCTGGAAACTTAATTATTAAAAAACACAGAGCACCTGTCACTCATACCGAAAATAAACAAAAAGCTGGCAGAGCACCGAAATGCGAGGACAGAGGCAGAGGTAGAAAATTTGTAGGCAAAGACCACAGCGATTTGGTCAAGTATATGCGCAGTCGAGTGTCAATCCAACTGTCAACTAATTAATTAAATTTCAATTGAAATTGTTCAGCCAGAACTCGCAGGCAGAAAACGTAGCTCGCAGTCGGGGGCTCGCCTCAGATCGAGATCAGTTTGGGTCGGATTGGAATTGGGATCCAGTTGTCAGTTGCCCCAAGATTAGCCGTCACACATTCCAGCCGAGCAGCGAGCAGCAACCGGTCTCAGCCCCAGCCCCAGCTCCAGCTCAGCAGCCATAAATAACGCCAAGTCCAGTTGGAAATCAAAACACATTTCTGTTGTTGTTCCCATGACACATTCAATAGAAATAGGAGCCAGTAGCCGGTAGGAGACCAACGCCAGTTAGCCAGACAGCGCTGGCTGGGTAGCCAGCATCCATTCCAATCTAAATCCAGACTGGACAAAATGTCAGTTTCGGTTTCCGTGCCCGGCGTCTCGGCCTGTCTGGTCCGCTGTCTTGTCTATGAGGTGCCAGTTATGCCACCTTTGTTCGCCGGGGAATTAGCCACAGCCCCTTGCACCTCGCACAGCTCCACGATAATTTCGTTAGTGGAAAAATAATTTTTATTAATCATGAAAATGTTTGCGGCACATGCCACTCCATTTGAGCAACGCCTGACACTCTGGGTCACTGTCTGCCGGCAGACTGCATCCAGTGCTCGCTTCCAGAGATGACTCCGCGTCGCACAGTTGCTGGGAGTTAATGTTGAAGCCGACATGTCGCTCTAATGAAATCTGACAGATCTCGGTTTCTGCGGAGGAGGTTTCCATGGGGATTGATCTGGTGATCGGACTTGCCCGTGTGCTTCTTTAATTTCCAGTGATGTCTGCAGGCGCCATTAGGCGATGAGCGGGATTTCGATTGGGTCGATTAGGGCTGACCGCCGCTGAACTGTGTCAAAGTCAGGGGAAAGAGCTCAACTTTGCATGTGGAAGCTTAGCTTCACGCCGTTCCGTTTCTCGCAATTTGTTCTCCATTCCCACAGTGGATTCTTTGGCATCTCAGCACTTGTCTCGCCTCTTGACACAACACGCGACAAGGGACAACGCCAGATAGAGATAAATCTCATGCCTGGCCTAACTCCCGGCCTGACATTTCCCTAATTGGATTACAGACCAAAGAAGCAGGGGGCAGTGGGCAGGGGGAAGAGCTACATGGAAATTGTCCAAACACAAACAGCTGCCCGGCCGCTGTGGCATTAGTGTCAGAGCTTCCAAGTGCATTGTCCCCGGAGCCCGATACCAACAGTAGCTTCTGCAGAGGCTTATCGGGCCTCCGCCCTATCTTAATTGGACCTGCTTCGTGTTAGAATACGAATCGACTTAAGATAAAACCGAATTATAAACCGATTCCTAATTGGATAACTTTCTCTTCTCAGGAGGGCTTCGCGGATCCACCTTCGACGTCGTCCATCAGCCGCCTGTTGCGGGGAAACGACCGCGGCAGCGAAGACGGTCGGAAGGACTACACCATACACGGAATTCTCGGAGGTAAGCAAAACCCATTTGGATCGCGGAAGGGGAATCTATCTCGCTGTGAAAATCACCGATCATTTATTTGATAATTTCGGAAAATCATCATCAAATCATTTGTAGCTCAAATCAACAAACCGAACTGGTGGCGGCGGCAACGCGGCTTTGATCGTCTTAGAACCAGCGACTTAAACTTAAATAAAAGCCGCTCGGAATGGGACAGAGGGGCAGGAGGAGACCACAATGGATCTCTCTGGCCGATACGATACGATAACGATCTCGATCGCTTGTTGGCCATACACCACGGCCGAAATAGGTGTAGATGATGACACCTGAGAATCAAAAGTACACCAGACGAGGTCCGACGTTCTTTCAGTCCCAGCTAATAACCCTGCTTTCCTCTGCCTTGCGTGAGACTTCGTACTCCCGCTCCTCTGTCCCCTGGTCGGAGCCAATAATCGAACCGAATATGCATAGTCATGCGATAAACGACCGGCGGGGTCAAAGCGAGAGAGCTTGGTGTTCGGTGTCGGTGTTGGTCTTCGTCTTCGGCATTTGGAAAATTGGGTAGAAAATTGTTTTGTATGATCTCTCGCACTGTACTTGGCTTACAATCAGGCCGTGCCCTCCTTTTGGCAATTGTCACTTTTTGCCGACATCCTCTGATATTTCGCCGACCTCGGACTGTCACAACACAGATCCCGCCTCACAATGGTCCGCAGGGGGATTCCCTCAGACGTCACCTCGACTTTGTCTCTCTGTGTGCGGCTACAAGCCGACAATGACTCCGGCTTGCATTCGATCAATGAATGCCGTACGAATATTCGGGTCTTCCGTCCTTGAGGGGAAGTCATGTGCCCCGTTGTTCCTTTCTGCTCTTTTTTTATTCAAAATTCGTGTGAGAAAATGGCACTTACAGGTGAAAATGCTTAAGGAGTACAGGAGTGGAGTTAAAGCAGGACACTCTCCGGTTTGAGTCGCCGGGAAGCACCTGTATGCTCGGGCTACTTAACTCCAGGCCCGAATCGTACAAATATAAAATATATGCCCCCATCAAGGTAGTCATTATGTTGTCGAAGCGTATAATAAGCACACGCCCTCCCATCATCATTGATTCCCCGTGCTCTCAGACAGCGGCCCATCCCAGGGCCTGGACCGTACCATCATTATGGCCTTGTGGCTGGCCAGAAGTGGCAGGCAGCCCCAATCCCAATCGGAAAGGTTGCGCAGAGACACATCCGAAGATGTACTGGCCCGAGACCCCAGCTGTGCTGGAATCTTTGGGATCTGGGATCTGTGACTGTAGGCCTGGGTCCCTGGATAACAAAGTCGGTGCCGTTGCCTGTAATCAACGCCTTCCTTGCCGGCGACCAAGTGACTCCTGCCCCTGCTCACCTGCGGACGCCGAAAATGAAATTATGCATTATTAAATATGTTTCTCCATCTTATTTTTCGCGTATAATTTCGTTTGATTTGGATTTTGTACAATTTATGAGTATACAACGGAACAAACCACGTCCGCGCATCAGTCGTAGACTCTTTCCCAGCATCCCCAACTACAAAGCCCGGCGGCGACTTTGATCTCGCAAATACCGAAAAAACGCTGGAAAAATATGAAATACCCAATAATAGCTGAATATGGCCGATAAAAAGAAAGAGAAAATTGTGTGGGGGCTACCGAAATACCGAAATAACGAAATAAGTTGGGTGACAATAATGCTGTTATAATTTGAGTCCACCAAAGCCGTTATTAAGAGCATTGATAGCCCCCGACAGAGGCCGACGGAGATCCTCATCCGAAAATACCAATTTAAATTGTATTATATCGGAATGATTAAAGGTGTGTTCAGCGAGGAAGGTGAGACATCAGAGCTAGCTAATTATAATTCAAATCTGGCCCTATCTGAGCGGCCTTCCTGTTGATGCCTAGTGAAGGCATCGTGGCAGTTACTTGGAATCCGCTGCGATTTCTTATCCACTTCTCCGAAGTCTGCAGCTTGGTAAATGCTGATAAATACTGGTCACCACGCCCCGTCGGAGACACAACAAACACACCGCTAAACGCTGGCAACGCCCCCGCCCAGACGCCTGACAATAGCCAAGCTGTCTGCCTCGGATCCCGAAACCATGACTGATAAATACGCGTGCGATTTGTTTTATTTGGTGCGATCCCAGGCCGATCCAAGCCCGGCCCACTCAGGGAGCGAAGAAAGTGACGTAACACAAAGAAATCAAATGCCAAAACACCGACGAGAAGTCAACGAGGGACCCGACCAGGCCGGCCCAGAAGAAAGAGAAAAGCCGAGCAGAACACTTGTGGCAATTAGTGGCCGGAACAATGGCATCAAGAGAGGCCGCCGTGGGAATGGCCAAGCTATTTACAAAATACTCTCCCCGATCCTCATGGCCCAGGACCAGACAATGCGGCAGCAAGGCCCAGGATCAGCCAGGATCTTGTCAAACTCTGCTAAGGCCAAAACAGGTTCAATTATTTGCAGAAAACGAAGTACAGATAGAGAAAAACAGATACTGCACAGAAATCAAGGGGAAATGGATATGGTTTCATGGATATTATGTCCTTAGATGTATTTGTGTTTCAAAGAAGTGTTTTTTATATTTCTATAAAAATTTAAGAGAGGAGAGCCCAGATCGATTTAACTTGTGAAAACAATTCGGGACAACGAGTGTTCAAATTTCTGGAAATTGTTGAACATTTAAATGTAAAATCTAGTATAGCTCTTTTTTAATTGAAAACTGTTCCAATTACAATTTCTATTTTCCGAGTGCACAAACCCAAAAAACGCAATGGCCGAAGGACGAAGGCAAGCGATCCTGTTTTGGGAGTTCACACCTCTAATGATTCGCAACGGGATGTCGAAGGGAGATGACCAGATGCAGAAAGCGGGTGCAAGAACGAGAGCGAGGCAGGGAGGAGCATTCTGCAGTGTCACATGACAAATGACTGGCGAAGGCAAAGGAGCAGCCGAGCTCGACGGCGGTGATTGCGCAAAAATATAGTGTGCTATCCTTGGATGTGCGTGCGGTGGTCTCTAACCAGCCAGCATCAGCGGCAGCAGCGGCACCGACTCCGAACCGACCCGCACCCGAGCTGAAGCTGACCCTATCTCACACATATGGCCCGATGATCCAGTGGCTGGCTCATTTGTTCGACTCGAAAACCCATTAAAATCGTTCATGCCCGAAAAAAGTGTCAACGTAACAAAAGCATCGCCTTGACTTCAAATGCACCGATCCCGGGCGGCGTCTTTAATGCCCACCAGGGTGTCCTGGAGCGTTCCGTTTGATCTCATTGTGGCCCGGCCCGACTCTCGAATGCGTTCCACCGCCTTGGATGCACTGCTACTGCGCCCCCCTGAGTCTGTCTGAGTCGTTCGTGTTGATGAGTTACAAAATATTTTATTAACGTATTATCACACTTTAACTCTGGGTTCTCCTTTCCTCCGTTCCTGGCTTCATTCCCGGTTCGTTCATCTGGGATTTGTTTTGATCAAGTGTTTGTATGCATTGTTATTTAAATTAGTTTCATTTCATTCTGGCCCGATATCGGCCTCCTCCGATGATTACGTTTCTTCTGCCGCCGGATTATGATTATAACTAATTTTGGCCTCTTTCCCCGTACCGCTGGAACATGGAAGCCCTGGCGACTTTTGTAAATTAGTTTAAATGGGCCTCAGCGGGAAATTTGATTTGAATTTAAACATGGTATTTAGTGGTCTGCTCATTTGTATTTTCTCTTTGGGTCGGATTGGCTCTGACTTTTCCGTTGCGAGGGCGTTTCTGAATACTTTATTGGTAAAATTATACGTCCTCTTGAAATATACAATTTTTTTTTCAAAATTAGAATATTACAATATCTGAAAAGCGAAAAGACCAAGTAGAAAAAGGAGGATAAAACCAATAAGGGATTTCACAAATTATATACTTCATAACTCTGAAGAGTTTTCCTAGTAATTTTATTTATAACTTATTTGTATTATCAGGCACTTTTGTGCAAGAAAGGGGCTCCGCCTGTAACCACTGACGTCAATCAGGAGCAAGCCACAAGGACAATAAACAATGGAACATAACGCAGAGCAAGAAGATTAGTAACTGGGCAAAACGTGATGGCAAAGAGAAAGTTGTACAAACTTGGCGATTATTTCCTTTCCCTATATTTGTTCGCCCTAAATTAGGTTACGGAGGACACCCTAAAGAAACGGGAAATGATTTAAGGAAGCTAAGATAAATCTTCCTAAATCTACCAAGTCTTTTTGCCGAAATAAAAGTTTACCAAATTACTCTTAGTTTAAATTCTGCCAAGCAACCTGATTATTTTCCTATATGCTTGTATATTTTTTTTCCCCACTTGTATTGTTCATAAATAATATACTTTGGCCAAATTGTTAATGCGCTCGCAACATTCCCCGCCATTCCTTCATGCTTGAACCTAGCCCATGCGAGCGGCATTACTTTTAAAGCTCCTGTAATCCTTATGCTGACATGAATCTTAAGACTTAAGAAATAACACACGGCGGAGTCGCGCCGAGCTGAAATGAGCCGCTCTGAGCTGGGTTGGGGCTTGGGCTTGGGTTTGGGTTACCCCTTCGGTCAGGTCCATGTCATTCTGCCCCGAGACATGTCAAATCCCGAATCTGCGGCTCGGCGACAGGGAGCGCGTTCCCCAAACTGACATCTGACAGGCGGTCGGGCGGTCCCGTGTTCTCCCGCGGAGCAGGGCTTCTCCCCTCTTTGCCCCTGCCCAGGTGTGGGTTTTCAATTGCAGGTCGCCTTGCATTAGATGCACCAATTTAAGTCGTAGATTCGGTGTCAGGACTGTTGATTGATGACAGTGCTCTGCTCCAGCCCATATCGACCCGGGCAAGATAATGGGCAGGCAACAGATTGATTTCTGTGCAGCAATTGTCCATCAAAAGTGATTGGGCTCCAAAAATAAGCTAACACAATGGACGCTACAGAAAATGACCGCTTGCCTTTTGCACTTTGCCACCAGTTGGGGCCCCGGCCACACAGGGCAGCGCCTACCTGCTGTTCGTCAGAGATGATGGAATACCTGCCCAGATTACGAAACCGCAGTAATTTATCAAAGCTTAGGGCCTCAAACGGTTTTCCACCGCTGCCCGGTCACCGGTCACCGAAAAGAAAGCCCCCAAATTCAAAGACGCTGCTCCACAGTATCCAAAGTGTTGCCCTGTCGGCCGGAGTTGGTGCCAAAATAAAAGGGCTTTTGTCTTGGTCGCCGCTGGACGGCTTTCCTGCGATGGCTCCCTCTCCCATGGCATGGATGGGCAAGTAGCAACAAATTAATAAAATGTTTAACATTTAAAAACTAATTGATTTTTCTGCCTTCCACCTTTTCTGCTGTCGTTTCCCTGGCCCGCTCCATCGCTTTGTCTTCTCGTCTCCGCTGGGTCTTCGCGGCTCCAGGAACCCGATCCGACCCCCTTATTTTGTATAATTAAGTTTTATTGTTTCGTGTGTTGAAAGATTAATAGTCCGACTTCTGTATTTTATCATTCATATCCAACCATTCCGTTTCCATTTAATACGCATGTGAACTTTTCGACTTCTTTATTGGACCACAGGCCGAACTAAGCAGTGGGCGTTCCGCAGCGAGGTTTCTCGGGGGTTTCGCTTGAGGGGATTTTGGGTGTGGCCCAAGCTCATAAGCGTGCCAAAAGATTATTTTACAGTTTCGGGGTTTGTCCCCTGAGTATAACTGAATACCTTGAGGTTTATAAGTGGGTTTTGCAAATCCCATTTTGACAATTTGCATGCGGGGTCAGGTTGAAATTGATGATAGCTCAAGGATTAGGACAGGACCAGTTCCGTTGATACAACTGTCATTATTCAGTAATCAAATCGGAGCAGGGAACCGGAAATCATCTAATTCGTAGTATCAATTAATAATATCGTCTGGAAGACCGGAAAAGATTAACACTGACCGCAATATTGGCTCCCAAATAGGTGAGAAAGGACGATAAATTGAATCGAGTGTCGAGGCATTTCCGCTCCACACACACAAATAGTGGTCACAGCGGGATCAGGACCTAATCCCACACGAAGTCCTTTGAAAAACGAGCTTGTGATCTTGTTGAATAATGCCCGCAAAGGCGACCGCTGCTCTGCTCTGATCCCGAGCCGTTAAGGGTTGTGACTCCTCCGATCCGCCCCGAACACGTGGTCTATTGTGTAATGAGCTCTCCAAATAATTTGGCACGGCTGTTCCTCTTCGGGCTCAGTGTGGCTCCGCCGCCGCCACCGCCACACGCCGCGCTTCAAGCCCGATTGCCAATGACGACGGCTTTTCCCAGCTTCCCTTTCGTAAACAGATGCCGAAGTTAATTGGCGCACTCCTCCACGGCCGCTGACAACTTGCCGATCATCTTCTTGTGTAACGTGATATATTGTGTCACTTGTCAATGCTGTGACTTTTACGAGCTGCCTGCGGCAACGCCCCTCTCTCTGCTCTGTGCAGCTTCTCGGAGTCCCTTCTATGGGATCGTCGGTGGCTTTGACAGATTTGTTACGCTCCCTGACGTTTCAATTAATATGCAATGGCGCGCATTGAACGTCGACTCCCATTCCCATTCCCATTCGGATGGAGCTGAAACTATGATCGCGGGTCACACGATCGCCGGCGATCCACGTCGGTGGCCCTATTCATTGAATCCGGAGATCAGACCGCCGAATATGATTCATTTTCGAGCGAAGCCAGGGGCGTGGAGAATTTTATGGCCTCTTACGAGGCGTTAATAATCTCAGAATTGCCTTTCAATGCCTCCATTCTAACCTCCATTCTTTCCCATCGTTGCAGGCCGCGACTCGGACATCAGTGACACGGAGTCGGAGCCGGGTATTCCGCTGAAGCGCAAGCAGCGTCGTTCCCGAACCACCTTCACCGCCGAACAGCTGGAGGCTCTGGAGCGGGCCTTCGCCCGTACCCAGTACCCGGACGTCTATACCCGGGAGGAGCTGGCTCAGACCACTGGCCTGACCGAGGCCCGCATCCAGGTCTGGTTCTCCAACCGCCGGGCTCGTCTGCGCAAGCACTCGGGTGGCTCAAGTTCCGGTCTCTCGCCCATGAACAGTGGCGGTAGCTCCAGCGTGGGCGTGGGTGTTGGACCCAGTGGGGCCACCGCTCCCCTTGGCTTCGGCCCCCTCGGTGTCGGCTCAATGGCGGGCTACAGCCCGGCACCAGGAACCACCGCCAACGGGGCGGGCATGAACGAGGCAGTGCATCATACGGCTCACGCCCCCAGCTCCCATCACAGCGCGGCAGCGGCTGCTGCGGCGGCACACCACCACACCCAGATGGGAGGCTACGACCTGGTCCAGAGTGCGGCGCAGCACGGATTCCCCGGAGGCTTCGCCCAGCCCGGGCACTTTGGCAGTCAGAACTACTATCATCAAGGTGGGTCAAATATACTCTGTAAAGGATTTTAACTGATTTTAACTGTTGAATCGGAATTCATCAATCGATTGCCCCCCTTGCCCTTACTGTAACGCATCCCTCCCATTCCCTTACAGACTACTCGAAGCTGTCCATAGACGACTTCTCCAAGCTGACCGCCGACAGCGTCTCCAAGATCTCGCCCTCGCTGCACCTGAGCGACTACTCCAAGCTGGAGTCGCAGTCGCCCTCGAACTGGTCGCAGGCCGCCTACCATCTCAACCAGACGGCGGTGGCCGCTGCCAACTACAATGCCCACGTGGCACAGCACCAGCTCAACGACTACGCCGCTGCAGCGGCTCACGGGAACGCGGCGGCGGCGGCGGCCTACAACCACAACCACCCCTTGCCGGCGCAGGGCCAGGCCAAGTACTGGTCATGAGCCGGAGGAGGAGTCACCTCTCGAGTTTCGCTTTAGTTTTATGCATTTCAATTATCAGCAGAGGCAGAGGCAGGCATAGTGAGTATTAGGCAACCATCTGTACCCCGGAACGTGAATATGGAAAGTATCGGCTTGGCTATAATTTAAGATTGCTTTCATAGGCGCATTAAGGCTGGCAGCACTTCAAACCGATTGATGTACATTAATATATATTTATTAAACACTATAATTAAGGCAATATTGTTAAACAAACTAGGTACATGAATTCATTCTTAATCAAAGAGATAATAAATATATTAAAATCAAGAGTGGTGCGTCCTTCCTCCAGTTCCAGTGGTGAGTTGAGAACTCAAGTAAACCCCCAAAAAAAGTGCACATTTGAATTGTAGGAACAAACCAGTAATATTTGTATATATTTGCAATAGTTATGATATACATAGTGTGTATACAGATACATATAACTTTGATAATTGGTGGATACTTCCGCTGCGGGTTCCAGCTCCATTCCCGGCCTCGCGAGCGTAGATAAGTTTCATATATAATCGAAGTAAATACTTTTTTGTAAATAATTGGTTTTAGCATTTGGAATACTTGTAGTTTGACTTGAAAATACATAATCGTTTAATCGTTAAGTTAATTATTGACAACATCAGACTTATTATTACACACAGTGAATATGTTTATTTAGGTTTCTTTCGTATTTCCAGGACTCTCTAGTAACTTGAAAGGGTCAAAATCAATCCAAACATGCCTTGTAATGAAATACATGATACCCTTGATGTATATATATATATATACTTTATTGTCAGTATTTATTGTTTATTGTCAGAAATACATACTTGTATATATATATATAGTATAATTATGTATACGTAAATCAATATTTATTTCGTTATTTCTCACCAAGTTTTATTGTCTTTGACGCAGTTTGTTAACACTCTCATAGATACTCGGGATCTTTGGTGGCAATACTTAGCTTCGGACTAGGGAGAGTATTTATTGTCATATACACATAAAAGACGCTGAGGGAAGGAACCTAGACTGGTATCGATGGAAAGGTAGGGTCCTCGTTCTCCGAGCAAAGGTACTACTTGATATTTCCTTCGAGTGTCTAGGTTATAGAGACGATATGACTGGCTTTGATATTAATCGTTAATCGTAATCTGTCCTACGCTTTGCACTGATATCAGTTACTTCAGTTTTGGTAAATATAGTTTATACATTGAGAGTTAGAGCGATACAGAGTGGCGCCTCCGACCGCGGCCCTCGATTCCTCTCGAGCCTCGTGGCAGTCGGGGGCGCAGCAGGTGTTGTGTGTGACTTCGATAACGCGGGATCTACGTTTAATAAATTTACTGTTACGGCATAGTCCTACATTCCGGTAACGGATACTGATACTTTACTTTAACCCGACACCGTAATCGGTGCCGCATAATTTGCATAAAGAGTATATTGTCGATATTTAGTATTCGTAATTGTCCAAGTTGCGTCGAAATTCGCGTCGGTGCAGGGCTGTGATACGCGGCGGAGTGCCCCAGGTGTGGAAGGGCGGATAGGCGGGAGCCCCGGATCGCAGGAACTGCCGAGCGGACGAGCTCCTCGCTGTGCCCGTGGGCAGCGAGTTACTGGTCACTCCCTCCGGGTCCACGTAATACTTGGACATACGGCCGCGTATGCCAGCTCCGCTCCAGTTGATCATCGGTTGGTTGGGGATGAAACACTGCTTACAAACGGCTGCGGTGGGTTGACGCAGTCGCTCGTGTTGGGGGAAGTACCCGACCTGTGGGTGGGAGAGCGCCATAATTATTTCACCTGGTCGCCAGCCGACATTCCACACGAGTTCTCTACGACTAGACAGAATGGAAAACGAATGGACTCTCAGTCAACACACTATACTAGGTCCAGGATGCATTCGATTCTTGCGAAGGACCCGCCAGAGCCCAGCTACGGAAAGAGGCGTAAGTAACACAAAATAACCAAATCGAAAGGAGATAAAGTTTTAGAGTAAAGTAGGACCATATCATGCCAATGTGCTTAATCATGCCAATGCAAACTGATTATAAGTAGTAACACCACCAAACTGAAGGAATTTAATAAATTATTCTAAATGAATTTATATACAAATGTCTGAGCACTTTTCCAAGGGGCATTAAGGGGTTATACACAGTTGTTATTGATGAATAAATCCATAGTTTTAGGTATATACTTTCGAGAATACTTTGAGCAATTACGAATTACGATTACGAAATTATCAAGATTAATAAGAGAGTATTAATACGAACAACACCAACTTGATACCAAGTACAATATTTTTATTGTTTTATATTTTGGTATTAAAAAGGACAAGTCTTAAAAGATTTTAAATAAATATTTGTATGATACTCTGAATAAAACTGTACATAACCCCTTAGGGATGATTTTACGTATTTGATGTATCTACATCGCTTCACAGCAACAAATTGTTGCATACTTTTTGGCTGCTGCTAAATATAACACTCTGGGTGGAGTAGAATCGTCTGTATTCAGCTTATCTTCCAGAAAAGTGACTTACTCCGATTTAATTTTAAAGCTATGCTCGACACGAGACCTGAATGGCAGACAAAGTGCCGGAAATCAGCCGATTACCCCCAGCTCGTGCAGAAAGCCGACGGAAAACCCTGGCACAAGTATTCTCCAAAATGCAAGGAAATCAAATTTCCGAAAACACTTTAAATGAAAGAAAAATTCATTCAAGTGCTGGCGGAAATGTGTGTGAGCAATTCCCTTGATTGTCGCCAGGATAATCCAGTTAGAAGAGCCCGACACTCGCACTTTCCCAGCTGGAATAACGCAAACCATTCAGCATTTCGCAAATTCGACATGAACACCGACGACAGCATGCTACTTCCGAACCCAAATCGCCTGTGACTACGGTACGAGTACATTCACTACCTCTGGACAGGTGGGAGGTACAGAGAAGGCCGCAGATGAAAGGTCTCTGGACCCACTAGAACTAAAACTAGAACTCCAACTCAGGCCAAGATCACAATCATACGAGTATAGTAATTTCCACAACAGAGAAACAGAGAAACGGAGAAACCGGGAAACAGAGAACAGAAAAACAGAGAGGAAGGAAATGAGGAAATCAAAAGTAAGTATAAAGCAGCACACATCGAACCATCGCCATTTACTCATACAAATTGCCTGGCGTCACGTCCCGAGCGACTGAAACGCCCCCCAGCCCCGCCGTAGCCTCCGCCGCCTCCTCCGGTTGGGCTGCGCAGGTAGCGGTAGCTGGGCATGAATCCGGAGCGGTACACGGCGCCAATGTGGCGCTTCTGCGGGGCCGTCAACTGCTCCTCCGGCTGCTCTTCCTCCTCGGCGACTGCGGCATTGGCATCGTTGCCATGCTCGATGCCGAACAACTCGGGATCCTTGGAGGTGTCTTTTGTGGAATAATATATATGTAAACGTATGTACAGAACTGTGCTAAGGAAGGGTGCCGCATGGCCGCTAGCTAAGGTGCAGGTGCTGAGTAAGTTGTTCGAGTGAGTTTGTGTCCGGGAATCAAACGGGAAAAAAACGAATCTTCGGCCAGCCGAAGTCTTGCGGGGATGAGAGGCCTAACTCTTCTGCTCATCCAGCTCGCTGGCATCAAGTACTCACCCAGGAAACGCTTTTCTGCCCGACGGTAATCGTTCCAGTCGAGGTCGGCGTAGCCAGCATAGCTGGGATACCACCAGTAGCTCTGCATGGGATCGGCGTAGTCGGGGGCGGCGGCGGGCAGGAGCATCTCCTCGTCCTCGCGCTTCTGCTGGGCTCCGTGCACTGGGGAGGATTTCAGGGCGCCCAGGTTCCTCTTCTCGGCGCTAGCCCGCTGGTTGTGATGCTGCTGGGAGTTGTACCTGGCGACGGCGGCCACGTTTCGCTTGGGCTGCTCGCGGTGTGTGGAGGGAGCACTCTGCAGACGGGCCATGGTGGCCAGGTTTCGCTTGCCATTGGGAATCGGGAGCTGGAAGTCGCGGGCCAGGGTGCCCACGTTGCGTTTGCCATAGGTCATCAGTCCGCCGGCTCTGGCCAGGGAGCCGATGTATCGCTTCTGCTCGCTAGGCTCGCCGGAGTCCGCGTCAGCATAGTCCTCGCCCGGCTCCGCCGTAGGCAGCTGTCCGTTCTTGGCCAGGGTGGCAAGACTCCTCTTAGGGGCGTTCAAGAGTCCCTGGGCGGCCAGGGCGGCCACCGAGCGCTTGTCCTCCTCCATGTAGTCGGAGTACTCACCCAGAGGTTGCTCTTCGCCCACGGCCAGCTGACGTTCGCGGAGCAAGTTCTTCAACTGATTGCGCAAGGCGGAGGCCTAAAGAAAGGAGGATTTGAGGAATGGCAGAAAGGTAGAAAGGCGGAAAGCAATTTAAATTCAAAGCTCGGGCAGATGTTGCCCTCCAACATTGGCAGAGGAAATAAATCCTTTCACGTCAGGGATAATACGTTGCTGCAGCAGGTGACTTACGTGTAGCTGGTACTCGGGACTGGGGTTCATCAGTTGATTTATAATGGACTCCATCTCGCAGGGCGACACATTGGCAACATCCTCGGTGGCGCTCACGGCGAAGGAGCGTGGCTGGATGGCCTGCAAGAAGGAGGAGACAGCCGGAAGGGATACATTTCAATCAGGCTCCGGGTCAATGAATCGTATTTGCATTAAGCCATTCTCCTAGAGAGCTGAGTGCTAGCTGGCGCCCACGCTCTTCCAGGAAATGCCTCAGCTCATTGTCTTCCACTTAATTGCCGCAGTTATTTACACTAAATTGAGTTTGAAATGTGTTGACACTTGGCGCTTTCTCCGCTTCAAAGTTTCCTGCCATCGAACCCTCGTATCCTTGGGGCTTTTGGGGTCATAAATCTTCCGATTTTCACTCGAACTTATTTACTTATTTACTTTATTGTTGCCTACTTATGGGAGTCCATTAGGATATTGAAGTGCGTCCCAGAGAGCGAGCAATACAACTCACTAATTCTAAGCGACTGGCCAGCAACACGTTTAGGAGGGCCCTCGGTGACTTTCATACCTTTCAAGTTAACGTCAAAGAAGTGTTCAACGAGGAAAACAGCCAAACAGGCAACAGAATTAAGTCCTTACAGGGCATAGTACGGGTGTGTGTGGGCTTATTTGTGTGTGTGTAGCCAGGCAACCAGAATCCTAAGCCGAACGCATAATATTTTGCTTTCAGCGTACACAAGGGCAGACAGGTCGCAGCAGTTTGCTCAAGCGAAAGGATGATTCCAGTCCCAGAAGCTCTGAGCCCGTGGTTATCTCGGGAGTGAAAGCATGTGTGCTCAGCCCCCAAGTTCCCTTCCGCTTGCTGAGTGCCGAGTGTGGCCAGGAGACAATGCTTCCGCTTTTAATAACTGGCCTGCTGAGAGAATGGCAGGAAGAGCGCACAGGATGTGTAGCAGGACGTGCTGGCTGGCTGGCTGGCGGCGCTGTAAATCTCGCATAGAAATTGACAACCTCTTGGATGCTCCAAGAGGCTTTCTGCCTTATTAGCACTTGAAATAATAACCCAAAGGTGTTTGCCAACTAAACTGCTGTTTGTTCGGATATTCCGTCTTGGCTTCCCAGCAAATACTTCACAATCGTAGTGTGGATGCCTCAGATTGCGAGTGTAATGAATCCCCAAATTGTTTTGGGCCATAAATTTGGCCCGCAACCAAAGTGCTGTTCGATAACAATGCTGAAAATGGTGAATAATGTTATTTGTTTTTAGAAAAAAAGAGAGCGAGCAAACAAAAGCCTATCAACCACAATGGAAACTGTACACTCGTGTTTCCATTTCCCTGTAAAGAACATACATTATTTCGAAATACCAGCTCGTGACGTATTCCGGGCAATATTAAATTATGCCACGGAGGCTTTAAGAATCTCCTGTCCGAGAACTACGCTCTTGTTGCCAGCATTTCCTAAACAAACAGGCGAAAAAACGGTAAATGCTGGGACGGATGTGCTGCTGCGTGGGCTTGGGCCCTGTGACTATGACTAGGAGCTGCATGGACGAGCTTCCACCAGCAGCCTTGTGTGTTGCGCAACAATTTGTGTGGTTGCTTTCCCATTTCGCTAATTTTTCGTAACACATTAAGGGGCCGAGTGAGGGAGATTGCGTAGAATACTTGAAATTTATGGACTATTAAAATTATGAAACTTCGCAGCATAAAACAGATTATATACTTCACCCTTCCTCCAAACCCAGCACACATTCCACGGATAATTAGGACTCGCCGGCATTTGTTAGCCATAATTAAATTACCTTTCGGCCAGGTCCAGAGAGCACTCAGCACTCAGCAGTTCTGTAGTTTATATCTGCGTCTGACAACAAAGCACTCATTGTGCCAGGAATGCGGTAAATGAATACGGCCGCAATTAAAAGCAAGTCCAATTAAAGTTTAAGCCCACGCAGGACGGGAAAAAATCAATAAGCAAATAAAGGGAACCTAATTAAACTCTCCGTGGACTCTCTCCAACAAGGACACGGCCAATAATCGAGCACGATGGCAATCGAATTGAATTCGGATCTCGCCTGGCTAATTGGCCGTGAGATTATGCAGCATCTGCAATGGCCAGGAGCGGAATCAGGGTCTGTGTACTGTTCCATCCTGTTCCGTGCTCCGTGCTCCGTGTGTCTGCAGTCCACCAACCACTGATTTGGCCGTTGAGCCGCTTATGTCGCCCGAGCACGCCGCAGGCAAATTTTATTATCGCAGACGCTTGGCCTCGCCCTCCCTTCCCTGCGGCTGCGAGGCAATTTAATGGTGCACATTGTTGCTTTTCTCCCTTAACTTAAATAAATACTGTGCGCAATATTAAAACTTAAGTGCTCTGACCTTCCCGGTTGGGAATTCCGAGTGTCTGAGACCTGGAGACGAACCATCTTGAGTCGCTGGTATGCGTGGCGCGGAGGTGAGTCGAGGAAAGGTACAAAATTCCAGCTGTAACACTTTTAAAAGTATTTTCAAGGGATCCTGAGAGGCAAAGCAGGAATTTTCTCTTGCGCAACATAAGGATTTATGGGGAATGTGCATTAATTCGTTAAGTTTTATATATTTTAATTGCAAGCTGGCTCATTGCATCCTGTCCACAAGTTCTTGGCCATTACACTGAAGCTCTATTGCCCATAATGGCCAACTGGCATTTCGGAGTCAAATGTGTCCATTGCAGATTTCCTGTTGAAATGCTTCTATTAACTGTAATTGTCCATTTGCGCAATGAAACCCACATGTAACTCCTTTTTGTACGCCACTTTGCGGGTAAGCTCAACAGGAGTAGGAGTAGGAAAACGGAAGTGCGGCTTAATGTGTCGTGCTGCGGAATAACTGACACCCGAGTAAAAATAGACAACGCCCACCATATATGGAATTAATCTGTTGATTAATTGGCGAGATACTAGCACGTAGTTACTGAATTTTCACTAAATGTTAAATGGAAAATTGGCTTAAGAATGCATTAACCTTTCACATATATACGTATATCAGCCTTGCAACTATATCGGTAGTTTTGATTAGCTAACATCTAAATAACTAAAGACATACCCCGGATCTCTGCATTTTTAAACCTCAAAACATTTAAATTCACAGCGCATAGATAGTAGGGAGAATTTAAAGTTTGCAAGCAGCGCATGAAGGGATTTTCTCATCAACTTTGTAAACAGCATAACTTTTTTGATATATCATAGAAATGGTTGCTTTGCGATGGATACTCTCCCCCCTTCCCATTTATGGCAACACATACAAAGGAATAGAGGGAGGGGGAGCAGGCGAAGGCAAACAAGTGAACAGAAAGGAGCCGAGCGGTAATGGCATACCGCCCCGCTTTTATGCGTGGGGCTGGAATTGATTACCATTGTGCTGCCGTTGAAATCAATTTGACTTGCTGGCATTTTAATGAAAATGTACACTCCCAACTGGCGTATCAATGGAAACAAGGCACACGCTATTGACATATATGTATCTGATATATGCTCGTATTCATACTTTCTTATTTGCATATTACCCGCATTCGCCAGTGTTCTCTTATTGGCAGCATCTTTCGCATAATAAATTCCGCATATCGAATGTGTATCTTCTTAGGGATCAAATCAAAAATGTGTTAAGTACGGCAAGTATGAGGTGTAGAGATAAGAGGGTTTACAGTTTGCTTACTTAATCAATGTCCAAAACAGAAAGAATATTGAAAAAAGTTTTCAGACACTTACAAAGCAGTTCATGACCTCAAGTCATGGTCCCTACATTTTTTAAAAAGGCCCTGGCCGTAATTGCAAGGTCTCAAATCTTTGCTAACGAAATTAATATTTACATTTTATCCATTCAAGTTGTGCGGTGCGTATGCGCGATATTCTGGCTAGCAAACATCCAAGCTTATTGCTATTGATTCAACGCCGCTGCAGGGAGTACTTATTGATCTCTGGCTCATTAAACAACTCTGACAATGACAGGCCTTATCTCGGATGCTGCAAGAAAAAGCACACTCACGCGCTTCTGTCACTTCACTATCGGCATTCATTTCGCTTCGATTGTTTGCACAGCCACGCCTTTGAAAGCTGACTCACTATACTGCACTATTTCTAAGCCAAACAGAAAATTACTTCAGATATCCCACGCACTTCGACGTGACAGTTGTCACTCTGCCGTTGCAGTTGTCCTCACATCCTTGCAAATGTCAAAGGAAGAGCGGTTAGAACAGAAGGAAATTAGCTGGATACTATCAGCAGCTCAATATCACTTAAATTTTAAGTCGGTCGAACTCTTAAGTCAATTTGTGTTTGGTTTTAAAATCCCCTAACTTGACTCCCAAGTTAATTGCAAATTTCTCAGCATGTTCGTTGCCCTCGCAAAGTATCCATTGTGTGGTTTCTTATTTCAAGGATTATCAGTACTTTTTCTCCCACCACAATTTCCTTAATTTCTTCGTGGTGAAAGCAGATTAGAATCTGCGAAACTTGAGCCTTTTTCAGCCTCTTAAATCTGCTTTATACAATGTTGGACGAGGCTTTTCAACTATTAATGAATACTTGCTGGAAATTTAATTGCGGAGCGGAAAAAGACGCTCTTGCTGAGCATATGAAACCACAATTTGACAAAGTGGTTTTAGTGCGCCGGCCGACAGATATGATGGACATCTGTCAGGGGAGCGAAAGGTGCACGAATATGTGGAAATGTCAGCGAATGTCAGCGAAGGACAATAGCAGAGCCATAAAAGAGGGGAAAAAGAGTGAAAGAATACTGAAAAACGAGCGGAAAAGCTGCACTTTTGCCCGCATATGTCATTGTCCTGTTTGCAAGTGGTCAGCCTTTCGCCTCGTGATGTTGCCACCGCAACGCAACTGTTGCAGTAGCAAGCCAACCGCAGAAGATACCACTCGTGATGCTGTCACGATGTCACGATGCGGCCTTTGAATAATGAGGAATCATTTAGCAGCAGCTACGGCAATTTTGTACTTTGTGACAACCTAATTTATGGTAGGCGAAGGACGACTGGACTGCACTGGCAATTGCTGGGGAAAATAGACTAGAATAGATATCGCTAGGGCAGGAACCCAAAACCAACGTTTATAATTAGCTTTTTTATAAATAGCGAAAATCTTCTTAACTTCAAGCGGCCGCAGGATTATATTCCGTTTTCAATTCCGTTTCCCCGGGTTCCCAGAACCCATTCGCTCACAAGCGAATTTCACCGAAATTCATGCCCCGCCGCACACGTCAACACATAAAAAGATAAATTTAGGTGCAGGCAGCGGAATGAAATCGGCAATCGGTCCGCATGGAGCAGCACCGCACACAGGGACCGAATGCTGCTGATGGCGCTAGAAAATTTTCAAATTGAAAAATATAATCCCCGGGACTTACGGCGTTGAGAAGCATCGAGAGCAACAGCACCAGCCGCCTGCTGCTGAGTGCAGATTTGTGCACGGCCTGCATCGTGGACGTGGACACGGACGCGGATATGATGGCCTCCTCGGAGCGAGTCAACTGCAAAGTCCCTGTTAATTAAGTTTTCCTTCTCCTCGTTCAGCTGCCAAACGCGACGACGCGACGAGATCGACCCACAATCGCACCCGAAAGTATGCAACGGATTCAAACTGTAACGGAAACGCCAACGCGACTCTAGACTGTTTCAGCCAGAGATCTTGCCCAGAAACGTTCGCCACAAAGTCGTCAGCTCGACTGCTTGCCACTAGCCAGGACCCCCGACTTTTTATACCCGGAGCGGTCCCGCGGATAAGCTCTCTCGGGAGCGAAGCCGAAACCGAAACCGAAACCGAGCGAGCTCGGATAACGGCCAGCGGCCATGTGTCAACTGTTGCTCTTGCGGGCGGCATACTTTCGGGCTCTCTGTGTGTCCTGTTTTTCGGGCCGCTTATGTAGGTGATGACGTCATAGCGGCTGCAGGACACGGCCACTGTAACTTGTTGGCAGGCAAAATGGATTCAGGCCAGGCGGCCGCAAGCTCAAGTGGCCGCCATCGCCATTTAGTTCTTAGACTCTGTAAAAACTAAATATGTTTATTTTTATCCGACATTCTAGTTATTAAGCTGGAAAATATATTAATAATAAAATTGCGGAATTAATTGTAAATGTTTTCTGTGGCACGTACTATGTTAGGAACAGTCAAATAACTCAGCTTTATACTTATAACTGTATAACTCTTTTAATTTTAGTTTATACCACGTAGAGTCCACTGTTCGACGCGCCGCTCAACTCTCTTAGGGACCAATCAAAGAGAGTCTGGTTTCAGCTCTTTGGCCATATGGCAACGCCAATTGTACGTGAACCGGAGACGGATATGCGAGTTGCCCATACGCACTGTGGCCGGGTGGCAGCGGCGTGGGAGGGGAGGCAATTGCAGGCGCTGGGACGCATCATAAAGTTTTGAAATATGCGACACTTGATATTTAAAGCGGCGATAAGCCAGATGGGGAGAGAAACTTTCAATTAAATTTCCTGTCTCCCGATGCATTTGGGAGAGATATGTTTTCTCAAGACTAAAAACACACGACGAGAAATTGAGTTGTTAAATATATTTTATTTGGAGTGAATTTCAATGGTAATAATATTATACAGTTAGGCGTTGTTCAAATATTTTCCTAATATACATACATACGTAATACAAGTATCGAGTTATGTGTAATTTTCAGTTTGGTTATCGCATATCAATGGGCTGGCATTACAGTATCAATCACATGAAATCGTCCTTTACTCCCAGCTAATATTATATCATTTACCGGATGCGGATGAATTAAGTTCCATAATTTAAGAACTGAGTGCTGTGTGTGCAGGAGAGCGGAAGAGCTGTGACCCGGTTAGCTCAGCTCTCGCTGTCAGCGCGAGTCCCGAAAATAATAAATAACCAAATAGACGGGAAAGTAGCTCAAACTCAAACCCACCCGTCGAGCAGCGACTGCCGACTGTCGACTGCCGGTGTAAGCTAAATTTATGCAAATTCCGAGCACCGAGCAAGGAAATTATGAAGCGTAAAGGCTAAACGTAACCACCACGCAACCAGATCCGCTAATGCAGCAGGAGCAATGCACAAAAGTGCAGAGGCGGCCGCTACATCATATGCCTACGTCAGTGGACCCGCGCAGGGTGTGGGGTTGGCCCACGTCACGCCTCAATGCAGGAGAAGCGCGGATGCGGATGAGGAGGACAGACGGCAGACGGGGGATAGCTTCTAGCCAGCGGATAGATTGCACGCCGATATAGACGGCGGCGGCTCTGGCGAAAAACCTGTCGGCGTGCTGCATCGGAAGGGGTTGCAGTGGCAACCCATGCATAAAATTCTGGTCAGCAGACCAGAGCAACAGTCGAGGATGAGATGGTGAAGCATCCCTGAGGGTAAGTGCATGCAATATTTATGCTGACTTCTGTAGCCCCCACTCTTAGAAAACCCCTCGAGGTGCTAAATCATTCAATAATCGCATGATATTGGCCACATTTCATATTCATATACATCAAGGGGTTAACTACCCCGCGAATGTTCAGTACAGTTTCGTTGAACTATGGCTAACTCTAGCTACATCTTGTAGATAGCTGCCTGATATTTTCTATTGGCTGCATCAAAATCATGCAAATTAGCTGCTCCATCTATTATTTTCAAATATTTTTTAATACTTAGGAGGGTTTTCGTAATTAGGTTCTTAATATGGTCTCAATGACATTTATGCTCGCTCGCTATCTAATAATTCTGTTCGCATGGAAGCCCCAAGTGGGCTTTTCTTATATTTAAAGGATTTAAAGCGTGAAAGCATTATGCATAAAGCTGAACTCTTTAAAACTCATTATTCATAAATCAAAGCTAAATATAAGAATAACTAACCCAAAACAGCCTTAATTTCAATTCGGAAAACTTTTTTATGTTAGTTTTAATTTGGCTAATTAATCTGCAAACCAAATTAATAAATTTAAAAAAAAAAAATGTTTTTTCAATTTTTGACAATTTTAATGACAACATTTTGAAAAAAAAAAAACGTCAAAAAATTTTTTACATATGTTTGCAGAATTTTGGTTTTAAATAATTGATATTTTAATGGCAAATCCGAAAATATACGGCATTTGGCTATCATTCGATTTTTGACCATGATATGCCATCAGAAGGACCCTAAATACTGTTAGTCTTTATATAATAAATAGACAGAAGTTCAGTTAAAAAAGAAACACTATAAATGTCAGAAACAGCAAAAAAAAAAACGTCCCAATTTGAGTTTCAGCAGTACGGCATTTTTCAATGATATGATTTCATGAACCAGGCGCACAGAAGGCAGTAGAAGGGCAAATAACTTTGTGCTAAACCTTTTTTTTTGTGGTACCGATCATAAAAAAAATGTCATACTTTTGGGCATTTTCACAGATCAGCGCATCATGCATTTAATAAATGTGTGCGGAAACTTATGATTGCGTTGTTGTTTTTGTCTACAACAACAACATTTCTTACTCCGAATTTATCGCATTTGCCGTACAAAAATTTCTGCAGACCTCTGTGCGCCTGGAGTTTCAAATCATGCACTTAATCCACTTTTACTGCTGAAACTCAAGGTGGTGTGGTCGACAACAACATAATTTGTAATTTCCAAGATCATAAAATCACCGAACAAACCCCGCTTTCCCATTTTGAGTTACAGGCGAACAGTAATCAGTAGGGCGACGATGCGGTAATCTGTGCGCTGACGTCATCGGTACCTCTCTCATACCATCTGCTACTAAAAGAGAGACTAAAAGTACACAGAGATTAGCGGCTGCTGCTGCCTTCTGTGCGCCTAGTTAATGAATTCATATCATTGAAAAATGCCGTGCTACTGGAACTCAAATTGGTTTCTTGTTTCGTGTTTCTTTTTAAACTGAACTTTTGTCAATTAATTATATAAAGAATACCAGTGTTTAATGTCCTTCTGAGAGCATATAACGGCCAAAAATCGAATGATAGCCAAATGCCGTATATTTTCGGATTTGCCATTAAAATCTCAATTATTTAAAACCAAAATTTTGAAAAGAATGCAAAAAAAAAAATTTGACGTTTTTTTTTCAAAATGTTGTAAGGGGTTACATCATTAAAATTGTCAGAAATTGAAAAAACATTTTTTTTTTTTAATTTATTAATCTGGTTTGCAGATTAATTAGCCAAATTAAAACTAACATAAAAAAGTTTTCCGAATTGAAATTAAGGCTGTTTTGGCTTAGTTATACTCATTTTTAAAGGGTTCAGATTTATGCATAATGCTTTCACGCTTTAAATACTATAAATACTATAAATATTTTAAATATAATATCCTAAAAGTGCACTTGGGGTTTCTATGCGAACAGAATTATTAGGCAGCTAGCGAGCAACTCATAAATGTCATTGAGACCATATTGAGAACATAAATACGAAAACCCTCCTAAGTATTACATAATATTTAATAATAATAGATGGCACAGCTAACTTAGATGATTTTGATGCAGCCTAACGGAAATTTAAGGCAGCTATCTACAAGATGTAATTAAGTAGCAAGACAGCTAAGCAAATTATACTATATATTAATAATTATAACTAAAGGTAAGAAGAAGTTCTTTGTAAGCTCGTGAAACTGGTATTTTTTTTCAGCCTTGGTGAGTATTAAAATAATTTTTATCAGAAGTTTAAAACGCCTTAACAGAGACACATTTCCAATCCCATTAGTGTATAAATTAATAATAAGCCCCACACGGCGAATCGATTTAACCATTGCTGTCCGAATATGATTAAAATCGACGATAGGAACCACTTGATCAAATACATTGGAAGAGATATTCTTAGGCTCGTTGGAAAAAGTAGCCATCATGTGGTCACGCTTTAAAAATATCGCAAACTGAACAACAATGTCAGGCGGGAGGCAGTGCGAAACCACTTTTTGTTCTGGTTTTTTAAAAACCACCTTGGTGTCTGTGTGTTTGAGGGTCTGTAGCCCAGCAGCGCAGAACGAGCGGAGGAATCGATGTGTACCAAAACTGGGCATATATTTCATTATCACAGCGGTTCAACGCGACGTGCTTTGCATTTTAATCGGTAGCCCGGCAGACAGCGTGGCATTTCCATATGCTAATTGGTTATTTAAATTGATGACACATAAAAACAAAAGTCAAATGAGAATACAAAACATGGCCAACACTCTCTAATCATCAGCTGTTTGAACTCGAAACCAGTCAGCGAATGATCCGACTCCCGAACAGGATGAACATATAATGATGGGCCCTGGCCTTCTGATTTATTTCTTTTTATTTATTTTCACCCGCCCCTCACGTTTGTAACTGTCACCTCTCTTGGTAAATGACTGTTTAAATAACAAATAAAAGGTAGGCGCAGGTGTTACTCGTAGTGCAAATTTGGTTGAAGAGGTCTGTGCCTTGAATATATCATGAGATTAATTGGACTTCAGTTTGAAGCCTCACTGAGCTACTCGTTTGATTGTAAAGATTCATAAATTGGTCGTTAAAAAGTTTTAGGCTAAAAATTAAACAAATAACTATTTTAAAAAGGGTTAGGGTAGGGTTAAGGGTAAAAAGCTTTCCTATCCATGAGAGGATTAATTTAATTTAGCAACTAATGAAAGCCAATTGATTGTCATTTTAATTTACAAGCTTTATTTTTCTTTTATACGAAAGGGGAGATTCATTGCTCATTCGCAGTTATTCAATTTTTCTTACAAAAAACAAAAATGAGAAATTCACAGAGCAAATCATATTTAAATTCAAGGGGTTTAAAGAAATAGTTTCTAATTTACATATTTGGAGTGTTTCACTTACACAATAGCATACATACATACTCGTACTTATGTTTTACATAGGTTTACATTTTAGACATATACATACATCGTATTATAGAGCGCGATTTATATCATCCCTAAATCAATGGTCAATTCAGTTTTAGTACCTTTTCTACTTGTTACTCAATGTGGCTCTTACCAACTAGCAAAATGAGAAGCCTTTAGAAATCATACAACATTATGTCTTGCAATGCAAATTAAAAATGTTGAAAATAGTTCCACACGCATGCAGTATCCATACATGGATGTACATATATATATCTATATATATATTTCTTGCTTTAACTTATACTTTTGATTCATTTCCGTTTGTGAGGGGTTCTGTTAGGAATGTATTGCGTTTACTTTCTTGATCGTTTCCATTTGTTTCGCTAATTGCATGCGTATTATAGAAGAAGCCTGGGGACAAGTATAAAAAATATCAACTTTTGCTTTCCGCTTTCCGCTTTCACGCCAAAATCCTCCCAGTTCTAGGGGTTTCCTATTTCCTATATGCCTAACTCCCTTCCTCCTGCCTCTCTGCGTATTTCCTCGCTTCTCTTCGCTCTCAAAGACGGGTACAACAGGTACAACAACAACAATTAAACGCTATGCTAAGTCCGGATCTCAATTCCATCTACAGACTCAGGAGAACCGACAGGAGTAGCGTCATGAAAGCCGTGCCAGCAGCGGCGATTGAGCCTGCTGCGTTCACCCCGAATCCGGCCAGCGCCACGTCCTTTCCGGGATTCGAGGACATGTTCTCGGGGGCCTCGTGCGAGTTAACTTCGTTGCTGGACGGTGAGTCATGCAGGGTCTTCTCCAGCGTATCGGGACCCGAGTGCTGCACTCCCTTATCCTTCATATGCACCAGCGGGGGCTCGTGGATTGGCGTTGGCTCGTTGGTGCTGGTCGTGGTGGCGTGTGTCGTGGTCGATGTGGATGTTGTCGTTGTGGTTGTCGTTGTTGGCACAAGGGTTCCATTCTCAATCCAATAAACGGGACTAAACTCCAGTTTAACATCCTTCAAGTAGCTCTTGCTGACCTGTAAGTGGGGTAAATAATTAGAGCTGGACTTTGCCAGGGGGGGCCTAGGACTTGCCTCGGCGCTGATCTTCCGAGAAACGCTCTCATCGCTGCCGTAGTAGAAGGCAAAGAGCTTGCCACTGTACGGCGCCTCCAGGGTCACATAGTTACCGCGCAGCGTAACATTGATGGCCGTGCCGGGCCAGAGTTTCGTGTGAACCGCCTTGTTCTCAGATCGCCGCTCGCCATGCTTCAGTCCCCAGTTGATTTCAGCCGGGACTGACACATCTTTCTCGAATATCTTGGTGGGCAGTCCTCGAGCCACGCCCTCGTGGTTTCCCCAGTTCTGCTTGTAGTCGAAGCTGTAGCTCAGGACGGTCTCCACCGTGCTGTACTTGTCTCCCAGATTTTCCAGCCGCCTGGTGGCTGGTAGAATAAACGTAAAGTCTCAATTATTTTGCTCACATCAAATTTAGGCACGACTTACCCAGCTCTGTGAGGTTCTCTCGAAGATCGGTGCGAATGCGGTCCAGCTTAATGTCCCTTAGCTCGTAGCGGAAGGGCTCCGTCTCAACGAGAACTTCGCCATCGACGTAGTATTTCTCGCGCTCATTCTCAATCACCCGGATTTTTCCGAGACCCTCGGGCTCCAAGTGACCCAGGTTGAAGTCCGCTCCCCAGTGGGTGACAATGCCGTCCTTATTCGGCTCTTGCGAGGCCCTGTGGCGCCCGATGTAGGAGTCGTCTCCGATGCGGATGGCGCCCACCGGCACTCCGGCATCAAACTTGCGCCAATGGCGCCAACCAACCTTTCCCAGGTGACCCTTGTTCATGAGCACGTCGAAGTTGTCGTACTTGCCGTGCTTGTAGTGGGCCGCCACGCAGACGTGCCTCTGCAGGATCTTCTCGGTGTGGCCGGAGACCTGGAAGCCGTCGATCGGCACGCGGCACACGTAGATGGGATAGTGCTCATCCTCGGTGACGTACTTTCCGCCCTCCACGGCAAACTGTAGCTGCGTGGAGTCCTTAGGGTCGTAGCTCTCCCAAACCAGTGTGCTCGAGGTAACCAGCTGCCCCAGCGACGAGGAGGCATTCTTGTGGGTGAACACCGAGTGCGTAGCAGCGTGCGCGGGGGCCAGTGCTTGGATGAGGGCCAAGAGGCAGCTGAAGCCGACTAAGCTACTAGTCGAGGCCATTCTGCTGATTGTACTTCGTTGCAGGGGGACTGTGACTCTCGTCATTCCAGTTTGTGCCCAGAGGAGGTGGTTAAATATCTGTAAATGGGAATGGAGGGAGAGAATTACTTTGGTATATCGCCTCAGCCACTTGACAAAGTGTAAATCCGGAAATTAAGCTGCCTCTCTTCCCACAAAAAGTTCTCTAAGTGACTTTGAACTAACTTCCCCGTCAACAATACAAACAATCTGTTTCCAAAATGTCCTTCCTCGCCGTGCCTGTGGGCTGTCCCAATCAGACATGGCGGAAGTTCACATGGTCGCCTCTCGAGTCTCCTACACTCCGGGCGTCCCATTAATTGGCCATTGGCTATAAACAATCTGTTGTTTTTTCGAGCAAGTGGGCGTGTCTGCGCCAAACAGCTTTTCCGGCTCCGGGAGAAACTCCACTCTTCTCCCTTCCAGTCATTAGCGGCATCAATGTCGCCGACACCATCACAGACCTTTCCATCCGCCCCAGAGCCGAGGGAGGGGGCACAAACACGATGTATGTCTGCTTGCTGTCCCCATGGAGAGCAGAGTATTCCCAATAAATTTGTCGCTTGTTTGCTCAACGTCGTGCGGGCGCCTGGCGTATACGTAACTTTATAACTTCATTCTTGGGAGCAGGAGAGCTTGCTGCAGCGCCAGGAGTGGACGGGCGCCATGTTTATTCATTAGCAAGCATTGTGAACAGGACACGGGCATGCAGGACCTGCGGCTACGAGTGCAAAGAACATCTACTACAGCATGTCGGCAGTGTGTCTTCGTCTCCATTGCTCTATTGTGTCGCACTCTGCCGCTAGCTCTCCCAGCTTTCCCCGAGGTGACTCTCTTGACCCTAGGTGTCCGGCATTCAAGCCACTGTCTGCAACGGATATGAGATGATAAGGTTACATGCAACATCATTTGTTTGCCCTGACAAATGATGTGTTATTGTGATAGTGTTTCTAAAGAGAGAGAAGTTGCGACAAGCGACGGACAACGGTCGGGGCCAAGTAACTTTCGAGTGTCAGGAGTTTAAGTGCCGTGAGTCAAAATTTAAATAATGCATGAGAGCAGCAGCCGCTGTGGAGAGGTGAAATGAGGAGCAGCAGCAGCTCTTGGCTTTGTGCTCGCTGGCTGGAGCGGTTTCCTCGCTCCGACGACTCGTGAGTGATGGACCAGGTGGCTAGCATTGACACTGAGGCATTATGCCGAGCAGAGCATGTTTGCCTTACACGATTACAAGAACTCTGCACTTTCTGTAACGAGCTCGGCTCCGTTCCTTCCGGATAAACTAAGTGAGTAACCAGTTAAGGCATTCTGCGGTGACGCACAGCTCTTGCCACTTGAGGCAGCGCGGAATAGCTCTTGGCATTCCACCGCCCAACGCCGGAAGCAACTGTCATAAAAACACTGCCCCGGGTGCGGTGGTGGAGATCCACATTTCGAGGCATAAATTGACCTCTGGTCACCGACCGACCGACCGCATTGTTGGCCTGTTTTTGCGCATGCAATAAATATGCTAAAAATAGCGGGGCGAAGACCCGGCAAATTGGCGAAGGCAAAGGCAGCGGAGAAATAATTTATTTAAGGCCCAGCATAGTTGGAGCTCCTCTTCGCGCCATGCACCCTGCACCCTGCATTAATTCAATTGAGCTCTCTGCCAGCCCGGAATCCGATCCACCCGGGCATTCAGGAGGAGGAGTCGAGGAGAGGAACGAGAGAAAGAGCCAGAGAGCCAGGCCGGTGAAAGTTCACGTGGCGTTTTATTAAATCACATGGCTTGCAACTTTGTCTTCGGCTTTCTAGTTTTCAGTTTCCTCTGCAGGTTGCAGGTTTATTTAGATTTACGAGCAACAGGGCCGGCGAAAGGTCTGCGGGCTCGGGCACTGCGGCGCTTTAATTGGATTTTATTGAACTTTGACTCTGACCCTCATGGTCACGAGAGTTGCAACAAGTTGTTGCCGACGCTGCCCATGCATGTGCAACGCGAGGTTGCACACAATTGTTTCAGCTGCTAGTGGCTATGAATTATATGAATTATAGTTGTTGTTCCAAGCCACTCCCATTCCGAGTTCCCATATTCATATTCCCATTCTCAATCCCACCATGAGGGCCCGACCCGCGCTTCAATCAGCTCAATTGGGCACCGTGCTTTATGACTTTGACATTACAATGATCCGGCGTCCGGCCGCTTCAACACTTGATTTCTCACTTCGCCAGCTCGATTATCGCCGGCAAAGTGGCAGAGTTCAGTGCACTTGGACTCGCGCCTTGGAATACTTGTAAACGGAAATTAATTAGAAAACCATTAAAAAGCCGTAATGGCCTGCAAACTTTTCCCGGCAAACGCCGGTACGTGATGCTGCCCCAAAATAAGCATGGGAATGCAGCCGAAATAAGTGAATAAAAGCTAAACTCTCAGATTTTTAGGGTAATTGATGTGGACGTTGGGGATTTGGGGTCGGGAAAATTCAATTACTTACGAGACATTAAAGTTTCGTTGGCTATTCTCGGAATCTGGACAATAAATCAGAGCTTTCCGTAAGGCTGCCTCTCTACAAATGCCCCGAGGTTCATGGGTTCAAGAATTGAGAGTTCAAGTGACCTGGAATCTCACTTTATGTTCATTCAGAGTGGAATTTACAGACTGGAGCTGAGGCAACAAGCTTACAAAATCAATCGCATGCATTTCCCTCACATTGATTAAGCAATTATCCACAAGTCGGAGATAGTTGGCGAAGCATTCGAAGGCAAATGCTGTCTTATACAACGGCCAGTGCACTCTCTTTCTCAGTCTAATTAAAAACCGATTGAATAATGGTATTACTCCAGTTCGATAAATATTTGCAGGAATACCAGAGTAACAATGTATGTCCGCAAAATTGGCTGAAGTTGCTGCCTTTCCATTTCCCTGGTGACTTAATTGATAGTTCGGCTTGCGTGCGACTCTCTCTGGCATTTCCTCACTCACTCGCTGACTGACTGACCCGGCAGGGAGGCTCTAATCAAAATTGAAATCTGATCGATCCAGCTGGGCCTGGGCTGTGGATCAATGCAAATCGTATTTCCCGCGTATAATTGCTTATTAGATTTTTAATTTGCAACCGATCTGGCATCTGGCAGCAGGTGACGTTGCGGCGGTGTTCCTCCCACGCCACGCCAGCGATTGTTCGTGCTCCGTCGAGCTCAGTACTGAGCCCCAGCCAAGCATGGCCCAAAGCGAGGTAACAGATCCAAGCCAGCTTGTGGCAGTCGGTCTGTTTCATGTCGTTTTCGTGTCCGAAGAGAAACAAACGAGACTTGCTGAGGGAAATTACTATGTGGCAGCGGCTGCGGCTGCTTGTTGCTGCCAGCGCTGCATTACAAAAACAGTTGTTAACTTAATTAAAGAGCCCGGCCAGCCAAAAGTAACCAGAGATAAGCGGGCAGTCTAGAACACGTGCTCCGTCTGTCCGAGACTCAGGGCTGGACTACTCGTCAATGCCCTGCGGAGATCGCGCTCAGTGATTACTTGCTGATGGGTTGAGAGCGGTCGGGCCAAATGTTTAGACATTTCCTTACTTGAAAGGTAACAACAGAGTCTCTTACACTTGCCTAGTACAAATAAAGCCTTAATGGTAAGGGTATAAGGAGTTCGGCTTGATTAACACCTGCTTTGGGGAATACTTGGAAATGTGACCAGCGGTGTTTGACCAGCTGCGTATGACGCAAACTCTGGCCCAAAGTTTCACACCCCCATTCAGCGCAATCACAATCCCCATCCACGCAAGCCGCCTGCCCATTTGCATGTTGCATCAATTAGGGCGTCTGGAGCAGGCCGGCTACCGGCTGGCGAGGCCATTAAATCGACTGCAGCCCGCACGGGAGGCACGTGACAATGGACAGCAAAGGTGGGCAGTGGCAGGGATGCCCCAGCTCCAAGCGGAGGTGAGCCCTTCGTCGGCTCGAATTTACATTATTTGCAAAGCGTTTTCACTACACTCAATTAATTTAATGGACCAATCGATCGGTTGACTCGTTAACAGGTTGGGGGTGTTGTTCTCTGGCCGAGCCACTAATTACCACCTGAGTGAGACCGAGACTGAGACTGAGCGACTGTCCAAACTGTTATTGTTTCCCATAGTGCTGAGAAACTGGGCTCGAGCCGAGGCTAGAAACTGGTTGCTTATACAATATTAAACTGGTTTATGTTTAATCAAACCCTGCTTTCAATTGGCTTTCAGAAGTTATCAAGTTTTTCAGTATTCGATGCAAATCGAGCTCATAAATTTTCATTTAGAAATTAAACCAGTTTCGAAAATAAACACTGTCGAAATATCGAAAATACGAAAATACGCATACTAAATAGGTTGAAAAATGTATGAGAAAATTACGGAAATATTTAATTAAATCCAAATTAGGCAAACGAATGAGCGGCTAATTAATTAATTCGTAATGCCTAATAAATTTGTCATCAATTTTAATTCAGAGCTTTCAGTGGCGGCATTCAAGGCAATTAAGCGTGAAAAATGTTTAAAAAACAGCATTTTGTGCACCGCAATAATTGAGCTGAAGCTTTATAAAAAATGAAGAATTCTATTACGGCAATCTCAAATATTCTGTATAGTTAGGAAGTTGTAAAAAAATGTGTACAGCTGAAAATCGAAATCTGTTGCCAATTAAATCTGTTGCAATGTTACATGTTGGAGATGGCCGTGTGTGGAAATAAATTCCGTTGATGGACACTTAAGATGTATGGCAGCATGTCGAGGACCGGGACCGAACCACTCATGGAGAACCAATACCCATCCGCACAAGGCCGGGCCAAAGGACGGAGCCACATCTGACAGTAATTCGATATAATTGGTTTTTAATTATGCACGAAGCGACGACCCAAGTAAGGGTACTGGGTACTAGATAAAAGCCACTCGAAGCTCTTGAAGGCAAACTAATTGAATTCAATAATTTAATGCGCGATTTTCCCTCACAGGCTCCATCTCCAGCAAAGCAATTTCGGTTCTCTGCGGTCGTATTTCAGATTCTTTGGCGTCGCCTCTCTCCCCTTGCTCGCGGTGGAAACATTGACCCCACTTGGGATTGCGCAGTTTCCCCGATTGGTCATGGGCCGTTTGAGAGCAGACCACATGTGCTCCGGGCGCTCGGAGCTACGTCATCGTCGAAGCACTACCAACTGGCCAGAGCAAAAAGTAATAATAAAAAAACAGTCCAAAACCGGTACTGAGCGTTCTAAAAGCCAGCAAGCCACGTGCTGATTCCAAATTGTTACCGCCAAAAAATAGAAGAGCTATGAAGTAAAAACTCAACTTGAACTGGTTTTGAGACTCAGATTCTCTTCTACCCAGGCAGTATCTGATTTGATCTGATTGATTTGGCTCTGTATTTAAATATTCCTCCCCAAGTCGGGTGTCTATGTAAATCACAGCCCATCAATTATGATGAATATCAAGGTCACTTGTGGGGCCTCCAGTCCGCTTTTAGATTTATCTCCGTGGCGTCATTTCGCCGGCTTTTGCGCAATATACGAGTATCCAGATACATTTTTTGCCTGCCTTTAAGCTGGAATAAATAACAGCATCTGTCAGCATTTGTTCATAACATGGATCGCAAATCGAGTTTGGAGGCTAGAAGCCGAACCAAAGAATGTAATTACAGCACACAATGTATCTCCAAATTGTGTACACACAAAGTATTGTTCTTCCAGCAGTTTGAATTGCGTGAGCAGGGCTTATCTGTATCTATTGTTGAACACGCCAGCCAGCTCTGGCTCAGACCATCCGAGCTCCACAGCAGCTGCCGTTTATTTTGCAATTTGGTTAATTAATTATTAAAATTGGGTTAGATATGGAATATGTTGGGTACGTGGTGTAGATCTGGCCGAGGAAACTTGTTTTACTGCCGACCCTTTGTGGCATGTAAATGATTTCTCACGTATCGCTGCTCACCGCATTACGAGTACATCTTCTCCAGCTATCTCGGAGATGTGCGTTTCCTCGGATTACGTCCAAAACAAGAGCACACCGCGGTGATGGCAGAAGGAAGTGGTTGAAGAAGCTGCAGTTTTTCACCATAATAACTCATAATGCGGCGACCAACTCTAGTAGTAACTGTACATCCAAGCTCTGGACGGGAGCTGAAGCTGGAGCAGTGGAGCATGGAACGCAGCATGCCGCGACGGCACGCGGAGGAGCCTCCATTAGCACCTCATTGACAGGAGGAGAGGCATCGGGTTACGCACATCCAGAGGCAGAGACAGAGGCAAGAGCGATGCACCAGTGACCGCCAGACCTGTCTAACTGCCATATCGCGTGCCCCGCTCATTATGGATGGAATGTACACACTATATGGATGTGGCGGCAGCAGCTCATCCACGTCCACCGTCGTCGTCTCCCACAAGTGTTTGCCCAGCTCTTGGCAATGACTTCTGGCAGGGGCCATCAATAACCGTCGAACATCGCTCAAAGCGCCCAGTGATGATGCCTTCGACTTGTGCTGAAAACACAAATTCCGTTTTCGAGTATAAACATAGGCTAAATGATGTTCGGTTTCAATCAGGGCTGCCTGCCGTCATAGAATTCCAATTTGTAAATTAATTAAAGTGCCCATCACAAGGCACTTCACTCATAAGGGCTCCACATTCGTATCCAACTTGAAGTGTCGTCGCCTTGAGCCCTAACTCTGCACATTTGTCACTTGATACTTTCGGCTCAAGGAAGCCTGCCCGTTCCCTTTCAGTAATTAGCCGGCAATTTGCATTTCGTTATGGCTTAACCCTCTCTGTTTGCTCTGGTAATATGCCATTGCTTGTCTCGTTAACCAGGCCCTCTCCGCTTTCAGTCGTCTTTTGCTCCAGTTCTGTGCTGTGTATCTGTCGCAATTTGTTATAATAGAAGAACGCTTCCATTTTTAGGTTTTAAATGGCCTGCAGCGGAATTTAAGCTCGGGCACTGCTCTCAGTGTCACTTTCAATTTCTAGCAATTTAATTCGCGTTTGCAGTTAGTTTAATGTGCGTCTCTGTGCTCCGTATCTCTCGGCTATGTGCTTTATGGAGCATATCCGTCAGTGAGGTCAGCCACTATTAAAATTTGTCATCTACGCACACAGTTTTCCGAAAAGCCATCATCAGATTTGCTTAAATAAAAGCAGGGAAACGAAGAAACATAAATCATAATACACCCACTAATATATATTATAAATATCTGGGTAGATAAATCAGCAAGTGCTGTGACCCCGACGAAGTCAAAAGCAATTTGCTAAAGCGTGTGCCTCCGTGGAACAATGAGAATGTGGAGCACGATTAGCACAAATATGGAAGCAATTGAAGTGGTCAGCGTCATGCCGACTCGGGCCATTAATAGCCAGCAGGTGCAGGTGGAGGAGCTCCGTCGGGCCTCGCCCAGGTTGATTGGTGGATTCCTATTAGCATTCCGCTCCCAATGCCCGATGCAATTGCAGATCGACCGCCTGCTCGCCCGAGTAATTAAATAATTGCGTCCGAGTGAAGTCACTGCATTTCTAATTAAGGTTCGCCAGCGCCATAATCGCCGATGATCTGGCAGATACGAGCTGCAACGAGACGGCGGCGGAGGGCAGAAATGTGTGTCAGACACTTGACATTAAATGAAATGAAATTGCCGACGCTCCATGTTTGGCATCGACACACTGCCGCTGATGACATCGTTTGACAACATCCCATGGATGCGAGCGAGCACCTAATGACCTGAAACTGCTCCTCCTCCGGAGTGGAGGCTTCTGCCCTACGCGGGCCTTCTTGCGCTAGAAGTCGTGGGCGGTGCACTCAGCGGTGATCCGGGACGTTAAACGCGATAAGCGGCGTTCCCTGGCCCGGGCAACCTACTCCACATTAAGCTCCGCCACGCACTTTGCTTGCTCGCAGTGGGTCAAAACCACTCTTACTGCATGCCAAGAAACTGGCCCTATACTGACTTGAGATAATGTCGTTATGGAGACTTAATACACACAAAAACCGGACCGAATATGCGAATAAATATGGGCAAGGCGACACGCCGTGTAAATTAATCACAAGCCCAGCTGCTGCTGCAACTGTTAGGGGTTCGCCTCACTATCCAATTTATCCGACCAATTTGAATTATTTTCGCACACAAAAAGCAGCGAAACAAATAGCCATAAATGAAAGCAATAAAAGTTGTAGCGACCGGGACAAGCGCTCAAAACAAATGCACGAATAAGTAAACGCCAAAAGCAGACGCACAAAAAATACAAATTTGTGCGCCAACCGAATGTACATAATAAAATAAGTAAAAAGCTCGAACCCGGGCCGGCAAGAGGGGACGTGAGCGAGGAGCAAGGGCTCGCCAATTCGCAGACAAAGTAAACAAACCCAGCGACCCCCGAAGCCGGGCTGATCTCACAGCTCGGATAAGTGTCCCACAAAAAGAGGAAAGCAGCGACGACGTCGTCATGCCAGTGCCAGTGCCAGAGCCAGAGCCAGAGCCAGTAGTAGCCGACGACGTCGCCACCGCTTGTAGTTGTAGTTCAAGGTGCGCTGGGGATGACTGACATGCGGGTGCAGTGGGGCCTGGCTAGCGGGAACACTGCTCCGGTGTGCCAGGCGGAGTTTATCCTCACAGAGTGCCCACTGCCCCGGGGCCAAGTCATTCAGCCATGTGCACTGTAAATTGACAATGATTGCCCACAATTTGCTCGGCACAAAACGCGACAGAAACAAGCCAGAGAAGCTGAGAAAGCCAGTCGAATGGAGATGCAAATGCAGAACCAGAACAAGATACAGATGCAGATATCCCGCCGCAGATAGAGGTGCAGAGGCAGATACAAGCTCGCTGGATCGCTGCCACTTTATAGGCATGTCTCTATCCGCGACTTGTTTGCCGGGAGGCTGTCTCATAACTCTGGCCACTTAAGCTGTGGCGCAGCCACGGCCAGCGGAGCATCGCAAATCATCGCCGGAGACGCTGGAAGGGCATCTTCTCACTGAATTTATAAGCAGTTCCGATGATTTTTCAATTAAGATTGATGGTAATGAAGTCGTTTTAGGCCCGTCGCCTCCGTGCCTAATTGACTGCTCAAGTTATGTAAGCAGCAGTCCATCCACGCACATTTCACTCCCAGCCCTATAAGGAGCCGCTGTCACAGATCCCCAGATGGTGTTTACTCATAAACGGTGCGAATATCTACCCCCAAGAGGAGGACTGCAAACCAGCCGTAAATGGATTCGCAACGCACTTACGGCCGCCGAAGCTAAGCAGTGTACAGATTAGTTGGGCAACAAATCAAAAGACAAGTCCGACGGCATAGGATAGCTGCGAAGGATGTCGAGGGAGTCAGCTGGAGAATCTGTTTTATATGGTGAATATGGCTATATTTACTCTGGCTAATTTGCAATACTGTATTCGTACGATTTCCTGCCCACAGAGGCAGAGAGAATCCACTCACCAGTCGGTTGTGTGCACTCCAAAAGCCAATTAATCTGCAAATAGACAACGAAATATGGTATTACACTTATTGGAATGCGATGTGATGATGTTAATTAACAAACAGGCCGAAACATTGAAAAACCATTAAAGGTGAGATTCCCTCCCCAGGCCCAAGCAGCCGCCACCGCAGCTCACAAAAAGATGAAAAATCCATCGAGGGGCCAAAGCGGCTTGCACATGGTAATCTATCACTTGAGCCGACACTATCGACGCTAAATCTCACGAGCCTGATGCGATTAGAGATTGGAGTACAACAAACTGATAGTTATGAGGGAGCGGGGCATGGAAAGTGGGTTACCGTTAGGCACGACTTGAGCCAGACTAATTGCAGTGGCTCCCCGACAGCCCCTCCTGTCCGCGAGCTCGTCTGTGTGGCATATGTGGCACTGGGCACCGCTTCCCAGAGGTAAGACGAAACCAGTTTGCGACTCAAAGTCAACAAGCGTAATCTTCGCTGCACGTGGGGCCACTCAGGAGACAGAGAGTTCCGCAAAATCCGCTAGAACAAAGAGGCCGCCCTGAGGAAATCGGGGCTTATGGAAGGGAAATGCAACTACCGGCTTGGACAACGATGCGAAGATGGAAGCCCTTTGACTAAGTCCCCTAATCTGTGACAGGGGAATGGGTTGAGTCTCTTCAGCTAATTCGTGACCCATATCCCCTAATGAATGATTATGGCGTCAAGTTTCAGGACTATAAAATATATATATTTGCTAATTAATTATGGAACCACACGTATTTTTAATGGCCACGCCATAAAAAGCCATAATGTTGCAGGTAACGTGGACCGTTAGGCTTTAGGCCTCACAGCGGGCCATTTAGGGTGTGAAGAGTTCATAATTTTTGAGGTCAGCTCTTTCCCACTGCCGATGATTGACAGAGACTGACTTGCGGTCAGTTTTCGCCTGCTAAACGGCCACGAAACCAAATAGCGGACTGACGCACCTTAAAGCCTGTCGATTGAACTCTCCGGAGAAGTGTTCCTGAGTAATGAGAACCAGACCCAGCCCCTGGTGCCGATAATTGGCTTGGCCGCCTCGCCGTGAGTATAATTACAGATGGCAGATACGCCCACGTATCGCGTATCTGGCAAAGATGCAGATGTTTGTCGAGCGGCTTGGCTTGATTGTTTGGCGCCATACTTTTTGCTTGCCCGGCTCGGGGGAGGTCAGAGGAAGTCCATTATTGCGCTGCACCGCTGCTCGACGATTCAGACATCCAGTCCGGACAAACAAAACCCGGAATCAGACAAACGGCATTTTAATTGGAGCCGACAGACGACAGACAACAGTGAGTGCCAACATGTAGCTCCAGCCTCTGTTTCTGCTGGAATTCCAAATCGCACCGCAAGCTCTCCGAAAACAGCCCTCGATCCCATGTAAATGTCCGCAGCAGACGCTTAGAAATGTGGCACACCACATGTGAAACGACACCCTCTCCTCTCCGGTTGTACAGTTGTCCAGTTGGGGGCGAGGCTGGAGTGGCTGACAAAAGCAGCTGAGCGGGCAGAATGACAAAGTGCAAGATAAGACTCGTGTGCAGTGTTGAAGGTCCGAACGTCCTTATAGAATTAGTAGATTCAAGCGTATTCTCCACTCTGATTTGTGGGTTCTGCCGTCGACCCAACTACCAATTCAATCAGCTCGCTTTGCCCTTTCCTCGAGTGCTTTCCATAAATCAATAACACACAATTGCAGTGACCCAGTCCATTAGCCAGGAGAGAACCGAAGTTCCGGCTGGCAGCCCGGCCAATTACTGAGAACACTGGCAGGCAGGCAGGACTCTTGGCCGGCAGAGCTGCCTAGTTTTCGTAGAGCAACAATTGATGGCCAGCCACATGGAAAATTGGTACGGTCAGAGCGACTCCATTCCAGGGAGAGCTGTCTGTATAACAGAGTTATGTAACCTGTGCCTTTAATTTGCAACAACGGCGCCCTCGAGGGGCAGGACAACACCGACAGCCAGTACACCGTGTCAAGTGGCAAGGCAGGAGCCAAAACACAGGACAGTTGCTGACATGACATGGCGCCAACACAGGCCAGCATGGTACTCGTGCTCGGGTGGGGATACTTTCCAAACCAAACTGCGTGTAGTGCCAGCTATTGGAGACCGTCTATTGATTTTCCATTGTTCCCGGGACATTCTCCATGTTCATGTTGTGCTGTCACTCTGGCATTTGCTGTTGTCAAGCACTTATCGCTAATACCCAGTACGTTCTCCTGCTCGTTATGCCTGTCCCTTGTCCTTTGTCCCTGTCTTGTGTGGGATCCGGAAGGCGTGTTCCAGCTCCAGCTCCAGAGCTCCTTTTCGGGGTAGCTTAAAGCTGGTTCTCTTATCAGCAGCTGCCGCAGCTCAAATCGAATCGTGGGGCTCACCTTGGTCGAGGCTTCATAAATTCCATCTGCAAAATGCAATTCAGCAAGGATGGAGGGCTGGACTGGGAGGAGGAGGAGCTGGGGTCGGGCATATCGAGTTCGCTGCCTCGGGCGCACGTTGTTCGCTTGTGTGGGTGAGTTAAGACGCGAAGGAGCTTGGTTGGCTCCAGGCTGGGTCTGGGTCTGGGTCTGGATTTGAACCTGAATCTAGAATCGCACTCCCACTCCCTCTCCAACGGGCAACAGCTGTGCACACACTCCACCACGAGAGAGGGGAGCCTTTGTATATTTTAAATTTAGCGTTAACTTTTCTGGCTGCCGGATCCTTTCTACTTTCTGCCTTCCTTGCAGGATTCACCCTCGAAGGAAAGTGAAAAGTCTGCATCTGAATTACGTCTTTGAATTGCGCAGCCACACAAAGCTGTTTCATTGCCGATGCTGGAAGTAATAGTCGGGTTGAATGTGCCACAAAGTGGCGAGCAAAAGGGTTTCCCTGTGAAAGGAGAAAGGTGTATTTGAACTTCACGCACAGATTTGTCAAAAGTTGATGGGAAACTTAAGGTTTCGGGGCTCTCTAACAAGTCTACGTTTCCCCCCGGCACTACACATGAAGTTATTCGAAAGCTAAATTGTTTGCACTTGGAAAAAAAACCCATAAACTCTTCAGAATCAGCAACAAGCAGCGGAGAGCGTTTCAAAGGCACGCAATCCACTTTGGAGAAATGTGAGAGTGTCGAGTATGTTAATGGCCAGGATGCAGGCCATGTGACTTCTCCCCTAATCGAAGGGTGACTCGAAGCCAAGCCGCCCCCGAAGCGCAGCCAATAAGTCCGACAACAATGTGGGCAATTTCAAAATTTATCGCAACGGAGAGCCGAGAAGGTCCTTTGCGGGGTGGTTTCCACATTACCAGCGCCGCAGGATAAGCGTGGAGAAATGTCGGCCCAAATAACCATTTCTCTGTGGAAATTAATTTTTATTTTATGTGCCTCGCTTTGTTTGCATTGTTTGTTTACAGAAATGTGAAATAATTGGCGGCGGGCGCCGCGCGACGGGTGTACCGGCACCAATATCATCAGATCAGGATCAAAACCAGGCCCAGGACCTGGAACGGGACACGTGCGGTTTACGAATTTCACAGCAACTGGCGCCTGCGGCGCTAATATTGTGGTTGCATTATCTGCGGCCTGGGGCATGGGAATCGCAGCGGAAAGTCAAGCACCAGAAAATTCACTGAACGCCAGGGATAGTTTCCGTTTTGGCACTTGTCTCCAGGCAAAGGAAATGCAGATGAAATTCCCATGGAGCCGCAGAGGAAGCTAGGAATAAACTAAATGTATTCAATATTATAGCCGCCACTGTGCCAAAGGACTCTGCTCAATCCGAGGGCCATTTTAACTCAACTTTTCCGACTCACGCACACCAAACAACATTACAGAGGACGACGAACAACAAAGGCGAAGTAGGAAAAGAAATAGAAATAGAAAAATAATAATATAACGAAATAAGCGCATGACAGTGCCAACCCCCTGTCTGTCCGTTCGCCAGTTCGCCGGTTCGCCAGTCTGCAGGATGTGCAGGATGTGCGCTGCCCGAAAAATAGAAGCCTCGATTCACGATTTGCGAGTGGCAACAAGCACGGGAACGTGTAATGCTGTAAGCAGGACCAGACGCCGAGACCGAGTCGAGCCAAACCACCCCTCCGTGGCACCACAGCACACAAGGATGCCTCAGAGGCGGAGGACAATGCCACAAGAAGAAGCAGCTGCCACTGCTAGTTGGCTCGCAGGCATCCTCCCATTTTTCCATTTCTTTCTTTTTTTGCGTACTTGTCTCGGCGCGTCATCCTCGTCCGTCCCCGTCCCTGTCCTCGTCCTTGGGCTCATATCTGAATCTCCTTCGCAGGGCCACGCTCACGCTCAGCTCATTCCAATGCACTCGACAGGAGTCGACACGAGAGAAGCCGGAGTCGGCATACGAAATCCCAGCGAACGTGATTCATTCACGGAATTCTCCAAAGGTGTGTTATGGTTGTAATGGCGTCAGAGTCGTCAGGTGCTGGAGTCTGCGACTCGCTCTAGATTGTCTGCTCATCCCAGTTCCCGGGTGACATGGAGGGGAGTCAACAGACCCTACCAAATCCATCCGGTGAATGAGACAGCATTAGTGCAGAAATTAACCTTCATTACTTGGCTCCTCATCGCCGTCCTAATGATTAAGGGATTTCAAACTATTCGTCACTTCCTCGGGGCTAAAAATGCGAGCAATGGGAAGTTTGCGGCAAGTCCACTTCCGACCAAAACGATTTGGATATTATTTTTGCGACTACTTGGTACATTCGACCCAATCCAATCGTCATCCAATATCCATGAATTGAATCCAATCAAGATGCCACCCCGCAAGAGCAAACCGGAGAATAAACGCCATAAAAGGAGGCGCTCCAAGCTTCTTTACATACACGAGCATAGCGAAATAATCAATGAGCGACTGACTCATAATCACTAGGTGCCGCTGGAAGTGGGCAAGCGGGGAGGCGGGAGCGGTTCAAGGTCCCGCACATATTTCAATATGAATCTTCGATTTGATGACATCACGCGCTGACACGCTGCTCTCCGCCAAAGAGAATTGTGTGCAAAATTTCCAATTAAGTTGAGTTTATGCTGATAGCTGAAAAGAGCCGGGAATTGGGAGGCAGAGTGTAGCAATGAATGGAATAAATTGAGAATTTCTCAGTTCGGGATGTGGGAGGAGAAATAGCACGCGAGAACCCAAAAGGCAATTGTAGAGCGTTTGTTTTCCATCGCTCCCTTAGCACTGCAGTTCAACCCTTTACCACGGCAACCCCCAAACAAAACCAGAAACTCATCAACACCACTGGAGTTGACCTCTGGCAGCGGAGTGCATGACCTCTCATGCCTGGTGTCCATCAAGCTAAATCGATTTTCATTTTCGGGAGTGCTTGGAGGTCTTCCTGCTGCCCACCGCCCACCAGAGCCGAAACGAGGACTAAATGCACCATTCTCGGTCGAAGGAACAATGCGAATCTAGCCAACCTACCGCAATCTGAAAGCCAGCTGGGCGACATCGGTCTTTATGCATATGAGTGAGTAGTATATCTCCAGGAACCTTGTTTGCCGCCTATGTGGGCCATCGCGTGCTCGGCGAGAGTTAATTGAGCGGCGAATAAAATTTCATAATCAACAACTGCTGGCAATGAGAAATTTACTATGTTTCCCCGGGTTGCTGCTGCCCGAGTCTACTTTTTTATTTTTGGGGCCATAAAGCGCTGACAACAAATGGCAAGGATGACTCATCGTGCTCGAGGAGGTAGTCCTGCGACCTTCAGCAGGATACGGTCGGGCAACGACATCGGAGCGAGTTAACTGTCGACTTTTGTTCCCAATCTCTCTGGCTGAGCTTTCATTATCCCCTTCGCAGCCTTAGCAGACAATTGCCTGCCAGCCCCATTCTCATCTCGTCCTGCCCTTCGTTTTACTGCTCCTTAAGCATTTGTTTGTTTTCGTGCGGGTGTCCTTTGCCCTCTGGCCCAGCTGTTTGCGTGCGTCAAATAAGTTTCCCACCCGTTCTCGCGCAGCACAGGAGCAGCAGAACGAGGACGAGGAAGAGGCCAGGAGGCGTCAGCCAAGCAAACGACAAGTTGGCGCCATTTCAATGCCAGCCCGGACTGGTGTATCCGCCGCAGTGCTTGTGAGTGTGTCGACTGTCAGATGTTTCGGGGACACTCGAAATGCCGATGGGTATTTACATTTGCTGCAGCAGCGCAGAAATTTTTAATATCAAATCTCCCATTAGGGCATCGGGGAAAAGCAAATATTTTTCGAGTTCAACCATAAATGAATTCCACATGTTCCCGAATTAAATTCGTAATTTTGTGCCGGTAATGAGGTGCGATTATTAAGACACACAGTGGTACGCAGTAAACGGGGGAAGACCAAATATTAGCATAGAGGTGATGATTAGAGGATGATATCACGTAGCATTTAACCAAGAGAGACCAAAATCGACTTCGAATGCCATCTGAATTCGCACAAACAAATAAAAGCGGAGGCGGTAAGGGGGAGAGCAATCACTAGGCAATCGAAGCGAAGCACAAACATCTGAAATGTGTAAATAAAACAAGTTTTTATGGCGGAGAACCGAGGCGAAAGGAATGGTTCAAGTCCCCTGGCGACGAGCCGAAATAAGAAATGGAATAGAAACGCTCGAAAGCTTATCAGAATTCATCTTGGAGTTGTTCTCAACCGATTTTGAGGGGCTCAAAGTCCAGACTTGGAGCAGAGCTCCCCTTTCCAGCCGAATTCGCAGGGTATTCAACTCGATTAACATCGAAAATCGATTCCTGGCCCCTTCGCGAGCAACACGGAAGCACTTGCTGCCCTCCGGAGTCATAAGGGCCCCCGAAACGTATGGTTATTAGGTCGAACGTGCCCGTCACGAGACTCCCGGAGAAGGGAAAACTGTCTGTGCCAGGGTTTCCGGCCGGTTTCCATCCCCAGACCCCGGCCCCCTTTCAACCTATCCAAACCCGGCCTAACCCACCCTGGGCCGCCACTTGAGCCGGCGTCCTCGTGTTATTCGACGGCGCAATAAAGGCCTTTGATTATGTCCTCCCGTATTCCTGGGAGAGAGTGGAATCCCGATCCTGCGGCAGGAAGGTGAGCCCTGTTGTGTCTGCTGCCCGTCTGCTCCTTCATTATTTACAGCCTCCCGAAAAAGGACGCAGACTATCCCTGTGTGCCTTTGAAGAATTTCCGTCTAATTTATGTGAGTTTGGTACACTTTTTGCACTGGCAAGGAGCCGCTTCTGGCTCGGCGCTGCTTAGCACCCATTAAAAATTCATTATTTGCTCCCAACACAGGCAGAGCCCCAACTTTTTGCGGAACCTAAAGCTGGCTCGGTTTACGTTGAACTCGATAGCCGGAGACTGCGATTCAATGGAAAACCAGCGGAGGGAATCAGCTTTCTGACCCAGTTGTTGCGAGGGCAAGGGCACGCAGCTGCTTACCTAAGTTAATAGTTCCTGGTGCACCTCTCTCTTCAAAACGCACGGGCAGCCGACGACACTCGAGATCCTGGAATCGAGAAATCATTAACAAAACATGAGACTCCAGCGTAATCTATAGCGTTCAAGACATATAGACAGTCGATTCTCGCGAATGCAAAAAGCAAAGTTCGCTGCCGTTCTAGTTCAACACATACACACGCACACAAGCACACGCAGAACTGGTCAGCCAGCGAATGACGTCATTGCCAAGGATGCTGCGCGCGTCCTGAGGTCACTACTCGCACTTTGCCACTATTTTGGCTTTTTCAACCGCAAAACAACAGTTTTCTCAGAACTTGACGCGTTCGCAAAAAACTTTCAGCAATAACTGTTCCTTAATTAAGCGATTTAGACTGGCGCCAGGCACAGTCAATTTTGTTTCTCTGTTAGACTCTGGATTCTTTCACTGTTCCATTCTCCCGAAATTCGTCCATCTAACTGTTAAATTCCCGACATCACGAAAGGAACCGCGCGCGCACAGCGTTTCGCATAGAATTTTCATCAAAATCAGAATTGCAAAATAATAATAGACGCGCTCCAATGCTGTTCCAACAAAAGTTCACAAGTACTCGCCTTAAATGCACGCTTTGCTCTGTTTCCAAACACACACTTTCCGTTTCGCGATGCGGCAAAGCTCGAATTTTTACCCCGAACCAGCGTTTTTCCGCAGCACAACCGCCTTCGTAGAAATTTTTTGTTTTATGCGCCGTTCAAATCAAAACGGTCCCTGGAAAGGGGCAATGGTGTGCCCGCCGGGCTTCCCGTTTATCTGGCGGATTTTCTTCTCTGTGCCAGCTGGTCACACCTGGCTAATAAGTGGTGAGCAGTGTGCCCGCCAATGTTTTCGAAAAAGATTTTTCATCCACGGCAACTGGTCACACTAAGCAAACAAGGACGTAATCAAACCACGTAACTGAACAAAAAACGTAACGGTTTTTGACGTTAGTGATTTGGCTATTTTCTAGCCAGATATCGCAAGATTAAATGGTTTAAAAATCAGATGGATACAGAAAAGTTTGGCGGGCACCCATTTGCTTGCTAAAAATATACCAGTTGACGGTTTTCTAGCCTCAGCCTGCAGGAGCTGGGGGGCTTTGGTTGCATTGTTTAGCATTTAGTTGCAAAGTCAACTTAGAGTGCAACAGAAAAATTAAGAAAGGTAATCAATTGAATCGGCTGAAGTGACCGCATAGTTTAAAGGCGAAAATCCCTCGGACAAAACGCTAAACTTTACATTTGGTTTGCGTCTCGGGTAAGAACGATACAAAAAAGTATGCCCGTTCGTCGACTGTTCGATAGTTCCCCTATTCGATAAAGTCACTTACATCACTAGTTCAGTGTTCCCAGATTAGTGGTTTTCCCCCTAGATTTAGGGGTTTTTTGATGTCCTAGGGGGTATTTTAGGGGGGAAGAATTTTTAGGGGGAAAGCTTAGGGTTTTTTTCCAAACAGATTGATTTTTTAAGAAAATCTCTATAAAATTGTTTTTTTTATTATAAATCCCCTAAATTAGAGAAAATACCAAAATAAATACTGCACACGATTTTTGTATCGCTTAAAAGTTGGCGCAGTCCGTGAACCCGCCTTTAAGATACTAAAAACTGGTATTCCACCGTCATTTTTTCGCTTTTCAACGTTCCACGTCATAATTAGATATTTTTTCTTTTAATTATTTGAATTTATCAGATTTTTTTGAATTTGAGATTTTTTAGGTGGAAAGCAAGATTTTCATCTGGCAACACTGCACTAGTTCTTATCGATGCCTTCGCATCACCAGTATTAATATTATTTTAGTATTTTCTAAAAGGCGTTTAGTGTTTAAAAAAGACGGCTTCGGTCATGGTCATACTGCTCTCTCAGAGAGCCCCCCTCATCAACGAACTGTCGAATTCATTCCCAAAATTCATAGCCAGAGAGAGCGGGAGAGAGGCCGAGAGAGCAGTGGATCTTATGTGGGACTTGTGGGACGCAAAATATGGCATCTGGCCACACTGCCTTCGCTTCAACAGTATTAAAATTAAAAATTAAAAACAGTAAAAAAAAATAATTTGCAGCGAGCGGACGTGTTTTCGAAATTCGAACCGTTCAGTTCTGACAAAGTCTCTGAGAGTGAGTGAGTGTGTGCCGTGTTGGTTTCTGAAACTCAACGCCCAAAAGTCGCCGGCGACATGACGCCGACACTGCTACCGCTGCCGCCGCCGGCAGAGACGCCGCCGCAACAAATGCAGCCGTTCGAATACGGGCGTTCGCGGCGGATTCGGCTGAATTTGCAAAAACCCGGGCTGACGCGGTGAAATGGGAGCATAAAAAACTACATTTATGCTCGAAATATGCGAAAACTTCCTTCGCATCGCGTGTGTGTGTGTGTGTGTCGGTGTTGCAGAACCGCAGCGCATAGGAGACGGCGAAGAGAGAGGGAGAGAGAAGAGAAGGAAAGGATGATGGCCGCGCTTATACCTGCTCCGAAAACTGAGTGGAGCCGAAATTAGAGTAGCCAGAAAAGAGGCTTCCAAAGTGTTTGTGGCTGCAGGCTGCAGTCTTCGGAAATGCAAACTGGTTAACTACGTAACGTAACGTAACGTAACGCTATTTCTCCGCTAAATCCCCCTCCGGTTCCTCCTCTTCTACCCCTCCCTCTGCCCCTTCTTGCCTTGACGTTGGCTTAAGAAAATGTGTGGCCATATTTTTTCTTCTCTCCATCTCCGTCTTTCTTTTGCGCTCTCCCTTTTGAAACTCTCGCCGCGCCGCTGTTCTCGCCGCCTCCGTTTTGTGCCGTACTTCCAAGATAAAGAACGCGCGTCTCCCGAGATAAATGCGAAATATTGTATCTGAATGGCCGCCGTTCGCGTTCGCCGTTGCCGTTCGCAGTGGAATAACCGAATTGAGTTGGAAACAGCGTACTCATTGTTCTCATCGATTTGTTTTGTCCGACAGAAAAGTGTGTGAAGCCTCCGTAGCGCCGATTACAAGCCACGAACAAGACAACCACGCCACGGAAAGGAACGAGCAGAAAGACTAATTAAATCGCGCCACAGGTCCAACCGCCGCCAAAATGTCGGAAGAAGTCGATCGCAACGATCCGGAGCTCAAGTACCTCTCGGTGGAGCGCAACCAGTTCAACGATCCGGCCACACAGGCCGAATGGACACAGAAGCGTTTGGTGTGGGTGCCGCACGAGAACCAGGTGAGTCTGCCTTTGTTTACCTTTCCCTGTCTCCCCTCCCTAAGGACCTGTAGATCTGCCAGCCAGCCAGCCGGCCTGCCTGATCCTTGCCGGGTTTTTCCACCCCGGCCAATGGCTGATTCAGTGCGGGAACCACGCCCGAACCCTAAATTACCTGACATAAAACAAATTGATAGCTCAGCTGTACGTGAGCGTAAAGGCTACCCACAGTAGATCCTCTGTAAAGCAAACTATTATCGATTTAAATTTTATTAGGCTTGATATTACTGGTATAGAGTGAATGCATTGCGTTTAACCATTAGAAATATTTTTTTCAAATATACAGTTAGTTATAATAACAAGGGCAGGTCTTTATTCAAGGACGTTTCTAGCTAGAGAGGCTCGACTGTAGCTGTAATCAATTTCAAATAATAATTCCCTGACTTATAGTCTTCGATTTGCAAACGTTTATAATCATTTTCCGCAGTGTCTGTCGCCTTTTTAGTTATTATTTGAAATAATAATAGCCAGACATATAGTAATCGATTCAGGCACGTTCGGGCTAAAGAAGTTCGCCTGTAACTCTAATCAATTTGCGCAGTGTTTGTCCCCCGTTTTGAGCCCTTATCACAGAGGCTGCCTCACTCATCGATCGGGTATGAATCACGATTGCAATGGCGTTTATTTTTAATTTAACCAAAGCAACTTCTTCGAATTTTCATTACTTTCACACCGCGGTGATAAAATTGAGTAAACATCCGACGACCAACGCTGCTGATTCATGCGTGGATGCTGAAATCTGCGCATTAGTCGTACAGCGGGGATTTAACGGTTGAATTGGTCAAATCCGCGACGGTTTGCCGCCAAGAGGCTCTGCGCCGTACTCCCAATTTGCATGCAGACCAAAAGCCAAGACCAAGACCCGGCCCAGAGCGACTCACTGACTCATTCCTCGCGAGCGATCGAGAGAGAGAGAGAGCGAGTGGGACCCGGGAACGGGCCAAACAAGTTTTTAATCTCTGGCCGGGTATTTGTGTGTTCGATCTGCGTGTGTGTGGCACCCGACCCCGAACGAAAACAGCGTTCCGAGCGTGGAAGCGAACAGAGATTGGCCCAAAGAGGCTTCTGCGCCCACTGCTGCTGCTGCTGCTGGCCCAGAAATCCAATCGCGAGACTCTGGTCGGATTGCTTTGCTCGGGAACGAGATGATAACAAAGCTGGCCGTTTGTTTTGCTAATTTTGATTGTCTCCCTCTTCTAAAATTTCCCCCTTTGACGGAGATGACTTCTTTCAGGTGTCATTCAACTGCATTCCTCGGTTAGCCCTAATTCTAAAGCCATAAAGTTAAACAGATAAAATTAGCGGCCACGGCTGCGGCCTGCCCCCTTGCCCCGCCTCTGGCACCTGGGTAATTGCTTTATTTGCCAGAGATAATAGAGTGGTAGCACTTTTGGGTGACTTCACATAATACATAATAAAAAGAACGACGAAAACAAAGCCAACAACTTCACATTTTTGTGTAATTACGCGATCACTTAAACAGACATTTACTTTACAATGGAATCTCACAGAAAGGCAGCAGCAGCAGCGGCAGTCGCAGCAGCAGAGATAAAGTCAAGAAATAAAAACACAAAAATACGAAACGAAACGGCACGGCTTCGCAAACGCTCGATTGTCATGAGTTGTCAGTCGGTTGGTCGGTTGGTTGGCTGGTCGGTGGTACCGCCAGAAAGACGAAAAGTCTGAGGGACTGACTGACGGTCGACACATGAGACAGGCTGAAATGTAAAGAAATTTGCATATAGCACACAAACTGTTGCTCCGCTGGAATGCCCAGCAGATACAGATACAGAGGCAGATACAGGCACAGCTACAGCCACAGTTTAACGGGAACGGACCCGAACTCGAACCCGGCCAAAAGGGTATTCGCCAATTGTGTCAACACTCCGTTCGGTCGCTTCCAGCAACTGTTCCAGCTTGCGCAATGCAAGGGGAATTCGCTGGATGTCAGCCCGCGTACGTGTCGCTATCCAAATCCATATATTTACCTGGGAACTGGGAACCAACAAGGGACTCTTTGTTAATGGTTAGCTTTCGACCAAACTTTGTTTACTGATCACCACCGATACTTTCCTCAGTCCCGTGGGTTTGATATTTCAGGCCCATGATTCATGGTACTATTTGCATTGACGATATCAGGTTGAATTTGACACGATTGAAGAGCATGACATTATATATTTCTTCTGGCTGCTGTTTTCCTCCCTCAATATCCCTTCTTATTGCGGGAGTAGGTTCTTCGGGCTTTTCCCAACTCCTGATCCCTTTAAGCAGACTGAAAACTTTTCGTATTGTTAGCCCAATTGAAGTCGGCTTAACCTTCGTCATGCCCAGGGAATCGAATCGATTGTAACGACCGGCGATCATTAAGGGGAGACGGAGGCCCTTCCCTGCACACCCACACTCACTCACTCGCGCACGATATCGCTTGTTGATATTTCCGAGCGTGTCTGTGTCTTACTCGTATTTATAACCAACAGAAACCACTTTGGACTTTGTTTGTGACCACTGCCACTCCCACTCTCCCTGCTCTGCACAGCTCTGCTCTGCTCCTCCTTCTTCTTGGTCTCGGTTCTGGCGCTGTGTGTTTGTGTGTCTTTTCGGTTACGACGACGACAAACGTAGCCAGCTTTCGACTCTCGTCCGTCCGGTTTACGGTCAACGAACCTGCGCCTCGTATCTCGTATCACGTATGTCGAATGTGTAATATACATTTCTTACCCTCTCCTCCGCGGCGAGTGTGTGGGTACACATGAATATGCGTTGATCGATTAAGCGAAGGAATAAAATAAAAGAGTAACAAATTGTTATTGGCCCCATCCCGGGCATACCATCCATCTCGGTTTCTCTCGCTCGCCTCAGGATTACGTCAGGTCACTGCGGAGAGGCAGGGGGATTGCCGATTCATTATTCATTCCATTTCAGTTGTTCATTTTCGGAATAATGTAAACATGCGAAGTTGGCGAAAACCATTCGCTCGCCAGAGTAAATAATGAGTGCAAATATAGATCGCTGGCTTCTGGCTGACTGCTTATCCGTCGCAGTCGTCTTTTGCCAGGTTGGTGGAACCCTTGGCCGGTTCAAGGTTGCGAATTAGTCGAACCGGGATCAGCTACCACACTTGACTTCGTTCCTTCGGTCCCATTCCCCATCTCTAACCCCATCATCGATCGCTCGTAGGTGTTGCTTTGTGTTTTCTTTGGTTTTGCTCCACCGATTGCCCGGAATGCTCGATGCTCGAGCGAGAATCCGAGACTGATGACCTCATATGCCCCAGCTCTCCTCCTCGTTGCCCCTCTGCCTCACTTGCCTGACTGACTCTTGCTAATTTCCTTGGCTCAATAACTCCAATTCATCTCTTGTGGGCATTCCAAGATCGTGATTCATGGACCGACCCGCGGAGCTGTTACACCATTTTCCTATTCATCGTTTCGACGTATTTTTTTGCCGTCGTAAAGTCTTGTATCTGGCGTGTCCAAACTGTCAAACGTTTTTATGTGCAAATGTTTTGCCAGGCTGACAGCGCCAGCCCACAAAACTGACGAAGCAGCACTGGGAACTGGGAGGCGGAGGCGGAACAGTCCCAGTAATGAGTCTTGGCGCAGCGAAAGTAGATGCGAAAAATCACTCTAATATTGGTATATCGCTGCCTGGTGATTCCCTAATGTCGATCATTTGGCTAAACTTCGCCAAGGAAATTCGCCATGGACATATGAGAATAGTGTTTAATAGTGTTGATTGCACGCCTAATTGCTGGGTATTTAAATGCACTCGTTACACGGGCCAAATGGCTTCACATCCGTCATATCCGCCCATCCGCCCCGAGAATAACGACTTTCTTATGGCTGTTTATCTCTGGTACCGGAAAAGCGCCCAGATAACAACGCACAGTCCACACAGTCAGGCCAAGCAGCCGGCGAGGAAAAGAGCACGTCGCGGCTTTTCCGAATCTGATCGCTGGGGCGTGTGCGTGTTTAAGTTAATGGACCCGGTCTGGGTTGGGATGCGTTGCAGATGCTTCTGCTGCTGCTGCTGCTGCCGGGCCCGTTCCCTGCTTATTCCCGCTTCGCTGCTTGAGTACAGTTGTTGGTTTTAATGCATTTCTGGTTTGCAGCGGCGGCACTTCACTCTCTACCCTTTAATGACTGAATTACGGGTTGCCCCTGATTTGATTAATGTCAATGTGCCGCTTGCACCGGGCTGCATGCTGCACGCGGCCTGTTGCCTGCTTCCCATTGTTGTTGTTGCTGTTTCACTTGACTTCTAATTGAAGGCACAGCTTCCAATGTTGACGCAGCTTTCCCAAGATGTTTGTGTTTCGTTGAATTTCGTGGAGCCGTGCCGATTCCTTGACAGGGGAAATTCCCAAGAAGTCTCACGAGTGACTCACTGGCTGATTTAGTTTATGTAAATCGTCGTCTAAGCAGTTCAATACCAAAAACCTTGTTATAAGCACCTTAAAGTCAAATGCAGCGCCTTGAACTTGCTGCGGATTGTGGACTAGCTGGGCAGCAGGGGAACAGGGGAGCAGATAGGCAGATGAGCAAGGGACAGGCTGGCAGATAGACAGACAGTTGCATCTGCCTCCCGTTGTTCTGTTGGCTCGTTGCTTCTGTCTGCCTTGGCCACTTGACTGGGTGCAGTTGTTGTGCCCTCGGAGAGCGCGAGGCTGAGTGCCTCTTCTTCTGGCGCTTGACTCATGCAGCGCATGCAACTGCAACAGAATCGGAATCTCAATCTGAATCTGAATTTGAATCTGGTGTTGCACTTGTTGTGTTTATCGCCTACCCGCTGAGCTGAACAAATGGCACCCAGGCGAATTGTTTATCCAGACCCAGTCTCAGTCCCAGACCCCGACCCCGACAACAGAGAATGTACAACTAACCAACTCCTTTCTGATCTCTCCTTTCTTTGCAGGGCTTCGTGGCCGCCAGCATCAAGCGGGAGCATGGCGACGAGGTCGAGGTGGAGCTGGCCGAGACCGGCAAGCGGGTGATGATCCTACGCGACGATATACAGAAGATGAATCCGCCAAAGTTCGACAAAGTCGAGGACATGGCCGAGCTGACGTGCCTGAACGAGGCCTCCGTGCTGCACAACATCAAGGACAGATACTACTCTGGCCTGATCTATGTGAGTACCTTGAAATAGTAGGCGTAAGTTGGAAATGTTTGTCTTGGCCGCCGGAAAAAGTTTCCGCTGCGCCAGCTGCCGGCAATGTGACGCGGGGGGCGTAATGATGATGGCGCTGAGTAAACAGCTGGCTTCCCTTTCAAAAGTCAGCCGTGGAGAGTGTTCGGTTAGCTGGAAACTTGAAAAGCGAAACTTTGCCTCATCACACTGACTATATATATATATCTATGAGTGAATATTTATTCAAAAAGCGACGCAAATATTTGACACTCTGAAGCCCAATCACTCAGGCCTTTGGTTGCATTCGCTGATGGGATTTATGGCTATCTCCGGGGCCCCGCCTCCTTTCTCCTCCGGATCTGTCGCTGCTAATTGGCATGCCAAGAGCGTTTCCTTCGGACAAATCCACACAATTCGCCAAAAAGCAGAAAGCAACGAGTTAATTTTGGATCCGATGAGAAACGGATTTCATGCGGCGCATTTGAATTCGGAGCCATAAATTCCAGCCGCTTCTCCATGTCTTCCTTCACTCTCTGTATAAATCATTAAATTAGCGTCTTCAATTGCAGCTCCAATTGATTTCGATTTACCCGATCACATAACTTATTTCCCCAAAAGGGGAATAAATTCGCTGCCTGAGCTTATCAGAATGAGCAGTCCCCCAGGCCCGTTTCTAATTCCAATAAATTTAAGCCATCTTTGGGGAACGATCAATTCTGATAACATCAAATTATTGTTTGCTTTCTTTTGTAATCATGAGAAAAAAAAAAAAGGGTTTGTTTTTTACTAAATTAATAATTCAAAAGAAAACAAAAATTCTATTTTCAGTAAAAATTAAACTATCTTTCATTCATTGACACTAAAATATTTTGAAAATACAATAAGTATAAAAGATATTTAAATGTTAAATTTTTAGCATCTACAATTTAATTTATTAATTTTGTTAGCCATACTATTTGCATAAGTTTTGTGATCGAGTGCCAAAGATATTTATGTTTCGTCACCACGCAAATCCCAGCCGCAAGAAATAGCTGGCAACATGTTGCTGGGGAAGAATGTTGCCAAACTACTTGGCTTCAGCTGCTGCTTGCTGGGCCCGTGGGTGTTTGTTGCTCTCCTTTGCTCTGTGCCTTCTTTCTTCGTTTTGCCTCTTCTGTCGTTCGCCGCCGCCATGTGGCAGGTTCGTTGCGGCTTGTTTTCCTCCTTCTCTCTTTTATTGTTTTTTAACAAATTATGTGCCGCTTTTTTACATATTTTATGTACTGCGCCTGCTACTTATCGTGTCTCTTGCTCTCTCTCCCTCGATGGCTCTCTCTTTCGCCGCTTTGGGAGTTTTAATTTAATGCCCAAACGGCTGTTTTTGTTGCTGCTGCTGCTTTTGATGTGGGCGCAAACTGCTTTAAATTTGTTTACATTGTTGTTGGCCGTTATGCTCCAGCGCACTTAGCATTGTCTTTGCCGCTGTTGCTGTTGCTGCTGTTGTTGTTGTTGGCCAATTTTGTGCGCCAGTTTACAATTTACACAGTCATGCCACGCACTCTATTCGCCCTCGTTCCCTATCTCCTCTCTGTTCCCGGTGTCCCACTTAATTCGCTCGCCAATTGTTGCTGACTCGCTCGCCCAAACCGCTAACTTGTTGCACGGCCCGCTTGGCAGTGGGAGGAGAGGCCGAGGTACAGGGCGCGGAAGCTAGACGGCGACAGAGCTGTGGGCGCTGCGTTTAACGGCATAATTATTATAATTTGTTGACATCTAATTCGACTTTTAAATTTCATTTAAATTAATTCGCGCGGCAGCTGCCGACTGCCGGTAGCATGTAGCTTAATTAATATGCGTCGGCAAGAAGAACGATTATTGCACCGGGACGCACACGCACACCCCTGAGTACAGTGCGCGCATGGTACGGGAAACTGATGGAAACCTCTTCCTTTGTGCTTAGAACGGGTTGATTGCTGGAATTAGTTGGGAATTCTCCCTTAAACTCCGGTTCTTTGTGTGCCAAAGCATTTATTTAGGATTCCTTGGAAATTAAAAGTGAAATTGTACATGGAACCTCTCCCTATGTTGTTAGTGTTCGTTGGGTGTCAGAACTAGTTGGGAATTCTAGCGGAAAAAGAAAATTGGATTTAGCTTATGCCACCATGAAAAATTTTAAGCAAAGATAAATATACTTATTTCTAAGAACGTGTTTTCGCTCTTAAAAAGTGTTACCTCGCTGTCTCGCAAGCACTATCTGTATGCAAATCGAATTGTCTACACCTTTGGAAACCTCAGCAAATATAGCCAATTTGTTCGACATGAAAATGTTCGGTGCATTGATTTGGACGCAAGGAGGTGGTGCTCCGAGTCATGGACCAACGTCCTCCTCCTCCTGCTCACTCCCAGCTACGTTCGATTGCCAGCGAAATTGGGGTTGAAATGTATATTCCACAAAACATTTGCAATTTGTTGGCCTGCCACCGACGTTGTTGTTGCAATTAATTGATTTATGTCCAACGGGTGACTGAGTGCAATTGCTTAAGTGCAGCCAAGGCGCCAAATAGTGAAGCTCTGCTCTTAACCAACAGAAAATTTAAAGGCTTTGTGTTACCTTACAATAAAAATGGTAAAGCTTGGTGGCCATAGTTCTCAGTTAATAAACGTTTTTTTAATGAAAATTCACGTCTTTGGCAATTAGTGCTACGATTGTAAGGTAACAAATTATAATGCGTTTACGGAACCAGCATGCTTAACTCGGAACGTGATGTTCTTTATATGATCTCGTATCAGAATATGCTTTAACCTAGATGCTTAATATTTATTGTCGATGCCAAGAGAACTGCAACTGCGACAAGGCGGCGGCGACAGCCGGATGACGTCTGCGACTTGGCAGCTGGTGCTGCTGGCGCTGTTGCTATCTTAATTCCCTTAATTCTAACTGCCACTGGGATTGGCTAATTGAAATGGCAACGCAATCGATGCGGACGGCATCTCGGGTGGCAAATTAGTGCGGGATTGCTGTGGCACTTGAGTCGGATTCGGCCAGACTCGAATGCGGCCGCCTGCCGCATGCAGAGTGCGCCACACGAAGCGTGCACTTTGTGGCAGATAAATTATATTCCCGCATATCAGCCGGGCAATTTGCTCACAAATATTGGCACTAAGAGCCGGCGCCAAAGAGGTTGCCGGGCAACGGAGCGGACAGAGGTGTCTTTGGGCCCGTCGTAATTAACATAAAAGACGCCGCGCCACACAGCCTTTGGTTTTTGTTTTTCGTTTTTTGTTTTTCGTCGCCGCGCTTGCCCTTGTTTGCTTTGCTCCGCTTGCAGCGCGTTCTGCTGACCACATAAGGCCCGAAAGCCGATTCCAAAAGCGGATCCACTAAATGCTTCAAATTTCTGGCGACTAATTTGGTCGACTCCGGGTGGCTAGAATAGCAAACACCTGCCAATCTAATGGAGTTTAAGTTCCGAGTTCCTCTCCAGACACCTAGAGATGAGGTTCCCCTCTCCTTCGACCAAATTGATAAGCAGTCCACGTTTGCCATGAGACTCGCCCCTCGTCCGAGCGAATAAATCTCGCTGTCCACTTAATTGCCCTGCCACCGTCGTTGAATTTGCATAACTTTTACGATCTGGCTTATCCGCTGACCATATAAGGCTCGGGATCAGGGCAGGCCGCCGTGATTGATGATGGCACCGGGCTCAGATGCACCACTCGCCAGGATAATGACTCAGAGCAGCATAGATTCAGAGATTCAGAAAGGCGGTGACTCAGGAACGAGCGGAGCAAATAGCGTCACGAGTGACGGCCACTTCTAAACGATTGCCAAAAACAGCAAAGAAACAACAGAAACCGAAAAAAACAGAAAAAAAAAAAAAACAATTTCTTATGCCATTTTTGGATGCCTGACACACGCACACACACACTCACACAAGGTTGCTGATTGGCAAGACGTGATTTTGTTGTGGATTTTTGGGGCGAAAGAGCTCTCCGGGTCTGAGTCAGTTCCCTCGCCTGTCTCGGCCTCCCGGGCCGGGAGTTAAAGAGCTGAAGAGCTTTTCTCTACCCCGGGTACTTTCCATTTCGATGATCTGTGTGGGCTCAAGCTCCAGCTTCAGCGCCAGCCCAGCTCCTCTGAGGCTCTGCCAAGTCTGCAGCATTCGCATCTAATGCTCGCTTGAATATTTAAATGGTACAACAAACAGCCAAGCCGCATACTTAGTGCCCACGCCAGTTCCAATCGCAATCGCAGTTATGTAGGCTGCCGCTCGATAGATACCTTACCACCAACGGATTCGGATTCGGATACAGATACAGATTTAGCGGCGGATACAGCTACATGCGTTCGCTGTTTATGGTGCTGGCCAACTTTAAAGCACATGTCTTGTTAACCAGATAGCCATGCGCGAGTGTGTGTGCGTTTGGGCCGCACTAACTAGGCCACTGAACATCAGTCGTCGGTTTCGGAGGCAGTCGTTAGCCCAAGCCGCCTCCCTTGCGCTATCTGCCACATAATGGCCAACATATGCCCCTCAAAAATGATCCCCTTCGAAAGGGGATTTCCCTCGAAGTAAGACGACCAATAAAGTGTTGAAATGTCCTTGAAATGCTTAATATTATGGGCTTCTTGCTCCTTTATCTGAACTAGTAAATCGTTACAAATAGGATTATTTAATTAATAAGCAATTCCCTTTTCTTTCAGACATATTCCGGTCTCTTCTGCGTTGTGGTTAATCCGTACAAGAAGCTGCCCATCTACACCGAAAAGATAATGGAGCGGTACAAGGGCATAAAGCGACACGAAGTGCCTCCGCATGTATTTGCAATAACGGATAGTGCCTATAGAAACATGTTGGGTGGTGAGTATCCTCCTTTATCCCCATTACTTTCCCTTCCTTGGACCCAACTGCAGACCCGATATCGGAGGGGAAGCGCGATGATTGCACTATCTGTTCCTCTGCTCCTTGTGTACTCTGCGTTGCGATTTCTGTTCGCTATCGAAAATTCCATTCTGCGCACAAACAAGCGAAAATGTTACCCGGCCCCGAAGCCGAGCCGATAAGATAAGGTTTGGCCAAGTTTGCTCTGATGCCGAGTATTTCCACGAACTGAGTGTATGATTCCATTTCGCCCAGAAAAGAAGAATGAAAACATATCAAAGAGCTCCTGGAATTCCAGCTGAGCAAATCCACTGAATGAATCACCTGGAAATGTGTTCCTGGGACTGAGTCGTCGCTTCTAATCAGTCAGAGAGCCCCGTAAACTGGTTTCGTCTTTCAGCGCTTGCACTTCCAAATGGCATTTTTTTCCGTTTTCATTTTCGTTTTCATTGGCTTTTGGCTTCAGTGAATTTCGATGGTTTGCATGTCCATTCCGAGCGTAACGTTGCGCCGGGAGATGACTCACACCGCGGAGCAACTCCAGCCCGAGGCCAGGCACATCTTGTTGTATCTATAGGTGTTCCTCCCTGCCGCTCGAGGGGCTTGAGGCTTGAGTTTGGCTAACTAATACTGCGTGTACGTGTGATCGCCATATATGGATCCAAAACTCAACCCGGCTATGCTTGGACAGCAGGCATTTTGTTTGCCCCATCATCATCATCTGGCCGCCGCTGAAAAGTTTAAACAAATCGTCACCTCACTCTCTGGCTCGCCATATTTGACGCTTAATAAATTTCTGTTTATGCACATTTGCCCGATTGTATTTTCCCCGAATATTTGTTGTTCAGAGAAAAGGCACCCCCTCCCTTTGGGGAGTGGCAGTCTCTTTGATTTATGGCGCTGCTCCGGCCCTAAGCCTTAAGCCTCAAGTCACCTCTGACTCCATTGCCCTGGAACACGCACCACAATCCAACGCTCCAAGCTGGAACTGGACACACACCTTTATCTGTTCGGAGCTCTCCAAGTCGCCACAATCTCTTGCAAATCTCCGGCAAACTGCAATTTTTATGGCATTCCACTCCGATTCCATACATAATAATGTGCCAATGTCATAAGAGTGTTTTGTGAGCTTTGTTCACGATAAAGTGACACGCCTTGACTTTGACTGTGTTATTGCAGTACATAACCTGCATGGTTTCGTTAAAAATATATACATGCTGGTGCCATCGGACAGATGTTTTTGCTTTCCTTTATTTTGGCAGCTTGCTGAACAGCCATGTATTTTGGGAGTGGGGAGTCACTTCGTTAAACGTAAAATTGCGTGGACAAAGATAAGTTAACTTGTAAGCTTTTTATTATCTTCTACGACTTGCCTTCCACCATTTTCCCCAGCATTTAGGCGAAGGTGTGATAATTCTAATTATGTTTTATTTGTTTGTTTTTCCCCAAGACGATTATGGTGATGGGATAACCATTTCAATAAGTGTGTTTACATGTTCCTGTTGGTCTTGGTTTTAAGTAAATATGAGCTAAATAATCCATACATTTTCATCGTTAACAATTTAATTGCTGTCTTTAAATGTTCACATTTTTCTTGGCACCAAAAAACAAAATACACAAAAAAACGATCGAATTATGCCCATACAATGACGTGTCGAGATATATTCGCTAGATATTTCGGCCCATTTATGGTCGGATATTGAATGTAGTGAGTATAAATATGCGACCGGCTTTGGCCATAATAATAAATAAGTACGGGGTCGTGATGCCGATGTGGACGACGACGCTGTGCCTCCAAATCCATTGGCAATCAGAGTGGATATATCTACTGGCTGCCCGAGCTTGTGGTTAGCTCAATGTTGGGATCGGATGACGAGGCTGCCGCCGGGAGCCGGAGAGCAGTGCAAATCTAGTTCGCCGTATTCTAGATGGGATCATTGGCGCCATATCAATAGCTACAGCAATTTACTGCCGCTGCCGCTGCCTGCCGACGTTTCTGTATCTTTCAGATACGCAGACACTGAAATCAACAGTTTTTGTTTTCGTTTTCAATTGATGTATGGCTCGCTTTTCCCCCTCTCATTTTATTTTGCTTTGTTTTTGCTCGCCCGAATTTGGGTCAACAGAAACTTCAAGCTGAGCTCGGCTCTTTACATTTTAATTTCATTTTTGGATGGCTCAGCCGAATTGCTGCGTTGCGCTGCCAAAGTGTGTCACTTGCCCCCTCATTATCCCCTCTCAGTGGCTCCTACTCACACTCTCTCCTCCCTTTCCTCCATTGCAGATCGCGAAGACCAATCGATCTTGTGTACTGGCGAGTCGGGTGCTGGCAAGACTGAGAACACCAAGAAGGTCATCCAGTTTCTGGCCTATGTGGCAGCCTCCAAGCCCAAGGGCTCGGGTGCGGTAAGTAGGCAAGCGCGGAAACCGAAATGGGTCAAAATCCATGAGAATCTAGAATTGAGAATCGAGAAGCAAATGCAAAGCTGTAGCCACCAGTTCGTTGGAGGGTGCGTCGGAGACACGGTTCCACATGGGCATTTGTGTCCGCACATTGCTTATTAAACTCACATTAATGACACGCAAGCCCGGCGGTATATATTGCAATTAATTAGACAAACGAGCGACGACGCTTATATAAAATCGAACATGTTTATTGTCGGCGGCGAGTTGCCTTTAATACGCCTGCGAGCCGCTGACTTCTTTAGTGGGAGTGTGCAATTCAATTTTAATGAACAAATGTTCTCTCCTCTGTTACCATTATTTTGGATGCGGCGGGGGCGATCACGATGCCATTCCCCATGTAGAACTAGAATCAAAAGAGCAGCAAGCGCCCTCCACCGATGCTCCCCATATGGCGGCTGGGTTACGCTTTAATATTTGGATGGCTGATCATTTGGCAGCTGGTTTATGTGCCTCCATAGGGTGAGTCCCCCGGAGCACACTTCATTAATCAAGAGCCATAAGCTGCTGACAAATTTTTGTCATTTACAGCAATAAAATAAACACCACGAAACCGGGAATTGAAATTGAAATTGAACTGCAGACAAAAAGGCAATTGATAAAACAACATAAAAATGGAAATTGAAATTAAATCGCAAAGCTTGCGACATTTTCGATGGGGTTTCTTGGAACAGCCCCTTCTGCTGGCTGAGCTCCTCCCAGATAGATGGTTGCCCGTCGCTACTGTGCTGGGACTGATATAACCATAATTGGGGGGAAAAAAGCAAACAGTCTGTATTTTTTGGCCATGCCCAGTCAATCCTTTTGAGCGCAAACCAGCTGCTCTTGAGCTCCAAACACACTTTTCGTTATGTTTTATGCGTTTACTGCCATATATGAGCCTTGTGCTGACTGTTGTTAGTTGACTTTTCGGCTGTGAACGTGATAAGCCGCAAATACATACTTTGGGATTTTGTATGCGAAAAAAAAAAAGATTTTACAATGCTAAACAGACAGTAAGATTGGAGTTTACAATAAATAATTCTGGGTGAGAACTTTTGGCAACCCAAACCCATTGAATACAAGTGCTTGTGCCCAGCACTTGCGTGATTCCAACTCCCATAAATAGACGCTGATGATAGGTAATACCAGGCAAAGGTAAACAGCAACGCCTATCACTGAATCATCGGAAGTTGTCGCTGCGAAGGGAATTGGTTTCGCTGCGATTAGAAATTAGTTTGTGTTGGGCTGCCTGTCAGCTACACAGTATTAGGTTTTATCAGTTTAGATAGCAGGCTGGGAATGGGTATAGGAAAGGGAACTGATACAACTTTGCATTTGCTTGAGAGTGTTTTTTCGTCCTTTTTTGCTTTAAGCTGAGAGGTGATAAGCCAAGGCACTTACCTCCGATATACATATTTTTATTTATTGATTGATCTTCTTTATTTTCATGTCCTACTACACAACACACCACCCAACTATGCCACACCTATAAATATACGCACACACACCAAACAACACCACACCACACACACACACTGTACATTGGACCTTGGTTGTTGTCTCCACTTCTGAACTCAACTCTGCCCAAACATATCCTTATATGCATACGTTTTGTACATTTGCCACGGTGTATATATCAATATATATTGTATACGACAACCAAACCGACTCGTACCTCAACACCTCCAACTCGAACTCCAACAGGTGCCGAATCCTGCCGTGCTCATTGTAAGTATTCGAGGAATGACCCTCCGCCAATGTAATCCCCGTTTGTTTTTTCAAATTAATATGAACTCTTACCTCCTTGTTTAACTCCTCACTTCCCCTCCTTTGTTTCTAATTTCTGTTTGCCCCAAACAACGTTCTATGCTTTCCCATTTCATCTGAATCTCGGTATTAACCCGCTCCAAATGAACTCTCCCTCCTCTTCGTTTTGTGTCTCCCCTGTTGTCGCCCTACCACCACCACCACCACCCAAGCCAACAACAATCATCTACTCAATCTCATCTCTCTGCTCTGCTCTGCTCTGCTCCTCTCTGATCCGATCTGCTCTGCTCCCTCCTTGTACTCCATATGCCAACGCCATTTTAGAGTAGTCACCAAGAGACATTTGCGGTAATGTATGCGTCTACGTCTACGTCGTCCATCGAACCAAAACCCAAACCCAAACGAACCATGTGTAGCGTATATAGCCTATGTATTATGTTTTCTTCCCGATCCGACTTTATTTTGTAGCCAAATAGAGATTTATTTGTACATATTAAGTCAAGACTGGAGGAGATCTGCCCGAAGAGTCCCATTCCGCATCCCGTAATCCGGTAATCCCGTTCCCAACTAATTGCAGAACTTCTCCGTGAACACAAACAAGTACATAAGGGTCAAGATTGTGACCCAGGGTCAGAGTCAGTCGTCCATCGAGGTAACCAATGGATTGAAGAGGCTGGAAGTTAGTAATTCCAGTGGTCCAGAGGTAAACTCCAGATGCGCCGGCGATGACTGACCGAGCGACGCTTTAGGATCCCGTCCAGTGTCTAGAATTGTTTCCCCTTGTTTGCATGGCTTTGGCTTCTTCCTGCATGTTTCCGTAGACTAATCTAATCTTATCTTAGAACTGCTTGTGATGTCCTTGTCTCCTGTCTCTGTGTTTGTGTGTAGATCGCTTTGTGTATTGTCGTGTTTGTCGCTAACCCCGTAGCCTTTGAGGATGTGAAGCAGTTAATCTCATGTGTTCCTCTTATCTCCACGTACAGGGCGAGCTGGAGCAACAGCTGCTGCAGGCGAACCCCATTCTGGAGGCCTTCGGCAACGCCAAGACCGTCAAGAACGACAACTCGTCGCGTTTCGTAAGTGATGGGTCAAAGAGATGATTCCCACAGGAATTAATTTGTCGCGTTGCAGGGCAAGTTCATCCGGATCAACTTCGATGCCTCGGGCTTCATCTCCGGGGCCAACATCGAGACCTATCTGCTGGAGAAGTCGCGTGCCATTCGTCAAGCGAAGGACGAACGAACATTCCATATTTTCTACCAGTTGCTGGCGGGCGCCTCGCCGGAGCAGCGCGAGAAGTTCATACTCGATGACGTCAAGTCGTATGCATTCCTGTCCAACGGCAGCTTGCCCGTACCCGGCGTGGACGACTACGCCGAGTTCCAGGCCACGGTCAAGTCGATGAACATCATGGGCATGACATCCGAGGACTTCAACTCGATATTCCGCATCGTGAGCGCCGTCCTGCTGTTCGGCAGCATGAAGTTCCGCCAGGAGCGCAACAACGACCAGGCCACGCTGCCGGACAACACGGTGGCCCAGAAGATCGCCCATCTGCTCGGCCTCAGTGTGACGGACATGACGCGCGCCTTCCTCACGCCGCGCATCAAGGTGGGCCGCGACTTTGTCACGAAGGCCCAGACCAAGGAGCAGGTGGAGTTCGCCGTGGAGGCCATCGCCAAGGCGTGCTACGAGCGCATGTTCAAGTGGCTGGTGAACCGCATCAACCGCTCCCTGGACCGCACCAAGCGGCAGGGCGCCTCCTTCATCGGCATCCTCGACATGGCCGGCTTCGAGATCTTCGAGCTGAACTCGTTCGAGCAGCTGTGCATCAACTACACCAACGAGAAGCTGCAGCAGCTGTTCAACCACACCATGTTCATCCTGGAGCAGGAGGAGTACCAGCGCGAGGGCATCGAGTGGAAGTTCATCGACTTCGGGCTCGACCTGCAGCCCACCATCGACCTGATCGACAAGCCCGGCGGCATCATGGCCCTGCTGGACGAGGAGTGCTGGTTCCCCAAGGCCACCGATAAGACGTTCGTCGACAAGCTCGTCTCGGCCCACTCCATGCACCCCAAGTTCATGAAGACCGACTTCCGCGGCGTGGCCGACTTCGCCATCGTCCACTACGCCGGCCGCGTCGACTACTCGGCGGCCAAGTGGCTGATGAAGAACATGGATCCGCTGAACGAGAACATCGTCTCGCTGCTGCAGGGCTCGCAGGATCCGTTCGTGGTGAACATCTGGAAGGATGCGGAGATCGTTGGCATGGCACAGCAGGCCCTAACTGACACACAGTTCGGGGCCCGCACCCGCAAGGGCATGTTCCGCACCGTGTCGCATCTGTACAAGGAGCAGCTGGCCAAGCTGATGGACACGCTGCGCAACACGAATCCCAACTTTGTGCGCTGTATCATACCGAACCACGAGAAGCGCGCCGGCAAGATCGATGCCCCCTTGGTGCTCGACCAGTTGCGGTGCAACGGCGTGCTCGAGGGCATCCGCATCTGCCGCCAGGGCTTCCCCAATCGCATACCCTTCCAGGAGTTCCGCCAGCGTTACGAACTGCTCACGCCCAACGTCATTCCCAAGGGCTTCATGGACGGCAAGAAGGCCTGCGAGAAGATGATCCAGGCGCTGGAGCTCGACTCGAACTTGTATCGAGTGGGCCAGTCGAAGATCTTCTTCCGCGCGGGCGTCCTCGCCCATCTGGAGGAGGAGCGTGACTTCAAGATCTCCGACCTGATCGTCAACTTCCAGGCCTTCTGCCGCGGCTTCCTGGCCCGCCGCAACTACCAGAAGCGGCTGCAGCAGCTCAACGCCATCCGCATCATCCAGCGCAACTGCGCCGCCTATCTCAAGCTCCGCAACTGGCAGTGGTGGCGCCTCTACACGAAGGTCAAGCCCCTGCTGGAGGTGACCAAGAGGAGGAGAAGCTCGTCCAGAAGGAGGACGAGCTGAAGCAGGTGCGCGAGAAGCTCGACACTCTGGCGAAGAACACGCAGGAGTACGAGCGTAAGTACCAGCAGGCGTTGGTGGAGAAGACCACGCTGGCAGAGCAGCTTCAGGCCGAGATCGAGCTCTGCGCCGAAGCCGAGGAGTCGCGTTCGCGTCTGATGGCTCGCAAGCAGGAGCTGGAGGACATGATGCAGGAGCTGGAGACGCGCATCGAGGAGGAGGAGGAACGCGTCCTTTCCCTGGGCGGCGAAAAGAAGAAGCTCGAGCTGCACATCCAGGATCTAGAGGAGCAGCTGGAGGAGGAGGAGGCCGCCCGCCAGAAACTGCAGCTCGAGAAGGTGCAGCTCGACGCCAAGATCAAGAAGCACGAGGAAGATCATGCCGTCACCGACGACCAGAATCAGAAGCTCCTCAAGGAGAAGAAGCTGCTGGAGGAGCGCGCCAACGATCTCTCCCAGACGCTGGCCGAGGAGGAGGAGAAGGCGAAGCACCTGGCCAAGCTGAAGGCCAAGCACGAGGCCACCATCGCCGAGCTCGAGGAGCGCATGCACAAGGACCAGCAGGTGCGGCAGGAGTCCGATCGCACCAAGCGGAAGATCGAGACCGAAGTCGCCGACCTCAAGGAGCAGCTCAACGAGCGCCGCGTCCAGGTGGAGGAAATGCAGGCGCAGCTGGCCAAGCGCGAGGAGGAGCTTACCCAGACCCTGATGCGCATAGACGAGGAGTCCGCCACCAAGGCCACCGCCCAGAAGGCGCAGCGCGAACTCGAGTCGCAGCTGGCCGAGATCCAGGAGGATCTCGAGGCCGAAAAGCTGGCCCGTGCCAAGGCCGAAAAGGTGCGTCGTGACCTCAGCGAGGAGCTCGAGGCGCTCAAGAACGAGTTGCTCGACTCCCTGGACACCACAGCCGGTAAGGTTTCAAGTCTCCTTCCAGGTAACTCTCTTTATAATTAACTTTCTTTTTTTTGTTGCCAACAGCCCAGCAGGAACTGCGTTCCAAGCGCGAGCAGGAGCTAGCCACGCTGAAGAAATCGCTCGAGGAGGAGACCGTCAACCACGAGGGCGTCCTGGCCGATATGCGGCACAAGCACTCCCAGGAGCTGAACGGCATCAACGACCAGCTGGAGAACCTGCGCAAAGCCAAGGCTGGTCTCGAGAAGGCCAAGGGCACCTTGGAGGCCGAGAACGCGGACCTGGCCACCGAGCTGCGCAGCGTGAACAGCTCGCGCCAGGAGAACGATCGCCGACGGAAGCAGGCCGAGTCGCAGATTGCCGAGTTGCAGGTAAGTGGTCTTCATTACATTTGAAACAACAAGACCCCTTTCGTTCTTGGCACTAAGCTGCAGAGAATCTGTCCTTGAAACTAAGGATCTTGAAACTAGTTAAATGATTTGTAAATTATGTTTTGTTAATGTTATCGTTAATCGTCGCAAAATTTGATATCAGAAAGTTGTGGAGTTGACTGTTATTACTTTTATATCGCCTCGTTAAGAGGTGTTTTGTTTGAGTTTAGAAGATTTTGTTATATACCAAGAGTGTCTGTAGCATAAAGGGAATACGCCACCTTAAACGTTTTAAAAATCAATTTTTTGTTAATCTTTATAAGAATAGTTTAAGACTGTGGTAAAATCCGAATTCAAATTAGTTCTAGTGGTCTAGCCATACTCCTGTAATGTTTTTTTTTTAATTTTCGTTTTGTGTACACGATATCTCGAGATCTACTGAACCGATTTGGCTCAAACTTTTTTCACATATTCTTAAATGTACTCGCTATGGTGCATCATAGGAATCATATTGATTTAGAATCTCATTTTAAAGTTATGAATTTTTAAAGTAATTTTTTTTTTTCGAAATTTAAACTTTTTAGCCAAATTAATTGTGTTTTTTTTTTAACAAAAACTTATTTTTAAAAAATCCTGCGCTCTCAGAGAGACATGCTGGAAAAGAAAAGCACAGTCATCATATTTATGAACGGTTTTATGAACGGGACAAACGTATTCATTTCGAAAAGTTAGTTGAAAACTTTTTTATTGAATATCTGTTAAGCGGAGAATTTTAAAAATTTGTGGGAATTTAGCTCACTCCCATTTCTCGGGAACTAATCCGTTGTAAAAAATCTTAGTATGTAGTTTCAAAGAATAACAATAACTAATAACTAATATTCTGACCCATCCTTCCGCAGGTTAAGCTGGCTGAGATTGAACGCGCCCGTTCGGAGCTGCAGGAGAAGTGCACAAAGCTGCAGCAGGAGGCGGAGAACATCACCAACCAGCTGGAGGAGGCGGATCTGAAAGCCTCTGCTGCCGTCAAGTCGGCTAGCAACATGGAGTCGCAGCTAACCGAAGCCCAGCAGCAGTTGGAGGAGGAGACGCGCCAGAAGCTGGGTCTCAGCTCCAAGCTGCGCCAGATCGAGTCGGAAAAGGAGGCGTTGCAGGAGCAGCTCGAGGAGGATGAGGAGGCGAAGCGCAACTTCGAACGCAAGCTGGCCGAGGTTACCGCCCAGATGCAGGAGATCAAGAAGAAGGCCGAGGAGGACGCCGATCTGGCCAAGGAGCTGGAGGAGGGCAAGAAGCGGCTCAACAAGGACATCGAGGCCCTGGAGCGGCAGGTCAAAGAACTGATCGCCCAGAACGACCGCCTGGACAAGAGCAAAAAGAAGATTCAGTCGGAGCTGGAGGACGCCACCATCGAACTGGAGGCGCAGCGCACGAAGGTGCTCGAGCTGGAGAAGAAGCAGAAGAACTTCGACAAGATCCTCGCCGAGGAGAAAGCCATATCAGAGCAGATCGCCCAGGAGCGCGACACTGCCGAGCGGGAGGCGCGCGAGAAGGAGACCAAGGTGCTGTCGGTGTCCCGCGAGCTGGACGAGGCCTTTGACAAGATCGAGGACCTCGAGAACAAGCGGAAGCAACTGCAGAACGAACTCGACGACCTGGCCAACTCGCAGGGCACTGCCGACAAGAACGTGCACGAGCTGGAGAAGGCCAAGCGGGCGCTGGAGTCGCAGCTGGCCGAGCTGAAAGCACAAAACGAGGAGCTCGAGGACGACCTGCAGCTGACCGAGGACGCCAAGCTGCGCCTGGAGGTCAACATGCAGGCCCTGCGCTCACAGTTCGATCGCGACCTGCAGGCCAAGGAGGAGGGCGCCGAGGAGAAGCGACGCGGACTGGTCAAGCAGCTGCGCGACCTCGAGGCCGAGCTGGACGAGGAGCGCAAGCAGCGCACCGCCGCTGTGGCGGCCAAGAAGAAGCTGGAGGGCGATCTGAAGGAGATCGAGACCACCATGGAGATGCATAACAAGGTGAAGGACGACGCCCTGAAGCACGCCAAGAAGCTGCAGCTGCAGGTCAAGGATGCGCTGCGCGATGCCGAGGAGGCCAAGGCGGCCAAGGAGGAGCTGCAGGCGCTGAGCAAGGAGGCCGAGCGCAAGGTCAAGGCCCTGGAGGCGGAAGTATTACAGCTGACCGAGGATCTGGCCAGCTCGGAGCGGGCACGCCGCGCCGCCGAAACGGAGCGTGACGAACTGGCCGAGGAGATCGCCAGCAATGCCAGCAAGGGATCCCTGATGATCGACGAGAAGCGCCGCCTGGAGACCCGCATCGCCACGCTCGAGGAGGAGCTGGAGGAGGAGCAGTCCAACTCCGAGGTGCTGCTGGACCGCAGCCGCAAGGCGCAGCTGCAGATCGAGCAGCTGACCACCGAGCTGGCCAACGAGAAGTCGAACTCGCAGAAGAACGAGAACGGCCGCGCCCTGCTCGAGCGCCAGAACAAGGAGCTGAAGGCCAAGCTGGCCGAGATCGAGACGGCGCAGCGCACAAAGGTGAAGGCCACCATTGCCACGCTCGAGGCCAAGATAGCCAACCTCGAGGAGCAGCTGGAGAACGAGGGCAAGGAGCGCCTGCTGCAGCAGAAGGCCAACCGCAAGATGGACAAGAAGATCAAGGAGCTGACGATGAACATCGAGGACGAGAGGCGGCACGTCGACCAGCACAAGGAGCAAATGGATAAGGTAAGCTGTTACCCCCGGATATGTGTATGGAGTCTTAATGTGGTTTTTTCTGGTCTTGCAGCTGAATAGCCGCATCAAGCTGCTCAAGCGCAACCTGGACGAGACCGAGGAGGAGCTGCAGAAGGAGAAGACGCAGAAGCGCAAGTACCAGCGAGAGTGCGAGGACATGATTGAATCGCAGGAGGCCATGAACCGTGAGATCAACTCACTCAAAACGAAATTGCGGTGAGTGGAGTCCCTGGCAGGCTGAGCGAGTCCACGTCCTCTAGAGCTGGATGGAGGGGAACTTCTCCTTTGGCGTCTCTTGGGGTTGCCTTTTGATTATTGTTTTGAAATTTGTCTTTGGTTCAAGCTCCATACAAGTGGCCGAGACCGAAAAGGCCAAGGCCTACTCGCCCAAAAAGGATGCCGCACTCATTATGAATTGTGAGGGTCTGCATTAGGTTTCCTTTCGCTTCGATTCGCTTCGTTTCCTTCTCGTAGGCTGTAAGTGCTGTAACTGCTGCTGGCCAAGATCCGCAGAACGCAGAATCCAGAATCCAGTGAATGTCAACCGAACCCAGCTACCCAAAACCATTGTCTCTTTCCGCATGTTAGGACAGACAGAACACCCAACCATCAAATCAAATCAAATCAAATCCAAAATGTGCGAATTATTGTCTCCCAAAATAGAACATAGATCTTTATCCTCTGTTTGAGTTTATCCATTGCCCCTGCACTGCACGTTCACCCAGAAGCACCCGGATGCCATGGCCAGCTTAAGTACTAATCCACCATCTCGATTTTTCCCTTCACAGACGCACCGGCGGCATGGGCCTCAGCTCCAGCCGGCTCACGGGCACACCTTCAGCAAAGCGCACCGGAGGAGGCGGCGGTGGCGACGACAGCTCATCGGTGCAGGATGAATCCCTAGATGGAGAGGACTCGGGCAATTGACGCGTTAATTATTAGATGAAGCTGAAGCGGAAGCGAAAGTGAAAGTGAAAGCGGAGGAAGAAGGTGAAGATGAAGAGCAAAATAAACGATTATCTTTAATGTTTCTTTTATATAATTTCTCTGTTATTTTTTATATAAACTATTATACATACTTAAATTAAAACGTAAACAAACAAAACCAACATTTTTATAACGACAAAACGTAAACATAAAACGTAAAGCAAAAACAAAACGAATGAAAAACAATGTTGTAAAACACACTCCCACTTTATACAAATCCATAAACACATAAGATACTTTCCCCATCCCTCGAATGGCTGCAGACTGTGGCAGCCAACGAAAATAAACGTAAAATTATACAACACAAAAACCAACCAAGAAACGTATTAACTTTGAGCTCCTCCGAACATACAATCCACATAACATACCATCCACTCAATCATGCTTGCAGAGAGACAGCAAAGCAGGAGTCGGACTCTCATTGCCACATCAATTAACTACCTAATATAGAACCCATAGAGTACTACTCGATGCAATATGTAATTCATGCATTTAACAACTAAAACGGTTTTCAAACAGAAACAGAAACAGAGATCGGAACAGAACAGAAAATCAAATGTTGAACACGCAACTAATATACGAATTTCGTTTTTGTTTAGAACTAAACAATAAAATATTTGCTACATGAACCTGATCTTTCCTTGGGTAGTTCCAAACAATGTGGTCATTAAACAGAGCTCTTTTTATGCTGCTCTAAAATAAATAAAAAGTGGGAGATGACGAGGATATTTTGAGCGAGTTGGGCCTTGCCTAGTTTTTCCTTCCAATTTTCATCAAAGTTTCATCCAATTTCCTTCCAGTTTCCCCACCAATGTGAATAAAATACCAGGCGCACAGAAGTGACAGCTGGTAGACGCTAAACTCTCAGCCTAACTTTATTATCACTCTGGCTCTCTCTCTCTCTTAGAGCTCTCTCTGGCCTAAAATTGTTTAATTAACTTTAAGCGCAGAAGAACTCGTCCTCTCTCTAATACCTCTGTTCGCCTGGTATATGAAACCCCAGTAAAGAGGATTTTTGCACGCATCGGTATTAGCAGTACAAATTGATCAACTACATCATTTTAGGTACCAGGCGAACAGAAGGCAGAAGAGCGACGATTAACTTACTGCTAACTTATATTATAACAGTTTTTGGCTGCATCATATTTAGTTTTTGTTGCATACTTTTGGGCCACAATTATTAGAAAAAGAACGACTTCTGCATACATAATACATAATACATAATTTTAGGTACCAGGCGAACAGAAGGCAGAAGAGCGACGATTAACTTACTGCTAACTTATATTATAACAGTTTTTGGCTGCATCATATTTAGTTTTTGTTGCATACTTTTGGGCTAAAATTATTATGAAAATAACGACTTCTGCGCTTAATCTTAATAACAAAATTACAAATTTAAAATAAATGTTTAAGGGGTTACATCATTAAAATTGTCAAATATTGGAAGTCTCTCCCGTGTTCCCTCCCTTTTTAACTAGAAGAGAGAGTTAAAAAATATTTCAAAAATATGAACTTGTTTTGGACAAGTCAAAGTTTAAAAAATTCATAATTCAGCCAAATCACCATATATTTCAATTTGGAAAGACTTTATGTGCTTGTTTTTATTGGGTTAATAAATCCACATGCTGAGTTTAGAAATTTAAGAAAATATTTTTATTGTCCATTTTTGACAATTTTAATGATGTAACCCCTTACAAAATTTTGAAAAAAAAAAAATCATTTTTTTCTCTTTTTTTTTTTTTAATATTTTGGTCCTAAATAATTAAGATTTTAAATGCGAATCGGAAAATATATGGTTTTTGGTTATCACTCCCTTTTTGATTAAAAGAGGCTTCCAATAAGACCTAAAATTGGCTCATTTTTGAGTTAAAAATATATTTTAGTTTAGTTAGTTCTGTTAGTTGCTCAGAGCTTAAACAGAAAAAGTATTGAAACTGGATTCGAAAGCGAAAAAATAAATCGTTACAGGTCATAAACAGTTTATTGAACATTTTTGTACAGCTTTAAGCGCAGAAGAACTCGTCCTCTCTCTAATATGTCTGTTCGCCTGGTATATGAAACCCCAGTAAAGAGGATTTTTGCACGCATCGGTATTAGCAGTACAAATTGATCAAATACATCATTTTAGGTACCAGGCGAACAGAAGGCAGAAGAGCGACGATTAACTTACTGCTAACTTATATTATAACAGTTTTGCATCATATTTAGTTTTTGTTGCATACTTTTGGGCTAAAATTATTATAAAAAGAAGAAAATTATAAATAATCCCGTTTTCCCTCCCTTTTTAACTAGAAGAACATTAAAAAAATATTTCAAAAATATGAACTTGTTTTGGACAAGTCAAAGTTTAAAAAATTCATAATTCAGCCAAATCACCATATATTTCAATTTGGAAAGACTTTATATGCTTGTTTTTATTAGGTTAATAAATCCACATGCTGAGTTTAGAAATTTAAGAAAATATTTTTTTTTGTTAATTTTTGACAATTTTAATGATGTAACCCCTACAAAATTTTGAAAAAAAAAAAATCGATGGTCCTAAATAATTAAGATTTTAAATGCGAATCGGAAAATATATGGTTTTTGGTTATCACTTCCTTTTTGATTAAAAGAGGCTTCCAATAAGACCTACAATTTGCTCATTTTTGAGTTAAAAATATATTTTAGAAAACATGACAGAGAAACAAAATCTCCCGGTCAAAAAGGTATCAAGTCTTCTGTTAGTTGATCAGAGCTTAAACAGGAAAAGTATTGATACTGGATTCGAAAGCGAAAAAATATATCGTTACAGGTCATAAACAGTTTATTGAACATTTTTGTACATATATACAGCAGATGACTACAGACTAAAGGTAACTGGCGACTCTTTGTAGACTAAAGCACTCTTATTCGTTAAGAACTATTCTAGGATAAGCGCAGACAAATTCGAAAATCTCATCAAGCCAAAGAAACTTCGGCTTTCCCCCGTACCCGCCCCTAACTAATTAACTAATGGCACTGTTTGATCACATGGATGGATTGCTACATCGACGCGGGCAGGTTCATGCGCTGCACCACGACGACTCCGCTGTTTAGCGCCTCCAGCTCGGCGGATGACTTGCTCTCCTGGAGCTGCTCCTCCCGCTGTTTGTTCAGGTAGTAGACCCCGGCCACGATCAGGCTGAACGACGTCACCGATATGAGCAGGGTGCCGTATTTGAGGGCGAGCTGGATGGCGTCCAGACCAAAAGTGCTCACGTAGAGTGTGTGGAGCACGTCCTCCGAGAAGTCGCCCGCGGTGATCTCGATCCATATAAGCGGAAGGATGGTGGCATTCTTCAAGCGCTCGCCCTGATCTAAAAGGGAGCATAGATAAGCCTAGCTGCAGAGAAAAAGGATGTCCCATATCCTGTACTTACTTCTCAGGATTGGAGTCTTGTCCAGCATGATGTTGATCTGGACGCGTGAGGCTCCGCTGATCGGGAAGCCAAAGCGCGGATGGATATCGGCATACGTCTGGTGCAGCTCCGCCTCGGGCTTGATGCCCTCAAACTCACTGTACCACGACGTATTGCCGGTGAAGAAGTGCGGGAATGAGGGAAAGATGGGCGAGTCCCCGTAGCATTTGGTGGCGTTGATCACCCCGCTGTTCAAGCACATCTCCGTGTTATTGCAGTAGCAGGCGTTCGCTGGATTCACATCGGGTCTGGCAAACACATCCATGGGCGTCTTGTAGCGCAGTGCATCGATGTCGTTTAAAATGGTGACCTCCTTCTCAAAGTGGAGCGGCACTTTCCGGCACAGGACTTGAAGGAACACATTGATGGTGCTACGATTCTGCAACAAGTTCGGCGAGAACATCGAGGGTTCCGAGCCGTCAATGCGATTGCACTCGTCCCCATCCCAGTAATCCAACTGCGGCATCCCGTTGAACTGGGTGATGATGCTGAACTTGGAGATGTCGTCCTCGCCTGTATTCAGCTGCACCGAGTCCACGCTGGTTCCGTTGCGCTAAGGGAGAGGCCTTTAGTAGAGCAGAGCAGAGCAGTCAACCCCTTGGAGGTAAGCACTTACGTTCATCAGGAGCCCGAAACGGCTCTTTCCCATGCCCAGACTCTCTAACTTGATGATTTTGTCCTCGTAGCCCCAGAGGAACTCGGAGGCTGTGAGGTTCTTGAAGAGCGGCTCCTTGAACTCCTTGATGGCAAAGCCAGCAGTGAGTCGTTTGTACCACGGCATGCGCTTTACGTGCACGGCGGCAGAGATGAGCGGCACATTTGGAACCCGCAGTACCTCGTCCTCCCCAACAGATGACTTCTCCGGCAGGAACTTGTACGACTTGCGGTCCTGGAATGAAATAACATGGTTAGGCCTGGCAGCACTTCAAAGCGCCTTTAGGAGCCTCACCCTGAAGGTGACCGTGAAGTTATTGTTGAAGGAAACCTGGTCCTTGACCGTGTGCTCCTGGTAAGTGAGTGGGCCCACGTCCACGACCTGTATCTTGTCCGCCCGCCCCTCCAAGTAGTCGTCGATGTTTGGGTAATGGAAGATGTGTGCCTTCAGCAAGGTGTCGTACTTAGGATCTGGGTTGAGCCAGCTGTTGGCCGTCTCCGAGCTCTCGGCCAGTATCAGGTTCTGTGGGTCAGTTGGATGTAGCTAGAAAACAGTATTAAGGACAGCTTAATCTCATCTCACCTCCAGCATTGTGTTGTTGTAGAACTCGGTGAACCACATCACGAAGAATCCAGTGACGCCGATTACAAACAGTAGAAACATTACGCCCAGCACTGGAGGGGAAGGAGGCGGATTAATCGAGCTTCCCGGGCTTATCAACGGCGCTCAACTCACTTATCAGGGTTCCAATATCCTTGGACGTTGGCTCGCGGCTCTGCGACTGATTCCGCAGTCCCAGGGCCTCCAGAATCATCTGAAACACCGGCTTCGGCTTCTCGGCCCCACTCGCCATGGCGTAGCCTGCGAAGGTCCCCGTGCCGACTCTGTTCAGCGGGGAATTGAGTGTGTTGGACTTGGTCCTGATGGCGGCCACTATGAGATCGCAGTCCGGGGCGCTGGGCAAGGCCAGCTCAGGGTTGCTGGTGGTCGCACGTGGCATTGTAGCCATATCTGGGGCAGAGCTGAAGGGGTCGCAAAGAAGAGGGTTCTTATCAGGCTGCTGTCCGAGATCCCTACGCTTATGTAAAGTCCGAGTATTACGATATGTGCTTATTCGCGTTCCCCTTATGAGCTATCTGTAGAAAGACAACACGTGGCGCCACAAAGGGATAGGTTTGGCACGATTACGGGCTTATCAGGCTACTCTGGGAAGCTGGGGTTCAATGAACACATAGGCGCCACTGACACGACTTGCATGTATCACTATTTAAAGGCTATACGCAGAATCCAACGCACGTATAATACCTCTAACGGAGTAATAATATTCGGTGCTGTGACGGATCGATAATGAGTCGCTCGTTATTCTCGATTCTCGGAGCAATCTTCCGCGGAGCGAGGACTCTTAACCATGCGATCACAGATGTTTCCACAAACTAATCGGGGCTTATATTCCCAGAGCCTTCGCATGCTCGGCGATCGCAGCTTCTGCTTCTGCCCGTGCTGAATTCAAAGTTCAGCCGTATGTACTCTCGTTCTTATCACCAGCCTGAGGAACACATATATGTGGTCCCGGGCCCAGTACATACTAACTAGGCATTAATTCATAAATTAATCGAAACAACAAGTGTCAGCGTGTGCTATAAGTACTCATACATACATATATGCATAGAGTTGAGCTTTGGCAACCATGGGGTAAGTTCTGATTTGCCAACTTTGAAAGCGGGTCAACGGCTCTGATAAGGCGCAACCTGAGCGTAGTAATTTTCCAATATAACCATCGGTCTTGAGCTATACTACGTGAATGTGAACGGACACTAACACGATCGGGGGGATCGCATCGATTGATTATAATGTGACTACAAACTAATAGATAGTTGGAGGAACTGATGAGCTTTGGGAGGTAACCACAAGTTGATAGCTATTAGTCCTAGTCTAAGTCGATTCAGTGCGACCAATTTAAGCAGTAAGTTTCACTAAAAAAGTTTTCACTTGAACCTTACTATATATCGGACTGATCTATAGTTCTGAAATTTGTTCTATACCTTCTTAAGGGTTCTGTGGCCACAAGGAGTGAAACTGAATGAACTAATCATGATTTGTTATGGTATAAGCCCAGACCTTTAGCAGATCGGTAGAGCTAGGTAATAGGTGCCTGAGTTTAGTCTGCTTCCGGAGACCCAGAGTCATGCCTAATGGGAACTAGGGCCTTGGGAATAATACAGCTATCGCTAAATACCACTGCACTTGACATCGACACCGACACTTACCGCCTGGAACACTCCAATGGCTTGGTGCTAGACTTGTCGCGACGAGGGTTACCGCTTTCCACCGCAGCCGCCCCTTTTCATCCGCTCGCCGAATCAGTTGCAGAAAAGTGCCATTGACTGATAACGTGATGCGGGTGTGTGAGAGCTCTCACAGAGAGAGTCGGAGAGCGGAGATCGACATGCACTTGGAGGTGAGCTTTACGGCACAGCTGTTCGGCGTTTTTCGGTGGGCAAACGTGCTCTCAATGGAATGGAAACGAAACCGCACTCACAAACACACGGCCACTAGTAGAGAGGGCTCCCACACTCCCACACCCATACACACCTCTTATCTGGCGCTCTCTCGCTGTTTACGCGGCTGCTTTGCTTTGCACTTTCGACGACTGCCAAACATTTGGCGTCTTAATTAACAATTTCGTCGTGTTTACGCTGTGTGCACAGCACAAAACGCTGTGTTGAGTGGCTGCTGAATATTAATTCGACTCCCCTGCTCTCCCTCCCCCGCTGAGTGATGCTCCTCCTCCTGGATGCTGTGTGTGGATGCAGCGCCTGTGTTTTCCGTATCTGTATCTATGCTGCGACTGCGACCGACTTGTTTTGTGTCTGTGCCTCGCTTCTTCTCGTTTTCTTTCTCTCCGATTCTCCACTTCTCCACACTTGGGGCTCTGTTCTTTTTGTTGTGCTGTGTGTCTTTGTTCGCCTGCTTCTTTGTTTTGTCGCCGTTCTCTTTTCTCAGTTCGATCGCAGTGGCCGTTGTTATTGTTTTTGTTGTTGTTCTCTCGCTTCGATGCAGCTGGAGTTGGAGCTGGTTTTCCAGTGTTGTTTTGCTGCACTCTCTCCCCCTTCCTGTCCGTATCTGGCTTGGCTTAGTTTTTCCAGCTGAACAGCGACAATTAAATCCGGAGTATTCACGGGTATTTGCGAGGAATTCGGTTATCGCTCTAGCTACAGCTATAGCCACCGCTTGATCCACTTGCCCGCGGGTTTGATTAAAGTTTGATTGCACGGAGCACTCGGGCCGGCCCACGCACTATCTACGGCTCCGATTAGATCTTCGCGGGGATTAGTGCCTTCCACTGGAGCACTGGAGCACTGGAGCTGGAGCACTGGTTCTCCGCTGGACTGGAATGGTGCGTACTGCCCACCAAACAAGTTATTACTACGACGCTCGGAATCAGTTCGCCCCAGCAGTCAGCAGCTGGGGCAGCAGCGCAACGCAGTCGCTCCTCTTTCCTCATTCTTCGCAGTCGCCGTCGCGGTCAGCGTCGCAGTCGCCGTCGCAGTCGCCGTCTCTGCCGGCGCCGGCAGCAAGTGATAAGCGGGCGGGCGGTCAGCTACGATTGCTGATTACCGCTGGACGAGCTGGCGACTGACGGCGACTGCGCTGCCGGGAATCGGGATCTCTTGTTTACTACGTAGCAGCTTTGGCTTTGTGCGTGTGCCCGCGAGACAAAGTGCAAATTTAATCGTCGCGAAACACAAAGAAGCCACTGATGGCGACCACTCATGGCGGAGACGGAAGATAGCAGAGCCCGATGCAGCCACCCAGCTGCTCCGTTCCGCTCCAGCATCGGCATTATAAGCGAGTTAGAAGGAGCGGGGGAGCCACAAACTGGCTCTGTGGAGGATCGAGAACCGGCTTATTACTTCCCTGAGGAGTCACACTGCGAGAACAATCTGGCATGTTTTGGTAAGATTTTCATTTTATTCGCTTGTCTACAGCATTATCTTATATCTAGACACTATAATCCTAATGTTCGGTGCATGCCAAAAGCTTGCCGAACATGTTTAACCCAGCGTGGCCCTCGACCCCTACTCGCGTATCAGCCAATTTCTCTGCTCAGCCTCTACAGGCACACATGCAGTATACAAAACAAATGCAATTCTAGCATGGCAATTTATTGCCTGGCTACCACTGGTCTAAATTTTTGCGATCTTTTGAGTTTTATAATTTTAAATAGGGTATAAAAACCTAGGCGACGTTTTCTCATTTTCATGATGTTTTTAATAGGTCCACAGTCCGATTGAAGAAGCTCTCTGGTAGTCAGTAAACGCCTTAATAGCAGTATCACCTACTGGCACGATCTCCTCCATAGGAGGCAGTACTTTTAACGTCCAGAGCCCTGGGTCTATTCATAGGTGTGTGCGCACGGCTTGCTCAAGGGAATTGACAAAACAATTTAATTAGCACTTGAGCACTTAAGACGTTCTGGAACCCTTGACTTGGAGAATTGCATATTGTTTGCCGAGCGATTAACGAGGGCGGGGAGAAATGCAGGCAGAGTCCACTTGGAGCTCGTCGGATAGGTGCCCTCGGCTCTCATCTCTCTGTTTTAATTTCGCAATTCTTGGATATATTTAGACTGGCTTATCATCGGGCTCGGGCTCGGGCTCGGACCCGACGCGGTGCGCGGCTAGAAGTACCCCCACCGGAGTCGAGTTATTGAACCTACGGCCAGGCCTCGATTGTGTGCCTAGCATTTATCAGCTTAGTCAAGAGTTTACAACTCATCTGCCGTTCCGGGCCCGCCCCGCTTGCCGGAGTCCGGAATCCCTGCTCGGAGCCAGTGCCTCTGTGTTTTGCTCCGACTGAGCGACTGATAGCCCCGCTGAACCTTTTGTTTTGCTCGCGGCCGATGACGCGGTTGGGTTTTCAATAGCTCAATAGCTCAATCCTAATCGGTTCGTGCCAGCTAATGGCCCTCTCTGACTGAAATATATTTACCTGAGCACTCCCCCTTTCCGGATTCAAGCTGTGGAGGGCAGTAACTGCCCGGCTTCAAGTTCAGGTGACAGCCTAAGTGGCTGTAAGTCATCAGCTGCTGAGTTAGTGGAGCCGGAGTGCCAACTTCCCCTACGCCCGCTTACAGGAATCTTATCAGCCGTAGGAGATCGGGCTTATCAACCCGGTTGCCGGGTCGTCAAGTGCCAAGTATTCCCACACACACATCTCACACACAAAAATACAGAGAGTATCAGCGAGGAAAGCCGAATTTTGGAGTCGAGACGGAAGGAAGCCCCGATGGAACTATGGAGCATTTTGTACAGTGAGTAGAGTTCGGCCCGGAGCGAGGGTGAAGGTGATTGGGGCAATTGGCGACACGCCACGCCGGCTGAATCAGCATATATGATGCGTAGTGTGCTTGTTATTACTTATTATTGCATCACTTATAGCCATTTTGTACGACAGTTTACATAAACAGAAAGGTCGCATGCAACCCGGTTAGCCTTATTGGCATGCAAAGTCGCCGTGGAGTCGAGCCTCGGATACGGGTCGCGTTGGGTACGGTGTGTGGGGTGTGGTGTGTGCGGAGGGTAGTTGTGGTTGGACTTGACGAGGAATGTCGAAAATCATTGGGCGATAATAACTTGGTTCGCCTTCTACGTAGCTGGAGCGCTGGCTTTTGCCGGTCCAGAATGGGACTTACTTCACAGGGCAGCCATGATAAGGCATAGTTTAACCTTGCTACAATGGAGGAAATTATAAAACTGATAAAATTATAAAATTATAAAAAGTTAGCATACTATGTATAAGATCTCAAGAATCAAATAATATTCTGGATGAGCAGACCTGTCCGTCTTTCCGTATAAGCCCCTAGATCTCAGGGACTCGCTCTAGCTCTTAACTACCAAAATTCATATAGGTTGGATTTGGGTCAAGTTTGTTATACTCAAAACTCATAAATAACTCCTTTTGAAAGCTGTTGAAGATAACGAAATATATGTATTATCACTAAGTACTTCGAGGCGCACTTTAAGGTCTTAGATTTCTCCTAACCAATAAATGCGAATAGCAAGTTTGTAAACTTCCCTCTTGGAATTATGACTTTATATTTAGAGGTGCTATTTAAGCAACACATTAAGCTTACTTATTTTACCAGCTAGAAATGTTTTCTTCAGCCAGATTTATAAAAACATTTGTATTTAAATTAAATGGGACTTTTGAAAATATCCAGATGTTTCCACTTTCTTAGAAGAATTTCCAGCAAGAGGTTTCGAAGTTTGCCCCTGACTCATTGGGGGAAATTGTTTTCATTAGCCAGAACTCCCTGGGGGTAATTTCTCGAGTAACATTTCCAATTCATAATTCCCCGTAGCGTCGATTGGCTTATGCAAATGCAGCTAGTTTCTGCGGCCGATATTTCCACAGCTGAATTTGCGCATTTCCCAGTAGACCCAGCTTATGCTCAGGCCCCGAGTGCGGCGGGGTCTTTGGCCAGATTCCGATTCTGGGCAGGCACAGAGCCTTGCGAAATAACAATTCGTTGGATCGTCGCTGGAGCTGTCAACTTTGCATACATTCTTTGACTGCAACCTGTCGTCGCTCTTGTGCTGGGTTTGGCAACAATTGCATGAGTCACATGCAACTCCACGGCAGTCAGTAGCAGCTATCATAATCGGCCCGAGTGCAGCGGTGTTGGTGTGGCAATCAATGAGATATTTTGGCTTCGGTTCGGGTTCGGGTTAGCGTTTGGGACTGGAAACGGAACGCGCCATGCAACGCAATGAAACGAAAGACTTCAATGCAAGCAACAAACTTGTTTATCAGCCTGGCGACTGGCTCCGGCTCACCTCTGTCCACCTCGGCCCACCCGATCTCGATCGGACCGAGCTTTTATCGCATGCGTTGCAGTGGAAAGCTCACTCAGCGCTCGCTCACTCTCGCTTTTGCAGCGCCGCACACTAGCGACTTGGAGACCGTGCTTGCTACCTGCCATTCGTACCTGTTTATCAGGTTTTCCAGTTTTCGCTTTGTCGCAACGAGCAAGCCGAGCTTCTGGGCGAGCTTTCGCCGCCTGAACATCTTACGTTGGGGCTCCGCCTGAAGACGGAGACTTTAGTTACTCGGCGGCACTGCGAGCGTTCGAGTCGTTGACGTTTTTTGCCGGCGGTTGCCCAACTGAGACGTTCCACCTGTCGTGAGTTCCTCGTTCCTCGTTCGCCGCTCCAAGTTCCAAGTTCCCAGTTGCCAGCTCCCAGTTCCAGTCCGGGCGCAAGAATCTAAGCGGCAAGTCCGTGCAAGTCCCCCAGTGTGAGTGAGCTGTCCGCGTTGTCCCGGTGTATCTGTGTGTGTGTGTGTACTCGTGTTTGTGGCCATTTGGAAATGCCTGTGGTTTGTGGCTACTCCGCTCCCCGTGTCCAGCCAGTCCAGTCTGTCCAGCTAGCGACTGGTGTTGGTCGCATTCCAGGGAGCTGCCTGCAAGAGAGTTGATTGCAGTTCGATCAATGGACCGACCCTTGGCGAATCCGAATCCGACTCCGAGTTCGAACCCAACTCCATCTCCATCTCCGCCTGCGTCTCCGCTGCGATCATGGCTCTGTGTTGAGCAAGACCTTGCCCAGTCAGCCAAAATGAAACCACTTCGCCAGCGACTTTGCTTGGCAGCAGCGATCGCTACAAAAGCGGAAAATCATTGAATTATGCTTTAGGGGGGCTCTGGGGGGCTTTGATTTTGATTTTGTTTTGTTTGTGTGTTTGCCGCTTGGAGTCTTGGAGCCCAGAGTCTTGGGCTCGGAGTCTTCAGCCAGCGGCTAAACGCTGTCTGCGGCCCTGCCAAAAGCGCATTTGATGTACGTGCATAGTTTTATGATTACTTGTGTGGAAAAAGTGAAATTTCGCTCTGCACTCGAGCCGAGCTCAGCTGAGCTGAGCGGAGCGGAGCTGCCACGAAGCAGCCAGCGGCACACAGCGAAATCAAATAAAAGTCTGCCGAAAACACACAAGCTACAAGAGATTCGAGATCCGAAAACCGAAAACCGAATACCGAGATCCGAAATTAAGCGTGCGCTGGCAAGAAACCTCAGATAAATAAATAAATAAATACATAAATAAATAGAGGGGCCTGCTGCAAGCATTTTTTGACCACATAACTATGACGATTATGCGAAGGTTGCACCAGAGCCGAGAGGCTGCCCAGCAACCCAGCAGGCCGAGCTTTGAATCATCTTCATCATGACAGGTCTAGGGCCTGGGCCGGGCCCGGGCCCGTTCCCCGCTGATCGTAAATTGAGGTGACAATTGCCCGGCTCTGTCTGTTGACACATTTCGCTGCGAAAGCCAGGCAAACACACACTCGGTGGTCGCTGTAACTGCGGCGAAACTGACCTACTGGCAGTCCAAGATGAGCCACGGCCCCCAACTCCACACCAGTCCGCACATGTCAGTCACGCCATTGACGGCGACATCTACATTGTTTAAGGCACAAATTTAAAAGCCATTTCGCTTTGTATTATCAAATGCAGGCAGGTGAATTTCAGGCGGCAGTTCGCTTGGCATTTTGGCCGCTCTCAGTGTCACCGTGGCCATCAACGCCATTAGTGACAGACTCAGAGAAGCGACTCCTTGAATACCCTCTTCGAACAGAATATCTCTGGTTTTCTCCATTTCTACTTAATGGAGTTCAACTCCATAAGATTTCTCTATTAGGCAAGGCACCTGACCGATCACAATGGTTTTCCCAATGCCTTGGCTGAATTTATTGCATTTCGAACTCATTTAACTTTAAAACAGACTTTGAGTTTCACCTCATAGGGCTTTCCTTTAATATGTATTTAGAGTGGAAATACCCGAATACCCTCTAGTGAGACGCAAGACGAGGGTATGCCGACGTCGACGACAGTGGCAGTCGCCCCGAAATTGGGTCAGGGTAATTGCTTACACTAAATAGCTGCTACCGCTTGTATTTATTTGTGCAACATTTAAACGCAGTGAAATTATGAGACGACTCAGCCAGCCGGGGCTGGATCTGCGCCTCCCAGCTACCAGCTCCGTGCTTCGATCGACTTCGAGGCGGCGGATGTCTTGGCCGTGATTCCGCTTTCGGTTCAATCCGCGCACAAAACGTGTGTTTTTAGAAAGTAAATTTCTATTGAAGCTTGGGATTCTGGCCAGGCAGCAGGCAGGCAGTTGGAGCTGCTAATTGAAAAGCCACAACAAGTGAAACCAAAATCAAAATAAGACTATTACATCAGCTGAATCGCCTTTCATTGGAATGCCAAAACTGCTGCTACTGCTGGCGCTGCTTCTGCTGAAACCGAGCCAGGGTGTCGTGGGATCTAGGGTTTCCCCATTCCTGCGATTTGCATACTTTCCAGGCTGATAAGAGGAAATCAAAACAATCCACAAAACAGTTGTTTACGCAGTCTGACTCACTGGGATCTGCAAAAGCTGGACGGCTAATCATAGAAGCTGACTGCGCGTTCTGGCCAGAGTGAGCAAGGCTCACCGGCCCAATGGGCCGTGAACACAGACCCCAATTAGCAGGCAAACGAACAACTAAACCCCAACAGAAATATGGTTAACTGAATTCAAATCCAAATCCCAGTCCCGATCATTGATTAATGGCCCGAACGCTGGGCTCGTTCGAGTGTCACCGAAAATTCATTTGAGGTGAAATAATTATGGGCTAATTGGTATTCGATGGGCATCATCATCGACAACCCCCAATGGTGGATCGCAGCTCAATGCCTGAGCTCGAATATTTAAGCCCCGATCGAGCGACGACTGAGCCTCCATGACGGAGACGGAGACGGAGCAGCAGGCGGAGACGACCTTGTGGCGTTCGGAAAGCGCAGTAAACTCGGCAAATAATAAAGTATAAGTGTGTTGTGTGTGTTGATAGGGTAGAGCGGACTCAAAGTACAAAGTTTAATGCTTTTTAGCCGAATCTCTCGGTGGAGAAATCGTAAAAAGCGCTTCTGTCGCTTCCGCCAGACTCCAAGAATCGCGCAGATCGAGTCCGAGGTGCGAACGTGCTCCATCTGGAGTTGGCCCATTCGCTGTCTCTGATAAGCGGCCGTTTGTATGCAGCTGGGCGGGATTGGATCGGATCGGTTCGGACGTCAAGGGATCAATTAAAATGTTTCCATTGTCTCTGGCCGTGCGACGCCTGCAAATGGCCCGCCAGCCATTAGCCATTAGCCGAATCCGAATCCGAAGCCGAGTCCGAATCTGTTTAGCTTTGTTTTATGAATATGAATAATGGCCTGCCTGGAATCGTCAATAATAAACGTTTCTGTTTACGCACGAGAGATACATGTTTCTGCCGCAGCCCTGGCCCCGGTCAAGGTCCCAGTGTAGCTGAGACCTCAGCAGAGCCTGCCGGCCCATTAAAGATCGCTTAATTGCGCGAACTGAGCTCCAAGCTCCAAGGTAATACCCTGCCAGGAAGGGAGCTCCGAGTACCCAGCACTGAGCAGCTGGCAATTAGTCGCCGTGGCAGTTGTGCTGACTCGAAGGTTCTGCTGGAGTCAGTCCCCCGACCCGAATTGGTTTCTCGCTTTTGTGCTCTGCGATAAATCAGCTTTTGGGCGAGACACACACGCCGCACACCGCACATCGACAGAGCTACAAAGCGACATCGACGAGCGAGGCGATGTCAAAACAGCACAAGGCCAACACGCCCCAAAACGTGTCTGAGGTCGAGCATCGACACTCTGCCACTCTTCCGCTGCCATCTCCCCCAGATCGGGGAGACCCTGATCGCCCTCAAGATCATGAACGTGGAGCGATGGCCGCGACCCGCGATTGCATTCTTGTTTATCTTGCTTCGCAGCTAGTTATATATTAACGATGCAGATCTACTAAATAATCAGTGTCTCTAGGTCTCCATTAAACACAACCGCCCCTTGTGCTTTACGTATCACTTTGCTCTGCTTTTCCAGAACCAGCACCACCTCCAGCCACAGCCACAGTCACAGCACCCCAATCCCAGCCTCATCATGAACGGGCCCAAGCACAAGCTGTGCACAAAACTGTCCAGCACTTATCTGAGGAAGTGGTGTAAGTATGATCCGATCCGATCGGTAGGCATTAGCTATTAACATCTGATTGTATAACGACATTCTTCCCATGCAAGAAATTTCCATATGGATTTCCGACTTGATACTTGTTTTGTGTAATAATCCCAACTTAATCGAACAAGTTGTTGCAACGCAATGGGAGGTGGAATCCCACAAGTACACCCAGCCAAGGCGATTCGCTTCAGACTATAACTCCACGTGCCCGACTCTTGTTTTTGTTTGTGCTCTCAAGATCTCTAGATATATATAAATCGTAGTCTCTGCTCCGCCGACTGGTTAGACTGGTCTTCGGGCGGAGATATTACCTTAAGGCCGCTCAAAGTGCGCATAGGATAAACTGGATATTGGCTGCTTCCTATTTTCCCAGCCTTTCCCCTTTCGCCGGCAGATTGGCAGATAGTTCGGTGATATTGCGTAGTACTTTTCCAGAGGTCGTCTTCTGGCAGGGACTCTCGGAATCCGGTTCTACTTAATTCTATTTTGAGTCGACTTTCCAGTTCTGATCGAGTTGTAATTATTCAATCACAACTAATTGGTGGATAACTCACTGGCTGGGGCTCTGGGGGATTGTATAACCCGGCTAAAGGTCAGAGGGTCAGTGATTCAACCGGAGAGACTCCAGAGCCGCTGTATAAATATTTATAACCTCGATCAAGTCCACGTTTGCACGTCCGTGCCCAATAGCAACACCAGAACCCCCTGGAGGTTGACTCATCTCCCAATTGGCGCTTAATTTATGCAATCGGCGAACACAATTGTTCAACAATCGCTTTGGTTTTCCAGGGATTACGATCGTCATTGCGGCGGCGCTGATAATCGGCGGCATTGTGGTGGCCTGTGAATTCTCCGTGCTGATCAATGCCGTCGTGGACCGAATGGTGGCCCTGCGCCCCGGCGCCAAGACCTTCGGCTGGTGGGCCAAGCCCCCGGTGGAGCCCAGGATCAGCTTGTACATCTACAACGTGACCAATGCCGACGACTTCCTCAGCAACGGCTCCAAGGCCATTGTCGACGAGGTGGGACCCTATGTCTACAGGTAAGTGGCCTGCATCATCGCCTAATACCGGCCTCGATCTGAATCCCATCCCCCGTCCCTGTCTGCAGCGAGACCTGGGAAAAGGTGAACATCGTGGAGAATGACAATGGCACGCTGAGCTACAACCTGCGCAAGATCTACTCGTTCCGCGAAGACCTATCCGTGGGCCCCGAAGACGACGTGGTGATTGTTCCCAACATTCCCATGCTGAGCGCCACCTCCCAGAGCAAGCACGCGGCCAGGTAAGTGCTCCCTTGGCTGTTCCTGACCGCCACTGACCTTGGCCTTGTTTTCTGCAGGTTCCTGCGACTGGCCATGGCCAGCATCATGGACATCCTGAAGATCAAGCCGTTTGTCCAGGTGTCCGTGGGCCAGCTGCTGTGGGGCTACGAGGATCCGCTGCTCAAGCTGGCCAAGGACGTGGTGCCCAAGGAGCAGAAGCTGCCCTACGAGGAGTTCGGCCTGCTGTACGGTAAGAACGGCACCTCCTCCGATCGCGTCACCGTGAATACGGGCGTGGAAGACATCCACAAGTACGGCATCATTGACAACTACAACGGGCGCACGCACCTGCCCCACTGGACCACCGACGCGTGCAACGCCCTGGACGGCACCGACGGCTCCATCTTCCCGCCGCACATCGAGAAGGATCGCGTCCTGCACGTGTACGACAAGGATCTGTGCCGCCTGCTGCCCCTGGTGTTCGAGAAGGAGGTGATGACCTCGAACGAGGTGCCCGGCTACCGCTTCACCCCGCCCGAGTGGGTCTTTGCCGACGTGGACAGCCATCCGGATAACATGTGCTTCTGCCCCGCCGGCAAGCCCTCGTGCTCGCCCAACGGCCTCTTCAACGTGTCCCTGTGCCAATACGGTGAGCAGGAGCCTCTTCTTCCGCCTTTCGGCCGGACTTAACCAATTCTCTTTGTGCTCCGCAGACTCCCCCATCATGCTGAGCTTCCCGCACTTCTACCTGGCCGACGAGAGCCTGAGGACGCAGGTGGAGGGCATATCCCCGCCCCAGAAGGAGAAGCACCAGTTCTTCTTCGACGTCCAGCCCGTAAGACCCCAAGATCCAACTGGTGACTCGCACTGACCTATCTCTCTCTCTCCGCAGAAAATGGGAACTACGCTCCGAGTGCGTGCCCGCATCCAGATCAATCTGGCGGTGAGCCAGGTGTTCGACATCAAGCAGGTGGCCAACTTCCCGGACATCATCTTCCCCATCCTGTGGTTCGAGGAGGGCATCGACAGCCTGCCCAACGAGGTCACCGACCTGATGCGCTTCGCCGAACAGGTGCCGCCAAAGATCCGGCTAGGACTCATCGTGGGCCTGTGCGCCCTGGGCGTCATCCTGCTGCTGCTGTCCACGTTCTGCCTCATCCGCAACTCGCACCGGCAGAGCACCCTGCACCTGGAGGGCTCCAACTACCTGGCCACCGCCCAGGTGGACATGAACAAGAAGCAGAACAAGGAGAACCAACCCGCCAGATACTAGGCGCTCTAGTCGGAGTCTGGTCGCAGTTCGAAGGGTCTCTGGGTGTCTTATAGTGTAGTGTAAGCCTTAGCTAGGAACTGGGACTAGCCCATCCCCGTCCCCTTTCCCTTTCCCTTTCCCATCCTAATCCCAATCTCATTCCCTATGGGGAGTGTAGTCTAGAAGAAATGGAGCTGGGAAGACTTGTATGTATTTGTATGTGTATCTGTATCTGTATCTATTGTATTGTATGTAGGTTATCGTTGTAAGTAATCGTTATGAAAATCTTGATGTGTGTAGTCTTACGAAACGGTCGTGATCGCTTTAAGGCTCAAAGCTTCGACTTAGACTTCGATTTGTTATACCAAAAGAGAAGCCGATCCCGCACTTGCTTTCCCGTCACACTAGCCCCGCTGGAAATTGGATGTCCGGACGGACGACGGCGTCACAAAAAGTCACAAAACCTGAAACGTTTCTCAAATGAACAAAAGGTTCCGTCCTCGAATACAAATGTGCTTCATTAGGCCTAAAATGCCGGACAAGCTCCGCATCGAAAATTTCTATTCAATAAATACATAATTCTACCGATTGAGTGAACAATTTATATTCATTAATATGTGTACAATAAACTACGATATTATTTTAATTAGACAAGTGACCAAATCTTTTCCTGCCTCCAAATAAGCACCTGGAGCTGCCTCCGTTTGCGGAGATGATTGTTTTCCAAGCCTCTAGCATGCTTCTTAGGAATGTTACCCTCTTCCATTCCTAACAATAAAGAAGCTTTAAATATTATTAAATATATATTTAAGTCTCAATCCAATTCTGGAAGACCGAAATGGCAAATTTCATTAAAATTTCCAAACAGTTTTGGGTTGTCAATGATGTTTTCAAACGAATTAATTAATAGAAATCTCAGTTTGGGAAGTTCCTCTGTGGTTTCTTTATCTTTATATATAACTTGAATTTAAGGCATGAGCCATTAAGTTGATGTAATTGCTATATTCTGCTATATTTTCCTATCCAAAAGCGCGACTTTCCTCGAATAAAGTGGCTTTAAAACCAATCCCAAAAGTATGCTACGTAAGAGCCGAGAGGCCGAGAAAAGTTATTGTTAATTTCCTTAGCAACTTTTTTGATTTCCTTGCACCCGGCTTTCCCGGCGTCATTGGCAATAAAAAGTGAGAGCCTCGCCAGTGATTAAGGTAATAACGGAGCTATTAAAACCGAATAAAATCTGGGCAAATCAGCGGGGCGTTATCAGGAGCACTAATTCTAATTATTTATATTCGCAATTTATAGTGCCTTGACCACCTCATTCCCACTGCGAACTTTGGGCCAGACCGGATTCTGAAGCATGGCCATTAAGCTGTCTATTGATACGCGCCCCCAGGCTGCATATCAGTGCGCTGGACGAGATCAGGCCGGCCGGCTGAAGCCAGAGCCAGAGCCAGACTTTTATGGCGAGTCATTTGTTTCGATGCACGGTCGGCTGCCCGCGGCACTGATAAGCCCCGCCGGACTGGCCTGTCTGTGCCTGATAAGGCAACCTCTGGGACCAAGACCCCGGCACCAGGCCATCCACACCTGCTCTCGTCCAAGGTTGGCCCCACCCGAGGGGGTCTGCTGTTGTGTTCCAGAGAGGATCCTCTGGAGGTGTCCTCAGTATCGAGGCCATTCTGGAGGCATGAATGCATATATTCGGGCCACTTCTATGCTCGGGTCAGAGGTGCGTCGTAATCTCTGTTATTCACGCAGACGGCCCAGGGGAAACCAGAATAGCTCCCGCGTGGCTTGCTGATAGCCTTTCCGCTACTTGATTTTATATACTTTGTTTTCATTCCGTTCCGATCCCGAGACCTGGAGGAGATGGAGGAGGGCGGCGGCTGGAGGCTGGTGATAAGGATTTGTAAAACAATTGCCGAAAGCGTTTGGAATTCGACTCAAACGGATCGCGTGTTTTCTCCCGATCGGACGCAGTTCAGTCTTGGGTCCAGCTTCCAGCTTCCGTCCCTGCTCATCCGTCCCAAGCCCGAGCCAGCCGCAAAATGAAGTCTCTCCAATGGGTGAAGATAGTGCTCTGCCTGATCCTGGGTGTCGGCTGTGTCTGCCTGTTTGTGGTGTCGCTGAGCGTGGACTACCGCGTGCTGGTGGCCAGGGAGCAAGTGCGCTTCCGCCAGGAAATGCCCACCATGGACAGCTGGATCAACTCCCCGTTCGGCAAGCTTAAGAACTACGTCTTCAACGTGACCAACGCCGAGGCATTCAAGGCCGGCCGTGACAAGCGACTGAAGGTGCAGGAGATCGGCCCCATAACCTACTACATAGTGGGCTTCAACGAGATCCTGGAGCGCAACGCTACCAGCCTGAAGTACAGCAAGCATCGCTATGCGGTTGTAAAGTTCCTGCCGGAGGAGAGCGTGGCCCCCGATGTGCTCAACTGGACCATTACGTCCACCAACAACGTGCTCCTGGGGGCTGCAGCAAAGCTCAAGCATGACGCCCCGTTCGCGGCCCTTGGCTTCGACGCCGTCTTTACGTTCGAGGACGAGTTCGTGACCAACACCATATACTACTTCCTCTGGGAGTTCACCCGACCCCTGCTGCAGGGACTCTCCAAGATGTCCAACATGGCCGCCAATGTCGGGGTGCTGCACAACGTAAGTGTTCCGGGGAACACCCCCTTTGGTGCTTGCTCCTCGCTAACCTCTCGCTGCAGGCTCTCAAGGATAAGCGGGAGGAGTACACGGTGAACATCGGCCCCGAGAGCGGCCTGGAGAACTTCTTCCGCATCGAGGCCCTGAACGACGAGGTGATCATCCGGGAACAGCTGCCGAACAGTTACCGGTACGACAGCGTGGAGTGTCCGTATAACGTCAGGGGCGGCCTCGACAACTCCCTCTACCCGCCCTTCGTTCAGCCGGACACGCCACTCGACGTCGTCGCCATTGAGTCCTGCCGAGTGCTTCCGCTCACCTACCTGGGCCAGGAGCGCTACAGCGGCTTCAACACCTACCGCTACACGCTGCTCAAGGACCTCCAGGAGCCCCCCAAGTGCCTGGACACCACCTACGCGTACAAGCTGTACAATGGCATGTTCGACGTCTCCAAGTGTGTGATAAGTACGTATCCTGGGGGATCCCATTTAGCCAGACCAAGTTGGGAGTCTACCGCAGTTACTAATAGTACCGATCTCCATCTCCCTCTATCTCCCCGCAGACGATGCCCCATCTGCGTTCTCGATGCCGCACTTCTACGGGAGCAGCTACAACTGGAGCGAGCACTACGAGGGATACACGCCCAACGCCGCGGATCACCAGCCCTACATACTCCTGGAGCCGATCACAGGCATACCGATCATGGAGAAGTACCGCTTCCAGTCCAACATACCCATTCCCGACCTGACCCGCTTCAGCTCGCGCCTGAAGAAGTACAGCAACATGATGTTGCCCAGCTTCTGGTACGAATTTGTAAGTATCTCCGCTGACCAGAGACTCCCCAGAGATGCTAATGCCTGACCTCTCCTCCCGCAGGAAATGGGCGAGCTGCCTACCTTCGTGCTGGCCCTGATGTGGTTCAACGTGAATGTCGTGCAGCACATGCAGCCGTACTGCATGGCCTTATTCCTGCTGCTGGCCCTGTGGAGCGCGTTGAAGGCGATCCGAGTGGCCTGCGGCGACCTGGGTTACGTGGACTTCTACCGCCAGATCTGCTGCGGTGGCACGCGGAATATAACGCTGGAGACCAAGTTCCAGCCGACCTACCAGTCAGCCCTTGCGCAACACGCCCCCGGCCAGCTCTCCGATCTGGCTGTCAAGTAGTGTCTGCTCCCGGACTAGACCCGTGTGTATATATGTGTATACAAGACTTAGGCTAGAGCTAGGCTAGAGGTGCCACTCTCTGATGCACTTATCAGTAGTTGGCCGTTACGTAATATAGCGATTAAGTTGAAAATTGAATGTGCCTCATTTCACCTTATCTGTCAGCCAGCCTTTTAGATCCCCAGCTCCCAGCTTCCAGCCAGGTCTGACTGCCCTCCACTACCCCAGCCTCTCAGCTTCCGAGCTCCTCCCTTTGTTGACAATTCGGCGGTTTGAGGTCGCGGCTCTCGTTTGATTCGCCTCGCACTGAGGCTGAGGCCTGGCAATGAAAACTTGGGCACGTACTGGCGAAGATTTATTTGTATTTTGCGTTTTTTCAATCCGTACATACATTTTTTATTGTTAGTATTTCTTGAGCCGCAGCCGCCGCTGTGTACTTTGCGGTTTGTTTACTTTATTTCGCCTTGCTCGCCTCTCCTTCCTGAACCTGAACTTGCGCATGTCGCATGATCTTTCCCCAGAGCTGGAGCTGAAGCTGAAGCTGGAGCTGATGCCCTGGCCGGCTTCAAGGTAAGCAACCCTTCCTCTCCTCCTCCCTTCCTCCCCCTCGGTGAACAGGGAGTTTTTTTCCTTTACACCTTTCCACCTTTCCACCAGAGCGGAGCACTCTCGATTTGCATAAATCGATAAGATATACCTGGTGGAGTGCCCGGAGTCGCTGGGGGCTAAGGATGCCCCAATTCGCATGTTAATCACCGGACGGTTGGGCCGAAAGTTGTTTGTATAATTGGCACGAGTGTTATGTCACAGCGCAGGTGATTTATTGACCCCTTCCTAGACCCCTGAGACCTGTGAGACCTCCCAGGTGCGGCCTCCCGAGATGCGGCCACACGATGATCCGTAGAATCGCCCGCGTCAGAGAGACAGTCGTTAAAGCGCGACCGCTCATAATTATACGAGGGTATAAAGTGTATTTTCGTATTTTTGGTTTTATGGCCACTTATTGTTGCCCCCACCAGAGCTAGCTAGAATTATCAGTGCGAACTGGGGCTGGGGCTCCATTAGCGCATTAGCGCAGAATGATGGCTCTGCTCGGGTACGAGTAAGGCTGGCCGAAAAACCCAGAGTCACGCTGCGCTGTCCACCTGGCTGGGACCGGGCCGGGGCCGGGGCTGGGGCTGGGGTAAATCCCCATGGCTCAGACCATAGCCCAGACCAGTTGGAATCGATCAGGCTGTGGCTGCACTGAAACCAAAACAAACCAAGACATACGCCCGAGCCCGAGCCCGAACCCGAGCCGAAAGAGCTTTCGAAATCTGGTTGAGTCTAGACTGGTGCGTGCGATTCCATGAGCCAGCGAGAGATAATTAAAAGGGAAATGGAAATGCATAAAAGTGATTACAACACAACGGCAACAACCACGACAAGTCGCAACAAATGCGATCGTTAAAGAGTCGGGAAAGAGTCGGAAACCGAACTCCAGGCCCGTCCCAGTCCAAACTGGCCAAAATCAACATGTAAATTTCAATTTTCACGTACGTCAATGGCTTTTCCTACGAATTCCGTACGTGAGCGAATAAACAAAACTGCGGAGGGGTGTGAGAGGAGATCTGTGAGGAGATCTGTGATATCGTAAAACTCCCATTCCGTCCAATTCCACTCCACCCTTTGAACCGCTGGCCCGCCTTTGGACTTGCCGAAATTCAGCTGAAAAAACCTTAAGTCAGTCACCGAAATCCGAGATCCGAAATCCGGTTCGGTGCCGAGGCTTCGGCAGAGCGCCCCACCGCCGCCGCCGCCCGCCTGCGAAAGCTTCGCGGGAGGCTAGAGAGCTGGGAATTGCGCTCAGTGTAAGCGCCGCTAAAGCTCCTGGTATATAAGCCAGGCGACCAGGCTAACTGCTCGCAATCCAAGCTGTGCCTTCGTACGCACCACACTTTATCGAGAGCCCAAACCCGAAAGGTCCGGAAAAGAAGTGAGTAGCAGCTGATGGTCGTGGTCAAGACGGGCTGTCAAAGCCAAAAGGAAATTGAAATCGAGTCAGGAGTCCGAATCGATTGCGTAAATCCGGAGCGAGCGTTGGCGCTGCGCCCGCTAACGGATTCGACTAGCCAGCGGAGCAGAGCATATAGAAGTCCAAAGCGGTGAAGGCGACGTGGTCGTGGAATTGGAATTGGAATTGTGAAATCTTCTTTGTAAAATATTGATACCAAACGAACAATTAGTATGCATATGCGATATATATGCCAAGGGCCATTAATAATGCATGACGACAAAGTGGGCAGCGCGCAGCGATCACCTCAGATGATTCTCCTCAACGAAGCCGAGACCGAGCGACGCCTGCCTGCCCGGCAACCATGCTAGCATCCCAGATTCTTCTCTTCGTCACCATTTCTAACTCTCGCCTCTCTCTTTGCAGCTACCCGTCAAGATGAAAGCTTCGCTAGCCATTGTGTTGTGCGTGATTGCCGGTTTGGCGGCCGCCGCTCCCGAGAAGCAGTACACCAACAAGTTCGACAACGTCAACGTGGACGAGGTGCTGGGCAACGATCGGGTCCTGAACAATTACCTCAAGTGCCTGATGGAGAAGGGCCCGTGCACGCCCGAGGGCCGAGAGCTGAAGCGCCTGCTGCCCGACGCCTTGCAGTCCGACTGCTCCAAGTGCACCGCCACCCAGCGCCGCAACTCCGAGAAGGTGATCAACTTCCTGCGCGCCAACAGGGCCGGCGAGTGGAAGCTGCTGCTGGAGAAATACGATCCCCAGGGAGTCTACAGGTCCAAGCACGACGCCGCGTCAAAGAAGCAGCACTAAGCACTAAGCACATATCGCTCCAAGCACTCATTCCACATGAACCTAATTTAAATCCGAGATCCACAGTAAAGTTCATCGTTTTTTATACCTAAATGCGGCAACGAAACTTTTATTCCAACGAAGGCGGTGGCGGGAGGCCCATCTAATATCGGATGGCTAGGATGGCTAGGACGGCGGGAGCGTGTGCTATTTTGTCTCATTGATCAGGTCAATGGCCCGGAACTGGTTGGCCACGTTGATGGTCCAGTCCGACTGCTGCCCGACGGTGAACTCCTTGACGAAGCGGTAGTTGCAGATGAACACCTTGTCCTGGTACTCGGGCAGGGTTCTGAAAGAGAGAAAGGTCAGTCGGCAATTTGGAAGAGGGGGGTTCCCCACTCACCCCATGTTCCAGGGAATCTCCTCGCCGCGCGCCCGCATTTCGGACAGGCCGCGCATAACGTGGAAGACCATGGTGATCTCGACAAAGCGCTTCTGCAGCTTGTCGTTGGCCTCGTCGAACATGATCCCCACCTGGTAGGGAAAGCTGAGGTAGATGTCGCTCTCCCTGATCTCCAGCTGCCGACGCTGGGTCATAGAGAGCTTCTGTATCACGGGTCGCAGCTCCGCGATCGCCTCGGGCGAGACCAGCTTATCCAGCGAGTCCAGGTCGCCGCCCATCATTCTTGAGGACACCACCTGCAGGGCCTGCTTGGCGCCGTAAATGAAGTCCTTCAGCTGGAACTCGCTGTCGAAGTAAGGCCGGATGATGAACTGGACGGTGATCCAATTCTTGAGACTGTTTAGCGCAGAGGGCCATACGATCTCAGGGAAGTCCATGAGCCGGGGCAGGCGGTTGGGACTCTCTCTCGTCTCCTGTTCCTTCTTATTCTGCTCTCGCGGTAGCGAGGCGAGATACCGTCTCGGGATCTCTGCCGGTTCCTGTCCCCTGAACCTGACTGTGGCACTAGGGTGGAGACGGAGCAGGGGCGCCCGGGCCATGCCCAGGCAGCGTCTGAGCGTGTGCTGCATTGCGTAAATTGCACTTTTTGCAGCGCAATTAGCTTAAAAATATTATGTTGTTATTGCAAAGCAGTGCAGTGTGACCGCCGCTGCACTATTCAAAAATGCCATATATTCGGAAAATTTAATTTAAGCCAGCCGAAGCTTTTATACCCTGCAGCTATTATCTATATTGAGTAATACTTCAGAAGTATGCCTCATTAGAGTGGTGATTTGCTGCTCTTTTTAGTTGTCGAAATGCCAGGAAAAACAAGGTCATGGAAATATGGAAGAGCTCAAAAAGATTTTTTATCAGTTTACGTTGTTTGATTTCAGAGCAAAGTTTCCCACCTTTTTCTAGTTTCTCTACCTTCTTTGAGCTTTAAACATCGATAGCAAAAAATACAAAATTTATTTCACTTCAACCTGTCAAATTGATATTTCTTTTTGTGAAATAAACTGTCCGAATGCGGGAAAAAATTTAATACGCTGCAAGCGATTATACAACTGATATATATGTTTTTACTAGCGCAATAGTTTAAAAACAATCGATTATGCCGGCTGAAGGCCTATCGATAGCGTAATCGATATTTTGACAGTTCTCGTGCTCACTTCCGCCTGTCAAATTTTTCTTTCTTTCCCAGCCACGACGAGGATTCGACAGCATGAGGTATATTTGTGTTTACTGAAATTCCGCGAAATGGGGCTCCGCAGCGCCAAAATATGTGTGGAGTGTGCGTGCAGGACGCTGTGTGTTAAGCCGAGACGCCGGATAATTCAGTCTCGCAGCGGGAATTGTGAAATAGCCAACGTTCGCCGCACACCTACGCCCGCACCCACACATCCATAGAGATTGGCACTGGCACCCAGCACGCTGCTTCTCGGATTTGCGACTAACGAATTCCCTGTCTTCCAGTTCTCTTAAACTCCAGAAGAGGCTCGCAGCCTCCGTACTGCGATGCGGCAAGAAGAAGGTCTGGTTGGACCCCAATGAGATCAACGAGATCGCCAACACAAACTCGCGTAAGTAGAGCCGCTGCTGCTGGTGCAGAGCTGTGAACTGACCTCTCCCGCGTTCCATTTGCAGGCCAGAACATTCGCAAGCTGATCAAGGATGGTCTGATCATCAAGAAGCCCGTCGTGGTCCACTCCCGCTACAGGGTGCGCAAGAATACCGAAGCGCGCCGTAAGGGACGCCACTGCGGATTCGGCAAGCGCAAGGGTACGGCGAACGCCCGTATGCCCACCAAGCTGCTGTGGATGCAGCGCCAGCGCGTGCTGCGTCGCCTGCTGAAGAAGTACCGCGACAGCAAGAAGATCGACCGGCACTTGTACCACGACCTGTACATGAAGTGCAAGGGTAATGTGTTCAAGAACAAGCGCGTCCTCATGGAGTACATCCACAAGAAGAAGGCCGAGAAGCAGCGCAGCAAGATGTTGGCTGACCAGGCCGAGGCCCGCCGACAGAAGGTGCGCGAGGCACGCAAGCGCCGCGAGGAGCGTATCGCCACCAAGAAGCAGGAGCTCATCGCCCTGCATGCCAGGGAGGACGAGATCGCTGCCAAGGCTGCCACCGCGGGTCACTAAGGAGTCCAGGCCTCGCTGGTCGGGCGGGGCAAACAATATTCATAGTACTTGTTTATCAACTGAATAAAACAAAACTTTAGTTTGGCCGAAATGATTTTGTACAGACGTGAAACGATCACCCCGCTTCTTAATGGTGCTCGTTGGATGGCAAGTTTTGCTTTTAACCCAATTTTTAATCGACCTAGTAAAGTACGCCAATTAATACCGGTTTTTAGATAGCTTTAATATCCGCACACCTGATGCTGAAAATTCTTATTGATTGGAATTTTAAAAAGTTAATGGTACGGTTTATTTTCTTCTTCGATATACTAACTTCGCTCAACGCTACAATGTAGAATTCGGTTCTATCTTCTACCATTAACCCTTTCGACCACTTGTGGGGTCGGACGAGCAAGGTTCGGAGCTTAGAATCTAACCAGCTATTCACTTTGGTTCGCTTTTCTTCTAAAAGTTTTAGTTTCATATACATATATTATTTTTAATTTGTGTATAATAAACATTTTATTTATTAGCTAAAACCCTTTATATTAAATTCAGAGAAAAGAGGTATTTACATTTCTTCAAAGAAGTTTTTTTTATCATACTTTTTTTTTACGTCTACATAGATGGGCATTGCGTCTTGAAATTATGCTCAAATACTTCTTAAACCAATATAAAAAAAAAAGAATACTTTTAGTTCTACATGGAAAAATTTGGTGAAAAGAGATAATTCAACTCCTCACTAAATTTACTATTTAGTTATTCCAAAACATGGATCACCCAACAATGAAAATTTTTAATTGTAAACCCTTAATAGAAATTCTTTCCTGCTCCAGCTGTTCCACAATCCGGAAAAGCTTTCGCGACGGTCATACTTGAAGCTTTGAGATATATATTCTTTCAGTTTGCTCGATCACTTGAAGTTTTTCAATCTATTAGAGAGCACAATGGCAGTAAGTAAGGTAATAAGAGATTCAAAATGGAGGTCCCAAGACATCATCCAGACTGTATTAAGTGAGTACATAGCCATCCCGAAGCGAGAGGGCAAAAAATATGGTGAGCACTTCGAAGCGTTATATTCTACAATATTCGGAGAATTGAGAAAAGATCCCCGGCTGGACGCCCTCATCGTGGAATTTAGTTTGGAAGGTATGTTTCCGCTGTTCACGGCTCCAGTCCATTCTCCCCGCCCAGAGGGTCTCCCTATCCCTGTTTCCTGACCCACCCTTTCCCATGAATCATGCTGCAGTAACCACTCGCCATAAATTAATAAAGCGCACAAGTGGACGATTCTAATAATCTGGCTGATAGCAATTATACTCCACAGGGCACCGAAAGGAAAAAATAAGGCAATAAAGTATACTTAACATTATTAAGGTCTCAAAAAAAAAAACATCTCTTAACGGGGTTAGATAAAAGTAGTAAAGTCTGTAAGCCATCTGAAAATTTGTATGTTTTTGGGAAAATTGTATAATTAAAGTGAGGTCCTGAACAACTAGCTCTTTTTTTTTTTTTTTTTTTTTTTTTTTTTTTTTTTAACACATATATATTATTTTTACATTAATCAACCAAATTAATGGTTATAAAATGTAGGGACTAGCAATAGTAACAAAAATAACATGGATGCATAACATGGAATGGAATTCTTTATTTGAATTCTAAAATTTTGTATTTAAGTTAAGACTTAATGATGATACAGCGGTAATTAAATAATAAACGATGATACATATTGCTTATCGACTGTCTGCCAGATTGGCAGAACCACTTTATCGTGTCCGCGCCGCGTTAAAATTTCCGTCCTTATCGCGTACCCCGACTTCCCGCCCGCGCCGTTCTCTAACCGTAAATCCGTTCAAATCGTCGCGTCGCGTTCTCCGCCCGGTACTTATCGCGTAGTTACTCGTCCTTTTTCGCAGGAAGCTCGGGAGATTTGTTAAAGATCGCGAAACCCAACGAATTCGATTTGGTGTTTAAGATGGAAATTCCGTACTCCGAAAAAATCGTCGTGACGCGAGATTCCAAAATGCCGGGAAACGTTTTACTCGATATGACAGGCGTGCTAGAAATCCTTAAGGACGATCCCCGCGCGGATCGCCAGAGCATCCTGACACTGCTCCTCTCTCTTGTGTGGAATAACTATCTCGTCGTGGACCGGCTACAGAGCTGGTTGCAAAGCCTTTTTAGTCGCGCCCTTGACCGGATCGGGAATCGCGTGGAGGTGGATGGCGTCGTCTCCCAGCTGCGGTACAAAACTTGTGGGCCGGCCCACACCATCTTCGTGGAGGGGGAACTTGAATACTCGGTAGACTTCGTGCCCGCCATCCGCCTGAGCGCCGAACAGAACGTATTAGGCGACAGCCAGCTTACCGACTTTAGGCGCGCGAACCTCTCTCACTGGGACGCCATTCCCAAGCCCCTGAAGATCACGACCTCTCAGATCTCGTTCCGATCGTCCTTCTACGAGGCCGAGAAGGCCATGCTGCGGGGCAAGAACATGACGAATTGCTTGAACGGAATCAAGCTGATCAAAAAGTTTCGCGATGTCAAGACCAATTTAAGCAACCTTAAGAGTTACTACATTAAAACTTTGTTTCTTTGGAAGATTAGGCAAGAGCCCCCTCGCTACTGGCTCCGGCCGCTTACAGTCATTTTGACCGATGTAAGTATGACAATACATCGTCAATGGATGGAGCTCGGGCCCTAAACTCTTCCATGTCTTCTTCTCAATCCTCCCCAGATGTTTGAGGAGCTCACGGAGTGTCTGCGCCAGGGCAGACTCGCCTTCTACTGGGACCCCGAGCTGAATATGCTCGATGTGCTGACGAGTGACCAGGTGACGGAGATGTACCGATGTGTCCAACGGTTCTCGGATATACTTAAAATAAATGTTTTATCTGTTCCTTCCCGCCGGACGGGCGGCTCTCCGCTCGTCGTTCTACGGGCTTTTAGTAAGTGCTGCTTCCATCTCGAGTAAGTGTTCATTGCCTTAAGTATTCCATCTCTCCTCCGCAGGCCACAAGGAGGAGAGAAGCCCGCAACGTTCTTCCAAGCGGATTGTCAAACGGAAGGACATCAAGAGACTACAGCTCCGCTATGCAAATTGAACCAAGAAAGCGTGTTGCAGACCTACAGTAAGTGCCTCCATCTCATCTAAAGGAAACTTTTCCTTAAGTAAAATCCTTCTTTTTTCCGCAGTCGCCAAGGAGGAGCAAACCCCGCACTATTAAAAAGCCACAGCTCCGCTATTAAAAATGGACCTTAGGAAACCCCTGGCTCAATGGCCAGTCTGATAAGTTGCTGGGATCAAAACTGCGTTGATCAAGCTTCCTCAAATCCAAATTTGATTTGAAAAATTGAAATTGAAAACAGGAAATGTTTAATTCAAAACTTATTAGAAATAACAACAAATATGAAAAGAAATTGAAATTGAAAACAGGAAACGTTTATTTCAAAGGATAAAAAAGGCAATCGAATATTAAAAGGATATTCAAAACTGGAATGTTTATTTAAAAAACTTTTTATTTTTGGTAACAGGAGAACAGCAAGCAGTAGAGAGGCGATTCAGGTCTATAAAAATGCCTAAAAGTATGCAATTTTTTCTGTGCATATGATGGGCAGCCCCAAAAGTATTCTTCGATCTGCTGACCTCTGTGCGCCTGGTGCTTTAAATCATGCATTTAATCAATTTGTTTCCTACTAAAACTCAAGATGGCGACCTTGTTGTTGCCTACAACAACATAATTTGTAATTTCCAAGCTCATGAAATCACCGAACATAGCCCTCTTTCCCATTTCAAGTAATAGGCGAACAGAAGTCAGTAGGGCGACGATGCGGTGATCTGTGCGCTGACGTCATCGGTACCTCTCTCTCCCCATCCGCTACTAAGAGAGAGAATAAAAGTGCACTGAGATTATGTGCCTGGTACATGAAATCATGCATTTGATAAAGATTGAAATGATGTTGTTGCCTACAACAACATTTTCCTTTCCGATTTGTTGAATATGCCATTTCAAGTCCCAGGCGAACAGAAGTCAGTAGGGCGACGATACGGTGATCTGTGCTGACGTCATCGGTACCTCTCTCTCCCCATCCGCTACTAAGAAAGAGAATAAAAGTGCACAGAGATTATCGGCCTGCTGCTGCCTTCTGTGCGCCTGGTACATGAAATCATGCATTTGATTAATTTGTGCTGAGGAACGCAAGATTGAAATGTTGTTGTTGCCTACAACAACATTTTTCTTTCCGATTTGTTGAATTTGCCATACAAATACTTCGCTCTTCTCATTTCAAGTACCAGGTGATCAGAAGTCAGTAGGGCGACGATACGGTGATCTGTGCTGACGTCATCGGTACCTCTCTCTCCCCATCCGCTACTAAGAAAGAGAATAAAAGTGCACAGAGATTATCGGCCTGCTGCTGCCTTCTGTGCGCCTGGTACATGAAATCATGCATTTGATTAATTTGTGCTGAGGAACGCAAGATTTAAATGTTGTTGTTGCCTACAACAACATTTTTCTTTCCGATTTGTTGAATTTGCCATACAAATACTTCGCTCTTCTCATTTCAAGTACCAGGTGATCAGAAGTCAGTAGGGCGACGATACGGTGATCTGTGCTGACGTCATCGGTACCTCTCTCTCCCCATCCGCTACTAAGAAAGAGAATAAAAGTTCACAGAGATTATCGGCCTGCTGCTGCCTTCTGTGCGCCTGGTACATGAAATCATGCATTTGAGGAACCCAAGATTGAAATGTTGTTGTTGCCCACAACAACATTTTCTATTCCGATTTTTTGAATTTGCCGTACTAATATTTCGCACTTCTCATTTCAAGTACCTGGCGACCATATTCTATATTCTTTTTATTTTATTTCCAGTGAGTTCCAGTGATGGAACTTTTGAAAGTTCGCGGTATTAGTTCGATAATAAATTACGTTCTTATTTCCAGCAAAGTTTCCCACTTCGTCATCCAAGTTACTCACCCTTTTCATCAGTCTGGCAGCCCCGTTTCATGAGCGTTGAGGTGTGACCAACTGTCGTTGAAGCGGAAATCCCTACCATTTGTATCGATAGGATCGACATTGACGGGTATTTTTCAGGTATTTTCAAACTATTTAAGCAACTCGCTCTCCCGAATTTTGAATAAAATCTCTCGTGGCTGCGGTGTGTCGTCGTCGGAATTAAAATTTCAAATCGGCAGCGGTCGCTCAGACTGTTTAGAATTCCTATATTTCCATATACTTTAATTGGACCGAGCTCCAACGAGCTCAGTGCGTGCATGCAAATTTTTGGCATAAAACGGCCGCGACTTCTTGGAGGCAGCGCACTTAGCAGAGCCATTCCGCCGGGGCAGCAGCTAATTCAATCCAGAAACCAAAGCCAATTCGAGTCCAACTACCTGTGACTGCAGCCAGATTTCGTAATCCCGCAAAGAACCCACCAGTCGCCAGTCCCAGCAGTCAGCGTTCACCGACGCGAGTGAAAGTGCGCGTGTGTTGGTCGCAGAAGGAAAATCTCATATCAATTATAACCTGCGGTGTCAGCAGGCAGCGAATCATCGCCACAAATACACAGCCAGCCCCAGACTCGGCCACCATGAGCGGATACACAGACCTCACCAAGCTGGAGACAAGTCGGTAAGTCCAGTTCGCTAGTTAAAGCGTTTAATTTTGATCAAAACGATGCTAAATTGGACGGGGCACACACCCCATCCCTCCCTCTCTTTCGCTGGCGTGCTCTCTTTGGCTCTCGGCTCTCTCAAACGCCAGCCAACCGCACCCCTCTTACGTTTTCTCTTTCGTTTCGTTTCATTTCGACAAAAAAAAAAAACAAGATACAAGAAATTTATCGTACGATTTTCGGCGGCCATTCAAACACGAAAGAAACAGCCAAGCCGTCCCGTCCCTCCCGTCCGCTGATATGACACAATCGGCTATATATTGTGCACCTGTGTGTGTGCTGACTGTTTGTTTGCCTAAATGCTTCGCCTAAGCCAACAACACAGGCAAAAATCACAGTCGGCGACTAACGATCTCGGATGAGGGCGATAAGGAGCGAATTTGTCGTTATCAGCCACATTACTCACCGCCAGATATCGGTTTATGCTAGCTTGTTTCATATGTGACCAATAACTATTCGTTCGGCCTCCTTGGGCCGCTAAATCTCGGAAATTCTCTGATTCACCTAGTTGACGGCGCACACACATCGCTTAGATTATTACTGGCGAGGCTTTCGAGGTGTCGCAGGTGTCGCCTTGAACGGCGAACAGCGAACGACTCGATATTCAGGTGGCCGCCAATGGCCAACAAACCAAACAAGCCCGGTTAAAGAGTAGGTAGAATATCAAATTTGCGGGCGTATCAAATATCGATTGGGCTGGAGGCGCTATGGAGGTCAGGCGGGGACACAGTTAAAGGCAGAAACACAAACCAAATATTGGTCAATTCGGTTCAAAAAACGCATATGTAGGTATGTTGTCCGTGTAGATATGTATATGCGCCATTGCCCAACATTGCAAATACGAGAAATACCACAAAACATAGCAGACAGGCGGCCAGAGCATCGTTTTCATTCATCATGCTCAGCTGGTTGCTGTTCGAGGGCGGAGGGAGAGATGCGGAGCGGGCGGAGGCGTCTCTTAATCTGTACAGTTCGCTCAGAAAACATCACGCCACACGGGGGCAAAAAAAAAGAGAAAATGCAAAGAGAGAGAGTCGAACGAAAGAGAGAGTTACGGCTACGCTTGCCACATGAGCCGAGAGCCACCCACCACCCCGTGCCCCTTGTCCGCCAGCTGCCGCTGCCGCTGAATGAAAATAATCGCCTGATTTCGGCGTTGTATGCGGTACATCACCTTTCTCCCGCTACCGCCGCCGCCTTTGCCTTTGCCTTCGCCTCCGACTCTTCTTCTTTTCGCGCATGTCGCGTGACGCTGGCAAAGCTTAGCCCAATTCTCACACAGCTGCGAGTAGGAGGGAGTGGAGCTGTGAGACGGGAGCGGCAGGCAGGTGTGCTGTAGCTGTGGTCTGGCCCTCCAATTGGCTGGCAGCTTGTGGCGTGTTATCCCAGCCGGCGGCGTTTGATTCTTGGGAGCGGGATGCGGCAAGTGGGAAGCGGCAAGCGGGATCAATAGGAAGAAAGAACTGGTGACAATGGTGACTGGTCCCTGTGTTTTCCCACATCACAAAAGGTCAATAGCAATGGTGGACACTGGCGCGTGGCCAACATTCGGGCGTCGCCTGTTTAGCCCCCTCTATGCAAGCGGATTAAAGCGGCGCAGATAATAAAATATAATTGAAAGTAAAGTGAGGCGATTAGGCGTCTAGAATTCCGTGGGACAGCAATCAGGCAATCTCCATTATGTGCCATTATGCGCCAGTGTCGAGTGTCGATTGGCGAGTGTCCGAGCGAAAATAGTTGATAAGATGGTAATTGCTATTACATTCCTACGTTCTCCCCCAGAGCCCGTGATTTCCACGATTGGAATTCAACGCCGCAATTAGCGTAATTAGTCACTTGTGGCGGGTCTCTGGGAATATCTCCGGCGACGACTACGACGTCCACGACGTCTGGCCGTGGGCTAAGAGCCTTGACACCCGTCCACCACGTAGACGCCCCTACAGGTCGCCCTCGCTCTAGTTGTGGTTCTTGATCCACATCTAGTTCTGCTTCTAGACGATGTCGGTCATCGGAGCAGGCAGCCCACGGAGCACGCGGGACTCGCGTGGCCACCCCAACCCGACCGCCCCCTTCCTTACACTTCAGCCATCGATATCTAGATTGTCTAAGTTTGTTTGCCGGGGTGCGAGTGCGGGGCGGGAGGAGGGAGGAGGGGCACCCTAGGCTAGAGGTCTTTAAATGGCGCAGTCACTAAAACTAAATTTATCAGTGCGCTCGGCGCTCTATGTTTCCTCGGTTCTGTCAGCTAGCTGCGATCACGCGGTTCTCCGCTGGCTACTGGCTACTGGCTACGACGATTCGGCTGCGCTGGCCAATCTGGGCACAATCTGGGCGCATTGAATGGGAGGGAGGCGGAGGCGGAGGTGGAGGCAATTCCAGCGATCCGCTCGTCTGGGAGCCGTCTGGCGGCGATAAGCCAAGACTGGCTCTAGACTTTGGCCGCGCCAGTTCCAGATACCAGACACCGGAGAGCACCAGCCAGCTCCCTAGCTCTGGTGAGACGCTTTCGCTCCGGGGGGTTAATGGCTGTCAATTGTTGATGTTTATGGGGCTTGACCGGGGCGATGTTACGCGATCTCGTCGTGAAATTAACGTTAATGAGACCGGCAAGGATTGTATAACGGTTATTACTTGGGATCTTGGGAGCGCCAAGCCGTTCACCTGCCCTCCGAGGGGCCAACATGGAAGCGTCCAGCACGTGGCCGGGGTTAAATTGGCTTTTGGGACCGAAATAGAAATCTTTAACAGCCACACGAGCACTGTCAGGCACAAAAGGCACCACCAACAGGTTTTCTATTTTATCCGAAATACAAAAATACAAATTCAATTTGCGACAACGACGGCGAATCGCTTATTTGCATAGAAACCAATTCATATCTATCATACGCCACGTTGGCCAGCCAGCCTGCCCGCCTGCCCGCCAGCCAGCGGCACACCCAGCGCAGAAAGAAGACTTCGGGTAGCGGAAGTCTGAACGCGGTAGACTTAACGACGCTGGAGAACGAACGGGCAGTGTCTGGTCCGGTCTGGCCTGGCGGCTTGTGATGTGGCACGGTCCCCAATCATGTGTCTATTGTCCCAAACTGGTTTCCCTATGCACACGCTCCACTGGTTTACTGTTCGCTAGCTAGTCCAAGCCCAGTCCCAAGCCAAAGCCCAAGCTCATCTTTCGATTGTTCTGCTTCTGCTTTCAGGAACTGCCTGCGCCGCATCGCCCGTCACGATGAGCAGCAGTTCTCCAAAGACAGCATCGTCAACGTGATGGAGAAGTTTGTGAAGACTGTCAACATTATGGACGACACCATACTCGTGCCATGCAGGCTCATGGATCGACAGGTTGGTAGGGCAAGCCAGATGCCCAGCCCCTAGCCGCTAGCCCCATGTGGCCCACTCAATACTCATCTCTTTCCATTCCCTTTTGCTTGTTCTCCGGCAGATCGGCGACAGCACTGACATCATCCCGGCCACCGGCAAGGACACAACCGCCAACCAGCTGACACAGAGCTCCAGCGCCCAGGGCAAGCGGGGAGCGGCGCACTCGAAGAACGTGCAAGACTTCCTCAGCGCCTCCGAGCTGTTCAATCTCTACAACATGCTCAACGCACTGAAAAAAGACCTGCTCTGGACCGCCAACCAGGAGGACGACGAGCAGCACACACAGCAGAGTGAGCAGCAGCAGCAGCAGCAGCTCAATGCCAGCCCCAATTCCACTTCGAATGGCAATCCCAGCGAGAGCAAGACTGAGTCAAGCACAAGCACAAGCACAGCCGCAGCCCCAGGCACCTCGAGCGGCATCAAGGGCCATGTGCGCCGCACCTCCACCGCCTCGATGATGTCCACCAACTCGGTGAGCAACATGAGCGACTCGGACTCGGACATCTCGCAGGAGAACGACTCGGGCCTGGAGTCGGACGGCAACAAGAGCGACCACGCGCAGAGCACCGACGGCAGCGACATCGTGGATGTCGCCAAGTCGAAGCAGGGCTCCAGTGACAAGGCCACGGAGCTGGCGCAGCGCTGCCGGAGGCACTTGAACGGTCTGTACCAGTGCCTGGAACAAATGACAGAGGCGGCCAACTACCTGACCGCCAGATACCAAAGTGATATTGGGCCCGTCTAGGACGTCCCCCTCCTATACTTCTCCTATACTCTTCTCCTATTCTTCAACCCCTAACCCTACTCCTACAACCTTCATACCATAGTCGCGGGCGGGTCTTTACTCTCATTAGTATCAAGTATCTAGTAAACCAAGTGTGAGGTCTTTCTTTAACTGTATTTCCGTAACTGTAAACTGTAACTGTAACGCTACTGTATCCGTATCCGTATCCGTATCTGTATCGTATCTACTATGTATATGACTATTATATATGTAACTCGAGGGGGTGCTAAGTAAGACAGATGAGGATCGATTGTACAAAGGTATAACTGAGGAGGACGACGATGATGACGATGGTAGTTTAGTGGATAGTGGATAGTGGATAAAGCAGCCTAAGCCGAAAGCAACAAATTACGAAATTCGAGAAATGCTCTATTGCATTGTTTAAATTGGTAGCCCTTCGTTCAGTCTCTCTTATGGGTTTTAAGGGGAATCGAAATGAAAATCAAATCACCAAGTCCCTCGTATATATTGATTATTGGATAGAAAGCTAGCTATGGGAACTGCAAACTGCAAACTGCAAACTGCAAAGAAGCAACAACACTAAAGCAAACACACTGTTCAACAAGTACAAGAAATCTAATTTCTAACTAAATTACGAATACGAACACACACACACACGCAAGGGGAGTGGGGGTCGGCAACGGTATGGGGCGACGGGAGGATCAGGCGCCGCCCCCACTCCGCCTTTAGGCCGTAATGCAAAATTTATATATATTCCACAATTGTTATTGTAATTGTTTAAGCCAACTATTTGTGCCGTTACGTTTCGTTTGATTTCCTCCAGCGACCCTCGGTGGCAGGATCCCCGGCACGGAAAGGCGGCAGATCCAGATCCCGCTGACAGTCAACCTGTGTCCGGGGGATCCCACCGCGTGTCGCTGGATCGGCGGCGAAGACCGCAAAGCAGAGCAAACTGTAAATTACTAACGTTAATAGCGCTTGTGCAAGAGCTAAAAGAGAATTATTTATACACAATAAATAAATTTTACTTAGAAAATACATGCATGTATATATTCCACCTGCTCGTGTTTCTTCTCTGTCCGGCTGTCCGGCTTTTGGGGCTTGGCAACGATAAAGAAAGTGCCAACGGAGCTGAATTTTCGACTCGGGGCTCGTGCGATGGGTACAAAGGCCAGTTGCTGGCTCGGCCAGAGCGGTTGAAAGGTGGCTATGGCAATGGCCATTGTAAATGCGCTATATAGATTACAGTGGAGACCCGCTGAACTGAACTGAGGATGCAAGAGATGTCATAAAACCTTATTGGCCTGCCCCTTTATTTATCGAGAGGCCTGCCCACGGATGTACCTATCTTGTTTTCAATAAAGCAGTCTTGAAACGTACGCAAGGTAATCTAATCTCTTCTAGATAAACACTTCGATTCCTGCACCTTGCCAGCCGGATACTCTCTACTATCTCACTGGGCAGACAAACAAAGAATTGACGTACTTGGATAAAATTATATTAATGGTATCAGATCAATATTTTCCTTCGTTTGCCATATCTTAGATGCCAACTGAAACTGAAACTTTCCCCATAAATCCAGGTCGGAAACTGCCCTATCTTATCGCGCTTTCCGGCCTGTTAATTTGGGCAAACGCGTGCCACCGCATCTGGAGAGTCACTGGTTTTATTCCTCTGCTGATTTCGATTAGGAATAACCGCAGGGGAGAGGCACAGTCAGGGGAATCTTTCCCCACGCCGGACAAGGGCTGTGAGTGAGGCCACCTTATCGCCAGATAGTGTATGCTTAAGACCTGGAGGAGTGCTGCAATTACAAAATAATTCCCCGCCTGCGCCGATTCATAGCCCATGTCCGTGAACAACTATCGATCATGCGACTGACTCATGGCGATATCTATTCCCTGCCCAAGTTCAGGGTGGTGGCATAAGGCTCTTCAGCTCTTCAGCTCTTGGACTCGTGGCTACTTGCCACAGTATTATGTCTTAGGGGCTTGGGAGCTGCGATGGGGTAATCGGTTACGGGCGATGGGGTAATCTGCTTTTAGAATGTCAGGCCATTCGGGTAAGTATGTATCTGGGCCAAGTCAATTGTGCTTTCCGCCGCGGCCACTTGAGCTGCTAGTCAGTGTTTATTTCTGTTTCTATTTTGGCTATTTGTGCTCTTGGACGTGGCCTTATCTTGGCGGTGACGACGAGAATCGCGAGCACTCCGAGTGGAAGCCATGAACTTGTTTCGTGCTTATCGGCAGACTCCACTTGAGCGGTTTCCAGGGTCTTCCTTCTGCGCCATGGCCCACTGTCGTGCATCCGAGGGTCCGGCTGGGATTTCTCGGACTTCTGGGGGTTCCTCGCTCTTCTCAATCTCCGGCAATCAATTAGCGCCCTGCTAAGGCTTCCGCATCGCGGGCGGGGATGGGGCTGGTGAATCAAGTCGATTGCGAACTGCGCCAGTCTTAGCTTCAGTCTCAGTATATTTTTCGTACATTTGTTTTGGCCCGGTGGATTGGCTGAGATTTGGCTGCTGTGAGCCACAAAAAAAACTTGTTTACGGTTCTAGCTCGCTTTCGGCTCTCGGCTTCCGCTTGTTGTTGGCGCTCGCCTTAACCCCGGACAGAGGCGGCGATAGACGGAAGTATCATAACTCAGCGAAGATCGATACTCTAACACCGCCGCCACTCGCCCATTGTGTGCTTCCGTTTATTGACCCCACCTGAACCTTGGGCAGAAGAAGAGGAATCTGAATCCGAGCCCGAGCCCAAGTGGCGGTCGCCGGAATTAGCATAACCCAAGCGGATCGATCGCACCAGCTCCGAGATCAAAAGAAAGTCGCTGTCGTCGGCGTGAGTCAGCGGTTTGGGCCCTCTGTAACTGGTCAAGCGCTGCCGTGCTGTCCAAGGTCCGACTTCTCCAAACTCCGAGCTCCAAGTTCCAAGTTCCAAGCTCCAAGCTCCAAAGCCTCAATCTTCAAGGCCTCCGCTGCGGTTCTGCAGCATTGAGCTGCAGCAGCAGAAGCCAAAGAAGCCGCCAAGTCGGAATCAAATTCTATCACGTGCCGCTGCCGCGATCCGAAAATAACTCGGCGGCATGCAAATCAAAACGAGAAATTAATTAATAACGGCACTCGGAGCAGCTCCAGCTCCAGCTTCAGCTTCAGCTCAGAGATTAGCATGTGGGGAGGGGGTCCGAAAATATCGAGAAACACTTCCGTTTGACCCCAGCAGCTCGAAAAATCACAGGCGGAAGCCGAGGCGAACCTAATCGAACTCGGAGTTCGACTAGAAGCGCATAGTTTCCGTTAGGGCCGCCACCTCTCCCCCAGTAACCGACTTCCTGGTTCCAGTTGCACACCATTCGCGGACGCTCTGATCGACGCTGTCCGTCCGATTTGGATTGAGTTCTGGGACCAAATCGGGGCCCGTTAATTCCGCATTATGCTGGACAATTACGGCCCATCTGTGATGCCTGCGATGTGCGGCGATAGATGGAACAGAGCCAGCCAGCCCGACAGCCAGCCAGCGCAAACAGCTCACAAGCGATACCTCACGATTTCGCGGGCGAGCGGGGAGCGGTCCGTGTTGGCGGCCAGCTCGGCGACGCGTCGGTTCATGGCTAGCAGCCACTGGTACAAAGTCCAAAAACTCGAAATTCCACACTCACACACACTCGGGGCCGGAGACGGAGCCGAGAGCTTGAGCACATTACACGCAGCGCTAAATCATGCCAAAAGAGATTCATTCACGAACATTCTGCGGCGGTAGGTCCCCTCCGGCTGTCCGGGATGCAGCCAGGCTTGCGACAACCTCTCGGCTCCAGTAAGCGCTAATTGAGCACCCTCCAAGTTAATTAGCTTGGCCCACTCCAAGCTCCACACACCTGTAAAAGGGGAGCACACACACGCACTCCCCGAAAGGTGGGCCAAGTTCAGAGAGCTGCTGTGACGTCGGCGGGAGGCTTTCCAAAACAGCCACTTCCACTGATTCAGAGCCACTGGTTCGTGAGCGATGGTACACCGAAAGAAACGGGAGATTCCAGTTGAGACTGCCATATTTTGTTGGTAATCAAGGTCAATATGTCTCTTTACAAGATCTTTAAGGGATGGACACTGTGATTCTATCGCAGTCAAAAGATATAGCTGATCTTCAAGCAAACGTACATATATGTATGTTTACAATGTCGTTTGCGAAAGTTTCAAGTCAAAAGCTTTTAAGAAGAGCCAGTAACTGGCCATTACTTGGCTAGATCGACTCGCCTGGTGATGTTAATCAATATTAAATTATAAACTATACATCTTATGGCATTACCATCCTTTAATCAAAATTACAATACAAAGTTTATTCTAATTAAATTAAATCATTATAATAAAAAACAGTTTATATTTAATGCGCAATATGATCGCCTTTATTTGTTATTGTGTACAAGAAACGGGTTCTTGGTGCTCTGTGGGGAGTTCTGACTGTTCTGTGGCCGCAGCAATGTGAAGCGGCTACCGTTGGGTGACCAACAGGCAACTGTGACCTGTTTAGGCGGAAGAAGCAGACGAAGGGCAGAAGGGCGTCCGCTCCCCTGATTCGGATTCCCCCGGTCGGATGCTGAGCCATCAGAACCGGACAATCAGCTACGCATCAGACTGAGCCAATTTTTGCACACTGCCGCATGACGGAGCTGTTTTCCTTTGTCAACTCAGAACTGCTTGCCCCGCTCGGAGGGAGAGGCGTCAATTGGTTTGGTATTGCGCATATTTTGGCCGCGTTGCGAAACTCTGGAGAAGTGGCTGACGCAACATTGAGAACTGGCCAAGAGGAACGAGCGAAAAGAGATGCATTTGGCGCAAAGCGTTCCGAAGAGATCACTCATACGCCCGGTGTGCGGCGGTGTGTGCGTGCTTACAGGCTTACAAGAAGAGGAGGCAAAAGCTCACACATTGAAGCGAGTCATTGGACTAGTTTCATAACTGCCAAAACAACAACGTGCCTCCACACTCCCTCCTTGCCCCGCCTCCTCCCGCACCTGCCCGTCGCCGTCACCTGTTTAGCGCTGAGCGCAAGCGCAGCCGCAGTTCGGCTCGCCACGACTCGGATTCGGTTTCGGTTTCTACTTCGGACGCGGGCTCGGTCCGGGCTCAGGTGAATCTGAATGCCACACACCTGGGCATGACCTTCATGGCTAAAAACAGCGACTGCGCTGCTCGCTGCCACGACGGCGGCGACTGCGACAGAGGACAGAGACTGCGGCGGGCCAACACTAAAGTAACATTTTATGGCTAAAAAGCCAGCCAGCCGACAACAACAAGAATCTCGATAATAATAACAATAATCGACAAAGACGTTAAAAAGCAACAACAACGGACAACATGACGGCTAACAAAAACGACAACAAGCCCGCCCCTGTCCCGCTCCATCTTCCGCCACTGCCAAAAGTGCCAAAGCTTTCGAGATGAGATCGAAAGCTAAACTGCAGCCTGAGCTCGCCCCGGAGTCTCATTCGCCACGTCGCAGTGGGCAATACCCTATCCGGAAATTCCTTTCATTCCCCAAAAGAAGCTGCAGATATGTGTAAAAACCTCAGCTATTTCTGCAACTCTGTCATATTTCTGAAAACATTTCAACGCTTAAAAAGGTATTTCTTATTTTTTGAGTTTTTTGCTTTATTATTTCTTGTGTTTGTCGACTGAAATATTCCAAATATTCTGTGAAACAAAAACAAACCCCAGTGGGAACTTCCAGCTTGGGGACCGGCCCCTGCTCTCGGCCAGCATTCCGCCTCCTGCCGCCAGTGGCCACATTGTGGAACCCGAACCAGTTTTGGCCATGTAGGACGAGCGGCCGTGCCTCCTTCACTGAGCCACCAGCAACCATTTTGCGGCCAGGTTTTGGAGCCCACTTAATGTTGATTTGATGTTCAAAGCGTGGCCTGGCCAATTGGTATTCCGCCGGGCGGTTTCCTCGCCTGGCCCGCTCCCGTGTCCCCCATTTGCATAATTAGCATCGGCCGACGGCGGGCAGAGCAGCTGCGACGGCGATGGCGACGGAGAAGTAGCAAGTCCATGATCTGTCTGCTAATTTTCCATTGTTGATGCTTTTCTGGGGATTTTTAGAACACTGCCTAGCCTGGGCTGGTCCGAGGTTTATTTTTACCCCCAGCCTCAGACACAATAATGAGCGAGATGACAAGAAACTGGGATCAGCGGCGTCTCTGGAAATTCCACAATGACTGGCAGGCCTGAGCCTGAAAAACCCAATCAAGATCAAGCGGGCACTTCAAAATATTGGTCCTTTATTGACGTCTTAAGTACATGGGTTCGGTAATTATATATGCCGTGATAGGATAATGGGTTCACAACAACAACGAATATCACTCATACCACGCGTGGTACTGGGATCTTGTGCAGTCTCTCCTAGGTTGCGGTGTGTAAAATGGTAAGTCGTCGTATCAAAAGCTCGTTGGATTGTCTTAAGGTCGCTGCTTCAAGTCGGAAAACCAATTGAGTATGTGGAATCTAGGGCGCATAAATTATCCGGAGTGGGCTGGAAGGGAACTACGCATTAGCGGGCGATCGAGTTCGCCTTCTTGGTTCCGATCCGCGGCGTGCGTCTTTCGCGACAGCGGTCACTGCTCGTGTGCCCCGCGTTCGATGTCCAAGTGTCGCGTCGCGGGTGAAACTAATTAAGTAAATTTAACACGGCTTACCGGGGCACTCCACTCCTCCGGCACCTCGGCTCCCCGGCTACTCCGCTCTAATGGCAGGCACTAGTACGCAAGTACGTAAGCGAAAACGAAAACTAATTGCAATTTCAATTTCAATGGAACACAAGTGGGCAAAGCTACAAAGGTACACACACTCGTGTGTGTTATAAACAAAACAATAACTGTTTAGTACGGATATGGCAACTAATATACTTACTACTCGGCCAATGGCTTGACTTGGTCTTGGGGTTTTCATTAAGTTTATTATCACGTTACAGTATTGACTTAGATTATGTATGTATGCTTTGTGTAGGTTCTATAGCGTCTATATGCATATTAATCGGGATAACAAACACAGTACATAATTCGTAATTCATAATTCATAATGGTCGGTTAATCCAAATTACAACCAATTACAACCCCGGATGGGAAATCATTATAAACTTGCCAATACAACCAGCTTGCCAGCTTCAACACAATCGATCTTCATTTACTTAACTAAGGAAACAGATCAGCGGAACAATGTCTTTTTCTCCATTAAACTACATTCAAACAATTTGGCTAAACAATTTCAGATTGGAGGGATAATATGCCTTACTTAGGGGACTATACTCCGAATACTTTGCGATAATGCTGATGATTAAGTGTGAGTTCTCTAAGTGTGCGCGTAGATATGCATCGAAAGGGGGGAGTTTCGACGAGTAACTAAGGAGTATTACCAGAATTGACTAAGAGCAACGTATTCGGGCTAGGGTTGGATATAGTATGTTGAGATAGTTACGCTGGACGGGCCGGGGCGTCGGTGTTCTAAACACATTCTCCGCCCGGCACATCCATTCTAAGTGAGAAACTCAAGTTTGTAGTATATAGGATATGGTAAACAAATAAAGGAAACTAAAAAAGGTCTCTAAATGGTTATGAGTATATCTTCTGATATGCTATAAATAGGGTCTACCATATATCAAGGAACTAAAACGTGAAATGAACACAAAAACTTCGTTACAATATTAAAACAAACATCAAACAATTCGCTACAAATTCTACAGATACGGATACAGATACTGGATATTAATAATAACTTTCTGCACCAGTCCATAGTTCCTATTACGGCTGCCATTAATGTAAATAGTCGTCTCTCTTATCAGCTAGAAAGTTATTGCGCTCAGTTTCCGTGTCTAGTCTGAGGGATTCGGTTGGACATGTGTTAGCTTAGTTACGGTCTAGATTATGCATGATGGTTACGTGTGGTGATGATGATCTTAGTAGTAGTCCCTAGTAGTCAGTTCACTCAGTTCTATTCACCATTCAGGCCACTCAGCTGGTGGCTCTGGTGCTCCAGGCTCCGCTTCAGATCCACAATGGTGTTCAGTAGGAGCTGCTGCTTGCGAATGCCTTTGCCCTTGGCCTCGTCCAGGGTCACGTCCTGCATGGAGCTTTTCGCCGACACAGACGCCGAGAGCTTGAGTTGCGAACGCTCCGCCGACTTGCCGCGTCCGTTTGCTTCTGTAATTTCTATGGTTAGAGGGAGGATCAAAGCCATCATTCCCCCTTTCATTCACTTACCCAACTCCAAGTCAAAGTTCTTCTTGATTCGCTCGAAGGAGGAGCTTCCCTTGTACACCTTGCGCTTCAGCGGCTCGCTGTGCGGGCAATAGAAGTTGTTGTTGATCAGGGACTCTGCCTGCAACTGGCTCTGTGTCTGTGTTTGGGCCTCCAGCTTTTTCGGCTTCTCCGGCTGCTGCAAGTAGTTGTGGTTGCCCAGATCCTCCACAGCCACACAGCACTCCATCTCCGAGTCGCTGCCGTTGAAGCTGATCACCGTGGTTGTGGTGGTCGATGTCACCGTCATGGAGCGCCGCTTGCCCTTGGGACTCTCCTGGAGGCGCCTCCCATTCAGCTGCAGCTGAGGCGAGAGCGGAGCCGTCACCTTGCGCGGCGGCAGCTCTGGCGGAGCATTCTGGTTCATGAAGTTGGTGAGGTGTGTCTTGCGCGGACTGCAGCGGCCCAGCTTGGGGCTGTTGGGGGGCGAGGCGGCAGCAGAAGTCTCAAACTTCAGCATCTCGATGCGCTTATTGATCGCGGCGGCCAGCTCATGCTCCAGCGGAGGGCTGTTCGGGGGCGGAGCCTGCTTCTTCGAGTCCACCTCGCTGTGCTTGAGCATCTCCACGCGCTTGTTGGCCAAGGGATTCAAGCGCCTCGGACTGGCGACGGGCGTGTCCCTGGGAATGCTAGAAATAAGGCATTAGTTGAGGGTCTTCTCCAAGGAAAAGTCCTACCTCTGCAAGCTGTTCTTCATGGACTCCAGCAGGGACTCTGCCTCCATGATGAGCTGCTTGTACTTCATATCGGCCTCCAGGTCGGCTTTGAGGAGAGCCTTCTCGCTCTCTGCGATGGTGAGTGAGTTCTTCTCGTTGACACTGCCAAAGATCAGCGAATTGGAGCGATTCGACAGGGGCGAAGTCTTGTAAATCCTGCGAATCAAATAGCTTACGTATAAGAGTATGTTTTCGGAGAAGGGACAGGGCTTTCTCTTACCTCTCCCTGGGACCCAGTAGATTACGACGCAAGCAGACGGGTGTGCCACCCACACTGCGAGTTCCACGAGGCTCACGCAGGGGCGAGAAGGGCAGCTTCTCGCGGTTCTCGCAGCTCTTCTTGCGCGTCTTCAGGAACCTCTTGCGTCGTCGCTGCTGGGCGCCCTCGGCCGTCTCCTGACCGCTCTTGCGCCGCGAGCGGGTTGAGGCCTTCCGCTTCAGCACGGGGCTGATGGGTTGGTTGGAGTAGTAGTGGCAGCTGCCCAGATTGCGTACCAGATCCTGCCGATCGAGCACCACCTCCTGCATGGATGAGGTGTCTATAAAGTCAATGTCCAGCAGCTCGTCCGTATCGCACTCATCGCCCGCATCCTGTCCAGTGTCCAGTTCCGAGGCACAACAGTCGGTGGGATCCGAGTCACTGCTGCAGGGGGAGTGGAGAATAAGTGGAAAGTGAGCAAGCTACTCGAGTTGGCCTCACCTGAGTATGTCAGTCTCCTTCTCGTAGATGTAGCTCTCGTCAAACTTCCCAATCATCTCGTTGAGGGTGGCCTCGTCGTCGCTGAGCACAAAGGAAGTGGTGGTGGCCCCGGTTCCGCCACCAGCTGCCACAGGAGCCGAAGTTGTTGTCGTCTCCACTTGCTCCAAGTGGCGTCGCTTTATGGTGTGTGGGGCATGCAGATTTTCCACTTCAGTCGACGACGAAGAGCCCTCGGACTCGTAAGCGACTCCTGTTCCAGGTGCAACACCACCAGCTCCACCCCCACCGCCAACGGTGTCCGCACCCACTCTGGGCGACTTGCTGGGAGTGCCCCTGCCGTTGGGGGTGGCTTTGTTTGCCGCCGGAACTTCCAGCTCATTGCTCGACTTAATGCCCGACGAGGTGGTGGAGGTGGTGCTGGTGGCATCCAGCTCCGTGCGCACGGTGGCAGGGCCAGACGAGGCTGGCAAGTGCTCGCCCGTGTTGTACCAGGGATTGGTCCTTATGCGACAGCGCTGTCGCGGCGAGGGAGCTGCAATAGAGGGGCGAACAGGAGAAGCAAACAGAAGTGGGGCGTTACTCCAGTCAAGTCGGGACTCGAAATGGGGTTAATTGCTCAGTTGCTGGGCCCACGCCCACCCTCAACTCACATTCGAAGAGCTTCGGCTGCTGACGAAGGGCCAGCGGACTGGGCGAGGACTCCAGGCCGAAGTTGCTCTTAGGCAGCGGATCCATGGGCGACATCTCCTCGATGCGGTTCAGGCCGAACTTGTAGCGCTGCGCCTCGATGGCCAGCGAGTTGACGCTCTTGGGGAAGTAGTGGGTGCCCGAGCGCATGTTGATGTAGTACTCCGGCGGGTTGTAGTTGCTGGCCGCGCACGGAGAGGTGCCGTCGGTGGAGTAGCCCGTGGAGTAGGCGCTCTCCGGCGAGGGCAGGCTGTGGGGCCGTGGTCCTGGCATGAAATTGCTGCGCTGGACTCCCCGTGGAGTTCGCATACGCGAGCCGGCGGGCGGAGCGGGTGGTATAGGTGGCGTACTGGTCAGGTTGTCCAGAGACTCGCTGCCCAGCTGAGCCGGCGCCAGTTTGGAGGGAAGCAGGCGCCCATAACGCACATGGTTGCTGCTCTGCCTGACTGGCTCCTCCTCATAGATGAGACGCATGGCGCTCAGGTTCTCGGACTGTGGCCGCTGGTGACCCGCCATGGGTGCCGGGGGGCGGAGCAGCAGGGCACCCACCTCCTCGTACTCCACCTCTTCCTCGGGTGGCATGTGGTATTCCCCATTGGAGGGCTCCTCCCTGAAGGTGGCCTGCCTTCCGGATGAGGGCTCCTTGGAGCCCGTGGACCAGGACAAGGATGATATGGACGACGAGGAGCAGTTCACCCGGACGGGCGACTTCTCGGCGCCAAAGTTGTCCTTGCCGATCGGCACGCTCAAGTGGTGCGATGGCTGCTGCAGCTGCTGGTGCGCCTGGTAGCAGTGCGGGGCGTACAGCAGGTTGTCCGACTTGGGCGAAGTGATGGCGAAGGAGTCGTCGTCCGGGGATTGCCAGCCGTAGCGACGACTGGGCGGCTGTGGAATCAAAAGGATCAGAGTATGTAGATACTATAATGGACTCCCGCTTACGTGGCATTGAATGGGCGACACTTCGCGCCGCCGCACCGGACTGGCGATGCTGTGGCTGCCGCTGCTGGTCAGCACCGGACTGGTGAGGTTGCTTCCTTGTGGCGGCAGGGTGCCCGCCTTCTTTCCGTTCCCGTGGCCGGAACTGGAGCTGCCCGCCTCGGCGGCGGCCTGCTTGTGCTTGTTGCCCTTTTTGCGGGGACGCACGATGTGCGTCTCCATCCAGGAGCGCAGCTTGGACCCGAACATCGTACTATCCGGTAGTCTTAGGCGAATTGGACGGATTCTGGTTGCTGGCGTAACTGAAAAGAGATAGAGGGGAGGATAGAGGCCATTAAAGCTAGATGGCAAATGCAATTCGCTGCAACAATGGGCCAAAAGCGGACTCCTGGGACCACTTTGCGCTGATAAGGAAATCCATTTAATCCGGCACAAAAGCAGGGTCACATTTTCTATAGTTTCCGTGCTGTGCCTGTGTGCGAGAGTGGGTGTGGGGGTGTGTAGGCATTTTATGCGAAATTACCTTATTCGCAAATGCGGCCGACGTTGTCTGCCGCCTCATAATATCCTTTACGCCTCCTTTTATTGTGCGAGCGAGATGAAAGGCGGACCCAACGGTAAGCTTCTACGCGCGCACACACACGGACACGAACACGGACGCAAACTTCCTGGGTCTGTGTTTGTTTGTTTTTTGTTGACGGTTATTTTTTGCCGTTCAGTTCAGGCCGAGTACCGACGCACCCGAGTTGGGGGTTGTTTGTAAGCCAACGATGGATGCTTGCTCAAGGACTCCACTCCCGCCCCCAAGCGAACTCAAGCTGTGCGGTGAAGTAACTGTATGTGTATGCGTGTGGGAGTGGGTCTTTGCCTGTGTGGGTTGTCTGTGTGCGTCTCGTCCTCGGTTGTAAATCCCACGTAACTGTAAATTTTATGTCCAGCTATTTTCCCTTTTCGGCTGCAGACTCAAATGCTTTACGATATTTTGGCACTTTGCGAATATTGTTATTGTTGATTGGCAATAGTCGAACTTCGATTCGATTTGTGTTTCATGCAAATTATTCGGAAATGTTCTCGGCAAATTAAAAGGAAAAAAGCAGAGAAGTTTTCGGGGGAAGAACGGCAAGTCCCGTTAGTTCTGGGTACTGCTACGTCGTAATGTTACGTTTCACTCGGTTTTTTAACTTTTTATTGTTGGTTGTATTGTATTTTTGTGTATTGGTATGCGATGTATCAACTTTTCGGTGGTTGCGAGAAAAGCGTGCGGCAGAATTCAACTAATGATGCGCGGACCGGCGCGAAAAGAAAGCGTCCACCGCCGTCGAAGGAAAAAAAGCCAATGACGGAATGCGCAGTTTCGGGGATTCCGACGAAGTGCAAACGGGCCGTTACGAATTCAAAATTATGCGCCGATGCAGAGTCCTTGGATAATTTGCCTTGATAGCTATTGTGGAGTAAGTTTTCCACTTAAAACCGCGAGTTTAAGGCGTTCAGCCTAAAAGTAAACAATTTATTCGTTAATTTAAGTTTTCCACGCGCCGTTGTGCAGCACTGCGCGCAAAGAGCCGCTGTCACGCAGTTGTGAGAGCCAGCTGACTTCTAGCGCTAGCCAACACTGCATATTAAAATTTATCGTTGGAAAACATGCGCTGCTACTACGAGGAGCTCGGACTCCAAAGGGACGCCAACGATGGCGACATCAAGACCGCCTACCGCAAGCTGGCGCTCCGCTGGCATCCCGACAAGAATCCCGACAGCCTGAAGGAGGCCAAGGAGCGGTTTCTGTTGATTCAGCAGGCTTACGAGGTTCTATCAGATCCGGCGGAGCGCTCCTGGTACGACAACCACCGTGAGCAGATACTGCGCGGGAAGAACTCGGAGTACGCGGAGAACTGCCTGGACGTGTTCCAGTACTTCACCAGCACGTGTTACAAGGGCTTCGCTGACGACGCTCAGGGCTTCTACAGCGTCTACCGCGACGTCTTTGTCCAGATCGCCTTGGAGGACATCGAGTTCATGGACGGCGATGACCAGATGGGTCTGGCGCCCGAGTTCGGCATCGCGGATAGCAGTTACGAAGAGGTGGTGGGTCCGTTCTACGCCTTCTGGCAGGCCTACAGCACCAAGAAGACCTACGAGTGGCTCTGCCCCTACGACGTGCGCGAGATCAAGGAGCGTTTCATCCTGCGAAAGGTGGAGAAGGAGATGAAGAAGATCGTCCAGGCGGCCCGGAAGGACCGAAATGAGGAGGTAATTATCTGTATTTAATTAGACCCCTCTTTCTTAGTTTTTTGACCTTCCTTTCGCTCTCCCTTTAGGTGCGGAACCTGGTGAACTTTGTGCGCAAGCGGGATCGCCGAGTGCAGGCTTACAGGCGCGTGCTGGAGGAGCGGGCCGAGGCCAACCGCCTGAAGCAGGAGGAGAAGCGCAGGGAGCAGCTGCGAAAGCGGCAGGAGGAGCTGGCGGCCGTCAGGGAGAACAAGGTCGTCAACGAGCAGTACGAAGAGCAGCTGAAGCAGCTGGCGCAGCAGTATGGCAGTGATTCGGATGAGTACACGGACGATGAGGACGAAGACGATGAAGGCGACGAGGTTTCGGGGGACGAAAGCGATGCGGGCGCCGAGGAACTGGAAGTGGAGTATGTGGACGATCTCTACTGCGTGGCGTGCAACAAGACATTCAAAAACGCCAAGGCGCGGGCCAATCATGAGGAGAGCAAGAAGCATCGGGAAAATGTAGAGCGGCTGCGCCAGGAGATGGAGGCCGAGGAGGAGGCCTTCAACGCCGACGCCTCCCACGAAGATAGCTTAAACGGAGTAGAGGGAGCTTTGGATGATGTGCAAATCACTGACGACCACCTATCCGGCGACGAGGCACTCAGCGAAGAGGAATCTGCGCAGACCAAGCGCAGCAAAAAGAACAAAAAGTCGAAGAAAGCGGCTGCCAAGCAAGTGGAAGAGGAAGGCAGCGATGGTCCAGACGAGCCCATTGACCCGAAGGCCACGACGAAGAGCGAATCAGAAGACGACGACTGGAGCAGGGGCAAAAAGGCGGCCAAGAAGAGCAAAAGCAAAAAGACAGCGTCAACGAACAAGGCGAAACCCGCAGAGCAAGGAGCTCCAGAATCAGCAACCAAGGAGACCAGGGCGTCACCTGCGACCGCTGCCAAGAGCGGGGACGAGGATCTCGATGCGACAACGCCCCAGCACACCTGCGTCACCTGCCGGCTCGTCTTCGACTCGAAGAACAAGCTGTTTGCGCACCTGAAGAAGACGAATCACGGCGTATACATACCCAAGGCCAAGCCAGATGTCGAGGGCAAGCCTCCCGGCAAGGCCAAGGGCAGGCGCAACAAGTAGACCCGGAGGGGAAGCCAGCCTTGTATCCATACTGTAGAAAAGTTAGGCGTTTATTTATGCTAAAGTTAAAGTTAATTCGTGAATGAAGTTAAGTATGCTCGCTCTAAGCCAGAGATTGTGGTTCTTTTTTCCGGATGCAGCTACGGAATGCAGACCAGCTTGCTGCCGGACTCCACGCTCCGGCGGACGCGGGACCGCATGTTGGAAGACTCCGCCTTCAGGCTCAGGCCGGCGGCCGCGAATGTGAGCAGCACCCCGATGACTGCGCAGTAGAAGGAGATTCCTGTGGCGAGGGATGAAGATTAGCGATCGTTGGCAAGAAATTGTACTCTTTTACCTATGCTGCAATCGGCGGGATAAAAGGGTTCCGCCTCCGGGCCGCACAGGCGTTGGACCCGAACCGCCCGCCAGCCCAACGGATGCAGGAAGAGGGCCAGCATCACGCTTATTCCTGGAATAAGAGTATTACGTCATTACGTTGGAGCTGGGGGCCGGAGCACTTGACTTCTCACCTGACACCACCTGGGCGCAGGCGGTCATGTTGTGGATGCTCTTGCCGCACGCCGACTGGCGGCAGCAGGTGAGCAGGGTCAGCAGCACCGTGACCGATAGCAGGGTGAATCCCAGCGAGACGAAGAACATGGCCGCCTTCCATTCGCCGGGGTAGACGCTGCTGTCCGTGGCCAGTCCATCCAAATCGAAGCGGCCGCAGTGGAAGCCCCCATCCTGCACCACCTTGCACCGCGTGTAGATGCCCACCGATGACTGGCGCCTGGGATAGGCCGCTTGGGCGGGGCCGAGCAGCCACTTGGGCGTGACCAGGGCCACGGCGAAGAGCATGTCGGCCACCAGGCTGCAGAGGAACCACACCAGGCTGGCGCTCGTGATGATAACGTAGCACATTTCGGAAGCTTCGAGTCGGGGATTTCAGCGGAGTTCACAGATCGACGCGACGTCAGCACTGGCCGGATAGATAATAGACTCTAAGCGTTCAGCTCGCTCGTCTGAGCACGCACATCCCACACCCACCCACAGCTATGGCTCCGCAACCGCGTCACCCACCACCGCCAGTCGCCACCACCAGCAGCGCTGGGGCCAGAACTTCCTCCCAGCTGACCAGCCCGAAATGGAATTGTTTATTTTATGCTTTCGTCGTTCGCCGTTCGCTGTTATGCGCTCGCCTTTTGCGTCTGTTGTCTGTTTTATGTTATTCACCCCGCACACACGCTCACTGGCGGAGGAGGGAGTGGGGCTGGGCTGGGGCTGAAGATGGGCTATGGGGGAGGGCAGTCCGGGGCCAGCGGTCGCGTCAAGTACTCAATTTGTAGTTGCAATCGAAGCGGAGAAAGAAAGAAAGAAAGAGCGAATGAAAGAACTCTGCCTCGATGGCGTTTTCGCTAATCCCCCAAGCGGCGGCGGCTATTTGGCAACTTTGTGCCACACTCTGGACTTCCGTTCGCGCAGGCGTCGCCTATTCCGTTGCCGTTGCTGCTCCACTGCGTCATCGCTCGCCGACACCAACCGACTGAATGAATGGGGCGCATTAAAGCCAGCTGCAGTCCCGGTCCCAGACAGAGACGAAGACGGCGACGGAGCCAGGCCCCAATTGCAGCACTGCGAGAAATGCTCATCGAAAGAATTGATTTGTGATCAAAGAGCATTGATCCCCCGCTCCAAATATATGTAAGTACAATGCACTGATAAGGTTACACATTACAATATTAGGTGGGGGATAATATTTAATTGTTGCATCGCTCCAAATTTAATTGTTTGAATTTGTATTTACAACTAATCTCTCCGTCTTATTGATCAAAAATACGCATTATAATTACAAGGAATATTATAGTGTATACGCGCAGTGGTCAATTATATATACAAAATGTAAATACAAGGGAAGAAAATCAAAAGCACACAAGGGGTTCCACTAAAATTCCCAACTGTAATAAGCCGAGGGATCCCCTGACGGACTTCCGCAGTTATTTCATGAATGCTTCACCAGCTACGATCTAGTGCTCAGTACTACAGGGACCATACCCAATTATATTTTATGGCAACCAATTGTGTATTTGGGATATTTAAAAAAAATAGTTAAAAAAAATTAAACATATTTAATAATTTCCCCTATTTTCTCCAAGTGTGAACATGCAGATGTGGGCGCCGTCGCCGCAACATCGAGAGCGCGGAAATCCAGACATTCCAGAATCGGGCCGCCAAAGTGCTCTCCCTGGCTCACTCTCGCTCTCCACACTCACACGTTCGAGTTGGATCCGATCCGACAACTCCACCAGCAGCAGCACCAGCCCCGGCTCCACCCCCACTCCCTGCCCGAGCGGGTGAGTGAGTAATGCGGCGTCTGCTCCACTCGATTCGATCGATGCAAATGCTCTGCTGTAATTCCGATCGAGGCGATCTCCGGTCGAGCGGTTATCAGTTGACCGCGGCCACTGGGGGCCATTGCGTCATCTGGCTGGCGCACTCTGTTTGCGCACAGCGATCGTGACCGAGTCCGTAATGAGATCCGCACACAAATTGCGCTGCCTGCGGAAATCACTTTCACTCTCGCTCTCGTCGCCGGAACAGAATCCGCCAAGGGGATCACTTTCAGTTGGCCAAGATGCCGCGTCGGATGGCTTTCCTCCTGCAGCTGCTGCTCCTCCTGGCGAGCACCCTGGTCCAGGCTCACTACTATTACGACTACGGCTACTGGGAGATCAACGAGCCACCGCCGCTTTGCTCCGACTACGAGATGCTGGTGGTCAACACCCGCCAGTGTGTGCGGCGCTGCAACATCGTCTGCCGGGACGGCGTCTGCTTCGAGGACGGTCCCTGTCCCTGTGCCGATCAGTATGTGGGGGCGGATCCGGACGGACTGGTCTGTGCCGCCGAGTGCTTGCCCGGCTGCCAGGCTGCGGGTGGCTACTGTGCCGCCCCGGATCTGTGTGTGTGCCGCAAGGACAGGCACTACTACTTCGATCCTCTGTCCCAAAAGTGCCGCCATAGGGCCGCCCGCCTCCTGGATCCCTGTCTGGGGTAAGTGAGGTAATTCTGAGTAGAGTAGAGTAACAAAATGTCATCTGCAGGCGCTGCACTCATGGCACCTGCTCCTCCGACGGCCAGTGCATCTGTGCCCAGGGCTACCAACTGCAGGCCACCCTACTCCATGGACAGCAGTGCATGCCCATCTGTGATCAGTGAGTAGCAAGCTCTTGCGACTGGAGCCACTACTTAATCTCGCACATCTTATCCAGCAACTGCGGACCACACGCCTACTGCTTCGCACCCAACTTGTGTGCCTGCCGGCACAAGCACCTCCATTATGCTCGCAACGGCATCTGCTCCAGGGACTATTGACCCTGGGGATAGTCTGCTGCAACTGTCGGGGGCTGTTTTAGGTTCCCGTTGACGTCTTCCGGTTGAATTTCCTTAATTTACTGGCTATTTATTGTATTTATAAAAATTTTATAATTTATTGACTTATGAAAATTTACTTTTTAAATTTTAATATTGTAGACTTTTGTCACACATTGACAGTCCCAAACCGATAGACCTTAACTTTGTAGGGTACAAGTTGAGAGAGAGAGCATCGAGCCCCAAAACATTTAGAGAGCGGAAGAGAGCTCCCCAACTGGTTTTGTTGTTGCTGCTCCTACCACGCCAAATTACAGAGCAATTTTGTTATTGTTTTTAACAGATCCGACACATAGAAGGCCCGTCGCTTGAAATTTGAATTAATTACATAAATATGTATGTATGTTTATACATATGTATATCCGATCGCAAGCAGATCGCCGGAGAATCAAGAGCGGAGCCCAAGCAAAGGCATGCCTACGTGTTCTCCAGAGGCGTCCACCGAAAGTGAAAATGGCCCACGACGGGAGCTTTCCGGAACGGGTTGCGGGGCGGCAAGACCTTATTAAATGCGGAAAAACAAATGAAAAGTGAGTTTTTAATGAGTTTTTATTAGTTATTAACTATAAAGTTTTAAAACAACAACATTCAACAACAATTTAAACTGCCGTCGACGCCCATGATGAGAGGGATGTTTGTTTAGAAGCGCCCCTCAAGAGCTGCTTCTAGTTGCGATAAGCCCTGAGTTTTAAAATTCCTGTTTGCCGAGGCCTTTCAAAATTGGGGTGTTCCAACTACAGGGTATTCTCATTCTTAGATATAGCCTCAGCAAACCAGCCAAAGAAAGCAGCGCAGTCGGCGGCGACGTTGGCGTCATTTTTAGCTTTGCGCGTGTGGCGTGTTTTCTTTTGTTGTTGTTCCATGGGAGGCGGGCCTCTTGTTGTTGGCGACATCGCACAGTAGACCGTAATATTCAAAAAACTACTAAACATACATATCTTTTAATTCAGGAATTTCGGATTTGAATTATTAAGTTAGGCGGATTGCTTTAGTAAAATGAGAATAGTAATTTGCCGACGTCAGGTTAAATTCAAAAGAAGTAAAAAAACCATATATAAAAAATAAAAGATAAATAAAATAAATTTGGAAATAGTTGAAATTATTTATTTTTAATGTTAAATTGTAGGGCTTTTCTGGGGCGAAATATGTGCCGTTTCTTATTTGTTAAATCTGTGCATATTACATGTGCCAAATAAATATACATAAATAAATAAATCTATAGTTTTTATTTGTGAACTTATGGGAATTTCGGTTGCTTGTAATAGTTTACAAAAACACATTTATTTAAATAAAATCATATATACATATATGTATGTATATTCACATATTTATTAAAATGTAAGCCGTTTAAAAAGAATTTTCAATTTTAAAATTTGTTTAACTTTTTCCCAATGTGCCCACCACCAGCAGCAGCGGCGACGGCACTCGTGTTCCGATTGTTCTCCATCGTTTCAGTTGGAGTTTTGCTGTCCATCGGCGCGGTTCAATCTTTGGCTGGAAGCTCCTGCGCACCTCGTCCCGATCCCAAAGAGCTCTTTCTCTTTTGCAACTGCAGCACTTTGCAATTTTAATTACCTGCAAGGCGGTTCGACAAGAAAACAGAAAACAGGAAAAATATGGGCCAAGTCAAGGTACGTTTGAATCGAGGGACGACGAGCATTCAGTCTGTGTGAATATACGCCATGTGTATACGGTGACACGCATCCTTCTTGTCCTGCGGGGCTCATCCTTGGCAAGTGGGCAGCCCCCGTTGCGAAAGCGTGGGAAAATCCATTTGAACAGAAAAGTTAACAGGAACAGGAAGTGCTCTCCAGGCTATAGATTTCTCCAAGAACTATTTTAGTCAGTTTTATGGCCATATGCGTATGTGTGCGGGTTATGTAAGCAACTTGGCGAGATGCGGCGGCGATGCAATGCCTCGTAGTAATGACATTGATTGGAGGAGGCCGCCTGGCGGGTTGCGTGTGTTCTCCACTTACAGCATTGATTAGGCCGATTTAGCAATTATCCCTCCTGCCCCTAATCACGCGCACATATCGCCCACATACATTGAGATACTATATGGAGATATAGTAAGTACATACCCGTCGGAGGCGTAGCTGCTGCGCAGTTTGCGAGGCACGCACGACGAAAAAGCCCAAAAACAGAACAGGTCATTAGCGACTCAAGCGATAAAATAAGTGTTAAATGCACCAAACCGGTTAGGGCCATCCCGGCCAGCTCATCTGCTCGAGCAGCGCTCGCTTTTCGATTCTATTATTAAATTCCGAATGTAGGCACCGCTCTAATCACAGCGGAGGAGGAGGAGCAGCAGACGGCGGCGACGCGTGTGCGTCGTCTTATCAGGGAGCTTGGCGGGGGGCTTCGTCGGGCTTGGCGAGTGGAAAATATTCTGATCTGTGATAAGCCAGCGATTGATTGATATTAATAGGCCAGAGACACGGACACCACCCGATACCAGATACCCAATTACCACCTGTTCATGGGATCACTAACCTAACCCCACTTCTCTGCTCTCTCTCCGCTGCCGCCGCCACACCCACTTCCATTCTGCAGAAAGCCACCTCCGCGCTGAGCAAGCTGTTCGTGTACGGAGCCCTCAAGTACGGACAGCCGAGCAACTCGATCCTCGCCAGCACTGGCAATGGACAGGCCAAGTTCTGGTGCAAGGCCACCACCACCCAGAAGCTGCCGCTGGTTATCGCCACCCGGTACAACATTCCCTTCCTGCTGAACAAGCCCGGAGTGGGGTATTACGTAACCGGCGAGATCTACGAGGTGGACGATCGTATGCTCAACTCCCTGGACAACCTTGAGGACTGCGAGGACATTTACACCCGCGAGAAGCAGGACATGAACATTGGCGTGGGCGAGGGGTGAGTGCTGACGTCAACAGCATCAACGATTTGATCTGACCATCTGCTTCTTTCTACTCAGCACCGTTCCCTGCTGGGTGTACCTGCTGCAGAAGTACCCGGAGAAGCTGCTTAACTTGCCGTACCTGTCCAGCTACGAGAACTCCACCACGCATCCCTACATCATGCGCCACCGCCGCACCCACAAGCACCCGGCGCAGGACGACCTCAGCTACGAGGCCCAGAACTAGGCGGAGACCTCGAGAGCGGGAGTGGCCACTATTCTTATGTTACCGGTAGTTGCATTTCTAGACCGTACATCCAGTTGTACTGATCGATATATACGCGCTTATATTGGCAATTGATATATACACTGATATATGATATGTACCATACGCATTATTTAGGTTTTAGCGAACTTAGTTTGTAATTTCAAATAATAAACTGAAGCAATTCAAAGAAACGGCCGTTGGAGCTCGCTTATATAAACCGGGGACCGGGACTTCAATCGAGGTACTTTTCCACTGTCTTCCCCTTGGCTCCCCACCGATTTCTCGCGGTGTAGCCAACCAGTTGCGCTGCGAATGGCAGCAAGAAGAAGAGCGCGAGCGGGTTACGTCGACCGAGCAATCTCCGAGGCAGATTGGTGGCCCCGATAGACCGCGCAACCGATAAGCCCCGCAGCAACGAGGAAGCGCACTGAGGAGACTCCATGAGGAGAATGGCGGCGAGGGTCTTTGTGTACGGCACGCTGAAGCGCGGGGAGCCCAACCACCATTGGCTGACGAAAAAGGAGAACGGGCAGTCCCGGTTCCTCGGCAAAGGCACGACGACGGTGCGGTTTCCCCTGGTGGTGGGCACCCGCTACAACATTCCATTCCTGCTGGCCAGACCGGGCCAGGGAAAGCACATACAGGGCGAGATCTACGAGGTGGACCAGGCCATGTTCGGCAAGCTGGACCAGCTGGAGGATTATCCCAACTACTACGACCGCGAGGAACAGGCCATACGAACCGAGCAGGATGAGTAGGTCACACAGACTGCTGGCCGTCTGGCCGAAGAGTACATCAGTTCCCGTTGTTGCAGGACCATCCAGTGCTGGTTGTATCTGATTCGCAACTTCCCGGAGAAGATGCTGGCCAAGGAGCAGCTCGAGTCGTACCACAACACTCCGGAGCAGCCCTACAGCGAGAAGTCAGTGCGCACGGTGCCGGCCAGAGACGATCTCTCCTATTGACGCTCCCCATTCTCTTGCAGCTACGTGGACAGCCGGCCGGAGGACCTCGTGACGGATGAGTGAGACAAGGACAAGAGGCGCTTATAAAAAAGTAACGTTTATAAACGGATTTCAACGCATGGCTATTATTCGTATTCTATTACATTGATTCCATACTTCAAAAATGCAAAACGAAATGAACAATAGTAGTTTGTGGCTGTGGCATAGGGTAGAGTAGCTGTGGGGGGAGGAGGTAAAGATGAATCAAGAAGCCTAGAAGGATTGCATGAGCTGGCGCAGAACCCCTGGAACCGGATGACTTGAGCTCGGCAGCGGACACTGTGACGGCTGACCAGCATCGGCAACAGCAGCAGCAGCAGCGGCGGCAGCCGCTGGGACCTAGCTGGCTTCATCGTCGAGCGACTGGAATCGGTTGGAGGCCGCCACCGGAGCGCTCGTGGCCTCCTGCACACGCTGAAAGCGGCCACCGTGACGTACTTCTTCGAAGGCGGGTTCGTTTTTCTTCTTGCGCTGTTCCTCCGGGCGCGCCGCACTGAGCGTTGGGAAGAACTCGGTGTTGGTTATGTCCGGAGCAGCACGTCGAGGACGCAAGCCACCGCCGACGGAGCCGCCGCCCAGTGCGCTCCCCAAGCCGGCCTGCTGCTGCAGAGGGTAACAGAGAGAATTATAGCAAATGGTTATCGGATCGAGCAGCTCCTATCTCTACTCACGCTGTAACGTAACGCGGGTGAAACGTATGTCTTGGACGATGGCTTTTCCACCTCCACCGGCACCGGGATCTGCATCACCTCCTCGGCGGGGATAACCTTCTTCCAGGGCCCGTGGCCGACGCGCTTCTCACCGGGCTCAGCGTTGTCGTAGCCGTTGCTGTCCTCCTCATCCTCGTCGTAGCTGCCGCCATCAGGCGCTGTGGGGACTTGGGCTGCCCGCGCTTCGGCGGATTCGGTGGCGGTTCTGCGATGAGGCGAGTTTCTTTAGAGAAGGCGAGTTTGTGCAATGGTGCAATATTGATGGGTTAAACGGAACACTTAATGAATGGGTCGAGGTCGGGCCCCGTGGGGCCTTTGTTCGAGTGGAATGCTCGCGATTTTTATACACAGGCAAACGCGCACGGGGCGCAGGGGCGGAAACTCACATGGTGCTCAGCTGGCCGATCTTCAATCCGCTGTAGTCCTTGCGCTGCTCCTCCTCGAACTCCTTCCACTCCTCCTCGACGGGCTGTACACGGGTATTACAATGGGGATTAGCAAGCTCTTATTTCACCAGAACCACAGAACACACTCACCGCAACGGACTCTGGCACCTTGGCGCTGTTCTCGTTTTCGCTTGCTACTGCCACGCCGCCAGCGACCGCTTCCGGTTTTTTGGGCTTGACAACCTCGCGCTTGCTGCCATCCTCCAGGCTCTTCACCAGCTCGTCGGCGGTCACAAACTTGGTCGGCTTCTTGCCCTTCTTCTTGTCCTTTTTCGCAAAGAAATCGTCCAGCTCGGCCATGTTTGCAGTTAATTTTAGGCGAATAAAATTTGCGACTTTTTCGACTGGAAATTTGGCGGTGTGACCAGGCCACTGAACTGGCGGTGGGGCATGAACGATAGCGGGGCACACTCACAATGCTATATATAAATCGATTATTTCAGTTATCGGCAGGCTGCAACTTGTGAGATGAAATGGAAATATATTAAATAAAGTAGAAGGTTAAAAAAGTACAAGTTTATAGAAAGTAGAGAACTTAAAGGAAACGGCTTGCTACTTAATCTGAGTATTTACCTGGTTGTGAACTCGGCTAGGTTCAGCTGACCCAGTCGATAAATCTCTTCTGGCGGTCTTATTCAAAAGCCCAATAGTAACGGACATAAATTTTTTGCAACAATATTGGCAATATGCATAATTTAATGTGTGCAAAAATCACAGGAAAGACTAAGCACTGATTACCTATATTCGCGGCATTGGGCAACCCGCCATTTGCATAGGAGATTGATAACCACCTAATTAAGTCGAACAAAGTGGAAATCAGCAACAGCAACAGCAACAGCAACAGCAACAGCAACAGCGGTGGCGGTGGCAGCGAATGCAAAGCTGGGCCATTGGCTATTGTGTAATGGACACCAACTCCATCCGATCGATCCGTGGCCAAAGCTAATTTTGCATCCCTAATGCATATTTATGCCCAATACATCTTAAGTTGAGAGACGTCAGCACAAAACCAATAACCAAAATTAGCCAAATAATGGCCAAATATGTTTGTCTGGGCTACGACTAGGAACTCCCACCGAGGCTGACCCCACCTAAGTAATCAGCTAGGACAACTAAGTACGAGTTCCGCCCAGATTAGCCAAGCTAATAGATACTTATGTCTGTACCAACAACACCTGCCCGACGTTTTCGCTTCGTTTCGGCTGCGTTTGGGCTTAAGTTTGGGTTTGCCACATCCCGGAGCCACAGCGCGCTCCAAACCCGAAACAGAAACTGAAACCGAAACCGAAACCCATTCATATTGACAAGCAGCAGGCTGGCCGCGATCAGTCTTCTTTCGAGCGTCGCAGCGTGCACATCGAGCCGTTCCTCCTCCACAACCGCTCAACGCGATCCAATCCGATCAGATTCCGATTCCGACTCCGATCCAGTCCAGTTATACTTAGTATCGCATCGTTTCGCGTGCGCGAGTGACGTGTTTGAGTTAAGAAATATTGCAAGCGCTTTAATCGAGGAGAATCCGAAGCACCCGAGGTAATTGAAACACTTGACTGCAACCGCTGGTGGTGGTCTCCAGCCAGCACTGACTTCATCTGGCCAAAGATCAGCTCCTCCTTGACGGATTCTCATTATTTTTCGGGCAATTTGGCTGCAATTCAAGGCGTTTAGCTGCCCAGCGAAGCGTTTAATTGCACGAGTGCCTCTCTAGATGCCTATCTGACCGCAATTAAGTGGCTAACCCACTGCGGAGATTCGCTCGTGAACCCCCACGTCTGTGTCAGGGTCGTGTCGTGAACTGTCGCGGAGTCTGATATTTCGATACTCCAAGTTCCGTGAGCCCTTTGCATATATTTCAGTCAGTTTAAGTTTTGAGCCGCAGTTTTTGCTGTTAATTTTATGTGTGGCTCGGCTTCCATCTCGTTTTGTATCAATAGCGTGGATATTTACATATTTAGGGGGTTTTTTATACTTATTTGTGCGACTGAGACTGAGAGTGTGCGACTGGCCTTAGGTCGCCAATGGAATTTAAGAATTGCCAAACATTTAAAATTTGTTCGATTTCATGGTTTAATGTCTCAGCCTCAAGTGGCTTTCTTAATGATCCTCCACGCACACGAGCGCGGCTTCTTCAGCTTACATCACCTCTGGCTGCTCCGGCAACCTTAGAAAAGGGGTCATTCAGTCGCTCAGTCAATCAGTCAATCAGTCTATCAAGCAAGCAGTCAGTCTTATTAACTGCAGACAGATTGGGGGCTGCACTTTGCATTGGAAAATTTTAATGGCCCCCCATCATCATCATCGTCGTTAGCTAAGTCGGTTCTCAGGTCGCAATCGGGTTGCGAAATGCTTAGTGAGTTCAGCGAGGCTGCAGTCTGTAAACAAGAGGAACACTCCATCAATAAACACAGTTACACTGGCTAATTAAAGATTCGAAAATGAGTCTTTACCTAGACACCAAGCCATACCGGTTTTGGCTCTAATAAAAATATGACAAAACGGAGGAGGGGCGAGAGATAAACTTAAATTTATCAACCGTCTTTGCAAACGTTTTGAATAGGGTCAGTAGTTGTTGGCAGACCTGAGAGGCCTTAGGAAATGAATTTATATTTTAAAGTGAAATATGATGTATACGATGTATAGTTTCAATGAAAGGTTAAAGAACGTCAATCAGGGGGGTAGGCTTCAAGATATATATAGCTGTACTGTCACCCTTTGTACTCTGTTAATCAAGGGACAATTACCTTTATGACGATTATTAACTACACTATACTTTAATCTAGATTTTCCAAGAAATCAAAGTAACATAGATATCCTTCATAGTTTCACTCTTTTTCAGTCTCTATTACCTACGAATGAGGTCGCTCTTTGGTAGTAATATTATTATTATTATAATTACTGTTAATTTAACAGAATCCCCCTGCTTATTTTTAAATGTTTATCATCGTTTATAGCAAGTAACTGCTTTCTCCTTCGCCGATATGGATCATGTATGTAATATGGATCAAGTTCGTTGCCTAAGTCATTCGTTTTCAGCCAACCAAATGAAGCTTCGTTGTCTTAGGTTCAGTTTCAGCTTCAGTTAGAGCCGGAGCTCGAGACGCCGTCTATATGTGTGTTATGCTTATGACTTCGGGTTTGACAACTTGGCCAGGTCGGCGGCGGCTCTCAAAATTTGGCCCAATGTGTGTATTTTCGAGGCTTGCATAAGTGCAGGCGATCTGAGGTTGTTTCTCGACTGAGCCGCTCTTGCTGTGTTTTCACACATTCGGCGGTCGCGTTTTAATTGGCAATAAAGCCCCAAAAGCTGACGGCTAAGTAACAAGACGCCGCCGCCGCCAAGCGATGAAGGAGAACCGCCCGAGCGAGCGAGCGAGCTCTTCTCCGGCCCAGATTACAGCTGGTTGTAGTTCAAGGTGCAGGCGGAGCAGCTGCGTCATGCTTCCTTGCAATTTCCATTTCTGCCTGGTCCGCTGGAGGAGGTAAACACTCTCCGGCGGATGATACAGTGGTGGATGCGGCTATGCATGGCCAGGTGGCCGCAGAATCAACAGGTAAACAAACACAAGTCGGCCCGGTCTTGCGTGAAATGTCATGACATGGCCAAAGTGCAAGGCACAGTCCGAGATTCGAGACTGTATGGGCTGGAGATGCAGATCGTGCCGCAGATGTGGCCAAGTGTAACGCGGCTGCAATCGAATCCAGGCCAGGCCAAGCCGCATGCAGATTGGGCAAGCAATACTTGCCACAATTCGCGGGAGTGGGGACTATGTAAAAAGCGGTCGGGGCAGCTACCCTGTTAGCCAGCTAGGCAGCTAGGCAACGTTGCATAAGGCAGAGCAAAGAAATGCGAATCCGCAGGCGCAATCGAAAATCCAAATACTCGGTGGAAACCGAAAGTCCAACTGGAAACCCGTTTGGGGCAGGTTGCTTGTGACAGCGCGACTCTGGATGTGGCAAGAGGGGCACGCGTGGCCAGAATCGAGCCCCAGATTGTGCAGCGCGCAGCTTGCGCCACTCTCTTGCCAATCGCCAGTGTTTTTCCTTTGACTGGTTTTCGCTTTCCCGGAATGCTTCTTGCGCCACTCCACTGCACTCCAGTCCAGCTCCACTAATTGAACCCGGTTCCCGTCTCTTTTGCAGCAAGATGACGGTGGATCTATCGCCCGTGCAGGAGTACTACAAGGACAAGACGATCTTCATCACCGGAGCGTCTGGCTTTATGGGCAAGGTACTGCTGGAGAAGCTGCTCTACTCATGCCACTCGCTCAAGGAGGTGATCATCATCTGCCGCCCCAAGCGCGGCAAGACCCCGGAGACGCGCCTCGAGGAGATGTTCAAGCTGCCCATCTTCCAGCGCATCAAGGACGAGCGTCCGCACATGCTCAAGAAGGTGACCATCTACCAGGGCGACGTGACCTTCGACTGTGAGTATTTTCCAGGTCTCCTCGAGTTGGAGACTCTAGCTTTCCTCCCCTTTCAGTGCTGGGCCTGAGCGGTGACAGCCTGAAGCACGTGACCGAGAACACCAACATCGTCTTCCACATGGCGGCCACCCTCAAGCTGGAGGGCAATCTGCGCGACGCCGTCGACATGAACCTGCTGGGCACCAAGCGCGCCCTCACCGTGGCCAAGCAAATGAAGCAGCTGGAGGCCTTCATCCATCTCTCCACGGCCTTTTGCAACTGCGACCAGGAGGTGATGTACGAGAAGGTCTACGAGTTCCCGCACAAGCCCGAGGACCTCATGCGCCTGGCCGAGTGGATGGACGTGAAGACCCTGGACGCCATCACCCCTGACCTGCTGAAGCCGCACCCCAACACCTACACCTACTCGAAGCGGCTGGCCGAGCTGCTGGTGCGCGACCACTACGAGTCCATGCCGGTGATCATCGCCCGTCCCAGCATCGGTAAGTGACCTCTTGACTACAAACTACGGAGCTCTTGCTCCCACTCCCCTCTGCCTGGTGCTTTCCGTGTGCTTTGGCTTGCAGCAATTCGATTTATTTGCGCCATTAATTCCCCGTGTCCATGTCCATGTGCCTGGCCGGGGGCTTGCTTGCTTGGCGCTGGCGATGGAGATCCCATCGGAGCGGAGACTGCATAGCCTCCGGAGCGCGTTCGGTTTCCCTCCGCTAACTAATCATGCGCCTCCGCTTATCTCTCGGCTTAGGTCTGGGGCTGGTTTATTATTTATTTCTTTTTGGCCACCTGGCCGGGCTTTTAATGTCTCTGCGGGAATGCACGATCTGTCCAAACTCTTGGCAGTCAATTAAACTTTTCTATTACCAATTTTTGGCACACCTGAAAGGTCGTTATTTGTATAGTTATATAGTTATATAGGAAACAGAGACGGGGAGACAGAGACTGACGGACGGAAGGAAACCTGTTCGCTTGGCTTGATGCAAATCTGAAGAAAACAACTCGGTTTAATCAAGGCTGGGGCTTAATTTATAAGTGGGGCTTAGTGTTTCCTGGATATAGTGATATGTGGCCAAGTATATATACAATTATGTACAGTTTGAAATCAAAACTAAATTAGTTTGCTTATTTTATTGGCTAAGCAAATATCATAAAGGTAAACTGAGAACTATTTCCAGAAAAATCAATTTTAAAAGCAAGAACGATCATTAGATTATAGTTCGATTAGTTAGACTATATTATTGTCTAAACAAATATGTCATAGTAACAAAGTAACGATAGTTAGCAACAATTACAGAAAAAAGCCAAAGCGAAAACAATGATCAATTAACAATATCCCTAATATCATCTAGGGTTAAGTGAAGCCTCAATTAGATCAGAGACGCCTCTAGGAGAAAAGGGCCCTAAACAGGTATTCCTCGTTAGCGTTTCCCTTAATGACAGCTTCGAGGAGGATCGCATACCTCTCTCGTTTGCTTCTGGGCGGGTTCAAGGCGGCGCTGACCCGCTTAGCGGGCAAATACCCCCATGAACAGAGTCAACATCGGCGCGTTGCGTCTCCATTTGCTAACTGGCGAGCAAAGTTCCGCAGAGTTCGCGGATTTTGCCAATTTTAGCAGACATAAAAACGAGAAAAAAAAAATATTAGCAGGGGCGTGGTGCTTGGGCGCTACTCTTAGTCTTAAGTCGCTGCTTGCCGCCTCCGCTAATTTGTCCCGTGTATTTGCGCTTTCCGTGTGTTATTTTATGCGACATCGTTACCACTACCGTTCGATTGGGGTGCTCCGGCGCGCTTCCCCCTCCGCACACCCAGCACACAGCACAGACAGCCGCCTCAGATCCGATCTGGCCACCACAACAGCCACCATAACAGCCACCACAACAGAGCAAACAGACAGCAACAAGTGCTTGTAAAAACACAAAAAGAAAAAGCCGAGTTACATGGCACGCTGCCCAAGACATTGCTTAAACACACACTGCCCGCCGCCATTGGTCGTCATTGACCAAAAAGTTCAATGAGCATGCAATGAAAACAGCAGAAACAGCCCTCGCTTACCCCTCGCTTGCCACCGCCTCCGCCTTCGCCTCCGCATTCGCACGCTTCCGATCTCCCGGAAGAGTCTGAACCCCACCATTGTCCGACCAGTGTCGCCGTCGGCCTACGAGCCCGTGCCGGGTTGGGTGGACAATCTGAACGGACCCACCGGCCTCATGGTGGGCGCCGGCAAGGGCGTCATCCGCTCCATGCTGATCGATACGCGCTTCCTGTCCGAGGCGATTCCGGTGGACTACGCCATCAACGGGCTGTGCGTGATCCCGTACCAGTTCGCGAGCCTCAAGGAGAGGCCGGCCGAGGTGCCGGTGTACAACATCACGTGCGCCGACCACAGGAAGATGCAGTGGGGCGAGGTGATCGAGATGAGCAAGGAGATCGGCTACCGCTACCCGATGGAGGCGGGCCTCTGGTATCCGGACGGGTGCATAACCACCAACAAGCTCCACCACAAGATCAACGTGGTGCTCTTCCACTGGCTGCCGGCCTACTTCATCGACTTTATCCTGCTGCTGCTCGGCCAGAAGCGATTGTAAGTGGACTCGTGGGCTCGCTGGTAGACCTGCTGACCTCCTCCTCCTCCCTTGTTTCTCGTGCCTAGCATGGTCCGCATCCAGAATCGCATCTCGGTGGGGCTCGAGGTGCTGCAGTTTTTCACGATGCGCGCCTGGTTCTTCAAGTCGGAGGCCTACGCCTCGCTCTGGGCCATGCTGAACGCGGCGGACAAGAAAAAGTACGTAACGTAGCGCAGTGCGAGAGGAGAAGGGTGAAGAGATACTAATTTCCCGCTCGAAGCTTCAACATGGACATGGATCCCGAGGAGACCGTCCCCATGTACATCGAGTCGTGCGTCCAGGGCGGGCGGCAGTACCTGATGAAGGAGTCGCCCGACAGCCTGCCGCGAGCCAGGCTCCAGCTGAAGCTGTAAGCGAGCCCCACCCCGTCCCACTCCCCGAGATTCCCCGAGAGCACTCCACTCCCGTTCCTTTCATTTCTAGAATGTACATCTTGGACCGCGCGTGCAAGACGCTCATCGTGGGCTCGCTGTGCTACTGGTGCTACGGCCTGGTGGTCCGTCTCTTGGGAGTCTGAGGTGCCGACTGGAGGCCGGGCCGAGGCCGAGCCCATTCCCCATTCATTTTGCGCGCATTTCCAATCCATCTCCGCTTAGGTTCGCTTTGGGGCACAACTCCGGGGATCCCGGATCTGGTATTCATTTCTAGTTTAAGTGATCATCTATGTTTCATGTGAAATAAACGAGAAAACGAGCTAAAACCCACAAGGTGCCATGTGTCTGTGTCTGTGTCTAAGTGTCCAAGTGTGTTGATCCAGTGCCGAGGACTATCCGCTCCCGCGACAACACGAACCACACAAACAGAACCACTACACGATCCACGACAGGCCTAACCCCCCACAGATCAATAAGAATCTCTCTCCTGTCCTCCTGACCCCACAATCTTGCCAAAACTATTCCTATTCGCACACTCATTCAATGCCAAGACATAACCCCACACACTCACACACTTTTACACACCTTAACACGCCTTAACACACTAAACACGGCTTCGGTGACATCATCCTGGGCTTCGTGGTATGTAGAGTGCAGAAGAGGAGTAAGTCCAGCCATGATTAACGCCTTCCTTGTGCTTCAGTCTCCCCAGCTGCCTACGAGCCGCTGCCCGGATGGGTGGACAACCTGAACGGCCCCACCGGGCTCATGATCGGCTGCGGCAAGGGCGTGATCCGATCTGTGCTTGTGAACCAGAAGAACAAGGCCGAGGTGATCCCCGTGGACTACGCCATCAACGGACTGATCGTCATCCCCTACGAGTTCAACAAGCAGGCCAAGCGGCCGGCCAACGTGCCCGTCTACAACATCACCAATGCCGACCACCGGAAGATGTGCATGGGCACAGTGGTGGAGATGAGCAAGCGGATCAACAAGCAGATCCCCTTCAACGCCGGCCTCTGGTACCCGGATCCCTGCGTCACCACCAACGTGTACTACCACAAATTCAACGTGGCCCTGTTCCACTGGCTGCCCGCCTACCTCCTCGACTTCCTGATGCTGCTGTTTAGCCAGAAGAGATTGTGAGTAGCCTTAAGTCTGCGTCTGTGTGTGAGTCTAAGTCCCTGTCTCTTCTTGCAGCATGCTGCGGGTGCAGGAGAAGATCTCCACGGGCCTGGGCGTCCTTCAGTTCTTCACGCTCAATGCCTGGTGCTTCCGCTCCGACAACTACGCCTCGCTCTGGAACAAGCTCAACGAGGAGGACAAGGCCATGTAAGTGCTTAGAGGTTCACCGAGTCTGTCCTTGGACTCACTTGCCTTCCCTTCCAGCTTCAACATGAACATGAATGTCGAGGAAACCGAGGAGGAGTACATGATCGTGTGTGCGAAGGGAGCCCGCAAGTTCATTCTCAAGGAAAAGGATGAGGACATTCCCAGGGCTCGCCTGCACATGAAGATGTGAGTAGCTCCTTGTCCCCTTTGGGAGCCCACTAATAGAGATCTTTGTTTCTTCCAGCCAATATGTCGTGGACGTCGTGTGCAAGACCCTCATCGTGGGACTCTTCTTCTACTACCTCCTCAAGTGGACGGGGGTGCTGGCCATATTCTGAGTCCAGGGTCCAGAGTCCAGAGTAAAGAGTCCGACTAGGACTCGCATTGGTTTGGTGGTCACAGGCATTTACTTAGTCATTTAGGTTTAGTCGTAGTTACGCATATTCGAGGTTTCGATTCCAAATAAACATGATCCTAGGTTGTTGAATATACACACATATCGCCCCTACCACGTTGTTTCTCTCCGGCGTCCCTGTACCTTGTCGCCCCTCGCACTAGTGGGCTCAGCTTACGTGTTCTCTGTTCTCCGGCAGTAACGCCAGCGGTGTCTGAACCCCTGCCGGGCTGGGTGGACAACATGAACGGGCCGACGGGCGTGCTGATTGGAGCCGGCAAGGGAGTCATCCGATCCATGATCTGCAACGGCGAGCTCAGGTCCGAGGTCATTCCGGTGGACATAGCTATCAATGGCCTGATTCTGCTGCCCTACCACAACAGTCTCGCGGAGAAGAGGTAAATCCCGAAGGTGCTTCCGCATTCCATACCCGAATGATGATGAGCCGTCTTCGCCGCAGACCCCTGCAGATCCCAGTCTACAACCTGACCGTGGACGACGCCAAGAAGCGCACTTGGAAGTGGATAATGGACGTGGGCCGCGACCTGGGGCTGAAGTATCCCTTCGAGGTTGGACTCTGGTACCCCGACGGCAACATGACATCCAGCAAGTTCTACCACACCTTCTGCAGTCTCATGTTCATGTGGCTGCCCGCCTACCTCATCGACTTCCTGCTGCTGATCTTTGGACAGCGTCGCTTGTATGACTCTCGCGAGCTGTGGCCAGGAGCTGGGACACTGATGCCTTCTTCTTCTTCTCTCCTCTCGTTCCAGCATGATCCGAGTGCAGACGAAGATCGCGGTGGGCCTGGAGGTGCTGCAGTTCTTCACAACTCGCAACTGGGACTTTAAGTCCACGCACTTTGAGCAGATATACAAGGAGCTGAACGCCGTCGATCGCAGGATGTGAGTGTTGTTTTTTGGGAATTTAATGTTTAATCCTTATTGATATCTGTTTAAAAAGTTTTAAGATCAACACGAACGACGTCGACGACTACGAGTACATGAAGGTCAGCATTCTGGGGGGTCGCCAGTATGTGATGAAGGAGCCCTTGACCTCCCTGCCCAAGTCCCGCATCCAGTTGAGATTGTACGTGATTTGGAATCATTTTGCTAGGATTATTCTCACCTGCTCGTCTCTCGTTTTGCAGCATGTATGTCCTGGACCGTATTTGCAAGACCTGCATCCTCACGGGTCTGGTTTATTGGGCTTCCAACAAACTGGGCATAGTGGATCTGGTGCGGAACGGATTCTTGGCCAGCAAATGAGATCCCTGGCTAAAAAGGGCATTCTTATTTGTGAATCAGGTCAAATGATTTCAGGTGTTTTGTATACGTTATATTAAAGTGTACTCTAGCATATATTTCGTGTTACTTTTCTAAATTGAAGATTTTTTAACAATTTTTCATATTGACAAATAAAAAGAGCATTATTTGTATAATTTATGTCTTCTATTTACTAATTTGACCCTTAATTAAAAAGCAATCTTAGATTATTTCCAATATAAGTCAAAATTGTATATAGCGACACTAGTTTGCTTTGAAATTAAAGACAAAACTAGAAAGAAGGCTAACTTTGGTAAATGTATGGCTATAAGTAAAATAAAGGATCCATCATATACTAAGTTTTAGTCCAATATCTTTAAAACAACACAAATTTTGCTAATTTCTCCTGATATATATTGACTTTAAGCAGTACAAATTTATCAAGTGCATGATTTCATCTACCAGGCGCACTGAAGGCAGCAGTAGGCCGTTAATCTCAGTGCTCAAATAGATGCCTCTAATTTGATTGGCCAAAGGGAAGCCATCATTGTTTTTAACAACCGTTAGTTTAAGACAGCACAATTTTATAACAGTTTAATCTTTAAACGGACCAATAGGAAGCCAGCTTTGTTCTCAGCAGCCATTACCTAAAGGCAACACATTTTTTAGAACAGTTTAAGGCAACGATCAATGCAGCGCATCGTTGGCCTGCAGTTGCTGTTCGCCTGTTACTTGAAATGGAGAAACGAACCATTTGAATGGCGATTTCATGAAATTGGAAGTTACAAATGTTGTTGTAGACTACAACAAGATCGCCATGTTGAGTTTCAGCAGTACAAATTTATCAAATTCATTATTTCAGGCACCAGGCGCACAGAAGGCAGCAGCAAGTCGATAAGCTATGTGCCAAGAAATATTATAACAGTTATTGAATGTCGTTTCCCCCATCCACAGGATCCACAAGGTCCACACACGATTCACATAGGATCCACACACTGTCCACATGAGATCCACATACAATCCAATATGTTCCACATACGATCCACGTACCATCCGCGTATGATCCACATACGATCCACATGCGTTCTACATATGGTCCACATTTTGTCCACATACGGTCCACACCATCCACAATTCCTATGACGTCAGCGTATAAGAGCGCAGCGATACTCAGCTTTGTTTTCGGCACGTTTTTATAACAGTTTAGAGCAGCGCTCAATGCAGTGCATCGTCGCTCTACTGCTTGCTGATCGCCTGTTACTTGAAAGGAGAAAAGCGAAATATTTGTATGGCAAATTCAATAAATCGGAATGGAAAATGTTGTTGTAGGCAACAACAACATTCCAATTTTCAGTTTCCGCAGCTCAAATTTATCAAATGCATGGTTTCATGTACCAGGCGCACAGAAGGCAGGTCGATTATCTCAGTGCACTTTTATTCTCTGTCTTAGTGGCGGATGGGGAGAGAGAGGTACCGATGACGTCAGCGCACAGATCACCTCATTGTCGCCCTACTGACTTCTGTTCGCCTGTTACTCGAAATAGGAAAGCGGGGTTTTTTCGGTGATTTCTTGGAAATTACAAATTATGTTGTTGTCGGCCACACCAAGGTCCCCATTTTGAGTTTCAGCAGTACAAATTGATAAATCGCATGATTTGAAGCACCAGGCGCACAGAGGCCAGCAGAAGGCAACTACAGTTCTTGGACGCCTGACGTCAGAGTATAAGAGAGCATCGATGGCTTGATGCTCGTCTGCTACACAAAATGAAGAAGAGAGCAAAAAGAAGCCATCATTGTTTTCAAAAACCGTTAGCTTTGTTTTCAGCACGTTTTTATAACAGTTAAAGCAGCGCTCAATGCAGTGCGTCGTTGCTCTACTGCTTGCTGGTCGTCTGGTACTTGAAAGGAGAAAAACGAAATATTTGTACGGCAAATTCAATAAATCGGAATGGAAAATGTTGTTGTAGGCACAACATTCCAACCTTGAGTTCCGCAAATTTAAAAGAAAAATTCATTTAAAATTAAGTATAAATGTATTGAGATTCAAACATTCGCGGTATAAGTGTGGCCATTGTTTTCAAGTCCCATAAACCCAGTTCTGTTAACTAACATAGCGATATATCGATTGACTTTAAGCTCTGTTAAAGCTATCGATGAACCACTTGAGATCGATTTTATTTCAAAAGCCCCAGCAACGCGCCACTTGAAGATCGCTTTCACAGATCTCCAATCACTCGCCGCCTGGATATCCACGAAGAAGGTAATGATCGCGGGAGGTGCTTGTGTTTCGTGAAAAAAAATATCTGGAAAGTGTTTTCGAAAATAAAAGGTGGTTTTAGAAAATCCCAGCAATATTTCCAAAAACTAAACGATGAATCATCGCCACTCATTATGCAAATGTAAACGATGCTGTGACAAAACCGAGCTTAAGATGATGACTGGCAGAGAAATTAAAGCGTATTATTAGTTACTGTGAATGAATCATGTGTAATGCAGATATGTGTGGGATATAAAAGGAATGAGTAAACCGCAGTTGCAAAGATCAGCTCGCCTCCAGCCCACTCAACAAAAACAACAATAAAAACAAAGCGAAAACAAGTTTCTTAAAACATTTAACGTTCAACTCAAGGTTAAAAAACTGCAGAAAACGGCGCCCACGGCGAAAAAAAACTGAATAAAATGACGTCGCGGACAGCTAATAAATTGATTGAGTTGCATTTTGATAAATGATTAATTCCTAATTAATTCTCGACCCGTGACATCATCGGAGTTTAAACAAAGTGCTTTCCTAATGCCTAATGCCTGGTGGGCAGCGGCAGCAGATCAAGATCTGGTGGGTTGGCTGCCCTAAAAGGCAACGCCTGCGGTGGCCAGTTCTGTGAAGAGTCTTCCACGAAATCCGAGTGGCGGCAGAGTCAACAAAAAGTACGTTCTTGCTGACCAGGCGGGTTCGGTTGCGTCGTGTAAGAGCAGTAAACTGAACCCATGTTTACCCAACTGGGTTGGGGACAATCACAGCCCCGGCCCCGTCATTTGCATGGAATTAAGGCGTCCAGCGCTTCCGCTCTCCTCCCCCTGCACATGTACTGAATTTGCATTTTTTATTGCCAATTACAATTAAGTAATCCATCGATTAGGCGATATGCGGCGTGTTAAGGCTCCCTCTGCCACTCGGAATGCATATATAGTACGATGGTATATACTGGGGTATAGAACGGATTCATTCGCTCGTTGAGTTGGCTCCGCCCCTCGGGCTTGTGGTTATTCGTTTTCTACTCTTCGTAGCGCGCAGCGGCGTAGATTCGGAGGGGATCCAGCCATATATCGGATATTTGATTGGGATTTGATGGGCTCTGTGCTCATCGCGGAATCTGTTAACACCCTTGCACCAATTTTCCGTACCAATTAACTCTCGTTCGCCGCTGTCCGAGAGAGTGTTCGCCTTTAATTAAATTATTTGAAATTACTGAATCGTGCGGAGCGCCCTGTCTGGATCCCCATCCCTCCCGCTCCCACATCTTTTGTTGTTTCCATGACGTAGGCCAGACAATTGTTTATGAAGTGCACAACGGTCCGGAGTATATAGAGCACACGAATAGGGTATAGGAGGGTATCCACTTAGTTAACAATTTCCATGTGTGTCTGCGGGGCTGCTCGGTTTTGTAGTTTCTTTTTTTTTGTTTTTTGGGCGGATAAACATTGCTTTTTCTGTACAACTAAATTCTGGTGGCTGTTGTTGCTTTTTTGCGGATGCTTCACAAGCTCACTTCAGCATGAAGTCAGCCCATCCGCATCTGTATCTATATCTATATCCACACGCATCCATCTTAATTATGAAGTTTTTACGATGACAATTCCGGGACCGAGAGCGCGGTTAAAGTTTCGCTTTGGCTGCGACTCCGAAATTTGAACTGGCCCCGATCACGATCGCTGTTTCTTTCTTCTCCGCTTTTCAGTTTTTTTCAGCCCCTCCTAGGCTCTATTTTAGTTTCGGAATTTCTCGGTGCTTCCCTCTCTTGTTTTTCCAGCAATAAATCCAAGTGTAAACAAAGCGAGCATTACTTTTCATTAAATGCAGTAAAAGCGCACTAAATAAAGTAAACAAAATGTTTAGTTTGCCAATAAACACAGACTTTATGGACGAGCAAATTAAATTATTTTCGCCTCCCACTCTCTGAGCCCCTTGAACTGGGCCCCAGGTCTAGATAGACATCACGATGCCCCATTTTCGGCACTCGGTATCCATCACGTATTCGTTGGGTGGAGCACAAAAAGCAAGTTCGTGAGCGGATCCTGAGATGCAATCTGCGGATGTACTTATGCATATCGCCCTTCTGGCTGACACATTTCCAGACTTTCACATTTATCAACTCACAGTCCCTGTCCCCACTGCTTTTCCTGTCTGCTTGGATTCTTTTATTTTATTTTACTTTTTTTTATCCTGGTTCTTGGGGCGTTGTCGGGGCTGATTAGTGGATTCAGATTTGGAACAGAGCGCAGAGTCCAAGGCAGAATCCAAGAATAAATTAGCAGAATGTACACAGAAAGAAGTAGAGATCTTTAATTAAGTTGTTGGATCTTGATAAAAGTTAAACTTTAAACTAAATTAAAAGGCATTAAGTTCTAGGGGAGTTCGAAATCAATTTTAAATCGATTAACTTTTCATCTCTTGTTAAATCGTATTTAAATTTATATTTTTACTCGTGCGAATTTATTTAAAATGTATGGTATTGATTGGCTGGGACTATTTCTTTCTGAGTTTCCAGTGCAAAGAGTTCGGCTGACAGGCCTTTCAGCATTCTTTCAGCCTCTGCAGCTGAGAGTTGCGCAAAACTTCCGTTAAGTGCAATTATTTGCTGGCCTTTTTGTGCTTTTCCTGTTGCCAAAACCTGATCGACGGGTTTTCTTTTAGTGCATTCCAGGTGCCAGTGGATGCTGGAGCGGAGAATTTGGCTTCTCGCCTTCCGGCAATTACTAAATATTACGCCATTCCTTCTGTCAACTGTCGTCGAAGTCTTTGGGCTTAGCTGGTTAAACAATGAAGTTGTTTGTCAATAATTGCTTGTCCAAATACAAGTTCTAGTGGACAAATAGTAACGCAAAAACATAAAACAAACACTGGAGCCAATTACGGAAGGTGATTGTGCGATTCTGTTAATCTTATCAGGCTTTTAAGGGGAGCCCTCGGGGGGTCATTTTACAATATCCAATTTGTTGGCTTAGCCAAATAACACACGTAAGCCCTCTCTTCGTTTCCTGATTACCAATTCTTTGGCTATTGATAAATAATCAGCAGTGGCTGATATTCAAATTAGCCAGGTCTGTCGGGTGTGATTAGCCGATTTCTCACACATTTCAAGCTCAAAGCAGTTTGAAGCGGAGGAGCGGAGGGGCTGGAGAACTGTAGATCCCACAGAAGAAGCCGCCTTGAAATTTAGCCCCAGAAGCCGCCGATAAATCGTGCGATTTCGGCACTCCGAAGGGGGCTGAGCCGCCCCCAGGGCTCCTCCGTCTCGCGTTCCAGCAGAGTTATCAAAGCGTAAAGCGCAACAAATTGATGGCTAATTGATACTGATGTGTCGATTATTTTATGATTATTCTTTACGATCGTTAGGCTTTGATAGCCCAAAGACCAAACCTGATTGTGGATCACTCAGCCCCCCCGACAGCGGCCGATATATGCTCGGATATGTGGCCAATCAAGTACTGCCCCGACCTCGCTTGTCTTCGCCGGCATTGTTATAATTTAATAACTACACGGGGAGCAAATTAAGACCGGAGTTCGTACCACAAAAACCACTTACAGACGCTTTCTTTAATTGCCGCCTCCGAGCGAAGATTATGCTTGTCGAGAAACCTGTAGGGCAGCTTTCGGCCCCATCTCCATCCCCAGTCACAGCCGCAGCTGCTGGCCAGCTTGTGTGAAAATCATCGTAGCATGAAGCGTTGTCAAATCCGCGTCCAGTCTGTCCAGCCATTGTCTTAGCATTCCAAGGTCTAGGCTGCCCAAAATCTGGTCAGGTCAGAAGTTGAGTGAGCAATGCGGGCTCTTGCATCACTGCCCAGAGCAGAGCTCCACTAATTAGCTATGGCTCATCCGCCCCCGTTTTGGCTCAATCTTTGCAGAACTCACAAATGGACTTGAACAACTGCGGCTTCGTCGACCCGCAGGCCCAGCTGAGCGACGCTCTGGCCAAGCGGGACATCAGGAGATTCAAGGCGGCCCTGGACAGCGGGGCCCAGGCCGATCTCCAGGACGAACGACACACGAGCATCTACGAGAAGGCGCTCTCAACGAAGGGATGCCGGGACTTCATAGAGGCCTGCATCGCCCACGGCAGCCAAGTCAACTATGTGAGTAGTCCCCACTCGATGACCAAGATCGATACCAGTTAGCATGCTCCCTTCTCTCCAACAGATCAACCAGAAGCTCAACAAGGCCGCCGTCAACTATGCCGCCGACTCGAGGGATCCCGGCAACCTGGCGGCCCTGCTCCAGAACCGTCCCGGATCGAAGGTTCAGGTGGATCGAAAGTACGGCCAGCTCACGCCCCTCTGTTCGCTGGCCAAGAATCTCAGCGAGGAGAACGCCTCGGACGTCCGGTCGTGCATGCAGCTGCTGCTGGACTACGGCGCCTCTCCCAACATCGTCGACCAGTCGGACTTCACGCCCCTGCACCATGTGCTGCGCAAGAACAAGGTGAAGGCGGGCAAGCTGGAGCTGGTGGAGCTGCTTCTGGGACAGCCGATGGCGGACATTGACAGCTACCGCAACGGAGAGGTGCGCCAGCTCCTGCAGGCCCAGTTCCCGCAGCTGCAGTTGCCGCAGCAGCGGGAGACGGGGCCAGAGCTCGACTGCCAGGCCCTGCATCGCACCCTGCGGGACGCCGACGAGGCCCTGTTCGAGCAACAGTTCGCCGAGTATCACCAGAACCTCAAGGGCCTGGCGGATAACCAGCTCAACGCCCACCAGGAGGAGTACCTGCCGCTGCTGGTGGAGAGCATCAAGCAGGGCAAGCAGCGAGCCTTCGAGGCCATCCTGGCCACCGGCGTCAGCGTCAACTCCAAGCCTGGCCAGGCCAACAGCGCGAATCTCGTCGAGTGGGCCGCCACCTGTGGCAACTGGCGGGCACTGACGCGTCTGCTGGAAGACCCGCAGCTGCGGCTGAGCTCCGACTCCAAGCTGCTGAACACGGTCATCAGTCGCGTGGAGGAGGCGCCGTACGACGACTTCAACTACCAGCGCTGCTTCGAGGTGCTCCTGGCCAGCGATCGCGTGGACATCAACGAGGCGGACCGAGGCGGTCTGGTGCCGCTCTCCTACGCGGTGAAGTATCGCAACACCCGGGCCATGCAGGACCTGCTGCAGCACGGAGCGTACATTGGCGCCAAGAGCGCCTTCGGGGACCTGCCCATCGAGGACATGCCGCCAGAGCTGCTGGAGGAGCACCTGGACTCCTGCATCACCACGAACGGAGAGAAGCCCGGCGACCAGGGCTTCGAGATCATCTTCAACTACAAGAACCTGATCCGCCAGGAGAGGGACTCCGTCGCCGGCCAGGCGGGCAAGCCGCCCGCTCTGCCGCACCAGCTGCACGACGAGATGACCCCCATCGCCTACATCGCCGAGGCCAAGGAGCTGCGCCACCTGCTGCAGCACCCGCTGATCTCCAGCTTCCTCTTCCTCAAGTGGCACCGCCTGTCCGTGATCTTCTACCTGAACTTCCTGCTCTACTCGATCTTCACCGCCTCCATCATCGCCCACACGCTCCTCAAGTTCCACGAGAGCGAGCACACGGCGCTCACCAATCTCTGCGGGGCGCTGTCCTGGCTGGGAATCGCCTACCTGATTGTCCGGGAGGGCATCCAGTGGCTGATGTCCCCGGTGCTCTACTTCTGGTCCATCACCAACCTCATGGAGCTGGCCCTGATCGTCCTGTCGATCCTCACGTGCATCGAGTCCAGCTACGACAAGGAGACCAAGCGCGTCCTGGCCGTCTTCACCATCCTGCTGGTGGCCATGGAGTTCTGCCTGCTGGTGGGCTCCCTGCCCGTGCTCTCCATCTCGACGCACATGCTCATGCTGCGCGCCGTCTCGAGCAGCTTCGTCAAGAGCTTCGCGCTCTACTCGATCTTCGTGCTCACCTTCAGTCTGTGCTTCTACATCCTGTTCGGCAAGCCGCCAGTGATGGACCAGGATCAGGTGCCAGATCCCACCAAGGAGCCGGCGGCGGAGGCGGACGCTGACGGGGACTTCAACACCTTCACCAAGCCCATCGAGGCCCTGATCAAGACGATCGTGATGCTGACGGGCGAGTTCGATGCGGGCGACATTAAGTTCACCAGCATCTACTCATACCTGATCTTCCTGCTGTTCGTCTTCTTCATGACCATCGTCCTGTTCAACCTGCTCAACGGTCTGGCCGTGAGCGACACTCAGGTGAGCTCTGACCTGGGTTTCCTTGGGTTTCCATAGCTTATCCATTTCCCCATTCCTCACCAGGCCATCAAGGCGCAGGCGGAGCTGAACGGCGCCATCTGCCGCACCAATCTGCTGAGTCGCTACGAACAGGTCCTCACTGGCCACGGACGCGCCGGCTTCCTGGTGAGCAACCAGCCCTTCCGGAGCATCTGCGAGCGGCTGATGAACATCTATCCGAACTACCTGAGCCTGCGTCAGATATCCGTGCTGCCCAACGACGGCAACAAGGTGCTCATTCCCATGCAGGATCCCTTCGAGATGAAGACGCTGAACGGCAAGCTGCAGGGCAGCTTCCAGCAAGTGCCCACCTCCAGTGCATCCCAGCCGCAGAAGAAGCTGCTGGACCCGCCGCTCAAGCTGCTGCCCTGCTGCTGCTCCATGCTCACCGGCAAGTGTTCCCAGATCGACGGACGCACGGTCAAGCTGTCCCTGGCCCTGATTGACCAGAAGAACAGTGCGGAGCAGCGCCGCAAGCGGGAGCAGGTCAACGACCGGCGGCTCCAGCTCATCGAGCACAAGCTGGAGCACCTGCTGCAGGTGCTGCAGGAGCGCAACTAATCCTACAGCCACGATGCCCTCCTAGAATAAGTATTTATTAAACCCAATCCGCGCTTGCATTTAACAGCCAGGAATCGAAGTTATCGATTTTAAATCGATAAGTCGAGCCGAGTTAGTCGGAAATTGTTTTTATTAACATACGAATAATGAAATTGAACAAAACCCTTAATAATTGTCAGTAAGTAAGTTAGTATATAATGGTTATATAGACAGTAAATATTGTATAAACGAATAATCTTTACTGTACGTCGTCTTGTACCCGAGTAAATATATATTTAATTTCAAATGTTAGATTTATCTCTTTTTCTTTTTCGATTTTCGCTTAGTTATTCCCTTTACTTTGGTTTCTTTTCTTTTCATTTGTTTTGTTTTTGATTTGATATGATTCGGTTCAAAATGTGTGTGTGTTAGTCACATACTTATTATGGTTAATGGATTCTTAATCGTATCTCCCCTTCGTCGTTAATAAGTATCGATTTTATTTAAGTCAGAGCTGAAGAAACTGAGCCTGAAATCAAAAATTTCACGCACCTAAAGGCCGAGCGAGGCAATGGAAATCCAAGTGGAAAATTATGCAAATTAAGCGTTGATAATTTGTTTATGAATGTTCTGCCTAACTATGGCTTCAAACAGCAAAACAAGGGAAAGACGTAAGAGCTTTGGAGCGTGTATGGAGCGAGTGGAGCGCAGGCAATGAGTTAAGCTAAGCTAGTTACGAATTATTAATATTAAGCGTTAGTTCACACATATTTACTCGACTTGATTACGCGTTAGCTACCGGACTAGGACTAGGACTAGGACTAGGACTAGGACCTTAAAAGCGGCAAATCAAAATAATTGACTTAGTTCTCAGAGCATATTTTCAACAACTTCTACAACTTGTGATCTGTTTCTGGTTCTGATTCTGTCTCTGTTATCTATTACTCGTATTATCGTATTATCGTATCTGGTATTTCTGCTTGTCCAATGAAACGTTAACCTCCTTATATACTTTAATCTCAACAATAAATACGCTTATATAAATAAAATCGTGTATTCTGTAAGGCATGCCTAATCAAAACCCAGCAGTATTGCTAACTATAGGTATATATCTCTGTGTTCCAGCCCCATTGTCCTTTCCCCGAGAGTCCTGAAAAGCCCTTAAATGCACAGGACTCGGCTCTGTGCGCTCCTGTTTCGTTTACGATGCTTTCGCTTGGTTCGTTTCGCTATTTGAGCTGACTTGGGAGCAAAGCGCCGGCATCTAATGCGATTGCGACTGCGATTGCGATTACGATTACGAGATCGATTTCGATAATATATCTAAAGAGCTAAAATTGTCGCTAATTACTGGCCTGCGTCTGTTCTGTCTGTCTGCGCTGTTAATTTGAGTTGGTTTCTGGGTTCGGTAACGTCTATATAATTGAATATATGCCTCATTCGTTTTATTGTCGTTATACTCTATGACTAAATTAAACACATCCCGCATCCGCGTCATTGCATCGCTCCGACTAGTCTCGCCTCGCTCTCTAATCGTTTATAATATATCTTTCTGTTCTGAAGATAACTAAAATTAAAGCTTCTCTTTGCATTTTTTTGGATTTTCTTTTGGTTTTTATGTTTTTTTTTTTTTTAGGTTTTTGGGTTTTTTTTTAATGGCTGAGGATGAGAGGTTCTATTGCTATTTCGTTATCTCATTATCATAATCGTTTCTTCGTTTATGTACAATCGAATACGAGTACGTACCAATATTAAATATCACTTAATTGACGAGTGTTTTGGTTTCTGTCTGTTGTTGTTGGTTTTTGTTTGGTTTTCCTTTGTTAACAATTCTAATTTAAAATTATGTTTCATTTCTGTGTAAAAATTGCAGTTAAAATCACAATAAGTTGTTGTGTGTACGTTCATTTTGGTTTGCTTTGTTTTTGTTTTTGTTTTGGTTTTTGTTCCTGGAGAAAACGATTTAGTTGGTACCATAGAGTTTACTATATCAATTTACTATCAATCGCTGTCTGATTGTCTGTTGTTAAGTTATGAAAGTGGAGATCGAGTTCGAGTTGGAGTAAGTAAGTCAAGTAGGGGCACTTGATCCTATATAGAGAATAGCGTTCGATGTGTGTAAACTTAATGCGATCACAATGGAGACTTAAGAGAGAACAACACTTAAAAAGTTAACACAAACGAAAGGCGAGTTTCTTGGAAACTTGGCCCGACCTAACCATTATCGTAGAGAGTCGTACAAAGAGTCGTCGCAATAGTCGAGTGTAAATCGTGTAAATCATTTTGATTATAATTTTAATAAAATATATAGAGTTCTCGTGGAAGCTTGTCGGTTGTTCTTTGTATAGGAGTTGCTTTTGATTCACTTCGGAAACGAACTAAACTAAACTAAACGTATAAAAGAGCTTCTCTTCTCTTCTCACTGGTACTTGACTTAGGTAGGACTGCTGATTGATTTCGGGTTTCTCTGGATTTGGATTGGTTTTGGTAACGATATCGATTCTAGTGGTGCAGTGTTAGTGGCTAGATCCCGACTGGGACTTGAGATTCATTTAAATAGGTGAGTGAGTGAGTAGTGAGTGTTGTTGAGTACAAAATCACTTGACATTGTTTTTTTGGCTTAGTTTCTTACTGTTGAAGGATGTTGAAGAAGGAGGGGCCTAGGGGTTAGGGGGCATAAGATATGTACAATAATAAATAGTCAAATCTACTAATAATACTTTGCTTTTTGTACTTCGAACAATAGGTAATGGATAATATTCGCTATCGGTAATCGGTAATCGGTTATCGGCAATTGTCTGCGCTATGCAACGAAAAAACCTTTATAAATATTTCAATAAATTGTCTCTAACTAATGTCGTATGTCCCCGCTATATGCTATATGTAACTATATGTATGTAGTATTAGCTCTTTAGTTTAAAATACTTCCTTTGGCATATGTACAAAATGTATTTAGATACTATATCCATATACCGTTGTATATCGATAATCGATATTCGAAAAGAAACACTACAAGTAATGAGCCTAGGTCCTAACCGCGATAGTTAGTAGTTTTACACATGTAATGCCAATCTCTCTCTATATGTATTGTATAGTTCAAAAACAACCTTCGAAAATGTGTGTGTCGGGGAGGTGGTCCCTCCCATCCGATCTACATCTGATCTACAGCTACATCGGTCGGTCAGTAAACTACCGACGAATCTCATCTCTGATTGTGACAGTATGGCGATGGCGACTCTGGATTTTGATTTGGTTTCTCGAGTACTACAACGGTTTAATGCACGTTCTTGTTAACATAGAGTTAATATTGATTTCTCCTTAGATTGATACTATATTGTATGTATAAATTTGGATAGTTCCGTATCTGTATCGGTATCTGGATCCGTATATATGTATGTATATCGTATAAAGCGACTAGTATATGTAATTATATAGGTAATCGTAATCGACTATGATAACAAGGGGGCGTTCCCCGCGCCTAAGCCTATCCCTAAGCCTAAGAAACTACGAGCCATGACACTCGGCACAAATGCACACAGGAATCGGCATTGGATACGCACTCAGACTGGAGCTTGTCAACTTGGACGCCGCGGCGCCGAGGGGCCGGCTCCCGAGGCAGCCGACGAGGACGACGAGGACGAGCTGCTCCTGGCACTGCTGCTGCTGCTGCTACTGCCACAGCTGGAGCGCTGCTCCAGATCCCGCTGCGGAGTGTTGACCGAAGGTCATCTCTGTGGCTCCGGTAGAGCTGCTTCTTCCGTCTGCTGCTGCTCCTCCTCCTCGTCCGGTTGGCCGGACCTTTCCGGGTTGTAGTCGTAGAACACCTGCGACGTGTCGCCCTGGACATTCACATCGATGGGCGCATCCACGTCCACGACGGCTGCTGCCGCGAACTCGGCGCTGAAGTCGCCGCGCGGCGGATCCTTGGGACTGTCCACCATGATCTGTACCGTGGGCACCGGGCACGTGTCCATGGTGCTCTCCACGGAGCCCGTGCTGATGCGTATCTGGGGCGGCGGCTGCTTGCCCAGTCGCTCCGGGCCATTGCCATTACCACTTCCCGAGGACGGCGAGGACGGGCTGCTCTCGTCCTCCTCCTTGTACTCCTCGCTCTCGCGATGCACCAGCACATGGACCAGCGTGGCGTTGTCTGGCCGCAGGCCGAGCGAGTGCGAGTGCGGATGCGTCTGCTGGTCCGGCGAGGGCTTCGTGACGATCACCTCGGGGGCGGGAGCCTCGGCTGGAAGGGCAAAAGAGGGAACTTTAGGGACGGCTCAGTGGGGGAATCTCGGGCACATTTAACACATACAGACATAAGCGTTCTTGTTAACTCTTAAAGCGCTTTGTGCTGACAAACCTCTTTCTAGGGGCGGTTTCTTGCGTATGAAACTAGAGGCGCGCTTACGTGAGGGGGCCGCAGCCGCAGCTGGAGCCGAGCCATTGTCGGAGACGGTTGTGGCTGCCGCGCCAGAGGCTGAGGCGGAGGCGGTAGAGAAGGCCGTGCCAGAGGTGGAGGCGGAGTTTGAGGTGGTGTTGGTCGTGTTGTTGTTCATAGCGGCTGTCGTGGGTGAAAGTCACGCATTAGTGTCGGGCACAACGCACAAGTACGAGGGTTGTGTGGACAGACAGGTAGGTCAGATAGATATAGATAGAGAGATCGTAGCGAGTAACAACAGTAGATATGATGAGTCAAGAACAGAGGCTTATATAACTAGGATTCGATTCGATTCGGTTCGGTTCGATGAAGTGCGTTCTCGATGGAGGTGGCAGGGCCACGGATGGAGGGTGGACAGTGGTGCAGGGTGGTGCCTCAGGTGGCTATGTACACAGAGAGGGAGAGAGCGTATTTACAGGGAGCGAAGTGCGCAGTGAGTTGAATGGATTGGATGCGGAGATGTGTTACGGATAAGTGGGTGAGAGTAGGCTTAGGCACTTGTCAATAATTACTTTTTCTATGTACTGAAGGTGAGGTTAAGCTGTCATCGACAGCATCCTGATGACGCAAAAAGAAATTATAAAAGCTTCGGCGACGACTTGCTCTAGGCGCTTCCACAAATATGCTACCGCTAATAATAGTAAAGTTTAGTAATAGTAGTAGTTGGAGTAACAGTAACAATCATAAGCATAATTTCATCTTCTTCAATGTTCGGGATGTAGAATGTTTCGGGTATATATAGGTATAGGTTCGAGAGGTTTCGTTTCGACGTTAGCTGCAATTTTTTGACGAAGTTACAAACGAAAGAGGGCTAAGAAGCTGTACATCTGCAATGGATGATCGATTCGGGATGAGATTTGGTTGGGAGCTCCAATTTACCTGGTGAGACAGCAAAGCTACGCGCTAAGACTATTATATAGTTTAGGTTATAACATGATCTAGGAGAGGGCAGGCAACCAATGAACGAAAAGTAACTCAAACTGCGCATTCAGGGAGATTCGGGTGGAGTCGGGTGTGGATTGGTATTGGAACTAGTTCAGATTCTTCCGGGTAGGCCGCTACTTACAAATGATCATAACTTTAAACATTACTCGAATTATCTGTGGTTCTTGTTCTGATAGTTGTTGAATTGTAGAGAGTTGCTGTAGAGTTTGGACAGACTTTTGCTTGCTTTCGCTTAAATGAGTTGAGTTGAGTTGAGAGTCGAGTTGGGATGGAGATACTAGATAGAATACGTATAGAGTGATCGACTGGAGCGAGTTCTAAATAGTTGTTGAGTTGTTACAAGTACTTAAGCTAGCTGAATATACACAACGAGAGAGTATGGATGAGGTAGAGTTTTTGGTAGATTGCTTGTTGCATTTTGATTACTGATACTGATACTGATACTGATATTGATTACTGATATTGATTACTGATTCTGATTGTTGTCTGTTGTTAGATTTAAGATTGTAGTTTATATAAGTAGCTAGCCAGCCATGGGCTGATGATGGGATGGGAGATTGCCTTTACCTAGGTAATTCAAGCCACTAGGCTGGGAGCCACTCCTGAGAACGGCAGTGACCATGTCTGCGAGCAGGGACTCATAGTTTAGGGAGATACAAGAGGATATGCTAGAAATAGGGCTCAAGTTCATATACACACTGTGGACACACAAAACGTTAATTTATCGATGTTCGATGTCGATGTTCTTGTATGTGGCAATGTGGCATGGGCATGGAAAGCTTTCGTTTTCGTCTAAAAATTGCATTTCAAATCATCGCATCATCGCAGCCATGAAACACAAACATACATGGAATGGCTACGTGTCAGGTGTCACGTGTGTGTGTCGAGTGTGTGTGTTTGCAGTGTGTGAGGTGTATGGTATCAGGTGTAAATGGAGCCAGGGATAACTACCGTTTGCCCAGCTCGTCGCTCTGCTGCTTGATGTCCTTGACCACATCGTCGGCTCCCGAGACGAGCATCAGGGGCAGGTTGAGCCAGGGCCCGGCCAGCTCGCTGAGATCGGAGGCATCTGAGGCGCGCGACGACTTCCTCGAGGAGGCGCGACTGCTGCAGGCGGTGCCGCGGCGACTGACCTGTGAGGGAGATTAAAGTAAAGGAACTAGGACTCCCTCTCCCTATCTCACCTGCAGGTGGAAGAAATTCAGGGCCGAGAGCTTCGACTGCCATCCGCCGGGGCTGGAGTTCTGGGTGGCACTGTCGCCCGAGTTGGAGCGCTCCTTCTCCCGCTTGCGCCTGTGGAGAGACACGCATCGCATGAGTGAGTAAGGTAAAGTAAGGCAGGGGGATTCTCTATTGAGAAGGAGTGGCTAGTGGCTAGTGGCTGGTCAGTGGTCAGTGTAGGTACCGCAAATACTCCTTCCAGCCCGTCTGAATGGTCTTGGCCGCCTTCTCCTGGCGCTTCCAGATCCGCGTCGACGAAACAATTTCCAATTCTTTGCGCGTTGGAAACTGTTTCTTGAACTTGACATCCATTTGTTCCTGCAACTGTTTGAAGTTATCGGTCTCCTCGACATGACCTAGCACGTGCTTCACGAGCGCGTGCAAAATGTCGAGACAGTGTATTTTATTGCCCTTCGAGATGGGCAGATTAAATGACACTAGCGCGACATTATTGGGCTTCGAGATGCCCAATGGTGGATCGAGCGAGGCAATAAAATCGGACAGTTGCGAGAAGTGTATAAATTGGGTGGCATGTGGATCATATCTGCAAGTAAATCGGGCAAGTCATGTAGTAAGATGGGCTCTCCTTGAACTCTCTCGGGCTAGTTCTGAGCTAGAGCGGACACCTACTTGGACCAGCGAATGTAGAACATCTCCAGATCGTCCTCGACAATGCCGATCTCCTCCTCCTGGTGCGCCTGGTTGAAGTTCTCCAGGATGATGGCAATGTACATGTTGATCACGATCATGTAGCTGATGATGATGAAGCTCGTGAAGTAGGTGATGGCCAGCAGCGGGTGGCCGCAGTCGCCGTTCGTCTGGCCGAAGATGAAGGGGTCGCAGTCGGGCGGCTGGATCATCAGCGACTCGAGCACGTCGTTCCACCCGGCGGAGGTCATGAGCCGGAACAGCAGCTGCATGCTGCGTCCGAACGTCTGGAAGTTGACCATGTCGTCGAGGGCGCCCTGCAGCTTCACGTGCCCGAACAAGGACATGCCCAGGATGGCGTAGATGAAGGTGATCAGGCCCAGCAGGGCGCCGATGTTGAAGAGGGCCGGCAGCGACACCACCAGGGCGAACAGCAGCTTCCTGATCCCCTTGGCGGCCTTGATCAGGCGCAGGATGCGCCCGATGCGGAACACCCGCACCACGCGCAGCAGCGTCGGGCTGATGGGCAGGTCGATCATGATGTCCTCCATCAGGATGCCGAATATGGAGGCCAGCACCAGCAGGAAGTCGAACACGTTCCAGGGCACCGTGAAGTAGTGGTAGCGCAAGCCCACAATCTTCACAATGGCCTCTACACCAGAGAGAGGAGAGGAACTTAAGTAACACAACCCCAGAGACCCAGAGAGACTTACCCAGCCCAAAGACCGTGGTGAAGAAGGCATTGCTCACTTCCAGGATGAAGAAGACGGCGTGCGGCTGGTCGTAGTGCTCGATGCCCATGGTAAGCATGTTGAGAAAAATCAGTACAAAGATCGCGATCTCGAACCTGCACATTAGGAAAGGAGATTAGACTCAGGCTGGCCAGACTCGGAGACTAGCTTCGGGCTTCGTTCCGAAGTCGGGGTGCTCCCCAGGAGGACACAAAGAGGGGAATCGTATGTACAGGCAGCGGGGAGCACCGATCTACAGAGAGAGATTAAAACTAGGTCTAGGACTAACTAAGATACATGCTGATTGAAGGGGGGAGGGTATCCCGAGACGGGTGGCTGCTACTCGTCTTAGATAGAACATGCGGTGTCCGACATGTCTGGGGGGACTACAGTCGTATCATAGCAGGTAAAGGTGCTCTACAGAACGTTGAGAATTGAGAATTGAGGAGTATGCAGAATACAGAGTACAGACTACAGAAGAGAGGCATTTTTGACGGTGTTTGTTGCTTGCGGGACAAGCACCGGAGTTCTGACCAAAAATGCCGGGGAATCGCCAAGTGTTCAAATGAGTTTTATCACCAAATCAGAAACAGTCTATATAGAGAGAGGTGTGTTAGCTTGTGGGCCTAACTACGAGTTAGTAGAGAGTAGAGACAGAGCTGGACTAATAGGACAGAGGACAGAGGACAGATGGGTAAAAACTATAAGAGAGATATACGTAATTTGCTGGATCTTAGACTGGTTTTCAGGGTTCGGTTTTCAGGATTGATTTGTTTGGCGGGTTTGTTTACCTTCTCGAATTGGATAAATCATAAAACATAGCTAAAAAATGATTTATAGGTCGCTTAATAACTTTCTGTGGTTTCTTTCGTCCCAATTTTTTCATGGCCGTGTAATAGTGTTTTTGAGATTCGGTGAGAAACATTTCCAACACTCCTCCTTCATACTAAATAAGAGTGATGAGAACAGAATGAACATTTATAGTATATTAAGTATATGTACAGTCCACACGGTTAATAAACACAAACAATGAACGGCACAGCAACACAGTAACACGGTTTAAGGTGTAAGATTTAAGGTTTAAGGTTACACGTTTTAAAGTTTAAAGGTTACAAGTTATTCAACACACAATGGGGGCGATCGGAGGTGATTCAATGGGAATGCAGCGTATGTACAGGTGACTCAGGATCACAGGACCATTGGCCCAGACGACTTACCTTCTTCTTGAGCATGTTAAAGTTATCAATGATAACTCCAATGAACAGATTGAGGGTAAAGAACGAGCCGCACACGATAAATATAACAAAATAAATATACGCATACAGGTTCGCCTCGCGCTGCGGCTGCAGGTCCACTCCGCGGGCGTCCACGGCGTCGGCCATCACCTCCATCCAGCCCTCGAAGGTGGCCACCTGCAGCAGGGCCAGGTAGCCCATGCCCACATGGTCGAAGGTGATCTTCGAGTTGATCCACGTGTAGTTCTGCTCGATGCAGTCCCACTTGTCGTTCACCTCCTGCAAGTCAAGCCAAGGATTAGTAGTGCCAGGAGAGGAGGCCCCTCCGCAGTACTCACTGTGATTGGCAGCAACTCGCCCAGCTCGTTGACGCACTTGAAAAATTTACCACCAAAGAACTGAACACCCATTATGGAGAAGATCAACCAAAAAACTAAACAAACCAAAAGGACATTGAAAATTGATGGTATTGCATACATGAGAGCGTTTACTACAATCCGCATTCCCTGCCACCTGGAATAGAAATGGACGGTGAGAAGAGAGGCTAGTCGTTACGGGACGTGGCCGGAGGCAGTGCTAGGAGGGATCTCGCCTATCTATGCTAGCTTAGCTATACATCTAAACATATGTACAGGTCTACAATATACAGATTACAGAGGCGGAGAAGGCTACACAGATTCAAGGACGGAGGACAGAGGACAGGAGGCGAGGACGATGCAATGCGTGTTCTACGAGTACGTATTTCTATTCGAAATCCATAAAGAAGACGGTATTGTATTAAACACTGCTCAACACGGCTTGATCGCCTCGCTCGGTCTGACCCAGTCTCCTCTCCGGAAAGGCAGAAAGATAGTAGTAGAGAGCGGAAGTTCCTACGCAGATAGAGAGAGAGCCTTCTTCCCCAGGTGGTGCAGCCTATCGAAAGAGCAGCGACTCTGCTCGCAACTTACCGAGAGATGGCTCTCAGTGGGCGCAGGGCTCGCAGGGTGCGCAGCGAGCGCAGCACCTTCAGGTTCTCATTCTCCTCAATGAGCAGCGAGAATACCGACACCTAAGGGGAGACAGTAACTGGATTAAGTCCCATTCCCATTCCCATTCCCATTCCAAAGGCAACTTACAAACACTATGATAAAGTCGAGTATGGTCCAGAAGCTGGTAAAGTACTTGGAGAAGCCCAGCGCCAGCCACTTGAGGATCATCTCCACGACGAAAATCAGGCAGAAGGAGAAGTTGATCCAGTAGAGCACCCGCTTGAGGGTCTTGTTCTTGTCCAGGTTGATGTCCTCGAAGCAGAGCGTGATACTCGACGCAAAGATCAGCACCAGCACAAACCACTCAAAGGCCGGAGTATCGACAACCGTCAAGACAGCCGTCCGCACGCGCGTCCAGTGCTTGGCGCTCTGCGTGTCCATGCAGCTCATGAACCAGGGGCAGCGGAAGTAGAAGCTGAAAGGGGATGCAATCGGAAACAGACTTCAAGAGGAAGACATATACTCACTGGTCGTAGCACTTCTGGGGGAAACAGTCGTCGGGTACCTTGGGCGGCTTGGCCGTCCCAAAGCTCGGAAAAGTCATGGGATCATTGTAAGCTCCCTGCGAGTTACGTCTCCCACCGACAGTGAGATCGTCTACGTAGGAAACCAAACAATGCCATGGTTTTTCGGTCAGTCGCGTGAACGCCGACGGCTTCTGCGCGGCCTCTGGCGGCGCCAACTGCGACTCGTGGTCAGTCTTGTGGCCCAGGGCCAGGGCCAGGGCCGAGGAGCTCGTGTCGGCCGCTCCCGAGCTGTGCGACTCGGTGCGCGCGGACTGGAAGGATGCGGCTTTGTCTAGCGTCGATTGTGGATGCTCCGGGCGTCGCCGCTGCCCAGCCGTTGGATGACCATGGCCATGATGGGCACGAGTGGTGTGGGCATGGGCGTGGGCGTGGCCGGGGCCGTGAGTGGGATCTGCTTGGATGCTCGTGGCATGAAAGTGCTGCTGGTGCTCGGTGAGAGCAGCCAGCGGCGGGGTGGTCTTTAGCGATGAAATTTGCGCCAGTGTCGGTGGCTCGATGCTCGACTTCAGAGAGGTGGGCGGCGTGGCGGGAACGGCCCCTCCCGGGGGCGTGGCCATGCCCAGCTTCTGCTTCTGGATCAGCAGGTTCTCGTACGAGTGGGTGCTCTTCAGCGAGAGGCTGTCCAGGCGCAGCTGGTCGCGCATGGGCTGGTGGAGAAACTTGCGCGGCATCTTCTCCGACTCGATGCGCAGCGTCGAGATGGGCTTCTCCTCCTCGGGCAGCTCCTCCACGCGCTCGATGAGGGACAGGCGCTTGAAGCGGTCGAACTGCACGGCGAAGGGATCGATCTTGCGCCGCAGGAAGGGCGACTGGGTCTGCTGGGAGGCGGCCTGGCTGGCGCTGGCACTGGTGGCGGCCACTGCCATGGCCTCCATCGCCACGAAGGGGGCGTGGATTTGATCACAGATTTTGCGAATCTCGTTCGAGATGCTGAAGTCTTCGTCGATCTTGCGCTGCTTCTCCAGGCTGCGCCGCTTCAGCTTCACGGACTGGCGCTGGGCGGCGGCGCTGACGGACTGCGAGCGGCGGGGCACCGTGGACAGGTCGTAGCTGTCGTAGGGATTCAGGGGATGCACCACCTCGTCGGCGGCCGAGCGCTCGGAGGCGCCCGTAATTATGGCAATGTGCTCCATGATGGCCTTGGTGGCCTCGTCGGCCGCCGGCGAGGGTTCCGAGAGCGTGGACAGCTTACGCTCCAGCGAGGTGGTTGAGCGCTTGATCTCCTCCAGCTCCTTCTCGAAGCTCTGGATGATGTTGTCGAACTCGGAGTGCTCCACCAGCGGCTCGCTCTCCGTCTGTCTCTCCGCCAGCTGGCTGGAGGGGCGGCGCGATCGGATGGCCTGTGAGATGCAGCTGAGGGCCTTGTCCTCCTCCTGCAGGAACTGGAAGAGCTCCTTCTGGTCGCAGTTGAGCAGCTCCTCGCGCAGATTGCCCTGCTGCGAGAGCAGCTCGTCCTGCTCGATCGATATGGAGTTGAGGGAGTGGCCGCTCGAGTGCCGCCGCATCTCGGCCTCCTCCGACTTGAGCAGCGACCGCTGGGACTGGCCGCTGGACTGCGAGAGGCGATCCAGCGACTTGCGGTAGCTGGGCGACCGCGTCAGCAGCGACTTCTGGTACTTGAGGTAGGCCTCGTCGTGGTCCTCGCTCCTGTCCTGCAGCGAGTCGCCGCGGTTGAAGGAGCCGCAGCCGCTCCGCTGGTCGTTCGCATACGGATCCGTGTCCGTCGAGTTGTACTGGCCCAGCAGGCGCAGCTCGATCGACTCCGTGTAGGTGGCCTCGTCGCGCGAGTCGTTCTGCTGCGTGCTCACGCCCGACGAGATCTGGTGGTGCAGCCGGCGCTCCGCCTGCACGAAGGGCGTCAGGTTCTGGCTGTGGCCATTCCCATTGCCATTGGCACTGGTGGCCATCATGGCGCTCTCGTAGGTGGGGGGCAGCGAGTCAGCGTTGGGTGGCAGTGGATGGGCCTGCAGCTGGATTTGCTCGGGCAGATCGGCGACCTCGTCGTACTCGAGGCCGTCGACGATCGTGTGCAGACCGTCGTGCAGGGGTATCTGGAAGCCAAAGTCCGAGCCGGAGACGGGCCGATTCATGGACTCCTGCGAGGCGGAAACATGAATTATCTGGCCGCAACAGAGGCTGGGGAGACTCACCTGATAGCTCAGTCTGTGGAACTTGGTCTCGGCCAGCACTCCCGGCTTGTCGCCCCGTTCCAGACCCACCACAGCCTGCTGGGAGTGGGCCTGCTGAGCGTGAGCCTGCTGGGCGTCCAGCACGATCTGCTGGAACTTCTCGGCAAACTGGCGCTCCTTGCGGTCCTTCCGCTCCTGCCGCTTCTTGCGGATGAGGTCGCGCACGCGCTCTATGCTCCGCGCCAGCTTGGACTCCTCGCCCACTTCCTGTTCGGGGGACAGAGAGGCACAGCATTAGGACGCAGTGAATCGTAGTGGGGGACACTCAACTGAAGAGTTCGCTACGACAAGTTTCTTTTTGAATAGACATCGATATGTAACATATAGACATTTACGATTAATTGGGGATCCAATGCATATACAGAACTGAACACGGATTAGGCTAGGGCAGGCAACACAAAAGATTATATATATTACGGGGCCTGATCTCTATATATAAGTATTTACACATACGGCAGTCTGGATTTAGATACGGTTTTGGATACGAGTTAACGCAAACGAGGCAAGCAAGTTTAAAGCAAGTTTAGGAACGGTTTAGTTTGTAAAAATTACCTTCTTCTTGAAAATCTGTTTAACGTTTTCAGTGTGTATTTAAGAGGTTTTAGTTTTCGGTTTATCAGTTTCGGGTTTAGTGTTTGGTGTTGAGAGTTTAGTGTTTGGTGTTTAGTGTTCAGTGTTTAGAGGTAAGAGTTCAGAGTTCAGTGTTCGGTGTGTGTTTCGTGTATAAGTTAAGATTTAAACGCATTGTGCAAACAGAAATTGGTTAATTGGAGTACGCTTAAGTGCATGTAGAGATTGTTTTTACACATGTAGACCTACAATTGAGACTTAAACGAGAGACTTACTAGGGTCTGTTCTGGAGACTGAGGTTATAAGAGAGCTATTGGGGATTTATGTTTTGAATTTCAAGGCTTACAGCATAATCAGCAAAAGTTTAACCATTCCACGCGTTGTCTTAAACATATACTTAAGCAGTATAACGAGGTTAGTATAGATTTAATACTTCATAATATCACATATATACTGAATAGTATAGATTGTATACCCTATAGCTTTAATTGTGTATTTTTAACGCGTTTAGTATAGATTTAATACTTCATAAAATCAAATATATACTCGATAGTATAGTTTTAATACTCTATAGAGCTTTTCTGTTAGTGATTTTTCTCAAGGTTTAATGCAGATTAGTATAATTTTAGTACTGGCGAAGTATCAAAATAATAAGCGTCTTTTTAAGAAATGTTTAATACTCAAGAATATAGATTTCAGGTAACAATATGAAAATCTATGACTTCTCAGCTCTCCGTTCTCAGAACAAACCCTATGCCAACAGATCTCGGACAGGACCGAACTGAAGAACCCAGCAAAGGGGTAGTCCCTGTGCTGGGTGGGGATTTATTTAGTTATTAGTCTTTAATTAAATAGAAACAGTTTAGTAACACAATGCAGAGGAGCGATGGAGTTTAGTGAGAGAGAGAATTTGGCATATAACACATGAAAATCATAACTGAATTTGCTCGTTTGGGAAACAGAAGAGTGCCACAGATCGTATGGTGTATAATTCAACTGGTATTTCAGATCAGGGGGTGGTGGGTGCCATCGCTGGGTCGGAATGAAGCTACCATCGCACACTCGGAGACACACACACAATACGGAAATACGCAAAGATACGGAAACCACATCAAGAGTGCAAGGCAAATTCAAGTCAAACATGGGGGATCGATCTAGCCATCGATCGGCTGAACCAGCCAGTTTAGGGGATCATTTAGGGCCCGGGGCGGGAGGTGGCCCTCCGCTTTCCGTGCCGTTTTCGAGCGTTTTTGAGTTTAGTTCGGTGGTTTAAGTAACATGGCTGGCACACACATAGACAATCATATATAGACATATAGACATTCACGAACGTTAAGAGCAACTGATCGGATCGCCGGGGACCCTGACTTGCCTCTTTCTTCGACTTGAGCTCCTCGGAGTTGAAGCTGTTGAGCAGCAGGGCCAAGAACAGGTTGAGGACCATGAAGTTGCCCATGACGAGCGTCGGCAGGAATATGGCAAAGCAGGTGGAGGCTCCTTGCTGCAATTATTTAGGGATTAAAGGAAAACCGCAGCTGAGCAGCTGACCAGGTCTTACCTCCTCCTCGGCCCGCATGCAGTCCCAGAGGGGCTCGATCCATTCGCCGCACAGAATGCGAAAGATCATCATGAAGGAGTGAAAGAAGTCGTTGAAGTTCCATCTGCAGATATATCAGAAAAAAAAAGCAATTTAGAACCACAATTAGGCTGCTTTCCGGACTAGATCTTGCCTGGGCACTGGGTCTGGGTCAAACTTCTCGGGCGTGTAGTCCTTGGAGAACAACTGCATGCCGATGACGGCGAATATGTAGATGACGATTACCAGGATAAGCGTGAGGTTACCCAGGGCGCCGATTGTTGAGATGATAATGCTGAGCAGCACCTTCATAGTGGTCCACGACTGGGCCAGCTTCAGCACTCTCAGCTGAAGGATAAACAAAGATACATACAAGAATGTTCTCCAAAGGCACCTCCTTACCAATCGCAGGCCACGCAGCACACTCAGGCCATCGACCAGCTCGAAGATGATGTCCAGCAGACTCGCCGTCACGATGAGCAGGTCAAAGATGTTCCAGCCGCACAGGAAGAAGTCCTTGGACAGCGCCATCAGCTTCACAATGCACTCGAATGTGAATATGGATGTAAAGACCTGGGGGAGCACAGGGAACTGTAGACTTTCAAGGGGATACCAGTGCCCGAACCCACCTTATTGCCCACGTCCAGGGCGTTGCGAAAGCTTTCGCTCATGCCGTGGTGCTCCATGGCCAGGAAGGCGGTGTTGAGGACGATGCACAGGGTAATGGCCAGCTCGAAGAGCGGATCGCGCACCACTTTGTACAGACAGTTCTGGAACTGCAGCCAGCCCTCGTAGTCGGTGCACCAGTGGACGCAGCGATCGCAATTCCGGTCGGGCAGATCGTCTGTTTATAAGGGGAAACATCAGTAATCCTCCAAGGGAAAGGGAGGAAAGAGAACTCACCGATAACCACCACCTCCGAGGAGAACTCCTGGTGCAGGGCGTACACGTTGTGGTTCTTGATGCGGGCTATGTTCCCGTTGCACTTGATCAGGCGCACTTCGCGCGGCGAAAGGGCCAGCTCCACGGTGGACACGTGGCCCAGCTCGTTGACCGTGTCCTGCTCCTCGTGGTCGTCCACCACGCCAGAGTCGTCCTGCGAGGACTCGCGGTTGACGCCGCTGGAATTGGAGCTCGCCTGGCGACTGCTGGCGATGAGCTGGCCCTTGTAGTCCGACGGATACAGCATGTTGGGATTCTTTACGCCCACGCCCACGCCGCTGTCCTGGAAGCTGATGCGCGCCTTGGGCGTGGGAGCGCTGGCAGTGGCAGTGTCTGTGGCGGCGCCGCTTGCCTTGGCCAGCTGGCTCTGCTGCTCCATCTGCTGGTACTGCTTCTGAGCCTGCAAAGTCAGCGCCGAGGGACGTTCCGGGGTGGCGCTGTGGCGAGGACTCGGCCCGGGACTGGGCGTGGCCGTGGGGGACTTGGGATCGGTGCCGTTGCTGCCATTTCCGTTCCCGTTGCCATTACCGCCGCCCTCCTTGCCGCCCTTGATCTTTTTTCGCCGCGTCTTCTTCTTGCTGTAGGAGGCCAGAAGCACGCCCTTCCGCGAGTCGATCTTCTTCTTGTTGTTCTTGTTCAGCTTCTTCACATTCAGCACCGAGGGATCGAAGCTGAACGTGGAGTCGTCCCGGTGGTCCAGCAGGTCCTTCTTGCGCTCCTCGTTCGTAATCTCCGCCTCCTCCTCGTAGCTCAGCGCCACCACGGCCAGCATCAGGTTGATGAGGTAGAACGAGCCGAAGAACACCACCACCGTGAAGAAGGAGACGCTCATGGGACCACAGGTGGCCAGCACCTGAGAGGAGCACGGAATTAGCAGCAGAAACTAGCCGCAATTACGAGCCACTCACCATGTTGTAGACATTCTCCCAGTAGTCCAGCGTGATCAGCTGGAACGTCGTCAGCATGGACCACATGAAGTTGTCGAAGTTGGTGTAGCCGTGGTTGGGGTTCTCGCCCACGCAGAGGCACACGTACTCGAAGGGGCAGTGGCGGGCGCCGGTCAGGTTGCCGCACAGCACAGGCAGCTCATCCTCGTCGTACAACCAGTTGTCGGTGTCGTTGACCCATCTGGGGAGGAGGAAGGTAAACAAGGCCCAGATTAGTTCCAACTTCCCCCTGATCAATAAGAGTCACCCACATGTGCCAGTCTGCATGGGAGACGTTTGTCCAGTCGGGGGGCACCTGGCGCACACACTTGTTGCGCAGCTCGCCCATGTAGACCTGGAGGGCGAAGAGCGCGAAGACCATGAGGCAGAAGATGGTCAGCGTCATGACCTCCGCCAGTTGGCGGAAGGAGTGCAGCAGCGCGTTGATGATCGTCTTCAATCCGGGCATAATGGACACCGTCTTGAGGGCGCGCAGCACGCGGAAGGTCCGCAGCCCCGCCAGGTTGCCCACCTCCATGCCAATGGTGGCGTACCCGCTGGTGATGACCACAAAGTCCAGCCAATTCCACGGGTTGCGCAGATACGTATATTTGTTGAGCAGAAAGCCCTTGGCGATGATCTTGATGACCATTTCGATGGAGTAGATGGCCAGGAAGATGTACCTGGGAGGGGTCGGGAGGGATTTGAGAGCTCGTCCTTGGACTGGCATTAGTTGATACTCACTCTGCCTCCTCCACGGTCTCCGTCATGGCCAGGAAGATGCAGTTGAACAGAATGGTGGCCATGACGCAGTAGTCGAAGAACTGATTGGTGGCGATGTACACGCACACCCGTCGCGCCGGGCTCCATGGGTAGAAGAGGAACAGGCTCTTGGTGCCCGTGAAGCGGTGGATGTAGTTCTTGCGGAATCTCTTGGACACCACGCAGAACGTCTGCAATTCGAAAGGAGCGCTCAAATTAGCGTGACCGTATAAATAAACAAGGTGCAGTGTGCTCGCCAGATTTTGCGATCATAATGCTGCAATTCGCCAGAAAAAGGATTTTTCCCTCCACGACAACTGGTCACACACCTTAGACATTTAACGTTGCCAGACTGCGCGGGGAATTTAAGCTTTTACTTAATTTTTCGCCTCAACGTTTCTAGCATATCATTAAACCATAAAAATAACAAATTAAATGATTTGCAAAGATTGCAACTGTTTTTGTTCACCTTATCATGATTTAATTGTTTTGCAAGGAAAGAGGAAGAAGAAGAAATAGGTGTCTCGTCAGTATTCAGCATGGTTACCACTTAATGACAGCTAGAACTCGTTGGGAATTATAGTACAACGCAAGTGGAAGGGGCACCAGCACTACAGAGGCCCAGGCTATAATGTAGTCTCATTAGCTTTCTCTGAAACTCTCTTTCTCCGCTCTGTGAGAGACGTGCTAGGAAGAGAAAGCATTGTCAACAATATCGTTCTCTAAAGAGGGCAGCTCTCTCGATCAGACAGCCTTATAAATTTGTATCACAGTTCTGAGTGCTAGGCTTTCGTCAAAAAACCGTTACGTTTAGGCTTTGTGACCAGCGGGCACACTGTTCACCGCCAGTGCTGCCCATAATCAGCTGTTAAGTTGGCAGCGCTCTGCTCAAAGCAACCCTGCGCAGTGCAACTCTGCCAAAGCAACCCTGCGTGCTACGCGAGCCTAGTTCGCTGACTTCCGCTTTGAGTTCTTTCTTTCGTTCTCAAATCGTCGTTCCGACCAGAAGGAAAATGAGAGCTAAGGTAAAGAAAAAGTGAAAAGTGAAGAAAAACTAGAAAATAACTTGAACCGGCAGCGGTGAACTAATGCACTACATCGAACATCAATTAACCGTGCGTTTTCTCTCGTTTTCAGTGGCGTAAGAAGCGTATGCGTAGGTTGAAGCGTAAGCGCAGAAAGATGCGTGCACGTTCCAAGTAATCACAGCGCCATCGCCCACTAAATGGTGAGTAGAAGTACCCGGGAGCACCCCTAGCCCTATGCTAATTCGAATTTTTTGCTTTCTGTGCTTGCAGGAACTTTTGACCGTTGCCGACACACCGAAACACGCCGTCTGGGCGACCCGCTTGCGGGGCCCACATGTAATTTTGCAAAACCAGTTTTCACACAAACGAACATGTGCATTTAAAATTCACTTAGAAATTTCACGTAAAAATTGTTTCCAATAAATTACTGGATTTTCGCAAAAGTTCCACAAATGAAAGAAATAAGCATGTGTTATTAATGAGAGTGAGCGAGAGAGGTGAGCAGAGCAGAGAAAAAAGGGGCAAGCGTGCTCTTTCGACATAACCACATTCGCGCGAGGTATGTGTATCTGTGTAAGTGTGCGTGCGTGAGCACGTTTTTATCCGAATTCGTACATATTTTCTCTGCATTTGGATGAGCCGGCGCTGCGGATTGGAGCCCTAGAATCTGGAGACGGCATTAAACATTGATCATCTCTAGCATGGCATGGCATGGCCGGGGCAGTAAATTCCCCCGTAATCGGCTAATACCATTATTCAGGCCGCAATCGGACCGACTCCTGCCCTCCAGGGAGCGCGTGTCGTGCGCTCGTCATGCCGTTCCGTTTCGCCCTGCTCTGTCCTGCTCCCTGGGCCACGTTCGGAAATATCGATTTGTTTGCCGCCGGAGGGGAGAACCTGAACCTGAACGGAGAACGCGGCGTAACCTGAAGCAGCTGCCCGCCCGGGCCAAGTTGTTCATTAGCGCCCTGATTTGCTCAATTATATATGCAGATGATGTGCGCCTCTGCCGAGGATGATGCCTCGTCCGTCCGCCCCCGCCCCTCTGGAGGCCCACTTGTCTGAAGGTCGTTTGTCACTGTAATACACACATAAACGTCGCTCAGCCGAGTAAGCAGAAATTTTAATGTAACAAGCAAAAATTACGATTGGGTGGCGGTAGCGGCGGCGGCAGTTTGCCATTTACCATTTACCATTTTGTGGGCCGAGAGATGGAGCTGGAAATTTGCATGAGCGAGGGCACTTGTGCCGCCTGCTCCTCCGCCTCCTCTGTGTGGTTGGGGGTTGGGGCCTGTGGCGAGGCAGGGAGGGAGCTTAAGGATAAGCGTGTGTACTTTTAAGTGCCCGAAATGAAAAGTTGTGTTAGAGGGCCTTGTTCGGCATTTCAGGCAAACATGCGGCGGCAGCGTCTGTTCTGTGGCTGTGTCTTATCGCGGCGCCGGAGAGGAGCAGGGACGACGTGTTTGCCAGGAGTGAGTGCCATTAAATGCAATTAAGCACTTTGATTCCTCCACCTGGCTATAGAAGCGAATGGGCAGGAATTCTTGGGCTTGCTCTGCCACTTTGTTTAACTTTTCTGTTGCTTGTTCGGCCTCAATTCGAAGGGATTTACTCTCGAGGCAGGCAACTGAACTAAAAAGAGACTGGTCAATGTGGTTTTATCAGGGTTATATATAGTCAGCTTTGCGACTAACTAAGATTTAGCGGAGATTAACGGATTTGCAGAAGGCTTTGGTTATCTAACTTTTAAAATGATTTTAGCTCTGATTTAGAAGGATTTAATTAGGAAAGCAGGCAGAAATTGCACGCTGAAGGAACTCACTAAACAAATAATGTTTTATTAGGGAGTTTGTAATAAAATAATTGATGCTATGTTCAGGTATAATACATAAATAGATTTAGGAGCTACGAAAGGGAGACAGCATTGCACGGAAGTGATTTACCCATTAGGTTTTGCTCCATCGGGTTTTCAGGTTCGGTAGGCTGCCGTATTAATATTTGGTCAAGGAACTTTGGTTGCTTGAATCTACAGCTAAGATTTAATTACAGAATGTGGAACAACACAGGAGCAGCACTGGCCGTCGTCGTGGGAGATGTGACCCACAAGCCAGAAGCCAGGAGCCGCGTTATATTTGCCTTTTGGGGCTTCGGCCGGACTCTAAGCCTCCGGCCAATAAGATTTAATTATAGATTGCCTGGACTGTGTTTGTCTTGGACTTTGGAGGAGAAGGAGCACGAGGCAGCGAAGGGATGGATATCCGTCGGTCGATAAACACATCACTCGATGTCGCAGGTACGCTCATCTCATGGCTCCGCCTCCCAGTAAAGTCCATTTCCACCTCCCATTATATATTGCAGCCGTACCCTGGTCACTTGCATGTTTATTCTGCCCACTCGCGCTATGCTATCCTGTGAGTTATTTTGCCACGACACGTGGTCGGTGGTGAGCCGAGACCCGCAAGCTGAAAGCTGAAGCCTGAAAGCCGCCAAGTCTTGAGTACACTTGCATGTTCGCCTATAATTTGTCCGCTGCGGCTGCTGCGGCAGCGGAGTACGGGCCAGTTTTGTTTGAGTCACGTAAATACGGTTGTCAACTTTGCTGCCCGGAGCAGAGAGCAGGAAGGACGGAGGACTGGGCTGTGCTGTGCTGTGCATGACATGACCCATATTCCCACACAGTGGCCAAGCCGTATGCGCGCAATTGTGTGTGTCCTTTGTTTGATGTAGCTCCAAAAATTTATTCCCGCCTTTGAAATTTAACGAGCGCTCGCGCTCTCGCGGCATTTACGCTGATTTCCTTTTCGGCTTTCGAAAAGGGCCCCACGAGGGCCGTTCTAGGCGTTTCCATTAACCCCGGTAACCCCGTATCCGTATCCGTAGCCGTAGCCTCTGCCTCCGGACCCTCTTGGCCGCGGAAAGTGCATATCCACTTGTGCCCACAATGCGCCGCAAAATGCAACAAAAACAGAAAAAGGTATCAAAACAAAAGCAAGGCAAGGCAGCAGGCAGAAGGCAGCAAGCCGCGTCGCGTTCCATTTCCGCTGTGCCACTTGCACGACCGCCTCCGGAATCCACATCCCCCCTACCCCACGGATCCACGGGCACTGGGTCGCGTCCGTGTGACTTTTTAATTAGAGCCAATGGGGCGGCCAACTGGGGTGAGGCGGCTCTGCGGATAATGAGCGCAGAGCGCAGAGGCAGAGGTAGCGGGTCACACACTCACCTCCTCGTAGATGAAGGTGTCAATCTCCTCGAGCGGCTTGCCGTACATGTGCTCCGGAAAGGGCTCGAACTTGCGGGGCAGCACATCGCCATCCTCCACGGAGGCCTTGGTGCGCGGATGGAAGCCGTATTCCCGCACCAACTGGATGTGCCGATTCTCGTGCTTGACCTGCGACTTTTGCGTGTACGCGACGACCTGGTGCTTGGCGATAGCTGCAAGAGATTCGAGGGGGATACCTGGTCAGTGTGGGTAAGTAATCAATTATATTATAAATATAGCACAAAGTCAGATTTAGATGTTTGTTTTTAGAATTATAACTTGGAAATACATAGTAAAGAATATTATTGATCTTGAATCTATATTTATTTAGTAAGGTTTTAATATTATAAGAATAATATAGGTGACGTAGGAGCGATCAATGAAAACTTAGTGCCAATATCCTCTTGCTAAAATATCCTGTTTTGGAACCACAGTAGACCCCCCTTTGGCCACTGATTCCCCTTCTTGTGGGGAACCATTCCGTCTGAAGTTCCCAGGACTGTTCGCATTCTTTGAATCATTTCGATCTTAGTAGGCTGCAAGTCAGCAAAAATTGAAAATGTTGTGCATTTAAGGCACTAGAATCTAGAGTCTTGAGCGAACTGACATAGCTTACGATTTCGGTTCAATGGATCGGGATCGACAGTCCGGAGATAACCACCCAGTGATGATTCAGCTGTTGCAGGCCTTTGCCGGCGCCATGACCGGAGCCATGACGCGCTTCGTAACGCATCCGTTCGACGTGCTGAAAATCCGCTTTCAGATCCAGGTGGAGCCGTTCAGGGACAGTAAGAAAGCCAAGTACCAGGGCATGCTGCAGGGCTTCCGCAAGATGTACGCCGAGGAGGGAGCCCGGGGCCTGATGCGCGGCCACACCTCCGGCCAGATGATAAGCATCTCCTATGCCATCGTGCAGTACTGGTCCTACGAGCGTTTCCGTGACCTGGCCCACACGATAACGTACCTGGACGACCATCCCTCGCTGCGGCACTTCCTCTGCGGCGGCTTCTCGGGATGCATGGGCGCCATGGCGTCCCAGCCGTTCGACGTAGTCCGCACAATGGTTGTGGTGGTCGATCCCAACTCGGAACGCAGTCGGCTGAGTCCGCTGCAGGGGGTGCGGCTGGTGTACCGCAAATTCGGCTGGAGGGGCATAATGACAGGGCTGCCCTTTACTATGGGCGAGACGTTCCCACTGGTGGGCATCAACTTTCTCGTCTACAAGTACCTAAACTCTCTGGTGCTGGCGGACAGGCATAGCCGTCAAAACCAGGTGAAGGCGGCCACGCTAGCGAAGTGCACCGAGATCAACCATATCCACAGCGCCTTTTTGTTCTTGAACGGAGCACTGGCCGGAGTGGTGGCCAAGACGATTATCTATCCGGTGGACGTGCTCAGGAAGCGCATCCAGCTGGACAGCTTCAAGAAGGAGACAAAGTTGGACGGCCCCAGCCCCGACTGCCCCAAGGTGCGGCACTGCATCGCGACCACGTTCCGGAGGGAGGGCTTGCACGGCTTCTACAAGGGCATAATGCCCACCTTAATCAAGTCGGCGCTCACCAGCGCCTTCTATTTCACCACCTACGATGTTGTCAACCGCCGCCTCATCCAGCCGCTCAAGGGGGAGTCGACGTCGGCGCCGATCAGCGGGGAAGAGGATGATGAAGATTACTGAGAGGATCTCAATTATGTGGATTCTGCTCGCCAAAGTTGGATATATTGTTCGAATAATGATCGAAGATGTAAAAAGCTTTTATCAATTGAACGCAAAAACGGAGCCTAATAATTAGTAATTAATATATTATTACAAAGTATAAACATAATCATACCCTTGCATGGTTTTATTAGGTATACTAATCCTACAGGCTTGGGCCCTTATGGCAGAACCGAACCAAATTCCCAGTTGGGAATTATAGTGCAAGCATTTCGATGCTGAGGGAGTTTCCCTTGAAACCCTTGTTGATACCCTTGCAAAGGAGGGTATTATAATTTTGGTCAGAAGATTGTTTGCATTAAGGAAGCATTTCTGACCATATAAAGTCTATAGAGTAATATTGACCATCTATTTCTATGGAACTTACTCGCTTAGCTTAAAAGCTATCGACTTGAAACTCTGGCAGCAGTCTTTAAACATCTGTCTGGCATTTCTCAGGAATTATAATTGACAAACAATTGTTTCTCAACCGAAATTCTGGCTTGCCAACTATGTTCTGTCCTAGGAACCCCCGGTTCCTCAATAGCTGTCGCCCCACTTGGACCTAGGAGAGCTCAAAGGCTGGTTTAAATTATTACACTAACATGGTTTATTTTGTACATCAGCATCGCGTGAGGATGTATGGAATATGGATGAACGAGCCGCATATAAGTTAAGAGTTCCGTGTGGATGGAGTGAGCTGGAGGGCATGAGGGCGTTATAGAGTAGACTAGACGACCAGATGGTGGCCAGGGCCGGACTTTGCCGTCTACGACCAGCTGGAGGGTGCGGATCCCGACCAGCCGCCGGCAGCTGGCGCCGAGTAGCTGTACCCGTCGCCACCGCCGCCGCCAGACGATCCGCCGTAGGAGCCACCGCTGCCGGAAGCTGCAGCAGCAGCCACCACCTGGGTGTCGTAGCTGGAGCCGCCTCCGCTGCTGTAGCCACCACCATGTCCACCGCTGTATCCACCGCCACCGCTGTATCCGCCGCCACCGCTGTATCCACCGCCACCGCTGTATCCACCGCCACCGCTGTATCCACCGCCGCTGCTGTAGGACGAGCCGCCGCTGTAGGAGGAGCCAGCGCTGTAGGAGGAGCCACCGCTGTAGGACGAGCCGCCACCATAGCCGCCCGAGGAGCCAGCGTCGTATCCGCCGGACGAGCCGTGCGCGTCACTGGAACCAACAGCTGCGGCAATCAGTTGCGTGTCGTGTCCGCCCCCGCCGCTGTATCCTCCGTATCCTCCACTGCTGCCTCCGTGGGCCGAGGAGTCCGAGGTGGCAGCGATGGCTGCAATGTTGGCGATTCCATGGCCGCCGTAGTCTCCGCCGTGCCCGCTGCTTCCGTGACCGTGTCCGTGGTCGGATGAGGAGGAACCGGCAGCAGCTGCGATGGCTGCAATCTTGGCGTCATCGTGGCCAGAGTCGTGGCCAGAGCCGTGGCCGCCACCGTAGCTGTATCCGCCGCCGGAGCTGTGCCCTCCGTGGCCCCCGCCTCCACCATGGTTCTCCGTGATGACAGCATAAGTGGCAACATGGCCGCCGCCTCCGCCTCCGCCTCCGCTGTACCCGCCATCGTGGGAGTGGATCTCATAGCCCCCGCCGCCTCCATGGCCTCCAAAGTCTCCGCCTCCGTGCCCTCCGAAGTCACCGCCTCCATGGCCACCGAAATCGCCGCCTCCGTGGCCCCCGTGATCGCCACCGCTCTCAGGAAGATGGATGCGGATGTGGACGTGCTCGCGTCCGAACGTGGGCTTGCCCCACACAGCCGGGCTGGCCAGCAAGAGCGCACTGATCTGAGATTGGAAGGAAGGTTAGGATCCGATGGTGGGAGGAGTTGCTCCGCGGAAAACTCACTATGAAACGGGCCGCCATGTGTCTGGATTCGTTGCCAAGGACTCTCGGATGATAGCTCGCCTCTCAACGGACTGGAAATGATTCGGCAATCGTGGCCGCGCGCCGTTTTATAGTCGGGAGCCGGGAGCTGGGAGCTGGGTTATGTAAGAGACGCGACGGCCAGTGAGCCACCGAGCAAGTGCAGAGATAATCTCTTTCGGCGGCGACACGAGATGAATGGAGCCAAGCGCAAGAGCTCCACGACCGCGACCCATTGAAGGCCACATTGTTTCGTCTTCGTCTTGGTCTTCGCTGTGCTTTTCTTTCTCCAGCTTCGCTCCACTCTCCCTTTCCGCGGGATCGCGATCGCGAGAGTGTTGACCTTTCACATCATATCCAGCATGTGCCCTTTGCAAATAAACCTGACTCTCGCTCTCACTCACGTCACACGGAGAGAAAATGCAGTGTACTTTATGTAGTTATTATTTGATTTTTTTTTTTTGCAGAAAAATGTACACTCGGCATTTTTACTGAAAATAATATTACTGAATTATATCCAGATATTGGGAACACAGACTTCAGGAAAGATTCATTGAAGACTTTTTTTAAGGAGACATTTTTATACCCGGTACCCATAGGGTACAAGGGTATTATAAGTTAGTGCCAACCGAGAATGTATGTAACAGGCAGAAGGAGAAATCTCCGACCCCATAAAGTATATATATTCTTGATCAGCGTCACCAGCCGAGTCCATTTAGCCATGTCCGTCTGTCTGTCTGTCTGTCCGTGTGAAACAACAGATCTCAGAGACTATAAGAGCTAGAGTTACCAAATTTGGTGACAACATTGGAAGCTGTTGCACGCAGATCAAGTTTGTTTTAAAATTTGGCCACGCCCACTTCCTCCTTCAAAAATCATAAGCTATACTCGTTTTTTCGGGTTAAAGTTAATAGATACAAAAAATTTATAAAATAGAGCGGACGCTTCCTCAAAATTTCAGTAAAATCGGATGATAAACATGGGAGATATTAGCAATAAGGTTAGAATTTTAACACACCGCCATAAGGCACTGCTGTTGCAAGCTGTAGCCGACAGGTGGCGCATTCGAGCCTTGACCGTGCGATATAATGTATGTGTACAATGTAGTGTATGTACATTTTTAAATTGCCTTTTAGTGTGAAGCGCAAACGTTTAGGTCCGGGTATCTCACAGTCCAGCACAGTCGACTGTAGCTTTCTTACTTGTTATATTTATTTCTAATTTTCTGCATTTGTAAAATTCGATCAGTTAAAAGTATTTCTTTTTCTAGCCCATTCCGACGACTTAATAAGTCACTAGTGACAGATATTTCAAGCAGAGGTCTTATACGTTAGATCAAAGGCTCTATTTTCTCTGTCGAAAAGAGCTTTAACTTTTATAACAATTTATGTTTTTTGTAAGTCGTATATAGTTTCAACATTATTTATATTGCTTTCTAGAATCATATTGGGATCAACACTTTACATGATAAATATAATATTTAAGGAACTAATATAATAAAATCTAATATGTGTTATCATCATATCGATCTAAATCAGCGGTCGGCACGGCCCTATCCCGTGGGATAGGATTTTTCTCAGTCGGCGAGAGAACAGAAGAATCAGTGCAGACAAATTATAATTGTGTGGCTAGTGTTTTAGCCTTTTTTAGCGTTAAATAGCTAGTTTTTAGGTTATAGCGATTTTTTTGTTGTCATATTACAATATATTTTAGCTTTTTTTTCTCATATCTACTGATATGAGATCCAATGATCTAAATTGCTTATTTACCCATTCCAACATTTAAGAAACCTTAGACCCTTGTAAATATTTAATCAATATGAAAAACGTGAAATTTCTATATTATATTTTCTCTCCCAAGTTCACCAAGCATTTCTCCCCGTGTGCTCCACACTCTCTCTCTCCCTCTCTTTCTCCGTTGTGGAGCAATGGCTTCTGGTGCTCCACTTTCGTTTGAGAGAAAATCTGAGTGGCCCTAAGCTCTTGTGGGCTGGCTGGAATGGCTGAAAATAGCCGAAAATGGTTAAAATCGAAATTCAAACTGTAGTAATATGCAACTTGACCAGTTTCAGTCGCCAGCTTATTTCTTTTTTTTTTTTGCCCAGAGCTCTTTGTTATTGCTGTGCGCTATCCAACGCGAACCGTTAGGTATTTTGTTTATTTCATGTTTATGGATGTTTATGCAGATACGGACTTCCTATTGGCAATTCCTTATTGTGGCCCGGACTTGCATAACGGATTGGCCAAGGGTTTGGCTGCTGGCTGCTGGCCAGGTCGTCTGTCATTAACCCATTGATGACAAGACGATGCCGATGATGGCCTGGGGACAAGCTGCTGCCGGAAATTAGACCGATAATGCTGTTTGCTCGACGGCTAAAACGGGTTCTGTTCTGTTCCGTGGACAGCGCCCTGCTCCTGCTCCTCGTGCTGGCAGCTCTTGGAGCAGCAGCGAGCTGCGAAAGTGGCTCTCGAGCGTTATTGGGTTAAGCCTCGCCTGCAGCGGCATCAAAATATCTCTCGTCATGCTCGGCGTTTTGTTTCAGCATCAGCAGAGACGGACTGACGAACTGCCAGCGGAGGAGAGGTCATGGCCACTGGCCACCACCCACCACCCACCGCCTGCCCTTCTGTTATGCATTCGCCGTTGATTAGCTACAGTTTTCATTAGCATTGAGTGACTGAGTGACTGAGCGCCAGCGAGTGGGCCGCAATTTTCATCCGAATCCGAGTCCAAGTCCAAATTGGAATGGGACTGGGAATCGGGGCCATGCGGCAATTTCGATTACGTCGCTGATTATCATCTTGGCAGCTCGTCAGCGGCAGCAGCGGCGGCAGCGGCGCTTGCCAGCTGGAAGCTCGGCATCTCGGCAGATTCCATCGTTGCCGAATAATTAATACACATTTAACCGACTCGGATTGTAAACAAAGGGGGGCTTACATAAGGAACTAGCTGAGAGCGGGACTCCAACGCAACAATCTGTTGCCAATCAAACCATAATGACGATCATAATCACGATGCTGTGGCGAATGGACTCCGAATTGGGAGCGCAGAGCACTCGAGTTGCATTTCATTAACAGCGGACTGGAGAGTCATCTCTCGATTGGGATTACATCTTTCACTGGAGCGAGGGCCTTGCTGATGCTGATCATCATCATCATCATGGCGATGATGCTGCTGCTACTAAGATGACGGCGGTGACTCTGACTACGATGGGCAACCGGTTGGCGGTCGCACATTAACATCAGATGCAACAGCAACGCACATCTTCCCCGTATTGCATAATCCCGATGCCGAGCCCGAGCCCGAGCCCGGGACTCGCTCTGTTCGCGACTCGAAGCATCTTCACGCGGAAGCAAAGTCATTCTCAAAGCGCCCAAAAACAAAAAGGAAATTGCACACAGACACAGAAAACTTAAAAGCCACTAGCAACTTGCAACTAGCAACTAGCAACGAGCAATGTCGTGGTTTTCCCAAAAACCAGTTGCATCCACTCACTCGGAGAAACAGTTGCCGCTTTATGGCCTTTATATTAACTGTATAATCAAATCTGTAAGACTAATTAAAGCTAACCAATATCCAGATGTGGCTGAGAAAGAAAGTCGTTTGAGGAGACATCAATAAATATTGAATATCTCTAGTTACTCTACAGAAATTAAAGACCAGAAACCCGTCTGGCTCACAGCCCATTTAATGGGTTAATTATCATAATTTTCTCTTAGTGCAGCCATTGTTGCAGTTGCAGTTGCAATTCCCATTGCCGCGGCTGCTTCAGTTGCAGTTGCAGCTGCGCAGACCTTTGCACAAGTTCAATGGTGACGGGAATGGAAATGAAATGGGATTGAGATTGGGACTGGTACTTGGACTCGACGAGCCCCGCTCCTCGCAGGGGGTGGGTGGTGGCACTTTCTATGCGCCCCATTCGCTTCCTGGCCCTGGGCAAAACCAAATCCAATTTGGAGGCGAAGCAGGAGCAGGAGGATGAGAACGAGGAACAGAAGCTGCAGCGAGGCGGACCGGACAAACAGAAAGTGGAAAAAGTGAAAAAGTGAATCGGGAGAGGATAAAGCGAGATGCAGCCCAGCAATTGCTCTACATATTTAATTAGTTTCCGTTTCCGTTCATATTCGTAATCCGCAGCTGGCAGCGCCCGCTGCATGGCCTTTGTGCATTGTTCACCTCCCCAATGAATATCCTCCGCTGACAATGGCACCCACCACTGCCCCCCACTCGCTTTTCGCCTCCTCCTCCTCCTGCTCCGAGAGGACAAATTGCGCTCTCTATCGGCGCCTGCAAAACGGTTGCGTAACTTATGGCCAGTCATCAGCCGAAACTTTTGCTGGACGGGCAGCGCGGCGCAGCGCTTCCCGTTTTCGATTTGTTTATCATTTATTTAAACGGCCTTAGGGTCGGCCTGTCCCGCCATTAAGCCGCTTCGATTCCCTTCTCGTTTTATTGGCCAAGACCCAGACCCAGACCCAGACCGAGGCCAAGAGACCCAGACCCTGTACACAATGAGCAATGCTATTTAATTATGTTGATGAGCACGACCGGACAGGAGGAGGACAGGATTCCGGGACAGGAAGTGGCAAGGAAAACGCACAACACGCACAAAAAGCACAAATGCCTTCCCGCTCCGCCACTCCTCCGTCGACATTCCGTATCCTGCACAGTGGGTGGTGGCTCCACAACATGGAGGATTCACACCGAAACACCGAAGCAAGAACTTGATGATGAATCTACTATTTACAATCTGGGTTGCTTTCCAGCTCATAACTTGGCCATCAAGAAGGACGTATGCAAAAAATGTGTTCATTTCTAGGCAACCATTTCTCAGGATTCTCATTTAGAGAATGGAATGCAATCATATTGTTCGTATTATTTATATTAGGAGCAATATATTTCGCTTAATTTGTGCTGAACTGTTTCAGCAATCAAATGAAATCTTATGAAGCAAGTTTATATTTAAATTACCTTTAAAACGGGTCATTTTAAATCATTTAAAATCCCCTTAATATGTATGCTACAAACATTCACACCTTAAAAAGGAATAGAACATTTTAACTGAATTAGCTAACTCCCTAGATATTTTTGTAACACCCATTTAGTAGTTTTAAATCGATTAACATAATATATGTTAAGCCCCAAAGTATTCTCAAATATAATTTTTTGTAGCATACCTATGGGCACTTTTTCAGTGAATTTCAAAAACAATTTCAGTGAAGCCCCCGAATATGATAAAGTTCTTAATTGACTTACTACTTGGGATAGATATGAAGAGCTATTTAGCCCTAAAGATTCTCATTAAAGATTAAATAAATACACTTCTAAATACAACAATTTAAAAGAAGCTGCTTAACTTCTAAGTTAATAAACAATATTAGTACATTTTGCAAATGATGATTACTTCTCTCTCCTTGGATAGACCCCATTTACTCACAGCTTTCAATCCGCGTGCTGTCTATTACCAGAAATGAGTAAATAAGTCCCTTTAGGGTTCAAAATCACAAATGGCACCGTGGCGCCTTCTCTTGGCATGGATTATCCACGAAGGACATGCCACAACATCCCAAGGAGCCGAGGCGAACGTGCCACCACATCTGCGGCGACGACCACTGTGCACGTGTTTCGCTTAGTTGGCGTGCAGGTGTCGCTGTCAGGGCGTCAGAGGAGTAGGAGCCGGGGCAGGAGCAGCTGAGGGAGGCGGAGCTGGAGAAGGTAACCACTGACACCTGCCCTCTAGTTGCTCCGGCAGTGGCTTTCAATGCATATGCCCTCGTATACAGATTTGATGGCCTGGCCCCATTAGCCCCGCCGCTCCCTCTGGACACCTCAAGAATAATATTTATGAGGCCGGGGGGCAGCAGCTTGGCGTTGGGCCTGGGCTTGCAAAACTATCAATAGCGGGTATCGGGGCTTAGTACTTGGAGGACGGGAGGGGGAACTGGGACTGGGTATGGGACTCACCTTTCTCATCGTTGGACGCCGTTTGATCATCACTCATCTTGACTGATTGTCGTCGTTTGGTTGGTTGTTGTTGCTGCTGCGTCCTCTCCCTTGGCCTCTAGCTGCGGCTGCTACGCTTGATGTTGCTCTCTAGCTCTCGCTTTAGCTGGGGGTCTGGGGGTCCTTAGGGCAGCTGCAGCATGTCCCTCTGGCGCTCTTGCTCGCACTCTCGCCAGCAAGGCTTCTCACTCGATTTTCGAACACTGTGCATACGTATGACTGTCTCTGTCTCACACTTTTTCAGGCGAGCGGATCGCTCAGTTTACCGTTAATATTGTCACCGTTCCCTTTGTTAACCATTTTGTGCGCTCTCGCATTTGTTGCTGTTGTTGTTATTGTATTTATTGTTGCTGTTATTGCTATAGTTGTTGCTGTTGCTGTTGTTGTTGTGCTTATCACGCTTGGGCCTTTCATGATGCCTATTGCTATATTGCTATGCTATGCAAATCTTATGACTACGACAGTTTCCAATAATGGCATTTGGCATCGCCGACGCCTCAGCTCGTGCCGCCTTCTCCTCCTCTTTCTCCTCGGAATCTTCTCCTTCTACTTCTATTGTGAGAGCTTTGGCTGGCTTTGTTGTGCTGATTATTGCTTTACATTTTGTGATGCGTCTGTTTTGTAAATTGAAGAAATAGATGCAAAGAAATGTGTGTGAGTGGAGAGATTTAAGCTTATGTAAGACAGAGGGGGACTTGGGCCAAATTAAATCCGTTCTCTCCGCAATTGCTCTGCGTCGTGTCATGTAACGGTAATTGGCAAAGCGCTAATCCACGTTAGCTCCAGGCGCCCCCACACGCGTTCATATGTACATACAGTACGTAACGTAACGACTCACTCGACTTACGTGTGTGTAATGTGCGTAACGGAAGAGATAAACACCTGGGCAAGGAGGGCAGGGCCGAAAAGAGGACAGATTGAGCGCCGCTTTAAGACTTAAAACTTAACGAAGATAAAGTTAATTAACATTATGGCGCACACACACAATCACAATCTAGCAGCAAGCTCACACACTAACACTAGCCGGGCGCGCACAAAGTGAGATACCAAGAATTGATAAATGGCGCCCAACAAAAAGCAATGAGGTTGCGTGGGCGAAGGAGAGGGGGGACGACATGCTTGGATGCTGCTCATTGCTCAGTGCTTTGTTGCTGCTCCCCGGCATTGTGGTGTGCGCTAGTGTGTGTGTGTGGGTATCTGTAGGCCTGCTTCCTGTGTTGTGTTTGTGTTTTTCGCCAACTTCTTGACACGTCTGCAAGCGAGCAACTGACGCGAAAATGGAAAAGCGTTAGATGAAGGCGCCCATAAAATATTCAATATCAAGTTTCCACCGCCCCCGGCCCCTCTGTGCGCCGTCCCCCGTTATGGCAGTTGATGTTTGCTGGCGGAAATTTGCTCGCAGCAAGAAAAAAACAGGCAAGAGGCGCAGGAGCAGGGGCAGGACATGCCATTAGGACACGGGAGGAGCAGACCCGACGCCATAGGAGATCCGAAAGAGATCCACCTGCAGCTGCTGCTACTGCTTCTGCTGGTCCGCACAAACACACAAATCGTGAAAAATACTTTTATTACAACAATAAGAGCGGCGCACGAGGCATTAAACAATGTGTTGTTTGTTGGCTTACAATTTTACGGCGGGTCTTCCCCTTGGGCTTGCTGCTCGCTTGCTTTGCTTGGCCCCCTGCTTTCGGTTTTGCCGTTTTCTGGGCGTGACCAGCACAGCCAGCACAGCAGCGCAGCGCTGCTGGTTTTAAAGTTGGCCCATAAAAGTGCGGCGGCAAGCAGAGCTTTGCCGTTGCCAGTTGGCCCCTAAAGTTGTGCTACGAAATTTGGCCCGACTTCGGACTCCTTCCGCCTGCCGCCTTCCCATACTCCCGCATTCCCACCTTCCACTCTCCACACGAAACAAAGCAAACGAAACTAAACGAAACGAAAAGTGTGGCCGCCTAGTTAAGTGCACATCAAGAGCTAATTTATGGCCCCAATCCTCCTGCCAACATGCCGCCGCACTGCGGTTGTAGTTGTGGGCGGCCAACCGCACACACACACACACATCATTCACACACAGGACTCCCCCGCAGATTTGAATGTTCGATTTTACCTTTAAACATTTGCGTTTAATTGTTGTTTACTCTCCGTCGGTTGCAGTTGTAGCAGTGTATAGATATAGATGTTGCGGTTGTTGTTGTCGGGATGATAGCGGGGCTTTATGTAATCGCTGGTGTGTGCTTGCACTACTTGGTATACGTATAACGGTGCTATTCTATTTCTATTTTCGTATTTCACTTTCTTGGGCCTGCAATACACACACACGGTTACAAACTCGGCTTACACACTTATACCTTTGCACTTCACTTTCCATTCGCGTTCGCGTTCCACTTTCCACTTCCCAACACTGGCTCACTCACTAACTACTCCAGCGATTGTTGTTGCTCCGCTGCTCCTGCCCCTGCTCCTGCTCCTGCCCCTGCTCCTACTGCTGCTGCTGTGTTTTATTTGATTTTATTTTACATTAATTACATTTTTATTTAGTCGCAACTGTGCAACAATGTGGGGGGAGGCGGTGAGAGGGGGGAATGGAACGGAACCAGCAACAAAAACAGAAACAACGCAAGGCAAAAAACAAAAAAAAAAGAAACTTTGGGCACGCACATTGTTTGACACACATACAGCAGCAGCAGACTGAGAAGTGTTATTACAATTTACTGTTGATTTCTTTTGCCAACCAACTGGCTAGTGCGAGCGAGGCAGCACAAAGGCCCCATCGCCTCTGCGTGTGTGTGCGAAGCGTGCGAAAGAGCGCGAAAATGTAGGTTAGTTTCCGTTGTATCCTGATGGCCCCTCCCCCTCCCTAGCAGCAGCAGCAGCAGCAGCAGCAGCAGCAGCAACAACACCATGCAGCACACATTTCACTCTATTTTTGGGCGCTGAAGAATTTTTGCCCGCTGCCTCCGCCGAAATGCACTTGTGTAGCTGTACTGGTGAGTGTAACTGTAACCGTTACTGTATTCGCACACGTGTGCGCGAGGGAGTGTGAGTGACTCTGTGTATTTTTTCAGGCTTTTCACTGCTTTTCACCATATATTCCTTGGCCGTGTCCCACACTACGTACGTGCTCTCGCATGGCGACTGCTCGGCTCTAAGGTTCGTCGGCGACTGAGCTCGGCTAACGGGTTTTCCTTTCCGTTTGACGTAATCTGCAGGGCGACCGCGATGCAGAGCGATGAAAAAACACACTCGAACTTCCCAGTATTTTGCCTAAAAAAGGACTCGGCGGGAAATGCTCTCTCTTCGCCTTCGTCGCGCTCTCTCCTCTCTTCCAGGTCAGCCGGCATAAACAAATGCCGTGCCACATGCCACACTCAATCGTCCTGCTCTGTGTGTGTGTGTGTGTGTGTGTCCGTGCCACATGCCACACGACCAGAACTTCCCCGTATTCCGTAGCCGAGTCGTGTTCCTTCGCTGTTGCTGCACCGCAGGCTTCCCTTTTCCATTCCCTCCTGCGCGTCCTGAGGGGGAAAATGTCAAAATGATTAAGCTTGAATATGGGCCACTGGCTAACAAAGCCAGCACCAGCAGCAGCATGCGGACGCTGTTCATCAGTCCAAGTGCGGCGGCCCCCCTTCCCTGCTCGCCTTCGATTTCCGCCTCTGGCTGCTTGGCGCACGCCGCGTATACGTAATGTGCAGCACGTGACGCATACGCAACGTTGGCCGAGTCGCAGATCCGCCGATCGAGCTGCTCTCGCTTTCGCAATGCCAGATAAGCCTCAACCCTGGTCGGCAGCCGTCACTGATAAGCTGAGAGCCGGAGAGGCAGCCCACTTGGAAGCTCAGTTCTCGTTGAGATTCCGTCAGAGGCGGAAGAACGCGGAAAGCAAACCTCCCCCGCCTTCGATCGCAGACGCAAGAGTCCAGATAAGCTTATCGCCAGGGAAACGGAAGCCAGCCTAGGCCAAAATGCGTCTCCAGTGGCTGGGGCTGCCCCTGCTCGTCCTCGTCCTTCTGCTGACGCTCACAGCGGGAGAGGGCAACTCCACCAAAGCTACTCCTAAAACGGCTTCCAACCACACCGCCGGTTATGAGCAGGCCACCCAGCAGATCCTGAAGCAGGCCTCCGAACGCATGCACCACATCTGGCAGATGAAGCGGCGCATCTTCCTGCAGCTGACGGCCAAGGGAAAGTCGCCGCTGACAGGCGGTCAGGCCTTGAGCGGCAAGCAGGAAGTGGAGGCGGACACCTACCGGCTGATGTACGAGCTGGCGGCCAACCTGAGCGTGGTCCCGGTGGCCCTGCTGGGAGATCCGCTGCTCCGCAGGCGGGTGCAGCGCATGGCCAAGCTGCAGCTGCAGGGACTCAGGCCCAAGGACTACGAGCAGGCCAAGGATCTGCTGAGGACGACGCACAACTTCGTGAGCGGCCAGATAGTCTGTCCGCAGGAGGATTGCTCTGCCCGCGGCCCCCTGGCCATGTACCCGCAGATCGTGAACAAGAACATGCGCACCAAGCTGTACGAGGACCTGCTGCTCAACTGGTTCAACTGGCGCAAGGCCATCAACGAGAAGGAGCTGGCCAAGTCTACGTTCATCGACTACGTGCGCCTGCTGCGAATCGCCGCCACCTACAATGGCCACGTGACGCCCTCGCGCACTTGGTACCTGCACTACGACACGGAGAACTTCCAGGCCGAGCTGGAGGCGGTCGTCTGGGAGATTATGCCCCTCTACAGGGAGCTGCATGCCTATTTGCGGCACGAGGTGCAGGCCGCCTACCCCAAGGCGGACACCAAGAGCGACGGCGCCATTTCCGCTCCCGTCATGGACCAGATCCTGTCGCAGGACTGGTATCCGCACCAGTTCTTCCGCACGCCGCACCCCAGCCGGCAGCATCAACTGCCCTCCGTCCACCGACGCCTGGAGGAGGTCCTGGTGACGCCCGTTAAGATCAACCGCAAGGCCGCCGAGTTCTTCGAGTCGCTGGGTCTCAACAACATGTCCGAGTAAGTTAATCCCTCTACTATATGGTTTTACTTTGCAAATCCTTTCCCTCCGCCAGCTACTTCTACGACCGCTGGTCCCGCCGGATGAACGACGACGAGGGCGGGCAGGAATGCAAGTCGCAGGTGTACTACTTCCCGCCCGACGTGGCTCTGCGCTACTGCCCCAAGCTGGACTACAAGAAGATGATGCAGATCCACGGCACGATGGCCGAGCTGCAGTACAATGTCTACAAGCTGTCCCTGCCCTTCGGGCTCGACACGGAGCCGTGTCCTGGCTTCGGCGCCGCCATAGCGGAGACGGCGATCCTGGCCTCCGGCACACCGCGCCACCTCGAGCGGCTGCACATCCTGCTGAACAAGAGCCTCACCGAGGAGCAGTCGCTCAACCGGCTGTTCCGCATGGGCGTGCACACGCTGATCGCAGTGCCGCAGTACTTCATCAACGACAAGTTCCTCGTGGACGTGATGGACGGCCGGATCGGGGTGAAGGACTACAACTGCGCCTACTGGAATCTCCAGGACAAGTTCGCTGGCGTTCAGCCGCCGTCGCCGCGCAACAACAGAGACTTTGATCTGGACTTTAAGTTCTACCGCGGCATGAATCCGGAAACCTCCAACACCAAGTCAGTTGCTGGTATCCCTGAACACCATCCGGTAATTAATTATAATCTTCCGACAGAAAATTCCTGGCCGAGATTCTGGGCTTCCAGTTCTACCGCTCCTTCTGCCTGGCCAGTGGCCAGTACAGGCCCGGTGACCCGGAGTATCCGCTGCACAACTGCGACTTTTACGACAGCAAGGAGGCTGGCAAGAAGATGCGGGACATGATGAAGCTGGGCTCCACTCGCCACTGGCGCGATGTGATGGAGATCGCCACCGGGGACCGCAAACTGAGTGGCCGTGGCATCCTGGAGTACTTTGCCCCCCTGTTCACCTGGCTGAAGGAGCGCAACAAGCAGCTGGACATTGAGCCGGGCTGGGATGCCGATGAGTGTGAGTATCTCCAGGAGATGAGCTCTTGATGTGATTAACTAATGTGTTTTTTTTTTTTTTTGATTTTGCAGTGTGCCGCAGGGACTAAGTCCACAATAATATAACCTCTACACGTATCCTACTTATATTAACCTCAGAATAAAGGAAAATGAATATATTTCTGCATGAATCCATGTTCTCCTTAAAGAAGATGCCACAGAAATTGGTAAGTTCCTGAAATTCAGTTAAAATAAGATAAACAAAGGATTAGTGATTGCTTATCCTTAACTCAAGTATGCTATCTTACAATTCGGAGCCTTTACTCTTGAACTGCATACTTTTGGGCCCAATTTAAATTGATTTCAAACCAAAAACCATTCCTAATGCATAACTCAGGCCAGATTTCAAATGTTCGCATATATTTTAGATGTTTATTTACAAAAGGCACTTTGGTAAAACGACAGAATCTTACGTCTACTTTAGGCACTACACATATCGTTAGCTTACGGATCGAGTGGACACTTTCCATGTGGTTAAAGCGCGAAGTGGGTATGGACATGGCTTGTTGCACAAGAATAAATAGCGGTGGCAGCACTGGCCGTGATGATGATGATCGTTTGGGTGATGTTCCGAGATCCATTTTGGATGGGACTGGGCTTCTACATGGTCGTCTCCGAGTCGGGCGGCGTGTGGTAGTTCAGATTGTAGGCGGGCGGCCCGTTGTTGAGGAATGCCATCGAGCGGATGCTCTCCCGCGACGCGGTCCGCTTGGAGAAACTCATGGCGCTCACGTAGGCGGGCGCCGGATCCATGGGCGGCGGCGGAAGATAGTGTTGCTGTGGCTGCTGCTGCTGCAAGTGCATGGGATGCTGCTGGTAGAGGGGCGGCGTGCAGGGAGCCTGCGGGGGACTGGCACTGGCGCCGTTCAGTCCGGCAAACACGTTCTCGCCCGCGGCGTTCCCGTAGGCGGTGGACAGCGGTCGCGAACCGTGGAAGTTCGAGTAACTGGAGCGCACCGAGGGCGGCCGGTTGTTGTACATCTCGTCGGGCGCGTGGCCCACGTCATTCAGGTGCGTGGTGGAGTGCTGGTAACTGGGATTGTAGTGGCCTCCGCCGGCCGCCTGCAGTATGGACGATGATGCGGCTGCCACAGGAGCTGGGAGCGGGGGCGGCGGCGGCAGGGTCGGCGAGCCCTGCTCCTCGAGCACTGCCCCCTGCCCGTTGGTGTTGTAGTAGATGGGGTCCAGCGGAATGTTCTTGCGGTAGCTGTGGTAGTAGTGCCGGTTGCTCTTGCCCAGGCTGCCCAGCTGGCTGCCGGACACGTTGGTGTTGTTCACGATGTCGTCGTTGAGCGACTGCAGGTTGGAGGCGGTCAGCGAGAGCTTGTCCTGCTGCCGGTGGAAGGAGCCCAGGTGCGGCTGCTGCTGTAGCTGCTGGTGCTGCAGCTGCTGGTCGATGATCTTGGTGACCGGGTTCTGGTGGTACTTCCTGCGCGAGCTGCGCGTGCTGCTCCTCACATAGCTGCCGCTGCTGCTGTCCGCCCCGCCGCCATGGCCATGCTTGGACCTCAGCGTGCCGCTGGAGCCGTGATGTGAGCGCCTGCTGCTGCTGCCGCCGCCGCCACTCGACTGCCGTCCCTGGGTGCCGCGCGCCATCACCGATCGCCGCTTGACGCGACGCGGCGTCATGGGCTTGGGACTCAGCTCGCCGCCGCCGCCGTCCTGGTCGCCTCGGGGATCGCCCAGTCCCAGGGCCATGGAGTGGCCGCCGTGCCGGATGGTGTCGCTGCTGCTGCCGCCAAACTCGATGGAGTACAGCGACTGGCGGTGCTTGGACTGCTTGCTAATATGCTTCACTGCGCCGGGGAGGAGAATGAAAGTGGATCAGTCAGAGGTCTGGAGGCCAGGACCGTTATTCCAAGAGATACAACAGTTACCTGTGGGTTAGCTTGAGTGTGTGCTTTTATGATTGCTATTGGAGGAGAGGAGGAGGAGGAGCTGTTGTTAAGCAAGTTGGATTAGCTACGTCGGAGGAGAGTTAGCGTTGGGTTAGAGCCACAAATATGCTACGGAAAGCCAGCTACCGGTGAAGAGTACAACTTAATAGAGGAGCAAGAGAGAGTCCGAGGTTTGCTTTGATTTCTCTTTATTGGAAACGCTTCGAATCTCGCAAAGATCAAGTTCTAAACAGGGGATTCTATCTAAACAGTAAATGGTAAATGTGGTCTAGGCTACGTGGTTGTGTCTAGGTTTAGATTTTGGGATCTGCTCCGCTAATGCCTCAAGCTTAATACTTAGTACTAGGACTTAACAGTTCTATAGAGCTTTCTCGCACTTAACTCAATAGGCAACTTCTTGCAACGCTTGCATCGTAGTACAGCTTGTAATTTATCGTAAATATGTGTATACAGCATATATATATATGTATATTATAGTTAAACAACAAAAGGCAGCTGCTGTGATAACACATCAATATATATGTCTAATCTCTACTATGTTCCGTCATACGCATCCAAGGCATCTCTGTTCGCGTCCACAAATCTCCTCATGTATCATCCTTGCGCTCGATAATAATGATAGTTTGTGACACTTTCTCGCATTCGTTTTGTGAAATAATCGTTTTGTCGTTCATGTTTTTTGTTTATAGTTATCACAGATCAACATAAAATTTGTTAGCGACCTTACCTCCCTCCCTCTCCGCCGACTTTCCTATCACAGTTCGAGCGGGGTTGGGGCGGGAAAAGTCCCCAAGTGTATGCACGCGCGTACTTAGACTTAAACTAAAGACAGCGGCTCGTCCGAAGCTAGATCTGGGCTGGTTAGGCACAACAAAGAATCAGCAACACGCAAATATGTCGGAATGGGTAGTGGGTAGTGTGTGTGCTTGGGTGTGGAGAGTTAGTAACATCCTGCTCCGCAGAGAGCGTGATCAAGGGACAGAGAGACGTACTCAAGTCTTGGGACTGGGGCTCTAGGCCTGCACGCCCACAATCGAGTTGCAAAAGGAGCGGGGACGGGACTTTTGGCCGTTGCCATTGCGGCCACTCCGGCGGTTGACGTGCGGAGCAGCCTCCGGCTCCACTGACTGCGACTGGTCCACCAGCCGGTCGTCGCTCTGGGCGCGCACCACATAGCCAGGGGGAGGGGCGCGAATCTGGTCGCAAAAGTTCACAGGGATCGGTGGCCTTGGCCGGCGATTACTGCGACGCACCATGGGCGAGCCGTGGGGGACGGGCAGGATGGAACTGGGGCCCATCTGGGTGGGCATGGCATAGCGCTCGGCCACCTCCGGCGAGAGATCGGGGTAGGGCGCCTGGCCCAGCCGCTGGTGGAAGATGTGCGGCCTAGGGACCGGCGGTGGTGGTGGGGTTAGCACCTGATCGCGATCGCCCTCGCCATCCGCCTCCTCGTCCTCGTCGTTCTCCATCTCCAGGCAACTGTGCATGGGCACCGTGGGCAAGGGAATGTGCGTGGGCCGACGGGCACCGGAGCCCGGGCCCAGGCGAAGGGGCGAGGGCAGACCGTTCTGGTCGTACGGATAGGCATTGTTGTTGGAGCTGGAGCGAGAGTTTAAGTGGAAGACGCCGGAGTGCGGCTGGGCGTTGTTGTTCTCGCCGAGGAACAGCCCGTTCGGCGTGGGGCTCTGGAAGGGCACGTAGGTGACGCCATGGTCGCCGGGCGCGAACTGCTGCAGCGAGAAGTTGTCCTCGTCCTCCTCGAGGTTGCGGGACAGACGATCGAGCGGACGGACGGGCGAGGTCAGGTTGGGGGTGTCCACCGAGAGAGCAGGGAGCGCCGACTTGGGCGGCTTGGGCTTGTGGTGGATGCGGGCAAAGTGCGAGATGCTGCTGCTGCCCTGGACCGAGTCGGGGCTCTGGAAGATGCTGTAGTTGCTGTTGCTCAGCGAAGTGCTGCCGCCGCCGGCCAGGTAGGGATTGGAGTTCTGCAGCGAGGCGTACGACAGCGAGGGCGTGGTCTGTGCGGACATGGGACTGGGGCTGATGGGGGCGCCCTTGTGGTACTGGTGGTTATGGTGATTATGGCGGTGGCGGCGCAGGCTGCTGCTGTGGCTCGGGGTTAGATGGGGGTTGTGGGGGTTGTGGCTGGCTTGTTGCTGTTGGAATGGCATGGATGCGCTCTGGTTATTTGTTGTGTCTGGCGACAGCGGCAGCAGCGAGTTGGCACGCTGCCGGAGATTAGGGTTGAGTAGTGTGTTATTGTTGCTGCCGCTGGTGCCGCTCAGCTGGTAGTTCTGGCTGTTGTTGTTGCCACTGCTGTTGGTGTGGAATTGGTGTAGTTTGGGCTGCTGCAGTGGCTCAGCCGCATGATGATGGTAGAGTTTCAGTGAGTTTTGCTGCAGCTGCAGCTGCAGATGCTTGTTTGATTGCATGGTGGCGCTGGCGGATGTTGTGGGTATACTTGTATAGCTCACGTACATTGGGTGCACCACGGTGTGCTGTGGACTCTTGGCGTCGCCGTTCATGAAATCGACTGTAAACCAGAAATTGATTAAGTTGCTTTAACGATTAAACAGATTAAAGCATCGGACGACGACACTGAGCAGGGCTCTCTCTCTGAAATCCCTTCCCTTCGTAATTTCATTCAAATTTCGCTGCCCAGTGTCGCTGTCGATGTTGGGGTTTCTTGATTGTTATGAGAGTGAATGACTTGGACTTGGACATAACATGGATTACAATACGAATATATAATGGCGAGTATGTATAATGTATAATGTATATGGGGAGCCGCTCACGACTCGCACAGAGTTCACAATGTGTTGGTTAATGTTGGATATACAATATATATATATAAGTATGTTTAAATCAAAATAGTCGCATTCCAGGGTGCGGGTTTGTGGGTTGGGGCTAGATCTAAGGCTTACACATCGACACACTGATATAATAACAATAAACAATCGTTTGCTTGCTTGGTGACGCTTCTCCCTGTCACTATTCGACTTGATACAAACATTCGCTTCACATTTCGGGGCGGGAAACAGGGAAAGAATGCAGGTTAGGTGACAAAGAGGGGGGAAGTACACACACATTTACCACATAAACCCAGTGCTTACAGAGATAATAATGGGATTATGAGGGGTGAGAGTAGGAGGGTTAGACCATGACCAGATTCGGGTTAATGGAGTCGAGCATGAAGTACAGAGAGGCGGTGCACGGCGAGCGAACGCCACTTACATCTGTCGTCCTCATCGAGAAATATGCAACTGATCAGAATGGCACCCAGTATGCCCAGCAGCTGTGGGAGCAGAGATTCAGAGATTCAATTTACACAATTCAGGGCACTTAAGCTCTGGGCAGGCACTCACCGCCAATGCGCACTGCACGCCCGCGTGCACCGTCTCCACCAGCGGATAGTCCAGCAGGCAGTCCTCCACGCGCTCCGGCCGCTGCGGCCGGAACGGATCGTCCGAGGTCATGTTGTAGGTGGGCCGGCAGCCATAGCCGTTCGCCTCGAACCAGGAGACGCTGCCGGTGCCCAGGTTGAGCAGGTCACTATCCTACAGGGTCCACAAAGGCGTGAATTCAGGAATTAGTAGAGAAAGAGAAGCCAGAGCAGCTCGAACTCACCCTGTCCAACTGCCCCACATTCAAATAGAAGCAAATGAGGAAGGCGTTCCAGCCGATCCACAGGAAATTCCATATTAGATACTGGAAAGGAAATTGGGGTTATCGTTTATCGCCTATCGCCGATGAGATATGATAATGCGTTTTAGGGCCACCTACCGTGATGATGTACTTAACGCGAAAGTGATAGGCGCCGTAGAACCCGAATATGATGAACAGAATGTGGAAGAAGTTCACCAGTATCGGAGCCCACATGTATCCGAGAAAGTCGAATACCTGCCGCTCCACGATCGTTATCTGGGGAGCGATTAGAGAGGGTCATTCCAGTAATCCCCGGAACCGTGCGGAGGGGGCACACTCACCACTTGCAGGAAGCATATTGACAGCAAAAAGTGCCGCCGCGTACACGAGCACGAGCCCATCACAACATCGTCATTCCATCCAGAAGTCTATGCAAATAATCCGAACGCAGCGCTCTCGCTGGCTATCTCTCTATGCGTCCCGTCCTCGCCTTATCGGGCCCGGGCCTGGAACTGGAACTGGAACTGGCTATCAGAGTGCAGTGTCGCCTCCAATGGCATTTCCGCGTCGCCTGCAGACAGCCCGCTGCAAGTCAAGCGTGGCAAGTGCACACACAGCTAGCTACCTCGAGAACGCACAGGTGCAGGAGTAGGAGCCAGGGGGGCGAGAGCGAGAAGGAATGCAGCTGCCTGCACTGCCGAACGAAAACCTGATCTGTGTGAACCGGAGAGTAAATAAAAAGAAATTAAATGAGTTGGGCTACCGAGAGAAACTCTACACACACACATGCCCAGGCACACACACACACTGGAAGACAGCTCACACGAATGCAGCATATCTACCAACACAGACAGGGGCGCTAGGGCTCACGTAACGTAAACTAAACACGCACTATTTTCGCCTATTTCATCTCGGAGTACACATATTTCTCTGCCTCTGCTGTTGCTGTTGTTGCTGCTGGTGCTTCTGTTCAGTGTCCAGGTCAAGTATGAGCAATTAATTAATTAGCACACAGCAGCCAGCGAGAGCAGCGATCTCAATTACGCCATTGTCTATATTTGTGCTCTGCCTGGCGAATTCACTGGGATTCAATCAGCGGCGACTGCTCCCGGTAATCGAATTAGGCATTACTTTAATGGACAGCACATCCATGCATATGACTCAAACACAAAACTCATCAATTTCGTTTGTTTTCCGCTTGCGACACGGAAGCCCCACTCACACACACAAACGCATACAGTCACTGACCACCGCACATTCCCACACAGGCACTGGGACACGGGAAGCACTCGAGTCCACTTTCCATATGTCTGGAAGGGCTCCAATTCCGCGCTATCTGTCCCCCTCCTCGCCCACTTTACATAATACGCAGCCGATTTATTATCACGGGAAACTAACAGTTTACGGGACTTACGTCAAGTGCGCTACAACAACACCGACCGATTTTTTTTTTTAAATAAACTGCCCGATTGTGCAGTGTGGTCGGCAGGTGTTCTAATTTGAATCTCAAAATTCGTCAGCAAAAGAGAGGATTTTCTCCTCCACGGCAACTGGTCACACCAAATGATCAAGACGTAATGAAACTTCGTAAGTGAACAAAAACGTGAAACATCAAAAAAAACAAGGACGTAATCAAACTACGTAAGTGAACAAAAATGTAACGACTTGCGACGTAAGTGAATTAGCTATTTAGCAGCCAGATCTGGCCGGATTTAAAAATCATCAGAAAGAGAGCGGATACTCAAACTACGTTTAAAATAGTTTTTGGCTGACAAACTGAAAATATAAATATTTTGTGTATTGATAACATTTCGAAATAGGTAGGAAACTCTGCTTAAGTGCAAGCCATGGAGGAGAACTTGGATAGTTGGTTTTTCGTGCCTGGCAACTCTCTATTTCAAATGGAAAAGTTCCAGTAAGTTAAAAATTAATTCCGGAAAGTTTAAAATTAATCGAAAAGATTATCTTCCCATGAACTACAGAGACAAAGCAAGAACACACGCTATTTTTCGGTTAGTTTAGTTTATTCTGTATGCATATTGTATAATTTGTGTTGTTACCGGTTATCATACATAAATAAATTAAATTATGCTCTTTTTATTCACAATACATGTGGGGTTTCTCTCCTCGCCTTGAGTTCGGATTATTTTGTCGTGTTTGGCAGCCCAAACACCATAAAATATATATTTCAAACTCAACATATGCTGCTTGCACGTTTCTCTTGTCATTTTATTGTGGCTAAGTCAGTTTTCGATTTAGATCTCTCGAAATTTTCAATTTTCAATGCTCCAAGATGCTTTGCATGTTTCCACTAGTCAATATAGTATTATTATTATTATTCGTGTTCTGTTTTTCTCTAGGTTCTCAGTTTTAGCTAGTTTTTGAACTCACAAGTTCTTCAATTCGGTTGTTCTCAGTGTATTGTTTTCGGCCGCAATGGTTCCTACGTTTCGTCCTCGTCTCGTCTCGCCTTAAGTTCATGTGTATTTACAGTTTACAGTTTACAGAAATTGAGAATACAATAGTAAAATGTTCGCTACAGTTTTGTCTTCATTTTTTTTTGTTTTTGGGGCTGGGAAATCCGCTTCCGCTGATAGTTGGTTTCCTCTTTTTTCGCTAATCTCTCTCACTAATCGGTAAATAAATTGTTTCTTTCTTTCGTTTTCATTTTCATTTTCATTTTCGTTTTCGTTTTAGTTTCATTTTGTACAAATAGACGCGCGTGTGTTATCTTTGTGTGTGTTATCAGTCGTTTTTCATTTACTTTACATGAATGTGTGCGGGGGAAATTATTGTTAAGTTTTACTTGTAAATAATCCTCTTCTCCTCGCTCCAATATAATATGTTTGCATGCATACAGGTTGTATTTACCAGAATTGTATTTCTAAATTGACACAGATAATTTAGGATCGATCACAAAGCGTAGTAAAAATGAGAAAAAGATAGTTACAGCACACCGAGAGGGACGGACGGGGTAAGTAAAAAGGGGTCCGCCCTCGTGTGTAATATATATGATACAATAATTACATGAATATATATCTATATGTGTGTGTGTATACATATATTTATAATAATATAATATGTTAGTTAGCTTCTTCCTCGCGCTTCTTCCGCTCCAAAAAGTTTGATATACAAATAATTCGACGTAATAATTTGCTCGCTCGTCCACCTGTCTGCCGCACATCCTGGCACATCAGCAGCGTTGTGCAACTGACAGCGGATGGAAAGTTCCTGGGGGGTCCTTGGGTACTTGGGAGAGGTGGCTTCACCACGGTTCAGTGGCTCCGCCGTGGGCGTGCTGGGAGCTAGTCTTACTGCATAGCAATGCGATTACGTTACAGGACTTATGCATTAAGGGAAGAGATTACAGAGACTGTTGCGTGGACTCTGCACTGTGTGTGTGTGTGTGGGTTGTGGCTGCTCGGCTCCTGGAATTAGATTCCCCGGACTGTCTGTTAGGAATGCTTCTACACCTAGAATCTCTCTCTGTGTGTGTGTGTGTGGGAGTAGTGTGTCTGTCGTGTCTGTTGTTGGCTGACAATGGATCAGTCAAACTTTACCCATTGCCGCAGCTCATGGGAAAAACAAGCTCCAATTCGCTCCTCCTTACTTCTTGCTCTTGCGCTTCTGCTTCGGCTCCTCGCCTCCAGCCGCTCCAGCTCCAGCTGCAGATGCGGATGCGGATGCAGAGGCGGCGGCAGCTGCTGCAGCAGTGGCGGCTGCGTTCAACAGATTCATGTTCGGCTTGACCGTTCCCTTCTTCTGTGTGGCCGGCTGCTGAGGAGTGGCCTGCGTGATGTTGTTGTTGGTGGCGGCGGCAGCGGCGGCTGCACCAGCTGCTGCTCCAGCCTGCGATAGGTTGTTGGCCGGCGTGGCCGGCGTCTCGTCCAGGAAGAGCGGATTCTTTACCTCCATTTCGCCAGTGGGCGCCAGGCCGGGACACTCGTAGACGGTGTAGTCGCCCTCCTCGTTGTCATCGTCGCTCTCCACGTCCGAGAGGCTGCAGCTGCCATCGGTGGCCTGGCAGTTCTCCATGGCGATGATCTGCTGCTTCTGGTGCTGATAGTGGTACATCTGGGCGCTCTGGGCCAGCTTCCGGTCGCCGGATGGCGAGACATCCTTGTTGGGGCCCGTCACCCCGTAGGCGGGATACTCCACGTCCGCCGCCGCCTTGTGGCGATTGTGGAACCTGTTAAGATGCAGGGATTAGCCTCTGCAAAGAAGACTCCCATGGGTTCATTGCTACTTACCAAGTAACGCCCAGGGCCAGCAGTCCCACGGTCACCGCCGCACTCACGCCTGCTATCAGGGCCACAATGTACACTCCCATCTCGCTGTTCATGCCCAGGTGCTGGCGCAGCACGATCTGGTCCTGGCTGACGGCGCCATCGTTGACAAGGCTCAGGTGCGGCGATTTGCTCTGCTTCTGCAGCTTGTTGATCAGGGCGTTGAGCTCGTGAGGAGGTAGATCCTTGCCCAGGGGGAGGTTCACACCAGCCACGGCAGCAGCAGCCTGGGACTGGGGGTTGATGCGATGGAAGTTGGCGTTGGCCACGTCCAGCAGCTTCGGAGGCTCCACGGGCACGGGGGCCGGGACTGGCGTCTCAATCTTGGTCTTGCTGGAGGCGGTGGCCACCTCGGGAGTGGGCTCAATCGGAGCATACTCCTCGTAGTCTTCCAGGGCGCGGGAATCGAGCTCGCCCGAGGGGTCGTTCGGGTTGTCGAAGAAGCGGGCGTCGTTGGGACCCACGGCGAAGGGAATCCGGTCGCGGAGCACGCTATTGCGGCCAGGTGAGGGCTTGGGCAGACTGGGCAGCGGCGGCAGGTTGGGCAGGCGGGGCAGGTACAGTTGGGGTGGCTGCTGGGCATCCGGCACCGCCTCCATTGGACTGCCGTAGCTGGCCTCCGCCTCCGCGTTGTCGTACTGGTCGTACTGCTGCTCCAGATTGTTACCCCCATTGGCCTCGTAGTCCTCCTCCTGCTCGCGTCGCACCTGCAGCTCCTGCTGTCGCTGGCGGTAGCGCTCCCGCTCGAGCAGCTGCCGCTGGCGGTCCATCTTCAGGTTGATCTCGTGCAGCTGCTGGTCGAACTGCTGCTGCAGCCGCCGGCGGGCATACTGCTCCATCATCTGGGACAGGAAGGCGTACTCCTGCTCGCTCTGCGGGTCCATCGCCGGCGCCTGGATTGGCCTTCGGCGTAGTCCTGCAAAAGGCAAGCGGATCGCAGCGGATCAATTGATTAGTGGGCGCGGGCGAGGTGATTATGTTAATGTTAATATGAGCCTGCCGCCGCCGCCGGGCTGCGTGTCAGCAGGGCTTGGAAAATGGAAGAAAATAGAAGGCAAGGACCGAAAGGTCGAAAATAGCGCAGCACGAAGGTTCCCCGCTCCCGCTCCTTGACCCTCTGCGAGTCCAAGAAAGGATTCGATTCGAAATAGACAAACAAAAGTCCGTTTTTATTGCCAGCGAGGTTAAAAATAGACCAATTACACACGCGCCCAGCTCGGGGCCCCGAGCGAACGCCTTGGAGTGAGGGAGACCAGCATACAGACGCACCGAAGCCTGTGACGTGCTTCCGAAACTTTATCGCCATCGCTTGTTGTTGCTTTTATTTTTGGTTTCCATTGTTGCGCTCAAATCAAGAAAGTTATAGCGCTGTAGTGCAGAGGCTAGCCTTAATACGCACTAATAGTGATTGGAAATCACCTGGGCAGGTGTCGAAAAGTAGGCTATAAAAAAGTTGCGGCTATAAATAATCCTTGCATACTCTTAAAGGTTAAAACTGTTGTTTTCAGTCAATGCGGATAGGATAAGGACTTCAAATGCTACTAATAGTGATTGATTGTATTTGATTTAAGGGATTTAAGTCTCTTTTTAAAGGTCCCGAGTAAAGTCTAAAGTAGCTGAAAAGTATGCAATGAAATTTAAAATTCCCCTACTTCCTTGTTTAGTAGATTTTCAAATGGCAAAGTTCGCTGATGGACTTTATATGCTAGTTTTCCTGGCGGAAGACACATTTAAAACGCAAACGGATTTCCGCCTTGCGAATTCTCCAGCTGCGAGTGTGTGCGATTCCTGTCCCTGTGTGTGTCTGTGACGCTGCATTTCGCTTCAATTTTGGCCGAAGTGAAAGAGCGTGGGTGTTTTGGTTTGATTCGTGAATACCCCGCACACACACACACAGACGCAAACACCGACACACGAAGGCAGGACATACCCTCGCCTAAGTGTATACTATACAAGTATCTAGTGCATGGGATACACAAAACGAGGTGGTAAACTCTGGCCTGCTGGCCCCGTACCTTCTCCTCCTCGCACTGCTGCTTACTTCCTGCGCCATTCACCACGCACCCAAACTTAAAACTAAGGCTGGCTGTGTGTGTGTGCGGCTGAAGTGTGCTATTTTTAGGCTCACCTGGGTAAACGGACATTTCGCAGTGACCCAATATGCAGCAGAGCAGCGTTGCAGTCAGGGCAAAGCTAACGGTGATTTCCAGGCGGGCCGCCATCTTGCACTTGCCACTTGCACTTGCGGAATTCGATTTTCTTCTCTGTTCTTTCTCCTCTGTTCTGCGTTAGTGCTCGAAATTGGCTAACAATAATGCACTGCCTCTGCCATATGGCCGGTTAATGGGACTGCTACTTGGCTGATGCTTTGGCCAAACGACGACGTCGACGGGGTGTATTGATTTTCGACGCCCACTCACACTGGCACACTCGTATACTCGCACACACTCGGTGGCAGCTGCTGGTGGTTGCTCCCCGAACTTTTCGCGTGGGCGTGCAATATTTCCAGCAATTACCGTTATTTAACGGCACTTTTTCGACACTTTTCGAACGTTGACCGTTAGGCGGCAGCACTTGGCACTGTCACCGGCTGGCGGAAATGTCAAATGTTGCACTTTTCTCTCAGATTGCAGGCGAAAATGCTGCGGACATATGGAGCTGGGGATTTGGGGGACTCGACTCCTGGGTCTGCGTTGCTGTGCCGTCGACGTATACCGTTATACTGAAGAAACTGAATGAGCCTGGCGGCGGCAAGAAGCAGCAACACGAGTCCACACGACACGACACCGAACGGACACCGAGCGGAGCGCTTCGAGAAGAAGCAGAAGCTGTGACGCAAATGTTAGGTCCGCCCCCGCGCTGTTAAATGTTGCGGGCAGCTTTTGGGGGCAAAACGACGAGCACAGCTACGGGCAATGACGGGAACCGTGGAGGAGCCCGAGGAAGCGCCTGCGCACACTGGTCGTAGAAAGCTCAGCACGTCCCATGGTTCTTTGAGTAAACACGGGCGCATTCATAAAGAGCCGAAGGTAACTCGACTCTCGGCCAGCTAGCAGGTGGCTGCCACTCACAAGTCCCCGACCCCAAGGATCTCGTCCCACTCCCGTGGAGCTGCCCTCCCTTTCCCGCAGCTTTTTCGCTTGGGATAGGGCGCGCTTAATTTTTATCAATGAATTTGCAGCAGTAGAGCTTTTTTCCCTGCGGAAGAATGCGGGAGTGATGGAGGTGGAGAGTCCTTAACTGCAGGAAAGGATCTACAATGGTGGATACCTAAAATGGAGTCATTAAGATCGTAATTGGCAGAAATTTACTAATTGGACTTTAAGAAAACGCGTTTATTGGACTTTTCTGATAATTCCTTATCAGAAGTCAGTAATTTATGAAAAGGTTGTAAGTTATAATGCACTAATTAGCTGGGCTGGATAATAAAACTCTTTGGAGTTTCCCCATTTTCCCTCTTAAGGTTTACCCATTCATGAAAAGCCTGCATCTAAAAGCCATTAATTACGAAAGCTTTAAGCAGGACTCCAGAAAGCTTTGTCAAGCTTATTAGTATCCCGAACCAACCAAAAAGGAAAGTTTGGGTTAGGATAGACAAGTCTGCAATACCTATCTATCCATCGGAGATATATTTAATGGTTTCTTTTATTTTAAGAAACTTGATTCAGGGACACAACAATTTTTAACAGTACCTCAGGAGCTCAGGTATTTTTTAGTATATACACCTGAACAGAGGGGTATATTTCAGTTGCAGAGCTGCGGCCACACTGGCAAACGAACTAGTTCACACGGAAATCCGAACTACACATCTGTGAGTCATTTTGAGAGCGACAAAGGAGAAATAAACAAATACAATGGCCACTTTAAAGGGTAATTATGCAAACTCCTCTTAAGGAGCAATTAACGATGAGTTTTCCACCCATTTCACGCACTCACCTGGAATACACAACCTGCTCCACTTGTCCTGAAATCGACATGCAGCGTAAGTCTGGGCCCACCCCCGCCACCGAGCGATTAGTAATGGGTTTTCCTTCTGCGACTCTTGCAGCCTCATCATCTGCGCATTCCTTACGTGCATGGGCCTGACCTTTCTGATCCTGGCCTGCGCGGTGCCCACGCCCAAGATCTTCTATCCCTTCTTCGTGCTGCTCTTCTACGCACTGTCCGCACTGCCGGTGTTCATTGCCAAGCGGACCGTTCCAAATATCGAGACCAACCCGAAGACGGAGTTCGCCCTTTTCCTCACCGCCGGCATGGTGCTGAGCGCCTTCGCCCTGCCCATCGTCCTCGCCCACGCCTCGGTGGTGAGTTTTATGAACTTTAGTAGGTGTACAATTCTTCTGATTTCCCGAATCTCCGGCACAGATCACCTGGACAGCGTGCACACTGACGATAATCAGTAACCTCATCAATTACGGCACCATCTTTGGCTATGCCATGCGCGAAGAAGAGCCGTACGGCAGCATGTTCTAGAAAGGATCGCCAGCGTAGTGGCATCTTAAGTCCAGTAACCGCGGCGGCAGAAGTACTCGCGGGAACCTGGTTATTTTCTGCAGTCATTCAGCCAATCTCATATATCAAGTTTATCCAGATAACAACGCAAACGAAATAAACACAGTAGTAAATATTAGCTCAAATCTGGTTCAGGTTCATTCGCTGGTTCGATACTCGAACCAAACTCCGATAACCACTGGTTCATTCCAAGGGCGTATCTGGGGGGTGCTACGCATTATAAATCTAGTTTCACAATAAACACTTTTGTTGCCAGCGATAATTTTAATTCAAGTGACTGTTTAATTGATTATTGAAGCAGGTTTTTGCACAAGTCAAGTCATTTTCATCCTCTACCCCTTTTTAATTTTCTTGAATCTGGCAACGCCCATGCCCGGATTCAGGGCTGCCCACTTCGATGACGGCCGTAGACCTCCTTTGACAGATTAGCTGGTAGAATTAGTCATTAAATTGTAATTATAAAATGAATAGGATTGTGAAAAAAGAGGAGATCAAAGTGGAGGACTATACTGGGATTCCTCCAATGAGTCTGCACGGCATGGGAGGAGACACACAGCAGCAGTACTATGGCGATACAGATATAGAAGAGGAGCTAACCCAGGAGCTGACCGAGGAGGAGGTAGACCTCGAAGAGTTCAGTGATCAGGAATCTGTGGAGTCTTCGGACGTGTCCCTCACGCAGGCAGACTCTGCGCGCAGCATGCCCATCTGCGAACCTGCGATGCGCAAGTATCCCTTCAAGCTGAAGCACACCGAATGCGGGTGAGTTTGCGCTCTTTGAGTGTCCAAGATCTTTCACTGACAGCTCTGCTCCGCCCAGGAACATCCTCACCGTACACCATACGGTAAAGGAGGAAGGTCAGCAGATGCGTATCCAGATAGCCGCCTGCTGCTTCAACGACCAGAGCAACAGACTGGTGGTCATTGACAAGCGGTAAGGATATCCTGGAGATGGAACCTCTCCTAATGTTTATTCCTTCCCCAGTGGCAATATCTTTGTCTTCGACTTTGTGAGCAAGCGCTACTGGCGCCTGGGATTCCGGATTCCCAAGGCCAAGCTCATCCGTCCGTCGCCCCTGCACAGGAGCGACTACATTGTGGGCAACAAGATGGGTCACATTTTCATCGTTGATGTGGACAACTCCTTTCTGAGCAGCAACGGCGAGGTGGGAAGCGGACCCCCGGATGAGATCACCTTCGGTAACCGCTTGCAGAATCCGCGCTCCGCCAACGTTCTGATGCGCTTCGGGCGCGAGGCTGTCTTGGTCAACATGCAGTCGCTCCAGGTCTCCCACCAGCTGGACTTTGACGAGTCGCGCTACACGCTGAAGTTCGCCGCCTTCCTGCCCAACTCGGACCAGTTCTTCATCTGCTTCTCCAACGACTCGCTGCATGTGTGGTCCTCGCACTCGCTGAACACCTTGCGGATGGGCCAGCCCATTAAGGCCAAGAACCGCAAGCTCAGACTGCTTCCGGCGGGGGAATCCATTCCGGAGATCAGCCTGCGCGGCTCAGATGACAGTGACTTGGAGGACGATCTCACGTTCGACTGCCAGGACTACGACTTTGCCGATGGCCAGCTGCTGAGCTACTGCTTCACGCCCGACGGCAACAAGATGTGCCTGAGCACGGTGGACGGCTACCTTCTGGTGCTGAGCACGGCGTCCTTCGACCTGGAGAAGCTCTACCGCCTCACCGACCTGGTTCTCCGCCAAATGGCATTCCTCAGCCAGCCCAAGGAGCGCGTGTTGTTTGGCATCACGGGACGGAACCAAGCCGTCATGCTGGACCTGGCCAACACGGACCACAAGCTGATAGTCCAGCGCTCGAATGCGATCAGCCTGAGCCTGAGTCGGGATGGCAAGCTGCTCAGCATAACGTCCGGCGGCGGGGAGGTCAATGTGTGGTCCACCTGCCGTCTGTTTAATGGCCTGCAGGTGCAGACCCGCTGCCTCAACCACATAAAGACCGCGATCTTCAATCAGCCGAAGCCTCTGCCCCTGCCGCTGGTCTCCTCCAGTGCCAGTGGATGCATGAACCCAGAGTTGCGTCACCTCCTGAAGCCGGAGCGTCTGCGGGCCATGCTCAAGGAGTTCGGCTGCTATCCGGAGAAGTACAGGTTCCTCATCTGGACATCTCTCATGGATCTGCCCTGCAACGGGCCGCAGTTCCAAGCGCTCATCAAGCTGGGATCGCCGCTCGTGGTGCGGAACCAGGCCAAGAAGCTAAAGATCCGCAGCGATGGGCAGCGGCGTTCTGTGATCAAGATCTGGAGCTGCCTCTCCCAGTGGTGCAAGGTGCTGGCCCACGCCGACTTCATGCCGCACTTGATCTATCCCTTCGTGAAGCAGCTGCCCAAGAACGGTCTGGTGTCCTTCGAGGTGCTCGCCACTTTAATCCTGAACCACTTTCAGCTGTGGTTCGAGTTCCATCCCCTGCCGCCCTCCAACTACCTGGCCATGTGCGAGAATCTCCTGCAGCACCTGGACGAACGGCTCTGCAAGTTCTACAAGGCGCAGGAGGTGCTGCCCAAGGACTATGCCTGGTCGCTGCTGAGCACTGCCTTCGCCGAGGTCCTGGAGGAGCAGCAGTGGCTGGTGCTGTGGGACAACATTGTCTCGGAGCCTCCGTGGTTCCCCGTCTTCCTGGTGGTGGCCTACAACGTGCTCAATCGAGAGGTCATAATACGGCTGCCGGACCAGCGGTCCGTGCTCTCGTTCTTCCACGACCAGAACCCGCTGGACATCAGCAGGCTGCTCTCCCGGGCCCGCAAGCTGATGGCCAGGTGCGAGCTGGCGTTGCATCCGCAGCGCTTCATGCAACACTTCGTGCCCATTCCGAAGGGCGTGTACCCCAAGTTCCTGAAGTATCCCAGCGAGTGGATCGACCAGCAGGAGGAGCAGGCCGTCTCCCTGATGAAGCACAACCAGGAGATCGACGCCCGCATTCGCCACCTCGAGCTGGAGGAGGTGCATATCATGGAGCGCCTGGAGAACGGGCTCAAGCAGGAGGAGCACACGCGCCGTCTCAAGGAGATGGAGAAGCTCTACCAGGACACCATCCATCGCGAGGAGGAGCGCATCACGTGCCAGCGCAAGATGCTCCTCACCTACCAGATGGAGGTGCGTCGCCGCAAGAGCGAGGTCATCACCAAGCTCCAGGAGTCCGAGCAGCGGCGCAAGGTGATCGAAATGGAGAAGGACATTGACATGCTGATGCACAGCATCGAGCGCGAGCGCCGCCGGAACAACCAGCAGATGCAGCTGGCCGAGGACGAGATACGCAACCAGGAGATGGAGCTACTGGCCCAGCGCTACTATTCGGAGTCGGCCGGCGCTCCCTTGGCCCAGAAGTACTATGACAACATCCAGAAGCTGTGCCGCCAGCGGGATCAGTTGCAGCAGAACCTGCGAGAGGTGAGTGCTCCGGGTTCCTCTCCTCAAGGAATTCTTTTGACCTTTCTTTGCTTTGCAGATGACCATGGAGCAGCTGCGCACGCCCGCCACTTCATCTGCCCAATACAATCCCCAGCTGGCGGACATCGAGAGCTCGATAATGGATATCCAGCGCGAGCTCACCGACATTGTGGCCTCAGAGGAATCGACATCGACGACTAAAGGACGCAGAGGTAACCTCTCTTAATCATTAATTACAAATAACAAACGGAGGCCTTAAGGTACAAATTAACGTCTAAGCTAGGAATATTTACATGGCATCGCAAAATAAATTAGATAAAGGCATCTTCTTGGTGTCACTTCCCTTCCGCGGGCGGAGGCACTAGCATATTGGGCACGTTGATGAGCAAGTGGATGCTGGAGGGCGGAATCTGCAGCTGGTTGGCCATCACTGAAAGGTTAAGCAGGGATTAGGCCGGAATCGTACAAAGAGAAACTGTTAGCTCACCACCAGCCAAGCCGCTCTGACTCTTATGCTGCTGCAGCTCCCTCTCCAGGCGGGCGATCCTCTCCAGCAGCTCCCGGTTCTCCTGCTGCAGCTGGGCGTTCTGCTTGCGCAGATCCTTGTGCTCGTTCCGCATCTTGTTGCGGTAGCGACAGGCGGCTGCTCGGCGCCTCTCCATGCAATCCTCGTCCCTACTTCGATCCTTGGGCTTCGGCGGCTTCGTGGGGGCGGAGAAATTGCGTCGGTTGCTGTTGTTATTGCTGTGCAGGATGGCCTTCAGGCGCTCCTTGATGGGCAGCTGGGAGGTGGGCGTCAGGCTGGCACTGCTCGGCTCCGGAGCTGGAAGCGGTGGATTGCAGGACACGAGAATGGGATCTGGTCGCTTGCTGGCACCCCCAGACGAAGCCCGTGAACTGGGCTTGGGCAGGATGTAGGGGCGACTGCTGGGTAAGGTCTTGCTTCGCTGGGAATCCGCGGGCGGCAGGGGATTTATTGACTGCGCAGGCAGCACCCAGGTGATGACCTGCGGCTGGATCAGCTGGAGGGGCGGTGGTCCTGCCTCTGCCTCTGCCTGCTCCGTGGCTCCCGTGCTGGCCAGCAGTTGTTCCACGTCCACGTTGCTGCAGCTGTCGCTGCGTGTGACTCCGGAGTTAACAAGCGGTGGCGCCTCCATCGGGTACACCTGAGGCGTGTGCAGGGACTCGCCTTCGTCGGGCGGCGCCTCCGGGCGACTGGGGGTGCTGCCGCTGACATTCTGCTCCGCCGCCCGCTGAAAGCCGATGTCGAAGGGGTTCACGTGCTGCAAGTCCTCGAACAGGCCCACCTCGTCGCAGTTCTTGATCAGACGCGTCGGCGTGGGCGTCTGGTCGGCTGCAAAGAGGTTCTCCGACGACTTCTGGCCAAGTGAGAGATCCAGCGAGTGTTTCACCTGTTGCCGGAAGTTCGGGAAGCAGGAGACGCCGACGTCGCCCTCTCCCGCCTTTGGCTCGAAGTCGGCAAAGGAGACGCTGGCCAGGTCCGGCATGCCGGCGGGAGTGTCGTCCATGGCCAGTCAGTTACATCAAAAACAATATTATTAAATGGAAACCCAAAAACAAAACAATGTGCAGTGTGGCCGCCTAACTTTTAAGCTCACACGAAGAAACGCCTCAAAATGGTGGCCGGGAAGAACTTTTGTGCTTTTCATCTTGGGTTTTCCGGCGTGTGAAAGGGGGAGCAGGGGTTCCTTAGCACCAAGTGTGCGGGTGTAGCAGCAGGTGGTTTTAAGCTAAAACCAGCATTAAAGGCATTGTAAAAAGTTCTAATTGGGGAGAGGCATTTCAAAATGACAGTGATGCCAGACCGTCCAAAAAACTAGGGGCTTGTGCTTTTCCCAGCAGTTCCGCGAACACTCCTCAAAAGTTGCGCAGCACACCTCTGCATTGGCCTCACCTCTCATGTTGTTAGGAAAAACCGAGAAAATCTATTAAAATGTCTTGTGAAAACTTCTGAATCAAGTCCACGAACCAGCGTTGCCAGACCACGCTACCGATAACGGAAAATATCGATATTAACGGATAATAGCCCGCAAAACTTTCAAATTTGGCATTTACCTCATTTCATGATGCTGCTTAAGAGCCTCGCGTTCTGAGCCATGATTGCCCCTATTGTTGTCTTATGTAACCACTCTCTAAGGCAGCCCCTCTCTTGACATTCGGCATTTCCGCCACGAAATTGCGTATCGGCGGGCCGCAACATGGCATCCATCGCATCCGCATCCCAAAAAATGTTTCAGAGGTCCGTTCGCAGCACGTAGAAGCAATCATATATATGAACATGGGAGACGGAAGGGAGATACGAGAAACATTTTTGGCAGCCAAGAAAACCCCATAATTTAAAATTTTGTATCTTTTAAATTAGATTTCTCATTGAAGGAAGCGGCGACGGACAACACAAAATACAACACGCAAAATGTTTTCAAGTCGCTCGCTCGGCTCGCATGCACGCAACAAGCGACGACGAAACGAGCAATTTTCTAAAACTCAGCCGCAAACTCGTCTTGTGGGTCAAGTTCAGTGTCCAAATACGTTGGCAACTCCACTTCCCAGCGACAAAAAGATGGCCACCGCCCGTCTCCCATTCCCTTTTTCCCATTCTCGTCGACGAGGAGGAGGAAGAGCCACAAGATGCTGCATGAAAATTAAGAAAAAGTGATGCGTAATTACAGTCATTCTCTTTCACTGCAGCCCAAGCGGGCACATAGCCTTACCCCAGACCCGGACCCAGACCCATCCCGATCTCGGGATCCCTCGTTTCCAGGCCCAGCCACGTTGCATGCAGCAGTCGCGCGTTTTTCGGACAGCGTGGCCTGGTTGGTCCATGGAGATCGAGATCTACTGGCTCTGATCCAGAGGGACAGAGTCTGGGTCGGTTTTGGGTTCTCAGTTCCTCAGTTCCCAGTTCTCCCGTCCGCCCGTTCTCGCTGCTGCCGGTAGAAACAATCAGTTTGAAGTTCGTTCGCATAATTATGGGCAATTTTCAAAGAACATGCGTTCCGATGAACATCTCTCTCCTGCTCGCATTCAAAGTATCAACCCCGCACCCCATCCTCGGCCTCGGCTTCTCTTGCTCCTGCTCCTGCCTCTTGGCTTTCCCCTCTCCATGGCCGCACTGCAGCATCGCCATTTTTTCTCATTGTCCGTCGGCCTTTTGTGGTTCGGTTTTGGGTGGATCAAGGTGCAGAGTTCTTAAGGAGTTTCTCTGCCAGAACTGTCTTTAGCCTAGATAAGAAATAAATGATAAATCCCTCTAATAAAGAGTACATATTCATGACACTATCTCAGAGACCCTTAGACCTAAAGCTATACTTCTTAAAGGTATTAAATCCAATCATAAAAAAAAACTAAGTTGCAGAAAAGTATTCAAAGGTATTACAAAACCTAAATACGAAAATAAAATGTTACTGACTCGTTTTTAATAAGTAAATCGAGATTAACGAGCTGTAACCAATGCTCCTTTTTGTTTTTAAACTTATCCCCGGATTCAAATGGAAGTTGTATTCATAAAAGGCCAGTTTTTACTTTATATTATTTGCTTCTTATATTTTTACACTTGACACTTGACCCTTAATGTTTTTATTATATTACCTTGCGGTTCTTCTCAAGAACAAATTAACTTACCGAACAGGTTGCCGTCCTGCCGCTGGACATTGTTGGTTAAGGAGTCAAGAACCAGGCTGTCCCTCATAACGGCATGTGCAGGACACAGGATCCGCTTTTGCAGAGGACCTCTGGCGCTTAATAAATATTCAAAACGGAGCTCCTAGAAGGCCCAGCAGTTGCCCCGAAATTTTTCATTATTTCCGCGTGCATTTTCGGACACTTTGTTTGCTTTTACCCGCGGCAGTTTTGCATATAGAATTTATTATTTAAAGCTAAATGAGGGAGGACTTAAGCAGCAAGCAGTAGGGTTTTTTGGTAATTTATTCTCCGCTGTATCTCAATTTCTTCATCGAACGACACCAAATTTTAAGGTGGTCTCGGCTGCTTTTGTTGTTAAATTTTTTTGTGCAACTTCCAGGCCCCGGGGCCTTGTATAAAAAAACAAGAAAACTTCCTGTGCCGCCGCGACTCCAAATGGTTTCTGCTTTTCCGACGGCACACACAGAGAATGGCCCCAGAGACACAGAGATACATTTCGCTGTAGCGGAGACTGGCGGGTCTTGGTCTCAGTCTCAGCCGCAGTCTCGGTTTCGGTCTCGATCTCGAGCTTGGCTTGGCTTGGCGCTCCAATAATAATTTCATAATTATGGGTTATCTGGCAAGTGGCATTCGTAAATAATAAAAAGTAAAAGAGAGGAAACTACGCGATTCGCGGCAAAGTATAAAACCGAAAAACGCGGGGACTTGCTGAGTTTGGGAAGTGGAAGTGGAGCTTTGGCCGAGATTGATTGTCGCTAATGGGCGTGCGGTTCCAGCGAAGAGCTGCCCAAGCTCCCCTCCAGATCTCCCGACCAGGCCAGACAGAGTCCCTGTAATTGTTTTAATTGCTGCCCCCTCGCAGGTCGCCTTGTTCCTCGTTCCTCCGAAAGTAGATCAGGCGGCGGCATTAGAAAGAGTCTTTATTTCTGTGACCAATTAATTGTGACCTTGGGGAAGCAAGCTCCAGGCTGGCAAGCTGGGATCCCCTTCCCTCGATTATCTAACGGCGAGGAGCCTTTATAGCTCGTGCTGCGAACGCGCCACTCTCCTGGTCATCATCATAAGCCGTCATAAGGATGGAGCTGGCTGGGGGAAGTTGTCGGCGCTGCTCTCATCACGCCGTGATTCGCCAGATGATGGATTGCGTTCACTTTTGATGTATCTGGCACTTTCGGCTCGCTCACGTCCGCGCAGGCGCTGCCTAATTGCCACGGCCCCAGCTCTGGTCCAGCGAGATCCCCGCCAGATCTCCTCCTGTCCCGCCTGGCGATCATTTCCATTTCCGTTAAGGGCGCCGGAGGGCAGAGTAGTCGCAACTTTCGCTGGCTAAGACTTTGCCTGCCACTGACGACTGCCGACGGCTTCTAACATCCTGTCCAGGAGGCGCATCCTTCACTGGGCTTGCCGCCTAATTGGAGCCGCGTCTGGAGGCGGGTCCGCGGTCCAGGGCTTGTGTCCAACATGTGCCAAAGAAAGCCCAACGCACGGGGAGGCGTGTTTCTGGCCAAGAAAAATCAAAGAAGAACCCTTTGCAGAAGGCCCCGAATCGTAGGTAGAATATCACCTCGAGGGCTCACCATCTAACTCCAAAACTAAGCTCCTGGGAGACCTCTGTATCTAACGGTAAACGTTCTTAGACATTTGTAGCATTTAATTGCATGTTTCGGGGGGCAACTTCAGCGGAATTTCAGCGGAGAATTCAAAACACAAAACATGCAACACAAAAGTGAATCAAATAAAAAAAAATAATAGAAAAGAAACTGAAAGAAAATCCGAAACACGACACCATTGAGGGGAAAGGTGTAAATATCTGGCTAAATGTCTAAAACAATTTTCACCCTCATTCGCTAATTGATAGCCGCAATCCCATAATGATTCGGAACCGAGAGAGCGCGGATCCATTAACTTAAATTGAGTCTCTGCTAAAAATTCATCAATGAATTTCTACACTGCTCTTTTCTCGCTATTAAATGTGGATTACTCAATGTGATGCACAGGGAAAAAATGTCACTTAGAAAATATATATCAACAAGAGATATCGAAAAGATTTGTATCAATAAATACTACCATGTCCGTTTGTCCATTTGTCCGTACGATACCCTATATCTTAGAGATTATAAAAGTTAGAGCTACCAAATTTGGTGGTAATATTCTTATAAGCAGTAGGCAGATCAAGTTAATTTTTGAATATAACCCCGCCTGCTACCGCCCACATAAAATATAAAATATATATTTGTAAAAGCTTAAGTCTGGAAGTTCTGTAAAAACATTCGGTAAATAACCTTTCTGCTACCCTTTTTCATTAATTTGAGTATAATTAGATAATAATACTGGAAGTTATTAGGCCAAAAAGTTGCTACCTTTTAACATGTAGAATTAAAGTGTTCCCACCACGCACATAGTAATGTTTTGTAGAAATTCTTTGCTATCGATGAGATATTCGATAACAAACTGATACGATAATCAAATTGATTTTGTAACAAATTAAAATGAAAAATACTATTATGGTTAAATATGTGAAACCAAATTTATTCAATATGTTTTGATCTCTGTGTGCCTATTGATATGCTGAAAATGATATTCCGACAACTTTGAGCAGTTTTCTGATATTCTTTTTGGTAACAAAAAAATGTTGGACATTGGACATCTCCATCACATTCACCCCATTCACTGTTTTTACAAAAAGCGGACTTTACGCACTGCGGCGAAGAAGACCACCAAGTTTTTAGATTCTCAGCTTACGACCTGCGGCCATTTTCGAGTTCTCGACTCCGTCGGGCTTTTTGCCATTTGACAAATGATTGGCAACCGGGTTTGGATGGATATTGGGGATTGGGATCTGAGGAGCAGGCGGCAGCGGCAGCAAAAACTCATCAATTAAAAGTGCTAATGGCTATCATAATGATATGTTAATATCACTCGCAGCTATGGCCATTCTGCTTTTGTTTTTGCGCTTGCTACTAACTGCGTTTTCGGTTCAGTTAGCTCGGTTCGGCGGAGAAAAAGGTAACAAAACACAGCGGAACTCTAGGCCAGAATGCCAGAAAGCCAGAAAAGAATGTTGTTGCATGATTAATTATGGCCTGGCGACGACTGTTTTGGCGGTCTCTCAACGGACCTTTTAGGGTCTAAAAACCGCGAGTCAAAACACATTTCCCAGCTTTAGCTTCATTAGCGCATTTCTTCCTTTTTTGGTGGCAAAAACTACATACATAAGCAGCCGCGTCTCGTCTCCCTTGATATGTGTCAAATTAATTAAGTTTTCTGGCACAACCGTTCTCTGATCCCAAGGGGTCAACGGAGCAGGTGATGCTCCACACACACACTCCACACTCTCCAGCTGCCAGAGCCCGACTGTCTTCCAAGTCCGCGACCAAAGGTCCAATAGGTTCGGCTCTGATTTATTGGTTCAATCAAACTCATGAATATGCACTTCGGTGCCCAGCGGCACTAGGATTAACTGATTTATGGCAGGGATCGGGATCGGGATCGGGATCCAGAGATCCAGAAACAGACACAGATGCCGGCTATATATGCAAAAGGTTGCACATTTTTCAGCATTTCAGATTGATACGTGCTGGAATTCCGCGGCCATAACTCTCGATTGTGATATATGCGTCTGCCTCGATCCGATCAGCCTCGGATCCGGATCAGGGGTCGTCTTCGTGCGTAGGCCTAATGATCGGTTTGGGGTTAAGAATTATGGTTGAACTCCAACTCCTTCGCGGCGGATGTAGTGCATCATCTTGGCGGGCCATAATGATAGGTCAGCTGGGCACTGGAAAGCGTCAAGCTTAGATTTGGCGTTTTAATTGTTGCGCTTCTTTTTCGGGGAGCTTCCAAATTTATGCATCCTTTTGCTTTGGCCAGGATTGGGTGGGTTTCGGGTTGGGTAGGACAGTGCAGGACAGGCATTGCGTGCCAGGAGGCCATCACAGAAACTAACGGCGGCGACGATGGCCAATTGTAATGCAAAAGTTCGCCATGCCGACTTGCCAACGCCAACGCAGTGCGCCCTGGGCCGAAATTTCCAATTTAACTTCTTTTTTTGCAGTTAACTCTCTCAACTCCGAACTCTGCGGCTTGATATTTGGCCAAAAGTTGCCGCCGTTGTTGTGGCGGCCGGAGCTGAGGTAACAAGTTTGGAAAATTTGCGTTTCCGGCATTTGCAAATTTACAATTCGCGCCTTGCATTTTGACAGAGATGCATGCCCCGTGCGATCGGTGCCCAAGAAGGGAGGAAGTGTGCCGAGGTTGGACGAGGAGTTGGTGTAGAAGTTGAGCAAGGGCTGCCAGTGATGGCTGTACAATGAAGAGCGATAATTTTTAAGAGGGAGTTATATTGGGAGTAGAAAATAACTCTTTAAAAAATAAATACCACTCATAAAGACCTTGTCAAAGAAGGAAGCCAGGTCTTGCTCATCAGTTACCGATTGGTAACCAACTTTACAATTCACTGTAGGTACCATTAGTTTACCATTACAGTTCTAAAATAAGTCCCCCGATGTTGAAGAGGCCCTTTGTGTGTTGCACTAGAATTCCCAACTCACATGTTGGAACTTACCTCGCTGCTCATCTCTGGCGGGGATTGGGGCGGTGTGAGATGTTTAGGGTGTTATTTTTTGGGACCTGTCTGCGGTTGACTGGCTGTGTGCTTATTTCGGCGGGAGTTGGAGGAGGAAGTGGATGTGGATGGGCCGCCAGGGAAGGAGGAACTGGAAGTGGGGGTGCACTACGGACGGTTGCTATTGTTGTTGCCCTTCGGTGAGTTGCCCCAGCTAACCCGTTATGTAAACGTCTTTGCGCGCCTTCATTTTGTGGTTTCAGCAGCTCAGCGCCCAGCGCTCGGAAGGCAAATGTTTATGGGCTGTGGGCTAACTTCCTCTTAACATGCAACAATTTATGCCGCCGTGTGGCTCAAATTGCATGCGTCTGTGACCCCAAACCAGGAGCTGCTCCTGAGCTCCACTCCCTCTGTGTTAGATGGCGCCCGAATTGCGAGCGGAAATGCTGACAGCTCATGGCATTGCAGCTGCCTTAAAGCCGCACAAAAAAGCCAAGTTACTCGTTAGACCAGATTATATTGGCCAGAGATATCTTATGGGCTATATCGGCTGATCGGCTGAACGCTAGATCGTAACCCCGCGACAAGATCAACCGCTTTTTGCCCCGATCCGCTCCCATATAAATCAAGTGAGCCAAACAAAACGAAACGTCAAATTAAAATGCAAATTTAATTGATGTATCGGCCGAGCAACTAGTTTCCAGAGCGCTGTTGTGTGCATTAGAGACACCGCCAGACCGATCATTAGATGCAAAAAGCTGAAACTTAAGCTAAAGTGCACCGCACACCACACACACCACACACACACACACCTTAAACTAAGCCAGGCCAGCGGAAATTATACGAGTGCGAGCAAATGCAATCTGGTTGCAACTGAGTTGCCGGCGCTGCAAGTTTGCAATTTGAAATGCTTCGGCTAATTACACGCATTTCGCATGTGGCCAGGCCAGGCCCATCCTAAGAGCCCAAGTGGAGGTCCAGGCCCAGTCCCAGGATACGTGCTCTCCTCGCCCATTAGGTAATAGTTGGCGAGCGGGCCCTGCTAATAGATACGAGCTGCAGTTGCACTTACATTAAACATCAAAGGGTGACTCCTCGGATGACATTGTCATTAGGTGCTCCAAGGCATCTATCTTTGAGTTGCTTTGATTGAAAATCATGCAGGGAATTGAATGTTGATAGAACTTTGAGGGTTTTATATCGGAATAATACACTTAAGGCAAATATTCCAGTGTATTTATTATTTTACCATAACTAGACTTGACCCCTTGTTTTTCTGTAATTTTTATGATTTCCTGCAGCTTAAACTCAAAGCCCCCTATGCAGATTCGGTGAGGTAACCAAGCAGGGCATGACCAATGCCCCTTTATCTTCTGCTTCGCCTTCCTCGGAGCCGAGAACGAACTGCCAGTCGAGATGTCAAAGTTCAAGCAGAAAAGTCGAAAGGTGTCGGTGTCTCTCAATGTCAAACGAGGAGCGGGAGGAGGAGCAGGCTTCCTCCGAAGTTGGAGTTGGAGTCGACTCCAAGACAAACATTGATCGATGCGAGTTGCATTCTGGGCTCTGCAGATGCGGCACAGCCATCTGACAGATACTTCTGCGAGGTACCGTCCATCTATCTGTCTTTGTGTTCTTGAAACTTGCAAAAAAAAACTCCAAATTGGCCGTGCTGTTGCTTTGCATGCGAGTGGCTTTAGCTTTTGGCTTTAACTTTTGGCTTTAACTCTGTAGTTGCTGCAGCTGCAGAAGGCCAGAGAAAAAACGTGGCAAGACGACGGACAAAATGGCCGCAGCAGCCAGCCAGCCAGCCATCCATCCGCATGGAGGAGCAGCCATGGATGCGATCTGCGATCCTGTCCCCGCTTATTTTTCATCTTATTTCGCCGGCCTGCCTCAGCCTCGTTGTGCTTTATCGTCTGCTGGAAATCTGCGCACGTTTCGGTTTCGGCCGGGTTATTATGCTGCAGGGGGGCCCTTGAAGACTGGAAGACCGAAGAAGCCTCCATCTTTGGCTGCAATGCGAACCTCGGGTTGCGAACCTCGAGCACTCCCCCACTCTCGCTCTCTATCTCTCTCTGTCTCTCTGTCTTCCCGGCAAGCTGTCAGCCACTTGGCAGCGTGTTTGTTAACATATAGTATTTTGAAGGCGTGGGAGCCGCAATGCAGCCATGCCGGGGCCCAGACTCAGACCCAGACCCAGACTCTGGAGAGGAGCAGAGGAGCAGAGGTACCGCGAGGAGGAGAAGAAGCGTTTTTAGTCTTTCTGCCTTTTGTTTTTTTGCCGTTTTTTTTTTCGTTTGCGGCAAACGCCATTTTTCCCCTTGACTTCGTTTTGGCCATTGGACGAGAACACTTGGGCTCTTGGCAGAGAACCTCTCCGGCTCTTGGCCGCTCCGTCTCTATTTTTCTAAGCCTTGCTGGCCATGTTATTTGTCAATGCATGACAATTTTATTGGCTTACCTTAGCTTACCCTTCTTCCTGCCACCTTTGATGGACGTTTTGCGGTCTGCAGACACTTTAATTTGGGCAAGGCCCGGGCTTAGGGATACCAGCCTCTCCGCCATCCTGCGTGCACAGTCCTAGGGTCTCGGCTTGGGCTTGGGTTTGGGTTTGGACTCGAGCACGAAGTAAATCACATCACGACAATGGCAGCGGCAACGTTGCCGTTGCAAACCAATCCAATCGCATCCAATCCAATCCAATCCATGGCATTGCAGTTCCATCTAGGGGCAATCGAAGCCGCCGCTTTGCATCGACTAATTGCGGAGCCCCGATTCGATTCGTTTTTGTCTATATTTTCGGCGATTTGGCGCTAAGCGGCGGATCATGACCAACGGGGTGTCGGAAAATGCAGGGAAAATCGCCAGCGGAGAAAACTGGCCAGCTTAACCCGTTGAGAATACACATTAAATATACACGTAAGAAAACTTGAAACATTGTAATTATATTTATTAATTTTTAAAATACATTTCATAATAAAGCACATTTTCCTGCCTTTGAGTAATATAAAATATTGTTTTAAATTTTGGAAAAGTAAAAGTTTCGGTAAATCGATTGATTTTATCATCGGCTTGCTGTGGCCACTTGTTGGAGCCTTTTGGTATATTTTAATCGTTCACGCCGTCCGGTCACATTGTCAACCTGCAGCAAATAACTGTTTTGTTTTTTCTTCCAAGTGCGACGCACTTAGTGCGTAGAGAATTCTTAGATCGGGAAAAGATAAGCTATGCTGCAACGAAAATCGAAGAAATCATTAATCGACGTAAATAGGCGATTCGGGAAGTGTTAAATTGCGTAAAACACACAAGGTACATTCGGAAATAAGAAAAGGCTGTGTTTTTTGTTTCTTTTTTTTTGTGTGGGTGTGTGGTGCGTTTATTGCGTACGCGAGTGAGAGTGTTTGGCGAAGTGTGTCTGTGTTAGTGTAAAAATAAAAATTAATCAAATTTAATACAAGTTATTTGTCCATAGTTTAGGCAGGCATTCCAGCCCGCCAGACTTTAACACATTTCTGCAATTTATTTGCGACTTATGCTTTGTTGTTGCCCAAGGGCACAATATGCATACATACATACACCCGCATAGATAAGCGATCGCGCGCGTCTTAAAATGTGCGAATTCCAACGATTCCAATAGGAATACCGTAATCAAGAATCGATGTAAATAGACGTTTCGGCAAGTGTTGTATTTTTGTAAAACCCACAAAGTACACTCGGAAATAAAAAAACGGTGTCTTTTGTTTTTTTGTGTTTTTTTGTGTGTTTTTTTTGTGTTTTTTTTTGTGTGGTGTGTTTATTGCGTACGGGAGTGAGAGTGCTAGTGCAGAGTGCCTGTGTTTGTGCCAAAATGAAAATGCAAAACATATACATACATACAAACACCTGCGTACATAAACGATCGCGCGGGATTAAAAATTGGCTAATTCCAATGATTCCAGTGAATATCCAATATGCAAATCTTTGGCGTGGTAATGCTCCTTCCATTGCCTTCCATTGAACAAAGTCGCAAAACCATAGAAAAGCGCGGGATATCCGATAATTTCTTCAAAAGAAGCATACACAGACATCTATGTATTAAGTATGTATGTACATATTTATGTATGTATTCGCATACTGAAAATATTAAAGGGACTTAAATTAATTAAACATCAAAGCAAATCTGATAAGGTAAGTTTTATATATTTTATTTATATTTTTTGATTAAATACTTCAATTTTCTATTGCATTTGTTTACACAAATGTGCATACATATACTATATGGGATCATTGCTAAATTATATGGGTATTTTTTTATTTTGTATTTTATTATGTCAAGGCAATTGGATTAGCATTTTAAAATACCCTTTCTGCGACATATAGCACGTTTCTTTAACTTTTGTCGATTAAAAGTTATGGGACCGAAAATCGATCTTTTTTAATTGTATAATATAATAATAATATAACTATACAAAAGATAACAAATCACAGCTTCGCTGTAATAATGAAATATCATCCATGTGGCCACCAATTTATTGCAAATTTCTTTATTTCTTTTAGAGGGTTAAGAGCTGCCGAGATGACGTTGGCGTCTTGGTTTGCGCTCAACCGCTGGAGGAAAGAAATCACACGGAATCGTGCCAGGGTTTTCCATTTCCCCCGCGATTTTCCGGGCCGCACAGGGCCTCCCCCTACTTTATTTTTCACTTTCGGTTAGCTAACTGCGCCGGTAGAGAACTCTCTGCTCGTTTCCTTCTATCCAGTGTCCATGGAGCCACTATCCACCATTCCAGAGTACAGCCCGAGGTTGCGATTCAATTTGCTGCCTTTGTGGCCGCCATTTGCCGTTGATTCTCGCGGCGGCGGCGGCGTGTATTTTGCATATTGACGCGCGGCATTTTGCAAGGCAACATTTCACATTGCAATTGGCATCGACAGAGAGCTAGAGCCCCTCCATACTCGTATATATATATATTTATATATATGTGTATATGGTATGGGTACGGACCACGTTTCGTGCCAAGATAACCAACTATACCACGGCACATGTGACGGCGGCGGTGTGGAGCTCCTTTGGAAAAAAAATAAAATAAAAAATAACTCACGACATCTCGACACAAGCCGCAGCTCATGAGTCATGCGAATGCAAAGTCCCCGCAGCTCGGAGCACGACCGAGGAGAGTCAGTCCGCAAATCAACGCCAGCTTACTATATAGCCAATGTATCTGAATGTTAGAATGGGGCATTGCTATGAAAAAACAACACATAATAACAGTAACAATAACAACTTCTGACATTTTTATTGAGTGTCTGTTTGACGAGTTGTTCCTCACGACAGGTTTCGGTTTCGGTTTCTGTCTCTGATTTTGATTCTGCTTGCGATTCGATTCTAGACTTAATTCCTAGAGGCCCCCGAGATCGGATGAGGGAAGAGCGGCTTGGGTTAATCACAGGCCGGTCAGAATGCTGGGTATGACAGAAGCTCCGGGCATCTCCATCTACAGCTCATTACACATGTCATAATAAGGGGCATACTCACATTGTATTCAAATGCTGAATTCCTTTCAAGCAGCTAGAAAATGCTGGGTCCAAGAGTAGCAATTTTTGAAACACCTTGGTAATAGTTTTGGTGGTGACATATGAGGTACATTCATGGGATTTCAATCAAGCTTAACAGCGTGTAACTAAACTTTATACATATAAGTAGCATTTATTAAAAATAATGAAGGAAATTTGAATTATCTGGGGGAAGTGAGAACATTAACATTCTTTCCAATTGAATTTCCTATCGAGTTTCCTATCGGATTTGAGTTTCCTATCAAAGTTTATAAAATAAGTCGACTTTTCACATTTTTTATTCGTTTTGATTTTGTCAAACATTTTGTCAAACACATTAATGGATTAGGTGTACTTGCAGATCTACAAGAAAAACCTTGTGTCAGTCTGCAATTAAACCCTTAAGAATCCTCTAAAATTCTTTAAAATATATAAACTATCCATATCCAACTATCCATTTATTTACTAGACTCTTTTTCAACTACCTCTTGGCTGAGGCCCACCTACGACTCCAGTTTACAAAATGCTGATCTACTTACTTAACCTCCAGTTGAGGCTCAAAACCCGGGGCAGGGGGCACCTTCGATTCCCTCGAATCAATAACCATTCATCATGTGGGGGTTGGGTCGGCCAGCAGCTTGGGATCCAGCCTGGCTGGGACACAGGGCGCTGCAAATTTCTTCATTGGCGAACCGCCGCGTTGCCCCAACCCTTTGCAGGTCCCCCGATCGCCTTTCGGTGTATTCCGCGGATCCGTTTTTGATAGGACTTTTGATTTATTACAAATTGAAGTTGATTTTAATCGAGTGTTTGCCAAAGTCCGCACGCTCCACGCTCCACGAAGAGATCAGGCCCGGCCTGGACCTGGACTGCGGCTGATTGATGAGTCCGAGCAGCTGTCGAGCGCGTTTGAAATTTATGACAAAATATATGAGCCGCACTTTATCAGCTCGCGGTGATCGCGGCACGCTGCGAATATTAATTGGAGCGATCTTCTTGCGAGGAAAGTGTTTTCCATTTAAATTGAATCTGGAGCTGGAGCTTGAGCTGGAGTCTGAGTTGGTTCTTTGGCGAAGCCTTCTGCTCCTGCCAGGCGGAGGGCATTGCATTATTTTATTATAATGTGATTATTTATGCTCCGGCTCTCTGGCTTGACACCCGAGCGATCTTTAGGATCGCCATCTCGGCTGCTCCATGGATTCATGCAACGAATTGATTTCCAAATTACTGTAATTTTGCACAATTTTCTAATTATTTAATCGATTATTGATTTTTGATGTGCGCTAAGTGGCTCACTTAGTGCGTGAGAAATTGATGTGTGAGAAATCATTTGGTTGCGCCTCCACCTGATCTCCATTCCGATCCCGATCCCGATCCCGCCGAGGTGTTGATTTGCCAAGTCATCTTCGCCAAGCAGAGCAGCTGCAGATGGATGCTGGCTGACTGGATGGATGGATGGATGGCTGGATGGCGGAGCATGTGTGTAGGTGTAGCTAATGGAGTGGCAAGAGGTCACCAGCGAGCTAATGACTCAATTAGGCCTGGTAGAAGGCAAAAGTTTTTCACCCACGCCAAAGGTGAAGCTGGAGAGCCGCTCTCTGTTATTAAAATTATACAGATTCAATAAGAAATTATGAAATTAAGTTTAGAAGCTTTAAAGATTTCTGAGACTCTTAAGATACTTGTTGCCCTGAAATAAATTATGATTTCACATATTTATACAACAAATTCTTCGCTTCAAGCCTACTTATTTCTCTCAGTGCAGATACAGGCCTACGAAAATTGATGGCAATTGAGAGGAAAGTGAAATCCAAATCAAATTTGGCGCCAAGTGCCAATTGAGAGGCTTCCCCAGTAAAAAAAGACCGAAAAAACGGGCCAGAAAGCAGGCCAAGAGCAATTTAAATGTCTCTTCCTCTCTCTTTCCCTCTCCAGTCTCTATTGGTGTTACAAATTTTTGGGCCGAGCTTCTGCTCCTTCTCCTTTGGCATCTCCACCTCCAGACCGCTTAGGATCGAATAAGATATAATGATAATGCTCTGACGACGATGACGATCGTAATGAGCTGCAATTGCTGCGCTTTGGAGTGTGCCACACGACTCCAACTCCAGCTTCAACTCGATCTCCAAGTGCGGATCCGTATCCCCAGCCCCCTGCTGGACTCTGATTACACTTAAGTGGAGTTTGGCCAATGTGATTGGGATTGGCCCATGTTTTTGCGCCACAAAGTGGCCTGTGGTTGCCGTGGCAGTGGCTGATCTTGAAGATCGCTTTACCTCGATGCAATGCAATCATTTCATGGTTAGCTTTTGCATACGCATCCCCTGGAATCCAAAACCAAAACGAGTTCAAAAACAAAAACCAGAAACAGCCATGGAAATTGCTCAAATTATTGCGGTACGAAAAACGAAAAAAAAAAAGAAACTGTCACAGAAAAGCCGTCAGCGAATCGAATCGGAATCGGTTTCGGCGACGACTCATTAGAATGTCAATGAAAATTTCGCCTGACGACGATTTAGTAAATTGCCTTGACTTCGTTCGCAATCGAATGAATATGCATATGGATCCAAGTCGACATTTGTAGATATAATTATTCGTCGTGCTCTGGTCCGCAGTTTGGACGACAGGTGTCCCAGCGAGTTCTGCGAGATTCTGAATAATTCAGATCGAAAGACTGACATAAGCCCAGAGATGCACGCAAAGAAAATGTGTTTATACTATCTTTATTTTATCAAATTTATTCTTTTGATTAATTTTAAACAAAAAATATCAAAATAAATTTTATTCTCAGAACAGAATTATACAGAAGCAGAATATAATACTCTCCATAGAAAAAAAGGATAAAAACAAAAATATATAGCTCAGCATTTTTTACTGTGTGGAACTAGCCGGAAATCCTTGGACTGGGATCCTTGGACCCGGTGGTGCAGTTCCCGCGACGCGTCAGCCGCCATAGTGCGTAGTGCATTCAATCATGCAGTCGGAATCGAATTCAATTTGCTTGAATTATTGAAACAATTGTGTGTGTGTCCGCCCAGCGGTGCAGCCTGTAGAAGGAGGAGGTATGGATTTCATAATACGGGGAAGTCATAAACTTGTTCAAATATTGACGCCCAATTATGGTAATTTGCGTTGTCCTCCGGGCCCCGGATAATTTTCATAATAAAAGTCACTTGCAAATACCCGTATGCTTGTTTTTCTAGGAAATGCTGGGAATTATAGGAAAGTGCCTGCGTTTGATACATATTCGATGCCGCTTTAAAGTCGCAAAGCCTAATATTAGCTTAAAAGGTTTCGAGCGTAAAAAGTAATGGCAAAATTCAGAAAATAATTTCAAAAGTGTCTCATGGTCTCATGGTCAAACTTATTTAAAAGAAAAATGATTCTAGGCTTCGGAAGTCAAACAGCCATCCCTTAAATCATTTTTCTTGTAAACTAATTTCCTTTATTTTTGTACAAAAGGACAGAGCTTACTTTTTTTCAGTTTAAATTTGGCGCCCATATTTGCACCACTTGCAATGCGAGTCCTGTGGTAAGCAGTTTACAAGCAGTGAACAAGCAGTGAAAAGCAGTGCACATATGTCTTACGCACATTCAAGCAGTTTTTGGAGGATGAGGAAATTATTAAATATATAATGTTTTCGTTTAGTTTTTGCTTGGAATTAGTATAAACAATATTTAAATATTTTAAATTTTTGAGGAATTTTTTTTTATTTTATCGAATTTAATCAAATTGACTTAACGACAGGTTAAGTCAATTTGATATTATTTTATAATCACAAATAGAGTCGCAATGAAAAAATAATAAATTGTTGTGATAATATATACATTTAGTTTTTATTATAATAATTATTTATTTATTTATTTATAAAGGAATTGTAGAATAAAAAAGGTTAAACTGAACATAAAAAGTTTAAAATTTATCAGAGCGAAGATTAATATATTTTTTAAGACCACCATTATTTTAGTCTGATTTATTACTCCAACCTAATTATATTTGCACCTCACTTGCCTGTCAATTGGCCAATAAAGTGGCCACCAATATCTGTGGCCGAGTTCTCCGCGCTTGGCTAATAAATTAATTATGCGCTTTAATTGATGCAATGGCCTGCACTCGCCGGCGCGGCTTTTTGTTTTGGCGTGTGAACAAATTAGCCCCAAGGAGCGAGCTCAGTCAGGTGTTTGTGGCTAAGAACAGAGTCATTAGCTGGGCGGGATGGGGATGGGATGTAGATGGCGATGGAGAAGGAGCGGGTGCGGGGGATGGAGACTATGTGACATTTTTCAAATGCTGCCGTCGGCGCAGGAACAAAGACTCCGCGGAGAGGAGCTGGGGTGATGGGCAGGAGGAGCTCCGTTACAGCCAACCTTGTGTGCGTTGGGCTTCCTCGCCGCGGGAAATGTGCGGTGAGCAGCGTGCAGAAATGCCGAAGCGTCAGCGTTGGAGTCCATTGAAGTTTGCAGCTAGTAACTTGAGGCCGCAACTAGCAGCTAGTCACTAGCCACTATCCACTATCCAACTTTAGAATTCGGCACTCGAGTCCCCCGTCAATGGTGTCACAATCTCGGCCAAAAGCCCGGCTCCACTCCAGTGATCGGTCGTGTTCTGGGCCTGGGCCCCCTGCTCTGGCTCCTCCTCGCATGTACTCACGCCTGTCGAAAGCTATTTAGCCAGCATTCATTCAAGGCTCAGAGGAACCAGTTCGCATCTTCTCCAGCTGCCGCTCAACTTCAGCTTCAAATCCCAATCAAACGTCCGGAGGGGGGGCTTGGTGTGGGAATGGGAATGGGAATTTCCTTTGTGGCCGACGGCGGACGGCGTTTTGTTAACAACAAACAAGTGGAATGCAAACTTTCAGTTGCAGTTTTCAGGCGAAGGAAAGGAAGAAGAAAGAATGCTAACCGACTATAGAATACCTGGTTTTTGATCACATAAAGAGACATTGCATACTTTGGGGCGGCTTACATGTATTAAGGGACTAAAATTAATAAAAACTATGAGCTATGAATCAAGACTTCCCTTACTTAGATCCCCTCTTTTCCCATGTGGTTCTGTTAAATTATATTTTGTATAATTATATATATATATAAAATTATATTATGTAGTTTTCTTCATAATTCCTGATCAAGTTCCATATATTTTTAGAAGTTGTAATTACTTTACTCTCCACTTAATCTTTTTACAAAGCCTATATACCCGTTCTTCTACTCTACAAAGCGAGGCACAATAATTTCGGGCCAGTCAGGCAAGTCGCGCTAGCCACATTGACATCTCATCTCGGGGCCCGCTCTCCTCCAGCTCAAGCTGCAGCTCTGCTCCACCAGCTCCGCTCCTCCGGCGGCAGCAGATCAAAGCCGAGAACGCGAATGCGAATGCGAACGCTGACGATTCCGCCGGCGTTTCTCTCTGTGCCGCGGCATGATAAGAATTTCTCGTGCCTCCGCGCTTTGTTAGCGGTTCCTCAGTGCCTCGGTTCCGCGGTTCCTGCAGCTTGCAGCTCTCAGTGCCCAGTGCCAGTTTTGGCCTGACGAATGCCGGCCAAGGGGTCACACGGGGGTCGCCTGCCAATTGGGTTATTAACCTTTATATTGGCGACAAAAACACTGGAAATTGGTATCGATAGGGCAGCCGGATTCTGGGTTCAGTGCCTATCTCAGGCGGCATCTGGACAGCATGGGTCTGTGACCTACAGTCTGTTTTTTGGGACTCCGACTCCGCAATTAGACACAATGGCTGCGCTTAGCGACTAAGCCCACTTTCCTATCGCAGCGGATATATTTAGGAGCTATTTGAATATTATTAACGGCAGATAATTATAGGCACGCACACACCTAGCCCTTCTCCTACCCTAATCTCCCCTAGAGGCAGTGGGTCAGGCGATGCGAAACGCAAAGTGCACGCAGGCAGACAGAGCGAGAGCGGCTGCGAGGAGAGGGACAAAGGTCACAGCGGCAGAGCAAGGGAGTGGGTTGCTCCTGGGAATGGACCTTTGTTTACTTGCCGCCCGTGTACAGTGGTCAGAAATCAGATAAAATCAACAGGATCTGATCCTAAGATGGGCTCAGGGAAAAGGAAACCCAACATGGCTTTATGCAATTGGGTTTCGGAAGAACAAACTGTTTAAAAGGTAGATCAGCTTATTAAATCTCTCTTTAGATCTCTGATATGGGGTTTTATTTGTTGGCAATTGGCGGAGAGGTATTAATAAATATTTATCTTATTTATCTATTATTTAAGCTAAAATTTAAGCGGCAGCTCTCTCGGTTCCACTGTGCCCTGCTACCGCTGCTGCTGCGGGAGTTTTCTCTTTTCGTAAATTTGTTGGTTCTTTTTCTGTTTTTTTGGTCTATGGTAACCTACACTCACGCAGGTAATTATAATAATTATCTGGACGGATGCATGAATGAGCAGGGACCAGGAGCGGGGCCGGGGAAGGTCCTCGCTGCTCTCAGGGCTCTGTCCTTGCCGCACATCCCAGGCGTCCATCTTGTCCAGCCGGCCTTCCTTTTTGTGGGCGTTGCCCAAGTGCAGTAACAACCACAAGGGGCAGGGGCAGGGGCAGAGACACAGGCAGAGGCACCCAAATGTGACTTCGCAACTGACACTAATTACACGGAGGCGGCATCGGCGAACGGCTACGTCGGTGGCAGCCGGATTCCAGCTCATCCTGGCGCGCATCCTCGTCCGCTTGTCCGCTCATCCGGTAGGTGGCAACCTGTGCCGCCGGCTAATTGCACCTCTCCTCCAAGATCTAAGAGTTATGCGGGGGCGTCCCTTTAAAGTCCGAGCAGGACCTCGTCTATCGTCTATCGCGTTTCGTGCTCCTTTGAGGCAGCGGCGGCATCGCTGCGCACGTGCTGCAGATTACACGTTTCAATGACTTTTGGCAGCAGCGAAATAAAAGGAATTACAAATGTCTTGCCCTCCAGAACTCCTCCTCCTCCTGCTCCTGCTCCTTCTCCTTCTCTGGAACTTCAAATGCCCGACTGCTGTTTCAATTTGCTGCCTATTGTTGGTAGTTGGTCGCTTAATTAAGTTGACGCCGCAATCAAATCAAATAAAAATCAAAATCGCACGCATATGCGAGGACAGGGAGCAGGGACTGGGAAGCGGGGAGAGCCACCACCTCGGCTTCGCATGAGAGCGAGCGGGATGACAGCTGCCTCTCAAGGACCTTTGGCATATGCTCTCCTGCTGATTCCCTGATTCCCTTGCTCTGCTCGCGAGGATGCTGCAATCAACAATTGCTCGTCAGTTCGTCAGTGGATGCCAAGGGGGTGGTACTTGCACAGGGAGAAAATAATCAGATAACTCTTTGTTTTTTCTTCCTTATATTAAGTATTATTTAAGCTCTAACTGTACAATAGTTTTATAAAAGAGTTTACATTAATTTGTATTTTTCCATTAAGAAGGGAAGTTATTTAGAATTTTACTGCAAGTTCCTAATATTCGTAAATAATCCATGATATATTCTTAAAGTGTGTCTGAGTGAGTGGGCGGTCCCAGGAAGGCTGGGCAGGGGGGAGACTGCCGCGTGTGGTCCGCTAATTCGCTTTAAAGCTTTTCAGGGTCGTTGCCAGGATGTCGCAGTAATGCCTCTGTGCTGACATTCACATCCACAGGCAGAACTTCATCATCAATGACATCGTTAAGTAATCCATTCAATTGATTTGCGAGGAATGTTTTTGGAAATAATGATTATATTGTTCGACACAGATGGATTTCAAATATATATTTTTCTATTATATTTCTTTGTACACTATTATTATGTTATTATTGTCAAAGACATATGATCCCTATTATGCACTTACTTTCTTCCCTTATGAGTTTTATAATAGAGTTAAGGTGTTGGTTAAAGAGGAAAGATTGATGAAAGTGATAGGAGTCAATTAATTTAAATTAAAAGAGAATCCTCTCTTAACTGTCCTTATTTTTCCCTTATAGTACAAATCGGATGCTGACAGCTGTATATCCTGCTGCATTGGGCTAAGCTTTGTTTTTAAGTTTTCTCTAAAGAACGATTTCTCCACAATTACTGATAATAACTAATTAATTTGTCCACCAACCTTTATCCTCTTTCTGGCTGCTCACCTCTAATCCTGCTCAACTGGCACCTCTCTCTCCTAAAATCCGACACCTAATCAACGCACTTGGCCTGGCATAATAACCAAATTTACAAATTAGAGAGACACAGTCCACTGGACTGCCGGGTTGCCCACTGCAAATCCTGGTAATGGAAATGGTAAAAATATTGGGCATATGCGCAAACACCCCTTCACACCCCAACACACACACACACACACCCGATACCGGGGCTCCACCTCCCAGAGCCAAATGCTAATTTGAGTGCTCCACATTTGACGAGGTGCAGGAAGGAGGCGGCGAGAATTTGGATTTGGATTTGTAATTGGAATCAACGGACGGGTGATTGGATGATGGACTGGACTCTGCTCCTGGTTGGGGGCTTAGGGTTGCTGCTGCTGCCCGGCCTATAAGTAGGCTAGCATTGCCATTGATTTTAAAGGATCCGCTCGCTTTTCACCCGACTCCATGCAAATTAAGCAGCAGCAGGAGCAGCAGGAGGAGGAGGAGGAGGAGCAGTAGTCCAGGACAAACGGATGCGTAATGTGTCGCCAGTCGCCAGTCGCCAGTGTAAATGAATGAGTGCCGAACTCTACTCCACTCGAATGTGTCCGATGTTGTGTGTGCGTGCACTGAATGCGGCTTGTTTTACACTCGAACGCATTTGAATACGTTGCTAATGGGATTTTGATGATGACAATGTTGGCCGTGCCCCGGCTCCGGCACCCTGACCCTTCCCTTGCCCTGCTCTATTTTCAGTCGAATAGTCGCTCCAAAAAAGCAGTCTCATCTCTGGCCCTCCGATGGATGGAAACTTTAACCGCAGTGGAGAGTGCCTTGGCCGCCGACGAGTGCCACAACTTCTTCTTAAACAGAGTTTCTCGATGATGGCCGATGTTGCCGAGGAGCGAGACCACATTATGTCGCTCTAATGCGTACAAGTACATAATGGCGAAGTGCACATACAGCCGGAGGGGGAGCCGTAGACGGAGCTCGAGCCCGAGCCAGAGCCACCTCCCATCCAATTACAGCCCCGCAAAGCCATGTTGGGACGTCCTTTCGACCCCGGCCGGATGACGACAGCAGTCCAACAGTGGCTACATAATGTGCCATTCACTTCCGTTCCGGCGGAGGTCCCCAAAGAACTGCTAAAGATTCCTGCCCCTGTGTGTGTGGGTCTCTGTGGGTGTTTGGGTTCAAGCAAAGCTGAAAGGTAGCAGAAAGGACCCTTTTGCAGGCGCGCATACAGGACATGGACTGTAGAGACAGCGGGACTACATAAGCAAACGCCTGTTCCTGTCACCGTTACACCTCATCCCGGAAAACCGCTCCTGCTGCCAGCGCCGCCACATTTGCGGTTACATTTTCATGCCACTGCGCCGCGCCATTTGCTGTTGGTTTCCAGACACACACACACACACTACCCTCTTCCCTGGCCACCTTTCCACCTTCGCCACCCCCGCTCTGCTGTTTACTTTTTACAGGTTGCGGCTGCGGTCGCTCACTGCGCGGTGGTTGGTTTCCTCTAAGGGTTACAGTGAACTCCATGCTATGGCGAACACCCCCCGCGTTCCAGCCCTCCGCGTTTCTGTGTGTGCCTTTTGCCAACACAAGTTGGACAATTTGGGCGTGTCGTTCAAATACCGCAGGCCGTGGGTGGCCCAACTCCAGTCCCAACTCCAGCTCGAGTCCCACTCCCATTCCCACTCGCAGTCCCTGTTCCAGACGAACGAACTACTCACGCAAGCCCGAAAGATCCCAAAAAGTCGGAGGAATACGACAGCAGGGATGGCCGATGTGGAATATAGTTGAAAAAAGGCTAAAATAGTTACTAAAAAGATTCTGATACTTTAAAGTTTAAACTATCTATTAGCAGGGGATTTTTAAATAAGTTTCTCAATTTTACTCAATCTTACAGACTCCAGGATAAGTTTAACCTTAAGTTTAACTAAGTTAATAAAAGAAATCCAACATAATCGCAAATATTATTCATGGAATTTTCTTAACCAAAATTATGCTACCTTTGCTTGTTTAAGAGAGCTTCTTGCAGGCTCAAGGTTAAATTTAACGTTCATCTTAACATGAAGTTTAGATTTTCAAGAAAGAAATCAAACAAAATCTCACTTATTATTCCTGGATTTTTCCTATCGACAATGTTGTCTCTATTGCTTGCTTAAGAGGTTAGGTTTGAGACTTACTTGAGGTTAAGTTTATCATTAATATTAACATGGAGTTCAAGACGTAACGAAATAAATCCAACAAAAAGCCAAGCTCTCATCACTTACCGAAGTCCAGACGTTTGCATAGTCCCTTGTCGACTTGCACGAGTGTCCTTTCTGGTCGGAACAACTTTATCGGGCCGCCCCCATTAGCAACCGCTAGTCTGGCCTGACCTAAACCACCCCGTTCTGGCCCGTAGAGTGGCTCCCACCCCATGGCACACAATACGCCTTATTATTGGCTTTCAGTGTTGGCACGTTCGATTATTTGTGTCTTAATTAGCGTTTGTTGAGATTTGTTGTTGATGTAATAAACTAATAAGCACCGCGGCGCGGCACCTGCCCGCAGCTCACCTGACTTGCAGCTTAATTGCAATTCAATTGTCGATATGCCTTGTCGATGGCAAAAGTTTCGTTCAATCTCTTATTGGTTATGGGTTCTGTCTCGGCCAGAAACCGTCAGAATGCTAATTGGCCGGCATGAGCGAACGAGTTTAATAATAATAATTTCGTTAGCTGATTAGCAGCCGCAGCCGGCAGTTTCCACCTCGGATAATTTGTGTATTTGTGGCTGTCAATCTGTCGATGGAAAAACCTTTTCGAACGGCAAATTGGTCAAACTTTTTCCACCGCCTCAATTAGCACTTTATTTTTGGTATTTCTGGGTTCGAGGAGCGATTACTTAGCCAAATTGAATTGAATGACACACCAGAAACCCCTGTGAAACGCGTCCTTCCGGCCTTCGGTTAATATGGAAAATTGCCTCTATTTTCTGATGGGGGACAGTATTAATTCCGGAGCCATTAAGTGCTCAATCGAACGGCAGAGCTCATTACGCTCAAGAAATGCATTGAAAACTGCGTTTAATGGCCATTCCGTTATGGAAATCGTATTAATTGCACTCTTATCTCCAATGTATCCATACCGACGACCTCCTCGCAATTAAGCAAATGAGGCGAACCGCTGGATCCACTGGATCGCCGTTCGTTGTCACCAGATCCGTGACCAGCACGTGTTAAGTGGCGCTTTAACTGCACTTAATTTAAATGAAATTAGCTGCAATTATTAGCTGCAAGCTACGACGGGATATGAAAGCTTACCTGGCTGACCCGTGCCACGGCGGTGGTCAATGATCAGTGCCCAGTGATCAGCGATCTGTGATCAGCTTGCAGCTTCCTTCCGCTGCGTACAGGAATGGCCAGATCCCATACATAGTAATGAATGCAAATCAAGGCAACAATCGCTTTTGAAATTAGCGCGCGACAACAAAGTCAACAATCGGAAGTGGCCACTCATCGATCGCCAGGCCCTTTGCTGTTGTCTACAAGGAACAGTGGTTAGTGGTTTATGGTCTAGGGTCCCTATTTTCATAGATAATTGTATATCCATATAGAGTATAGATTCTGTTCTATATAAAATATGTTATTCACATTTTAGCAAGATTCCTTATACTTTAAAATATCGAATATTACCAATGAGAAACGACTTTACCTAGATCACAGATCTATCTCTAACTACCAATATCTTCTCCTACTAATAAACATGCTAATATCCTATTTATCCACAACAGAGTTTTAGGGTTCCATCTTAAACTAACCTAGAAACAATATTTGCCACACTTTCCCCTCAGCATCCAAGCACTGTGCAAGCATCCATAAAGCCTGATACCTGATATCTCCATTGGCCCATCACTCATCCGGTTTGGGGCCGGGCCAAGGGCTTCCTGACCATCAACGGGCATCACTTGATCTTAACGATTTTTAATTAATATTTTAACTAACTATTAATAGGCAGAGCAAGAACAACAGCATCCGGCGGCTCACTTCTTCTTCATGCAGCTGGTGATGAAGCTGCGCACCCGGTGGATACTCGTGTAGACGCCGGGATACCGGGCGTTGGCGCATCCCAGGCCCCAGGAGACGATGCCGCAGAGCTGGCTGTTGTAGATGACCCCGCCGCCCGAGTCCCCGGTGCAGGTGTCCTTGCCTGAGGAGCGGGCACAGAAGGTGCTGGCGGTGAGAGTGTCCCGGTTGCGGTACGCCTGCTGGCAGACCGTCTTGCGGATCAGCTGGATTTTCACGGTGCGCAGTTGGTTCGAGGGACTGGAGTTGCCGTAACGGGTGACGCCCCAGCCGGAGACGCGCATGTAGTCGCCGGGGTTCCACTGCACCGAGCACAGCGGAACTGTGGTGATTCCGCTGCCAGTGAGAGCGCTCTGCAGCCGAATCACACCCACGTCCCAGTTGAGGCTGGAGCTGCTGTAGCCGCTGTGGATCCAGTACTTCGAGACTCTCCGCACCACGCCCGTCTGGCTGAGTTGGCTGACGCCGCCCTGGACGGTGATTCGGCCCGCCTGGTAGCCACTGAGGCAGTGGGCCGCCGTCACCACGTACATGCTGCCCACCAAGGAGCCGCCACAGAAGAAGGTTCCATCGTAGCGGAGGTTCACCACGAAGCCACCCACGGAGGACAGTGAGGTGGTGGTCCCGCCCACGATGCGGGGCTGGATGCCCTGTCCCCGTGCTCCATGGAGGATTAGCTGGAGCAGCAGCACACCTATGAAGTATCCGTATCGAAGGCGCGGCATGATGTACTAAGTTGGCCAGCTCTGGGTTCTGCTGCTTTTATCACCCGGAGCTCAAGAGGCACGGCGCCAGCTGTGCAAACAGGGATCAGGGTCACCTGCCGTGACGCATGGATCACAGACTGGGTCAAATGTGCGGATTTTTCTCGAGGCGACGACGACATGTGGCTGACGACCTTGCGCGGGTTCACAAAAACATCTATTTACCATTGTTTGCTGGGTTCTGGGTTCTATGGATTCTGAAGAGTGGAAGTTTCTCCTATTTTTAGGTAAGACAATGAGCTCGATCTTGGCCAGAGTTAGCATTCCTCAAAGCCCGAATTTGGCTCCTGCCTCTTGGGCTGTGAGTCATGAAACTGGGCGGTATTGGCTGGAGATCTTCGCGGGCAGATAAGCATTCCATGGCCAGAGTCCGAGATGGAGGAGCAGTGCCAGTGCCCTTTGGCTGCGGCTTGCATTCCAAGGCGATGAAGGGAAAGCCCACTACCCGGCATGCGGGCTACCATATTGGGCTGGCACTCGGATGCCTCTTGGCGTCTGGCCAGGGCTACACCTACCAGCCGCGACCTTATCGCGCCCATTAATCTGGCAGTCAGGCGGGCAGGCCGGGGAAAGAAATGAGCAATAACGAACCAAATGAGGCGAGCCAAGATGGTGGATGTCCCCGCGTCCAGCTCCAGCTCCTCTCCTGCGGAGAGCAGAAGGCGACGGGGAGGACCTAATGAAAAGCAACCCCGGGTGAGGGGCAGAGTTAAATATTATGACCAGCGCTGGCTCGCCTCTCATACGCAACAACAAAGCAAAAACAAAAACAAAAATATAATAAAAAACGAGAGAAAAGCGAAAAAAATATGAATTTTACGATCTCAAGTCATGCAAAAAGCGAAACGAATCAAAACGCGGTGCGCATTGGACGTGAGTCGCGAATGTGCTTCGTGCGGGGCTGCGATGATGGCGGCCATGGCGGGTTAACTCCCGCACTCCCTCCCCCCCGGAAGCGCGGCACACCCCCTGTTGGCCACGTTTTGGGTTTTGGCCCTGGGTCTCTGCACTCCTTTTTCTTGTGTGTGCGCGCCTCTCGCGTCCGAGATAAGAACTTTTTGTACTCGTTTTTACTTTTTGTTCATTTTCGTACATTTTGTGTTTTTGTGTGCCCTTTCAGGGGTTACTATAGCTTTTTTATAGAGTAAAGATATCTGATATATTCAACCTATATATTATATTTATTCGATAGCAACATCAGGAAGATTTTGTATTCAAAGTAATGGTGTTTATGAGCATCAACATTGTTGTTATGTGTACTTTAAGGTGCTATTATGACCACAAAAACCATATATTGTGAAAAGAAAAGATATTCTCAATATATTCTATTACTTAATTTGTTTTAATATTTTTAAAGATATATTTATAACAATTAAAAGTGAACTGGCTCTCGAAACCGATGTTAGTCGCAGCTAATGGTGGTTTTTATCTAATTTTTAATGCTTAAATATAATTTGTAACAAGGGCAAGGGTATACCGAGTTCGTTTTCCCAAAATTACCTTCCCTCTCGTTGTAATTCGCCTTTGCTGTTGTATTTGGTTCGTATTCCGTGATGGCGAACATCATGGAGCAGGGAACCTCCAGCTCTGGCTCTGGATCTGACTCTGGCTCTGGCTCTGGCTCTGGCTGTGGCTCTGGCGGAAATGTTTGACAGACACGTAATGCCCTCGCCACAGTCATACATTTTTCTATTCTTTGCATACTGTGTGTGCGGCCATCGTATATACACAAATCCCATGTACATGCATCCCTCCGCCGCGGCACATATCGAACGTTACTAAAGTATTTTCTTCGTTTTGTGTGCGGAAAAGCGACGACTGAAGAAACTGGCGATGGAATTTTATAATGAACATTCAGTGGGCCTGACATTTTGTGCTGCTAAAGTGCAGTTAGGGAATAATTGTTGCTCTAAAAAGAGAAGAGCGGCAGCGAAACCCATAACTAAGGCCCCCGAGACAAGCAAAAAACTAGAGAGAAACAATGGGTTGGACCTCTCACCAAGGGAAGGTGGCGTAGTCGGAGAAAGGCGGCAGGTGAGAGGGGAACCGTTTGAAAACAAAGTGACGAGAAAGGTCGTAACATCCAAAAGGGAACAATCATCGCACATTGGACTGTGGGAGCACCTGGGGAAGGGACAGAGGGGCACCGGCTCCCGAGGTATGCAAAGTACGACGACGCCCAGGAGAAAAGTAGATACGAGCGGGTAATATGAGCTTTTTTGCACAGTCTGTGGGTGTGTGTGTGTGCGTGGCGGCAATTTGAAAAATAAATTGGCATCAAATATTAACAACAAAGCCCCATGTGACTTGTCCACTCTAATTCCCTTCATACCACCAGATTGGCTAGGAATTATCCCTTAAATATTTCAAAGTAATAACATACTGCGACGCAAATCAATTTCGTATTTTGGATGCCTCGAATCCGGGCCATTGATCGGAGCTTCAGGAAAGTACTTAAGGGCAATTTTTGACATTTTTCAAATGTTCTCAAATTTTTTTAAACTTTTTCAAATCTTTGAAGGATTTAAAAAAAGTTCATGAATTATACAAGTTTCTGAAATGTTCTTGAAAGCTTTCAAAACATTTAAAAAAAGTAATATTTTTCTCCAAAACTCTTCAAATTTCTGAAACTTGCTTTAAATTTCTCAAAATATTTCAAAAGCTTCAAAAATTCTGTCGAAATATAGATTGTATTTAATGCTATTTAGTGGCCTCGAATCCGGGCCATTGATCGGAGCTTCAGGAAAGTACTTAAGGGCAATTTTTGACATTTTTCAAATGTTCTCAAATTTTTTTAAACTTTTTCAAATCTTTGAAGGATTTAAAAAAAGTTCATGAATTATACAAGTTTCTGAAATGTTCTTGAAAGCTTTCAAAACATTTAAAAAAAGTAATATTTTTCTCCAAAACTCTTCAAATTTCTGAAACTTGCTTTAAATTTCTCAAAATATTTCAAAAGTGTCAAAAATTCTGTCGAAATATAGATTGTATTTAATGCTATTTTGTTTGATAAGTTTTTATTTTCATATTAATAAGATTGATAAATAAATAGGGTAAAGTGTGACAATCTGAAAATATCATAGGGTCTCTCTGGAAACACCTGAAGAGGCCCAAAGAAAGTATTTCCATGGTATTGAAATAATAAGCAGATATGAGATAGAAACTGGAAAAGGCATAAGTCTTCTTACATCCACCTTAACCTCAGATTAGAAATTATACTTGGCGAGCCCAAAAAGACCTCTGGAATGCACAGTGGAAGTTGGTGGGAGAAGCTGCAGATGCAGATGCAGAAATAGCACTCATACGCCCCGTTTTCAGCTGCAAACAACAACAATGGCAGCCAAACGAGTGCAGCCTCGCCGAGTTAAAAGAAGGAAAGAAACAACAAACTCGGGCACCGCCGACCAGCAACCATGACACCAAGGAGGGGGATCAGAGCCCCCTCCTCGGGAGAGGCTCTGGAGGGGGTGCAGTCGGTGGCCCCGGCATATTCGTGCGCAATTTCGCGTTTGACGAAACATATAATCTTCGCACATTTCTATGGAAATGAATGGATTGGCGAATGCTTTTGCTTTTGCTTTGGCTCTTGCCTTGCTTTTTGCCCGATGCATTGATAGATGCAGAGGTCCGGATTGATGGTCGGATATGTGGCTGGTTTGGGCCAAATTGGATTGGTATTGGTTTTCCAACGAGAAGCGAAGAGAGCTAAGCAAAAAAAAAAAACAGAAATAGGTGGCATATTTCCTTGGTTTGCGCTGCAGTTTCGCTGCAGTTTCTCTGGCTTTTGGCTTGGGTGATGGAGCTGGGTGCTGGGTACTGGTGCTGCATGCAAATTGGTTTCCCCACTTTTGTGCTCCACCTTCTCCTGTTCCCGCTGCCGCTCTTGCTCCATGGTGCAACCACACCCTCGAAATCTGCCATTCCGTAAGAGGCAGGCGCCCGAGCGTCGCTGCTTTTTTCTGTCGTGTTCTACTTACACCGAGTGTGTGTGCCGTATGTGTGGTGTGTTTGTGTGCGGGGCTGCATTTCGTGTGTTTTTCTGCTGTGCGCCTATGCAAATATGCAATTAAGTTGGACTGCCATCGAGCGGCATGTTTGCTGCCATCTAACATGGCATTCCGTCGTCAGAATCGGAATCGGAATCAGAGTCACCAGCTGAATCTGAATCCGAGAGAGTGGCTGCCACTGCATCATCAATACGCTCATCGTCGCCAGCTTTGCCAAGGCTGGCAGTGGAACTGGGAGAAGGAGGAGGCACTAACTGATGGCCACCAGGCGATATTTGGCCTAATAGTTGGGTCATGTATGCTCTCTGGCCAATGGCAGATATAACGGGTTGATTATACGATATGCTTGGATGGGTAGAAATTCCTATAATTTCGACTTCTTAAAGCAGACATTAGAGACCCAGAATGCACACCTTTGATGGGGGCTTAACTGTGGATGCCTGTGATGCCCAAGGATGCCTCAAGGCCTTCACTATTTACCCCAATAAATCCTGAAAAATTTGTTCTAACTTAGTTTATCCCAATAATCTCTTAGTAGGAATAACTCAATTGCTTTTAGGTACAAGTACAGGAGATTTCCCCCTCCCATTGCGTCCTCTAATGGCATTCTAAGCGGCGTATACTTGATGTGCTCTCTGCGTATACTTAATATGCGCCAGCACACTCTCTAGGAATTTCGTCTTAATAAAAAAACATTTGCATTAGTTAAGCAAGCAAAAGAAAAAATATATGAAACAATGCTGAAAGCTTACAAAACGTTAAACCGCAAAAAACGAGGGAAAGATGAAAAAAAAACAACAAGGAGGAAAAGAAGATGCCGCAGTGAATAAAAGCGAAAAAAATGCAAGCAACGAAATTCCGATGAAAGCGTTGCATCCTCCTCTTTCTACCACTCTCTCTCTCCCTCTCTCTCTGTCAGGTGTGTGCGAGTGTGTGTGATGGCGACGCCATGTTGCTGATGTTGCGTGCAGAAAGCGTGTGTGTGTGGCGGAGTTACATATGTAGGCACGTAACGCATTCGCATTCGCATTCAACTTCCACATCCACACTCGCATTATGGCCGACGCGAACGCTTGTGGCTATAATGCTTTTTTCTGTTGCTTTTTTGCTGCTTTTGTTGCTGTTGTTGCTGCGGTGTTGCCTTTATGCTTGTTGCCAGCAAAGCCACCCAAGCCAACAGCCGAAATCCAACCACAGAGAGAGGCAAGACAGAGAGGCAGCCACAACCAACTTATTCGGCTGACTTTGCGGTTGAAATGCATGAAAAACCCCTCCTCAACGCGGAGGAAGGTGATCCCGGGGAGAAACTGTAGCCGTAGAGCTCTAAGTGCAACAAAGTCTCGCAAATTATATACACTGTATATAGGCTCCAGCGAGGTGCTGAGTTGCTGAACTGCGGAGGCCTAAGCAAAACCCATCTAAAAGATTGTGATTTATAAAGATAATTTTGGGGCCAACAAATCGTCCATTTAACTATATTATATGTCGCTTGTAACTTACGCTTACAAGAGGCTTGAAAGTCGAAGTTCCGTAAAAAATTCGTCAGCTAAAGCTAGACACCAAAGATTTTTTGGGAATTGTGTATTATATATATATAGTTCAATCCTTATCTCATTAAAATATGTCTAGTTTGAGGAAGCTCCTTCTATTTCTCTTTTTAGGGAAACATAATGGGAAGTTTTCTGAAACTAATTCTATTTGAACGAAGTTTCAGGAAGATACAATATAAATATATCTTTAGGAATTCACATGTTTTAAAAGGAATATCAAGTTATAAAGGATATAGATCAAGTTTTTCTACAAAGACAATATGGTTTATTGTTAAAATAAGTAGCATAGAGATTACATCAACTTTCGTTGCACAATCGATCTGAAATTTCTTTAAGAAACTTTGTCAGTTTTCCAATTCCTTTTTCTCCAAGTGCAGTTGGTGGCAACAAAGTCTTACAAAATAATACAATGGATAAGCTCCACCGAGGGGCTTAGCTACCGACCGAAGACTGGAGAGCTGCGGCCTACGCAAAGCTCCCAGAAAGATAGTGATTATTAAAGTTAATTTCGAGGCTCTCAGGCTCTCGGAACTATTTCAAATTAGCTGCCATGAAATTTTCAATTAATTTTCAAATTTCAATTTATAAATCGAGCAACTGTTGGAGCTGGAGCCGCCACTGAAAGTGTGATGAGAAATTTCGTAATGACTTCTTAGCCCCAGTGAGTCCGTCGTGGCCATAATAAGTGCAATTAGGCCATTGATGGTCTCGTCAGCTCCACTCTGACTCCGACTCTGAGTCCGTCACCGCCTGCGATCCGCTCTCGAGGCGGATGTGGATGTGAAGAGGTGATGGAGTCTCCGCTCTGGGAGCAGCAGCGGCTCCTGCAACTGTCGCCGCGCCTCGTTAGCCTGGCCAGCAGCAAATTTGCAGCGTCTAACATGGCCGGTCGCCATGTTTAATCAAATACGTGACTTGATTTCGATTTGGGCGCCACGAGATGCAAACGGCTTTCCCGCATTTAAGAATTTAAGAGTTTCCAACGCCGCTGCGGTGCGTAGCGAATGCGAGCAGGAAAATCGTGAAAATCATACCGAAATCGGAAGCCTGGGAACATGTATTCTTTAAGTTGAAGAATATTCTTTGTTTTAAGTTTAAACTATTAGTTTTAAGACTAAGATTGCTGAAATGAACAGTTGTAGCAAATTTAGAAAATAAGTTCGATTCCTTAACTCTTTAAAGTTATTTTTCAAAATAATTGAGGAAATTAATTTAAGTAAGTTAATACTTTAAGGGACTATTGGGGCTCTCAGCTTATAATCTATCGCTTCCATTAAATAAGGCAAAATGTGCGAAAGAGGTATTTTAATATTTCATTTGAAATGTTTAAAATTTCTCAGATTTTCGGCCTTTTAAATAAAATATTTATGGTCTAAACTAAGCTTGCTTCAGCTCAAACACCAACCGAGACTTAAACAAACTCCATAGTTCAATTATGTCTTACATACAAACCTTACCTTACTTGTTTTAAAATCAAGTCAAGTTCATACATTTTATCACCTGTTATTACATAATAAACTACCTATTCTGTTACTCAAAACGTAGCCTATTTTTAGCACTTTTTAATGGCAGATATATTACACAATTTGCCAGTTGCCAAGTTGGCCCATTGTTGCGGGCTAATTGCAATAGAAATTGACCGACAAGTGTTGGGTGTTGGCTAATTACAAGGTTAGGGTCTCCTCCGGTTACCGCCGGTTAGTCCCAGGAACCAAAATGGCTCCCCTTAACCTGTTCCGCATTTCAACAAGTCAATCAGAAGTCAATCACTTTCAGGGGCCTCTTCAGGTCTTGAGGTCTCGGGGTCTTCAGCGCTTCGATCGGGCTGCTAAAAAGTAATAATAATAATAATATACGCTGTGCAACAGCAACAACATAATTGCAAATTGGCCAACAAATAAAAACAAGACACCGAGCAACAAAAGCAACAAAACGCGAGCCAACACGATAATTTAATGTTTGCCGAAATGGGTGAACGGGACACACACACACCGAAAAAAGCAAATTATAGACTGTCTGGTGACCTTGAAAGTGAAATGCTCCCAGCCAGAGCGGGCGGGGGGATCGGAGCAGAGATCGGGGAGGCGAGAAGGCGAGAAGAGTTGTGACCAGACCAGGAATCCCGCTCTAATTGCGTAATTGACTGATCCGACACAGCGGCGACAGAGCGGCGAACAAAGCCAACAATTGCTGCGTATTGAGATGCAAAAACCCAGCTAAATAAATGCTACGTGCGACAGGAGACAGGAGCAATCCATCGCTACATCAGGGGAGGAGGGCTACAAGGATACAGGGAGCGGGACAAAGGGTCCTCGGCTTCTAGGGTTACTTACTGCGCATGTATCTTGCAGATACACACACATTTTCCTCTCCTGCGAGAGGCTGCACCTTCTTCCTCACTCGCCGCTGTTTTTTATGCAATTGTTTTATCCGCCCGGCTTAGTTTTTTTTCCTTCTTTCTTTTTGTTGTTCACAAAACGCTCGAATGGGCGTGGACCGAAAATACAATTTCGTAGCCGCTTTCTTCTCGAGTTTTATGTATATATATATATATATTTTTTTTTTTGTTGCCGAGCTGAGCTGATTTCCGGCGCGTTTTGGATTACACAATGCAGGCAGCCAGCGAAAGGTGAGCGGATTTCTGGAGAGGAGTAGCCGCCGGACCAGCAGCCAGCAAGCAGCAGGCAGGCAGGCGAGTGGCGAGTTCCGCCCAGCACCAGGGCGCTGTGGTGCGCGATTCCGTCTTGAGAATCCAATTTGAATTGTCACCCGGAAGTCGCCGTGGAAACAAAGCCTTGAACTTGTGAACGCGCCACTGCCACATTTGTTGCGCCCTCTCAAGGGTCGGTTACTCAAGGGTGCTTGCTGGTTACTGGTTACCCCTTGCCGGGACTGAGTTCGGTCCCCATCCTCCCTCGATCTCGATCAACTGCCACCATTTGACAAAACCCACTCTCCCCGCGGTGTTGCTTACAATCGCTTGGCAATCCTGGAGTTTACTGTTTTTTTTTTTCGGCTGCAACTCCTCCGGCCTCTGGCGGAGGGACCTAACGGATTCGGACAGCTGCAGGATACGGATACTGTTGGAAATCAGAGTCACCAGGATTTCAGCAAGGTTGTCAGTGGGTCTATCGGGATTTTTAAGTCAGAAGGGTGAAGATAAGTAGTAGTTATAAGAAGGATTCAGATTTTTCTGGATACGATATTGAGGTTTAGAAGCTTTAGAGATTATTATCAAAAGTTAAAGTAAAATAATTGGATAAATTTGAAGCCACCAAAACATGTAAGAAGGTTGTGTGAGAGTTTAGATGTTTATTTAGTATTTGGGTACCAATATCTTACAACATTTTTCACTTGGCATGCCTCCGAAACAAGACTTTCAGAAGAATTAAGGTCAAGACTAACCTTGCTTCAAAAAGTAAACCATAAATAATAAACACACATTCGTTTCCATTTGAATTTCATACTTCTCATTATAGAATCTTCACAGCTTCAGCTTTTGAATGAAATCGAAAAATCCTATTAATATTTCCTGGAAGTTCGGGGCAGGCGCGGAGAATTCGATTAGAGCTTCTCCGACTGTCACAGAGGCCGGAGAATACCCACATCAGAAGCCGCACACAGCGGGGCCAGGCCATGGGGCGAGCAGTTCAGGTGAAATTAATCAAAACTGAGCCAAAGCTCGAACCCATTCACACATCGGACCTGGGATCTGTTGGGGGCCACCGGCGGGTTAATCTGCGCTGAATCAATGAAATGCCCCTGCCGATGCCCCTGTTCCCTGCTCCCAGTGTGTGCCTCTGAACAATGAAAGTGGCAATTAACCAGAAGCCGAGCATTAAATTACAAAATGCGAGCGATCGTAGCAACAGGTTGCCCCGTCGGATCGCCCCGATCGCCCGATCCCCATCAATAGATAGTGGCAATAATAATAAAACAACGGCAACACAGCGGCAACAGCTGAATGGGCTTGACTGGGACAGGTTCTGCTCCAGCTTGAGATACAGCTTCATCTACAGCTTCATCTACGGCTTCAGCTCTCCTGACCAGACCCTCCTAATCGATTTCTGGCCGCCGCAGCTTCTTCCAACTGCAATTAGACGGATGCATTCGCTCGGTGGGAGATTGCAGCTTGCGGGATTTCAAAGGTAGAGGGAAAGGCACTCTCTCCCCTTGGCCCTCGAGAGTGGCATCCCGCTGCTTCGCTGCATATTGCATATTGATTGAAAATTGATCTATTACGAACCTGAAAGTGCGACATCGATAATCCGCAAAAAGTGCACATGGCCGGACGAACAAAAGACGCAGCTCGAGTGGGCGTGACCGCCTGCACTCTGTACCAAATCCAAATCCAGATGCATTTGTATTATCCGATCTGTGTTTAGTGCTCGTCCCAGCAGGGGGGCACACTCACAGGGCTCACACCTCTCTCGGCTCAGCTCAGAGCATCCTCATCCGAGGCTGCATCCTCGGCTGCTCGCTCCGAGTGATTGACAGGCGGCGACACCTTTTTATTTACTGCCGCCGCCTGTTTGTTGTTTGTTACTGCATTTTTAATGATATCACGTAGTTTAATTCACTCTGGCAGCTCTTTCAGCTCTCAGTTTGCTATTTCTCTTTGTGGAAATTCAAAAAGTTTTCATTTCAAACACATCATCATCCACATCATCACATGGCAAACGTTATTTCCTTCCTGTCTCTGTGTCGGAGGAGCGGGGATAGTAGTCGCTGCCTTTGCTCATTATTGTTTGCACAAACTTTTGTGGTCAACCAATGGCTGGCTGGGTGGAGGAGGAGGAGAAGGGTCGCAGGTCATTTGGGAAGTGGAGTGTCATCGATAGCGAGTGCGGTTAGGCATTGCAATTTAATGGGGGATATCAAAGCCAATGGTTTGCCACCTAGCTCGCAGTCTAAATTTTACGATTTAATCAGAGGAGGGCAGAAACTAGTTGAATATGATTTAATGACGGAATTTAATTGTAGATTTAAAAGGAAAGGAGATTCTTATTATAAATAAATATAAGAGAATAAAGGAAGCAATGCGCAAAGTCTTGCAAGGTGAAACTAGACCCAAAACGCATAATATTTGTGTAATGAAATATGCATATTTTTTTTTTATGTTTTGTTGTTTAATTTATATCAAAAAGTCTGCCATAATATTAACTCAACCTCTTCATTGTTATCCCCTTTCTCTCTTTATTTTCTCTGCCTAATAAAGTGGTTGAAGCTCACTCATTGATGGCCCGGGGAGAGGAGAAGTCAACCCCCTGAGCGCGACGATATCCAAACACTTTGATTTGTCAACCCAATAAGCACTGCCGAGTGTTCATGTGACCTTAGGTTCAAGTTGTTTGCATGAGCCACATCTTGATTAGCCCAAACACTCTCCACAGCCACGAATGTCGTCGTCAGCGGCTGTTGTGCCTGTGTGTGCCTCCGTGGGTACCCTACCCCTTGTGGTAATCGAATTGTTTCAGCGCTGCTCTGCAGTTGTCCGCAAATCGAGTCAATTTAATTGACCTCCAGAGGTCAAGCTGTTCCCTTTGTCGCTGCGGTTAGTCGGGGCTTCGGCTTGGGCTTCGGGATTAATAATAATGCTGGAACCCCCATGGAACGCTTTCTTTCTCCCAGAGTCGAGCATCTTTGTGGGGATCTCGATCCAGAGATCCGTGGGGCAGCACCCAGTCGTGCTCAGTGCTCGTCGCTCCCCGTTAATGGATTTAATTGAATTTGGCTTGTTGCTGCGTTTTATTTGTCTTAATTGTCTGCGAAATAATCATAAATCAGTTTTGTGAGACGCGGAGACAATTCTCCGCAGCCACCACGTACCTTCGCCCTCGCCGGACTCAGGCCCGGCACTTGGGTCAATCAATTTATGACATATCCCCCCAGCTCAGCGAGAGAACTCGACCGATCTCAAGCGGCGGCTCTCGGATGATGCGGCACTTTCCGATACGCACTGGGTCTGGCGGGATGGATCTGGCAGCATGGGAACTTGGGAAGCCTGGGTACTTCATGAGTCCACATCCAGACGGGGCATTGTTTTCGGTTTCGCGTGCTTCAACCCTCCGTTTAAGTTGCTTCAAACTTTAAATTAGGGATTTATATCGAGGAGAGTCAGAAGACTATCCAAAGTATCGTTTCGCAAAGAGTTAAGAAATCATTCATATAAAGATAATATTGGTGTTATAGGGAAGCTTTAAAGTAAGCCTGAAAACATCGTAGATAATGTGATAAAATATCAAAATTATTTAAAGATTTACTGTAAAATATTATCGATACATTTTGTATTTATCAGAATTTAGTGCCATCCCTAATCCAGCTCCTTTTGTCTTCAGCTCGGTGGGACCTGCGGGAACGGAGTCACCCACAATTGGCGAGAATTCCAAACATTTCCATGCGGGCTGGCTCCGGGATTTAGTCAATTTAGCAAGGCAGATCCAATGGGAAGTCCAAGTCCCCTTTGAGGCCTTTCTCCCGCTAGCCAAGCGGTGGAATCAAAGAATCAATGCCGGGCGGAGGCAGCTTCCTGACCATGTTGACAACTAAATAACACGTTAATGTGTTTATTGCGTATGCTACAGGGTCCCCAGAGTCCGGGCATAAGTTTCAGCTGGGAGTTGGGAGCTGGGAGCTGGGAGCTGGGAGCTGAGAGCTCGAAGCTGGAAGCTGGAAGCTGGAACTCGAACCTGTGTTAGGTGTCGCGACCAACACATTCGATCCGGCCTGGTCTTGATCCGATCGATCGCGGCTCTCGCATTAAACATGAGGCTCTGACAAAAGCAAATCGTAAGTTGCGGGACAGAAAACGCGTTTCACGCCCTGACTTCTGGCCTGGAAGCTTGGGAAAGACCGCAACTGGTTGCTCTTGGGCCCAGCCAACTCCTTAACATTTATTTATGTATTTATGGAACGTCATGCGATCACTCGCCACTCGGATCAGCGGTAATCATATGCTGCGAGGCCCTGAATCCCATCCCTCTCTCTCTCTCTCCGCCTAATGTCAGCTCCATAAATAAAAGATTAGTTTTCATAGAATAAACATTTGGCCAGTTGCAGTGGCTAGCACTTGGCTTTAAAAATGTGTCGCAATAAAAATTGTGAATTACCAGAGATTGGGGCGAAATCGGATGGGTGGAAGGGATAAGGCCTAGGAATATGTTTATAGAATCTAATGTTAATATAATAAGAGTTGCAAGCGAAGGGGTTTTTTATGGCATTAAATTCTGAAAAGATCTTGCTTTGGTAAGTTAATTCTTTATTTTTTCTAACCCGTTTTTTTTATAACTTTAAATATCTAGGCTTTAAGCAAGGATTTATCTTCACTTTGATCAGGATTTCCCTTCATTTAAACGCCAGAAAATAGGCAACAGAAATCTGAGCAATTAGATCTGCATTAGGGGAGGTGGCCCTGCCTCCTGCCCTTCGCCCTGCTCTCCCTCGGGCAGCTGCGTGTCTCTCCCCTTCCGCCGCCGAGTTGGCCAGATCAAACGCCGCTTGTCACGTGCCTCACGTGCCACGCCCACTCCAACTGATTAAATTAGCGGATTTATGTGCCGCGATAGAGACAGAGCACGGAGCTGAAGCGCTGCCGTAATTGCCAGTTTCGGATTTCGGCATTCGGCATTTGGCTTTCAGTTTTCAGTTTTCGGCTTTCATAGAGCTCGGCGCAGGCGCAGCTGAAATGAGGCTGCCAGCCCGCCTCCTCCTCCTGCTGCTCCGTTACCAATCCCCTCCAGACCGGGTCTCGTTACACAAGCCAACTCTGGCTCCGTTACAAATGTCAGGCGACCTTACACGCATTACGGCAATGGTCTGATGTTGCCGCCGAATGTCAGTCAGTCGGTGGAGAGTGCGAGAGCTCGCTGGCGAAAAATTAATTCATTTTCAACACCTATTTTGACAGTTCATAAAATACATTTGTCATAAAATCGGTCAGCGACAGCCACCGCGACAGCGACTACTACTACTCCTCGCTCGGGTCGAGGCCAAGATTTATGTGCCTCATTGGAAATGCAATTCGAAAGAGGAACCTTTTGGAGCCCCCTGCCACATCAAATTTGTCGTCCCTTTTCGCTGGATCTGGAGGCCAGAAGCCAGAAGCCAGAATGGTCCCCAAAGCGAGTTGCAAAAATCTTAACAAAGTTATTTTAGCAAACGGTACGACAAAAAATGTCATGTCCCCGAAAACATTGGCAGCGACGGGCATCCTGCGATGTCCCTCGGTGAACCGAGGAGCTGGGAGCTCTGGAGCTCTCTGGAGTTGCTCTGCAATCGATATGCGTGCAGATGCTCCACTTTGATCAGGTCATCAGCGACACATCGTTCATCATTCCGAGTGGACGGTGCGCAGGAATGCAGCTCTCCTCCCGAGAGCCAGAGAGGAGCAGGAGGAGCTATGCATGACCAGTAGCCCCCGAGTTCAAAACAATGGGCCAAAGCCATGAAAGGAACGCTTTTCAAGTTTTACGCCAAAGACCCAATGTCTGCGACTGGGCTTTTGCCTTTGCCTTCTGTCTTTGCCTTTGCCTCTGCCTCTGCCTTGGGTTTGGGCTGAGCCCGAGCCGGAGCTGGAGCTGCGGATGAGGATCCCAGGACCGGCCGCGACTTTGACGGATGAATTTCACAAATAACTTCAACTGCTGCTGCAGCTCTGCTCTTTTTTATTTTGCTGCAGCTCCTGCTGCCTGCTCCTGCCGCTGCCTGCCTGCGCGTTATTTATTGTACGAGTATTTGGCCGGGACTCATGGATGCACCAATACCAATTTCGTCGTTGACTGCCAGCAACACCAGGAGAAAATCGTACTTGCTGACTAAGGAAAAGAGTTTTCAAAATATTACAAAAAAAAAATTATTCTTGAGAATTTTTAATGGCTTTGTTTGATTTAGCGCCTCTAATTCCCAAGTAACTGTTTCGGGGGTGGTTATAATTCTCAAGTATCTTTTTCCCAAGAGGCTTGGTTTTCATTTTTTTTAATATATTAATTAATATTAAAAATAAGTTACTTTTGTAATCAAGAGAGCTTTTCTCAAGAGAAACCTTAATACTTTTTCCACTATTACCTTTACGAAGCCATTTTTTTTTCAAGTGCTGACTCGCATCCGAGTCAGAGGCTGAATCTGCTTCTGATTCTGGAGCTAAAAGCTGGAAGCTGGGAGTTGGCGTTGACACAAACCCTTGTTGAGTTTGGGAACGCGGGCCAACGAATACGAATGACAGCAGCAACCACGTTGGATGTCCCCGTTGTGTCTAAGTTTGGTATGCGTCATTTTTACAAGGAAATTCCTCAGACTTTGTGACTCCGAGTCTGGCTTGGACTCTGACTGCGACTGTGACTCCTTGGACCCTTGCCTTGTCCCGCTGCTAATTTATGTAAACACGCTAAGTACAGTCCTAGCTGCACCTTCGACTGCCCCTCTCAATTAGAAGCCATTGAGGAGAGCCAGCGAGAGATCTCGTGGTTCGCTGAAATTTTAAATTGAAATCGCAAAAAAGCGCTCGCTCGCTCACAAATGCAAAATTCTCCACAAGCTGGCATTCCAGCGCTGGCCATTGTCTTCTCTTTCGGCCTTCGGGTCGCAAAGGTGTTGATTTAATGAGGTTTCGACCGATGGACCAGCTCTCGGAGGCTGAGACCTGGCAGAGGCTGAGTGAATCTTCAGTCTTAAATCTAGAATCCATGCGGTGATTGACACTCGAATGCCTTCGGAGCGGTTTCTGTTTTGTTTCCAGCTAATTAATTGGCTGCAAATGAGACACTCGCAAAGCAGTCGAATTCGAGGCGTGAAAGTCCGTGTTTTCCTCCACTTTTTCTCTCTCACTCCCCGGGCGGCGAAAGGATGTCGCTTCGAGCACATAATGGAACCATTCACTGCGCCGTAAAAGCCGGTCGCCCGGCTCAAGCATATCCTGTTGCGTTCTTTCATGATTAATGGAACAGATTTTCCAGCTTCCTTCCGCCGCTGCCACTTAACTTTTTCAAGTGTAATGCATTAATGTGCCGCAGACACCAGTCCTTTCCCTCGTCCTGTTGAAAACGACAGCCAATGTCCCTGAAAGTGGCCCTCGAGAGCCAACACACAGTCGCCGTTTTTATATTTAAATTTTCTTTATTTTTTATTGAGTTTTGCTCGCTGTTTTTTGTTTTTTTTTTCTCTTTTGTTTTGATTTGATTTAAAATTACATTAATTACTAAAAATTAAAAGGGAGAGGGGAGTCGCTAGGCTTTGTTCTGTGATTTCTGTTTGTATGTTTTTTTTTTTTTTGCCATTTTCTAGATTAAAACTAATTAATTAAATGCTAGCACATCGTCATGTATTGTTTCTTACGTTTTCGGGCTTCGTGAATTTGATTTTGTGTTTATTATTAAATAGTTACACACGCACACTCACAGTCATTCATACACACTCACTTGCACTGCGGCTTTGTTGCTGTTAAACTATCAATTATTTCCTTTTAGCTGCTGTTGGTATAAATTAAACTAGAGTGAAACACACGCACTAATTACCGCTTAAACTAGATGTACGTTTAATCCATAATTACGCAGCGAACGTCGGCAACTCGCTTACTAAACTGTGCTTTTTTCACCTGACATTTGATGTTTGAATTCTCTTCTGCCGGCGAGTACTAGGCTATATAGTATCATATATATAAAATGCGGTCTATACAAAAATTTACAATTCAAGCGGGTAGTTTCAACTGATTCTGTGTGTGATGGACAGGCGGAGTTACATATATTGCACAAATAAAGAATGAAATTATCCTCCTCCTCTTCTAGGTGCAAAAGATACAGAAAGGAATCGGAAAGCATATTATTCTGTTTGCATTTTGAGATCGGATTTTACTGATTTTTCTGGTTGCCTCGAACATAACACGCGAGAGAGAAACTCTTTAAGATCAACAGCTGATTTTCTTCATTTATTTTTACCTTTACGATTTTACGTTTTTCATATATTTTCATTTTGTTGTTGTTGCTCACTACATGTAGATATACTCGTATATAGATAGGTTTATACATAGTTAATTAGCTAAATTAAAAACAAAATTAAAGGACACGTTTCCATGTGATTGAGGAATGTTTTCTGTACTCGGTTTAAGTATATTTTTTTGTTTTTTCTTTCGTTTTATGTATTTTGTTTTGTATTTTATTCTTAGCTAGACTACGGCTTGTATTTTAGAACGACTTTATTCACGCTGGTGTAAATGGTATTTAGATTAGGTTTAGAATGTACAAAATTACGCTTAACTTGCCAGTTATCATGGATATTTTACAGGTTGCTATCATGGTTCTCTTTATATATTGGCTAAGAAATCGTGTGCTGCACTGCCCCGCCCGCGGCGAACTCCTGCTGCCGCTGCTGCTGCTGCTGGTGCTGCTGGAGGAGATGCTGCGCCTGCGCTGCCCCCAGCGCCTGCTGCTCCAGCTGCTCCAGCTGGAGGTGCTGCTGCAGCCCCAGCTCGGGGCAGGAGTGGTGGTGGTGGTGGTGCTGCTGCTGCTGCTGCGGCTGCAGGGACTGGTGCTGCTCCCGCTCCCGCTCCAGATTCAGGTTCAGGTTCAGCTGGTGCTGCGTCCAGGCAGCCGCGGGCAGCTGGTTCGGATGCTGTTAGACCGCCGGCCAAACACTGTGGATGAGAGAGGGATTCCAGGGTTTTAATTTATTAATTAAAATAATGAATAATATATGGTATTTATTTTAAAAAGGATGGCTTAGCTCTACTTACGTCACTAGTGATGGATTCGTCTCCGGCTGATACCAATACTGGGGCACATAGCCGCCCATCTGCGGCGGCGGGTTGTGGTGGTGCGTCTGCGGATGTAGCGCTGCCGCGGGATGAGGTGGCTGCGGCGTCATTTGGGGCGGCGGCTTGTGGTCGATCCAGTGCGGCTTCTGATCCCACGGCGCTTGCGTTGGCGGACTGAGACCCGTTGGTGGGAATTCTGTCGAAGGAAACCCCATTAAATAACTTCTGGGACTGGGACAAGGACTCTCTCTAGGGCTACTCACCAGGTGATAGCTCGGACACGGGTGTACTCGATGGCGTTGGACTGTGTCCGGGAGGTAGATAATGTGAGGGTGAGCCGCTGTTCGAGCCACCGCCGTTATTACCGCCTGAAAAGTGAATGGAATCTTTAGTTTTTAATCCTCTTCGGAGGAATTTCTCAAGGGAAACTCACCACTGTGCATTTGATTGGGACTGTGCTGGCCGGGATTGGGTCCACCGCCGCCCAGAGGCATGCCGCTGTTGGTGCCCGGTCCCTGGGCCGCCTTCATCATCTTTTTGTACTTGGACCGGCGGTTCTGGAACCAGATTTTCACCTGCAAGCACACAGATTAGCGTGTGAATTAGCATTGATTTTAGTATGAAAAGCGGAGCGGACTAATGCGAGGCGACAGAACCCCGCTAAGAGCTAACAGATGCACTTACGCCAGTGATACAGATACAGATACAGGTACTAGGCAGCTTTTCAAACGGCTTTTCAGTTGAAATTAAGAGTGAGCGCTCGTGAAAAGCGGCTGGCAGGAAAATGGCTCTATAAACTATAGATTTTGGCAGCGTGTGACACATATTGGTGTCTCAATCGCGGCTCGGAAAGTGCTTAAACTAGGAGATACTTTCAGTTTCCGTTTGTTTTCGAGTATCTGGAACTCTGCCACCACCACCAGCTGCTGCTAGAACTAATTGTTCGCTGAGCTGTGAGCGGCGGTGAGTGGAGCACTTCACTTTTGAAGCCTGAAGCTGACTCAGACCTCATTATAAACATATAAATGGGAATATGAAAAGGTTTGACTGGATAACCCAGCCACAGAACGCAGGCTAGTTTGTCAGAGTTACAAACTATTCATTTTCATGGCTAAAACACGAGCAGTAACAGCGCGTATCTAATGCTGTTTATGCGCACTTTTCGTATCTTCGAGTGAGTATCTCAGCCTGCAATCTTGCAGCGTATCCGTACTCCCATTCAAGCCAAACTGAAGCACATAGCTATATGTGTATATAGCTCTATAAACTTGTGCCGGGCCAGACTTGCTCAAGGTCGTTCTTCGCGGTTGGTTGGATTTTTGTAGCGCCGCTCGAGCGCTCGGCGAATTTCACTGACTTTGCTAGTTGCTGTTTTTTTTGGTTTTTTTTTGCCCATAAAATCGAGATTCGGCTTTTATGTGCATTCCCCAGCGCCGAAGCCATCGATTTCAATTAGCCGATAGCTACCGAGCTGAGCTAATAGCGCCCATTGTCGGATCATTGACATTGGGGGCCCCACCAGTAGCCGAAAATAGTAGAAACCGACGAACGAATTTCCATTTCCATTTCATTTAAGTGCTCAATCAAGCGCGAATCGTTATGTCAGAGCCCAGAGATACTATATATTATTTTTATGTATTTTTTGGCTACTGAAAACTTGATCAGGTCTGGCGGAAGGAAGGAAGCTTCCTTGGCAACTCTTTTGCTTTATGCGATGTCTGAGTGTTACGCAAGGCAGGCCAAGCGCAAAATCTGCGCTCAATGATAAAATATTGTCGAGGTTCTTCTCTGAGAAATAAGTAAGTAAATAGTTACGCTTTGAAAAACATTTAATTTAAGCGTGCGCTGAGCAAGTGTCAAAACTAATGGTCAGCAGCCTCTCAATTGTCAGCTTAGCAAATCCGCCTCGAATGTATAAATAGGATAAACAAAAAACAAGATAAACGAAATATCAACTCAACAAGTTCCCCCCTCAAGAAAATATACAAAAAATACACTCTGGTCGAGAGTAAAAGTGAAAAGAGAGACAGACTGTCAAGTGTCAATCAGCCTTATGCTGCCGTCCCCGTGTCTCGCGTGTCTCTGAATTTGTACCACTTTCGCATGGACAAATATGGCAAAAACACAAAAAGTGAATAAGAAAAAGAGGACAAGAAATTAGCATGTCACTGTGTCGAAGCCTGTCGGCTCTGGCATTATCCTTTTAACCCACTTGGAGCCTGGTCAGATGGTCAGATGGTCAGCGGCAGCAACACTTGCTTGATCACTTCCGCAATATGTCACTTGCCATATAATTTATGCAGTCAGATGCAGAATTGATGGTTGGCCAGGAGATGGAGATGCAGCTTACGGATGGGTTTTATGACGACGGCAGGCGCTGGCCAGCGCTGCAGCTGATGCTCGTGGAGCTGGAGATGGTTGCCTCTCGCTGTGGGCTTTCTAATTGCGAGCACTTGCCGTTGCAGCGATAAAACTCACTCGCCAAAGAGCCGAGCCAGCTCCCCTAACTGGTTCCGCGGGGCATTGCCAAATGTGTCCCAGGTCTCCGTCCCCGTACCCAGACCCAGAGCCGGAGCCAGAGCCAGACAGACTCTAATTCATTTGACAGTTGAGCATTTAAAACGTGGGAAAAGATAAGCCAATCGAACGGAGAACCGTAATACCTCCAGCTGGGACCAGCTTCGTCCGCCGATTGATTTGTGTGGGAGCCCTGGCTGGCTGGGTGCCTTGGAGAGCTTTTCCGCGGAAAACACTTCACTTCGCGGGTATTTTCCCTGATAAATCATGGCGCAATTGAGACGCGCCCGCCCCACTGCCAAGTCAGAAACCAGGAGGCACCTCCTCCACCTGACCCTACACCCGAAAAACTTACAGCTTTATTTGAGCTGGGATGAGCTGTGTAAATAGTGGAGACAGCTCGGCTTGGACACGGATGCCTTGCCTTAATGACACCAACAACGCCCCCAAAACGGACCATGAGATGATCTCCAATGGGAGACTCCCCTCTGGGCCTATGACGGAGGCTAACACTCTCTTCTGTGGAGCTTAGCAGATCTTCTGCAGTAAGCTGGGAAGATTATCTTTTATTAGGGCTAAATAATAGCTTCCCTAATGGGAATTTGATTGTATGCCTTGAATATATATTAGCTAGGCTGAGGAATGATACTCTCCCTTTTCTGTCGTTTAGGAGTTATCTAATATCAAACTTTATCCCTAATTTAAATCAATTTCCCTGAAGATGAGCCCCATTATTGTGTAGTGTATGCAGGGGTTACCTTTGGCAAATGCATTTCCATTAAAACCAAAAATGTTTATGGCTTTTCCCTGCCAGCAGCCACTAGAGACTGCAACAAATGGCGAGGCCTGAAATGGTCTCAGTTTTGTAGTCACAGTTGCTGCCACAAATTTATGGCTACCAGCCGAGTTTTCCCCTCATTGTTCTCAGCTTGTTGCTTGTTATGTTCGCTGTTCGCTCCCTGCTCCTCGTTTCCTCTGATCTCAAGCTGGCGGCTTCGGCGGCTCCGGCTACCTTGGTTTTCATTCATAAATTCCGTGCAACAAGATTTTAGCATTTTTGCAGCCACATTTTTGGTGCGAGAAATTTCAATTTGCTGGCCCAAAGCGGTTAACATGAAAAACACTTTTCGGGCGGCTTCTTTGCGGCGGCTTTGAATTACGGGCCATCCTTCGAGAGCATTGTCTTAGCCCGGCTGATTAATGGCTCGCTTGCTGCGCTTTGCAGGCGCCAAAAGCAGTCTCCTAATTCGATTAGGCCAAGATCGAAGTCATCACTTTCGTTTGATTTGATTTCTTCTAGCCAGTATTTTGTGGCCAACAACTTTCCTTGGAGCACGCGCCAGCCGGAGCCAGCGAACGACTTTAATCGCGCTGCAATCGCTAGCAAAACGCGTGCAAGCCGCGCGATTTTTAATTTATGCAAAAAAAGTGAAGAAAAATCGTAAAACAAAAAGAGCACAGAGACCATAAAAATTTAAATAGACGATAGAGCGAGAGGCCAAGAGTAGACGGAGACAGAGGGACGGGGGTAAAAATCTAAGCTGCTGCGCGAAATAAAATAAAATTTTGATTTATGATCTTGTCGCTGAAGTTGTTCGTCAACAGCCGCGCGACGGCAGGTAGCTGAGGCACACTGAGCGAAATTTGGGCAATGATTCATTAATAATAAATTAGAGGAAATTTATTTGACTATAAATATGCCAAAAATCCTCTGGGAAAGGTATTTTAAAAGTCACTACAAGTAGATCAGATGAATTTTATGTACAGCGATTTTATTATGTAAATTTTAAAATGTAAAATATAGTTTAAATTTGTATTTATTTAAGTCCTCCACAATTAATTCAAAAATTGGGATTACAAACTTATATTATTCTATTTATAAGTCACCACTTTTTCAGTAGTTCCCGAATTACCAAGTTTCTAAGCCAAAATCCTAACTGTTTTTCTCTTAGTGCTCGCCAGTGTGAAGCTGCTGTACAAGTTTGTTGGCGCAACAAGTGCTTTCGGCCAGTATAACTCACTCAGCGTCGGTCGGTCGATCGGTCAGTCAGTCATTCATAAAAGCAGCGGCCGCGTGGCACTTTTGATTTTGTTGCCGTTGCCGTTGCCGCTGTTGCTGTTGCTTTTTTCTTTATTTTTGGTAAGCCCATGTTCATGCCCGATCTTTATCTCTGAACAGTTAAAAAGCGAAAAAGTAAAAGCCAAACAAAAAACGCATTTAATATATATTTCTCTCTGTGGGCAAAACGATTGCAAATTCGCGATTGCTGGCGAGCTGTGATTGTTGCTGCAGCGGCAGCGGCAGCTGTTGCGTGTGCTGAAAGGCAGCGGCCACAACAAGTAGGATCCACCCCCAAAACGCCAGAAGAAGCTACATTTCCCATTCCCCCAGCAGATCCTCCTTCCCACAGCAGCTACATCAGCATATTTCTTCTCTTCTCCCGACTCTATGCTCTTTTGACTGCCATGGTTGACGGATTACGCAACTTGCCGGCCGTAGCATTTTCATTTTATTATTGTTATTATAAACTCTTCGCATTGTTGTTGCTGTCGGCGTGGCGTTTCTTTTTTTTTTTTTTTTCTTTTTCATTGTGCTTGGAAAATTTTTACATTGCATGCGATTGTTTGTTGTTTATACGCTCCACGGCAACAGCAACAGCAACAGCAAAAAATTTGTTTATAATTTTGAATGCAACAGCGGCGGCGGCAGCAGCGCCGCAGGCAGGCAATGACTTCGAAACATATACAACAATGCCATGTCGTGGCAAAAAACACAGAAAAAACGCTACAAAAAGTTTTCTTTCTGTTGTTTTCCGCTCCTCCCGCTGCTCCCCCCTGCCAGGGCCTGGAACTGCCCTAGAGTCAAGTGTCACGCACACTCCATGCCAGCTTCAGCTCCATCCTCAGTCGCAGTCTCAGTCTCAGCTTTTTCGAGCTCATTAAAGCCAACGCCGCAGTTCAAGTTCGCTGCCTAAGTCTTTCGTTCTTGTTAGCAACTCGCCGCCAGAGCGAGATGGAGGACGTCAAGGAAGGGTACAGCAAGGCAGAGAGAGCGAGCAGGAGACGTGCAACCCAAAGTGATTTCCAAATAAAATCGTTGCGGGCTGTTTTGGGCAACGCCTTCCCGAAAAACCCAAAAACAAAATAAAAACCAAAAAGCGAAAACAGTAGAAAGGAAAGCGGCAGCAGCAACAGAGTTTCAACAAAAAACGCTCCAAGGCTTCAAGGCCAACAACGCAACAACGCCTTGAATCCGCTCCGCAGCTCTCCAGCTCTCCATCTCTATCTGCAGCCAGAGCTCCAGCTCCGGCTCCATCGCTGCCAGCAAATGAACGCAAGTTAACACCGACCGATCGGGCCGCCGATTCGGACCTGGGCCTGGACCGGCTGGACGGGATGCCGCCAAACAGAAACACAAACAAATTGAAAGCAAATCGATGCGGCAACCGACGTTCACGTGGCGACCGTGCTGCAGCTTTGACCCCGTGGCAAACTTGTGAACTTGTGCCAGCAGCACGTGGGCCAGCTACCGGGGAGCGAGACCCCGGCCTAGGATGCAAACAAATTAATTTCCTATTAATTTTCCACTCGTTTGTAGCTTAGTTTTACACTCGGAAAATGGGGAAAGGAAAATATAGCTAGTAAATGAGGGAAATATATAAATTTGGCGTTTCCCTTCTGATATAAATAATTCCGTCTTTCTTGAATGCCTTAACAGAACCCAATCTTCCATAGAAACTGATTTTAATTATGAAAAACATAGCAAAAAGTGTCGATTTTTGTGCAAAGTGTACTCATCGGCAGCATTTCAAAGTTCAGTGGGACTCAGTGGGACTCAGTGGCCATTGGGATGCAAAGTATGCAGCCGACTGACCATTTTTGGGTCACCGTCACCGCGCATCAGTTCCCCCGGGGGCCGCGCATGTCGTCCGCAGCTATGCCATTGATCTTTATCAATGGAGCCGTGCCCGGGACCGACGACCAGGGACATAGATAGAGTCGCCAGTGCCATGAATGAAGCTTGGAGCGATCCCCAGCGATCGCGGCTAGATGCATTAATTTATGCATATGCAGGCAGTGCGTAAAAAGTGAGTGAGGAGTGAAGAGCAAAGACGGAGGACGAGGTGCTCTCCAGTTATGAGCTCCACTTCGCCAGCGGCGGCAGCGGCGCGGAGAGACGCTGCTTAATAAACAATAAATATGCAATTAAGCAAGGCCAGACGACGGCCGCGGCCAAGTGCTGTTTATATAAGACACATTTTCCCCCTTTGGAGATCGCTGATCGCGGCCCATCCTCGTTCTATAGCCACTCTAATAGCAATTAACTTGGACTGGACGCGACTGGGACTGGGACTGGGACTGGATTGGACTGGGACTGGGACTGAAACGATGCCATCGGCGGCTGGCCGTTAATGAGAAACGCCGGAGCGACGAGTGAAACAATTTTACAGATGACGACGACGACGGTGATATGGTATATAAATAAAGATATCGATCTAATTCTATATAGACATGGCAGCGATCCCGATCCGATGATTGCTCAATCGCCGGATGCCCATTTCACCAGCTTTCCTCGGCGCGTAGAGCTTTCGACGTGAACTTCAGCTTAAATATGATTTAATTATGTTGTTAACGGAGCAGGGAACGGAGCCAGAGTCAGCTGCAGATTCTGGCTAAGTCGGAGCAACAAGTGCAGCCGCATGCCAGCGGCCAAAGTTAGCCAGAGCCAAGGACAAATCGAGCATTATACTAACTCAATTAGTGCCTGCTTGGCCATTCGCTGGCCACTTTGCCATTTTGGGACCCGGCTTTCATAGAAGCAATTAACGAGGTCTGCCTCTGGCTGGGAATCAGCTGGAATGACGCTCATCCGGCCGGATTCGGATTTGGATTCGTATTCGTATTCGGACTTCTTAACGCGATCGGCTGGCATTATTGTGCAACAAAGCTGTTGCTGGTGCTGCCGTTTGTGTTGTCAATTCCGGAAACTGTTCCCATGTTTCGCTGCGAAACTATTGAAAAGCGAACAACGGGCGGGCCGAAGCCAACTGATCGCTGAAAAAACGCCCCAAAGCAACGTTCAAAGTTGTTCTGACTGACTGGCATGCAATGCACTGAGAGAAATGGAGCTAAGGCCTAAATTCCAGAGTTCAAGAGGGCAGGAAAAGTGACTGTGCACTTTTTACTTAAGCTTGAAATATTGTAAAAGGGTTTTCAGAAATCAAATAACAAAAATTCAAGAACTTCTAGAGGCTTTTAATAGGTTAAGTTAACTTTAAGATATTATAAGAGGGTCTTAGGAATTTTCCCAATTATATTTTAAGAGGTTATAACAAGTTTGAGACTGTTCCCATTTAATTTTTTAATTTTAAATATTATAAAAATGAATAAAAATTAATTTGATGTTAGTTACCCATTAAACTCCACTATTTTTCTCTCTGTTCTGTGGAATTGCGAATTGCCCGAGCGACTGCGAATGAGAATTTCTGTTGCTATTTTTTTGATTCACCTGCAAAGCCTTGAAATTTTGTAATTCTAATTCGCCGCTGAAACACTGACTCAGTTCAGCTTTTGTAATCCATCAGCGGCGGCAAAAATATGATGAAAAAAAAAAAAAATCAGCAGCAGCAGCAAAGCCGCAGCAGCAGCAACGGCGCAGCTGACGTACAAAAATTGTTCAACAATAAATCGGCGGCAGCATTTGATCAGCAATTGTCAAGGTGAGATTCTAAGCAGATACAAAGGTAGAAGCCAGCAACAACAATGCCAGGTATTAGCGACTCATGACGACGACGACGAGCAAGTGCAGTTCCCCCAGGGGGCGGGCGGACAGGAGGGGCGTGTTCGAAAATACGAGTATTGCTTTTTATCCAGTCTCTCGCTCACTTAGTCAACTTTCTGGCCCCCGTCTAAGCCAAGTTTTTGCCCTACACTCACGGCAAGATCTTAGTCATGTCAAGATTAATTTTTTTTGGCTGTGTAGCCGGTGACTCTTCCAGATAGTTGTGTCATTAATTCTTCAAGACAAAGACAGTTGGAGTTTAGTGAGTGGTACTAACTTTTTTCGTTAGCTGAAGCCGGGGGGAAACCCCTAAACTGGTTTAATATTAATGTGATTCCTCTGAAAGAAATATAAATATAATCGCAGCAACAATAGATGTCAGGGAATCCAGAGAAATGGGGGACTCCCGGCACCCGGCTTGGGAAAGGAAACCTACTTCTAATGTGGGTGCACTTTCAATTACCATTGGGTCTCATCCCATCAAGCTCAATTAGATGGCCCAATTACAATGATCACTGTCCGAGCAGAAACTCTGGAAAAAAGGTCCCCAACTGCACTCGAAGGAAGGCATTTTCCGCACGGATTCAGATTCAGATTCAGAATCAGAAATTAAATGAGGAGCCGGCGAGGCGACCCCTCTCTGTGGTCAGATCGAGTAGATAATAAACAAAACAAAACTGAGAGAGGGGAAAAAACGCTAACAAAAAAGTGTGGCGGTTAATTGTGCAATTTATATAAGCGCATTCTTTTCACGGCGTTTGTTTTTGTTCGGTTTTCAGTTCGGTTCGGGGCCAGTAATTTAAATATTATGATATTTGTTTCTCTCTCTCCGCTTTTTTCGAGTCGGCAAAATGAAATCATGGTCAACTGACTATTATTTGTCGCTTACACACAGTTTTCAGTTAGTTTTCCATGCATTTTCACAGCGGCGAGATCATGATAGCGACTGGAAACAACAAAAGAGTGGAAGAGTGGCAGAGTGGAAGGAAAAAAGAGCTCGGTCGGAGTTAACCAAGCGTTAAAAGTTCGTAGTCTCGCAGCTATTGTTAGTTGCTGGGGGAAAACCTCCAAGGAAAATCCAAGTTCCCATCTCCCCCGGCTGGTATCTCTTAGAAATCCCGCTTAATTGGTGTCAGAGTACCGAGCAGCCGGGCAGGACACTCGAGTCCTGCTAATTGGCATCGCATTTACAAGGGCAAAACAAGTGCAGAAGGATTGCGTTCGATATCTGAGAATTTGAGAGCCAATTATAATATGAGACCATAAGAGAGCCACCCTCTGGCAGGGCCCTTGCAAAACCAGTTGCAGAGCAGCGGCCGCATCTTGGCAATAAAATAATAATTATTATCATTATCTCTGCGGAGAAATCTTGGCCAGCCATGGGGCATCCTTGGCGGCGGCGGCGACTCTCGTGGCTTGTTTACCTTTCCGCCGTGTGTCAACAAATGAGACCGTAATTAACCCTGCTCAGCCCCCACGTTCCGTTGGTCAATACTAGCGCTCGTACTCGTGCCTAGCTATGCGCAATAGTCGTAAAATTTTATTTATTTGAATACTCTCACCTGGCCGGGGCTAATAACTGGCCTGCCTGCCCCGCAAACTAGCCCCGTTCCCCGTCTGGCCGCCTGACTTGGGCATTTTGTAATTTCCTCTGAGCGTTGCGTACGATTTTGATCGAAAAAACTCTCTGACGGATGGGGCAGCAACTGGAGCCAGTTTCGAGCGTTTTGAAAGCGCTGCCAATATTGTGAATGAAATGCGAAACTTGCTTTCAGCGCAGGGACCTCCAGCTGTGAGGAAAGGAGAATGCTGTATGATGGGGCCTGAGCTTGAGCACATGCTAATGGCCGGAGGAAGCCGTAAACGGTGCTCAGGGATTGTCCATTGATGGGATAGTCTTTCCCGGCTTTCGTCGCCTCAGTTTTATATCTCAGTTCCCTCATTTTCGCGGGCATAAATAAACTTCTCACCTCTCTTTTTTTTATGCCAAGAAAACCATTAAAAGAAATCCATCTTATAATCCAGAGAATCGCCTGCCATTAAGAGGTAACTCTGCAGTCTCCACTGACCATCTCTAAGCTGTACATTTTTGGCACGCTTTGTGGGTCAATTTGTGACTTGGATCGGATCTGAGATCTCTACCTGTTACGGCGAATTATGTCAACTGCAATCGAGATTGCACAAGCAGCACGTAAACACTCCAGAGTGTAGCGCTTCTCATCCGTCCAGCTGTCCGGGTCTCATCTCCACATGTGTCCGTAGCCGTAGAGCTCTTGAATGGCGTTAGATTGAGCTCTTCTCCTCGCAAATGCAAATGCGGTCAGCGGAGAATGATGGAGAAAATGGGGGGGAAATGGGATGAGGGAGAATCCCAGCTGGAGAAGATCTCTGGTGAGAAATTGAGGAACGAGCCCGCTGCTGAGCGAGAGTCGGCAGCAGCTCTCAGGCCATGCATCATTGTTAATGGCAACTTGTTTGTTGTCGTCGCTGTTGCTCTTACACAGAGGGAAAATATAAGCAATTCGATCATTTTATAATTGTATGTAACTAAGGGCATACCGAAAATGTATGTAACTGGCAGAAGGGACTATCTCCGACCTTAGAAAGTATATAAATTCTTAATCAGCATGGTCTCGAAAAGGTATCATTTATTATTATGGTAAAAACAAAAATATAAAATATCAGAGTTGCCAGAGTAGGCCTTTTTAAAGTTTTGCGGCAATCCTGTGCTTCCGATAACATGATCGATAACAGACTAGTATTAGTAGTAGTAGTAGTAAATTTGAAAGAAATCGAATATTTTGCTAAAAAAAAAAAAAAAACAGGGCATAATTTTTGTCTTTGTGTAGTGTTGCTGCTGCTACTGGTACTAGTACTAGTGCTGGTGCCGTAGTAGTACCAGCATCACCACTGATCAAACTTAATTCAAAGTTCCTGTTGCGCGAATTTCGACATAGGGAGGGAGGGACAGGCGCAGCGCAGCAAGGAAGCTGTTGCTGATGTTGCTGCTGCGACTGTTGCTGCAATATGCGTGTGCGTTCAAGACATGAGCGTGGCTCGGTTACATTTACATTGTATTATGTGTATTATGTGCCATAATTTAATTGACATTGCTCGCGTAAATCAGGCAATCACTGATATACGATGTGTTGCTGCTGCTTGTAGTTGCTGTTGCTGCTGCTGTTGCTGCGACGCTGACCGCAGCAGCAGCATAGACGAACGTGAGTCGAGCGAGCATTTAAATGCGGTCAGCCAGTTTTTCATTTTTTCTCGCTTAGAGTCGCTTAGTAGTTGATACTAACTAGACACTTGTATTATTTAAATCAAGTTGTGCTAGTTTTTTCTTTAATACAATAAAAAACGCGCACACTCTGCGTGTGTGTGTGTATTATTTGATGTGGAAATTAATTTTAATTCGGTTACAAGTATTTGCTTGCTGGCTGACTGGCTGGCTGGCCTGCTGAAATTCCAGCGAAGTATCATTTTGGGTTTCTCTGCGGAGTCCATGACCTTTGGAGCAATACCAGACCAGAGTCGGAGTCGGAGCCTGAGCCACGTTTCACGTTAGGGGTGGAGCAGCTAAGCAGACTTATCTCTCTGGAACCCTGGCCACAAAGCGAAGGTGTGCACCGTGGGCGATGCGTCTGCGTCTGCGCCTGCGTCTGCTGCTGCGTCGTCATCCGACCAAGTCTGCATCTGTGTCTGCCAGAGATTCGCCAAGAACAACAACAATAGCAGCAGCAGCAGCAGCCCAAAAACACACTCGCACACACTGGCACACACACATTCGCGAACGGGCGGACTCATAAAGCAGGCGTTGTTGATTTTTGAAGACAGGCCAGGGCAGAATCGAACAGCCACAGCAAAATGTTGGTAGAATTACTCAAAGAGCCAACAAATTAATACATTTTATTGAGATTGAGGCTATAAAAAGGCCACATTAATATAACATTAAACTTATACGGCGCTCGTTATTAAATTTACATTAAAATAAGCAAAGATTTCATATCAAAAATGTTTAAATACATAATAGTAATTCATTTACAGAATTTCTAGAGTCACTACAGAGTTACTAGTCACCTTTGTGAGTTAATTACATCATAAAACTCCCATTAGAGTTGGTACCAACATTTCTTCCCTGGCTTAAAGGCCTGTTTCTGCTCCCACAAGCGCCGTTTTGGCAGTTCGTCTGCCAAATCCTTTGTCTTCAGCCAGCGTGGCCTCCTACAAATATTTCGTGGCTTTCGTGGCCGCCCTTTCCTCGGCGCGGAGGAACCAGATCAAAATGTGCCGATATGAGCTCATAAACACGCAGTTTAAAAGTATTTTTATTATTTTATTTCGAGTTTGCCTTTGCTTTTCGGCTTGTTTTTTTTCCTTCTTTTTTTTTTTTGGGGAACGGAATAAAGATCGGCGCAGCCTGTTGAAAGGGGACTGTACATACACTTTTGTCTTAAAGTCGCTCTCGCTTTTCGGGTATTGAAAACTTTCGGCAATCCAGCGAACGTTCTATGTAATTATTCAATTAGTCGGCGAGGCGCAAAACGCGAGCCAGATAGGGAGAAACAGTAGCCGGGATTTGCTCTAATTGAAACTTAATTATTCTCCGAATAAGCGGCTATAGCTCTGTGTACGACTCTCGGCTCGGCTCCGAGCTCATTAACAGTCACCGGATGCACTTTCAAATCAACCGAACAGCAAGTGGCCGAGTGAAAGATGCAACTGGCAAACGAGTTTTTGCCGCTGAAGACACAGCAGCAGCAGCAGTGGCAGCGGCTAAAAAATCATAATAAAATTACCATAATTATAAAAAAAAGTAAAAAAGTTGTAAAACAGCCAGAGCAGTATGGCACAGCAATATCTCCGCACTATAACTATATACTGCATGCGAGGAGCGCTGGGATCGCAACGGAACGGATCGGATCGGCTCGGATCGGCAGGTGTTAGAACGTGTCTCCCGAGAGCCGGGCCGGACAAGTTGCTGTCAAGACTCGGAGACCGAATTGTATAACACACGCCCCACAAAAAACACAGAAAACAACACACTCCGAAGGCCATTAAGTTGGCCAGAGTCTTGTCTCGGCCGCTAGGTGTTGGCTTTGTGCAACGCATAAATCTTGGGGCCCTAGCACAATGGTTTGTTTGCACGTCGCAAACATTGGCGTGTTCGGGGTACACCAAACCTGGACTAGGACCTGGGACTAGCCCCTGTCCAGCTCCTGCTCCTGGCCAAATCAATAAAAAACTTCCGTTGCTCAAAACGGCGAGGGCGGTTTTAATTAACACGCGGCCAAAGTTTCCTTCCCCTGGTGGAAAGCGAAAGCGGCCCAAGCTTACAGTTAAGCTGCAGTGTTGGCCATAAAACAATGTTAATAAATATTAAAAAAAATAGAAAAATAACACTTAAACAAAACGGGAAAAAGGTACATTATTGTCTACAAAAAGCACAAGAAGCTTTAGCTCTTTCTCAGAGGAAAAATACATATTTCCTTAAAGTTAAAATGTTTCCCTTCTGCTCTCCGACTATACAAATATTTGCAATGCTTTGTATATATTTTAGATAATAAATCTATAAACAAATATGTTATTTGATATTGTTATTAATAATTATCTCTAATAACTGAGACTGACAATAAAGTATAGCTTATGCCTTATATGGTAATTGCCAGTGTCTGAAATGATTATTAAGAGTAATCCAAGCTTCCATTAAAATGTAAAACGGTGGGTCATAAAATCACCATAAAAATGTAGTATTTTCAAGCATATATTCAGAGAAGGAAGCGAATTAAAACAACGGACATTTTTTCGACCCCAGGCACCTTTAAAAAGGACAGAAAACGAGGACAAACAGGCAGCACTGGTGCAGAATGCTTCGAGTTGGTAGCACCCTCAGAGTGCAGTCATAAATTCGGGCTCTTTGGCCAAACGGTTTAACCCCTTGGAGCCGGCGGCGTCGTCCAGAGATAGACCAAGTTGATTGTGTCGCTTGAGGGGCGCTGAGGGCGTGGCTATTTGCTTAGTTGCCTCGATTGACAGCTGCCAGAGTCGTCGAGTAGCGCGACTCTGGGAAATCAGGGTCGCTCCGCTGCTCCTCCCTAGCTTTTCGGGTGACTAACAATGGCCTGGCTCAGGAGGAGAATTTATTACACAGCCGCCGTGTGGCACGCCCGTTCTAGACTCTAGACCCAAGACTCAAAACTCGCCTCCTCCGCGGATATTCAAATACGAATACGATACTCGTACTCGTATCTTGATAAACAACGTACCACCCACGCCACCAATACAGCAGGGTCTTCAACTTGTTTTACTAGTTTTCCTTACAACTTTATGTAGGGGTCTCAGTGCTCTGTATCTGCACTGTGTGTTTCTGTGTCTCTCTGTCTGGTTGCCCCTCTGCTTTCTCTGGGCAAGCACATGAACTTTCGTGGCACACTAATTCAATTAGGAAGCCCACGCCCACTATCAATAAATTCTCGCCAGCACGAGACCAGCTCCGGCTCATTCACAGCTGAAAATGTTCCGGCTCATCTGGATGTGGAAAAGCACTAACTGGAGCAGTCGAGACTAGAAGTACCCGATGCTGGGCCTGACGATCGCTGGCCTCTCGGGTGGGTGTTGCCTGTGACAATGGAAACCACCTCCCTTTCGTGGGCAGCAGCGCGTGCAAAAAAAGCGAAAAAAAACAGCAAAAATATCAACTGAAAAACTTTTTACGAAATTGACATTGACACACGTGGAGGAACAACAACAACCACACACAAAAAGAACATTACAATATTGCACATACGCCCGAGTGGCGTGTTGTGTGTGCCGTGTGTGGTTGTGTCTGTCAAGTGAGAGGGTCACAGGCGTAGGAGGTCGCTATTGTTACGTCGTCGTTGTCGCTGTTGTCGTTGTCTCAGCGGCTGTTGTCTTTGCTCGTTTGTCAGTCAACATTAGAGACATGTCAACAATTCAATTTGCAAAATGCCAGCTAACCGCGGGCGCAGCCCAGGAGATGGCCCAAAGGATCGTCTCGAGGGGCTCGAGTAGGATAGGTAAGTCCTGGCCCAGGGGTTAACGAATGTATCTTCTATTCGTGAGACAACTTTAGCACTGTTTAATATGATTGTAATGGGTACTGCTTAATTAAAATGATTCATTTTCACCCAAAACTTGTATCTTACTTTTGGTTTAAAAATCAACAATGCTTTATTGGATTTATAAACCAAGTTTAAATAATTTAATCGAAAAGGTATGTACCTGCTCAACCCCACTTATAAATCCCAATAAATTCAAATAAATATAAATAGGCACTCTTTGAACTCACCTGCGTCTGCGTGAGGCCCAGACTCGCCGCCAGCTCGGCCCGCTCGGGCAGGGCCAGGTATTGCGTGCGCTGGAAGCGGCGGTTGAGCTGCTGCAGCTGCAGCGAGCTGTAGATGGTGCGGGGCTTGCGCATCTTCTTGCCCTTGCCGTTGACGCGGAGGCCGGAGTCCTCGCACTTGTCCGAGATTGAAAAGTCTGCGGGATGGAAGAAGCCAGAAGGAAGAGTCAGCGTGAACGTAAGAGAATCTCTGTAAGGGCACCAGTGACTCTGCGGTGATGAATTTATAATCAGCTATGAAATTATGGTCGGCAGAACGCTTAACCCTTTTTTGCTGACTGGCCCCGAGTATGCATATTTATGAGCGAATTCCCGCCGCGGACGCTGGAATGCATGAAACTGTTACATTTATGGACCTGGCATTAATTGCAGCCGCATCGCTTAGAAATCGGGGGCAGCACTGGGTAGTAGCGGCGATATAACCGATATATCGATTCGTTAAGTAACTTGTAAATGTCAACGAATTAGCGTTAATTGCCGGAGCGAAAGTTCAAAGCACTCGGCCCCATAAAACTACATATGATATGAAGTGACGATGATGATCATCGGCCCAAGTTCAATGGGCAACCGTTGACGCTGCTAATTGCTCGAAAACGAACTATTATTAAATGCCAAATATGGCCACAGGTGTGTGTCTCCTCCGTATCTGTATCTGTATCTCGGTGTCCGTATCTGTGTATTTTTTTTTTGGCGCCCAGCACGTGCTGCACTCGCTTAATGACAAAATGGCAAGTCGCGACATTAGTCAGCCGGACACCCGCTCCCTGGTGTGCGTGGCCAATGGTGACCATTTCGGCCATCGCCACACCAGCCATCCATCCATCAGGCGCTGCAATTAATTACGGCAAACGAAGGCCTAATTACACTGCAATTATCGTTACAAACAACAACTGTGGAGAGCGGCGAGAGAATTATCCGGGGATTTCTTTCTCCCAGAAGACCCCTTCTAATTATTAACGATCAGCTGTTCTTCGGCGGATTCTTCTGGCCGATTTCAAGTGCAAGTGTAAGTGCATCAAGGTCAGTTGGGCCCACGTTGCGTATGCGCGACGAAAGTCAGAGATAACAATTGAGGCTGCTGTGGCTGTAGTGGAAGCGTTGGCGTTTTTTGTTCACATCCAGCGACAATGGCTAAAAAATGAATTGCTTTTCACTCACTGCGAAAAACCTGAAAACTGCTCAACCAAAACGCATCGAAATAGCAACAAAATTGTTCAACAAAATACGAGAGGCAGTCGCTACAACAAAATTGTCACAGTCAAGCGCGCAATTATGCCAGAGACTGGGAAAAAAAATTACCAAAAAAAAAAGAAACAAAAAACAAACACAAAAAAAAAACAGTAAATACAAAAAGAAAAGACGTAAAAAATAAATAAAATGGGAAAATTGCAAGTACGTGAATATGAAACAAAAAGGTTTCACAGTTCTCCCACAGAAACTGTAGAGTAAGTGGGATGTATTGTTGCTAAGATTTTAATCAAGTTTTGAATCTAAAATTAAGAAGGTAAATGAAAATTAAAAATATATAAAGAAGTGTCCTCTTTTGTCCTTGAAATATTTTTAACTGTTGGTAAACTTTAATTATCAAAGGTTTAATGGTCATTTTATTGTTTTACGAACTTAGTTTTAAGAAATTCAAGTCTAAACATTGAAATTGACATCTGATGAAAGTGAAAGACACCTGAAGACACATCGTACTCGCACTTGGGTGCAGGTGAAGCCTAATTGAGACGAGTCCGAGAGGAGACTCGAAGTCAACGAGCAAACAACAAACCCGCGAAAGACGACAACAATGACACTCGACGGGCGAGCGAGCGCTGAGCTCTCGAGTTCAAGTGTCGCCAACAAATATTCGTAGATGAGGAAGTCTTTAAGATAGGTGCTCTGGGGGAACTACGGACTTGAGATTACTTACCATCCTTGGGCGGACTGGCGCAGGGCGGGGCGTAGCTGCCCAGGTGATAGCCGGAGTAGGAGTTCTGGTGCATGGGCGGGAACGGATAGCCGAGGGCGCTGCGCGGACTCGGGAAGCCAGAGTCCTGACCGCCCTGCGGCCCAAAGTGCTGGTAGGTGCTCCGGATGCCGCCGTACCTGGAATTGGAATGCCGCAAATGCAGGGAAAATAATCAATATATGTGTGTGTGTGAAGGGTAGTAAGGGATCTGACTGAATGAATCGTGCCCCGGCTCGGGGACACGAGTTTTCCTGGCTCCTTGCGTGTTTTGTCTACACTTTTCACTATTAAATTCAACGGAAAAAAAATCCAAAAAGGCGCACCAAAATGTGTTTCATGTTTAATGCAAAAAGCGACGAAACGAAAACTTTTTCTCTCACAACAAAAATTAGGCCCAGAGCCAGGAAAACTTTGCCATGACTTCATTTACACAGAAACCAGAAGCAGAAACAGAACCAGAACCGAACTTGATGCGGCTTAATATATCAAAGGAAAATCAATACAAGTGTCAGTGTCTCGGCTTTAGTTTTAGTTCCGACTCTGGTCCTGGTAAATATTTTGTTAACACTTTGCCAGCTGAGTTGAAACAGTTGAGCGAGTTCCCATGCATTATGCTCGCTCCTGCCGGCCAGGCCAACTGCATGAAATATTCAATGCTCTCTCTATCTGGGCCCGAACACGGAAACGGAAGGCAGAAGTTGGGTGAAACGCAGCAGAAACCGCAATGTACAACGGACAGCGGTCAGCGGACAGCAGTTTACGGACAAGGGGAATACATAGTATGATATATAGCAGATATGGCAATATGGCTGTCATTCCGTGGCCTGAGACTGAGACTAAGACTGAAGCCTGAGACTGATACAGAGACAGCTCCCGAGGGCAGGGCCAGGCGCAGCCAAGCATTCCAAGCTCAAGGGCCCAACACGCACAAATGACAGAGAGTCAGAGAGACGGTGGGGCGAGGAGAAACCGCAAACGCCGGGAATGCAATGAAATATGTATAATGAAAAATCGAATCGTGCGTCGGAAAAAACAATTTGCGGCTGCAAACAGTTGGCAGAGTCAACGGTAAATAGGACCGCCGTTCCTGAACTCGAACCCCCGGCGAATGTCCGGAGTCCGGAGCAGACAGACGCTTTATTTAGCACACGCGGACCGGCAGCAAACTATACTTAATTGAATTTATTTTTGGCTTCCGTTTGGCGAGAGGCGCAGAGGCACCAGCATGAACTGCCCGGCTGCCCAGCCGGAAAATGCAGCTGAAGTGATTTTCTTAATCAAAAATAATAATAAAGCGAGACCCCAAGCGCGGGTTCGATCCCCAGAACTGTCATAAAACCAAGCCAAGCTTTCATGGACCTTAATTAATGCGATGTGAGGCGCGACTAGGGGAAATGGTGAAGGCATCAAGAGATATTCATTATAACATATATTCGGTAGAGAATATTAAGCGAAGAGATTTGACAAAAAATAATTTCAGAATTGTATTTTATTGGACAACTTTATTATTTGTTTGTAAATAATGGGAACTGACTAGAACTATTTATTTTTATAGGACACCGAGAATGAAGGCTAAATTTTTAATAAGCAAACCATGATTATTTTTTTATTAATAAGTCTTAAAGAGGATACAAATTGTTTTAAATAGGTAATGTAATGACTAATAATATCACTTTAAAAAATCATTTAGATGTAGCTCTAAATTCAGCAGTCAAAAAATTTAAATTGATCCAGTTTTCTGATCAGCGAATAATGGCAATGTAAACGTTTGTAATTAACTTTTGAATATCTTTAAGGAAAGTGGTTTCTTAACATATAATTTTAAACAGCCTTTAATACATTTGTGCTAATTCTTAGAGATTATAAATGTAATAACAGTTTAAGCCATTTAATTGCGACTAACACTATAATTAATAATAGTGTTTTGGTAATGTTAGAATTTCGAATAATAAAAAGGAAATTAAATACAATTTGCGAAGTAGATTAAGAAAATCTGTAACAGACTTAAAAATATATTAAAAATGTAATTCAAATTGTGGTTTGCAATTTATTTTATGTTTTCGTTACTACAACGGTAAAGTTTTTGTAAATGGAAAATATCTGTTACAAGATCCATTAAAAGCGATGCAAATTACGATGAATGGAAAAGGGAACGCCCTGGCCAGGAACTCCTTTGAGTTACCCAACGGGAGTGGCAAATAAACCACAAATTAGATCGAGTTTTGGATAAATCTGAGGCTGACAAAATCAAATTGAAGTCTGAGCGAGAGAAGCTGGCTTTATGACATTTTCCTGATCCCTGATCGACACTCACCCGGCGGCGGCATGCTGCTGCAGCTCCACGAAAGCGGACTTGCCGGGCAGGTTGACCCCCGGCGTGACGCTGGCCGCCGTATTGCCGCCGTCCATGTACTTGGGCGTATGGGGGGCATCGGGGGCGTCCATGCCGGACTGTGGTGTGCTGGGAGGCCCCTCGTAGGGGCTCCCGAGGTCCGTAAAGTTGAGCGTGTTGGCGCCTATCGAGGCCACTTTATCAAGAATTTTGAAGGCCGTTGGGGGGATGCTCGCGGAGAGGAATTAAGAGTGGGGAATGATCCTGGCTTGTGATTGATTATAGCTTTTGTGTCTGATATCGCAATGTTATGTGTATTTAGCTGAGTTGAGCACGTAAATCCTTTCTCAGCTGGCGCGGCACTTTTCTCAGCACTTTGTGGCACTCAACACTCTTGCAATCGCTTTCTCTGCATTGCAAATATTTGGTGGAACACGTATTTCCTTCCAACTGAATCGAATCAGATCAGAATCAAATCAAATCGAATCAAATCGAATCGCATCGAATCACTGGCGAGGCTCGCGGCGGATTACAAGCGGTGCTGCGGCGGAAACGACGACGGAATTCGGTTTGCAGCGGCAACGACAGCGGCACAACGACGACGACGACGACGACTGCCCACGAACAAAGTGCGTATACGACTAGGTGAGGTTTTCGCTTCGCGGTTGCGCGAGACCGGACCGCTGCCACTGCCACTTCGCTCCGTGTGGCTTTGCTGCTTTGCCGCTCTGTGGCCGTACTGTGCGAGGAGGGCGGCTGCCGCCTGCTGCGCGTGCATCGGAGCGGGACAACCACAGCTCCGCTGTGACTACTGCGGCTACTCTCCCCTCCCTGAACCAATGGCAGGGCTCGAAACTGGTTTCCGCCGTGTGTCTGTGTGTGTGGCTGGTGTCGAAGCCGCACCAATACCATAAATCCCGTCAGCAGGGTGATGCTCGCTCTAGCTCACTCCTGCCACTAGAGCCCCTGCTTTTTTTTCGTCTAGGTCTAGGGCGGCGGGCGGGGCGTGGCCTGGGATTTTCGGGGGACTCACAGCATTTTGTATGCAAATATCGGGGGAGTAAGGGGCCCTGGAAAGTGCAAATATTTTGACGTTTTAAATAATGTTGATTAAATGCAAAGGTCTCAATTATTAAATTGATTGTTGAACCTGTAATTTTTGACTTCTTCTTTCGGTTTGGGCTCCCGGTCCGTCTCTGTTTTTATTTTTAGCTCAATCGAACAAGGCGGCAATCAACAGCTAAATTAAGCTAATGATTTGTTTACGTTTTACCAGGTCTGCCGTGTCTGTGCTGGTTGAAGGACACTCCTAATAGTAACACTTGGGATAATACTTAGCCTTAGAAAGATTCCTAACATTTCACAGAGGCTTTACCTTTAGAATTCCAAAATTTTGTAGAGAGTTTAAGACCCCTTTTGGGGTCTAGTACCCGTGGCGCCACCTAGCGGCCGTATTTGGCAGCCGCTAAACCAGTCTAACGGGCCAACCTGCTCACCTGTCAGGCCACACACACTCGCGCACTCGCTTGCTCTCGCACACACGCATACCGGAACCCTGCCCCCTGCTGAGCGAGAGTTGGCCACGCCCACTCTTCCCACTGCATCAAAAAGAGCGGAAGAGCGGAAGAGAGAGCGAGAGCGGCAGAGCGCGCGCATAGGCAATTCAAAATGGCGTACTATCCCCGTGTCGCTTTGTGGCTCTCGGCTCTTGGCCGAGAAGCGACAACTGTTGGCCCGCTCGAGCGGAGTTTTTCTCATTCACAAGTTTTTCTCATTCATTCGCCAAGTCGGAGAACAGCGGACTTTTCCGCGAGAGCCACGAGCTGAAAAGTTGTCACCTGAGAAGGATTTCCGCTGCCCAGAACAGCAAGGCGGCCAAAATGCATATTCATGAGCGACGGACGGACAGAGCAATTAACCAGAGAGTGCCGCAAAAAACCGAATAAAAAGTTATTTATAAAAGTAAACCCACGGATATATCGAGTCCAATTGAAATGTTAATCCCTCGATCCGGACAACACTCTGGCTTTAACTTAAAGGGAGCGAACCGCACCGAACGCAGGGAACACAGTTCAAATGCACGTAATTGTGGCAATTACTTAATGAAATATTTATTAAATGCAAATTATGATTAGACTACCAGCTAAGCGGCGGCCGCTACTGCTCTTTTCCCACTCAAACTGTGTGTGCGTGTGTGTGTGTCGGTGAGGACTATACAGGTGTGTCTTGGCTGTGTGTGCCGCTCTTGGGCCGCGCGATTAATTGGCCATAAATCAAAATCAAATTACCGCCACACGAGGCACGTGCAAATATGTCAAGCGAACACGTTTGCAAGTCAATCAGACGCGGCGAATTAATTTATCCATCAACTTGTCGCAGATGAACTAAAGATCAATGGGCTACAGATCAATCAGATGGGGGAAGATACTACCCTAATGGGGCTTTAAGTAATAAAGATTGAGAGCAAAGTACAGGGGAATGCCTTGATAGAGGGATTCCACTTGAAGATAAGAATAATAGTCTCTTTAATTATGGTTTTGATTCGAATAAAGTTATCTTAGAAGCTTCACAACAAAATAACTACATCCACAAGGCTAAAAATAAAATATCTAACCGTATTTTAATAAAGTTAATAAGAGTTTCCTTTAATTTCATGTATGTTATATTTTCACCAAAGTTAAGTTTATTATAGCCAAAAAAAATACAAATTGTTGTATCCAATTTGATGTCCATATCCAGCAAAATATAGGTCCTCTAAAAATAGGTAAATGCATTTATTCGCTTCAATAGGTTTTAATTAGCAAACCACAAATAGATTAGGCTAATGAACGAACTGAGTTTTGTTGCCAACTTTTTTCCATATTGACCTAGCCCTCCCAATTTTCCCTTTGACCCTCGGGAACCTTACCCACTTAGCTGTTTTTCCACTTTATTACATTTATTACACGGAAAGCCATAAGGCAACAGAAAGGAAGAAAGAAGCAAAAGCCAAGCTCCTAAGCTTTTCCCATTTTGATATCTCACTTTCGGGCCAAGAAATCACTTCCAGAAGCGAGCAAATACGGAAGCCAAATCGATTTTGTTACCAAATAACATTAATTCCCGAATTAAAGCCAACAGCACGGGCATTTGGACAAATGAGACGATTAATTCTCAGGCGAGAGACCTGCGCAGGGAAAATCCACGGAAAATTGGAAGGCGAAAAGATGGAGTCGAGGAAGGGGAAAGCGCACGGAAACACCCACGAAAACCGAAAGACGAAAAACCGAAGACCCAAGTACAATTTATCATTTAAATAATAATGTGCCACAAATGACGGGACGAACGGGACGAGAGTGAGCCCTGGCCAGAGCGAGAGCGAGAAACATAAATCAATCAAACCCCGTGGCCAGAAAGAGACGCCGGCAGAGTGCGAGAAAGAGCGAGGACTAGCTTCTGGGGGTTGCTAACTACCAACTGCCGCACCGAATTGTTGTTGGCTCAATGAAATGGAAACTGACTCCGCCGACGAGCCACATTTGATGGCCTGCGCCCGGCCTGCTCACTTGACCGTCGTCTCGACACACTTGGAGAAAATCAGTCTTCCAATTGGCACAATATTCAGTGTGAATTAATTTTTAATGTATAAAGTTTACAAGTAATAAAGTGCTCTCTTAAATATATAATTAGAGTTAAAAAATTTTATTCAGCAATAATTTTAAGCTGGGTTCCATGTCGATGTTTATTTATTTATTTACATTATTTCCCTGTCCTACAAAATGACTACAAAACCACATAAATAAAAGTATTTATAAATAAAATATATATAAAAATTCCAAACAATATTTATTTAATGACTTTTGCATAGCCCATATTTTTCCAACTTAAATGTGAAATTTTTCAAGTGCAGCCAAATGAAATGCGAGGCAAGGCGCTCGCTCAAATTACATTTTAATGAGTCCGAGAACCAAGGGGATGAATGGTTAGGGGCAGGGGGACAAAGGCCAAAAGGGAGCAGAGCCGAGTTCTCGGCTAGCAAAAATCAAACTACAGGCTGACCTCACCGCGGAAATGGGGAATACTCGAAGTTGGATGGCCGGAGAGACGGCCATTCGATGCGCCTTTCAACGCCATAAACATAAACCGCGCAGCCCGAGTGTCCGATCGTCCGGGAAGTGCAGTTTATGAATCTGTTTATGATGTACGAGGAGCCTAATGAAAGCGCCACAGCAGGCGCCAAATTGGGTCAGGACCGCCTGCGGTTCGGCGGTTCGGTGGATCCAGAGCTGGAGTAGGAGCCCCGTGAGGGCTGTATTGACATTCAATTCGAAATAAATCAGAGTTTACGACTCCAGCAGAGCCAACGACTTCATCGCAGTCACTTCCCACTTCATCCTCTGTGGGTTTAAATACACTGGAAACAAATATTGGCAATAAATGCGGGTTCACTTGTCTTTTTATTATTTACAAAATTTCTAAATGTAATTTTAGCAAAATTATTTTACACTATTCAAGATCAAATTTATATTTCCCAAGATAAATTGCATTGTTTTAATTTTAAAATGTATTTTTTGAGATTAAAAATACTCAGAGAAAAGTTTGTTTTAAAAATGGATAACTTTAAGAGTCTGATTTCTGTGAAATTGTCTCTAATTTTTTTTCTCTGCTGAGCCAGATGCAGGCGGCCTCCTTCAAAGATCAACGCTGGTGGCTACGGCTCCAAGCTCGACAGTTGGCTCTCACATCCCCGGCGTTAATTGGCTTCACAGACACTGGTTTGGGCCAATAAATTTTCTGGCCAACGGCTGCGGCTCCACGCCTGGCTCCGTGTTGATGTATTCATTGAATTCTAGGATCAAACGGTGGCTCTTGGAGGACCACGCGAGGGGCTCCAGCTCCATCCGGCGCTGGGATCTCCGGGGCAGAAATGCCAACTGCGTCAATTAGCCACCGAAACACAAAGGCCGGAAAATGGCAGCAGCAGGAGCAGCCACAGGGGGACCGGAGGAAACTGGTTGTAGCGTTAACCAGGAATTTCGATTGAGTTTTCAGCCATTGAATGTTGATGGCTTCATTGCTATGAGTTTGGTAAATCATTTAACTTAATTTTAGTTAATTCTGTTGAGTAACTTTAATTAAATAAATGTTTTTTGGGACAACAGTAACCAAAGTTATTAATCAAGAGCATTCCTACAAAATATTGATGAATGAAGAATGTGAAATAAAAAACAGATTCTACCAAACAAAAGAGTTGAGCAAGGATGGAGGGAGTTGAGCGGAGATAAAATTTAGGAGAATCTAGAAAATGAATTAGATTTCCGAGATTTATAATAAACTACACCTACACTCAGGCATTGCACTTTATTAGTAACATAATTATAAGAATAATGTGTTAAAGTTCAAGTGTTGATATATTTTGGACTCATAATATCCAAACCATTGCAAGGAGCTTTGGAACTTCTTTACCCCCGCCTAATGCCACCACGGATGACTTCCTCTGGTGCTTCACCAATTTCACACTTTGGGAAACCTTTTAAGCAGCGTCACTCGAAAGGAACAACAAAACAACAACAGCCAACAAAAGCCCCGAAAAAAACATCAAAAAACTTAAAACCGACCGAAGAATGAAATGAAATGTTTGGAAATTTGAAAATAATTGTTGACACTTTATATTGTTGTTGTTTCTGCTGTCGCTGCGACGTAACAAGTGTCTCTGCCCCCGCCCCCGTTGGCTGCACATGCGCAGGCCCGAAAAACTTCCGGCACAACCGCCGCATGTAAATGGGAAAAATTTAGTTGTGTCACATTAAAAAGCAATTATCACCTTAAATTAACCGACAGAGTCGCGCCCCGCGAGTTGCTCTGCCATCGAAATATTCAAATTGCTCTCCGCCACCGACTCCGACATTTTTTTTAATGACTTTCCAAAAAAAAAGGAGCCACAAAAAGTGGAAGCTCAACAAATTAACTTGTTGCTATTTTCAATTGGGCGCCTTCGGTTCGGTGGAGTTCGGTTTGGTTTTTGGGGAGGTTTCAAACGGCTGCGCTTTTAATTCGTTTTAAATTATTTCGAGGCTTCTGAAGAGGTACTTGGGCTCTGTCCTAAGCTAGGGTTCAATTTAAGATAGAATAGGGCCACAGGAGGGGAGCCTGGCCCTAGTACTTAAGGTACTTAAACAGTGGTAGCAAGAAATATAAAAAAAGAAAGGGGAGAGTACGCAATTCTTTTATTTTTCATCTACTTAACTTATTCAGTATTTTTTATACCCAAAATTTCACTCTGCAAGCCATAAACTCCGTTCCACTGTACCTGGATTTGGACAAAAACAGAAAACAAAATGAAAACCTATTCCATGTTTTGACGGAAACATTTGTCAGCGATTTTCCACGCGCGCGCTGGAAAACATTCGAACAATTTAATTAGAATCACCTAAGCCCGACCAGACCCGCGGCAAATTATCATGTGGGGGAAAAAACCGCATCCAGTGTGATTTTTAGGCGCAACATGTGTGACATTTGTCGCCTCCATTGTGGCCTTACATCACCAGCGGCAATTACGGAAAAGTGTGTCGGTTCATCTACAACTGGAGCAGCTTCACCAGCAGCACCAGGAAGAGGCTCTCGGCGAGGGTGAACCACCAGGCCGGCCGCGGCTTCCTGGCAGTGACACTCTGCTGGGGCAGATGCGATTGCTGACAGGTTCCGGAAAAGATTTCCTCGTGAAGATGGCACTGCTGGTGCTGGAGCGACAGTCCTGACTTTTCCTGGCTTCCCTCATTCTCCTGCAGCGGCAGGCTGAGCAGCAGCAGGAGAATCCAAAGAGATCTTTGGGTGATTGCTATGATCATGGAACCGAGGAAGCTTGTCTTCTGGGTTGTATATTTTTTTTTTAATTTGGTAATACATCCAAAAATACAAGGGTTGCTCTGCTTTTGGTGTTTTTTAAAGGGAGGAGTCATAAGAAAACGAAAGACTTAGGCCACAAACTTGATCTTAAAGAAGTACTTTCAAAATAAAAATGATTTTAATGTTTAAAGAAGTGAATGTTTATTTTCTGCCCCTAATAAATATTGTAAAATGCGGTTCCTCACCCGAAAATGCAAAGTTTGGGCTCTCCGAAGAAAATTGAAGCCGAGAAATGGTGTCCATATATATCGGAGCTGTACAATTAATTAACAAAGGCTGCGAGCGAGGGGGGATGTGCCAGCTTCCCCTCGCTCATCCTTTTCCCTTTTGTTTGCGAGTGATATGATTTATACTGTCTCCCTGGCCGGCGCCACATCCAGAGTCCTCGGCATCGGGCGGTGTCTTTAATGTCTCGGAACTGAGAACTGGGAACTGGAAACTAAGAAACTAAGAGCCCAAAACTCGACTTAATTCCCTCTGTGCGTGAGTGTTGGCCGAGGAGGAGACTAAGGATGATGCTGATGATGATGAGAGGCGGCTGCGCTTTTAATTCTACGACGCGGCTCGGTTTCAGTTTTTCGGAAATCTGCATCGACTTTCCTGCCTTTGACTTTTCACACTTGGCCCTCCGATACGCTCCAATTTGGAGAGCAACACCCCCGCTGATCTGGGCCTGCATTAAAAAGAGATTTGCCCGAGTTGGCTAATTATATTTTGGTAACACTTGCGATCCCTTGACTCGAGTCCGGCCTACCTGGGTGGGTGGTGTCGGGGTCTAATGAGCTGTCCTGCCCGTTGAAGAGGGCGCTGCTCTGCAGGAAGGAACGGATTAGTGCGAACGGATTCTACGGATTTAGCTAATCCAAGGTCGCTGCCTAGCGCCGGCTCAGAGTTCGCCCTGCCTCGCCTCAATTGGATTCGCATTCGCAATGGGACGCGGATGTGAGTGCGGATTCGGGTTAGAGCGACGAGAACTGGGCCACCGAGTTTATGGCCCGATGCAAATGAGGCCTAAGCTCACAAGTCAGCTAACGGTGCCGCGGCTGCCGTTGCTGCTGCTACTTCCCTCCATCTTGCATCTTCCATCTCCGATCTGCTTTGCCCGTTGCCTGATCCCCGATGCACTGCAGCACAGCACAGCACAGCAGCAACGCCCCCTGGTAGATCGCTCCGGGTTGTCCGCGTCCAAGCATCTATCAAGCAAGTGGCGGAGGAGGGGCCGCAGCCGAGATGCGAGCCATGTTCCCGGGTATTATAAAGTGCATTGTGGCTACCAGTTAAGTGCATGTTGCTGGCCAGAGGGTTCGGCAGACGGAGCTGTAGCTGTAGCTTGTGCTGGAGCTGGAGATGGAGTCGCAGTCGGAGCAGGAGCCCAGCCCCGACTGCTGCTGCCTCGGTAGGTGTGTAAACTATGTTGCTGCTGCCGCTGCTGCTGCATGTTGCTGTTGCTGTTGCTGCCGCTGCCAAGCAGTCGGCAGAGCCAACCCATCAACAGCCAAATCGCCACGGGGTAGGACCTTTTTCTTCGCTTTTTTCCAGAGTCAGATACCCTAGAAAAGGGTATGTATCTTATGGGAAATATATTTTGTATCTAATAAATAGTTATATTTTTTAAATAAAAAAAGTTTATTTAAAGAAAATTTATTCAGCATATTATTGAGGCTTTAATGCCTTTAATAGCCCTAAGAATATAATTTACATTTTATAGTAATCGCTTTCCTTTAAAAATTAATTAAGAAAAGTTAACGGATTTCTTATTTGGAAGAAAGCGAAATATTTGTTTCGTTTTGTTAAGGGGTTATGACATTGGCATTGAGTTTTCATTAAACGATTTTTTCTGACCAGTGTGACCAGTTATAAATGGTAAACTAAACAAAGCTCAATATACTCCAGCCATATTTATGATTTCTTTTAATTTATATTAACAGTTTCATATAAATGTTTTTCTCTTCTAATACAAATTTAAATCTAATTAAAACTTAAGGAGATGAATACTTTGCTACAGTGTCATAACCGGTTTACAAAATAATTCCATCTAATATTTCTATTATTATTAGGGTGATCTTAGCTTCGACTATTAAGAGTTCACCTCCTTTTTTTGTCTGTTGGCCGTTTGTTGTGTTCTTGGCGGGATGGCGGACAAACCGAGTGGGCGCGTTCCAGTCCTCGTCCACGTCCACGTCCATGTCCGCGTCCACATTCACGTTCACCTGACGCTTGCTGATTCCGCTGCTGATGCTGTTTTCTGCTGCAGTAGAACAGCTTCTGTTTTGGTTTGGAAAACGGCAAACTGGCTCGGCTGGGCCTCCATTCATGAGGCAAAGCCGAAGCTGGGCCTGGCTGGCAACAAGTTACCAAGCTATAATTACTGCATCCATGTCGCTGCGAGTTGCTACTTCATAAATTAGCATGCTGCTGGTGCCGTGCCGAGCCTCTGATGTTGCTGCAGTTGCTCCAGTCCGGGCCACTGCAAAGCGGTCAGCGCTTTGTCATTGCCAAGAACTTAGGTCTAGAATGGCGCGTTTTCCAAGGAAACCGAAGGCCCAAAAGCACAAATCACAAATCACACGGCAAGCATTAGGCTTCCGTGTGCTGTCTCCGGCCAGGACAGAGACAGAGCCCCAGACGAGGTCGTTCCCCGCCTCCGGGCAGGCTCCATCCCCAGCCTCGTGCGCTCATCCTTTTTCTGTTTCTGCTGTTTCTTCCCTTGAAGAATTCCTTGAAACAACGAAACGCCCTCCATCTCGCATCCTCTCCTGCCTCCTCCTTGTTAGGCTCTCGCTTGACCCACAAACAATTTGTTTTTGCATTTCGCTGGCGGGGACGCGGACCTGGGTCCCCAGACCTGAGACCATGATAGCCATGGCCACCCCAAAAAAACAAAACTGGCTCTCGACATCATTATCACTGCGATCACTGGGCCCCTTGCGTGTCTCTCTCGCTTCGCAATGGAAGGCAGTTCGTCTCAAGGTTTCGATTTCAGGAAATCAATCTTGTTTTGGCACACGAAATCCGAAATACCAAATGCAGCTACAAAAAATACCGAAATCATTAGCCGACGAGGTCGGTCTCGGTCTCTCCACCTCGCAGAGACTGGAAGACAGGAGCTGCCCGATGACCCCAGGCGAGGATGGACCCAGCTTCTTCCGAATGCGGTCCGAGTCGGATGCTGATGATGTGGCTCTGACTCGGACTGGAGCTGGAGCTGAAGCCTGGCCCCGGGGCAGCAACTCGTAAGAGTTTCTGAAGACCTCCAGTGCAGCACGCGATTTATATACGACACCCAGGAAACGGGCCCGCCCTTCGCCCTGCGTGTGTGCTCTATAAATCCCTGAAAAACAAAAAACAAAAACCAAAAGCAAAAGTTCCACTCATTAATGGCTTCACTCGAATCTCCTATGGGATCGATGAAAAATGTGGTTTTAATTGGGATTAGGCCGGGCCAAAAACAACTCACTCGTTGGAGTGTTTGAAATGCTAATAAAATATAGATTTATCATCCTATTCTGGCTGCTTCTGCGACTGCAGCAGGCGCTACCAGAATGATTACAGCAAATACTCATAGTCAACGGCAGCTCCGAGCTCCGCGGAGTCCCAGAAGGTAACATCTTCTTCACCAGCGCCCGCTGCAACTCCGAAAAAGCGCTGCATCATGACGAGGGTTCCTCAAGAACCGAGGCAGGAGGAGATGGGGGAGTTGGAGGAGTTGGAGGAGTCGGAGGAGGGGTTGTACACCAGCGACAGGCCAAGCACTTGCGTGTGTCACTGTGGTGACGCTCAAGTAGTCGCCTGGCTCCGGCTCCAGCTCCAGGTTCAGCTTCAGCTTCAGCTTCAGCAGCTACGAGAGGCTGAAAGCCAAAGGCAGAGCCACCTGATCATGTTGGGTTAAAGGTGTCTCTAGGGCACTGAGAAAAATACTTCTATTCTAAGCTAGGAAATTATATTCACAACCGGAACTTTGCCTTTAAACTCTGTTTTAAGAAAGTCCTGAGCCTTGCTTTTATTTTTTAAGAAACCTAACATGAGGGATCATTTTGGGGCACAAATTAGTGTTCAGATAGAATAAGTTGGACTATGCTTCTCAATTATGAGAATGTTTCTTAAAGTATTTCTTGATTCAAAACCAATTCCCCTATAACTTGAATGCCTGAAAACATTATCGTTTAAGAAAATTTCTGGCAGTGCAGACTGAAATGAAAATTAAGTCATCAAGCCCCGGGTTTTGGAGTCACATTTGGAGTCTTGGCTAGGTGAAGTAGGTGCTGTAAGTTCCCCAAAATCAAAGCCGAGACAGAGATATATGTTTACGAACCGCCAGCCAGACACTTCTTGATGAGATTTGAGCTCATCAGCCAAGTGTCTGGCGACTGTTTGCTACCTCTGAGTCGCAGTCGGAGTCGGAGCTGGAGCCTGGGTCCGTCTCTCTCTCCAACTGGCAGATGATGATGAATGGGCCAAGTTGACATATGAGGGTTTTAATCGTCATAGAAAACCTACGCATGCGATGCGAGCATTAAAGTTAGAGACGAGACAGCGGACTGGAAATGGAAATAGAAATCACAGAACAAAAACAGAACCAGAAACAGAAACAGACTTCCTTACTCATCATCGAGGTGATTGGTGATGGGGAACTAGTTACTGGCTGGTGACTCGGTTTCTGGTCACTCCCACGCCTCGTTATCCTTGGAGGCAGGAGGAAAGGACAAATTGGCGGCATCTTTTCAAGCGGATGAACAAACACTCGACTTTCGGGCAAAATCATCTTCGACGGGTAGGATCAATGGAGAGGAGAGCGCCTCTTCACAAGGATCAAACGGCTTTCAACAAGTTTGAGAGCCTTTTGTTAGGTGTTTTTTCTGCGCTGCCCAAAAAGAAACCAAAGTTGAGCGGCAGCAAATGTCAGTCAAGGGGCATTGATTATGATCATCAAATTATTGAGCGCCTTTGGCCAGAGATCTGGAGGGGTCTGAGGCTGAGGCTGAGGCTGAAGAGGGGCTGGCCAAAACGCCCCCTTCCGCAACAAAATGCTTTGACCGATGGCGATGAAGACATGTACTATATAGATACATAAAACTGCTGACACAATCGAAGCAATTAAATCGTATGACGCTGCCCGAAACCCAAAACTTAAGTCGATGCAATCGAAGTCCAATGGAAACGGACACGGAGATGGATTCCGAGACGGAGTCGGAGCGGAGCGGAGTCGAAGTTCCCCCAATCGAAGTGAAGCCCTCTCGAGGAGCAAGGCAGGCGACGATCTCGACAGCGATAAATTGTTGTTTTCGAGTCTCTTTACAACCTTAACAGGTGAGAAAATGGGTTCAGTGGTTTGCGCGGACTCTCAAACATGCTGATCTCATGGCCCGTCTTGGTCTTGTCTCTCCTCTGGCCATTCATGAGTCCTGACCGGGCCCAGGCCCAGGCCATGGCTTCTAATTCAATTGGGATCGTAAGGTCTACAGAGGGAGATCTCTCTCCATTTATTTACACAGCTCAGCAAATCTCCACAGTGGATAATTTCACCCATAAATTGAACGCCACTTCCGTTTCGATTGCCCGCTCGCGATAAAGGTTTTTCGTTTCAGTTCGGTTCGGTTTTCTGGTCTGATTTTTGGTCGAGGTCATTCATGAATGGATTGCACGGATGGATGGGGATGGGAATGGAATAGCTTTGGGGTTGCGATGGGGATCGAGAGTCGAAATGGGGCCGGGGGAGTAAGTGGTCCACTTCACCCAATCCGCTTAATCTTTAATCTCTGTTTGCACCCGAGTGATATTCGAAAAAAACAGCGGAAATTTCAGGAAGATTGAAGATAGATAGGGTTTAAAAATATATTTTCCAAGTTTACATAGAACTAGGCATAAAACTAGAATATTAAATTAGGAATTAAGGTTAACTTCTTTAAATGAATGGGTTATGACACTGTATCGAATATTCAGTGGTACCATACTCACATTATAGCAAAAATAAACGAACCAACAAACTCACATAGTTGGCACTCTCAAAGTTCTAATTAATAAAAGTTATGCTTGTTCATAACCCCTTAAATAAATGTAATGTAAACAATTTTCCACTGTTCTAAGGGGAAAAACTCATAATTAACTAACAAAGTTAACAATTTCCATGAGTCACTGAGACTTCCATCAAGTGCCGGCAGGCACTAACTACCTATAGCAGCTTGAAAACAAGTTCCCGATCTATATCTGTTCGTTCTGGACCCCCCAATCCATTCAGCAGAAAAAAGCAAAGATCAAAGCGAAATCAATTGCAAAAAGCAATTAAAAGTAATTACTCTCGATTCGAGCAAACGAATGATAACATGGATATGGCCAGGGATCTGAGCCAGGTATGTTTTCAGACAACGCAATAGAATTGTTTGCTGATATACTCCCCGGATCTGGGCTTGCGGCTGATTTTCCACGCTGGCAAGGCTAGCGGCAAATTGGCGGCAATTTATTAATTCAAAATGGAAAAAAACAGAAAACACAAAACAAAAATCGTAGAGAAACGCAAATCCTATTTGTCAATTTATTTGCGCAAGTATGCGTGCGCAATCACCACAGACAACAAGCAACAAATGTCAATTGCTTGAGCAAAATTGCGCATAATTGACATTTTTCCAATTTGCCCCGTTCGTGTCTCAGGCAGCCGAGGGTTAAGCGGAGCCGGAGGCCCACAGGTCATTGTTAGAATCTCGTAGAGAACCCAGGCTCCCTCGCTCGATTCTCCCTGTCGTCACGCCCTCGGACTATAAAACTGTCCGCGGCAATGATTTAATTTCCCAAATATTGTCAGACATAAATTCTGAGGGAAAACCACAAGGAGGAGGAGGAGGAGTGCATCCCGGCCAAGTGTCAAGAGGGCATTAAAAGAAGTTGCCGCCAAATCAGCGTTACGAACTCCTACGACTGGTTTATGGTTTGTTTAGCGGCCACTCATTAGCCATTGCCCTGACCCTCGTCCTCGTCCTGTGGCCTTCTCGAATGTGTCGCTTTGTGTGGCTGCCACAATTATGAGTCCTTTGTTGCTCAATCTGCCGCAACACTTGTTGCATTGTCCCTCGGCTGTTGTGCGGCGTGTGTGGGTTCCATAGGCATTTCCGCCTAAAGGGATTTCACAGCTCATCGATAATCCCATTTGGCAGCGGGACTGGGCCTAGAACTGGGACCTCCTTTGTCTAATCTTGGCCAGACAGAAGAGGCGTTGGCGAGGCCAGTGGGAGCCGGCTTGAAGCGCTCCCCGATGGGATTTCCCATCTTTTGGGTCAGAATTTAAGGGTGTTTTGGTTTCTTTTCCACAGTTTTAATTCTTCATAAATTCAAGATGTGTGTTTGCTTTATGTAAATCATTTTTGTTGGTTATGGAAAATATTTGTAATACATTTGCATTGTTTTTGGTTTAATTGATTTATTGATTTTTAAATTAATGAGAGCAGGATTGAATTTTTCAAAGAAAATATTAAAAAAATCTTCAAAATTATTAAGATTCTCAGAGAAGAAGCTTGTAAAAATAACTAATAAATTCGGTTATAGATTTTATACATTTAAATATAAGTTTCGGAAGTAAATAAATCTTATTAAATATTTTAAAACCTTTTCAAGCTCTGTAAGTAGTCAAAACCCCCTTCAAGTGGATAATACTTCCCCAACTCCGCTCTAAGAGGGCCATTCTATGGCTGCGTGAGATGTCGTCTTTCTGTGTTGTGTTTGCTGCCTCCGCCGCTGACATTGTCATGATGGCGTCTTGGAAACATTGAAACGGAAACGTAGATGAAACACAAATACATTGTCTGAGAGACTCTGACAAGTTGCCCCTTCCGTTCCGTCCCCCCTAGAGCACCGCTTTTCCCCCTTTTCCTGCGTTTGCTGGCCATAGCGTGCGTGGCTTCGGCGGCTTCGACGGCAACGGCGGCAAAAGTGGCCCCTATCATTATGGCTGTCGTCTTAGCCGAAATTGGTATAGGAGCCATCCATCGCGGATGCTCTCTCTCTCCGCCAGAATTGGGTGCCGCCGCCTAGATTTCCAGGCCTAACTCTGGGCTCTTTGAACATTTCCCCGCACTTTTCGGCGGAGGAAAAAATTGATTTACGACTTCCGCTGGCAATGAAAATTCACTTTGGGGATTTCGGACATCGCTACTTCTTCTGTCTTGAATCTGGGCTCTCCTGGCTACGATCTCTAGTCGTCGCTCTCGGGTGTTCACTTTTATAGACTCATTTAAGGCGATTATTTAACAATTTTTTAAGACATTTCTGTCGACGTTTTTTCGCGCACACTGAGATTGCGGCGCTCGCTGACTCTCGGCTCTCGGCTGGCTCCTCGCCAGTTAGTGGCGAAATTTATGGCTCAGAAAGTGAATCATTTAAGTTAATGACTTTCAAACGTGTTTCACACTCAAGTGCGAGCGGGAGAGCAGTGCCAGAGCGAGAGCAACAGCACCGATGCCTGATTGACTTGACTCACTGGCCAAGACAAGTAGCCGCCGTGATTGATAATGCGCTGATTGAATTATGGCCATAAGTGTAATTGCCCAGTGGCGTAGCCAAAGCCATGGTCTGCAGTATGCAGAAGGGGGTTTTCGGACTATTTTAGGGGTTACTTTAAGAAGAAGTAATTAATTAAATAACTTATAAAGTCTCTGGGATGTTCTAGGGTCTTCAAAAATAGTCAATGATGGTATATTTATATTACATTTTGGGATGTTTGATGTATAAATTAAAACACCACCTTAAGTTCTTTTTTATAATATTTATTTAGTAATTTATCTCTTTTATGAAGGGGTTTTAGGTATTAGATGATGATAAGATAATAGAAATGTTCAAGTATTACAAGGTTCTCTTTATTGTAAGCATCATAGTTATAAGAAAACCAACCACTCAGGATGTTAAATCTCCTTTTAATAAAACTATAGAAGAAAAGTATTATTTAAATAATATAAAAAATATAGAATATTGCTAACCACCTTTTTAAAACATCGAAATAATAGTATTTCTTGTGATATTTTTTAATCACTGTGGACGGCAGTCCACGTAGTGACGATGAGCACCGAGACTGTGGTGCGCAAGGAGACTACTATATACAGCCGTAGAATTGAAAATCTGCTACGATAGTCCGATCAGAACCATTTATATCTTGATCGAAAGGTATTGTAAACCTCTTTGAAACTGCATACTAAGATTTTTCAAAAACTGATAACTTTAGGAGAAATGAGAGTGAAAGTGCGAAATTGACAATTTTGAAAATTGGAGCAATTGGGGCCGGTTGAGCAAAAACCCCCAAATTTTTAAGGTTGTTGTGATCTAGCTTTAAATACGCGTCGAATGACACCTCGATCGTCCTGATCCGATACTCCGTTCAAAAGATATTCAATAAACAAGATTTCAACGGCCTTTCCGAAATGAAAACGTTTGTCCTGTTGTTTGTCTGTTTGTTTGTTTGTTTGTTTGTCTGTTTGTCTGTGGTATTTTTTGTTTTAAAGTCCTGGAACCACTTTTGTTTTATTAATCAGCTCGAGCTAAATAATTTTTGTTCTACGACTTTTTGGGTTTCCCGCTAGTTTGGCGGGAAAACAGCTAGAAAAGCCAGATTTCCCGCGCCCATAACTTCTAAACGACTAAAGCTACAGAATCGTGCTTTATGTCGTTTGAAAGGTATTTTGAAATGATAATAGCTTTGCCTTGACATAATTTATATAAATATAATATTTAAGAATTTATAATTAAAATTAATTTTTTTTTAAGTTTTTGAAGTTTTCTTAAAAATGGCTCTAACGATTTTGATACTCACTCAAGGCCATATAGCCCTTGAGATGGCTCAACTTTTGGTATATAACACATATCTGGGAAAATTCGCTTTCTCGAGATATTACTCATTAAAATTAGTAGCAAAGATCCCATATACCTAACCTTTTACATGCACTATACATACATTTATGTAAAAACTCATGTAGAGTCATTTAGAGACGTGCACAATGCAATATAATTTAAAGCCATCAAAAAAATTTAATATCATTTAAATTTCAAAGAAATCGTTTGATTTTTTTTTTTTTTTAATTTAATCTAATTTTTGCTTTTTCCACAACTTTGGCGGGAAAACAGGAAATTTCTCGCGCCCATAACTTCTGAACGACTAAAGTTACAGAAACGTGCTATATGTCGTTGGAAAAGTATTTTGATATGATAATTACTTTGCCCTGACAAAAATTTTCTAAATATTATAATTAAGAATTTAGAATAAAATTTTTTTTTTTTTTTTGATTACAATTTTTTTTTAAATAGCTTTCACGATTTTTATAGTAACTTCCGGCCGTATATCCCTTGAGATATTTCGGGGTACAACACATATCTCCGAAAATTTGCTTTCTCATCAAAATTAGTAGCAATGCTCCCATATAGCTAACTTCTTATATGAATTTTGTTTGTTAATTTTTCCCATTTGAGTTTCAAACAAAAACTTATAAAAACAATGGAAGACCTATGTATGTACATACATAAGTCATTTAAAAAACTTCTGATATCAAATAAAAACACCTCTTAACGAGGTTAGATTAAAGTGACGATGGCACACTCAACACAAAAATTTCTGATATCAAATTTTGTGACGATTAATAGTTATTTAAACAAAAATATTTAAACAGTTTTTAATTAGTTTCAAAATCGGCACTTAGCTGAAAAATTTAAAAAGGCAAAATAGGCAGCGTGCCGATTTTGAAACTAATTAAAAACTGTTTAAATATTTTTGTTTAAATAACTATTAATCGTCACAAAATTTGATATCAGAAATTTTTTGTGTTGAGTGTGCCATCGTCACTTTAATCTAACCTCGTTAAGAGGTGTTTTTATTTGATATAAAGTTAAATGTATTAATCAACCAACATATTCAAGTACCAAGTACCCTTATACCTACGCCCTTGGTTTCGGATGGAGGCGCATTGATGAATACCTTGCCTTACCTTCCTAGGTCTAGGCCACCTTTTTCCGCCAAAACAACAGATCTCTCAAATGGAAGTAGTCGGAATTTGTCGGCCCGGCCTGGGGGCGTTTTTGGGGTTTTATTTTCAGTTTCCCTTTGCGGTTCTCCGTTTTGTCTTTAGAGTTGTTTTTTTCCCCCTTTTTTGGCGGCAAATCAAACCGAGTTTATGAAATTGGCAAATTGGCTTATGGGCAGTCGCAGCGGCGGCGGCGGCAAACCAAAAAGAGTTGATGGACGACCCAGCTCTGAGTGGATCGGATTCCCAGTCCCAGTCCCTGTCTCAATCCCAGTCCCAGTCCCATTCCCAATCTCAATCCTCGGTCTATGCGTGCCAAAGCGCCAATGGCGTTTTAATTTGAAGTTAAAGTTGGGACCCGGCGTTTATGAGCTGCTCTCCGACTGACTGACTGCCGACCGCCGTTGACTTTTATTTATTTAATGTTTCGGCTCTCTTATTTAGTTCTTTATTATTTTATTTGGCTTTTCCTGTGCTTGGCCCCGGACCTGTGCCCTGCTACCTGCGAGGACAGAACGATGCAAAACTGGATTAAGTCCCTTTTACGCCCTAATCCCGGGACTTATTCTGCAAGGAAACAGAGAGGGAGATAGAGAGAGCTGAGTCCTGCACTGAGACATGGCGCCAGTCAGTCAATCGTGGCCATTGTCCCTCGGCCAGCACTAATAGGATCAGCAATGCTGTCTGAGCCCTGGCGTGAAGTCAGCAAATGTTGTTTATTTTGGCCAAAAAGGGGTTGACCCCTGACCTCTCCTAGTCCCAGAGCAGCCCAAATAAATTTATTATGGTCTTGCAAAGTATTTTCTTTGAGTGTACCCCTTAATACCCACTCACTGCTCCTAACTGCATCCACTCCTCCTCGTAGGTGTCTCTGTGTTTATTTGTTTTGAATGGCATGGGTCTGTTCTGGCCCGTTTCTTTTCTTCTTTCTTTTTTGTCCCAAAAACACTGCCAAAAACAGAGCGTAAGTCGCCGCCTGATCTCCGGCTGATGGATGATTCAACAGAAACGAAAAGTTCGCATCGATGCTGATGGGAAAAATGTGCAAACAATGAGAGCCGCCCAGAAAGGCACAAAGCTCTCCAGAATCGAGAGGAGAAATCAAGATTTCGTGGTGTGTGCGAGTGTGTGTCTCTCGAGTGTGTGTAAGTACTGATCTGGCCATCATTATGGCTCCGATAGCAATTATCCGCTACCGTTTAATTGCGAGCTGCGCCGATTTTGTGGGCCGTTGCTGGCTGATTTTTCACACGCATTCGCAGGCCCTCCCCCTCCGGCTGCCCATCTACCTGGCCTGTGAATGCTGTCATGTGTCTAATGAGTCGTCGCCGCGCTGGCCCAGTTCGGAACTTGGGCCGAAGTTCGCGTTCTCTTTGTGTAATTTGCACACTTGCATGGGCATTTTCCCGCCATCGCTTTTCCTGCCCACCAGGCAGGGCCAGGCACACTCCGATGGTCAGAAGGAAACTTTGGCTGTAATTTGCATATGGAACTTTTTAAATCATACTGCGCGAAAGTTCCGCTATCACACCTGTGCTTACGTCTGGAATTCGGTAGCTCCTCAGCGGGAGAAGCACCTGTTCTAACTGACACATTTATCAAGGTAATGGCTTGGGAGAAGCCAAAAAACAGTTTGATTGATTATTTAAAGACTTGTAAATTTATCAACTTAATTGCCGTGTTTACCAAAAAATTAGATCATAATTGAATTATATATCACTTAAGAGGTCTTCTTTGATGTCTTGATTACTTTTTGCTTTCTCAGGTATTATTTTCGTCTTTTTCCGATACATTCCGATCTCTTTGTGATACATTTTCAGAAGTAATAATTCTCCAGAAGTATTTGTAAATATATAAAATTATTAGTTTGTAAAATCCAATATTAAGCATTCCTGATATTTCCGCGATTTGCGTCATAAGTAGTAAGGGTAATGCATTCATAGCGTATTTTCTCCTTAGATTTTCCCCTGCTTGGGCTTATTGATTGATTCCCTTCTTATTTGAGTAATTAATTCCAATGCCTAGGTTAATGCGCATGTAAACTCTGTGCCATTCGTGGAACATTTCCCATTTTTAAGATGGGGCGCCGTAAAAACCGTTTCCAGGCCGCCGAACAAACGAGGCAAGTCATCTCATCGAGTGGACAGACGCGATCACTTAATTACCTATGCGAACTTTCCGGTAGGAAAGCTGAGATCGGGCGCGGGCATCGGGGGTACAGTGAGCACTCGTTGAACTAGCCCGGCGCCAGAAGGGGGGAGTACAGAAACGAACTGACATTTTCACCTTGTTAATTATGCGCACGGTCATGCAAAAATCGCGTAATGAGTGACGGCCATTGAGAGTTGCATTGTCAGCGGACGATGATAGTTTAATTGCGAGTGTCTGGCGGGGCTGGCTGGCAGGTGGAGGGCGCTCCCTTCGGGGAACTCCACCTAGCACAGGTGCAGGCTCGTAGGCTTCATACGGCCGTACTCGCCGTTTGTGGTTTTTGGCACCGAGAAGTCCCGTCCGCCATCGTTCTCCAATGTCTGGCGACTCTCCAATATATCCACCACCTCGCTGGCCGTCACCGTGTGCTTCTTGGCCAGGCGCCGGCGGGCGGCGTAGCGCAGGAAGTGGTCATCGCCAAACATTTGTCGGCTCTCCAGGTAGATCTGATCGATGCGACGGAAGTGGCACTCCTGCATCCGGGGATACCAGGCGAAACGATCCCACCAGGACCGCGACGTCCGGTCCATGTTGTCGATGAACGCTAGCTGGTAGCGCAGCTGCTCCGTGGTCACTATATCCGCCGGCATCTTGGATTCGATCAGCACAATGGGCTTGGGTTCAAGTTTATTTTTGGGCTTTGTATTTTGTGTTTGTGACGTGTGGCTTCGACGAGAGTGGAGGTCGAAATACGTCAAGTGATTGGCAGCTGCTAGGTTCCTATTCCGAATCCCAATCCCCTTTCCGTTCCCCTCCCTAATCGCATTAGCAGCCACTTGACAGGACGACAGGTGTACGTCCATCCAGGTCACTCCCCGGCCAGCTGTGCCAAAAAAAACTGCCACGGCTCTGTCTGCTGCAACACCTCTCTTTTTATACCCGGTACCCATAGGGTACAAGGGTATTATAAGTTTGTGCCAACCGAGAATGTATGTAACAGGCAGAAGGAGGCATCTCCGACCCCATAAAGTATATATATTCTTGATCAGTATCACCAGCCGAGTCGATTTAGCCATGTCCGTCTGTCCGTCTGTCCGTCCGTGTGAAACAACAGATCTCAGAGACTATAAGAGCTAGAGTTACAAAATTTTGTGACAACATTGGAATTTGTTGCACGCAGATCAAGTTTGTTTTAAAATTTGGCCACGCCCACTTCCGCCCTCAAAAATCATAAAAAACGTTAAATAAGCTATACTCGTTTTTTTTCGGGTAAAAGTTAATAAATACAAAAAATGAATAAAATAGAGCGGACGTTTCCTGAAAATTTCAGTAAAATCGGATGTTAAACATGGGAGATATTAGCAATAAGGCTCGAATTTTAAAACCCCCCCTAAGGCGCTGCTGAGTAGCCTGTAGCCGTCTAGGTCGTGGGTTCGAGCCCCGACCTCGCCAAAACTTTTTATAGTTTTTTTCTCGTTTTTTTTTTTGCATTTCTTCCTTTTTCCTTTGTTATTATACCCGGAGAACAACTAGAAAAAAATTTTAGAATAAGAATACAAAACAGAAAATATTTTGGTTTTGTGTGGGATTGAGCTCGTGCCAATTTTGCAAAATCTAGATGCACCGGCTGCTTAGACAACTGGGCCATTACATATGTTACATATGAAGCGCCATTTTCATACTAAGTATGCTTCGACAACTGTTAACCTAATTTTGGCAGAACTGAAATAAAATTGCCAGAGATTGTCACATATAATAGCTTCTACATTTTCTTAATGAAAAGATGCTTTTTATTGTCATAGAAAAGTGTGTGTGAAAGAGAAAAGAGATCGACTATTGACCAAAAAAATTGCGCCAAACTACAGAAAGAACGAGCGTGACCAAGAAATGACAAAAAATAAAAAAATTCACTTTCTTAACTCAACTTTGCCGAACTGGTATAAAATGTATTAATTGAATAAAGAGCAGAAAAAATGAATAAGAATCTTAAATAAAAATGTAAAAAAAATCTTTGGCATGAGCGGGATTAGAACTCAGAACTTCTTGCATAATAAACGATGGCCCATCGCTTAGACGCCTGGGCTGTGCTCCTCATTGCGCAATATACAGCGATTGATACTTCTAATAGCCTCCAGACTTTTAAATCAGAAGGCGGTTTGTTTATTGTAACAGAGACGCACAAAACAAGTGTGTGTGAAAGAGAAAAAAGATCGACTGTTGACCAAGAAAATGGCGCAAATTTATTATTAAGTCGGGAGCTAATTCGAGCGCCGATTTAATTTTTAATTAAGGAGTATCTAAACCAACAAACGTCTGGGTACTGGGTATCTCACAGTCGAGCACTCTCGACTGTAGCTTTCTTACTTGTTTATTTTTTGGTTATTGTGATCATTGATCGGTTCTGATCCGCGAGTTTTCAAACATCTCGCAAAGGAAATCTGATCTTATAATTTAATTCCCATATTTTCAATTATAAATTAAAGTTAACACCTCAAAATTGATAATCCAAGTCCCAGTGTCTCAGCTCTTTGTAAAGTAGAGGATGGTTTCGGCCCGCGGAATGTTGTCCACCATCCAGGTGCTGTTCATGTAGAATCTGCCATCGGGAATGACTGTCTGGACGAGCCTGTTCACGTGCTGCACCGGCAACTTGTCCAGAATGATGTCGTGCTGCAGGACAAATCGGTCAGAATTATATGCAGGACTCTCTCTCACTCACATCGTAGGGACAGGTGTGGTTCATGTTCGAGTAGGGCGCAAAGGTCTGGTATATCCAGTTGGCGATGACGTTGTGGCGCTCCCTCATAAACTTGCACCCATCCACCTTGACGTCGAAGTTGTACAGAATCCGCTTGTTCTCCCGCTTCCTGATCTGAACCTGGGCCTGAGGAGTACTGGGCAGCTTGAGGTATTCCCCTAGAAGGGATTCCACTATCTTACCATGCAGTTATCGACGGGCAGTTGGTGGAGTTTGGTCTTCAGCGAGGCGTACTTGAAGGTGCGGTTAACCGACCTCAAGTAGCAGTATTCAAAGTTAAGGAAACTCTTGTCCAGCGCCACGCATCGCAGGTTGTTGAATTCCACGTCTCCATGGAGCTGGGGGAAGTTACTAGGATTATAATGCGGATTATAATGCTGGTTCTTACTGGGATCGGGTGGATGGCAATCAGGAGTAGCATTCGCAGGGCCTTCATTCTGGCAAGCGACTGCTCCGCCATTATTATGAAAAGCTTGAAAAAGCCGCGTTTATTTTTATCAAAATTTAGATATTAAGTACTAAGCGGTTCATTGCCGCTCAAAATTATCCACATTATAATCGATCTTTACAAAAGCTTAACGGGTCTTACAGGGTGCTTTAGTTTTAAAATTAACCCGTACTATTTAGCGATGCGTTTTAAGTGCCCGAAAAAAAGTTCACCAACACTTAACCTGGACGTAAAAAGGTAAGGTATTTTAAGATAATTTATAAAGTTCGATCTATCAAAAAGCTTAACAGGTCTAACTATACAAAGCTTTGGTTCCGAAATGTTTCCTTACATCTATAGAAACTATTTTCCCAGAATATTTCAAAATTATTTTAAAAAATAAAATGCTTGTTTCAAAAATTTAATTAAATAAAATAATTTAAGCATAAAAAAAATAATGATAAAATCAAACCCTAATTTGGACACGTGTCTCCACAGCAGATTTTTGTATCATTAACAACGTCGGTGTGCAATGGACAACTTCGTTCAAATTTTTGAGGCATTTTAATTATATTTATTATTATTACTAAACTAACGGTGCGTATACGTGATGTATACTGGTGACGGTTGAAGGGAGAGAAACTTTGCTCTGAACTGCTTTCTAAACTGTAAGGTTTGAAACTATTATTAACTGCTTGTTCAAAACTGGTAGTCTTCCTAGTTTCAAACCATTTGTGCACTGCTTGCGAACGTTGACGACCGCTATGTGACCAGAGACACTCCAAGAAACAGCTGTTCACCCCGCTCCCACGCGCCGCCAGCTGATATTGGCAATGTGTGACAACTCTGGTCACATCAGCGGAAAAAAATGAATTGCGGCAGAAAAATTGATTAATTCTCGTAAATAAACAAAACAAACAGCGAGAAAACTGTCGTAGCCCCCACCAGCGAGATCATGTTGCGCATCTATCAAAATACATCCCGGTAAGTAGGCGCCGTCCCGGAGGCGAGGGGTGCAAAGGTCCGCCGCCTCTCTCTCGGTCGATTTCGTCATCGTTGCCGCATCTCTGACTTGATGTGTTTTCTTCTGGCAGGCGCACCGCGAGGAAAGCTGTTGTCTACTCCACCAAGGTTGCCTGCTGCAATCATTCCACGCTCTGCGCCATCACCAGGCATCCCCGGCGGCCGCCGCACGAGCAGCAGCAGCAGCATCAGCGGTATGGCCCCCACCACGAGGAATTCCTGCTCGCCGGCAATCCGGCGCGGGGCTGGCAAATGCCGCCGCCGTCGCGTGGCTACGGCATGCTGGTGGTGCGCATTCTTAGGGGAGCGCTCAAGCTGCGATACCTCGTCCTTGGAGGGGCCATCGGCGGGGGCGTGTCCCTGAGCAAAGTGAGTCTGGATGTTATATAACATTTTGCAAAAACTAGAGAGTTTGCTTTGCTTTTCTGACAGAAATACGAGGACTGGAAGGATGGCCTGCCGGACATGAAGTGGCTGGAGGATGCCATGCCGCAGGGCGAGCGGTGGAGCGCCTTCTCCCGGAACCTGATCGAGGTGGGCGGCCTGGTTAAGAATGCCATCGACATTGGTGAGTGCAGCTCCTCCTCCGTCGCTCTCTCTCTCTCTCACTTTAAATGGCCATTTAGTTCGTTAGTTTCGTTATTAATCCTGGCCAGAATGGCAGCGTTTTCGTTTCCTCACTGAATCTCACGGCCTTTGCTTGTGTTGTAGATCCGAAGCTCAAGCAGCTGGGCGAGGATAAGTTGTCGGAGTGGCGCAGCTGGTTCGACAACCGCCTGGACGATGCCATCGAGGCGGCCGACTATCAAGGAGTTCAGATTGTCGAAAGTAGGTTAACCCTGTCCCCAAATTTAAAGTGAGAGAACCCTGCCCACCGTAACCGAGACTCATATTCCCCCACACACTCTGTTGCAGCCAAGGAGGACCTGAAGGCCAAGACCACAGTCGCCGCCCTGGGCATCACCACCGACGAGAGTCGCAAGAAGTATGGTGAGTAAGGAGAGCTCCTCTCAAGAAAACTCTTGACTAAACCCTCATCCCTGCAGAGAAGCTGCAGAGCCAGGTGGAGACACTGCAGACGGAGATCATGAACGTGCAGATCAAGTACCAGAAGGAGCTGGAGAAGATGGAGAAGGAGAACCGCGACCTGCGCCAGCAGTTCCTCATCCTCAAGACGAACAAGAAGACGTCGGCCAAGAAGATCAAGAAGTCCCTCATCGACATGTACTCGGAGGTGCTGGACGAGCTCTCCGGCTACGACACGGGCTACACCATGGCCGACCACCTCCCCCGCGTCGTCGTAGTGGGAGATCAGAGCAGCGGCAAGACCTCAGTGCTGGAGTCCATTGCCAAGGCTCGCATCTTCCCGCGAGGCAGCGGCGAGATGATGACCCGGGCGCCAGTGAAGGTCACCTTGGCGGAGGGACCCTACCATGTGGCCCAGTTCAGGGACTCGGACCGGGAGTACGACCTCACCAAGGAGTCGGATCTGGCCGATCTGCGCAAGGAGGTGGAGTTCCGCATGCGGGCCTCCGTGCGCGGTGGCAAGACGGTGAGCAACGAGGTCATCTCCATGACGGTCAAGGGTCCCGGGCTCCAGCGCATGGTCCTGGTCGATCTTCCAGGCATTATCTCGGTTAGTATCCTTCAGGGATTCAGTATTTTGCAAGCTAAAGAACTCCCCCGCAGACCATGACCGTGGACATGGCCTCGGACACCAAAGACTCGATCCACCAGATGACCAAGCACTACATGAGCAACCCCAACGCCATCATTCTCTGCATCCAAGACGGCTCCGTGGACGCGGAGCGCAGCAATGTCACCGACCTGGTCATGCAGTGCGATCCCCTGGGCCGGCGTACCATTTTCGTGCTTACCAAGGTGGACCTGGCCGAGGAGCTGGCCGATCCGGACAGGATACGGAAGATCCTCTCCGGCAAGCTCTTCCCCATGAAGGCCCTGGGCTACTATGCCGTGGTGACGGGACGCGGCCGCAAGGACGACAGCATAGACGCCATCAGGCAGTACGAGGAGGACTTTTTCAAGAACTCGAAGCTGTTCCAGTGAGTTTTAAGAGGGAGGAGATGATAGAAAGGATAACTAACTTCTGTCCCTGCTCCTTCTCAGTCGACGCGGTGTCATCATGCCGCACCAGGTGACCAGCCGGAACCTGAGCCTGGCCGTCTCGGATCGCTTCTGGAAGATGGTGCGCGAGACCATTGAGCAGCAGGCGGATGCATTTAAGGCCACCAGATTCAACCTGGAGACCGAGTGGAAGAACAACTTCCCCAGGTAGGAGGAAGCGGGGAACTAAGGAAGTGGGAAACTACAGAGATTGACTCTTGGCAGGCTGCGCGAGTCCGGGCGCGACGAGCTGTTCGACAAGGCCAAGGGCGAGATACTGGACGAGGTGGTGACGCTGTCGCAGATCTCGGCCAAGAAGTGGGACGACGCCCTCAACGCCAAGCTGTGGGAGAAGCTGTCCAACTACGTGTTCGAGAACATCTACCTGCCCGCCGCTCAGTCAGGTTCTCAAAGTAATATTTTGTAGTGCTAAGTTGTAGGTTTTCGTTGTCATCGCTGGAGGCACGTCCATCCACCCATTGCCCGCCATGTGCCTCGTCCAGTGTGTGTTGTTGTCGTTTCTGTTGTTTAACTTTGCATTTATCATGGACTTCCGAGGGAATCACATGCCCTGGAGATGTCCAGAACCGGTTTGAAGCCTCCTCCTGGGACTCGAACTCTTGGCTTGAATCATGCGTGTAAATTTACCGAGTACTCCACCGATTTGGACGCCATTAACACGGTTTTACAAGTGACTAAGCGGGATCGTCCGTCAGTGGCGAGTCATGTGGAACTGCTGCCGGAAAGCGAGGGAGATTTACGAGCGAAACGAAACCAGATTTGTGGCAAAACACGTTTGGCCTGGTGTTTACTTGGCATTTTATGACAGATCCGTTAATTTGGTCAATGAATCCGGGCCGAAATCAATGGCTAATTGAATCAAATTGCTGCTATTATCGCGTTAGGCATCCATCCGAGTGTTTTGTGGCTTTGTTTATTCTCATCATTACCCACACACATGTCCAAGTCCCTGCTAACTTGGCCGAACTAATCGCTGGAATGGCCCTTCTCCTTATAGACTCCTTCAACACGATGGTGGACATCAAGCTGAGGCAGTGGGCGGAGCAGGCCCTGCCCGCCAAGTCCGTGGAGGCCGGCTGGGAGGCCCTGCAGCTGGAGTTCATCTCGCTGATGGAGCGCTCAAAGAAGTCGCAGGACCACGACGGCATCTTCGATTCACTTAAGGGCGCGGTGGTGGACGAGGCCATTCGCCGGCACAGCTGGGAGGACAAGGCCATCGATATGCTAAGGGTTATTCAGCTGAACACGCTGGAGGATCGGTTCGTGCACACCAAGTCCGAGTGGGACTCGGCGGTCAAGTTCCTGGAGACCTCGGTGAACGCCAAGCTCGTGCAGACGGAGGAGACGCTGGCACAGATGTTCGGACCGGGTCAGATGCGACGCCTCACCCACTGGCAGTACCTCACGCAGGATCAGCAGAAGCGAAGAAGCGTGAAGAGCGAACTGGACAAGATACTCAAGACGGATTCGGTGGGTAGATATTACTCTTGATTGAAAGAGATAGGTGCTCGAGTAAGCGCTGTTCTCCTCAATCTAAATTGACAATCGTGTTCTGAGTTTTCGAGTGTGATTACTTGTTCTTCTGGCGATAACATGCTCTAATTGTGGTTGTAGAAACACTTGCCCACCCTGAGCTACGATGAGCTGACGACGGTGCGCAAGAATCTGCAGCGTGATAACGTGGACGTGGACACGGACTATATAAGGCAGACCTGGTTCCCAGTCTACAGAAAGTGAGTAGTGATCCCACGCTAGAGACCATCTTCAAGGCTTTCTTCTTTTGCAGACACTTCCTGCAGCAGGCCTTGCAAAGGGCAAAGGATTGTCGCAAGGCCTATTACCTGTACACGCAGCAGGGAGCCGAGTGCGAGGTGGGTTTGGAACATAACCTCGTTTGTTGTCAACTTTATTTCCTTTTTTTTTTTAACAGATCTCCTGCAGCGACGTGGTGCTCTTCTGGCGCATCCAGCAGGTGATAAAGATAACGGGCAATGCTCTAAGGCAGCAGGTCATCAATCGTGAGGCGCGGCGGCTGGACAAAGAGATCAAGGCGGTGCTGGATGAGTTCAGCGACGACGAGGAGAAGAAGGCGCACCTGCTCACGGGCAAGCGGGTGCTGCTGGCCGAGGAACTAAGTGAGTTTGAAAGCTTTAACTTTAATTAGTTTCCTATTCTTAATTATTATCGCTCCAGTCAAAGTACGAATGATCCAGGAGAAGCTGGAGGAGTTCATCAATTCACTGAATCAGGAGAAGTAGGAGGAGTGTGTGAGTGTGCCATGACCAAAGACACATCGTTTCTTATTTAACTGGATCTGAGTTAAGAACACATTTCAAATGATTGTTCATAGTCACCACAACACGCTGGAAGGCCCTTGGAGTCCCCTCACTTAGTTAAGCTTACTTTGTGCTGCGAAAGTAATAAACCGATAGAGATCGTTTAGTTTGTATTACTCTGAAATCGTCTTTATTGATATTGTGGTCGAGGTTCATTAATTTAAATGCAATACAAATCGTTCTCTGCTTCCAATGTGATTATTGTGTGGTTGATGTTTGTGCTACGGAAGTAGCAAGTTTCATCTGCAACAGTACAAATAAATACTGTATGCATTTTGGAATACACCTTTATTATTTTAAATGGTTGAAATATTGATAAACGCGAAACGAAACGCACTCAACGTGCTGAGTATGTGGCGGTCCGTGTGTGTGTATTCTGTGTTCCGTTGTATCGTGTAATATATGTACCAGATAGATTGTTTATTTGCTTTATGTCCACGATCGGGGGTGCATTGACCCCAAACGTATATCTATCTAAGCTACGTAACGAAGTCCGCGGTCTATCTCTTACAAAGGTAAACAAATGCGCTCTCCTCTTTCCTGTTCAATAACTCAACAAAACGATTCTTAACTTGGCAGTCGACTTGTGGCCCAGCCATAGCCATGTGCACAGGAGCTGCTTACGGCTACAGTAGTAATAGTATTAATAATGTGTTCGGTTCTTCCTCCTCCGCCTAACCTCGTCCTCTTAAATCCTCCTTAAAGCTTATAGAAACATTAGTGTACACTCGCTCCGCTCTGCGTGTGATTTCAAAGGCACTCGATGTCGATATCGTCGAAGGCACAACAGTTCGCTTACGTCTAATCTTAACGTATCAAGTACTCCGGAACAGGCTTCCGCGCTCTCGCTAGCTTGCTCCTCCCGCTCCTCAGCTGGAAACGGGTCACACCAGAAGGTGCGCTGCCATCGGAGATGGGGCTGCGATGACAAGGTGTTCAGGCTGTCTGGCAGGTGTGTCTGTGGATCCCGCTTCCTAGGCGGCCGGCAGGGGGGTGAGCTTCTCGTTGCGCCGCTGCTCCCACCTGCTCACGCAGGTCAGGGGGTAGCAGAGGAAGGCCGAGAGCAGGATGAGGCCGCCAGCAAAGTAGAAGGCCATGTCGTAGCTCTTGGTCATCTCGTACAGGCTTCCTGCAAGGCCAAACCATTAGCTCAAATGTAAGATCTCAAAGATCAGGGATAAACTCACCTGCAATGGGACTGCCCACGGTGGCGGCCAGGCCCTGGAAGAGCATCAGGAATCCGTAGGCGTTCGTCAGCTTCTCCAGGCCGATCAGCTCCACGGCGATCAGGGATCGCAGCGCCGAGAAGCAGGCAATGCAGATGCCGAAGAACAGGGCGAAGGTCCACTGGGTGGCCGTGGAGATCACGACGCCGCTGAAGATGGTAGCGATGCCGCCGGCGGTCAGGGCGAAGTTGTTCAGCCAGAGCGGCTTGACGCTGGGGAAGGAGCTAATCGATCCGCACACGATCCTAGCGAAGGTGTTGACCAGTCCAATGCCGCCGAGCACCGAGAGGGCCGATGCCTTGTCCATGCCGCCGGCTACGGCACGGTCCACCAGGAAGGAGAAGGGCACGAAGAAGCCCATCATCGTCAGGAAGCCGCTGAAGGCCAGGCACATGAAGGCCGGCGACTTGAGCAGCGTGGTGTCCAGCATGGTGGACAGGGTGCGACGCACTGCCTCCGGGCAGATGCGGCAGCCCTTCTGGCGGTCCTCCAGCATGTCCTGCTTGGTGGGCAGCCGGGTCACGGACATGTGGTAGGCGAGCGAGGTCTGCGACTGGTACTGCGGGATCCTGGTCAGCGATCCGGTGAAGAAGATGTCGTCGCGATACATGGGCCTCGACGACGAATGCGCCTGCCCGTGGTGCGCCTCGTGGGCGGCGGCAGCGGAGCGCTTGCCAATGTCCTGGGGCCGGCGGCCGGACACCGTGTGCCTGCGCGCCTGGATGGTCACCGGCTTGGCCTCCGTCTCCAACAGGTTGTCGTTCTCCGCCTCCTCCTCGTTCTCGCCGACGGTCGTGAGCTCCTTGTGCAGGTTGAAGGTCAGCTGCTGGGGATCCCCGTTGGGCGTCGTGGGCTGCGACTTCCTGAGCTGCTTCAGCTCGGTGCCCTTGCTGCTCTGAGCCGCCGTGCCCGAGGGCCGGCGCTCCAGGTTCATGCCCTTGAAGATCTCCTGGGCCGTGGGGTAGTGGTGGCGCTGGGAGGCTCCCATGTAGGTGTTGTGGGCGGAGTTGGGCATCGAGTAGGCGAAGCGGCCCTCGGGCAGCGGTTTGGTGAAGGCCGCCTGGTGGAGCTGCGGCGTGGGGGCCACCGTGTTGCCGTGGCCGTTCAGCTTGCTCTTCTCTTTCTCGTCGCCGCCCTCCTCGTTGGTCACCGACAGCGTGATGGGCTGGATGGGCCGGAAGGCCAGGCCAAAGACGGCGCAGGACAGGACGATGGCGCCCTGGATGGCCAGGGTCTCGCGCCAGCCCATCTTCAGCAGGACCTCGGTCAGCGGGGCAAAGACGAAGGTGCCCACGCCGGAGCCGCACATGGCCACGCCGGTGGCCAGGGCACGCCACTTCTCAAAGTAGAAGCCGATGATCACCACGGCGGGGATGTAGACCATGCAGAAGCCAATGCCGCCCAGGACGCCGTAGATCAGGAAGAGGTACTCCACGCTGGTGGCGAAGTACGAGAGGCCGAAGCAGATGGCCGCGAACACGGCTCCCGCCATGGTCACCGGCCGGAAGCCGAAGCGGTTCGCCATGGCACTCACGAAGGGGCCGGCCATCAGGTAGCAGCCACTGAGCAGCGACGAGACGAAGGCCACATAGCCCTTGCTCACGTTGAACTCGGCCATCAGCTGCTCCTGGATGAGCGGCGAGCAGAACACGATGCCGTCGATCACCGTGCAGCACAGGAAGGAGGCCACCATCACCACCCAGGCCCAGCCGCTGTCCGGGGGCACTACCACGGCTGCCTCGTCGATTTCCTCCTCCTCGCCGTCTTCGTTCTCCTCCTTGATGTTGTCCGGCTGCTTGGACACCAGCGCACTGGCGGCCAGCTCGTCCTGGGACTTGGTCTGCTGTGTGGCCATTTCCTGGAACGATGGGAGGCAGATTGGTTTGGATCAGTACGGATATGAGCCACAGAGAGATCCGCTAGCTAGCGGCCGGGTTACGCAAGTGTTTACCCCAAAAAGCGAGAGTGGCCTTCGCATTGCGTATACGCCCCCATGGTTCCCTGTTTTCCTCTTTTTTTGCTGCCACTTTGCATGGATAAATCTATATATAAATGTCACGTGCCCGCGAGATAGCCACCGGAGCTGCACCTGTAGTTGGGCACTCAGGTACTACAGTGCGGGTCGAAAATATAGTTTCAGAAGGAAGGGTTTGTGGGGGAATGAGGGATTTCGTCAAATAAAATTACTAGAATATTTTATAAACTGCTGATTAACTTTTACCTTTATAAGACCTTAATTTCCTCTACAAATAAACAGCAGAAAATATTATTTAGCTATTTATTCTTTTTTTGAGTCCACTGAAACCCTTTTAAAGTCTCTTACTGGCTTCCTAGCTATCTCTTTTTATTATTATTCTCTAATATTTCAGGTCCTATTAGATGCGCCGCAACTATAAACATATGTATCTGTCAGATATCTGCAAAAGGTGCGTGGTGTGAAAGGCTTTTCGCTGTTTATCACATCGACGTCAATCGGCAGATGGCACCGCTTCTGGCCGTCAGGGGGGGCAGTTGGAAGACAGGTGGTGATGGCGTTCAGTGGGTGGCGCTGGCGAATTGTCAAACGTCAAGAACGATGGCCAATGCCAGGGCCAGGAGTGCGTCAGCAGATCGATTGTCTTGGCCAAAGAAGAATTCGCAATTATGTATCCCAAAAGCAACCCTGAAGAGTGGGGCAGGAGGAGTCTTTTCGGATTCCGTATGCCAGGCACATTGAGCTGCTCCACGAGTACATATTGTTCTGTGGATTTTTGCCCATTCTCTTGATTGCTTTTCTTGTTTGTCCACATCTTGCGGCGGCTAACAAACTCTTGGCCTTGGCCAACGTTTTTTTTTTCGTTTTCGCTGCCTTTATCTAATCGTATCAGCCCCGCGGGCAAGTCAGTAGCCATAAAGCGGATGCTTACATGGAGCCGGGAGCCAAGAGCTGGATAAGATGAGATCTTCTGTAACCAAGTCACCCAGAGAGATATCCCCCAAAAGATCTGGGCAAATAGGCTTAGTCAGATTGCAGGGATTTGCTCGTGCCGAGATTGCAGCATTTAGCCAGAGATAAACCCGGTTAAATGCCTGCTAATCGGTGGTTCCTACCACTGTCGCCTGCATTCCATAAATTAATTGATTACCTGGCCAGATTTCAGGCCTTATCGCCGCGGATTTTCGTGGCCCCGGCAACGGCTTAGCCGGGATAGTAAACCACCTGATACGGGGGATTCCTTGCCCGGCAACCCGGCAACCAGAGTGCCTCCACCACGTGACAGACCAAACTGGGGCCCCAGTTTTGATAATTTCATTTCCTTTATGGCCGAATTTCGGCTGTATCATTGACCATGCGAATTTATGGGATCCCATAAAGACCTAGCGTAGCGATAAGGCAAGGGTCGGGCCATGGCTATGGCTGGGTATTTTGTTTATTGAGCCATCGAAAGTGTTGCGACACCCCAATCCAAACACTTAATACCTGCCTTAAGCACTCCCTGAAGACCCCTGCCCGATCCATGCTCATGTTTCAGATTTTGTTTTCATTTTCATGCACAAATGACCACGCGTTCCAGAGCCCAGAAAGGGAGAATCCAGAACCGAGAGCCGAGAACCCATCGAAGGAAGCCCGCCAAGTGCCTCCGCGACAACAGCAGAAGTATAAATAGACATTAGCATTTACTTGTTGCCCCGATCCCATATTGTGGCCACTGTATGTATCGAAAGCCAAGACATCTTGGCTCTGCAAATTGGCCAAAAGGACGCACCCAGTTTGAGTCTTGATTGCTGTTTATTTAATTGGGGTATAGGCCTTATCCTGGGGGGTTTGTAAAGGCCTAGCCTAGAGACCTTAGAGAGGATATTTATAAAGAAGGAAAATTGCCCGGAAAGGAAGCTCTTTGAATCTTAAATTCCCCGAAACTACACTAAGAATATTACTAATATTTATTCTGGATTAATGTTATGTAAGAGTATCCAATCATTGAGCTTAGGAAATCCTGTCTTCATTCTATTCTGCCAGTCTGTTTGTTCTCCCCTGGGTTTGGCCCCACAAAACGGCGGATAATGTGACAAGCCGGCTCCTGTGGCCGCCGTGTCCTAGCTCCCACCACTCTCTGTAAGTTAATCCCGCGGCGAGCAAACAGCCCACATCCATCATTCCGCTTTTTTTTCCTCCTCTGGTGTTTGGGAGGGGCGGAGGTCGCGGCAAACAGTTGTCAGCGCCAATTGTGACTGTTGACAGCGCTTAAATTGATGCCCGTCGATTGAATTAATAAATGTTATAGGTAAACACATATGGTCAGAAGCGGGACGGGAGCAGCGGGGACACGGATACCCTCCAGACGAAGACGCAGACGCAGACGCGGACGGCGACTTCTTAAGATGTTTTCCTTGCCGCCGGTTTTCCTTAGGGGAGAGCCCGCACACATCTGTATCTGCATCGGTATCTGTGTCTGTGTCTGCAGTGTTTGTATTTGTATCTTTATCTGCGACCGTCTCTCTCTCTGCGGAGTGTGTGTGCGTACTGCACACACATGTCACATGTAGTACATGGCTCTGTTATTTATAACATGCAACTGTAGGCGTCCTGCCCCTGCCCCCGTGTCACCATTCCTCCACATCGTGCGTGCGGACCCATTTAGATAGTCTGGTGGCCGGTTGCCGGTGGACAGGTTCCAAGCCTCGCCGTATCTCAGCGCCGCAATTTGTAGGTACAAGTGAAGCAATCGTTAAGCGGCTCCACGCTCAAAATATTAATTAGCTAAGCCGGTGCCCAAAAATGGAGCGAGCGCCCAAGAAGGCTGCGACTTCGGTGTCTGGCAGGGAAGTTGCTGCTGAAAACGCAGAGAAAACCGACCCTCCAATGCCCTTAGCATGTGCGATCAGCGGGAAAGAATCTCCCTGTTATTCCCGCTACACAAGTATGTAAAAGAAGATTCTAAGATTCAAGAAACCACCCATAGATAGAAATGTATAAGAAGTAGGTTAGAATCATGTTGATCAACACCTTCTACTTCCATGTCTACACAGGGAGAATTTGTAAGGGAAAATTGACTTAAAATAAGCAAATACATACTCAAATAACTACCAAGAACATTTGTTCTTACTTCCGCTCTTCCCCACTCACCCCTTCTCTTCAAACTTGAGGACAGAAGTACTCAATTCAGAGATAAATCCATTTCAATTCAAGAATATTTGTTCTCAATTTTGGTGTGAGTACTTTTGTATTCATTTTGACTTTTTTTGGTCTCTAAGTAAGAAAAAATACTTAAACTAAAATGTTTTTACAAATCCGTTCTCAAAATGAGAATAGTACGTAATTGAGAGCACGGATTCTCAATTTCCAGATGCCATAATTCTCTCTGTGTATCCATTGGCTGATACCGAGTATAAATATATTTTCGTTGGCTCATCTTTGGAACAGATCTGTTCGGCAAATGGCTTCCCCCAAAAAGAGTCGCTCCACGACTCCGGCGGGCACTCGTGTCACCACTTCAAGTTGGCCCCATTCCGGACCGAGATGGCAAACACTTCGGGGCAAGCAGCAGCAGCAGCTGTCACGTCAAGTTCATCGCTCGGCCTTTCACCCAGCAGAGCAGTTACGCTCTGGGAGTAGACCAAGGAGCATTGCTTTGCGGGAAGTATCTTTTTGGGGCGTTGACACAGTTAGCTATCATCTTCTGATGCGGGGCTGCAGTGGCTCCGTCTCCGGGTTAGATCCACTCACTATCGGCATGAACAAAAGCCGCGACAATTAGTGGAGCGATCAATGGTCGCTGGGGTCTCTGTTCTGCTGCTCCTCTGCTCTTTGGTCGGAAGTAGAGCATGGGATTCGTAATCAATTAACATGTTCAAATCATGGAAAATAAGTGCAAGTCGCGCAATTATTATTCCCGAGCCGAGCAAATGGAAATCGAGAGTAGGAGCCAAGTCGTGATTCCGTGTGTTTGTCGTTCGCTTATTGGGTTATCTGCACGTGGCTGTGTGTCAGGAGGAGGAGCAAGCAACAGATGTCATTGTCTCATGACGCGTTGCCCCCAGTTTCCAGTTTCCAACTCAGCTAAGCGGCGAAACGATCTCAGTCCGACCCCGACATTGGCGCCAAAAGTCGCTGCTTTCCGGACTGATCTGATAAGCAAATCAAGGAAACAAACAAACTGCAGTAACTGCACTCTAAAATTGGCTTAATCTGCTGTAAATATTTACTCAGCCGATTATCGATCGCCGATGCGATGCCTTCGTGGCGTGCTGTTCGCTGTGGAAAAATTTCCACAGACTCTCGGCACTGTTTGGGTTTTCCAACAGCAAATACGAAGAAATACCTTGCCAAGTCCTCACGCAAGCGCACTCGACCGAGCATGCCGAAGAATGAGAAAAAACCCAGAGGCTTCGGCGAGAATGTTGAATGAGAAAACTCCACTCTTATTTGGCAATGAGTCTGGGGCTGGGGGGAGCCATTGTAAATGCAGAAAACATGTTTTAAGATTTCTAATTTATTTTCTGCACAGAGCAAAAAATATCAGTAATAAGCTAGTCATTAGAAAGAGATTGACTCTGGGAAGTATCAATGGATATATTCAAATAGTAGAGATCCGTCCCGGGATTGCACAGAGGCACATGTTGCGAGAAAGTTCCTACTAGAAACGTTTTTGCAAAGGCTTGGCTTCCACAGGGTAAAGTCTACCCTTCAAAATACATATTTAAATATATTTTGGTACGAAAAGCGAATAAATAAACATTGTGAATATTTTCTTCACTTTTTTCCCAGTGCACTCAACTCCTAATTAACCGAAAAGTATCGAAAAATAGTTGCTTGTGACTCAGAATAAAAATCAGACTCTGATTCGGATTCGGAGTCGGATTGATGATTAATTACAGAGCCGGGCAATTAGCTGGGCGGAGTGGGGGGAGTGAGGGGGAATTGGGTCATTGGCATCTTGCAGTTCTAATGCTTCCAACCCGCGTCACGGCCCATTGATATGAATATGGATGTGGATGTGGATGTGGATGTGGATGTGGCTGAGCGGGCTCGACTTGGATTTTTCGGTTTCTCTGATTTGATTTCTTGATTTCGTCGACAGCTGTGGGTTCTGCCATTAACACTTTGCTCTCGGCTCGGCTTTTTGATTTGTTTTGTTTGCTTTTTGCCGGCAACAACCGGTTGTAAGATAAAACGCAACAAAAGCCACGCGCAGAGAGGAGGAGCCTTGGGCTTTTGGGTTTTTGGCCAAAAATTCGATCGCTGACTCACCGACACTGGCAAAGGCGTGTCGGATCGGCGGAGATAAAGCCCCGTTCGGGCCATAATTAATGTGCCGATAATGATGGCAAAGCCTGGCTAAAATCTATCTGCATTTGCATAGCCAGCAGCAGGTGCAAATAGGTACTGCCGGGGGGTCTGGCCAATAACAATTTTATTTTAAACTGGTTAGTCCACTGATGAAATTGAATTATCAACTCTTAAATATAGGTTTTTGACATGAAATAAACTCATTAGAAGTTGAATTAAATTATATTTCAACAGAAAACAAAATTCTTGAAATTATTTAGGCAAACTAAAGAGAAGTAGTAACTCTTTCTGATCAAAAATCGTTGGAAACAAATTTTTAAATTGATTATTTTTAGAGAAATATCATTAAAGATATTAGAATTGCATCCTTATCCTATTTCTGAGAGGCAACTGCTTATATTGGTTCATTTGCCTCTGGAGGCTTAGTTAGTATCGATCTAAAACGTAAGCTGATTTGGTTCTTTGTTCAAGTTCAGGGAGGAAAACAAATGGGGAAAACAAAGCGGCCACAAAGAGGGCTGAGAATGGCGAAATGGCGTTGCAAAAGCCGTTTTTTGCTGCCTTTTTCCTGGTATCGATGCCGGGGCTCTAACCCTTCCTGGCCGCTTCTAACCAAGTGAAGGAACATGGAAGGCGCGCGCACTTTTGCCGCATGTCGCGGCTGCGTGTGTTTTTGGTCAAAACCCGTTTTGAGCCAAGTTAAGAGACGGAGAGAGAGACAGAAAGGGAGTTGCCTGGCTTACCTATGGGAGAGGTATCGATGCGGTGTGTGTCGGTGCTGCAGCTGAAGATGTGTCCGAGTTGTGTGTGTTTTTTTAGAGCCAAAGTTCTGCTCTTATTTTTGGCGCGCTGCAAAGAATTTGATTTTATTTTTATTTTTGTGTTTTTTTTTGTTTTTCGTTTTTTTTTTCGAGAAAGCGAAAGCAAATCGAACAACGCGCGTATGCCGCCACAGTAAAAGCGAAAGTTAAAAGTCAACGCGGCGACGCGTAGGAAACAACACGCTTAAAAATACTTCTAGCCTATATGTATCAGTATCTGATTATACATATGTTTATATATTCGAAGCGAACCGAACGGAACAGCACTGAGCACCGAGAACTGGGAGCTGGGAGCCGAGAGCGGAGGAGCAGCATATGCACGAGTACATATGTGCTTCTGGGGAGCATACGAAACAGTGCTGTTTCGATACGGATTCGAGTTTGGTGCTGGCTTTGCAGGGTATTATTTGCTTTACTTTTTCTGTGCCCAGTTTTCTGCGTTTTCTGGCGAAGAATCACTCGGTTGCGGCTTCCGCTGATCGCCTCGTGAACTCGATGCGAGCGACGCGACGGACTAAAGATAACTAAGGGAAATCAGAATGTGTTGGCAGTATAAACCGCGCAGCAGAAAGCAGCAGCAGCAACACCCATACAGCGGCTGCTTTGGTGAGCGTGAGTATCTGTGTGCGCTCCCTGCAAGGCTGTGTGCGTGCTTCCCTGCTGGATGGATGGCCCGTTCTGAATGGGACTCTCGCCTGGCATCCCAAGAAATCCCAACCGACCTAATCCGAACTAATCCCCGCGATCTGATCAGTCCCAGAGAGCGCTCTCAAAATGGCTCCATGGAACACACCAATCCGTCGTATACGCAATGCGCGCCAGCCACCATAGTTGGCACTGCTCTCTCGGCTCATGTTGACTCTACGTTTATGTTTCGTTGTTTCTGTTTCGGACTGGGACTTGGGAGTGTTTCAGCGCCGCCGCCGGTTCGGTTCTCCCCTCTCTCTTCTTTCTTTTTTTGGGACTTTTTCCAGGGAAAAGAAACCACACTTACTACACATAACGAGGCACTGAGAAAAAAAAACTAGAAACTATTATTTTTTCTTAAAATTTATTATTTTTCCTACACTCATAATAATCTTCAAGAAAATCGCCATGAAATTGTATTTTTTCTTAATACAAGAAACAATTTTCTAAAAACAAGAACATTTATCTTGTTTTAAGAAAAATTGTTCTTGTATTTACATGTACATTTTACATACATTTTTTGGTGATTTTCGATCTAACTAAAAAGTAAGAACGTTTTTTAAATAGAGATATTTCATCTAAAATGCAGGTTAAATATTAATTTATTTTATTAAAGAAAACATTCAAAGCGATCCAGGAACACACAAAGATCTTCTTCAAGAACAGCAATCGCATTAAAAACTATATAAAACGAGAAAGAAAGCTAACTTCGGTAAACCGAAGTTGGTATACCCTTGCAGTCTGAAATTGGATCATTGAAAATCGAACCATGTTGAAAAAATAACAAATATTGTAAATTTTACATTTTAGATGTAGAGATTAACAGATTAAATCGACCGATCGCTTCTATGGCAGCTATATGATATAGTGGTCCGATCTTAATGAAATTAAAACCGTAATTCTAGAAGCATAAAAAACTGCTATATCTCAAAATTTATAGAAAAAACAGAGAAGTTAAAATTTTTTTTACATTAATTTCGCCATCATTCCTATGGCAGCTATAGGATATAGTAGTCCGATTTCGGTCGTTCCGACATATATACTGCGTGCTATAGAAATAAGACTATGCTGAAAATTTCAGCTCTATAGCTCAAAAACTGAGAGACTAGTTCCCGTAGAAACCGACAGACGGACAGACGAACAGACAGACAGACGGACATGGCTAGATCGACTCGGCTGGTGATGCTGATCAAGAATATATATACTTTATGGGGTCGGAGATGCCTCCTTCACTGCGTTGCAAACATCTGGTCAAAATTATAATACCCTCTGCAAGGGTATAAAAATACCTTCTTAGAAAAATAATATTTTTTCGACCTGTATACAGTAATCTTCTACTTTAGGTAATCTTTACGTTTTGGAAATTTCTATAAAATTCTGTTTTAGGAAGTATGATTCCTCGAATTTCAAAATATACAAATATTTCCCAATTTAGATAGTATTTTAAATAGCACGGCCTAGATTATTGTTCCGAGTGTACTACATATCGCTACATATCACACTGTGAGTTCCCGAGTTCCCGTAGAACCCAGAGGTGGATAACTCGTGTGCGAGTGTTTGCCCTCGTGCTGCGGACGTTGCCGGCGTGTGTGTTTGTGTGTGGGCCTTTTGGGCCTTTGGCTTTTTCCACTCAACAAAAGAGATAAACTGAGAAATGTGAATGGAACTCATTCACAGGCCGAGTTGAGGAATTGCCTGTCACAGACCATCAGCAGGTCTTTAGAAGAACGGAGAACAGGGAATCGTTGTACCTTTCGAAATTGTTTCCAGAAATTATGAAATTGTAGCAACGCCAGATCGCTAGATAAACCGGGAGCTAGATAGGCGTAATTAGCTAATCGCTGGCAAAACCGAAAGTCATGAGCTGGCTTGAATTCATTAGAAGGTTCATGAACTGGGAGTACTTGAATAATAACGAGTGCCAAGCACTTGAAGTGGTATTCAGACCCACTGGGGATTATGCTTTTATCAGTCTGGCGTTTATCCGGTTGCGGTGGCTCTTTATCATCGGGGGAACCTTGGGGAACTTTGGTCCCTTAATGAATTCCTGCGAGTACAAACACTCAGTATCCGAAATCCGAATTCCGCTTTCCAGCTAGTTTTCCCTATCGCCTCGACCAATCATCGAACTGTGCGCTGACTTTGAGTTTTGATTGATAAGCTGCCGCCGCCGCCGGTCCCCTCGGAGCCCCGAGAACCCCTTGCTGCAAGTGATAAGCCCCCAAATTATATGGCCCTGGGTGGCACGTCATAAAAATATATTAGATTAGACAAATTAAATTCTTTTTCAGCATTGGCGGCAGGCTTCAGGCGACTGGCGGCAGCCCAAGATCTTACCTAACTTGGCTTGGCCGGATTTAGTCAATAATCTAATCTCTCTAATACGGCGGGGCATAAATATTATGTACTTGCTGGCTAGCCGCTTGGCTGGAGGTGCAGTGAAAACATGCTTACATAAGAAGATTTCCCAGTTCATTCAGAGCCAAATCCATTATCAATTTACGCAGCATCTGTGACGTTATCAGAACCAGAGCTCTTATCACTGCAATGTCAGTTTCAGTCATGTGAGCATGGATCGGCACAAAATGCGTATTTCATGCATATGGAAAAAATACAAAATAAAACCAGCATCACCGATTCGGGAGCTAAAGCGAATACCAAAGCCATGACTCATTCATGCAAAATTTGGATATAACAAGCCTCCAAGCGGCTGACGCATTTTTTCGAAAGTTTGACTTATCACAAGTGCATATACACGGGCTCGGTGAAGAACCCAGATAAGTTTTAATTTAAATGCAAATGCACTTGGAAATTTACTTTATGTCATTTTTAAAATTCGGTTACGTTGCAGGGCTGCATCTATTGCCAGGGCTATCTAGCGATAACGATAGCGATAGGCCAGATATATTCGGTTCTAGGTGCGTCAAGATAGCGGCGAAAGCGGGAAATTTAAAATTTCTTTCCTTTATTAAAGATATTTAAATTAAAATAAATGCAGAACTGTAAAAAAAATATTCCAGAGAATGTGGGAATCCCAAATCTTAAGTTTGTTTTTACAGATTATTTTATTAAGATTGCTTCCTGGATTTTGGGAAAATTAAATATGAACAAAACCCCCTCAACCAAAAATTAAAAATCAATTAATTTTGTATAAAACAACCCAGAAACCCCATTTTAAACAACGTTCTTCCTGTTACCAAGGCAATTTCCTTACCTCAAAAATAAAAAAACAAATCACAGTAGGTCGTCCCTGACAATGACCCAGACGGACGCCTTGGAGATCTAGTGTTCCCTGACCAAACAAGCACTGGGAATCAATGTTTCACCAGACCCCTTGTCTCAGTCTGAGATTTCTCTTGTTGAGGGCACACACTCGTATTTTCTGAAATTAGTGAAAAAATAAAGCTAGTTGCTAATTCTTTTGTAACTTTGCACACACCACCCGTTCACCATGGCGTTCCATTCGGTGGTCACGATGGAGAAGCCGATGCAGCACATCTCGCTGACGGACTGGTATGCCCGGGTCAACCAGATGCGCAACATAGCGGATGCCCGGCGGGCCGATGCCTTCGCCATCCGGCACGCATCCCGATCGCTGAGGAACGAGACGCGGATCGAGGGCGACTGGGCCAACTACGAGACCAATGAGACCCTGACCGATCGGTGAGTGCAAAGGAAAGAAAGGAAATTTCCAAAACCCATCCCATGAGTTTTATTCGGAATCCAGCATCTCCGAGCTGAACCGCTGGCGGGATATTTTAGAGAAGTCCTTCGAGCGAATCGTGCGCGAGATCAACATGCTGCAGGAGGAGAAGAACGCCACGGAGCGGGAGCTGGAGGCGCTGGCGGGTCCCATCTCGGTGATAGGCGAGTGCCTCACCATGCGCGACGGCCGCCTGGGCTCGGAGATCACCTACGACGAGGCCGACACGGAGATCAAGAACGAGCTGGCCATCTTGGAGAACAACCAGCGGCTGCTGGCGGATCGCTGCCAGAAGGCGTGGGAGAAGCTCTGCCGCCTGGAGGAGGTGCGCTTCAAGATCGGCCTGGAGGTCGAGAACAAGGTGGAGGCGGTGCAGCTGGACAAGTCCCAGCTGGCACTCGATCGCAACTCGGCGAACATCTCATTCAAGCCGGATGCCACCAGGAACCCCAAAAAGTGAGTAATCCCCGCCTGAATTGATGCCTTCACTTTTAGAACCAACCACTAGCTCCTGCTCCTACGAGACCTGGCTGGAGAACGTGAAGAACATGAAGCTGCTGGCGGAGAACGAGCTGGCGGACACCTACGCCATCCGGGAGGCCCTGTTTGTGTGCCGCGAGAAGGCCCGCAACATGCTCCAGTCGCAGCAGGAGCGGGCTGAGCACACCATCCGCAAGCGGATCTTCGAGACGCAGCGGGCCAGGAACGAGCTGGAGTGGCAGCAGCTCAAGATGAAGGAGGAGATGGAGCGGGCGGTGTGCGAGATCCGCACCTCGGAGCAGGCGCTGCGCGACAAGACGGATGCCCTGAAGCTGGCCGAGACGCGCCTGGAGAACAGGGCCCAGCGCTCCGGCATGGAGCTGTGTATGGACCAGGCCCACGACATGCTCTGCCTGGAGGTGGAGAAGCTGCGCGAAATCCGCCGCCGCCTCCTGGCCAAGATCGATGAGAGCAAGAACAACTTTAACCTGCTGGAGGAGCATGGCAAGCGCATCGACACGGATCTGGAGAACAAGCAGCACTCTCTGATGACCGATATTCGGGCTTTAGATTTGCGGATGCGCCTCAAGGGCGGCGAGTTCGGCACCAAGGTGGCCAATCCCACGCAGACTGACAGGAACATCACGCTCACCCGCATGGAGAACGAGATACCTAAGGACTAGACAGGCCTTTACCACCCATTTGATGAAGTTTCCCCGACTTTCTTTCTGCGTTTTTATTTGTCCAAAATTTTTGTGAGTAAAACTAGAAAATACCTCGCGTACTACTAGGGTTTTTTTGGGGCAAAACTGAAGTTCAATTCGCCGAGCAGAGGCTTGAAGTCCGTGCTCCAGTCCAGGAAGCTTATGTCCTCTTTCGTGGTCCTGGGAAAGTGCACTCCTTGACGCACAAACATGTCCCACTGGACAAACTCGCCGGGAGTCACAGGCTCACTGGGACCAGAGCTCACTATTGATCTGGGACTGCTGTCGGGCGTCAGCTGCCAGTCCACCCACAAGGCCACGCCATTGCAGCTGCCAGGACTGAAGAGAGAGGGTGTTTAATGAGGGTTTTGTATTTCTAAAAAGGATAAGAGACTCACTGCTTCAGCTCGATGCTGCCTTGCAGGTGCAGCTCCTCACTGAACTGGGCAAAGTCCACACTGAGCACTTCCTGGGGCGAGGCCAGGGCGCGGCAGGGATACTCCCACAAGGGCTGGGCCTCCACCAGGGACACTGCCTGCTCAGCGGATCTCTGAAAGGAAATAAATACCAATAAAACCCACTCATAGATCCCAGCCTGCCTTCGCCTCACCTCCACCATTTCGTCAAACAAGCGCAGATCGAATCCCTCGCAGCTGCCTATAGGGGCTCGTATCTTGTGCAGATCCAGGAACTCCACAGGCAGGGCATAGATCCTGGCCGAGCAGGGGCAGATCTTCACGCCCTCCAGCAGCTTGTCCTTGATTTTCAGCAGCAGAGAGCCAAAGTAGAAGTTGTCCCACGGCAGGATGGCGTTCAGGAAGTACGGCTCCGCGAAGATGTGCGTGAGGCTGGCCAGCTGGGACTCCTCCAGCTCCTCCACCTTGTCCACAAACTGCACGTTCTTCAGCTCGTTGTGCTGCACCAGGGACTCGAGGAGGCGGCGCGAGAAGCGATGTGGCTCGTGGAGCTGCACAGAAGCCGCTCCTAACGCCGAGCTCGCCAGTCCCAGCAGGCAGCCGTTGCCTAGGACCAGCACGCGGGACTGGCCCAGGTTTAGGCTCTCCTCCAGGTAGCGCAGGTAGCGCTTGTTGCGCGGCGACTGGTTCATCTGGCCGATCCTGCTGCGCGAGTAGGTCATGTGCAGGTCGCAGGAGCAGGTATGCCGCCGCACCGCCCTCGAGGGCTTCTCCGCGCGTGCATCGAACCACAGCGAGTACTCGTCGTGGTGGCAACTCAGGTGGAAGGCCTGGCCGGCCTCGAGCAGCTGCAGCGGCCGGGGTATGTAGTAGATGGCCTGCATCCAGTGGTCCCGCCACGGCACAACGTTGGCCAGCGGCAGGCCCTTCTCCTTGGCGGCCGGTGCCAGCTCCTTGAGCTCCGGATGCGCCCAGTAGGGGGCGCAGCTGAGCAGGATTTCGCCGCCGTCGTCTAGGTGAATGTCCCACCAGTAGAAGACCAGCTCGGCGGCTCCGGGCTGCTTGGACTGCAGCCTCAGCAGCTGCTCCCGCTTCTTCTCCCGCTGCTCCTTGCGCTGGAAGTCGAACTGGAAGATCTCCACGGGATCGGTGAGAGGGCGGAAGGTGGACGGCGGCAGCTGGGACAACTGGACATCGTGCAGGGCTGCCTCCCCTTGGCAGGCCTTCAGCTGCTCCGGCGGACGCAGCAGAGGCTCGCCATCCAGGTTGGGCAGCGTCTTCAGGCTATTCCACTGCGCCGCCAGCGGGGACTGTGCCACCTGGGCGTAGCAGCGGGCGCGGGCGGGAATGCAGAGGGCATCCTCCGTGAGCAGCTCCTCGTGGGCATGGTTATAGATGCTGATAGCTCCCTCCCCGATCAGCTCTGTGTCCAGCAGCTCCGCCACCAGCAGGTTGGCCTTTCGAGGCATGTCTTCCCCTATTAGGATCTCTGTGGAACGCTTGCGGATGAGCCGCACCTTGTCGCCGGCGCCATTCGCCGCCAGAATCCTCTCCGCGCAGTTGGCCATCGGCAGGAAGGCCTCGCAGGCGGTGACCGTGTCCGCGCCCGCCTCCAGAGCCATCATGGAGAGGATCCCGGTACCTGTGCCAATGTCCAGGACGTGCACCTCCCTGCCAGCGGATCGCATTTCCTTGATGGTCTTCCTCAGCGCCGCGTAGTACTTTTGGTTCCGCTCCCAGTCGTGCAGCATGTCGCCGAATCCCGCGTTGGCCACCTCCTGGTGGTAGTCGTAGTCATCCTCCCGTTCTTGCCATGTATTTTCGCCGGTTATTGGGTTTATTACTTGCGAGAAGCAAGACATTTTGCGCAGAAAACGTGATTTAAACAAAATTCTTAGCATTAAGCCGGCTAAACAGCTGTTTCAGAGAGTATCTCTGGCCACTCTAAATTTGGTCGTGGTTTTACAGTCACTGGGCTGAATAGTGTTGCCGGATCAGCAGGAATCGTAGCAGTCTGGCAGCACTGCTGGGCTCGCCACTATGGCGCCAGAAAAATCAGGGCTGGGAAACGATTTTACAAATAACGTTTTTTTTAACTCAAGTATTTAATATTACAAAAATTTAAATAATTTTCATATTTCTTCAGGGGTTTTTTGGTAGTCCTTGTTTAAATATTAATAAATGTATATTTCTAATTGATTTATTTTATAAAGCCACTAGGCTCAGATCGACGAAAAGTGTTTTTACTCCGTGAGAGAGAGTGAAAGCTCAATAGTACCCTTACGCTCTCTCTTTCTGCTTAAAAACACTTTTCGTCGATCTGTCCTAGTAGATCTATTTTCTATTCGATCTATTTTCTTCAGCCCGCGAAAGCGCGATCGATTTTCTTCAGCCCTCGATCTATACTCGACAGCCCTGACCTACCATACGCGACAGCCCTGTTCTATTACTCGCGCGAAAAAGTAAAAGTGGGGAAAGTGATTTGTGTCGGAAAAAATGTTATTTATTGTAATTTGCATTGCTTAAAGCTAGTTAATTTTTGTTTAATGGTTAATTAGAGTGCCTTTATATTGTTCTTTGGAGTCTAAGCTGCTGATCGAGCCGTCGTTTTGCGCCGGCCAGAATTTTATTGCAATTGCGCAGTTGCAGGTCCCGCTACTTCTGGCTAGGGGAGTCTCTTAATCTCGCTCCTCTTATTGGTGCTTCTGTAAAAACTACGTATGTTCCTGGAATGCATATGTTGGCTCCATCTTTCTTCTGTTTGGACGACCAGTTGACCATGTAGTCCAGCAGCAAAAGTCCCAGCACGATCTACATATGTACATGTGTATGTACATACATATACATATGTATGCGACATCCCTGTCCAACAATAGGCGACAGCCCTGTCCTACTACACCCGCATAAAAAGTAAAAGTGAAAAGTGATTTGTTTCGTGAAAATGTTGTAATTTATTGATATTTGTCTTGCTTAAAGCTAGTTAACTTATGCGTAACCGTTAATTAAAGTGTTTATATACTAGTGTTCGGAGTTAGAACTGCTGATCGAGCCGTCGTTTTACGCCGGCCAGAATTTTCACGCGATGGCGCAGTTGCAGGTGTCGCAGGCCGCAGCTTCTGGCCAGGGGAGTCTCATCCTCGCACCTCTTGATGCTTCTGTAGCCTCTGGCTAGTGCATATGTTGGTGGAATGCATATGCTGGCTTTATCTTCCTTCGGTTCGGACGACCAGTTGTTGACGACGTAGTCCAGCAGCGAGAATCCCAGCACGAGGAGCAGCAGACCGGCGGCATCGATTTGCATAAACGACAGAGGACCTTCCATATTGTGCGTTGTGTGTTGACTGCTTGAGCTTTCAATTGCGAATGATGTGAAGACCCCAGAATTCGCTCTATTTATGTGGAAAGCAGGTAAGTTTTCACTTGCACACTTTCCCTGCTGATCAGGTAATGCTGGGAGTACCTGCACCAAGGACAAGGGGTCAAAAAGGGTCGCACTCTTGTTTGTAAACAAGATCATAAAACTTAATCCCTTTGTTTTGATGCAGTTTTTGGGTCAATAGAACAGAGAAGGGTTAATATTGAGACAAATGTGCCGATGCGTGATTAATCATGATCATGGCTATCTAAGGCTTTTAAGGAATTACAAGAAAATATTGATTTTACACGTATTATATTATATTCACAACTTGAATATCGAAATGTATATTTTGTAGACCAAAGTTTTCACAGCTTATCCGTGTTATCATCACTCAGTATAAGGTAGAATTGCAGGAGCAATATGGCGCTGGATATTATAAATCCAATCATTCGAAGCCATAGGTACCTATTGGCCGGATACAGTCCACAGACCCTTAACTTAAGTCGCAGGCTGCCCTCATAGATCAGATAAGCACTTAGCTATAATAATAATAATAATAATAAATTGTAATTAACTTTTGAATATTTATTGAGTATACACACCTCCTGAGACATTATTCCTTCCCTTAGTTCGTGCTTCGCATGGCACTGATATCGGATAGTCAATTCACAAATGAAATCGTTGAGGAAAAAGTCCACAGCTCTCACCAAATATACCAGAGCTGCATGAAATATTAGAGGAGTTACTCCTTTATGCAGGACAATCATTCCCACATAGCCATAGACCGTGGTGAATATTATATAGTCCAGCCGGGAGGCGAGCATCTGGAGGCCATAGATCCTGTTTATCCTCTGGGCCATGCGGCTGAGAAGCAAATGAAGGGACCAGAGATTCCTTACCTCTTTCTTAAGCTTTCTCTTCGATACAGTAAGGCTGATCTTCTCGAGTTGCTGGTTGACAAAATCATAGCCTCTGGCGACTTGCCAGAAGGATGCGAAGTAAAAGAAGGTGGTTAAGTTCAGGATGCTGTAGCCCAAGTTAATCACAGAAGCCTGGAGAAATCCCGAATCCAGAAAGACCAGTGATAACAGTGAACCGAGGGTCAAGTAGGCGAAAGTGAAGGACTTTAATTGCAGAAGCCTTCGCAGCTGGGGGCTCGTTTGCCTTCCAGCTAGCTCCATTTTCCGAGTCACTCGATTGGTCAAGTCTAGCAGGTCTATTAGCATGCTGTCCCGATAGAATCGTAGGATCAGGATATAGGCTATGACCCCGTAGTTGACCATGTAAAGAATAAACGGCGTTATGAACATCATTCTAGGCAGCCACGGGGAAATCATCATTCCCTCGGCTACGCCCCAGAAATAAAATGGCAAAGTCGAGATAAGGACCACGTTCAGGACCACGGCATACACCTGCGTTGTCCTCGATTGCTGGAATCTGCCGTTGACCAGTCGGTAGGACGTCATGCCAATAAGCAGCGCGTATCCATGGTAGATTTTCACCAGAGTTACCATTTTCCTAAGCCGCAGGAGCCTTGAACTAAAACTAAACACCGCTGCAGACGTTGTTTCTCGGTTCCATTAAATACAAAGAGGCTAATCCGTGACGCCTATCGAAGATGGACAGAATTAGCCAAATTAAATTAATAGAAAGCTGTTAATAAAGTTGTTAGTCTCGTGATAGAATCGATTGATTCGTATGCAAGCGAAGTCCAAGGCTCAAATCGATGGCCATGCCAATAAAGCAGATTTTGGAATATACACTTGCATTAATTGGTCCTTGGCGAACCGCTGACTTCAGTTGCAGCGCGAAACTCCTGGACGTCGGTTCGCTCGGATAGTGACAATGAGGCGGGTAGCTCAGATATATAATCGATACGCCATGGCCATGGGCATGACCTCGTTCTTTGTCGCCGGTGGCAAGTTCAAGCAAACGCGGATAACCCAGGCGTACGCCTTAGTAATTAACGCCTTCACCTTGACCCTGCTGCCGATGGCTCTGTGGGATGCGGCCAATACGATGACGATGGCCACGTGGATACCACCCTTTATGTGGATAATTCCCTACGTTTTGCACTCTATAAGCTACGCTGTGATTGCGTATACCCTGATTTCAAGATGCTACCGGGACGCAATGTTGATGGACCTGCAACTGGTTATCGCGCAGGTGAACCGAGAGATGTCGCGGGCGGGGAAGCAGATGAAACCGAAGCTGCACAGATTGTTCCTACTGAAAACCTTTGCCTTAACCTATTTGTGCTTGGCCTATATACTGGCGCTTTTTGTTTGGCAGTGGTGGCTGGTTTCCTGGACAGAAATGTTGAAAGCACTGCTTATTAACGTGTCCTTCAGCATCCTCGTCGCCAGCACATACTTCTACTTTGTGTCCTTCTGGCAAATAGCCCGGGGCTACGACTTTGTGAACCAGCAACTGGAGGAGATTACCTCAGCTCGGTGGGATGACTGCAGGGAACAAGCAGAGCAACTGCGGAGCCTCTGGTCCTTGCATGCGAGTCTCAGCCGAACAGCCCAGAGGATAAATAGGCACTACGGACCTCAGATGCTCGCCTCGCGTTTCGATCACTTTATGTTTTCTATAATCAACGGATACTTGGGCACGATTCATGCAAAGCAAGAAGACACTCCGTCCGTCGAGAAGATCTATGGATTCTTTCTCTATGGGATACGAACCATGGACTTCTTTCTCAACGACTACATTTGCGATTTGGTGACTCAATACCAGAGTCAGTCAAAGAACACTATCACAGAGAGCCACATTTCTAGGGAGGTGAATTAAAATTCTTACTTTTAACTTTAAAATCACCCCCCTAAAGTCTGTTTTAATTTTCAGCTTAGTTCTTATGTGATCTATGAGCACAGCATGAGGCTTAACATGAAGGTTTGCGGACTCTATCCGGCCAATAGGAACAAGTGGCTGCACATGATAGCTTCTATTTTCATCCATTCGGTACTGCTCCTGCAATTTCATCTGGTTATGAGCAAGAAATAAAATCAATTAAAGGCATTATATAAAATAACCCTTTATTATGAAGCTAGCTAATTTTAGAAACTTCTAAAATATGTGTTATTTTGGGAATAAAGCTTTACAATAACAGAAAAGGGCTCGACTTTTCTGCAAGTTCATTGTGCTGCTGATTTATATCTGAGTAGTATCATTTACTATTCAATGGAAGGTATATTTAATTAAAACGAACTATCTTTCTGTGGTTCATCTTGAAAGCTCACCTTTCATAGATAAAAGCACTTCAATTTATTACCAAAGCCGAATGACTTCAGTTGAGTTTCGCCGTTCGATGACAAAGGACGTGGACGTGGCCATGATTAATTCTCTGGTGCACATATATTTCGGCTATTCGCTGGTCATTGGAATAACCTCGCATCGCTTGATTAACCAGAGGTTCCGGAGCTCCACATTCTCGAAATACTATGCCCTGATCGTCAACGTTCTGGTTGTTACCATGCTGCCCTTGGTTATGTGGGATACACGGTCTGTTTTTCAGTCCAAGATGCACTTTCCACAACTCATCCTAATCACGTACAATGTCCGGTACTTGGTGGCCTATATTGTCATCATGTATACGGTTGTGTCGCGAGGCTTTCGGGATACTGCCTTTAGGGAAATGGAGCCGTTGCTGCTGACGCTATTTAAAGAAGAGGAGCGCTGCGGACGGACAGGGATAAGTCGATCCTTGCGGGTGCTGATGTATGCCAAGTATATCTCTCTAACTTGGCTAGTCATCACGGATACCATATTCCTGTTCTTCTCGGTTAAGGCAGTCTCCTTTATGCTGATAGCCAGATTTATTTTCTTTGCCAATGCCAACAATGTGCTGCTAATGGTGCCGATGGGCTACTTTATGGCCATGTGGCACATTGCCCGCGGCTTGAATTGCATCAATCACCGAATAAATGATATCATAGCTTCATCGTCACCCCGAGACCTGAAGGAACTGCAGCACCTGTGGTGCCTGCATAGGGCCCTGACCAAGACAGCACTCAACATAAACAAGATCTACGGTCCGCAGATGCTAGCCTCGCGCTTCGATAACTTTATATTCAGCGTAATCCAAGCGTACTGGGGAGCCTTCTTCACCTTTGGCATAGAGACTCCGGTTTTCTGGATAGTACACGGCACCCTTAGCTATGCAATGCATTCTGTGGACTATTACCTCATCGACCACATGTGCGATGTGGTTGTGGAGTATCAGAGCCCGGCCAGACATGCCTGGAGCGAGCAGCGCGGCTCAAAGGAGGTACTTTGATGTGACTTCAAGGTCTCTAACTTAACTGTAATCCTGGTAAAATTATTTATATTCAGATAAGTGCTTTTGTGACCTATGCCAACAGCTGCAAGCTGGAACTCTGGACTTGCGGACTATATCAGCCGAATCGAAGTATGTGGTTTGACATGATCACCAGTGTGTGGTATTATATCCTAATGCTGCTGCAGTTTCATCTGGTTATGGGGAAATTATCGAAATAGTTTGCCAGATATTGTAGAATTATCCGGAAGTAGATGGTATAGATAAACCCAGAATTTGTCTTCTCTACGGACCCTTTTGATTTGATTTTAAAAGAGCTTTATAAGTAAAACTCAACTGAGAAAACTCAACAAAAAACGAAGAAATTGCGAGCTCCTTTTATAAATATTATTTAAATTTGATAAAAATGTCTTTAATTGATATAAATGTTAACACGTAATGAATACGATTTATGAGTTTTTTTGTAATACAACACAATCTCTACTGGGGTTACATCCCATTGTATTTCAAGCATCCACATTTGTCTTCTTCGTAAATTGATATTAAATATGTTAACTCTAATTGCTTAACTCTGTAAATAATCGCAGACAGATTGATTTAGCTTAATCTGCCACTTAAATGGCCTGCAACCATTGTGTATTTCTTAATCATTTCCTGCTCGGCTGCCAAGACATTGCTATAACGATTTGAATGCTCACGTCTGAGCCGTACGCTACGGGCAACAAAGTGAGCACAATACGAGTGTGTGTTCGTATTGAATGGCAGCAAAACAAGGCTACGTTCTGGCAGGAGCCAATAATTTCCTATTCGATAATTTCCAAATGAATGCGTTCAGCAAATAAATTCTGCTTTGACAGCACTCGCAGTTGAAATTTAAAACGAAATCACGTTTTGCTGTTGCATACTTTTTGGCGTATGCACATCTGCTCTACGTTGTACGTGATGAAAGTTGTGTCATAAACACACACACATTCTTAGTTCGAGAACTGTGGAAGAGCGGCAGCAGGTGAAACGGGCGAGAGAGTTAAGGGAGGCATAAATAAAATGAAAAATAAAATAAATCAAAACATAATTTTCGCAATAAATTCGTTTTACCCAAAAACGCTGAATGCTGAATGCAGAATGCTGCATGCAAATCTAATTCCTTTCGTCGAAGTTTTTGCACTATTCTATTTTGCGGTTTCTACAATTTATAGGCGAGTTATACAATTTCCCTTTTACAATCGGCTTATAAGTAAATCCTATTTACGAGATACAAAAAGAAACCCGTTTGAAACGCCCTATTAAAGCTATATTTTTGTATTTTTAATGGATGTGAAATGTTTTATAAATGGAACATTAAATGTTTAAAAACCTAGAATAAATATCTGATTTATATAGCTCTTACCTTGCAAATGTATAAAAATATTAATACTACTCTGGCAGTTATTTGCTATTTTCTTCATTTATTTATATTTATTACATAGATCTTATTCCAAAAAATTAACAACAATCTATTTCTTAAATTTGGAGGCCTTTGGCCGGCGGCAAATCAGTGCTGTAAATACATAAACATGATTTGAATTCGCATCGGGACACGTCAACACAATTATGTTGGATAACAAGAGTCAAGATTTATTGTGTCCGCCGAATTCGAGGAGCAAACATCCATATACATATATACGCACACGTAACGGATGCGTCGGCTGTACGCCTCCGTGCCGTCATGGAGGTGGGCGTGTCCCGTCGCTTGACAATTGTCAAAATCATCGCCATAACTCACGTGTTGCCAGCAGCAGAAACAAATGCATTGGGCATCGACGGAAGCAGGAGCAGGAGCGGGGACCAGCACCGGGCATCGCCGGCAATTTCAATTGAAGCAGATTTGCTCAAAATGCAAATTACGCAATGATTTACATTCCGATTGACATATTTTAGGCGAACATTTGCACTCCATTGCCGCCTTCCCCCCGTTCTTGGTTACGCCCTTTGCGTGTTGTCGAAAAGAATCCTTGATTTAGTCATCCGACGACTGACTGGCAGGATGTAAATTGGCTGGGATTAGACAGTTGTTTGATTTTTCGGGGGCGAAAAAATCATTTCAATCGCTTATGAGTTCCAAGCTGAAGGAGTCCCTCTTTGAGTCAACAAAAAGAGATTTATTCTATGGTTTTGTTAATAAATATATATAATACAATTAAGTATTAACCAGGCAACCTTCCAATGAACAAACAATAATGCACACTTAGATTTGTATGAACCGCACGCTCTCAACGCCAAAATAGAAGTGAACGAGAATATCGAGAGAGCAAAAGAACGACGAGAAGATGAGAACGAGATGCACGATGGTCCCGTTACTTTTAGCGGTTTCTTCCATATAAATCGGAATGTGCGTCTACTTCTCGTACACATACATTCATACAACTATGAATATATGCGTGCACAATTATCTATGTGACTTTTGTACATTTGAACATGCAAATTCCAACACGCCGCCTCAAAAGTTACATTGATTAATCACTTCAATTCTTGACATGAGTTTGTGCTTTAGTTTTAATTTGTTTCTTCATTTCATTTTTGTTTTCAATTCTGGGGATACATTAGATCCAGCATTTGCTGCAAGAGTTGGGGAAACCCAGTAAAACCCAACTAGATCTATACAAAAATAGCAAAGGTAAAAGTTTAGACAAATGAAAGTAAACAGAAATATAAACTCGATTCAATTACTTAAGATTATGAGTAAATATGAAAATTTAAATTAATTACAAGGACTTCATGAGATCCACTTGAAAAATAAACAAGAATATGAATTCAATTCAATTTCTTAAGGCTTAGTAAATATGGAAATTGAAATTAATCACAAAAGTTTTCATGAGATCCATTTCATTTATGGCTTCTAAAGACGATGGATTTTCAGCAACAGTTTATACGGTTCGTTGTTGGTTTATTCAGACAGTCCCAGCTGGCTTCTCAGGGAAATAAACCGTGCAGTTGGTAATGGCTTCGTCAATATGTCGGCTAGTTGCAGATCTGTGGGAATATACTTTACACAAATTAGTTTCTTTTCAATTTGCTCTCTTGTAAAATGATATTTAATATCTATGTGCTTTGTTCTTTTATGGCAAGTAGGATTATTTGCAATACTTATACAACCTTGGTTGTCTTCAAAAATATCTATAGGACCACTTAATTCTAGATTAATCTCATTTATTAGTGATTTTAGCCAAAGAGCTTCTCTTACACCTTCAAACAAGGCCATATATTCTGCTACAGTAGATGAAGCAGCAACCGACTTTTGCTTCATAGTACTCCATGAAACCAAACAATTTTCAAACATTTTAAAAAGATACCCAGTGGTACTTCTTCTGTCAGTTTCATTTCCAGCCTAATCGGAATCTACATATCCCGTAAGAATATTATTAAAATTAGCTACTTTCTTGAATCTAAGCTTGATATTAACAGTTCCCTTCAGATATCTAAGAACTCTTTTCAGGCATTGCTATAGTTCCTTATTGTTGTTGTTTGTATATCTGCTTAGAATACTTATTGAAGTACTTAAGTCGGGCCGTGTACATAACATAATGTACATCACACAACCAATTAAATTTCTACACGGTGCATCACATAATTCTTCTGATTGCAGAGCTGTATAGTCTAACTTGCTTGGGAGGGGAGTACTCACTGAATTACAATCTTCCATATTAAATTTTCTCAATACATTTTTAATATATGCTGACTGACTATGCCAATAAAGTGTCTAATTTCACGTAAATCGGTCATTTGAAACTTGTCATGAAGGTAAGTTTTAAAATTGGACATTGTATCCGATTTGTTTGTAGCAATTACTACATCATCCACATATAACAATATATATATATTTCTCGAAATATCTCCCTTATCCAAAATATAAATACACCGATCAACTCCTAAGTTTTTAAATCCAACATCCTTCAACACACTTTCAAAAACTTCGAACCAACATCTAGCAGCTTGCTTAAGACCGTATATAGCTTTATTAAGTTTACATACTTTATTATCATAAGAGTGATTCAGGCCTTTTGGAACGCTCATGTAGATTTCATCCTTTAGAGTTCCGTTTAAAAATGCAGTTTTTACATCCATATGATGAACCATTAAATCGAATTGATTTGAAAGTGCCAACAAAAATCTAAAACTGGAAATTCGTGCAACTGGTGCAAATGTCTCATCGTAATCAGTCATATATTCTTGAGTAAAGCCCCGCGCTACAAGTCTTGCTTTGTACTTTACTAAGTTCCCAAATTCATCTTGTTTTATACTAAATACCCATCTACAATAATCTATGTTTTTATTTTCTGGCTTATGCACTAACGACCAAGTATTATTTTGAAAATGAGAATTAAGTTCATCTTGTATAGCTTTCTCCCAGAAAGATCTGTCCTCACGAAACTTAATTTCATCAAAGGTATTAGGAATATCATTTAAGCATATTTGAGTATTCATGAGACATCTTTCTAAAAATCGATATGATAATTTGGGTTTACTTTTAATTCTTTCACTGCGTCTGATTACTTCTTCATTTTTTTTTTCTTTTAATTTATCACCAGTTTCAACGACTGGATCGGCATTCTCTAGACATTGAAATTTTCATTGAGTTGTTTACTTAACTCAGAATCAATAGATTCATTATTTTCCACCAAAGGAAAAACCAACTCTTCATTTTCTCTACTTAAAGATTCATTATTTTGTTCAACAGTATTACTTTGAACCTCAGAATCTTCTCCATGTAAAACTCTTTATTTTAACATGTATATTACATCCACCACAACATCTCTTGCTGTCATAAATTTCCTCGATTCCTCATTCCACAATTTATAACCATTTGGTTCATATCCAACAAGTATAGCTTTAATTGACTTTTCGTTAAACTTTCTTTTTCGTACTTTATTTAAAGCATATACCGTCGAACCAAATATCTTAAGATATTTCAACGTTGGCTTTTTGTTATGCCACATCTCAAATGGTGTTTTATTTATCTTTTGCAATGCTCTACTTGGGGATCTGTTAATTAAATAGGTTGCTGTTAAAACAGCCTCACCCCAAAAATGCTTATTGAGTTTAGCACAACTGATCATAGATCGAGCCTTTTCGGTGATTGTTCGAATCATCCGTTCTGATACACCATTCAATTGTGGAGTATGAGGAACCGTTAAATGATAGCTGATGCCTTTTTCAACACAGAAATCACGCATTTCATTAGAAAGATATTCCCTTCCATTATCGATATATAAATTCACAATTTTTAAATTGAAGTGAGCCTCGCTCTTCGCTACAAAGTCTTTGAAATTGAAGTGAGCCTCGCTCTTCGCTACAAAGTCTTTGAAAACGAAAAACACATCCGACTTATATGTTATTAAATAGGTCACACAGTAATGTGTATACTGATCAATAAAAACTACATAGTAGTTCTTATTATCAATGGTAGAGGGTGTTATTGGACCACAGACATCGGAATGGACAACAAACAATGGTCGTGTAATGTTTTCTTTATTTTTAAATTTTTGAAACTTTAATCTAGATTGCTTGCCATTTATACAAGCCTCGCATAGTTCATGGTTTAAATCAATATTGTTTAAAATATTAGTATCTTCAAAAAGACTATTTCGTTTTATTTCTAAAAATTTTCCTACACTTATGTGGCCTAATCTTTCATGCCATAATCGATACTCAGCACTATTCGAAATTTTAGACGTAAATATTTTACTGTTTAATTGAAATTTTATAATAGGTACATTGTACTCACATATTCCATTAAAGGCCAATTTACCATTTTTAGATACTTTTACACCTCCAGGGTTAAATTCAATGGTCATGCCTGCATCCTGCATCTTCTTTACGGATAGTAGGTTGTGTGGAATATCCTTACAATACAAAACGTTTTGCAAGGTGATTTGGTTTCCGCAGCTGTTAAGATTGACCACTCCTTTGGCTGTAGCGTAGATAAACTCTCCGCGTTTGGCAATCTCGATGGCCACATTCGATTGCAAACGCTCATATTCGGAGAACAAAGCTGTGTCATTTATAAGGTGGTCCGATGCTCCTGAGTCTAGAATAAACTCAGCCTCGCTTGTCTTTGAATTGGAAGTTGCATTTCTCAACATGAAGGCAAAACTACGCTCTGGTTGGGTTGTTGCTGCTGTTGCCATCTGAGCCTGCCCATCTTTTCTTTTGTTTTCATTAAAGTTCTGATTCGGCTGCCTTTTCAACAGAAAACAATCTTTCTTTAAATGACCTGGCTTACCGCAATGAAAACATTTTGGTTTCGGTTTGAAACTGGGCTTAAACTGATTCTTCTTGAACTTCTGCATTGGATTACTTTTAAATTTTGTATCTTTGAACTCCTTCTTACTTACTGCTTGCAATACTTTAACACTCGTATCCTTACTAATATTCCTAAGCTTAATCTCTTGGTCAAGAAGTCGTGTTTTTACAAAAGCTAATGTTAAGTTACTTTCAGATAGAGTCTCTATTGCGGTTATAACTCCATCATAACTAGGTGGAAGAGTTAGGAGTAAATGGGAAATTTTATCCATATCATCCAACTTGGCTCCTGACGCGATAAGTTCAGTAATGAGGTCATCGAAGAAATTAAAATGATTGAGGAGTGAAGTGTCACCTTTTAATTTCATGGCTAAAAGTTTCTTTCGCAGAGATAGTTGCGATGCCAAGCTTCTTCTCTCGTAAATTGCATCTAAATTTGCAAAAATCTGCTTAGCAGTGCTTTCACTGCTAGCGTAAGATAAGAAAGCATCACTTAAATATTCAATAATTAAACTTTTTGCATTTCGTTCTGCCTTTTTTATCTCATCGGTCACTTCTGCTTGAGTTTCATCTATAACCCTCAAAAGATCGTGCTCTTCTAATAGGGCTCTCACTCTAAACTTCCATATTGAATATTTTTCTCCGTCAAATGGTTTGATATTTCTTTTCCCTTTATCCATTGTATGGTTTTCTAGAAAAAAAAACAACTACCTGGCAACTCTCCTTAGCAACACCGAACAGCAACCTTCCACAGCAACCTTCCACAGCAATAATTCCGCAACAACAACTTTTAACAGCAACACTTAGCAACAGCGGCCAGCAACTTTCAACAGTGTTAACGTCGCTCAACACTGTCCAGCAACAAACGTCTTTCAGCAGCAGCACTGTTTGGCAACACTGTCCCGTCGCAACGTGCAGATTTGCGGCGAATTTGTCGAAGCGTTTGTGTGTGTTCTAGAAAGATGTCTCGGCGAATTCGAAAATGTGCGTTCTAGAAAGATCTCGGCGAATTGGTGAAATGTATGCCCTTCTTCCTGGAAATAGAAAAATGTTTTGCAGCGAATTTGTCGCAGCGTTATACATAAAACCAATTTAATGCTTTTTATTGTTCAGGAATCACTCCTTGTTGTTCATAAACCACTTCGCATGTATGTACATATATGTACGTATGTAGATATGCACATTCGTATGCACACACACTTCACTTTTATGCACTTTCACTTTGTAACGATTAAAGCACTATTATTTATTCACTGCAATTGTGTCTGGGCCCATAACCTATGGTTTTGTTAATAAATATATATAATACAATTAAGTATTAACCAGGCAACCTTCCAATGAACAAACAATAATGCACACTTAGATTTGTATGAACCGCACGCTCTCAACGCCAAAATAGAAGTGAACGAGAATATCGAGAGAGCAAAAGAACGACGAGAAGATGAGAACGAGATGCACGATGGTCCCGTTACTTTTAGCGGTTTCTTCCATATAAATCGGAATGTGCGTCTACTTCTCGTACACATACATTCATACAACTATGAATATATGCGTGCACAATTATCTATGTGACTTTTGTACATTTGAACATGCAAATTCCAACATATTCTGTAAGGATTTACAACATTAATCTCCAAGTCGGATTACAGTAAGAATTTTAAGCTTAAAAACATATGTTTTCCATTTAAAATTGTTAATTATTAGTGAGGATAAATTGTGTATTATTTTTGTGATTTAATCATTCTTTTTTATACAAAAATGACTCAAATTGAATGTCCTTTGTGTGCTATAGACTCCAGAGATTGTGCTAAAAATCACAGAACTCTTACAGATGCGACTAAAAAACTCTTATTTATTCTGAACTATCCTACCCGTGTCATTACTCACTCCCACAACTGACGGACAGACAGCACACATCCTGGGCCAGGTCTTCTGGTCATCATTACTCTGGCTTTGCCATTGCGCAGCGGCGGGCATCATAAAACTGCTGAAAGGACATAAACGCCTTATTATATTATGCCTTTGAATGCCCATGACTTGCAGGCGCCGCCATGAATGGAGAGGCCAATGGAGGATGGAGGATGCACGATGCACGGGGCATTGTGCTGTTGGCGGCCACACGACATGGAGAGGACACAATGGATGAACATCAATGCCAGAGCCGCGACATTGAATGGCCAGTGGCAGGAGCAAGAGCAGGCGGTGAAGCTGGAGCTGACGCTGGATCTGGAACGGGACAGCCTCGCTCGCGACCATCAATGCAACTTTGAGTCAACGTCAACAGCGGCAAAGAAGCTATTCAGCTCAACTTGCATTCTCTGGCCTTTTGCTGTCCTCCATAAATTTGAAAAAATAACAATATGAGGATAAGATGTCCTCCAGATGTGTGCGACCAAAAGTCAGAGGAGAGCTCCGGCTAAGGACAGCTCAAGATGCCGGGGCAAAAAAGTTTTTAATGATGCCGCAAAGTCGTTGAACCAAGTTCGATGCACATTCACAGGATTTGACCCGCCTTTGGCATCCTTCGAGGACGAGGACGGCTTGCTGCATTGATATACTTGCGGCTCAGGCGAATGTATGCCACAGCTGTGGCGAATCCAAATTTTTGGGCCAAGTGAAAGTTCATTTTGGGCTGCAAACTTTTCCTCCGCAAGATGTTCGCATTTTTCAACTGCAAAAGTTAAATTTGTCGCATACTTTGACCTTTTGCGCAAAGAAAATCTTAATAAATTAACATGTCTGGGTTTAAATTCGAATATTAAATTCTTAGACAGTATATCCACATGATTAACTACTTTCACATTTTTAAAAGCCCCAAGCAGAACCACATTGATTTTTGGGAGTCACAAGAATTATTGAATTTGGTTTATTAATATTAAAAATAGTTTATAATTATTTTCTGTGTGGACGTAGAGCTATTTAGCCGTAGAAGGAGCCGGCGGAAGCGGACGAGGATGCGCTGGCACTGGACCCACCGTAATTGCCAAAACCGCCGCGGTTGAAGCCGCCGTAGCCAGGATATCCACCGCCGTATCCACCGTAGCCGCCGGGATAACCACCGCCATAGCCGCCGGGAAAACCGCCATACCCGCCGTAATACTGAGGAGCGGGCACCGCCTGCAGGGCGCTAAGGAGTCCGAAAATCACAACGACGAACACGACGACGGCAGCTCGCATCTTGAATGGTTTGACTTGTGTTTACTCTAGATCTGAGAGTTTGAAACTGTGGATCACTTTCGCACCGGCGGCCTGTTTTATAATCAGATTTCTGTGCGTGGTTCAACAACCTGCTCGTCTGGTTCTGGAGGCGGTGTCAGGTGCTGCGGCTGCTGGAGCGACAGTTCCATTCTCTCCCATTAATCGATGCCATCGAAAATGACACAATTCACGCCAAAAAAATAAACAATATCGCTGACCATCCCCTCGGGGAGACCAGTTCTTCGGAGTTTGGGGTTAACCTTTTCGCCAACTCACGCGTTTATTGTGGGATTTTGGGAATCACTCGCGCCGCCGCTCGCATATTAGCATAAAATAAAATAAAATAAAACAAAATACAAACACAAACACAGAAATGTGTGTTGTATAATTATAGGTATGAAATTTCGCCGGGCTTTGTTTTTCGGTGGTTATCACACATTCGCTTAGTCACACGCACACTTTGTATCTGATATTTATTATACGTTATGCTAATCAAGCCTGTCATTAATGGGTTTTCTATTCAATTCGCGGCTCTGCCAAATTGATTGTCTGTTCAGAAAATAGCATCAAATGTTTTTCACCTGATTGCTGTTTTTGCTTCTATTATTTTCCATTATGCCGAAGGGATGGGATACACATGTAAATGAGCAGCTTGTTCTTTTGCGTTTTATTTTAAATAATTGCGTTCTGGCTTCCCTACATTTGGGACTGCCCCTCGTCAGTACTTGAATATTTTATACTTAAAATTATTAATTGTAACACAGAATCTGAGTGAGGTGCATCACAAGTTCTGTCAGAATTTGACAGAGTCAATAACCTGACCTTGGATTATACGAAACAAAAAGGTCCGTCATCGCCCATTCTAAGCTAGGAAACTTTTGTAAACAAACCCAACAGTCTCCATCTCTATTTCCATTCCGGTTCTGAAGACCTGTCGTCCGGCAAACAGGTCACCTGTGATTCACATATTCATAAAATAGGCTAAGGCACGACAGCAGAAACACGATTTATTAAATTATATTCCAAAATTTCAATCCGAAGCAGTGAGAAATGGTAAAACTGACTGAGTTCGAGACCCATTGCCATGCCTTCTTCGCGAGCCCCCTGAAATGGATCTGTTCGGCCCTAGTTCCCGAGAGGATAAGGAACGAGTATATGGTCACCAGCGACCCGTACAGCATCTTTCAGCTGGAGGGTGAGAATTCCTCGTATCTAGTGGTCTTTCGTTCCCTGGAAATGCCCAATTGCCAAACCATCCGGCTTACCGATCTGCACAATATCCTTTGCGTGGACGAGAACAATGAATCGAGCAACTTATTCTTCGGCTTCAGCCATCGCCTGTGCTACAATCACTCGCTGAAGCTGACCGGGGATCTCAAGGAGAATTGCGGCGCCAAGGACTACGACGAGGATATGCAATCCGGTTACTACTACGTCAATGACGAGACCAAAATGGAGCCGGTGTTTAGGGCCTGTGGATGTGGTCTTCTGGGATCACCAACTATGGTGCTGTGTCTCCTGCTATTCCTCGTACTCGTGCTCTGTCTGCGCTGGCGGGCGACATCTCGTCTGTGAGTTTCCGAGTATCTGAAAAATTCCCTCTTTTTGGAAAATTATTCGTGGAAGAAAAAATTTCAGTTTAAGGATGTAGCAGCTCACTTTCAGCAAATAACTCCCTTCCTCCTTTGGACTTTAATATAAAAAATGCCTTTCTTCTATCACTGAACTTTCTAGAGATCTAAAAACAATAAGTCCGTGTTTCTTTTGCTTTTAAATCTCTGGAGTGTTCAGTAATAGAAGTTGAATAAAAAATTAGTTGTTCATATTTGTATGAGAGTTGACTGTTGTTTCTAATGACACTAATGTTTAACATAAATATGATCAGGTATCTGTGGTGGGAATAAACCAAAAGGGTACTTGTTTAATGCCAATTTAATTGTGAAACTAAAATGTATTTATAATGTCTCTTTCATGATCTTCATAAAAGATCCCATCATCTTCCTTCTCCATTTCATAGGCGCCCCTCTTTTTTTATGATCCATGTGATGTATCCATCAGAATGTGACATATTTTGACAGCGCTCAAACCCAAGAACGCTGACAGTACACAAATCTTTTCCTGTGTCGGCATGGAACTTAAGATGCTGTCACCGGGATCTCCTTGTTTTTCCTCGGCGATCGCATCGCATTTCCCTTTCATCTGACAATGTTGCCCTTGTCATCTACTTTATGCCACATATTCACGTATGATATGGGGAGGACTTGAGCATCGGACGCATCTGCATGGAGCCCTCGTTCATTAGGTCTCTTATGAATAATTGCTTTTTAACAGAGCCAGAAATTATCACCTAATTATAGAGAGCTTGACGCCGGGGGATCCCAACTGTCGCTCTATTTTTTATATTCTAATTAATTAAAAAAATCGAATGTTGAAATTAAAAATTTAAATAAGTTTGTTGCCCAGTTTAAATAGGATAATATTTTTTGGATTAATTTATAAGGCGGATATTGGTGCATTAAAATATATTTAATTATGGGAACAATATGCTGAAGATTAAGATTATTTTAGGAACATACTTTTGCTTTATGGGTACCAGATATAATTAATATAACTAAGACACTTTTTATAAAAGAAAGTGTTTGCCTAAGAACAATCTTCTCTAATTCTGTATTTTCCCTTTTATAAGCATCAAATGCAGTCTTTAATTGCTTCTAGCATCCATACATTTTAAAACAAAAGAGCGAAAGTGTGTCATTGATTAATAATAACTGTCCAATTCAAACTATTCTTCTTTAGGTGAAACATCCGTGGGGAAATGGGGACATACACACTCGCATAGCTCACGATTTTGCTCGCATAAGGACCTCGTTTGCTCTGGCATTTCCGTTTGCCATTTGATTTGACAGGACGCGACGCGTGTGTGAGTGTGTGTGTGTCTCGTCTCCTGTTGTTTGGCCCATAAATTTGTATTTCGCTTTCGAGGACTCCTGCAACATGTTCGCCTGTCAGCAAAAATGTCGTCCCTCGCCCCGGCAAACAATTTGCCGCATCGCAGCAGGAGGAGCAGCAGGAGCAGGAAAAGGGACAAAACGCATTTCTCCAACGCTTCTGTGTTGTGCTTTTCAAACATTATTGCAATTTCGTAAATATTGTAAAAATGTTTTACGCTCGGAGCGCCAACGCTTTATGCAAATTAGCTGCACAAACCGTTCCACATTCCGAACGTTAATTTGCATTTCGCATTCCCATTCGAAGTCGCCTTGACTCCCAGCTTGTTTGGCTCTGTCATGTGTTGGCCTGCGGATAAAAGGGAATTTTTATTTGCATTTAAATATATTACATACTTGTTAACCTTTTCTCAAGTGGTGGGATCTACTATCTGGGGGCTGGAGCCGGAGGAGGAATGCTCCTTTTGCAGGCATCTTCTATTCTCCCTTGAGTTTTGGGAATGCGTTTGAGAGTGCACTGCACATTCTAACATACAGAGTGCTGTGTTGGCCATTGTGCTTGTAACGGGAGAGCAATCTGTGCTTTTAATTGCCTTGGAAAACCGAGATTTCCACAATCTTAATCTACTTTGATTGCGGCTTCGCTTTTGCCAACGCTTCTGTGGCTAGGCAAAAGTTTTCCCTCACTGTTTGTGCATGTCCCCGTCTTCGGCTTCGTCTCCGCTCGCTCGTTTGTTTATTTGTTTTGACTTTAATTAAGTTTTATTATACAAATTAACACATGCGGGTGAAGAAACATACGCATACATACTCCTCGGAGACGGAAGGAACCCTTGAGCTGTCTCTGTGCCTGTGTGTGTGCGCGCGGTGATATGAATTTTTAATTAAATCATATTACTAAGTAAATAATTAAATAAGCCATGTCAATTTCATACGCCACTGACAGTTTAATAAATGGAAAACTTTTGCATATTGAGAAGGAGGAAGAGCTAATTGCTTGTAGCTCACAAGATGATGAATTCAATCAACAATTTTCTCTGAGAAAGGCTGGCAGGAGTTAAAGCATTGTAAATGGGTTTATATTGGTTTACATTTCCCTGGATTTTTCTCTCTGACAAGTATAACATTTCATCAGTTTTGGAGCTGAACTTGCTGCGCTTTTAATAATAATAAAACTGGTTTAAAAACATAAACAGAAAAAGGAATCTCAATAGAAATGAAATAATACATGAAACTATACAAATATGTCTTTTAATTTATAGCACAGAGATTTGGGTACCGGCTATCTCATAGTCAGGCATAGGCTTTCTCACTTGCTAATAAATATTTAACTAGAGAATGTTTAAAGCATTAATTAGCATAAGATATTCCTCAATATTTATTATATCCATTATATATTTAACCCCACACCATTAATATAATTAATTAATCCCCAATCAAGCATAAATCCCCGAGATATGTTCTCTTAGAAACTGTTATTTATTCGACTGGCACACACTCGCTGCAGTGCGGCGTCTCGTCGCGTTAAGAATCGTATAAATATAAATATTAGTCAGGTAGAGAGGCGAGTGAATATATTAGTCTTAATACATTTTTAAGCATTAATGCAATTTGGCTAATTGAAATACATATATGCATGAAGTAACCTCGTGGGGCCCATTAAAAGGATGATGGCCATCAGAGCGGCGGATAGGCGTTCTTCGCATAGTTGGCCGCCACACAGTAGTTGGTGGCCGCTCCGAAGAACGCAGAGCAGACCCCGTTGCCGGTCGAAGGATTTGTCCCGAATCCCCCATAGCAGTTCGTGTAGTTCTGGCACGAGCGCAGCTCCAGGGGCCCGAAATTCAGGGCATATGCCCCGTGCGGAGGAGGCGGTGGCGGCGCCGGCGGATGATGGGGCAGATTCGCATATTTGTGCATATTATTGCTAATGGGCGCCGGCACCAGCTGAGGAGCTGTGTCCAGCAGGGGCCGGGAACCCACGCTCCTCTCGTTCCGTCGGAATTTGGCACGCCTGTTCTGGAACCAGACCTGGAAGCGGGCGTAGAAGTAATTGATAAAGGAATTAGCTTTCCCAGCATACCATAGTTGGGTTCAACTATGCAAATTGCTCCTAATTCCGAGCAGGATACTATCTATACTTGTGATTTATGCGGTTTACTAAAGGTATTATTCTTCAATTTGGCAGTTATAAGGTGGCTCTTTACAGAACATAATCGTATATGATTCAAGTGAGAGGCTAGAATATTTATTTACACACTTTATTTATGGCTTTATTTTTCATATCTAGTAAACAATGAATTCATTATTAATAGAGACGAAAAAACCCATCGTTGAATAGCTGAAACAATGGATTTTAAGGCTTAAACATGTTTCCTTTTGTTGACTTTCCCAAAATGCAAATCTATTATTTAGCATGTAACATGTCAGATATTGTCAGCAATGAAAAAGTTGTATTTTGTGCATTCAAATGTTGAATTAAACTTTGAATAAAAAAGCCAAGTGACCTAATTTTGCCAACTGACAAACTATCTGTTACTTGCTTAACAAATTCCTGTGCCAAAATATGCTTTAAGTATGCTCTTAAACAAGAATCGATTGACAAGACTCACCTGAACTCTCGCCTCGCTCAGATGCACTTTGGTGGCCAGCTCCTCGCGGACGAAGGCATCCGGATAGTGCGTCCGTTCGAACACCTTCTCCAGCGCCGTCAACTGGGCGGAGCTGAAGGTGGTGCGATTGCGTCGCGGTTTCCTTGAGTGGCCCACTGAGATAGCTCCGCCTCCGCCGCCGCCGCTGCCACTTCCTCCTGCGCCAACGGGGCCTGCAATCAGGGAGCCATTAAATAAGGAATTTTCACTTTTAGTTTCGAAGTAACGAATGCAAAATCTCTTTGACAGTGGCCAGTGGCTGGAAGAAGAGGGGGAGCGCTCGTAAATAATCGATAAGTGCCAACGGATATCAATTAATTTGGCAGCCCAGCAACTCTTGGAAATTTCGTTACTTTTATGGGTCGTCGTCGTCGTCTTTGGGAACCCATAAAATTTTGCATTCCGTTTGAAGATATCCTGCCTTAGGTTCGGGGGCGGTGGCGGGTCATAAACAAATGGCATGAACCATAAAATATCTTTTGACGACATCGGCGGACAGCTGTCTACTAATTTCGGCGCCCCAACAACAAACATGAGGGCTAACACACATTTACGATCTATTAATTAAAGTGAAATTGTGACATTAAGCGGCCATAAGCGCGAGCTCTTTTCTTTCTTTCTCTCTCGGCTACCGTTAATTGATTTTCCATAGAATTTACTTTTGGAAATCGTTTTACCAAAAATACTTAAGACATTTCCCATTGAAGCATTATTTTCTGAATGTTAATTGGGAAAGTCATCAGCATAAGATGCAGGGATTCAGTTGAAATTAAAGAAAATATAGGTGAATTTACCCTGGGTAATCATTAATTGAAAAAAGAGCTATTCTTCAGTGTTTCTTTAATTATAATTAATTTATTGTAAATCTTACGAATGTTTAGGAACAATATTGCATTGTTTATTATATTTTCTTAGACATTTTCCCTATTTTCTTTAGCAGAATTAAGTTAGAAATCCTTAGAACTATCTCCAAAAAACACAAATTTCGAAAATTGTATTTTCTGAAGACCTCTTCTCACTGACTTTTCCTCCATTTGGCTTCTCTTTATTTGGTTTCCCTTGATATATCGATAAATACCATCTTCTGATTTCTCCCGTTCTCAGCTCGTTGGGAATTTCTTGGTTCAGCTTCAGGGTGGCCAGCGCCGTGACTAGCCCTATCAACATCAGATATCCTCCAACCCACGCCATTTGTCTCAATTTGTCAGCCGAGCTGTCCACGAAGTTGGGAACTGCATCGTCGTAGATCAGCTCGAAGCACTGCGCAATCTACACATACGGAAAAAATGGGAAACAAGAGCAACTGCAGCGCCGACGGCGACGGCAATCGATGTCCCCGGGGATTCGCGGAGGCCGTTTAGGGAGTGAGTGAAGGGAAGATCTTTAATTTGAATTGCCGAACGAGCGATAAAAAACAGTTGCAGCTTAATAAAAAACCAACAAATCGAAAGGGAAACCTCAATCAGATTTGTGTAGCGGCAGCCGTAAGGGGTGAAGGTTTTTTTGGGGTGGGGTTACACAGGGAACAATTTCTATTCAATGTCACGTGTCCTTAAAATTTCAAAATTTATATATTTTTATTTAAGTCAAAATAATAGTAAAATTTTATGCATTTTATGCGAGTTTCGAAAAGAAACAAAGTCAAAAGTAGAGAGAGAGTCACTACAGCATAGCTTGCTTTATGGTAGAATTTCCAACTGCATACTGGTGGTAACCACTCTCTAAAACAGCTCATGAAAAATTAAGAGAATAGATTTTTCAGTAAATAGAAAACATCTTTTAAATTGATCGCTCTAGATTTTCCTCCAGTGTCGCGATGCAACTGGCACATGTTGCAATCCGATGGAGCGAACGAAAATAAACAGGGGCAGGGACCGGAGGAGGAGGGCCGCAGTGCGTGTGCTGCGTCTGGGACTGGTTACAGCGGGACTGGCGTTTTATATGCTCCACTTGGAAATTATAGTCGCGGTAGCAGCCACTCGCTAGCTACCTCGGATGCTTCAAAGGCATGCGGCCACTGAGGGAATATCATGTCAGCTTTGATTACGTTTTGTCATGTTGACAATGTTGAAGTGTTGTCGGCTCGGAAATGTTTCCTCTGCCACGGCGCACCAAAAAATACGAATAAAAAATCTCGCGGCACGGAGCGAGAAAGGAATCGTAAGAGTTCCACGGATTTTTCCGTTTTTTCGGCTAGGATCTGGCTGCGAATTATGCTGAGGCTGACAACCAGTAGCAATATGTTGACAGTTGCCTCTATCTCTTTCTTCTGTTGCGTTAAAATTGAGGGAGAAGAGGGGCCTGTGGGGGGTTAAGCCGCAACCGCAACAGGAAAAATGCACGGAGATGACATTGCACCGGCAACGAGCGAATGTCGCCCACATCTGGCACCTAATTGTCATCCATGAGTTGCCGCCCCAATCGCCGCTATATATATTTACCACTTATTTATGCATGTGTAATGATATAGATATAAACGCATGATTATGCAGTTGTGCGAATAATGTCATAAATTCTATCGGCTCTCGCCCTCGTCTCATCTTGGATTTATCATTTATGAATTAGGCCACAGGCGCGGCGCTCTCGCTTAAACCTCACAGAGTCTTTCAATTGGGAATATTGCATAAGCACCTGGCTACCTGAACTCCTTTGGCATTCGGCATTCCGTTGCACACACTTGAGAAGGATGTCTGAGGGAATAATCCCAATTGAAAGGCTTTTAAAGTTGAACTGAGTCAAGTGTCTCTCTGATTAAAGCAACTTAATGAAGGGATATTCGAGAAGAGATTGGCTTAGGCCCTTGTTAATTTTATTTACATTTATTACTGAGCCTTAAGATTTAAAAATTAAATCCAATTAAATCGCAAACACTTTGTTTATCAACCTACAGCTGTCTGAAATTAATCTCTTGAGCACTTAAGTGGATAAACACATTTATTTTGCATCAATTTCATTCTTACTTAAATTATTTAATCCGCATTTCACTCTATATTTTCAGCTACTCACCATAATTGTTATTGAGTTCCATGGCCAGCTTCCCCTTGGCATAGCCATCGTGCTTCATATCGATGAGATTGTCCACGGAGAACCTGTGCATTTTGTCCAGATCTCGGGCACTGGGACCCTCCCGATCGTGCAGTTTGTCCTCCGCCTCGAGATTGTGTGCCGGATACGTCTCGCCGGAAACCGTAAGGGCGTGCGATCCCGTCGGGCCGTAGTAGAAGTTGCCGGGATTGCCGACGGGCAGCGAGTGCAATTGCTGCTGGTAATTCAACATGGCGAGGCAAGCGAAACGAATTCGAGGTAAGTCCTTTTACCCTTTGGGCCTTTAATTAATTTCCAGAAACACTTTTTGTAAATTTCGAACCGAATTCCTTTGATTTCCCAGATTGATTGAATTAATTTGTGATCTGCTCGAGTGCCACGATTGGGGGCATCCTGTTGTGCGAACTTGGTAATTGGATTAGCACACAACACATAAACGAGTTAATTACGATAATTGTCGCGGCGATACTAAACCGTGCCAAAGTCGTGTGCCCACTGAAATTAGCCTCAAAATCGAAAGAGTGCTGCCGCTGCGCGAGAGATCTAAAATCGAAAAAGAACGGAGAACACATGGCTGCTGGTTCCCCGAGATCTCGGCGCCTAATTATAGCCCGACGATCGTTCATTGGCTGGCGAGATCCTCCTCCCTGAGAACGCTGCTCGGTGGCCGACATCTTGGGGGCGTTGCCAGCCGTGGCGCTGGAAAGTGCTTGAAATACGAGGTGAAAAGTAGCAACAAGTTTCGGGCATTTAAGTAGCAATAAATATACCAATTAGCCAGAGGGTTTGCTCTCCGTTTTACGTCGTCCTTGCTGCCTGTCAACACAGGCCATGTGTCTCCGTGTTCGTCCTGTTTCGGGGCTCCGCAGGATGTGCTCTAGTTTCTGGAGCAACATCGGGGCATAAATCTTGGCACGCACACCACACAGTGTTTGTCATCCTCCTCAGCTAATTTCCATAACCACAACATGTTGTTAATTTTCCACCGGCCAAAGTGGAGCGATGGAAATCGGAAGGCTGGGCGGAACTGGTTAGTTAAGTGCATGTCTGTGGATCTTTGTGCCATTGTGCTGCAGCGGCAGCTGTGTTTGCCTTTACCTTCGGAGGTGTTTCTACACGGTTTCTTGTGTTCCTCAATCAATATGTTCCTTGTATATGGAAGGATGCAGATACAAGTTTAACAGGGATCAAATTCCGTGGCATGAATAATTTGTACAGTGTATAATATGGGAAATAATCCGTCCATATTTAATTTATTTTTTACTTGTTTAACCTTCTTAGAAATTCCAAGAAAATCTTTATCGATTCAGCTTAAAATATATTTGTTAGTTTGCTGTTCGGATGAGTGACTTTTGACCCCGACTCTTTGTGACCTCCGTTCATTTCCAGATTTGTTGGCCAAACTTTCTGACTTAAATCCTCCGTTTTCCCCGTGAATCTTATGTATACATATGAAAACCCACATCAAGGCTTTCTTTAGACTTAACTATCCCCCAAGTTTCCCCCGAGAGAGGACTTCCGCTCATTAGTTGTCCCCAGCAAAGCTCGCTATTAATATTCTAATATTCTCCAGAGCAGAGCAGAGCAGCTTGGCGGGAATGCTGGTTGGCTTACATATATTTTCCCTTCCAAATTGAGCTGTCACAAAAGTTTATCCAAACTACTTGACACTTCGCTGCCGGTTTTTGGCTACGCTTTTCCACCTGCAGGGGAAGAGCAGGAGCAGGAGCCAGAGCAGCCTCGTCCAGTTCGCTTCTAGTAAATTATCTCACGTTTTCGTGTGCGAAAAGTTCTTGAGGAATGTTGCGGTGTGTATTTTTAATAAAACTTCAAAGTTTCCTACTTGCCACGCTTTACTATGTCGTCCCGCAAACGTTTTTCTTCTTCTCTAGCTAAATTTTCCTTCCGTTTTCGGTCTTTTCCCTCTGTTTTATTTTTTTTTCTTTATTTTTTCCGCCGAGCTCTTGGCATTCTTTGTCACGAAACATTTCTCGCGTGCTGCTGCTGCTGCTGCCTCTGCTGGTGATGTTGCCAGTGTTTTGTGGGTGTTATCCATGTAATATGGTTACCCAGACAAACTTTAGCCGGCGAGAAATTCTTCTGGCAAGTCAGAATTCGAGGAGACAGTTTTAATGCTGTCAGATAGCGGCAAAGTAAGTAAACTTGTCGGGCCCCGCCGGCGAGAGGGGTGGCCAAAATCGAATATTATGTGGGAATCTAACGGGATAAATATGCGCAAGTGTAATGCCGATTATTATGTGAGACAGGTTTTCATAATGCTTTCAGGTTGGCATTTTTATCTAGCAGCTGGGACTAGAGTATTTGACAAGATATTTACCAGAAATGTACAGCCAATATCTAATAAAATTCTAGGAAAGTAAAAAAAAATATGAATATTGCCGAACATGTCGGAGTTTAGAACCGGGGCCTCGACGCGAGAGTCTCCTGCTCTGCCCTCTGAGCTATGCACACAGCCTGCATAAACAGCGGGAACGCCATAATTGTTTAAGAAATTAATCTCAATCTTTCACTAATTATTGTTTGGATATATCTCTGCGGTTATATCAAACTGGACAAAACAGAAAGCCCGATCTCGGTCGCTCTCTTGCCCATTACTCGCCCTCTCTCTCTCTCTTAATGTCACATTAGACTTCTCTCTTAGACTTCCGCTCTCTGGCGCTTCTCCCAGCCTGCGTCGTTGTGATTCGCAAGTCCTAGTTCCGCAAGATGAGCTTTTATATAGCGCCCTCCCAGCTAAGTCTGCCGGCGGTCGAGATCCTCACAGTTCTCAAGGGTTGGCCACTTTTCCCGACTAATTGTGGTAGCATTGCGCTGCGCACCTCATAAACACGAAAATAAGATAACAAAAATGAATAAGTTATATAGTGCCAAAGCAAGGAGCATCCAAAAGTTGTAAACTGTATCATGGAATCAGCATATAAATAAAATAAGATCTAAAATAAATCTGTATAATGATTATAAAAACCAGAAAAAATCGTAAAAAAAAAAAACAAAAAACATAAAGAGGGATGTCGTACATACTTACAACCTGTGAGGAACGCTGGAGTTGTTCCAGTGATCGCCTTTTTTAAATTTAAATTATTTTATTTAAAAAAGTTTATCTTTACAGTAAGAATTTATCACAAACCCCATCGGTTTGTATCTTACGAATTTTATAATATAGAAAACCCCAAAAATATGCTATTAGAAATCATGCGTTAACCATTTAGTTTAATGATATTGCAGTAGATATTAAAACATTATTAGACTTTGAACTAATAAAAAACTGCACGCTAATTTGAGATATTAATATTAAAAAACTTAACAAAATTTGTATTTCTAGTTTGAACCTATTATTTTTGCGGCATGCCAGAGCTAGCTTCCCTTGTATTCAACTAAAAACAAACAATCCCTCTGATTTCAGAAGCTCTCCCCATTTAAAGGAAATTATCAATCCAAAAACCCGGAACCTGAGATGTGCAATCATCATCAATCTTTGGCAGTCGCTAAACCAGTTTGACAGTTTTTCTAGTTTCCCGACTTTCCCGCACACACTTTTAACAATTTCAATTTCCTTTGAGCGACTCAAAGGCGGGGATTTGGCCCGAGCTCCCCTTTGAAGTTCATGTTGTTTGTCAAGAAAATGAATTTCACTTGACGGCGATTATGTGGCAAGCATTTAAACTGTTTTCGTTCAATTTGTTGTTATTGTTGCTTGCGCGAAACTTTTGTAAAACATTTCCGATGTTTCAGAATATTACCGAACCGAGGCGGAACCGCAGCAGCAGCGGAGGCAGAGGAACGGAACTTGCACCGAGGAAGCAGCAGCCCCTCGTCGACGGTGTCTAAGCCCCAAAATGCCAAACACGAATGGCACACGCCGCTCCCCACTGACAGCGCCAAAGGCATGGAGGAGGGTGCAAAAGTTTTGCCTAAATCACTTAACAGAAAACAAGTGTTGGCATGTGCCCTGCGCCCCGCCGGACTTCCTGCCTGCCGCCTGCCTGCCCCTTTTTGGATGAGTATTCCGCTCTTCTCATCCGCCAAGCAGAAATATCGCAAAAGTTGCAATGGAAACTTTGGGCAATACCCATTGGAGTGCCAAAATGGAGGAGGATTTGCTAGACTAGCATTAATGAATCAAGATAATAAAGGATCTATGGGGTAAGTGGCATTTAAAAGAAATATTTAAATCGAAAATTTGGGAATTGAAACAAAAAGTGATCCCTTTAAACTTGTTTTAAAATTTTAAATTGTTTTTTTATTTAAGGAAACGGCAAATTTAATTCCATTTGTAATATTTTTTAGGGTTTAAAACATAGATAATACAAGAAACTATTCAAACTAATTAGTAGATATCAAATATTCTAACCCTGTCTCTGTAACTGCCAGCCTGACTGTTGTTTTGTTGGGTTATTCACGATGTGTAGGAATCAGGCAGCACAACAAAGTTGACGGCAAATGAAATATAATAACAAGAAGTAGTAACCGGAAGCATCAGGCTCGGCAACTTTGCTGCCTTCATCTGCTCTAGTCCGCTTTTCGGGGCAGTGCGTAAACAGAAAATCAATTACATGGCTGCACATATACTCGTAGAGAGAGGAAGGTTGACAGGCGCCCTCTGGCGGCCTGCAGCTGTCAATGGGGCAGGTCGAAAAAGCCAATTGAAGGCTGTGAAAATGGTTAAGACTAGAGGGACACCTTAACAATGGTTATAAATAATACTAGAAATATTATACTAAATATACGGGTTATTAATTATCTTAGGTTTAATCCTGAAACTTGTATAGGTTATATTTATCCCTAGGAAGTACATATCTAATCAGGGATGCTACACAAATTGTTAGGGCTCTGAAATTCACTTGAAATATGTCCGAAACTATTATAGATAATGTTGCATTTTGTAAATTGTATAATGTTTATTTTATAAATATACACTCAGAGCGGTATTTAAAACATTTTATTGCATACTTTTAGACACATTGTTAAACGATTTCAAACCACTAGCGATATTTATATTACAAGATAATAAATAAATTAAGGAGTAAGGGAGTAAGGAGTAAGGAGTAAACTCCAGAGCTCTCAACTTGGTCTTAGATTTAATAATAGATTCCTAGCTTCTGGCACTAAGATATAAATCAATTATATAGCTGGGCAATATGCAAATTATAACGTGTCACAAAACTCTTGCCAAGTTGGTCACAACCTCAGTGCACTCGGCTCTGTTAACGGGGTATGCCTGGTGTATGGGAAAAAGTAAAAGGGGGATTTACATTAATTACGGCACGCAAAAGCTTCTTGACTTTTATTGTGACATAGGCCTGGCAACTTACCCAGCCCTCGCCGCTGTCCCGTTCACATATATAAAACGCATGAATATTTCATAGTCCCCAGTAACCGGCAGTTTTAAAAGCCATGTTAAGAGACTGGCCTTGCCTCGCCTTCGCCTTTTTGGCCAAACGTCCATTTAGACGCATACAAACACACTCGGGGAGCGAGGTTGGGTCGGTTGTCGGACATCTCGACTGGCTGGCCGACACATCAATTTTTCAAAGCCTTGACCAAAGGCAAAAATGTTGAGGAATTTTCGATTTTTCCTTCTTGCTTGCCTCTTAAATGGTTTGCATAATTTATGCATTTTTTATGCGCCAAAACATTTGAATTTTGCTCGAGTTCGGCCTTTGAATATTTATCCAGCTGAGATTGAAAGGGATTAAGAGTGCGGACTGTATGGCCTGTCAATTGCTGAGCCCGTTCTATCCGCACTTTAATGCATTTTAATTAGTGTTTTCGGGGCTCTAACGCGATATGCGTGCCTGCGGTCTGTCTGAAGGCCCCGGGGTCCAGGTTTCAGGATCCCGGATCCAGGTTCCAGGTCGTATCTGTGTTTATTCATCTGTACGCAGTTGGTACGGGGGAATTGGAATTTATGATGCCACGTCGGCAGCAACATGCAGCAGCATCAAAAAATCCAACCGCAGAACACGAAAAATACCACAAAATGCGGTTTGGCCAATCCTGATGGGGTCATCCGAATTGCAGCCTCCTGCGCGGCGAATTTATGAAAATTATCCTTCCAACTGAAACGTGAAAATCGGTCTATGAATGGTTGAAAGAGGAGGCGCGTTTAAGGTCTTTAAGTTAAATCCGTTCTTGTTCAGGCACTCATTAAGGAAACATACATACTTCATCTTATTAAACCCTTTGCATTAATTAAACTTTTGTAATGTTTTCCGAGTCGCGTTCAGCAATTTGTTTGTGAGAAATGCCATTTTGTTGATTGAACACACTTCCAATTGACATTTTTTGCTGCGCTTGTATTCTTTACCCTTTTTTTGCTTGTGTCGTGCTGTTGCCGTATTTGTAGTCGTTGCCATTCAGTGAGCTGCAAAGTCAGCAGCATTTAAATTTCGCTCACGATTGTCTCCGGATGAGCAGTGCATTGGAGCAGTGGAGGCAGCCAAGAAAGAAATAACGCGAATTGAAAATCAACGGATACGGAACGGATGTACGGGTGTTCCGTACTCAGGCCGGGGCCCGGGATACGGACCATAACTCCTTCGCCGGCTGCTGCTCGTGCTGCTGCTGCAGCTGTCAGTTGGTAGGAAAAACTGTCACTGCAATCAGATGCAATTAGAGCTTCCGCGATGCCTTATCACGTGAAATAACGGTGGAGAGGCTTCTGCCAGAGAAATGGAATGGAAATGGAAAACAGGGCGAAAGGGAAAGTGATTGAGCCACTGCTCATCTTCATCGAGGACGTTGTCTTTGGAAAACTCGTTAGCTGAGAGGGACCTCCTTTCTTGGCAATGACTTTTGTTTGAAATCGAAATTAATTGATTAATGGGGCCCCGGCACTCTCGTCTGCTTGGGATTTTAATTACATTAAATTTGTTTATAATATTTACTTTACTTTGTGAAGACCAAATTAATGTAAAATGTTATTATCCCTGCATAAGAATGAGTCCATATCCATACCAAATGCCATCAATCGACCGGCACTGCGGCGGTCCAGGCCAAAAAATTAATGAGTGGGCGTCGTCCGTCGCCTTGAATTCTTTAAGTTTCGACGCAACGCCAGGGTTGGACATAAATCAAGGGGAAACTTTTGCAGCGGCAATCCCGGGGAATATATCATGCCAAGATTCTCTCTACTCCTGGCCCGAAATCCGCACGGCGACGGATTAGGCCAGGTCGGGATGAAATACGGTCCTGAGGCGTGAGCAGATTTTCGCCACAAGCTTTATGGGCGCGTAGGGCACACACATATAAAAAGGTGTTGTTCCTCGCCTTTTATGTCCCTCTCTGAGCACACACCTCGGCGCCAGGTGTGTGCTTGTGTGTACATTAAAAGCCATAAAAAATTCATAAAATGCATTTCTCACACGATGCCAGAAACCAAACACACAAAATACTGCGAAACATACGGCCCAACATGCAAAGTACACCGAAGAACATAAATTGCCAAGTACGTTAAGGGTATTTAGGAGGGACTTACGGAATACCTCTCCTATGACGTATTACGATCTAACCTGAAACCCTAATTAAAACACTAGACTCATATTTTTGGGAATCCATTTCGGACTCATCTCGGGCTTTTTATTGGGTTCGTCACTATCTTCTTGGAAGCTGCTCATCTTGGGATGTTTATTAGGTTCTTCATCTAGGACCCGAATCTTAGTTGGATTTCTTCTTGGAGGCTGCTCCTCCCTCACGCAACCCGTTGCGGAAGCGACGTCGTAGATTCTTCAGGTAGCGCATCCTTCCGGTGCCCTGGGCATGGCGCCTCTTGGCCTTAGCGGACCAGTTGAAGGAGCGAGTCTTGGCGTCGGGATAGCCGCAGTGGGAGCACTTCGACTTCTGGATGTGGAACGACGAGAAGCCGCAGCGGCGGCAGATGGTGTGCGTCTTGTTGTGGCGCTTGCCAAAGCTGGTAGTTCCCTTGGTCATCTTGGTTTTGGGAGTTTATCTTTATCAAATGTAAAAAAGAACTTGATCGAAGCAATGATGAAGCGGAAAGAAAAAATTTCTGAGATGGCAACTTAGAGATGGTCGAACCGCAAACTTTCGATAAGCTATCGATTAGTTAAGCCCTAAGTACACCATGCAATATTAGGACGTTAACCTAAAAGTGGCTTTAATTTAATTATGTATAAAAAAATACAAGAGCGGCTTGTCTTAAGCGATGATAAAGCAGAAATAAATATTTTTTGACGAATACAGCTTAGCGATTCTCGAGTTGAATAAACTTTCGTTATCGTTAAGCCCTAAGCACATGATGCCATATTAACATTATCCTAAGATCGTCTTACCCTGAGCGATGATAAAGCAGAACAAAATATTTAAGCTGACAGCTTAGAGATGATCCAGCCGTAAAACTTTCTATAAGCCATCGATTGGTTAAGCACACGATGCAATATTAGGACATTAACTTAAAAATTGGCTTTAATTTGATTATTTATAAATATTATAGAGCACTTTGTCCTGAGCGATGATAGAGCAGAAAGAAAGATCACAGCTAAGAGATTATCGATCCGAAAAACTTTTAATACCTCAGAGATTTATCATTAGATAAGCTCTAAGCACACGATGCGATATTAACACTAACCTAAAAATGGCTATAATTTATAAGTATAAGAGCATCTTGTTCTGAGCGATGATAAATCATAAATAAATATTTTTCAGATCACAGCTTAGATATTTTTAAGTCGAATAAACTGTCAATACCTTAGACATTTATCGATAAGTTAAGCCCTAAGCACACTATGCAATATTAACATTAACCTAAAAATGGCTATAGATTGAAGAAAAAAAAATTATAAAATTAAATCTACAATTTGAATTTGCTATAACAGCATATAATTTTAATTCTTCTCACTAAATACTGCTTAGCTTGTAAGTTAAATTTTTTTTTTCATTTTTATTAAGAATTTAAGTTGTGGGTAAAGTTGTTTCTGATAACCTGGAAACAACTTTACCCACTTTGATGTACGCTTTCCATTTACTTTTGTTAACTTAATCTCTGACAAACTGAAATGCCAACATCACGTAGACGACGACATTTGCCAATCGCTGCAAAATTGCGCGCAAATTATATCAATCACCGGGCGTAATGATTGAAAACTTATCAATTTCCCCACCCAAAGCCAAACGGGGCCGCCGCAATAGCAGAGAGACCTTGGCAGAATGTAAGAAAATCAAATATTTATGATATGTTTGAGCAACATTTCGCTGCTGCCTGCCTGCGGCACAAGTAAACTACAAATTTTGTTCCTTTTCGGCTGCATTTTTTCGTTTGCCTTGGCATTTGGATTTATGTGCGTGGCGTTTGAAAATTCAATTTCATTTTCATTTTTTCGTGCTGCCTGTGTGATATCCTATGAATTTTTGAGGCCTTCTTGCTCCCTGGCTCCTTAGCATATCCGGTAACTTATGGCACGGCGGGAATTGTGTTAGCTGTGGCCGGATACGGATTTCTGGGCGCCGAGCGAAAGTGTTTATCTTATTACCCTGCACTTGGATTTCTGTGGAAAGTCCAGGCTCTGGTTCTTGGATGTTAGTTTAACTCTGAACGGATTTTAGACATTTTTAGCTCTCTAAAGAGAGGAAGGAATGCAGATACACAAATTTAAAATTCACCACATTGGCGCCTCTGCTATGCAACTCTGCCCCTCAAAGCAACCCTGGGCGGTAAACGTCAACTGAGAATCGTGCGAAATATTTCTTTTCTGCGAGCTTTTCCCATTGAAACATCTCGAAAATCCCTCTGGAATATGGCTGAATACAGAACTTCGGCGGAAATCCGTGCCTGCAAGGCCATCATGAAGACGCTCTTCTCAAGTCCCCTCCAAAAACTGGCCTGGATTTTCTACGAGCCAGTGGATGCGGAGCTTCTGGCCCTCCACGATTACCATGACATTGTGAAGGAGCCCATGGACTTGTCCACGGTACGTCATCGTCTGAATACTAGTGTCTACCACTCTTGCGGGCAGTTTGCCAAGGACATGCGGCTGATCTTCTACAACACATATCTGTACACGAATCCCGGGCATCTGTGCTATGAAATGGCCAAAAAGCTGCAGCTGATCTTTGAGGACTTGTACCAAGAGGTTCATCAGGCGTACGGCCTAAGATCCGCAGTGAAGGCGCGAACCCCTTCGAGCTCATCGAGCTCATCGAGCCCATCGACCCAATCTTCAGCTTCGGACTCGGAGTCGACTATATCCGTGGTCGAGATAGAGGAGTCGTCTAGCTCGGGGGAGACCCCGTTAAGAGAGTTTGCGGGTCCGGCGCGTTGGACTTCGCCTGGCTCCGATAGTTCTCAGGAGTTTGGTACCTTCACCCACGAAGAGGACATTGATCTACACGCTAAGATCCAGCAACTGGACGGGGAGGCGCTGCTCCACGTCATCCATTTGGTCCAGCGCATGGAGGGCGCCTCTAATGGCGAAAATGAAGTGGAGTTCGACGTGCGTCTACTCAAGGTGCAGACAAAGCGCAGTATCCAGAAGTATCTGGCTAGCAAGGGGATCACGGGAAGAAGGATGACTCGCACCAAGCCCAAATACGACTGAGGTTCTCGCACGAGGGATTGGTAATAACGAGAATAAAGAGTGTTACACTAGTCATTCCACTTCAAGGGTATAAATGGTAGAAATAACTAATCTATTATTGCTTTACTATTGAAAACAAACATTTCTCACTTGAGTTGTGTAACTCTATAAGCTGCAATGATAGTTGTCTTATATATCTGAGACGACCTTCGCAATAAGTTAGTTTCAAGCAATATGGCAATTTGATTCATTCACCGTTGATAAACCCCATTGATGCTAAAAATCTTGCATTGTTAACCCCAACCATTCCGAGCCAAGTGCCAAGGATTGTGTGTCCCCGGGATAACGAGGAGGAGGAGCCGTGGTGGCTGTGAGCTAGTGCCAATGCATTATGCTAAAATGTCTCCGGCTCCATCTGTCTGGGAGTCATCGGGGAGCGTCCTCCGGATGCTCTCTGGCAATGCAATGTCGTGGTGCCTGTTGTTGGCTGTCGGCTGCGGGATTAAATTGCGACTTATGCTAAGCGAGCTGAGTGGGGGTGATGGCAAATTGAATGGAAGCTCGTTTATATTGCTCGAGTTGCGGCAAGTATTGATGCTGTCGCTGGATTTGTCACTGTCTGGATTCATTCGCTGGTAGCCAGGACCAAGTTTATAAATGCCTGGCAATTGGCGGTACAAAAGGAATCCCGGCATCCAGGCAATTTCCATTACCAACCGAAGGACATTCCTTTCTTTGGTCCTTTGCTCCTCCCCTGGCAGTGCATGATACGGCCATTATCGCTTTCCTACGGCCCAATTACACATGCCTTTGGCACTTGGTAGTTTATTGATGGTCCGAAGTTCCTCAGAAAAATGCCATCCCATGTCCCCTCAGTCTCATTATCGTTTTTTTTTTTTTTTTTTTGAGAGGATTCCGACGAGGCAGCAACAGTTAATTTGTACCGCAGGACACACTTCCTGGCTGAGGCTTTAAGCAAGTGCGGGTTTCATGTAAATATCCCTGATTAACTAAGGCCTTTACTTGATTTATTATATTTACACATTTATTATTAGTGTTACTTAATTCATTATTTATTTGAAAAAAAAGAGGGGAAAGGCTTTTCACTAATTTCTCGACTGCTGCAACTCCCATTGAACCAGTAATATGGAATGGATGATTACCGAGTTGATCATGCCCATTATAGTGCTACGCTCCACCTTATAAAGGCCATAGATGTAGAACTCACGGGGATCTTGGGCCAACTGCAACAGAAAACTGTCAAACTGTAAAGAGACGGTGATGTAGTTGTCCGCATAAAAGAAGGCCGTGGAGACGGCGATTAGCAGGAGGCCCAAGTACGAGGAGCCCAGGCCTGTCGTGTTGTACAGCACAGAACAGAAGGCGTAGTAAATCGTGCCCATTGTGGACAGATAGTAGACCATGCTCATGCTGACGGTTTGGATCTGAAAGATCTTCCACATTTCGATGAGAATCCCCTGCAATTTGGACTGCCTTTTGGCCAGGACCTCCAGTTCGTCGGCTAGCGAGCAGCATTTCGTGGCAAAGACTCCGCCACGACGATTGCGAATGCCGCAAATACCCGCGGCTTCCCCAACCACCTTCTGGAGATCACGACACAGCAGAAGATAGTGCCCGTGGATCTGCAGTATGGCCAGGAAGTACTGGGCCACAGTCATGTTGAATATGGTGCTGAAAGTGTACCACACAAAGAGGTTCACGGCCAGGCCAACGCTAAGACTCTTTCGCTGGGCACTGAAGTCCAAAAACAGGTGCATGCAGTCCGAGAGCACGCCGAATACGAACTTCAGGACTATCGCGCGTCGATACAGCCCCATTACCTCGGGTCTCTGGCGGAGCATTCGAATAAACTGATTCCAGAGCCTGAGAATATGGCGCCGCTGACGCCATCGACTGACCAGGGTGAACAGCACCGCCCAGTGCCGCACCACGGTCATCAGCAGGAAGAAGTACTCGTGCAGGAATCGTGCGTTGGCCCAGGCCCGCCTCATGGTGCCATCGTTGACCTTCTGCATGTACAGCAGGCTGATGAGGATCACATGGTGGGCTGCCGCATAGATCGTGGCTCGGCGTGTGATCCGGGCCGCTCCTGTCCTCCAGTCCACCTCAAAGTTGACCACTCCCACTGCCCGACCGTACCAATAGGCGAAGCGCAGAATCAACTCCACCGGGTCAGCCATGGCGCGAAACTGAACACGATAGAGTGTCGTTGGATTCCAGTTGAATTTAATCAATATTGGGCCTACAGGGAAACGGTAATGAGATGGCCATTAATTGAGCTCACAAATGGGCTGGGATATTAATTTAAAATTGTTGAAAGTATTAGGGAAAGGGAAATATAGAGGGGGATATTAGCAGGTCCTATTTCACTGACACTTAATTTTTATTAACCCATTTAATAAATTATGCACAAGGTAATAATAATAATAAGACTTATTCATGGATGAACGCATCACATTTGTTTTTGTAAAGTCCTAAAGCATAGGCTTTGTGTGAGCCATATTGCCCTTTCCTCTTTGTGTCGCCGTCCCATACTGATAAGACCGAGCTAGCCAACAACAATTTCATTGGTCTTTTTTTATCACCGATCCCAATGTAATTTGTTCTTGTTTCTACACTGAACATCTTTATTTTCTTTATACTTAATTAATTTGCATTCCTTGAGGTAAATTGGTAAATTGAGCGATGAATTGGCAAGTGCCTTTCTCTCAGTGTACATCTTGAAATAAAGCAAACGTGTTGTTACAAGTGCGCATATGTTTTCTTTTATTTGTGTTAGTATATGCACTGACAGATTTGAGCACCTCTGGTTTAAGGTTAATTACTTCTTTCTTAGAGCTAAAACGCTTTGAATATCATATTGGATGAGGAGCAAAGAGTGCGTCAATAGCGAGTCCCCAACGGCCATTGCCTCCATGCGATTTATTTCAAACATACCAAGGAAACGAAGTCTGAATGGCTTTCTGGCCAGGTTCAGTAAGAAGCTGTCGAACTGGAAATAAATGTAGAAAACCTTATAAGTTATTCCCGGGATTATCCCCAACCACTCACCACCGCCTCCAGTCTGCGATCCAAGCCTGGTTGCAAGAGAGTTCTTAGGCCCAGCAGCTCAACCATCTCTTTGTGGGCGTCCAGCAGGTAGAAAACATTGAAGGAATTGAGCCAGCAGTCGATGTAGTAGAAGACCAAGTAAACTGTGCCAAAAACCAAGACGATCCTGGGCCAGTTTTCACTCAAAGCTCTGTACTTCACTATGCTGAACACCAAGTAGACATTGCCCACCAAGTTCAGGTAGTACGTGATGATCAGGCACAGGACCTGAACCTGGTAGGTCCTTGACAGGCGTTCGGTGAGGGCCTGCAGATCAGACTGTGTTCGAGCAATCTCCTCCAGCCGATCGGCCAGGCAGCAGCACCTGGTCACAAAGACCCCACTGCGATCGGGAACCAGGGATCGGGCATCGGCCATCAGCGAGCGCAGCTCCCTGTTCAGGAGAATGTAGCGCCCCCTGATGTTGGCCATGGCAATGAAGTACTGTGTAATTATGACATTGATGATGGCCGTCATGCTCAAGACGGCCCAGATGCCGAGGGCCATGGCCAGAGTCAGCTTATTTCCCACCAGAATCAGAGCCATAACGACCTGCAGCGTCTCCGACATCGTGGCGCAGAGGCACTTGCTCAGTATGCCCCGCCGGCAGAAGTTTATGATGTCCGGCTGGGACTGGTAGAGGCGCAGGAACGAGTTGAACAGCCGGATGAAGCGCCGACGGTGATGCCAGCGACTGACCAGGGCCAGGAAAACACAAATCATGCGAAAGCTCGCCATTATCATGAATACGTACTCGTGCAGGGAGTTGGCGTTCGCCCACAGATGGGTCATTGTGTGGGAATGCACCATGTGGTGGAGCAGCAGGCTGAACATGGCCAAGTGGGAGCAGGCCGCACATATCGTGGCTCTCCTGGTGACCCGCGCACGACCCGTCTTCAGGTCAATCTCAAAGTTCAACATGCCCGTAAAGCGCCCGTAGTAGTAGCAGACGAGCAGACACCATTTGGTCAGGTCAACCATAACGCAGCACTAACCCGGAGTGACAGGGAGTGACAGGAAGCCACTTGAGTGTCCTGATCCGCTCACCCTAATATCCTGATATATCCGTGTGATTAGTGGGGGTTGATGGCGATATTCTCTAATCTTGAATCAGCTCATTTGTATGACCAGCAACCTTCTTACTGTCGTTAATAGGTCAGTACAGTCTAGACAAAATATTAGGGTCTACATTTGGGGAATATCTAAGAGGTGTTATTTTGCTAGAAGGGTAAATAAATATTAAATTAATTAAATATTGTTATACATTTAGGAGATCCTTTATTTATCATTTTAAAAATTCTGCATATCATATTGAATGAGAACTATCGAGTTCATGAGCAGAGAGTTACCCAAAGCAAAGCTTGTGGCCCGACCGGCATCAAAGGCTCCAAAAAACCGAAGTCTAAAGGGATTGCGGGCCAGATTCAGCTCAAATCTTTCGAACTGAAAATAAATAAAGAAACTAGTATAAGTTAAATGCCATAAAAAATACCCGCTAGTACTTACGGTTGCCTCCAAGCGATTATCCAAGTCCGGCAGGAATAGGGTTCGCTGCCCCAAAAGCCTGACCATTTCCGCGTGCACGTCCAGAAGATCAAAAGTATTGTACATACCGATCCAGATGTCGAGATAGTAGAGGAAGAAGAAGGCAGCTCCCAGGAGCAAGGCAATGTCCGGCCATTCCTCCGTTAAATTTGTATATTTGCCGGCACAGAACATCATGTAGATACTTGAAACGGAGTTCAAGTAAAATGCGATGGCCATGCAGAGCACCTGAACCTCGTAGGTCTCCGACAAGCGATCCGTCAGGTCCTGAAGCTGCGACTGGGCTCTGGCGATCTCGTCCAGGCGATCGGCCAGAGAGCAGCACTTGGTCACAAAGACGCCCCTTCGTCTGGGAACAAGGGCCTGAACCTCGGCCATAACCTCGTGCAGCTGTCTGTTTAGGAGCACGTAACTGCCCCTTATACTGGCCAGGGCAATATAGTATTGGGTAATGATAATATTTATGATGGCCGTCAGTGTCAGTATTGCCCAAATACCCAGGGCCAGAGTGACAGTTAGGTACTTTTTCAGCAGTACCAGGACCATGGACAGCTGTACCGCCTCCATCACCGTGCCGCAGAAGCACTTGAAGACGATCCCACGACGACAGTACTGAATCACCTCCGGATTACTGAGAACCAGTCGACGAAACGACTTGAACAGCTCCACAAAGCGACGACGCCTAATCCAGCGACTGACCAGGGACAGGAGGACGCACACGATCCGAAAGACGGACAGCACCATGAGCACGTACTCGTGCAGCAAATTGGCCCTGGTCCAAACGCTGCTCATCCAACGCGCTTTCAGGGTGTGGATAACCAGCAGGGCGAACATAAATACTTGGGCGACCGCCGCATAAATCGTGGCCCCTGTGGTGACCCGCGACCGGCCCGTTTTCAAGTCAATCTCAAAGTTCAGCACGCCGGTGATGCGGCCGTAAAAGTAGGAGATGTACAGGCACCATTTGACCAGGTCAGCCATCGTGAAGCACTGAATCGAGTCGCTGGAAGGTAACACTTATCTACTCCTACACGCATCGCTTGCTTTGCGGCCTCGATGTCTGGATGAGATATCGCGGCCAAAGTGCTGACTTCGAAATCATTTGGACTGCAATCGGTTAATTTACTGAGTGCCCAGCCAGAGCTTTGGGGGGATTGATTAGTATATAATGTACATAGAGGTAAACTAGGGCGACTCAGGTAATTAATTCAACACTTAATAGTGTCCTCAGACCAGGTCTCTTTTGAATTACTTTATTTCAATGAAGATGGATTCACTTACTTCACTTGAAATGTTATTTTAAAGGGTGATCCCTTGTCACACCTATTTCTAATAGTAAAACTTACCCCTTTACTTTTGGTGACCCCAAACGTACGAAAGCAAATAGTTCTTATCTATATTCTCCCAGTCGCTACTACCCTCTGCCACAAGATCAGCTAGCCAGCCATCGTCCAACCCCATGACCTACCCACTGGGCAGGGGCTGGGGCAGGGGTCGGAGGGTGAGGTGTTAAGCATCTTGCACTGCATTCTTGTTTGCAGTGAGATTCCGCAGCTCATGGCTTGACAAACATGGCCCTGTTTCGAGAGGACAAAGATGCTGCAGATGATGCTGATGTGGCAGCGCCAGCGAACTTCCATGCCCGCAGAATGTTTGCTCAACACTTATTTTTAGTGAAAGGCTCGAAGGCGTGTGCCAAGGAAGGAACGAGGTCTAGGTACGAGCCTGTAAACGGCGGAGATGCACTGAGATTGTTGGGGGAATCGAATCGAATCATATTTAGTGGTATTATATTATGAAAAATGCTTTCAATTTCGAAGGGCTTTCCTTGATTTCTCCAGTGCAGCTGCAGCTTGAACTGAAACTGAAACTGAAACTTCGGCGTTCTCAAGTGCATATTAAACAGCGGAAGAGGGCGAGAGAGGAAGGCCCTCGGGTCGTCATCTGCGGTTGATGCCGTCAAATGTCTAGAGAGTTTTGTTGCCAGCACGGGGCCAGGTTACACAGCCATGTCCCATCGAAAATGCAAGTTCCGCTTTAAAATGCACCCGATACTGGCACTACACATATTTCTCGCGTTCATTTAAATTTGTCATGGTCAAAATACGAATGAATTTTTATAGTTTTGCATTTGTCATGCTGTCAAATGCCATGCAATAAAAGTATGTGTGCGGTGCAACAAAATCTACAAAGAGCGGCGGAATTCCACGAACGGTGAACGGCGGGTGTCAAAAATGTTGTGAATTTAGGCGACAAATCAAATGGCAAAAAAACAGCAGCTCGCTCAAAAATGCAAACCACCATGCAAAAACGGAAGCGGATGCATGCGTTCAAAATGGTTTCTGATTGTATGAAAAATCCAATGCCGCACTCAGCCCGAAACTGTTGCATACTTTGGGGCTCTGCATGTCATCGGAAAATGCACTTTCCATTCGAAATGCGAGAACGGATACCCGAGTTGATTAAGCATTGTGATATATGGCCTATATGTACCAGTGATATATAACATAAGCTAGCTGCCACAGCGGAACCTACTGTGCATTTTTAATGGAAGTTTTTCCAAGTTTACAAGTGTATAAGAGCTGTGCTTCTTGCGTGGTGAGTGTAAGTATTTTATTCCAAACGGAATTCAATATTTGAAAAGTACCTCTTATTATTCTTTTCAAATGTAGTCGAAGGCCTAGAAAGTTTAACTCTTAAGACCTATTCACACTAGGCAATATTTACCACACATTTTCTCAGAATATTCCATCATCTATATTCCATCTTCTATATTCCATCATCAATATCCCAGACTGTTTCATACAGCTGATATGCCGATCTTCACAGCTAAAAAAATCAGCTGTCAGCGCACATCGACTGTCAAAGTCAAAATGCCAGCAGTGACAGGTGTTTCTTTTATTTTTTGTTTATGCAATTTTTTAATAAACAGCGCCCTAAACATTCCATTTGAAAAATGTGATGGTGATTTAATTTTAAATGGGAATTTTTATTATTTAAAAGAGGAAAAACTTCCTTTATTTTTAAATTTGTTTATTTTTTGTCTTTGTATATGAATTGCGTGACGTTTGGGTAACTAACACCAATTTAATTTTTACACCATGTTCTAACTGTTCCCTCAAATATAACCTTTAAAAGAATAGGCTATTATCGGCCCCTGACCAACCTAACCTCAATTGTGGAATTACTTTTGCTATGAATTATGCGGCAACTCCGCCGACTAATCCCGGGCATCTGTGCTATGATATGGTCAAGAAGCTCCAGTGGTTCTTCGAGGACTTGCACAATGAGGTAATGAACATTGTTAAACTAGACATCCACTACTACATCCACTATTACATTACACTAGTCATTCATTGCAGATAAGGACAATAAATATTTTTACACTTATTGGCTGGTTCGAACAAATATTTATTAGTTTGACGAGGGAGAGGGCATTGAGTCTTCGAAAGTACAGTGTATTTTTTTAAGGGCTTGGTCCCTTGGAAGCCATGTGATATAGTCGTCCGATCCGGTATAACAATAAGCTGTAGTTACTAGAAAAATCCCAGTAACATAAAGAGGATAACTTGGGTTTGAGAAATTAAAAATTGCCCTGCAAATGGCATTATAATTCCCCTCAAAATGTCTGCTCCATTTCGGGGAAACTCCGCCGCTTAGAGCCATCAGTGTAAAGTTGCCAAAGACATCTCGAAAGTTTTACTCCTTGCAACTCAAGTGCAGACGCCATTAATTAATATAAACGACGACAGTTTCTAATGTTTGTGTTGGCCCCGGCGGTGCTAATCACTTGGACCCACAACCATCCACATCCACATCCACATCCACATCCACGTCCATGTCCCGTTTGTTGGATGTCATTAAAAAAAATGAAGCAAAAGTGCCTCTTACATTACAACCCATAATTTTCGCATATTAGTCCTGGCTGACTAAGGGCCGAGTGGGTTTCCGCCGAGGGGGGGAAAGAACGGGAATCATATGCACTTAACATGCAATTGCGTGCCGAGGACGAAGGCGCGGGCCAAGGAGACGCTGGGGCTGAAAATGAAAACATTATTCATAAGCAGACGATGTCGACATCGGCGGGCCCAAAGAGAGATCCTCCACGGGCAGCAACGGCACGCCACTCTGCTTTTGGGGGGCAGGAGGAGCTCCGTCTGGTCGTTGCTTCAACTACTATATACATATACCTTCACCGCACACACTATCCGAGCACTAACGAGTCCAATGCCTGAGTAACTGTAAACTTTACGTGCCCACCAGTTAGGGTTTGCATGCACAGAGCGAAAAATATATGTAGGATCTAGAAAAATAATTTAATCTTTTATTTTATTTCACTTATTTATGAGTCATTAATGGAGTAACCTCCTCTAGAATTTATTTATTTATTGTATATTTGTATCAACTAGCAACATTTATGGTTTTTTTTTATAATTAAATCAGAAACTACAGTGCTTAGCTGATATTTTTCCCTTTGTGTAGAGAGTGCCAGGAGGGGGACTGGGCTTCGAGTGGCCTCAACATCTTAAACGTAATCAGAGGCGATATCAAAATCCCCGTGTGAGTTTCTAATGAACTGGCGTGTTCCCGGCGAGTGAGTACCTAGCCTTTGGTCCAATTTATTGAGCCATAAAGGTGTCAAAACGCTCTCTTTTTGCCGCACACCTGCTGTCCCCTGCCCCCTGCCATATTTGTTCATTGTGAATAATTAGGAAGACGTTTGCGTGTGGCCATAGCCCCGTGCCCATGCCCATGCCCAGCCGCATCCCTCACCTTTTGGCATCACCATAAAAAAATCTCATTAGGCCAAATGTGTATCATAATGACTTTCCATTTACCTTTGCTGCCTTCGCCGCACTCCTTTTCCCGGCTTATTTCCTTCGGGTTTCTTCCCTTCTTTTTTTTTGTGCCCTGTTTGAATTGGGTTTTGGTAATTCATTAGGCCGAGTAAATGAATGGACATGGAGTCGGTGCGGCGGGAAGGGGCCCTGGATAGATTTCGTTAGTTAATCATTGACGTGGAGATTAGAGTTTTCCCCCTGCTCGTTGGTCGTTAAAGAATTTAATTTTGCCAGGGTTTTATTGGAGTTTTTTCAGGGATTTAACTTGGGAGTTTCGAGATCTGAAGTTCTTTCATAAATTATTTAAGCTAGCTACATCGTAGTAAATAAATTCATAAATATTATTATTCGAAATTTTCCCTATTAAAATCTAAACCCAGCCCTAGTTACTTTCCAAAAAAGTGTTCGCGCGTTTTTGATGATTATTTCACCGATTTATTTGCATTAGCTGACGGTTACTTCATCATCATTAGCATTGGCAAACTCCTCCTCCTCCTCTGCTTTTCCATCCGAAAGGCGTATTCGCTTTAATTACATGCTAATTATCCAAGGATGACTCGACGGAATCAAACAGAGCTGAATGAATTGCATTTTTCTGGTCTGTAATTCGGTGTGTGTGTATGTGCCGGATTAATTTCCTTTAGGAAAATCCTCCGCCTCCACCTCCTTCTTATAGAAAAATCTGTAGAGTGTGCAAAAACGAATTGAAGTCTATTTGCGGCCAAGGAGTAGCAGCAAGGAGCAAGAAGGAAATTGTCAGCGGTGAGCAAAATTCACAGCCAAATTGGGATCAAGTTGTGGTTGGACTCCGGCTTGAGTTGTCCTTGAGTGCTTGTCGGACATGCCTTCTGTTCGATTTCGATGCTTTTGTGGTCAGTGCGGGTGGCGAGTGGAAGTGGGTGGAAAATAGGCAATGAGGAGGATGCTCTCCGGACCCTTTTCAAATGCACCGTGTGAAATATGCGGAGCACTCAGAGCGGAGGAGGAGCGGAGAGCCTCCTGCCCTTAGGCAACTTTTGTTGTTTGTTGGTCAAATTGTCGTAAATTAGTTTTAACACCTGACTGAGTGGCTTTTCGAGTATCTGCCTGTGTGTGTGCGCTTTCCGATTCACTCTCAACAAGTTTCCTGGCCACTTTGTCTGTGGGCGAACGAACCCTTTTACATTATTTTACAGTCTGACTTGCCTAAGTTCCTCGAAAGTTCCAGATGCAGAGAATAGAATAGATTGTAAATACTTATATTATTAAATACTTATATTAATATCTCAAAAGCATCTGCAGTATATTTTTAAACTTTAATAAATAAGTTCCCCTTACAGAGCTTCGCCTGTACTTAAGTCCTGACCTTGCCATCTGGTTTTGCGGTGTGTGAAATTAATGTAAGCTGCTTTGTTTAGCCATAAACTATGTGCGAACATAGATTTTCAATTAAATTGAATGCTGAAAATGCCGGAAACAAGCCGCTCGCTTGGTCATTGACTTGAGTGGATGGATGGTGTTTTCTCCGAAAGAGATTGAGGTTTTGTCTCCGCTCAAGTGGTTTTCGGGTTTCCTGCAAGGGTTCCGCCTTCACTGGGCCCTCCATCATATCGCTGGGCTGTGCCATTTAAGTATTCGCATGGAAATGCCAGCATCCCGCTTATGGGCTTTATGCCTCATCATTAATTACAATGTACTCGTCGTCTGACTTTCTCAATGACTGACTTTCGCTCGGTTTTGCGGGGCTTTTTCCACTGCTTTTTGATTTTGGCTCTTGAAGCGTTGAGGTAGCCGCCATTTTCCCGGGTATTCCCATTCACATTCACAACACACGGCTACGGCTGTGTGCGAGCCGTGTGTGTTTGTGTGCATTTTTCATTTCCGCTTTGTCGCTGCGGCATTTCCGTTCATTTTTCACATATTTTTACGCTGGCGAGACGATGACTCCACATGTGTGCGAGTGTGTGCCTGGGAAAATGAAACCTTGCCTTTTTTGTCGTGGCTTGCAATTCATTTTTCATGTCACCAGCTCCTTCCGCGTCCTTGTCGCCAGGATTTGCTTTAAAGCTTTGGGTAATCCTTTTAGAAATTACATTTTCGCCGCTGCCTGAATGCTTGCCTGCCTGCCATGCGTCGTCGCAGTTTATGCCCTCGTTCTCCTTGGCCAACAACTACAATGTTGTCAATACTTTGAACAATGAGATGAGGCATTCATTTTAAGCGCTTCACCTGGGACCTTTCACCGAAACAGCACACGTGGAAAAAAATGCGAGTTAGTTCGTAGTTACCTTTGAAAATTTGTTCCTAAAATCTGAATACTTTTCCCCCTGTGTAGGAGCCGCCTTTTAGTGGTGGCTCTGGCCTCTGAGCCTCTGATTTCGGACGGCCCTAAGAAGTCATAAAGCACTCAGTGGCCAACTGAAAGTACCCACAAATATTTGCCGCTAACCAACTTGCTGCCCCTGCCGGGCAAATCTGTCTGTCGGTCCTGCGTCCTGCGCCCTGCGTCCGATCTCTGCCACATCTCACGTTCGTTTAGTTTTGGCTGGTTTTATGTGCTTTACTCTTTCGCCTTTTGATATATGGCCATTGCAGGCTTCGCTTTTCCACGTTTCCACCTTTCCAAATTGCCTTTTTGCACACAGGTAACCCACCCGGTGTGTGTGTGTGTGTGTGAGTGTGTAAAACCGAAAGTGCTGCCATTTATTTTATTGCCACCTCAAGAGGAGCGGCAGCAGCAACTCCAGCTGTCCGGCGATGAGTAAAAACTTTGAAAGCTGCCATAAAATAAACTGGCGACCGAACAAAACTCGCAAAACCAAAAAAATAAATGTGAAAAAATGTGCAAAGAAAAGAAAAGTGACCCAAATGTTGTATTTTTACAGTATTTGGATTTGTGCAGCGCATCGTGTGTTTTTATGATGGGATTTTAACGAAATTTGCTTGTCTGGCGAGGCGATTGAATGGCTGCTCCTCGTGTACGCCGCCATAAACCAGCAACCAGCAGCCGGGCCGGAAAAGTGGGTGCACTGGTCCGTGGATAGCTCTGTCTGATGGGTTTTTATGTCACCGGGAGCTATCGTAATGGGCAGCTTATTAGAGGCAATCAGGTGCAGTTGTCAGGTCATTGTCTTGGCCCTAGTTTAGCCGTCGAAATGCGATTGGTAACTGGATTTAAGAGGGTCATATTGGGACGACAGAGCTGGTATTTATAGTCGATCATAAATTTGAAGTCAAACAAATAAATTGCTTTCTATATTTCCAGATAGCTCAATCATTCCCTTCTCGGGCTCCAATTAGATCTTCCATCAATTATAGAGCAGTAATTATATCCCCCTTATTGTTGTTTTTTTCGCTTCCCTTCTCCCCTTTATTTTATGCACTTTGGTAACTTTTTCCTTTGGCTCGCTGCAACTTTTTTGATGTGACATTTAAGCCGGAGACGAGGCACGGAAAAAAGTTCAAGATGATTTGCCCTTTCAGGCTAATGAATTTGTTAAAAACTTTGCGGCAGCCGGAAAACAATGCAGGCAAAAAGGCCAAAGTTCCGCACTGATTCACTTCACTTTATGTGAGATATAAATATTAGTTACGAGTATATTCACAGCAGCAGCACATTGTGTGTGTACTCATAACCCAAAAAAAGGGAAACAATTTTATGGTTTTTGTGGCCAAGTTGGTTTTTTGGTTAGAAACTGGAAGGTAGGCAGGCTGCCTGCTCATGGGATTATTGTGGGCTGTGGGATGTGGAGAGGAGAGTGCTTAACAATTTAGAAGGCCCTAATTGACAGCATTAGGATTCAGGAAAATTGACAGGCCCCCGAGTCGAGCCCGGGCGAGGCGAGGCTCATAAGTATGCTTTAAAATGTTCTCGGTTAGTTTTTCTCCTTCTCGTCGTCGGCAGCAGCTCAAACATTTACAAATATTTTATGAGCACTTAACTTGGGACACTCACGCTCCCGCTCACGGAGGCGGAGGGGCTGAGACACGCAATAAAAAGTCAACAACGGCTTGACAGTGGGTGGGTGTGTGGATCCTCCCTAGCCAAGTGGGAGGTCGGTGCGCCACATCCAACTGGGAGATCCAAGGAGCTGCCGGAGCCCAGGACAAAAGTTGTGCGTGATGCTGCTGCTGCCGGGGATGATGACGATGCAGCATGACATGTTTGCCAAGTCCTAAATTAAATCAATTTAATAAGCTGTCAATAATGCAGAGGGAGCAGCGTGGGACAAAAGTAAACTAAAGTACAGCAGAGTAAAGTGAGTTAAATAAGCGGACACAATGGAGTTCACTGGGTGAGAAGTTTAATTGAATCGAGAATGGGACGCTCAGGGAATTTCTTCACCTGTTAAATAATGATAGAAACGGAATGGAAAGGAGCTTTATTTGTTATTTATTTAAGTAATTAAATAACGATACACTCCAAGTAAATTACTTTTAGATAACGTTGTAATTTCTAATCAAATATCAACAACGGACCCGTTCAAAGGCAGATTTTAACAAGTTTTACATTAATTACTTCTAGAAATAAGATTATTAGTGTTTCTACGAATTTCCCTACGAATTCTTCCCAGAATTTCTTATTAAATTAATTATATTTCCATTCACGAATTCCCCGATAAATAATTCCTCGAATTCCCCAAGGTTTTGTCCAATTCCAAGTACCCAGACATCGCATTTAATATTTCTTCTTACCTTTACACTTGGGTTAGCTTGTTTAATTGGAAGTAGGCGTTAATTACATTACCTTTGATGGCATTTACATCACTTGCAGTCATATGTATGCATAAATAAATTCTATTAATAGGACTGTCTGACGTGCCCATGACATGCCACATTATTTGTCACTCGAAATAATACAGAAGTTCATAAAGTCTGTGACTTGTTGTTTGGCTTTAAGCTAAGCCTTAAAGGCAGAAAGTGGAAAAAGTAGAAAAATAAAGAAGGAGAGAAAATCACAAGGCAAATCTTTGCCAGGCTATATAGGCAACAGTTTATGGCCGAGGTGAGAGCGTGTATGTATATTTTCATGGCAACGTACGATATTATTTCTTATCTCGGGACAAACGTGATGTTCAACCAATGGCCGAGTTCCCCATCCTTCTTCCCGCTCCATCTCCATCTCTGTTCCTGTTCCTACTTTCCCCGTCGCTTAGCTGCTGCTGCTGCTGGCCTTGTTGCGATTTCCATAACTATAAATATCGATTACCTTTTCTGTCAGGCATCGCCCCGAGTGCTTAAAGTTGCCATCAGACTCGCCCACACACTTGCCCAAATTACAGTGGAACTTGTCTAGTTTTCCTAAATTAAATAAAATAAAAAACACACCAGTTTTTGTCAGAGATAAGCTGCAGGCTTAAGTATACAGCAGTGATCCGCACAACTACAGTCAAATGCCAACATTGCATTTCTATGAGTGAAAATTGAACACTCTATGGCTAGATATGAGAAGAAAAAAAAGTTAAAATATTCTGTAATATGGCAAAAATAGCTATAACCAAAAAATTAGCTATTTAACGCTAAAAAAGGGTAAATCTAGCCGCACAAATACAATTTGTCTGCACTGATTCTTCTGTGCTCTTTTGTGCATACTGTGCGCGATCGGCAGCGACGCCGACTGAGAAAAATGGTATACAGTATGCAGACATTGTCAGTGTCTCATCAGTATCTGATTGTTGACCTATCCGACAATCTTTAAGTTTACCTCTAGTTTGCTGCTAGACAACGTTAGGAATTTTAGTTCAACGTCTGTCCGTTGCTACGCATATTGGTAATTAAATATATAAAGACTCTTCCCGTACAATTTTTACTAAAGTATACCATATTTTAATAATTTTCCTAACTATTTCAATTAGCGATATCGCACTGTATGCAAAGATAGGCAAACACACACCCACACTCACGAACACATACGAAGCACCTCAATGGAAAGCAACTTGAGGCTGTCATTGTTTTCTTCCTCTGTTTGCCTCCTTCCCCTTCTTCCCCTTCACCGTTCTCCTTCTCTTCCTCCGCCACCGTAGTATCTTTGACGCTTTTATGCTCCAGCTATTGCTATTTCTCTTTTACTCCGCTTACACTTTTACCTGCCTTATTTTTCTCTTTGACAAATAAATTGACATGCCACATTGCGATAGCGACGAATAAAATTCCCACACACACACATTCCCACGCACACCAACACCAACACCCACACACACTCACTTTCATGGAATAGGAAGGTAACTTTGGCTAGATGGTAAATATTCTCACGTTTATGAGTTTGTGGACTTGGGTGGGAATTTAATTGTTAGGCGAATATGTGTCTAATATTAATGCAAAAATTGTATATTTATGAGTAGTTTTTACTTATATTTTATTTAACAAAATTTACATTTTTTTATTTAGTCAAAAAAGTCGTTTTTTGTTTGTTATTTTATTAGATTAAATAAATCCAACCATTGATTACATAAGGGGGCTTAAAATGTAATTTCTATAAACTCGATAGGGTAAGTTCAGCAACATCGAAAAGAACCAAACTTGTATCGACAAGGACTCAGTTTAGAGGCGACATTTGAAGGTTGCTCTGGCGATGATGGTGCGTGAGTCCTCGTCTTCCCATGCCCACCATTCCAGCTCCAACGCAACCCCAACTCACCTGCCTCCCCTGGTAGCTGCGTTCTTTCTTCCGCAACGAAAACAATGAAATGTCAGGCACGTACGAAAGAAATTCGTTTACTTCGACTGTTTTCCTTTTCTCTCGCCTGTTTCTGCCACTCTTTATCCCTTCACTGGCTCACACCAATTTTGGTATTTTTGGCACCCTTTCTGGAGGATCTTTGAATTTTTTCAAGACATTTGTAACACTTGGAATAAATATTACAATAATTGAAAACATGATAATACATATACTAATAGTACAGAACATATAGTATGATTTTATCTAATATCAAAATCTAAGGTTATTAACCATGAAACTCCGAAAAAGCACTGGAGTAAATATTAAGGGGGATTTGCTTAGTCTAAAGTTATTTTTTATAAATCTATTTATGTGATATTTTATTTCAATTTAAGTAGTAAGGTATACATACTTCGGCTTGTTTGTTTTTATTTTTTCTGCCGACTAGCTTGCCGAATTTGACGTGCAACGTGAACGTCGACGGCAGGAAAGAAAATAAATATGCCACAATATGTTAACGACAAGTCTGCCTTGGCCTCCAGTAGTCGCCTCCCTTGCCTGCCGCGCCTGCCACGCCCCTCCGACATTAGCAGGTGAACTACGTGCCAAGTTATACTTGCGGCGCTGACTGTAAATAAATATTATTTAAGCGACACTAAAAAATTGTATTCGATTATTCAGCAAATGCTAAGATAAATGAATGGCGCCCCGGGGGGTGGCTGGCGAGTGGCTTACCACGAATTATGTGCAATAAATGGAATGTGCCGGCATAAATCATTACAGCAGATAGCTCTCTGCCTGTCGGTTTTTCCCTCTCTCTGTGGGTGTGTGTGTAGTTCCTTTGCCGTTCGCATTTTGGCCAAAAAGTACGCAATCATTTTTCAATAAGCAGTATTAGCTTGTCAGCCGGCAGCTGGCGTTTCGTAGGCGCTGCTTGTAAACACACACCAGTCAGCGTGTACAGCAGCCCATATCGATGCTAGTACAAATGGGGAAAACATTCAAATATTGTCTCCGTTACGAAAATGCCCGCGGGCTTTTTGTGTCGGCCGGTTGTAATTCGATCGCTAGCCAGAGTCTATTTTGGGGACATTCTCGATTACGATATCTCCATAAATTTGGTGTAGGTTGTAAATGGGTGTAATAAGGTAATCAGCATACTTGTTATGGCAAATTACTTTGATAAGGTGCCATAAAAACAAATAGCTACAATACTCTGGTTAAATTACTAGTGAAATAAAGCAATATACCTCACTTTAGTAAAGAAACTCAAGCGAACGAACGAATGAATTCAAAAAGCCTCAAAGAAATCAAAGTTCACCAATAATTGTTCTACAATAAAAACTCACCAACTTAATTCACAATGAAATGGTTACCAATAATTAGACTTCGTAGAAATCTCCATTTTCAATGAGAAATCTTCAATTGGAATATTCACCAATGAAGGTTCACCACTTATTCACCAACGAAACACCAATTAGGGAACTTCGCTACATTTTATACACCAAATAAATTCGATAATATATATAATAGCCAATAAATATTCTTGATATTAACAAATCCTCAGAACTTTTAATTTACCAACGAGTATTCACGAATTAATCTCATTTTTTCACCAATGAAACATTACATTTCCCTGTGAAACCACATTGTGGAACAAGTCCATCCATCCCATAGTTCTCCATTAAGTGTTAGTGTACCGACAAATTGCAATCACAACGTGGTTGTGGGCTTTTGCCAGGGCAATGCAGTTGGCAATTGCCTAAAAAGCCCGGCACCACAACGACGGCTGCCAATAAGTTTGGCAATAAAGCCGGACTTGCTCTCCGCAACCGAGAACCGACCATAATTACAAGTTAATGGTGTCCGCGTGTAAGCTGTTCCCGTTGCCAGTCCAGTACTGGTGCGCCTTGTTGGTAATAACTTTATTAATTACGTCCTCGGACTTGGCAGGACACTTGCAAGGGCCTTCAGTCCCTTGGCTGGGCAACAGCTGGCTACGGTTTTTGTGTGTGCGTCGTCTTATTAATTTATTAAATTTCCCCTTTTTACGGCCACTCCGAGTGAATTAGCAGCTGAAAGTGCTTTCAGCACTCTCGCTGCCACTTCATTTCCCTTTCAGCGCTCGAAACTGAAGTTTAAAGTGGAGAACGTGGAATTTAAACGTATCCGTTTGGGATTTATTAGCTTTTCTCTTTCCCCCCACGTACGACACTGATTTTGTGAAGTACGTTTATATTTTTAAAGATATTTTTCATTGCAAAAAGCCAGAAATTAATCAACTTTACAAGTACTTCGTCTTATAATTTTTGAAAATACTAAAATAAATATTTAATTACTTATATTGCAGGGAATTTAAAAAGTTACCCAATGGCACACTTTAATACCTTATTCTGTGATAATTGAAAACGGTTAGAGCCAATCGATAGCCTCTATCATTGGCCTTATTAATTTATATTAGCTGTCATTATATTATGTAAATATATAGTCTCGATTTGACCTTCTCTGCGGGAGCGTTACATTTTTTATTAGGTATTAATGGCACATGACCTGCATGCGATTATTGTTTTGTTTTAGACCATTATTAATTTAGTTTATATACTAGGGCACTGGAGCATTGATTTACAACTTTTTAATGTGAAATATACATTTTTTTCTTACCTCGGATAAATGGAAAGTAAATGGACCGAAAGAACCGGTTAATGAATGAAATATGAGGGAGTTTTTCTACGAAGCCCCTCTCGCAAATATGTAGCTGAAAATTATGAAAGCTTTTTACAAATCGTTTTCGGGCAGTGTCGTTTTTTTTAGCCATTTTGATAGAAATCTGCGAAAATGTCCGCATAAATCACTGACAACTGTACTTCAGAGGCTGCGCCACAGCGCCCCATCAAAGACCGCCGACCGCCGACTGGTGCCTAAGCTCTCTGGTTTAGGAGCCTCCCCGGGGGCGCAAACCCACGGTCTCTCCAATGACTCAAACACTCACCAGCCTGCCTGTCCACATATGGCAACTATTTTCCCGCAAATTGGTATAAATGATGGTGGATTAAGCCAAATGCTCACCATAAATAAGAATTCCGGATGTGCAGGGAGTGAGAAAAGAGAGGGGAAATATCCCACCGAAGTCTGATGTACTCTTCTCAGTTTGAATACATTAAAACTACAAATTTCAATTCTATACATGATTTTATTATCAGAAAATAAATATAATATTATATTCTGATATATAAGCAGGACTTCCAGTTATTCTAATACTTATACCTAACAAGGAACGCTTAGTTGGCCCTTAAATTAATTTATTTAAGATCCGACTCCCCACACGATTCCCCACAAAAACCTCCATATACCCCTCGCTGAGTGCAGAGTATTGCGGAGACCCCAAGGCAAAGAAATTCCCCCGAGGAAGGCCACAGCAAAGCAAAGCGCAGAAAAGTAGGCAATGATTTTTATTAATTGATAAGCATTTGCAACAAGTTGCACAGACACACGAGCAAACACACGCACCCACGCACACACGGGCCGTGTGAGTTCGAGTGAAAAGTCCTTCTCCCCGAATTCGTTTCATATTTGAGGTAGGATTTATCATATCCGATCATCGCAATGCGATAAGGGCCCGAGGTCCGAGGTCTTTGAGGAAAACTAGGCCACTGAAAGGGAAAGCTAAGGAAAAAGGGAGCCACAGAGCAAGAGAGGGGGCTCACAGAAGGGCTACATCAAAGCAAAAGGAATTTAAGGTTGAAAATAGCTGAGAAAGCCTTTAAAAATAGAAATTCCAGCGTGTCTTGAGCGAGAACGTATGCGTTTAACTGCCAAGATGAATGCACAGCCAAAACGAAGATAATTAATATTTTTTGCCAACTAATTAATAGGAAAATTTAAAAAACTTTGCCGGGGCATTCACGGCTGACTAATTTGCAAAGCTAACAAAGAAAGCGATGCAGAAGCAGAGCTTGGGGGAGAAGAAAAGACAGCAAAAAATGCATTCTTCAAACTTTGGTCAATACGAAAAAAAAACCGAAGAAAGAAGCACAAGTATTTATTCCCCGAACCCTGCAAGAGTTCCTCAAAAACTTTTTTCGAACTCCTGGGCCTGAGCACAAAGTTTGCGCTTTTCTTGGGCCATAAAGCAGGGAATATGGTAAGCAGGCAGGAGCAGGCAGTCGGCAAAGAAAAATGTGCACTTGTCAGCAAAGGAAAAGCGCAGGGGAGGGAAAAAGTAGCGAAGAAATCAAGGCAGGACCGAAGAGACTTCAACTCGAACTCAAACCAAACAAACTGCAGTCGAAATCATTAAAAAAATGAAAGCGTAATTGATAAAGGGAATGTGCGGGCTGGGTGGGGGACGAAAAATAAGGGTGGCATGCCCGAGATGCCTCGAGTTTATTGCGATGACATCGTTAAAAGTCTACCAAAGTACACTTCTCATGGAGTGCGACTCCCTGCCTGCAATTCTCCCTCCGCAGTCTTTCGCTGGCCTTTCTTTCACTCTCTCAAGTGACTCTATTCAAGGGCCGAATTAGTGGCCACAAATTGGCCCGACTCTGGCCGAAAAGAGAGACTGAAAAGAGAGCGAAAGATTCATTGCAGCAGATGGAAGATTAAGGAATGTGTGGTTAACTGTTTGGCAATTTCCTTGGCCAAAAATTCAACACTCCCACCACCGAATCCGGCCGGAAAAACTTCTTGTAAAATGCAAATGAGGGAAATATTTTCCCTCAGCCTCGTCTCCGGCCATTTGAGTTATTTTGAGCAAACTAAAATGCCATTTGCGGGGGTATTACTCCAGGAAACAAAAGGCAGTCGTTGCCGAGTCAAGTGCTGCTACCACTGACCCCTTTCAACCTTTTCCACGGTACTTAAGCCGAACTAACAAAAAAGTTCGCTTTATTTCTGCCCTTCTATTTGACTTTGCCTCTTTGCCATCGAAAAAAGAGCGGGAACTATAAAAGATGAAGGGCGGCGGCGGTCTGAATGCGGAAGATCCCTAGCCGCCTGCATAAGGCATTTGCATAAGTTGCTGTTAACCCAATCCCCTCCGAGCCACCCTCCTCCCATTTGCCTCAAAAAAATTTTTGTTTTCGCAATTGTGGCGAAAAAGCGGCGGCCGCAAATTAAATCGTCAGCAGAGCAGAGAATGGAATAAAATAAAATGGCAAACTTTTTCGCTGGCAAAATATTTGCTTTACCGTCGCTGGCCGCATATATATCCCCGCCAATAAACTAAAGTTGAAAGATGTTTTAGCGCTTGAAATTTCCCCAAAGACAGCTGGAAAAAAGTTGCCCACAAATAAATCAATACAATTTTGCTCTCAGTTACTGCTCTTGGCGTTTCCTTGCCCTCGAGTTGTAAAGCAATCAAATTCAATTGAATGAATTTCAACTTTTTTGACGTCTAAACCCATGAAAAGTACATAAACATATGTTTATTGAGGTTATTTTTAAAAGTCAGGGGGGAATTGGTTATATTTTATGGACAAAAGTTATGTTTTTACAATAAAAAAGTAGTTTTAGATGGAAATTCATTCCACCAAATAGGCTCTAAGGCAAAGGATCTTTTAAAAACAGTCAAAAGAAATATAACACTTAAAATAAATATAAAAAATATAAATGGATTTTTCTATGAAATATATAAGATTATAAAAGTAATCTCTGCCGATTTTATCTTCCTTCTTCCAAGAACAACTGTGATACAAAAGTTTTTGGCTTAATTAAACATATAATAACAGCTTATATTGTATCTTGAGGGAGTCCCTGTCAGTGGAAGTGTCCAACAAAGCCCAGTGGTGAGAGGAGGAAAGTTTTCTACTTTCCCGTTGATAAGATAGAAATCCCTTCCCGCTGGACAACTTCTGTCCACGCCCTGTCAATGCCAAGTTCAAGTTTTCCCCGCCCGCCGCCAGAAGGGGTAAACAATATAAAACAATAGGAATCGGGAGAGTCGGAGTGGCGGAGGGTAAACTTTTTGCTTATTTTTATGTGCTCACATTATTTTCGGCTGCTGTGTTTGCACTTTATTACATTTTGACAAACGGAAAGACGTTCCATTCTCGCTTTGTATTCTTTTTGCTCCTTTTCCAACTGACATATGAATATGCTGTCGGGGGAGAGTTGATTGCTGTTTGGCCAAATTATGTTGTTAGGGGGGGGCGAGCACAACAAGTGCCAAGATCGTAAAGTTTAGGCGGGAACTTTCCCCTAGGAACCAAAGAAAGGAAGTAAATTTGTGGCACCGAAGCGAGTCAATAAAGTTTCGCCGTCTCATCTTCCTTCCTTCCGCCCGCCGCTTCCGGCAGGAGTTTAATTTTCTGGCTTATTTTTGTTTTCCCTGCCGAGGTCTCTCCGGCAATATGGTGGAAATCAATATGCGGCATTTATTATTCAAGAGCCAACAAGAAACTCAAAATCAAGTCGAGTTCCTCGCAACGCTCAGCGCTCACCGCTCAAGGCCATCGTCATCCTCCTGCTCGCTTGGGCCAAGGTTGCCGCAAATTAAAATTATAAAAAGAAATCATGTATACGCATTACGTATAAATAAAATTCATACTTGAGCAGCACTTGGACCTGTGTTTGTGTATATTTCGGAGAGGCGGCAGGGCGGGCTCAAAGTCACGCGATTGTGGCCCAAAGTCAAGTGCCCTGCACAAGTTGCTTTCGCTTTCGCCTGACTTTTCGAGTGCGTTTTCCATTTAATTACTGTTTTCTCTTTTGGCTTTTTTCGGTCCTCTACTATGTAGTAATTATATTCGCAACTCGGCCCAATCAGTTGAATAATGGGGAGTGGCAGTTGGCCTATTGATTGGTTTTCAATTAATGTCGTTTATTTTCGGCCTTTTAGGGGGGAACGGCGTGGATTTCCTTTGGTTTATTTTGTATTTATATAATCGCAATTGGACTCTAATTTGAATTTAGCCTGGGGCAATTTCAAATAATCTTTTTGGGCAATTTCCGATACATTCACCCGCTAGCTTATTGACAGCTAGCTGCTTTAAAGAGTTTTCATGTGCTTATATTTTATTTTATGATAATAAATGTTGTTAGGCATTTCCTATTTTAATTCTCGCGTTGTCAGAAGCTACTCAATGGAAATGGAAGGACCTTTAGAAGTAATTGACTTTGAAATTAGCTTCCCTTACGGTTGAGCCGCCTTGCAAGATGCATAATCCACTTAGCCTTGGACATTTCGGGGCAATCAAAGGTGGCTGTGGCAGGAGTCAGCGGAAGTGTGTGCTGGCTGGAGTAACTGCAGCAGGCAGACAGTCATTACGAGGTTGGGGAACCTTAATAACCCAACACATCCTTCCTGCTTGGCTGGCCCCCCACTCTCCTTGGATTTTGGCCACGAATAGTTTCGGGCCGTTGCCTTCTTTTTGTCATTTTCATTTTCCGTGAATATGTATGTACATTTTCCTTCGCGTTAGACGACGTGGCCAAGGGAGGCGGGTCTGGGGGAAAATTCGAGTCATGTGTGGCCGACATGCATAATTCAAAACGTGGCTGGGAAAATGTTTGTCCTGCTTCGAGTGTGTTTGTGTGTGTGTGTGGCCACTTTTTATGTTGGTAATTCTTCGACTTTGTGGACGTTTTTCCCTCTCTCTCTTTTTTTTTTTTTTTTTTTTTGTGGGCCAACGCAATTTTTGTATGCAGAAAAAAGAGGCGAACAAAATGCCAGCGCCTTCGCCTTCTGTTTGACATATTTTTCACACACAGCGCAGCAGCGTCTGCTTGTTAAATTGTTGACGGCAATTTTGGGGTTAGCGTGACAAACACACACGGCCGCACACCAGCATGAAAGGCACACACACACCCACACACGGGCATTTGCAAGGACATGCCAGTGCAACCAAGTTGATGTTTGTTTAGTTCCTTTGGCGACTTCTGCTGTGAAAAAACTCTGGTTTAACAGTCTCGCTCCGAGTTTTCACACATTTTTTTGTAACTTATGAAAGGAGAATTTTGTGTAAGAGGAGAACTGCATCTTTATGGTAAAAAATAAACCAGAAAGAGTACGTAGAATGCGGAAGTGAAATGTTATAATCAATAAATAATAAAAAAGAAGACCAACAAATGTTTAGGATTTGTTTAAGGTTAAAAAAAATAGTTCTTCATATTTAATAACTTTCTATAAAGGAATTTCCTCTTTTTTCAGAACTACTTATTTATTTTATAGCTAATGCCTATCGTTTGAGCGAATCTAGAACTCCTCCTTATCCCTTAAGTGCTAAATATTGTTGGCTGTGGAAATTGAAATTAAACCATAGCCCAGCACGTTTCCGTGTTGATCTCACACCATTTTTAATGGACTTCCACCGACATCTGACAGTGTTGGCAAATATGCAAAGTTGGTTTTTATCTTTGCCCATTTCTCTCCGACGTTTTCCCCCATATAGTGAGCATAGTGGGCACGCGAAAGGACGAACAGGGCGAGGCGGGATTGAGAATCGCTTGCATGTTTAGCACTTGACGGCTTAATGGCGAACAATTTGGGTTAAGACAAGAGGGAACGCCCCTCAGCTGGACTCCGACTGGCAGCAGGGACTGGCCTGGATTAAAGGATATAGCTCTAGCAACGGCCGGGGCTTAAATGGGACATTTCAATTATTGTAAGAGGCCTTAGAGAAAGCCCCTGCCAAGTTATGGAAATTCAAGTGCCCGAAAGGCGAGAGAAACTTCAAATTAAAGGAAAATATTATCCCAAAAGTAACAGGATCTCTGATAGCAGAACATAATTCCTTAAATTCGTTTATATAATCGCTTTCCCCTAATAGAATGCACTCGAAAGATGAAAATCTCATTTGCCGGACAATTGTTTTAACTGCAACTGTAATTCGAGAAATAAATAATGCGCCCCGAGCAGAGCCAAGCGACGACATAAGGGACTGGACAGGAGTTGGACAAAACACGGACACCACCCGCACGACGGCCAATAGCCCTTGGCCAAAAACAGGACAAACAACATGGCAAGGGGATGTGGGATGGCTGCCGGGATGGGAGACTGGCCAAAGGATTGAGCTTGAAGCTTAACAAACATGCAGCTGCCAAGAATTTATTGGCTGGACAATGACAATGACAAGGACCGAGCAGGACAATTATCATTGTAAACATTTTGCCATGACTCTGCCAAAATGAGGAATGGACACAAGCGGGGTTTAAACTTGCCATTCAAGCGCTTTTTTCCCCCAAGTTCGACCTGGGTGTCTGTGTGTGCGCCTGGCCAAGGTTTACTTATACTCGTCTCGTATTTGTGGTCTGTCCAACTGCTGGCTACTTCTTTGGGATGAAAATCGGGAACTAGGAGTTTGAATCAATTCAAAGGTGATAATATTTGTAAAAATAATTTTTTTAAGGTTTCAAAGGCCGTAGATTTAAATATATATTATAAGGACCTCACCTCCTCATGCTTGGCTCCCCAAAATCATTCTCGGGATGAAGCTTTACTTGATCCCATTCCATTAGCGTCTCTCACTCAACCCGATTGCCGCGAGCAAAGTTTCCTGGGCAGCGCAGTTTCAGTTACATTTTCCAAGAGAGAATTTCCAAGCAATGGCGATGTGCTGCAAGTTCTTCAGTTGCAGCCCTCGAGTTGCAAAAGTGCATTAGACACAAAGTAATCGATACTCGATGGAGGAGCAAGAGCTCCTCCGGCAGCGGCCCTGCCGAAATGCTTTAAGCTCTGCTCCACCAGGAGGAGATGTGTTTAAGCCATCTCGCCTTGGCTTGGCTTGGGGAAATTTGCTGTTAAGTTTACATTCATAGGACTTATCAGTTTCCCCGAAATTGAAATGTTTGCACTTCGCTGAATCTGCGCGGGTTTCCTTCCGGTTTTGTTTGCTCAAAGCCGTGGGGTTGGCCGTGTGTGTGTGCTTATCGAATTTACTTACTTATTTAGGTGGAGGAGCCATGTTAATGGCATATTAGAAAGCCATATAGATGACGGGTGGGATGGAAGGCCGCTCTAGCCGTTTTAATGTCAGGTTAGGTAAACACTTTGCGAAATGAATTAACTTTAAGCCGCAACGTTTGTGCGTGTGTGGGCGCTGTGTGTGCGAGTGTGCCCGAGTGTGCGCGAGTGTGCATACATAAATGCTCGTAATTGTTTATTTACATAACTTGGCATGAGATTAAAGACGCTTTTGATTAACGATGCGAGAGACAGGAGGGACTTGAAATTAAATTGCAAACATTAAATGCTTGACAGCCGCCTACGAAGCCGTCTGCCTGGTTTTCGTGGAATAACAAATAGTTTAAATTAAGCTTGAGTATATTTTTCACAGAGCTCTGGCTCTTGGGGCTGTGGGAATCTCTGCAACTAAGAAAATATTATGCAACGTGCTTGAGTTTATATATTTTTGCAGTAATTAAAATATGATATTTTCTATCTCCCTGGAATATCAAGGATTAAAGCGTAATTAGTTTCTTAAGAAAGCAAATGAAACTGTTCAAGTTGAATAAAACTAAAACTTAGTTAAAAGCAAGGCGGAAAAATATAATTTCTGACAGCGCAAACTTTAAGTTGTTATTCCCCAAGTTTCCCCGGCAAACAGCGTATGATCAACGTTAGCCCGGAGCAGGATGCTCTTTAAAAAAAATAAGCAGTTAATATAAATAATTATTTTGCATTATGCAGATAGCCGCTTTCCCTGGCTGGCACATTTTCCGATTTCAATTAGTGCCAAATGCGAAGGAATAACAAAAATTGCTGCTTCATCCATATTCATTCAGCCTTGAGCATTTATGTGCGGATTTGCGCGAAAAAATGCCAAAAAGTTAAGCGCGAAGGCGAAGGCAGACGCAGGGGCTGAAGCTGAGGCAGAGTTAGGGCAAAGCCGCCCTAAGCCATAATTTAATATATTGACACAAAGCTTTGTCGTAAGACGTGTCTTGGCACCATCATAATCCCCAATATTGTATATTGACAGCTGTCAAAGGAGCCACTTCCCTCCCCAAAGTCCCACCAAGGAGAGAAAAAAAACTATAGGAAAAAAAGTATGTTTTTGGCTTAATGCGCAACTATGCGGAAAATATTTGCGCTTAGTTTGAGTTCGGCATAGGAAATGTAGTCACACACATGAACCCACATCCCCACAGCTACGTGTGGACTTGGAGGTGGGACCAGGACACAGGTTGGTTAGAGTGCTGACAGCTTTAAGGCGCCCGGGAACAGTCAGTCGTCAGTCGTCAGTCGCCCTCAATAGGCAGAGATTACTCTCTGCGCGAAATTCAAATTAAGTCCTCGCACAATAGAGCTGCTGCGTTGCTAGGTTTCGTTCAATTTATTATGTGAAAACGTTCTTTTAACGAAACGAAACACGCTTTGCCACCGCAATTTCATTTAGTTTACTTACCTCTCGAGGGTGTTGATGAAAAGTACTTAGTTTAACCTGTAGTTAACGCTTTTTAGTGTGCTCTGTGGCTGCATCTCTGGCAGGAATTTAAGGGGACTTGATAAGTGTGAAGTATTAGGGTAAAACTACAAACACAACACAAATTTTCTATTTATATTTTATATTTAAATCTCCACAAATAATTTTGGGTTTTTTTCAAGATCTCAGATAATCATGTTCTCGAGACCTGGCTAGTGTGCCAAAGGCTTCCGGTCGGAGCGTCGCCCGCGCCTGGGAATCCGGGTCCGCCTCAGGCCTCTGTTTAGGTCATTCGTGCTGTGGGTGGTGGTAATGGCTCCTGCTCTCTCCTGTCCACCCGGCAGCGATGTGGACGAGGCAATGGAGTAAGGCCTGCGGATTTCACTCTGACTGACCCTGTCCGGCAAGGAGTTGCTATCGTAGGCAGCAGCCGTGTCAGGATTGGCTGGAGGGTTCATCAATCGTTTCGGCACCATCAGGGAGTCCACAGTCAGTTCCTTGACCCTGTCCGCATAGCGCAGGGTGTTCAGGGTGTGCTCCACCGAGTGCAGGCCCGGAGAGATCATGGCTATCATGCAGGTTCTGACCTTCTTCCCGCCTATAAACGAGTCCCGCAGTACCTGGGTGAGCTTGGAGCCCCGGAACGGCAGGTGAGTCGACTGGCGACCCAGAGCCCGGATGCACTCCTTGAGGACCAGCAGCGATTTGTTGATCTCCGATCCCTCCAGGCGCGTCAGCCGATCCGCGCAGTTATTGTCCGCTCCCCGCTCGTTCCCAGCCAGGTCGATCAGCGAGAACTTGCCATAGGGTCGCTCGCTATCGTTGACCGAGCCAGACTCTCGCAGGATGATCTGGAAGACGGCATGGGATCGCGAGGACTTAGAGTTGGCAGAGGTGTGACCCGAGGTGCGGACACTGTTGCCGAGGTCGAGCAGCTCCAGGACATCTTTGACGCCCTGCACGGTGTTCTCGGTTAGGCCAACCACTTGGACCTGCTGCTGGCCATCCTCCAGCACCCTCAGCTGGGGCTTGCCGGGCACCAGGAGGTCGTACACCCGCGATCCGTAGATCTCGAAGAAGCTGCAGCACACACGCAGGTTCAGGCTGACATAGGAAGGCGACTGCAGGTGGGCGAAGACATCCCTGGTGGCCATCGCGTAGATGCCGTCCATGGAGTTCTGCTGATGCCGTCCGGTGAACTTTCCGCCCATCGTATGGGTCTTGCCGCTCCCCGTCTGCCCGTAAGCGAAACAGGTGGCCATTCCGCCATCGAAGATGTGCCGGATCAGGGGGCGGGCGGTGAACTCGTAGACCGTGGCATTGGAGCAATCCTCGTTGAAGGCGTAATCGAAGCGAAAACTATGGTTCTCCAGGAACTTCACCAGGTTGACGTGCTTGCGCGGCTCGTGGACCACCAGAAGGTCCCGCGAGTGCACGCTGACCACGTCCAGCTCCGTCTTGTCCGCCAGCTCTTTGTGGTTGAGCGGTCTCTTCCTCACACACACCACAATTTGGTGCTCCTTCAGAGGTAGCTTGGCCAAAGGGGTCTTGGCCTGCCGACTGTTCATCTGCTGGCGATGCAGACGAATCATCCTGGCTATCTCCCAGTTTGGATTGCCCGGATCCTCGTTCTGCTGCTGCTCCCGCAACTGACGCTCCCTGGTGTGGTTTTCGCGTCTTCGCTCCCGCTGCTTCCGCATCTTGTCGATCTGCAGGACCACCTCGTCCTGTCGAACCGGTATCGAGAGCTGTGCCGTTATCCGGCGGGGCATAACACCAGCCAGGGAACGCGGTGTTATGGCCGCAGTCTGATTGGCCGCTGTCCCGCTGTAGCGTGGTGGATCGAAGATCTGCGGGTTCATCAGCACCACCAGCTCCAGGGGCAGCTCCTTGCCGCGCACCGAATGCCCTTCGGACCACTCCACCGTCACAATGTTATTGGTCCCGCCGTCCAGCTTGATGATGCTGCCCAAATGGACTCGCCCATCGGAGCGGCGGATGAACACCTTCTGGTTAATCGACAGATGATCCATGGTCCTTTTTTATTTCTACTAAAAATTTCGATTTTATATAACTGTAAATTTCCTTAAAAAAATGTGTGTAATGTGGATTATGTTAGGCCCGATTCCATCGATTTTTTGATTTAGCTGCGAAGCCCAAAAAGGGAGGCAGCGACAAGCTAAGCAAAGTGTAGAGTGATCAGGTTTAGAAGTACGAAAGCTAAACTTACACATCATATAGATAAATACTGCGCACTCGGGATTACCAGGAATTAAACTATTTCAGTTTTTGTTTATCCGCATTTTCCCGAACCAATTCCCGTGATATCTATGCCAGCGAGGATTGTTTTTGCTATTTGTTCAATTTGAGGGCAAACAACAGGCAGCAACAATAACCGAATCAACAAACAACACCACCATTCCGAGGGCCTATCTATCCCTCTCTTAGATGTTCGGTGTATTTTCTATTTGCCAAGTGGGTGGCCATGAAATGAAGCATTCTTTTAGGCGCTCTGCCGTGGTATGGGTATGGCAAGGGAGTGAGAGGAACAAGTTGCAGATATACGTTTGCATAAGCCGAGACGTGTGTAACGTACCAAATTGTTATTTATTTTTTGAAGTGCTTGCGCTCTCCAAAGGTGTGTGTGGCTCCTGTATCCGTATCTGTGTTTTTGCCTGGAGATGCATAGATACATTGCCCCATTGGGTACGTGCAACTTGTTTCGGTCTTCGGTGGCGTCTTGTTTGCCATTTGTCGTCACATTTTGCCAAATTTACCGTGTAATTATCGGCAAAGGAGAATGCAGCCCCCTATATTCAGGATGTTGTACCTCCAAAATTTTACCATATAGCCACCCAACAAATGCAACATAAATTTGGCCAAAAAGCTACATTAAAAAGAAGTTTAGCTCTATGGCCAAATAATTTTGTTAAAACTTATACAAAGAATTTACTTTAAGTTATAAAAGGGTAACAAAATTGTACTATTTATTTATTTATTCATGAGACTCACGAATTCAGTTACTAAGCGCGGATTTATAGATCGCGCAGCTAGAACCAATTGGGAATTATAATTGAAATTCAATTTGTCTTTAATTTTACGTATTATCTCGATTTTCCAATGCATAGTTTAGACATTTAAGCGTAAATTAATTACAATTGCATTCTTTTTTCACAAAATTAGTAAACAGGGCCTCTATTATTGTATGCGCGGCTAAAACCAATTGAGAATTATAAATGAAATTGCAAATATCCTAATTTTAAAATATAACTAACATGTTCAAAGGAACAAGAGAAATATTTTCGCTTAAATCTGATTAGTTTTGCTTTAGCTGTCAAATTTATTCCCATACAATATACTTTATTTTTCCCTCAGTGCAGAGACACGCCTGGCCCCCACCAGATATGCAAATTTCCATAGCTTTTTCTGTTTGCCTGTTTGGCTCCGAGAGGCATATTTGTTTAGCCGCAGTCCGAGGACAGTTGGATATCGTTTCGTTTCGGGGATTTCCATTTCATTTTTGGATACCTATTTTGCACCTGCACGTAAGCTGAATATTTGCTGTATGTGCTTGCCTAAACTGCCGAATCTGAAATGAACTAATAAAGCCATTGAAATGGAAAACAGTTAAAAAAAAAATCATATGGAAAATAGAATTTTAAATAAATCTGAAAAGCCATTGAACTGCATTAACATTCCGCTTTTTTTTTTGTATATTCTCTGAGGTATTATAATTGGGAGACTGATTTCATAGTTGCCGTCACTGTTAATCTGTTTTTCTAGGCCAGTTTCAATGATTTAAAAATATATATATCTATATATGGTATATCACAGAATGTAATCACACACAATAATTGTCATTCGGCACGGATTAAATGCTATTTGCTAATGTAATCAAATTGGACAATTTCGACAGTTGAACTAATCCGTTTACATAATCCGGATGCAATCAAGCCACCACATGGCATGCTGTTCTCCCCGCTGATTACCGCCTTTGTCATTTTGATTTAATTATGCCGAAAAAAAATAGGAGATCGAAAGCGAGAATAGCAAAGCCGAGAACTAAATGAATTGGATAAATAATTTATTGAATAACAATTTGATTGACTTTCACGCACAATGAACACAAAATAAAAGGGTGCGTGCCAGTCATCAGTAAAACATCACCAGCATCGAGCGGATTAGTGCATCACATAATTCCAGAGGCGTTGAAAATAGGTAATAGCCTTCAGCTCCTCAGTTGGCTTTGGCCTTGCATCCTTCCAGAAGTAGTAATAGACTTCGTAGGCCAGGTCAACCAGCTTGTTCTTAGACTCTTGATCCTTTTCGATTACGGCGACTGCCACCACCTTGTTTCCCTCATTCGTCATGATCAGATACAAAAATCCGAGTAACATTATCGTCAGAGGCACGACCAGATACGGCATACGTGCCGGCAGAAACTTTCCCTCCAAAATTTCGTTGACCATTTTTTTATTAAAACAAAACATACTTTTTCTTTATGAATATTTTCTAGATGTTTACTCTCGGACTTTTAGACTCGTTATGATTCGTTATATGTTCAGTTCAGTGAACTCTGACTGGGATCTCGACAGCTCCTCCAGTGGTTGCTCCCATTTCCTCAATTTCGATTGGAAAGCACTACACAGCCTCCTCAGATTCAAGAAAACAAAACTATCGGACATGCAGAAACCCACATAAATTTATAGCTGAGCCATGGGGAAAACAATGAGATGGAGGCGGAGGCAGAGGCAGAGGCGGCTGGGTTTCGTTTCCATTCATTCATCCGGATTCAGATCCGGATCCCCGGCTGAAGTGATTTCCGTTGTTTTTTATTGTGCCCAACAACAAGTGCACGGAGGGGAGCGGGGCGTTGGTGCATTCAATGGAGTGCACTCTCCGCAAAGGAATACTTGAACTGCACCCAAGAAAAGACGCACAATACAAATGTCGAGGGGCTTTGTTTGAACATCGAGTGGGAGTCCGTCCCGGCAAATACCATATTTATATATCCCTGAACCCGAGACAAAGCCCCAGCTCCCCAGCCCCCCAGCCTCGTGTGTTCCATTTCGTAAGAAAACAAATTGCTTTGCCGTGCTGTAGGGTTTGATTTTCAGCTCTGAATCTGGTTTATTTAAATCTCATTATACATTAAAATAGGTTAGAGGGCGACTTTGCCGGCTCCCTAAAGCTGGAACGTGTGCATCGGATGGAAGCTGCAAGGAGAAGTCATTAATACTGAAGGATCGCCCAATGAGTCCCCTAAGTTCCCCCTTACATGTCCTCGCGGGCCTTTATTAGAGTTTCCACCAGGCGGGTCAGGGGATAGTCGCCAGTGCAGATCTTGTAGACGGCTGTGAAGAGCGGAAATCTATCGGAGAAAAATAATAAGGGATGGTACATTCTAAAGGAATTGTTTTTCTATGATCCCTACTTATCCTCCAAACCCTTTTTCTTGAGCATATGATGCACCAGCTCAGCTGTGACGGGACCCAGTGGTTCGTGTCCTGGTATAAGGATGTGCTCCAGTTCGCTTAGCGGCTTGCCAGTCTTTACAAAAGCCTCGGCCAGTTTGCGATTGCGATTGGCTATAAACCGAAATTGAATGAATGGTTTTTTGCTATTTTTTTCTTAACTCGTTACCATAACAACTAGTAACCAAATCGGATATGCCGCAGGACTCGAAAAAAGTGCCCATGCGGCAGCCGGGATAAAAAACATCAACGAATTGCAGCATTTCCAAAAATCCCCTCCTAATAATCCCGGCCTTTGTGTTCTCGTTCAGCTCCATGCCATCCGAGCAGCCAGCGGCGAATGCAATGATGTTCTAGGACACAGAAAATATTAAATTTAAGCAAATATGTCAGATATAACTTACCCTCAAAGTGGAACAAATCTCCACACAATCGGCATCCTCGGTGACGACCACACGAAATGTGGGCGACTTGAAGATGTCATGCAGCACTCGATAGTACTTCTGATCGCGGCAGCCCACAGTTCCTTCGGCAAAATTTTCGTTGGCTATCTCATAGGCCAGATTACAGCCCACCAGGACTGAGCAGGGAATCTGTGGATGAACATGAACTAAATAAATAAGGAGTTTGGGGAAACCATCCTTCCTTCATAAGGAAAACTTTTCAGAAAAATTATTCTTCAATCTAACTTATACTAAAACCTTAAGAAAATCTAGAATATTATTTTAAGTACCTTCAACTGCCTCATGATAATTTGGGATATCAAAACAAACTGCCCATCGTCGCCGCGCTCGAATCCCTTGATCAGGGAAACGGCATGAGCTGTGGGCTTGACTTTCCCGAGTAAGGTTTTGCAACAGCTACTGACAAAAGTCGGTGGAATGGCAAATATTATAATATCCGCATCCCGAGCCGTGGCCACAATATCGTCCACAGCCACCTGTTATAAGGGAAAACGGAATATAGTTGGAATATATATTTCTGTAAGCATAGTAAACCCACAATGTTTGGCGGCAATTCAAAGTTCGGCATATACTTGGCATTTATGTGTGTGGAATTTATGATTTCGGTGAGCTTGCGACCGTCGACTATTTCCTCGTAAACATACATCAGAACCTTTTCATCGAGGGTCTGCGAATTTTGCACATTTTTGCCCACATTGCGGGCTATAGTCGTGGCCCAGTTGCCCGATCCAATGATGCAGATCATTATCTTGTCCATCTTGAGAGGAAAGTTTAAGATTTACGCAATTTCGTTTAAATTTGTTTTAATTTTATGAATTGTGTAATTGTAGGGACATTAAAAACTCGGGTGTTTACGTTTTGAGAAGAATAATAATTATTTCTTGCTTCCCATCAATACAATTTTTACAGAATTTACTTGCCTGTTAACCTTTGCCGAAAAAGAAATCCATAAATATATTAAAGCCTTCCGCAGCGCAAACACACAATCAGATATTAATATATATATGCATATTTACAAGCACATAAGTTCCGTGTACACATATATTGATTGAGTGCTGGGCAAACAATTCATCAGCGAATCGGGGCGGGATAAAAATTACGTATACGTCACGTTCGCCAAACTGGCAGGGCAAATAATTAACTGTGGCAACGGTTTTCCTCCCCTCGCTTGTCTTGGCTGAGACTGAGCCACTCTGTTTCATTCATGTTTTTCCACTTATAAAATATTAAGCTGACGCGGTGGAAAATATTTCATAATTCTCGTATTTATTTTTTAATTACGCTCGCGTTGAAAAGGAAAGGCCGCGGCGACGATGTTGGTTATTTAAATAAAATAAATCAAATTGGCAGAGTTAAAATGCACGGGGGCGAAAGCCAAAGTGAAAGTTCCAGCGAAAGCGCCGTCGAAATCAATGTGCAAGAAAGTAAACACTTGCCTCCGTCCGTCCTGTACGGGCGTACAATCCAATCCAATCCCGACCAGCACTCCAACTGCACAGCGCCGCCATCCACTCGACTATGAAATCAAAATGGATGATGGGCGAAATGAAAATGGAATTTTTAATGAGTTGCTGCTGCTGCTGGCGAGGAGGCAAAGGCCAAACGAGCCCCAGCTCTGGTTGCCTCGCCGAGAACAATGGCGACGAGACAAAACCATGGGGCAGGATGGGGCACAGAGTTTTTGGGAGAAAGGACCAAGGCCGCAGCTGCAGTCAAGTGGGAAGTCCGTCTGTAGTCCAGATCCCACAAAATCGCTGGCCAACACTTTAAAGGACATTGCAGTGCTAGAGGAAATGCTCTTGGGTGTGAAGTATCAGTTCGAGCTTATGAGTTGACATAAACTTGAATTTTTCCCATATTTATTTTAATGTTTAACTAATATTCTATATATTACTTGGATAAATATTAAGCTTTATTTACGGTAATGCAGACATATTATGCCAATCTTTATTGGCTTTCATTATGGCTAAAAAGCAATTACATTATTTACGCCTTAATGAGCCCATTAATTCAATAGTTTTGTCAACGCAAAATTCAATAATTCGAGGCGAGGCTCTCACACTCGAATGGCTTTTGCTTAAACAAATTAAGAAGCTTAAGTCGCAAATATGCATTAGAAATTCACAGACAGGCAAAATTTAGAGGGAGAATAAATCTAGATAAAGTCTCCCAGGTAGCCCCATGAAACACTTCTAAAGTATTCTCAACATAATTCGTTTTTTATTTCGTTCTGGGACTGTATAAATTATTCGCACACACATGCACTTTGGCCCCCGCTTGTCCTACATTAATTTCAGTTTTTATTATTTTATTCTCTCAGCTTTCTCGTTGTTTCAACCATAAAGTAAACTTAACCTGGGCAGCTGGACTGGGATCTCGTCTCAGGGATACGCACATAAAGTTTTACCACGATTTTTATGCTTTTCACCTGACACACAGACACATCCGGTGGAGAGAGGGACGATAGACAGTTACTCATATGATTTTGTGACTACAAAGTTGAATCGTAAATAAAATTATTCCATGTTTTTCGCTGGATGCAACGTGATTTCGAGGGCTCGTGTGTGGTAGTCGTGGGGAATTGTAACTAAACTTTCACTTTCACTTTCTCGCTGCTCCAAACTTTGCGGAAGAAGAACTTTGCAATCTTGAGATAAACTAATTAGCAAGATGTGTGTGCCACACACACTTTTGTGGTGATGGTGTAAATTGTGTGTATTTCTCACAAAATCGATGGATGTGCCAGCTGTAAACATGTGTGGGAATTAAGAAAACCTTTTCAAAGGGAAATATTTTATTTGCGGCTTGGGTTTAACATTTTTTGCTCCAAAATTTGACCTATATTTCTGATTAAATTCTAATACAAACATTTACTTATGTTCGGTTTATGGCTCTCCCCGTTTTATAATAAACACTTCTATCGCGAAATGTTGCCAATTTTCTTGGCTTGCATTCCATAATTAAGTGAATTTTAAAAATGGTTATATAAATTTTAAGGCGGAAAATTGCGTTGCCTCCATGTCGGCACTCAACTTGGCTTTTATGTTGGCCATTTACGCCGTCATTAGATGGCGCTCTCTGGTAGACGCGCTGCCGCTTTTAAAGGCATTGAATTACGGGCCAAGAAAAGTTGGTTAGTGTGTGTGTGGCCCCAAAAGTTGAGCTGGATTCGAGTGGAAATCAGATACAGATACAGGCACTCCCTGCCTCTGCCTGCAGATGGCGGATACAAAGCGAAAGCGCCGCAGTCTTAGGATTGCGTGCGAAATGCAAGCAAAGTTGGCCTGTCGGGGGGAAAACTATGCAAACTGCCCGGGTCTGGAATGAAATCGAGATAAACTACTCACAATATTTACTTTTAATTGGAGAAGTTCAAAGAATAAACAAATATCAAGGGACTTGGGATTGGGAATAGAGGGAAGGGCGGCAAGATGCGGCATTAAAAGTTTTTTTGTTCCCGCACGATTTTGCCACCTTTTCCCCTACACTTTTGATGGCTTAAATGGAACACATTGCCCTTTACACTATGACTAACTAAGAAACTAATTTATTTCTCTACCAAAATCGAACTATTCTAACTAAGCAAAATTCTAAAGGATACAGGAACTGCAAATAATATTTATATAAATTTAAAGAAGCATAAAACACATATTTAATATATTTTCTTATATATATTCAGCACTTTAAAAGGGATTCAATGCTTGACTCTTACAGTGTAGACTTATTATTCAATGCTTGACTCTTACAGTGTAGACTTATAGCCCAAGCTAGGGCTTTAATCCCGCCGATTCGAGTTCATTAAGCTCCTTAAATGCGGCCCAAAGTCGAATTAATATTCCAAACAACATTTGCCGCATTCTGTGCTCTTTGTTCTGTGTCTTGCCGTCTCGTTTGCTTTTTCTTGACAGTCCGGCGGAAAGTTGAGCCGAAAAGTTCAAAGCAGGCACAAGTCAGGTCAGGTCAGGGGCAGAGGTATCGTCTGCAGTTAGCTTTTAATGTTCTCTCGTTTTTTTCTTCTTTTTTTTTTGCCTAAATGGTAATTAAAATATGCCCAGATGGTGTCTGGATGATGTCCATCAGTCGGAGGAAAGCGGAGGCCACTGGGATTGCGAAGGTCAATTGCAATCAGTGAGTTCTTACGCCCGCTCTCTCTCTCCTTGGCGCAAAGCAAACACGGTCAAAGTGCAAAAAGGTCATCAGCAATTGCTACTCTTTCAGCTCTGCTTTGATTTTCTGATGCTGCGACACTCTACACATTTTAATTGGATGCGGCTTAAGGCCTCTAAAGGATTTCTCTCGAGATCTCTTGACATTTTAATCAGGCTCTATTTCAACATATATTTTAAATTCTGTTTGGCATAAAACTATGATTTCCTCCACTTCTTTCTTTAAAGTATCTGCTGATTATTGTCTTTACTGCAGATATCTTTAATAACTAACTGTTGTCTTCCTTATCCTTAACAATTCCTCAACCGCAGCATCCTACATAACTTACAGCGCTTTCCACAGTTTCCGCCAGCCATTTAGCGAACTTTGCCGCCATCTTTCATTCATAATTTGCTGGTCCCCCCTTTATTTTCTTTTTTAGCCGCACACACATGGGGCAGGTTGGGGGTAAAGGGAAACAGGAAAAATAGGGAAAAGCATCTGACGCAGCTGGGCGACAAGGAAAACTGTGTCAACGCAGCCATTTGGCAGCCCAAAACTCCCCGCCGCCTCCGCTTTTCCCACTTTGCTGTTTTCCCTGTGTCTCTCCAGTCTTCCGCCACGTTGATGGCGACATAAATAGCACCGCTTGGCTGATGGCTTAGTCCCGCTTACCTCTCGGAAAATTCACCATTTTCCCACCGCCATTCGCCATTTCCCAGGTAACAGCCGACGCCGCCGCCGCCGTCGTCGTCAGTCGCTCATAAATGTAAACTTTTTCGGCTAGTTACATGTAATTATGCCATTTTACTGGCGGAAAAGATGAGAGGACTTTTCCGCTCCGCATCGCCGCCTCTCCTGGAGCCGGGATGAAAATCATCCAGTCGGGGACTGAGACTGGGACTGGGACTCCTGATGCCTTTTCACTTGATTGCCAATTTAATCGGCTCGCAATTTTCCGCCTTGGCTCCATGATTAGGGGGCGTGGCCGTGCCTAATTTGTGTATCAGTGCAAAGGAGAGAGAGATCCCTCAAAGCGGCGACACTAGACAAATAATATGGAGGGAAACTCCGGAGGAGTGTTTTATATTCATTTATTTTCACCCGTGTATGTATATGATTATTTCCCGGACACACGAAAATACGTGCCGTGCATATTTACACAGACTGCAGTTAATCTTCGCTTAAGCCCTCTGCGCCTGTCAATTTTCCATGTGGCCAGAGGGAAGAGTCTTTTTTTGGCGTTCTGCTAGAGACCAAAGTGTTTTTGTATAAGAACCGAAAAATTCTCTGGAAAAACCAGGAAAAGCTGTTCGTTAGCCCTGTGTTTTATCCTTTGCTGGGAAATTTGACATCAACCGTTTTTGGCCATAAAAAAACTGATAACAAAAGTTGTTAAATTAAATTTTTTTTTTGGTAGAAACTTTATAATGCATTTTTAAAACGTTTCTCTTTGTATAATTTATTGCAAAGTGGACTTAATTGGGAACTGGGAATTCTAAGAAACATTTTATTTTGAATATTTTTACAAAGTTAGTTCTCTGTACCACGAATGTTAGTACGTACCTTCGTAACATTAACAATAATTGTGCATATAATTTTGTTTAATCAAAGAATGCTCTCATTTTTAGCGTTAGCATATGGACAGTAAAGAAAAGGACAAAGGATGTCGTCAAACAAAGCAAAAAGGGAAAGTAAGCGCTTGCTCTTTCCTTGCCATTATGCTTTTGTATACCTCTTCTGAGGGTATTGTATGTTACTTATCCTTAGGAGCTTGTACAAAATCCTCAAAATATTTTTGTTTATCATCACCGATTTGATATATTTTTCTAATTTAAGAATTAGGCAGCTATAAAGACTATTGAAATGCCAAAATTAAAGTTTAACCGTGGCTGTTGTGTGAACAAAAGGCGCTGTTCTTAATTTATTTAAGGAAAATTTTATTTAATTTAAATAAAATATGAAACCTAAATAATATACTTTTCAGAAATAGCAAGGGTATAATTTTTTCGACGTTTGGAGCTCCCGTTTTTATGCTTTTATTTTTACACCCACTCTGTGTGCATCCCGTGTGTGTGTGCAGCACACTTGCATGTTTGCTTAGTTCACATGAAGTCAGTTGTTAAATTGTTGGTGGCGTCTCTGAGGCTTTCATTCCCTCCATTTCTCCACCGACTTTCCTCTGTGTGTGTTTCCCTTTTTCCAGGTGGTTCCGGCGGTTTTCTGGCTTTATTTTGTAAGGTTTTCATTTTTTGTGTTGGCCGCAGTTCCTGCTTTTGTTCTTGGCTTTGGCAAATAGACTTTAAATATTTTCTGCACTGAATTTATCTGTGTGAGCTGTGCCAGCGTGTGGGCGTTCGCACACATTCACACACAGGCAGGTGGTAAAGATTTATGACAACCGACGGTCGGTTGGTCGGAAGGGGAAATGTAAATACGATTCTTTTGCTTTCCCGATTTATACTTTTGGCTGTCAAATAAAGGGTCATTCATTGGCTATGTTCGGCACGTCCTTGTTGGGCTTAAGGCGCGTGTTGCCCATCTTTTTCTTCATATATTTTTTGATATAATACCATAAAGGTTTAATAAAACATAATATGCGGACATATAAAACATTCTGTGGTCAAAATTCGATTCGCTTGTGTGGGCAGTCGAAAATGAGGAAATTTTAAAGCATGCTTTTTGGGGATGCTGTCGTTTTTCTATGCTTTGTGTGGGCATGGAATAATTTTAAAACAAACTCGATCTGTATGCTACCTATAAGAATGTAGAAAGAAAGTTTGGTAGCTCTAGCTCTTATAGGCTCTGAGCTCTGAGATGTTATGTCTGTTATTTTCTCATATTCCTGAAATATATTTATGTGATTAATGCCAGATCTAGCTCTTATTCTTAGTCTCTAAGATTAAAAGGTTTATATGGACAAACGGAGATTGTTTATAGCCTATTTCCTCATATATTAAACTATATTTATGTGCTTAATTTACGCGCAATGCCAGTGAGAACTACAAAATACGATTTAGTACAACGCGATTTGCTGTGGAATTTGATTAAACTTTTTGCATATTTCACCGGCGAGCAAACCGGAGAGCTGTATGTATATAAAACTTGAGCAATTTGAACTTCTTTCGCTTTCTGTTTCTTGTGCTCCTTTTGTTTTAGTTATATATATGGCTATGAATTTATAACGCAAAGTTTTGCATTTTGCAAATCATTTTTAACACCTGCGGCAGGGTTAAAGTTCAGTCAGCGTAAAAACTTTGCAAATTAGAAGAGGTCCTGCGCCGTGTTCCTGCCCTCTGCTACTCTCAGTTCGTTCCTTCATATATTTATTTTTCGCTCAGCGCAGATTTCATTTAAAATGAGTTAACCTGTTAATGGCGCAATGATGAAGAACGAAGGGAAAAAACGCACAATATTCCAGGCATGAATCGTAAATTTGTTTGTTGTCAGAGGCGAAGCGAAGAAAATAGCCAAGACAAAGGCAGCGAAATTCGAGAGAACAATGCGTGTATAAATGTATATAGTTTGGGGTTAAATCGGGCAAATCGGCCGAACTGCTGACCATAAGCAAACACCGAGACTGAAGATTTATGGCCAACTAATCGACACAGGCAATCCCATAAATCTAGCAGCAGTTCGAATGTCAAATGGCCAAAAGGCCAGCGCCGGCGAGGTGAGTTTCCCTTTCGGCCAAAAACAAGGCAAATTAAAGTTCAGAGCCAATAAATGTTAATCGCTTGCTCTTTGTCTTTCTCCTGCCCTTACTTTCTCCTTGTTTTGGGTTAGCTTTTGAACTAATTTGTTAAGCGGGTTTCGTTTTTGCTTTAACAGAGCTCCGAACTTAAAATCTATAGCATGATTACATGAATATTAACCAGATTTCTTGCCCAAAACCAGATGAAACTGCATGATAAGCATAAAGTGGCTCAGAATCAAGTCCATCATCTGAAGCCATCTGCTCTTATTTCCACAAAAGAGTCCACAAAACGTCAGCTCAGCCTTCAAACTGCTTTCGTATATGATGTAAGCAGCTACCTAGAGAGATTATCGATACCTTTAATGGATTATTTTCTAATATATTGAAGACTTACCTCCTTGGGCAGAGAGCCCTCCTGCTCGGTGATCGAGTCCCTGCGTTTTTTCTGATATTCAGTCGTTAAACCAATAGCGTAGTCGGTCAGGAAGGAGCTTATGCTGTTAACCAAGTATAAAATGCACCATGACAACGTAAAATACCAGGATATAAAGTCATCGCTCCTGAAAAGAATGACCAAGTAGCCGTTCAAGACGGAGAAGACGTAGTAGTTGAATCGAGCAGCCAGCATATGAGGCCCGAATAGAGTGTTTATCCGCTTGACTGTGCGGCCCAGATTAAGGTGCAATGTCCACAGCCGAGAAAGTTCTCTCTTTTTGGACGATGAGAGCGGTTTCAGATCGGATATAAGCTGCTCTATGCGCCCATTGATGAAGTCATAGCCCCGGGCGATGTGCCAGATCGATAGGAAGTATATAAACACGTTACCCATTACGACATTCGAGCCAATATTATTCACAAGCGCTGGTATCTTAGGCATCAAACGGAACTTCATGGGGGATCCGTAAATAAAAGACGACACCAAGTTGGACAGAGACTGGAATGTCAGCACAAGGACCTTCATCCAGATCAATCTCCGCAGCTTTGAGCTCGTTTTCTTGCCGGATCGGGCCATCTCTCGATCCACTAGAGTGTTTAGCTTCTGCAGCTCCAAGGTAATGCCATCCCGATGCCAACGGAAGGCCACCGTGTACAGGATTACGGAATACAGCACCGAATTAACTACGTACGGCGCTACTCTGATGAAGCGGGGAATTAGAGGCATTGACGCATTCCACTTGGCAACTGTCCAGAGGCAGTAGGGCAGCGCTGCCAAGAGGATGAGATTCACGGTCCAGGCATATGTTCTCGTTGTCCAAGTTTGCCGAAACCTGCCGTCCACAAGTCTGTAGGAGGTCAGGCCCGTGAGCAGGGCGTACCGGTGAAAGATGGCGACCAGTTTCTGCATATTTTGTGACCTATTTCAAGGGGTGTGTCACTGCAACTGAGTTCCTGAGACTCTTAAACCGTAAACTCCCTCTATACTCACTATCATTACTTTATTATCAAAGATGTTAAGTCACTCTAAAAGTTATAGTGCTTCCACGTGACACAATCTGAGCCAGATCGGGGGTCCTTCTGTATACTCGTTTTTTTAAAATAGGTTATATCTGTTAATATTCCAAAGTGCTCTCATGATTCACCTTCTTTCTGGTGACAGGACCATAGGAAAAATAGATGTATATTTAAAAGGAATGTGAAAATAATTTCTTTTCTATTTAAAGAAGGTTGTCCCATTTGTTAAATTATTAAATATTGAGTGAAAACCAGAAAAATCAGCTTAGTGCTTATAATTTCCAGTTTATTCTGTAATTTAAAAAATAAACAAACTTAAAAAGCTTATAGTTCACATTCCATTCACACATCCGTCTAAAATGCACTTTTGCATTAAAAACAACATATAGTATATTCATTCAAAAGGTGAAAAATATGTGCTTTTTAATTTTACAACTAAAGATGTTATTTTTATTTCGACAAGGTAATTAGACAGCGGTTTTCCAATTCAAAGACGGAGCAAAAGACTTATCCGTTCCCTCTCGGGAATGTATTTCTTAATTTACCTTAACTGCTTCGGTGCAGGTGCCAGTGATGGTCGAATGTTGTTGAATTTATGGCCAATAAATTAAAAAAACTTTTACAACGCCGCGCTCGAAGCGAAAGCAAACACGAAAGTGTGTGTGTTGGTACCTGGAAAGACATTTGCCAAAAACATTAATTGAAAAACCCCGGGCGGGGGAACGGGGGACCAAGTGTGGCTGAACATATCAAAGGCAATTACGGATGCCGTTAACAACGGCCAAATGGCTAAGACACCGCCCACACCCGCCCTCTCTCTCTCAGTTGCTCATCTCATTATTTAGTTAATTATATGTTTGTGTGCAGGCAATTACAACTCAGATTTCATTGTTGGCCAAAAACCATTTTGCGGCCTACTCGGGGTTGCCCGCCATCAATGCGAATGCGAACGATGATGATGTCCATGCTCGGCCCTGCTCACCGCAAAGTTCTAATTAATTTGAAAGGAAACATTTGAAACGCCTTGTGTTGTGGTCACAGTTATCCTTGCTGGCCCACATGAAAGGGGTCCTGTTGGACATATGCAAACTTCTGGGAATATCCAGGCTCAGCTCATTAGTAGCAGGCAGGACATTAAATAAACCAAACCAGTGCCAGTGCCAGGGACAAGCAACTAAATAAAGGCTTCAATTTTATGACTCTTACTTGCCTTTCCTTAGGCTAACCTCCGGAAAAATCCCCATGGAATCCTTTCGAAAATCTGTCAACTATCTTGGCCAGCTGGGCAAAAAGTTTTGGCCAGCGGCTCTTAACACATTTAATTAAGCAGCGGAAAAAACGGAAACGGAAATTTTCGCGGCCCGAGAACCGCACACAATGTGCATTAAAACTGAACCGAAAGTGAAATGGTTTCTGCAAATGCAACTGCTATTTTTAGGAATCCATTTCGGTTTGGTTACATCATTTCGATGATGGCCAAAGCCGGCCCAACCCCTTCGCCGGGCTAAGCCCGTGCCCAAAATGTTTGCAAAGCGGCTTGAGATTTTACCCGAAAAGCTTTCCCAGAGAGACCGAGAGAGAGAGAGGAAAAAATAACAAATGGCAAAGTTGTTTTTAGCCCTGCCAAATGTTTGCAACATTTCGCTGAAAAAGTTTTTAATAAGCTTAAATTAGACAGTTGTATTTTTTAGATTTTATTTCATTTTTTTTTTTTTTTTGCGCTGTCCTTGTTATTAGCATTGACGTGGGCTTTATAAGTTTTAGCCGCGGCTAAAATCTGGGCTCAAACAGAGCGGAAGCTCTGTGGGCTGATGCCGGGTTCTGCAGGATTATTATTTCAAATAATATGGCATCAGGTTGATTATTTTGATTTCAACGAGGCGGTGCCTGGGTAACCTTTTGATTTATGGAATTTATAAGTACTTCGGAGTAAGCCTTGAATTTATAAATAATGCGAATAATATTTGCAAATATCCTTTAAAGACCTCTGACAACTTTAAGACCGAGGACCACCTGCCTGCCAGCCATGGAGCCATGGGGTTCATTATAATAATGCCACTGAAACGAACATGTCAAGAGACCGACTGGACCGACTGGACCGACTGGACCGACTGGACCGACTGGACCGACCTGACATGCTGGCCACAAATTAAACGAAATTCGTGTTGGCCAGAGACGACGATAGAAGCTGGCAAACAAAAGGTCAGGTCAGGGGGCGTGGGAATCAACATAACATAAGTAATTAACCGAGTGATAAAGAGCCCGGCCACGTGGCAATACAAGCTCGTCATTCAAGACGACATCGTTGGCTCGTCATTAGCGGCCAAAAATGTTGCATTTAGTTGTGGTCTTGATGAATATGGTTAATTGCGACAGAAATATACATGCTATATATCGTATCGTGTGTATATAAACATGGCAGTCTGTTCTGGCAAATATGTATTTGTCCCTGGGCGACGATGACAGCGCCTGACCAAGACACATTTTTCGTTTGTCCTCTAATTGCATATCTGAGGATGCTGATTATTAAGGAGATGACGATGATGAGGAGCCAGTCGTGCAATTACCAACATCCCCCGCTGGGCGAGCCTCTGTTTTGATGTCGTGGCCAGAAGAAATCGTCCCTGGCCTTTACCGAGTTTTAGTGCCTAATTAAAAGCAACAGCAACTGGCCTCTTAATTTATGCTCGTTGAGGGACAGGTCCCCCTCACATTTGGTATATTTGCATGTTTATTCTCTCTCTCTCTCCGGATGCTTAATGTTTGTGCTTTTAAAAAGTTTACATCATAAATCGTGCACTTGGACCATAATTCGCAGCTGCTCCCCAGAAGGTAAAAGTGGCTTAATAAGTGTCTTTGATGTAACGATTCTATGTTCAAGATATTGTATTTAAGCTTTATATCCAGTCTAGATCTTAGCAATCCCTGCCCCATAAGTTAAGGGGAAGTAAGCTTTCAAACCCCACATCAAATTCCAAGTCCTAGCAGTTCGAACACACGGAGCTAAACGAAAAATATATCGAATCAAAATTTCTAGTAGTTTTTGAAGAATTTTCGCGGTTGACCTAAATTTGAGAAGTGCATAATGGGAGATCCAGATCTTGATGACTATGAACCCACCGTGGGACCGCCCATAGGCGCCATTAACGAGAACTATAACTTGAACAACGAGCGATTAGATTGCGAGCGTCTAGGTAAACCCAGGTATTTAATGGTCGAGGCCAAACATTAATCACAATAATCCCGAAAAACAGATGAGATGACTACCAGGTGGTTCGATATACAAAGGCCCTCATTCGTCACCGTTGTCATGCGTTTCTTTGGCAATATTTTTGGTGAGTTCGTGGATGCATTCTCTTTGGAAAGTGTTAATCTTATTTTCCTCATCCAAAGTCGACATCTTTTATGCGATCTTTGACTGAAATGGTTCGTTCTATGTATCCAGAGTGCATCCAGGGTAAATCGAGAGTGGTCTCACGTGAATAAAGCATTTAAGAAAAGTAACTCTGTTGCATTACATTTTATTTGTGGTTTCTTTGGGTTGTACAAGACTTCTAGCCGCAGTAGATTTCATCGAATACGGGAATGTTGCAGTAGCAGGAGCAGTTCTCCGACTCCTTAGCGATTTCCGAAATTTCCTCAAAGAACCTCTCCAGATTTTCGGGATGCCTGAAGATATTCTTGTCCACCAGGATCTTGTTCTCGACCAAAATCTTCCAGCGTCGCATGCTGGCAATGACATCGCCACAGAAGCCTCGCTTATTCTTCTCCTCCGACTTCCTGATATTCTCCAGCAGGTTTTTCTCTTTTTCTGTCAAAGAATTAATTGAAATTAATTGGAATTTAAAGTAGTTTCCCCCCACTTACTGAACTTCGACATCTTTTGCCTCAAGGCAGCCTGCGCTTTCTTCTGCGACGCATCGTACATCTCGATGATCCTGTACATCCGTCTGTCCATGTCCCTGGACATCTTCAAGTTGGCATCGCACTCGGGCTTGCATTGGCTCCAGTACTGTGTGTGGCCCGGGTAAGGACATTTGGTGAAACGATCGCTTCTCATAAAATTGTTCTTCTCCTCAGCTTTCTTCGCGGCCAAATCCCGAGCTATTTGCGACTTGATTTTGCCATTGTGAAACCTGAAGTGGAGGCTGGCCAAAAGCTTCTCTATGCGCGACAGGCAGCTATTGCAAGAGATATAAATATATAAATAAATAAATAGAAAGAAATTCCACTCACCTGGAGTTCTTGAGAGAGTAGACCCCGGGTATGGCGTAGGTTCTGAGGAGATGGTGCAGCTTGAAGGCCACACAGTTGAGCAGATCCTCGGCGGCACAGACCTGGAGCCGACGCAGCTTGCTGTTGTCGTGCACCGTCTGCCGGATCCGCCAGCCCCGGAAAAGGGCTTGGATCTTGGTGGCCGAGTCCTGGTAGTGACGCTTCACCCTCTCCTGCAGCATATTCTCCAGGATGCTATAGTAGTTGTTCCTCACCGAAAAGCCACGCCACCAGCGCTGTATGGTGATAGCCGCCTTGGTCCTGTTGCGGAACTTTAGCCAGTAGTTGAATCTCCGCCAGCTGCGTTGGATGGAGCGGGCAGCCTTGAATTGCTTGTAGTCCAGCAGGAGCATTGAAGTGCTAAATAGAATGGATTAGCCTATAAATTTCTATATATATTTTAAAGTCTCTCCTCTCACCGTGACAAAGAAGACAGCCTCATATAGGAAGTGTCACTACAACTGTTGTCCTCCAAACTGAGTGACTCGGCTCTGAAATCGAATAAATTAAATTGTAGAACTAAGATTAGTTTAAAACTCACTCTGCATCCTCGCTAGATAGAGCCGTGGGCCGCTTCGAAAGCGGCTTCGAACGCCTTTCGCCGGAAATCATTTTAACAACACAAACCTAAAATTAGGTTTTTTCTAATTTATTTTTATTAAATTAAACGAGTGTGTGAGTGTGTGTTTAGCTTGAACAAAGTGTTGTTTGTGACTGACATCTCGATGCTAAATCGATGAAACGGAGCGGAGATTCCCGTCTAGCTGCTGGCTATAATTTATGGCCCCAGCGATTATTTCCGCATAAATCTTTGGGGCTTGCTGGCGTCCTGGTCTCCATTCAGGCGACATATATTTTATTTCGCCTGTGTATCAACATGTTTCACGCTTATCGCGTCAGGGGTAAGCAAATTTATGTGTCCTTGCCGCCTCCCACGAGCTTTATTCTTTTCCCCAGCCAAGCTCCGCCATAAATACTTCCCGAGAGACTTCGCCTTCCCGGCTTCCCAGCTTCCTGGCACTGCATTTAATTGAATTGTATGGGCTTGGGTTAAGCTGGGGCGACCCATATTTGCCGGGGACCTGCATTCTGGTTCGCCTCTAATTGTGCTCGAATGCCGACAAATGGCCGAGGTCAAGTTGCCATAAATTCGGCCCACCAAATGCCATTAGGCGAAGGAGGAGTCCTGCCACTTTAAATGAAAATCGATACAGAGCCACGGCGCTTTTGCCTGCTCATTATGCGCCGCAAATGAACCCCACACACAATCGCAAACAAACGGGCGGAAATGAAACGGAAATTCTCATTTATGGCGCCCTTGACGCCATTTCCCATCTCCCGTCTCCCATTTCCAGTTGGCCGTTCGCTCTATCTATTCGGCCCTGACAAGTTGGCACTGCTCCTCGCTGATTTCTGATGCAGATTGAGATTGCACAGAGCCTGATTGCTGCAGCAGCAGCAGCCTCCATGAGATTTATGGTCCGTACCCACCATGCTGACCCAGTAACTGATATCTAAAACTAGACCAGACAGGGAAAGGGACCTCTCGTGCAGAGAAAACAAGAATGCGGCAGTTATGATTATGAGTTTTATGATTATACACGGTATCTATAGGGCAGTGTCCGTTGAAAAAGTATGTAACAGGCTGAAGAATACATTTCCGACCCTATAAAGTATATATATTCTTGATCAGAGATATAAGGCAGAGATATAGAGGCTAGGGCCAGCAGCTTTGATAACAATATTCTTATAGGTTTCACTCAAATTAAGTTGGTTTTAAAATGTGGCTACACCTACTACTGCCCGCTTATATCATAAAAGAGCCTATAGCCTTGGTTCTTTTTTTTAATTTTAAATTTAACATTTTAAATATTTAATAAATAGCCTTTAAAGAACGTTTTCCAAAAATTTGAGATTAACTGAATGATAAACACGGAAAAAATTTCATAAAACTGCATAAAAAGTGAATAAATATGCATAAATTGGTACCTTCTATCTATCTCACTTGCACTCGCTCTGGCCGCAACTGTTTAGCCACGTCTCGAACCGTGGGATTGAGTCCCGGGTGGGGTAATCGAAAATTATACACTTTTTTGTTATTATTTTATTTCTGCATTATTTTTGAAATTAATAATTTGGAAGTCGATTTATTTCGGTCTTCTGGATAACCTATTGAAAAACCCCATATAAAATTGGTAATAAACCTTAAACTAGAATTTCTCTCTGTGTAAAATACCCAGCAAGAATTTGCAGATACCCAGAAAAGGAAAAACCTTTCACCTTGAGGTTTCGTTTTGCGGTTTTTGGGGTTATTCGACAAGGAATTGCCGTAAATTAGTTTTTACACCTGACTGGCTAGGGGACAGCATGTTGTTTGATCCCTCCTCTCGAAGCCCTCGAAGGGATTCCCCTGCCCAGTAGTGTGTGTGTGTGCTTTTAATTGTCCTCCAATCAGAGAAGTCTAGACAACGAAACGGGAGCTCCCTGCGTCAGCTATTTATTTACAGAATGTGTGTTTGGGTTGGCTTGTGTGTAAATATAGAGAACCTTTCTCTGAGTTTATGACACACACACTAGCACAAAATCTAATTTGAAAAGTACTAACCCGTAACGAAGCAATGGCCATATATCAAAAGAAACTGCTAACCCCAAGAACCAAAAAAGCAGCCGGCAAAGGAATTTACGAGCCGACACCCTCCAAACATGTTAACCATAAAATTGCTTTGAGCGAGTAGAGGAGGAGGAAAGGACCAACCTGACACCACTTTAAGAAAGAAAACCCCTTTGAGAGATGCCTCTATAGAGCTTCCGTTGAGTTCGCTGTAACCCTAGAGAACACAGAAAGAAAAACTGAGTACTGAGTAGCCCGGCTGAACGACTTCAAGGGTTTCGAGAGCCAAAGTCACAACCTTTCGGCTGCTTGCGCCTGCCAGACTGACTGGGCTAGTAGCTTTTGTACATTTCTAAACGAAAACTTTGAGAACATTTGGTAAAAAATATTATAAACCAAAAAAAGGAAGAGCAGGCCATGCCTAGAACGTAAGTCTGACAAAGCGAGCCAAAGCGAAAGTCTAATGACTTCCGAACCCCACACTCGACAGTAAATTACAGCAGCAACATCAGAAATATATTATTACCGAAAATCGAGATAGATATATCGCATAAACCCACATATTCCAAGCATCTATATGGACCGCATAAACGTCGGCGACAAGCTCTTCTTCCAAAGAAGCGACGGACGCGTGCACTCGGTGACCTGCACGGCGAAGAACCTGGAGATCGAGTCGATCACCGGCGAGTGGAATGAGAACTCAGTGACCAAGGGCAAGGAGATGCCACTGAGCCTGCTGATGGACATCAACCGTCACATATTCGAGGAGGGTAAGCCGCCGGCAAAGGCGCTGGTCAAGCCCAACGCCCCGTCACCGAGTGCAGCGGGTTCCTTGATTCCGAAGCCTCCCTTCGTCGTCGGAAGAGGAGGAGGAGCACCGCAGGCCGACACGGGCAGGCAGTCGCTCACTGGCAATCCGTACGCGGAGCGCATGAGGGCCCTGCCGCCCTCCGGCCTGCCGGCGCCCAAGAAATCCCACATTCCATCGGTAGCCGCTAATCGTAATGTCGCCGGGGCCGCCACCACCCGTGTCTCCCAGGGCAATGTCCCCCTGACCAGTGTCCGCAACGCCAGTCCGATCTACGGACGCAAGTCCAGCGTTGTGCACGAGGTGAACCGCATGAAGGAAGAGCGGGAGCAGCGGCGGGCCCGCCAGGCCGAGCAGCTCCTGGAGAAGGACGCGCTGCGGCGCAAAGATCCGGGCAACCCCAACTGGGAGGTGGCCATCATGCTGCGTCAGTACCGCGAATCGCTGCACTTCAATCCGCTGCGCAGCCTGAATCCTAATGGCGCCGCGGTCCTCCAGATCACGGTCTGCGTGCGGAAGCGCCCCATGAGTCGCCGGGAGGAGCGCGTAAAAAGCATGGACGTCATCACGGTGCCCTCGCCCAATTCCCTGATCGTCCACGAGCTGCGCTACAAGGTGGACCTCGCAAAGTTCCTGGAGCACCACAAGTTCCGCTTCGACTACACCTTCGACGAGGCCTGCTCCAACTCGCTGGTCTACGACCACACAGCTCGGCCCCTCATCCGGACCATGTTCGAGGGCGGCAACGCCACCTGCTTCGCCTACGGACAGACGGGCAGCGGCAAGACCCACACCATGGGCGGGGAGTTCAACGGCAAGACGCAGGACTGCGGCAGCGGCATCTACGCCATGGCGGCCAGGGATGTCTTCCAGGAGGTGTCGCGGCCGGAGTACCGCCAGATGGGGGCCAAGATCACGTGCAGTTACTTCGAGATCTACGGCTCCAAGGTGTTCGATCTCCTGCATCCGGAGAAGCCCCAGCTGCGCGTCCTCGAGGACGGCCACCAGCAGGTGGTGGTGGTGGGTCTGAAGGAGATGCCGGTGAGCAAGACGGAGGACGTGCTGCATCTGATCGAGCTCGGCAACAAGATGCGCACCTCGGGCCAGACCGCGGCGAATGCCAAGTCGTCGCGCTCCCACGCCGTCTTCCAGATGTCGCTCCACCTTCCGGATGCCTGGGGTGCCTTCGGCAAGTGCTCCTTTATCGACCTGGCGGGCAACGAGCGCGGAGCGGACACCCAGTCGGCGGACCGCCAAACCCGCATCGAGGGGGCCGAGATCAACAAGTCCCTGCTGGCCCTCAAGGAGTGCATTCGGGCGCTGAGCCGCCAGTCCAGCCACCTGCCCTTCCGGGGCTCCAAGCTGACCCAGGTGCTGCGCGACTCCTTTGTGGGCGGGAAGAAGAACAAGACCTGCATGATAGCCATGATCTCGCCGGCCATGAACTGCGTGGAGCACACCCTGAACACCCTTCGCTATGCCGACCGGGTCAAGGAGCTTGTGGCCAAGGACGAGGATTTCCAGGAATCCAACGAGCATAAATACGTAGAAGAGGAGCCCTCAGTCCTTGTGGACAACGAGTCGGAGACGGAAGTGTACGAGGAGGAGGAGGAGACTGCGTTTGATGAGGAGCAGCTCCATGGTCTAACCCTATCGTCGGAGGATCCCAGCATCCTCGACCAGAGCCTCACGATCTCGGAAGTGAAGAAGCAGCATGGAGCCATGATCGACGGCATGGAGAAATTCGTCATGATTTTCAAGAACATAACTGCACACACGAACTTCGAACACTACGTGAGCAATCTGGAGAAGCCATTCCAGGAACTGGCCGCCCTGGTGAACAACACCCGGGACCTGGTGTCCACCTACAACACTCAGCATTGCATCAAGGGCCTCAAGCTTGATCAGAATCCGGAGGAGAACGACTAGACCCAGCCACCGGCCACCACACTCAGTATATATTTATTTTGTACCAAGCTCCACACCACACATGTCGTCTCCTCCCTTTGAGTTCTGTGGAGACCCTTGAATGATTCGATAAACCAGCAGTTAATGAAAATTCAGCCACGAATCTAGTTTCCTTTTTTTCACAGCTCCATCTGCGGCACTCAAGTTTCACTCGAACTCGCCGAGGTAAAATAAAAACTTTTCCACGGACGGAGTTTTCCCTTTTTTCTCCACTTTTATACAGCTTTTTTTTTGAGTTTCCACCGCGCGAGCTCTGATACAAATTTATGACCGTCCAAAGTGTAATCAACAACAAAAGAAACGCCGGAGCCGGAGCCTTTGGGGGTGGATTTGTTAACTCGGTTAACTGGCAATATTCGCCGGCATCATGTGTAACAGGTTCCGGGAGGAGAAGTTGCTGGCATAGTGCAAAAAACTGGGCAAAACTTTTGACTGCAATAAAGCAAGAGAAAAAGAGCGCTTTGGAGTTTGCTTCGGAGCAAAAGGTAACAGGTTTCGGGGTGGCACTGACCTCTTGTAATCGAATGGTTCTTGCTTAATTTCATATAGCTTAAGGCTCTATTTTAAGGAAAATAGGTCCAGAAAAGGTACAAAGGTTTATTTTGTTCATCTAAAATTCCCATTTCCCTGTCCCACATAAGCCCCTGCTGGATGCGTTAATCATTCACCTTTAGCGGTCGATGAACGTCGTGCTTAGTTCATAGTAATTGTCGTACAACTTGTCAAAGATCTGCTGGTACCGCGCAGTCACACCGTGATTCGAGGTGATGACCACGTTCTCATGGTTCTGGAGGACGGCTTGCTTAGTCCAATTCAATGAGCCCGTCATCACGAGTCCACGGCGGCGCTTAAACTTCTCCTCCTTACCCAGCTGACGGATGCGCTGCGCCCCATCGATGATGGCGAACTTGTGGTGCATGATCGTTTTATTGGGGCCCACATGGATGGGAATGCAATGGGAGCACAGCCTCCGGATCTGCGATTTCTGACAGTTCATCATCTGCTTGTCGGTGACGATGCGCACGTCCACGCCCCGGTCCCAGGCAGCCACCACGGCGGCATATAACTTCTCATTCGAGATGACAAGTTGGGCGATATCTAGGCACACCTGGGCATTGTCTATATAGGAGATCAAGTGGTTGATCCGGCAGTTCTGGCAGAATTTCCTCGGACATTTTTCATCTCTGTGCATTCCAAAACTCTTCAAGGGCCGGTCATTGAACACAATCACATCGACGAAGTCTGGCTCCTTTTCGAGGGCAAAGATTAATAGTGCCAACAATTCCTGGAACTGGGTCAGCAGGTGCACCAACCTTGGGTAAGGGTCCACTATTTAGTTTATCCGTTGTGAGGGGATTGAAAAATTGCTTACCAAAGGTACAGGTACTCAAACCTTGATTTAATAGCTTGCATCTTGATTTTTCTTCCTCAGTCTTCAGCAAATGTAATTTCGTAAAATTATTGTAATAGGGCTGCTCTGCACGAAGATATTTTGGTTTCAACCAAATTTGGAACAATGGAATCGAAACAAAAAATAGAAAGCATAGAAATTAACATTTAATTTAAGTTAAATGTTAAAAAGTTTAATTAAAACAACAAACTCCATCTCGAATAACAATTACTTGAAATTTCATTAGGAATGGCTTACAAATTGTTTACCGAGTCGTGAACTTGCTTCGGTAAATTCTTGCAAAACTTTAAAGTGTCAACGCTGATGATGACGACGAAGCCCAACCGCAAGCAGCTGGTAGACACTTTCCTCCGGCTCCCTGCTCCGTTACACCCTCAGTGTCTCTCGGCCCAAGTAAATGTAAAATTTTCCCCAGATGCTGAAAATTGCAACTAATTCCAGGGAAACTTTTCCAGAACTTGCCGCTCGCACACAAGCACACACAGAGAGATCTCTCATTTGGAAAACTTTAAAATTAGTTAAGTTCGAGCTGAGATATCCAATAATGCAGCCCCAAAATGTGAACAAACAAATTCATCTGCGACTTCAGACTTGCTTACATTTGAATGGCTCGGTTTGGTCGGGTTTCGAGTGGGATTTGGTCTGGGTCTGGCTTTGGTTTCAGTTCGGGTTCGGGTACGGGGCATATATTTGCATCAACTTTTGCTTTGATGTGGCCTCAGATTTGCGGTATGTGTGTAGGGGGCCGCTTACCCACACAAACTTGATCCAAAAACTTTCAATCAAATTAGCTCAATGCAACGCACATTGCCCGAAGGCTGGCATTTAGAAGTACAGCTCAACTCCTTTACGTTGCACATTACTTAAAATTTCACATGATTTCGAATTAAAATGGAGTTAATAGAAAGTAATGAGTGTGATTAAGATTATGTGCATCTAGTGTGAACGTGATGTTAAAAGATTTATCGATAAGCGATAGTTGTCAAAATCACCACTGACCGTACCATCACTTGGAAATAAATAAATAAATCTTTAAGTAACAGGAAGTTTGTTATTTTTTACCTGAATATATAGTGCCTACTTAGCTAATGGAGTTATCTTTACAGAACTCAGAAAGTATCCTCGTTTTCATTTCTTTAATGATTGTTAATTATTTGCAGTTGCTCTAATGAGGAAGCCCGTTTAGGGTCTCCTCATAATACATACTTTCCGCTCATTGTGTCCTTTGAAAAGGAGGAAGGGGGAAAAAGCGAAAGTGCAGTCCTGAATTTTAACGAAATTTATATGGAACAGCAGCAGCAGCTGCGAACGAAGTTAAAAGGACAATTTACCTCCTTCCCTGCATCTTGGCTTGGAATGCATGAAAGGGAAAAGCACAAAAACATTTTCACGTTTTGCCCCCAACTTTGTTGGTTTTTCCTAGTTGCCTTTCTTGCTTGCCTGCCTTTTCTTGTGGGTTTCGTTTTAAGCCAGGCCAAAAGCACTGCAATGCCAAAGAATTTAAGGGGCTGTGGCTTAGGGGAAAGTAGGGGACGCTGCTTGGTTTCAACTCGAAGCAAAACACTTAAGTTTTAACCCAAATTGTTGCCAACAAAGCGGTTTGTCTAACATTCTTTTTGAGCAAAATTTTGTGAAAAAGTGTTTTTCCAACGAGACCGAACCGCACGCACACACACACACACACATGTGTGTGTCTTACCCCGAATATAAAGCCGTGAACGACGAACATCCAAAGAGTAAACAAGGCATCCGAGGAGCTAAGGGCCAGCCTTGGATCTGGCCCCAGAGCTAAGTAACAATAAGCGTTGGCGAGAGGGGAAAACTCAGCTGAAGAAGGGGGATTTTCCTTACAGACGCAAGCCAGAGGGAAGGACTTTGGGGATATCAATGAAGAAAAGAGTTCTTATGTGGGATTTTTGGGATGTCTTTCATTTAGGGAAGTAGCATTAATGGTTAGGCAAAGGGAAAGTAAAACAAAGACTCTAAAAGGTGTGAGATATCAGGAAGAAGTTTAGCTTGGCAATCACTTATATTCTAGCTACATTTTTTCCCTCTTGAGAATTATAAAATATTTATAAAATGCTCGAGGAATGTATTTAAATACAAATGGCACTCCCTTAACTTTTACTTTATAAAACTTATAAAATGTATTAAAAAAGTAAATAATTTTTAGAACTGTTAGATAGAACATAGGACCCTGTCCAGCTGTGCGACAATGGCTGCGAATGCAAATGGCGTTCTGCCTGTTTCGAGCAGCATAATGCCCAACCTAACACAGTCTAACCCTTTTGCCACTCTCTCCGCCCCCAAAAAGTATACTTGCCGCGGGGTGTTAGCCATGTCTGATGCCTCATGTCTGGCCTGCCTGCCAGCGACATGTTGACCTTAAAAAACTTGACGTGTTGCAAATGTTGCAAAACAACTCGAGGGCTTTCGACTTGAGCACTTTTTCAGTTCTGTTCAGCGTTCACTGTTCGCTGTTCGGTTCGCTTTTGATGCGATGGCGATGGTGCAGTCGGTCCGTCTCTGTTTGACGCACATGAAGTGCCGCACTTGAAATATGCTTTTTTGCCTCTGGCCAAAAGGAAAAGCGGGCGGCAGAGGCGTGTGCAAAATGTGTTTTGACAAGTGTCACTTATGCGTAGCTACTATGAAATATGCAAAACCCCTGCTCGCCCTGCCATGCGTCTGTCTCTGTGTGGCTTGTTGCTATAATTGCAATTGAGGAAAATGCAAAGGAAGGACGGCTCCACGGGGCGGATGAGCTATTTGCGATGTCTGTGTGATCAATGCACTTATCGAGGGCTGAGCGGGGAGAGAGGCGACAGCGACAGCGACAGTTGGCGACGTGCAAAAAGGATGTAATTAATTTGCAGCTAAGGACTTTGGCAATGACAATTTGAATGAACTATAAAATAAACACTGTTGGGAATAGTTGAGAGTGACTCTCAAGGGCTTTACATAGTCTAAAGGGAATGCTTTGGTAATAGACAGCATGTCTTTCACTTGGCAAATTACCAAATAACAAAAATTATAAATTTTATTTAATATGAGGTAACCTTTAGTTTAATGATAAACCAATTTTATAAAGCCGAAAAATATGCAATACATTTTGGAAACAGTGGGGTATTTGATAGCATGCGTTAAGGCACTCAAAAATAATGGTTTTAAACCTATTTGTAAAATTAGTGTAAAAATGAATGTAAAATTAATTTTTACACACCTGAAAAATATGCAATACATTTTTGAAACAGAAGCTTATTTGATAGCATGCTTTAGGCACTCAAAAATAACTGTTTTTTTTTTTTTTTTTTTTTTTTTTTTGACTTATAAATTGTTAATTTTCGCCGGAAGCGTTCAGGGCCAACTGAACATAACCGGACGTTTAGAGGATGGGGAATATATACAATTATTTACAATTATTTAGGCATATTTACAAAATGTTAAGATTACAATATTAATGTATAATACGGGAAGACAGATCGCTGGGGTGGAATATCTTTAACCTTCTAAGAGATTGTTTTAAACCAATTTTTAGTTTTTATACCAAACTAAACCATTTAATGACATAAAAGTATTATTAATAATTAATAACTAATTATAATTCACTTCCCATTTTTTTTCATAATTTCCGACTCGTATTTGACACGCTTAATCGGAAGATAAGCGCTGAATTAGAGCCTCAAAGCACTTAAACCACCTCCAAATGGAGCTCTAAGAGAGCTTACTGCCTAAGCACAGTGCTAACTTTATCGGAAATAAAGGGGAGAGGGTGGAACACCTAATCTGCCCCCGCGCAACCTTATATTAAATCCATCCGCAGCCAATTGAAATCGTCCCCCAAAGTTCAGTTCGGTTCGCAGCTGGGCGGGCACTCCACAAATTACCAAACAAAACCGAATCCCCCAGTGGAACCAACAAGTTTAGAGCCAAAAGGCAGACGGGCCAGAGATAACTCGCTGGCATTTAATATGCGAACCTTTTCCGTGCTTAAATTTCACAAATAGAGAGTCTGGCGGAGGGCGCGGTGTGGCGCGCACAAAGGCCATTTGGCCCTCCTGGGACTTTGCTATAAATATTAAAGCAAAGCAGCGCCGAATCCGGTGCAAGAGAATATTTAATCTATATATATTTTGATATGAATTTAAGACCGACAATTCCCTGGGCAGGTCAGTTCACTGGCGCGAGGATCGCGGCGTATACGTAATGCGCCCATTAATATTTAGGCCACGTTAAAGCCAAAGAGTCGGGCAGAAACTTTAAAGAAATGTGCCAAAGAGTTCCCTTAACCCCCAAACCCCCGAACCGCCGCAGACTGCTGCTAGTCATTTGTCAGTGGGTTAAAGTTTGCCCCAAACTGGAGCAATGCTCTGTTAATTAGCATTTTACCGCAATCAAACGGGGTTTCAGCCCCGCCTGGCTGCCTGGCTGCCTTCCCAACCCCAAACCCGAACCCAAACACCACTGGCAAATGGCAGAATGGCAATTGGAATGTAAACTGCGATAAATGTAAGGGGTTCTGTTCTGCTGTTACGCCAGTCTGTATCTTGGCCATCTCCAGAGGAATTAACTTGGCTATATGGTAATGTGTAATTCAATTGCCCTTAATCATGAAATATTCCATGCTTTCCCCATTGGGATTGTGCTTATTATTTCTGTTTTGCAATGGAAAGAAATTAAGTGAAATTAAATGGGTAAAAACCCTAGGGGAGTTGTGTGGGGAAAGTTTTCATTACTCAGAAGCCGCGCTTCTTATTTTCGGCGGGGATTATGCTATGAAAGTCTTTGGTTTTTAACATTGTAAGGATTCTTACTCACAAGTTTTAGGTTTTTCATGTAGTTAGAAAGCTTGTTAATTTGTTTCCGTTCCTGAATTATTTATTTATCATTTTATATTGCAATTTGCTAGGTGGTTCCGACAATTGCCGCAACGAGTAAATACAACTCTTCCCCCTTTCAGGAATTAGCATAGCAAACACTTTGAAGTGTCGCCGCCCAACCTATATTTCGCCCTGCAATTTTCTTGCATAGTTTTTCACACCTTTTTTCCTGTTGCTGTTAGGCGGCGACATTCGGGTCAAATGCGTATAAATTTTAAGCCGAATCCACACACATCCACATTCCTAGGAGGGGACTTTTTCCTGCGAAATCAAAGCCAAAGGCTGGAAATTGAGATCGAGAATGGCAAACGCTTAGGAGCAATTACAAATTCCGGTTCTGTCATCCACGGCTCTGTCGAAGCGGAAGTCATTATCGTGGCAAACAAAACCTAATAGAGATAGGGGCTGGGAATGGGGGCTATCCCATCCCGTAAGGGCCGCTTTTAGCCCCCCAGTGGCCCCCGGGCTAACCGCAGGAACAACAACAGTTACACGCCATTACATACATTTGCGACAACTTGGGCGCTGGGCGGGATTGGGTTCTCTCCTCGTGTGGCTATGTCCTCATTATCGAGTTAATTATGTGTGTGACCGTCTTTATCCGGGAGTGTGGGTGAGTGTGTGTGTGAGAAGGTAATTACAGCAGTGCTTCCATTGTTGGCCAGGACATTTCGCCTTCGGATTTCAGATGTCGCATTTCGGGGTTCTTGGATCTCAGTTTGTTTGCCATTGATTCTGCACTCGGAGAAAATTGATTTAAAAAATTAATAAAAACTATACAAAATTCTGATTAAAAAATATATAAAAATAGGAAGGACTTGATCCGAAGCGAAGATGGCTAAATCTTAAGGGTACTAGGTTTTTTTTATATTTCTTATTAAAAAAAAAAAAAAAAGTTTAATACCCAAGTGCGTATTCCGCGAGCTTTAACTTCTATAAAACCAACGTATTTGCCTATTATAAATATAAACATTGACTTAATTAATGTAAAATATTAAGGAACATAAAATTGGCAGTTCCTATACTAATTTTCTTTCGTCTTACCCACATTTTTCCCGAGTGTCTTTGTGTGTATGCTATTACCACCCACCTAATTTTCCGTCCTAAGTTTTGCACCTTTCGTTTCGATTGTAATTAATTTGCAAGGCGACTTCCCTAATGATGTGGTTCGTGGTCTATTTAAAGTGATGAATGTCTCCGCACGCCGAGTAAATCTTTCCCTCTCCTGCCCCTGTGGCTGCTACTATTTTTTGCCCTTAGATATCTTAGCGTTTGCCGCGAGCTGTATGCTGGAAATATGTTAACCCATCATTTACACCAAATAATCAGGGATTTCGCATCTGTTTGTTGTCGTTTTTCCCGCTTTTTCCCCCTCAGTCGGTAGACCCAACTCAACATTTCCGATCCTGAAGGTTAATTACATTTATCCAAAACGCAACTGAACCCGCAGGACATTGACTTAATTTCCCTGGCGTTTGTTTTTCTTCTTCCTCGTTTTCGCTGTATTTTCCTTTTTTTTTCTGCCTTTTCTGTTTGCTTTTTAATTTTTTTAAACGCTCGAAAAAAGTCGAGACCAAAGTGCTGCCAGCAATTTCCTCTATCTTTCCACCCCAGCCCGCGCTCATTTTGGTTTTTTTCGCTTTTCCGTAATGCTCGTTGAAGCGCCTAAATGGTAATTAAAAATTGTTGCATTGCCGCTCGAATGCGTTGGCTATTTATGTAGTTCGCGGGCATTTCGTAATTTCTGACGGACTTTTGCAGAATTTAAAGGTTCAGTGGATTAGCATTTATTAAGGTTTTTGCTGTTTTTTCTAATTGCTTGTATTTCTTGGAACTTTATTGAAATTTTTATGGCGGGTACTCTGCCGAAATTGATTTAGGTTTGGGCCTTTGGATAATTTTTGAGGTCTAACTTGGGAAGTCTTTAATTTGGCTGAATATTTAAAAGGAAAATTGAAATACAATTAAAGTAAAAGACTTATAAAACTCCTTTAAATTCCATATTCACTCAAGTTGACTTCTGTACACACTTCTTGTAGAAAGAACTTCTCCAACTTCAATAAAAGACTTTAGCAAAAGTTTTCCCCCTTTTTGGATTATATTTATGGACGTGAAGCCGTGAAAGCACCTTGCACTGGTCCGCTGGAAATTGCCGAATCGAATGCATTGCCAAAATAAATTCTGATTTGACAGCAAATAATCGACAGTGGAAAGTTGGCAACTTTTGCGAGGTGTCAGCACACGTTCCAAGGGACTCCAAAGTGGGCTAAAAGGGGGCATGGAGTTGGGGGAAAGAGTTGATTATGATGACAGCGTTGGCAGCATTTGGTAACGCTGCAGTAGTTGGCTTAATCCGCTGCCAGTTGCAGCTGCAGTGGTCCCCAAGTGGCGTCCTGCGCATCGCTAATCCAAATCCTAATCCTAATCCACGCAATTCAAAGGGCCAAAACCACAGCAGCGTTGTGAAACACAGGGCACAAAGTTATGGGTGTGTTTTGTGTGTCGTTCCCATCCCCCCGTCCATTCAGGCATTGCGGGCTTAAATATTTAATTTCATTACGACAGGACCCTCACACACTCGCATACTCGCTCTCGGAAAATGTAAGCGAAAAACGGAGACTGGGGCGAGCGAGAGATATCAGGCATTCATCATTCATTGAAAAGGAAAAGAAGAAGCTGAAGGAGCGGAAAAAGGAAGGCAGCCGGAGAAAGGAAACATTTATGTGGCTTTCTTTATATATGGAAACCCAGTGCCTTCCTTTGACTCTGCTGCATCGTGAAATGCTTCGCTTTATTTCACTTCATTCTGCGCTTTGAGGGCTCGTTGAGGGCGAAATGGAGGAGCTGCTCCCAAGGGAGCTGCGGGATCCCCGCCCGCCAATTATAATTATGAAATTGCTAATAATACGTGAAACGCTGATGGCTTGACATACTCGTCATGTCCTTGACGTTCCCATTGAAACGAGAGTGACACAAATTGAAGTTAATGCGAAATATGTTAACCGATGTCAAGTCACATCTTAAAATTATATTAAGAATTCGTAATATTCTTTTCTTAATATGATTTTCATGCTGGTGAAGGAATTATGGGGCCATTAATATGTATCCTTCCCTTGCCTAGATCCGCATCCTGCGGATATTGGCGGAAGACCTAAAAAACCTACCAACTGATTACGTGGGAACCCAAGGCAGGCGTTGAACACTTTTTATATTCTTTGTATTTTGTTTTGGGCGCCGGCCATAATTTTGTCAATAATATTTGTTTGTTTTGGCCATAAATGCAAGTTTTGGCTTTTATTAGTGGTTCCAGCCATTCGCCTTTATTTCGGCGTGTCAATGGCAATGGGCCCTGAGAGAGATGGGCGGCAGGGGGAGTCTTGGTATCCGCCGATATTGATATACTAGCTATAGTCATGCAATGCGGCAAATGATAAACAGCAACGCCTTCAATAACAGTTACAATTGTGAGCTCAGGGAGGGGAGGCGGCTGAGCAGGTGAAAGGTGGAGTGAATGAGGTAAGACCCACTATAAATAGATGTATCGATGGAATTATTTCGATACATGCAATTGAAAGTGAAATGGAGACCGAAGTTTGGAAGCCATCAAAGAGAGGGGATACAGGAAACTATGGTCTTTAAAAGCATATCGATAACAATAACAGCTTCATCAATAATCACAGTGTCTTATCAAATGACCAATGACCACTTCAATTGGTGATAAACAACAAACTGCACAAATGTTAAGCCATAGATAGCAAAACAGCTGTTCCTCGGAGCCCAGTTAAGCTCTCTCGCCGTCAAATAAACTGAAATTGAGTCAGTACTTCTTGGACTATTCAGCGAAATAGTAAACTTTTTACGAACAATATGACAGACAGTGAGAACTTTACAGCCGCAGACGGTAACATCAACTCTTAAGTTCCGGCCATATAAGTGATGAGTGATTCTTGTTTTAGTGTCCACGGAGGAGCGGGCCCATACCAATCTGATGATGGTTATAGCTACTCTAACTTGGCTGCTGCTGAGCTGCTTAAGTGAGATATTCAATAGAGCTAAGGCAATGTCAGGGGAGTCAGAGGATTTTTTAAGCTGAAATTACAATTTTAAAGAAATTTTTAGCACCAAAATCATTTTATTAACATTTTAGATATTGAAAAGCCTAAACACAAATGATTAAATCGAATCTAAATCAGAATTCTCAAAATGGCGCCTAAAAGCATGCTTAAAAAATATAATATATTTCCTTGCCTACTTTTAGGCCCAATTTTAAGTGATTTCAAATCCTTACAACTTTTCCATGGCAACCTTGAGTACGATTTTGAATTCTATAAAATTATTCCAATGAAAAATCTCCCTGTCTTCAGCTCTCTTCATTTACTGCTGCAATTATTGGCAAGTATTGAGGCCCCTTTCGCGAAGGATCCGCGAGGAGACCGAGTCGCATCAGAGCACCCTGCTAACCGTGCATGATTAGCCGGAGAAAAACCAACCCAAAGAGAAAGCACAACAAAGGAGCCCGAGGAGGCGGCGGAAAAAGGCCAGCAGCAGCAGCTGTCGGAGATCATCCTTGGTCGGGCCTTGACACTGGCCATATTGCCCCTGTGTGCAGCAGCAGCTTCCATTTCCATTTTCCATTTCCGTTTCCGTTAAGTTAATTCCACACGACAACAGATAAACAAAAAAAAAAGAGAACGAAAAATTCCATGTGTTGCTATTTCCCTTTTTTCCATAAGCGTGTCTCCCCTTTGCGCTTCTTGCTGTTTAGTTTACATTTTCCCTCTCTCAATTCTGCCTGGCCAAAAATATTTTATTTCCCTCGGCTGCCAGGCAACAACCCGGCAAAGGAAGCCTGTTCGTCCGTCCGTCCGTCCTGAGATATTTGCAGCTCCCGAGCTTCATTTCTTTTGCCGTGTGGAAAAGTGAAAAGCGAAAAGCATCTTTTATGCAAATTTAGCTGGTGGGCGGCGGAGTGGGGCGTGGCGGCCGGAGCTAACATGACTTCCGCTCCTTAACTGGCTTAATGTTGCCCAGGTAAAAACAGGCAGCAGCAGCAAAAGGCAAAAGAGTTCAGCACCGAAAGGAGTTTAAAAAGGAATCCCCGAAAAAAATGGCAAAAAATAATATTATTAGATTAAAGCTGAGAAAAGTTTAAGGCAAAGGGATACCTTTGAAGTCGGGTGGATCTTGATTTATGCATGGCAAAAGTCTTTTGCCATTTTCACTGAAAACTCACATGTCAGAGGAATTTACTAGTGGGAATAGAATATTTCACAGAAATGGCATTTTCTTTAATTGAAATGAAGAGCTTTCATCTAGAAATTCACATTCAAATTCATAATTTACTTGAGCGAAAGCCTTTTCGTTATTAACGAGGAACACAAGAAGATATTTTATTTGGATTTAACTTGCATTTTTCCATCTCGAAAGATACTCTAAAAGAATTACGATTTATTTCGGTTTCACTCAAGAATAAACTTGTGCTTAAGATCTTTAGTTTTTAAGCCTTTAGTAACTCTAACGGAAAATATAACTGGTCTTGAATAAAGCCTGAATTTAAGCGCTCTTAAAGAAGCAAATGTTTGGGAAACGTAACCCGCAACAATTATCCGTAACCCATTTACGGTGGCACACATCATTACCATTCGCCGCCGCCTGGCTTCCTCAACCTCTTTCCTGAACCTTTAAAATTTCGTCAGACCAAAATCGATTTGCCCAAGGCCTCTATCACATAACTCTGGCCGAAAAGCAAGGCTAGGACTTGACTTCACAATCAGAGAGAGCTGTCGTGCGGGGGAAAATCGGCTGGCAAAGAGGTAAACTCTTGAGAAAAGTTTTCGCCGGCACCAAATCAAATGCCGATTATCGCCCAGTTAGTTGCACTCACAAAGGAAACCGGGAAATCCGTTGAATTGAGAGAGAGAGAGAGGAGGCGACATGGTAGCTCCTATTACGTGGCCTGGCACGGCTCCGGCTCCGGCTCCGGCTCCCCTTTCTGCTTTCAGGAGGAGACCAGAAACCTACGACTGTTCACTCATTATCGGCGTGTTTGTTTTATGAAGGTCGTTTCCAACAGCCCGCACAAAAGGATTCGGGCCACGCACGCACAGACATCGTCAGTGTCGTCACCCCATTCCCCAGTCCCCGATTCTCAGGCCCATTCCCCAGCACCAGCACCCTCTCCTATATTACCTCCTTCTTTTCCTCAAGCTCCCAGTCCCTCCTGACAATCTCTGAACGTTTCTGACAGCGTACAGCTTACACTTGGGGAAATTTGTCTAAGACTTGATTCTGTTAGGATTTACGGGTCGAAAAATATTGATAAATTCTAAATTTAGGGGAAAACATTACTGAAGGATTTCCCTTTACAAATTATAGTTTTATTCATTTTTATGTTAACCCATTTTATTTATGGAATTTTTCTGCAGTGCCCTTGCTGCCATTTTGGCCATTGTTATCTGCCTGCTTTGCTTTGCCTTTGCTTTGCTTTTGGTTCTTCATCTGCTTATACGGCTTTTTCTCCCTCCTTCTTGGCCAGCTTTCCCTCTAGCCTCTTGTGTTGACACTTTGCGTTATTGTTGACTGGTCCATCTCGGTGATATCTTTGATAAATCTCGGCTTTCGCTTGTCCAAGTAACCAAAAATTTGTCCCAGCTTCAGCAAGTGCTAATAGCAAACACAGAGGCGAGGAAGAGCGCAGAATTCTGTGGGAAAATGAGAAAATGGGGGGAAAAGCCAGCTCAAGTTCATCATAATTGCTTATGACGATGAGTCGAGGGAAATCTGTTGCCCGGCTGGCTGCCATCGGAGGCTGCGCATTAAATTATTTCTCATTATTGACAGTTTATCAAATTGATTTAACAAACCACCGCCCACCGGCAGCGCCATGATTTTCCTTGAATTTCCCCCTGGCCTTCCTCCCCTTGCTCGATTTTCCCCCCTTTCGGAGCAACTTAAGTGTTCGTGATAAATGTTATGGTTGTTTGCTAGCTTCTTTTTCCGTTCGCCTCCCGCTCTCTGCCGCTCTCTATCTAAGCTTTAATGTGCTTTTGTTGCCTCTTGCTGGCTGGTAGTATGTGTGTGTGTGTACAGTGTGTGGAATTTATGTAATGCCCAAAAGTTGAAGCATACTTTTCGGCTGTTTACTTAATGTTCCTGCTGCTTCTCTCAACATTTTTAGTTAATTTTAGTTTGTTTGCCCAAGAAAGAAGAGTGCTTGAGAGCTGGCTAAATGTTTTATTAATTTAAACACAAAGCCGAAAGTTTGCACTTTTATGTATATTCTGCCATGTATTTCAGGTCTTTCGCAGGAGCTTGAGTTATGTGCCAGCCAGGTCCAGCAAGGAATAAATATAATATGCATTGCATACATTAAGTCCTTGCCAACTTTCTCGAAGGTGTTTCCGTTGCGGTTAAAAATTTACGTATTTACAGACGAACTTGTGAATATTTTGCCAAGGAAAAATACTAAAGAAATTAATATTTAGCAATACTTTAAAAACCTCCTAATATATTATACACATTTTCCATTTAATGGTAAATAACTTCGAGCACAACTCGGGCAAGTGGCATAATCCGGCAGCCGGAATTATCAATCAAAAGGCAATTTCTGCCGCTGCCATGGCAATAGTTCGTTCTCATTGGTCCCTCCACAGCACAGCCAAGGAAATATGAAATAATAATGCAGCGGAATTGAATTGTGTGCCTGGGCTCCTGCGACTCCTGCAGGAGGGGAGGATACTTGAGGATGCGTCGATTCAAATCGATTGGCAAAAGCGGCTTTTAACAAGTAGATTTGATCCGATATTCATTTCCCCTTTCAGCCTCGGCAGGGAAGTTGTTTGTTATATACAATATTGTTGTATTGTTTTGTCCTTGCCAGTATAATTAAGCCCAGGCATCCCGGCTGCCAAGATGCCAGGCTGGAGTGCATATCAAACACATCCTGGGGCATTTGGCTGCGTCTCAAGTGGGCAGGAAGACGACGCAATAGGGCTTCTTCTCCTGGTTTTCCCCCCTTTTGTCTCGCTGAAAACGCCATTGACAATGGCGACTTCTGTCAGGATTGTCACGTCCCTGTCACCCACACCAAATAAAAAAGGATAGAAAAAAAAGAAAAAAGAAAGGCGAGTGGAGCAAACAAGGATCTGGCGTCTGAAGAGGACGACAAAAGGTTTCGAATCCGACTGATTCCAGCCAATTTGTTTGTTTATTTCTGTTTGTTTTCCATAACAGTTACACAAATAATCCCCCAGTTCAGGCTCGTTGGTCCTTCCTGGTCACTTAATTGCCCGACAATTTGCCAGCCCATTCTTCATAAGTTATGCAGTATTTCCATCTATTTCCACTCGACACCAAAGTCAACTCGCTCTAATTTCTCTGTTGACTCTTAAATAATTTATTTGTCAAGGAGATAACTGGCTGACTGGCTGACTGAATGCCTCTGCTGCCTTATGTACATATTTTTCAAAATGTCATTGCCGAAATGGTTAATTAAATATTTACTTAGACAAACGTTGTAGTAAAACGTTGATTAATTATTTAGGATTTTGCTGTAAGGAATAGGAAAAGCTAGGGCCCGCTTACCATATCCGTAGATGAAATAGCATCTCGATTTTGGCAACTTTTGACTGCTGTTTTTGTTAAGAAACTTGCCAAAGTTTTCCCCGCCACACAGGCTCTTCTCTGATTTCCCGACATGCCGACACTTGTTTTTCGGGGCTGAAGGCTAAGTGATTTAGGCTAAACTTTTCCTTTTTTCCCCGGAAATGTAGCGGCGGAAAACTTTTGTTGCTCTCCATAATCGTCGTGTCGGAAGTAGATCGCGGCGTGGGAGCGAAAAGAAGGATTTACCCGCTATAAGTGCATTACGAAACAATCAATAAATTTACTTGTAACTAATAGGACTGTACGAGTGCTCAACTCCGCTCCAGGAGTGGCCCCAAAGTCCTGCCTGTTCCTGTTCCATGTTTATGCGCCGCTTATGCTGGGGATTATGTGACATGTGGGCATATACATATGTGCATATATGCTATATATATATATATATGCATATACGCTATATTCCTGGCCACGTGCCTGAGCTTGACGCCGTACTAGCCCAGTTGAGTCGTAATTCATTTGCATAACATTAACGGGCAGGCGGATGCCATAACATGGGCCACATGCCAGGGCTCTAAACTGGGGGCCATCCAGAGAGCCAGAGCAGCAACTGAGTTTAAATAAAATATTTATGCCAACGAATTAACCGTAAGCAGAGGAGTTTCGGGGCACCGAATGTGTCAGAGGTGCGTGGGTGTTGAATTGGCTTACGAAGGGTCCTGTCTCCTTTATGGCCTTCAGCATGCTGCATCCTTATGAGTAATATTATATATATATTTCTTCCTTAATATTTAATAAGCGCCAGGAATTTACTGGATTCACAGCTCTTTAATTCTATTAGGAACTGTCTGAATTTACCCATATTTCCTCCCAAATCAATCTGCATATTTCTTTATACATTCACAGCTTTATTTCTTGGAAAATCATTGACAAAATTAGCGATCATCGATCTGATCACCTTACTTCTTGAGCAGAGTGGAGACGACAGCGGGGGCGGCGTATGCGGAGTAAACGGAGGGCGAGGCCACGTAGGAGGCGGAGTACACCGAGGGGGCCGAGTATACCGAGGGAGCAGCGTAGACCGAGGGGGCAGCATAGGCGGAGTAGGCGCGGGGCAGGGCGGCGGCATAGGTGGTCACAGGAGCGGATGCAGCGTAGGTCAGGGCCGGGGCAGCGGCATAGGTCACGGCGGGAGCCACAACATGAGCCTGGGCAGTGGCGATGAAGAGGGCCAAGCAGATGAGGAACTAGGGATTTGAAAAAATAGATAATATCAAAGGATTAATGTGAATTAAATATAATAATTAATTCTATAAAACATCATTCGATTTAGAATGAACTCCTGGAGCATTGTAGATTTTTTTCAAGAGATCCAAACAAACTCACCTTCATGTTGATATTGGTTTGTGGTGTTTTTCTGTGTTCGACGAACGTTCTTGAAGATTGGAAGTGCGTTGACTGATGCTGTTCTCCACCGAAACTCGAGTATTTATACCCACAAGAAACCCGGCTGAAGACAAGAACAAGTTCCCTCAAACACACAACATGCGGATGTGGAATTGGTAGCTAATCCTCCGAGCATTCCGTATCGAATGGATTAGCATTGTTCGCCTGAATGTTTGTTTATTTTTACACTCCGTCAACAAGCACACTCCGAAAGGGGCGGTGGAATTTACAGACAGGTAGACAGTCAGACAGGTAATGAGAGCTTGATTGTTTGTCTGTGCCTTTTGGGTCAAGTTTGGTGACAAGCAAAAAAAAAGGCGCTTTGATAATCGCGGTAAGCGAATGTCGAGTCAAAAGGGAATCATGAAATAATTACGCTCAAACAGAAAGCGTAAGTGGCTCTAGCTCTGGAAATCTTTGTAATTTACGTTATCGAAATGATTTTCAATTGTGGAACTCTGGCTTTGACATTGAACATGCAATTTAACCAATTATTGGGACCAGCTGAAGGGTCAAGTGAAAGGATCAATCAATGATTTATAGATAGTACTGGCGTTATCATTTGACATCCGCGAGTACTCTTTAATTATTATTTAAATCTGTAACTATTGTGAAGGGTCACACTTACAGAGAATTAACAGAGCAACAATGCAGTGTCATATATCCATAAGCTTATACATATTTTATGCCTTCATTATATTTTAGATTTTATACATATTTTTTAGGGTCACATTAATGTAAACTAACATAAAGAAAAATATTCTAAACGCTGTAATGGTCTCATATAAGTTATTTATTATTATATAATTATTGATTTTTTTTTTTTATTATTTCCTATATAATTTAATTTTTTATAATGTGGTGTCATAATACCAAAAAATTTGACATATATTAGTGTCATAATACCATAAGCTTTTACATACATATGTTATGCCTTTAGCTTTTTATAAGATCTTTTTTAAGAGTCACACTTATGTAACTAAGATAAGAAATATTCTAGGAGTGGTAATATTTTAAACCGTTTTTTTTTTTAAGAGTGTCTGGCAACTCCAGTGTTAAAAGTTCAGATTCGGCGTTTTCCCATTGTCTGGCAACTCGCCGGCCATTTTATTGTGTGAAAAAATTATATTGTTCCTGCGGAATATTGAAAAGTGAAGATGTATCGTCATAGAACAGCGCCTGTAGCGCCTGGAAGGCTGCGGGAGGAGGAACTGCCGGATGACCTCACCGGAATCTGCGTGCAGCAGAAGAACCTGCGCACTTGGATACAGAAGGCGGTAAGTTCCTCCACCTTAACCCTTGAGAAATGCAACGAATTCGTGTTTCCCAGCTGGCTTTCTACTCGCGGGGCAACTTCGACAACTTCGTTTTGCTGCTGGAGAAGGCCATTGCTGGATGCCTTCGGACCTACTCCTCCTACAAGGATGACCTGGCCAAGGCCAATGTGCTGCTGGCGGCCCACTTCACCAGGCAGGCATACAACGAGCTGGGCAGTCGCCAGACCGCGCTGCAGGCCAAGGTCACGAACATCCTGAGGTTGCTGGACGGGATGAAGCGACCCGAGGACCGCCACCTGCTTGTGATCCGGGGATACGCCCTGATGCTAACCCCTGGCCGGGCCCAGGAGGCAGACTCCCAGTTTGTGGCCGTGCTCCGGCATGTTCCCAGCCATATTCCGGCGCTGATTGGACGCGGGTGTTTGGCCTACAATCGACAGGATTACATAGGAGCCCTGGGTTACTTCAAGAGCGTCCTGATGCACCAGCCCCGCGGACCGGCGGATGTGCGCGTGGGCATAGCCCATTGTTTCCTGAAGCTGGGCAACCTGGACAGCGCCCGGCGCTCGTTCGAGCTGGCCCTGGAGCACAATGGCCGCTGCCACAACGCTCTGCTCGGCATGGCCATCCTGAAGCTAAATCAATGCGAGAAGGCGCCCACCAGGGAGGGCATTAATCTGCTGTGTGCCGCCTACGAGCTGAACAACCGCCACCCGGTGGTTCTTAACATCCTCTCCTCTCACTATTACTATGTGAGGGACTACAAGAACACCCCGACTCTGGCGGGAAACTCGTACATGTACACCGATATTCCGCTGCTGCAGTCGCAGAACTGCTTCCAGATAGCCAGGAGCTTCCACGCCCTCAAGCAGTTCGATCAGGCCACAGACTTCTACCTGCTGGCCGTGAGACTGGCCCCGGAGGGATACGTTCTCCCCCAGTTTGGCCTGGCCCAGATGCACCTGAGGCGGGGCGAGCCGGGCAAGGCCATGGGGTGTCTGGAAACTCTCCTGAAGGTGATGCCGAATAAGATTGAGGCCGTGCGCCTGTTGGGCAGAATTTATCTGGAGGAGAAGAAGACAGACGAGGCCATCAGGCTGCTGCTAAAGGTGGTGGCATCTCGCTGCAGCTCCAGCCTTCGGGACTACGACAGCTGGCTGGCTCTGGCCCGGGCCTATGAGCAGAAGCAGCTGTGGACGGAGGCCATCGATGCCTACCGGAAGGCCATGAGGATCTGCCTCAAGCAGGCCCAGTCCTACCCCATTGAGTGGCTCAACAACGTGGCCGTCATCCAGAAGCTGGCCAAGATGCCACAGCCGGCACTCGATACCATTGACCAGGCCCTGACCTTAAATGGGACCAAAGACGACGTTAACAAGGAGACCAATATGCTCACCCTGCGCTTCAACCGTGGTCGCATCCTGGAGGACCTGCATCGGCGCGATTTGGCTGCGATTGCCTACAAGGACATCCTCGATGAGTATCCACAGTATTGTGACTGCTATCTGCGGCTCGGGGTAATGGCTCTTCGGCAGAACGACCTGATCCCTGCCATAGAATACTTCAAGGACGTGCTTAAATATGACAACGACAGTCTGGCCGCCAGGTGGGTTTGCTTTCCAAAGAAATAACCTTCCTTCCTCCTACAATACCCACCTTTTTCAGGACCTGTATGAGCAACATCTACATATCTCTGGGCCTCACCACCCAGGCCATGTACTGCCTCAATGTGATCCTGAAGGGCAAGGGAGAGCAGGACGCCAACACCCTGGTGTCGGTGGGAAATGTGTGCCTAAAGAACATTCACCGGTATCGGGCCTCACGCGATGACAGTTCGGCCAAGAGGCAGCAGCAAAAGGCTCTTCTCTTCTTTGCCAGGGTAAGGAACCTTGCAGGCTTATGATGGAAGCTCATTCCTTCATCCTTTCAGGCTCTGGAGCCAAATCCCCGAAACATGTGGGCCGCCAATGGCATCGGAGCCGCTCTGAGCAGTCGCAATCGCAAGTCCGCGGGCGAGGCGGTCTTCAAGCAAATTGTCGAGGCTGGGAAGGAGTGCCCTTCGGCCATCCTGAACTCAGCTCACATGGCCCTGGAACTGGGCAAACACCAGGAGGCCATTGAGGCCTACAAGCAGTGCCTGCAGCCGAATTCCTTGCACCACAATTCTGTGGTAGTGATGCTGGGACTGGCCAAGGCCTTGTACCTCGGGGGTAACGCCATCGAATCCAAGTTGTGGCTGAGCAGGGCCCGCCACTTGGATCCCCGCGATCCGGTATTGATGTACAATCTTGGGCTGGCCATCCAGGAGGAGTCGGAGCAGGTGCTGGGAAGGACACGAGCCAAATCGGTGAATCTCATCAAGGCTGAACAGGAGCTGCAAGCTGCTTTCGGGTGGACTAAAAATATACTTAATTATAACAATTTTTCCATTAACAATATATCTGTTATTTTTCAGATATTTCGACCACCTCTCGACGTGTCTCAGCCAGACCGAGGTGCCGCTGGATGGAGCTGCCATACAAGCCAAGAAATGCGAGTCCCTGTTGGCCAAGTTTCCCGTGGAATTGCAGCGTGTACGGGAGTTGGAGACCCAGGATGAGGAGCGCATCAGAATGCAGGAGGCGCAGCAAAGGGAGGAACAGGAGCAGCTCGCGCAGGAGCGATTACAGCAGGAGCAGGCGATGGCCTACCGCCAAGCTGTCCTGGATCGCACCAAGAAGCTATTGAAAGAGCCCAATGAGCCCACCCAAAAGAAGCCATCGAAAGGTGAGAAAGGACACGGGACCAAGAAAACTAAGGAAGAAAAGGATAGAGACGAGAAACGGCAGGCCAAAAAGAGGAAGAGAGCTGCAGAAAAGGATAAGAAGTCGGCGAAGAAACGCAAGGCCCAGGATGATGCTTCGAAAAAGAAGTCAGGCTCCAAGTACAAGAGCAAGGAGTTCATAGAGGACTCCGAGAATAGTGGATCGGAGGCGTCAGAAGAGGACTTGCCCACAAGCAAAAGGTACAAGGCTACAGAGGATAGTCGCTCGAAAAAGAGGACCAAAAAGGAGTCCAACAAGCCTATATATACCTCTAGTGATAGTGGCTCTGAGGCAATGGAAGAGGATCACGAAGGCTCCCCAAGGATGGTGGAGCCAGAGACCGTGAACCCTGAGTCGGGTAACTGGACGCATGAAATGACCATTCAGTACATACAGGACCTGCAGAGAAAGATGGATGCCTCAATTGGGTCTTAAAAGCATTTAGTTACTTGCTGGATCACTCAAAGTATGGTAAATGATTTTGTAAACATGAATTTATAATAAAAAATAAAATTAAATTATAATCAAAATTAGTAAATAAGTCTTTTTCTGAGTAAATAAAGCGCGATGTTGTCCTCCAAAGATGCGTATGTTCTCTCGAAAAACTCTCCCGGCTATTATTGAATAAAATAATTATGTTTATGGAGGAGGGGACTCTGTCTAGGTTGTGTGCTCTCCAAAATGCCATTAATGAATTTACACATTTGTTTGAATTTTGACTACGTTTTCCTGTGGCAAACACAGAATGATTCATTCAATTTGCCGCCACACGTCGCCCTCTCTGGGGAGAGGGCGGCACACATGTTCATTTGAATGCCAACTCTTGTCACAGGAGCCGCAGGACATCGGCGGTGTCCTGCTTGAATTACGCATCTACTTGACTGCCACTTTGTAACTGTCAGTGGGAATCTAACGAAGCAAACCAAGCCGAACGGAAGCGAACCGAAAGTTAAATATTCGTTGGGCAAACGCGAAAAATGATTCGTGGACGGGGCGGCTCATTAATATCAATTTATGAGCTGAGACACGAAATTAGTCTGTGACAAGTTTCGCCGCAGGATGTGGACAAACAAGCAAGCGCACACATATCCATCCATCCTGCTCCACGGCCACTCCACACATGTCGCTGCTTTGTTTTCTGTTTTGGGTTTCGGTTTGGCTTTGGCTTTGGGTTCTGTGTGGAGTGGAGTGGTTTTTCGGCTTCATCTGGGGCTGCGTTAATTAATTCCGAAAAGTGTATTGCGTGTCCTGCCAAAAGGACAAATATGCGTACACGAACTCATGTCCTGCGGCGACATGGGCTTGCTACCTGGTGTCGGTGTATTCCATCCACAAATTATGAAAAATATTTCCAAATAAATCAGGGAAAAACGAGCTAACCGAGTCACAGGAATTTGTCGTATTTTGCAGTTTTCCCTCAAGTTATATGCAGTTTTGATTTTCCTGTGAAATATTTAGATTTTACCTTACCTATTCCCCTTCAAAATAATCACAAAAACTGCCAAATTTTATACACATTTTGTTCTTTATTTTTTCTTCACTTATTTTCACTTGGTTTTGCTCATTTGCAATTATTATGTTTAATTGTACATTCAAAATGGGACTGAACGTAAAGTACTTAGTTTTCGAACGCAAAAAATAAATATAATCGAGGGTTAATTAAGAAAATATATGTATATACGTGTTTAAATGTACTTATAAAGTCGAAAGTCCTTAAAATTAAATTTCATTCTTAAGTTTTTCGTTTCGTTTCGTTTTTGTTTTAAGTTTTGTTTCCAATTTATAATTCGAGTCACAATTAAATTTGATTTTGTCATTGAAGAAGCACTTTGCATGTTGGGTTCGTTGATGGTGGGAGAAGGTGTGAGATTGTGATCGGAAAACGGGTTGTAATTGGGGGCAGGTTGTGGGTTTTGCGCACTTTCATCCTGGATACATACAGATCATGATATATATATATATATTCGTACTATATATAGAGTTGAAAAAGTAGTTGTCGACAACAGATGCTTATAAAATTCATTCCACATTTAACAAAGTATGATTCGATGCCCACACCACATCCATATACCGTATTGTATCGTATCGTATCGCTATAATATATATAGTTTGCGCCTATTTCAGATGTCGTGTGGTTGTGCTATATGTTTGTAGAGATATGCCATTAAATTCTGTAATTTTATCATAGGGATAGTCTTTTCGTAGATTCGCAATGTGACTAACTAGGTTCAATTTAGTTTAGGCTACCACTAAGTCTAGGTTAAGTATTAGCTGACCTGATCCTAGACTAAGTTACATATATACACATCTATATAGCTTAACTAGTTTCGATTAAAACTAGTTTTTGTTAATTTCACAAGCATAGCTCAATTTGTTTCTGGGTTTTATAGCGCACAAAGACAGATTTAAGCCAAGTAAATGCCTTTCTCCTTGTGGGTTCGAAAACAATGCTAAATCCTTTACATCCTTACATTTGGGCTTTTACTTTAACATACGTTTAGAGTTCTAGTTTAGTTTTCCAGCTGCTGTTTGTGGAAGTCTTGTCGATGCAGCTTACCTACTATAATACAGATTTTGGGATTCAGTTACCTCTGCGACAGTGTTTCTTAGACAATTAGACAATGGTGGTGCGCTCGGCGCCCAGAGTGGTGGTGGTGCACGTACTGCTCCCCCCGATGCACACGATCTGACACTTGATGTCCTCTTTGGCTAACTCTCAGGAGCTCACCGTCTCGTAGTTCCCCAGGCCGCCGCCGCCGCTCATCAGCAGCGGCGACTGCACCCCCACGGCCCCCATGCCCAGCGTGGTGCTGTATGTGGCCGTCTGGGAGCGCGGAGAGGTCAGCAGCGACTGGGCCGCTCCGATGGTAATGTTGCCACTGGTCACGGAGCTGGTCAGCGCCGCTGAGATGCCACCGGTGCCATGGAGGCCATGGAGGCTGCCCGGATGGGGCAAGGTATTACACGCCCCGCCGACCACGAGGCCGCTGCCACCTCCGCTCCCGTTGGTCTGGAGGGATCCGTTGGACTGGCCACCCAGCAGGGGCATCGTGCAGGTCGTGGTGGAGCCGTAGGGGGAGGTGGGCGAGGTGCGGGTCTCGTACGCCGGCAGGTGGTAGCCGGTGGCTCCTGCCGAGGTTACCGTTGCACCGCAGCCGCCGCCGCCGCCGCTGCCCCTGCCCGGGATGCGGGTGTAGATGTTCGGGGGCGTCCGCGTGGACAGCAGGGGCGGCGGAGCGGTGTAGACCGGTCGCTGAACGGCAGGAGCGCGCTGGGGCGTGTTATACAGGCTGAAGGCAGGGTTCGTGGTTAGCGATAGTTCACCGTACTGCAAAATAAACGGGAAGAAGGGAATAAAAGCAGCATTAGGAGATAAGTCTAAGTCATATTTTTCCATTTTAAAAAAGACTTCATACTTTTAATTAAAACCACAGTAAAACCTCTTCATTTGATTTATTTAGCTTTTTAATTAGTCCCCCCTTTGCTATATCTCTGTAATTTTCCTCCCGTCAACTTTGAAGGGTATTTCCCCGCTCTCCCTGGCACATTTATGACGAACGAACGAACTGTACTGAACGCTGACGAAAACAATTTCTAATCGAAAAGTTGGCCAACTGACCCACACAAACACCAGGAACTTCTAATGAGCTTGTTAGGAACTCTCAACTCGAAGGGACCAACCGAAAATTACAAAAAGCCAAGCTAAACACAAAAAGCTAAACATTTTTGAACTTTTGCTGGCGACGATGCCGACGACGACTGGCAACAAAAACATTTTGCTCATCAAAATTTGATGCCCCACTTCCCAAACAATCCTCAGACCCAAAAAACCGGATAAAAAATGAAACCAAACAATGATAAAAATTTAAGCAAAACTGCACTGGGATGTGGACTCTGGACACTGGACACTGGAGGAAAAGTTTCGGTGGGTCAGCAACTTGTTGTTGGTGCGGAAAACAAGGAAACTAATTTGTGTAATTTATTTACGGTTTCTGGCTAATTGGGGGATGGAAATATGCACAAAGGGGACACTAGGTCGAGGCTTAGAGATACCCTTTTAGGGAAAAGAGTTCGCTGTATTGTAGAAGGTTATGTTTTACAAGGATTAATAGCAATATAAATTTCAATAATTCTGTGTTTCATATTTATTTGTAATATTTAGGCTGCTTTTGTGAGGATCTTTCTTCATCTACTGATTAATTACCAGACTCTTTCCATAATTTAAGAACATTATTTCCTAACCACCAGAAATCCCTTAATTTATTGTAAGTTTTGACCTAGCCAAGTTAAAAATATTTATAAAAAATATAAAGTCCAGAACCCGTTCAAAAACCTAAAACCCAAAGGCAAACATCATGTTAACTCATCGTAAAACGAAATTAAATTCCATATCAACCCGCTGGAAAGCCCCTGAAAACCCGCTTTAATCGTCGCCTTGCTCGAATCGCTTTTAAAGCGAAAGCCCGAAAGTAGGCAACGGCCGCCCCTCGCTGGTGAGCGGCGTAAACCATTCACAATATGCAAACTGGAATCAGAAATCGGAAAAAGAGAGACAAAAAAAAACAATGGTATTCACCTGTTTGCCGAAGGTGGGCGACAGTGAGGGCGGCGGCGGGGAGGCGGTGTTAATGCGCGTCGGCGGGGTGTACAAAATCCGTTGCGATTCCATATTCAATCGGTCGAAGGCCTTCTCCTCCTGATGGAATTCGTCCTCGCTGTTGGCCTCCTGGGGCACCACATCCGGATTTTTGTCCTCCAAACTGGAGTGGCTGCCCATGTTGCGCGAGAGGGGCTCCGCGCTGCCCTTGTCCGCCTCGGTGGTGGTGGCCTCGCCTCCATTCCCGTGCCGGCGTCCGCCGCCCCCCCGCTTGCTGCGGAATTTGATAAAGATCACCACGCAAATGGCCACCAGAATGAGTGTGGCAATCACGCCGACCAAAGCGCCCAGCAGGGGTGTCAGCTGCACCAGCACCGCAGTCGATGAGGCTGCACCGAAAATGTCATGCAAAATGGAAAGCAGATATGGGGAAAATTGTGAAAAATCGAATGACAAAATGCGGACAAGCAGGAGAACAATGCCAGCTGGGGGCTACCTGCCATCATTTGAGGGCAGCACAATGGACAACAAAACGACCAATTAAAACGGCAAAGTGGTCAATAAGCTGGCAACGGAAAACGCCAAAATATTAAGGACGATGTCAACATATTAAGTACTTTTTGGGACTTTTAAATCGAAGTATTTGTCGGAATTTACTGGGGTAATTTTAATATTAACATTTAATTGTTAAATAATTGTGTTTCAATTGGAACGTGATATTTTTATTTTGTATTGTATATTTATTTTTTTGGATACCGGGTATAATAATTTTTATTTAATTCCCAAGAAAATGTAGCTAGGAACATGTTGTTGCAACACCCATTGCTGACACATCAATGTTGCAGTGTGCCTGTGCGGTAACTCTCCATGCTTATCACCCAACTGCAAACTCACCTGTCCGCAGGAGAGGCGCTGACAGCGTCCGTCCTCGCAGGCGATACGCCACCTTGCTGGGACCCTGGGCATTCACCGCCGTTATCCGGATGACAAACACCGAGTCGCTGGGCAGACGCTTCACCGTAAACTCCGGATACTTGTAGGACGCATTGTACAGTATCTGGCGATTCAGTTCGTCATAGATCTGGGCATGAAAGTGCTGGGGAATACCGCCATCGTAGCCGGGAATGCACTGAATCTGCAGGGAATTGGCAGTGGCATTGAAGGCAGTGCAGTTCTTCACGGGTTCGGGAAGATCTATATGGGTTAGCGGAAAAAATTTTAATTAAATAGGGATTTTAATTGAGATCGGTTTGGAATTGGTTTAGGAATATATGAGAGATTTTCTATGGTCCCAATATATCGAAAAATATATTTACATTAATGATTAACTTGATAAATCTCTTCAAAGGTAAAAACTTTTGACTGGAATTTATTATTTTGATATAGTTTAAATCTTTTTAGTTGTTCGGTTCCTTAAAAAAATATTTTTAATATTCTCTTAAACTCTTCTTATCCATTTTCAACTTTTTGCTGGCCTTTGCTCTCGATAGATTCCAATTGTTCCTGACCTCCCACTAAAACACTTTTCTCTCTTGTCGCTGGATGTTGTTTTTCCGTGAAATTTCCGCCCGTTTTTGGGCCATGGCCAGCGGAGCTTTTATAAATAAATGATGTACCCTGGCAATTTATTGCATTTGATTATCAGATTATCGGGCCGCACACACAGATTGCAGTAGTAGTAGTTGTTGCAGCAATAGCAGCATCGGGGCAGCAAGCAAACATGCAGATGGCAGTGGTAAACATGGCTTTTATTGCTGTCAGGGACAAAACTGGACGGACCGCCTTCCCACTGGCCACTCTTAACCCCCTGACAACCGTCGGACAGGCGCTGCAACGCGTTAAATTGCCACCTGGCAGCCAGCCAGTCAGCTCCGCACAAATGTAAATAACGAGCCGAGATTCACTCGCCGGCATCCGTACGTGCTGCGTGCAACAATTATCTACTGACCAGGAGCTGGAGCAGGAGCAGGAGGCAGAGCGAGCAGCCGAATTAAGTAAACATGTTGGCCACGCTCTCTCGATGTGAAATTAATTAAATTTTCCCAGCACACTCTTCGGTATGTGAGGCTTCTTAGCTTGGGAATCTCTGGGGATGTCTCTTGATAGTTTTTGACTTGATTTTCCCTGGGTTAAGTTCTTGATAATATTTTCTCTAATTTAAAATGTAATATCTCTAGCTACGTATGTTCGAGTTAGTTTTCGAGTTTTAAAATGAATTATTTAATAGATTAAGAACTTTTCCCGAAAGGGTATTTGGAGCTCCTCCCTGCTGCCTCCCCCTGACTTCATGATTCCAGCCAGAGCGAGGAAGGAGCATTCTTTATCTCGCGACTACGCTTGGACGGACTGAGAGAACTCACCTGCCGGCTGAATGTGATACCAGCAGGGCTGGCTGTGGCCCATCGGACTGCTGGCAACGCAGGAAATGGCGCCGAAGGACTCGTAGCTATCCACGTGATAGCTGTACACGTTGTTCAGCGGCGGGGCGGCGGTGGTGGTCGGGGGCGTGACCACGTTGCCACGATGGTGCTGCTGCTTGTGCAGGGCCGAGAGTCTCTTGCGCTCCGCCAGCTGGATGGCCACGGAGGAGGAGGAGGAGGACGAAGGGTGGTGCGTGTCCGAGCTGGAGATGGAGCTACCGGACTGGAGATGCTGTTGGTTCTGTTGCTGGGGTAGCTGCTTCCGCTGCAGCTGCTTGTTGATCTCCACGTGATTCTTGTGCACCATGTTCGAGTAGACCATCTGGGTGTAGGGCAGCAGCTCCTCGTTCTCCTCCTCGCCGCCAAACCCCTCGGCGTACTCGTCCTCGTCCTCGAACCTCACGGCCGCCATGCGCCCGTGCCTGCCGTGGAGCAGGCGCTGCTGCATTCCGTGCGAGTGCTTCCGCTTGCTCCGCTGATAATATCCGCTCGCACTGGCATCCAGGCCGGAGGCCAGCATCATGGGAGCCCCCAGTTGGGGCAGCTCGATGAGGCTCTCCAGCGAGTTGTTGAAGTGCCACTTGTAATTTAGATTATCGAGTGGATTGGCGTCCACCTCGCAGGTGATGTTGATTGTCTGCTTGAGCGCGGCACGTATAATCGTCGAATCCGACTTGCAAACGGGGGGATCTATGGGGAGGGATGCACGGGGAAAAATATTTTAAAAATTTATGTTAGTCTGAAAATACTATAAGATATTTTTTAAATATTTTTAAGATGTTGGGAAACTTCTCAGTAAGTCTCACTTGGTACTAGGATAATTATCCAACCAAGAACCCGAACATTAAGCGAATATATTACTAATTAATTTGATTTTGATACAAAAGTAACCCTTCTTTTCTCGCTGTTTAGCGTTCAAGTGCTAAAGTTAAGTGAGTTGTGTTGCGGAGTCAAGAGGCGGTTGTGGGTGGCACTTACACTTCACATCCAAGTAGACTTCGTTGCTGGACACACTGCCCTGCAGGTTGGTGGCCCGGCAGAAGTACTGGCCGTGCGAGGACTTGGAAATCCCCTGCAGGACGAGCGTCTGGTTGGAGATGATGATGCCGCGGGAGGAGTGAAGTTGCTTGTCCTGTGAGGGAGAAATAAATATAATTCAATTAGTGGTTATTGTGGTTTGCAGTTTAATTGTGTGGGAAAAGGGCAGTTACATTTTATTTAATTCCGATATTTTTATGATTTTATTACTCACACTGTGATACCACTCCACACGAGTTATCCCCGGATTAGCCTTCACATCGCACTCCAAGTAGACATCGGAGCCCTTGAGCAGATTGTTCGGATCGAGAGGAGCTCCCAGATTCAGGTTGACGATGGGTGCATCTGCAACAGGTTTTCCCTCTGTTAATTTCACCATAATCTTTAAAATTTAAAGTAATCCTTACGTGTCACATTTAGCACTCTGGAATCCTTGAGATGCAGTCCAGTGTGTCCATTTCCCATGGTGGTCATCACCGTGGTGTGACCCTCATGGAGCTGCTGGGAAGTGATCCCCGCATTCAGGGAAATGGAGCACACCACCTGCCTTTCATTATCCTCGGGCACGGGTATCAGCATTAGCTCTGATATGGTTGTATTTCCATCAGAGGAAGTCTGTTTGATTTTATTTTATAATAACTATATTATAAATATATATTGAAAGTTATTTAGCTAAAACTTACGGATGCTGTGGCTCCTTTCACGGGCTGCCCCGCCTTCGACCAATTAATTATTGGCGGCGGACGAGCTCCTATTGCCGTGCAGGTTACATGAGTCCGGGTTCCTGCCACTACAGCGTGATTCAGTCCTTGCAGGAGCAAACTGAGAGGAGGTACTGTCGAGGGAAATAGCCACAATTTCAGTTAGATTTTGATCAAACTCAATTGTATTTCTATTAAGGGTAATTTCCTAATAAACTATTTATTCATAAAACGTTTCCTATTTCCCATAAATCAACGATTTTATCTATTCCTAATCAAATTATAAAGGGGCCTGATGCGTTATCAATTATTTAAATATATTAAACTCCCATTAAACGAAATTTAAGACTTTAAAAAACTGTTTTAAGGTTAGAAAAACCCTTTCACTTTAAACCCCCTTTATTATTCACTAGTTATTCAGCTTAACCCATTATTGTGTATGCCATCAAGGTGACTGCTGATTATCCTGGCGATATTCAGTTATTACCGCAGAAGGACACCGCGCAAATTCCGGTGCCAAAGCTTTCGGCTGTCGGCTGTCGCTTAATTTCCTGCACATCTATAACCCAACCTTTATGGAAATATTCATTATTTATGACACATTTTATTATGCCCATCACTGGATGTGTGTATAGCTCGCTGCCCCACTCGGGGGACCCACAATGCGATTAGCATAGCCACCCAGAGGCCCCGCATAACCATAAATGCAGGGATGTGGATAAATATGCGAGTATTCGTGGTCGTGGTCGTGTGTCCTTGCGGCGGAATGACAAAACTTTAATTACATTAATTTCCATGAGAATGTCACGCCCACAAAACAATAATCCCAGAGCCACCCCGAAAACTGGCGCTGACCTTCAACTCCTGGCCACCGAATATACGTAATATTTTCGCTTTGCATTAAATGGAAATTCAGGAGGACGAGACCAGGTACTTACGATTCATGTCGAGGATAACTTTCTTGGTCAGAGCGGGCACCACATGGCCGTTGGTGGCCTGGCAGGTGTACATCTGAAAGAGGGAACAATAATGAAACCCGATGATTTACGCTCATTACAATAATTGCCCTCTTACTAATAATAATAAAATATGGAGCATCGAGCGGAGCCAATATCGATGATAAATCAACCTGATCAACATTTAATTTTAATTGCGGCAAATGTGTATCGAGCACGCATAGAAAAAAAACACGACAAACAAGACTAATCAATTATGTTCTCGGCAGAGCCACAAAGAGTTCAAAAGGTTGCCAGTATATCGGTATCATAAATTCCCCTGCTGCCCTCCCCAGTAATGTGATACTTCTTGGGTCCGACATTTTATTATTGGGCCAAAAACAGTGTATCTGCTCTGTCGTCTGTCGCCTGGCAATAAAAATATTTGCATAACTTTTGGGTTCGCCGCACAGCCCAGGCAAGTCTCGTTTCGATTGGAAAATTAGGTCATAAATTTCTATTCGGTTACACAGCGATATCTAGGGCTTCGGAAAGAAGTTCTCCGGGTCCCTGGGAGACGTGTTTATTATGGCAAACTATTGAATTTAAATCGATTTAAGCTCTGCGCACTCTTTAATTTGTGTTCCGATATTTAATCTGGCAGCAAAGTATATTTTTTTAGGCTTTAATACCTAAATTGTTTTTATTCGCCGATATACTTTGCGTTAGTGTTTGCCGTTCTCTTTTAAGGCCGCTTTGTGATGCAGAAATTTCCCATTAGCGGGCTACGTTAATTAGGTCATTAAATGCATTTTTGGTCAAGGTAATAAGATTATAAATTAACCTTTTATTAAAGCATAAATAGTCGGATTATTTTCCTTTCTTCATTAATTAAATCCATTAAATTAATTTATTTTCAGCTCTTTCGAGGGTTCAAGTTATTTATTGATGTTTTTGACTGTTGTAATCCCTGATTTTCCTCACAAATATAGCTAATTTTTCACACTAATCTCTTTTCCATCAAATCGCCTGATATATTCTATGATTTTCCACTCCCCTGGCAACCTCTATTTCATCTCTGCAGTTTAAGCTAATAACTTTTGGTATTACACGAACAGCGCTCAAGTGATTCCACTCAAGCCATTCATTCATAACACAAAGGAGACCCGACCTGACCGGCTCACAATTTGTTCTGTGGCCAGGAGGGGGCTATAAGCTGGGTGGAGGAGCTGCTGGTGGAAGCCGCCGGGATCTGAATGGCGGGATTAGCGCTGCCTAACAATAATGTTCATTACACGGGCCAAAGAAAAATCGGCTTAGAATCAACAACAGAACACAGAGCGCTCGCCGAGAGCGGAGAGAAGAGCATCGCATTGCTGGAGGGGAATTCTCCGGGGATGGAGGGCCTCTCGGGGGAAACCACCACCACCGCCAGCACCACCCAGGGAACAATTCCCGATGCAGGCGGCAGTCGGCAGGCGGTTGCATTTGATTTCTATTATGCCCCATTGTACGGGGCGCTGTCATTAACGGAGCAGAGGAGGCCCACAGACCAAAGCTGCTGCCCCTTTGTGGCCGAAAATAAATGGCCAGCTGGCAGTCAAGAGGTGAGAGCTGTGCTGTTGACCTGGCTATTTTCCAGCCGAAAAGGGCTGCCTAAACATTGTTTTTAAATGTAGAAATGAAGAGCTTTAAATATAGAACTTAAAAACTTCAATTATTTTAAGAACTCATCCTTAACTGATTTAATGTGGATTTATCTCAAAGTAACACTTGATTTAGCTTCTCTTTTTTCGACAACACTGATAAAAACAGAGGAGAGAGCATCGCATTGTACTGGAAGGTGCTTTGTGCGATGGTCGTAAATAAGGCTTACGATATTTGGAGCAAACCATCCTCCATTCCCTTCTCCTCTTTCCCAAATAGCCTCAATAAAGGCTGATGACTTACCGTTAGGAGATCCTTCCGCTGGATGTTTTTCAGTCGCAGGACATTGCGAACCGAGCCATCGGGCAGGACCTGAAAGGAGTCGTCGATCAGGGCGTGCTCACGCCACCAGGAAACCCTTGGCGGTGGCACTCCGCCGCTCGACAGGCAGGTCAAGTCGATGCTGTCGCCCTCCAAGTAGGGTCCGGCGGTCTGGTCGCGAATTTCGGCGCCATGATGGTCCAGGATGGTCAATTGAGTGGGTGGAACTAGAGGGAAAATAATAATAAAAAATATTTATAAATTAGTTTGATGCATAAAAGTAGGCAATGCCATGTATTTCTTTTTACAGCATACTTTTAGGCTTATTTTTGATGGTTTTTAAAACGTATTTTCTAATAATTAAGGGAACTTACCCAGCACTGTCACATTGATGCGCCAATTGCGAGTGGGTGACTTGTGGAAATCCACACGACACTTGTAGAGTCCCGCATCTATGGTCTGAATATTCTTGATCCTCAGGGCAGGCGGTGTGCCATCGTAGTGGAAGTGAGCCTTCTTATTGAAGACACTCTCGTCCGCCCAGGGAATGGCCTGAGTCAGGGGACGACCTCGGGCATCAAAGCTGTAAGTGCAGAGAAATATATTTTTAAAATTAATGAAGTCACTTAGAAAAGAAAAAACTGTTTCCCTGATTAATCACTCCATTAAAAGTGCTACCTAAAAGCCTAGCTATAAATATATATTTGCTATCCCCCCAACCCTCAAATTAATTGCACATAAAACTGAACATTTTGACACGTTTCCACCACCAAAGCCACCTCACCTGAGGCAGACACCTTCAATTACCGGGCGGGCACCTCGGCTCGATAAGGCACAAATGGCGTTAACCTGGTTCATTGATTTTATTGTTCAAACAATTGAGACAACGCCGACATCGGCTGGGCAGGTGGAATGTGTGTCAAATCCCGGGAATCCATCCACTAAAAGTGGAATACTTAATTAGCTTTCGGTCGGGTCACAAATAGATAGAGAGAACTTTGCTTTTTATTGTTATAGCCAAACGTTTTTTCTTGTTTTATGGCCTTTGTCCAATGCATTTTGACAAAGTGCCGCATTAAATGTCAACACAGCCCCAGGGCCCGCCCCCAAAAAAACACTATCACCATCTATGCATCTATGGTTCCATCGTAAAATGCATTTTCAGAACTTTTGATTTCCATTTGGCTTTCGCTTTTGGTTTCCACAGTTTTTAGCATTTTTAAATGGTCAGAATTTAAATTGGTTTCGTCTCTTTACGTATTTTAATTTGCTTTTCTTGTTGTTCGTTTTTTTTTTCGCCGAACTGAAAACAGCAAACGAATTTTTGCTATTTATGTTAATGGTGGGCACGCCCATTCAGCGCCCACAAAAGCGTGTTTTTCCTTTTTCATTTTATAGTTCACTTCAATTAATTAATTGATCAATTTAGCGCTTGTTGTGCTTCCCTTTTGGCTTAAGCGGATTCCCATTTTATTTTTGTATTTCCTTGATTTTATATTTTTATTTCTTTTTGTTTTCCAAGTGAATTAAATTTTGTTTTTTCTGTGGCACTTTTAAGTAGCTTTAAAGAGCCCACAGAGAAGCATTTAAATTTCTTCTGGGCGATAAAAAGCACATGGAAGCATTTTTCGTTTTTATTTCTCGGTTGCCTGTGAGTTATGGGAAAAATCTGTGCTGATCTATAAAAGTGGAACCGAGTTTGTGTTTTAAAAGGAAAAGTTCAGCTAAATTTAGCTCAAGGATTATGTTGGAATAATCTTCCTTGAGATATCAAGTTCTAAAGGTGTAATTCTTAATTAAATTCAGTTAATTAACAATTACACTCAACTTGTTAGAATTATCGCCCTTCTACTTTTCAAATAGATCATAGCCCCACTTTACACTTCACATGATTTATCATTCAGGCAAAAGCTCCAAACAAACACTCGAAAGAGAGGGGCCAAACCGAAAAGATCAGGAGTAAGTGCCACAAGATGGATGGGATATTTGTTAATGGATTTTAAACATAATTAAATGATGTAGAGAAGTGAGTGAGGAGGAACAAGAGGTTATCCATGGGTTATCCATGGGGTTATCCGTGGCAATTGGGAAACAAATTTCCCATGCAATTAATCTCTCCCGACCTTCTGGCAGCCTTTGGGCCATATTGAAGTTTCCAAGCACGCCAAGAACAAAGCGGAAAATTTATGAAGTGTGGGAAAAGCAAATTAAAATTGATGGAAAACAATAAAGAAATGCGGGCGAGGGCCAGGCGGAGGAGGAGGAGATATCTGCATAAACCTCAACTTTATGTGGTCATAAAAAGTGCTTGGTGCCTCCTCCTCCTTCTCCGCCGCATGGTAATTGCAATCGAGGGTCCACTGTACCGGACGGAGACCACGAACTCTGACACTTTGGCTTGACATCATCGATTCAGAGGAACGAATTTAATGGAAAATAAAATAAAATTCAATTTCTGGTCTATTGCGCATCTGTCTACTTGAGACTCCATTCGACTTCACCTGCCGGCGGTCCCTGCTCCCTCTCCGCATTTCCCAGCTTGGCTTTTCCTGGAAAAATTGAAAAAAAAAAAAAAACAAGGAGGAAAAAAATAAAGTGAGTTGCCAAAGAGCGACCTTTGAACCGAATTGCTGCTGCCAATCAGTCAGTCTCTATATGGTTACGCACACATATATATTTTCTATACATATATAGATATCTTTCCTATCTGCCAGAACCACCCACTCCTCCCCCCCCTCTCGCCATTACTGGCGACATTTCCTGGCACACTGCCTCACAAAATGCTTCTTTCATTCCGTACTTTGTCCTGATGAGCTTGTTAAAAATTGTAAAGGTTCCAGTTAAGCACTGAGATAAATAACTTGGGGAATAGAACAGGAAAATATTGGGTAATAAAACTGTGTATTGTTAGGAAAATAATATACTTGTAGTAGTCATAAAATATGCATTAAATTATAGGTTGGATTATACCTAAATATATCTAAAAAATATATCTATAATGAAATGTTCAATAATAATCAAAGTTCCCAACTGGTTCTAGTTACAACTTGGTTCTTTCTTCTATTTTCTTTCCTATAAGAACCTCTAAAGAGATACTTCAAGGGCCAACTTTTTTTCTGAATGAATGTGGGAGTATTTTGCCTTAACCCCACCCACCTAAGCCTCAGTCCCTGCCTTCCTCCCACCCCAATAAAAGCACGTAGGTTCTCCTGTGTAAGTAATGTTTATATCGTCAAATTCAACATAAATGCCTCACGTTAATAGAATTTATAATGAGCCAAGCCAGCCCCTACTTCGTGTGTGTGTGTGCCACGCCCCGCCCCTAGTCCCTTGGTTATTCAAGACTAGAAGCTTCTTCTTCATAATTGGCTGAAATTCCCCGCGGAATCGAAATCAAATTCATTTTGGGTCTTTGGCTAATGCCAAAATGTATCAGTGAAAAAAAGCGAAAATTATTAAGTGAATTTCATTTAGCTGACACTTTAGCGGGTCGGCACTGTGAAACAATCCCGGGGGAGTGCACGAGGGGAAGTGGTTTAAATATATACACGCGGAATTTTAAGCCTCAAAATGGATGATGTTGCGAAAGTTAGGTGTGAGAAGATGATGAGGAAGGTTTAAGAAAGATTTAAGACGAGCTGCCAGGAAGGCAGGAACACGAAATGAAAGTCTACAATGTTATTAATTTACATCCAGAAAAGTGTTATTTAATATGGGCGTAAGTAGGACCATAAAGTAGAATTTGTATATCTTTTTAATACTACTTTTCAGTAATTATTATTTATAAAAAAAATACAGATTTATCAACTTACGTGTAGATGGGCTTTGCGCTTCCCTCACGGTACCAGATAACCAGTTGCACCTTATCGGCAATCTGTGTGCCCGGCAGAAGGTCACAGGGCAGAGCAACCTCCGATCCGACGGCAGTGAGAACCTCAGATAAGGGTCCTGAAAATACAGAGAAATATTTCAATTATTAAGGGGGTTGAAAAGTAATGAAATATTTAAATTATTTAAGGCCTTCGATGTGGAAGAGCGGCCTTCAGCTATCGGGTTAGCCAGTAGCTTCTGCGGCTTCCCTTAATTGAAATATGTGAACTCTGACCTGGCCCTATCGCCGCCCCATCTCATCCCGTTCCTTTGTGCTAGTGTGTGTGTGCGCGCCATAACTATAAATTGACTGACAGTTTGATTTCCCTTTGATGATAAAGCCCGCTCGCTGAAAGGGTTCGAGAGAGCTCGAGCTGCGGCCAGTTCCACCTCCATTGTGCGGATTCCGACATGGAGACATCATCATCGGCACAGCGAGTGGCGCCTCCGCCCAGCCACGTCTCACCGTAGTTCCGAGCACTTTGGGTTCAACTCGAAGCAACGGCAACGGCGACATCGATTCGATGGCACCGCGCTGTGCGTGCCGCCGCCCAGAGGGGGGTTTACGAGTATATGGGTTAAGGCGCTGGGCGGGAGTGAGCTTCAATTAGTCGTCGCCCTTTTGGATATGGTCACGTGACACGAGCCGCTATAATTTTTCACTTAAGGAGATGACAAAGTGTGCCATAATTTATATTTGCCTACATATCAAATTTCAACTCGATCGGAGTATTACATGCAGTAGAGGGTTTTTGTTTTTCTCGAGAATACAACCTGTACGGATCAGATGAGATTTTAAAGAGTATTTTTTGTAGAATTTATTTCTAACTTGAGTTTGTTTAATTTTTACCCACATACTTGTAGTATTAATTTGATTTCATAAATATTCCAAAACAAAAGGGACTTAATAATCTCCCTAGAATATTCCATGTACTTAAAATGAGTATCTTTTCTTAAAACAATGATAAAACAATGATAATAGAACTCATAATCCCAATTATTTAATCTTCGACACTCCTCACTAATTCAGGGTGTTGGCTTGAGTGTCCCCCGCGAACAACTTTGACTCCCTTCCATGCCTTCGTTGTTGTTGTTGTTGATTGGTATGTATTTGGTATTATCAAAAGGCATTGTAATTATACAAATTATATTTTCCATATTTTGTATTGCAACACCAACAACGGCAAAGCAAGAAATGGAAACAAAAAAACATCGGCAATATCATTAAAGGGCGTGTCGTACGTGCCTATATGTGAAACCCTCCCGCCATGCGTCCCTCTGCCATAATTGGGCAAGGCCCCCAAAGGGGAGCCATGCCGATGAACGCTGACTGCTTTTCCAAATATTAATCAATATTTATCTAGATTAGCTATGTATGTACCTCCCCCCGATGCGAGGGCCTCTTCCTGTTTATCTGAACTGAAATTCAATTATTTTAATGCGTTCTTATTCGATTAATGGGCATTTTATAATGATTGGTAATGGAGTTTTTATTTTTGTATTTGGCATATGCAGTGGCAGAGGAAATTAGGCTTTACGGGGATGGGTTAAGCCCAAGGGAGAGTCATTGGGGAATTGAAATTCAATTTAAATATGGTTTTAGTATATGTTTTACATTGTAAATATATTTATTATTTGACTAAATTAAGCTCTAATTGTAAACTAATTAAATAGCTTGGCAATTGAAGCGCCTCGACGTTATCGTGTAAACTTTGAACTATACCAGATAAGCCATAAATTTTCCTAATGAGTTTTGGGCCAGGAATTTCCCAATCCCAGAATTTGTGTCCGAAAAATCGAAAATCGTTTCCCATCAGTCTGTCTACTTGGCATTTCCGGATTTCCGAGCCCCATAAGTAACATTTGCCATTAGGCAACCCGAAATCCTCTCACTCTCTCCATCGATATGCATAAACACACTCAAATAAATTAGGGGCCACATGTGCGGCTGTGGAGGGAGGTGACTCCGCCAAGAGGCGCCACAAAAATAAAATAAAAATTGAAGCAATTGGTAATCGGATGAATGATATAATTCATTGAGGCCAAATGCAATTTGTTATGGCACCGAAAGGGAATGGAATTTGTATTTGGGTCAACAGATCAAAGTGATTAGGCCTCACAGAGACAGATACGAATACATTCGAATATAGGAAGAGTTCAATTGCTAATTGCAGTCTGTGCAGCAAATGTTCACACACTCGGAAGTCCGAATGACTCTGAACTTTTGCAATACATATTTCGATCTCTGGCCGACTTTGATGATACGATTCGGCGGAAATCGCTGAAAAGATTTATTGTCACAGGCCCGGGCAGTGGCACATTGATGGAACACGATCGCCCGGGAGTGCGTTTCAGAGTCTTTTTTTTCGCTCTATTTCTATTATTGGTTCTCGGCAATATTTTGACAAATTTCGACGGATCTGTTGGCTGACTGTCGGACATTTGGCTGCTAATGGTGCGTGCCACAAATTTCCCGCATCATGTATTCTATAATTAAGCGGATCGGATCGGCCTGGATTGGGGCAAGAGCAAGATGTTGTTCGTTCCGCGTCCCATGTTGTCGCCTCATAATTGTGCCACTTTAAGTGGGCGTCAACATGAGATGGCCAAGTTGTAGGCCTCGAAAACACATCCGAACTGATGGCAGAAGAACTAATTCTTGTTCTCCTTGGATCCCCTCGATTTATGAACTGTGAGCTGGTGAGCTGGGGAGGGAGCCCCCATTCAGGTTTCTCGGAATATGGTTTCGTGTGTCATATTCAATGTTTCTCTGTTGGACGTTCTACGAAATCCACACAATAAAATATCAAAACTCCTGTGTGTTGCCTAAGGGAATTGCCCTTTTCCCATATTTTCCATCAGTTCACAGTTCAAGTCAGAGAATAAAATTTATGGGAGGGATAAAATCTTGTTTTTGGTAATATAAAAGCGGATTACAGGGGAGACTCTCTGAGAGAGGTTACTCAAAATTGTTATAGAAAATTCAATGAACCAAGGAAATTAAGGGATATAAATCTAAAAAAAAATTTAACTCTGCTAAAACCCAAAACAAAGGCTTGAATTTATTTTCTCTATGAAAATAGTTTCAACTAAATAATCGAAACCATAAACTATACAAAAGAAAGTTATTTAGCTCCCCAAAGATTTATAGAAACACAGAACTTCCATTTGGGGGAAAATGCACTGAATGCATTGCACTTTCCCCCAGTCCCAGTCCAGTTTCGGGTGCATCCCCGGGGGCGGAAATCCATCAAGGCAGCCCCGCTCGCTAAGCTCATTTAGAACTTTTGTGAAAACAAACAAAAGGCCGGGCCCGGGCAATTATCCAGTCAATCAGTCATGCATTCAGAGCCCCATTCATCTCGCTGCGCTACCAGTTATTTATTTATTTATTTGTTTGGCCTGCAACTGTGAAAATATTTTGACAACCGCCTCAAGTGATCCGCGATTTCTCTCTGGTGGCTCCCTGTCGATGAGGTAATTATTCAGATCATTTGTGTATTGCCCAACGCCGCGGGGGCTATAGCTCGCTGTTGGAAAGAAAAGCCCTTGGAAAACTCAGTGTGGGATAGTTCTTTGAAGCTTTTTCTTGGCGCCAAACAAAACGCGAGAAGAATAACAAATGGAAGAACAGCCATACTGCCAGGAAATAAATCAAATTAGAAGTGTTTATGTTGCTTTCTTCCGAGAGAAGAAAAAGAAGGGTACGAATGGAACTCCACTGGACTCCTCTTCCTCTATAAGGGCCCGCCCTCACCAACACCTGAGCGATAATACAAGAAACAATTGCTGACGACAAATTGCCAATGGCTCAAACGACGTCATCAAACAGCAGCAGCAACGATTGTCGTAAAATGTTTCTTTGGGGGCTCCCTTTTATTTCTATATTTTCCACATAGCAACGGCAACAAAGTGGAGTTCCCCTTTCCCGCCGAGTCTGCTCTGCCCTTAACCTGGACGTGACCAATGACAATTTGCGATCCACTGTCCATTTATGACCCCCGCCGCCGTGGCCAGAGTCGTTGTCGTTGATTTGAGCTTTAATATTTCCTGCAGGCGGCATTTGTCGGGTTTTGTCGAGGCGCCGCCATCAAAATGTCGTAGGCGGAAGTTGAAATTGCTAAGGGGGCCGATGATGGTCGTAATGCCAATAATACGATTCCCGATTGCCGATTGGAAGTGGAGGCACAGCCACAGGCAGGAGCTGGAGCGAGTGACAGGCCCACCTAAATTAAGTCCGAAATTAGCTGAAACTCAACTTGGACTTTCTTGCCGACTTCTAATAAAGTTCTTTTGTTATTTCCTCTTCTTGGGAAGTTGTAAAATATGGAAAATATACTCGTTAGTCCCCTCTCCTCCTCTTATAAGCTCTGAGTTATTTTATTTGATTTTCATTAGATTGACTTTCGGTTGTGGCCCTTGGCAAATTATTATTATGCATGAGGCAACATCAAGATGGTCTCTCTGCCTCTCTCTGGGGTATTTTTCAATTGAAAAGCGGGGATATTAAGGGGAGATACTTTGGGGATATGCCCAAATATTGATGATATTGTAGCAAAAAGGAATAAGTGAGGTCAAGTTTGTGGTGTTTGGGTGCGAGGTCAAGGTTGAAATTGTTAGGGGAAACTTTGTGTGGGCTTGAGAGGGTTCCTTTGGGTTAAGTTTAAGTTGGTTTAGGTTCTGACAGGTTGAGTTCAGGCTTCAGCTCTGTACATTTTTTTCTAATAACTCGCTTTTAACAGGGCTTTAAATTTAAGTAAGTTTTCTTTCGAAATTCCAAGAGTCTCCCCCACATAGCCAAATAGCGTGTCTGACCCACATCATCCAGCCATCCGTTCCGTCCGGCTGTCCATCGCCTGCCCAGCGCATAACCTTACAGGTAATTCTCTAAATTAATATTTATACAAGCCCACCTACAGCTTACCGCCTGGTATCGGAAAGGTAATACTGCTCTCAGGCCCCTTTCACCCGCTTGGCTTAACTTTTCTCCTAATCTTGGTTGGAAAATCTCGCGCTCGTTGCATTTGTGGCAGCCAAAACTAATTTTATGATGGATTACTTGGCTGCGAAGGGGGATCCTTCTTTATATAAAGCCCCTAAAGCCACCCATCACCAATGGAAAGCACTGAGAGAAATAATATTCTTATCAATCTGGGTAAATAAATTATCTAAAAACCTTTTTATAGTGTAGCAAGAAAGTAATTTCTGTGCTTAATTGGAAATCCTTTTGGAAATTCTTATTTAAATATGAGAATATTTTTTTAGGACTCTATTAATTTATTATTTATTTTTAAAGGTATTTCCTAGACCTTCCCAATATACTTTGTAGTGTAAGCACCACGACTGTCGCCAGTGGATAAGGTTCCACTTATCGCCTTTGCCCGGTTGTCCATCAAATGCAGCGCCCGTCCAACTCCTCCGCGGCCATCAACCCTCACCTCCTGACCACTAATAGAACCTCAAAGTGCATTTGCCTTTGTTGACATTTGTAAAATGCAAACAGAACACGCAAAGGCGATAGACAAGATAGTCCGTCTGGAATTGTTCGGATAGAGATACGGATACCCGTAGACTCGAACTCGGACTCGGACTTGCACTTGGCCGCAGACGTAGTCTCAATGCTCCGGAGCCATCACTCAAAGTGATTAGATCGTCGTCGAGCGGGGTAATAGAGTGTAGCACATGAGATACACGGATACGCGGATGGATGGATGATTCCGATTATGTGGGAGCTTCAATTGGGTTTCTTTTGATTTTATTGCCCCGCCGAAGGGGAAGTTTGGGAATGCCAAATGGAGTTTTAGCCTCGGCTCCGAGTTCGAAGTTGTCTGTATTTACGATATTGACACTAGAAATCGTGACTTTTCCATAATGAACGGGATTTACACGTGTTTATGGCAGGTCATAAATGGTTCGACACCTCGAGGAATTCCCGTCACCCATAACGCCCCATCATGGCCCTTCTCCGCTTTCCTGTCGGTAATTTCCTTTTGTAGTGCGTCTCGGAGCACAAGTCAATGCTTTAAATGAAAATATTATTCAAGCTGCGAGCACTCTAAAGCACTTTTAAGAACTGTACTACTTTCTATTAAGTTCTTGTGCAGAAGCCAGGCATTATATCCCTGCTTATCCTATTATTTTTCCAAGTGCAACTGCTTACGTGCAGAAAGGAGAACCTCTCAGACTGCATTAAGCTGTATAACTGAGAAGTTCTTGGGGGGGCTGGCTCTGCCATCCGAAAACCCCTGAAAAACACCTGCTCTTTCACCTTTGACAAAGCTCAGACAATCAGAGTGCTTAAGTGCTGCTGCTCCCCAAACAAATGAGACATCGTTTCAACTTTCGCCGAAAGTTTTCGCTTAAAGTCGCCCTCTCGACGAAGAGTGCACCCACTTCAAGCGTTCAGCGTTCGAGGTTCGTGGGCGAGAGAGCCATGAGAACCTAATCGCGGTGGGACATGAAATTCATGCCGCATCGAATTACCTATCCTAGACCGAACAAGAAGAAGATATTATGCAAAATAATATATAATTTTGATAGCACCCAATTTGAGCCTGTCATAACAAGGCCTCCTCCGCCGCCTGCCTGCCGACAGCACAAAAATCGATATATGTAAAAAATGTTTGCATGACTTTAGGAAATTTAGCAAACTTTTTTCCTTTTCCTTTGTTTTCCTTTTCTGGTGTTTCCTCTCCGAGTGTGTGTGTGTGTGTGCCCCACAACATGGAGGGAAGCTTCATTGATATGAAAAATATCTTTTAAATGCAATAAACCAACGAGAAAACGATAGCGAATGGAATGGGATCGGATGAGGGCGGTTTAGGAAAAACAAGGCTCATAAAATTAATATGATATAATAAAGAAAAATTTGCAAGCTGCCAAAAGCATAACGATTGATTCTGAATTATAGCCCAGGAGACCGAACAAAAAAAACCCGACAAAGAAACATACAGTTGTGGTAAGCAAATAAGCATATAGGAAATTAAATTGGGATATAATGTCTACATTTATGATATATATAAAACATTAAGTTTGTGGAGCATTTTAACGCGATTTTGGATAATAACATAAAGGATATTTTGTCTGGAAAAGAAAACTTGGCAAAGCAGCAGAGGTTTACGGGTTTCTCAGACCTTTTATCTTTATTTTCCATTACTAATACATAATTATTTTTTGTAAATATTAAAGGAATGTTAAAAGACTTAACAGAGTTAATTAAGTTCCTGCCAAAACTCTGGCTATATTATCTCAACCTCAACTGTAACTTGAAGGTACTTATATTGAGAGGAACCTCTTCTGGAGGAGACGAAAAAACGAGAATGAGGAGCCGAAATCAAATCGAATAAATAACACGCAGCTACACAGACGGGAGAACCCCCAAGAAAAAATAAAAGAAGCAGCGGCAACCCAAATATGTTCGGCAATCAATGGCAGCCCAAAAATAAAGAAAAAAATATAAAAAAAAACTTTCGATGCCGCAAGGAATTTTCCAAGGGATTAGGGAGAGCTGGGCGAGGGTGCGGTTTCGCGGCGTCCACTTGCTCCATGCTCCACATGCAGCGAAATTAATCATGGCATTGTTCGGCGCTTTTCAAAATAATAAATACTTCAGCGCGACTATAAAATAAATTACTCAAAATCATTTCATTTCATTCTCGTTTCACTAACGCAACAAGAGAATAGAAGGGAAGGCAGGGCGACAGGGCATGAAAAGGGGAATGGGTATCGAATGCGGAATGGCATGTGGACTCTAAATCTACGCACTGGATCATGACAAAAGATAGAGAGAGAGAAATATCAGGAGACATAGTAACGGGGGTGGATCGCGGGACAGTTTTAACTTTTCGGTGTCGGTTTCCCGCTGCCCCTCCCTCGCACGTGTCAACTTCAAAAACGAAACGAAATGCCAGGGGAATTTGTTGATCATTAATAACGTGGCACAGAAACATTCTGGCCACTTAGGGAGCCATGAATGGGAGGCGGCGGCGGCTGCTCCCAGACAGTTGTCAGCGTCAAAGAAATAATAAAAATGCCCATGGCAAAAATTAATCACAGCTCCAAAAGAGCGAAACCAAAATTGTAACAGAAATGCGTTTATTTCCCCCAAAAAAGTGCAGAGAAAGAAAAGTAAATGTGTAAGGAATAAAAATATTTAAAAGGAATCAGAAGAAAAATAAATACTAACAAAAAATAATGTAAATGTTAAAATCAAAACTCGTAAAAACTTTATTTGTTTAATATTGAGCATTTTCTTCCTTACATGTCAGCTTTATTTCTTTTTACACTTTATTAAAATTTTCTATTGATTTAAAAACTGTTTTCCTAGCTTCACTTTTTGCAGCAATAATTATTTTCCCATTTTGTTTAGTTTATTTCTCTTCGCTTAAAGCTGCGGCGATTTATGTGAAGTTGAAACTAAATTCATGTGCATATTTTGCTAGATTATCATTTCACGTTTCCACACCCCAGACTCGTCGTCCTACAAAAAGAGAGAAAACGAAAACTGGAACAGCAATATTCGTACTCCCGTTTTTTGGCTTTTTTGGCTGCTATTATTATTTTTGTTTTCATTGCATTTTTTTGTTTTTGTTTCGTTCGCTTTCGTTTCGGCGTCGCAGCCACTTCCGCCCAAAACTTTTAGCTTTTGTTTCTCTTGGTTATTTTTTTCTACTTCCCTGCAGCAGGGAATTGTTTTTGGGCAATGGGAATATTTATATGTCAGCGCTCGACTCGCTCCCTCTGTTCTCCTCCTAAAATATTGCCCGCGTCTTCTTTCCTTTTTAATTTGGAGCGAAATGTCAAAAAGCTACAGAAAATTAAGTAAACAAACTATAAAAGCAGATTATAAGGCCCCATAAACATAAACAACGGCGACGAGGGCTCCTCGAGATATGCAAATCGAGGGAAAACGAGAAACTAACTCGGACCGTTGATAACTTCATTAACAAATTGGATCTGAGAGATGGAACGAATTAAGAGCATCGCAGTCCATCCAGCTAATTTGTAAATTACTCGTGAATATTCATGGATAGTTTTTCTCGGTCCGAAAAACACTTTAAAAGGCGTCTCATAAATTCGCCCGGCCTCCCCCGGATGTTTACAAATTAAATTACTTTTTAAATTTATATATTCGCCGTTGAGTTGGGTATATTTATTGCAACGGGGAATTTAAAGCTACACTTCTCTATGGAATAAATTCACCATTAAGTTTGATCTGAAAAGGGAGCCATATTTTTATTAAGACGTTAGTTTAATTTATTGTTATGAATATAATTTAAAATAAATTTAAATTCCCCCTCTCTGCATTTATTGGTCTAAAAATAAATGCACTTTCTTGATTTATACATTTTTTGTTGCGTTGAATTTATTTATTACAGAGAGGGAAAGGAACACTCACCCCTCCCTCGTTTTCAACTGACTTTTCTTGAGATAATCCACCCATCAATCGGTTTTCGGGTAATATTTATGGGCCGAGTGCCTCTAATTTGTAAATCTCGAACCCATCTCGCACAGACACACACGACGCACGACAGATAATTTGTCAGATAATGGCTCATCTATCAGTTTTGTGACAAGATTGATGGCTAGATAATGCGATTGATAAATCTCCATTATTTTTCAGCATCCTTTCTCTCCATTTTCCCCGAGTTAATTTCGAAGGAAAGCGAGTGCAGGATGAGGACGCTTCGACTTCCACTTCGGCTTCGACTTCGAGTTCTCCTGAGAGACAATGATTTGATTTTGGCCATGTCACTTGCCATGTCATCATCATCCCCCTGGAGAGGTGATTTCTTTCCTGATTTTTCTACACGCCCACCATTTATCATGAGAAGGAAATGGTTCAGAGAGGGAAAAAATATCATATATATATTCAATTTTATTGAATTTTAATAGTTTTTTTACTTTAGGTTTCTTTCGAGTAGGTTTGTCATTAAATTGAAGTCACAGAAACCTGCAAAAAACACTTGAAAAAGTTCCCAATATTTAATTTTCTACCAAAGCAATATTTTTCTCTGCGTGTAACTGCCACCAACTAAGTAAGTGAAACTCATACAATGATGGCTTAGATGAGGGCCACGGAAAAATGTTGCCGGCAATAAAAGTGTCCATTGATTGGCATCATCCGTCCGTCGGATGGAACTCTAACCCAATCACACCGCATCCAAGTCATTCACAGCTCGCATTGTGATGGAGATGAGGTGACAGTTACTTCCCATTCAAGGTGTGATCGTTAAATCGGAGCCGCAAGCCAGTCGAAACCCTTTTTAAAATTTAACCAATTGATTTTGGATCAAATTTGTTGGAAACGTTTAAAGTTTAACGGGCGGCCCTTAAAGTATTGGATTTCTATAAATAAGTACCCGGGATTAGTTAGGGCTATCGTTTAAAGTAGTTGGTGAAGAATTTTCAGCGTATTGGGTTTATTTTGAGCGAACACAACACAGCTCTAATGAATTATTCCCTTGGGGGACATAATAACCCCTGATTACTAGGTATTCCTGCGACAAGTGCCTTATTTCAAGAACGAGCCAACCCCCGAAATTACATTAAAAATTGACTGGCGAGCAACCAAATTAATTTCCTTCACCAGTTCCCAAAATTCAGTGTCCGTGTCATATAATTTTCGTCAAATTACGAATCACCAAGGAGGAGTCCATATCGATCAAGGGGATTACTATTGATTTCCCTGCCAGTACAGGATATTCCGGCTCCTTCTACTTACGCTCTCTCTATCTATTTTTGAGCCACTCCCGCCGGCTGCTTTATAAAAATAGTTGAAAGCATTTCCCAAAAAAAAGGCAAAGACACTAACATAATAATACACAACAAATAACAGAAACAACATCAAAGCCGGGGCCACACACAAGCCCTCGCACACTCTCGGCGGAAAATCGCTTATGCAGGAAGCACTTTTCTTGGTGGCTCAGATTTTCCACAGCATAGGAAGCAGAGAGCGAGGAAAACCCTTATACGTGGGCTGCTACATATATTTCTGGCCTAATAATGAAAATACGAATATTTATTAAGGAAAATAGTTTTATTGTTTTTCAAAATATTCTCCATCAAGATTTACACACTTTTGCATGCGCTCAAACCAATTTTCGAAGCACTTTTTCCACTCTGATTGACACACCTCAAAAACATGGTTTTTGAATGCTTCAACAGCATCTTCTGGCGACGAAAATCGTTGACCACGCATTTTCTTCTTGATGTGAGGGAATAAAAAGAAGTCATTTGGTGCCAAGTCAGGACTGTACGGCGGATGACCCATCAATTCGACGTTTTGGCCAGTCAAAAAGGCGCTGGTTTGAGCCGATGTGTGAGAGCTCGCATTGTCATGGTGCACAATGATTCGTCTTCCCTTGTTCGTTTTTCGAATTTCACCGAAGACTTCAGGCAAACAAATGGTGGTGTACCAATCAGAATTGACCGTCCTACGTTGCTCAAGAGGAACAGTAGCCACATGACCAGTTTTAGCGAAGAAACAGGCGACCATTTGCTTCGAAGTGCTTCTTCCACGAACAACTTTCGTTGGATTTGGCTCGTCTTGGAAGACCCACACGGTCGATTGCTGTTTTGTTTCGGGCTCATACGCATAGATCCATGATTCGTCACCTGTGACGATCTTATAAACGTCTTTTGAAGCACCGCGATCGTATTTTTTCAGCATTTCTTTACACCAATCCACACGAGCCTTCTTTTGAGCGATTGTCAAATTGTGCGGGATCCAACGAGAACAAACCTTTTTTACAGCCAGGTGCTCATGCAATATCGAATGTATGCTGGTGGAAGAAATGCCTAGGGATGCCTCTATCTCACGGTATGTCACATGACGGTCTTGCATTATTAGTTCACGTACGCCATCGATGTTTTCTGGCACAACGGCTGTTTTTGGACGACCTTCGCGGAATTCGTCTTTGAGGGAGCGTCGGCCACGATTGAATTCGTTGTACCAGTTTTTCACAGTGCTATAGGATGGTGCTTCATAGTCATACAAAGATTTAAGTTCATCGCTGCACTCTTGTCGTGATAATCCACGCCGAAAGTTGTGAAAAATGATCGCACGAAAATGTTCACGAGTTAATTCCATTTTTTTGCGAAATTGATTTTTTTAAGTAACTGTAAACAACACAAATGATAGTCGTACGTCAAACCGTTCTGAGTACGTTTATGCTTAAAAATGTCGAACTTTTCAATGGAAATGTCAGATTCCACCTAACAACACTTAGTGTTGCCTAGGCCAGAAATATATATAGCAGCCCACGTACTAGCCCTACCCCCCTACTGAGTTTTTGTGTGGGAACGTGATTTCAGCATAATTCCGTATATCAGCGCACAAATGGAGCATGCCACACGTTCCTCCTCGAAGGGAAGAAGGAAAGCGGCGGAGGCAGGACACTCGAGGCGAATCCACAGTCACGGCCACAGGCTCAAAGAAAGGACATCCCGCAAACACTCGCCGAGAGATATAAAAACCAGACTAGCTGCACTTTTCCCAGTCTGGCCTCCTTTCCGCTGCCTCCCTCAGAACTTCTCCGCAGGTCAAGTATTTTATAAACGAGAGCCAGAAATTTCACTCGAAATCTCCGCACAAATATGACGGGCAGGCAGGCAGGCGGCGGCAGCGGCTCAAAACGTCAAGAGTGTTGAAAAATAAACTTGATGAAAAGGCCGAAAAAAAACACACACTTTGAATGATTTCTACGGGAAGCATATGCGGAAATGGCAAGAGAGTGGAATTATAACTTGCTGAATATTAATGGATTCCTTTAAACAAATTAATTTATAATGAAAGTTAATTTAATACAAAATATCCATGACTAGGCTGACTTTTAAATGCATTTATTTGACAATTAAAATGGAAAAGAAGTCTTTAGAAAATATACTTTTGGTCAGCAATTAACAGGCGAATTCATTTAGTCAAAAATATAAATAAATACACAATAAATAGCCTTACTTAGACCTTTTTCCATTAGAAATTCGACAATATTAGAAACGAATCCCTAAACTAAGCATATTCTTTAGGTAAATTTAATATTAAAACATGTTTTACCCTCCACCAAACTGTTGAGGACACCCTCGCTTGACCGCTGCGGTCAGAACTAAAAACGAAGCGAAATCCATTGATTCATTGAGTGCCAATTTACAAATCGAAAAGGCAGCCGCTGCTGCCAGAGCACAAACAGCAATCTCAAGCGAAATCGGAGCGGGGATGGGCAGGCGAATGGAAATCGGAGCACACACACACACGGAAATCGAGAAGGGGGTGAAGAAATAATGGGGGTGGGGCACCAGGATCGAGGGCTCTCTACACGGGAAAAACATGAAAATCGAGCGCTTTAATATTTTGAGCCCATTGATTTTTGAGCCGAGCTCCTCCGTGCCCCGCTCGCCGCTCTCTGGCCACCCGCTGGCACCGCTCTCTCCGCATATGTGTGTTTGCTTAAAACGTTTCCCAGTTTCCCATTTTCCCTGGGATTTTCCACACCAACATTTTCATTCATTCATTCAGGCCGCCGGCAGCCGCCGACGCCGCCGCAGCGGGTGAGTAATTTTTCAAGTATTTTCCATGTTTTTCCAGCAATGTCTGCTCTGGCCCTGCCCTGTGTGTGCTTAGCTCCTGTCGAGGGTCGTCCTCTGCCAATATTCACGAAAATCAAAGATTAAAATGAGCAGCGAGCAGCGGCGATTCCCCCCCCCGGTGATAGGACCAGGACCTCTTCGTATTTGCTGAGGTGCTTAGCCCCGGGTCAGGGATCGGGATCGGTTTTGATTTCGTCACCAGATGCTGCACCATTTTTACACAAATTATTGTACAAATATTTGACTTTCAAGGAGAGGAAGCAAAAATAAAAAACGATATAAAAAGACAAAAAACCGAAACTCCCGCGCTACACATTTATTGAATTAATGGATTATTCCTGCGTCAAAACAGCTGCGACCTCTTCACGATTTGTTTTTTTAAGCCCCACCCCCGGGGATTATTATTCAAAGCATTTTCCGACCTTTTTTTATTGATATATTCTGGCCCCGAGAAGTTCTTCGAACGGCAGGGAAATTGAAGCCAAAACCAATGCATTTAATTAGAACGGGAATTAACATTTTAATCCATGAAAATTGTGTAGAAATTGAATCCAATTTTCTGTTTAATTCGGATAATCAAAGCCAATGAGACTCGACAGCCGGCAGTCGCATCGAATCGAATCGCATTCCGGGTAGAAAATCAATTTCATTTTAGCTTAAAATGGGAACCTTTGATTGAAGACCCCTTATGACAGGTCATGAGAAGAAAGCTTGACCAGGCAAAGCGGAAAGTGCTTTGATTGTTTATGAACTTTTGATTGAGTGTTCAATGTTATGGGAGTTACTTTATTATTGAGTATGTGAAAGGCTTTGAATATATTTATAACCTTTTGTGTTCTATCTTACAAGGCTTTCAAGAATTATCGTAAGAGACAATAACCTTGTCCTCCTATCATATCACCTAAAATTAAGCCCAACTGCTGACCTTATTGCTGGCAGTTCCTAAGCCCGTTCTTTCCATTCTAGCACCCTTCCATAAACGACGCCCCTGAACCCCCACTGCAGCAGCAGTTAAGCTTGCCCGTTTGCATGTCTAAATTACATTGAAATCGGAGAGAAAAAAAGGGCCACCGCAATCACAAAGCAGCACAAAAACCATTTCACAATTTTCTGTTCCAATTGGCCAAAACACACACACACACAAAGTGAGGCTTTTCGGCCATTTGTAGGCTTCGTTGGGGGTTTATTTTTTTACGGGCCACATGAATTTCAGTTGTGGCCACACAGCAGAGAGAGAGTGTGTGTGTTCCACAATTTGGCCAAAAAGTTGAACATTAAAATGCACTTGTTAACAAGTAATTTGTTGGGAATGGCAGATATTTGCTTATCGCAGCTATGAAATCAGTTTTGGCCAACTGAGAAAAAAGGTTGAATATTTGATTAGACATATAGCCTCGTTAGGGGCAGGAACCCTTACTTCCTGTGTGGGATATAGCAAGTATGTACATGTGTAGTTAAGCTCGTGGGGGTTGAAAACAGAGCTCTCTATGAGTTTATGTATGGGAACAAGTGCATCACTTACAATTAAGATTGTAATCACTTCGAATGGTGTTATAAATAAGTCAAAAAAGGAAAACCTATGGACGCGGGGAGGATTACACGATTACCCTAACGATTCAGCATCTGAAAGCACTTACGAGTCCTCGGCCTCCGCCTCCGCCACTCGGTCTCCGTCTGTATCTCAATGAGAGGCCATTCGGCATGAATTTAATCTTTATTGGAGGAGTCAAGGCGAGTCAAGTGGGAGAGCAGAGAAAGTACTCGAAAATAATGCTTCATACGAGGCATGGAGTCCGGAGCCCCGAGTCCGGAGTCCGGAATCCAGAGTCTCTGGCATTCCGTTCCGTTCCGACAAATCCCCGCAGGCGAGACAAAATCAATTTCAATCAAACAAATGCAGCGAGACGGAGGAGGGAGCGAGTCCCCAGACCAAATCCACTCAAGTGAACCAATAAAAACATGAAGCAAAAAAAATAATTCCTCGTTCTGACGGGGGTGAAAATTTCGTTCCCTCTTCTCCCTTTTCTCTCATATATATTTTTTTTGGCTCGCTGAGTCACTGGAAATGAAGTGCATGTAACAAAATAATTGAGAATAATCGAATTTAAATCACATTTGGCTTTGACACTGATGACAATGACACAATGATGATCACGATCACACGAGGGCCACATATTGGGTTGCACAAGGGTGAGAAAAGTTCAAACTGCGGCCTTCCACATGTCACAATTCGAGCGGAAAGAAAGTGTCAGAAACAATCTAAAAAGTTGCATTTGTTTTTAATAATTTAAGAGGGGGAAAAAGTCGGGATTGAAGAAGGAGTATAAGAGAGAGTTTTGTAGATAATTGAAGGGTTATTCGTATTAATTACGAATGGCTTCTAGGGTTATAAGTTTGGGAAGTATTTCAAAGAAATAATAAGAATATTAATTTCATAGTTTTCTTGGCTTAACATTTATTGTGATAATAAAACCCTCTGTCTCCCTTCCTTTCTATTTATATACATTTTTCACAATCTCTGTTTTAGTACCAAAATTTCAGACAGTCACAGTTTGTTAATTACTCAAATTTAGAGTCACAGCTGCAGTCAGTCACAAGTTCCGGGTTGATCCCGCTGGGCATTGCCATTGAAGCACGACATTTTTGTGCGATCCCCGAGATACGGAAAGTCAAAAATTAAATTTCCCTGTTTACCATTTCCCATTTCCCATTTGGCCCGTGCAATTAACCCTCCATGGCCGAGGGTTCCCGCCAGATGTTTGGTTGGGTTACGCCTTCGCCCTGGATAATGGGAAAACTAAACGCAATCGCAGTCAGAGGTTCGAGGTTCGAGGTCCCATATATATAAACAAACTCATTGACATGTTCTCTAATTTCATTTGGATGTCCGTGAAATGTCGTTATGGAGGAAAATAGAGCCCAATGGGGAAGAGAACATTTAAAAATGTTGAATTTTTTATGGACTTTGGTGCGTGTTTTGTTCCGTCCAAAAACAGAAACTAGAACTGGAACTAGAACTAGGTCCTGTCGAAAAGCGAATTAAAATTGTTTGCTTTTTTAATACAGCTTTAATTGGAATTTATGGTCCCATCAAGCAACACCCTCCCTTGGCGAGTCAGAAAAAAGTGTTAATGTCTAAATTGTTTTTGTTTCTGTTGTTGTTTTCGTTGTTTCGGTGTTGTTGTGGCAACACAACCCTGCATTAAATTCCAAACATTTTCAACTGGTTTTCTGCGGTTACGCTGTTTATATTTCAATTGAGGTTTTCACGCAATTCGATGTGTTTTGTTTCGTTTGTTTGTTGTTGTTTCGGTGCCTTTTATTTATTTATTTATGCCGTGCCACTTCCGTGGAAATGTGTATCACAAAATGATATGGAAATGGTAGGGGCGACTCACCTTCGTCGGCCGTGGCCGGGTGCTGCTCGGCTTGGACCAGCGGAGAAAATAAAGCTGCGGTCAGGACTAGAAGGAGAGCCGCCACCGGCTGGAAGCGGGGAAGAACCGCAGTGGAAAATGTATCCATTTTTGGCATTTTCCGGTTAGCCTTTGCCGACTCCTCCTGGACTTGGCCCGAACTACCTTTACTCTTTTTTGTGTGAGTTTAGCCTGGCTGCTCGCTTGTAATTGTTGCTCTTTAATTTTCCTCCTTGGTTCGTTGTTTTTCCGTTTGGCTTGATTCGTTTTCGTTTCGATTCGTTTCGCTTTTTTTTTAGTCGTTTTCATAAGTTGTTGCCCATTTGCTCTGGCTGCAGTTTCGTGATTTTCTCGCTTTTTCCTGCAGCTGCCTGCATTTTAATTCTCATCTTTTCCACTTGATTTTCCCTCGCTCTCCGGTTTTGTTCAGTTCGATTTCTCCATCGTCAGTCGTCGTTTGCTGCCGCTGACATTTGCCACTGGAAATAGAGAATGGCAAGGAGCAGTTATAAACAATGGGAAAAACATTTTCACGAATTAGTTTTCATTTATGCGCAATTTTTGGGGCTGGGGGAACACAGGAACAAGACGCAGGAACACGCAAAAAATAAGAGCAGCAAAATATTGAATTGCAAATCGAATCGAATCGGAGAGAAATGCATGTTAAGTTGCAGTTTTCCCCCATTTCCCTGGGAAATTTCCTTAGTTCGTAATTTTTTTGGGGGCGGGGAAAATCTGGAATCCAGGAAAATCTGCATACTGGAACGTGTTCGATCAAGCTTGCTTAATTACAAAGTGCAATACGCCAGGAATTGGATGAATCGGAAATGGAATGAGGAATGGCACTGGTCTTTAATTTTTAGTTCGGGGGAGAGTCAAGGGATCTTAATTGATTAAGTATTTCTCCATTTTATTCTGTTCGTTCTTCGTTTGTCCATTTTTACAATTAAAGAGCTACATACATATGTGGTTAAAACTTTCCCAATACTCTTCTTTCTATTACAGGTAGTATTTGAATCGATACAGGCAGGTTAGTTAATTAACAACCAAAAAAATCGGCATAACTTTCATAATATCCTACAATAAAAAATCTCCACCCAACAAAATGATATCCTTCAAAGTCGGTCAAAGTTTTGTAAGGAATCCTTGGTAAGCTTTGTCCTTGCCACGCTTAAACTTGCTTAAATTCCCACCGAGATCCCTGTCCAATTTTCACCTCTAACCAATTGGATCAATACATCAACGCCTCTTCATTCAAATTCATCAGGAACAGAAAGTTTACAGACTTTGGACCCGCCTCCGAGAAGCCCAAACACACAGGAATACAAAAGGTACAAAACCACACGGGTATCCCCGCAGGATCCTGTCCGTATTCCGCCCACTCGCCCTCTCATTTCGAATGCAATTGCCCGCTGCCGAGACCGGTTGTGTAACCCAATAAGTTTAATGATGTTGCGCTCCCTTCTGGGGCAGGAAAATGACTTAAATATTTAAAATGCCAGCACAGACAGTCGGACGGGACAGAAACCCTGGGAGCAATATCTCTGATAGATTACACAGGAGAGGGTCTCGGAATGACCCACAACCTTGGCAGTTGTGCCGAGGGCCGTGTAAATAATAAATAAATAAATATTGTTATATTTAACAACAATGTCGGCTGCGGAGAGTGGGTAGGGAAAAACATTCAGACTTGGACAAATAAGCCCCGTGGAAGAACGAAGAACGACGGGGTTATGGAATATGAAAGTACTGGGTACATATATTTTTGTCAACCTTTCAGCAGGCCAAAACAAATTGACCTCAATTTTTTATTACCAGATGGAAATGCACAGGAAAGTGAATTTTTTTGGGGGCAGGGAAACGGAAAGGTAAACCAACGCAGTCCGTCCAGGTGAAATATAACTTAATGCTGGCCAAATACAAGGATTTAAGTATCTGGCTCTCCTCTGACGCCCCTTTTTATTCCTTTCAGCCTTCCCTCTCGTCGTAGTCGTCGTCGTCGTTGTTGTGTGTTGCTTATGTGCTCTACTTTATTTGCCTCTATTCTTCGCTTTCTTGAAGCAATTTAGCAGCATTTTGTTTGGCCAAAAGGGGCTTACAACGATTCTTCTAATATAAACACTCACACATGCTGGCGCACAAGGACGCACACGCACACGGCAGGCTCACGTTGGGGGGCTTACATTGACACTTTGCGGGCAAAGGAAGAAGCCAGGAGCGGAATAGGAAGCATTTTAGAGAAGTAGTATATTTAAAGGATGTTTAAGAAGAGTTTAAAGTAATATTTGTCCAAAGAATATTTTAAATATCTCACTGATTTTCATATTTTAGAATTTTTGGCCGCAAAATCTTGGAAAATCAATTCCTAAAAATGAATAAAAATACGTTTCTGTCTAAAATATTACATAAAAAGGAATTTTGTTGACCTTTCTGAGCACTTTTTTCATTTTAAATATACCAGTTATAACCTTATACCCTTAAACTCTCCTAGTCCGCTCCTGTTTACTTTTCGTAAGCAGTAAATATTTAGAAGTGCGAGGGCGACCACAATTTTCCGTGGGGCAGAAGTGGCAGCAGCAGCAATGGAAACTGAAACAGAAAAACCGAGGACCGAGGCAAACTGGCTACAATGCATGAGTTGCCATTCATAATATTAGCGCGACGAGGCGAGCCGAACAAAGGCAGCTTTCCACGCTTTCCACAGCCCCAACTCCCACCCTTTTTGTCAGATGAAGAAGGAGCCACAGGAATTGGTAAATAAGGGCAGGAAAAGCAGAAGCAGCAGCAGGAGCTGTGGCTGTGGCTGAGAAAGAGAGAAAACTACACGTGTAGGCAAAGCAATCAACAAGCAGGATACGAGTCGAATGAGTAACATAAATAATAAAAACCAAGGAGCAGGAGCAAGTTGAGGTGGCAGCAGGCTCAGACATTTGTATGAATGATGTCTGAGAGACCAGGACGACGCATGAATGGCAAATGGCGAAATGGGTGAGTGACGACGAGTGGCAGGCTCGGCTCCTGCCTTGCCAGCCCTGCCCTGCCCTTACACCTGGTCGGCGGTCGGAGGGAAGCCTGCTTATTTATGCTGTGCCTATTGCTGCCACTCGAGACCCCAGACGTAGCACAGCCGTATCCTGGCCAGGCCCGGCGAACGGAATATGACGGCAAATAGAAAATATTTATGTATTATGCAAAACGGAATGCGTAGGAGCCTAGGAACTGCTACGCCCGAGCACCAATAATGGAAACCTGTTGTCCGGGAAATCTAATTTTCAAGATTCCCACACCTGGCTTGGAGGGAGGACTCAACCTCAACCCATAACTCAACCGGAGGCGGAGGAGCACATGGTTATTTAATTTGGCCATTCTGCAGCCACCCCTCAAAGCGAAATAATGGGCAGGTGAAAGTGCAGGTGTACGAGATGGCTACCAGGTGGTAGAGGCAACTCTCCCACAGATAAGATATGATTTGATACCTGAGAGGGGGACTGTGATGGGTGTTAAGTGTGCCAGAGATTAGCAGGGTAATTTTTGGGTTATTATCGGTTGTGTATGTTTTCTTGTGGATTTCCAGGAGTATATCCAACTCGAGAACTGTTAGTTATATAAGTCTCTTGATATTTAGGAAGTACATCCATGATATTAAATCCCTGCAACTTTTACATCGCAGTTTACATACCTTTTTTCACGAAATTTTTAGCCTTTAACCTTTCAAAATTTTCCCAGATTTTTTTGGTAACATCTCTTTTCGCACAACAGAGTGAACAATGCGAAAAATTCTTGGCCAATTTGCATAAGTGATTTGCTCTCCCTTTTTATTTCCCGCAACTGAGCTCGAGCCTGATCTCTTCATTCCGCATCCTGTGGCGCCTCCATGTCCCTTTATCCGTCTGCCTATCTGGGGCACAGGTGAGAGCGCAGCAGGGAAGGTGCAAAAAGTGTGTGCAAAGATATGTGAGAGTGTCAGCAACGTGACGCTTATAAATTTATGAAGAAAACTTGGCAGGCAGCAGCACAAAAAAATGTGTAAAGAGGGGAAAAAGGCAGGAGCAGCCCCCTAAGGACCTGCCCTTTTTCCCCATTCCAGAAACCCACTGAGCTCAACGTGAGACTGGACCATGTCGCATTGACAGCCTGAACCGAGAGAAAAAGTATATAACTCTAAATTCTTGAATATTTAATTTCAAATAATATGTTTAAAAAAATATTCTTTCATATAAGTTTTATGTGGTGAGAGGGTGGTGATTTATTGCCTTATCAGACATTAAAAAGATAATGTTACTGATGAATAATCTCTCTACTTCTTGTGCAATTATTTTAATTATGATTGGGTTCTTTAATCCCAAAGATTTTCTCACTGTTTCCAAAAAGGCAAGACTATCCTCTGGGGGGGTTGAGGGAGGCCATAGGACAGAGAGACTGCAGTAAGTGAAATTAATTAAAAAGGACGAATAGCGTTAGTCAAGGATTGTTTGGCCCCAATGGGGGGTTGGGTAGGGCAAGTTGGCAGGGAGCTTCGAGCGTAAAAGAGATGGATGGACTGAGGACACACGATGAATGGGCAAAAAGATGTCAACACTTTGTTGGCAATGATGACGTCGTCACGTCGTTGTTGTTCTTGCAGCTCCTCCGGTATCCTTGTTGTCCTGTCTGCCGGTCTGCCGGTCCTTCCGGCCACCATACCATCCATCCATCCACATCCATTGTTACTGCCATTGTTTCATATTGCTCTTCTCATTCTCGGCAGCTCTCGGCAGCTCTTGGCAGCCGACAGAGTCTGCTGCTGTTTATGAAGTGCCAGAGGAACGGCGAGTGGCGTTGTTAATAATAGAATGTTACTTCTATTTTGGCCCGCTTCGCGTTACAATCTCCGTTCAGGCAAGGAGCGAATCTCAGTTCTGGTCTCTGGTCTCTGGTTTCCCGGAGCTCCTTTTTTGCTCCTTGTTTTCACTCCACTTGAGAAGTGGAGGAGTTTTTCACTCCTGCAAACTTTTTGCCACTTGAAGAGTCCGGACTCCGGGGCGAAGAGGGAGCAGAAATCTCCTCATTTAAATAAAAGAGTTTAATATTTTATTTGACTGACTCCTTGCCGTGCAATTATTTCGCTTCTTTCTCTCGCAAATCACTCAAAGCAGAGAGAACGAACATTTCTGGCAAGTGTAATCCCAGCTTTTATTTGTTTTCTCAACTAATTGCACTCGGTCTTTATTTAATACACATTCTTCTCTTTTTGGGAATTTAGAAATTCAGAAAATTAATCCAAGGCTTGAACATGTTTTTCATTTAGCCCAAAATCAAAAGACAAATAGAATGGAATCAACTTTCACAACCTGACAAAATTGCCAAGCCAAACAAAAGGTTTGGTAAACATGTTCAGGCACTTTATGCACTTCCATGTTTTATTTTTTCAATTTCATATTCCCCGCACATATTTATACGTATATATTTTTAATTAAAGCAAAAAGTAAGAGCAGATACACCGATTTCCCTCAACAGGGACAATGGCAACCGAGCAAAGCTCGTAAAATTTCAATGTCAACAATTTTCCCCCAAACTCAGCCTCATAAATATCCCATATATGCCCCGAGTCTGTATGTGTCTGATTCTATATCTATGACAAAAAAAATTGTTTATTTAATGGAGGCAAATCCTCCAGCCTTGCTCCTCCCTCGGCTGTTAGCCTGTTTACATTTTACTTTTTTCAATGTACTAAAAATGCGTTTTTAGCAGACAGAAAAAAACATAACAAACTGGAAAGGTGGAATAAAAATGGATAGGTGAATATGCCGTAGAGAATCATTTGTACCCTTTATCAAAAACTGAAATGGATAAAAAAAAGCGTTCCATTACGGAAATGATAAAATCTTATATTTATCCACATTTAAAACGTAAATAACATATTTTTTAACTAAGATGTTATACATTATTTCAATATAAATGATGACAAATGTAAGGAGTTTTAAATTAACTTTTTTTAGGTAAATAATAAAAAAAAATAACATATTCTTTGCTTAAATTCAAATTAAATATTTTTGAGTGAAAAATTAATTTCTTTTACATTTGTCGCCACTGTGTGTGCTTAATTAGCAAGAATTTTCTTCAGAAACATCCACATATCTGCTAAAAATTTACCTGTAGCTAAAATCTATACATTTTGCTTATAAAAATAAATAAATAATAAATGTAAATACATTTTTGTAAGTCCATCAAACTCCTGTAGCAGCAAATGGTTATAGGGTGGAATCAGAACAGGATCCGATAAACTCATGGGATTTTTACTGTGGAGCAGGGACTCTGCCGTAACGAGTCAAAAGACACTCACACAGAAATACAGACAAACACACACACACACCAGACACACAGAGAGACTCGGAGGAGGTCGTCGCATATCCTTGGCACATTTCATATGGATAACAAATGCTTGGAAAATTATTTTCAAATGCGCCGCCAAAGCAAAAACGCGGGGAAATACAAAAAAAAAAAGGGGTGGAGCCCGTTCCTCTTTTTTCTTCCCCTTTAGCCTTGAGAGTGTACCCCACATTTTTTTCACTCCTTCCCCATTCCATTTTCCATCTCCCCATCGCGTTTTCCCCTAAGGAAGCAACAGAAGCTACTTTGTTGCATGATACAAGGGGTTAAAGCGTGTTTTATTGGCCCGCTGCTTGTTTATTTTGGTTTCCCATCTTGACTTCTCTTTTATTTAGTAATTATTTTTTTATAATTTCTTTTATGTATGAAAAAAATCAAGGAAATTCCCTTTGGTTCAACTTGGCTTTTCAAGGCAGAAAACGGAAGTTACGCTGCGGTTTTCCTTGCCTACGCACGTGCCATCTCCGTTTTCCGCCGCTTTCCCTCTCACTTCCTCCCTTTGCACGTGTGTTAATTGGCGGTCTAGGTGTTTGATTGTGTGTGTGTATGCGTATTTATTCAGGTGAGCGAAGAGCAACAGGATTCGCCGTTGCCTTCTGCGCCGCTTTTCCCCTTGCTTTTGGCCTGTCAACTTAATTGGCTTCGGCGTGAAATTAATTGGATTTCTCTGCTCCTTATCTTTGAATGATTTTTTTCTGTATTTATCTTTGTTTTTATTATTTTTTAATTACCATAAAAGTAGCCGGGGGTGCAGCACAGATTGCATAATTGACTGGGAATTGATTCGGCTTTAATTTGGTGAAGTGGGTTTCATAGTTATTTAATTTTAACGGAAGACGAAAGAGAGATTTGTACAGGAATAATATTGTAAAAAAAAAACCAACAGTAGCCGCTTTTATCCTAAATCATTCCTACTTTTTTCCACATTTATCCCTTACCTTATTAGTACAGAAAAATTCCACCTAATAGCCATCATTTATCAAGCTATTAATAAGCTTTACTTTAACCTCAAATGCTTTTACTCACTCCTCCCAGAAAAATGGGTATTAATATTTACCCGAAAGCATTGATCACTCCCGTAAGCAAAGGGGATTTACATTAGCAAATGTAATATTTCTCCCCTGATATATTTGAACCGATATCTCCGACAGAGTCCGGCGAATGTTAATTTCACCCCACGAGCCCGGGGAGCCAGGCGACTAATGCAAAGTTAGTTAAGCGGACTAAGTTTAGCACGCGATCTTAATTACGTGGAAGGGCGAAGTTTTAAGGGATGAGAATTGCGTAAGCCCGCCCCCGCGACTCGGCTACCAAGTTGAGGAAAAGGAGGTGAGCAGACAACACCACCGGCAGACGCAGACCACTTGGAACGAGGGTTTGGGCCGTGGCAGGCACTTTATGGCCATAACCGAAAGTGCCATTGACTGTAGTCCCCGTTCCCGTTCCTGCTCCTTCGCTTCTCGCTGCGATTACCTGCGGGCGACAACCCTAAAGCTGACGCCAGCCCCTGGCCACACCCACTCTCATAATGGGGATTAACTTTAGTCCCGACAAACAAAAGTCCCGGGCAAAAAAGAAAATAAAGGATAACAGCATGTGCTGCGTTTTTAATGCTCTTTCTGAGGGAATTTTTATTTTTAAAATAAGGTTAGGAGCCCAGAAAGGCGGCACAAGATGAAATATCTCGGCAAATACTGCATTAATTAAAAAGAAAAATAGAAAACAGGATAAAAATTACAACGAAATAAATTTTTTTAAATAGAGACCAGAAGGTTACAAATAACTTAAATTACAGTCTACAATATTTAGTAAATATTATTTACTTAGTAAAGTGTATCCTAAGCTTCGATCTGATCATTTAATCTAAGGCTGTTAGGTATTTTTTCTCGTGTTTTTTCGTGAGTCCTAAGTGCGACTCTGACATATGCACAAAGGACCACGCATGCAAAAAGGCGAGGAAAGCGCACAAAGAGCGGGGAAAGGCCTGGAAAAGCCTAGGGGACAGGGGTCGGAAAAAGCCCGGAATAGAGGCGGGAAAAACTCAGCGGGACACGCACCACGCAAAACATTTTTCATCGTTAGCAGCCATAAAGAAGACAAAACCAGGCATCAGGCCCCGGCCCCGTCCCCAATTTTCCCCTGTATCCTGCCACTCTTTATCCTGCTCGTTATCCTACCCCTCAGAGAACCCTCTTTCTCCCCCGAAAGAGACGGACCGCAGCTAATGCAAAAACAAACATAACACCAGCGACCAAAACAAATTTGCACAATGCACTAGAGTGTTGGGGAGGGGTAAAAGGAAAGAGGATACAACTAACACATGATAACAGTTTTCAGTTTTCCTTTTCCATTTTTAGTGACACTTTTTCAGCAGCTTCAATTTAACTTTTTTGGAAATGTTTCAAGCTATCAGCAGTGATTTTTGGGAGGATTATCAATGAGCTGAAAAAGTCTTTATGGGAGTTCTAAAAATAAAAAATAAAAGGGCGTGAAAGGTACTTCTTTTGCTGTTCCTAAATTAAGCAAGAGGAAATTAACTAATAATACAGAAGCTAAGTTATTTAAGTTATTTAAACTTGCTTGCAATATTGATTGTAATAAAAAATTTCATTAAATAAAGTTTTGAAATATATTTACTTTGTCTCCAAAAAATAGTTTGTGTATCCAACACATCCAAAAAATCTAGAATAGTATTATCCTTCGGTTTTGAAACCCTGTGTAAGCACAGTGCAGTCTTATTCCGGAATCTTGTATGCGGACAGTAACTCGACCTGTTCTCCCTTCGCATATTGGTTGTGCACACACACACACATGCTGTTCTTTTTTTTTATGTGGCGCCAGCAGAACACCCACACTTTTTCCCCGCACACACCTCCTGCTCGCTTATTTTCCTGCTCCTTCTGCTCCCCTTTTATTCCCCCTTTTTGTCCAGAGGCGGCTAACGATGGGGCAAGGAAAAAGGGGAAACAGGCGGCGGCGACTAGGCGTGAATTATGACCTATTGAAACCTCAAACAAGACCCAGGCTCAACAACAACAGCAGCAACAAAAACTCACTGAGTCACTTTCCCCCTTGTTTTTCCCCCGAAACACACTCCTTTATTTTCCCTGGGTCTCAGGACGCTCCTTTGCCACCGCCGCCGCACAACCCTCTTCTGCCCCTGTGATGTCTGCAATTTTTACTTTATGACTTTATTCTGTCCTCGTTTTATGCATTTTTTATGCCGCTCCGTTGCGGTTTTCTCACTTTGTTGGCCGACAAATCCACCAAACCGAGAGCGAGAGCCACCCCCTTGCCCTCGAATGGGTTAATATATATCCAGTCGGGCCCTGGCTCTCCCCGCTCCTATATCCTGTTTCTATTTGGGTTTGAGTCTAAGCTGGTATCCCTGCTGCATTATTTATGCATTATTTAGTCGAAGCGACAACTATTGGCTGTCGGACAGCTTAATGGGTGTAGGTTAATGGGTGCCACATGTGAAAAATAGGGTTTACTTCTGGCGATGGACGGGGATGGGTTCCAGGAACTCGGTATATCAAAGGGATCAAAGATTTAACAATCGGGTACTGACAACTTTAGGAACAGCTGAACAATTTTCATATATTTGTTTTAAACAAGGATCTTTTCAAACTCGGATTTTTCAAACTAAAAATAATTTTTTTAATATTAATTAAACATCATTTAACTGAAGGAAGAAGTGAAATGGCAAAAATTCCTTCCTTAAACCGTAAACCTATTAAATATAAGCTCCGCTAACCTATTGCACTCATAAAAGGAAATACCAGATGGCAGCTTAAGATCTTTGAACCAATTACCAACCCCTTTGTTGCTATTACCCCATTTTATTTTTCCCGTTTAATCCACACGAAATAATCTTTGCATTTAACTATTTGCTGCCATAAAAAGCCCCGAGCAGAACTTCAATTAAAATGCATCTACAAAAATATGCTCGAGTATCCACGTGTCGACATTTAGGTCCAATAAAAAATATGAAACGGGACCGCCTCGTGTCGCGATTAAAATCTAAACTTAGAAATTGAAACGAAACTACCGAAATGTGAGACGTAAACAAGCCGAGCACATTTTCTGGCCACCCAAAAAATAAAAAACGGCCCGAAATGATGAAAAACAGACACATAAAAGTCGTGGCAGGTCGGTCGGTTCATTGGTTGCCTTTAATGCAATTATATATCCCGAAAAAGAGGAGACGGAGCCCCCAAGTAAGCGGCAGGGTAAGTGGGAAAAAGTTTAAGTGAGGAAATTGCGTGCAAAAGGGAAGAAAATTTATTGGAAAAACAGGACGAGAAACGAAATTAAACACGCGCAATGGAGCTACTTGCTCCAGCTCCAGCTCCCGCTCGCTGTGTGCATAAAAAGTCTGAATTATGTTCCATAATAAAAAGTTATGACTGTAAAATTTTTAATTGCACATTTGGGAGTTTTGTTGTTGTTGTTGTTTATTTAATTTGAAATTCGTTTTTAGCTCCCAGACACCGCAAGGAATTCAGTAGCTTTCGCTCTCTTTCTCGTTTTATTTCCCAGTTTTTCCACCAAGCAAATGTGTCAATATAGCCGGGAAAAAGGACGCAGACCCAGACCGAGTCGAAGACAAAGACAAAGTTTTGCCATTGCGGTTAAACTCAAGTTAAATACGTTAAGCAACACAGCTGCAAATAAATGTTTGCGTATATATTTGTACTGCATATAATTCTAGCGCCAGCCTTTGTTCTAACTCGAGCAATTAGGAGGCCTCGAGGCGCATGAGTTTCCCACTGAATTTTCCACAGAATTGTGTTGACTCACTCTCGGAGGAAATTGAATTATTATTATTGGCAAACTTGGAGACATCGACGAAAGAGGAGGCCTCAGGATTGTTGCATGGTCGGGGCATTGACAGGGAAATTTGATAGATTCTTCATAACATAAACGTAAATATTAGGTAAACAAATGTGAGACACAGGAGATTGAGGTTTGGATTGCAAATGTTGATTCAGCCATTGTGGCAGGTGTGTGTCTGTCTGCCTCTAATTGATTTTTCAGTCCATTTGAGACTGCTATTTGCAGCCAAGACTATTTAATTTAATAAATAGATTTTAGATTTGCTTTTTCCCATAATAAATAAGAGCTGGCAATTAGTGTAGCAGGCCATAAAAATCAATTTCCGCAATGTGGATTATTGTTTTGATTGATTTATTCTGGCGATATATTTATTTGTTCATTATTTATGTTGTGGTTTTTTTACATTCCTTTATGGTAAAATTTGGAAAATTCAGAAGCACTTTAAGAAAATAATTAACTGAAGGAAAATATTGTTTTTTTTTTTCTTATTATTTTCTTACAAAGTCTTTTCATTTTTCTGATTTATTGTTTTTTTAAAGAATTTCTTTATTATTTTATTGTATTTTGCCCTACTGAATTTTTCTTTATTTTCTTTTTATTCCAACTATTTAATTCCTAAGAGCTTTTCTAATTACCCCTGCACTTAAACCTTCCTCAACAACTTGGCCAAATATTAAGTGGTTTGCCTCTGCCAAAAAAAAAAAATAAATTTGTTTGTGGAAAGTTTTTTGTATCCTCCATATTTCACTTGCCCCTCACGGAATGCTGCACCCCTCCCTGGACCCTGTTGACATCTGTCCTCCATCTGCATTGTTGGCGTTGGAGTCTCTGGCTAATTTGCTTCTCTTTTGCTTTAATCTGGTCGAGTAAATTTACAAATTAATTAAAACAACAAACAAACGAGCGCAGACAGAGCAACGAGCAACAGTCGTCGTCGCGGGGCCAAGAGTCAAAAATGTTTAAAAACAAGAGGAGCACGAAAATCCTCAAAAAACCAAGAAACACCCACACAGAGCGAAAAAAGCAGCGAAATTAAGGCACTAAAAACAGGAGCAAACAACAACAATGAGTAGTTGAAAAGGCCGAAATATGGGAATGGGAACAAAAGGGAGCTTGAATTTTTGGTAGCAGCTTTCGGCTTGAAATTCCAATCCCTCCTTCCTCCTTTGTTTTTTTTTTGTTTCTCTCCTTGTTTGCGAGTGAATTCAAGGGACACCGCAACAACAACATGAACAGTAACAATAACAATAACAACAGCAACAACATTCAGACCCGTCGGCAAATGTAAAAAAGTCAAAAGTGGCAGGAAAAAAAAAAACGCTGGCAGAGGGACCTTTTTTCCTGTGGCTGTGGTAGGCAAGGAAAAGCGCGTGGAAACGCACAGAAATAATAATAATAATAAAAACGGGAGCGGGGAGGCCCCTTGTGGGAAAGCTGTGGCGGCGGGGGGGTGCTAGGCGATTTCAGTGAGCCGAGAGTAAATTATAAATTAACGCTCCAGGCGACGCGAGGTCAACTTTGGTGGCGTCCCTTGCTCCTTCACCTTCCTCCACTTTCTCCTGCTCCCTCTGCTCTTTGCCGGTACTTTTTTATTTGCTTCTGTTCTTTGACTTACTTACACACATACACACGGAGGAGTCGCGGTTACATGTCATTTTCAAACAAAAACAAAAAATCAAGTAAAAAAGCTGTAGTTGCGAGCTACGACTAGGAGTTACCTGCTAAACTCAATTTCTCGAAAAGGGTGGTATAGATTTGTGAAAAATTTGGTACATGGCCAGGTATTAACCTTTTAAGCAATTTAGCCCAACCGCTTTTCTTTACTATATTTAGTTCATGTGATATGAACGTTTATTGATGATTTTAAATGTTTACATGACCATCCCTAGGCAATGCTGTTCACAAAACCCTTATTTTTAAATAAAAATAAATCAATTTCTATAAAAACCACCTATTCAATGTTTAAGCAGTGCAGTTTTTGTATATTGTTTAAACTTTGGATGCTATAAAACTTTTAGTGGTGCTTCTAGCTTCTATATCACCCCAGATCCAAGGGCTTTTGAAAACGTTCCCTTCAAGAACTTCGTTCGATAGACCCTCCTAACCCCTAGAATACCGTGTAAAACCAAAAATGAAAACACGAAAATCACACATACAATGGAAACTCGGCACGCGGCCTCAACTGACCGCAAAAAACACATAACGAGCGGAGAAGAGAGTGGGGCACGGGCGCAGGAGTAAGGGAAATGGGACTGGGGCAGGGGCAGGGGGCTGGACGGAAGTCAGGGAGCGTGGACAAGTGCCTCAATTGGCGTTGGTGGCGATAGTAAATTTCCTCCTGGTCCTGGTTTCTTTTCGGCTTTCCGAATTACCAACATGGAGTTCAAGTGCAGCGCCGGTGAAAGGGGATGAAAGCGGACGGGGTGGCTGCCTGCCTGCTGCCCTTGCCCCTTGAGATGACATGATAATTGAAAATAAGTTGAGATTTGGGCGAGGGAGCTTAGGGCGGAACGAAAGCTGAAAATTCCACTTGCTGGTTAATAAAGTTACCCAAGCGAAAGACCGGCAAAAATCACCAGTTTGCGCGGGGGAGTTAATCTACAAAGGATTTGAGTTTTTATAGTTGAGTGAATTCATTTTCTTTTTTCCCTTGGGGGTGTTCTAAATGGGTTTAGTTTGGAATATTTAAAGAACTAAAAGAGAGAAATCCTATGCAAATGAGGCTAAAAATATGGCAAAACGTTGTAAATGAAATTAAAACAATTATGCTGGCTATTTTTTTCCCCCTTTTTGCTTTTATTTGCTCTTAAATATTTTTAAATGATTTCTTATTTTCGCTCTTGTTTTACTTTTATGGGATATGCTTCAGTTAATATCCTATTTTTAACATTTCTACCAGTTCTTCCTTTATATATTAAAGTTTCAATACATTTCCAATGGCTCTCACTAGCTGGGCTTCTGTATAACTGGGTTAAAAGTTCAACAATACTTTTCTCTTATATATTTTAAAAACCCTTTTACAGTCGCAGTTCCTTGGGGAACTTGCACAACTATCCCGAGATCTTGTGCGGCTTCAGAGTTGCACTTTTATTCCAGTTCCGAGGGGGGATTCCTCCGAATCCTTGCCCCCGGAGATTGGCTCCATGACAAATATGCGGGGAACATGAACACACATAAGGCGCCCCAAAGGGGGCGGGGCCAGCAGGGCACGAAAACCCCAGGTGTACGCAGGTGGGGTAGCGGGGAAAGGGGGTTGGGACACGCGTGCACAATTAAAAATTTCATTGAGTCGCAACATGGACATGAACGGACATCCGCCGGGCGCAGGATCCTTGGGGTTCGGGTTAATATTCATGCATAATTAATGCCTAGTTCGTTGTCATGATTCTGAATTTATTTTCTAGATATGCAAATTACTTTGTGTTTTAATCCTTTTGTGTAATCCGTGGGGCATCATTCCGCATCCCGCATCCCGAGTCAGTGGCTTAGTTTACGAGCAACAACACAACGACAACACTGAGCCACATCAAACTGTGGCCGTTGCAGCAGCAACATCTCACAAAGCGGAGCTTTTTTTATTGTGATTTTTTTATATCTTTGGGATTTGAAAACTTGGTAATTATTTTGAATTTTTCTAGAACTTTTGGCGTTATTTTTCTAGATTTTTATTTGGCTGTCATAAAAGCTTGATTTCTCGCTTAGAGTTTATCTCACGAAGTTGCCACAACTCGCGACGAATGAACGAAACACGAACGAACGAAGGATCAATCTACTTTCGTCACTTTTTTGTTGGTTTGAATTTATTTCTGCGATTTCTGGTTAGTGGATTTTTTATTGGATATTTTTTTTTGCACTACAACAACGGCGCACGCGACACTTTTTGATCGGACACAATTTTATTTTGAACGCGAAGCGAAACGCGCACCTCGCCTTTTCGAGTAACCACAACGTTTGAAACTCCCGGCAATACTAAACCGAATTTATCGAATCTAAACTCGACTGCATCGCCTTGTGGATCGCATGTGGATCGCCACCCGCGTGGATGCCATGTTAGCGGTGCGTGAGCGAGCATTGGTCAATGCGCAGGCGCCGCCTATGGAAGAGAGAGCAGGACTGTGGCATGCCTGTGGAACGTCTGTTAACATTTAATTTAATTGGCAAAGCGAGAGTTTATAACTGGACGAGTTCTTGATCTTGTTAGTTGGAGGAAGTAAGGTCTGCCTTTAATGATTTGTGAAGTTTAAAAATCCATTACTGTTAAAAAATAATTAGTTTAATTAAATTTAATTGCATTATTATATATTATATATTATATTATTCTAAATATAACACTTCTTAAATAATTAAATTCTCTTTCAAGTTAAAGTCTGTGAAAAATAATTATAAATTTACTTTAAAAAAAAAACTATTTTTTTTAAAATAAACTTCCGCCTGATAAATATATTTATAAAAGCAAACAAATAAAAGAACTGGGATTACATTTGCCACAAAATGACACACATTTTAAATGAGTTCCACAAACAAAAAGACGCCACAATCTTGCAACATCCACAAAATCTCTCATTTGAAAACGACTTCTCATGTTAAGAGCTATGTTAAGAGAAGAGAATAACATAGGGTCTCCGAAAAATGTCAGTGGAAGCCATTAGGCTGTTAAGGTTAACAGGAAGGGGTAAATCCATTAACATTAATTTGAGCAAAGCAATTTGGGAAGCAAATTATGCAAATTTTATTTTAAAAGTTCTTTGTTTACTGGTATAATTCAAAGTAAACAACAACTATAGACTGTTGAAATAGTTTCCAAATCAACAACAACTGTAGCCCATTAACATAGTTGGATCAACGTAATCCACATCAAAAGGGGAAATGGAATTCGTTGAACAGTTTTCGGAGCCATGTTAACCAAAAACCTTATTGGAACTGACCTACGCCATACACTTTTACGCCGCGATTTCGAGCCAATTTAAAGGCATTTAATCGGCTTCCCATAATTATCGACAGTGCGAATTTCTTTGCACCTTTAATACATTTTTATTGGCAGCTTAATTATTTGTGCATATCGCAGGGCAACGTCTATATATATTTAAATAAAGTGCAACGAACTTAATTACGCGTAAGTGGCCACATTTAAATTTAATCCTTCGGAGTATTTCCCATTTTTTCCCATAATTCCCCATTAAATCCGAGCGCCAAACAAGAGATAAAATGCAGGTAACAAAAAACAAGAAAAAACAGAGAAATTAAATGATAAAAAGGGCAAAAGAAATACGAACAAACGCAGGGTTATATGCATATATCGGACAGTTGAATCTGAAGGGACAACGGAAGCCTCTCTGTTTGTTTTTCGATTTTAATCTCGAATATCATCGATCGGCGCTGCGATGCAATCTGAAAAATGCGTTTTGCCCAAAGTGGTACGATTTTTCTCGAGTTACGGCGACTCTTGATTCCCGATTCCCAATCCCCCTTTTCTTTTTAAAATGCAATTTGAATACAAGAAAGACAAATGCGGTACCATCCTAGCTTTTAAGGCATCGAAATACAATGCCTCGGAATGGTCGGTGAAAAAAACTAAAGTAAAATAAAATAACATCAATTTTAATACCAATTAGGATACTTTTCTCTGCCCCAACTCCCTCTTCATTCGCTGGAATGAATGACTGCAGTGAATAAGGAAGAAAAAAAAAAGGAAAAAAAACCAAGGAAGGTGCGTTGAAAACTGCAGAGTCGCGACAAACAAAAGAAATGAAACCTGTTCATCTGGACATAGGGATGGGAGTTATTTTAGGTCTTGAAATTGGGTTTACTTTATATTTAAGTTCAAGGTTATAGGTATTTGAATGGGATTTGAATTTATTTGCCTCTGTTTAAGCCGAAGATCGCTTGTTACACGCTTTATTAATATATTCCTTAAGTACAACTAAATAGATAACTTTCCAAAAAAGCCTCTGAAAACTTCTTAAAACCCCAGAAAATAAATATAAATATAAGACAAGGAACATCCTTGTCTCTCGTGACACCCTAATACCTAGCGTGACACGAGGCCATCCCCAACTGGACTGGGACAGGTACATATCAACTGTAAATCGGACGAGGCAAAAAATATTTCAAACTAAATAAAGCAAAGCAAAGCAAAGAGCAGAGCAGGACAGGGTGGAGCAGGGCAGAGCAGAGCCCAGCGCAGTTGAAAGATTAAAATCAGAATCAACGTAAACAGCGGCTAAAGAAAATAATGCAAATTCAGATGAGTATCAAAAGTTGAAGTTGAATTGTGCTGGGATGCTGTGCTGACAGGCGAAAGAGGGCGTGGCACTGCACCATCGCCAGCATCAGAATCCAAACAAGCGCCAGGACAAATGCTAGCCGGCAGAATGAAGATGAGGTTCTCCTGCGGAGCAGCATTCATCAGTGGGCGGGATCTCCCTAGTTCCTGAGCAGCGTTACACGGCAAAAAAAGAAGAAATAAATATACAACAAAAAAATAGCCCAGGGAGCCCTGAATAGACCCCGGCCAAAGGTCAGCGAACCAGTGAACTGTGCTGACACGGGCACCGGTACATACACATGTAATCTGCACTTACATATATAAATAAATACCCTCGAAGTGGAATCAACGCATTCGCAGCAGTTGTGTCGGTCATCAAGGAAATGACAGGTGGCTAGGAAGGGGAAATATGTAAGCCCATTCTCCGTAAAAAGAGGAAAATATGCAGGGCGACACCCGATAATCATCTTATTAATCGGAAATGAATGTATTTAATCGACCCAGTGCAAAAGGTTAAAACAATATCAATTACCATAATGGCAAATCGAAGTGTAGTTGTTTTTTTAAGCCAATCTATGGAAATAAATACTAAAGGTTATCTTTAATAAGTAACAGACACCCAGTAACTAGAACAGCTTACAGATAAGAAAAATATACTAACAATTCTTTCTAAATAATATTAATAAATATATATTTATTTTTAAAGGTCTTTGAAATTATACATAATTAAAAAACCTCTGCAATGTCCCCCTGGAAACTCATATTTTATTTCAAACAACCCCATAACACTCTCTCAATTTCCCGCAGTGCATCCAGAAGCGAGTCCCAGAATCAGGACAGTTTGGACAACAAAATTAAGTTGGACATTTAGATTATGGCAGCGCGTTACGAGAGCGAAGTGACGAGGCGGCGAACAGTCAAAAAAGTCGAGTATTTCGAGCATTTCGAGCATTTCGAGCAGCTTAAAATGTGTTTTTCCATTGTCTCGCTGCCTCCGCCGCTCCGTTCATCTGGATTATGCGTTTCGGCCTCGCTTGGGGTCAAAGTTGACACGCATTTGCATAGGGAAACGACGACACAGAACGGAATGCCTGTAGTAATTCCCAAACAAACTATTTAAAAGGTTTTGCGGCAAAATATCAAAGCCTGAATGGTTAAATCGCACGAAACGGTTGCTTCCTTTAAATCGTCAGCTTTTTTTTTGTCACTTAGGTGTCCTTTTAGGGCCACGCTCTCCTACCTACCTCCGCTCGCCTAATCTGCATTATAATTTCATTGCTATCTCCTCACCTGTTACACCGTCTCAGGTTGCTTTAGTTTCGGATTATCCGTCTGTCTGTGCTCCTTTTTTCTTTATTTTTTTGAGGCCTGGCCTGGGCTGGCGCTTGATTTTATGACCCTCATTAAATGCGATCTCTCTCGGCTCGCCGGTTATTTCGCGTTGGTCCCTGAAAAACCCATTCAGATGCACACACCGCGACCGCCGCCTTTCCTTTTGTTTTTCCCAGTTTTTCGGCGCTGTAGGGTGTCCACCAAATGGGTTCTTCGAACTTGGTTGTTCGGATTTCTGATTTCGGATTCCGGAATTGTGTAAGAGTTCAGTGAGACAAATGGTGCTTAAGCCGCGTAATAGATCAGCGGAATAATCGTGTAACAACGTGGCTCTCTGGCGAGTTGAATAGCCAGCTAATGGTATTTTCGAGGGGAACTAGTTTACGGGAAATTTGGGCAGGAAAGATTTATTATACTGAATGCAGTTTTCAGGATAAAATCAAGAAAATATCCAAAATAAAATGGAATAACTCGGGAGCCTTTTGAGCATTGATAGAGTGGTTTGAAATCTCTCTAAAAAGCGTAGAAAGAGCTCAGAAACCTCTTACATATTGGGAACATGTTTTGAAATCTCTCTAAAATTTCCAAAACCCTCTAAAAACTTTCTAGAATTTTTACTAGCTCCTTTCTAAATTAAGAACCTCCCAAATACAGGATATCCTTCACTCGCTCTCCCATGGTAGCTCATTCAACAGTTTAGGCAAATAAAACCCAAACAATTTTCGACCAACAAAAAAGGGGGAAAAACTCCCGAAAGCGTTTAAAGAGCACTCGGTTTTTTGCATTCCTATTCCGCATTTATTATCGCCCGGCAAACAGTTCAAAGCGAAACAAAGCTCTCCAATGATGTCGTTTAATGAATTTTTATCTGAGAAGGAGACGCGGGGCTGGGCGGTGTGAACCGGGGCTCTTAGAGGTCATAAAAAGGGTTCACAGACGATTTGCTCGAATTAATTGCGCTGCCATTAACGAAGCGACGTGGAACACGGTGGAGGAGTGGCGGCAGGAATGGCAATGACAGCCGGGAATGGGAATGGGAATACCACCACCCACGATATCCGAGATCCGCGAGAGCAACCCCAAAGCAGAAAAGCAGAAATTTCGGTGAAATTATTCTCGCTGGTAATTTGTTTTTTAGCCTTTTGTTGTTGACTATGAAGGGGAAATTACAAATTCGCCCGAACTGCACAACAATATTTGTTTATTTGATTTTATTCTGCATGCTTTGTGTTGGCGTCGTCTCTTTATACTTTTTATTTTCATTTTTTGGGCCCCGGAAATGTGAATTGAAGTGCGGGGCAAGCCAAACAAAGCAACAGGTTCTGGTTAATTGAATTCGAAGGGGTAGAACTTCAGAACTTTACTCTTCTTTCTGGTTTCTGATGCTTGATTTTGGGTTTTTGAATATTCGAGAGATTAACTTGGGATTTCGCAGGCTACTTCATTAAATGCTCGCCGGTCCGGTTTATCTTAATTAAATCTCTACAAATTGAACACACGCATGCGAGCGGGTGATGCCTATCTTGATCATTAGAGGAACAAATTTTTATTGGAACCTCTCGACTGATAGCAGTATCTCGGTATCTCTGGCAAATTTATGCAGTGCTCGCCCCCTAAACTATCATTAGAACTCTCTTTCTCCGACTAATTAAGCTGGATAACACGAGGTACACAAATCAAGTGATGAATGCGATAAAAAACAGAGGAAGAACCAGCTCCTGCCACCAAATAGAGCTATCATCAACGGGAAGAAGGGGTTAAGAGACTCATTTAACAATCGTTTCCCCCGGGAAGGAGGAGGCGTGGCTCTGGCAGGAGCCCAATAATTATCTACTACATCATATTCAAATGAAATGAGATGAGAATGCAATTAAAAATGCATAGAAACCCGGCTGAGGGTTCACTCAACCGTGGGCTTTGATTGCTTCATTTCCCGATTACCTAACATCTCGACCCTAACCTGGGACACAGTCTCTTGACAAGATTCGGGGGCCGGAGAGATTAGAAGTCAATCCAGTTAATCCCCAAAGCGCGCAGCTGCCAGATCATAAAAATCAACAGAGGAGGAAAACCTCCGATATCAAAGAGGAGCCCTTTTCGAGCCAGGCTTGGAATTTTTATTGTATCCGCATCTTTATGGGCGTTTATTAATTACCCATCGAGGCATTGATTTTCATGGGAGAGGCCAGCGGCTTCGAAAGAAGTTCGTTTCTTATTTTTTGGGGGACCAGAGGGAATGAAAGAGTTGGCCTTCAGAGCAAAGGCTCCTCTCCGGTAAATGACACAAAGATCCAAGGCGTTGAATTAATTTGTGTCCACACACAGTCCACTCCACTCAGGTTCTGCTCCGTTCTCCTCTTTTCTGACAATCTCCACGGCTTCGATAAAGCGTTTAGTTCGTGGTCGTCGTTGCCACTGATAAATCGTTCGTTTGAGTTGGGCTTTCAACGCTCTTATAGCTGCACTTGAAATAATTCTAGCAATTTTAGAACTTACAATTTAACCGCAGTTTCGTGAATTTTAACTAGGACAGGGATGACCAAGTAAGACACCCACGTTCCACATTTCTTTTTTAAGCCTAAGAGATAGGTTCCAAAGGTTTACAAGGTAGATTTTTACATCGATTTTATAATCTAAATTGATATAATAATTTGTAGTAATTTTATAACCTTGAAAATCAACTTAAAAAACCTTAGTTTCTTGCAGTGCCTTAAGCATTTCATTAAGCGTTCGAGTATTGATGATCGGCTGTCGAGCGAATGACCAAAATCCCAAGATAAGAGAATACCCAAAGCGGATGCTGTCCGGCTCCTCGCCTTCTCCATCTTCTCGAGAGATGTGAAACCTGAGAAAATGCAACCGTTCGTCGTTCGGCGAGATAAGAAGCCGGAGAAGAAGCTTCTCCATTGAAAGGGCATTAAGGAATTACCCGGGGGCCTGCTCCATAATAAGCAGAAGGTAGCGAGAAGGAAGGTGTGAATATGCTCGAGAAATGCCGGCGATAAAGCGTAAAGTTTAAAATTTTAATTAAGCAAAGGGGAGAGAGAAGGAATTCCAGTTCCGCAGGAGGAGGCGTCAGCTTTCGAGCAGCTTTAAGGATTGCAGCTTAAGTCGGTTTGCCTAATTGAATCCCAGGCACCATTTCGGGGGAGCAGGGCCCAAGGAGGGCGTGTCCCGACATCCCAGCTCCAGATAACTTAAAGCGATTTCTTTGGCATTAAGCAGATGATATCACAACAAGATAAAACAATAACGAGAGCGGAGAAGGAGGACGCTACCCCTGGCTGTGGATTATGTTCGTTATCGCAGCATGGCCTTGGGCTGCCCATCAACAGTAGACAAGCATCGATGTCCAACGTCGCAGATTAATTATAAATCAGCAGGATGATTATATAAATGTTATATATTTATTGCAATTGATTGGCCCGGTACTTCTCGGGGTCGTAGAAGGCGGTCATGACGATGCGACCGCTGAACTTGCGGCCCGTGAGCGCCTTCATGGCCTTCTGGCAGTCCGCAACGCACTCGAACTGGACGAAGACCTTGCCTAAGCCCTGCTGCGACCCCGACTGTCCGATGGGTCGCGGGATCTTGAGGCTGCGCACCTCGCCGTACTTGGCGCACTCCAGTTGGATGTCCGTGCGAATGTCCTGGTACTCCTCGTCGTCCAGCAGCTCCTCGGGCAGCACCATGTTGAGCAGGCAGAGCACCTCGGTGGGTGTGCCGCCGGAGAGGAAGGAGCGGCTCAGTCCCGGCACCTGGAGGACAGGCAGCTGCTGGCCGGTAAGGGCGCTCTTGCCGCCGGCAATCGAGCGCTGGACCACCAGCTTGCGCTCCCCCAGCTGCATGCCATTCAGGCCGGCGATGGCCTGGTCCGTGACGGTGGTGTCCAGGTACTCGAAGAAGGCGAAGCCCTTGCTCAGATTCGTGACCGAGTCCTTGACCAAGTTGAAGCCCCTCAGCTGGCCGAAGGACAGCAGCAGCTCCTTGATCTGCGGCTCGTCCAGGCACGAGGGCAGGCCCCCAATGTAGATCTTGTGCGGAGTGTCCGGAACGGAGCTGGAGATCATGCTGTTCGACAGGGAAGTGGCCACGATCGGCGGATACGCGGTGGTGGTCGTGGCCAAGGGCTTGATCTCCTCGCTGCAGCTGACTGACTGCACCGGGTGGTAGTCGTGGGGCCGTCGGATCTTCAGGTTCTGCCCACGAAAGTTGATGCCATCGAAGTTGATGGCCTGGGTGGCCTCGTCCATCGACCGGAACTCCAGGAAGGCGAAGTTCTTCTCCAGATTGGTCTGGCACGTAAGCACCGCATTGCCGTCCCCAGTCTGGGAGGTGTTGAGCCCCAAGGCCTTGATCTGCTGGTTGAAGAACCCCATCATGTCCTCTTCTGTGATGCCAAATGGTATGTTGCCGACGTACAGGCGACGCGCCTGCCGGGTGACCATCGCGATGGCCGCCGACTCCCCGGTGGGCAGCGACTCCGGCACGATCCGGGAAGCTATCTGTCCGCTCGCCTGCATCGCCTTGTACTGGATGGGGCTCAGGTGGGCGTAGCCCTCCGGCGGAATGTCCCAGGACGAACGAGGCCGCCCCGGACGACGTTCTGTACGCGACCTGACTATGTAGATCGAATTGGAGCGCGTAGGACGGTGGCGCGGCGACGATGCCTCATTCCGCGAACGATCCCTACCCGAGCGATTGCGACCCATTGAAATCTTGGTAATGTTTTTTAGGAAATTATAATAACAAATATTTTATAGAAAATTATTTATAACAGATCCCCGAAAGCAATGCCTTGAAAATGAGAAGTGAATGCTGGCAATATTAATAACGAAATCTTGACAGCTCCTGAAGCTTGAACAAAGGCCACTTTGCTCTGAAAAAAGTTATATTGAACCTTTTAAAATTTACTGAGAGCTGTGTGACCCTGATCAAAAATTAGTATAGAAAACAAGTATTGAGAATATGGAAGTACATATTTAAAAGAAAGTATTGGAAATAAGTGTTGAAAATAAGGTCTGAAAATATGATTTAAAAATAGGTTTATCTAAGATTTAAAGATAATATTAAATATTATTTGTTTATGGTATTTCCCCCTTTGTATTATCTATTATATGTATACATTTAAGCCGATTAAAATATTTTCCTACAAACCTCACAAATATTTAATAATTTAAATAGGCCCAATGGCAGTCGCTGAAAGCCGCAATTAAGTCGTTTATCATATCATAAAAACCGATTAGTTTTCAGTCGAAATATTTTTTGTCACAAAATAACATATCTATGTATCTGCGGGAGCTATTCCAGCGAATAATCGTAATCATCATAATTTTCGTTAATATCGCTAATCAATTATAATTAATTGGCAACGGATCGCCCGCAGCCCGAATAAATAGAGAAGAGGCAATTTGTTAGGGAATGCTTATTCATTTTTCGGGTTCGTCAAAGCAGTTGCGTGTGTCTCTCTATCACGATGTGTGGTCTTCTCTTCCCCTCAGGGGTTCCCTCTCCAGAAATGAGGAGAGGATGCGGATGATGCTGGCAGGGAATCCATCCGTCCTCACGACATTCCTTGGAAACGCGACAGCGACAACGACTTCATTTGGAACCCGAGGGGCGGCTCAATTAATTCAAAAAAGGCGACACAATAAAACTGTCAGCTCAGATCGGACAAAAAAGAGAGGGAACCCAACACTCGGGGAATAGAGTGTGACACTCGGGGAAAACATAGATATTTATAGATATTTACTAAAGCTGTTAAAATTAAAATTCAATTTTTCTACTATTTCTTATACCTTTATCAAGAATTTAAAGATAATTAAAAGCCTTTAATCATGAATAGTTTTATAACTAACATCTATGTGTTTCTATCTAACCTATTTATTGCTTCTTGAACCACAGAATATTTTTTCTAACTTATTTCCCCCAGTGTCGATTTACCTATACCCAACTTTGTTGAATCCAAAACCCAAGTGATAATTTATGTGTCGATCCTCTCGATCACCAACCGAGCCACACGATCGCCTGCGGTCTGGGATCCGCGATCCGCGATCCTTTATGGAGATGAAGGCATTTTTCCCTCATCAGCCAGGATAATGGTCTACTGTTTAATGGTTATTTGATGGCCAAAACGATCGCGCACGGATAAAGAGAGATACATTATGTTCCCGGTCATGATTCAATGCCAAATTGACACCTGTGAGGGGAGAGGGAGAGCTGGATGTGCTCGTGCACACTAAAATGCAATCTCTGTGCGGCATTAAGCCTAAATTAAATATATTTCATCCAGTGTCCGAAAAGCAATTAATTCTTTGTTCGGGCGTTTGAGTTTGTTGCCGTTGCAATGGCCAGAACCTGTCCGCAGGCCCCTGACAAACGCAATTAATTTGTCCATTTAAATTCAGGCAGCGCTCCGGCTCCGGCTCCCTTCCTTCCTTCTCTGACATTTCCATGTCCATGTCGATGGCGACGGCGATGTATGACGACGATGATGATGACGAGAACCTGGCCCCGAATTTCTCTCAATTTTTTCGATCACCGATTTCGGTTTTTGGGCCTTTATTTAAACAATCACGAAGGCGATAAATTAATTTTTTCCTTAACGCACAAACAAGTCAATAAAAATTCATAACAGATTGTTGGCCACGTTTGAGTTTTGGGCTTAAACTATATATACATATAAGCACGAAATGGAAATCAGTTAAGAGCCAAAAGCCGTGTACACAACCATATTATACTCATATGGCTTGAAATTGGTTGTGTGGGAAAAAAAATTTATAAAAATATCAGGGAATTATGTAGGAATAAGCTTATTGATATATATCGAATATTTAAATCTTTGTAAATTTAATATTTAATAGTAAAGTTCACACACACCTTTTCCTAGTCTTACTCCGTAACTTATTTCACAAATTCATCCATGCAATTTCCCCATATATTATCCAGGCTCTCGATATGATTTTTTTGACACAAAACAAGGTCATATTTTTATTGCGTTAATTACGCTCTTTTAAGGCCTTTCTCCCCCGACATTTTGATGCGGTTAGCCACCAGATGCCGGACTATTATTGTCCCGTTGAAATGCGAAAATGTTTCGGGAATATTTATTTTAAAATGTCCATAAATATTATGTTTGCAATTGTTGTTTGCTTTCAAAGTTGTGTTTGTTTTTGTGTGACTTTTAAAATAAAAAAATGTTGCATTAACCGGAAAGGAGAGACAGACCAGGCCGACTGACCGCACAAGTTGAAAGAATTGAAATGGATTTGGTTTGATATTTATATGTCGGGCTGACCCCCAAGGCTAGGAGGAGATACCCGTGAGTCCTCATGTTTTCCACGAACTTGGGATCCCCAATAAAAGGCAACCGAATTTTATAATGAACTTTTGGGTTCGGAGCTCGATTTTTTTTTCGTGGCACCAATTGATTTGTGGCCGTAAGCGTGTGAACGTGATTTTATTATCAAATGTTTTCCATGTTGTGTTAGTTTTAGTAAATTAAATAAATCATCGAATGGTAGCAAACAGCAAAAACTTCGCTCTGCGCTCGGTTCGAGTTCTCTGGTTTTGTCAACAAGAATATTTCAATTTATTTTCTGATGAATCAACAGAAACGTAAAACAAAAATAATAAAGGCAGGAATAAAACAGTTTTTGCATTCAGCTTTTGCCCTTTTGCCCAGAGAGTGTGCAGTGTGTGAGTGTGCTGTCCCTCTTTTTTATTACTCCTTGCCCCGATCCCGCTCCCGCTCCCATAAATATCTCTCGAGTGCATCCGCAACTACTTCAGATTACAGATTTCAGCATAACAATTTGTTTTTTCCCTCCAACATATATATATAGTATTTTTTTGGCCTTTTATATATTTTTATGCAATTTCTCGACAATTTGTCGGAGGTTGCTCGTTCCATCGCTTCGGTCTTCAGTTCTTTTGGGTGAGGAATTTGCATCATAAATTGTCAGCAATGTCATAAAAAATATATATATTTGTACATGCTGCTGTACATACATTCCGGGTCTTTGTTTCTGTCGCTTGAAGAAGGAGCGCAAGGAGCAGGGGTTTCTTGTGGGAGGACATTGACATTCAGTTGGTTCCTCGTAATTTCATTTCACTTCGCATCAGAGAGAGATCTCCCCGGCTCCCTCCTTGTGGGTGTGGATGCAGCCGCATTAAGCCCCGGGATAGAGCTCCCTGAAAAGGGAATTCCTAATGATATTCTGGCCCAAATTATCAGCTTAGAGTTTGGGGATTGGAGGCATGGCGAGGCGGGGCGAAAGTGTAATGCAGTTAGCCGAAAATGCAATCACTTTGGAACGGAGAAGCTTTAACCATTGTGAGGTTATCTGCCATTCCACTTGATCCTGTGCTTAAGTGGGTGATTTTCTATTCTATTCTTTGTAATTCTTATTTAATTTAATTCCAAAAATATGCAGATGTAGGAAATATTAAAGATTGTAGAATATTTTGTGCCTTTACTTATCATATTATTATTAGTAGAGTCATAACTCTAAAACCCTTGGCCAAAATCCCCTCAATTAGTGGTTATCGATCGAAACACTATTTCAAAAATACAAATTATTCAATGATTCAAAGATCCGGCTGAAATTTTAAGACCTTTCAAAGCCCTCCCTTTGCCATGATATATTTTATGTAGAAATATCAATAACTATTCGATTTCCAACGGCTGGTGCCCCCAAGTTGATGGTCGTCTTTTCCGCTTTTCCGCTTTTCCCCGCCCCGGACCGCAGGAAACTATGGAAAAGTCTGTTGTTTCAACCCCTGCGACAAGCCACAAATGCCATAAAATGGGCACCTCCTCCTCCTCCTTGTGGGGTTCCCTCCGCTGCATTTACAAAATTTATTTGCTCCCCCCTTCGGAATTTAACCCTTGAACGCTTTTCTGAAATTGATTTCTATGCAATTGTTGTTTCGCTCGAAGACTTTGAGGGAATTTATGTTTATGTTTATGTGCTTTTTCCCTTGGCCATCGCCATCTCCATTTCTACCCTGCCCGACATCGTTATAATTCAATAACCAGATTCCTTGAGACGACGCTTCGGAGGACCCTCCTTTGTCTCGGACAATGCGTTAAAATCAATTCACAATTTATGCACTTTGGCTGGGTAATTTATTTTATGAATGTTTAATAATCTGTGCACTGGCTAAATTTATGACAATCGCATGTTAATTGCCTGCTTGGCGCCGATATGTCAGTCAACACGGAAAGGGGATTGGAGTTGAAGTTGGGGCTGGGCTTTGGCACTCTGGGGGGATATTGTCACCCGGACCAGGGACTGAGCTTTGCAGTCGAGTCGCTCATTTTGTTTACATTCAATTTCATAAGTGGTAGTCCCGGGCAAGGGTGCCCTTTGGGGGCTGGGAAGTGCTCTATTGACCAGTGTTGACTCTGGAGGAGCCCCGACTCCCAGCCCTTGGACATAAGCACTTGGCTGAAATGTTGAACACATTATTAGAACGCCCTGCTGACGAATATCGATTGGAATTTCCATTCGTAAGCCATTAAAGGGGCGGAGGGCTTAGTAATAATGGTTGAAAGCGAAACTTTAACGGCTAACTATGTGGTCTGGAAATTATCAGGATTTTGTGGCCAACTTGGGAGAGTTAAAACAGGAAGTCTAGACTCGATTTATTAGAGCATTCAATGATTTATTCGGTGGTGGATAATGCCGAGGCCATAAACAAAAGCAAGCAATTTTGGTGTTTTCAAAATTAAATGACGTTTGCTTTGGAACAAATTAAGAGGTAGTCTTGAGGGGGAGAATGAAAATGAGTAATAAGGAAAATTATATATTATTATTGAGTGCTTTGGCAGTTCAGGAAAAATTGTAAACAATGTCTAGTCTGTATATTGCCAGACTAAATAATGTCTAGTCTGTATATTATAGTAAGGAATTATAAATATTATATAAAATCCTGCATCTTTATCTTCTAAAGACCAAGACTATATTTTAATTCACTGAAACCCTACATTGGTTGAATTTTATATGAGTTACAATCACAATTAAAGCTAATTTAGTTTCATAAATTAATTTGCAACACATTTTGTTGTATTTTAAGCGACCTTCACCCCAAAATAAACGCAGTGGACAGTGGAAATTCGGTCAAAGTACTTTGGCATTCTCCTGTCATTTACCTAACCGACTTCCGCCGCTCAACTGAAACAGCAAGTGAAGGCTCCAGCTCCAGCGACTAGTTGGTGACCCAGTTGGTGGTCGTAAATCGCCGGAACTATTCGTAGTTGCCAGTCCCCGAATCCTCAGAGTCCTCCGAGCCACTCCAAGCCACTCCGAGCCACTCCACTCTCCATCACAGCTTCAGTTCGGAGCCAAGAGCGACACTTGTTTGTCCAGGCGGCTGTCGCGTGGCAACCTCTGACCTCAGTTCTCTGCATTTTCCGCTCTGCCCCCTCCCGATCTCTGGGCCACTTTGAAGAGTATGATTTATGAAAGCTCTACACATCATAAGCGAATGCGTTTATCATTTTTTACACTCGAAGTTGGAGCCGAGGCTGCAGCTTGGCTGAAATCTTGAAACTGGCGACGTTGACAAATGACACAAAGCAGGCGGAAAATCCAGAAAAGCCCTGAAGTCCATCCCGGGCACTGGGCACTAGCTCTTAATTTGATCTCCAGCTTCTCTGGCTCTCAGTTTCAGTGCCAGCACGCGCATCCGGATTCCGGACATGAAAGATACTATTCCTCTCGTGCCGTTGTCATTAAATATGCAATAGATTCCTCCGCGCTGCTCTCCTAACTTTGTTTTAGCTTTTTTTTTTTGTTTCTTTTAAAGCATTTGGCCAGTCAGTGTCGCATAAATTATTCTGTTAACAAGTTGTGTCAACATCATCATTAACAACAACAACTACAGCACATCTCATTGTCGGTCGTCGGTCGGAGAGTCTGAAATGTGAGACGACGGCGGTCAGTGAAACTTTTCTCCTTTTTTTTTCCATCTCTCTGTGGATATATGTATATATATTTTCCTCTTCTATTGGCTAATGGGAAACATGTGTTGCCACAAAAAGTTGAACATGCGAGAGCTGATTGCGCGGCGAAGTCGGGAGACTGGCGACATTTGCAATGGAAATCCACAGACAGACGGAAACTCAAGGTGAAACTTCAAGCCATCAATGATGGCGAAGAACTCCAGAAGAGAAACATTAAACTGTATTAGGTATCAACGGGGATTAAGTTCTAGCTTAGCTTAAATGATAGAATTTACATAGAAGCTTAAATGGATTTATTTTATTATAATATTTTCTGATAAAAACGTAGTTAGTTTTCTCTAGGATCCCGGCCTAATCATTGACTACTCCTTCCGGCATCACATTTTGCAAATTCCTAGAAGTTCAAATGCTTTTACGATCCATAAACTTAACTCCTCCATAATCCATTCGACACTTGACCATTCCACGCACAGCCAGGCGGACTTCCTCCCACAACTCCAACTCCATCAATATCCAGAGAGTGTCAACGAACCCGGGAACCTCTTCTGGGCCTCTCGAGTTTCCATTTGCGGATAGACGCGGTGCCTTCTTGGCAATTATCGGCAATCGCAGAGGAAGCCAGCGATACCGCGGAACATAAGTCAAAACTTCTTCCTCGATTCCTCAGTTCCTCCACTCCCTGAGTTCGCAACAAAGTGGACAAAACAAAAGGAGAGGCGCCTCTAAGTGAGCCCGAGTGGCGATTACCTTTTGCGATTAGAATGGCCAAGTGTCAGGTAAATTCGCAGAGCGCAGAGTGCGCAAATATGAATCATATTTTGCGATCGCACAACTTCCTGGTCAACAGCAGCAGCAGCAGAGTCAATGGCTAATTGGATTTCCCGAATGGTCGAGGATTGGGCCATGCTCTAAACAATAAATGTGGTGGCCAGGAGACTCAGCTCGATTCGCCTCGGCCCGGCGTTGTTTTTGCGCTGGCCGTTGTCAAAGGGCCACGGCCCGGCTTTGTTACCCTCGGACTCTCGGACACTCTGGCATAAAGTGAAATTGTGCGTAAAATTCGTTGGTCACGTTTCCACGTCTGTTGACAATTGTTTTTGCCCGGCTCCGCTGCTCTCCGCTCTCCGCTGTTGTGTTTGCTGCCATTAAACGCGTGCACATGCTACCCCATCCCCATCCCGATCCCGATCCCATCCTGTGTTCCCTCCTTTCATCCATCCTTAGATGACTGCAGTTCGTGTCATTTCCATTGTGTGGCCCCAGCACTTGGAGAAAAAATGTGGCAAGGTTGGCATAGATCTGGGAAATCTTCACAGAGAGAATTATGGCATCCGGAAATTGAGAATCCGCGTTCTCAAATACTTACTATTCTCATTTTGAGAAAGGATTTGCTTATTTTAAATCCATTTTTCCTTAAAAATTTTGTCTGTGTCAGAGAACTAAGAAAAACACTATTATTTCGGGAGTTTTTGGGTTTGATCAATAAAAATAGTTGAAATAAATGGCTTTAAGTCTCATTAAACTCTATAAATATCAATCATTCATTGAACAATTAATTTATTTTTTAATATAATAACTAACAAGAAGGTGACCATATCTAGGAATATTCAACATTTTTTCCGAGTGCACCTCTATGGTGAGTGCAGCTAATCTTTTGTTTAGATGTTACATGGCACAAAGGCAGGGAAGAGAGACCAGAGAGCATAGGTAGGGGAATAGAGGAAAGGAACAGGAACAGGAACCGAGCTCTTCGCTCCCGCTGAGGTCTCAAATTAGGCACAAATTTCACTGGCCGAGTGTCAATTCAGATCATATCTGGGACGCACTTGGGCCAAATTGCACTGGCGACAGAGGAGGACATGCAGCACAGGACATAACTGGCATGAGATAGGGAAGACCAGGCTCGGGATAAAGGAACTAAGGGAACAGGGCGGGGACAGAAGGACACACCTTTGTACCGGATCTGGATACCGAACTCATTACCAACTTGACTAAGGCAGACTAGGGGTCAATAAAGGGATTTATTGGAAACTGACAGAGGGTCTCCAACTCCTGTTTCTCTGTGTCGCAGTGGGATGTTAGTTGACAATAAATTAAGCAAATTAGCATTAAATTATAGCTCTCCAAGGGAGGAGGACCAAGATTTCTATTTTTCTGGTACCCCTACTCTTCTTAAATAATACTTATAAATGTAAGAGTCTTTTTAATTTAAAACTCCCACGCAAACTGGCAGGAAACCCGAGAATTTTTAAGCAGCCAGGGCATAAATTGTAGGGGGTCACAAGAGGTCAGCTGAAGAGGCCTTTAAGCCAAAGTAAACGGCAAAAGTTAAACGCAAAAACAACAGGAAGCTGAAGCAGGAGAACGGCACTTCAAGAAATCCTGCAACACTGACCAACAAACTAGGGGGGCGAGTAAGGAAATGCGAAGTGAGTTAAAGGTTCGGTTTCGCCAAAGTGAAGTGAAGTGGCTTATAAAGGATTGCGTTGCCAGGAAGCAAAGTTTATTGTGCAACACCGCAGCAGCAGTGGCAGTGGCAGAAACAGGAATCCAACCCAAAAACCGAATAAACCAAACATAAAACTCACACACTCTGTCTCCGTCTCTGTTCCTTCTGTCACTTGTTGCCCTTCTCCTTCTCTCACACTTCACCTACGTACATCGCGATTTTTGGTGTATATTATGACCCGCCGCGTTCTTTTGGATGGTGATGCCAGCATTTAATATTTTTCTGACCATTTTTGCTATTTTTTAATATAAATATACTTACTGCCTAAACCAATATTTATAAATGGGAAAATTTCGTGGTAAACTTATTTATTTAATTTACTTTTCAAATTTTAAATTGAACAGAAATTTGAAAAAATTAACGGAATGATTTTAAAATAATTCACAAAGTGTCTAAAAGAATGCTGCAATAAATAAAGCCTCCCAAATAAAATGTTTAGCATACTTTTCATCAGTTTTTTAAATGATTTTAAATCTAGAAATTAATTTTTGTATTCATTTTTAAATTTATATAATATAATACATAATCTAGCTTTTTTTCTCGATATATATTTCGATGATCTCTCCCGGTGAAAGTGATAACTGAGAACGCGTGGAAGTGGGCTGAATGAGGCAACGAGAAGAAGGATAAACCGTGAGCAGTTGGTCGAGTGAAATGCAAAAATTATTGCAAAATGTTTTTATGACGAATGAAATATTCGTTGACTCTCACACGGTGACTCCGCAGGACACCTCTTTCCCCCTACACACACGCTTGTCCACGCCCGATTCTGCCCCTTTATGCGTATATATAATATTTTTTTGGTGTTATTTTCTTTCACGATTTTTTCCGGGTTCGCATGCACGCGTCGATGCCTCCTCTTTAATTTTTCTTTTATTTTTATTTCCCTTTTTTTTTGCGAGATTGTAACGCATTGATGATGTGTGCGTGGGTGTGTATCTGTGATGGCCTGCTGAATCTGCAGCTGTACGCCGTTTTTTAAGCCTTTGGGCATTTTATTTGTTTTAAATAAAAAGCAACAAGCAGAAGTGGAAAGGCAGGAATCAGGAAAAATGGGATGGAAATGTCCTATGCAGCGGAGAAAGGTAACGAATTCGGAATGCACTAAAGAGATAAGTACTCAGAGCTGTGGGTCCTTCAATAAATTTTCGGTCGCTCAACAATTTCTGGTGGTTTCAAATCTTTTTAGATAGAAACCTCCACAAACTTATGCCAAGTATCTACAAAGTCCAGTGTTATTTATAGCAACTTAATTTATTTATTTTGTTAAGAATCTAATAGTGGACAAAAGCCCTATCTCATGCAAAGAACGAAACCAACTTAAAAAAAATGATATCTTCGCATACACTTTTGAGATGTAAAGAGAAGACCAGCAGTTCCAGCGAGTAGTATGTGTTGTCCTTGACAGCCACAGCCACTTTGCTCAAGGGATGTGGTCAGGACAAAGATCCACATACACGCCGAGGGTACCGAGGCGGCACAAGGACAAGCCCCTCTCCGTGTGCCAAACAATTGTCCCCCGCAAGGAAAATATTTGTATTTAATAAAGTCAGGCCAGAGTTGAGAGTCAGGAGGCCGCCTGCCTTTGCATACAACTTGCGGAATTTAATGTAGCCTGCGGACATGGCAATGCGACGACTCGAGGACGAGAACCCGGACCCGCACCCTGCCTGACAGGAAAAATACACACTCAAATAAAATAAAACAAAGCGGAGTGCGGCCAATGCAAAGCGTAAAAAATACAATAAAATTCGAACATGAAAAGCCTATTTAAAATGCTGACATACGAAATGCGAGCGAACGAGCGAGCGAGCCGACACTTGAGGGCGGGGAAAATGGGAGTTGGAAAATGTCAGGCCAAAACGAAGAAAAAAAAAAAGCAAAAATGAAGGGGGTACGGGAAGGAATAAGGACTTGGCGGCATTACCATAAAATGGAAACAAAAGGCGGCGCGGCGCAGGCACAACAAAATCCACTTGACTCCCCTTCCTTTCCGACCCGACGCCGGCGAGAATGCGAAAATATGAAAATTGAGTGAGAATATGTAAATGTAATGAAATATTGTTTTCACTGAGGAAAGTGGCATAGTCGGAGGACCTCGCACATGACGACCTCGGCCCTCTCCTCAACTCGCTCCTTTTTTGGCCCAAAAATTTATGCGTAACAAGTCGGTGCTCCATTTATCATTTCTCTCCGTGATTTACACTCTCGCTTTTGTTTTGTCTCGCCCAGGACGAGGAGCTGGGCCAGAAACGGCTCCCCTTTCCCCCCAAAAATAAAAGAGAGTAAGAGCACGATCCTGACTGACTAACTGGGTGAGTGAGTGACTATCCGTCGGAGTGTTGCAGCCGGCTTGGGGGCTGTTATTTAAATTATGAAAATTATTCAAACCGCAAATGGAATCATCATCATCAGTTATGGCCCCACAAACGGAATCTCGGCCGAGTCCTGGCGCGGAGGAGTGCGAGGTTTCTCAATCAGACCGAAAAGATAATCCGCAAAATGGCAATCAAAAAGAAGAGGCCCATTTATATAAAAAATGCGAACAGATTTCGGTTTATTTCGTTATGCGGCGGCGGCGGCCCAAGTAAATGGCCTGAAAAACTTGCCTAAAGACGAGTTAACTTGCCTGGTAACTGGGCTATCTAGAGTTCTCTGCAAATTGATTTAGTTAATAGGAAATGTTCAGTGATTTTTGGAACTATGAGTTATAGATTTGATGGTTCTCACACTAATATTAGATTATTTCGTCCCTTGTTTCGTAGAGAGATCTTAATTTTTGCTAAAAGGAAGTTAAACCTTTAAGTATTTGGTTACCTAGAGATTCCCTCTTTAGAGTTACTTCAACACCTGTCCCTGGGCCTATCTTAATTTCTTTCAAATTGTTTCTGTGACAGCTGCAAATTAGTGTGTCGTCTCACAATGAGCTATTAATTATCTCCATCGGCAATTCACAAATACGGCTAAGAGATTTTCCATCTCGGCCAGATCTCTCGTCTCTGTCACAATGCACAAATTGCGAGGCGGGGCCGGGCGGGTAGCTCAAATAAATTAAATGAATGTTAACCTCAATCCGAAACGTCATTAATAAATCCCAGAGCAAACCAATCCAAATGGGCCTGCAGCCATGTTTGCGCAAACTGACATTTGACCAAAATGTTTGGCACACAATCACGGGCGCACACAGAGCCATACAAATGAAAAATGCTTGAAATATTTGGCTTGTAGGTAAACCCAACTCGGACTGCATAGATGGATGTACAGATATTTACGTCTAATGAGTTAATTCAATTAAGAAAGCCAAGTAGAAGCGATGAGGAGAAGCAGGAAGCAAAGGCAGGTAGGAGAGACCGACGGACCACCGCATTTGCAATTTGACAGTTTTCAATTAGTCAAAGTGTCATTGGGTCATGAAAAGTCAGAGAGGTCAGCCGTGGAGTCTGTTGACCAGACCAGTGGGTTTCCCAGTGCCCCTTCCCCCCTCCCTCTGCAGACCGTCTGCCACAGTCGCACTTAAGGCCAAGTCGGAATAGAAGCATCGAATTTTAAGAGCCCTTTAGTGGCAATTCAAGGGGAAATAAATTAAATATGTAATCAATCATATATCTGTTAATTGTCATTGAAACACGTGTAATGAATAAGGAAAATAATTAATAATTTTTATACTTCCCTCAATTCATTTATTCACACTAATTGAAGAAAATATTAATTTTAATACTGAATAGACCGAAGCCCAATTTAAATTCAAAATAGTTTGACCAAAGTGATATTTATATTTGCATGTACTTTTTTTTCTTAAGAATATTTATACTTCGGTCAATAAATTCCTTCACACAAATATGGAGAAAATATTAATTTTAAAATCTAAATAATGGGACCAAAGTGCTATTTGCATATACTTTTGAAATTTCACTACCTGTTTCGTGCCCGGCTTAACTTCAATTAATTTAGTGACACCAATAACAAGCAAATATTAATTTAAATTAAATAAATTTCTTACAAGGACACAAAAGTGTGACCAAAGTGCGACCAGCTTCTATTTCTTTCTCACTCTCCTCCTGTTCCGTGCCCAGGCTCACTTCAATTAGCTCATTGACACAAATGTGAAATAAATAAAATGGACACAACGGGGCAGGAAGAGGAAATGTGGGCTAGTGGGTGGCAATTGGTTTGTCACGAGCTTAACCCAGTGCAGCTTAGTCAGATCAGATCAGACGGACAGATAGATATTCCCGCACAGAATTCTGTCAACTTTGGGGTGAATAATTCATGAATCCATCCTGCTGCTGCCCAGCCAGGAAAGCAAATGAATGCCAGGCACCGGAAAATGGCAACGAAAAACGGCAAACGGCGTGCTGCATGGGCGGGGTATTAAAATCGACATTGCTAATTTAATGAGTTTCCTTCTTGGCTGGCTTTCCTTCCACCCTGCCACCATCCCACCCAGCCTTCGCTCCTTCTCTCCCCAGAGGCAAAAATAAACACTCGAGCGTTAATGCACGAAATATTTAATTTATACTTACATCAACATTGGGCAACCTTGGGTCCAAATGTTTTTTTATGGCCAGTCCGACCCCGTCAGATGACGACGATGATGTGGAAGAATTGTGGCTGGGTGGAGGCGTCGGAGGAAGAGCAAACGCCAAAGGCGCCAACTTCTGACACGGCCTTAGTTGGAGGCTAATAAAAATCAAATATGGGGGACCGACCTGCAGGACGGCAGAAGGAGGGCGTTAGTCCAGGTGGAAGGACAACATCGATGGCGGCTGCTCAGTTGGCCAAAAGCATTTTGAGTTATAAGCTGCCGCCGGTGATGAAGACAAGCTTTTCAGCAGAGAGAAAAATATATTTTAATGATGATTATTTTGAAGTTAGAAAAATTGAGGTTTAATGGCGACTTCTCTAATGATTTATTTTTTGTATAAAGAATTTACAATTTTACACATTAACAATAAGAAATTAAATACATGCACAACAATTATTTTTGCTGTGGACAGAAAAAACGATTAAAATTATATTTGAGTTGGTTAAAATTTTTGACTAATTTTTAGACTCAACAAATGTAATTTAAAAACCCATTTTTCACAGTCTTTAAAAGCTTCCATTTAGTATACAAAAAAAAATATATAATCAACAATTTGAGTGCAATTTTCTTTCTGTGAAACTAACCCCGTCCATCGTCTTAAGGTTGCCATAACAGAGAGACACGAGCAAAAATCAACCTTTGGAGGAAAAAGAGACCGAGACAGGTAAAAAAGAGGGACAAGGCAGGACGACCTAAAACCTGAAGCACGTGGCGATAAAGAAGACATTCACGGCACTTTGTTCGAACATTAAGTGGATTTAATGTAAACTTTATGTTTTCCTTAGGTTACGTGGTCGATTTCCGTTTTATTGCCTTAATTAAAAGGTCTTCTCTGGCAGCCCCCGGCCCCGCCTGCAATCAACAATATTTATGACTATTTGAAATATTTATTTGCTCTTATGCCATTTTATGGGGGTGCATGGGGATACGATACGTATCCCGTCGTATCCCTATATTCATCCCAGGTGAGTTTCCCCCACAGAGCGGCCATCAAATTGGAAAATGCGCTGGGCACAAAAATTAAAATCGCATTAAATTTGATGCTGTGGGAGGGAAATTGTTATGACTTTCTGGAGTGAGGTGTGTGCCTGCAATGCAAGACCCTAGATAAGGGAGGCAGTATTCTGGCATTACCTTTGGGCATCATGGCCATTAAGAGTTTAAATTAATTCGAATTAATATCGGATGTCGAGGCCTTGGCTTAGTTAATAGTGTAGATTACGTAATGATCGCATCAACACCTTTGGCAGAGAATCACACCTCGCTGGCCAGTGACACCTCGGTGGGTGTTTATGGCCTCCGTCTTAGTCTTACACAGAGATCAGTCCATAAATCCACGCCATAAATCGACCACGCAATTCGCTGAGCTCGCTTACAGATTACGAGGCTTTCTCGAATATCAAAAGCTTATCTCGCAAGCCGATAAAAAAGAGATAACAAAAAGAGATAACACACTTTCATTTTCAGCCAGAGATAAGGGAGAAAGAAAGGCAGTGGGGCTTATAAAAAGGGCTCAACTTCCAGAATTCCCCATAAAAAGTGGATCAAGTCGAGAGAAGAAAGATGAGCTGGGCCATAAAACCCGAGATCACGGTCACAAATGGCCATAAGCTCGTAATCCCAAGATTAAGTTTCCAGCTTTTCAGATCAACACAGAGAGAATCTTCAGTTCAATAGACTCGTCTTCGTCTTCTCGGTTTCTCGGTGCAATTTCCCCCCGAAGACATGTTAGAGCAGAGCGGAAAACAAAATATTTATCTTGTGCAAGCATTTTGCTTTCCAAATCCACTTCCAGCTACGAAAATTGTTGTATATTATTACTTGGGAAGCATTTTACAACTTCTCTTGACAACAACTTTGGGCTGCTTGACAACCCACTTGTGGAGCTGCCTCTCCTGTTGTATTTTTTGTATTTTTTAGTGGTTGTTGTTGCTGCTGTTGTTGTGTGGACCCCAAGCATTCGTCGTTGAGGTAAAATGCAAACATGAGGTTGTAAAAAGCGACGGAAACTAAGTTACCGAAAGCCTTTTTGGAAGCTGAAGCAGCGGCAAGCAGAAGCAGAAGCAGTTGCTCAAGTGCTGGGAAGGCCAAGTGCTGGACCATGGAAGGGGCTAGAGGAAATGCACTCTAAGAAATGTAGTTGATATATTTATTTACCTTAAATTAACATTTATAGTTGAGTTAATATTATATCTATTTTAAAAATAAATTGTTGAGGGATATTAAATATATAATATTACTACTGGAAGCTTAATACTTAATATTTAAATTCAAGAATTTCTTCAGTGCCTTTAAGGGCAGGCAGCTGCTGCTTTAATGCAAACAATAAAGGCTTTACTTCCACACAGCCCGAAAAAGGGAGCGAGTGAACGAGAAAGTCCTTGCGCCGGGCACTCCTCCTCCTTTCCCTCAGGCAGGCAGAGCTAGATGGGAAATGGGGATTCCCCCTTGCCGAGACTGGTCGGGTCGCTCGCTTAATTGCGTAGGTTGGTAGCCGGCAGCCGAGCAGCCTCTTCACTGGGCACTACTGCTTATCTCCCTCCTCTCACCTGCCGCACACCTTTTTATGCCCCAACGTCGTCGTCGTCGCCGTCTTCTCTTCTCCCTTCTCTGGCGTGTGTACATTTTTACTAATTTACAACAATTTTCGTTGTACTTGAATACAAAATGCAACCGTTGCGTTTTCCCTGCCCCCCCGGGTCTCTGCCCTGTCCCAGCATCATCCACTTGGCCTGTGTGCTACTTTATGGTGAAGTGCGCGAGGGCATTAAGCAAAATGTATGATGATGCACCTGGAAGGGGGCGAAGACCTGGGTAGTAATGGTGCTGGGGCGGGGAAGTCCCGAAAATAACAAGAGGGCAAAGAATAAGAAGAGCAGAGATGAGAACACAACTCAATGAGAGCTCAGAAAAATATTTAAATGAGGTTAAGTTAGTGCAACTATTCTGCTGCCCCACAACCCACCTGCTTCCTTTTGCACCTAGCCATATTTCGTCCTTCTGAAAACCACCCTTGCTTGCCTGTTATTTTTCCGCAGTTTCTGCAGACTGAGATTGCCAGTGTGGTTGCACTAGCAGAAAATAATAATATTTCTAATATCTATATATATATTTCTTAGTCCAGAAGAGAGCCAACAAAGTAGCCAAAGCTGCACCAAGCCTTGGTTTCGACCAACTTGCAGAAAGAACCCTTTGGGAATTTAAGCTCATCAAAATATAAAAATTAAATTTATTTGCTTTATAACAAAGATGGTTGAGAGAATTATCACTTATACATTTTAAGATATATTTATAATAATACTATCGGACCCGGCGAACTTTGCCTCGCCCTAATTCGGGGCCTGTATATAACCCCAACTTCTTTGATGCAGCGTTCCATGTATAATAGCGTGGCATTTCCGAATAGAGTATATTCCGTGCGAACGGATTGCTTTCGCACGTAGAAAATGTATAATAATTTATAATTAAAGAGGACAGAATACCTAATTTCCCTCTCTGTAACACAGAAAACTTTCCCAAAAATATTTCTGCAGCTTACGGTGGAAAATATATATGTAAGTGTTGAATTTGCGTTAGTTGCGAGGGTTAAATTCCACCATTCTATCGCTAATTGGGTCAAGTGTGTGCCCGAAACTCACGACAATAGCGACCTGTTACACCTTGTTGGAACTGCAGAAGAAAGTGCGGGGCTGGCTGCAGATAAATGCAAACACAATGGAGATTACTTCCTCCGAGTTGCCTGAATAGATAAGCCCGTTAAATATTTAAGCAGCAAACACAAAACATCCGCTGGAGCAGGGAAACTGCAGAGACTGTTTTCATATAGTTATTAGTGGAACATAACATTTTCCAGATAATGTAAGGACACCTAATGGTAACAATAAATGCCAGTTCGAGTTGAGTCTGCCTCGAGTGGTGGCGGAGCTTATTATTCCTCGCTGGAAAATATTGCCAGGCACTTTAGCACTTAATGAAATTAAAATTGTTCATAACGCTGCTGCTGCTGCTCCGTTATCCTTTCTCCTCCTGCGAAGCATTTAATTTTCATTGGGAGAGCACTTGTGCTTAAGCGAAAATTGCATAACGCGAAATGAATTGTTGAATGGAGCGAATGACAAAAGGGAAATTTAATGCCAACCACTCTCCGCCCCGGGCCCAGGGCCTTCTATATTCAATATGTGTGTGAGCCTGTGTAAATAAGCAAATATGCGAATGTGCGTGGCTTTCATTATTAATAAACAAATGGGATATGTAGTATATATCCACATGTATTTGCATCTGTATTTACAATTGCCGGATCCCGGATCCCGATCCCTCCGGCGGCAGCCGAAAATAAATGCGTAAAATAAATTGTCAAAGTCTCAGGCGAAATCAACAAGCGAATATCCTGCGGATATTTTGTTCGACATTTTGTCAGCTCGTTCACTCCCTCCTCTCACCGGCAAAGTCTGGGTATTGGAGAGGGCAGATAACAAGCGTAAGCCTTGAATAATGAATGGCAATTAGCGCAATTACAACAGATTGTCACAACTATATAATGCAGGGTCAGAGGAAGTCTCTTCTAACCAACATAAAAGAATGCAGAGAGAGAAATATGTTCAAATATAACTGGGGATTTGAAGTCCTCTATTGTCAAAGCATTTCTCTTTCCCAGATAGCTGCCAGTCCCTGGAGAGATTTCCCTTGAAAGGATTTCAAAATAATATGTACCTAAAATCAATTTTATTTGCCGTGTGCCATATATTAATACCGCTCTCTCACTCAGTCCTTTGTCCACCTGACACACACGGCAACATGCGCGGAAAATAATGTAATTTTATTTTTCGCCAAGCAACACATCGCGACGTGCCACAAAACATGACAAATTGAATAATTTAACAAGGATTTAGAGGGGCCTCCTCTAGAAATCTTCCGAACAATACCCTCTCCGAAAGTGGGTCACATACGCACCGTGGGGGTCTTGGGCTGCACCACCCAACCGCCCACACTCATTGTTTATGCGCGTGTCGAATTTTGGGGTTTTAGTCGCCAGGGACCACTGGGGCAGCACATAAATATTTATCCAGCGATAAAAGAATTTTTGGAATTTCCTCCTTGTTCTAACTCCGTGCTGCGGCAATGGTGTAAATAAGTAGCACAATTTGACTCGGTTAACCCGAAAGCCGGCTAAATGTTTGGGGTTATGTGTGGCGAGTGCCGGCGAGTGGATCCGCAAGTGTCAGGGGACAGGACATGCACGCAAAAGGAGCTTTCCGAAGGTGGGTTAGAGTGGATTAGCTAAAATAAAACAGTTCTCAGAAAAATATTGTTACGGCTATTTCGGGTATCTTTTCCAATGAAGAGGAATTAGGCGATAGAAATAATTCAGGAGCATATGCTTATGCTTTGGGTACATATATGTGGGTTGAGTAAAAACAGCTTATCTACTAATTAGGATTGGATAATAAGCCAGTCTAATTAATTAAAGAATCAAAAAAGAAATGTATTTCTCAAGGAATTTAATACATTTAATTTAACGATTATCAGGGCTGCCAAAGAAATTTCTGTGGATTTGAAACCACTTAAAATGCTGGCTAAAAGTATGCTACATAATGCCATCATTTCAGTTCCCATTGAAATAAGATCTTTGAATATTTTGGTATTTACTTTTTGACACCTTTTTAGTTATATAAAAGAGTATAACTATTTCTGTGGCAGCCCTGAATATTACCTTAATTTCGATCAATCAAAAAAAGTATTTACTTATGTTATAATAACATGTTCCTTTCTGTTTGGGAATTACCTCTTAGCTAATAAGAATTTTCTTTATTAAACTATGGTTTTAATCCTTGAAATGCTCTTAATATAATAAGTTAAAATTAGTGTGGTTGCTAGTCCCTTTTAAAAAAGATTCCTTTAACTAAATAATTTCTAAATTTAATTACAATTATCCTAGCTTAACAAACCCCTTCTAATACTTAACATACCCTTTTTTCGCCAAGGATATCTGTATGAAATTTAGAGGTTCACCTGCCCTGCGGCATTTACTGCATAACAATGAAAATTACTCCGCTGATGACGACAGAGATAATGGTGATGGCGACGGCGATGGTGTGGATGGGGATGTGGCTGCTTCTGTGGCTGTGGAGCTGTAGAAATGTGGAATGGGAGGATGTCCCCTCGTTCCAGGTGAAATGGGCAATCTCTCTTTCCGTCCGTCCCAGAGTCTTTCGTTCGCTCACGAGCTGTTTGCAAGTCAACAGAGCTGCAAACCCCCTTTTTCGCCTTCGCCGCCTCTGTTGACTGTGTCAATATTGACGCAGACCGTATCTCTTTATGACATATTTTTTTGGCTACTGTCAGCAGCGCTTTCTGGCATTTCTGGGCTTTGTTTACATCCTCTCGTGGTCCGCGCCCTTTGAGCTGATATATATATTAGTGTACTCGTACCTACAAGTATATACATGTATATATGGATGATGATTGTACGACTCACTTGCTGGCAACCTTAAATCCCTCCTCTGTTGTCTGAACTTTGCTTTGATGTCTCTGGCATTTCTCTGGGTTTCGGGGTTAGTGGGTAATGCAGTTGGAATTCGTTTGGCGAGGTGAATTATGACCCCAGAAGACGTCTAATGACGTGGGAGAGTCAAGTCACACTGGGAAAAACAAAAGGAGCAGGCCTGCGGACCCAATTCGATCGCATTGGCATTATAGACTTGTCGTGGCAGATCGCCCACAAATAAATGGGTTGGGAATACTCTACAAGAAGGAGTGTACGAGTATACATAATAAATTTCTTTGCAAATATATACAAAAATGTAAAGTAAGTTTCCCATTGTCATAAGAAGTTTTTCCATTCGTTAATTAATTTAATTACTCTTTAACATTCAAATCTTTACTAAAAGGGCATATTAATTTCGTTGTTTTTCCAAGAATCTCGGGATTTCCCCACATTTACTTTGGGTGGCTCTCGATGACTGGCACGCAAGCTGAATCGGAAAAGCTAGCGAGTGAATCTAGGGCCATAAATAAGTCAAATAGCGCCCAGTTTTTGAGCGGATCGCCCAGAGGACAGCTAGATAGATGGAGAGTGTTGAGGTGCAAAGTCCGCAGACAGTTCTTGGAAGCCGGGCGACAGTTCCATCACAGCGGACCCACATATCAAGCCAGGCGACAAGTGAAGTGTCAGCCAGTGACAGGTGGGTCTCCCCCACCAGCAATCCCCGCCAGAAACTTAGACCCAAAGTGGCCATAAAGCAGGCAGATCACGTGAATGGTCGCTAGGTGTCGGTGCTGGCCCGATCCCCTGACAAATTAGAAGAGTCGGAGGAATTTTAAGTGACTCACTGCACAAGGATCTCGGATGTACGTGAGGGTATTCGATTACCAATCGATCGAAAGGAAAAGGAAAAGACCTGACCCGACCTCAACCTGATCGACAGGCGGCTTCGGATTGAATTCGCGGGCTTGTTTCCGCATTCGCCGCAGTGGCGATCGATTTGCCAGACAAATTGCACACAAAACTACCTGAAAATGTGCAATATTAGCGAAGAAGAACCCACCGCAGAGTGACAGACAGCGACAGAGCATTGGAAACCCTAGAAGTGTACATGGAAATCATGGGCAATTCCTCACGATCTCTTGAGTTGGAGGTCTCGTATCGAATTTCAATGACGCGACCACATTCCGCGCACTTTGCAAGGTTTCGTTAAAGCGTACTGCTTTTCTATTTTTACAGAGAGAATAAATGATTGCATCGAAATGTAACAATGTTCTAAACGAAAAACACTAGCCAAAATTACACTTCACCAGAAAAACATTTCTGTAGCCAAAGGGATTTTAATTGCTTCCAAGATGTCGCATTCCCAGTAGGTAGTTCAGTTGTGCATTTGTTCACTCAGTTATTCAATTGTTCATTCTGTTGTTCAGTAGTTCTATTAATTATTTATTTGTTCATTGAAGTGCCTCTTGTTCGCTCACTTCCGTACTTGCTCATTATGTTATTTAGTTGTGCACTCATCTGTTCTCTTATTCACTTGTTACACCAGTTGCTCTCTTCAATCAGTTCTTCACTTGTTCATCCAGTTCTCAACTTGTTCATTCCGTTGTTCTTTTGTTCATTTCCTTGCTCAGTTGTTTAGTTCATTAAGTATGTACTTCCCTTTTTCCAAAATATTCAACATTATACAATAATAATGAATATTATGTTCAAAGCTCTGTATTTAAAGCGTATCCCTTAGCTTTTCCTCTATCCTATATCCGAAATTATACTTTTTTTTTCTTCCAGTGCAGCTCATTCAGTTCCCTACTAAATCCAATCCATCTGCACTTGGCATTGTTCCAGTGGCACGCTCTCAGCTTTGATTTCTGCTCATTTTTTTCTCTCTCCTCGCCCAACGCTTTATTTCTGTGTGGTCAAGTTGCCTAAACGGGCGCCCAGTGTGAAATTGGATACGATTTTCGGGGTACAAACTCAATTAATTTAGAGTAGGGACAGCGGACAGGCGTCGGGGACGAGGGACCGGATCGCATTTTGACATAATTGAGGCAGCCCGTGAGGACGGGGGCGGAAACATTTCCGCTTTGGTGCCGCCGCCACGTTCCACAATCGCGTCAATAAATCTCAATATCAAAATATGCTAAATGACCACCCGTATGTGGAATATGGCAGAAAACATGCTAGGCGCAGACAATAGTTAGAGGAGCTGGAGCTGCCTTGGAAAATGCAAATAACTGCACGAAGTATCTGTGAGATACGCGCATAAATTTACAATCTATGCTTTCGATATGGATGCGATAGGATACGCCATATAGCGTGCTGCAAATGCGGGATGGCAGGGGTTCGAGTTCGGTCTTTTTAAATGCCGCTCAGAGCAAACAATGAACCGTGTTGACAGGTCTCCGTTCCGAAGTCTTTGTGGCATGATTGATTTAACCTGAATCGACTGACAGGTACGACGACAAGCGAGCTGAACTGAAAGATATGGAAATCCACGAGATACTTGCGCTTATGCTAACGATATACATGGGGGTCTCTGTGTCTTTGTGCTCTCAGCAAGCGAAACTTAAAACGCTGTCGATCGAACGAGTTATGTGGAATGTATTTCTGCCTAGTCGGCAGCGTTCTGCGACAGTGAGCAATCTATCAATCACGGATTGAACTGTCCGTCCAACTTCTAATAGAATTTACCGTTCCAACTCATTACCGAGATGATGGCAATATAATTATGCCCAAGACTGTGGTGGTCAGAAGTGCAGCAGCAGCAGCAGCAACAAAGGGAAAAGGAATCCAAGACAACCGCAGCGAAATTGATTGACAGCTGAATGATTTAATGAGCAGCAAGATAAACGATGCCCTGGACTCCGGGAAAACCGCAGCGCAGCGCAGCGAAGTGAATTACTTATTTTCATTTGAATTTCAGAGTCTCAATCCCACTATCTTTGGCGGTCCATAAAAGATGCTTATCTCCCGCACTCACTGGGAACATTTTTCTGTAACTGAATTTTTCGTGCGATGTCATGGCGATGACGCTGACGACCACGCACTTTGTGTCAACTTAGGAGGAGTGTATCTCTCCCTCCCCGCCTTGCCCCAACTTCGGGGATATCGAATTGATAAACCGAATACGTCGAGATAGTTGGGGAATATCAGGCGAGGCTTCAGGGGGAGAGAGTGGTAGTTGGGGCTTACTTTGTATGCATTGAAGTCTGGCCCCGGGCAAGTTTTTCTATGCTTTAGCCATTCACCAGCCATAAAATGTTCGTTCAAGTAAGTTATTTAAAGAAAATAAATGAATTTTGTTTTAAGTTTAACTGAATAATAAAAGAATCAGTATAAAACAGTATATAAATGACACCTTCAGAATAAACGCACATAACTTAATAAGATTTATTTCTATAAAAAATATATATGTGTATTTATATCATTCTAAAATTCCTTTATTTTAAATATATATTTTTTTTAAATGCCAATAAACATCTATTATTTAACAGAAGTCTCCAGAAAACCTCTTAAATCAAAGAACCTTCTCCTTATTTTTTCCCACAATATTCTCTTATTTATTACCAACATTTTATATTGGCCCCGCTGCGTGTGACGACTGCCTCCGCGCCTTCGCATGTGATTTAACTTCTGTTTAATTTTCCATTAAATAAGTTTACACATAATTAAATTCGCCGCGCCATTTAAATACACATCTTCCAGCCGAGCGCAACAATTGCATTGAAAGCTTTTCATTTCTTTTCCCCATTTTCATTGTTAATTTTTATGTCGTTTGCGTGAGACCTCAGAGGCAGTCCCCCTGCTGACCAAGGGCCACTTGTCCGAATAAGAGGAGGGAGATGCCCACACGGCCCTCACACACTCACGGACGTCGGAATATAATTTATGTATCGGTCGGAATAATGCTTTACGATCGTGGCATGTCATTTGGGCTTGGATTGGGGCGCTACCTGGGACCCAAAAATATTGTGTAGGATGGTTTGGTTTCGTTCAAAATGCATTTTAAGTTCCACCGCATTCGAACTCATGTTGGGTTAAATGTGAAAAAATTCAGATTTTTATTTAATAAGTTGGGAATGGATTTTGCGAAGATTTTAGGTTAAAAATTATCAGTATGTATGTGAAATTAAGGAGCAAGATAGTTTATAAGGGCTTCAAACCCCTCCCAAAATTCCTGCAGAACAGTGTTACTCTTGAAATAATTTCATTTCGTTTTCATAATCCATCTGTGTTGTTTGTGTTTGTGTTTTGTGTCTGTCAAAATTTCGACGCTTGTATTGCTCAAATACTCGGGAAACACACAATTACCCAGTGTTTCTCCGGGGCACAGACGACGTTCAAATTTCGGAGACAAAAATGCAAAGTGCCCCCCTCTAGGAGTCGCGATGCTATCAAAAATTCTACGTAAATATGGCACACTGATCCACTTGGCTAGCAACCAGAGCCACTGTCATGCCCATCAATCCCATCATCACCACTGCGGCTGCAGCTCGCAAATGCTGCACCAGCTCCATGTCCAGAGGTACACCAGTTCCCAGCGGAAGCTCGGCAGCGGATGTGGCGGCGGTGGGGGGGACTTCCATCGGAAGCTGCACGACTGGGAGCGCCAGAACTCGGCGCACGAGGAGCGCAGGAAGACGATCCCGAAGCTGGTGTACCTGCACAACCCGTGGAAGTACCTGGTGACCAAGCTGAACCTGTGGAAGCTGAAGTGGCTGTGGGATCGCGAGTTCAGGGAGACGGAGTTCGTGGAGGGCGCCAAGCAGGCGGCCGTCGTGCTCACGGACATCATTCGGCTGCAGCAGGCGGAAAGGATCAGCGACTTTACGACTCCGGTGGGCTTCCAGCAGATCACCAGGGACATGCTCCTGTCCCGCAACGACACGCGTCTCCAGTTGGTCCGGTTCCAGAGGGAGCACCTGCGCCGGGCCATTCCCATGAAGGTGGCCACGCGGCAGAACTTTGGCCGGAAGTACGCCTTCATCGACATGCTCTTCGTGGGTCTGCGGAACACCAAGGACTTCGATACGGCCACCGAGGTGGTGGAGGTGAACGACATCATCCGGCGGATGGACAACGAACTGAGGACACCGCCCGAGGTGGTGGCCGTGCCGCATCGCATAGTCTTCGCTGAGATCTTCATCCGCTTTCGGCGCGACTATACGGCGGAGGCGCGCCGGGAGCTCCAAGCGCACAAGGCACAGGCCCAGAACTTTCGCTTCAACTCGCCAGTCAATAATCAAGGACAAGGCCAGGGTCAAGGTGTTGGGGCTCCGAACACCCCGCCCACACCGTTCCTTCAGTCCGCCATTGATTCCATGAGCTCAACCCAGAATACGCCCAAGGCGGCGCCGATGACTCTGACCGGTCGGGTCGCCCCCGGCATGGACGACGTGGGCTGGTCAGTCTCATTCTACAAGATCCTAACCTTCGACGTCCTGAACTACGACCCTCAGCCGAAGAGAGAGCAGCACCATCAGTCCCACAAGCCTTAGTGTTTAGTTCCCCCCGATCATTCCGGTATCCAAATTGAGCCCCTGGGTGAAGTTTTGTAGCCACAATGATTGGGCAACAGAGTCGTTTTTGTGTTCAAAATACCAAAATAATAAAGCAATATTCCAGTTTGTTTGGTAATTAATTGAGGTTTTTATTTGAAGAAAACCTTTATAAATAATTTAACAGAGTTGGAAACCAAGACATTTACTAAGTTCCCAACTTTATATAAGCTTTAAAGGCTGTTACTGCTCGTATTTTACTTACATATAAGCCCAGTAACAAGCCAATTTGAATATCGTTTATAATCGAATTATTCAAACCAATTTTCGCACGAATCTTTCGAAACCCATTGCGGAGGCCCACAACTTCACACCTTCTTTTCGGGCCACACACATGAACGGGAAATATTTGTACAAAATGATGTTGTAATGAGGCCTATTACACGATTTGATCTTGTTAGCTGATGTCTGAATGTTATTTTTGTCGCTTTTGTTGTTGCTTTGGCCGCCACATTACATTTGTCGTTGGGCTCTAATTGGTTTTCCAACATGAGCCCATGAGGGCTTGGAGTTTCTGGCTCTCCGGGGCTTGGCCTTGGCGTGACCCAATCAATTTAAATATTCCAAATGATTGAAGGAATAAACATAAATAAATTGACAAATGAATGTGTGTACAACAAGCTTCGTTCGATGTTTTTCCATCGTGCCTAACACATTTCTGCATAATTCGAACATGGCAAATGGTTTTCGGATATTTACTATGGCGGTGGTATCTTCTAAATCGGAATATGTACAATTAAAAAGCCATGAGGGCTGGGAAAGGCTTGTGACAGATGATGTTGGTTAACCTTGTCAGAGGGAAAGCTTAATGCGGAACACCGAAATCCCATAACGATAAAAAACGAAAGCTAATCAGAAGGCTTAACCTGCGATTAACCTGCGATGACTGGGAAAAACTTTTTGAATAAAACATTGTAATTAGAGATCGTTTAAAGATAAAGCAAATAGTTTCGATATATAAAAAGATAATAGTTAACACTCGCGAAAAAAGATTTTCAGTCAAGGTTTAACCTGAGGTTACAAATAGCTATTAGAAATTAATTATGAATATATACTGATGGCAATAGAAAATAGAAACCCCTGTAGAGCATTAATTTAGAACCTGTAGCCTTTACCCATTTAATCGTGTTATTTCGACTGCAGTTCGGAAGGATAATGGATAATGTTGAAAGTGACAGCAGGTCAGGCTCACTTTCCTTTCATCTCTCTCTCTCTGGCCAATTCCAATTAGTTGCCCAACAGGAAAAGCTATTTGCCAAAGTTAAATAAGACCCAAATCCCAATCCAAATAATCCCGGACAGCCAGGGAGCCAGCCACTAGTGAGAGTGGCCAGGGAGCGTGAAGAACAGGACACGAAAGGAGCGAAAAGAAGGAACCAATTCGAATAACAAGCGTCTCCGCCTCCGCCTTTGCCGTCGCCGTCAAAAGGGAAAGAAATAATTTAAATAGGAAAACACAAACAGCTGTTGCAGTCCTGAGAGCCGACACTGTACTGGCAAAAGGGATAATCTCATTATAATGAAACGCAAGTTATGCACGCGCAGCCGGCTAGATGGCGCCAGTCAGGGCGTCACTCAAGTGTCGCCCGCGCGCTCTCGCTCGGCTTAGGCGTCAAAAAATTTGAAAAATAAAGGAGAAGAGCCGGGAGAAGCTGGGGAAGCTGGAAAAAGCTGACAAAAAGAACAACAAGCCGCTGAGAAAGGAAACCGAAGACACAGCTGGCAGTCTGAGTCCCCAAGCTACCCGAGACGCGCGACTTACACAGCTCGAATTGGCCTGGCTCTCTCTTGAGCTGACATGCAAAAGCGGCCAAGAGCAAAGCAAAAAAAAAAAAAAGAAGGGAAAATTATAAAAATTTATGTACAACCGCCCCTCCTTTCTGGCCATTCAATCTCTGCGGCAGCCAGCTTCTGTCAGCCTGTCCTCCAGATTTGTTGTCCATTTCCGAAGATGTCAGCTGGCAAATGCCTTCAGTCCGGTCATAAATAAAAAATGGCAGACCGGAGGATCTCAGGCGAAGATTGGTTGCCCTTGGGGAGACTAGTTCTTGAGTTTACAGGGATTTTAAGCGATATAAAGTCGTTTTTAGAAGTGACTAGATATTTATCTATGCTTCTGATCCTATTATTAATGTTCTTGAAACATCAAAGAATAAAATATAAATATGAATTGGAATTTAAATTAACTGAAAGTTTGCTTGAGGATCGAAGTTCACGCGGTACGGTTAGGCATTTCGCGAGGAATCTGTAGGAATTTTTACGTGAAATTTTATGCAGAATGCTTTTAGGCAATTTATAAATTGATTTTGAGTCACTGAAAAACTCTGTTCACTATATATAAGTTTTTCAAGATAAAAGCCAAGTTTTAATAATAATACAAAATCTTTTACAAACAATAATAAATATTCCACAAATAAATAATTCAAAAGCCCTTTAAAACCCGATTTCTTTCTATATAAACTACTTTAAATAACTACCAAAAAATTACCTTTTCTATCTACCGTTTGCTTAAGTTAAACTTTTAATCCAGAAAGATGTGGAAAAAATTAATTATACAGTTTAGGCATGGAGATGAGTCGAAGGAAATCAGCAAACCGGCTTAATTTCAAACTCATTTGCAAATATTTACCGGGCAAATCGCCAGGCGAACCTAAACCTAAACCTTAACCCTTTCGGCGGACCCCAAAGACCGGATCCAGCAAAGAAAAAATAAAGAAGATGAGTGTAACAGGTGTACACAGGCGATGGGCTCGAAAGTTTCCATCGTTTTTGCCCCGTTTTCTTTTTGCTGTATTTCTCTCTTTTAATTTTCCAAAGATTAATTACAAGTCTGGCGTAATGAGAGGATTTCCGGTGCAGGATTTGCTGCGTCCTCCGTTTTTGCCACCCAGCCCCAGCACAATCTCCAAGCAGGCCATATTTCTTGTGTTTAATAAAAATTGAATGAAATTTATGAAATATTCGCGCGATGTGCATAGAAATGCGTTCCCTTTGCAGGCCACCCACACCCACCTGCAGTCTGAATCTCAGCCCCGACTCGACTCGTTGATCTTCATTAGCTGAGCCGCCGTCGCTGCCGTCGTCTTTGCCTTTGCCGGTAAATGTCTTTATAGACATTCCCGGGAGTCGCCTGGGCCAAAGCTTTAAATTTATGGGAACGCATTTGCGGCGCGCGCTCCTACGGCCATAACAAAAAACAGACAAAAAAAAAAATACGCCAAGAAGCAAGAAAGTCTGGCTAATAAAGCGTCGGCGTTGGGTCTCCGTCTATGTATATCCCCCTCCGTCCTTTATTAGTTCATTGCCGGGCTGAGGCTGAGGCTGATACTCCCCCGCCTCGCTCTTGTGCCCATATCCATTTACACTTGAATATTTATCGCCTTAACTTGGCCAAGAGAGAGAGAGGGACCCCCTGGGCGCGAAGCCCCAATATAGAGTTGTCACATAATTCTCGAGACTAACAAGCCAAATGCGCTATTTAGCACAACATTTACAGAATGCCTCGAGAATTGCCCAGTGGAATGGTCACTTCAGGTGCATTACCCCAGAGCTTCCTATGGCAAGTGGCAAGTGGGTGTTGAGTATTCGAGAAATATGCAGCAGGTGCTACTCGGTATTTGAAGCACTAATTCTTGAGGAATATTAACAATATAACTGCATTTCATTTTAAACATACAATTTAATTCAGCCAAAAATTGTAATAATTTGTGTATGAAATGTGCTCCATGCTCAAAGAAAATTTTGAATCCATGATAAATAAAAGAATAACATTTGAATAAAATTATTTAAGTACCTAATTTGGCCGCTCAAAGCCCTTCTCTGTTGCGTATAATATTTCGAAAATCTCTTTAGAGGAAGGATGTAAATTTTGTTGTTCCGAATTTACACAGTGCTCCTCCACTAATCCGCACTTATTTAAGTAAAATGTTTTCTCCTTCTCCAACTCCTGGTTTCTGTCCTCCCCTAAGCGCCACTTATTCAAATAATATGTGTTCTCCTTCTCTAACTCCTCGTTTCTGTCCTGTAACTTTCGTATCTGGTTTTTGTAGTGCTCGTCCCGTAGCTGGTTTTGTTTTTCTTGTATCTGCTGCCGATTGTCGGCGGCACATCTCGGGTTTACTTTAGTAACCGTGCCGGTGCCCACAGAGCTGCCCCGTGTCCTCTTGGTGGGAGGGGCCGTCCTTGCCGATGTCACCACCGAGCGCGTGCTCCCACAGCGGTATATCCTGGCCATGCCCATCGGGGCGCCATCGCGGACCGCTCTGGCATCGTAATCCCGGCCCTCACCGACATTGGCATCGAAGAGCATTCTGAAATATTGCAAGAACTCCAGATTGTCCTGGAAACGTCCTTTAATCAGTTTTTCTACTGGAATAACCTTGGTCAGTGCCATCCTTTCGAAGCTTGCTTGTAATATTTTGAAGTTCTGAATGAACTCGTGCTCCAGATTCGTAAAATACTTGACGCGATGCAAGGCCACTGACTTCGGAAACAGCATGTCCATTAACTGGCAGTAAGCAGCACCTAAGATGGGAAGCGCTCCTATGACGACACTTTCCATATGAATTATGCACAGACTTACCAGTGCACAAATCGTCGATCTTGATGAACTGAGACTGCAGGGTCTCGTTGACCCATGCCAGCAGCTCGTGACGCGACCGATTATCCATAGTATTGTTGGTATACAGAACGTTAATAGCCTTTGCCATGATGGGTACAATATTAAAGTTGCAAAACTTTTACTGGAGCTCAAAAAAACTAAATTTCGATCACTTTTACTGGAGCTCAAAAAATAAAATACAGTTTTTCTAATAAATCTTACGAGTGAAAGTTGTTCGACGTTTTCTAGCTAACGATTGGAGTTGTACTGTTCGAATGCTTTTAGTAACAATACATTTGGGACCATGCCTCCTAGATCCAAACGGAGCTTGGCACTGTGACTACTAGATCTTTAGTTAAGATAGATTAAAGTTTAAATTCTACACTATAATCTGTAAATTTATTGTATTGCTGCAAAGCAAGCAACAATTCGAAAACAAATTTAATATTTAAAACGTAATAATCAAGAATTTCTTTGCTTTCAGATAAATAACTAAATTCTGCCACCACCAATGTTACTGGTAAGTGAAAATCTTCTCAAGAAAACTGTTTATGAATAAGAATAATCCACTTGATGACAGGTTTCATTTAAACATTTCAGTAATATATTTTACAATTACTTATAGGATTTACTATAGCTTTGTTTACCTTTTTCTTTAACTGTAAAACCCATTGGCATTGAAGACAGATATGCGCATCTGCTATAAAGAAAATGCTCTTGCTCTTGATCTTTTTCCTCTTGAGATTAAAAACGCATATTCCCGCTCTTTTTCCAAGCCCCCGCTTATGAGTTGAATTCCCGGAAGAAGAACCCAAAAACAATAATAATAACCGCCAACCTTTTAGCGAGACAATCGGAGTTAACACTGGCGGCTCTGATTTAAACGGACTCAAAACCGCAGATGTTTTAAATTTAACATTTAAAATCTTAAAGAACTGGGCCACAGTTCGATTGGCCTGCTAAATTGCCACTTGGCGCCAAATATTTATTATGGTCGGTATGTCTGGTTCGCTGTCAGCATTTAAGAGAATCTGTATAAATCGAAGGAACTTCCACAAAAATTGTGTCTTTAATTTAAAACACATTTTTGCATGCCTCCAGGGTGCGCTGTCTAGGCACTGGGAGAAAATTTGGGGGAGTAGATTTTAGAACACGCAGAAATTAGTACAAAAACCATCCTACATATCGGGGGTTAAAAAGGATTGGGATCATGCAATTTGTTTAGAACATTTTTTAAAGCATAAGCAAAAATAACCAATTAAAAAAAATATTAAATTTATTTATTTACTAAGAATAAACATCCCTTTACACTTTCTTTCAGTGCATGCAGCACTGAGTAGAAACATTAAAAATAACGAAAAGCTAAACTGAAACATAAATAAATCTGGAATGTTTTATGCACTCAAAAAGCTGAAAGCACACACACATGCACACCAAACACACACATACACACGAGACTCGAAAAGTTTTGTTTTGTTTTTGAAAGTTCTTCGGCGACGTTGCTGTTGTTTTCTCTCCCTCTTCCTCGTTCGCCGGTTAAACATGCAATTTCTTTCGGTTTTCGCTGCGTTCGATTTCTGCGGTGGGAGAAAGGCGCAAGGCGAAAGGGGGGCAGGGGCAGAGGCAGGGGGCAGGGAATAGGGGAAAGTCGAAGTAGCAGCAGCTGCAACAACAGCAGCAGCGGCTGCGGCGGTGGCGACAAGGACAAAAGCCAACAATGGATTATTAGTGGCACTTAAGCAAACACGCGGGCCAAAAGGTCTGACCAGAACGAGGGAAGTGTATGCTTGCCACAAGGATGTTGTGTGCGTGTGTGTTGTTGTTTTTGTTGTGCGACATGTGTGTGTGAAAGCGGGGACTTGCGGTCGTTGTTGCTGCTGCCGCCGTCGTCTGATTTATCGCCGAGTTGTGGGCGTTTTTAATTAATTTCACTCTGCACAACAGCACAGATTTTCAGCTCATAAAGAACGCATTTTTATGCAATATTTAAACAGCAAATGAAACAAAAAAATAAATAAATAAATATGAAATTGTCGTATTTATTTAAGAACCTGAAGAGTTCCCGCCGACACTTCTTCAGAAGTAAAGTGCCTGCTTTGTTTTTGTTGTTTTTTTGCTCAAGTGTGAATAACATTTATTCACAAGTATTGAAGGGTTTGAAGCCAAGGAATACACAAGAAAAAATTTTAGTCATAATAAATATCAATAAAAAGTGATAATTTTGATTAGAAAAATATAAAATCGTGTTAAGTGTTTCTTAAAAGCCAGGATTTAATATCAGAATTAAGATTAAAAGGTTAAAAATGTTTTTACACTTAATTCAAAACGTAAAACCTAAAAAATATATTTATTATTAAAGCAAACATGTAACTTATCACCAATTAAGTGACCTCATTCCTCATTATTCTTAATTTTTTCCTAGTAACTTAATTTTCTGGAATTTGCGAAGGAATGCACTCAAAAATAAAGTTCTTCACTCGCAAAACAACTTCCAAGAAATTACTTTTTCTACAGCTAATTTGGTGTTTTCTTTTCCAGTTTTCGGGATTAAAAGTTTTAGTTTTTAGCTTTTAATTCTAATTTTGACGCCAGCTCTCTCCGCTAATTTACTTTCAACTTGAATTTCTAGGGAATTGGGGAATTCCAAGAAATAGCTGGCGGAGAAGAAGAGAAAACTTTAACTTCTCCAACTTGGCGCAGATAATCTCGGCGAGAGTGTCACTTTGCTGATGTTTTTTGCACTTGAAGTTTCTAGCCAAAAGTGGGGATTTCCTCAGGGCTTTTCCAGAATCAATGGCTAAAAATTTTGCGCTAAACACTCACCAGAAACTTTAAAAGGGAAACCGCGCGCATACTGCTCCTTGGGCAACAATAAATTCATTTAGTCTCCAGCTCCGGCTCGGGCTCTCTGGTTGAATATGAAAATTACGCGGAAGGAACTAATTATGCTGGGAATACGGTTGCACTATTAAATTTCACTTTGTTGCCTGCATAAAGTCCATTATGCGCCGCCACATTCAAATTAAACTCGTTTCAGTTAATGAGAATTCTAAAGAAAAAAAACGGAAGGGCTTGCACCGAGCATGCCAACCTGCTTTTTTAAATCGATAACAGAACATAAAAATACCAACGCAGTATTAAACAGTGACAGGCCTAATCGATTGTCCTGTGAGCCCATTTGAATTTAGTTTTTAGTTGAAGCTAACTAAATGTTTGCTTAAATTAAGTAGAAAAAAACGGGGTAAGAGAACTGCAAATAGTAAATAAACGGTCAGCACACCGAAATGGAAACCAATTAAAAACAAACAGCCAGTTTGTTGTGTTCTGTTGTGTTTGGCCGATGTCGTTCGTCGTGTATGTAAATATTTTCGCATCCGAGCGATGTGCGAAAAGTGATTTAAAAGTTTAATTTTAATGGTCAACAAAGGGAGCTGCGAAATTGCTTGTATTTTTGTGGATCCAAAAAAAAAAAAAAAAAAAAAACCTCAACTGAGTATACAACAAATATGTTAAATTTAAGCCTGACATTTTTAGCACAGGAAGCGGAAAAATCTCTATCGAGATATCTTGAATTTTTATCGATTAAGTATTTGAAAAAATATTGGAATACCCATTGTTCTCCACAAAATTATGTGTCACTTTCACCATTCCAATGAAAATTGTGAAATCTTAGCATTAGCTTTTTTTTTATTATTTCTCTCTCCCTGATAATTAACAACATAATGAAATGCAGTTTTACCTGTTCTAATAATTCCCATTGTTCCCCAAAAAATGAGTTAATGCTGATATTCTACGAAATTAATTCCATTCAAATGAAAATTGTCAAATCTTAGAATTTGATTTTATTATTATTACTTTCTCCCCAAGCTAATTAACAACTTAATGAAATGCAGTTTAACCTGTTCCAAAAATTCCCATTGTTCCTCATAAAAATGGTTCAGTGGGAATGCATGCATTTTAGCTGATATTCTACAAAATTCTGGCAACTCTGTGTCACTTCATTCAAATGGAAATTGTGAAATCTTAGAATTGGCTTTTATTATTATTACTCTCTCCCCATGCTAATTAAAGCGCATAAATAAGGCAATATCTGCAAGTTTTTCAGCTGTCGCGCGAAGAGGAAGAGTGCCAGAAAGAACGAGTTAATTGATTTACGACTTTCAATAAAATCGCAGAGAGGCAACTTATCATTACCACCAGTAACACCACCACCCCTTTTCGCAATGTCGGCTAAGCTAAAACAAACTAATTTCAGGCTAGAACCGAGACCGAGCCGTGCAGGGCAATAAGGTAAGTTAACGATCCGGCCAGGGAGAGAAAACTGGAAGCAGCCGTGACATTGAAGTGCCCCGGCCGAAGAGTTCTTCAATTAGTGTAAACACAAACGATGACACTCTCCACGGACCAAAGACCCGAGGAGTCCGAAGAGCAGAGCCAATTTCCAGTGCCAATCCCGGGGTCTCTCGTCTCGTCTCCAGACACTTTAATATTTAACGCCCCTGGGAGCCAGCAACAACCGGAGACCGGAGACCGGAGACAACCACCGAGCTGAGCTGAGCTGGCTGGCGACAATGGGGCCCAAACAACGCCAACGAGTATTCCACGAATATGTTCGTGATCATAAAATTATAATTTATGAACAAAAAGCAGCGTGGCGGGGGCAACAACCACTGCAAGCTTATCTCATCGCGGGCATCGCTAAGTGTGCACATATGGAGGCAGGGCCAGGGCGCGAGATGCATCCTCAGATGCCGCGATGCCGATGCCGATGCCGAGATGCAGATGCAACACCGACAACCCGACAACGATGACAACGTTTGAAGCGATTTTGGAGCGCGGCTCGCGTCAATTTTTGTGGAGTGAGAACAAAATAAAAGAGAGAAGGGCTCTGGACCAAAGCACTGAGAGAATAATATGTAGTGCTTAAAATACATTAGCTAAAGTAAGATAAATCTTTTTTTAAAAATCTCTGAAAATATCATTATGACTTGAGAGAGTTTTCGACCTGAAGTTCGTATGTAAGATATATTAATTAATTTAATACTTAATGCTGAATTGTTAAAGTTTAAAGACAATTTCTATAAGATGTTCTAAAGCTTTTCAAACCAAATGGTCAAAGTCAAATTATTAACGCTTTAAATATCAAATTGAAAATTTTCAATTTATATTTCCCAATTAGCAACTGTAGATTATATTCCTCAATCTCCCTAGATTTTTGTTGATATGTACAAGTCCCTGTTTAGTTTTTTTTTTTTTTTTCAGATATACCCTCTGTCATGGGGGTGATTGTTGTTATTGTTATTCCGGTTGCTGCTGCTCTTTCTGTTTCCAGGAAAGACGCCTTGGGCTCTGGCTTGCTGGTTACTTGAACAATATTTTCATATTTATTCAGGCCCTCGGACCTCTCCGCTTGACATTGGCTGGTAGCCAGCCAGATACCCAGATACCGGGGAGAATGAGAGGAGTCCCTTCCAAAGCGAAACTAATTTGCGGCTTTGGTTGCCCAGCGCGCGAGTCAGTCGTCATCTGCAATTTCCTCTGCGAAACAGTCTCTGTGTGTTATTGTGCCACGCCCACTTGCAAAAGAGGCAACAGAGGGGGGCTTAATAAGTTGGGTCCTTTATTTTATTTTATTTTTTTTTTTTTTTGGCAGGGGAATGAAGAACCTTTTGGGGTCAACTTCCCCGGGGCTCCGACACACGCATCATCTGCGTGTGTCTGTCGGCGGCTCCCCTCTCTATTTCCGTCTGCCGTCGATTTTTGGGGGCAAAAACATTTTGTTTGGCTTCTCCGGCAGCTTAATTAAATTCTTTTCACTTGTTCCGAGTCCGCTGCTGCTGCGGCTCTCTGATTGAGAGAATTCAATCGAGTCTGAGCGTAAAAACAAATTAGTTTAGCGAGAAAAGTTTATCAATTAAGTGGCCGCCGCCGTGATTCCCTATGCGAATTGCATTTGATTGGGTTCTCGCTTTGATTGTAATGAAAGTTACTCTGGAAATAAGAGGAATATTCCTCTTACATGTTAATGAAATAGGTAAATTATTGGGGTCAGTTGATTTTAGCCTTGATCTGGCATTTCTCATAAATATAAATATAAATATATTTCTTGACTTTTAGTGGTTTCTTGAGCTAAAGTTGTACTCTAACTTTAACATTTACATTTACTTTAACTTTACATTATTCAAAGATTGGTATACAAACCAATTAAAAATGGTTTTTGTAAGTATAAGAACTAGTATTTAGGATTTATTTTTGTAAAAAATCAAGTATTATTCCTGGTTACTCGAGGTATTTCCATCTTCGGTCTCTTCGTGCCTAGACTTTTTCTTTTGATGAGATTTTTTGCAAATTATTCACTCACTTCTTTAGAGCCTGCTGGACTCGAGGATTCATTGTCCGATTTTGTGGGCCCTTTGTTGAGTGCGAAATTAAAAATGATCGTCATCGGCTCCGAAGTCTCCGCCACTCATTGTTATGGGTCTCTGCGGACCTTGCGGTCTCCCCGCCAGGATCATAACTCACGGCCAGAGGGTCCTCCTTCCTTCCTGCTCGCTGTGTGTATATCCTGACGCCAAGCTGCGGGGCAATAATTTAAATGCGCTCTATTATTTATTTGAGCATATGTCAATGGAACTTATTTATTTATTCACGCCCAGCCAGCAGCAGCAACAATAAACAATAAAGTTGCCGTGTAGAGATGCAAAAATGTGAATAAAATCGCCGGCCTGTGGAGTCAGCGGCTGGCTCTGTGTTAATGAGCAGGGAAAGTGGCGAGGGGAGGGGGGGAAATTGGATAGGGAAATTGGGAGAAAAATCGTTGAGGGATAAGAGAGAGTAAGGGGGGCAGGGCGGTTCAAGGGTTTATGCGGCAGAGAGCGCGCGTTGCGCTGACGTTAATTGACCGCAACAATTTTTCCTTTTTTTTTTTTGCGCCGCTGCAGTGTGCAGTAAATTTTAATGAAATTGCTGCCATTGCACACACGCCCACCGATATATAGGGGGCGTGGCCAATTGCCGGCGATTTTCCCCGCCCGTCCCAAAGTGCTGATGACATGCTGTCAGCGACACTTCGTGCCGGGCCCCGCCGTGCCGCTTGTTGCATGCGGCAGAAGGCGAGGCAGAAATAAAACTGAAATTAAGCACACAGATAAAAAATTAAAATCTATAAAAAATATATACGACTCGGCCGGGCTTAATTCACGGTTCACTGGCCATCGGCTATACTATGGCTATACTATATATATAAATATTATCCTCCTAGCCTCGCCTCCTCCTGTTTGTTTCGGCTGCCATTTTTGATGTTGCTGCATTTATAAATTAATTAAAAATAAATTACTTTATGTTGCATGTCCAATTTCATTAAAGTTTCCAATGCAACAACACAGAGGCAATAAAAATAAATAATTATGCAGAGACAGTCGACAAGAAAGTGCCTCAAAGGCAGAAACAAAAAAACTTGCAAAGCTTTTATGGGTAAAAATGGGAGAGAGTGTTAGTTTTATATCTTAGGGGAAAACTATTTAATGGTTGGAGTATTACTGTATTAAATTATAAAAACACGAATATAAACATTGAGGAATATGTACTTATAATAAATAAATAATATTTTAGTAGGCTTATTCTTGTTATTTTCTTTAATTTAAATTGTTAAAATAGCTTTTGGGTCTCTTTTTAGTCTCTTTAAAGAAGCAATAATAAATTATAAATATTGCCATACAAACTCACAGAAAGTAAAGAAAATATTGTTAAACTTCTTTTAAAAGCCACTTAAAGGGGCCTAGATTTTTTCTAGTAATAAATGTCCTGGCTTTACAGCTTCAACACCTGCTGGCTATTTATTTAGCCCTCGCAACAGGTGACTTAACCCATAGATAACGCATTTGTATACACAATGCACCTCATATTTGCCCGGGGGTCCCAAATACACAGATTCCGGCGAGTTAATGTCGCATTAAGACGGCAATCCCCGGCACTCGGCGTGCATATAAATCCACTCGCTCATATGTATTCTGGCGCGGAGCAGGGATGGGGTCAGCAGGCGACGAAGGTGCTGCAGAGATGGTGCAGATAAATTTCCATGTTGTCACACCTTGCAACTTGCATGCCACATAAATATATTTTCAACCCGAGCCGCCGAAAGGTGACACAGTCTGCATATTTGTGCAAGTCTTTTTTATTTCGTTTTTTTTTTTTGGGTGGAGAGTAAGGCTGAATAAGATGTCACAAGGTACCCTATGCCCAGGTAGGAAGGTGCAGAGGTATGGCTCCTTCTCGGAACTTGCCGCATTTAATTTATTGGGAATATTTGATGTTCGATTTCTTTTTCGCCACGTCCTCCTTCTCCGTTCCCTTATCGCCTGGCCATTGACATTTTTATTTTTGGCAGAGATTGCACTGGGATACACGAATCGAGGAGTGGAAAAAATAAATAAAGGAAGCGGAAATATTTGCTTATCAACAGAAGAGGACTTGGTCGTCCCAAAATATTGGGATTTATGGTTGGTTGCGCTGAGCAACAGTTGGCTTTCAGGGAGATAAGTGCAAGCTAAAATATATAAAAGAAAACGAGAGTTAAGATAAACCCATTTATGGGGTTAATTTTGAGCGGTTTTGGGTGATTTAATTATGGAAAAAAATAACCACTTTCATTGAAAGTTATTTGAGATTAATTTAGAATTTAATTTTAATTTGATTATTTAGTTAATTAAACTTTGAGATGTTCTAGGAGCATTCAGCACTTGATCAATATATAATTTTATAATGATAATATAGTTACCCATTTATTGAATTGATTGAAATAATCTCTAAATGTTAAAACTATCCAATTAAGCTCTTCTCGTATTCCTTTTCGATTTGCTCTTTGCATGACATATAATTCCCAAGTCCGTAATCTAAGTAGGCCACGATATAATTGTAGATTCAGGTTTACGTAGGCATGGTGCCAAATGTTTAGTCAATAAGATCATTCGAACAGTACAACTGCGCTCGCTAGCTAGACAACACAGCACAAGTAATACTAACTCGTAGGATTTATCAGGAAAATTGAATTTTATTTTTTTACCTGGTAAAAGATTTGGAAATATACTTTCTTGAGAGTAGACCGCTATCAGTATGGCCGTAAACGTTCACTACACCAACCAAACTACAGAAAATCTTTCGCGCCACGAAATGTTGGCTTGGGTCAACCGTACCCTGGAGTCGCAATTTACAAAGATCGATGAACTGTGCACGGGTAAGTCCTGGCCGGAGTTATCTGGAAGGGAGAGCTATCTTAGGGTTCCACTTGCCATTGCAGGTGCCGCATACTGCCAGTTAATGGATATATTGTTCCCGAACTCGGTGGCTTTGCATCGCGTCAAATATGTGACAAATCTCGAGCACGAGTTTGTGCAAAATTTTAAAATATTACAAGCAAGCTTCGAAAGGATGGCTGTGACTCAGGTTATTCCTGTAGAAAAGCTCATAAAAGGACGTTTCCAGGACAACCTGGAATTCTTGCAATACTTCAGAAAGTTTTTCGACGCCAATGTCGGCGAGGGCCGGGTCTACGATGCCAAAGCAGTTCGCGAGGGCGCCCCCATGGGCTTCGGCTCCGAGGCCCAGGCGAGGACCTGGCCCTGCCCTGGCACTTGGGACGGAATGGCAAGAAATTACCGGCGTGGCAACCCATCGCCGAGGGTCCAGTCCCTCTCGATTGCTGTGTCATCGGCGAGAACGCCCTCAGCCGCCAAGATGATAACACGCTGCAGCTCCGCGGTACGCAGCCCGATATCAAAGATATGCCCTCGACGCCCCACGCAGCCGCAGACTAGTGACATTTATAAATGCCTAATGGAGGACTCCACATCTCCGCGCACGGAAGGCCCCATGCCGACCCAGGAAATGTCCAATCAGGACATTTCTTGGGGCTTGGAGAGGGAGATCGACCTGACAAGCTCGGAGGACAATGAGCCGAGCGATACAAGCTCCAACGAGTCCTTCACTTCGCTCCCTCAGGAGAGCATCGACGAGGTAAACTCTGTCATCGATCCTAAGCAGGTTCAGGAGTGGAGGATCGACCCAATAAGCTCGCTGGATAATCTGAGCAATCGGTCTACGCTCTGCGAGGAGGACTTCGACCAAGTAAGCTCGGACATCGAAGAGGACCAGCCCGAGAACAATGAGCCGACCGATAAAAGCTCCAACCAGTCCTTCACTTCGCATTCCCAGGAGAGCATCGACGAGGTAAACTCGGTCATCGCCCCAAGAAGCTCGCTGGACAATCTGTCGATCGATGAAATGAGCAATCAGTCTACGCTCTCTCAGGAGAGGATCGATCAAGGAAACTCGTCCATTGATCAGCAAGTCCGAGTGATGCCTAAGCAGTTCCAGGACATGCGTACTGCTTCGGCCGTGGAGAGGAAGATCGAGCCGAAAAGCTCGCTGGACAATCTGTCCATCGATGAAATGAGCAATCAGTCTAAACTCTCCCATGAGAGGATCGATCAAGGAAACTCGTCCATTGATCAGCAAGTCCGAGTGATGCCTAAGCAGTTCCAGGACATGCGTACTGCTTCGGCCGTGGAGAGGGAGATCGAGCCGAAAAGCTCGCTGGACAATCTGTCCATCGATGAAATGAGCAATCAGTCTACGCTCTCCCATGAGAGGATCGATCAAGGAAACTCGTCCATTGAACAGCACGTACGAGTAATGCCTAAGCAGTTCCAGGACATGCGTACTGCTTCGGCCGTGGAGAGGAAGATCAAGCCGAAAAGCTTTGTGGACAATCAGTCCAAGGACAGTGCCAACTCTACGCACTCCACAGATTGGATAGACGAAATCAACGCGGTCATCAAATTGCATCAGTCCAAGGTGTTGGCCAAGGCTGCGCTCTTCAAGGAGAGTATCGATCAGGGTAGCTCGGTCATCGATCAGCAGCCAGCCAAGGACATCCCCATAGCTGCGGTCCGGGCAGTGTCCAAAGAGGTCATTGACGAGGGGGATCGGAGATACTCTGACCTTCAACGCCAGCTCGAGAAATTCTCCAAGGACTTCGAGGAGTTGGATAAATGCCTAAAATTCATGGCCAGCGAAAGGGATTTCTACTACACAAAATGCCGAAATGTAGAGATTCTGTGCACAAAACCCAATCTATGGATTCTGGCACCCAATCAGGTTTTAGATATTATTTATGCGCCTAATAAGGATTGGGACTAAATAATTATTATTTTTTTCTACTTTTTACTGCTTTCTATCGAGAAGAACTTTCGATTCTAAATTTTCTGTGTGAAAAATATTTTTTCGATCAATCGACTTTCATGTATAAATTTAGTCTTTTGGCAGAACAAAATCAAGCAACGTTTCTATAGCTCGTAAAGAGCAACTCTATTGAAAAATATTAAAATGTAATAAAAAATTAATTACAAAAAATAACCGGTGTATTCATTTATATTATATTATATTTGTTTTAGTGTATTAATTAATATTTATTATATTATATTTATATTGTTTACGACTACGTTTATATTTTAAAAATACTCTGGTAAATTATATAAAATCTGCATGGTTTTCTTAGTTATTTTCTTTAAAGAATAACAAACTAATTTAAAATGTTGAGATCTTCCCCAATTTATAGGCATACAGTAGTGTTAATTTTCCTTGTGAATTAATATTAAAATTTTGAGTTGCACCTGCTGCACATTCCATGAATACTTAACACCCACTGGCCTCAGATTCAGCCCAGCACTGACTTTCTTGGTTATTCGTACTAATTTGTTCAGTTTTCATCCAAAATGATGCATTTTTATCCTTTATATATTTCGCTGTGGCCGAATTTGTTATTTTTAAACCCGAACTTGGTCCTTAAGCTCGAACAGAGATGAGCTCCACTTAACTCGCCGCCGCACAACCGATTAACAAGAAGTCCAATCTACGTAGAAATCAATTAGCAACTGTCCAGCAAAAAAAAAAAGGGAAAATCCGGAGCAGACAGCATAATGCCACCCAGAAGGAGACCACACACAACAACTGGAGCAGGCGAGGAGCAGCAGCTAGCAGCTGGGGCGAAAATGAAGCCTGGTCACGCACAGAGAGTCCAAGATAGAGATCCCAATTCCCAGCTCGAATATGAAATTATTCAAATGCAGCCGCCACAACATATAAATTCAAGTTAATCCGCACAGCTGGATAGCTGGATGTCGGGGTTAGCCCCGGGGGCTAACGAGTGAGCGGTTTCTAGACCTGCTTTCTGCCGGGACCTCCTCCCCATACATTATATAGAGCTATATATAACGCGTATAAGGACTCAACGTGGCCTGGCCCGATGATGGGCGCCAGCTTTTAATCATTATTAATTGTCCAGGGCGAGCGCGGAGTATAAATCACTGGATTCTCAGTGGGAGGAGCCGGAGAAGGCTAATCTATTCCTGGCCAACCTGCAAAACTTGCTGAGAAATGCGGCTAATTACAGGGAATCACCATCTTTGCATTTATTTCAGCTCAGCAGAACAGGGAATGATTCGATTAATCCATAGACTCGTCAGTGTCTCTAGCCCTGTAGATGAGGCACATGTCCACGAATCCGTTCTCCCCCACTTGGAGGATTTTCCGGGCCAGTTGCTCGGCCTGACTTAGATTCATGGTCTCTCTCCAGTGTTCCATCAAATACTCGAGGACATCTTCAACGCCCTGGGTTCCCTTGACGGCGTACATGACGCGTGAGGATCTCCCGATCGGTCGCATGTTATAGATGTGAAGTCCGTCTTTATCCTGCCCAGCCAGCAGTATATCCATGGACTCGGAAGGCTCGTACTTTCGGGACAACAAATCCTTGACCTGAGGCACGGTCACCTTTGGGCCACGTTCGCGGGTTAGGTAATCCACCTGGCCGCCCACTTCCAGGATAATATCGCGATCATAGTTGGTATGAGGGGCACAGCAGCTGTAGATGGGAGAAATGTGTATAAAAATATATAAGAGATATTAGGGTTTGATTTCCAGAACTTATCCTTACTAGATGCGCTCATCCAAGTGGCAAATAAGATGGTTCCTCGAACTGGTGGCCAGCACAATGCCTTCGCAACAGATTAGGGCCACCATGCTGATTTCATGGGAAGAACTGTGGGAACTATTAAATAAATAAATACATAATTAAATCCAAATCATAAACTCACCTCAACATTTTGGGTTAGAATCAGCAAAGGGCGATGAAGCGGCAAAGTGCGAGGCAAATGATCTGTGAAGGAGAATATTCAAAAAGATTAAAAGCCGAAATGTGTAAGTGATATCTCCTCAGCTCAAGTTGGGCAAGAAAAACTCGAATAACGACCCTGAAACGAGTGGAAGACGATGACTATTAACGCAAGTGGATTAAGGCAAAAGTGTCAACGCCTGCGGAGCCAGAGAAAAAACCTGTGTGGCCCAGAAAAAGCGTGGATATCGTTGTCAATCCATTGTCCGCAGGTAAGCGATATTGGCAGACCGAGGCTATCTGTCACCTACACTTCACCGCGATCCACACATGGCGGTGATGATGATGCTTCTCCGGTAATGATGATGAGCATCCTCGGTCTATGGGCCATAAATATACACCAACAGCTTCTGCACCTGCACTGGAACTTGGCCCTAAAAATAGAACCAACTCGTTTGCTGGCCAAGTCAAGACCAGAAGGCCTTGTGCAATCACAGATATGGTTGATATTTTAACGAGGCCCATCAATTCCGAGCAGCGACACTGTCCGCGCAGCCTTGTAATCGATGTGTTAATTAGCTTGGCCAGGGACAGGGATTAACTAACCTCAAGTCGAAACGGATTACACAGCGAGATTCTGGCCAAGAAGTGACAGCTCAGGCCTAAGTAAAAGCCAACTAGATGGTAGTTAAAAGAGGATTGTCATTCGATTTAAACTGTAATTAATTATAAGATTCAAAAGGTGTTTACCCTTAATATATAGCTTATACTCCCATTTTAATGCGTTGAAAAAACCTTAAAATTAATTAATTTGGTGCAAATTGAAAAAGCGTTCATCAAAATGAAATAATGGTCATAATTAATTGATGGAAAACGCGCTCATCATAAAAACGCTTATTAATAAAGCTAAATTAGTTGTAGGCAAGAGGGTGATTAATGCCATCAGTTTCAATCAGTTTTAATCATCATTAGCTGCCAGATTTTTAGGTAATGTCCGAAGCTGTCCCTACTGTTTTATTTATTATTTTTGGCCACATCTCGTTTTCGCTTTTGACAAAATAATAATCGCGTGTGCATGTCTTGCCGAGAGACCATTACATTGTTATTATTATCATTGGACTCGGTCTCTGCATGTCTGGAATTTAATTTTTTCTGGCATTTACAAAACACTTCAACTCGTTTTTGACAAGAGCCCGGCGATGACAGCAATTACCATACGATTTGCATGACGTTTATGTTTATTTTCGCTTTGTTTCTCCTCCTTGGCCCCCAGACGAGTGCCGCTCAGGTTGATTTCGATTTTGACAGCTGCCTGACTCACTCAGTCGGTCGCATTTTCGCTGGATTCGCATTTCATTAGCTTGTTATGGACCACCTACGGCCACTGCTGACAGAGGACTCGGACTCCCCACCGCCGATCCCCAGCCCCTCCCACGGTTTTTGCCATATTGTGCAGACCCAGACCCACAGCGAAGCAATTAAGCCGGACTGGCATCGAAAACAGTCTGAATCCCCCCGAACCAATGGGGCAATTTAAGGTATTTACAAAAGCGTAAAAAGGTAAAGAAAACAAGTCGGGGCAAGTCGGACTGGGGCTCCTCCCCAATCAAAACAAGACGAAAACCACTCGAAGCCCTCTCTGAAATGTCAATCATTCAAGTTAAAAGGTAGCCTGGCCCCAAGAAGCAGTCCTACCTGCCTTAAAAATTCGAAACATATAGTTTTTCAGGGGGATTTAAAAAAAAGGCTAAGTTAGTTGAAGAATGAAAAAGAAAACCTTGTTTTAATAGAAAACTTTGGTTGAAAAAAAAACTTTAAAACGGGAAACCCCATTTGGAAAAACATGAAATTTGTATCTTTAGTCCTTCAGGTTGATCACATCATCGTCGTCGTCATCGTCCTGGCCCTGGATCTTGAAGTAGCGCATGGTGAAGGTCTCCTTGTCGGTGGACACCACCCGCACCCAGTCGCGCAGACTGTTCTTCTTGAGATAGCGTTTGGTCAGGTACTTGAAGTAGCGCTTCGAGAAGTGCACGCTGCTGTTGATGGTCAGCGAGCAGTGCTTGGAGCGGTCAAAGTTCACCACGTCGGCCAGGTTGTTGATGCGCTGGTTCACCTTGATGTGGCTCTTCATGTACTTCTCAAGATCGGCCACGTCCATCAGCATGTCCTCCGCCAAGCATGAGCAGTCGATGACGAAGCGTTGCCATTCCTTCTTCTTGGCGGAACCCTTGCCTCGCAGCACCCTCTTGGGCTTCGTGTTGGGTTTCGGTTTGGGTTTGGCCTTGGGTTTGGCAGCGGCTTTCTCAGCTTTAGCCTTAGCTTCTCCAGGCTTAGGGGCAGCCGGCACAGCCGCCACTTCCTCCTTTACGGCAGCCAAAGCTGGCGGTTGCTTTTCCAGCTTTACCTTTTTCTTGAGAGGAGCAGCTTCGGGAGACGCGTCGACCGGCTTGGGCTTCCGAACTCCCATTGGTGCAGCAGAGCGTGGCTTTTTGGTCGCCACACTGGTCGAAGATCCCGATGAAGGCGCCAGTCTCTTGGTGCCTTTTGCTGCTGCCTTCTCACCCTTATCCTCGGTCTTCTCGACCTTCTTTAGGGTCGTGTCGAGGCTCTTCAAGGCCACGGCCGGAGCTTTGGCCACCTTCTTGGAATTCATCGGTGGGGGAGCCGGTGGTTCAGCCACACGTGCTTTCCCAGAAGCTGGAGTGGCAGTGGCCGCCTTACCCTTGCCACTCTTTGGCTGCTCCGAAGCCTTTGATTTGGCCTTGGACACATTGGTTTTCGACGTATGAGGCTTCATTTTCTGGCAGAGAACAAAAATACCAGCACAAATTTTTCAAACTTTTAGAATTTTCTTACTTTTTGCTTGCAGTCTCAAAATCACGCGACTTGCTGGTCCGGAAGTTTGCAAAAAAAGGGCTAGTGTGGCCAGGTGCAAGTGAATCGTGAAGTTGGCTGCGCTTTAGCCGCAGAGTGGCCAGCTTTTTATCGAATCTTGTTCACTTGAAATGCGAATGGCAATTATTGTATTCCCCTTTGGCGGTTTATTGAAAAATATTAAAATAAAAACAGGAAAATAACTCGAAAAAGAGGAGAGGAAAGAGTGGATATGTTGACGCTCTGATTTAACGCTGATTAATTGGCACGAAATTATTATTACCACTTGTCCCGGACGGGCAGGCATCAATTTGCCCTTGGTTGTAGCCTTCCCTCGAGTTGGGGCTCTGCAATTTGTAATTTTTTCGTATCAAGGCCTCAATTTTTGAGCAGGTTTAATACTTGTCCTTAAGTGAATTCAATTTAATCTTGACGACACAGGTTCGCGATAAGTTAATAACTCGGTAACAACATCGCTTTTTATTCTCACGAATCCCCAGAGATAACTCTAATATGTTAACCTTTCCCAGGGCCAGAAGCCTGATTAAACTCTCATCAGTTCCAAGACAAACATTTAACTATCGCCTCAATATATTTTTTGTTTACCCAAAAAGAAATCCCTAAATTGCATAACATATCGCTTTGAAACGAGCTCCATTTATCAAATTCAAATGAAAGAGTTGGTGGCCACCAACTGGGACTTGGCTTGGTGTGGGGGGGAAAGTGGGGATGCCACCTATCCTATCGGTTGGGGGAAATAAAAACAAAAAAGTGCAAGGCAAAGTGAATTCCCGGGGAGCGTTTAATCAAAATTTACCGGCGAACGCGTTCGCTGACAATGAGAAATTGCAACAAATTCGCGCAACAGCGAAACCTTCTCTCTGTCAGAAAACCTGGCTCAAAAGCCGGCCAGGAAAAAGGAGGAGGGATGAGGTGCAGGAGTGTCGATAGCAGCGCAAACAAAGCGTCGCAGAAAGACCAACGAAATGCAGCGATCAGGTACACGCAGAGACTTAACTTTCATCCGATTTTATACTCTATCAGAAGCCAGGTTTTTGTTTAAGATATTTTATTTAAAAATATTGAAAACGGAATAAACTAAATCAGGCACCACAGTGCAGTATTTCACCAACATTTAATTACGTAGAGGCCTAATTTATTGGTTTTCATTGATTTTTAAATTATGTTATGGATTTATTATGTTCGTCATAATATTGAAAATTTTAGAAAATGGCTAACAAACTATCTAACTAACTAATTTTCTGCGATTAGTTATTAAGAAGTTAGTAAATTATTTAAAATATTTAAAGGATCTAAAGAAAGTTTAAAATTTGTTCGAATACTGGCTTTACTATATCTAAGAATTGTCTTTCTGGCAATCGATAACCATGCTTTTCGATTATTTCGATTAATTCCAAAAAAGGGAACTATATCAAATGGTACCAAATATTATAATTTATATTACAGTTGTGGTTAATTTTATAAAACTAGAATTCCAGGGTATTCAAAACGTCGCTACTTAACCTTGATTTTTTTTCCATCACTCTATGAAGCTCCTGCTGTTAGGATGCTACTCGATTTGCCTGCCTCCGCCGCCTGGATATTGTTTTTTCTTTTTTCTTGTTTTCTTTTTTTTCGATTTTGTTTTTATTTCATTTTTTGTTTTGTTTTTTTTTTTTGGGTTTGTATCGGTTTCGGATATGAAAAATGATGCCGAAACAATTTTTACAACCAAAAGCGCTCGCAGGCCTAACCTCGCATCCTCATCCGTCGTCCAAGTGCAACTCGCGGATTCGGTTATTCAGAGGCGGAGGCAGGTAAAGGCCAGGCCAGTGCAGCCTCCCCACTCGAAATTGATTGATGGGCCGCTGCAGCGATGGGAAAACTGCACCGGTGGGCGTGACGCACTGCACCCAGCCCAGGCCCTCCTCCCTCCTCCCTCGCATTCCCCAGAAGCCGCCGCCAAGTGATCGGAGCGGAGTCGTGCAGCTTCTGGCCCGAAATCAATCTGGCTAAACGGTAGCAAATGGGCGGATGGAAAACGGAAAATGGTCCTGGGACTTGCCGCTGCGGAGGCGTAGTAGCTGGGAGTTTTGCTCGTTATGGATGCCAAATGGATGTCCAGGGATATCGATCACTTCGACATCAGGTGGGCAGAGATCGCAGGAGAGCTCCTCGAGAGCTATGCAAGATTTGTGGCGAAAAGTGAAGGGGCATGTCTCTTCTTCTATGTCGGGAATTCAAGATGAAACATAGCCAACATTATTTAAGGCTGGAGAGGATCAGAATTAAGTTGTTAAATATTAAACTCAAGGTAAAGATAATAATGTATTATACAAATAATAAATTAATTTCCTTGTACGAGATATTAAAATTAAATAAAGAAATCCTATAAATTTCAAATAATGTGTTTATCGATATAAACATCGCAGAAAGTATCGATAGCCAACTTTACTTCCATCAAAGCTTTCTGAAACTTGAAAGAATGAATAATTTATAAATTATTATCTAAAATGGTATCTAAAATATCACCCAAAAGCCAATCAAATATCATTTGAATCAATAATCCCCAGCACGTAAGACCCTTTTTTATAGACCAATAAATATGCAGAGTTAACCAGGGCGCGCGGATCAGGCTAATGAAATGCAAAACCGCCAATTGAGATAGAAAATGCAAATCTACGTTGCCAATCTGCTAAGCCACAATATACGACTATATAGAGCAAGTTGGCCAAAGAAAAAACTGACTCAACACATTGCACATTCACTGGAAAGAGCCGAAATTGGAAATGTGCCAAGCGACTTAAATAAACAGTTATTGAGTTGACTGTTTGACACTTCCCGCTGCGATAGGCGGCCAAAAGGAAAATGGGAAATGGATACAACACCTGGTGGGTGAGACTGCAAGACTCCAAGAGCTCCACTGCGTCGCCAGTCGCTCTATTAATTAAATTAAATTTCAATATAAATTCAAATGGGCAAAGCGTGCCCGCTCACGAGTTCTAATTGGGCGAGGAAAAGCGGAAAAGCCCGCCCATTGTGAGCCAGTAAGTCAGGATTGCGAGTGGAATTGCGAGTTTCGGCTTGCGGGTGGCAAAGGCCTAATTGTTTATTTATGGAAAGGTCCGGCCCCAAGCCCCAAGCCCAGGCCAGCAGCAGCCTTTTGCCTTTCGCAACTCTTTTCCGACTCAACTCGGACTCGAGGAGGGAATGGGCATCGAATTTCATTAATCACGCAAATGCTTATCGCATGGCCGGCAGGCAAGGCGGGCAGCAGGCAGCCGGCTCCTATATTTCCCCGAAGGAGAAATCGTGGTCATAATTTGTCTGACTTGCTGGAAAAGCAAGCGGTGTGAATGCGAAAATGCGCCTTGCATGACCAGGCCAAACCCCTCATCATCATCATCGTCATCGTCCCTGACTTTGGCTCTGCCTTCTGCCCACTGACCACTTCCGTGCCCGCCTGCGTTTCGCCTCAGTTCCTCTCACCTCTGATTATGTGATGCTTCAATTCTGGGCCGAGTCTGGAAAATCATGGAGAGGCAGAGACGTAATTCTAGCCTTCAGTGTGTGAAAATTCTGTGGGAGGCTTTCGAGTGATATGCAAATCTCGACCAGGTTGGATGCATTCTTACACAACTGGCGGTCTATGAAGGTGTCTAGCGAGAGCACAGAGGCATAATAGTAGATGTTATCTTATGTCTAAAAATATAAATATCAAATTTGAAAATAATATAGATTTATTTATTTGTATTTAAATATTTCTGTAAGCGTCAGCATTATAACTCCCGCCGATAGCTGTCTCTTATCGATGCACAATATCGATAGCTTGCATTCGATAGTATTTTAATGTTACCATATTTCTAGTATTAATAAAAGTACAGTACAGTACGAGGGAATTCTATTTTATACCTTTTAGAGATTATTCTCAGTGCTGGAAGCCTTTCCATCACAGCCCCAGAAAAGTCTCCTTTTATTTCCTAGAGGAGAGAGGCCCTTCGATCCTATTTACAGTTCTGGCTGCTTTGTGTGGTCCATTACAATCACTTAACTTGATAGTGGGCCCCCGGCCAGCCGGTCACATTGAACTCTGGCGCTCTCCCACTCTCTAAATTAAGATATTATCGGATTCAGGCAGTCGTAACTTATGTCATTTATGTCCACGATATCTTTGGACCCGCCCACGTCGCTACTTCCTACTTCTCTCGAAGATTGCCTCAGGAGCCGAGGGGGGAAAAAAGAAAGAGAGCAGCCGCTGCCAGACAACCTGGCAGACACTCGGCCGGCTCCTGGCTCCCTGGCTCCTTTTCGGCCATATTAGCAAGGCAAATTTCCCAAAAGGCGCGGGAAGAGCTCTCTCTCCGGCGCGATGCGCCAACAAGTATGCAATACAATCTTGAAACTCGAATAACGGAAATAAAAATTATGAGGCTGGAATATTTTGGCGCTGGCAATTTGCATAAGAAAACCGTTACGAGAATGAAAAGGAACTCCGGCCGGAGAAGTGGCCACAAGATTGGACGCGACTTTATGTTTTTTTGGTGGAAAGGGGGAGAGGAAGAGGGAGGAAATATATGTGTCCTTACAGCACGTGCCTAGCCAGGTCCGCCCCCAGTTTATTGTTGTTCTTGGGCGTTGTAATTGATAAGTTAATTTACATTTTTATTGAATGGCCAAGGCAATTGTTGTGCTCTTTGTCACGAAGGTCAGGTCAGGGCGCTTTGCATACATTTCCCCTCAGACTTCCCCATTTTCATGCATACCAAAAAATACAGCAACAAAAAATGTTTTATATGCGCCTCTGGGCCGTCTCTGGCTCTTGCTCTGTGAGTTAATAAAACGAATTTGTGGTTTATTCTCCTAACAAGTCGGCCGTGTTTAATGCTCAATTGTGCGTAAAGTCTGGGTCAAAAAATAAAACAGAAAAATCCAACAGAAACAATTGCCGAATGTGACCGCAGCTGTTTTCAAAAATCAAGAAATTAAATGGGTTAAATTGAGTGATCAACGACAAATGGGATTTCTTTATACTGCTTAGGGCTTTTGTTGGTAGAACTGAGATATTTGGGATTATCTGAAGATATTTTACAAAAAAACAAAGTCATAGGTATTTATCTATTAATTTTTCTAATTTAAATAGCTTCTGCCTTTTCCCATTTGATGTCTGATGGCTTTTTGGCTGCTCGCATGGGTCGAGTGGCTGTGCAAAGAACTGAGAATGCATATCCATTTCATGTTCCATCGCCCGGTCGTGCATGAAAAGTTAACGAGAATTGATGTTCCATGTATCGCCAAGGCAAAACAAAGCATAAATTTCTCAGTAGCTGTTGCCAGTTTTACATGCAGTGGCTGCTGCTGTTGCTGGTGCTCCTCCGAATGCAACTCTGCCGATATCGGACGATGGGGGCCAAGTACATTGTCCAAATATACATGCATATATACATATACCGGCATTCGGCGAAGGTCCCTCCGAATGCCCCCCATTTGTACTTGCCCCGATGCTGTATGTATTCTCTTGGCCGACGCGACGTTGCATAAATTTTCAGCCAACGAATTCAATTTGCGTAACGCATGCGGATGGGTCCCGTCCCCGAAATGGAAATGGGTTGAGAATGGATTGGGATTGGTATCGGGATTGGGTTTCGGAGGTTCGCAATCTGCGGGAGGGTCAGGGCAGGAGTAGAAGTGAAGTGGAGTGGAAGAGGTCCCTGGTCCTCACTGCCGAATTTACACACAAGACTTTTACTCTTAATTTCTGAATGTACTTGGCTGTAAGGACATTGTAAGCAGTGGAAAATATTAGTATTTCAACTATTAAAATAATATGAATTATAAACTATAGAATATATCTAAAACTCAGATTTAAGATTGATTATTTCCATCACTAAGGAGCTGCAAGGCCCCCTCGTGTCACGCTGACAACTCTGGTCACGCTCCCAATCAGTGTCGCGTCTAATCCGGCTCTCTAGCCCCTCTTCCCGGGAATCCCCGTCGCGCAGGGGAACCACCCGCGAACCGTGGCTGCATGCAAATCACCTCGTTGACTTGTGGCCACTGTGGGTGGCAAAGGCAAACTGCCGCCAGGAGACTTAGACGTGTGGATCAGCGGCCACCGCCGCCGCCGTCTCCTCCGATTTGAGTTGATGAATTGCAGTTTTCGGCTGGAAAATGCGAACGGCAAACGGCGGCGACTCCCCTTCTATTGGCAGACTCGCCAGAGCCGCGGGGGAGTCAAGGAGCTGGGCACAGTTGCACAGAGATAATCGCTCTTGAGCTGATTACGTGGACAATGGACAAAGAGGGAAAAGCGAAAGGAAAGCTCTTTAGGCCCCAGATGAGTGGAGATGAGACTGTTCGGAAGATTCGTTGGGAATCCTTCTTTTTTTTTGGGGTTCCTAAGCATGTGTGAAAATGTTTGCTAAAGAGTAATTCTTATATTTAAATTTATGATTATATTTAAATTGCCTTAAAATTAATAAATTTCCATTCTCTGTCTATTTCAATTGATACCTTTGCTGTGGCTTTGAATTTCTGTCGATTTGTCACCCTTCCGGGCTCCCACAATCCCCAATTTCCCCGGGATAAAGCCTCATTTTGGACAAGGGCCTCATTGACTTTCATCAGACCGATTATATTTCTAGCCCTTGGCAATTTACACCAAATTGAACCCGATATTTGTCCAGCTCATTGCCATGTACCAGAATATTTCGCATGGAATATTTATGCGATGTTTCGCATTCCGAACTGCAACTGTGGTGGCGGGGCGAGGCGGCAAAACCCAATTAAATTCCAATCAGTCGGCTCAATTAGTCACTGCCCCAAATCGAAAGCGATAGCGATTGCGATGGCTAACTGCCGCCGATCCGGAGTCGGAATGAGAATCAGTATCTGTGGCAGCCGCAGCGGCAGCGGCTGCTGCGTCAATTGAGCGCTAACAAAGATAAATGGCTGAAGCCGCAAAATTGATTTGGTTGACAGATGAATTGTGGAGGAGGTCCCCTAGCCCCCCCCCTGAATTTCCTCGATTTTCTACGCCCCCCTCGAGTGTCAAAGCTGCAACTGCAACAATAAGTGCAACACGAAACTGCAACTGCAACTGTCGGTCGTTCGGTCAATGGGAATAAAATCAAAAGCATATTTCTCAATCATTCATGGGATGGCGGAAAATATTTCGAAATAAAATGGCAAATGCGGAAGGGGACGCGGGCGGGGGCAGCAACAGTAGCAGTGGCAGTGGCAGCGGCATCATCGGAATATCGAATGAAGCACTTAAATGCGTTTCAGGCCGACTCTCGTGCACACACACAGGCGGCACTGTCAAATGCAATTACGCATACGCCATGGATGCCATGGATGAACAAAGCCTCATTCGAGGGGTTACAAACTGGCGATAAAGGAAGGGCAGCGAGGGGGAAGCGTTGGCTACTGCCAATTGACACTTTGACGCATAAATCAACTTTATTGTTTATTGATTTTTATGTTTGCTCGGCGTGTTTTTGTGTCATTTTATTAAATCTTTGTCTCCCCAATCTGGGAGCCCTGCCAGCTCCATGCCTCCATTTCAGTTATTTATTTGAATTTATGCGATTTAAATGAAATTGGGTTCATTGTTTGGCCGTGTTTGGGGGGCATCACTCAATGCAATCAATGCATCAATATATATTGAGGCTCTGGACATGTTCAAAAATTCATAAATCGATTAAAGATGCTTTATTTTTTGGTTTTTTTTTGCCAGAGAAAGAATGTGTGCCAGGCGGCAATAAATATGAAAGGTCCTCCGGGCAGTTATTCGAATTAAATCTGAGCTTTGGGCTTAAGTTTTGGTGATTTGTGGGGTATTTTATGATTTCTATGATTGGTATTAGAAAATATAAATATTGGAATTAGGATTAAATGTTTAGAATGGAATATTACTCTTTTAAAATCAAAACTCCCATGTTTATCATTCAATTGTCCTTAAACTTAATTTTATATTTATATTATAATATAAACATTTCCCTTTCTAGAGAAATTCAGGTCTAAAAGTATACATCTCCCTTCTATTATAACAAAATTGACAGCATAATCTTTTATAATGAAATAAATCCTCCCCCGCGATCACACTTCCCTAGTTTTGACTAAGAGAAACTTTCCCCGGCATTTTCCACTGATGGAAATCATTCAGTTATTCAATCAAAGCTCAACCGAAACGAAACGAATTCATGACTCGCCGGCCAAAAAGTCAACCGGAAAAGCTTTTGAAATATAATGGGAATTCCGCAGAAACTTTTACGCAACGCAACTGTCAATGCCCGAAACTTGGTCCTGCCGAAGACACAGCGTAGGCCACCCTCCACAGACCTAGACTAAAATTAAAATTTAAATGAGCTGCTGCCGCCTCCGCCTCCGCCTCTTCCTGCTGTTATTCCGGACCCATCTCTTCTCCATATTGACACGTGACAAAGTTGAGCTGCCAATAAAATACAAAGGGAAAAAAACAGAGCCGCCTCCGGCAATAGAATCAAATGACCTCCCGTCCTCAGCCAATTTCGAGGCAGAACTGAAGGCGTAAAATGTTCGAAACAATTTCAATAACCATTTCCTGGTTGCCAAAGGAAGAGCCAGCAGAAGGAGCGCCTCCTGATGAGCGCCACCGAATAAAATGCTGAGTTTAATTGAAAAAACGAATCGATTTTGCCTTCGTTACAGTTCTATTTGTAAACACACACAGCCCCGGGTAATTGAAAATGCCGCAGGTCTAAATAATTAATTGTGTTTTTCTAAATCTATAGATAGACATAAATACAGCTGCGGCAAGGATAAACTTTTCAATTGAGCGAAACTATCGCATAGTCCCGGCCCCGCCCGGAGCGAGGGACACAAATCTGTTGGGCTAATATGACACAGCCGGAAAAGCAACTCTCTCACCTGAGTTTCCACCCGAGTTCGAGTTCGTGGTTCCGCTCGCATGTTCTGCTTCTAATCTGCGAGAGCAGAGCATTAACTTTCCAACGCACCCGGCCACGGGCATCGCTATGGCACGTAAATTGCTTCACTTCGAGCTTCAGATGGCCGGAGGTCGACGATGATGTTGCAACTGGCAGAGCTGGTCCCGGTCCTCTTCCCGGATTTTCCTCTTAGCTGACAGGGGCTTAGAGATCCAGTTTTTTCGGGGCGACATTTTATGAGCATTTTTTCGGCAGGGAGGGAGCGAAACATGCTGGACATGTCAGCGCGCCATATTGAGGCTGCTGGCCAGTGAATGCTACTTAGGGGACATTGGGCAGGAGTTTAACGCCATTTCGGTGACAGGCAAAAAGTCTGGGAAAAGGAGCTGGGACGAGCCTTTAAAATTGTGTTTGAAAAGGGCTAATTGAAGGGAAAGAGAGACTGTTTTACTGTAAACTTATAAATTTAAATAATAAAACCACAGTCTTCTCTATCTGTTAATACTCTTTAAGATTAATTTCCTACATATGCTTAAGAAATATTTACTTTTTCTTTACTCGAACCTAAAACCAGGCAGCAAGTCTGTAAGCCAGACTTCCTTGGTCATTTATTTTGCACTTGCTAAACTAAACTTTCTGACCAACCAGCACACCCTGGCACCTCAATAAAACAATTTAAAAGTCATCGTCGTCAACGCTTCGCCCCAAAGAATAGCCATTTTCTCGACTCTGCCCCGATTTCCCGCTGACCGAGTGAGCTGTCAGTCTCTCCATTTATTTTGTTGCACATTAGCTCAGGCTGCATAGTTAGACTCCTCTCTGGGCCAATTCCGAGTGGCCTTTGGCCAGGAGAAGCCAGCCAGAACACATGTAGTCCACATCTGTTTAAATTTCCAGCTTTTTTTGTCTTTATTTTTTTTTCCTGAGGCGTCAGCTCATTCTTGCTGGCAAATTGGGCAATCAAAAAGTTTGGCAAAACAGGTAAATGGATATGGCTGGCAAAGATTTTTAAACTGAAACGAATCAATGAATAAAAGTTGCTGAAAGAGATAGGTTTCTTGTCGGCATTTAAAGTGCAGCTATGAATATCTTATGGATGCACTCACCTGCGCCAGAAAAAAGGCTTCCCTGCTGCTGCTTCTGCTTTCAGATTCTGTTTTTTGCCGAAAAAAGTTGGCCAATTAGAAGAGCGCGCCAAATGGGCTCTGTAACTCGGTTTGCAGCTCTGGAAAGGCGCTAAAAAACACATTAAAATTAATTATGAGAAACACTCGACGCCATTTGCCGAGTTCTTTGCAGTCGCCTCCGCGTTTTTTGGCAACTACATGGATGTGCTTCCATATGTGTGAGTTTTTCCCGCTGCAGCGCGCTGGCCAGCCCTTCCCTCCCCCGTCCTGCTCACTTCAAAGTTAATTATGTTGACATAGTCAGTTTCAGTAATGTCTTTCTTTCGGAAAACCCTTTTATTAAAATGAGGGGCGGTTGCAGTATTTTCCGCGCGCCCTCCCCGTGTTTTTTCCCCTGGCTCTTCCCATTCTTCTTGTTGTATTTCTGCGGCAGGCACGCCCCCTTTTCCCCGGCATTTATTAAGAATTCATGCCACACCCAAAGCTCCGCAAAGACGCCCACGGGTGGGTGGTGGAAAACGGAGGTTCGGGGTGGAGGTGGGTGCAGGCCATCCAGATCGGACGACTGCCAAGTTACTCAAATTAATTAAGTTTCGCCTTTGCCAACATCGAGCATACGCCCCATTGCGCGACCGCCCACCTAGCACCCTTTATAACCGCCGCCCCGGCACCCAACCCCCAACCCCCTTTACCCCTGCAGGGTCTGCGGCGGTGCTTTTAAATTTTTCAAGTGACATTCGCCAGACATTGGCTCCATGTCTCCATATTTTCACATTTTCTAACCGCAGTCAGCCTCAGTTTCAGGCTCCCCGCTGGCCCTGGTGGCCCAGTAAGGCCGGGAAGGTATCGTAACCTTTTTAAAATTTAAAATTAATTGCTTTGGCGCAATTTTAATTATTAAAAAACTATTGATGGAGCCGAGCGAGAAGTTGCAGCAGCCGGAAATAGGGGGAGCAAAAAAATGGAAACTACACACAGCGGCCAAAGTTTTCCTCTCGAAAAAGTTGTGACTTTAAAAAGCTTTTTTCCAAGTTATACAAGTTGATGGATCGACAACAAAAGGGGAGGGGATGTAGGGGAGGAGTACAGTTAAGCTTGCTTAGGTGAAAATACTAGATTTTAGGTTCTTTTATATTTCTATTTAAATCATAAATTGGTTGTATTAACTTTTAAGTTTATGTTAGAGGCAATAAATATATTTTTGTACAGAATTAGCTTATTCTTTAAAGGTTTTTTATTATTTTAAATTCTTTTTCACACAGAATTGTGATATTTCGGATGTTCCCAGACATCCTCATCATTCTTTTAGGTACTTAAAGCTCAAATTAATTTTAAATAAATTTTCTCTTCGACCCAATAAATTGCCCGTTCGATTTACATAGCCCCAACTGTTGATTCGATACTTTTTGGTCCATCCTGTGATGGCTTTGTGGTGTTCCCCGGCGCGGCACGTTTCGTTTCGTTTGTCTGGGCCTGCAATTAGCTGGGAATAAAGTAAAAGAAGTGCTCACTGACAACATTTACCCAAATTAGCCGCTAAACATAGAAATAAAAAGCAAAAAAGCCAACAGCAAGTCAGTTAATTGGCCAAAACAAGAAAGGAACAAAAAGAATAGCCAGCCAAGCCAAGCCATATTAGTGCCCGCGATGATGATGGCGGCAATTATACACGGCCTGTATTGTGCTGGCTAGGAGGGGAGTCCCCCCAGTGGGTGGGTTTTTAAGGGGAGGCTGTGTGTGTGTGCACGTGTCCACACAACGTTGGCCGGCAACGAAATTCAATTTGGTTATGCCCAGAAAAATTAGGAACAATTTCCTAAAAATACAATAAGAGGGGCCACCTCGTCCTTCACCACAAACCCCCCTTCTGCCAACCACACAGCCTCCTTCAACAACAACAAGAGCAACAAGAACAACAATGACAACAAACAAAAGCGACAACAGGCACGCAATATAATTGAGTGGATGCCAAAAGTGTGGGTGACTCCACTGAGTGTGTGGCGCTGTGCGGTGGTCCAACAGCGAGGGGAGGCTAGGAAAAGAGAGGGAAGGGAAAAGGAAAAAACAGTGTGTGAAGGCACGCGCTGGGAAAATGTGAAAATGGGCTTAGTTTGGTTAGAAGGGGTTCGCTAGAAAATGCACTTTCCACTAGGCCAACAAAAAGCAGAAACCACATTAAACGAAAATTGCTTAGAACTGTAAGGAAATAATAATGCAAATTAAACCAGAAAAAAATAAATATTTTGGTAGCTTGCGTTTTTTTTTTGTTCTTAATTTTTTATTATATTTTAAATACTTATATTTATTTTGTTTTATTTACCTAATCATAATTACGAATAGAAGAATATATCGATTGGGTTGCACTAAAATTCCCAACATCTGAAAAATTTTGGTTGGTCTGACAATGTCTGAAACATGTGTGAATCCAAGCCTGATGGAGGCCTTTGACAAGATAATAATATAAATAATATAACAATATTTAAAAAAATAATTAACTAGACCCCACTTTTCGAGCTCTGAAAAATTATCAACAAAATCATGTCGTGGCGTGCACCTTTAACCAAGAACAAAGAATACTATACTAAAAACTAGCTCTACACATTTATGTATATAGATAAATATAAAACTTGAAGTAAATAATAAATAAATATACAAATTAAATTATATACAAAAATATAAAAAAATACAAATAGGGAAATATCGAAAAACCTTACCTAAAATGGCAGGGCACATGGATTGTCGATTACCGCTGAATTTCTGACCAACTCATTTATTGTTTCATTATTTTGTCCGTACGACAACGTTCCTTTCATGGGATAGCTGGCCAATTTCAATTTTTGTTTTGCTTTTGTTTTAAGCATTGTTGCTGCTGCCGCTGCTGCTGTTGCAATTTCGAACATTTGTTAACGAATTTGTTTGCTTGTTGAACATTCTGAGCGGAGCGGAGCAGAGCGTTCCGCTCTTTTTGCATTGCCCATTGTTTGCTTTTAGCCCCGGCATTGTTGCAATGACGTGGCAGCCAGCAGACTACTCTGTTTCGCTCTGACACGCACAACAGCCCCCACTTAACACCCAACAACAACGCTCTTGGCCCCCTCGCGGAGGGCCTACGTGCCGCGATGCGTTTAAAAAACAATCAATTTTAATTTCAATTTAAATTAGTTGCCGCTGCAATTCGCCATTAAATTATTTTCGCTCATTTGTGCCGCTGCCCTTTTGGCTTTTGCCTTTGCCATAGGCTTTGCCAGCGTAAATGCAATTTAGCTTTTGGCCGAGCCCTCGCCCTTTATTGTTTAATATATATATATATTTTTTTTTTTTTGTATTTGTATGCAAACGGTGGTGATCATAATTGTAAATTTTAATAGAATGTACAATAAATTATGAAATAGAGAAAATACGAGGTTTTCATGGTTGTTTAGAACCCTATTATTACACCGGGAGTCGGGGAATATAAGCTAAGAACATATTTATAAGATCGGTTTGTCTTTTTAGACTATTTGCCTTTTGTTGTTCAAGAGAAATAACCTTGAAAAGAATTAAAGGAGAATTTAAAGCACACTCGTTTATTTTTGCTAATTATAACATATATTTAATTAGTATACTAACGAGTTTTCCCCAAACAAAATTACACCCTTGCAACATAGTGTTTCTCAGATAAAACATAAAAATAAATGACCGATGGCTTGTATGCATTTTAAATTGGATTTCATTTCATTTCTAAATATTGTTCACCTCTGAACTCTATCGCACATTTGCAAATTACCAAACATAAGCATATTAAAATGGCACACAGCACACACTTATGCATTAACAATTAGAAATTAGGACAATGGACATTGTTCCAAATTAAATTTGGAATTAAAAAGTTGAAATACACGAGGGAGTCGGTCCCCTCTTTCGAAACAGGTCTCGCATATATAATTTCAGCGGCGATCCGAGATTTGGGATCAAGTGTGGAGCTCAGCCCGCAACCTAACTCAATCTGGACACGTACCGAGTAGAATGGAGTCTGAGGGAGATACAAATGTATCTCTGCCGCTGGCGCTAAACTACTTAACAGCAAATTTTGGGCGTAATTTACGTCCCGACCGAGGAAGAACAGATGGAACAGAAGGCATTCCAGGCCAGCTTCCCAATCGGAGGGATTCATTCGACAGGCTGGAGCTGAGGATGAAGCTGGTGCAGCCACAAACATGTGTTGTTCCTTCGAGGAGGCGGGCATGGGGATAAATTATTGGGTGCGCCTTTCGGACTCGGCGACTCCACCTACTCCCCAGCCAGTATCAGCAGTATCTTTGTATCCGCAGCACACACATCCTGCCACTGCCGGCTGAACATTTGCGTATCTGCGGTTGCGTGGTCTTGGCCTGGGTGTTGTAGCCGAATCCGAATCAAAGCATTTAATGGCGCTTTTAATCTTGTTAATCGCCCCTTTTCGGGGTCCCAGCCGAGATTTTCGAGATAGTTTCTGCTGCTCCTGGTTTATGGGGGGCGTGGCCCAGCAGACGATATATACTCGCATAGTTAAGTTGTGATAAGCCCCAAAGGTTTAGCAGCTGACCGAATCGAACGAAATTGTTGCATACTTGCGGGCGTCTTTAAGGGATGTTCGGGGAACCCCCGAGAGCAGAAAATACTTCAAGATCCTCTGGCTAATCCAATGGGAATGCTCTGGGAATAAAACGGAATCATTTTATCCACTTTAGCGTCCGTCAAGGACAATTTTGACATGTTCAAATCCTTTTTGCACAGAGTCCTCCTCCTCGCCCTCGCCCGTACAATGAATATTATTTCTTTATGCAAATTTCCCCGGGAGCTGCCACTTGTTGGGTTCGTTCCCTGGCTCCATGGGTCCTCGTCCCCTCCCATTTGCGTGATATTTTGTTGAGCAAGACAAATGATTTCCATTTAATTTATTTTCACTGCTCTCCCTCGCTCGTGGCGGCAAAAGGATTTAGCTGAATAAATTATAGGTTGAAATTGTTACATCTCGGGAGCGGGCGAGGGAGGGGAGGCAAGACCTAGCCGAAGACAAGTGCAAATAAAATAAGGGCACAAGCCGCTGACAAATGTTGGCCAAAAGTGGAAGCTCCTCTCCTTTGTGCAGTCGGAGCGATATGCTAAAAGTGAATTTATCGCATCCCAGTTACTTTTCCCAACAAGAAATGAGGGAAAAAACTAAGAAACTAAGATGGAAATTACGCAATTAAGATTGTTTATACATTTTAGACACATTTAAAGCAAGTTAAAGTGTTTCTTGTATACATTCTTGCTATTTTTCTGCATATTTATAATATATTCCATATAAATAAAGCACTGAATTAATTTTAAAGCTGCACAAAGAATAAACCCCGCATTAATCACTATTTTCCCTTGATTTTTCCTCTTTTTCAATTACTTCTTGGCAGCCCAGGGACCCGACCCAGGTCCCTTTAAGCCAGCAAATCTCCTTTTGCCGCATTAATTAGCCCAAGAAGAGAACTTTGTCCATATCAGGTATTTTGGGGGGCTTATGCCAACATGGCCAGCTGGTCAACTGGAACTGGTTCGGGGATCTTCCCCCCCAGACATGCACACATGTGTGCCGCCAACTCCTCGCTTCCCTGGTGTGCGGGGGCAACGCTCAGTGAAATTTCACACTTTGTCGCTTTGCATATGGGCACCTAAGTGGCAGTTGGCTGCGGGAAAATCGGGTGGGAAATCGAGGAGTTACATCGGCGTACCGTGCCAAGGGAAGCTGCAAGCGATTACAAACGCGCCGACTTGTAAATGGCTGGCTGGCAGCGACTTTGGCTACGGATTTCGCCCAGGTACTGGCTCTCTGGTTCTGGCTTCTCCTCTGGCTGGCATCGCGTGCCGTTCTCGCGATAATGAAACCGAAAGGCAAAGCGCACAGAGCCCGTGAGCTTCGAGCTCTCAGAGCTCTCAGCTCATTGCCAACTGGCAGGAACTCTTATGGAGGGGAGTTCCCAGAAATTAAATCTCTTGAGTACGAAAATTAAGCAGATTTTGATCTCTTGAGATTTTAGTCTATGGATTTTAGAACTAATCTTAAAACAGGGCTAACAGTTAAAGATACTATTTACCTAGAAGAAACATATTTTACCTTTAATTAAACAATTTAAATAGGAGAATTTTGTTGGAGTTTGCAGGGTGTATGAAGCAGTTTTTAAGGTGGCTTTAATTTACTTTTAAAGCAGTTTTCGAAAGATAAATCATCGGCTAATCAAAGTCTAAAAATAATAAACCTGATAAAGTGTAATTAAACGATTTTAAATCGCATTACTTAACCCTTTTTTTTTTTTTGTGAAAATAAAATCCAGAGCCAAGTCGATGCTAGTGCAATCGTTCTGGCCTCTCCAACCCGGTCGACTAATCAAGTGCGAATCCTTTTGGGCCAACTGGAGGAATGTGGCCGACTCCTTTGGCGTGCTGCCTGCTGCGGAGGAGAAAACAAAACACAAAAACACGAAAAAAAGAAGAGCCAGGAGGAGACTATGGACGATGTGGAGCTGGCGATGCGTGTAACTTTTTCAATTAATTTGGCTAAGCTTGAGAGAAGTTCTGAGTTGAGCTCGGCTGGCACATGGATGCTGGTGTGGTGGTGTTCCAGCTGAACTGTTTACGGCTGAGTTATTTCAAAAATGTTTTGCATATCAGATTGAGTCTCTCCTGGATCTTGGCATGGTGGCTCGGGGCGGCACTTAAACGCCTTCGTTTTAATTTAATAAGAGCTTGCCGAGGCGAGGAGCCGATTCAACTGGTAACTGGTAGCTGGTAGCTGGAGCTGCTCTGCATCCCAAATGAAGCCCAGACTCCGCGAAAATCCACCATGCCGACTGCGCTGCATGTCAAATTTGAATTTAGCTGCATTTTTACAACTGTTGCAAAGTCTCTTTCAGTTTCCAGTTGAAGCTTTCAGCTCTCAGCTCTCAGCTCGCTGCCTGCTCCGGATCTGCATTTGGAATCTGCCGGTGGCGGTGGTAGTGGCAGTGGCAGTGGAAATCGCATGTGAGCCAACTTCAGACAGTTGGCAATTTGCATAAATTTAGATTAGTGACATCTGACGTGAGTCTCTGATATGCAGCAGAGCCAAGCTGGCACGGACAGGGACCGGGTATGGAGGCGATTGCCACCTCCTAATTCTCCAACTCAGATAAGACCCCCGACTTCTGCTCCTCCGCGCAGCAGCGACAATGGGATATGATTTATGGAGTGCACTCGAGAGATGGAGATGGAGACGGAGGCTGCGTGAAATTCAACAGCTCAAGTGGAAAATTAATCGCATGCAAGCTCATTATGAGCATTAGTTGGCTGTTTGTTAATTGTCGCCAAACCGGGAAGCAGCGCCAGCAGGATAACAGCTGAACGGAGCAGGAAGCGGCAACTTAAGCTGCAAGGCACAAATTCCGAGCAATATTTCAATCAAAGTTGAGCCGACAGAAAGCTTACCTAATTGCGATCACGTGAATGGTGAATATTGCAACTGAGTAAAGGCGACTTTTCTGGGAGTTTTTCATTTAAAAAAGCTGAAAAAGTATCGGCTATAAAATTCCATCAATATTTCAGACTTTAAAGATGCATAAACTTAGTTATTTAAACCATTACAAATTTGAAAAACAATTTAAAAACCTTCAAGCGTAAAAAAGTAAACTAAACCCAACGAAAATCCTTTAAAAACAGCCAACAATTATAATAATTCAAAACCTATAAAAACTTGTACAAGACCTCTTAAGCTTCCGTTGGATTCAACAGTATTTGGACTTCATATCCTCGACCACCGATCGCAGCATTATCCTTGGCTTCGTTGTGGGATTATGGTACTCGTGTCCCTTGGCCCAATCGTAGCCCACGGCGTAAGCGAACACCCGACCGTCGCCGCTGATCGAGCACTTGGTAATGGAGTCCGAGGCCTGCCCGCAGACAACGTTGCTCCGCATCAGCTGGGACTTCAGTATGAAGTCCCAGAACTCGAAGCTGCCATCGGATCCCACCGTGGCCAGAGTCTTCTTCTCGTGATTGACCTTGACATCGTTGACCGCATAGACATCGCAGGGGCCGTCCTGGCTAAGCTGCTTGCGATGGCACGGGAAGTACCAGTCATCCTGGATTCTGGGGTCCAGAGACTGCATGGTCACCATGCCGTCGCTCTTGGCCAAGAACCAGGCGTAGGGCTGCGAGGTGACGCCTTTGGTTATGGCCACGGCCCGCACCTGGCTGTTGGGCGCTCCATGGCGCGGACAATCCCACTGCTGCACGCCCTTTTGGCTTCCCTCCAGGGAAACAGTTAGCAGTTTCGGGCCGGCACAGGCCACCACGGCCAGTGGGTGCATCACATCCGCGGCGTATGCCCGGCCCGGCAGATTTATGCTGTACACATTCCTATTGCTGCGCAGATCCCAAAACTGTGGGGTTTCAAAAAATACAAAAATAAATAAAGAGCTCCCTTGAAGGGCCACCCACCTTCACGGTCTTATCCCAGGAGGCGGTCATCAAGAAGGTGCCATCCAAGCCCATCAAGTTGCAGCAGCTGACTCCCGCCGCATGCTCGCCGATCTTGGAGGGGGTATTGGTGGCCAGGTCCAGCCCGTGCACCTTGCCGGCGCCGTCGCCCATGTACAGCTGGCTGCCCTCCTTGTTCCAGGATATGTCCAGGACGGGTGAGTCCATCATGTGCATGCACCGCGGAATGGCGGTTCCCTGGTCCGTCTGCACGTCCCACACCCGCACCGACTGATCCCAACTGGCGGCGGCCAGCTTGCTCCAGCTGCTCTTGGTCGGCACAAACTCCAGCGCCGAGACGGAGTCGCTGGGCGGTTCGCACACCTCAATATCCTGTGACATGGCTCGTGCAGGACTGGTGCTCCCAAAGGCAAGAATTCACAGAAATTTTTCAACTTTATTATATAATTTCGCATGTGGATATTTTATGTTGTTTATTTTCAGGTTAAGATTGTTTGTGACAAAATACTCAAAGCTGGCAACGCTGTTAAAAGCAAAGCCCTTTCTACACGACGATTGTTTTTAATATCGCTTTCAGGAATCGTTAAAAATTAAAAACTTGTGTAAATGGTAAAACCCAGCCTGGAATTATCAGGTGCTTGTCATGTATATATGTTAAGCCCGAGCTAGAGATGATTTCCATTTTCTTTTCCCTGTTCGCGTGGATTTTGTGTGGCAACTAAAGCTGCTCATCGAACAAAGAACAAAAAAAAAAAAAAAAAAAAAGGGAAAATAGCGGCAACCGAAACAATTCCCAAGCCAATATGCGAGAGAGAATTTCAATAAAATGAACAGCAAACCAAACAGTTGCCCCCCCCTCCTTGTGTGGCCGTCTCTTTCGCTCAATCTAGCCATCTCTTTCAGGGACGTGTGCAATCCCAGCGAACGTGCAAATATTTTAACTAAAATGGCGAGTGCGAGTTACTTTTATCTGCTTTGGCGCAAAAATACGAATCGCTATTTGTGTGTGAGTATGTGTGTGTTACCAAACAACCTTGGCACAGCCAGGGCTCCACCTCCCCCTGAGCACACACACACACGACCACATTCCGGCGCTGTTTTTTAGTCAACATAATTTAACTACTTTTATGGGCAAAGTAATACGCCGCTAGTCGCTGGAAATGGGATTTGCGGGGGCTGGTGGGGCGGAAAAGTCCACCTTTTGGCCCACTCAACGCACACTGGCATATCGCCACGTCAGTGCTGACAAAAAATTTTATTTAAAAAAAAAATAATAATAAAAAAATGATTACAAATATCTGCAAACTTATTATTGGTCACTTTTTCAAAGGTCAGCTATGGAATATGTTCATGAATTCCTAATTCCTAATTCATGAATTCATGAATTATTATGAACAGAGATGCCAGACATTTTTAATTTCTGCTGTTCCCCGATTTTCTTTATTAACTGACTTAGATGAAAAAAGGACAGAGTGGCAACGCTGCTCCCACGTGTTCCAGATTTAAATTTTAGCATTTTCTTTCACCTCACGCGTCTCGTGTGCAATATTCACAATGTATTTTACACACCATGTGTTGTGCGAGTGTGTGTGTGTGTACTTGAACCCCCTCCTCATCCTGCTACATAATATCCCACCCAGCTCTCGCCTCGCCGGAGTTTATTGGCTTCGCAGCATACTTTGAAATTTACTGAGTTTCTCTTGTAATGCCTCGCTATATTGAAATTAATTACAAACAAAGGATGCGCCGCTCCTCCTGGGCCTGGGAGGAAACAGCATGCCCAGTGCTCCGCCTTTCCCAGCCCAGGAGCCAGGAGGAGCCGTGATGAAACGAATGTTTCGCCAGCGGGCTCTAATTCCTGATGTTTGTCTCGCATCAAATAAAACGCAGTCTTGGCATGATTTCTCCCACAAAAGCGAATATTTAGAGAGGAGAAGAGTCGGGTTGGTGGTTAAACAAACTATTTAAATTGAATTGTTTGCAATTTAACGCTTAACTTATTTAACTCATTTGCCTATAATTGTTATTTTGGTAATTGCCATCGGCCGTTGTTGTTTTTATTCCAGTCTCTCGTCAAATTAAGCTTAAAAAAAGTGATAATTAAATTCCCAAATGCACAGCATAATTCAGTGCAATCTTATTTACACTTAATAAATAATATATTAACTTTGCTAGGGAAAATATTACAAGGAAAAAAGATAAATGGTAATTGAATGCGTGAAAGTTTAGCACAAAAAAAGTTAACTTCTCCTATTTGTTATTTGGAATAATAATAAAACCAAATCTCTTATGTGTAGAACCTATTTTACATAATAATCCTAAAGGGAAATAACTCTGTATTAAGCCGCGCATTAATTAAATCCAAATATTTATTGACTTTCTGCTTGTTTACCTTTGAACCCTCAAAATCAATTATAAACCATCGATTGCAATCAAACAAAAACAGGAAGAAAAAGCGAAAACTCCGACTAATTAAAAATACTTTGGCTAAACACGAGCGGCAGCAAAGGTTCTCGGTCCCAATTGTGTAAACAATTTGGCAAGGAAAACAACCAGGCAGAAAACGAAAGAATTCTCTGGGATAATTGCATAAGCGGAAGAGAGAAATGCATTTGTTGTTTGTCCAACTTTGATGATGAAGTTCAACAACAAGGGCCCCCCCTCAAGGCCGCTGACAAAAGTCAACACAAAATGTTGAGAGTCAACAGGGAAAGTTGGCAAAATACATACATATATTCGAGAAGAAAGAGAAGAAACAATATTCGCATATTTGCACATTACAAATATCAGACAAGCGCTTGCCTTTGCCGTTTTCCTTCGAAAAAGACAATTAAAACAGCTTCACACTGAAAGGCATTTTCCAGGACGAAGCTCTTGCTTTTCTCCTCCGATTTTCAAGACATGCTGCGCGCACATTTTAGCCAGAATTTGATTTGGCCCAGACGGAGCAAAAGAAATCGTCGCCCTTTTGTTCGTCAGATGATGTCTAGCCTGATGCTAATGAAATTTGCGCCGTTTATGGCGCTAAAAAATTGTTCTGCCACAAAAGATAATGGTGCTGGTGGTGCTGAGGGGGGATTTTTTTAAATAAAGCCAGCAGAGCAGCCGGCGATAACTAAAACAAAACATTCGATTCAATTTCAGCAGCAGCTGTAAAAACGAAGCTGAAAATAGAATAGAAGCGCAGAGTGAATTTAAAGTTGATTGGGGGAGAGTTTTAATTTAATTTAAAGCAAATAAATTGAATGTTTAAATATATTTATATATTTATATATTTATATATTTATATATTTATATATTTATATATTTATATATTTATATATTTATATATTTATATATTTATATATTTATATATTTATATATTTATATATTTATATATTTATATATTTATATATTTATATATTTATATATTTATATATTTATATATTTATATATTTATATATTTATATATTTATATATTTATATATTTATATATTTATATATTTATATATTTATATATTTATATATTTATATATTTATATATTTATATATTTATATATTTATATATTTATATATTTATATATTTATATATTTATATATTTATATATTTATATATTTATATATTTATATATTTATATATTTATATATTTATATATTTATATATTTATATATTTATATATTTATATATTTATATATTTATATATTTAAGTAATACAAATCGGAGGGACTCGAAAACTCACTACGGAAACCTCTTAAAGCTTTTCCATTTCCCGACACCCGTTGGCTTTATTCCAAGGCGTCAACTGCGGTGAGATGGAACTGCGGTTGAAATTAAAAAGGAGTTTAACCAAATTGCTATTGAAGCCCCGCGAAGCGAGTGGCCAAAAGGGGGGTAAATCAGGCAGAGGGCAGAGTGGCTTTTGCTTTTGCTTCTGCGGTTTATTTGGGCAAAGTGCCAGTTCACGGCAGACCAAACAGTTGCTACTCATTCAGTCGGCAAAAGAGCCCCAACTGCAGCTGGAGGGGAGGCAGGAACTGGATCCAGAGGGAGACCCTGCCAGGATGTTATCTGCTCGGTATGGCGACAGTTTAATTGGGTTAGCAACGTCAACGGCCTGTCCACTGCTGGATCATTGGCGCTGACATGGGCCGCCACAGCCCTGGTGCTTCCTCCTCCCCATATATAGCTCCCACCATGAAGGCCGCCCACCTACCTACCGAGAACCCCAACGATTTTCCAGCTCACTTTGGATTATTTCGTAATTAAACGCAAATGCAGAGAACCAAACGCGCTCTTTTACCGCACATTTGCCGAGACTTCAAACTTGGAATGCCCTTTCAGAGGGTTTTATAAGTCAGAATATATGAAGATGGCATGGTTGGGCACCGAATATCAAGCTGGGAGCCCTACCACAAAGTCTGACTACTAAAGTCAGGTAGACTAGGCGAGCAAAGAAATTCGAAAATTCATAGAATTGATAGTAAAAGAAGTGGATAATATTCTCAAATCATTAACTACTAATTAGTAAGAGTATTAAACACTTTTACTTACCAAAAAAGAGATTTTCTCCCACCGTTTTTTCCCAAAAATCATCGTGTGTGGCATTAAAGCGTGGCAGTGAGCCTTCTCTCGTTGGCACCACATTTTGAAATTGTTTTCTTTTTTGTTGTTGCCCAGCATCGCCATCATCGATTGTTGCTCTTGTGGTGGATGTTGTTGCTTTTCTCGGTGGTTGATGAATTCACTGGTTGATTTCACCTGTTCCGCTCGACTCAGTTAAATGTTAATGACCTTGTGGGCGGGGCTATTTCAGCCCAGAAATAGGAAATCGGCTTTTATTTGAAATTCAAGTGGAATTAATTTAGAAAAATTAAGTTTCAGAATTGCTAATATTCTTAAAAATGTGTACTAATAGCCTCTGAGCTTAAAATAATAAATTAATAAGATTTATTTAATAAAAAATAGGTTTTAAATGAAATTCAAAATTAAATACCTTTCAAACCTTCTTTTTGTAAATACTTTAAATGCTTATTTCATTGGTAAAAAGTAATCGATAATCAGCTTTTTAAGCTCATAAATGAATTAACATAATAAAAAATAATATAAGTTAATAAATTCACATTTTGTAATGTAAAAGTAATTCATTAAGCGCCCTAAGCCACTCGTGGGCATTTGAGGGTTACGATTGTCTGGCTCTAGTCTGCCAAATTTTCCCCTTTTTTATTAGCTTTACGCTTAATTTCTGTGTACGCCGATATTTAATTTAAAATTCACACGCATATACATACATACACGGCCACTAATTTTTAAGCTCTTGTTTGTTGGCCAAATTTTCCAAAACATTTCATTTCGCGGGTGGAAAGTTTTAACCCCCGTCAAGCTGCTTATGTTGTTTGCATTTTGTTAAACAAAAAATTAAATAACAGCGAGCGGGGCGAGCCACACACTCATCCGGGGCGCCTCGAGGGGCGGTAAGTGCTATTATTTGTTATTTGGTTGGTAAATGCAACAAATGCAACAAATACCCCGCAGAACCACAATGGCGACGCGACGGCGGAAAAACAGCAACAAATTGCAATATCTGAGGGGACACGGGCACACCGAGGACATGGGAACGGGGGAGGACCTGCATCCAGGCGTGGCATCATAATTAATTCAAATTTAAATTTCCTTTTGGCGCATTGCACGCGCCATTTTACACCGCCAGAGAGCGGGGACGACGGGGGGTGGGTGCGGATGCGGGCTAGTGTTGGCGCGTGGGCGGCACCTGCCACGCCCATATGTGTGTGCGGCAGCATCGGGGTTCCAGCATAATAAACTGTTTAAATATTTAGTCGAAACGAGTTTTTAATACTCGCTGGCGCTTTTAGCAGCTGCCAACGGCGGTCAGGGGTTAAAGGTTGCTGGGTCAAAAAAGCAAAAAATGAAGCTGCGAAAGAATAGGAAGAGAAAATGAGAGCTGAAAAAGGAGCACTGCTTCCGCCATGTGCCAGCTTTTGAGAGACCCGAGTCCCGTATAATTACAGATTGCCACAACAGCAAAAAAAATCACTAAAAACAATTCAAAGAAAACAAGGAAGGAGGAGGAGTACACGGGATGATGGGTTCAGACCACTTATTAATTTATAATTACTAAAAAACAAGGTTTGCCCCTTTTTTCGGTTTATTTATTTTTTTTAAGGAGACAATGGAGTTGTAGTTCGGAAGCAATGCTTCTCAATTATTTATATAAGCGAAAAATGTTTTTAATAATGAGAACTAAGGTCGTTTATGTATTAAATACATTTTTGTTAAAATAAGAATATTATTAAGGCTTAAAGAATAATTAATTAATAAAAGAAACAGTGATGATATTTTTCCCAGAAACTTAATTTGAGAATTCTAAGGCAAAGCAAGCGTACATGTGCCCTTTTGTGCCTTGAACTTTGCTCTATTCTAATGTTATAAATATTAGTATTAATCAGAAACATACATACATATATGTTTCTAAATAACTAAATAGTTCCTATTTTAAGATTTTTTATGAACACTATTTAGGAATATTTTGTATTCAATTTCAGTATATTTTGTACTGAGTTTAAAAATTACAGGTACTTCTATAAATATTTTAAGTACGAATTGTTGTTAAATTAATTACATTTTGCACATTCGTTGAGCATAAAAGTTCTCAAAAATTATATTCTTAACTATTGCACTTGCACTGAGTACAAAACCACATCTAAGTAAGTACAAATGTTCTCGGTAGTTATTTGAGTACGTTTTTGCTTATTTTAAGTCCATTTTTACCTAAAAATTCTCTCTGCGTACTATTCTCTATATATTTTATATATTATTGGAAAGCCTTAACTAATATACCCTTAAATATGCATTACTTTATAAATGTAAAGACCAAAAAGCAGACTAAATGATATTCAAGGCAATTGAAGTACTCTCTCTCTCTGTTAATGGCATTCGTATTGCCATCAAATTAGCATTTGAGCTCTCCTAATATCCTCTGCCCTCAGAAACCATCAAATAATATTCAGCAGAAACTAATTTTGTGTTCATGAACCAAGAGCAGGATCCCTCTGCCATTTGGTGTGCACTTTCCGATTGCCAGAGCAGAAAACACCAAAAACCTAAAAACCAGGCAGCAGGCAGCAACAACAAAATTGCGAAACGCAAGAAAACTCACACTGCCTGGAAAATACAACACATATTTCCTTGCGCAATTAATGCAGAGTGTGTGTGCACAGAGCGGGGGGCTTTATTAGCGGGGGGACACGGACTCTGTGGTGCCTGTCATTTGGCTGAGTGCCGCGGCATGCGATGCGATCTCCTCCAGCTCACGGACGCCGTGGTGGAGGTGCGAAATGTGGCACGCATCGCATCGTGGCCCCGAAAACCTGTCTAATGCATTTTTCGTTGCTTATTTATGACCTGCGTAGACGAACAGCTGCCGGGGGCCACGGTTTCGCTAATAAATTTGCAAATTGCATTTGCATCTTACAAAAGATAGCCCTCGAGCTGAAGAGCTTACTAATTTCTCTATCAACTGGTATGATAAACTATCGCGTGATTCTAATTAAATACTTTCCTTAAGAGCTGTGAACGTTAAAGGAGATTTAATATTATCAGAATAAGATAAAATATTTTATTTATTCATTAAAATGTATATTAAAAGAGTATCTCATTGATTTCACAGATAACAGAGAGTAACTTATATAGATTCACTCTGCAGATAACTTAATAATAATCATTTATTGATTAATTTTAAATAATTAATAAATTCATTTTAAAATTAAAAAGAAATACATTTTAAAGGAAACACTAATCAATTCAAGTTTTAGATTAACATTAAACAAGATTTAATATGAGAATAACATAAAATACTATATTTATTAATTAAAATTTATATTAAAAGAGTATTTAATTGATGTTACAGACAACTTAAAATTAATTTAGTAAGATTGTTCCTTTACTGCTTCAGGCAGTTGAAATAAATTTATTTTAAAATAAAAAAGGATAACATCAAATACTTGATTTATTTGTTAAAATTAATATTATAAGAGTATCTCATTGATTTTACAGATAACTTAATAATAATCATTGACTGCTTCTTGCAGTTGAAATAAATCCATTTTAAAATGAAACGAAATAAGTTTTAGGTGAAGAAATAATTATTAATTAAACAGAAAACACAAACAAGATTTTATAAAACAAGAACATTAAAAGTTTCGGTTTCCGGTCGGTCAATAATAAATACTGTAGGTAGGTTGGCTTCGCTCGCTCGTTTAAGATGATTTTCCCGCAGCAGCGCCCCAAGGATTGCCCCAAACAACCGCCAATCATTCTCGTCCGTCAGTCAGTCAGCGTTCCATCAGGATGGCTCTTCTCCGGGCCAGGAGAGCCTTCCAACTGGGTCGCTCGCTTTTAGCTAAAAATGGTCTTGGTTTTGTGCAAAATGCATTTCGCCCCGGCAAATGACGCGTGCCTCGTGTCTGACAGCCATTGTAGTTCCCGTTTTCAGCAGAGCTTCGTGGTGGAGGTGGTGCTCTGCAAGGACCCTCGACTTCTCTAGTCCTGCACCAGTGGCATTCAAACTGACAGCCGGCAAAACCCTAATTGAAATGGAGCTGAAGAATGAGTTTTCAGCCGGCAGCTCAGCTCGTGGCACGCGTAATTAGAAAATGAGCATGGAAATATTTGCGTGGGAAAGCGGCAGGAAAAATGCATTTTTGGTTCGAAGCGAAGCTGAAATTGCACGAGAGAGCGGTTGCTTGATAGATGCCATGTTCGTGGACTTAATATGTCTTACCTAATAAATTCTTGTGTCAGTTTTCTGGGTTCTTAGTTTATTTTGACCGAGCTCTTGAGGAACTGAATATCGGACTCATCGTCCTTCACCACACCCGTGAATATTTCCCACTCGAGGTTGCCACCCTCCACCTGCTTCGGGAAGCACTTGATCAGCTGGCGACCGCCTTGCAGTAAAGTAAAGGCGCTGGGATACTCAACGATGACAATAGTGCCCATAAACAGGGCCATGTCCACGATGCGCTGCAAATACCGATGACAAATCCATTTCTAAGGAAGGGACATTAATTAATTGAAGAAATTAATTAAAAGTCTGATGGGAAAACTCACGGGATCCGTGCGCTTTGTGGCGTAGACATCGTTCATAAAGCTGGCCGTCACATATTGCATGGTAACAAATTCAGCCAGCTATGAAATAATTAATAAAATAATATTTTATTATATTTTATAATAATAATAATAAAATAAAATAATTAACTCTAGAGTTTGGGGCAATGCTAATACTTACCGTTTCCATGTGACTCAAAACCAGCACCGACTGATTCGCATGAGAGGCCAAGGCCAGCTGGAAGGACACCATGAGTATGTCCTTGATGTTGTGATTGGTATAGTTCCAGAATATGTTGCTGTTGTCGCCAGCGGCTCGAATGCAAGTGCGCACCTTGGTCAGGTCAAAGTCATCGAGGTTCTTATTGGGAATTCAAGGAAACCTTAGCAAAAAGGGAACCATTATCCATATAAGAATACTCACCATATTCTGCTCGTTGGTATCTTTGCGGCTGGGCACCAAGAACCAAACGGTGTACTCCTTGACCGTGATGTACTCAAAGATCTGGCGCACCTGGTCGAATACATTCAGCACAAGTCTGCGCTCGGTGAGGCGCAGCGTCTCGTTCACCTGCAGACAAGTGGTGGCCAGGCGGCAGAGCACATCCCGCGGCGCCATGGTCTGGCTATCGAAGAGCCTTATGAAGGTCTCAAAGGGGCTGTCGGGTTCCCTGGAAGAAGCACCCGCACCCCGATTAATCAGAGAAGGGAATTATCTATATAAAAAACCCACTTGATCCTGCTGTAGGCATCATCGTCGCACTGGATGACCTGCAGCCAGTTGCCGGCGCACTTCTCGTGCAGCTGCCGCAGGAAGTTGAACGAGTGCTGGGTGCAACGCTGGAAGAACTTCTTGTGGAAGTCCCACATGCTCATTTCGTCGGTCTGGCCGCCATTGATCTGAACGAAGACGCTGCCCTGGAAATTGTAGATATCGAAGCGGCGCTTAACGGTCACCTGGATGTCGGTGGATGTGGGGGCGGGCTTTGAGGCAGACGCCCGCATCGCCTTGCGCTCCTGACGACGCTTCAGACGCTCCATGGCCTGCCGCGAGGTGCAGGGTTCCATGTCCAGATCGCTGTCGCTGTCGTCGATCACGATCACCTCTGGTTCCTTCTGTGCAGCCCCTCCCGGGTTCAATGGCAGCATTTCGAAGGTCATGGAAACACTGCCTGTGCCCACACGAAGATTCGGCTCCTTGGCCAAACTGTCGCCATCCGGATAGGTGAGGGTGCAGAGGAGCAGAATGGCCTGACCCACGGGAGTCACTGCTGCAATCTCCTTGGGCAAATCCTTGACAACTTGATAGACAATCACATGGACGTTGTCCGTCTTCGCAAACTGCACTTCCACGTGACCGCAGTCCAGGCAATTGTGGATTGTCACCTTAAAAGGAAGTATTGCTATTAATTAACAAGTTTTACCTTCTTTAGAGCAACTCACGGAAGTAATACTGATCGTGTGGCCCTTAAAGGGCGCCGTTTCTTTCGGCATTTTACAATTTTAAGTGCGATTTACGCGTTTTTTCTGAAAACTTCCAAGATAGCGTCCTTTATCGATAACGCCTATCGATATCACTGCAGTGCTGGAAAGCGATCCGCAGCTTGGGGTTCTCTTTCTTATTGGGAGTCGTTAATTTTCAAAAGTAAAAAAGCGGTAGCGGAAAAAGAAACATCGATGCGTATAAAAGTTTCGTTACTAAAATCAAATACAATTTAGGAACTGCACATAATTCCACGAAAACTTGACCTTTTAAACTGTACAGCTGTGAGAATAGAGTTTGAAAGCTTTAAAAACTTTTCTACTTAAAATTCATGGCCATCCAGGTGATCTCTACCCACTAATTTGATGGGACCTTAGTGGGCTAGGGAATTACTAAAGTGACTTGTATTTAGTCTAAGGCTGACCACTGTTTTAACGTAAATTTATGAATCAGCAAGGAATCAACATTATTATGAGCCCTGGGAAGTGAGCCATTAAATTGGCTTGGCCAGGCCAGCGCACAGACTAGGTGCATAAAATTAGGATTAACGTCTTTCTAAGTGCCATCAAATCCTGCCGCATCCTCCAGCAATTCCCAATAGCACCCACAGAGCAACAATTAGTCCTGAAACTCGGCATAAAGTGCGAGCTGGCCGTGGATAACTTATAAAAAAAAAGCTCAAACAAAAACGACAAAAAACAAAACCGAAAAATTGTGATTTTCTTTTAATTTTTATGACACAAATTTTACGACTCGAAAAAAGGCAAGGAAAGGAGAACATTTCCTTATCGCTGCTATAGTCAGCAAGGAAATCATTTGTATTTCTCAGGGCTTCGTTTTCTCTTTTTTTTCTGCCAATTTTATACTTCTTTGCATTTTTAATGATGATTGCCTTTTGTTATTTTTTCTTTTCAAGGATTTATGACCTCGGAGGACCACACGTCACGCATTTAATTGCGATTTAATAACCGAAATGATCGCCAAACTTCTGTGCTAATTTTGCATTATGCTGTAATTATGATTATCATTTTTGGTTCTCTATAATGCATTTATAATGCACTTAAATTCAAGCCCAACTATTCGGATTGTGTGGTCGCTGAAGGCGCTGGGTGGAGATTTCTCTGGCAGCTCGTAAAGCCAGCGAAATTATGGCAATTTAACGGACGACTGCGATCCAGCCCGAATGGCCATGCAATTAGAAGATGCCTTGCCAGCCTTGGGCCCCGTAATTCCCGGCTCTGGCCGAAGAAGTTCCTCCTCCAGTCCCAGTAGTCGTTGCGGCTTTATCGCTCGCATAAATTTTGCGCAGATAAAAGCGCGAAAAAACGCTGCTTACGTCGCTACGTAGCCCCATGTCCACACATACATCGTACAACATTCTTTTGGAAGCGGCGCGGGGATTCCCCGCATTGCAATGTCCAGAAATTATAGCAATTTGCTTGTCAAATTGTTGCCGACTTGGGCAATAAATCGCCGGCTTTATGGGGCCGCGAACTGAGTCGTCGTCGCCAGGTGATCGCGATAGAGTTGTTTTAGGAATAAATTCGCCAAAAAGCGCCTGGCGCTATTTAGTGGTCCGTAAACTTGTAAAATGTGCAATTTTGTCGGCTGGCTTTTACTTAACTCGATCGCTTTTTTGTTGCCCGATTTCGCTAATTTAATGGTGCTCCGCCATCAGGTCCCGGCCAATTGAATAGTTGAGAGCGACTTGGGGGCTCCAGATCGATTGGGGGACCGATTGAAATATTGTTATGGCGATTTACGTGGCTGTGGGTGGTAATTTGTAATGGTTATGGGTGAAATGATGATGGGCTGTTAGGCTCGACGGGGCGTAAAAGTTGTTTCCAAGGAATGCGCTTCGGAATGCTGTGAATATAAGTAGGAATTGTGTATTAAATTTAATTTAACGATGCTACTCTAGCTTAAGCCAGATAGTTAGTCATTATGCGACCCCAGAAATAAAGCCTAAAAATTGAAAAATTAATCAAATTAATATATGTATTAACTCAGTATTAATCTTAGGTTGCCATCGTTATAATCCCACAGTTTTAGTTTTCAACCTTTCCCAAACAGCTTTCCCAAAATGTTCATCCAAAAATGTTTGCCATTAGCATTCAGCATCCAACCAACTAATGTGGATTCGCTAGAACCCCCTTCATTCCCCACCCAGCACTCTATTCCCAATCCAAATTCTGGCCATGCTTCGCATCTGCAATTACGAGCATTTTTATTGTCTCGCCGCTTGGGCCAACGCTTGCACCTGCTGCTCAGAAAGCTACTATTTTCGACTTTTACAGGGTACTGCAGCTCGATTTGTGTCACGAATGCTAATATAGACGATTGACTTGTTTCATAATCGTTGGTATTAAATTAATTAAAAATAACGTAATTTTATTTAAATAATTAATAACAGGTTATCTTTTTGAAAATTGTAGCATCCCTATCGTACGATAGTTCTGATCGATAGTAGCGCAATCGATAAAGTGCGATCTCTAGTTTTGGAAAGTGGAACGAACGGCGATCGGTTTGTGCTAAAATCGTTAAAAACATCATAAACTAAGCAGTAATATAAAAAAAGAAGATAGTGCTTAATGGTGTTTAGTATGTAATTGCCTGACTAAAGAAATTTGATCAAAAAACATGCAAAGCAGCTGAAAATGTGTTTTCTTATATTGGAAAGGGCGCTTGTATACACATTTTTTCGCTGCCGCTTTCCACGAACAAATTCTTATTGATACTAAAATCTTTAAAAACATCATAAACTAAGCAGTAATATAAAAAAGAAGAATAGTGCAACTGTGCTTAAAAGTAACCTAACTAAAGAAATTTGATAAAAAACCATGCAAAGCAGCTGAAAATGTATTTTCTTATATTGGAAAGCGCGATGCATACACACTTTTGAGCTGCCGCGTTCCACGAAAAAAATCGTACTGTTGAAAAAATCTTAAAAATCATTGAAAACTAAGCGATAATAAGATGACAATACCAAGAATAGTGCCTGTGTGATATTAACTAATTTCGTAACTAAAGAAATGTAAGCCATGCAAAGCAACTGAAACTGTGTTTTCTTATATTGGAAAGCGCGATGCATACACACTTTTGAGCTGACGCGTTCCACGAAAAACTCTTATTGTTGCTAAAATCATTAAAAACATTGAAAACTTCGCGGTAATAAAATGGAAATAACAAAAATAGTGATAGTGTGTTTAATAAGAAATTAATTAACTACAAAAAAGTGATCAAAACCATGCAAAGCAGCTGAAAATGTATTTTCTTATATTGGAAAGCGCGATGCATACACATTTTTGAGGCGACGAAAAAATTCCTATTGGTGAGTGCGCTTTGTTTTTCTCTTCTTTTTTGATCTCCATATGTTTATTAATATACTAACTAGTATTAAGTGAAGTGCGGGGCATCTTAAAGTCTGAATCCTAACGAATGTTTGCTCTTGGCAGTGGCTTGAAGTTGCCGAATCTCTCTCGGTAATTCGAAATGTTTACGGTACATTTAATTTCATTTGGATTATTACAATATGCTTTAGAAGGCAACAATTTCGACTGCTTGCCGCCGAGAGCTCCGTCTGTGCTCCCTGCTCCTCCACTCGACTCCGCTCCATGCTCCATTTGCCAGGCGGCCGAGAACAATGAGCCATGAAGAGGGAGCTGAGCTGGGAAGGGGCACGGGGCACGGGGGAAGTCCCACCTTGAATTTTCGGCAGGTGTACGAACGAGTAGTACCGATGGCAGGGCGGGACATATTTCATTGTTGTTGCCAAAGTGTAATTGCGAATTCCAGACAAATGTGAAATTTGAATTTACAAGTTTAACTTTTCTTGTGAAATCATTTGTTGTTTGCCTTGCTTCTGGGGAACTCTCCTGCCCCTGCTCCTTTGCTCCCTCTCTGTGTGTGTGCTTGCTGTGTGTGTTGTGAGTGTGACTCAAGTGTGCAGTTGGCAATTCTCGACTTAGTTCATTTGTTCCATTTCAACGCTTGCCAGCCAGGCGGCTGAGGGACTCCTCCGGGGGCGATGGGTGTACCGGGGAGGAAGGACCTCTCTTTGGATCCTACCGGGCTCCACATAAACAAATGTACTCGTGTCGCGCTACTGCTCCTTTCTCTAGTCTCTATTCTCAATTCTCCGCCTCGCTTATCCCTCTTTTTCCGCACATCTCTTTCTCTTCGATTGTTGTGCCATTTTCGTTTGCCATATTTCCGGCTTGTGGTACCTAGTAGGGCTCGATATCGAGGGTATATTGGGTAAGTCAAGGAAAAGGTACAAAAATCCCCATCTATATTCTTCAAAAATTGGCAAAACCATCGAAAAAGATGTGGGAAACTCTTTAAAAATTAATCTAAAAATTAAAATGAAAATGTTCACCTAAGAAATCATTCCTACCTCTGATAAAAATAAGAATAAAATACCCGTAAAAAAATCCTACATCTATTATACATTTTCGAAAACCTTAAAGGAAATACTGAGGCTCATTGAGCCAAAACTGAAGTATTTGAGCAGCATTTTACTTATTTTATTTATTTAAGAATAATATCTCCCTTTTGATGGGTATTTCCAGAGTCGCACTACCAGATCCTTAAGTCGCCGCTCATTGCATATGGTCTAAGCTTGCGCCTTCTGTTTTGTGCCTTGAAGAAGTATGGCATGTGTTTCGACTAGAGCTGGCTTAGGCTGGGAGCCTGCTCCGAGAGCCGGATCTTGAGCCCCGGAATGTTGCATCTCTCAACCTGCCACAAAACTGCGCCGCGAAGCGAGTGTCCTCCCAGAGGCTAGGATATGCAAAATTCGTTGGGATTCGATGGCGCTCTACGAAGGTTGTGTGGTGCGTGGGTCTAGCTCCTCCTCGTTTCCCCATTCTTGTTTGGCTTGCTTTTGTGCATTTGCCTGGCTTTTTGTTGGCTCCCTTTTTTCGGGCCAGGAGCACGGATGACGAAGGATGGGGGCCAGGCTTTTGTGCCCGAGCGTTGTGCCGAAAAAGTTGCATTTCACGTCTTGTTGGACTCGGACTTGCTCTCCTCGCCATTCTCTTCATATTTTGCTCCCACCAAAGTGGTGCGTTCCGGTTTGCCGCATAAAACACACTGCCACGCCCACAACCCTTCCGACTACGACTACGCCTTCGCTTCAGTCCCTACACACACGCACACACACAAATACAATTAGAGACTTGGTTTGTTGGTTCAACTTGTTTGCTTACATTCAACTTTATTTCACTTCTGCTGCGATGGTTTCTTTCAGCCAGCCACTACACTATCCTTCAACCCTTTCTCGTGTGTGCGGCAAAGTTTTTGGCCAACTTGGGCGTCCTCCTCCTCGTTGGCATTGTGTTTTCCATGGAGTAACACTGGCCCGGGACAAACAGGGATGTCGGAAGCGCCTTAACTTAATTCTGACTGGATTTCTATGCATCCTCGAACGAACGAGAGCGTTGGCATTCTCTGTTTGCTTAAATGTTGTATAATTCACTGATTTCTCTGTGGTTTTGTTGCCATTGTTGGATTTTTGTTGTTGCCGCTCCTCCTCCTCAGGAGTTTTGTGTGTTTGTCATTGCATTACGTATACGTAGGTATGCGCAGTGAGCGAGAGCAATTGTTCATTTTCGACGAGGAACTGCTGCCGGAACTTTGCGGTGTGAGTCCTCAAGAAATAGAATAATTAGAGAGATTACAAATGAAAAGCGGTGCAAGTGCATGGGGGAGGGGAGCAAGAATGGCGAACTTTATTAATATTATAAGAGCCAAGAGGAAAACACGGTAAAAAGCGAGATAAGTGGTTTCCTGGACGCTGGGACGTAAGTTGTTTTAATCCAGAGAACAGTTAATAAAAGTTCGCTCCATAATTCCACACAAATAAAATCTTTAATAACTCTTGCATTAGGGTTCTGTTCCTTGACCCAAATTATTTTCCGAGTCCCCAAAACGCACTCCTTGAACCCATTTTTGCCCCAGTAAATTGCAATAAAATAACCAGAAACATGCCACCCAAACCAATCCCGACTCCGATTCCAACATCACCATCCTCAGCCTCGATTCCCTCAGTGGAAAACGCAAGGAAACGACTGAACATGGACTGAACATTGTAAATTGTTGTCCGAAAATTTATTGGCAGCACTTATCAGATTCACTCATAAATCTGCAAAAAGCCCGTCTCCAAAGCCGAGCGGCTGCCTCTCTCTTTTCCACTCTTTCGATGCGTGGGCGAGAGCATCTGTGTGTCTGTGTGAGAACACTGACAGAAAAAGTGGGAAGCTTTACCGGACGTACTTTAGTTATTTGTTTTTAGAATACGTGAAATACTTAGCAAAAATTTAGGTATTCGTTTTAGAAAGTGAATTTGTATTTCTTCACCAGGCGAGTCGATTAAGCCATGTCTTTTCTCTCCGTCTGTCCGTATGAATACTTCGATTTATGAACCTATAAAATAATAATAAATTCAATATTATATCAGAGTTAATACGAATTTTAAATGTATCACTAAGCAAGTCGATTTAGCTATGACTGTATGTCCGTCAGCTCGTTTGTCCGTTTGTCCGTTTGCCGGAATATAAGAGAATAATAAATACAATATTATACTTTAATTTCAATACATTTCCGCTATGTTCTATTTAAAGAATAAAACTTGAAATATCAATAAGTTTCTTTTCAATAGATATAATTTTCTACAGTGCATCTGTGCGAGGGAGAGTACATCTGGTGGGTGGCATGTGCGGGACATTTATTTGCATGCCTCGCCCGATTTTTGGCCCCTCTCTGCTTGGCTCGGGGTGCTCCATTTCGGTCGCACAATCCACAAATTAACATGACATTTTTACAAGCCCAAACATGTGTACACATGGGCCCGAAAGTGAACCGAACCACTCGAAATAATAGCCAGCAAAGCAGCATCAGCATCGCATCGGGCGCCCCGTAAGCCGCTCATTGGATGTGACTGGGGATGAGGATGTGACTGGACATTCGGGGCGGACATTTATGGACACATGGCCGAAAAAGTTAAACATTTGACCGGTCGAGAGAGCCGGGATGGCCGGAGGATTGAACAGGTTGCCATTTTATGCATCCATAAATTTAATTACTCAAAAGCTTCCAAAAATGTGGAAAACAAAAAGCCATTAGCTCAGGTGGAAAATATACTGCAGTCAGTCGTCGACCTACGGGGCTTCCCTTTCTCATTTTGACTTGGCTACAACCTCACCTGAGAGAGACTTTCTCTTTAAAATTGTTTGAGTGGAAAATAAATCCAAAATTTCATACTTCAATAGAAACAAACCCCCAATAGATTTTATATGCTAATATTTATATAATAATTCTTCAGCATCTTTCTTTAATTACCAGAATTATATCTGTATTTCCTGTAAGCCTTATGATCTTAAATCTATTATGATTACTCGAATAGTTCTCTGTCGTCTCCACTTGTAGTTTGATTATCTGGGCCATCCGATGTGCATACTCAGTCAAGTTGAAGGTTTTTCATTGACAGAGCAAGACGAGAGTCCATACAAGAGAGACCTCAAACACAGCAGGAGGAGACCGGCATATTGAGAGGAGGAAAAATCATGACAAAACATTTGCCCAACGAGTTTTTCATTTTCTTTGTGTTGTGCACTTTTTTTTTTTTGGTTCCACTTGAATGAGAATGTGAATGAGAATGAGAATGAGAATGACGAGAGAACGTTGTCGATGATGAAGTTATCAGGCTGAAACGAGCCAAAAGTTGGCACAGTTTTAGGAAAGTTGGCCCACATGGAGCACATAGTACTGGGATCACGGGAACAGGAGAGCGCGCTGGCTGGGGGCTAACAACAATCAGAAAAGCAGACTGCAAATTCTAGAACAAGGCGCTCCAACTTTGCTCACTGAGCTGCAGACATTTTCGTCGCAATTTAACTCCTCCTCCTGCCTGGCGTCCAAACTGGTCGTCTCACTTAGATCTTCTCTCTGTGTCAATAGCGCAGGAATGGACACATCAACACAGGACCCAGCATTGGCCACACGAACCAGTGCCAGCAAAAACACCAGAAGTACCACCAGAAATAACAACATCAGAATGAAGAAGAGCTGACAAATGCAACAAACAACGACAAGTTAAAATTCATGTTCATTTCAGCCACAAGTTTGTGCTTTTCTCGGGTTAAAACACAACATTGCTCGACGTCAAACCGACTAACACGGAATGTACATAAATGGTAATTGACAGGCAAAGAGCTTAAGTATTTTAAAAAGGTTTCAAGTGCTGTGATTCTCTGGTAAAGGATAAATGTTTGGAAAGTAGTTGAAAATTTAGACAATTTGCAGAGCTAAAAGGACTCAGGAACTGTCAAAAAATTAATAACCTATGCCTTATTATTGATCTGATAAAATATCTATTCAGAACATGGCTTAACCACACTCGAAATAATATGAATTAATTCCATTGCAAGTTACCAACTTAATTTGTTGGCTCAGGTACACCGAAACACAGCAGATAAATAACATAGTATATGTAAGGTATTGCCGAGCATTTCAATTATTTAAATTGGGCAAGAAAACAAAGGAACACACGGCTTGTTGGCAGCCATCATCTCACCAATCCCACTCAAAACAAAATATTTGCGTTATGTAAGAGTGGACGGAATATTTTACCGGCTGATATCTGCAGATGGAAAGTGTTTCTGGCACCTCACCTGACTGACTGAATGACTGACTTCCGTTCCATTCCGTTCCGTTTGGTAGACAATAATATGACGCATGCATGTTTGGGCCAACATGGAGTTGCGCCCCGCAAAATAATAAAATGGCTATAATAAATTTCTGTTCAGCAAAATATTTCCAGGAATTTCGGGGATGGATTGTAGTATGCCAGTCCGGTCCTTCAAGCGGAAATTGCACATTTTGCAGAAAAACGCTCTCCCAGGGAAGCGGCTGGGATGAGATGTGGAGTATAAAAGGAATTAGGAATGCAATTTGAGGTTATGTTGGCAATGTGCAGCCGGGCTGTACCAACACCAACAACATGGCATAGCACTACAAGAAAAGGGGGAAAGGAAACTTGAAAATTGAATTTTTCTATAATTAAAGTGCATTCCTGTTGATGGAATCAGTTGGGAATTATTAGAACCGCTTCTGATCAGAATTATTAGAATTGTTTGTGAAGAATTTTATTCTATTTAAAAAGGCTTTTTCTACAATTGTTTTTGAGTGCGATTTTTATCTTTCAGTGTTTTCTTTAATTAAAATTAAATGAAGTTTATGTGGCTTTACTTCACAAACTCGCTTGGGAATTATAAGGACCCCTGCTGGAGATTTTCTAATAAAGCATGAAAACTACTTCTTAGCTAAAACTGCTTAGGATTTTTAAGTTCTAATGACAGATTTAATATTAAAATTGTTCACAATGAATTCCCAAAAATTAAAACGAGTTTTTTTTCGAGTGTACAGCACCGCCAGCTCATGCTGACCACATCTGTATGCGCATTTGTTTAGATGAGAGAGACTATGTGTGTGTGTCAGTTAGACAAACAGACAGTTGGACTGACACTTGGACAGATGTTGGGATACGTACAGAGTCTGGAAGTTGGACCCCAGCTACGGTCTGACAGCTGGACCCAGGAACCCTCCAGTGCGCCTCCATCCAGCTGCTCCCCCGGAAAACCCTTGCCCAGATATTAATAGACGAAATTTGAGTATTGCTTCCGTCATGAATAAAATTTCTGCATCCCGAGGGGCAGAGGGAGTTGCATTGCATCGAGGTCGATGTAAGGCTCCCCCGAAAAACTTTTGACACTCCCTCCCCGGGCTCCGCTGCGAAAAACTTCTCATCCAGAGAGTTTTGGGGCCACTCGCATTGTCCTTCCTGGCAGAGTGGGTCTCCTTGCCCGAAAAACTTTTCAAATTGTCCATTCAACGTCCATTCAGCTGTCCGTTTCTGTGGCTTCTCGTACTCCCCGTTCTCGTTCTCGCTCTCGTTTTTACTTTACTTTTCTTTTAATTTTAATGATGCCCTCGGAAAAATGTAAAACGCTTGCGAAAACAATTTCTGGTATGTGCATTCTATGGTCGCATCGGGGATTCTTTGGTCTTGGTTTGGGAGGAGATGATTGCCCCTCTAGGATTTCCTTGGGATTACATGTAACATTCTTGTGAATAATAATAATAGTTGCAGCGAAACCTATCCATCACAAGTTATAGTGTTGCTTTATTTTTGTCACACAAAATCACCCGCATAAAGTGCAGTCCAATTGATATAAAATATTTGATTTAATCAATCAGAAGAGCAACCTCCGATTGAACCACAAATCCTTACACCTAATCACAGTCAGAGAAGAAACTCTACAGCTGCAAAAAGTAAAAAAAATGTAGAGAAACGTAGCGAGGCGAACTGCAAAAACCGCAAAACGAAATGCGGTAACAGGCAAAACTTTGCTGAATCAACTACTAAAAGATTTATGGTATCAAAATAGTGCCACATAAAATATTCACACCTTGGCCCCGGCTGCCAGAATCTAACGACTTCGGAGGGGGATAACCCAGCCAACCCAACCAACCGACCAACTGATGCCTTTGGCCCGATAAAGCCATTGTTTATACTCCGAGCAGCGTGTGTGTGTGGATTGCATTTTGGCCATAAGTTGGCAACATTTTTTATGCGTTCATCATGCGGTCAGCATAAATTTTTCATCGCCGCTTTTCCTTCGTTCAATTTTCTTTTCGATCCTACAACATGTTGCCAATTTTGATGTCTGACGGTCATAAATCAAACCGTTTAAAGTCGCCATCGCTATAGCCAGAATGGCAGAAAAAAAAGACCAAGAGCGAGTTGAGTTATTCATTCATTTTCGGCCAAAACATATAAGCCATTTTTATTCCACACCAAAGTGTTTCGTTGATCGTGTGATTGTGCGTCTGTTGGGGGTATTTGCTTGCGTAGGGGAAGTCTTAAACAAATTCGTGATTAACGGGGACATCACTATCTCATCCAAGGAAAACGACCGTTGGAATTTTGATAAAATTTAAAAATCAACTAAATGATGGGCTCTCGCAGTCGGGACTGGGTCTCCATCAACGCCAATGGGGGACCTTGCCGACCGCTTTTCCTGCAAGAATGAGGTATCAGTAGGATCCTTTGAAAGTAATGAAAGTATCCCCAAACTCACCACAATTGAATGAATTATTGCCCTTGCTGTACTTCGGCGCGTCGTGCATGGAGGGCGAGCTGCGGATTTAGTGGGTAAAAGGATTGCTGGTGAGGCCTACGATTAGGACAGGCTGAACCCTCCCCGAGATCTACTCACTTCAGGCCGTTGCGCACATCCCGGTAGTGGATGGACGGTGCCAAGTCGTAGGTGGACTTCATGCGATGGCCCTGCTGCTGTGCCTGCTGCTGCTGCTGGGCATGATTATGGTGGTGCTGCTGCTGCTGCTGGTATTGCGGCGCCTGGTGGTACTGCGGCTGCTGCTGCATGGGCTGGCTGTACTGCCACATGCCCCCGCCGTTGCTGCCGCCGCTGCTGGCCATCATCTGGCCGGGGCTGGTGTTCCAGCTGCCGGCATGCGAAGGCGACGAGGGACAGGGGCTAGCGCCGCCCGTGAGGCGACCCTGATGCAACTGCGTGTTGGAGCCCGACTGCCCATACTGCTGCAGTGGCTGCATCTGGCTCATCTGACCCATCTGACCCATCGGCTGCATCTGGCCCATCGTTGACATGGGCTGCAGGTCGGGCAGCACAGCATTGATCCCGGGGGCATCGATGCTGCCCATGGTGTTGCCCATCATGGGCACCATGGTCATGCTGCTGAGCGGGGCCATCGCTCCGATTGGCAGCTGCGACACTGTGGACATGGGCGTCATCCCGGCGTTGCCCCCTCCGGGCATCATGTTCAGCGGCATGCCCTGCATGGGATACGAGGACATCTGGGGCATGCCCGATGGCATCTGCATCTGCAGGTTCATCTGCGGCGGATTCAGCGGCTGAACATTCATGGCCTGACCCTGTCCCTGGCCGGGATTCATGGTCATCGTCGGATACTGGGGCACGCTCTTCATCTTGAGGGCAGGATGCAAGAAGGGTTAGTGGCCATAGAGTTACCTTCTGCAGGAGTTCGTACCTTGGAATCGGCATACATGCCGTAATCCGCTTCGTAGGGCACCGAGCAAAAATTCATCTTTTGTGGAAAAGTCGAAAGTCGAAATATCTAGAAAAGTTTTTACTAAAATTTTTTCACGATTTATTAAAATTTTTCACCGAGAATTTTTACTTTTTGGAAGAGAGAGAGAGATCTGTATGTTACGACGAACAAAGTACTAATGAAAAATATAAAAAGGCCCCGTCCCAAAGCCCACAGACGGGTGACATTTTGGGAGGAGGCCTACTACGATCTCGAAATCTGTGTTTAAAAATTAGGCTTTAGGATTCCAAGCACTTGACCCTTGAAAAATAGATTAATGTCAGGGAAATCTTAAAGAATTTGCGGTCAACATTTTGGTTAAATGGATCAAAGAAAGCTCCCAAAGATTGCCTGTCCGACGATGACCTAGAGGAGACACGGAAACAAACCGCACTTCCTGAAAAACTCTATCGGGGTGGAATATTGTGATTCTTCTTAAAAATTAAATTTTATTTGAATGTCTCCCCTTGTTCTTGTGCTCTTTTTGGAACCATAGCCATACTCCGTCCACTTATTCTTTGTGTTAAACTTTATTTATAGTAAGTAACCGTTGAGAATAGGGATTATTTTAGTGGCTTAAACTAGTTGCTTCGCTCCCCTGGGCATATCGTGATCAGCTATGTGGCCACGCCCTCAGCCACCGCTCCAAAGCCACCAAGGATGTGTCCAGGACAATTAATTTTGCCCCGGCTTGTCAGCTTATTGTTTATCTACATAAATACGGGAGAGGACACGAAGAGAAACGGCTGCCCGTGAGCTGGCGTGTCATTTATTCTGTTCTGCTCTGCTCCTTCCCCGCCCGGCCTGGCCTTGCCTTGCCTTGCCGACTTTCGATATCCTTCTGGCCGTGGTGGTGCAGTTGCCACACCATTTATGCCATTAAGTCATTAGCTTTGTTTAACAAATAACAAACTGTCAATGAGTTGATTAACGATGTTTTTCGCATGAACTGCAATTAGCCGACGCCGTCGCCGTTGCCGTGGACGCCGTGGCCGCCCGAGTTGTTCCATCTGACAAATGGGTGTGATTTCGCTCCCAGCGGTGTTCCATTGGCTGGTGCACTGGATGGCAGGATGGCCGGATGGCTGACTGGATAGATGGGCGGTGGGGTCGGTTGGGTGACAAGCACTCGTTATTGATGCGCCCCCAAGTTGCCGTCACTTGGCGGCAATAATTGTGTATTGTACTCCAAGTCAACGGCAATAGACATAGTCATGGAGGAGCAGTCACACTCATCACCGTCACACTTATCCTTGCAGTGTTGGCACTTTGACTATTTTCCAGCCAAGGATTATGTGTACTTGTAGCTATTTTTTAGTATATTAATTACATTTAAATAGAGATATGTACGTGGGTTAGATTATTATTTTCTGTTTCTAACACCATTCTTAATAGAAATTAATAACTGAAGCATTTATAATATATGTAAAGTTGTAATAAGGGAAAGCAAGGAATTATGGATGCACCAACGCAATTACACTCGTTGACAAGTGTCAGCCATTCTCATTGGCATCTCCTCTTGGAAGCTACACGTCCTTAGCTCCATTTACTATCCCATTTCTGCCTGTTCCTGCCGTCGACGTGACGCGCTTCATCACTCATTCACTCGCTTGCCAACACGCTCCCCAGTTACCCACTTATTCAGGGCCCACTCCACCACTTGGCCACTCCAGCTCAGCGCGGAGTGCTGCTGGCGCCTCGGCTCATTGCGATCCCATGCACTTGTATTTCCAAGTCCAGGAGCGGAGTAGGCGGGAAGTGAAATAGGGCCCTTAATGCAGGTATTAAGAGCTATCTATGGAGCCTATAATAATTATAATAATTGGTATTCAACCAATACTATTTAACAAGCTAAGACTATTGTAATACAGAATTGATGAGAGCGAATTTTAATTTCAATTTTTACCGAATGTAAATTGTATCCTTATATAAGGATTCTTTCTGAATGGTCTGAATGGTATAAAAAGAGACCCCAAAGCCTGATTCCGCTCCTTTTTCAAAACTATTTTCACTGTAATTATTATGCAAAATGCAATTGACTCCATTATTTACGATATTGTTAAAGTTCGTGAGCTGAGTGCTAAATGGGGTGAGCCCTCGATATATTTACGTGGCTAATATTCTATATATTTGTACATGTATATATTCCTATGAGTATTTTTGTAATCCGCCAACACACACACAATATATATAAATGAGTTTGTGTGCGTGCGGTCGCTAATTGCCTTTGCCAGAAAGTTAATTACGGCAAAATTTGAAATTTTCAAAATTGGACTTGTCAAAAACATTTTGACATTTCCCCTCAGACTCCGCCCTGACACCCGCCAGAGCCACTCCTGCTCCGCGGCAGGAAATTAGTTTTACAAACTTTTGCGTTTTGTGCATTTCGCACTGACTTCTAAACCAAAAAGTTGGCATTCATTGTTGGCTTTCGACAACACTCATTATACGGCATAATAATGCCGACTATTAGCCCTCGAATATCAAACAAATATATAAATGAGGATGCCAAATGCCATTCATCAGATGGAAATGGAGTGTTGAGTGTCCATTTGCGTTACTTGCAAACATTTTGCCAATTGCCAGGCCTAATTAAGTGCCATGGATGCGTGTTAATGAGTGTGTGTCCAGGTCGGGTCGAGTGTCGCAAAAAATTGTATTAAAATTGCAGGCAAAAATAATTGTAAAATTAGCACGGGCGGAAATGTCATCATTTTTGAAATTTGATTTAATTTTCGATGGTGTCATGGCGTCATGGCGAGTGGGATATTAAAATGTTAGTTTCGTTGTGTGTTTTGTGGGTTTCGTTGATGAAAGCAAATAGAACTCAGAGTATAGTACTTTGTGCAACATTTAATGAGCAAAACACATACTTACCTTGCCTTTGTTCAACACTTAGTGAGCGGAATTTCCATTGTAAAAACGCGAGACAATCTCCCCGGCTCATTACAGCGAAGCTACAAGAAAGTGTGCTGCTCCGGACAAAGTTTGCCGGAGGATTCCTCTGCTCATTACTCATTAGACATGCACGCCGGGGCCAGAAGTCTTTGATTTAACACCTAAAAGTGGAGCCTGAGCTGGTGAGCAACAAAGGCCTCATTAATTAGGAATGTTAAGATGATGAAAACTAATCTCCTAAAAGCACACTCTCGCTACTTTCCTCCATCCTCATCTGCATCCTTTGGGCGAGTCATTTGTCTGCCAGGATCAACGGAAGGAAGGCAGGCAGGCAGGCAGCCAGAGAGAGTGGCTTCGGAGGCGTCATTGTTTGGCACCGGTTCACATGCGCTTAATGCACTTGGAAGCCATGGCTTCACCTTCGACAATGTTGCTGGATAAGCGCACAGACGGCAAAACACTGGCAACAAGGCAACAAACTAACCCAGAACACAAGGAGCTGGGAACAAGGACTCTGCGGAAGCGAGGGACAGGATCCGACCATGAGGCGAGAGGACGTCAAGCTGAAATCTGTGCAAATCACAAAATTGGAAAAATCGAGGAGCAACCCTGGAGGAGGGCGGCGGGTGCCCAGCCAGCTAAATGCCAAGTGAAGTAGAAGCCGGAATCAGAATCGAGTCCTCCATTAGAGTTGGCCATAAAATAAGCAACTTGTATCGGTAGCTGCAGCACCGCCACTGGCCTCAAATCGCTTTCCTCAGTTTTGCACAGGGAGAAAATTGGGATTTTGTATAGTAATAACTCTAGAATACTTTCTAAAATATTTTTACTAGATATTTGAAAAGCTCCGTACATTTTTTTCACATTCTTTTTGAATTTATCTTAAGGAATTAAATATTTTGAACGGAATGTACATTCAGCAGAATGTGAATAAATGGTGTGATTTTAATATCTAATAGCAATATCGAGTCCATTTCGGAACTTTTTACTAAATATTCAAAGACTTTCGGGGTGAATGGCATTTTTTCAAATTCACATTCTATACGATGTACATTTTTGAAGGCACATTTACCAGAATGTGAAAAAATTTGGAATTAGAATTTTAAACTATTGAAAAATAATTTTCAATTTTTTAAGAATGTTTTACAGAAATAAATATAACTCTTTCCCACATGTAGGAGTAAACTATGGTAGCAGGAAATAATCCACCATTTTGAAAATGTTTTCCTAGCTTAGGGTGTTACATTTTTCGCTCAGTGCACTCGTAAGCTCATGATGCCCCAATGCATGACGCTTGGCTGAGTGCAAATTCAATTAACTTGTTACAACACAAGCTCAGGATCAGCTTTGGCATCAGCATCTGCCCAGACGGGATTGGGATTTGTATCTCCGCATCTGCTGCTGCGCCTGTGCCCAGATACAGATACTCAACTGTACTTTTGCTGCACTTCGGTCCACGGCCCACAGTCCACGTCCCTCGCCAACTTTTGTTGATTCTATTTCGAATTTTAATTCCAATCAAATTGGTTCTTGCGGTGCGCGCTCAAACAAACAGTTATTTGATTTTCAGGCCCCTCTCGGAATGCATTTTTCCTCATTCAATTAATAAAAGATTCCGAGTCCGAGTCCGAATCCTACGCCGATTCCGATGGCAAACATGCATAGCCAATTGACATTTACATTGGTCCAGAAACACGCCGACAAACAGAGATGGAAATTGCCAGTCGAAAGTCATGAATTTCTTAGCAACTCTTGAATGGAAATTAATAATCAAATGTCAATTACTCAACGGATTAGCAGAAGCCGGAGAAGCAGAGTAAATAGATGCGGGGAAAACACGGATATAAGATAGAACATGTTTGTTTTTGGGAGTAAAAACAAGAATGGGGATTATGGAGCTTCACAGGAGTTGATAGCTTTAAATTTTTAAGAAAGTGGAGAAGGAGACAAGTATCTGCACTCAATATGCAACAGATTACCTTATTTTTATATTAAATCGCTTCATCCCAACTCAACTTTTGCCTTGAATAACATTTCCCTCGCATCAACTGACAAGAGCCGCCGTCGGGCAATATATTCAGGTCTTGCTCCTTTTTTTCCCACCATTTTTCGACAGAACCTTAAAAATATATATCCCCGTTCGCCATCGCGGTCCATAATTTATGGCCTGTCCCAATGCCCGCTTCCATTATGAATTCATTAGCACCTGAGGGCTACGCAAAGCAGGGCCAACGCAAAAAAAGGGGAATTTAAAAACCGAAATAAGTTGACGTTTCCACCAACACAAAAAAAGGTCTCAGAAGCACAAAGAGCACAAACTTTAGCGGGGTGTTCCAGCCAATGTCAATAGGTTGAAAATTAAGGCCCAAAGGCCAAGGGAAAGCAACTGAAAAAATACGAGAAAGTCCGCTGAACTGGCGACTCTTTAAGACAGGTCCCTGATCCTTGAGATTTCAATCAAATACACTTATTTGCATATCAGGAATTACTCTTTGGTAAACTAAACCCACAGAGTAGCTCAGAAAGTCCGAAACTGAGACTGATTTGCTGCACAAATGATGCGATCCGTGCGGGACGTGCTCCGCCGTTTTCGTGGTAGCAAATCGATGGTCGCCACTGCCACTTGGCTCAAACCGATGCACGTTCCACCAGCTCTGCCAGTCCCAACTGGCTGAATGCATTCGCAATTAGATGGGAAGCTGGTGCGGTCTCTCAAGGATTTGCCGAGATTTTGCGGCGCTAAACAGCTAAATGGCCGTGACAGCTGCAATCGATGTTGGCCAGGCCAGGCCAGGCCAGGCAAACCGAACCAAACCGGCAATTTCTTTTTCTGTTAGCCAAATCCTGCGACATTTTATGACGTCTGCTCAGTGGCAGTCTCGTTTGTTTGACTCGAACTCTTATCCTTGTCCGCATCCTGCATCCTTGGCCGACCGACCGGTCGGTGTCACCTTTAAGGCGTTGCCAGCAAATCAACGTCACGTCCGCCGATCCAAGACGTCCATAAAAAATGTCTCCGGGTCTGGTTCGCCTTTCCATTCTCAATTCTCCATTTCTGTGTCCGCACGAGTTGAGGAATAGTTTTGCTGACTGCTGCAGAAGTAGCCATCCCAAGTTGCCCCCTCTTCCTGGGGAGGATTCTATGTGTGTATGTTCAGGTTCGGCTACGTGCCTTGATCTGCTCACACAAGTTCACCAGAGAGCTGCAGGCAAGGTCACCGGGGGTCACTAAATTGGGGGTGATGGTGCTGTGGGGTTTTGGGGTTGGGAGGAGACGACTAGCTCGCCAGTTTATTTGTCGCAGTTGACAAATTGATATGAATTGGTTGAGAAATCTGTTGCCGAGGCAAGCGATTCTGGACCAATAATCTGGATGTCAAGTGTATATCGATATAATCGATCTAAATAATCGATGAATTCAAAGAGTTTGTGTGTTTTTTTTAGGGTTTTATGCGGGAGTGAGTAAATTGGGTAAATTGTATGTTTGTTACAGAAAGTATTTTAGAAAGTATAATGCAAAGCAAGAAATACATATAATCGATAAATGTTTAATAAATTTCGATAAATAATTTACAAATCCAGTCTTGAAACTAATTATATATTTGTAAATATAAGAAGATAATCGAATTAATCAGTTTGGGGATTAATTCCTATAATAGACTCGCAGTTGCGTTTGTAACCTTTACGATTTAATTGTCTTCTTCATTCGGTGAATGAAGTCTACCTTTCAGCACTTGAAATGTCAAAAGTTCACAGCACATCCGGCTGAACTTTAAGCTGATAAAATGTTGTATTTCTCCCTTTTGGTAGTCGTATCGATGATTGCCGGCCGAGAGGAGAAATCGTCGGCCCATTCAATAAGTCAGAGTTCGGCATTTGTCATGTATTGGTCCCTCCGCCTCCGCCTCCGCCTCCGCTTCCGCCTGCTAATGTCGTTGCACATTTAAGTCCACGTGTCCATCCTGTGTGTGTGCATCCACCACGCACATAGCTTCCTCCACCTTTGATGTTGGCGTGTAGGCCCCCAAATCCAGCCCTGTGTCGGTGCCTGTGACTGGGCCTCTGCCCGTGCTGAGTGTTCGTTGGTTTGTTTCACTTCAATCAGTTGTCGGTTGACTGCTTTCGTTAAGTGCCATCTTTGCATGTGTCCATGGGGCTCGGGTACGGGTCTGGGTCCGGGTCCGGATCCGCGTCCCTTTTGGCCCCCTCAACCCCCATCGTCGCTCGTCCGACACGCAATGCAGAACCTCTCGTATCCCTATGGCCACATTGCAAATTATTTGGGTCTGTCACAGCCGTGATTTGGACTTTTGATTACTTGATTACGTTTGCAATGCGTTTCGTTTCCTCTCTCTCGCTCGGCCCGTCTGTGGCACTGGTCATTGGACACTTGCTGAATCTTTCCGTTGGCCATCTGGTTCCAGGCCCTATCCCCAGGTGCACATAGAGAAAAATTATGGTCATTAAGTGGTACTAAAACTTTACCTTAACTTACATTTTAAGGAACATCCTGCGTACCAAGTTAAGGATTTTTATATCTTTCTTAGTAATATTTTTACCGCTTTCTTTTCTGCGAGTGCACAAAACCACCGACAAACGCCATCATCGGATGCGGGCTGCCTGCCTCTCCCTCGTCAATGATTTAAATGGAGGTCAAGTGGAGTTCTCGTGATTGACGCAGCACATTGAACGTTTCTCACTGGCCTGGCTGGCACATCCTCTTCCTCCCGTGCCCTGTCGAGTCAATCTTTTAGCCAAAATGTAATTTGCACATTGATTACATGAAGAGAAAATGAGTTACGCTGCAATTTAGTGCCGCAAATGAAGTGAAACCGATCGGCAATTTGTTGATAGTTTTGTCCCCAGCTGCGTCACAGATTACAATTGTGGTGGGGGTTGGGTTGGAGCTAGGAACTTGGAATTTAGAGCTCGGTCTGAGATGATTGGTTACTCCGATAAGTCATCGTGGTCCGTCATCAGCTTAAAGGCAAGTGTATTGAGTTGCTCTTGCTTGGCAGATGAGCAGAGATTTCAGAGATTTATTAAGGCTCAAAAGATGAGGAGCTCGGGAGATTGTAGAGATGAGTGAATTATATAAGTATTTGTTTTTAATTAATAACATTTATCATTCCCTATAACTATTTACTTTTCTTGTAGATATTTGTATATACAACTATGTGGAAAGACATTTATTGTATTTAATAATTCGAAAATAATATACTTGGACTGCATGACATTACAATTTAAGATTATTACTTTCCAAAATATGTGTAAATTGGCTATTAACCCCTTCAAAATTCACCTGACCTATGCCAACACTCCTGCACAGAGTGCTTGGCATAATATTGTTGAAAAGATACCGCCAAGCAGACAGTTTGCTTTGCCGGCCACCTTAAAATATCCAGCACGCCTGGCTTTAACCAAACAGAAAGCCGCTTAATTGCCGGCCATTTGACCGGCGGCCATGTTCACTCCTCTGCCGGCCCATTATCGTGTATAAATCAGTCAACACCCAGTCGCTCAATTTTCAACACTTGACTATTAAAAACTTTGGCGAATTTATTTAAGGTGGCGTGGAGCGAGGGGACTGGGGCCGGAGGCGCCAGCGGCCTCTCGCGGAGTGGAGTTAATTGCTCGCTTCCATGTTGTTTATTCTTGGTATTTTAAAGAAAATAATTCATAAATTAATTCGGACATGAGCGAAAATATGAGAAGCAAAAAGCAGCAGAAATATTTCGAGCGCGCGCTGCGGAGAAAACGTTTTATGAAAAATCACCTCATAAATTTGCGCAGCTACGTGAACAGCGGCAATTATGATCTGGATGTTTTTTGCGTTACGTGACCAGGTCGAAGAATCAACATCAACCTTTATTTGCTCAACAATTTGGCAACAACAAGGGCCTTTTTGTTAACAACTTATCAAAAATTATGTCAAAATTGCAGCGCCAAAAGGGCTGCTGGCTGCCCTGCTGCCTGGCCTCATGGGTTAAGGTTAACCCCACCACTGCGCCCTGGCCGTTGCCGCTGATTGGCATTCAAGCACTTCATTACAGCAATTGCCCCATTGAAGCCCAGCTCCCAGTGCGAGGAATTGAAATTTCACGCAAGTTGAGCACACAAGAAGGAGCTGCCGGCATCAAGTGTGTGGAGTTAAAAAGGGAAACCAGCGTCGGCGAGTTGGGGCGCAGAAGGGTTAAACGGGGCGAGGCGGGGCGGGAAGGAAAGGAGGAGTGGCAGCAAAAAGGGAGTGCAACACATGCAAAGCAATTTAAATGTCGGCCATCGCCTGAGTACTCCCTTCAGTCTGCACACTGAGAAATAATCGAAAACAGAATATCCCTAGAGAGTTTGTTCAGAGAGAAACCTCGCTTTAAGGAGTAGAAAAACAAAACATACACATCGATTGGGTCTATCTTCAGTCTGCAGTTACAGAAAAAAAATCTACACATATTCGCAGAAGAGGCTTACGTTTTCGCTTTTTTGTGGGGCTCATGAGCTAATGGGTTGTTTTTGTGATCGATCGGGGTTTCAGAAATATATTTGAGTATTTGAAATAAAAATTCATTATACGATTTATACGATTTTGTTGAATTTGTCTTGGTACTGTGAAGCGACTTAAACATATACAATTTATTGCTTAAATCCCATGGTAAAAGCTGCACATTTTCAATAGTTCCTAGTCATATTTATCATTGCTCTCACATTGCTTGTTTTGCTCAGTGCCTTGGCCATTGGACATGCTCCCGTTTTTGCATTGTTGACCGCTGAGTGATGCAGGTTCCCTTTTCCGAAACCCTTTTTATTCAGCTTGTTTGGGGCTCCGGCTCCTCGCTCGCGTTTTTCGCGCCGCGCAAGCCGATAATTTATTAAAGGCGATTATTATGGCCTGGTTCGAACGAGTTTGCACTCGTCTGGGAACTGCGAGCTGAGAATGGAACTGGGAATGGAAAAGGAAAAGGGGGTAAAGGGACCGACCTGCGTGTTGTGGTAATTTACTGCCCGCGGGAAGGGGCGGCCCCCTAGGATGGGTTTAAAGGGGGGAGATCCCCATAGCGATCCCTGGCCGTGTTGTACTTTGAGGTATTTACATATGAAATGTGTTAAATTGAGCTCTTTTTTAGCGCAAGTTTGTTTTAGCGAACAAATTGCTGGCGAGGCGTAGTACCCTTGCCCTCCCCTTGTATTTTTATAAACCCCCATCTGCCGTGGAATTATAGTTTCAACATTCCGGCAACTCAGACGCGCGGGGCTCCACATAATCGGCCGACGATTTGATAAAAAAATCGCACAATCATCGCATGAAGGACCAGGCCGGACTGCGGACTGCGGACCACAAAGGCACCCCAAGGGTCCCTCAATGACGATGACGTCGGCGGGCGCTGCTTGTGCCTTCCATGGCTCCTTCAAACTAATGAAAAATTTGCATATCGCCTCCCGAAAGTGGAAAGTTTGTTTTGTTTGCCGGGGGCGGCGTTCGGGGGCGTGGCATCGTAAAGTGCATTCAACTGTTCGCATTTTTTTAAACAGCACATTTGCGCCGCCGCCCCGCTGTTAGTTTTAGTTTGTGGTGCTTTGGCACTTTGTGGTGCAAATTTTAATTGCTTTTATTTGGAATTAGAATTTAAGCGAGCCTTGAGCTGGCTGGCTAAATAAGTGCACTTTGAGGGATATCTGAAAAAAAAAGGGGTTGGCGATTTGATATCACCTATTTGCGTGCCTTAAAGTATGCAATAGAAATTTTAAATGAAAACTGTTGAATACTTTTAAACAGCATTTAAAGGGATTTAAAATAATAAGAGTACTCTATTATTCTATAAAGTAATCCCAAAGATTTTAAACCCCCTTTTAAAATATTACCATACGAAAATCCTCCCAAAACCCAAATCAACTAACACATAAATGTGAATAACTATCCCAAAGCGTTAATGGCTGGACAATAGATATTGCCTAGTTTCTGTTTTTTTGGCAACCCCATTAGAACGACTTAAGTAAGACACTCAAATCAGAATTGACAGCGCAATCAAATCTACGATCCTTTACCAGTTCCTCCTCCTCCCAGTTGATTTGGCCAATGGCTAGGGGATTCCCTTGCTCCCACTTGGTCACGGAGCCTACTTTTTATGGGCCGCAAAACTTTACGCAAAGCTTCCTTCGGCCTTCCGTTTGGGGCCTCCCAAAGGAAATGTCCAATTTGACAGCCGAGACGCCCAAATTGAAGACATGTGCTGAATTTTATGGCTTTTAAATAAGAAACCATAAAAGACGGCAAAACAAAGGGACAGTCGGAGAGTCGGACAGGAAAAGGAGCAAAAAGGAGTCAACAAACCGGAAATTGTCAAAGGAATCAAACTAAACTGAAAGCGAAAACATTTTGATTATATACGACAGCGTGTACATATATATTTAAAAATAGAATGATACAATTTTATGCGCGTTTCAGGCAACGAAATGGAAAGTCCTTGGAGGGAAAGCTGGCTTCTTGCTACACGGAGAGAAATAAAGACCTTATTCAACTGTTTGAACTGCTTGAAGAGTTTAAACATCGATATGAGTTTTAAATCAATTAAAAAAGTCCCCAAAAGTATAAAATCAATTTTTCTATATACCAAACTTTTTTATTTTATGCGGATTTATATATCCTAGCATACTTTTAGCCACATTATTATATAGACTTCAAATCTTTTCCTGGAATTACCTAGAATTAGAGACTAGACATTTCTTTCTGTGCAGATCTTGAGTACTCCATAATGAATGAACACTGTTCCAGGGCAACGCCTCCCTGTCTTGGTTAAAATTACAAGAGCCGCCGGGCATGGCGATGGCGATGGCTTACTTCGTTAACTTCGGCCACAAGGGACCAGAGCAGGCGGAAAAGGGTGTCGGGGGTCAGCGCGAAACGGTAATGAAAACAAACGAAACGGGACAAAAATGAAACGCATCTCGGAGACCCTCCCCAATCCGCCCTGGAAAATGTCCCAGTAAGAGTAACCGACCAGCAAATGCTATTTACACATCACAAAAAAAGAAAGATGGCAGAGGCAAGGCGACAATGAAACGAATTCATGATTCTGGCAAGTTAAACGCTGCTGCCAGTGATAATGACAAGGCCAGAGAGGGAGGGAGAGGGGGAGGAAAGAAATAGAACGAAGAAGGAAAACTACTACAGGGACAGGAAAAAGCCAACAGTTGGTAGTAAAAGCATTTAGATTTCACTTAAAAGAAACTAAAAATGCAAAACGAATGCCAGCCAGCAGCCACACCCGCACAAACAGCGATGATGGAAGGAAATGAAAGAGCTAAAGGTGTAAGAAAATCGAGGTGGAAAATGGGGAAAACCACAGTCAAATGATGGGTAGCAAGTGCTTTGGGTATAAACTAGGGAAAAACTAGATAGAGAATGCTAAAAGCTTTGCAATCTTTGTTAATTGCGGGGTGAGCTATGAAAATTGGGGTGTGCCCACCTGAATTTTCCGCAGCACCTCAATTAAGTGGAAAGCTACAAAAGGGGAAACGCAATGCCCGAGAGTGTGTGAGAGAGCAAAAGTTAAATGATTTAAAATGTTAAGACCCCCTCACCCCAAGAACTAGAGAGATAACAAAGAGAAAATCACAAAATTAACTTCGATTGCCGCTGACATAGGTAAAAGCATTTGTTGTCCTCTTTAATTTTGCCCTTTTCTGTTCCATTTCCTCTCTGGGGAAAGCCTCTTATCGAAAGCCCAGTTCATTCCCTCCACTTATCCATCGATATAACCGATAATCGTTTGGCCTAAGCCAGGCACAAATCACTGAGATTTCCCATGCCCCCGAAAAAGCTAGTATGTGTGTGTTGTGTCCATCTGATGAAGCGTGTATTAAATGCTTTCTGCCACACAGTTGGGATTCTTTAAGTAAAACTTATTGTCTGTAACTACAGTAGTTAGTTTGAGATAATAATTTCCTTAGCATATTTTTCAGAGTCTTCTCTGGATAAACCCCCTGCAAAGGTGTCTATACTTTGCATCCCTATAAATTACCCTATTTATTCCAAGTAGTAGGCACTGTAACTCTTTCATTCCCTATCTCGTTTCGCTGTCTAGTTGCCTCTGTTTCAATTCCCTACTTTGTTTGTATAGTTGCCTGGCTGGGCATAGTGTGACAAAATCGCTTGAGCCGGCTTAACGAGGCTTGTAATTGAATTATGCGATTTCATTGTGATTATTTCCAAAGCCCTCCTTCGCGGGGGCGCAGAGGGAGCAGAGGGAGGGCCGCTGCCTGGTTGCCTTGTCACTTCTGAGTAATGAGATACATAAAAGTTATTTAAACTTTTAAATCCGCGTCGCTGCCTTTTACTTTCGCATTCCATTTCATCCCGACCCCTGGCAGAAAAAGGGGAGCTAAAAGCTGGCTAGTTAAACGTTTGAAAAGTTTTCCAACTGAGCCGCTGAAATGATTTGGAAAATTACAACAACTAAGGGCAACACCAGCCAGAGGGAGACGAGGAGTAGCGCAGATCAGAGGAGCTGACAAGGAAATACAAATGAGTCGTCGTTTTTACGGCCGCCCCCTGAAGAATGCTGCTGTTGACAGTCGCTCTCGACTCGACTCCCGCCCCCAAAATTTTCCTAGCCCCCTCTCATACGCCTCGCGTGCATTTTCCACATGCCAGAGGAAAGGGTTGATTGGCATTTCTCGCAGAGTAAGCAAAAGTTTTTTCCTCTCCTCTCCTCTGTCTATATATATTTTTTTGCAGCATCTTTGTTTCTGTGGGTGCCAAAAAACCTCCCCTAGCCGCCCACACAGAACCTCTATTAAACATAGGTCACTCGGCGAAAATGTTTCTTACAAAATTAAAATTTAATTTATGTAAATTCTTAAAAATACATTTAAGAAAATATAGATCCTTTTAAATTATATTTAAGCTTACTTTTTTAATTACCTACGTTTCAACTAAGGCCCGTCTTTGAAAGGGCGCCCTAAAAAGGTCTATCCTTGTCCGTTGTCCGTCTGTTCGTTTTTCCGTTAATTTGTATAATCGCTTAAATCTCAGCGACTATAAGAGCTAGAGCTACCAAACTTGGTATGCATAAACCTATCCGCTCCACGCAAATAAAGTTAGTTTTAAAGTTCAGTCACGCCCACTATCGCCTACAAAAAGTATAAAAAACACGCTTTTTAAGGTATTACCTTGGGGTTTAAAAAAATATTTGAATAAGATTTATATATTTAAATTAATTAACTTAAAGCTAGCTCAAACATTTTTGTTTTGTTCCCAGTGTAGCCCTAGCCGGCACATAGGCAAGTGTTTCATTTTTTGGCTGATTGCTAGGACTTGGCTCTCTGTACATCTCTCTCTATCCCGTTTCATCTGGCGCTGGAATGGGTAATGGTGATGGAGCTGGTACTGGTACTGGCACCCCCCTGGCGGCTCATTGCCTTTGTGGGCGCCTATTTGGCCTGACTGTGTGTCTCTGACGGCCTCCGACGGAATGCCGAAAATTCATTTGTATTTCAAAATCCCTTTTTGATGAACTCTACGTTTTCTCGTGGTGCTCGTGTTTGTCTGCCGGTTGCTGGGATATTTTTTTTGCTTTGTCTCTAGTGCGACGCCAACGTGTTTCTCTCAAGGGTTCTAGCTGTCTTCGCCTTCGGCCTTGCTCCTTATTGTTTTTACTGGTTTAATGCGATTGCTTGAAATGTTTAAATACGCGCGGAATAATTCCCAGGAAGAAGCGAAAATATATAAGTTCAAGCACATGCAGAGAGAGAGAGAGAGAGTCGTGAGTAGGGTTTAACATCTAGGCTAGGTAAACACTGCCATTCCGCCTAGTTTCCCCTTTGCTTTCCCAACTTGATCCCCCAATACAGACGCCATAAATTATCATGGTAATGTAGATTTGTGCGAGACGCCAGAAGGGTCCGTATCCGGCGGAATCAGGGCCCGGGCCGGCCTCAATTACCTTTTGTCTTTGGCCACGGGGAAGTACCCGTATCCGTGCTGGTACTCCTGCTTCTTGAATCATAATTGCAGTTGCGGATGGCCCTTGAAAAACTTTAATTGCTTGTCGGCGGGTAGATGGACTTGTGGGTGGCGGTGGGCCCTAAACCGATTTATTTGATTTATGGGCTGTAGGTGCTTAGTGCCGCCAGACAGGCTCCATTCTCATTTTCATTCCCATTCCCCAGAAGTGAAGTTTCGCTTTCGCCAAATTGAATCAATAAAGGCTGCAGCATAAAAAATGCGGCGAAACTTTTGCGATTATAATTTATTGTGTTTTTACCCCCGCAAACAGTTTTTTGCACTTGCAATTAATGTCAGACACACAGACGACGACGGCCAAAGGATAAAGAGACGGCGACAAAGACAGGGAGAGGACGAATAAAAAACAATAAAAGCGAATTACATTAAAATTACACAATCAGCAAAAAGCAGCGGCGAAAGGAAGAAAATGGAAAGGGAAATGGAAATGGAAACCTTGTTACGCTGCATGAGCAAAAAAAAAAAGGAAAAATGAGGAATGACGACGGCTTTAATAATAGAACTTGGAATACTCTTCCAAATAATTCTAAATAATAGTTTAGGATGTAGCCAGATCCGTTTTGTCGCAAAGCTTAACTATAAAACTAAAAAATGGTATGGTATTTTCTAAAATTATTTTTAATGATTAAAGCTGTAATAAAATCCATAACTCCCCTCTAAAGGGTATAGAAAATACGGAATGATCAAGGGGCAGTAGCGGTGGCTGATTCCAGCGGGGAGTCTTGGCAACAGGTTCTTGAAACGCAATTGAAATTGTTGTTAAACGAGTTTTAATTAGACAGGCGAAGCTGCAGCAGCCAAAAGCGGCTAAAACAATGGAGTCAGGTAATTCCGCGAGGGGGCGGCAACTAATGGTATACTAATTAGATGATAGTCAATGCGAATGATGTGCGAAAATTGTGAATGATGTCTGTAAGAGAGTGTGTGCTGCTGTCACGCCCCTTTGCATGGAAATCAAATCGGGGAACTGCAGCCAAAAGAAGTTCGCTTAATTACTTTCTTTGGCGAATTAGCGGAGGCGGAAATGAACGCGGAGATGAGCCCAGAGAAGGATGAAAGCGAACAGATACAGATACGGAAGGAGAGTGAGAGAGATTCTCTAGAGACAGGACCCGGAGGAGTACTGGCAATAAAAGAGCTAATCACTGCTGATGGAGATTAGTGAGTGGAGAGGAGTGCCAGTGGGGATGTGGGGCTAAATAACAAGGGAAAAGCAGTCTGTGGAATATAAAAGAGAACTTAAATTGGTAAATTGAGAGTGGATGGTGCTTTTTAAAATAAAATTAAAGTCACTTAAAGCTGGCCAGTAAAGGAGAGAAATTGAATGGCTTATTTTCAGGGTTACATCTTACATATCGATTAATAAACAACAAAATATGATTAGCACAGTAATTCACATTAAATTATTCTCCAAAATTATTTTTTTTTGTTCCTGGAAATAAGTAAAATGTGGGAAGCTTTCCTTTTATAAATATTTAAAATATTTTACATAATTGAAATACCAGTATCCAACTACCAGAGCATTTTGCCATATAATATCGCATCCTAATAATTTCTATTTACATTTTAAAGCCCCACGCCTCTCTTGTGCCCAGCTCAGCTTTAATTTTGCCCCATAAGAAGGCAACACTTAATTAAAGCCAATGAAGTAATTATCATGAATAAATCATGGGCAGGCTCTAAACGAAATGAATGAGGAGGCCAGGCACGTGAACAGAAAGACACCTCCTTGCTCCGCTCTGACCAGGCCTACTTAGGCATGTTCTTCTCCCCACAAGCCAGATGTCCAGATGTCCAGATGTCCCGATGTCCCGATGTCCCGAGATGGACCCGAAAACGGACAGACATTTGTCGCTGGGCGAGATTGATTGAGCGTAACCTCGACGCGTTTCTCATTGTCGTTTCGTGGGGGAATCGCTGAAATTTCTTGGCGTTTTCGCTGTGTGTTAAATTGCTGGAATCGCTGGGCTGGGGATTGGAGAGACCCACTGACAAAGCCATCTAGCTGTGGCCACCGATGCATGCCATCCATCTGGACCCGCTCTTTTTTTTTTTTTTTGCTTCTCTGAGGATTGCGCGAGCTGACAACGGAATTGATTTAATGCTTTTTGCACAGGCACAGGCACAGCCACAGGTGGAGTCCAGTCCAGTTTCAGTCTTGGCTGCCGTCCGCATCTCACAGATTCGACTGGCTCCTCTTAATTGGCCTCACTTTGGCGGTGCCCGATGCCCGGTGGTTGGGCCGCTTTTTTGTGTCTGGCAGAAAACATTTTAATTATGGCCGGGTGATAGGAACAGTCGTATGTGGATTCCGGGCAGCACAAAGGCGGGTTTGATAAGCGCATAATTGGCTTCAATTAAGCCGGGCAGAAACTTGTGGGGACACCTTTAAGCTCAAGTTAATTGAGCTATCCCCTTTGGATAGTGGATAAAAAAAACTGGGAGGGTTAGCCGAGGATTGTTGCTAGTTTGGTCAAGTTAATAATTACTTTTCTTACTAGGAAAAGGCTTCTGATGACAACTTAACTGGAAAGTATTTTAAAATAATATTTAATACATAGATGCAAGACTTAAACCATCAAGAAAATGCATTCTATATAACCTTTTATTGTCTTGGATGATTTACTTAAATTCCTCGCCTGAAACTGACAGCTTGAGTATCAGAAATCACAGAATTTTATAGTGCCAATGACAATGTGGAAAAATCAGCAGCAAAACTCTGGGCATCAATTATCCCAATCGAGTTTTCGTTTTAAATTAAATCGTGACATGTCGGCCAAATCTGTGTCGCCTCGCACCGAGCTTTTGCCTGCCCCGGCCTCCTTTTAAATGGAAAATGCCATGTGTTTTGCCTGCCTCTCTTTCATTTTCGACTCTGAAATTTTCATTTTCCAAACTAACAAACAAAAAGCCGGCGGAGTAAAAGGCATTTGCATTTTTCTCCCATTTCGTTTTATTTTTTTCGTATTTTAAAATTGAAACATTTATTTATAAACAGAGAGTGGACAGGACACCGGCCAGACCGGACCAGACGGGGGATCGATAAATAAAAATAGGATAAAAGCAGTAAACAAAGGACGAACATCAAAAATGAAACGGCATTTCAATCAACAACCAAAAGTGTTCCATCGGAGTGGATTTGCAAGGGAGAGGGGCAGTGGAAATGGGCACGGGAATGGCTTGCAGCAAACCCGGATTCTGGTTTTCGGTTCGGGTTTTTTCCTGCCCAGCGCTCTGTGTGTAGTTTTTGTTTTCGATTTCTGCTCTCGGTTTGGTTTGGTCTGTATTTTAGTCCCTCTCTTTGTTTGTTGGCCAGCAAAATGTTTTCACACCAACTTGGCCCGGAGAAGGTTTTTTCTGGGCATTTAGCTCTCGCTTTTGTGATTTATACGATGCTTTTTGGCATGCTGTGCATAAAAAGTGCAATCCACTTGATGTTTGGGTTTTCTATTTGCCTTCTTTTTGTTTTAATTAAAATCGCAACTTTAATCAATCGCCATAGTTCGTATCGGAAATTGACGAAATGCAACAGCCAGGCGGAGGGGTTGCTTTAATGGTCTTTGCACTGGAAGAAAAATAATTAAAATCAGTAAATATTTTGTATGCTACAGAATGTTTAACCTTGGAAAAATTGAAATTTTCAATGAATATGCTACTTGGAATATTTTAAAGCATACTTGTAGACGCCTCATTAAAAGATTTCAATTCCATAGAGATTTCTTTATTAATATAATGACTTATTAACAAAAATATTAGTTTATACCAGGAACCAAATATATTTCAAATTTATTTATTTGTGCATTTGAGCAAATTTCAAGATGACATCGCCTGTCCAAAGTTGGAGTTGGTAGAGCTCTCTTGTCCACAATTGGTTTTCCATCAAACAAATTGAAACACTCGCTCAGTCACTCAGTTAGTCAAGTCGTTCGGCAGTCAGTCAGTCAGTCGGTCGGTCGGTCAATTCTCTTCACTGCACTTAACTTAAAAACGTTTCATTTTATGTGGCCCCCGTCGATGGGGCCATATCTCCGGGGACATTGGTTGGGCTTCCGAGGCCGGAAGACTCGAGACTGGGGGTTAGTGTTGGGGTTAGTGCTGCGGCCATAAAGTATGCAACTTCATTGATAACATTTATTTCAAATGCACTCAAAAACCACTCAATAGTATGAAATTTGTTGCAGTTTACCTGCAACACAAGCACACAAACTTTAACATCCCTGGGGAGAATGTGTGGAGCGTGCTCGTATCGCATGTCGCTGCCTTTAACCCTGGCAAATGAGCAAACAGATGAGAATCATCGGCCTGAGAATGTGTGTGTGGGCGAAGACGGGGTGGTATTCGAATGATGGGATACCCTGGAGCTATGGCAGCGACTACTGCTTTGTAGATCACTCTTTTGGGTCGCGAAATGACAGGTTATTAGAAGGGTGCGCCAGAAAAATAGCTTGGTATGCTAAATCATTTAACATTACTATATGTCAAAAACCATGCTATACAATTTTATTTCTTACGAAACTGAGAAATTTAAGTGGAATTAATAATTTAACTCCTTGTTAAATGATTTTAAAGTGATAGATTTCTGAATTTCATGATTTAACATATCTACATTTTATTGATTAAAATATTATCTTTATATAAATAGTGTTAAAACTGAGGAAATATTTTTGAATTTATTCCTATCTGTCGACAGCTCAATATACCACTCATTGACGAACTATATGCCCGGGTATAAATAGTTCTTTATTGTATTTCCCACATGCTTTGCATGTCTGGCCCCCCCAGTACCCCACATTCCTGCCTCCCAGCCCTCCCCCGAATCGAATGTAACAATATATTCAGCCTTTGTATTACATAAATTTCATTGAAGTGCTTCCATTCATTTCCCGTTCGATGTGTGTGCATATTATACACACAGCTCTATAAATATTTCACTGGGGAGATCGGGCTGGCAAATTCAAGGATACACTAGGAGCAGGAGCGTGAGCAGGAGCAGCTGCCGCGTGCCCATCAGGTTGACATTCAATTAAACTAAACCTGGCTCAGGTCCCAAGAGCATTCCAGCCATCCGTATGCATATATTTACCGAGAGAGTGTAACCTTGAGCTAGCTCGAGTAGGCTTTCCTTTTTCCCAGGGATATGCGTATTTTCAGCAATCACTCTGCTCACTTATCCTTGGCCACAAAAAGATGGCATTCTTGCTTAATTACTTTCATATTTCGCCCAAGCTCTTCTGCTGCAATCATTTATTTTGCGTCCGGAAATTAATTGCATTTAAGGAATTTTATTGGCAAACGCACGCTTGACCGGCCAAATGAACGAATGGCTTTGTTCTAGTATTTAATTGAACATTTAAAAATTTATTTGTTTGCCTTTCTTTCTCGCTTCCGTTTTGAGCTAAATAATTCCCTGTAAATTAAATACCTTATTCAACATACTCTCCCTCGCCGGGAGTTTCCGATTTCATTTGCCATTTTTCCCCGGTAATCCTTTCGAAATTAAATTACGCATTCTCTCCGGTCTGTCGGAATATTTCTGGGAATTATATACATGTTTTGTGGAGTTATTTCATTCCCAATTAATGTTAGTTGTGCGCCGCCTTTAAACCTGATTATATTTCATAATTCACCGCCCCGCCCCGTCCTGCCATAATTTCCATTATAACTTATTGTCTTTCTAATTGAATGAACCGTGGAGAGCTGAGCTGGGGGCGCACAACAATGGCCTTGCCCATGGCAAAAATCTATTCATTGTTGTAACTGCATACAATATGCCAGTTATTACACATGGCTGTTATAGGAATTCGCCTGTTGTTGTTTGTGTCTGGACTGAATAGCTGAAATATGGCCATTTGCCTTCCCAGGGTCGATTTTTGCATAAATTATATATTATAGAGGAGCAGGGAATTCTGCAAATTAGGTTGCGTCGTCAATGTTTTTGGGAGCCTAAAATAGATAAAGATAGAGCAAGATGTGACCCAGATTTTCGCCAGGATGCCAGGATGCTGCTGCGACATATGCAAAAGTGCAATTTCATTAAATACAAAACAATGCGAGCAACGAACTACTGGGCCCAGATAACAAATTACTTGCTATGAATAATAATAAAGTGCAGTTCCCCCTCCTTCCCAATCTTCTTAGGGCGTAACTGTAATGAATATCAGATGACGATGATGATACTGATGGGAAAGAGAGACAGCGAGTTGACAATGCTGACAAGCCGATGAACATAAAAGATATGTACGAGAGCCGAGTGTTTTCATTGAGCAGCAGCACAGTGTGAGTAGCGTAAGGGGTGTTCTGGGATGGTATTTCTGTGAATAGTAGGGAAATATTTAAAAACAAATACAGTTTATAGATTTTTTAACAAAATAATATTATTATTTAAACTAAATATATTTACAAAATTATCTAGTTTAATTCCTCATCAACATTTTTTTGATTTTTTAATATTCTAAGATTTAAAATCACTTTTACATACGTCTAATGGTATGCTGTGAAATATTTCACGCCAACTTAAATGCATTGCATACTTTTTTGCATATATTCGAAATTATTTTTCGTCTCTAAATTCCGCCATATAAATTTCGGTGACTTTTCTGAGAACTACTTCATTACAAATTGCCAGTGCCAAACTGGGGAAACAATGAGTAAAATTTCATTACCGGACGATGGTACAGTTTTCGCTACAAAGATATGATGACACCCCCGCCCGTTGAAAAAGGGGTAATATAGAGGCGGGGGTGGAAAATGCTGCTGCAATCTTGACGGGAATTGAAATTGAAAAGAAAATGAATGAAATGTGCCGCGAGGGGTAGGGCTAGGAGCCCCCAGAACAGCTTACTTGGCTGAGCTCTCTGTGAAGAGTCCTCCTTTCACAGTTGTCGCCGTCGTCGCATCGTCCTTCTCATTGCCATTCTTGCTGCCTGTCAACGGGTCTGTCTCCTGACAGGACCCCTCTGCTGCTCTCTCTCCTCCTCCTTGCTTGTCCGCTGGTTATTTGCATTAAAAATATTATTCATTGCAATCACAAGGATTTGCGCAAAAATGCCTGCAATGAGCCGTTGTCGCTACATAAAATGCAATTGCCAGCAAGAAAAAAAGGGACTAAAAGGACTCCTCTTTTGTCTTCGGCGGAATAAGCGAATAATGATATATCTGTGACACAGTTTAACTGTCATCTCTCGAGACACTCCAAATGGTTTTCGAGAAGATTAACGATGGCAAATTGACGGGGAACTTGTTAAAAGAGAATAAATTAAAATCGACGTTTAAAGAGTGTTTCGGAAAGAGAAAAAATCAATAAACAGGACTATGTTGCGTCAAAATTAATTTAATACAATTATATTGTTTTAAAATAATTGGAGATAAATCTGAAATAGATGAGCTATAAAATACAAATTTATATCAATAAGAAATGCCCCATGCATGGCCTATTAAACTGGTTATAGTATCTCCGCTTTCCTGTTTTATTCCCTCCGAGTGATGTACAATAATTGAAGCGATTTCAATGGCCTATAATTAACTGGCTTTGATAGCTGATTTCCATAATTGCTTTTTGCACCGCCACCGAACCCGGCCGCCCGGCAAACTAATTGCCGTGAATTTTCAGCAGATATCGGGACTAATGTGCAGTTGCCGCCAAAGTAGCAATAAATGGAGACCCGAGAACGGAGAACGGAGAACACACAGCGACAACATCTATGAGTAGCAGCAGCGGCGGCAACATGGAGCTGCTGGAGGAGCAACTGCGACAGCAACTGCGACAGCGACAACAGCAACAGCAGGAGCGGCAGCATCAACAACATCTGCACTTTGATGTTGCCTCATGTTGCACAAGGAGCTCGGAGCTCGGAGCACGGACTCAAGGGGAGACATCCAGAAGGCAAGCAACTGGCAGCCCAGAGCTGATAAATTGGAAGTGCATTTGACGCTGCTGGCGTAGAAGATGTTGCGGCCATGGCACTGAACGAAAAACAAAGTGCTTGCTTACTAAAATATTTGTAAATAATACTTAGTAATGAGCAGTCCAAAATAAAGCTTGAATATACAATGATTTCATGAGGTAACAAACCCTAACCATCCTCAACCATGTTTATAAGTGGCTGAAATAAAAGTCTTAGCAAATGTGAGAAAAGTTATTATCTCCATTAACCCATAAAAAGTTCAGTATATTCTTTAATATATTAAACTCATTTTCCTCTGTGTCCTTTTGTTGCTGTTGCTGTTGTTCCTAATATGGGCGCTGATGTTGCTATTGCATTTGCATTCGCCGCTGATGCTGCTGCTGTTGCTGCTGTTCTTGTTGCAGTTGGTGTTGCCTCACCTTTCTCTCTCACTCGAACAGTTAATGAAACTGCCAAACGAGGCATCGCTGCCACATCCGCTGTCTCACGAGCTTGTATATTTTCCTCTCCTTCTGGGCCCCTATCCCCATCCCCATCTCTTACGGCCTCCCTCAGCAATGCCTGGGCCAAGTGTTGCCGCTGTGCTCCTCCGGCCTGTGACAGCGGCAACATCATCATCAGCAGAAGGCAGCAGCGGCAGCACTAACATCACGGTGCACCCAAAGAAATAATAGTTACAAAATATTCTTATTTTATGATCAAGGTATTTAAATAAGCCTCAGATATCCTTTTCTAATTTCCGGTTAAGGCTTCAATAGAAGTGTGCTATCTACCAAAAGACTTCGGGGCAGTTTCACAATGAAGAGTTAAAAACTTTCGAGACTGGAACCTGGCTTTTACTAGGCTTTTCTTTAATTTATAGTGAGAGTTAGGCTTAACCGGGCAATGAGAAAGCGGGTTAGGCTTTACCGGAGGTTAATTTATTTTAATAATTTTATAATTCTTTCATTTTTGTTGCAAAGAGATGTTCATTACGTTATTATTTAAATTATTATTAGATATTTTTCCCGAGTGCACATCCAGCCAGCAGTTGCCACGCCCCCTCGACTACGACCCGCTCCCCGGACAGTCACGCTTGCTTGTCAAACACTCTGGCAGACTCTTACGATCTCTCCGCAAGCTTCGGTTCGGTTCGGTTGGGCTGGGTTCCACCTCCCATCCATGGCAAAATCCATTTGCATATTTGCATCCTCATGCCTGACAGTTAACGCCGCTCGCCGCTCGCCGCTCCTCGTCCTGCGCCCCAGAGGTCCCCTGCCTCTATCCTTCCTCCTTTTTTTTTCTTCCAAGCGGCGCGCTTTTAACGACAAAGTGTGAAATTTCATTGAATTTGAGCTCGTTGACAAAAGTGGAATGGAAGCAACAGCAAAATTGCAGGTGTTGCAACTTGTTGTAGTTGTTGCTATCATTGCACTTGTTGTTTTCGCAAATTAATTTAAATTATAGTTTCGTGTTTTACTTTTTGGAACAAGCTTTTATGCCATATTAGCCAAAGGAGGATAGTTGAGTTGAGGAGAAATATTAAAACAGCAAAGGAGCGAACCCAGCCAATTTGTTGGTAAAATATAGCCGCAATTAGTCCGTCATTTGTTGATGTTGTTGTTGATTATGCTTATGTTTATGCTAATTTTGAAATCCAAAAATCAAGAAAATAATTGCATCATTTCGTGCACTAATTCAATCGCTAACGAAGTCGAATGCGTACTCTCTCTGCTCTCATAAAACCCAGGAAAATGGATTTGTATAATTTCTACATTATTTTTAAGTCAAAACAGACAAAGTTGCCAGGCTTGGTTTTTATATTGATGATTTTTATGGAGGTAGGAGGCGTGGTTTAATTTAAAAACCACCCTGATCTGCCTTACAAAATTTGATAGCTCCAGCTCTTATACTCTCTGAGATCTAAACCTGGCTAAATCGACATGCCTGGTGAGGCTTGAGGCTCACGGGAAATTCCACTTTAGAAACCCGCAACTCGATCGAATTTGTACTCATTCCCGCCATGAAAATAGTTTTGACCCATTAACCCATGCAGCAGCACAGTTTTTTCCGCCACTTTTCCGCCATACTCCCCTAGAATTTTCCGTGCTTGGGAGGGCGGCCACACGACTTTGGCTTTAAGTAATTTTCTAATGACACCACAGAGGAAAAATGACTCTCGGGGACTTGGGGGTTACCCAAGTCACCGCCCCATCCCTGCTGCTCATTTTCCCGGCTGCTCCTGCTGGCGACGTTCATTAGATTAAAAGCAATTTACAGTAAAACTTTTTGCCACAAAACGCCTTCTGTCCTCATGTCCTCGTCCATCCCCAACCCCTCGCTGAGCTGCTGAGCGGCTGCCGCTTCTTCGCACACGTGCTGCAACTCACATGTGCCCCAAAACGCCGTGCAAATGTTGCCCGGAACTCCCTCTTCTGCCTCTGATACACCGTCCAAAATTTTGGTAATTCTCTCCTATGATTTTTATAAAAAATAAATATACGTTTTTATTATTAATGGGAAATTACCATTAATTTGTAAATATAAACAAGAATGGTTCTTAAAACAATAAAATCTGATATTTTATAAACAGATATTTTATAAAACATGCAGTTTTTCTAATAGCAAACTCCCTTATTATTGTTTTCTATGAAGTCATTTGGCGCTTCCCGCCTTTTATTTTCGGAATTCAACAAATTTGCGGATTTGGTTTGTAATTTATTAAATTTATCGCATGCTCAGAGCGCCTTAGCAGCTGGAATTGGGGCTGGGATGACTGGATGACCTGCGCCTCCTGCTAATGTCTGCGGTTGCTCTACTCCGGAGTCCGGATGGGATGGCTGGCACAGAGGATGAAAACAGGGAATCTCCTCCAGCAGCCAGCAGCCAGCAGCCAGTGGCATCTGCAGCATTTGTTGATGACAACCCAAAGACACAAAATGCAACATTTCACGGAACTGCGGCACACACGCCCATTTAGGGGAAGTCATCCGGAGCTTAGAAGTTATTATTTTGATTTATAGAAAAAGTTCGTTTGGCGAGCGAAAGTTGCTCGTATATATTTCTGAGGATTCAGAGAAGGGGGAGGAGAATTTTAGGAGATAAAAAGCGTTGAAATGAGTGAAGGAAGCGCACATAGAAGGCTTCTCCCTCTGTCTCCATTGGTTTTTATTTGATGCGGGGGAAAAAAGTTGGAAATTATCCTCTGCTTTTTTGGATGGGAAAATGAAAATGGTAAGGATTAAAAATATAATTGTTAAGCATATGGTTGGAAGATATATATATACAGATTTTAATAATGTTAAATCCTGTGGTTATATCAGTGAGGAATAGAAAAGGGAAAGATGGGCTTCAAAGGAATATTTAATTATAGGTTCTAGATAATAAATTTCACACATGAATATCGAAAAGGAAACTGCACACTTAATTTAGTTAATTCTTCCATTAATATCGAAATTTTCACACAGTCGCCAGCTTGGCTTGGACTTCCTCGGGTAGCTTCCTCTTCGTCCAGCCACTGAAGGTAGGCTTTTCCTGACACGCTCTATATTCGCCGTGAGAGTCCCTCTTTGGCTCGTTTCCCTCACAGCAGTAGGCCTCATGGAGCTCTGAACAATCCGTATTCGAGATATTTCTCCAGCCCGAGGCATTGATGTGATAGAGACGAACGATGCCCCCCGAATAGGCATCCTTGCTGGTGGCATGGTAGATGGCTCTTCGGGCCAAGTCATAGGCTTCCTGGTCACTGAGATCGTAGCGATAGCCGGTATCCAACACACCGAGGGCATAGGGCGAGCCACTGCCCACGGAGAAGACATGACCGTGTGTCCTCATGCCCTCCGAGTCCACGTAAATCAGTTTGGCGCCCTCGTCATCGAAGCCGGCCAACATCATGCCCATGACCAGGCCCATGCCCTTGTACTCCGTGGATATGTTGCAGATAATCCTGGCCGCCGTGTCCACGGTCATGCGTTTCCGGTAGCGGAGCTTGTGCAGCCGGCACTCCTTGGCCAGCACTCGATCCCAGTAGACGCAGTCGGCCGCCCCGCCGGCCAGGGTGCCCAGCATATAATCGTTTAGCTCTACGATTTTCTTCATGGTCTGCGAACCTATATATTGGCCAGAGGTGGCTCTCGAATCGGCGCACAGAATCACTCCGCCCTGGTACTTGAAGCCCAAGGTGGTCGTGCCATGATCAAAGTTCATCTCTATACCGCAGTGAGCCAGGATCTTTGGCAGATTCTCAGCGGGCTGAAGGGGAATTTAGGGTTTAATATAGAGATTTTTGAGGTTAAGTTTTTAATAATTACCCTTTCGAAAGGCGGCGCCATCAGGGCATAGGGATTCTCGAAATTACTGCTTGCCTCGCGAATTTGCTGCAGTTGCCATTCGGATTGCAAATGGTCAAAGCGCCGCATGAAGGGCATTTTATTCATTCCGCAAACGGACTCCAAGGCCATAATTAGGGATATAGGATTTATAAATTGAGATATTTGATCAAAAAAGTGTATTGTTTAATAAGAAATTCAAAAGCAAACTTAAAATTTGATGATTGAAAACTCTTAGACAGAGATATTGGAATTTTAAAGGGAATAAGACAGGCCCTAATTGGTTTTCATTTCTCTAACTAAGCCTAATTATCTCCTAAACTATCACTATTATGTCCTTGATCATGGTTTACTTCAAAATTCAAAGAAAGTAGAAATGACTTACGCTTCACGGTTGCGAAAGCTCATAACCTTGGCTGAAAGCCTCGCTCCAATCGTTAATGAGCGGCAGGCAGGTCAATCTCCAAAGTCTAGTGAGTGCGGTCTTGGATTCGCTGACCACCCAAGTGGAGTCCAGCGGAGGTCATTAGATTGCCACTGGGCACGGGGCAGTGGCGATGTGGCGCCACCGCAGAGAAACACGACATTTTAATTGGACTGGGCCCAATCATCGGCACCTGCAGAGATGCGAATTTTTCGGCCGAAAAACAGTTAGGGAAGGAGTCGCTGTGGTGGTAGTGGCAAACGGATTAGCCGCTAATTAAACGCCAATTGGAAAAGTTTGCAAAACTGTTTGAGTCACGGGTCCAGTTGGGTCTGGGTCTGGGTCTGGGTCTCCAGATGTCCACTCCCACTCGCCTCCACAGGCAGCTCCCACTCGCTCGCGCTCTCTCCATTAGTGGCCGCCATGTGTCACTGATCTAAATTTATGCAAATTGCTGAGGACTTGGACTCCACATTCCCATTGCCATTCCTCACAGCTGCATCTGCATCCCATCCGCCACATTGGCACATTTCATTTTGCACGCGCCTCCAATTGCAGTTTGTATTTCCAGCGCCCTTTTGCACTCGAAACAAATTTTATCAGTAAAAAAGTTTTCCCAAGCTTTTATTATGTCTAGAAATAGTTCCTGTATTCGAGAAACTATTTTTCTAGTTCTAAAAGAGTTTGTTATTTTAAAGTAAGAGTTTTTTCTTATATCTAATAATTCTTTTCCTGAGTGTAATCTCGGGAAAATGAGAATATCGGGGGAATGGTAGTAGAGTTTAAGAGAAACGGTGGGAAAGAAGAACCAAGCTGGCTGGCTAAGCCATTCATTTCAGTAAAACACTCTCCCAGCCGTCATGCGCTTCCTGAAGATACTATCTCACTTCTATCACTTTTATCTTCTCATAGTTAAGTCTGGAAATAAAAGAAATAAATCTCCCTTCTTATGTTTATTTTACCAAGATTCTTAAATATAAAATCAAGAAACTAATTATATGTCCGCCTATCACTCTTGATATTTTTAAGAAGCATTAAACCCAAAGAAAAATTATCTAATATTTTCATAGCAAATTCTTAGTAGCATCCTTCAAGCTGATAATATCATTTCCCAAGCTTGTTATACAAATTTTTATTTAGGAATTATCTCAAAGAAAAGAGCATCTAAAATTCCTAATTCGCGAGCAGGGATGTAGGGATGAAACTACAAAATCGTTGTAGTTTGCTGGATAGTTTTGACTGCCAGCGCTGATTATTAAATCACAGGGCTGGGCCAGAACTGGAGCCGCCCGGCCAGCAGGAGCAGGAGCAGCAATCTGATATGCAAAATCTCGTCTGGGCCAGAGACGATGGATGCATCTCCTCCCTCATCATCCAGCTCGCGGCATCTGGCCTGCGTTAATTACAGCCCAGTTTTGTGCACTGGCAACAACTTGTTAAAAATTTCCGCTGCCAGTTTATTAGAGGGCAACTAACTAAGGCAGCAACGTGGAAGTATCACCATCGCCCCAGCTTCACCAGACTCCACTCTATTCCAGTCCCTTCCCTGCTGTTTCCTTTTTTTTTCGCCCGAAGTGGCTGGCAAATTACTTAGTCTGAACCTGTTTTAATGACTAAGATGACGCCAAGTCAAGAGCGAGTGAGAGATTTCGGGCAAGCGCCGGAGTTTTCCGGCTGCAAATTACTGCAGCAACGGAGGAGGAGAAAGAGATTAAATTTAATGCCGAGAGAAGACTTCCATGTTTTTTTTTACTTAAATAAAGGCTAGCGATAATTCAGTCTAAGAGAAAAGTGTTCAACCTACGGGAAAAATATAATTCATTATCCATTTACAAAATAACTAAACGCCTAAATACAATAAATAACTTTGCTTTCCAGATCCACTCTAGCAACTTTGGTGCATAATAAATAAAGGCAAAAATAAAATAAAAGGTAAACCACCTTGTTAACAAGCCTAAGAATATTCCCTAAATCTTTTCAAAGAGTTCGGTTTAAGCTTTTACGAACAGGACTCCTCTTTTTGAATTAAAAAGAAACTAAACCAAGGGGGAAGTGAGCAAAACCGTTTTAGGGAGACTTTTGCCAAAGAATATTTTATTTCACTTTCGTTTTATTTACTTTTTCCGCTTAGCATTATTGTTTTAAAATCCTTCAAATCCGTTGTTTTACTGCTTATTGTCTGCTCCGCTCCGCCCTGGCCCAACTTTGTTGCCAGCAACTTTTAAGCTTGCTTAAGGCGCCCAACAAGACTTTGTCCCGCCCCCGTTCCGCTCCGTTCCCTAACCCGGAGAATCATGGAAAAGTTTTCGCATGCAGCGCGATGAATGGAGCATCATATAGCCAGCCGCCCACCCCTGGGATGGATTCACTGTGCCGCTGAGCCAACCGCCGCCGTCCAATTTGTAGTTCATCATCTGTCCCGCGGACCTGTCAAAGCCGTGCGCGAAATTTTGACAGAGCGCCTAATTGAGGGTGAGGCGCGGCGGAGCAGGAGCGCGGGGGATTCCCCGAAAACAGTTTTGACATTTGCGACCGAGCGCGCGCGCGACGCATTTAATTTATTTTAATTGAAAAGGCCCGCAAAACGGATTAGCTTGTCGAATCCACTTTTGGTCCACACAGCTATGCACGAGTAGAAAATATTGGACATATTTTGAAACTAAATATTGAACATTAAACTAAATTAGAAACAAAGACATTTAGTAATAAATAATATCTGAAGGGAACAAAAAGGGTTTTAAAAAATAGTTTAGTTTATTTTATCGATTATTTCTTAATATTATTGAAAAATATTAGTATTACTTTCATTATTTCTCCATTAATAATTGTCAAGCTCTGTATATTCCACGTAGGCTTATCCCAAATCTGGAAAGAACTAATAATTTCTGTCCTAATGATTATTTGACTTTTATATACCTTTAATAATTCATCAAAAGAAGGTAAAAACAAACCGAAAGCCGTGTTTTTCTCGGTGCACCATATAGACGAGGGCAAAGTTCAAAGTTGCAGAACTTTTGCGCCCAAGTTGCTTATTAGGTCAAGTTTGGTCTGACAGCTCCGGCAGATCCGCCGGAATCAAAGTCAAACACAAGCCGGACGGACAAACTATTTCAACGGGACTCCACCGCAAAAGTATACAATTTTTACGATGATGCATTAAATTAAAAACTTTGGCGGCCTCGAGTATTGTAGAGTGGAGAACATGAGGGCGTGGCCAATGCAATGCCAGCTTATTTATGATACAGATTAAACATTTTTTTAAATGGAAAGTAATTCCCCAAGTGCGGCCATAAAACAAACTCTCAGTCCCTCTCCTTTCTGGGTGAAACTTCGCCATCATCTCTCTTCGGAATCTCGACGTCAACAAGGCAGGGAAGAGAACTTTTTGTAGGTTTTAACGACTTTGCATTGGTTTTCATGGCCAAAACGCCGAAAGCAGCAGCAGCGGCGACAGCAACAACAGTCAAGTTGGCTTTTATGGTTGACACAACATATTTTCCGCCGACATTCCTTGGCAATTGGCAACTCTCACATATCCAGAGATCCACATCCCGACATCCACCCAATCCTAATTGTTGCGCCTCAGGATTTTATGGCACTTTGAGAGCCATTAATCCGAATTTGATATCTGCTTAATTAGTTTTCCCTGCTTGGCTTTTACGGCCGGCACTCTCGTAAATTTTCATGATCGATTTGCGTAGCCAAAAGCGCGAAAAGAAAGCCCCGCCCGAAGTCCCCAGATAACGAACGTAACACATCGTTTCGAGTGGTGTTAAAAATTGAATTTAATTATTTCTAGCTAGATCTCTTTACCCATCTCCTGGTTGAGTTGTTCCTAGTAGGTTAGAGTTTCCATTGGGGGACTAACCTATTGACTTGCCTCAAAATCAAATAAATAAGTTTAAACTGATTTAATTCCCTTTTTGATTTTATTGAATAAAATGTATAATTAAAGAGATGAAATAATTACAATTTAATATTCTGTAAAGGGAATATTGTTTAAATTTGGTTCAAAAAAAATATTATTTAGCTTTGATCAAGTTGTCTTTTGGTTAGTTATCCTCTTTAATACTTTGCTGAGGTGGCTCTTATTCCAGTCTTCCGGTGCCTTTCTCTTGGCTGACTGTCCCTTTTTCCTGCCCCTCTTTTTCTTTTCTTTTTCCGCCTGTCCTGGTAGTTCGTAATCCAGGTGGTTCACGTAGAAATCGATTACCATTTGAGGGATCTCCCTGTTGACCACGTCGGCTGCGATTAGCTCGTGTCGTTTCTGGCCCTTGAACTTAACGGATATTAGGTTTTCCCCCTCGTCCTCAACCATGGTGACTACCCTTTCGGCTACCAGTCCTCGGTCAAATCCGTTTTGGGCCATTATCTGAAAGAAGAGATCATATGGTTTCAATTAAACTTTAAATTTCAGCAAGTGTGGCAACTTTGGGCTCTCGAACAGTCCGGCAACACTGGTGGGTCGCCGTGTGGAACGTGCTGGTGCATTGGCCCCTTTTGCTTTCCCCGCAGCTTTTCTTTTGCTTTTCCGCCAACAAACAATGCGAAATGCACTTTGATTGCTGTTGACCAACAAACTCGCCGGGCAGACAGCCAGGCACGCGTCCATCTCCATCAAAACAGCGCAGAGAGCGAGAGCAGTGGTGGTAATGACCAGAAAGAGCTGCTAATGTGGCCAGCACGCTGCCGCTTTGTTTGCACGTTTTCGCGTTTTGGTCCAGGGCTCTTTTCTGCACATTTGCAGACCCAAAAGCAAGGGGAATTCGCTGCGGCCTTTGTCCATTTGTGATGAGGACTGGCCCAAAGAGGGACTCCCTTGTCAGCGCGGCATTCCACGACGTCCCCCATCGAAGCTATCAGTTCCAGAGCAGGGACATTTTGCTTAGTTGAGGAGCAGAAAATCAAAGAGGGAATAAACGGGTAACCAAGGAGCTCCTCGACCCGATTAAGTGCGGCTAATAGGGGAACGGCACCTGCTGAAGCTGCTTTTATTGTCGATCAGGCGAGAAATCGCATTCCGGAGCGACTTGATGTGGCTGTGATTATACGCAAACTCACCCCTTTGATTAAATTGAGGTAATTCCGACTTCTTCTGCCTGATAAAATCCGGAAAATTTTGCAAAGTGGCCAATTCAGTGTGCCTGTGATGGTAGCTGCTAGATTGCCATGGCGATACGGTGTTATCGATATTTGCTATTACATAATTGAGCTTGTTTTTCTGTAGTCACGAGTGTTCACCGTTTTTCACATTTTGTTTTAATTACCAACTGTCGCACCTGAGGCCAATTAACGTGGAGAAATGTAAAAAAAAGCGGAAACACACCAAGTGCCTGCGGAGGTAAAACATTTTAATTAATTGAATTGTGTGTGCCAGGCCGATAGACCGATGTTCCCGCGCTCACACACTCACAAACATGTAAATATTTTCAATGACTTTAATTAACCAAAAGCGTTGCAATTAATTGACTTTGCCCCGCTCAATTTAATTAATATTTGCTGTTGTTGTTTATTTGCCAAAGGATCTGCAGCATTTAGCTGCAATTAGGTCGAATTTTTGCCCCGCCAGGCATTAATCAAATTGTGTGAAAATTGCCTAGAAGCTTGAAACTGTTACACCATTTACATCTGCCATTTTTTCCTGCCCAGCTTTTTCATCCGATTTCTTTGCCATAATATATTATTATATCAATGGGTATAGGGAACACCAGAATGTTTTTTAAATTAAATGAAATATCGATAACAAAACCTATTGGCAACAGAAAACTCAACTAAGTATGTAGGAGAATAAATATTTCAAAAAAATATATTTTTGGCTCAGAAAGTCACAAATGGAAGTAATTAAACAATACATCTCGACCTCGCACTATTTCCTAAACCATAAGTCTGGAAATTAATAAAATGCTGTGAAAATAATCCGTAAGTTTTAAAAATGCTGCGACATTTTTTCGGCGTGGTAAACAGCTGGTTTAAGCAGCAGGAGAGAGCAGCCTTCCATGGTTTTTCGTACAGAGTTCCTTCTGTCTCTCTGTTTCGGGGGAAAACCGCTTAGGAAAGTGTCAGGCGAAATGAAATTCTTTATTTTAATAATGCAAGTTTGCACATTTTTAATTGTGCAGCCGACAGCTGCAAGAACTTGGCTGCTCACTTGACCCACAAAGGTGCGGCGACCACTGCAACTGTGGGGTCAGGTGAGAAGTGGGCGGTTGGCGAGGGTGGTGAGTGGGCGAGGCAAGGCGACAAAAACCGCGCTTGCCATAAAGGGACGCTGCAAGGACATTACGACTAAATGTAAACAGCTTAATTAAAAAATAAAACTCCGCTACGGCACGTACAAGGAAAAACAACGCGTGGGGCAAATCCCACACAACGCCGCCCACCTTTCCACCTGGGGAGGCCTTCCCAGCACGTGTGTGTGGCGTCGCGGCGCTCTCTTTATTTGCTTAAATGCACAAAAGTGTTTTTAATTTAATTTTTCGTCTTTTCGCACACACACACCCATCTCTCTTCTACTTTGCTCTTTGATGCAGTTCCTAATTAAAACGAAAGTAATTTTTCATCAGCAACTGGGGTAAGTTAAAATAATTTCTTGCCACCGCTCGCCACTCGCCGCTCGGCAGCCATTGAAGTGCTCATTAAAAATGTTTCAGACCGGTTGCAGTCTTAAATATACTACTAAAAAAGGGAAATAATAACTGAGACGAAATATGTGCAGTGCTTTTTGAGCGAGAAATTTGAAATTATTTGCTGTGGTGGAGTCTGGCGCCTGGCGTCAGTGTTTTCCATCGCCCCGTTGTGTCGTCATCATCATCGTCAGCTGTTCGAGTGTTTTCCAAGTCGAAACTTTTCTTTTAAATATTTTCCATACTTATCCCCATGTGCTGGCAAAGTTTTATGCATACGCATTAATGTGAAAAGAAGGAAAAGCGGTGGTGTTGGGGGTGAAAATGGGAGAATCCCTTTTGATGGTCCTTGGAAATGCAAGTACCCTTGCTTCCCCCCTTATGCATAAGTATTAAAAGCAATTGCCAGGCGAAGGTTTATTATAAAGTTTTCCAGCTGATGATAACTTTTATTTTAGGCATGGTGAAGCAATACTTATTTGTTTATTGGCAGATTTGAAGAGGAAATTACTCAGAGCCACAGTCACAAAACAAAATGTAAATAAATAAAATAAGCAGAACAACAAATTCCTTTTGTAAGCTTTTAAGTGTTTTAAAAACGAATTGGTTTGGCGCTCTTTTCGTCGCTTGGCTTAGTGTGCCCGTTTCTTACAAAATTTCTTTAAGCTCACAGAAGATAATACTAAATACTATTAATACTAAATGCAGATTAATTCTAATAACTACAACTCCTATTTTAAATACCTCTAATTTATTTAATAATTTCCCATCTCATTAATATTTAATAACTAAATTTCCACTGTAGCAACCCTCGCAATTCAGTGAGGCGTGCAGTGCATGCTTCCCCAATTTGCATGCCAAATTGTTTACTTCTTTCATTCCAATGTACTTTATCAATTTGAATTTGAGTTGAGTTGCATGTTTTGGGTTTCTTTTAGCGCAGAGGAACTCTTGGCTGGCTTGAATTAGTTTACCGAATGAAATTTCCGCAAAGAAACCATGAAAAATGGCTAGAGATTTCCGGGGATAAGCAACAATTTGATTTAGCGAGTTGACTGCACTCGAATGTCGTGCATAAAGTTTTGTAGCTTTTCCAAATGGCTCTTCCTCAAGAACCACCCAACGAAACACCTACATAAGGCCCACCACCCCCACTTAAAACTCCAGAGTAACCTACCCGATCCACCTGTGCCACTGTCCGCCCTTCCAAATGGCGCTATCAAAGCCGGCGAATGTCTATTTAATTGTGTCTGCAACGGTGTCGGCATGTCGATGTTTGCAAAGCGCCTACCGCCCACCTCCCAGGCCCACCTTTCTAATGGCAGCATCAAATGCACTTTGGCCCACGGTCCCGTTAACTGACACATCTAGTCAGTGTTGCCACATTTCAAAAATGCGAAAAAGATAGCTAAGCTAAGTAATTGAAATAGTAAGACAAAATAATAATAAAATAAATTATTATGCCCAAATAATATCGATGATCTTGACTACCTTAGTTACAAAACTATCTGGGAAAATTGTCGTGATTAACATTTATTCAAAAATATTTTCAAAATCTTCGGGGCAAATTATACAAGTTTCATTTGGCATTAGTGCTTCTTTAACTCATTAAATTCTCTTAAAATAAACCAAGAATATGATAATCTCATAAAACAACTCTGGTTAAATGTGACCTTATATAGCCAAGATCGAAAAATAGCCAAGTTGGCCACACTGGTGTGTGGGCTCTCGCCAGAAGTCGCAGGTGTGGCAGCGCTGGGAGTCTGCGGTGTGGTGGCCACACCTGCAATTCGAAATGTGAAACGGGAGTGAGTGTGTGTGGGTGGGTGGCAAATAAAGCCATAAAGTCTGATTTCGCCTGCTCATGCTCATTATCACGTAGCGATGTCGTGTAATCGTCATGCTCACGATAATGATGATGTTAACCAAGTGGAGATCGCTATTGCGCCTCCTCTCCCTCCATTTGCAGTAGGGCAGGCGAGTCCCGGGTCCATTTATTTTCCTGCATCTGCGCTACGCTAGTAAACTTTCTGACCAAAACTGACACTTTCATGAAACAATTTAAAAAGTCATTGTCATCTCCTCTATCCGGGCAAGTCCCTTCCCTACTTTGCCGCCTTTTTAACTGTCCTGTCAATGGCAACGTCATTTGTTTTGTTGCCCATTACGACGACGGTCAGTGTCCTCCGAGTTGAAAACAAAATTGTCATTGCTCCTCCTCGGCTGCAGCTGCTCGGGTGAGCAGAGCTCTGCTTCAATTGGAGCTGAAGTGTGTGGCAAGCAATCCGTTCCACCACTATGCATTATCTGGGGCAGTATCACGACTTGGCCAAGCAGTTTGTCAGCTTTGCACATCCTCCGCCGAGATGATAGGGTGTCCTGGATTCGTCGTGGCCCTGGCGCAGCTTTGTTTGCGTCGTGAAACTTTTTAACTATGCGAGTTTCGGTTATCCTTTGTCTTCGCCGCTTACGTGACAGTGCAATTTCGAAATAATTTCAAGTCCTCAAGCCAAGATTGTTGTTATTGAAAGTGGAGGAGGGATATTAAAGGAGCTTCAACGTGCATATGTTATAGACACTTGAAGGTGGAGTCCTTAATCGAAGGAAATTAGTGCATCACGAAGCAGAGATTTATTTCGCGACAAAATAAATGCCCGACATGGGTTCTCCCTAGGAATTTGCCCGCACTTTTGATTAAGGGACAATAACCTCGCAGCAAATGTTGCAGAAATTCATTATTGCATCGTAATGACGGAAGAGTGAAGAAGGAGCTGGAGCAGGAGCAGAAGCTGGAGCTGGTGCTGGAGCAGCAGATGGCAATGGCTCCCAACAGTGTAATTTGTGCGAGCCAAAGCCACAGGATTTTATTGAGCGGAAAATTAAAAGCATAAAATTGCACGCTTTAAATTTGAGTGCAGCGAAAACTGGCAGCAACAGAAGCCACCGCAGCACCCGCAAAGTGTTGGAGGATATAGCTCCAAGACTGCCACAAAGAAGCAGGAGCAGGCCAGCCACCCACTCCCTCATCCTCGCCGATGCAGCCCGCAATCTGCGGCTCCTGGACTCACGCGCATACTAAATTCAACTTATTGACAGGCTTCACAGAGGTACGTGTTCCGATAAGCGGCCAGGTGAGTGAGTAGCACCTGTAACCTGGTCTGGAAAGGTTTCCCAGTTGAGAAATGGCCATATCGGCATTAGTTTGCCCATGAATCTTGCCACCGACACGGGAACCAATCTTAATTACCAATTTATGACACATTTATGGCCGGGGAAACTTTGGTTATCGGGAATGCTCTGGTACAGGTCGATGTAGGATCTTGAAATTGGAATAGAAATCATAATTCTGAGAGTGATAATTAACTAAGAACTAAAACCAGTCACTTGTGAACCATTTCTATTTAAATTTATTGACTAGAAAGACTAATGTGCATCCAGTTTGGCATGTTTTGAAACCTGCAACCTCTTTTGAAACCTTCATAACAACGGCAGTTGGGGACACAAAGGATACCTCCTCCGCAAAATTTATTTATTCAAATCCTATGTCCCATCCTGGGCATGACCGGCGGCATCCACTCGTCGAAGGTGGGGATGTCGAACAGCGGATGGTTATTGAGGATGTCAAAGCGGACGACCTTGTAGGTGGAGATGAGCCACTGGCCCATGCATCGGTTGTTCTCCGCCACATTGCCCATCTTGGTGGGCGGCACGGAGTAGTCGCGTCGGAAGCGCATGAAGACCTCGGCGAAGATGAGCGGATGCGAGACCTGCAGCTGCGTGGGATCCACATAGCGGTCCACCAGCTCCGCCACCTCCCGGAGCTCCGACGGCGAACGGAAGTCGTTGGAGCGGCGCAGCGCCACATAGACGACGTCCAGGAAGGCGAACCGGTGATCGTAGTGGCGCAGTAGCTGGACCTTGAGCGGAATAGCCCGCCGGAAGTGGCTCCTCTCGAAGCGCATCATGGTGAGCCGCCAGTCGGGAGGCTCGTCCAGCAGATCGTGCTTGATCTGCTTGTAGCCCATGGGCGTGCTGCAGCGCTCCACGTTCCGGTTGCGCCGGCGCCGCACAAAGTCGGTGAAGACGGCGGCCGCCTGGCACGAGTTCTCCAGGAAGTCGCTCTCGGAGAAGTCCCAGTCCCACAGCAGCTTCAGCCGCCACAGGGACAGCTTGGTGACCAGCCGGCTTAGGGGGCTGTAGAAGTAGACCATCGACGGCAAGGATATCTGCGGCGGCTCATCCTTGGACACCACCACATCCAGTTCGATGTCCAGCCTACGGTCCGACGGAGAAGGTGCGGACGAGCCCAGTCTGGAGGACACATGGTGCAGCACGTGGCGCGGACGGCACTTGTACAACAGCTGCCGTTGAATCCTCATCATTACATAGCTTAATTTGGATATAATTTTGTCAAACAAAAGCCGGAATAATAATCAAGGTGAACGGAATACATGTGTGTGAGCTTATGTGAGTAATCACTTGGCATTGAATGCTCGGGCCTCCGTGTGAGAGGATCAAGGGATAGACATGTGTCACTGCAATTAGACCCCATTTTCGGGGGTTTACACTGGGGGAAGAACGTTGTCGAAAATCGGGATTAAAATGATTTATAAAGGGTTTTTACAATCTTATTAAGTTGCGGTAGAATTCCTTAATTAAGGATTTTTCAACTATTCTTAATAAAAATACACAAGGCAATTCTCTGGTGGATCTAGTGGTGACAGTTGGCATCAATAAAATATCGTTAGGTGAAAGCTATAGAAATAATCGAGCATTTTCCTATTTTATTTTATTTATTTTAGGTAGAATCCTTTAATTAAGGATTAATCAACTATTCTTAAAGAAAATATACAAGGCAGACTTGATTTTATTATTTTCGGCATCTAGTGGTGACAGTTGGCATCGATGAAATATCGATAGATCACAGCTATAGTAATAAGCGGGCATTTCGCTAAGAATCGATCAAATGCACATGCATTTCTTGTTCAAATCTATTTTCTCAATGTAATTTACCGCATGGACGAGATAACAATGAAGTCCTAATTGAACCGACATGGAAGGGAATTGAATCCGCCAGAGAGGGCCCTCAGATCCCGCAGGAGCTGTGCAGACATTGATTCAACAGCATGCAATTATCGAATGCATTAGCAAATGCAGAGTGCAGCTCCTCGCACTCACCTTTCGCTTGGCCTTGGCCCGTCCTGAGCCCACCCACCCGCATTTGTTTGCCCAAGCGTTCAGTTATCCGGCCAGGATCCGGGGCGAGCATACAATGCAAATAGGGAGCCAGGAGCCCGACGGGCACGACGCCGACGCCCATCAGGCAACTCAAACAGAGCATCCAGAGTCCCCCAGTATTTGCCATTATTACTCCACATCGGGTTAATTGCTTGACAATTGATTTCGTTTGCAAAATATGCAAATGTTTTGGGATAATTTAATGCCAGTCTATTACTCGGGCAACACAGAAATATAAGGAACCTTCTGGGGCAGAGCTAATTGCAATTATTTAGTGAGCCCTCCAGTTAATTCCCCTAATTATGATACAAATAATTCAACAAAAGTACAGTTGCCCCCAAAACATGCAAAAGAACTTGTAGACTTCGATGTCAAATGCCAATTCCATTTATTTATTGAGCAGTGTAACGATAAAAATGTACGTCTGCACCCTGGAGCTATTATTTGCCGAGTTAATTTCCCAAATTAGAATGCGGACTTTGTGCACATACTTAATTCTCTTTGTTTTGCCTTGGAATGATAGATTCTTCATAGTTCTGCGAATGGAAAAAGCCCTTTTAGGCTGCCAACTGAGTATGCAAATACCCTACACAAAATCGTTTCAGTTTGATGCCTACGAAGACTAACTATTCAGAAGTTACGCCAGGATGCCAGAATGCCAGAATGCCAACCTATCCATCCATCCATGTTTGATGCCGGCGATTTATCAAACGAAATATGAAATGAACGATACGGAATAAACCTACGACAATGAAGTTTGGCGAGTATGAATAAATGCAGCGGCAGTGGAGGAGCCAGAGCATTTTTGGGCACACAAAATCCCCGCGTAATCCCCGGCCAAAACAGAAACAGAGCCACACACGGAGATGTATCATCACAATAAAATATGTTAAGTAAATACGGAAGCGGGGAGGCAGAGCGGGGCAAACTAAACAATAAGCCAAAAAGTACGCTTGATTAAGTTTAACTTCCGGTCTGTTATAAATTGAGCATTTATGTGGGATTTGTTTGCGAAAACAGTTTCTACTTGGCCAAGGGGCCGGGTCCCTCCAAAAAAAAATCTATGCTATCCATCCATCGGGCTGCCAAACGAGACAAATGTTTAGGCCAACACACACGGCACACACACACACACACACATCTCGTGTCTATTTCCGGCGGAAGTGGTGAATAAAACATGAAACGAAATAAAATGACGGGGCAGAGGTGGAAAAACGAGAACTTTTAGTGGCCAAAAGCGAACATCCGCCGGGCAGGCCATTGTGCTTGTTGAATTTTGTTTGTGTTTTGTTTTGCTTTCTGTTTACTTTGGGCGCAAATGGCTAAATTATTCCTGACCCGGCCAATCGAAGGGTCCGAATAAAAATTAAATGGCAAACATATTACCGAGGCAGCAGCAGGCAGGACTCGAGTCTGCTGCAGCTCCTCTGGCAGTTAATATCCGTAGATAAAATATTCAATTTCCCCGAATGACAAACTTAGGAAATAACTCCGGAGAGAGATGCAGGGGGACTCACCTGGCTGGAAGGACAACGAGATATGGAAATATTCTTGATGTCGATGCCTGCATATATGTAGTGATTCCGTTTATCAGATATAATGTTGCAGCTGGACATCTTGAGCGGGTTGGCCAACTGGGCATATTATAATCCCTTCTTTGGTCGTTGAAATCCCAATTATCCTTAGTGCCGGTGGCACTCGAGCAGACCCAGGGACTTGGCCCATAAACTCCTGGACCAAATCCATTTCGTTGAGTGCTTCATTAACGATTTGTGGCTTCGCTTGGCCGCAAATTATTTTGCCAGGACTTTAGAGCAGGGGCAGGGAAAGTAATCCTTAAACCAAGGCTATTATCATCATATCGGCACTTTAGAGAGGAAAACTCAAAAGGAAACGCCTTTAAGGCATATATAAACTTGTATTATGAAGCTCCTAAACCCCAAAGCTACTGTACGGACTCATAAGCAATTGCATACTGGCAATGTCAGAAACAGCTTTATTTTAACATTAAGATTTATTACTCGTTTTGATCCCACCTCTAATGACAATAGTAAGCGACGGGGATGCTGCCAAAGCCGTAGATGGGATCGCACTGCCTGGGACACGAAGGCGGGCCGGATGAACAGAGACCGCTGGCGCAGGGGCCACAGCAGGGGAAGCTATAGCCTCGGCATACCGCTCTGCGGCACGGAGGAGGACATAGCTGCTTCCGCGGCGGCCTGTGCATTCTGCAGACCAAATCGTTGGAAGGATACCCGTATTTGATTTCCTTTTTGGGCAGTCGCCTTCGCTTGCGCTTCTTGGGCTCGGGTTCGGGTTCGGGCTCGGGCTCGGGCTCGGGCTCGGGTTCGGGTGTAGGCTCTTCCGTCTCTTCCTCCTCCTCCATGGGATCCTTGACGCGCAATTCGGAAATGCGCGTCTCGTAGACCGCCATTTTCTTGATGGAATCCCTGTTGGGTCTCTTGGAAACAGTCTCCTGTCGGTTGACCACCTTCATGTGGACGGTGCTCACGTTGTCGAAGTCGGAGGCCCGTGGCTTGGCCACATTGCGATTGATCACCATTTGCTCCTCCGAGTCCTGCTCCATTTTCTTCTTCGTCGAAGTGGGGCCTCTTAGGAGGAAAGTTAAATAACTAAACAATTTAATTTAAGAACTAAGAACCTACTTGGGAACGAACTTTCTTTGGGGCGGGGTTTTCGGTGAGGCTGCGTTCAAATGGATCATTTTCTTGGGCTTCGGTACCACCACATCCTTGCCAGAGGGCGAGCGTTTATTGAGCCTCACCGTGGCGACTGGTGGCTTTGGTGGCGACCGTGATTGGGGGAACCGTGATGGTGGCGACCGCGATAGTGGCGACTGTGATTGTGGCGACCGTGATAGTGGCGACCGTGATAGTGGCGACCGTGATGGAGGCGACTGTGATAGAGACGACTGTGCTGGAGGCGACTGTGATGGTGGCGACCGTGATAGAGGCGACCGTGATGGAGGCGACTGTGCGGGAGGCGACTGTTCGCGGGACGGACTTAAGGCGGCGGGCTTGTCCTCGGTAATTGTCCGAGTCACCGTCCTCTCGCTGGGATTCTCGTAGTCGCGCTCGTAGGTCGTATTGGTGCGGTAGACGAGGCGATCCTTCTGCTCCGTTGGAGTCGAATAGCCCGATGGGACAGTGGACCTAAGTTGCTCCAGTATCGGCTGCAAGTCGTACACGCTGATGGGCTCGCTGGGAACGTTCACGTATATCGGTTTGATTTCCTCTTCGAAACGAGAATGAGGCTTTTGGTTGTCCTCGTTGGTGGCGTTCGTCTTGGACGACACAACGCGACTCTGCAAATACTCCTGTGCCGGCTGGGAGCCGTCGTTTGGGACATTCCTCACCGACTGGATCTCGTCGACCACGATCTCCACTTCGCCGGTCCGATGTCTCACCTCCTTCTCCTGCGTTGTCACATCGATGACTTGAATGATCTGGGCAGGAGGTGGCGTCGGTGGCGCCGGTTCATCCTCGGTCTGAACGCCCATTTCGTGGGTCACCACGAACTCACACGAGCAGCATTTCCTCGGCCTGCGGCGGTTCCTCTTTTTGCGCCGTCGTCCGGATCCGGGGCAATCGGGATAATCGCAACCATTTTCGTTATTGGATCCAGGAGATCCGTTGCCAGAACCGTTTTGAGGACATGTCTGTAGTCCGTAGTCCTGCCACAATTGCTGGTTGGGAATTCCAGAGAATTGCTGGCCACAGTTCCCAGGGTAGGGCTGAACAGGAGGAGATTGCTGGCAACCGTTCCAAGGACAAGGCTGGAAATCTTTCTGAAGAGGTGGCTGGCCATAGTTCCTAGGATCCTGGTACCCATATTCCTGGGGAAGTTGCCCAGGATACTCCTGTGCATATGCTGGAGGAATATCCTGAGCAACTCCCGGAGGATAACCACAGCAAGGCGGCCGTCGATAGTTCTTGGAACCGTTGGGACATGGCATCATCGGTCTGTTGGACATCTGCCTACCGTACCGACACCGAGCACACTGGCAGGGCTCGCTGGCCGATCTGCAGGGGTTCAACATCGCTGATGCCCGGGACACGCTACGGATCACTCCTGGAACTCTTTTTCGGCACCAAAAGAGGAAACATTTAACAAATTTCTGTCCGAGAAAACATCGAAAAAGTGGGAGGGATCTCTGATGGGACAAGGCATGCTAGACTCGACTCCTCAAAAGCCATCCTTCGAAACCTTCGATCGAGGTTAGCCTTGACTCTACAAGTCACATCGGAGTCAGTTCTGAAACACTCCTTGCTCGGACTATTGCCACATAGACACACTTTTTTTATTTAACGAAATTCTTAGAGTACGAAATTCGGACGCCGATTGAAGCGCCATGTCTTTCCAGAAGCAGCTGGACGAGTTCAACCAGAAGCTGGACTTGGCCAAGTGGTACTTGGGCGTCTCAACGCACCAGTTGGAGGTGATCTTCACGATGCACGAGAAGCTGCGGGATGACTTCGAGCAGACGACGGGCACCAACATGTTCCAGGCCCTGGTCAGGCTGGGCATCAAGCCGGTGATCGAGCCCAGAAAGATCAAGCGGATGGTCCAGCTGAGCAGGAACAACATCCTGGCCTTTCTCTTCTTCGTGCTCGAGGGCTACTACAAGACCTGCAACAGGGATGGCGAGTACAGCATCAACGAGCAGCTGCTGATGATAGCCATTGCCAAGATCGACCTCCTGCCCACGCTGCGAGCCCTGGACCTGATTCTTCCGGCACCCCAGCTCCATCCGCTGGAGATTAAGCGGATCCGCCGCGCGTCTCAGGCGCTACAGGTGCACGCCACAATATCGCCGGCCACCACGGAAGCTCCGGCGAAGAAGAAGCCCTCCAAGAAGTCCCCGTACTTCCAGAGCCAGCCCAAGCCCGTCCAGAGGCTCTCCAAGCTGAACACTGACACCCCCGACTTCGTGGTGAACTTCAACTTCTGGCCCAACGACGGGTCGCCCAACTACGGCGAGGAGGCGGACGAGCCCTGGTTTGCCCAGTACCGCCTCAATCCCGGCCAGCGGTTGATCAAGAAGACGCTCTCCGAGACGCTGGAGCGCTACTTCCAGCTGGGCAGCGTTGAGGGCAAGAAGGACGACGACGAGGATGGGTCGAAGAGTCGCCAACCGGAGGCCAATATGTGCCTGCTCCACAAGCAGCAAGTGGTGCAGGCCCAGCTGCTGCGGGACGAGCTGACGGTCAAGGCCAGGGATCGGTGCCTGGAGCTCATAGACATCTCTAAGCCGTACAGCAGGCTGCGACGGACGCGGATCGTAGCCCAGCTGGAGCACGACATCGATCTGATCATGGATCGCCACCGCAGAGCCATGCGATGCGACCAGACCAAGGTGCTCACCATCGAGAATGCGGACTGCGTGCTGTGCCAGAAGATGCTGGTGTCCCAGCCCTGGCCCGAGCTCGGTGACCCTGTGGGGCTGGCCCTGGTCGGTGAGGACGTCGGATTGGCCCACACGGCTGCCCTCGATACCTACCGCGGCAGGAGGCTGGAGGGCGGAGGTGGCAAGCCAGTAAGTTCCAGTCCTAGATCTTTCCTCTTCCTGAAACTAATTGATTCCTACTCCCAACCCAGAAAAAGGATAAGGGAAAGGATAAGGGTAAAAAGGGAAAGAAGAAGAAGAAGGTGCCGGAGCCACCACCAGAGGAACCCATCATCATAGTGCCCAAATACAAGCCACCACCTCGCAAGCTCCACAACGAACCCTTCCGCATTACGAAGATCGACTTCAAGGAGAAGCTGAAGAGGTGCATCCCACCGCAGGCGATCTCGGAGTGCGAGGCACCGCCGGCCCCCAAGAAGTCGGCCGTATCCTTCGCCTTGGCGGCGGGCAAGATCAGGAAAAGGACCCAGAAGTGCGATATGCAGACAGAGGGGAAGCGACGGAACAAGAAGAAGTTCTTCAAGGCGGCCAGGTCGAACAAGCCCTATCAGTTCAAGTACCATCGGGTCTTCCAATCCGGCCAGCCGAGGCCCTTTGACCTGAAGCGGATCATGGCCAAGTCGTTTGTGAAGGCGCTGACAAAGTCGACTTCCGAACATGAAGATCTATTTAAATGTGAAAGCCTGATGTCAGAGCTCAATATTACAGACGAGGTGCCACCGGCAGGGGATGCAACCGAGCCAGAGCCAAAAAAGAAGCCAGAGCCGGTAAAGAAACCAGAGCCGGAGCTCGAGCAGCTCATTGATCCCTTCGAGGGGGAGCACACGGACTGCGACAGCCGCGACACCCAGGACCATTCCAGCAACCACAGTCGGCGCCCTCACGTGGACCACAAGGCGGACATCGTGGAGGCGGTGCTGTGGTGTGCGAAGACCGTTTGGAAGAAGCAGGTGGCCATCAAGCGGGCCAAGATGGAGCGCCAGGAGCGGCTGGCTCAGCGGCTTGCACTTACGTCCAAGGTCGAGGTAAAGTTCGATCCGGACGACGACGACCAGATGAATCGGCTGCTGAAGGACGGCCTCCGTACGCTGCGTCAGGATCCGCGCCATGTGCTGGCCAGCTTGCCGGACGCCCACAAGCTGCCCGTGCTGCGGGAGTGGGTCAAGCGGCGGTACGGCAAGACTTACAGCCAGAAGGAGCTGGACGCCAACATCCAGGAGTCGAACAGGATCTTCGAGCTGGTGACAATGGTCCAAAGCAACATACTACCGGTCGATCTGAAGGGCATGGATCGATTGTGCAGAGCCCAGGAGAACTTTGACAACTACGAGCAGATCAAGAGGACGGTGAGTTAACCTGGTAATGAATCCTCAGGGCTGAGGCAGTACTGCTTCTTCCACAGGCCTCCGCAGTGAAGAGGGACTACCATGCCGAGCTGAACCACCGATTCCTGAACACCATGGGCTCGGCCTGGTATGCCATGGGCAACTACTTGGTGCCGGGAGGGCCTCCTCGCAGGACCTTCTTCGCGTACATACCCTCCAATCCGCAGGAGATCATGCGAGCGAAGACGTGGAATGGAGACTTCCGTAACTACCGCACTATGCGGGACAGGCGCCGGGAGATGGAAAGGGCCATGGGCAAGACGGAGGATTAGAGAATCAATAAAGAGTCAGTTCCTAGCGAGTGTTTGGTGTTCTTTGGGCTTGGGGAGAGTCACTCCTTTGCTGGACATCGGTTGTAGGTCCTGAGGAACTACAGGATCCAGACAGACTCTCTCCCACTTTGTTCAGGAAAAGTCAATCCCCAATTGAGCTTAGGTCGGTGAGGCCTGCAAACACATTCAGTTAATTATGCAAACCAAAAGTATATTTTCATAAATGTGCGTGGGGATCTTCTGGGAAAAGCATTTGCCCAATCCCTGGCCCGAGGTAGTTAATCTAATTCCGAGTCCCATGCAAACACAGTCCCTTTTTCCGGTGAATCATGTGGAATTTAGCCAAAGTCCCTTTGAGATATTAGGCCCCAGCATATTTATGGTCAACCGCTGACGTCTGCTGTTTTACGGGCCCCACATTTGCATAGAAGTTTCTGGCCAAAGGAGATACATCATTTGCTGGCAAATATTTGCAGGTTTTTATATCAACAAGTTGGGCCTCCACTGGCGCTGTTAGCTTGGCTTCCACTGGCTTGAGGGGAAATCCCGCTGTTAGCTTGCGTTCCACACGGGAGAGAGTGCTCTTTGGCCACGCAAAGAGCGCTAAGTTGGATGGTAATCGGTTCAGGTCTTGGGCCATATCTTATGGCACCTCTTCGGGCTTCGCGGGAGTGGATGCACGGATGGCTGGATGTGGATGGATGGCCCTGCGAGTGGGTTAGCACTCCACTGACCCACTTGCGGTCGTGGTTAGTTGGCAGTTGACCTTTCGCTCGCTCACACGCACTCCCGATTTCAGGATAAGGTGCGAGGATGCGCGAACGCGAACTCCAATTAAAATCGAGTTACAATTTCCGTTTTCCTCCCTCCTCAACTGCCAATTTTCCCGCCAATTTCTTTTTTTTTTGCCTTGATTTCCAATTGAAAATTATGCATGCAAAGCCAATCCAGAACATAACAGACAATTAGGGTGGCAAAAAATGTGGAAGAATGGGTTAAAGAGGAAAGAAGTCGGGTGCTAAGTGGTGAAGCGGAGACAAAGAAAAAACCAGCTTGCAGAGAAAAAAAAATCATGCTTTAAAGGTTATATTTTGTGATATTTCGATCAATTGTTTCGATAGCTGACTTATCGAACGATTAAAGTTTACCAATAGGCCAGGCTGGAATTAATTGGGCAACCGTCCAAATTTGGATAAAACCCTCAATATAAGTAAGCATCTTATTCATAGTTGAACTTCTGATATAATGATTTAATTATACTTAACAAGTTTAACTAGTTTCCTGTATATTAAAGTGTGGTATTAATGTTTCACTCACTTTTTCTCAGTGCTTCCTGCTTAACCCCTTAACATAAGATTCCTTTTAAATCTGCCGAAGCACCATCAAGTGCTGTCTGTCGTTTGGATTTTTTAGTTCTCAACCAGTTCTTTGATTTGCTATTCTCTGCTAAAAAATTTCCCTTTCTATTGCCGATTTCTAGATAAAAATCTTGTTCGTCTTGGTTTCTTTCTTTTTTGTTTTTTGTTTTCTGTGCTCGGGTAAAACTGCGACACTCAATCAGTTGACAGATGAAATTATACACCCAGAAAGCGGGGACTGGGACTGGGGCAGGTGCTAAAAGGATCACTGCGGGAAAGGGGAACTCGACGAGAACGTGTGAGGCTGTCAGAGACAAGGACCAGCACCTGTGTGAGGCTACGAGAGTAAATCTACCTGGGCATCAGCATCAGGGCCTCCTCCTCAACCAGGCAATGTATGGATAAATATGAGAGAAAAAAGCGGCAATATGAAAGCCCTGCTGGCAAGAGGGAAAAGAGGAACCAAGGAGAACCGAGGGAAGATATGAGAAATGTACATTTGGACAGGCTACACACAGGCCAGACCCAGACCCAGGCCAGGCTATGGCTATTCCATGGCGGCGGAGCGATAGGGACGGAGACAGTCAGATGTCAAACATTCTTTTGACACTTTGTCATAGCATCTCCTCTCTCGGTGACACTTGTCAGCAGTCGGATTTCGCATTTCGAATTTCGCATTTCGGCGGAATGGAATGGAGACTGGCGGGAGTGCCGCCGCAGTTGATTTATACAGCCATTCGGGTATATATATAAATATATCTATATTTGTATCGTATTTTAATAGCATTTACTTATGGAATCGGAATCGCTCTGAACTCAATTTTGCTAATGCATGAACAGAGACAGAGACCTCTCTGGCGAAGATAACAAATCACGAACTTTTTTGTCTGTCAGGCTACCTGTGGGTGCGGTTTTTCGAGGGGGATTCATATAAATAAACATATTTTTTAAATAAAGCTACTTAATCTTTATTCCGTTCTGTAGATTGGGTAATATTTTGTTTATAAAATATTTCATTTACCAATTTGTAGCAATTTTTGATTCAAGTAAATCATAAAAAGGATTTTATTAGCATAGCTAAAATAATTATATTATTTATAAGCATGTCCACCTGTTCTTTTCCATGTGACCAGGCTCCTACATTTTGCGCCAAGAAAGCGCAATGTGACCTTGCTCTTAAATGATCTCCCAAAATTAGGATATTTTCAAGAAATGTATCAAAAATGCCATACAAACGATAGAAAATTAATAGGAAATTTAATAGAAGGCCTCCAATTAAATCTCAATAATTTATACAAAATTCTTGCTATGACCTAAAGCTTTTGAAAATATGATAATCAGCTCCCTGGCAACTTTCAAGTCCTCGAAGCAAACCCAATTAGCGAACAGTTTTGCTATTTCACTAGCGAGTTGACGGCCATTTATCAGGGCATCTAATCTAATCCTTTTACTGCTCACATAAATTAAAATGGAAAGCCCTTTTCGGCAGCGCCACTAAATTACACCAAAAAAGATAATTAACCTGTGTGGGCTGGCTCCAGCTCCAGACTTCGCGGGGAGTGAGTCGCGAATGGTTTTGCGGGCACTTTATTAGGTCTTCGACCCAAAACCGGCGGCGGAAGCAGCCAGCGATGGAGCAAGGAGCAAGGATGAAGGAGCGAGAAATTACAAAATGGCGCAAATTATTGCAGGACAGCCGCCGAGGCGGCTCGAGCTCTCGAACGACCTCGTTGGCTATTTCCGTCGTCAGGCATTTTTCCAAATGAAGTTTCGCAAGTAATCATGAAAAAGGTAATTTAATAAAAGCAAAATCGAGCAACATAAAATTAATTTACGGCCTGAAATTGCCTGTGAAAAGCGAGTGAAAACCCAAGAAAAATGCGGAGGTCACACAGCTTTCTCGACTACGCTTTTTGGCCTTTGAAGTTCAAGGTTAAACACACTTAGCAGCTGGCCAGCTGTTCCCTGGTCATCCAGCCGAAATAATGGACTTGCAGGCGGGAGCTCTGGAGATCGATTCAATGAGGGATAAGCCCAAGCATGCATGAGCCCTCCTTGGCCCTGGCTACTATGTCCTTGCAGGCAGCAGTACCACATAAGCAGCTCAAAGTAGTCGCAAAAAAAAATAAAAGAGCAACTTGCTGGCACATACTCAGGACACTCGCCAAACAGCAGCAGCAGCAGAAAGGATTTCCTTGAATTTTCCCACAACCCAGAAAGGCAGAAAACTATTTCTTGGGGACTTATCTTCAAGAACTTATTGATATTTGTGGCAGCTGCAGGGCCTTAGCCTTGAAATAAACCTCAAAAATTCAATTATTATTTGCTTATCTTAATAAAATTATACATTTCATTGGATTTGTGGCCGAACCCTGTTAAAAAGGGTTTTAAGTTCCACAACCACCCCCCTTGACCACACATATGACAAAACAATTTGGGAACTTATTTATTTCGCATTTTTTTTATGCCCTCTACATTCTCTTTCCCTTTTTTTTCGTCCTGCTGGTCCTGCTGGCTTGTGGCCAAGCGCTGCAAAATATTTGGCCAGAAAATGTAACAAGGCCAAGCCCAAGAAGTGCAGCAGCAAATATGGCTAAAAATGCTAAAGGACAACATGTTAAAGTTGAAGCAAATATGCTTGCCAGTGAGCAGGGTCCCTGCCACATTTTGTGGCACTCGCCACTCGCCCTGCCCCCTCAATGCGGTCACGGCGACATTGGCTGCAGCATTTTCGGCTTCCTCCCAGCCCCAGCTGCGGATCCAAATCAAAGTATTTAAGCAGGAATTTCTGGGTGTCCGTGTCCGTGTCCTTTTTTGCATTATTTAAAAAGTTGCTTTAATGCCATTTTATGCTTCGGCATTCGGGCCAAAAACTGGAGCAAGCCATCTGGGAGACGGCGGCGGCGGCCACGAAAGTTCTCTGGCTCTGGCCTACGCAAATGAGACCCAATTCCGCCCAAGAGCGGAGCACTGGAGCAGGTTCGAGCAGTAGGTCAGCGCCGAGGAAGGCGGCGGATAAAAGGAAAAGTGGTGCAGAGGCGCGCTTAAATCGAGCCCGGCTGGCTTCCACTTTCCCTGATGAATGGGCCAGTTTATGCGGTAAGAGTTTGTCCAATTGCTGGATTTCTTAGACAATAGTTTTCCTCTGTTTATGGTCTATGTTTTTATTTTTGTTTTCTTAAATAAAAATAATCCTAAAAGCTAAACAAATGTATTTAAGAATTCCCTGTATTTTTCTAGTCTTAGTTTTGTATATGTTAAATTCCCCCAGAGCCCTAGCTAGTGGACCATATACCCAAGAACAGTCTGTTTCCAAGGCTTTCGCAGCTGGTTTACGCTCCTTCCTCCTGCCCACTCCGGACATAATCTAAAACAGAAATGTTAAAATCCATTTTAATTTCTATTATGCAAATTTGCTCAAGTGCCATGTGTCGGGTCGTCCGGGGCGACGTCAGATTTTTAGCCCACTCCAGTCCAGACCCAGAGAAGTGGTCTGTCCCACACATACAACCACGCAGAGTACACCACACACCCGGTACAGGGCACCGGCACAGGCACACACTCATGTGAGATGGGGCAAGTGGTTTCAGTCTAGTCGGGCTCGCCTTGCTCCGAATGCATAATAACATTATTATGGCGGAGATGCGGTCCAAGTTGGGCGGTGCGAATCGGGGACTGGACTTCCAGGGAAAAAAAATTCGAAAAATAAAATACAGTGCAACTCGAAAAGTAGAACAAAAGCTCTTAAATCACATATAAATTACTTGATTAACAGGTTTCTGTTTGAAAAGAGTTTTTCATTTAGATAAAATATCGTTAAAAATACTTATAAAAAAATATATTTTAAATTCCATAATTAGCACCCTAAATGAATGAGAAACAGCTTGACCTCGAAAAATGGAGTCCATGTTGTAGAATCTCTGCCCCCGTGGCATATGCGGCAAACTTTCTGCTAAAATAATTTTTGGGCAAAAAATTGGAATGCAGAATTTCTCATACTCGTATGTAGCTCTGCTGCTGCTGCTCCTGCCGCTCCTGCTCCTGCTGCTTCTGCTGCCGCTGCATCCTTTCATTTCTGACATGGCCAATTCAATTTGTGAAAATATGGCACAAAGGCGGCGACCGACACACTGGCATATATATGTATATATGAATGTGGGATACTACTGCTGCCTCGTATCTGCAGTTTGTGGGACAGGGAGAAGCCCAATTTAAACGCTTGCCGAGTGACACATGCTGGAATGGGAGATGGGAGACAGGACACACACACAGGAGCTGGGAGACAGGAGACGAAGCTGCGACAGGAGCCGCGTTGCTGACGACAAAGCAAAGTGGGTCAAAAAGAGGAAAAAATGCGAGGCATTTCTCGCGGGTGTCACACACACAAACACAAAGACACACACTCGCCTGCTCCTTGGCGCACATGTTAAACATCCTCGCGCCCTTGTCATGGCCTCCACCCAGCGCCAACGCCACCCCACGCCCGCGTCTCTCGCCACAAAGGCCCAGCGGTGTCAGCGGCGGCACTTTGACATTTTTGGAGCAATGTGCCCTGCGGCCAGCGGGCGGCGTGAGGCGGGAAGTACGAGGGATCAGGAGGAGCAGGGAGCCCAAGCCGAGGGCACGCTCTCTGCTCGGGTGAAAGGCAAATCATGTGCGGCAACAACAAAACAACCTAAATCCATTTATGTTTTAGGCGCGACGAAGTTTGAAATACTCTGAAGATAAATTCGGAAAAATAAATAATTTAAATAAATGCAATCGGATAAGAAAAAACTTTTCAAATCTTTGAAAAATATGCCTAGAAGTATGCTAATAAATTTCAACTATTACACCTTTTAAGGATCTTTAGGTATCTGTACATAAATAACACTGTGTTCTTCAAGAACACTTGACACTATTTATAGCTTATGGATTAAGGAAAACTTTCCCAGGACAATGTTTCTTAGAACCATAATATGTTTTAGAACAAATACAACACTAGCAAAATAACTAAAAAAGTTGGAACGAATTCTTTCCATATTTTGGCACAATATTTATTTAATAAATATTATTTAGAAAATGAAATCAGAATCTGGCTAAGAAAATCATAACTCCCAGAAGGAGTTAGGGAATCGCAATGCAACATGCAAATAGAATAAATGGGGCAAGACCGGCGGAATGGGGAATACTGAGTGTTGTGAATGGAGGATGAAACGGGGACTCCAAGGGAACCACGACATTGATTTCGCATTTGGCATTCGTAGTCGCAGTCGCAGCAGCGTTTGGAACTCCCAGCTCGGGGATTCCCCCTTGGGGAGAGCGCGGTGCGAATCAGTTTACGTATGTCAATGGCGTTCGTTTCCTTTTGTAATACAATTTTATGAGCCGCCGTCGCCTCGGCATTGTCAATTTTTATTGTTATTGTTTCGGCAACATAAACTTGAAATCGATTAGAGGCAAGGAGGGAAAAAGAGCAGCAGAGAAGGAAAAGCGAACGGAGGAACCACAAGTTTCGCAAGTCAAAAGCTCAAGTGACAAAGTTTTATTTTGATTTATGGCCCGGAATCAGGAAAGCGCATAGAACTCGTAGATCTGCCCGCCAAGAAATCAAAAGTCATCGTCATTCGGCCAGATAAGTAAAAGCCAAAAAAGCGAACCGAAGCCAAAGACCGAAAACCGAAAACTTGGCCAGCAGGCTGAACAAATAAATCACACAAATTAAACACAGAGTCCAATGCAATTTGACGTCGCAACTTGCAAAGTTCTTCCGCACGGCTGGGGTTTCGTGGGGGTTTTTTGGGTGGTTTTGCGAGTTGGCTTTCCTCGGGGTGGTTCTGTGGGGGGGCTTTTGAAGACACAGCAGATTGCGACTGACTGCCTGCCTCTGCCTCTGCCGCTTTTATGATGCGACCAGCAAAAGTTGGTTCTTAGCCGCGGCTTATTTGCGCCGTGCCTTCATCCTCCGTTTCCGTGTCCGTTACCGCTTCTGCTTCTCCTCTCTTTTTTATGCATTTCCCTTAATTGCATCAAGTTGGGGAATTGTTTGACCAGGGAATTGGCCAAATAAATTGTTGACAAAGCGAGTGTAAGCGATATGCCAAGGAGTGAACCAAGATGGCTGCTTTATTAGCCTTTACATGCTATCTCTAATCATTAAAATCCCTGCAATTAGCCATAAAAATATATTGCTTGGGATCAAGTGCTTCAGGTGAAGTCGATTTATGTAATTTAAATTTAAATCAACTTTTTTATATGCTCTTTGGATTGAATATATTTTATAGAACTCTAAAGCCAGCTGAAGGTCAAGGAAAAAGCTTGATAGCTATATCTTAATGCATACAAAATTATTAATTTTATCAGGGAAAATTTTTTGGGATCTGAAATCACTTAAAAAGGTATCCCAAAGTATGCAATATACATTTTAGGCTCTAAATTTGCTTGCTTTTTAAGGTTTCCAATTTTAAAGCATAATTTCTAACATTATTTTATAATTTTTACAATACCTGCGGCATCAATGCTTTTCTAAAATAATTAAGTTGTAAAGTGAATCTATTTAATACTTCAGAAAGGTATCCCCTCAAGGAAACCCTTTTAAATCCATCTTATTATGATACAAAATAATTACCACACGCATTACTCACCCGAAATCACCCAGAGGACACTGCCCTCCTTCAATTGCCGGCTAATCAAGTCGATTTATCAAAATGGCCATTAACAATCGATAAATACGAGTCGCCAATTTCCGTTATCTGGCAGCCGGCGATTGTCGCGCACTCCAAACTCCCGGAGTTGCCATTTCCCGGACGCCCATTCCCAGTCCCCCTCATCGGCGATGATGAGATGATTGGCTCAGCGCATTCACACGTAAGTCGTTTGTAATTTAGTCGAGTTCATAATCGTAATAATTATGGGTGGGTGCTGTGCGGGTGTGTGGGAAGCTTAGCATTATGGCAAAGTACTGCTCGGAGTTTCCTTTTATTTCCTCGTTTTTTCTGTGTGTTTTCCCCGTGCCTGCATGTCCATAACATGCGCAAATAACATAATTTCTGGCATTAAAATCAATTTTCATCTTTCCCCAGACGCCGTCAATTGTAGTAGCAGCAGCTGCTTTTTCCTTCGCTTTTTCCGCCCAGTTTTCTTCCGTTCTATTTGCTTTGAATTGGCCCGAACACTGAACACTGAACACTGGCATTGTCGTGAAAATAATGCAAATAGTAATTTCTGGAATTGCCTTTTTGGCCGCGTCGCAGTCAACTTCTGGCCATTGCCGTGGCCGTAGCCAGAGATTTCTGGCGTCGAAGGCATCATCCTCGGTCCTCTAATGACAATGGGCATCATTTTCATTCCCATTCCGAATTTATTCCGCCGTTGTCTGCGGTCTGGCCAAATGGTCGTCGCCCCGGCAACAACAACGAGATGTACCCTAAAATTGTCGACCAGACAATATTTTCCACACGACAATCATAATGGACAGCAGGCTCGGCTTGGGTGGGGAAAAAGTCAAGGAGTCTGACCAAACACTTAAAGCTTCAAGTTGAGCCCGGAAGTAGCTGAACTATTAGGAAAAATCTTGGGTAATACCTATGGATTTAAGTTCATTTTTAGAGCTTGATCTGTTATTCCCTTAAACATTTATTTTACTTGCAACATTTTATATTATATTAATATATTCTTACACAAAACCATACTGAAAGGACACTGGCCAAGCCAGGCACTTTAATTTGGGAATTTTCATTCCAAAAGAATCCCTTAGACGAGAGAGATTCAATTCCTTAAAGGCTTAACCGAAAGTGTCAAAGCCAAGAGAGAAGTGGGCAGAATGGAGAGTGGGACGCGCGGCCTTCCTGAGAGGGTTCTCAAAGTGAAATAAACATTACAAAATAATATAAATGCGAAATATATATGGCAAGTAGAGCGTGCGGCGAAGAAGGGCAGCGTGAAGGGAATCCTCCTGAATCCTGAATCCTGAATGTGTGAAAAATGAAGGGAAATGCCGCGACGCTGAGGCGGAAATGAAAAATGCACGAGTAGGATGGAACGGAAATGCTACCAACGGCGATAAGAATGCTTAACAGCAGCAACTACAGCACCAACAGCCAGAAACAACTTTAAGAAAGAAAAGAAAATAAGCGCAGAAGAAGCAGGAGTAAACCAACAATGAGGAAAGAGTAATGCTTCAAGAGTTGTACAAAACATTACGATTCCAGGCGTGTGAAAGGGAACTCAAGAGGGGTGGAAAGTGCAAAAAGAAAGGCGATTGCAAGTCAAATATTGCGTCAATGAATGTAGGGAATGCAGATGCTAGGCAAATATTGATTTTTGTTTAAGAATTTCAGAGGAAAATTGCTTCAAGGCATCTCTTTTATATTCTTGATACAATACAATAAGGCGTACTTTTAGACAATTATTTAAGAGATTTCAAACCTCGAGCTCTCATTAGGCGCTTTCTACCTTAAGTTTATCCAATTCAAACTAATTATCTAATAAGCTCTTGGATCCCATATTGTAAAATGCTTTATATATTAAAAACCTTAAGAAATCCTTTAAGATAATTCCTTCCTAGCTGTTAAAATATTTAAAGTTTCTCAAAACTCTTTGAAATTCAGTTAAGAAGATAAGCGAGCGACTGTTTTTCTCAAACTATCGACAGTGCTATCGATAATGTGATGTTTTAACTGTTAAATGTAAAAAAAGCTATACAATTAAATTTAAAGAAAACTTTATTGTATATGGGAACCCTTTAAAATAAAAATTCATTTAATTTTTAGCTTATTGGTGTTATACACATTAATAAAACATCTAAGCTATTTTCGAAATTAAAAATAGATTTAAGTAGCTTATTTGTAGAGCCACGAGTTCTTATTGAAAAAAAAACATGTTAATGTTTTCTCCATCAGTCGAGTTCGGGAGATCGGAGACTATTTGTCCGGCCGTGCTAAACATGCGCTCGGACTCCACTGCTGTGCCGGTTATGCACAAATATTTAAAAAAAAAAAAAATTAAACTTACAAATACAATAGCATTTCCCTTTTTCCACTATTGTTAGGAACTTATCCATGCTATAAGTCTTTTTTTTCACTCTCAAATATGAATATGATTTTTTTTTTTTGTGATGTGCAAAGCGTGCAAAACTATCGATAGTGCAGGGCTGCCATCGATGGCGGCTCGATAGCACCAAACCTCTACTTTGTGGAGCACGCAGTTTGTGTTACTAATTGGTATGATTTCTCCCATTTTCACCTCGAAATTAGTTGCTCCCACTCGTGACTCCATTGGCTGAACGAGCATGTGTCATTCAATCGCAGGTTGAGCGGCAAATTGAGGACTCCCGAGGACCATCCGACGACGCCTGATTTGCGCTAATTGCGAGTGCAAGCGCCCGTGAATGTGAATGCAGCTGCGTCCTCGAGTGCGGAACTCGACTGCAGACCACTTGCACTTCCTACCTTCCACCTTCGACAGCAGCAGCAACTCCAACTCCGACCTCCTCACCTTTCCAACCACTCAAAACGGGAAGCGGAACGTGCCGTTCGGGCAGATCATCACTGCACTAAGAGAAAATATATCACAGAAGTCGTGAATCTTTAAAAATTACAAGTGGAGGTAAGCTAATTTTTAAATTTATTTAATATTTTAAATCGAAATATAAATTGAGAATTGAATGAAATTGCGTTGCATTACAATTCTGAAGACTGAATGTTGAGATTGGCAGATCTTTCACTCTAATTATTATTTTCCATGTTACATTATCTCTTTATGAAGCCTATATCTAATAAGTTATTTCTCAAAGTGCTCCATTGTCTGGATGCTGAAGAAGTCCTTCCTTCTTGGGGGTGCCAAAAGTATTTGGCAGCGTGTCTATTTGGCTTTTTCACACCAAACGCCAACGTTTTTGGCTTTCAAAAGAAGGTATTCCCCTGAGCGATACAAAGGGCTCGGCAGAGTTGAGAAATAAATACAAGAAAGGGACACCGGCGAGACAAGAAATGAGTCATTAGGCAATAAGCAGAAACAAAAGGGAGAGAGAACGAACAGCAAAGAAAAACAAGGGCCTGTGAAATTTGCACACGCGCTATCAATTTGAGGCTCAAACAATGGGACATTTTAGCCCTTCTACGGGCTATTTGTCTCCTTTTTTCCGCTCCTTTCTTGGGACGCGTGCCGGCAATCAAAAATAATAAACACCCCTAATTTTTGAGGACTGGCAAGCAGGAGGAGGAGCAGCAGAAGAATTGATGGCGTTGATAAGCAGAGTGTCTGTCCCCCGCGGAGTCCCCGTTCACTCCGTTTTCGGTCTCTCATTAAAATCAACACCCAGCGCCGCGCTGATGATATTTCAGAGCTCGTCATCGTCATCGTCAGCGTCGTCGCAGCGTCATTATTATTTGGCGCTTAGGCAAATGCAGCCGCATGAATTGTGGCTAAGTCCTCCTACTCCAGCTCCTCCTGCTCCACTCTGCGCATCCTGTTTCGGGGAGTGGACCCCGACCACCCAATGGTTGCATACACTGAGGAACAAGTACTGACACAGCTTAAATCCAGGAAGTAGGAAGCCTACAAATTCCATATTTAAATATTTGAAGCCTTGAAATCATAGCTAAAATATTTCCAATATTTTATTTTTTAATATTTAAACCAGAGATTGAGTAATTAGTCACGATTTTCTCTCAGTCCTCGCAGGATGACGCGTTGTTTTGTTCCATTTGCAGCGGGAGCAGGGAGCACAAGCAAAAGCTACACCAGGAACAGGACCAAGAGCAGGAGGAGGAGCAACAGAGATTTGGATCTTTTGGTCTATTGTTTGCAGCATCGAAATAATGCCGTTTCATGCATATGCATTCACGCTGCGATATAGGCAAGGGGCTGGGGCTGGGACTGGGCCAGGGCGGGCACCGTGCGCAGACAATCAAATTTGATGTCAGAATGTGCCGGCGAATAAAAGCGGTCTGTTTAATATGCATATATGCATCCGAGTTCCAGTTTCGGTTCCAGTTTCCCCTCCTCCGCGCTCCGAGCTCCCATCCCTTTTCGGTCTTGTATGTATATTTGCCAAAGCGCATCAAAATAATGAGCAGCCGCCCGTAAATATGCTTTAAAATTTTACGAGTTGTCATGGGGGATTAATGGAAGCTAAACCGAGGGGGACTGGGGTATACAAGGGTCCAAAATGAGTAAGGGGAATATAGGGGGTTCAGGAATGAAATATGAGGCGAAATTAGAACGATTGTGCCGGACTTTCAAGTGATAAAAGCTAATGATGAATGGAGGCACAATTTTTGCTTTAAAAATCTTAAAATGTATTCAGACTTGATCCTACATGAAGTAAAAGAATTATAGCAAAATTACCCGACCATTAAATAGTTGCAAGAGAACTTAATAGCATTATATTAATAGGAAATCCTAATCTGAATATCAAAGTATATATATTTATGGACTCTCCTAAAACCCAGTTATTTTTGTATACAAAATCCCTAAAAGGATCCTCAAAAGTATCAAATCTATTACCGTTCTCCCATCTCTCCAAATCTAAAAGTCACAAGGAAGCAAAAGGAGGCTACTCCTGTCCAGGTGCTTGGCATTTCAAGCCCTGGCCTCTATTGGTTTTCCCCTTCGATGCGTGCTAAAAGTGTTTTTCTTTGGACGCTTTCTTTTTGCTCAGCGCCAGAGTAAACAGAGAAGCTCGACAACAACAGCAAGAACAACAACAACAATGGCTGGAATCAACTATAAGGAGCACTTAAAAGAAACACATAGAAGAGGCGGAGAAAGTGGCTCCGAGAAGAAGGAGGAACAGGATGCCTGGCTCTGTTGTTGTTTCGAGTGCTGTTGGGTGAGTGAGCAGCTTTGGTAGAACTCGATTTGCACTGCCAAGGTCGTGTCGTGGTGCCCTCCCCCTTTTAGGGGCCAATCAAGAGCTCGTTGAGGTGGTCAAGTGAATTATTGAGGCAGGGGTTACCCGGACTGGAGGGAATCGAATTTGCATTAGCATCAAGTGGCTGACACTCTCAATATTTATAGTGGTGTTGTCGACCGATTCCATTTCGATGATTGCTTATCGATCTCTCATCGAAATTAGCCATAATAATAATTATGCATTCAAGCGAATAAAATGGGGAGGCAAGAGGCTTCAATGAATATGATTAAAGATGTTCTCAGGAGCGGAAAGAAATGTGTCTTTAAGCTTTATCGATTTCTGTGATAAAAGGCTTACAGTTCATAATTTTATTATTTATTTTAATGTAAATTTATTCAAAAAGCATGTGTATTTGCACTATGGGTAAAAATCTATTTTTTTTAAGTTGCCATATATGATATTTTAATGTTATTGTATTAAAAGTTGATCAATCTGTTATGTTAACTTAACAGTCTAGTATTTAAATACCAAGTGTTAAAGTCAGCTGTTGCAACCGCACATTTTTTACATTTTGCTTGGTTTCAGAGCAAAGTCACTCTATTTCTGTTTTTTCTGGGTATGTGAGACGTTGTGCTCTGAGTTAGGATAACAAAAATCACTAGAAACTTCTCTGGCATCCATAAGGATCAAATTATCCTTGGATTACATTTCTTAAAACTGCTTACAAGGCACTTACACGCACACAGTCTCAGGTTCGAACGCGCAAAACGTACTAATAATGCCATGCAGTTGCAGTGCCAGATGGCGCCACGCACACACAAATTTAAGCCCTACAAGAGAGGAAAATGAGAGAGGGAAAAGAGCGGGAATTTTCCGTTGCAAGTTTTGCAGCAATAAAATATTTGCAATTTAATTAAACGAAATTAAACAATCCAGAAGCAGCAGCAGCAGCCAGCCAGCATTTGTGCAAACATGTGTGGCAATTGTGCTTGGCTCGTAATCTAAATTTGTAAGTTGCCATCTCTTTGTGCCTTGTCCGTCCGTCTCCCTTGGCCGGACGGACAAGTGCAAGTTTTTGGGCTTCTGGCTGCTTGGTCCTGCTTCCTACTTTTGTGGCAAAGTTTCTTGAATGTCTCACAGCCTGGAGGCGCCAGCAAGAAATAGTTTTCACGTTCTATTTCTTTTTCGGCCAGCAGAGAATTCAAACAAAAGTGCTGCGGCCCGGGGACGGAAGCAATAAATGTAAAGCAGAGTAAGGAAAGTTTTCACTCTGATTATGATAAGGAGGCGGAGGGCGGTCAGCAAATCGATTTGATTTCGGATTTGTGAATATGCAACAGAGTCCGTCCGATGCCGCACAATCAAAACATGCTAGCCAGTGCAGAAATATATTTTGCATAAATATTTACGCAGGCAGCCACCGAAGAACCGTCCAAAGTCAATAAAAAGGGGATTTTTGCATTGGCCAGAAAAGTTTTTAATGAATTTATTCACTCCTGTCTCTCCTTTCTCTCTCTCTCTTGGCGGCATTAAAACAAGGAACAATGCTAGCTGCCTTAATTTACGACATCAACAAAATGTAATACACAAGTTTAGACAATAAAAAGCATCGACATCCCCATCGAAGGCAAACACAGGCGGCAAGGACCTGAAAAAAGGGAAAATGGGGAAATCCCAAGCACAATGGAGCAACAAAGCTGCCAGGGGAAAAACTCTCCACTAATTGAAATATATATTTCCGCATTCAAGTTCAGATTTTCAAAGAAAACTTCTGGCCAGAGAGAGGTGAACAGTGGCAGGCCAGTGCAATGAATAGATTTTCAGGTTAATTTGCGGGGCTTTAAAATGCATTTCACAATGATGAATTCAAGAAGTTTTTTGCCAAAGAGCTCAAAGTGGGGAAATTATGGCAATTACAGAGGAGTTCAAGGCAATCAAAAAAGCTAGAAATAGTATTTAAAAAATGAACAAAGCTCGAAGCACACCTCAGCAATCAAGATAAATATCGAAAACCATTGTACTCAGGTTAAGACACTTCTCAGGCACCAATGACAGCACAAACCCCTTCACCTGCACCATTTCCTGGGCCATTGTAATCACGTTTGCCACTCTCCTTGGGAGCTGCAATCGGCCTGATTGCCGGGCCGCACAGAGAGCATAATCGACAATCGTTGGCAGGAATTGATAATCTAAACACTCCAATTGAATTGCAATTGCAGCTACACACAAATAATTTGTCTCGCTCGGACGGGGGATCCGACGGGGCCACCGGCGGGCCACCGAGCATGTCGTATTCAATTAGGGCTAATTAGACCATTTTCCATTTTGCAAACGGACAGCGGCGGAGCTGCTGCCTGCCACGTGCACAGAAATCCAAGTCCACACAGATACTGGCACACTCCGTAGCCGAAAGATACTGCCATACACCCACACTTACACCCCGAACCCCAGGAAATCGGCGAGGCACGCATCCAGAAATTCAATTTTAATGCGGCTATTACATAATTTGATCCCTGGCCTGCCCGGCTCTGCTCAGCCCAGACACTGAATGCATATTAATTAACGTTCGAAATTTGATTGTGTGCCAAAACTGCAGCAGCAGCTGGAGCCAGGATATGCCTCCTAAGAAACCGAAGGATTGCAAGTATCCCAGCTGAAAATACCAGAATTATCCTATCCCCCTCAGGCATTTGGACATTCAAAAGAGCTAACCAAGCATAAAACTGGCCCACAAATTACTTGCATACATACTATAGCCCCCGAGAGCGCTGGACCCATAAAAATACATACTTATTATGAATGGAGAAATTTAAAATCTTTAAAGACGTCAAGGAAAGAAGGGGAAACTTCAATGTTTAAGTGATTAAATAAATTTGAAGCAATGTGAGTTCTTTAATTTAATTTGAATTCATAAGTTTTCTTTCTAAAGTATCCTCACGGATTCGAATTTGCCTCTGTTAAGGCTCTGTTAACTTGCTAAGCAAACCTCACGGAATACTTCACCCCACTTTAAAAATTCAGTAATATCGAAATATAGGTACTAATATAATTAATAATTATTTTGTGGTTATTCCATCTATTTTAGGAGAATTCAGATTTCACACATTTTTTAAGGATGCTTAAATCCTGCCATTAATTTGACATTTGAGCGATATTTAATAGTCTCACTCGCTCGCTCTCTCTCTGCCACTGAATGCATTCGGGATTCAATTAATTTGTGATAAATAAATAAGCAAAAAGTAGCACTAAAAATGCCAATGTCCAGCGTAAATATTTAACATGCAATAATCCGGCAGCCGAGTCCGGCACAAATTGTTCCGTTTCTGTTGCTGTGTCTGTTCGAGCCTGTTCTACACGCGCATCAAGCTGGCATCACATTTAATTAATTCAATAACCGCTTTTAACAAGCATTAATAGCGTTAATTTTTCTGACAGGGCCACTTTTCATTTGCATTTTCCAGCAAATACATGTATATAGAGCGATGCATACGAAATGTACATATGTGCACATGGATTCTCTTTGTGGTTTCAATTATGGGTCATCAATTGATTGACTCACTGCCATATTTGCATTGAGAACCAAGCCCTGCCAGGGGAATTTTACCCAAATATTTTTGACCAGCTTTCTTTTTACTTTTATAATTACGAAAGCCAAGAGTTATTGGTGGAAAATAATGCTTTTTTACTTGGAGAGCTTCCAAACATGCAATTTATTATATTATATTTGTTTATCATTATTTAAACTATTAATATTAATCATAGAAATCTGTAATTAATTGAAATCGACTAAAAGTCCACCCAAAAGTGCTTACCTTGTATAACCGGTACGACAGAATATTGGTACATTTACTCACTTTTATAATTACGAAAACCAAGAGTTATTGGTGGAAAATAATACATTTCCACTTGCTCCACTCCAAACATGCAATTTATTCTATTATATTGGTTTATCATTATTTTATTATTAATCATAGAAATCTGTAATTGAAATCAACTAAGAATCCACCCAAGAGTATGCCATAAACATGTTTACCTTGCATAACCGGTACGACAGAATATTGTTGCATACTTTTAAGCACCATTTATGGCAGCTTTTCCTACATTTTGAGCTTCCTCCTTAATAAGAGGACAATTTATATTCATTTCTAATATACTTTGTGCGGCTGCTAAGCCTTCAATCAGAATACTTTGGCTCTCTGGGCGATTGTAAGTTGGAATCTAGCAAAGAATTGCCCAGAAGTCAGACGTGTTTGTTAGCCACTGCAAGTTGGAGTGGCTGCGATGCAAGATTATTACTTAAGCCATCATAATAGTGGAATAGTGGCCAATTGACAGATAGCTTCGCCCGATTGACGCCTTAAGTCTCACTTTTGCCAGGGCACAATCCATTAAGCCCTCTCTTGGCACGTCAATTACAGGCGATTAATTTGCCTAATTGGCAGCCAGCCGTGAAGATCCCGCCTCGATCTGTGCGCCGCTCCACTGCCTGACAGCCGCTAGGAGCTGGAAGCTGGGATAACTAAATGCTGGGGCCGCCATTTCCATGTTCCTTCCACATGTCGTCATCGTCAGCGTCACTGAGGAGTACATATTTTGACGGACCCGTGTAAACGTCAAATGCCGGCAGAGGGAATCCGAGGCAAATGGAAAGCGGAGGGGCCCAAAACAAAGGAGCTGCAGATGGATAGTGTCGGTGTGTGTCCCGTGTCAGGCAATCCACCAGTCAAAGTCCTGACAGGACCCGTTTCTGACAGCCGCCAGCCTCCTCAAGCCTGTGCCCGTGCCCGTGTCATCATGCCACACGATTCGCATTCCTTTCAATGGCGGCTCCAAGATTTCATCGCCATTGCCTTAATTAATACCCAGAACATGGAACTTGACAGCTGTTTGCCGGGCGAGCCTTTGGCTGAAGTCCTTGCAGCGCTAGGAGGAGGTGACACAGGTGCCAGGCCAGGCCAGGCGGCAGGCAACCCTTTCGAGAGATGAGACAGGGAATCTTGAATATTAGTATTTTATTTTTTGTTTTTTACAATTATCGAGTTAAAGCGAAATGCGGAAAAAAGACCTAACCAAACCGCCGTCCTAAATATGCTTCCTCACAGCCCGATCCTTCAGCCATTGCTGACTTATGCTTCCCAGATCGAGGACTTCCTTCAGAGGTATCTCGAACGCCTTGATGTCCTTCAATTGCTCGTTGAGCTGCTCCAATTCCTCGGGCTTTTGGAGATGTCCAACCGACTGGAGGAGCAGGCCTGTGAGCTGCTTCTTCTTAAACTTTTCCCTGTAACGGAGGTCATAGAAATGATAATTAATTTAGAGACACAGAGATCCCTGTCCGTGAAACTTACCCTATGGTCTTCGCTTGGCTCAGGATGTAGCTAGTTGTCTGGGAATCCAGGTAATCCCCCCTCAATGCTGACTTTGCTGCCGACAGGAAGCAAGCCCTAAGGGGTCTCTCATCCGATTCCAAGGCAAAGTCCAGAAACTCCTTAAAAACACCAAAGTCTCGACTGCAGCCGAGGACAGAGGCCCAGATCTGTTGCTGAGCCGAATTGGTGGAGTTCCTGAAGAGTGCCAGTACCTCGCGGAACTCCGCCTCCCCTCCTTCCTCTACATACGAGCAGTAGACCACTTCCCGAAGGTCGGGGGGTAACTCCTGGTGGTATGTCGCCAGTTCCTTGGCCTGCTCGACGCAGTCCCCCAAGTGATAGTGGCAGGCCTGGGAGTACACGAAGCGTTGGAGAGCTATGTCCTTAATAACTGGTAAGCTCCTCGCTATCGTTCGGAGCTTCGGAAAGCTACTGTACAAGGGTGAGAGTAATTGTTGCATATAAACCTGGAAAAGATTTTAATAGAAGAAAGTCACAGAAAATCTTGCAGTATTCTCACCTTAAAATCCTTCGCCTCATGACCGCTCAGCAGTGCTCCCAGGTCGGTCAATAGCTTCACACTTCTCCTCCAGGGCAGAAGCTCCGTCTCTTTCCTTAGATATTCCAGCACATCAAGCGCCCAGTCATAGCTCCGAATTCCAGCCGAAGCTAGGGCCAAAACATCATCCACCAACTGAGCTCTGTTCAGCTTGTGGATTCCCCCAAAGTTCGGGTCATTCCGCAGGCTCTGGCTGATCAAGCGCCAGTTGTGCTCGTCGTAATTAACCCTAAAGATCGCGCTTACCTGGGGGTTAAGAAGAAGCCATTCAACAGAGCTTGAGGGATCCAGCAGGGTCAGAACTTCCTTGGACTCTGCGGGACACTCCAGCCAGGCCCCAGGAACCGTTTTCTCAAAGTCGGGCAGGCCTTGTCTTACGAAACTAAGGGGTATCCACCAGCAGGTGGAGTTTCCCTTATAGAATCTGGTTTGATTGAGGGTCACGCTGCCCGTTTTGTAGTTCCGAATGAGGGTGACCAAGGGATAGCCACCTTGCAGGGTCCACGAGTCCATGGCCTTACCAAGATCAAAGTCTGGGGGAATGACCTTTCCCTCCAGGGCAGCCTCATGCATGTACTTCCACAGATCCTGCTGGGTCACACTTCCACGTTCGTTCTGATGCAAAAAGGAGCGAATGGCCTCGAGGAAAACATCCTCTCCCAGCACCTTGCGCAGCATGCGGATCATCAGAGATCCCTTTTCGTAAACATATCCATTGAAGTGCCCCAGAATCTGGGCAGGACGTATCTCCTTCGAGATGGCTGGCGCCGAACCCACCGAGTCCTTGGAAAAATACTCCTGTAGGTCCTTGGCAATCATCATCTCCCCTCTGGCCAACTCCGGCTGCAAGGCATCCATAGCCATGTAAGCGAAATAGGTGGCGGGTCCCTCCTTCAGCCAGAGGTCATTCCACCACTTCATGGTCACCAGATTCCCGAAGTACATGTGCGCATACTCATGGCCCGCGGTAAAGGCATTTGCATTCTTCCTCTCCTGCAGATCATCCTGGGGATTCGCCCCCAACTGGGACTGATCGAAGGTGACCAGGCCCCAGTTCTCCATGGCAGTGAATAGGTGAGTGGGAGCGATGAACTGATCGACTTTCCCCAAAGGAGGACCAATCTGGAAGAGATTCTCGAAGTAGGCAAGCAGCTTGGGTGCCATTTCGATGGATTCCAGCTCTTTGTCCAGCAGCTCCGGCGGCATCCAGTTGCGGAAGGTTATTGTGCTATTGGTAGTGCCTGCTTTCATGGACAAATCATGGACAGCAAAGGCCACCAAATAGGTGGACATTCTCAAGAGCGGTTTATGCTTGCACCAAATGTAATTGTCCAGAGTTTCGCTGGGAAAGATTATGTTGTAGAAGGTCATAATCCCTCTTAATTCCTGTAAATCCCATCTACTTACTGCTCTCGGCATCCCTCAACTGCCGTGTTACTCAATCCCGTGTAGTTCCTGTGATATCCGAGTGTGATATTGAAGGTTGCTTTATACAAAGGTTCATCAAGGCAGGGAAACGCTTGGCGAGCGAAAGTTGGCGAAAATTGTGTCAGCGCTAGATTACTTTAGTAAAAAAGTTTTTTAGTGGAGATTAAAGGCTTATTTATAAAACAGGACTCACTGAACTTCCTTGGTTATCGCATCCGCGTAGGAACTGTTGTAGTAACCAGACTCCGAGCTATTTAGCTTGGCTCCAAAGTGCATTTCCAGCTGGTAAACCTCTTGGTATGCCAGCTCCTTGCTCAAGTGGAGGACGTAAAAGTCGTAGAGATCATTCCTTTCCACGCTGACAACAGAGTTGTTCTCCCGGAGGGAGCTCACGGTTGTCCGTTCCTCATCTATCCTTAGATTCTTGGCATGCAGAGTGATGTTCTTGGTTGGTTCCGTAACCAGCAGATTGATGCGAACTGAGCCCTCGAAACGCAGGTCGTTCAAGTGAGTCAGGATCCGTAGATCATAATGCTGGGGCTCCAGGGTCTGGGGCAAGCGATAGTCAGCGTAGAGAGCAAGGATCGAGGGAACTACAGCCAGCAGGAGGAGCCAGAATAGATGGCTGTGAAACGTCATTCTACAAAAATTAGCTAGAACACCAAATAAATTAGTTTTTGTAATTTTTTCGAACATGATTCTAAGGTTTTTGAGGGGCTCTGCAGCTCCCATCAAAATTAGGAGTTCAGGGCGAAGTCCACCGGTCCCGCCTGGCCGCGAGGTGTGTCACCTGTCCAGCATAAGCCACCGGCGGCTCCCCTGGAAGTTCCGCGTGATCCAGCTGCTCAGTGGCCTGCAGCACCGCTACTGTCTGTGGCGCCTGCGCCGGCTGCTCGGCGTGGCCTTCGACGAGAGCGGCTTCCACGAGGGCACGCGGCAGGCGGCGGCCACCATGATGGAGGCGGTACGCCTGGCGGACTGGCTTCGCATCCGCAGCTGCTGCACAGAGCGCGGATCGGTGGACATCTACGGGCAGGCCCAGGGCGACCAGCGGTCTGTGGGCAGTCTGATGCGCTTCCAGAGCCAGCACCTGAGGCACGCCGTGCCCGTGAGAGTGGTCCGCGAGTGGATCGATGGCCAGTGCTGTGTCCTGGTGGACATTTTGTTCGTCGGACTGCGCAACCTCCTGGACTTTGACACCAAGCAGGAGCAGGCCGAGGTGATCCAGCGGATTCAGAACGTGCTCTCTAAGCTGCAGATCGCGGAGTTCGTGGAGCCCAGGCACCGCTGTCTGGTGGCAGCCGAGGTAGGACTCACCTTTTGCAAGATGCTCCGGAAATTAGAGGAGGACTCCGAGGATTTGTGCGGGATTCCAGGCAAAGACGGCGACGACGGCTGGCTGGTGGACTCGTACCGCCTGCACCACTTCAAGCTGATCAGCTTCAGGCCCGAGGCTCAGTGCTTTCGCGTTATTGAGTTCTTGAAACCGGTTTAGCTTTAGCCGTATGGGTATCTGTATCTGTATCTTAAGGTGTCGCGATTGAAGCACTTGGAATGGATGGAATTGCAGTCACGTGCGGATCGGAGAGTTCAAGGTCCTTGAACCTGTTAACCGAATAACCGATTTTTCTGAGCGATGATCGTCGCGGGGCTCGAGTCTGAAGCGAACTGAACGGCTGAGCGGGTAACTCGAAGTATTTATGGAATCTCTTTTGGAATTCACTGTAATATGTTTTGGTATTTTTTAAATGGCGAAAAATAACACTCATTCGTACTGCTATCTTCGGCTTTGGAGGCGTTTTTAATTTATAATTTGTTTTGCACTTATGTGAGGTACTTTTAATTAGGCAACTCTGTGTAACTTTGTTCTATTCGCTTTATTTTTAATTCGCCACAATTCTCTATCTCTTGAGCTCTATCTTATGTAAAATGAATTTGCCAGTGTTTGTAGGGGGATGGCGTCGATCCTCAAAAGATCCCCAGCGAATTTAGAAATATATCCTACGAAAAAGTAAGGACACTGAAGTTGGAATTGTAGGGTACAAATGAAATGCTTAAACTACATGTATAACATTAGAGAAAGAATGAGCCGTTAACAGAGGTGTTAACGGCTGAGGAAGAAGGTGGGGAGAGGCTGGAAAGGTCACTGGCCATGCGTGGTGATTTTTTTTTTTGGTATAAATAGAATGCTTAAACTACATAACATTAGAGAAAGAATGGGCCGTTAACAGAGGTGTTAACAGTTGAGGAAGAAGTGGAAGTGGCGAAAGGCTGGAGAACGTGAGAGCGAGATAGGCCGGCGGGAATCGTATGGAGAGCGGATAGAACGGAACAGCGGGAGAGCAAGAGAAAATGGGTGCTCCCTAGCCTGAACAGGCAGAAAAGGATGGTTACAGCTAACGGGGAATTGGTCATCGTTGCTTGTTCTATAGTACTTATACGCTGCTAAGCACCCTGTAAAATCGCTCCGCTTTCGCACAGAATATAATTACTGCTAACTGGCTTTTATTAATGCCAAGAGAGAGAGAGAGGAAGAGAGGGATCAGTGATTTCCGACTGAAACACAACACATTTACACTTACACTGCAGCACAAAACATCTGTCCCTGGGGGAGCCTTTTAATTTGCTCCAACGGAAAGTGGAGTAATTTGTCAGGGCGAACTCCTTAACCCATGATGCACGCACATTTACACTCCAGATGCTGCCGCCGCTGCTGCTCCTCTGTGAAAGAGTAAACTATTTTTCGAGGGGAACCAAAGAGGAGCCAAGGAAGAGGGACGCGATGCGAGACGAAATCACGGCGTGTCGCTTTCGAATGGAAACATAAAAAATTGAGGGCTTAATTAAAAAGCAAAAATGTGCTGCGATTTTCCGCTTTTTTAACGCCAACAGCAGTGGCCCAGGACCCGTATTTATATCCGAGCTACGGGTCCCAAAAAAAGAAGCGAGCAAAAAAACAACATTTTCCGGAGCGAGAGAGAGAGGGGAAAAGTGAGGAAACCTCGGGGAAAAAGCAGTACTACAAGTGCAAAAACTACTTGCTGGCGACTTTTTATGTTCCGCATGTTCTTCCTTGCAAGAAGTAGCAGTAGTTCCAGTTCCCTTCGAAATTTCCCCGGCCTCATGTGTCTTTTTATTCCCTCTCTCTGCGTTGCGTTCCCTTACAAATTAAGCTTTTTCATTGCGTTTACTTTTTGTTATTCCCGGTTTTGTTTTTGGCCAAGACCATGACTTTTGTTGTTAATTAAAGTTACGGCTAAAAAGGAGCAACAACTCTCAAGTGCTCATTAAAATTGAAATGCGACTGCGACGGCTGGAACACAAAGCCAGCAGCAGGACCCAATGTGTGCCAAATAATGATGTTCCAGGACGACGACTAAATGGGATTCCAGAGGTGGGGAGCGGTGAGCAGCTTCCTCACATTTATTTTCAGGCAGCTTCCCTTTAGGATTGAATTTTGGAACAGGAAATAGTCTTAGACTACTGATACTCTAAACTACCCAAGGAAGTTTATTTCTCTAATCTAAATCATGTTTAATATTATGGAAATTTACTCAAAAGAAGGTTGTAAATGCGACCTATGTTAAATTTGTGTTCTTATGGCAAATGGACTGTCCAAGAAGTGGCACCACTTTAACCACGAAACCTGCTCGAGTCATTTGTATACCGAGAGCCCGAGCCCGGGTCCATATATAAATATGCAGTGCTCTCTGCCAGAATCAGGGCAATTGCAGGGCTTTAAAGTGCTCCTTGGCAGGCCACATAAATAAATGTTTGCACATTTACTTTACAAGGCTTCCTCGCCCCCTTCGGTTCCCAGTTACCAGCTACCAGTTTCCCGGATTGCGGGTGTTGTGTTCGCTTTGTTGCTCCCAGCACGTTCATAACTCAACTCCTGCTGCTGCTCCTGCTGCTGCTTCAAGGATTGGAGGAGGATGTGCCGAAGGTGTTGCTTCCCAGACGCTTTATTTACTTGCAATTCGATGCTCGCACAAATCCCGGGCAACTTTCGAACTGCATTGTTTCTTTGTTTCTTGCCGGTCCGCCCCGGCGATATTCTCCGGAGAGAGATTGCCATAACTTTGTATAGTGTAATGGCAATGCAATTGGATAAATTTGGCAGCCCGACGAGCTGAGCTGAGCTGGGCTGCACCCATCACGGGGGGATCGAGGATGCGCTGCCCCAATTGCCGAGCGCCGAGTCAATTTCGGGGCAAATCTCACGGGCGGTCAAAATATCATGGATATGGGGATGATGCAGTGGACTAACTGAATGGAATCGCTGCAATCACGTCCCCAATGGGCATCTTAGTAGCTAACAGGAGGATTAGGATGAACTGCAGGAGGCGGAAAGCGGGCTGCAGGCGAACTAACTGCAATCTAATTCTCAGTTGGCAGGAGGTCGTTTATCGGTATGGCTTGTAAGAAAGGGTACGAAGCGCAAAGAGGGGATATTAATTTTTCCAGCTGTTAAAATTCCGCTGAAAATGTATTATTTATTGAACTTAATAATATAAAAAACGATTAACATGATAACAAATAGTATTTCCGACGATTGCTTCTGCGTCTCGATACATTTATCGATAGCTGACACTCGTTATTTCAAGAGCTTATGGTGTTTACAAGTTTTGTTTTTAAATACAATTGAAATATGAAATGGCTACAATCAAGATACAAGGTGCTTAGTCTGCTGTTCGATATACTCCGATCGAGGCTCACCTCTCGCTGCGACTTTCGATTGTAGGAGCTGTGCCGTCCGTCGTAGGGCTAAAAGCTGAGCCGACAATGTCCCAAGTGCGACACGGCCCCGGCTCCATTTTCAGGGCAGTTAGCAGAATGTCACGTAGCAAATGCGACAGCGTGGTCAACATAATGAATGGGGCGTGGGGCGGCCACCCACGAACAGCACAGCTCCTCCAACTCCTCCTCGTCCTCCTCCTCCCAGGATTCCTCCCGCGTGGAGCAGCAAAAGAGTGCAGCCTGCTGCAGGAGCAGGTGCAGGTGCAGCTATAGACGGCGAGTCCTTTTCCCTCGAAAAAGTGCAACCAACCTGGCTTTTTTATAGACAATATGGAACATACTTATATGAGAAATAATAATAAATAATAATTAAGAAGGGTCATCAAATGTTTAGGGAGCTTGTTCTAAGGCACGGTTGGGCTCCGAGTCCCTGCCTATTTTGTCTAGCAGGGTTTTATATCATCTCCACAATATTATAATTTTTTGAGCTAAATTTGAAGCTTCAGAATCTAACGAGTTGGCACAGAACTGCCTGTTACGCCCCCGTCTGCGGTATCCATTCCGTGTCTGGTGTCCACTGATTGCTCTGGCGGGCAATTGCAATAACCTTTGCCCATGTCGACCATGTCACGACATCTCCGCCTCGGTTTTTCGGGGGCGAAAAGGGAAACCCCGTCAGACAGTGTGTGTTGGCTCTGGCTCTCTCGCCTTCGAAAAATGTGTCGTCGATGTGCACGTGACATTTTTGGATGCAATTTGCAATTTGATTTTGTTCCCCGGAGAACACCCAATCCCTACTCCCATCCCGATCCCGTGCTCGGGCCAAGTTGCAGTTTCAGTTTGTTGCCTAAGTTCAAGGATCAAATTGATTCCCTCGACTGGCAGGAGCTGGAGCAGGCAGCAGGTGTGAGCTGCGGGCTGCGTCTTTGCATTGTTACACTTGACCAATTCGGATTGCAATTACACACCTGACTGTCTACCGCCTACCTCCCAGTTTTGGAACATGACTTTATGGGATGAAAAGGTATTGTTCTTCTGACTGAAATCGTGGAACAACGATTTGTGTGTTGGCTTGGCCTTGTTTTTCCATCTGCTTTCTGTGTTGGCATCGCCACTTGGTATTTTTATTGTTTGCCTTTTGTGGGGATTATTTGTGGCGGTCGAGAATAAGACAATTGGGAAGCCAAGTGAATGGGTGGACACTGGGTTAATTGATAGTATCTCTTTTGCTGAACGTATTAAGTGGCTTTTGGTTCCCAACTAATTTAAGAAAAGTGATAACATAGAAATGTGATAGGACTAAGAACAAGGTATTTTAAAATCAGTATCTCGATAGTTAGCAGAAACGAATAATCATTAAAGGAGTCTTGTATAATTTCTAAATTCTTAGAGCACACATATTCCCACCATGGTAGGTCCTCACATTCTCACTTATGTAGCCTCGGAGGAGGAAGTGGCAGCCCTGTCCCTGTAAGGGCAACCCCTTTCGCCTAGACCCCACACTACTTCACCCCGTTGGTGGTTTCAACTCACTTGATTGACCTTTGGTGAGTGGCAAATGGTGTTGAGTGTCAGTCGACTGCTACATGCTACACTCCGCCTCAATTTCCCGCCCCATCCTGAATCCTGTGGCCTTCGATTAGTCGTCGGGAAACCTAATTGAGGAGGCATCAAATCCGGCCTGGAGGAGTTTGTCGGCTGGCTGACATTAGTGTTTCCAATCACTGTTCATTTGACACACACACAAGCTGCCTCAAACTCACTCACAAGATGAAAAAGTCCTCGGATTTGTAAGGCATCTCCTTGGAACATCCTTTCGGGAACTTATTAATGGTAAACCCTTTTCCTCGGCAGTCTTTCCCTGCTAAACCAGCCCGATCTGCTCAAGACCCCCTCGGGCAGCGCCATCATCAACTTTCTGGTCAAGCCGATGAGCATTGAGATGACCACCGCCGATCACCTGATCACCGGAGCCAGACGCCAGCGGATGATGGAGCTCTTCGAGGAGGATCGTGCCTGGGAGGCCGCCGAGCTGTCTCGCTTTGGTCTGAGCTGCATCAAGGCCCCCGACTGTTATCCCTGCTGCACGCGATACGAGTGCTCCAAAGTCAAGTTTTAACGTCTTTAAATTGAAAAATTCGGGGTTTTAAATTTATTTTTTTCTATTTTGATTTTTGGGTTTGATGGTACAAAAATGTCGGACAAAATAAAAACAAATTAATCTCAAGATTAGAAGCAGAAGCATCTGGTATTTCTGTTTGACAAGACCATTTTGTGTTTATGGCATAAAGCTTTTTATTATCTTTAATAGTTTTATTTTAAACAAGTTAAATCTAATTTATCTACTCAAAGACCGAAGTTTCGTAATGTTTATTAACCTATTCCTATATTGGAAATATTCTATTTCGGAAGCATTCGCTACAGCCTTTTGAAACACCTTTTTTTCGGTCAGTTTTTGCGGTCAACTGTCGGCGGTGTAATAAATTGATTCCTTGGGCCTTGTCTGCGGCCATTAATCTATTTCCCGGGCAGGATGCGCCACGCCCCCCAAAGTTGGATTTGCTGTTCATTGTTTAATGAATGGCAGAGGCAAATTTCGGCGCCTTTGTTTTCGGAGATAAAACCCTTTTGGGGCGGATCGTGTTTTTTTTTCCCCGAGTGGGGAATGGGAGGATTTGTGGCGAAACAAAACACAACTGATTATGGCAGCGAGAGGAGGCCTCGGTTTCGGCCACGGCCTAGCTCAATAAAAGAGCCACTTGCTCGGATTAATTGAAAGCCAAAAGACCGAGTTTGGTTTCGAGGGGTTTTTCTCGGCTTTTTTTGGACTCCTGCTACCGCTCCTCCATCATCATTTGTCATTGTCAGCTAACGGAGTGTGATGGCCCGCTCCATTTTGCACTAGATGAGATAAGGGACCCGGGCCGAGGCCACCTACCACCTCCCACCCGATTTCGCCCAGTGCACTCGGCTGCACTTCCGCTCTTGAGCGCGATTTTCTTTTCCGTGTGCATTCAGCGATGCGCTAATCAAATTATAAATCGTGCCCATTGGAAAGTCGTTCGATGCAGGGCAGCCAGGATCAAGAGTCGACATTGTCATCATCAGCAGCATCAGCACGGGGCAATCATAACTCGCACAAAGGCCGGAGCAGCCTTTTTTTTCCACTTTTCTGGCCCCTTTCGAGGTTCGGCGGGGCACCGCCGTAATGGATGTCGTCGGGGCAGTTCCAAGTGGGTCGCCGGTCCATTTGCACCCTTCTCTGGCCCTAACGCTCTTTATTTTCTCTTTTCGAAATATGTAGGACCTCAGCAATGGATATTCCATGGGAGGGTATATCTGATATGCCTAATGTCTCGTATCCATGGACTTCCCATCAATGGAATAACTGAACTAAATAACTTACTAAAGATATAAAGTCAACTAAAAAGTTTTTCAAAATATTTTGGACTACATAATCACTGCATTTTTTATTTATTTAAGGTGCCAGAGCACCGAGATCTGGGCCTCAAGGGTATCACAAGTTCCAGTTTCCCCGGCTAACCCTACATCCTGCCCTCTTCTATAATGTTTTTCCACGAGTAATTGAGAAAAGGGCAACGAGTTTGCCGAAAAGAAACGAAGGGCAGGCGGCTGGGGAGGGGCTCAGGTGTTGCCCTGGAACATTTCACATGGGGCGCATTAAACAATGCCCATTTCTTTAATTTGCAATTTGCATTTGCCGTGTTTCCCTCCGATTTTTTTTTGTGCTGCACTTAATTGCTGTTTACTTTGGGCCCGCTGTTGTTTTATGTGCCCACTTGCAATAATAGAGCTCCACTTTCACATACAACATATCGAGAATCGTGGATGAAAGACACAGAGACACAGGTATAATCCCAAACCGGGGACTGGAGCCCCCTGCATTCCGCTCGCCTTTGTGTGGCATTGCTAATGACTCAAAAATCCCATCCAATCATGCAAACTACTCGGAACTTTGTTTGCGGCTTGGCCCCTCCCGGCCGGAGATAGTAATTTATTTCTTAAAAAGTGAAATCCATTAACACAAATTCTTTGGCCCACCATCCTGTTACTAGTTCCTTTAGCAGCTTGCTCGCTCCCCTGCCTCCATATCTGACCATTCACGTGGCTCTTGTGCTCCGGTTTTCCGGCTTTTCCGCTCTCTGCTGCTGCCTGGCTGCTTGGAAAGCAGCTAGAGAAAAATTGCAATCACCTTTGTGATTGTGCTCTGCCTTTCAACTTTATCGCTTCGGCATTCAACAGTTCCCGCTTTGTGCACTAAAAGTATTAAATTTTCTTCAAATATTCTCGGTATTATATGTACGTGTATGTGTATGTGTATGTGTTGTATGAGAATGCAACTCCACAGTCCATTCCATTTTGTGGGGGATATCCCCTTTTCGGCTTTTCTGCTCGTTGGCCACGCAGTAAGTCACTTTTAAATGCTTTTCCTTTGAGTTGGCAGCCCTTTACGGTATTATCAGTGGTATTAATGCTTAAAAATGCCTTCAGAATATGTTTTATTCTTCAGATGCGACATCAGCAGTAGTCAGTGATTTGTAAAAAGAAAATACTTAAAAAAGTATTTTAAGAGCTCATAAACCAATTTCCTTAAAGGTACCTTACTTAATGCAAAACCATTTAAGTGTTCCCACTGCCCGATGTCGTTTTCCCAAAAAGGTCAACTTACGCAACACATCAGAACTCACACGAGAGAGCGGCCATTCAAGTGTTCCCACTGCCCGCAGTCGTATTCCCGAAAATATAATCTTCATAGACACATCGGAACTCACACGGGAGAGCGCCTATTCAAGTGTTCCCAATGCCCGAAGTCGTTTTCCCGAAAAGGTATACTTACGGATCACATCAGAACTCACACGGGAGAGCGGCCATTCAAGTGTTCCCACTGCCCGCAGTCGTTTTCCCAAAAAGGTCAACTTACGCAACACATCAGAACTCACATGGGAGAGCGACCATTTAAGTGTTCCCACTGCCCGAAGTCGTATTCCCGAAAAGATGATCTTCAGAGACACATTAGAACTCACACGGGAGAGCGGCCATTTAAGTGTTCCCACTGCCCACAGACGTATTCCCGAAAAAGTTTACTTACGGAACACATTAAAACTCACACGGGAGAGCGCCCATTCAAGTGTTCCCACTGCCCGAAGTCGTATTCCCGAAAAGATGATCTTCAGAGACACATACGACATCACACGCACTCATAATTAGTGTTCCTAGTACCTAGGAATAAAACGGACCTAAGACTAACCTTGAAATTCATCAGAAAAATAACGTACAATAATTAAATAATAGATAATAATTTATACTTATGGCAAGTCAAAATTCAAACTTATATTAGTTTAGATTACAAAGGAAAGAGCTAGTCTTTATTTTATTATCGCTTAGACTGTAGTATTTAAAATACCGCACATATTGAAAAACGAGTTGGCAGCTTCTCGCTCTTAAAAGTTTTCGTTTTATGCGCCCAATATCTGTACTCCGTTAGTTCTAAGAAATCTTTCGGTGCGATCGGACGCGGAATTTGTTTGTGCAGGCCATATAGAGATATTTCTGCAACATAAGCACTTGGAGCGACTGGTGGAGGAAAACCCGAGGAGGTAAACAATAAATCTGCAAAGTGTGCATTATATTTCAGGAAGCAAAGCGTGTTTTTTCGGCAGATCATGAAGCTGTGGCTGATTTGGTGCGCTTTCAGCGTGCTCACGGTGCCTGGGTACTCCACCTCCGGAGTAGGCGGACCCATCGAACAGACCGTGGACATTATCCGCTTTATCAAGGAGGTGACGGAGACGATCCTTCGTTCGTGGAGCCTGATCGAGAAGCTGCCTGTGGCGGAGATCACCACGGGAGCTCTGATCTACGAGCATCAGCAGCGATTGATCAACCAAATGGAGGCGGTGAACGGGAATATCCGGAGGCTGGAGCAGCAGCAGGCTCTAAGCACTGCCCTGACCATCGAGACTCTGCTGCGGAAGATTAACGACCAGACGCTGCTCCTGAACCGACTCGCGAACCTGAAGGGCCTGGCCAAGCTCGTGGACATGCGCTACTCCCAGCTGGGCGACTACGAGCAGCATAAGGACACGCTGGAGCCGACCACGTTGCTCAAGTTCTCCAGATGGAACGTGGATCCCAGCTCCGATTCGCTCTCCTCGCAGCTGGAACTGCTTCACGCCTGTCTCTACGGCGACGACCCCTTGGCCACTGGCAGCCAAGAAGATTACTCAAGCTCCCTACTCTCCGCACTGACGGCCAGCTTCGAGGCGGCGCCGGAGCAGATGTGCCTGGCCAAGCAGTCGGCCCAGCAATTCGCCTACCAGGTCTTTTCCACGGCCGCCCTTACGGAGCTCAAGGGCTACAGCATGATGGAGTACTCGTGGATGGTGCTGCGGCAGTTTGGACGCGGCAACTTTACACAGGAGCTGCAGATTATGCGAGAGCACCACCGGCGTCGCTTGGAGGAGGCGCAGCGGGTGCTGCAGAAGGTCATGGCGCAGAGCGGACGTGTCTACTGGCGCTGCGATCCCGGCCAGGAGCAGCATGTGGAGGAGGAGACCTTCTCGCGCGTCACCCGCCTGCTGCAGGGCTTCGTGGAGAACGAGATCAACCTGAGCGAGGACCAGACCTGCTGGGGCACCTGCGACGATCACCACGACGCCAGTTCCGCCGGGTGCTATCAGCCGGAGCAGGAGCTCTGTGGCCAGCAGCCCGCCTGCAAGGGCAGGCTCTACAACTGCGGATTCATCGAGTCGGACATGTCCGTCTGCCCCACGTCCAATGACTCTGTGCGGCGCTACGAGTACATCGCCTTCGAGGATGGGTCCACTCTGGGAGAGCAGGGCCAGGGAGGGTGCGCGTCCAAGGCGATGAAGCCCTCCTCGTGGTCCTACTGGCTCTTCTGGCGCTGCCACTACTGCTTCTGCCTGTGCGACGAGCCCGGTCCGAAGTCCGATCGCTACTTCAACCTGCGCGACTCCATCTCGGATTTCGAGCGCAATATGGTCGTGACTGGTGTCCGGTTCGTGAAGCGCCACCGAGTGTTCCACCTGCAGCTGCAGCAGGGCGACCTCCTGCCCCGCGGGACCATCAATGTCAGCTCTTTGGAGTGGCAGCCTCTGCAGGACTATCATCTGACCCATCTGGACCTTCGCGAGGGCTACGACTTTCACACTCTGAGCGTGGACAGCCGCGCCGTGGATCTGGACGAGATCGTGTCCAACGCCACGGACCAAGTGGTCACCGGTGTGCGTTTCAGAGTCCTCAACAAGCACCTGAACCTGGAGGTGCGCTTCAGTCCCTTCAATTTCACCACCGGCCGCCTGTTGGAGCCGCAGTCGAAGAGCTACTGGCTGGGCAACGCGAACTCGCAGCGCAAGCAGCTGATTCTGAAGGACAGTGATCTGCCCACCGCCTCCGAGTTGCCGTCGCTGCCGCTGTCCAAGACCAGCCAGTTCATGGAGTTCACCAGCTCCAGCCAGCAGAAGGATGCGTCCCAGAACACCGTGCCCTTTGTGGATGTGCAGGAGGTGGTGCCGCAGCCGGCGGTTCCGCTTGCCGGCCTGGGAATCTATCACAAGGGGCGACCCGGCTATGGCGGCTTTTTTGCTCCCAAGGTGGTAACATTTGATTTCTCCAAGAATCTGCTGGATTCTCCAAACTAAATAATACCAATTTTGTGCCTTTATAATTACAACAAAAAGTTCAAACAAAAACAAGAACTATGAATATTATTTACATTATAAAAAAATTAAGATATCTGTATTTTATATTATCTAAGACAAGGGTCGAAGTTCCCAAAACTTTGTAATAATTAACTCGAAGACAAGAAGCTCAATTCATTATCATCCTTACATTCATGTTCCTATATAGATCTTACTTTAAACATTAATAATATTTTTGATGCCATTCAACTCGAACCAAAGGTTCAACCAAAAAGAAGAACTTTAAACTAAAACTAAAAATATTATTTACAATATGAAAAAAATTAAGATAAGTTCCCAAAACTTTGAAACAATCAACTCGAATACAGGACGCGCTCTGTCTTATTATTATCCTTACTTACTAATAAATTTCATGCATTTAAATTTCAACACAAGAAGGTTTTATTTATTTGTTTATTTTATTCTATTTTTATTTATTTTTTTTAAATAGCCGGTTCTTAACTTTTTTTCACAAAATTTGTCGCCAGTCTCTCCGTTTTTAAGCAATTATCTGGGTCAAGCTATTGACTTGAAACTTTTGCAATACGACGAACCTGGATCAGTTTTTATAAGTGCAATGTTTTATCATCGACTTGGACACATAATTTTGTACATTTTCCCCCATTAACGTACAACTTTTGCGGGCTTACGTGAAAGCTATAACGTAAAAGCTAACGGACACAAAAATGAAGCATGCAAACAAGGTGTTCACGAAGTAATCATTTGTATGAGCGTCAAAGTGCTAATAAATTTAATGTTCCATGTAAATTAAACACTCCGTCAAGTAGATACCACCCACACTTACCTGCTAAAATTATTGTACATACGTAACCTTTTCGCGCGCTCACTGTAATGTACAACAGAACGACGCAGTGGTGAGAAATCCCTAGCGCGTCGCTCCGGCCGGATTCGAGCTTGATCTCAATGTCAATTGAAGTTGGAATTGAACGCCGATTGTCGACCACATGTTATCGGAGCTTTTGCGGCGAGGCCTCCAGCAACCACAGCTTCTCCTCATCCAGTGCCTGAGTAAGAATCTCATTCTATCCGCCGGGGCATCCGCACTCTACTCGCAAGCCCGCAAGATGACCGACGACATTGCTGTCGATGCTGCCAAGCGGACGGCGGCCCGCACCGCCGTGGACCAGTGGATCACCGAGGACACAAAGATTCTGGGGATCGGCAGCGGCTCCACCATCGTGCACGCGGTCCAGCGCATCGCGGAGCGTGTGTGGAAGGAGGGCGAGCTGACGGACCTCATATGTGTGCCCTCGTCCTACCAGGCGCACCACTTGATCTTGGACTACAACCTGAACCTGGGCGACCTGGATAGGAATCCCAACATTGACGTGTCCATCGACGGGGCCGACGAGGTGGACCGGAAAATGGTGCTGATCAAGGGCGGCGGCGGGTGCCTGCTGCAGGAGAAGGTGGTGGCCTCCTGCGCCAAGACCTTCATCGTGGTGGCCGACTACACCAAGAACTCGGCCCGCCTGGGCGAGCAGTGGTGCCGCGGCATACCCATCGAGGTGGCTCCGATGGCCTATGTGCCCATCAAGCTCCAGATCGAGGCCATGTTCGGGGGCGAGGCCTCCCTGCGGATGGCCAAGGTGAAGGCCGGACCCATTATCACCGATAATGGCAACTTCCTGCTGGACTGGAAGTTCATTGCCAACCGGGAGTACGACTGGGACGAGGTCAATACGGCCATAACCATGATACCCGGCGTGCTGGAGACGGGCTTGTTCGTCAACATGGCCCACAAGTGCTACTTTGGCATGGCCGACGGCACGGTCAAGGTCCAGAATAGGTAGTGTGGCAGGGTTCTAGTTGTTTTTGAGTATACATACATATATCTATTACGTTTTCCTGATTAAAGTGAAATAAATCAACTGAGGAATATGCGATATCGTTTATTTATCACAATTTAGTGTAAATGGAGCTACTTAAAAGACACTTCCTTAAAATTTAATACTCCAATTTTAGTTCTGTCGCCGTAAACTTCCTTACAAAATAAACAAAACATCGTGAATGCAGTTTATATCTACGCTATACGCCCTTGTCTGTGTATACTTTTTGTCGCGAAATAAATATAAACAATAAATAAACTACCGAACACATGGGTAATCCTAGAAGGCCTTCTTGCTCCGACCGGGGAGCACGGCCTCCTTCAGATACTGGAACAGGGAGAGCAGGCCCTGCTTCTTATTCCTCGAAAAGTAATTGCTGACCACGTCCGGGCTGCGCCGGCTCTGGTCGCTGACGGTGGTGGGCAGGACGCTGTCGTTGGCGCTAAGTGAGACGAACAAGGCGAAGGGCACGATCCACATGCAGATGGTGAAGTAGGCCAGAACCTGGAAAAAGGAGTAAGGATTGAGAATGTGAATAATAAGCGAGTTTTTATTTAAAGGAATCTGTGTAAAAAAGCAAGCCAAAGACAAGTGCACCCTTCCGACCCTCTTCGATTTATGCAATAAATATATAAATATAGATTGTTTGGACCCTTCCTCGACCCTGCTATTACCAACCTGCGTAAAAGGCACATAGACGCTGGTAAAATACTGAAAGGCCAGAAAGTGATTGACCACCAGCATGGCCAGGGATCCCAGCAGGGGCAGCGACAGCAGACGAACGAACGGGAATCCGCCCATAATGGCCAGGTGGAAACCCTGCGCGACGAAGCCGCAAATGATCATGCTCCACGGCAAGTCCTCGAAGATCATCAGCAGGATGTACACAAAGATGGTGAAGCTGATCATGCCGAGGATGCACTTCCTCGCCGCCGTCGTGTACTCCTCCGCCAGTTCTGCCAGGTAATAGAGCCCAGCCACTGAAAGAAAAGAGTAGACGTTGCAGCAGAGACAACAAATCGAAACCGCAAACAAAGACGGCGGCCACTCACCGATGGACAGGGTCAGGAACACAATCTGTATGCCCAGGGACACCCAGCCCAGAATGTAGAGGAAACCCATGATGTGTACTTTAGCCGAATCGGACTATATAATAGGGAATATAATATATAATGCGGCTCTAATCGGCCGACAACGCTGGTCCGACTGCCCTCTGCCGGAGCATTTGCAGCCAACCGGCGAATGGTCACACTGTTGTGCGAATAAAAAAAATAAGAGCGCGTGGTATTTTCCGCCGCACGCTTTATTTCGCCACTTGGAGAAACGTTTGGAGCGGTTAAACCGACCAACTAACTAATTTAAGCACTGGTACTAGCAGCCAAGGGAGTCGCATCCGATGTCCACGGGCAACGAAGGCGAGGCGGAGGCGTCGGCCTCCGCAGCGGCAGCGGCAACGGCGGAGGCTGAGGCTGAGCGCGAGGCGACGCTGATGGCCGAGGCCGTGGCTGTGGCCTACCAGAGCGAGGACGAGGCGCAGGAGCCAGATGCCCCGGCTGAGGAGCAGGAGGAAGAAGCAGAACTTGCAGATATCCAGGATGTGCTGGAGGAGTTGGACGCCATGAGTGTAAGCGGCGACGGCGGCGGTGAGAACGCAGAAAATGACAGCAACGAGAGCAATCCAGCCGAGGACGGTGGCAATCCGGAGGAAACTGCAGCCGCCGATCGCCGTCAGGCCACCAAGAAGGAGCTCACCCAGATCATGGACAAGTGGGAGCAGCAGCACACCCAAAACGGCTACGATCCCATACCCACTTTGAGGAGCCTGGCGGAGATCTTTGAGCGCGAGAAGGACATCTATCAGCGCAAGGACCCGGATCCGCTGGACACTCGCCATCCCTACAGAGCAGATCCCAGCTGCCAGTACGGGCTGCTGCTCAAGCTGCTCGCCCGCAAGGATGCGTTTATGAGCAAGGTAAGAGGAGGGGCATAAGGCAATCCCTTCAAGTCTTAACCTCACCTTTTGTCTGTTATATCCTATCCATAAATTGCTCATCCACGTAGCTATTCAGCGACTATCTCCGCGAAAACTACTTCAGTCGGCAGGGCGTGAGCCGCAGCTCGCTGGAGCTGAACATCCTGGCCTGCCGCCTCACCCTGGAGATAATGCCGGGCCTCGAGACGGCAGCTTTCCAGATGGCCGACGACGACGGGACGATGAACCGCATCTACAGCTGGGCGGAGGACAGCATTGAGCCGCTCCAGAGCTACGCCACCGGCTTCCTGGCCGAGGCCATGGACGCGACTGACAATGCGGTCAACTACCGGGACCACAACATGCGGCTGGTGCCGAAGATGATCAAGCGCCTGCACATGCTGCTGGCCATCAGCAAGAGCGCGGCCTCCGAGGCCAACACCTCGCTCCACAATCAGTCGGCGGACAGCAGCAGTGCGTCCGGAATGCTCAGCTGGGTGGCCTGCGCCAGCAATGCTTCCGCTCCTCAGTCGCCGCGGCAGAATGGCAATGCCAGCACATCGGGCGCGGGTCCCAGCTCGTCCTCGGTGCATGGGGACACCTCGAACATGTCCATATTGTTCGAGAACAGCCGGGATGCCTTTCCCGTGTCCAAGTACTACAAGCGCATGTACATTCCGCTGCACCCGCCGACGGCGGACACCAGCCAGAAGCTGATCATGCGCTACCTGACCAGCCTGGGCGAGTACCAGGAGTACCTAGCCATGGCCTTCGAGAACAACGTGATGCAGCTGATCTTCGGCTACCTGGAGAACCTGGATCGCCGCGACACCTGCCTGGCCTACGAGGTGCTCAAGTACCTGGCCTCCCTGCTCTGCCACAAGAAGTTCGCACTGGAGTTCATCACCCACGGGGGCCTGGAGGTGAGTTCATTGCCTCTGTGCCTGGAGTCTCTGGTTCTTTACCCTTAGATGTCTTCTGCAGTTGCTGTTGAAGGTTCCTCGGCCCAGCTTGGCCACCACGGGCGTGTCCATTGCCATCTACTACCTGGCCTACTGCGAGGACGCCATGGAGCGCATCTGCAGCATGCAGCGCCCGCTCATCTCGGAGCTGGTCCGCTACGCCCTGTGGATCCTGGGGCGCTGCCACGACTCCTCCAAGTGCCACGCCACCATGTTCTTCAGCCTGAGCTTCCAGTTCAAGGTCATATTGGACGAGTTCGATGCCCAGGACGGACTGCGCAAGCTCTACAATGTGATCTCCGTGCTGAAGATCCTCGATCCCAGCCACAACGACAGCGACAACGACTCGGAGATCGACGAGGACCAGGAGTGCGCCTCGCGCCAGATGGTGCGCCACGTGTGCGTGGCCCTCAAGCGGTACATGGAGGCGCACTTCTTCTACAAGTACAACAGCTTCCTGTGCCAGCACTACGCCAACACCGCTTCCTCGTCGCACTACTTCAGCCAGAACCCCACGGTGGCCGCCAAGCTGACCTTCGACCAGCTGCACGACCAGATCCGCACGCTCCAGGAGCACACCTCGATCCGGGCCCACTGGCAGCCGGTGGACCAGCTGATGAAGCTGGGCGGCATCACCATGCTGCTGCGGATCATCGCCTTCAGCTACGACTGGATGAACACGGGCCGCTCGGAGACGGTGCGCTCGGCCCTGGACGTGCTCAGTGTCTGCTGCATCATCCCGCGCGTCTACGTCGTCCTCTGCGAGCGGCTCACGATGCTGGACAAGACCACCACCTCGGGCTTCTGCTCGGTCCTCGGAGCCGCCGCCGGGGAGATCACCACGGACGCGGAGGTGCTCAAGTCGGCGCTGGCGGTGCTCTGCCACTGCGTCTGCTCGCCGATCATCCGCAACCCCGACAGCGGCAGCCGGCTGATCAAGTTTGGGAACTCCTCGCGCAAGAACAAGGCCAACCAGAAGTACGCCGAGGAGCTGATCGAACGGGTGTGGGAGTCTGTGTGCTCGAACAACGGCATCGTGGTGCTGCTCTCGCTGATGCAGACCAAGGGACCCATCACGGATGCGGACTGCATCCGCGGCATTGCCTGCCGCGCTCTGGCGGGCCTCGCTCGCTCGGACCGCGTGCGCCAGATCGTGAGCAAGCTGCCGCTCTTCGCCAGCGGGCAGCTGCAGACGCTGATGCGGGACCCCATACTGCAGGAGAAGCGGGCGGAGCACGTCATCTTCCAGAAGTACGCCCTGGAGCTGCTCGAGCGCGTGTCGGGCAAGACGAAGCCGCTGAACAATCCGCTCGATCCCTCGCTCTCCAACATGCACAAGGCGAACGTGATTGCCCAGACGCGCATCCAGTACAACAAGCAGCAGCTCTACCAGCTGATCTTCGAGCACCTGGAGAGCAACGGCCTCTCGCAGACGGCCCAGATGCTGCAGCGCGAGGTGGGCCTGCCGCTGCAGACGCCCGCCACGCGCAGCTTCCACCAGTCGCCGTTCGACTACAAGACCCTGCCCAGCGGCGGCAGTGGCTCGCTGTCCAGGAGCCGCCTGCGCAGCCGCATGCAGGACGTCAATGCGGCGATTATGGCCAGCGGCGAGCTGAACAGGAGCCTCAGCGAGGACCCCTTGCCAGCTGGAGCTGGCCTGGGCCTAAGCGAGGGTCCCAGCACCAGCAGCATTCCCAACTTTGGCAGCCTCAACGCCCAGACGCCGCCCATCAAGATCAGGCGAACGGAGCGCAACGCGTCGACGAGCTCGTCGGTGAGCCGCAGCAACATCATCCAGAAGCACATGATGGAGCCGGGCGGCATGGCCATGGGCCTGCCCGACGACCTGGCCCAGCCGCACCCGAAGCGGATCACGCTGAACACCATTGTGACGGAGTATCTGACCAACCAGCACTCGCTGTGCAACAACCCGGTGACCACCTGCCCCCAGTTCGACCTGTACGAGCCGCACAAGTGCCCCGATCCACGGCCCAGTCGCCTGCTCAGCTCCAACTACAACCTCACGAGCCGGCATGCCCGCACCCAGGCGGGCTTCAACACGGCCCGCTTCGATCGCCGCTACGTCCACACCCACTTCTCGCCGTGGCGCATCATCCGTTCGGCGGACTACGAGGACCTAGAGTTCACCTGCTGCGACCTCGTGGGCAAGTACATCATCGTGGGCACCCAGCAGGGCGACTGCCGCGTCTTCAACCTGAACGACAGCGTGGAGCAGTTCTTCTCGAACTGCCACAACTTTAGCGTGGACGCGATCAAGGCGAATCGCGCCGGGGACCTGGTCATCACCTCCAGCTTCTGGCGCATCCCCACCAGCATCCTGTGGTCCATTGCCGACAACGAGTTCAAGCTGAAGCTGCGCCTGCCCGACGTCACCTACTGCGAGTTCAGCCAGACGTCGCAGGATCGCCTCTTGGGCACCCAAAATGAGGTGAGTACTATGAAGGGGATGAGTTTCAGTCTCTGCTCTCTGGAAGTTGAAGAGAGGAAGTAGAAGGGTGTGACAAAGAAAGCACAGTGGGAACGAATCTGTGTGGAATTCTGTGTGCAACAGGGATGACCTTAGGGATGCATGCCCAAGTCAGCAAGAGATTCAGATATACCAGAATCGTACGCTGCTCCGTTCCATAGAGAATTCTGTACTCTAAGGAAATTCATGAGGAAATACATAAGGAGCAGAGCAGTAAGAGATTCACTACATGAACAAAAACGAAAGATACCTTTCTGTTGGTAGTAGGCACATACCTGCTTCCAATTCCTCATGAAAGTTGTACATATTTCATGAAGAAAGTCCCACTGGGAAGTTCTACTGAGAACAGCCAAACGAGGACCAAAACGGAAGGATAGACGACGAAGGGATTGGCTTTGAGCCAGCAAACCTTTTCCATATTTCTTACTGACATTACTTAATTGCTTGCTTCCTGATTCCCGCTTGCAGTGCGCCACGTTGTATGACATAAACACGGGCTCCAAGGTGTCCACTTTCACGCCAACCATCCCGAATCTGTACACCAAAAACCGAGCTACCTTGTGCCGCACCGATGAGTTGATATTGTCGGGTAAGATCACTAGTTAAACCTTCATTGTTCCCTAATCTTGTATGTCTGCTCAGATGGAGTGCTTTGGGATGTGCGTTCCGGCAAGGAAATCCACAAGTTCGACAAGTTCAATCAGTGCATATCGGGCGTCTTCCACCCCAACTGTCTGGAGGTAACGTAGCACTCTCTAGCCAGCTAACCAGAGGTTTCTGTAAGCCATTGCCCGTCACAGATCATTGCCAACACGGAGGTGTGGGACCTGCGCACCTTCCACCTGCTGCAGACGGTGCCCGTGCTGGATCAGCGCAACTGCACCTTCTCGCCGATGCACGTGATCTACGGAGCGAGCCTGGGGGCGGACAGGGACCACGACTCGGAGACGACCACGTACGACACCAGCTTCAATGTGCTGGACGCGTACGACTACTCGAGCATCGCGACCATCGATGTGAAGCGCAACATCAACGACCTGAGCGTCAGCGCCAACGGGGGCCTGATCGCCGTCGTTGAGGACTACAGCGGCTTCGAGTCGAAGCAGGAGACGCAAGTGAAGCTCTATGCGGTGGGCGTGAAGAAGAGCGAGCGCTCGGAAGAGGTGCGTCCCGTTAAGGAACTGGGCAGCGAGGGGGCGGACGCAATTGCGCCGTTGCCGCCGTCGCCGCCGGCGCATCAAGCGAGTGCCAACGATGGCGCTGCTGTCTTCGCGGAGTTTGAGGCGGCGCTAGCTGCCGAGGAGGAGGTGGCGGCGCCCAACCGCCGGCTCATGAATCCAGGTCCAAATCTTTCTCGCCAGCATGCATCCAACAGCTCAATTGTTGGAGTGCGACGGCGGGCACGTACACTGGGACTGGGTGGCAACGGCAACGCGAGCGGGAACGGGAGCGGCAATCCGAACCAAAATCTCAATCCGAATCTAAATGCCAGCGCTGCCATCGATCTGAGAACCCTGATGCGGCGTATGGATGATATTGAACTTAACATTATGTCTATGCTTGCAGGAAGATGATGAGGAGGTGCGCGAATCTGACGAGGACGGTTCGGAGTCGGGCGACGAGGGTAAGTTTGCTTGCCTTCTGCCAGTGTCAGGCCAGTGGTCAACCTCTTGCCTAGATTTAGCTTTTAATATGGATGGCGATTTCCTGGGTTACCCGATGCTGCGCAACCTCAACGGCAACGGCAACGGCGCCTCGGACAACGACGACGATGGGGATTTGGAAGATGGAGATGGCGACGGCGACGGCGAGGGCGATCTGCTAAGCAGCGACGAGGACATAGACGTAGATGACGACGATGGGGACGAGGATAACGACAACGACAACGATGAGGATGTGTTCGATTACTTCGACATTGCCGACAGCAGCTCAGATGGTAACTCAAGTGCTCTAGACTCTGACTCTGTGCGTGTACGTCATGTATTTTCTCCCTCCCTAGATTGAGACCACCACCTGGCCACCAGCCCACCCTCCTGCCGCTCCCACTGTCCCGTCTCTCGTCTCGTGCCGTGTCGTGTGTTGTCCGCTCCCCACCGACTGACGGACCGCTCGTTGCCAAGCTAGGATATTACCTTTAAGGAGCTCTAGTTCGTAAGCTGTTACCCCATGTTGTTTTCCCATTTTGTACAAACCGAAACGAATGAAAATGAATTATGAACTACGAACTAATGGCAAATGCATGATCCAGTGTAGCTTACCGACTGTGAAAATCAAACTTGTAAATTGTCCAACAATTTCCATGAAAAATGTACAAACCTAAACTGAGAATTGCATGACTTTTGCTATTTAAACAAATAATAAATTGTAATCTTGTTAGAATCATAGCTCAGCACTGAGGGAAATAATTTCAAATAACAAAACAAAGTTAAAAGGAGAGTTAACGGTTAAGTTTTTATATCACTGGTCCGCACCACTACATTCAAATGCCAACATTGCATTTGTATGAGTGAAAATGGAACACTCTATGACTAGATATGAGAAGAAAAAAAAGCTAAAATATTCTGTCATATGGCAAATAATAGCTAAAACCTAAAAAATTAGCTATTTAACGCCAATAAAGGCTAAATCCAGCCACACAATTACAATGTGTCTGCACTGATTCTTCTGTTCTCTTTTGTGCATACTGTGCGTGAGCGACTGAGAAAGATCCTACCCCGCGGGATAGGCCCGTGCCGACCACTGTTTTATATTAATTCGTGTGTTAATTGCAGATTACTCTTCCCTCTCTTCGCGTAATATTTTACAATCTCTAGGAACCTGGGAAAAGTCTACCCCTGACTGGGTCACAGATTTGGCCCCAACTGGAGTCGGGAGTCGGCCCCCTCTTTATCTTATCGCCTCAGTTTACGCTCCAAGTTGGGCAATGAGCGCCGCTCCCCGGCGCAGCAGTAGTTACTCACTCGCTGGCGTTGCGATGACGCTAATTCGGAATTCGGCGGCGTTTGCTCACCGAATATCGAAAATCGAACCGAATCTCGGCCCGAAATCCGAAATCCTTCATCAGATAGATAAATATGGTGATATTCTCGGGTTGGTCGTTCGGCTCACGGTTGCTTGGCGGCGGTCAGGTTGAATGCGTTACGACTAGGCCTTACGTCCGATCCCAGTTCGTCAGTTTAAATTGCAAATTCAGTTTCTACTTGTCCACTGACCGATACGCGCGCTCTTCGACGGCAGCTCCAAGAACTCTGGAACGACGGCGGAAATGTTTGTGCTAGCTAAGCCCATCGGATGTTTGGCCTTGCTGCTGGTGGCGTTGGTGGCTCCCGGCTCGGCGTTCGAGGAGCACCCCCACTTTTGCATCGAGACGGAGCCGCTCCTGCTGTCCGAGATCGATCGGCATGTGGTCATACCCAGTGAGAAGGATGTGCAGTGTCACATAAAGGCCACCACACTGACCCTGAAGGAAAAGGTGAATCACCGAGGCTCAATAACTCGTATAGGAAACTATTGGAGACCCTTGTGGGCTTCCATCCCTGCGACTATAGTGTATATCTATTTTAAAATCATGAATTTAATCAGCCTTAGTTGGTTTTTTCATTAGATGAGCAATAGTTTTTCCGTTTAAAGTAGAATGACCTCCCCGCCTAGGCCAAAAATGGCAAGATCTCGGCTCCAAGGTGTTCAAACAAGTCTCGGTGATCGACATCCTTAAGTGACTTAATCCAATGCCAGGTGCCAGGTGCTATAGCCATAAATGTGCCGCCTCGAGTGGCTGATATATGGACATATATGTTTTCCAAATTGAATTAGCTTTCGGCGATAACGAAAAAGAGACAATGGTGTCCAGAGGAAGATAGATAATGCCATTGCCAAGATAAGTCGGCGGCGGACGCCGTTTCCGAGTGCGCGTAACTTTATCTGTCTCTAATCCGCAGGCGAGCCTCGTGGACACGCTGTGCACGGATCATGGCTCCACGACGGTGCACCGGGACAACCACCACTTCCTGCGGCTGCACAACGGCGAGCTCAGTGGGCGCGGCTCCCAGAAGGAGGTGTGTGCCAACAGCGCCGGTTCGGTGCTGGCCTGGGTGCCCTACCACACCGTGCTCAAGAACTACGCGCCAGAGCTGAACCCCAAGGAGCGGCTGACCTACATAGCCAAGGCCACGAACGTGGAGCGCGAGAAGACGGAGCTGTGCCACTTCCGGCACACGGATCTGGTCAATGCCGTGACCGACAGCCTCTTCACCTGCGTGGTCATGATTTTCGGCGACAACTTTGTGAGTGTTTCCCGCGAGGATTACCCCAACAACAACCGTAATATGTGGGACATACATTTTTCAGTACGGCATCGAGGACAACATCAATGTGCTGGTGGAGCTGGAGCCCCTGATGTACCAGCTGCGGAACGTCAGCTACCTGCCCTGGCGCAACGTGAGCAACAGCTACAAGATGCACCTGGGCGACAGTGTGCTCCGGAATCCGAGCGGCGAACGAAAGCCCATTTACGGCAGCCTCAACTACGCCTTCGTGGAGAAGATCGAGCTGAACACGAGCAGTGTCTACCAGGACAAGCACCTGGCCAGGCTGCCGCTGCTCTTCGAGCACCGAGGCTCGGTCCTGCAGCTGGACGAGCACGGCGTGGGCGGCCTGGACGTGGCCGAGAAGGCGTACTTCGGGCGCAGCATGGATGCCAGGAGCGAGGTGAAGGTCCAGGTGATTGGCCAGTGGGTCGACCAGCATCGGGAGTTCGGCGCCGACATATACGAGTACTTCGGGCACGGGTTGAGGCGCTACAAGCAGCCGCTGGCCGGAGCCCGGCTCACCTTCGTCCGGATTGATAACACGGAGCCGGTTTTCCAGGCGCCCGAATCTAATAATCTGGTCAAGGCATCGCTATTCCGGGAGCAGAAGGCGGGCAAACTGAGGGAGAATCAGACCGGGAGCAACTTCACCGAGTGGGAGAATTCCGATTCGGACGAGGATGAGCCGGGCTTCTACGGCTGGTTTGTGGTCTGCGCCCTGCTCCTGGCCCTCGCCGTAGTACTCGGCATATACCTATTGATACGCACGCAGACCCGACGGAACAAGCAGCGTCAGATGTACGACCTGGCCAACACAAATGTTCCAGCGCCAGCCTAAAAAATTAATTTTAATCATAAGTAACTCCGAAAATCAACAGGTGTTGCTCTTAGGGTTGTTGATAATATATCAAAATATCGCAATATCGATATTTTTTTTAAAATATTTTTTTGATATTTTTTACTTTGGTCACCGAGTAAAAGTAAAGTGATTAAAAAAAAAAAATGAACGTGAAGGCAAATTATACCGATGTCTATTTGACGTTCGTTTCTATGGCAGCTATATGATATAGTCGTCCGATCCGGCCCGTTCCGACATATATAGCAGTGAGAGTATATAGAAGACTATCTGCAAAGTTTTGTTCAGATAGCTTTAAAACTGAGGGACTAGTTTGCGTAGAAACGGACAGACGGAAAGACGGACATGGCTATATCGACTCGGCTGTTCATGCTGATTAAGAATATATATACTTTATAGGGTCGTAGATGACTCCTTCACTGCGTTGCAAGCTTTTATATACCCTACAATGCAATTATAATACCCTACAAGGGTATAACAAAAAAGTATCGAAAATATCAAATACATCGATATTTTTTTGTGATATTTTAAAAATCATTTATCATTTTTTATGATAAAAAAAATATCATCGATACGATATTTTTTTAAATATCTGACAACCCTAGTTGCTCTCCGAAATGTTCGATTAAAATAGGTTGGCAGGCCCGCTGCCAGAAAAGTGTTTAGCTATTTTTAGCTATTTTCTGGCTTTTTTAACGCCATAAACGCCCCAAAAATAGCTGGAAATCATGGTGGAAATGGCTTGAAAAAAGCTAGAAAATCGCTAAAAATAGCTAAACACTTTTTAGCTATTTTCTGGCTATTTTCGGTCCAAGTGTGACCTCTTGTGGGGGGGGGAGAAAATGCGCTCCTTTTTCTGCGAATTTTAGCATTACGACCGGAAAATCTGGCGAGCACACTGCACTTTTCCTGTTTCCCTTGCTTATTTGATTGTTTACTTTTCAGGCTGTTTTTATGGACAGTAGAAAATGATTGGCCGGGTCTAAACGTACGGTGGCGTGCACAAACAAATAATTATTAAATTCAAGTGGAAATGGTTACATAGAAAGTGAAAATAAGTGCAAAACACGGCGAGGACAGCAGCTGCTGGAAGTCGCAGAAAAACGCCGGCGGGCCAAGGATGAAAAGCGCCAAGCTGCAGCTAATGGAGTGAAGCGAAAAGGTAAGTCGACTTGGTGCGTAGAATTGTAAGACAGGCGCTTAAAATATTCGCTATAATGATATTGTCATTTTTGAAAACTATCAAAATGATTTTTTTTAAATATCAAGAAAAAATATCGATATATCGAGTATATATGATATTTAATTTTTTTTTATTTTTAGGATCAGAAAGCCTTTAGAAATCTCTTTCTCTCTATCTCATTATTCGTATACATTACCTCTCTATTGATCCTAATGATCCACATGAATTCATTCAAACAAAACTAACAACACAAATACTTCATATTAAGCTTTTATTACTTAAAGCAATGGAAAATACTGTAAGTTAAAGTTAAAGTTATTATACCCGGTACCCATAGGGTACAAGGAGAATGTATGTAACAGGCAGAAGGAGGCATCTCCGACCCCATAAAGTATATATATTCTTGATCAGTATCACCAGCCGAGTCGATTTAGCCATGTCCGTCTGTCCGTCCGTGTGAAGCAACAGATCTCAGAGACTATAAGAGCTAGAGTTACCAAATTTGGTGACAACATTGGAATCTGTTTCACGCAGATCAAGTTTGTTTTAAAATTTGGCCACGCCCATTTCCGCCCTCAAAAATAATAAAAAACGTTATATAAGCTATACTCGTTTTTTTCGTGTAAAAGTAAATAAATACAAAAAATGAATAAAATAGAGCGGACGTTTCCTGAAAATTTCAGTAAAATCGGATGATAAACATGGAAGATATTAGCAATAAGGTTAGAATTTTAACACACCGCCCTAAGGCACTGCTGTTGCAAGCTGTAGCCGACAGGTGGCGCATTCGAGCCTTGGCCGTGCGATATAATGGCGCCAATGTACATATGTATGTACAATGTAGTGTATGTACATTTTTAAATTGCCTTTTAGTGTGAAGCGCAAACGTTTAGGTACCGGGTATCTCACAGTCGAGCACAGTCGACTGTAGCTTTCTTACTTGTTTCCAATATTGTTTCGCCAGTGACTTTAAAAATACACGATCTGTTACGTGCCGATCAGTCATACGGCTGCGTGAGTCGCACACTACACATTTAATTGCCGAAGCCATCCTTTCTGAGGATACCGAGCTACCTGGTATTATCAGATAGCGTAGTGCTTACTTAGACAAATATTGCATGGTCTGCTGTTGCGAAGTTCAATACTGTATTGGGTCAGCTTCCCAATTACTATTTGGCAAAGAAATATATAAGTGGAACTCGTTTTCGTAGGGGCTGACCGAAAACAAAATATCAGAAAATATCAAAAAAAAATATTTATATATCGATATTACAGCTTAAAAATATCGCGATAAAAATATTTATTTTTTTGCAAATATATCGATATTTTGATGTATTTTCGACAACCCTAATTGCAACACGCCTATCATCTCACTCACACACAGAAAAAGACAGAAAGACAGAAGCAACTCTCGCGGCTGCCAGAGAAATTCATTCATCTCATCGAACTTTATTATTTGCGTTGGCCAGACAGACATCTAGTTATTTCATTCGATCGGTCGCAGAGTGACCCACTGGTGTGACACTTGTTTTGGTTCGCATCCCGTGTGCCGTGCCCGACCATAAATATGTGAATTTAGTGGAAATTTTGTGTGACGCGGCCATATTTGACGAAGATTTGTGTGTTTGGATGTGGATGTGGATGTGGGACGAGCTGCGGGAATTATATAAAAATTGAGCGCAGGTATGTGGCGGCGGCAGTTGAAAATTGCGCCAGTTGAGGTCCCTGGGAAAGGTGCATCGAGTGCGGGAGTAAGTGAATCAAATCGCGATTCAAGTCGTGGATTATGTATTTGTTTCGTTCTTTGGGGCCTGAAAATATGATTTTTCGCTCACACCAACACTAAGATGGCAAATTGTGTATAACACTATAGCTGTCTCTGTTTGGCGCAGGAGCTACCGGACCTGTGAACAGGCCCTGTTGCTTACAGAGCGGCCTAACAGCACTGTTAGCGCTGTCCGAAAATCGAAAATATTTCGAATTTAATTGGTTTTAATTTTTGGCGGCAAACGATGAACTCCCTTTCGATGCACTTTTTGGGGAATTATATTCCAGAGTGTGTGGCTAATAATTTGCAATTGCAGCATAACCCTAGAGAGCTTCCCCCACACACACACTCACACACGAAATGATGGACCGCAAGAAGGCCTTGGAGCTGGACAAGATCTGCCGCTTGTGCATCTCGGAGCGCAAGGAGATGCGCCCGCTGTTCAGCGAGAAGGTGCCCGAGATGCTGATGGACATCACCAACGTGCATGTGGAGCCCACCGAGGGCTGGCCGGACAAGATCTGCGTGCAGTGCGTCCACGCCGTCAGCAGGAATCATGCCTTCAAGACGCTCGTCGAGCGCAGCGACAAGGAGCTGCGCGAGTACATTACGGGCCTGACTGTGCGCCTCGTCGCTGAGGAGCAGTCGGCGGCGGCGGCGGCCAATGCCAAGCAGCAGGCGCTGGAGCGCAAGCAGCAGAAGCAGCTCCAGAAGCAGCAGCGGCTGCTCGAGGAGCAGTTGCAGCAGCAGCAGCAACATATCCTCCAGCAGCAGCAGCAGCAGCAGCAGCAGCACCAGCCCGCCCCGGCCAAGCCCAAGCTGAAGCCACTGCTGAGGAAGGGATCGCGCCAGCACAAGCAGCGGCACTTGGAGGCTGCCCCGGCCCCACAGCCCGCCCACCCACCGCCGCCGCAGCAGCAGCAGCAGCAGCAACAACAGGTGCAGCTTATGCCGGAACCCGTGCAGCAGCAGCAGCAACAGCCCACGCTACAGCAGCAGATCCAGCAGCTGCAGCTGCCGACCCTTCAGCCCGCTCCCACCCAGCTCCTGTCCACCGCCGCTGCCACCACGACGCTGCCGCAGCAGATCCTGCTGCCCAACGGCCAGTTCATAACAACGGCCCAGATTGTGGCGCCTCAGCTGGCGCAGATCATCAGCACGGCCCCGCAGGCGACGGCCAATGGAGCCGCCAACGCCGCCCAGTCGCAATTCCTGCCCCAACTCCTGCAGACGCCAGGCGGGCAAACCCTGCAGATTGTCCAGCAGCCCAACGGCACGCAGACCCTGCAGCTGGTCCAGCTGGTGCCGCAGCGGACGCTGGCGCCCACCGGAGTGTCGGCGGTGACCACCACGTCCTCTGCCACGGACATGGGCCACCACCACGGCGGCGTTTCCCTCGCGGATGCGGATGTACAACTGCTGGAGGATGGCTGCGAGGTGGAGGACGAGGACCTCGACGAGGTGTACGAGCAGCTGGACAGCAAGGGGGACCACAGCTTCGAGACGATTGTGCTGGACGACGACCAGCAGCAGGACTTCCTGAAGGACCACCACAACCAGCACCACCACCACCAGGTGCTGATCGACGAGGATCTCACGCAGAGCGAGAGCCAGGAGCACGAGTACTTCGACGACCTGGAGGACCCCCAGGAGGCGATGGACGAGGTGGACGGCGACGTGGACGAGCAGCTGAAGCACGAAGAGGACGAGGAAGACACGTTCATCATCGAGGAGATCCAGCTGGAGGACGACGAGATGCTAGAGGATCCCGATGCGGAGGCCATCAGCCCCTCGGACTGCGAGTACATCACGGACGACCACGATCCGCATCTGTCGGGCGACGTGGACGACGTGGACGACGACCTGCAGTACGCCATCATGGAGCCGCCGGACGGCGAGACGAGTGCCGAGATCGATCAGGCCTTCCTCGAGCAGGAGCAGGCGCAGGCGCACCACCAGCAGCAGCAGCAGGAGGAGCTGCAGAGCATCTCCCTCGAGAACGCGGTGGTGGAGTTCAGCCAGGCGACGGAGGCCGGCATGGTGGCGCCCACTCTGAGCGTCAGCTCGCCGAGTCCCACGCCCAAGCGGGCCAAGCGCGGTCATCAGGCAGCAGCTGCAGTCCCCGCTGGAGTGACGCTCGAGCCCTGTGACCACCAGCCCCCAACCGCCGGGCATCCGGCCATCAGCAGCAAGCTGGCTGCGGCCAACTCCCGCCAGCTGGTGCAGACGGCGAGCGTAATAGCCGCCGCCGGAGCGGACGACAACTACGAGATCGACGCGAATCTGGTGACCGAGTTCATACGGCAGCACACCTCGCCGCTGGGATCGGGCCGGTACGTGTGCCACCTGTGCAGTACCGAGTTCCGGCAGTTCAAGGGCCTGCAGAACCACATGCACTCGCACACCAACTGGATCCGGGCCAACTGCAAGAAGCAGCCGCAGTGCGAGATCTGCCTGAAGAGCTTCAAGGGCCCCGGGATGCTGCGCATGCACATGAAGACGCACGACGCCGAGTCGAGCACGCCGGTCTGCACCATCTGCAACCGCACCTTCAAATCCAAGGCGATCCTGTACAGGCACAGGCAGACCCACCAGCAGCGCGCCTACTGCTGCGGCGTGGCCAACTGCCGGAAGAACTTCTCGTCGTCGGTGAACCTCAAGTGGCATGTGGAGCGCAAGCATCCGGAGGTGGTGGAGCCGCTGTTCAAGTGCGGCGAGTGCGGATCCCTGTACGAGAGCGTCGACGCCCTGCAGATGCACGTGGAGACGACGGATCACACCGCGGACATGCAGGTGGTGGGCGCCGTGCAGCAGGAGGACGACGGCTTCAGCGGTGCGGTGAGCATTGTGAGCAATGGCACCGACATGACCAGCCTGATGGCTAGTCAGGGTGCCACGACCCTAACCGGAGCCACTGGCGGCGCCGGCGATACCCATGCCGTGGTAGTGGGCTCCTCCGGCGAGGTGTACTTTGTGACGCAGGCGTAGCCAGCGGAGTACGCCGGAGCAGTGGCTCCCGGCGAGTGCCTGCTCGGCATCTAGACGACCACTTAGCTGTAACATATATATATTTTTGTACTAGCAATTAGCACAACTCCACAAATATTGCAATCCTAGATTTCTGTCGTAGATCTTGTCTAGTAAGTAGCTCTCGTAAGCTAATTCACTCGAATTTTGTAAGCAAATACACGAAACCTTGGGTAGAGGCGCATCTACAGGCAGTTCTGACCAGGGGATCCACGGATCCTCCCACACGAACGCCTAGCGGATGCATGTAAAAAATCCTGCGGGGACTGTGTGCCAGTTTTTTGTTTTTATTAATTTTATTATTATTATTTAAGGGGTGCCCACAGATACCTCGAATGCTGCAATGAGATTTTTCTCTGGGCACCCCGTTATTATTTTGTTTTCGCGGGAAATGATCAGACTGGCATAGTTTAGGCTAAAACTATAAACGTATCTCGGCTTTCGGTTTAAATTGTTGGGCTTCGAAAACTTGTAGCATAAGTGGAAACAATTGTTTTAACTGCAACAAAATAAATTAACAAAAACGTCGTATAAAATGCACAGCATGACTTTCTCTGGGCAATGCTTATTTTTAACCATGTAATCCAATTCCCGGGCTTGTTATTCAACGGCGCGGGGCAAGAAAAGCCCGGAAAAGCGGCAGAACCAAAACAGAATTGATCAGCACAGAAAAACAGCAATCAAGCCAAGGTCTCTTGTCTATTGATTCCCAATTGCCACGTGAGTCGGATGTATCCCATCCGGTGGTATCTGGATAATAGCATCTACATAAGGTACTTTGTGTGATAAAGGCCACTGCCTTTTTGAAAACAAATAAATGGAGGAGCACTTGATTCGGGGATCTGTGTACTTTCCAAATAATCAGTCATAATCAGGCGATCGTAATCTAAAGTCCTCCCTCGCAATGTCACATGAAATTGATAATTAATTAGCAAATAAGTTGCATCAATTGGACTAACATTGTGACAGGGAAAATCGCTAGCCTGCCTGCCTGCCTACGTCTGCTGTTTATTTATTTTGTTCAGATTATTTATGGCGGTCAGGCGAGTGTGTTGTTGAATGATAAGATAGCCGAACTGCCCAGACGTTTATGTTTTGACTGAGCTTTCGGGTTTTCTTCTTTTATTATTACATTTTATTCATTGAACAATTATTTCCATCCATCTGTTCGTGCTCGGTTTATCAACAGCGGAAAAGCCGCCCCTCTTTGTGGCCTGCCCCCAAAAATTGCGCTTGAATAAATTATAAAGCGTACTAGTGCGTCGTACAGGGATATTTACATCGATTTTTGACCCTTAAATAATTTAATCTTCACCTTTTCCTTGCTGCATGTATAATTTTATTCGACCTTTTAAGTGGCCTAATAAATACGTTTCAAGTACACTTTTTAAAGGGCAAAATGTATAAGACCTGGAGAGCTGTCAAAATCCAATACCTTTTGAGAGTTTTTCAGGTGAAATACCCCGCGATCTGCCATTGTTTTAAGGGCTCTGCCCTTTCCATTTAGTGCCCATCCATGTTTTGAACAATGTATCTGCTGTCATGCCAGCGGCTGGAAATGTCCTTGAACTTTGATCCCTCTGAAGGAAAACTTGGCCACGCAGCCAAAAATGAATGAAAAATTCGTCTAAATATATATATTTCTTGGGGGATTTCAAACGTACGAACGCCTATAGGTTTACACTCAGAAAACCCAGTTGGTAAATCCTAGATATACATATGTTCTTTGTATTTCTGGCATATTTCTCTTTGTGCATGGCAAATATTTATTATAATATTTATTATTTTGCAAGAAGACACACTATCCGACCACGACGACGCCCAACAGTTGTCCATTTATTTCAAATTTAATTGATTTGACATAAGCGAAGAAGGGGTTCATTTCGGGGGACTGCTAATATCGTAATAATTCCTTTGATTCAGCCACATTTTTCAGCTTATTAGTTGGCATTAATATGCGCCCGTTTCGATTCGTTTATTTCAATTTTTGAATCGGAAAATCTGCGACGTCACAGACCAACATGCGACATTAGTCACGCCAAGGCTGAAAATTTCACAGCAAAGAAACTACATTTTCCGCGACCTTTCGGGGGTTGTGCTTTGGTATTTCCAATCCTATTCTCTGCCAGAACGCAATTGGGAAATCTGTGTGTGTAAATCCAAGGTGCAGTGCAATTATAATTATTAATATTGCTCTGAAAAGGCTTTCATTTGCTGAAATATTTGCATCGAAATCATATTAGAAAAAATATATAGAGAGAGCACATGGAAATATTTGATATATTTTACCATCAATTCATATTAGGATGTTCTCTTTCATCTTTTTGATTATTAAATCAATATTTCATCGCCTTTTCATGCTTTCTACCCACTAAAATGATTGTGTTTTCTTCTATGCTCTTACCAATTCTAAAATTAAATTTCTACTTGAGTTTTTGGTGCACTTTTGCTCTAAATATTGTTCGTAAACAAAAGATATATTTTCCCTAACCAAATATCACTTAGAAGTCAGATCATATCTCTCGAGAATGCCGAAAAGCTCAAAGTTCGCTGCGTATTTGTTTATTTAAGCTTCAAGTGACTGATATTGTTGGATTCAAAGTCCCGCAATTCGATCCCATTTCAGATGCAGTTGTCTGACATTTGAGATTTCTTGAAAACAAAAATATTTTTTTAAATATAGCCGAGTTAACAGCGAGTTGGCTCTGATTGTGTCATTAAACCGACTGGCTGAGTAAACAAAATTCGAAAACAGCAGCAGCCGCAGAAAAATATTCACAGGAGTGAAACTGAAAGCGAAATAAAAAGTATTGTTTAGAGTATTGAATAATGTTTACTGATCTCTGCCGCTGATAGTGATTGATCAGCGATCGGTTATAGTTCTGAGACTTGCCAGACCCAGGGCTGTTATGTGGTCTTGAGACGTTCTGAGAGGGCCAAGTAAGGCAAACACACACTTGTTAGCCACCGTCTGTGGGCCAAGACCCCTTCTACGCCCCCTTGGAATGCTAAGACGCCGCATTGACGCAATTGAAAAGAACAACAAAATTGTTTACTTGGCGCCGGCCCCTCCGCAAATAATACTCATAACTTGGCTTATTATTAACAATAAAATTTGTGCCGTGATTTCAGGTTTTTGTTTGTGCTTTCCACCACACTTCTGCGTACTAATTTTTTTCGATAAAATAAAAGTTTAGCACAGGAAAATTGAAATGTTTATTGCTTTATTCCGCTTTAAAATCAAATTGTTGATGAAATTATTTTGAAGCTAACTTATGAGATTTATTTAAAAGTTCTTTAAAGCTTTCAGCGGACTTAAAACGCATAAACATGCAATTAAATATTACAAATATGTCGAAAAATTATTTTCGATTCATGTGATTCCCTTGATAAAGGCTGATAAAACAATGAAGTCATCGTACTGATATAGCCCCCTTTATGAGTCATTAAATAACACGCTTTTTAAATTAAATCGGAAGCTTTTAATATGCATTTTCTTAATATTTCTTCAAATTTAATGAGTTTTGTTTCATTTAATTATTAGTTCAGGGTATTAAAACTTCGTTCTTGGATAATTCGCTCTCCTCGCGCTTTCATTTCGTCACGAACTTGCAATTCACACGTTGAATGGCATTTTGTTTTGATTTTTAGACGTAGCATTGCCCTAGAAATTTCATTTTTCTCACGCAAAGTCCATAACCTAGGCTATAGGACTCAGCATTAACAATTAACAAACCATAGACATTATAAATTTCGATTATCCACTCCGATATCATAACCCACCTTGGAGTGCTGCTAATACTCCTTTTCTTATCGCCGCGTTAATAAATTAAACCTGATCTTTTTATGGGCCCACAACAAATAGAAATCCGGGCAAATACTCTTCAAATATTTATATAATTCGTACAATTATAGACTGGCTGCAGATCGTGGCAAATATTTTTAGCATTATCGCCGCCGTCGCTGCTGCTGCTGCGGCGCAATTTCAGTTTCATTTCCGATTTCGGCTCTTCAAAAAAGCAAAGAAAAAACCGATATAAAGAACCAAATCGCGTCTGTAAGTATGTATTTAATGTGGGGCACACGAGCCGAGTGTCGGCTAGATTCTTCCCCCTTTTTTGCCCGGATTGGGGCGTGTGCTATTGACATTGTAGAGCCATTTGGTCATGAATTCGCTCCTCGACGTTCGACGGCATCGTCTGGCAAATCTTTTTGGCTGACTGTTCCGTTCGTCTGGCTGTCGGCACTCGAGCGAAGAATTTCTGCATTTCAAGGCTCGCGATCTGGTTAGATATACGTATTGTACCCCTTGAAGTCTTTAACTGGGTGAAGGATACAGATGAAAGTGCAGTCGTGCCTCTTATTATTCTCATTTATCATAGATCCTGCAGATATGCAAAGATCAAGCGGATAGTTTTGTAGAATTTTGATTTAGCACAAAATATTGCGTTGTCAGGGGTACAAAAACAAAATCGACACAACAAATATTGCTGGGATTCTGTATCTAGCTGCCATTGGCGATTATCAGGCTCCGACGTTAAATTACGTTGCCCAACCATGGTTTAAAATGATCAACCTTAATGAAATACTTAGGTTTATGATGTTAATTAAAACAAACTGTAAGGTAGCTCCCAAAAGCCAGCTCTTACCACTGAAATGAAATCATTAAGCGCCAAAGCTAAGTGAAAACGCAGAGTAAATGACCGGTAATTATCCGTTGACTGCCTGGGAGCAGTGCCCGCCAAGGGTTTTCTATGGCAGAAACGTGGCAACGGCGGGCTTCTTCGCAAAAACACATGCAAAGCATATTTATCATCGGTTGCCGGCATTTGTGATTTGGCAAATGGCCAGGAACACATACATTCCGCCCACAAACAGCTGGGAATGGGGATGGGGATGGGATGCGATTTGGCGTGGTCAGTGCCATAATGAGTCGCCCCCGGGATTGGAATTGTGGCAACTATTAGATTGGCCCTGAAACCACGTCTTTGTCAGGGGCGAGCTAGCAGGCATTCCTGCGTGGCCGGGGCGGCAACGCCTTCTTTTTCCCTCCGATTTTCCGACTTTTCCCACTGACCCCACCGAGTGCGGAAATGTAGCCGCCGGCGATTTGGTCATCGTAGCGCCATCGGCATCGCCGATCACGGCATCAGCTCGTGGCCATTGTTCCGGTAACCAATGACGTCGCCGCCCCTTAGAAAGATTCTCTCTCTTTTGTGTTCTAATCAAAGATACGAATGCTTGGGGTATCTAGATATTTCAGGAAATGCTTGGCATAGTCCGAAAAGTAAAATTTCTAGAATTGGGGGAATTCTTCTCGCCACAAAAAGAGAGACAGAGAATACTTTTTGGCTAGCTTACTTTCTATAAGTGGCTTTTCAATGTCAGGGTCGGTTAAAAAGAGACCTGTTGCGGTCTCCGTCTACTTAGTACTCGTACTAAATGATGAAATGCCGCTAGGATGCTAAGATGCCATGTCAACGGTTTGCCCGCTAAAAATAAACAATTTTCATTCAAAATGAAATTAATAAAATTCACTTTTCGGCCTGCCAACAGCAGAAAATGCGATACAATTCGAATTTCAACAGATTTGTTGTATAATTTGCGAATTAGTTTGAAAATTGAATGAAATTCAATGGGGAAAATGCCGAAAAACTACATTATTTAGACTATAGTTCAGAGAGCTGGTTTGTGGAAATAATAAGGTGCAAATCAGGTGCTTAATTATGTATAATAAGACAAAAGATTAATTACTTCATCTTCTATGATTCATTTATTTATAAAGAAATCTGTCCTGTTTTGGGATAGTTTCGAATTGCCTTAATTAATTCGAGTCAATTGGATCGCTGACTAATGGAAATCAGCTGATAAACTCAATTTACTCGCTGCGTGTGATTCATTATTATTGGCCAAACAAGTAGATAAACGACGTTAAAAGACGGGGGCAATTTCCCTGAATGTTGTCGAGCAATTCCAAGCTCCAGTTGTTGCAGCTGTTTGGCGCTTTCAATTAAGCTGCCGCGGCACACGAGCCACTGGCGCGTGTTTTCAATAATACTTACTATCGATACAGAGACGGGGACAGAGACAATGCACCAGCAGACAGCCAGGCACGCAGCGGAACGATCAGAAAGACATCTGAGGAGCCCTAAAAGGGCTCCTGGCACGCACCTCCTCGACAGACAACAGAGCAGCGCTGCTCTCCAATGCTAATCCTCACGGATAAGCCACTAATGCAGGCCCAAGGCCTACCGCCATGTCCTTGCCAAGAAAAAATCGATGCTGCACCTGCAGGCGGCGAGTGGCGGAGGCTCTGCCCCAAGGTCGTCACTGGCCCAGCCAGCCATCCGTCAGATAAATAAACTCGTGGCTTCGAGTAATTACACATAATTTAATTGGTACCTTAAGTCCAAGTGAAATCCCCGAAATGATTGATGCTGATTTGGCGGCAACACCTCCGTAATTTCATTGCCCAGGCTGAGTGACAGCTTCCCTTTCTGTCGCTGCTCGCCTGTCACCCAAATTGGCCCACTCTGGCAGAGACGCCGGATGAGTAAGCCATCACATCATCATCCTCGCCAGCGACGTGGAACAAGCCCCAAAAATACACACAAACATCCGAATTTAAATAGTCATATATATTTGCCCAGCAAACACACATATATTTTTGCGAAATCTGCCAGAGAACACGATAAAATGTTCATTAAAGTAAATTTTGATTTCAGAGAGCACTAAAGCGATCAGAAATTTAATTAATGACAGATTCCTAATAGGAATTTAGATGGGGTTGAGTGCCACACACGTGTGCCATAAATCGCTGGTCAGAGTAAATATCAGAATCTAAGAAAAATCGTTCAATTTAATACGAATTCTTTGCAGAGAATGTTTCCTTCAGGTGTTTTTTGAACTTTGTAAAGCTGCTCGGTTTTCCAATGGGAAAACCCACTGAACTTTCTCCTTAATTTATTACCCATTCTGGTCATCCCATCCCCCCTTTTTAGTTACAATGGAATATATGCATGTCATATATAAGGAAGTGGATGGCCTCGCCTTTTGGCTGCATTCAAAGTCAATGTCAAGGATGTGTGAGCAGCCTTTATAGAACAATGGGAGAGGCGCCAAGGGATGTGGCTGGTGGCGCCCACTTGCCCACTTATCCTAGGCCTTAGCAATGGCCTTCCACTGCCCCGCCGCCTCATCCGAGACCAAGAGCTCCTCTCTGAATAAATTATTCATGGGTGCAGCCCTCTCTGGGATGGGGCTGAAATTCAGGCCAACTCGCTGGCATAACTCTTATCGGCCATGGATGGGTTTCCCTGTGGCTGATGGCAGCAGGAGGAGGAGCAGCAGGGCCTATCTCGACAAGTCTGATGGTTTATCACCCATTTGGCTTCTGAATGATGTAAAAATACCCGGGTGTTGCGTCACTTTTGCCATTTTCCCATCGAAACGGAACCTTTTGAAGTTTATTTCGGGAAGTGTGGATGTGCCAGAAGTAAGACAGCGAGTCGAGGCTCACGCGATATTATATTCTGTGTGCTCTGGTTTATTACCTTTCCAAGTAATACCTAATACCTACCGACGACGTCGCCGGCAAACACTTTCGATAATGGCAAACTATCTGGAGTAGGTGTAATTGTATCCGTATCTGTTGGGTTCGTGTTACGTGCCACACACTTTGTTCTCCGAGTGTTGGGAAAGTTCTAGAGCCAGCCAAATTCTTCAGTGAAAGCTGGGGCCATAAAACAGTAGAGTTAAGTGGAACTCCTGACACCTGCAGATAAAATAGTTGAAACGGGGTATACTCAGCTGCATTATCGTGAATTTCTAGCACTAAATTGTTTGTAATATGGATTTCATTTAAGGTATAGACAGCAACACTGATGACAAATTTGTTGACTTTCCGTCTTAGCCAATATTAATGTTCAGGTAAACTCCGAAACTGTTCATTGGATTGAGTTGAATCTTTCAAGTAATATTCTTAGGAAACAACGCTTTTAAGATAACCAAAAGTACAGCTGATAGTAGACTTCAGATAGTAGTACAGCAGAAGTGAAATCCCTGATACTCTGCGATAAAATCCATCGATTGCTGTCACTTGAGGAACAGCTAAGAGCCTCAATCTCTCGCTGATTCCATTGTCAAGAGCTTCCAAACAGGTAACCGATCGAACCCATAGATTCCATTATTATGACCATTAAGGAATGGAAAATTCTGCGATAAGATGTGAACGATAACGGCAAACGGAAGGTTTGTCAACAAGAGCAGCTGTTGGCCAATGGCCACTCCTCCGCCTCCGCCGTATGTTGTGTTTTCCGTTTTTTGCCTTGGTAATTTAATTAGGCCGTTCTCCATTCATGAGACCCAATTATGCGGAAATCGCCCGGGAGCCCGGCTCTCTCTCAGTGCCAAAAACACTATATATGGAGGACGCTTCCGTCAACAAATATTTGCTCTGGGTTTTGTATACCTTTGCAAAGGGTATAATAATTATTGTCAGTAGTTTGTAACGCAAACACAAGTCCAATTAGCCATGTTTAACTACCCGTTTCCATAAGTTTTATAGGGATCTAGATGATATTTTCTCCAATAGAATCCTTCAATTACATGTTGAGAATATAAAGGTTGGGAAGGGAGGCCTTATTGCAAGGGTGTAAGAACTTCGGCATCCCAAAGTTGGCTTCCTTTAATGTTTTTTATACGACAAACAATGGGCAGCCGGCGGAGATTAAGAGGAAAAAACAGTTTGCTAAAGAGATTTCCCATTGTTTGTCACAATTAAATTGGTTTCTTGGAATCGCTAGACTGGATTTCCCAGCTTAGAAGGTGGCACGGGAAAGCTCTATTTATAGCTTTGTATCTGCCAGATACGAGCCAATCCAGGACACTGTTACCAGGGGAAAACTCAAAGAGCTCGGCGCAGTCTCGTGTCCTAGGACAATTTGTCATCATCGCAATCCAAATCCGAGGAAAATCAGTCGGAAAATAGGAAAACTTGTGATCCAAGCGATGGCAACGGCACATGGCCTCTCGTCGAAGATACAGTCTGAAAAATTCTTCCCTTCTCTAGTTTACTTATTGATTTTAATTGTGTGTTTTTAATTCCCAACTTGCAAGACAATCAAACATCTGAGTAAACGAAAGATTATCATAATATTCTTGTAATTTGGATTTATACAAATTGCAGTATCATAAGATCTAGTTTCTACACAACTAAATGCTTATTAAATATTAAAACCATCTACTATTTGCTTGCATAAGTTGAATTTTCTAAGTGTACGAGCTCTCCGAAATAAGAGTATCTGGAGAGCGACGGCGCTCAGCTAGCTGACTCGCTCGCACGCACACAACCACCCGCTGTGGGGCGAACAAGTGGAACGAGAGAAACTCGCTGTTAACTCTGTGGCCAATTTAGCTATTTTTCCACTAGATCTAGCGTTTTTCAGTTTCAAGCTAGAGAGAGCCGAGAGAGTTTTGGATTTTATGTGGGACTTGTGGGCCCCCCTCATCTACGAACAGTCGAATTCATCCCCATGATGTCAGAGCGGCCGAGAGAGTTGTGGATCTTATGTGGGACTGTGGGACTAGTGGGACGTGGGACTTGTGGGACCTAAAAACACTGATAAATACGGGTGCACAAACTCGAAAGAAAAAAACGGAAAATCGGAAAAATCGCAAGGAATACTGAGGAAAAGTCGGAATCGGACGCTCTGCAAAGGAAAAGTGCAAAAGTGTGTGATAAAGTGCAAAATAAGCCTGAAAACGCGCATGTGAGAAATCAAATTTGATTGAGAAGCAAATTGAATACATATCAGAGCAGCCACATACGTGAGTGTGTGTGAGTGCCAGTGTTTGTGAGATTTCCACCGAGGAATATGCAAAGTGAATGAAAAACCCAGCCTGAGACGAATTGGAAAAGTAACTCGCATTGGGGACACGCAGAGGTGTCTCGAACAAGGTAAATTGTTTCACAGAAAAGACGCCAGAAGGCGATTAGCGATTTTCGACTTTCTGTGTGAGTGTGTAATTTTGGCGTACGTGTGGCGAGAAGAGCGTGTGTGTGTGAATTTTATTTAATTTTGTTTCGTGTATGTGCACTGTAAAAATAGCTGAGGAGAGAGAGGGCGAGTACTCCGCTCTCTTTCTCGAGAGAGGAAACTGCGACGTCACCGTTCACGCAGAGCCAGTTCAAGTGGCGTTTCTTTCTTTCTTTTTTTATGGTGCTTCTTTCTTCTTCTTCTTGCCTTTTGCCTATCGTCTCTGTTTTGTGGTTAATCTTTTGTTTTGAATACGTTTTATCTACGTCTGCTCGGGCTATGTGCGAGTGTGTGTGAGTGAGATGCTGGTTTCTGCTTCTTACCTCTCTTTTTGGTCTTTTTTTTTTTTTTTTTTTTTTTTGTTTTTGCGAGCACGTAATTCCCTTAGATATCGAACGCACAGCTGCTTTTTGTTTTGATACGTGAAATCCATAATCAACCTGCTGCGCGGTGTGAACTTTTTGCTAAAAAAAAACAGATAAACTGGTTTTTGGTGACGAATATACCAACCAAAAATCCAGCGAATCTCTGGGTGTTCAGGTTGTAAAGTCCCCGACTGAAACAAGCAGCAAACTTTTCCATTGCACTGCGAGTTTAGCAATGACTAATTACAGTTTTTAATTGTTCAGCCAAGTGCTTATTCCTAAGTGCCTCAAGTGTTCGTTTAGCCCTTGCTCTAATCGCATTTGTTTGTCGCAAGATTTAGCTTTCGCTTCGTTTAAAACTTTTACTGTTTTTGCCCCGAGTCCCAGTGATAACTGTTGTTTTTCGCCACTCCCCTTTTAGTCACGGGGTGCTTAAAGACATTTACTTGATTAAAATAAAGTAGTTGCAGGCAATAAATATACAATAAAGCTATAACTCTGGCTGAACATATTTTCTTGTTTAAATACATTTTATTAATAGGCAAAACAATAATCATTTCAGTATTTGTTTTGCACTTATTGCTGGGGATTTCTTTTTATTTGTTCGCAAAGCTGCCCGCTGCTGACTTTTGTTTTTGTTGCCAGGCAGCCAGCGCTCGCCCCTCGCCAAATTCAGTTTCAGCCCGATTACTGTAATTACTGGGAATGCTGCTGGCAGGCTTATCAGTGGGCAGAGTTCACTGTAGGCGAGCGGAGGAGAGTGCGGGGTCCGGGGTCCAAACAAACAAAGGCAGGCCTCCTTTTTGTGCGCTGCGCTCCCATTTGAATGCCGCCAGTCGGCGGGGCTAGGAAAAACGAGCGAAAAATAACAAACAGCTCTAATTCCGCCTCGTTTCGCTTTGCTTCCTACTTCATTTGCAAATTGCAAATTGCAAATAGCAAATTCAGTGAACTCACTCCGCTTGGTAGGCAACCAAAAGCCAAACAAACCGTGTGTTTACTCTCCGAGTTCAATTTCCCCACTTGGGTTTGAGTAAACGCTCGATATCTGCCCATATCTATGTATCTATCCCCCTTGGCATGTGCAACTCCAATTACGCAGGGTGGAAAATTCTTAATTTCAGTTTATGCGTTGTAATTAAAACTTAACTTGTAACTTTGGTCATGGGTTGGGGGAAAAGGTGACCTGTTTCTTGTTTGTTTTGTCATTTATTCCCAGAATCTTAAATAATTATATTTATATTCATGTAACAATAACTCGGTGATTGGCTATAAGAGTTCGAACAGCTTTAATTTTCTTTTGCTCTAATATTCTGTTTAGCCCAGAACTTTAATGGAGGCTCCCATCTTGAAATTCGGTGCCCAGTCATGATTTAAGACGTATTTACTGTGCTAGATCTTGGGGAGAAACTGATTTCATTTGAAGTTCCCCTTGCCAAAAACCAGATTGAAACGGAATTGGGATCGAGACGCAATACCCAGTGAACCCTCTGTCTGGGAGCGTGTATCGATCCGATCGCTGAAGTTTCGAACAGCAAAACACATTTGTTAGTATGTAAATGAAATTGAGCTAATCAATGTTTGTTTAGCTGGCAATTCACACTCTTTCCTTTGTGTGTTTCTTTTTTTTTTCTGTCTGCTCTGTCGCAGAGTTGCCAAATTCAACGGATCGGTGCTAAAGTGAGGCGCTTTTCTGTATTATTCGTAAGCTCTATATACCGTGTGTTCGCACAATTGAAGTGTGTAATAGGTAATGTATCTTTTGTGTCAATTACCTTTTGTTGTCACAGCTGGGAGAGGACGTATTGCCTTTGTTTGAGTTTGAGAATGAACTGACAGCTGATTCGCCTATCCACCTCTCTCTGGCATTCCTCCTCACGTTGTTTTGATTTTAATTTAAATTCTGATTTGATTTTGATTCGACTCTGGACAAAGTCTCGCCGAGGCCGAGTTCCTTCGGCGCAGTTGCAGCTGTTTGGGTCTCAGTCCCAGTCCCAGTCCCCAGTTCCGTTCTCTGTCTGCTTTATTCGCTGCTGTTGACCCACTTTCGGTACACCTTATGTACACCACATAAATATATGAGTGTATGTATATGGACGCACACACGAACCCCAGGAAAGTGGAGCAATCGGGGAGTGAGAGGAGCAGATAGTTTTGCGTCGCACTACTGACTGCCTTTGTATTTTGGTTTCCCCAAAGTTTTCCTTGCTCGCGAATGTATATAGATTTTGCCCAGTTTTTTCCGCTGGCTGATAAGGTCGTTCCCGTTGAGTTTTTTCAGCTGACTCACTGCGATCCTTGACTGATCTTCAATCTCTGGCAATCAGTTTCAATTAATTGTCCGATTAGCTACTACGGATTGTGCACTAATGCCTTCCGTGTTCCAATCAATTTTCGCGACTCTCGCCTGACATTTTCCCTGGGACATTAACGGATGGCCGGCCGTCCGCAAAAACGGGGTAAACACTAATTTATTTAAAGGCTTTGGCTATAAATAACGCTGTCGAAATAGCCTTTGCTCGCTTGGAAGCGGCGATAAACTTCTCCGTATTGTTTTCTGCGGCGTAGACAAGACAACGTCGCGGAGTGAATCACCCCGAGAGTTAACGAACCTCGTCGCGGAGGAGCACTTGCGGTTAAGTGCCTTTTGTAGTTCCCCGAACGGGTATCGAATCGGTAGTTGGTTGCCATGTTACGTATATCCAACTAGCTAGCTCTAGCTCTGCCTCCCAGAGATTAGAGAACTCCCGTGGCCGCCGTCTGGTCTGGATCACAGGTCCAGAGCCAGCTAGTGCTATCTTTATGACGTCTGCAGTTCCCTATTTGCATTGCCAATTGGAAGTTCTAGTGATAAATGGGGGCTGCCTGCCCGCTGATAGGCGTGTCTGCAACGCAATTCGCGTTCTCCGATTATTATTATTATAATTTGCCAGCTTGCTAATTAGAGAGGGAACCTTTGATACACCCGACCGACCGTCCTATCAGCTCCGGAGGCTGCTCCTCTCTTTTTTTTTTGTCGTGTGCACGTGCCGCGCGCTTGACTAGTCTTGGTTCCATCCCATCTCTCCAGCCCGACTTGCGATTGTTTTCAATTACCAGCACGCCTCATTAAGTGATTTCTAATATAACGCTCGGTTCGCGGGCTCACTTGATTGCCATGGGTCTATTGTTGATTGCTAATAGAGATTGATGGCACCGCAATGGCTGTTGGCTGTTGGCTGTTGGGAGGGGGATCGAGTGGCTCAGTCAGCCAGCGAGTGAATGATCTCCCAAAGCGCATTCGAAATTTGATAGGACAACAAGTGTTATTGATCTTCCGATCAGCTGAGCTTTTGCCAGCGATTTGCGATCTTTGAGGTGAAATAATGCCCCGAGCATTCTTTAATTGAATTATTTCCAAACAGTTTGGGTTATATTAGAATAGATTCCGACCTTCAAAGAAGATTTTCTTGAGGCCTTTACATCTGGCAAGTGTTGGTTCGAGTTTGACAAGTTCTATCTCATCGTGTGGCACCCACTCTGATCGATCAGAGTTATGAAACATCTGGCTGGCATTCCAGGCCGCCACTTGATGATGATTCGTCATCGGAACCGCAGCCGGAACACGATTTGCATTCGACGTCGCGAGTCGCGTGGCGAGAGTGTTCCGTGGCGGAAATGACATTGAACCCGGCCTGCGTTCCGAATGCACTTGCTCCGATCCGATCCGATGCGATCGGAGAACGTAGACAGGGAGAACCGGTTCGGAGGCAGTTGAGTGAACGATCAGCAGGGGATGATGATTCAGGCCATTAAGCGGTGATCGAGTGTGTGGCAGGTTAAGATTATCGCTTGTTTAACCCAATTTACAGTGCAATTTATTGAGACTTAACCCCATTTGCGTTGTCCTCTCCTCGTTGCAGACAGAACAAAGCGGCAGCAGCAGGAGAAACGGATTTCCCACGCAGCGCGCCGAGAGGGAAAAGCGGCCAGCAATCGTTACACTGTTTCGCGCGGCGGGGAATGGTATATTTCTTGGGGGATTGGGGCATGGGAGATTCTGACTTGTCGTCATATCAGCAACATGTTCCAAATATACAGCAGCAGCAACGCATCCATGGACGTGACTTACTCCTCCATCAGCAGCAGCAGCAGCAGCAACAGCAGCAACCTCTGCAACAACAACAGCAGCAGCAGCAGCCCACACAGCAGCAGCAGCGGCAGCAGCAGCAACAACAGCAGCAGCAGCAACAATTTGTGGCACAAATCTCCAGTGGCCTAAGCCAGTTGCAGTCGCAGTTGCAGTTCGCCAGTGGCTCCAACTTCCTGCAGCAAGGCCCCCCCTCGGCAACCTCGGTCTCTCCCACGTCCCCCAACCTTCCACAACCACTCCCATCCCAGCAGCAGCATGTTGGTCCTGTCAGTAGCAGCAGCAGCAGCCTGGTAACCGCCAATCTCCAGCAGCTGTCGGTGAGCAGCAGCAACTCTTGCAGCAGCAGCAGCAGCAATAGCAGCAGCAACAACAACCACTGCACCCCCACCAAACCGCAGCAGCCGCAGCCACAGCAACATCTACTCCCAGAGGCAGCCAATCCTGCAGCTCCAGCTGGCGCCAAGTCGTCCAAGACCCCCCAGCTGAGCAAGGATCTCCTGGACAATGAGGATGAGGTGGCCTTGCACCCGCTCTCCAACCAGGTGAGTGACACTATGCTCCCTATTTTCCATATTAGAAAGCTTAGAGAAATCGGATTTTGATTTAATTATTGATCAAATTTGGAATGATTAGAATGGTTAAATCTATGGGCAAGTTTCCAAGCTTGCACTCACACAAATGGGCATTAGAAATAGGTTGCTTTCTTTTAATCAAAAACGACCTTCGCTTGATTAGATCTTCTTGATCTCGTTGAGCAGGGCGCTGTAGAGTGACTGGCAAAACTCCTCGAGACCCGCGTACGCGTTCTTCTCGATGAAGGCCTTGACCACCGCCCAGACAGACTTGAGGAACTTGACCTGGGCGAAGACCATGACATCCGTGTGGTGGTCCACGGTGGCCTTTAGGCAGAAGTGCATCAGGACAACAAAGGTGTCGGCGTACGGAATATCCTCGTTGACACTGCGTACGTCGATGGAGTACAGCTGCCCGGGCTGGCTGCAGTCGCGCAACACCTGGGTCTCGGTAACCCTGGCCGTCTTGGGGCCCAGATTCGCTTGCAGCGCCACGGTCACCGTGACGATGCGCTCGTTCTGGCCGGCGGCGTTGCGCGCCCAGCCGCCCATCTGCAGATCGGTGGACTTGCGCCGCTCGTGAAAGTTCTGCAGGAAGGTCGAGGCGGAGAAGAGCATGTTGAACAGGTTGTCGACCCGCACCGTGAGTCGCTCCTGCAGCAGCTTGCGTCCCTCGTGCGACGCATTGCAGCGGGCGGTCAGGTCGCTCGCCTTCAAGTGGCCTAGACGACGTATTTTTGTATACGGTGGAGTGTGTGCCTAGTTCTGGCTTTTGCTTACCCGGAGAGATCAGGTTATCCCGGCTGGAGTTCACAGTGTGCTGCACCGATCGCGTGGACTTGCGCGGCGACTTCTTCTTCTTTTCCGTCTGCGTGAAATCCGATTGCGTCGATTGCGCCGATTGCTTCCTGTTTCCTTGCAACGCGACCACAGACTTGGCCGCCCTGGCCACCTTGTTCCCAGATTGAACGCGGTTGCCCCAGAAGAGGCGGTTCCTGGCGAGGAGAAAGGCCAGGGCCCCCGGTTCCTTTACTGACAAGCTGGTGGGGTTGTGCGAAGTGTGCAAATTGTGCGGCTTGTGCGATTTGTGCGTATTGCGGCGGGAAGGGGGGTTCCGGCTGCCGCTCGGGCTTGCGTGATCCATAGGTGCGGCAGCTTAGCTTTCTGGACAATCTCTTTCCGAATATCTGCTCTAGCCGGGCTATGGTCGGCCTCATGTTCTAGTCATCTTCAGTCGAAGCAATGTCTACGACGCCGTACAAAAGGGAAAACTAAATACTACACAAATTTTGGATTGCCATGCTGGTAAAGGCAAAGTCTCTGAGATTCCCAAAACATCTCCCAGGTGTCTGGCGTTATTCGCTAGGACAGCTCCGGTGGGACTGCTTCTCCAAGCCAAGAAGTGACGTAGGAGGCGATAAGATAGCACCCGTAATCAGGGTTAGGGCCACGCGCCCGTCAGCCAGTTCTGGCCGAAATTAGCCAGATTGCGTGTTCTTGATAGCGAAAAAACACGATAATCAAACGGAAAGGCTAGTCACAAGTTAGATGGGAATATTTCAGGTAATATTAATGTTTTGGGGATATTTATTAAGCACTTGATAAGGGATTTACTGTTTGAAAGGCATCATATATTGCACTTTAGAGGGGAGCTCAAGAAGTCACATTAGTCTAGATATTAGAGCAAATTACACGTTGTCTATCTTCTGACTTTAGGGGGTTCTCGGGCCCCAACCTTAGGGATACTCTAAAATAAGGAAATTCATAATTTTATATTAACCATTCGGTATTTGCAGGTCGGAGGACACACTCGCCTGTTGCTGCTCAACCAGTCGACGGTGATCAAGCCGCTGAACCTGCGCGAATTGGACTTCTACCAGAACATTCCGCAGGACATACTGAAGTTTGTGCCCAAGTACAAAGGTAAGATACCGACTGTTTCACCAAACCGAAAATCGAAAACCGAACCATCCGAATCAAAAACTGATCAGATCACACGTTTGAGTACCAATTATATCGATTCTGTCGAAGCGCTTCATTTGCTCTTTCGTTTCGAATTAACTAATCGTTCTCTATATATATACAGTCCATCCAAAGCAAATCTCTCTCTATATATAAAATGAAACATTCAGATCGCGCAAAAGCATCTCTCATGTGTCTTGAGTTCTCGAATCGCCAATTTTTGATTGAATCGAACCTTTTGTTTTGTACTAACTCTCCGCAACAGAAATCAACTCAAAACTGTGCGTTTGCTCCTCTTGTATCTCGTCCCTAGATAAAGCCAAGCAATCGCACTCGAGTATCATTTACTTTTAGTGTTCTCTCTCTCTTTACGATCTATATACTATATCTATAACTATGTGATATATCCCTAGTCTGTAAGCTGTTTTATTGAAATGGAAATAAAAGCCAAGCAAAAAAAAGAATCACAAAAAAAGAAACAAGAAACTGACGAAAAAATGAAAAGAAAAGACTGAACCATATACAAAGTAAAATATGTAGCTAACCAATAGCTTTAACGATTTGTAATACAAAGTCAAAAAGATTGAAAATAAAAGAAACAAAAAACGTTATAGCCGCCACATTGCCACAGAACCTACTCTGTTCTCTGACTCGACGACGACGACGCCTGGAACTAGTCCCTAGTCCCCGGGTCGCCACCGCCCCCGAACCAGAGACCTTTTTCCGACACAAGCCCCTTATAGTTAGTAGCCAAAAAACCAAAACAGACAACAAAAAATATGGGTAAGTCGCAAACCAAAACAAAACAAAAACCAAGCAAACTCCAAACCCAAAAGTAAAGTTAACCAAGTTAAAGTTAAAGTTAAAGTAAAAGTTAAAGTAAAGAATCGCCTCTGCAGTCGCTCTCCTGAAGATTGTACAGTTTTTGTGTTTTAATCGGCCGAAAACTGTACAATCGCTGGGCGACACCTGAACCCACGAAGCACTCCCCCGATTCGAGGTCGGATCGGGGGGCGTGTGCCCCGCCACTACATGTACGTCTATGCTCGTATTATCCAAAGGTTCGAGGTGCCTCTGCCTGAGACAGACCCGCTTGTGATCTGCCGACGAACCAAACAGAAACCGAAACCGAACCGGAGTCCGGAACGAGTCGAGTCCTCCTCTGTCGGGAAAGGAGAAAGTAATGCCGAAAGTGTAAAGAATCTGCTTTTTTTCTATCGCATTTGAGCCACCAAGAAATCGAGTTTTATTTTATGTGTTTGCTCAGAACGATGCACATCCATCGTGCTGCCTGCCTCTGCCTCAGCCTCAGCCTCTGCCTCCTCCTTCCCTCGAGCGTTGTGTGTTGTTGTGTGTAGTCGTCGTCGCCAGCGTCCAATCTCAACTCCACTCCGCTCGTCTCTTTGGATCTTAGGATCTAAGCACCCAAGCTCTCTGTCGGTTAGAATGAAGGCCCAAGCCAAAGCCAAAGGGTTTGTATGAATAAAACACATCTATATCTATATTTTACCTACATATGTTAATTACCAACTACCGATACCGATACCGATACCGATACCGATACGATTACGAGTATGCTAGATAAGCGATCCCACTCTCTAAGTACCACATACTATAAATACTTAACTGTTTAAGTCGAGGACTCGAAGGAGGCGCGAATGGATGCCTTTTTGTTACTTGCTCTTGCACCTGTTAATGCGTCGGTTCGTTACGTCTCTCTCCCTCTGTTCTGCACCAACCTAGACTAGGAATAGGACTAGCTACTACCTCCATCTAACTCTCATAACCATTTGTAAGAAGCCATCTAAGTCCGTCTGAGCCAGATGCTGGAAATGAGCAAGAGGTTCAAGGTTCTCCTTGGACAGTCTTGAACCCAGCTCCATTTCCCTCATCCGTGAGTTTATTTCCGACTGTTCCGATTCATTTTGTGTGTCTGCTAACTGGCCATAAGCTAACCCAGCACCGCTGCCTCCGCCTCCATTAGCCTCATCCGATCCCAACTCTCGCCTAACCCCATCTCCCCCGTGTCGATTCGATGCTAAACTACATACGACTACAACCAGATGAGATAGAGAAGATGATGAGTGTGTGTGTGCTCCACGACAGCTTAGTAATCCGCGGCCCCGGCTCGCTTCTTGTGTCCATTCCAGGCGTCATGCAGGCCACCACCATGGGCGGAGCCAAGCTGGACAAGCGCTACTCGCCCAGTTTCCGCGAGGAGGCGGCCGCCGTGCCCGTGCGCAAGATGAGCGCCTCCAAGAGGAAGCGCGACGAGGTGCTCAGGTGGGTCCAACCTTGAGGAATCTCACTCCCAGACACGACTAACCACCGCTTTTCTTTGCAGAATGAAGGTGCACAAGAATGGCCAGGCCGCTGAGGTGATCAAGAGCATCTCCCAGCTGGACAACACCAACAAGCAATGTAAGTCCTACCTTGGATCTAGGTAATCTATGTACTAACTAACCCATCCCTTAAACTTACAGACTTTCTCATGCTCGAGAACATCACCTCGCAGTTCCGCAATCCCTGCATCCTCGACCTGAAGATGGGCACCCGCCAGCACGGCGACGATGCCTCGGCCGAGAAGCGCTCCAAGCAGATGGCCAAGTGTGCGGCCAGCACCTCGGGCTCGCTGGGCGTGCGCCTGTGCGGGATGCAGACCTACCTGGCTGACCTGGAGCAGTATGCCAAGCGGGACAAGTACTGGGGACGCGAGCTCAACGAGGGCGGCTTCAAGACGGCCCTGCACGACTTCTTCTACAACGGCTACCGCCTGCGCATTCGCGTCATCCGCAAGATCCTGCAGCGCCTGCTGCAGCTGCGCCGCGTGATCGAGAAGCAGTCCAGCTACAGGTTCTACTCCTGGTGAGTAAGCGGATGAAGTACATCCTAGATTTGAAACTAATCGCGTGGTTTCTGCCCTCGCAGCTCCCTGCTCATAGTCTACGAGGGCTTCGAGGAGAACCCGATGGCGTATCCACCCTCAATGGGCCTGGACGAGTGGCCGGAGGAGGCGCCCAAGTCGGCCACCGTGCCCGGCACCGTCTTCGACTATCATCCGGAGAACAGCATAGACGAGGACGATCTGGAGGACGAGGACGAGGCGGGACACGAGGCCGGGGATGAACTGGAGCCGCACGACACCGACGAGGATCTGCATCTGGTGGCAGCTGCCGACAGCGGCAATGCTTCGGCCACCAACAGCAGCACGGGCGGCGATGCCTGCAACTACGACGCGGACGCCTCCAACGACTCCAGCTCGCTCCTCAACCTGGCCACGCGACGCCACCTGCACAAGCGCGGCTTTGCGGAGGCAGCGGCTCGTGGAGTGAAGCAGACGGCCGCCAGCACGACCACCGACGAGGAGGAGGACGAGGAGCATCCGGCTGCCATGCCGCCGCCACGCAGTTGCGGTGTCATGGCCGCCAAGGCTGCTGCAGCAGCAGCTGCGGCCGGCAAGGGCCCGGGCGCATTCATTCCAATCTCCGAAGAGACAGTATTCCTGGACCCAGAGCCGACGCTGCCCAGCGTGACGACGACCTCATCGCCACATTCCGGTGACTCGTGGATGAACTACAGCAGCAACAGCAGCGACGACTTCTCCGGCCTGTCGGAGCAGATCAAGGCGGTGGCCAGCGGTCGCCAGACGGGCAACAACAGCAGCGACGACGCCAGCTCGGACTACGAGAGCAGCATCATCGGGCCCACGGAGGCCATGTTCAAGCGCTACAAGTCGCAGCAATCCTTCGACGCTGCCACGGCTGCCGAGTCCCCGCCCCTCACTGCCGGCAACTCGAGCGTCTCCAACGGCACCAATACCGTCCGCTCGCTGGTTTCGCCCGCCTCCTCCAGCGCCTCGTCCCTCAAGTCGGTCAAGTCGGGCGCCGTGAAGCGCCTGCGCTGCAAGGACGACGACGAGCAGACGGCGTCGCTCGGCGAGTGCGAGTCGCGCGAGGCCAAGAAGTCGACAATCACCTCGACGCCCGTCTCGGCCGTATCCTCGCCGGCCAAGACCGCCGGTCCGCGCAGCTGCGAGAGCATCTCCACGCAGCAGTCCGTGCTGTCGGGCCTGCTGCTGGACAACAACGAGCAGCAGATCCGCAACTCGGCCCTACTGCTGCAGCACAGCTCCAAGTCGCTGGACATGTCCGCACCGCCCACCGATGACAATCAGTGCTTCGTGGACGTGCGCCTCATCGACTTTGCCCACACGGCCTTCGTGCCGCGCAATGGCAGCATGCTGCCCACTCCGCCAGCTGCTCCAGTGCACCATGGGCCCGACGGCGGGTTCCTCACCGGCCTGGACAGCCTCAATCGTCTGCTCAACGAGATCCTGGCCGAGGAGAGGATCTTAATCTAAACGGGGACGGGGACGGGGATGAAGGAGAGTGGGAAGAAATGGGAAGAAGAGTACAATTTGATTTCAGAAATACCTAAATTGTTGTAGCAACAAAATGCGTTGAAAATGATGAAACAAAAATGCAACTAAACTAAACTAATCTTTAGAAATTCGAAATGTGATTCAAAAGCAAGAAACCTATTTAACAAGCCGGATATAATAGACCTTAAATGTTGTAACTTTTAACTTTTAAACCAAACTCGTAACACTTAAGTACAGTAAAGCAGCATTTGTGGAGGAAAAAGAAGGAGGAGAGTGTAACAGAAATCGCTTCCAAAAAGGAGATGAAAAGTTAATAATAGTTTGGTAGATTCGGTTGCTCGAGCATTTCACATCGGAGACATGATTTAACCTACATATTGTGAGACCTATTAATAGTGTATTGAATGCGGATCGTGCGTTTTTATACCATTTAGCCATTACACTACACTACGCAATACAGAAACCATACAAAAAACAAATGATAAATGATGAAAATGACAAAAGCGACAGAGCGCGACGCAAGGATCAGTATTTCGTTGAATGTAACTATGCTTAAAGTCTCTTAGTCTGCTTCCTTTTCCAATTTGTAGTGACGTTTCGGAAATCGCCAGAGTTTACTATATGCATAAACCCTAAATATAAATGAAAACACAAAACATTTTAAGTTAAACGATTAAAGAGGAAGGAACGCTATTAATACATACATATATATAAATATAGAATCCTACAAACATATTACTATTACTATATTGTGTAACTAGAGAATTAAATGGATAAACATTTTGATGTATATTTTCACTTACGCACGTTTCAAAAATTACAAAAATGTTCTACGGATTGCAAACCATACCTTTAATGAAATAAATAAATAAATGCAAAATAAATATACTCTCTTTTGAATTCCGTAAAATTGGCGCCAAACTTAACCATGCTTCTGTGGTATTTTTTAGTCACTCTTTGCGATATATCGATAAATCAGCTGTTTTGTTGTTATCGCCACCTGTTCATCCCTAAGTCAATTGTGCGTATTTATTGCAATTTAGTTTTTCCTGCATTTTTCCTTGAATTACGAGTGTTTAGGTGTGATAAATCAGTTGTAATAGCAAGCAAAGAGTGCTGTGCTTCAGTTCTAACAGTTTTCTAGTTGCCAACAGGCCCCAAAGCTTGACAAACGTAAACATTCTTATGTAATTGCTGAGCGCTAGAGGTTAAACAACACTTTCTGGATACTGACACGGCCTTTTTTGTTCGAATTGCAGTGCAGAAATATGGGCGGACATCACGGAGAACCCTACACGGTGCCACACGCCTCAACCTACAAGGTGGAGAATGTGCCGCAGCTGCTGGAGGTGAAGGAGGCGCTCGGCCGCCAGGGACTGAAGGATCCATGGCTGAGGTAAGTCTTCCAATCTGGCCACAAACTCCTTACTCACTGCCTTTGTTCTGTCGCAGGAACGAAGCCTGGCGCTACGAACCCAAGGCTTTTGGCACGCACAGATCTCGCCTGAACACCTTCATGTTCCGCGGTCTCGGCGTCGGATTCTGCGCATTCCTGGCCACCGTCGCCGTGGAGTATGCTCTGGGCATTGGCAAGGGCCAGGGAGGCCATGGACATGGTCACGGCCACGACGAGGGACATCATTAAATAGCCAAATTGATTAAACTTGGTCGAATCCGTTTATTCGCAGTACATATATGGGATTTCACTAAAACTAAAGAAGTCTTCCGATCAGTTGATGCGAGGCTTCAGCTCGTCGTAGCAGGAGCGCAGGAAGATCTGTGGCTTCTTGGCCGGGTTGAAGTACTCGTGACCCTTGGACCAGTCGTAGCCTACGGCGTAGGCAAAGATTTGGCCGTTCGCGTTGAAGCCGCACTTGGTGATGGACTGGTCCATGGCCTCGCTGGACTTGAGCTTGGTTCGGGCGTCCTTGTCCCAGAAGCTGAAGGTGCCGTCGGAGCCGACGGTCACCAAAGTGCCGTGGATGGGATGGAATGCGATGTCATTCACGGCGTAGATGTCCTGGAATCCCGTGGTGCCCGTGGTCCGGTGGCACTTGAATGTAAAGTTGTCTTTGGGATTCGCCGGGTTCACGTACTGAATGGCCACGCGGCCCTCAATGCTGCCCAGGGCGTAGCCGGTCGGTTCCTTCTTCTTGTCCTTGAAGATTGATATGGTGCGGTGTTGGTACTTGAGCGGGCTCTCCTGCCGCTTGTACTCCGTGGGGCTGTTCTGCAGCGAGTATATGATGAGGCCCCGGTTGGCGGTTCCCACTACGGCCATTGGGTAGTCCACGTCGGCGCAGTAGCAGCGCTCGGGCAGGTTGATGGCCATCATGGGGTTGGGAGAGCGCGTGTCCCAGAACTGGTGGGTTCAGAGAGAGGTGAGTTCAGAGATTGGCTCTTGATTCCTGAGCTATGCTCACCTTTAAGGTCTTGTCCCAGGAGCCGGTCATTAAGCATGTGTAGGATGTACCCTTAACCATGTGGCACGTCCTCACCGGGCCGTCGTGTGCCGCTACCTGCATCACCTGGTCGGAGGCCAGATCCCAGAGCTTGACCTGCTTGTCACAGGAGGCGACAAACACCTTGCTGCCGTCGTCCGACCAGCACACGTCCAGCACCGGGCCGCCCATGGTCTTCATCGACTTGGGCACGGTGGCTCCATTCTGCTCCACCTCCCAGCAGCGGACGCTGTTATCCCAGCTGCCCGCGACGAGGAAGTTCTTCTGCAGCGTGCTCGGGCTGAACTCCAACGCCGAGACGGAGTCGTCCGGCGGCGACGCCACCTCAAAGTCGTTCATCCGGTTGTTGGATTGTGCGGCGCCAAACATTATCTTGTGCTTCAAATGTCGCAAAATGTTTGTTTTTATTTCAGAATCTTATATAGAGACTACTTTTTGTATTTTTCCATTTACACCAAATAATGAAATGTTATCGATAGCTATTTAGTCGCGTTGCCACCTCTAGAAATCCATAAGCTGAAACTCCCCACGGCATTTGGTGACAAACGTGGCAGCACGGTTCGATGGCGAATTCGAAAATATACGGAGCTAATTTATAATATTTTTGTATTTAGCCTAAGAGATGCACAATTATTTAATAAAGAGCCCCAAAAGTATGCACTGTTTTTCCTATTCCATATGAAGGTAATTGTTGTTGTTTTTGCCGTGATTTTTACATTTTATAGGCAAAATCAGCTCCTCTCAATTTTGAACTACCAGGCGAACAGAAAAATCAGTAGGCAACTCTGCAAGTATTCTGAGACTCACAAATTTTGAGTTTAACTCAAAAAATAAACGTTACCTTGAGAGAGGCGCAGAATACTTTGAGTTTAACTCAAAATAACCGCTATGTTGGGAATTTAGTAATGGGAGCAGAGCAGCTTGCTGATTTTTCTGTTCGCCTGGTAGTTTAAAATTGAGAGGAGGTGAATTTGCCTATAAAAATCGGAGAAAAATTACAACAACTAACTGAGGCAACAACAAGGGGTTGTTGTAATTTGTGCCCCGATTTTTACATTTTATAGGCAAAATCAGCTCCTATCAATTTTGAACTACCAGGCGAACAGAAAAATCAGTAGGCAACTCTGCAAGTATTCTGAGACTCACAAATTTTGAGTTTAACTCAAAAAATAAACGTTACCTTGAGAGAGGCGCAGAATACTTTGAGTTTAACTCAAAATAACCGCTATGTTGGGAATTTAGTAATGGGAGCAGAGCAGCTTGCTGATTTTTCTGTTCGCCTGGTAGTTTAAAATTGAGAGGAGGTGAATTTGCCTATAAAAATCGGAGAAAAATTACAACAACTAACTGAGGCAACAACAAGGGGTTGTTGTAATTTGTGCCCCGATTTTTACATTTTATAGGCAAATTCAGCTCCTCTCAATTTCAAACTACCAGGCGAACAGAAAAATCAGTAGGCTGTTCTGCGAATATTCGGAGACTCACTTGTTTTGAGTTAAACTCAAAAATAAAAAATTACTTTGGGAGAGGCGCAGAATAATTTGAGTTAATCTCAAAATAGCCGCTATTTTTGGAATTAAGTAATGGGAGCAGAGTTGCTTCCTGATTTTTCTGTTCGCCTGGTAGTTAAAAATTCGAAGGGGCTGAATTTGGATATTTAGAGCCTGCTGTTCCAGATAATCTCCAGGAACTGGCCAGTTACAGCCGGCAGAGACTGATCCTCTCCAGAAACTAGCCATCTGCAGCCGGCAGAGCCCGATCCTCTCCAGAAACTGGCCATCTGCAGCAGGCAGAGCCTGATCCTCTCCAGAAACTGGCCATCTGCAGCCGGCAGAGCCTGATCCTCTCCAGAAACTGGCCATCTACAGCCGGCAGGGCCTGCTCATCTCCAGGAACTGCCCATCTGCAGCCGGCAGAGCCTGATCCTCTCCAGGAACTGGCCATCTGCAGCCGGCGGAGCCTGATCCTCTCCAGAAACTGGCCATCTACAGCCGGCAGGGCCTGCTCATCTCCAGGAACTGCCCATCTGCAGCCGGCAGAGCCTGATCCTCTCCAGGAACTGGCCATCTGCAGCCGGCGGAGCCTGATCCTAACCAGAAACTGGCCATTTACTGCCGGCAGAGCCTGATCCTACCCAGAAACTGGTCATCTCCAGCCGGCAGAGAGTGATCCCCTCCAGAAACTGGGCATCTGCAGCCGGCAGAGCCTGATCCTCTCCAGAAACAGGCCAACTGCAGACGGCAGAGCATGATCCTCTCCAGAAACTGGCCATCTACTGCCGGCGGAGCCGGATCCTCTCCAGAAACTGGCCATCTGCAGCTGGCAGAGCCTGATCCTCTCCAGGAAAAGGCCATCTGCAGCCGGCAGATCGCAATCCTCGCCAGAAACTGGCCATTTATAGCCGGCAGAGCCTGATCCTGTCCAGAAACGGGCCATCTGCAGCCGGAGGAGCTTGATCCTCTCGAGAAACTGGTCATCTGCAGCCGGCAGAGGCTGATCCTACCCAGAAACGGGTCATCTGCAGCCGGCAGAGCCTGATCCTCTCCAGAAACTGGCCATATACAGCCGGCAGAGAATGATTCTCTCCAGAAACTGACCATCTACAGCCGACAGAGCCTGATCCTCTCCAGAAACTGGCCATCTGCAGACGGCAGAGCCTGATCCCCTCCAGAAATTGGCCATCTTCAGCCGGCAGAGCTTCATCCTCTACAGAAACTGGCCATCTACAGTCTGATCCTCTCCAGATACTGGAAAAATTCTTTACAAAACAAATTTCCCCTATTCTATAGCTGGGAAAAACTGCTTTCGAATGAACTAATACTGGTGATACCTAAATTATTTGACTTCCTTGAATTTTCAAATAATAAAATCAAGTTCGCATACCCCGACATTCTCACCTGTTTGGTCCCCAGCGAGTGAGTTGAGTGCAAAGGTGGCGCACGAATTTTGGTAATGTATTTGTGGCTTTGTATGCCACTGTCACCTCGCTTTGGGAAAAAAATCCCCGAGAATTGATATTCGGCAGTCGAAAGTAACCGTTACCAAGGGCACCACCCATTGAAAAGCGAAATTTAATTAATTAATCAGTACATCGATAAAGAGTCATATGTGTCGGGTACTTTTTTGTTTCCTTTTTTTGTGACCGTAGGAAAATGGGTCATTGGTCAGTCAAGAATTGCATCAGAATCGAAATCACAGTGATTAAGAGCCAATTCTCGGAAGTTATGAATGGAGGAAACGAGTAAGTAAGCAAGAGATATGGGTTATGCTGAGGAAAAACAATGTTGGTTGGCTGGCCGGGTAGTTTACACAGCTCCAGTGAATAATGAAAGTACTTTGAGGTCGGGGATTTTCTCTGGAAAGTCAGCATTATAAAGAAAAACAGATTGTTTTTACAAGTTATTTTAAATATATATTTTTTAGTATTTTTGTTGATTATAATCATAGTAAGTATTCATTCTCGGAATGAAGCTCTGGCTTTTTGATCTTTGTGCGCTAATTGCGACTATAAATATGTCCCCCCTAATCAGGGGACATTATTATTTTAGGCTAAAATGGTCATGATGAATATATGTATATTTTAGACTAGCGACGTGGCGGTTAATACTCTATTTGTAGCAGTCAAAAGTCACAGATAAGACTAATTGCAGTCTGTAGGAACCAGGGTCAGTTCGTCTGGGCAAGAGTTGCAATACAATTGGGATGGACACTAATCTTTGGCCTATGACTAGAGATCGAGCTCGTCCTGGTTCACATGCTCACGTTTATGGCATTCTTGATCACAATATTGCCGGACACTCCGTGCTCGATCGTGAGATTGCTGTCGATCGCAATGCCCGCGGAGGCATCCTTTGGCTTGTTGGACTTCTGAGATCGCGTGCTGGGCTTCTGCTTCTTGGTGCCGCTGAGATCCAGGGACCGGACCACCTTAAGCAGTCCATTGCAGCCGGTGTAGTCCACGACCTGCTGCGGCGACTCACTGCCCAGGTAGATGCGTCCATCGTTCCCAGTGTATTTCAAGGACCCGGTATTGCTCTGGATCTTCAGCCTGGTAGCGTTGCCAATGATCTGAAGACTGCCGGAATTGTTGACTATCCGTATCCGGTTGCCGTTGCCAATGATGCGAAGATCCCGCGTGTTGTTCTCGATGCGATACTCCTTGTGGTTGCCCACCAGATCCTTGCTGGCATAGATCGTGGTTTCCGGGAGCGGGGCGGAGGTATTCCGCTTGGTCTTATTGCTGCTGGGGGCTTTACCCTGCGCCTTCTGGCATGTGGAGCACTCGTCATCGTCGTACGAATCGTTCGAATCGCTGGCCGAATCGGTCTCTATCACACGAACGCCCATTTTTGTGTGAATTACCTCAGTGTTCGCTGGTTGCTGTTGTTTCTTTCCGCTGCTAATCACTCGCAAAAATCACCGTCTCTTCTTCGCTTTTCAGTTTTCAGTTAGCTCATTCTCCGACTCTGTCGATGGGGTTTCTATCAATCTCTTTTTCTGATCCGGACTCTCCTTCTCTTTTTATGGGGAACTCGCCGCTTGATGAGCAATCCGTCGGATGTCACAGCTGCTGTTTAAGGTCAAAATATCCAATTGTGTTGTGTGTGTCTGCTTCCGTTGGGGGAACTCCCTCGATGTTTACGTATTTTACGGGTTTGCTTTCGCTTTAATCGCGGAAATCGCCGCTGTTGTGTGTTTACGGAACGCTGGCGCTTTGGCTATTGAACGATATCGGGGCTCGGGAGTCGCTTTTATACCAGCCGAACGGCTCTACGTCGGGGCTTTTTTGTTTCGTCGGAGGGCCGGCACGGAAATCACCTCGTAGGCATGAGAGTATCGAATTTTGAGACACTCTGCCACCTGGGGGAGACACCTTTGATAAGGTCTTTTGTTTTTGGTAATCTCTACGTGGTATTTGGGGTGACTAAGCGCACCTGGTGGGCCCATTGTAATGGGTTTGGCTATCTGTGCCGATTGAAGAGGCTTATACACAGGTGTAGATCCTTGGGTTTTTGCTCAGAAACTTCATTTGTACAGTGGAAAACTACTTAAGTGCCTCCAAGTAACCTAAAATAGATAAAATAGATTCTGCATTAAGGTGTTTTAAGAGTACCAAGAGTTTGAACATGTTGTAGTTATATAAATATATTGAATTATTTTTAAAACTATAGCAATAATTATGGTTAACATAATCTTTATGCCAAACATCCTTAGATTTCAGTAGTATCGTTTGTGCACTGTTAAAAAATAACCAATATCTGAAGATTTTGTTAAGAGAATAACGGAGTATTTCCCTAACCACATCCCTAAAAAGGTTTATAAATATTTAAGCCCAAAAAGTTTTTTTGTCCTGGTCAAATTAATTTGTAAATGTCCTAAAATGCATCTCTATCTCATTTCTCTTTGTGTAACCTATACTACCCTCTAATAGTTATCAGCACCCGAAGTGCAGCTGAAATTCGGTGGGGATTTTTGTCAAAACTCCCCTTATCTTATTGTTAAGTCCCTTGATATGGGTCGTAAACGTTGTGCCAAAAACGCCACATAATTAGAAGAACCTCCCAGCAAAAGTGAAGGGGTAATAACCCTCCGCCACTCTGCGCCACTCGCGCAGATAAGACGATAAAGTTTTCCGCACCAGAAAACTCCCTATTATGTAGAATAGTCGATAAATACTTGCTCGGTCGGTTGCTAGGTGATACCACATATGAGATCGAGCAATCGTTTCCTCATCGAGTCCCAGAGGCAAGTTTGTTTACAAACAAAATACCTCACGCCTGCAATTGGCACATTGGAGTCCAAGTTACGCTCCGAAAAGCTTCCCGTTTCGAGCCGCTTCTCCAGCTCTCCAGCGATCGGTTCAAGTTCAGCTTCAGGTTGGGATTTCGTTTTCAGTCGGCTGCCAAGACCGGTGGCGAGCGGAACCTGGAACTAAATTCAGATCAAGATCGCGCCATTTGAATAAACACAACACAAATTTGAGAGCCGGGAATGTAAACAGTTGTGCCAATGTTTGTGCTTCAGGCAGGGGAAAGCACCGTAGCCGTAGAGTCCATAAAGGCATTAATAAAATAGGGTGCACTGCCAGCTGGCAAGTTGCGTAAACGACGGCGTTTTGTGCCTTAATTTCTGGGTGCATTTTTGTTGACAAATCAATTATCTATAGCGAAACATTATTATAAAATGATTTATTTGCTAGATCGCAATTTTAGGGCTGTAAACGGGGGACTTTTTCTGCAGCTATCTCAGACTTGTGTACTCAACACCAGCCAAAGTCGAAATTGCAAAAAAAAAAGTTAATAAAAATAAAAGCCTTATTAAGTACAAATCGCTGGATGTTATATCAGCTGATACGCCTTAATTACAAAACTAGTACTAGTACACTAGTTGGTGTATAATAAATACTTCTGAAATATTTATAAATGGAGAAATGGTGCGAGCCAAGAAAAACCCCCTCAGCTACTATCTACCTATCTAGCACGCGTCTAAGGCCGGTAGTAATGCCCCCAAACGTCGAACGGAAAAAAATCACCGATGCCCAACGGTTTTATCGGCCATTTTGGATCAGAGAGTGATGTGAGACCTTGTTCGTTTCCCAGGTTCCGAAATTAAATAGACTTAATGCTACGAGTTCGCTGACAGACAGTTGATAAGGTGCGAACAGCTCTGGCACGGGGCTTTCGGTGAAGATAAACTAATAAATGACCTCTTAACGAGCCAACATGTTGCCAAATAATAAGTACAGATCTACAGAGAAAGAAATTTATGATTATCTATTAAGCAAATCATTATAAAATATACTATATATAGTATATAGTATAGTAATATGATCTGCAGTATAAGTATTTTAGTTTTCTGCAATAAATTTATCTTCTACATTTTATAAAATTATTACTGTCCTCAAGTCTGCCCTAATAGTAGTATTAAACGTAATACCTAATTGTTCTAAATTGCCAATCCCCCATCACCTGAACTGAAACTTTAGTGTGAGCATTCCTTGGGAAATTTTCAAAAACATTTACAAAAATTGCTACTGTCCGGATTCAAACCTCTAAAAGATTCCCCTGATCCAGATGAGGTTGGGAGATATTGTGCAACTTAGTACTCGCATTAACGGAAAATCGTGTATAAAAATAATTCTCATTTTTAAATATCAAGTCCACCCTAAACAAAATCATAGGCGATCAGCTGTTAAAACAGCTTAATTTATCCCATCTCTAATATTTCAGTTTTTTGTGAGCTTTTGGCTGTACAACTTTGGCAATGATTTCATTTGTAAATAAATAAAAAGCAAACCTCGAAGACTTCGGACATTATTACTGTTAAAATAGGTAAGACAAATTATTAAGTTAAAGCAGTAACCTACTAAAATATTGAGCATAAATATTTCAGAATGACGTCAACATCGAATGTTTTGACTATTGGAACTGAGACCAGTGTGATTATAGACAAGGCCACGATCTCCAAGAACAGAAGCCTTTCTGTTCTCTTTTGAGAAGCGCATGCAGAAAATTCTACTAAATGGTGGCCAACCGCTGGCAAAAGTACCTGATGATAAGTTACTGCAAAGATATTCAGCAAATGAATTGAAGAAGAAAAACGGCCAGCACTACTACGATTTCGGCGTGGAGGATAAGAAAGGATGGATCATAGATGTAACTGTATTCGAGCCCAAGGGAGTGCACAGGCGTGTTCAAAATAAGATCAGTAAGGAACACTGGGTATCTGATAATGTGGCCAGATTCAGCAAAGATTCAAGAGATTTCATACAAATAACGGTTTCCGAAGCATCTTACGAGGAGAAAATGCAAATCTATCAATACTTGTGTTACCTAAATGAAAATTCTACTAATAAATGAAACATTCTTAAAGTAAATGACAATAGAATTAAGTCCATCCTAAACATTCGTTGGTTGCCATTCACCAGTATTTATTAGAAAACAAAAAACCTCATCACTAACTGTGTGCTTTCAGTGAGCTTTTTCGAGCAATTATTTCATTAGTAAACAAATAAAAGAGCTGCTCACAGCCAACTCAACTCAGTAACATTATTTAAAAAGAGTATAATGACATCGACTCCTAGTGTTTTGGCTATTGGAGCTGAGGTCTGCGAAATTTCAGAAAAACCCTCTTTCTCAAAGCACCGGAAAGAGTTTTTTGAATCAGATTTTGAGAAACATCTGCAGAAAATTCTACTGAATGGTGCAAAGCCACAGACCAAAGTGCCAGATGAATCATTAGTGGAAAGGTTTTCTGTAAATGAAGTTAAGAAAAACGGCCAAATTTATTACGAGTTCGGTTCAGACAGGAGCATAAAAGGATGGATTACTAATGGACCTACTTTTGAGCCCAAGGGCATTCTCAGACGTGTAAAGGACAAAATAAGTAAGGAACACTGGATCACTGAAAACGTGGCCAAGTACAGTAAAGACTCGAGAAGTTTTATGCAACGAACAGTGTGTAATGCATTACACGAGGAACAAATAGAAATCCACCAATATCTGAGCTATCTGAATGAAAATTCCAAATAAAAAATACATTTTAAATTCAAAGTTCACCCTAATTTGAAAAAGTATGTTAATTGCCGTTCACCAAAAGTTGTCAACAAAAAAGTCCCACCACTAATATTGTGCTTTTGGAGCGAGCTTAAAATTATTTCATTTGTAAACAAAAGTAAAACAAACCAGAGATTATTTACAGGCACTCGGTAAGCTAAATGAGTATTATTTGAAAACTCTCCACTAATCAAGGTACATATTTTTCAGAATCCAACATGACATCAAACTCAAGAGTTTTGACTATTGCGACTGAGACCACCGAATTGTCAGATACACCAACCAAAACAAGTAACAAGGCGTACTTCGAGTTTGATTTTGAAAAACACATGCAGAAAATACTTCTTAATGGCGATAAACCGAAAATATTTGATGCTAATTCAGTTGAAGGATTCGCCGCCACCGAGATAATGAGAAATGGCAAACAGTATTACGAGTTCGGACCCAACAATTTTAAGTCTGGAGTCATAATAAGCGGATATTCGTTTAACCCAAAAGGTGTTCTCTTACGCGTAAAGGATCGGATCTGTAAGGAGCACTGGGTTAACGAAAACGTAATTCAGTATCGAAAGAATTCAATGCAATACGTACAACAAATTGTTTCGGATGCCTTACAAGAGGAACAAATGGAAATTTATCAATATTTGCGTTATCTAAATGATGTTAGATAGGGCTAGCTAAAACTGCACACTATACATTAGTTTTTCATTGTAAAATCATTATAGTATATTAAGCTTTGTGATATTTGCTAATACAGTTTAGACCAAAACAATTTACAATCTTTAAGCATACGACCGTTTTTTAACCATTCACAGAAGGCCGTAAACAAAGCCCTATGACTAATATTGGGCTTTTTATTTGAACTTTATGTGAAATAAATACTAATCGGTTGAGCAATCCACTTAAAGTTTCTTTACAATTTAGTATTCAAGCAGACGTTTCAATAGGAAGTTCGAACTTTGTAACAAATCATGGAAGCTAAAACTCAGGAAAAAATTAATTCTTCTCCGGAGTCTTCCGATCCGCCAATGCTTGATATATCCAGAAAAGTGGAACCAAAACGAGGACCTCCCCGAGTTAAGGGGAAAAAGACGGCTGCTCCTGCTCCTGAGCCTCCTTTTCAGAAACCCGTGATTCCAGAGCCACCAAAAATCAATCCAAAAACATTTCCAGTGATTACTAGTAGGATCCTTTTAAAGACAGATGTCCCACCAGCAGCTGTCCCCAAAATAAATCGATCAGACTTCGATCAGAATTTGTGTTTTCTGTGCCTGGATAAAACAGATAGTAGGAAGCGAGTGTACCACATGTACTTCTCAAATGAAAAGGAGCTGGAAAGGGACTCTGAGCGTATGCGAAAATTGTACGAGAATAGAAAGGACCTAAAGATTGTAGATCGTATGGTTATGCCGACACTCTGTGCCCGATCCCTGGGCCACAGGATCCAAAATAAGTTGACCGATGTGGCTTGGAACAAGCAGAAAACTATTTTCGAGACCGACAAGATCGGAGAAAGGGATATTTGGAAACTTTCTGGAAGAATGTACCACTTGCAGTACGAGGAACTGGCAAAACTATTCAATTATATTAAGTTTCTAAGCGCCACTGATAGCTAGTAAAATAAAATAAAAAAGATTGTAAAAATAAATATTAAATTGTTATTTTTTGTGTCTTGAAATTCAACATTTAAAGGTCCACCCTAATCGACGATGTAACCACCTCAACCAAAAACATATGTTTGCCATTCACAATTATCGCATGTAAACAAACGAACGACGCACATCACTAATTTTGTGCTTTTGCTTCGAACTTTAGGTTGTGAAATATTGCTATTTCGAGTCTATACAAAACAATCCGTCCATTTAATAGAGCGTCGTTAGCTCTACAAAGTTTAGTATTTCCATAGACATTTAAAAAGAAAGTACAGGACACTCAGAGGAAACACAAATATAATCATGGCAGCTGAGAACACGGATTTGTGCTATGATGAGCAACCATTACCATCTATCAGCACTCTCAAGACTGAGACTGAGTCACCGGTGCTCAATATTTCCGGAAGGGTAAAGCCCGACCGGAATGCTCCCCGGAAGAGGGGCAAAAAGAAGGCAGCTCCGGCTCCAGAGGCGCCCAAAGTCACCCCCACAACATTCCCAGTTATCCTGAGCAGGATCCTGTTGAAGACCGTGGTTCCCCCTGAAAACGCTCCGAAGGTGAACGCAGTAGACTACACACAGCGCTTGTGCTTCCTTTGCCTCGAGAAACCTGCCAGTCGGAAGCGCGTCTATCACATGTTTATATCGAACGAGAGGGATCTGGGCAAGGACTACGAGCACACAAGGAAGCTCTACGAGAACCGAAAGGAGTACAAGTACGTGGACAACATCACCGTGGAGTGTGTCTGTGCGCGAGCCCTGTACCGCCGGGTTCAGAAGCAGCTCACCGACGTGGAGTGGAACAAGCTGGGAAACGTATTCGAGACGGAGAAGGTCGGACACAGGGATGTCTGGGGCATCTCCAACCGAGTGTTCGCGATGCGCAGCGAGGAGATCGAAAGGCTGATCAACTACATCAAGTTCATGAGCTTAACGAAGGGCTAAATACAAACTTTAGATTTAATTTCTCACTAGTTCAAACATTGTGATATCTTCTTGTGTTCTTCTCTTGTATTATCCTTGTATTAAATCGCTTTCTGTGATTAGAGCAGCTTCCTGTAGCTTATCTTGAACTGGGTGAACCCGTAGTGGCTCAGCAGCTGCTCCAGTATGTAGCCGTTGGCGGCGAAAAACACGGCCCCCTGCAGCCCGATCCAGTAGAAGGTGTTCCACGTGCGGAACTCCAGCAGGTAGGCGGGCAGCAGCCACAGCGCCTGGGCCAGCAGCCAGAGGATTAGCAGACGGAAGCACCTGCGCCACGACAGCAGCTTGAAGTTGTTGAGGCACAGCGGAAGGATGGCCAAGTACCAGATGAAGTACTGCGAGGTCACTACCGAATTGTAGGTGACGACAACGAAGGCCACGGCGAAGATGCAGAACGGCAGCGTTTGCCGGAACTGGCCGAAACTCAGGCTCAAGTACAGGATGAGCAGGAACTGCGGCGCCATCACCAGGGACTTGAGGATAACCGAGGGCGTCGCGGAGCTGCCCAGATACTGCAGCAGGAACTGCAGTGAGAAGTTGTGGCGCGGATCCTTGCGCACAACGTGATATAGGTAGGCCTCGTAGATGTACTCCCAGCCGTACATCCTGTAGAAGGTCCAGGTGAAAGCCACCAGGCTGAGGAGTGTCCCGACGACCAGGCACAGCTGTTGCCTGTTTGGGCGTAGGATTTGACGCAGGAAATCCAGGGGGTTTGCGTGAGACGCGTGGACAGTGACAGATAGTAGGCCAGACTGAACAGCAGTGGGTACAGCCGGAGGTGGATGACCAGGCCGTGCGCCAGACCGGCGCAGAAGATGAGCCAGTGGCTGTGCTCCGCCCTCATCAGCAGATAGATGGTGAGGATCACAAAGAAGCTCGAGAAGCAGTCGCCACTGCCGCGAGTGGATATCACAGCGGTGAGCGGATTGTACAGCCAGAAGCAGGCGGAGGCTCGGGCCAGGTTCTCCGGGTGACTGCGCTCGTCCAGGGCGTCAAGCGACTGGTCCGACTCCTGCGGCCTGTTGAACTTGCTGAGCAGGTGCTGCACCGTCTTCTGGTACTGGCTCTTGATCTCCATGTGCACCAGGCGGTAGATAAGCGTGGCGATGAGCAGGTCAAAAGTGGCATACAGGAGCTTACCCCAGGCGGGATGGAGCAGGATGTTGAGCGTCTGGAGGTACGCCATAATCGGACTGTAGCGGTAGGTGTGCCTGGCGAAGGGCGTCTCCCCGGCCAGCACCTGGCGCGCTCCGTCCGTGACCACCTTGTAATCGATGTCCGTGTAGGGCACGGCGGACCGGCTGTCGTGTATTTGTCCGTAGCAAATCAGAGCGATGCGCAGCATCGCGGAGATCAGAATGTGGGTGCGAATGCTCGTCCGCAAGATACTCTGACTTAGTCGCTGCCATCCCGCGGCTTTTGCAGCTTTTGATGCCTTCGTTTCCGTCATGTCGTTCGTTTGATTCGTTTTATTGATTGCTTACAGCTTGGTCTTCATCTCCTGGGCACTCTTGCGAATGCAGTTGAGAAACTCCTTGAACTCGGCGTCGCAGATCTTGTGTTGGACATTCAGGTCCCGCGAGACGCACACCGCATACGCCGTGGCCTTGTCCGCGCACTTGGTCAGCAGGAGCGGATAGTTGCGGAGACGTTGATTGGCCTTGCGCACCGATTCCATGCCTCTCAGCGCTTGTGCGGCGGCACCTTAACCTCCAGCGGCGGCAGGGGGTCGGCTATGAAGCAGTCGTACAGGGGCTTGGAGAAGAAGACCAGTAGGGATCCGGTGAGGAAGGTTATCTGGAATAGCCGTGGATTGCGCTGGATCCACGAGCGCTTGGGAAGCACAGCCGTGCGCCGGCGTTGATTGGTCTGTTGCTGCTCCTCCTAATTGTTCTAAATTGCCAATCCCCCATCACCTGAACTGAAACTTTAGTGTGAGCATTCCTTGGGAAATTTTCAAAAACATTTACAAAAATTGCTACTGTCCGGATTCAAACCTCTAAAAGATTCCCCTGATCCAGATGAGGTTGGGAGATATTGTGCAACTTAGTACTCGCATTAACGGAAAATCGTGTATAAAAATAATTCTCATTTTTAAATATCAAGTCCACCCTAAACAAAATCATAGGCGATCAGCTGTTAAAACAGCTTAATTTATCCCATCTCTAATATTTCAGTTTTTTGTGAGCTTTTGGCTGTACAACTTTGGCAATGATTTCATTTGTAAATAAATAAAAAGCAAACCTCGAAGACTTCGGACATTATTACTGTTAAAATAGGTAAGACAAATTATTAAGTTAAAGCAGTAACCTACTAAAATATTGAGCATAAATATTTCAGAATGACGTCAACATCGAATGTTTTGACTATTGGAACTGAGACCAGTGTGATTATAGACAAGGCCACGATCTCCAAGAACAGAAGCCTTTCTGTTCTCTTTTGAGAAGCGCATGCAGAAAATTCTACTAAATGGTGGCCAACCGCTGGCAAAAGTACCTGATGATAAGTTACTGCAAAGATATTCAGCAAATGAATTGAAGAAGAAAAACGGCCAGCACTACTACGATTTCGGCGTGGAGGATAAGAAAGGATGGATCATAGATGTAACTGTATTCGAGCCCAAGGGAGTGCACAGGCGTGTTCAAAATAAGATCAGTAAGGAACACTGGGTATCTGATAATGTGGCCAGATTCAGCAAAGATTCAAGAGATTTCATACAAATAACGGTTTCCGAAGCATCTTACGAGGAGAAAATGCAAATCTATCAATACTTGTGTTACCTAAATGAAAATTCTACTAATAAATGAAACATTCTTAAAGTAAATGACAATAGAATTAAGTCCATCCTAAACATTCGTTGGTTGCCATTCACCAGTATTTATTAGAAAACAAAAAACCTCATCACTAACTGTGTGCTTTCAGTGAGCTTTTTCGAGCAATTATTTCATTAGTAAACAAATAAAAGAGCTGCTCACAGCCAACTCAACTCAGTAACATTATTTAAAAAGAGTATAATGACATCGACTCCTAGTGTTTTGGCTATTGGAGCTGAGGTCTGCGAAATTTCAGAAAAACCCTCTTTCTCAAAGCACCGGAAAGAGTTTTTTGAATCAGATTTTGAGGAACATCTGCAGAAAATTCTACTGAATGGTGCAAAGCCACAGACCAAAGTGCCAGATGATTCATTAGTGGAAAGGTTTTCTGTAAATGAAGTTAAGAAAAACGGCCAAATTTATTACGAGTTCGGTTCAGACAGGAGCATAAAAGGATGGATTACTAATGGACCTACTTTTGAGCCCAAGGGCATTCTCAGACGTGTAAAGGACAAAATAAGTAAGGAACACTGGATCACTGAAAACGTGGCCAAGTACAGTAAAGACTCGAGAAGTTTTATGCAACGAACAGTGTGTAATGCATTACACGAGGAACAAATAGAAATCCACCAATATCTGAGCTATCTGAATGAAAATTCCAAATAAAAAATACATTTTAAATTCAAAGTTCACCCTAATTTGAAAAAGTATGTTAATTGCCGTTCACCAAAAGTTGTCAACAAAAAAGTCCCACCACTAATATTGTGCTTTTGGAGCGAGCTTAAAATTATTTCATTTGTAAACAAAAGTAAAACAAACCAGAGATTATTTACAGGCCCTCGGTAAGCTAAATGAGTATTATTTGAAAACTCTCCACTAATCAAGGTACATATTTTTCAGAATCCAACATGACATCAAACTCAAGAGTTTTGACTATTGCGACTGAGACCACCGAATTGTCAGATACACCAACCAAAACAAGTAACAAGGCGTACTTCGAGTTTGATTTTGAAAAACACATGCAGAAAATACTTCTTAATGGCGATAAACCGAAAATATTTGATGCTAATTCAGTTGAAGGATTCGCCGCCACCGAGATAATAAGAAATGGCAAACAGTATTACGAGTTCGGACCCAACAATTTTAAGTCTGGAGTCATAATAAGCGGATATTCGTTTAACCCAAAAGGTGTTCTCTTACGCGTAAAGGATCGGATCAGTAAGGAGCACTGGGTTAACGAAAACGTAATTCAGTATCGAAAGAATTCAATGCAATACGTACAACAAATTGTTTCGGATGCCTTACAAGAGGAACAAATGGAAATTTATCAATATTTGCGTTATCTAAATGATGTTAGATAGGGCTAGCTAAAACTGCACACTATACATTAGTTTTTCATTGTAAAATCATTATAGTATATTAAGCTTTGTGATATTTGCTAATACAGTTTAGACCAAAACAATTTACAATCTTTAAGCATACGATCGTTTTTTAACCATTCACAGAAGGCCGTAAACAAAGCCCTATGACTAATATTGAGCTTTTTATTTGAACTTTATGTGAAATAAATACTAATCGGTTGAGCAATCCACTTAAAGTTTCTTTACAATTTAGTATTCAAGCAGACGTTTCAATAGGAAGTTCGAACTTTGTAACAAATCATGGAAGCTAAAACTCAGGAAAAAATTAATTCTTCTCCGGAGTCTTCCGATCCGCCAATGCTTGATATATCCAGAAAAGTGGAACCAAAACGAGGACCTCCCCGAGTTAAGGGGAAAAAGACGGCTGCTCCTGCTCCTGAGCCTCCTTTTCAGAAACCCGTGATTCCAGAGCCACCAAAAATCAATCCAACAACATTTCCAGTGATTACTAGTAGGATCCTTTTAAAGACAGATGTCCCACCAGCAGCTGTCCCCAAAATAAATCGATCAGACTTCGATCAGAATTTGTGTTTTCTGTGCCTGGATAAAACAGATAGTAGGAAGCGAGTGTACCACATGTACTTCTCAAATGAAAAGGAGCTGGAAAGGGACTCTGAGCGTATGCGAAAATTGTACGAGAATAGAAAGGACCTAAAGATTGTAGATCGTATGGTTATGCCGACACTCTGTGCCCGATCCCTGGGCCACAGGATCCAAAATAAGTTGACCGATGTGGCTTGGAACAAGCAGAAAACTATTTTCGAGACCGACAAGATCGGAGAAAGGGATATTTGGAAACTTTCTGGAAGAATGTACCACTTGCAGTACGAGGAACTGGCAAAACTATTCAATTATATTAAGTTTCTAAGCGCCACTGATAGCTAGTAAAATAAAATAAAAAAGATTGTAAAAATAAATATTAAATTGTTATTTTTTGTGTCTTGAAATTCAACATTTAAAGGTCCACCCTAATCGACGATGTAACCACCTCAACCAAAAACATATGTTTGCCATTCACAATTATCGCATGTAAACAAACGAACGACGCACATCACTAATTTTGTGCTTTTGCTTCGAACTTTAGGTTGTGAAATATTGCTATTTCGAGTCTATACAAAACAATCCGTCCATTTAATAGAGCGTCGTTAGCTCTACAAAGTTTAGTATTTCCATAGACATTTAAAAAGAAAGTACAGGACACTCAGAGGAAACACAAATATAATCATGGCAGCTGAGAACACGGATTTGTGTTATGATGAGCAACCATTACCATCTATCAGCACTCTCAAGACTGAGACTGAGTCACCGGTGCTCAATATTTCCGGAAGGGTAAAGCCCGACCGGAATGCTCCGGCTCCAGAGGCGCCCAAAGTCACCCCCACAACATTCCCAGTTATCCTGAGCAGGATCCTGTTGAAGACCGTGGTTCCCCCTGAAAACGCTCCGAAGGTGAACGCAGTAGACTACACACAGAGCTTGTGCTTCCTTTGCCTCGAGAAACCTGCCAGTCGGAAGCGCGTCTATCACATGTTTATATCGAACGAGAGGGATCGGGACAAGGACTACGAGCACACAAGGAAGCTCTACGAGAACCGAAAGGAGTACAAGTACGTGCACAACATCACCGTGGATTGTGTCTGTGCGCGAGCCCTGTACCGCCGGGTTCAGAAGCAGCTCACCGACGTGGAGTGGAACAAGCTGGGAAACGTATTCGAGACGGAGAAGGTCGGGCACAGGGATGTCTGGGGCATCTACGACCGACTGGACGCGATGCACAACGAGGAGATCGAAAGGCTGATCAACTACATCAAGTTCATGAGCTTAACGAAGGGCTAAATACAAACTTTAGATTTAATTTCTCACTAGTTCAAACATTGTGATATCTTCTTGTGTTCTTCTCTTGTATTATCCATGTATTAAATCGCTTTCTGTGATTAGAGCAGCTTCCTGTAGCTTATCTTGAACTGGGTGAACCCGTAGTGGCTCAGCAGCTGCTCCAGTATGTAGCCGTTGGCGGCGAAAAACACGGCCCCCTGCAGCCCGATCCAGTAGAAGGTGTTCCACGTGCGGAACTCCAGCAGGTAGGCGGGCAGCAGCCACAGCGCCTGGGCCAGCAGCCAGAGGATTAGCAGACCGAAGCACCTGCGCCACGACAGCAGCTTGAAGTTGTTGAGGCACAGCGGAAGGATGGCCAAGTACCAGATGAAGTACTGCGAGGTCACTACCGAATTGTAGGTGACGACAACGAAGGCCACGGCGAAGATGCAGAACGGCAGCGTTTGCCGGAACTGGCCGAAACTCAGGCTCAAGTACAGGATGAGCAGGAACTGCGGCGCCATCACCAGGGACTTGAGGATAACCGAGGGCGTCGCGGAGCTGCCCAGATACTGCAGCAGGAACTGCAGTGAGAAGTTGTGGCGCGGATCCTTGCGCACAACGTGATATAGGTAGGCCTCGTAGATGTACTCCCAGCCGTACATCCTGTAGAAGGTCCAGGTGAAAGCCACCAGGCTGAGGAGTGTCCCGACGACCAGGCACAGCTGTTGCCTGTTTGGGCGTAGGATTTGACGCAGGAAATCCAGGGGGGTTTGCGTGAGACGCGTGGACAGTGACAGATAGTAGGCCAGACTGAACAGCAGTGGGTACAGCCGGAGGTGGATGACCAGGCCGTGCGCCAGACCGGCGCAGAAGATGAGCCAGTGGCTGTGCTCCGCCCTCATCAGCAGATAGATGGTGAGGATCACAAAGAAGCTCGAGAAGCAGTCGCCACTGCCGCGAGTGGATATCACAGCGGTGAGCGGATTGTACAGCCAGAAGCAGGCGGAGGCTCGGGCCAGGTTCTCCGGGTGACTGCGCTCGTCCAGGGCGTCAAGCGACTGGTCCGACTCCTGCGGCCTGTTGAACTTGCTGAGCAGGTGCTGCACCGTCTTCTGGTACTGGCTCTTGATCTCCATGTGCACCAGGCGGTAGATAAGCGTGGCGATGAGCAGGTCAAAAGTGGCATACAGGAGCTTACCCCAGGCGGGATGGAGCAGGATGTTGAGCGTCTGGAGGTACGCCATAATCGGACTGTAGCGGTAGGTGTGCCTGGCGAAGGGCGTCTCCCCGGCCAGCACCTGGCGCGCTCCGTCCGTGACCACCTTGTAATCGATGTCCGTGTAGGGCACGGCGGACCGGCTGTCGTGTATTTGTCCGTAGCAAATCAGAGCGATGCGCAGCATCGCGGAGATCAGAATGTGGGTGCGAATGCTCGTCCGCAAGATACTCTGACTTAGTCGCTGCCATCCCGCGGCTTTTGCAGCTTTTGATGCCTTCGTTTCCGTCATGTCGTTCGTTTGATTCGTTTTATTGATTGCTTACAGCTTGGTCTTCATCTCCTGGGCACTCTTGCGAATGCAGTTGAGAAACTCCTTGAACTCGGCGTCGCAGATCTTGTGTTGGACATTCAGGTCCCGCGAGACGCACACCGCATACGCCGTGGCCTTGTCCGCGCACTTGGTCAGCAGGAGCGGATAGTTGCGGAGACGTTGATTGGCCTTGCGCACCGATTCCATGCCTCTCAGCGCTTGTGCGGCGGCACCTTAACCTCCAGCGGCGGCAGGGGGTCGGCTATGAAGCAGTCGTACAGGGGCTTGGAGAAGAAGACCAGTAGGGATCCGGTGAGGAAGGTTATCTGGAATAGCCGTGGATTGCGCTGGATCCACGAGCGCTTGGGAAGCACAGCCGTGCGCCGGCGTTGATTGGTCTGTTGCTGCTCCTTTTTGTCTAGCAAGTCTTGGATTTCCTTCGGTGGCTTGTACTGCGGTATGGACATTATTTTTTACTGCAAATAAGGCAGATATTAGGATGAAGCCTGGCCCCAGAAGAAACTCTTTCCCAAACTCACGACTTGCCGGATGGATTCTTGCCTTTGGGTGGGTCTTCTGGCAAATAGCGTTTCTCCAGATCGATTCCACTGCAGCAGACTGATACCGTATGCCACTTCAGACAGCACTGGCGCATATCCTCCAGGACATCCAAGCACTTATCCTCCTGGTAGTTATTCTCTGAAACCGTTTATTTGCCGGATAAGCGTGTCGCTCGCAGCTTACATAACAGAGGAAATGATAACATTGCGGTTACTTACGGCTTAGGCAGGCTTGTATGCGGCAGGCGTATGGTTTGCAACGATCCTTGCGCGTATCAGACATGAAATTTTCTCACTTATATCATATATTTTCGTGCAAATTGCTGAATGTAAAAAATTTAGTGTTGCTTTTTTTTAACAGCTGTTTAGTGTGCCTGCTGCTTTTCCGGTCTCCAGCTCGACTGGTCACACTAAACGAACAAGAAAATATACCAACTGGCGATAGGACAAATACTAAAAATCGATTATAAAAGTTATCGGTTTTAAAAAAAAACACCAAACAACAAAAGCCGTTATTTTTAGTGGAAGTTTAATGATTTCAATTACAAATTGAATCATGTTTTTCATGTTCAAGGGAAGTTCTGTTCCATTTCGCTTAACCTGGAAGTTCATGTGGAAGTGCACGGTGTTTGTGGAATCTACATGGTTTTGGTTTTTGTACAAAATTATGTACACAATATGGTATAAAAAGCAACTTAGTTATATCCGGGATCGGAGGACTATGTCTTGGCCGCCTCGGCATCGCCGTTCTTCGCCTCCTCCGCCAGCTTGGCTTGGCGCTGCTCCTCCTCCAGCTCCAGACGCTCCACCTTTTTGATTTTGCTCAGTTTTCCTGGAAATCAGATGGAGTTACGGTTAACATGTAATTTTTTAAGATGAGATATCCTGCTTACTTGCACATCTTAGCATTATGGTGCCCCACCAGATGGACCAGCCCCAGCCGACGAAGCAGAAGAGGACGCAGAAGAACTGGGATACGGCCACAATGATGTTGATGATGAAGGCTCCAATCCTGGCCCGGGCGCTGTCGAACTGGGAGAAGCGGGGTATGCCCACGCACAGGCAAAAGAGTCCCGAGAGCAAGGTGCCTGTGTGAGGATGGTTTGGAATACTCATTACCATCTCTTTTGCCTTTAATTATGTTTGAAAACCCACCTAAGCCTGGAAAGACCACGTTGCAGAAGGCACAGAACCAGGCCAAGTACAGCGGCAGCACAGGAATGGCTCCCTTCATCTTGGACGTGTACTCTACCAGGTCGTTGTGCAGCTTCTTGCGGGTGTCCTGTGTGTTGGAAATTGGAATTACTAATGGAAGTAATGGAATAATGGAATGGAGATGAGAATTAGTGGAATGAAGAAGGGGGATTGCAATTAATGGAATGGATAATGGAGTCTAAGAAGAATCTAAGGCATATTTCCAGGGAGCACTTGCCTCGCTCGGTGGCGGCGCCTTGATGCTTTGCCTGCGAGCATTCGACTCGCGACGTTTCTTCTTGCGACAGCACAGGAGCATCAGCCAGAACCGCTTGCAGCAGCCCCTGAAATCGAAAGTTAATAATGATCTAAATAACTCCCTATTGGGGCTACTCACTCTTTTGCCTTGTTATCCATTGCACTTGTGGCCGCTGACATGCCCGCCTCGGAGGCGCCTTCCACCACCGACGACTCGGTGGGCTTGATGCCCAGCTCGGGATCCTGATCGCGCCAGGACACGGTGCTGCCCTTCTTGTTGGGCCTGCTCCCGCCGCGACGACACGGAATGCAGAAGCAGCACTTCCTCAGCTCCGTCTCATCGCCGGTGGTGGGATCCACCTTGTTCACCGATCGACAGCAGAACACCTTGCTCAGGCAGAGGCCGCACTTGCCTGCTGACTTTGGTCCCATGTTACTGCTGCTCATGTTGGTCTCCTGTTTCCTCTTCTTCGCCTCCGGCTGGACAGGATGTGGCTTCTCTTCTACGCTGGCGACTGGCTTCTTGCGGCAGCTCCTGCAGCAGCTGGACGTGAGCCAGTCGGTGGCTCGCTTCTTGCGCTTCGGCTTGGTCTCGTCAATCACTTGGACATTGGTGGCCGTGGTGGCACTGCTGTTGCCGCTCCACAGGACGGGCTGGTTCTCGGCGGACTGGTTCCGGTCGCGGTTCCGCATGCAGCAACGAGAGCAGCGGGACCGGCGGCAGGGCATGAAGAGCGCGGAGCAGCAACCACACAGGCCCCCACGCTTCTTGACATTGTTGTTGTCCTTCTCCTCAAGGAACTCCTGACTGCTGCTCCTGGTTTAAGAGAGGTAATAGAAATTACAGGGAGATTATTTGGAGGAATATCTCTATAAGAAAGATCTTGGGCTTCTCTGAATACTCTATAAAAACTTCAAGAAAACTCCCTTAAAACTCTACTTTAACTCTCTCACGTTTTGACTCCCTTTCTCCTGGATAACTTAAGTTCTTTAGCAGTGCCTTCAGCAATTATGACAAGGTGAAAACTTAACTTAAAGCCATGGCCACCCCACTGTCCTTGACTGTCCGCAGAGACAGGATATAAGCTTTTATGGCTTCGGGAATTGGCCAGGTGCCAGGCACCGGAAGTGCTGTATGATTGGAAAGTTCAAGTCAAGCCTGTGTGTGGGAGAGTCCATCCTCGGTCACTTCCGCTCACACTTGGCTTGCGGAGTGAAATATAATCACTCTCGGAAGTCAATTACCGAGGATGGATTACCCTTATAAGGAGTGGAATCCATTTCTGGGATGTGCCTCCTCCAGTATGAATTATGCATAAGCGCGTGCACTTCGCCACATCTCCTGGCATTTGAACTTTCATCTTGGCATAATGAAGTTGCAGGTTTCGGGTCGATTTTGAATATAACAACCCCTGGAAGCCCCGCGGAACCCCTGAAAATGTGTCACGAGACGCGGGACGGCTTCTCGGACGCTTACACAATTTCTTGACAGGTCCATGTGTTCACGTGTATATAATATATAGGTTGAGGCACTCCGTAGTTCCGTAGTTTCGTAGTTCCGTTCCGTGTGCACACGAGCCAACGACCAAACGCAATTTGGAGGTCGGCAATTTATATATTTGACCTGCTCCGGAGTGGAATGCGACTCGAACTGAGACAGTGGAGCCTAAGTTCACCCGGGCTAGGCCTAGGAAGGTCAGGCCACTCACCGAGATGATGACTCTCGGCGATAAGCTATAATTGGATCTCGTGCCTAATTACCTAAAGAAGTACTTGTCGCCATCGATGAACGGGTCCTGGGCCAGATCCACCGTGTAAATGACCGAGTTCTTGGGCGTTCCATTCAGCATTTCGAGGCGCGCGAATTATCCGAATTATTCGGTCGAGTATTTCAAGTATTTCGTATTAATTGCTGGCAAATCATCGACATCCACACCGAGTGACTGACTCTCTCTTGAGGAGTTTCCCAACTTTCCGTGGGATTTCCCTGGGCGCTGCGGTTGGCGCGATTGTCCGGCCCAAACTGATTTGTTATTGCGGCAAAGAAACTTAAGCCGTGTGTTTTTGCGAAAAATACTTTTCTCCTGCTTTCCGCGCACGCTATACTGTGTACAGAGGGACCTCCTAAAGAGGTCTCTATCCCTCTGGGGGGAATTCCCTCACAGGAGAGCCAGCGTCTTGGGGACTTCCCACTGTAACTGGTCGGTCGCACGCTTCGAGAAACAATGCATTGAAGGACATCGTTACCTTCGTCGACTCTGCTTCGCGGCCTGCCGACCCGACGACCACCACGACGACAGGCCAGCGAACGGATTTCCTTAAAGGCGGTCCGCCGGGTGGCTCCTGCTCCCCCTCCTCCCTCGTCGTGTGGGGCTCAAAATTTATTGACGCACTTATGAGTGGCTTGACGGACCTGTGCCAGGGGTCTTGGCACGGAACTCCAGCCCACACGGCGCTGTAAAGTTTTATGTATCATAGTTGTTGTTGCTGCAGGACTTTCCCCCACATCCTCATCCACATGCCAAGTCTAGCCCCCACACCCATTCCTCGGCGGGTTTCCTGTATGTAAATTGGCTGGCCAGGCTCGGTAAGCCTTGGCTGGGGCCTGGTGGAGACCCTTTAGGGTCGCGGCAAAATGTTAGTATTATGGTACTACGGACTAGTAGTTAGCATTCGAGCTCTGGGGCTGACCTGCTGCGGACAGGCCTTTGACTGATGAATATTCATAATGGTCATAGTGGACATTGGAACACTAGGACATTAGGGGCTTCCTTGGTGACAAAAACAGAGCAAGAACGGTTCTCAAGGATTCTTTGAGGCAAGTGCTCTTACTACGCTTAGTACTTCAAGCTTTCAAATTGTTTCCTATAAAATTGAATATATAAATATCCGAAGAACAAAAATCTCTCTCCTTAGCATCGGGATTTTAGCTATAATTTTTCGACAAGATCTTTGGGGGTTTTCTTAATAATTCATATAGGTTACTCACTTGGCCATGCCACCGCTACCCGCCGCTGATCCACCCTGTCCGTCCGGCGATCGTCGCTTGGCATCCACCTTGAAGTCCGCTCCACTCTCGGGCGTGGGCATCACGTGGTGGCCCTCGCCCAGCTCCGACTCGGACGCATCATGTGGAGCCGGAATATCAGAGCTCTCGCACTCCACCTCCGGCACACTGGCTATCCGATCCGCAGAGCTCTCGTTGGGATGGAGCACCGAAACCGATGCCTCGATGGGCTGCGTTGGAGGGAACGGGGACTTAGGCTGCTCCCCAGAGCTCTGCGGAGCAATACTCCCGTCGGCAGTGCCCGTGCGGGAGGCGGATTCACCCGGCCTGGCCACCATGGTGGTCAAGCTGGGCGTGGGCGAGGGATCGGCGGCCAGGTCGTGCTCCAGGCTCTTCAGATCGGTGAGATTTTCGCTGATGGTCTTGTGGATCTCGTCGGTGGCGTCGGTTACCGTCTTCTGGATGGTCTCCAGCGTCTTCTGCGACTTCTCCAGAATGGCAGCGGCATCGTTGGACATGGGCAGTGAGCTGGGTGCTCCTGTTTCTGGAAGGAAAGAGGATTAGTTTGGTTTCGAGATGGGTACAGTGCTTCTCACCTTCGCCTTCGTTGGCATGTTCCGGCACAGTGGCCACCTTTCTGCTCTGCGGCGAGTCGGATCGGTTCTTGTTGCTCAGCAGGCTCAGTCTGGAGCTCATCCGCACCAGCTTGGACATGTTGGCTCCCCCAGATCCCTTGCCGCCCTTGCCGGGCGTTGAGGGTACATTCACCTCGCTGGTGACTGCCGGCACAGCTTCCACCGCCTGGAGCACTGCATTGCCCACTTGGGCGGCCAGTGGAGGTATGTCCCCTGCGGGATGGGATCCGTTTCCCGCTCCCTTTTCCAGAGTGATCCCATGGGCTTTGGTGGTGGCGGGTTTCTTGCTCTCAGCTGCGGCTCCTCCTGCGGACTTGGCCTTGTTCACTTGGGACTTGAACCTGGCGGCAGCCATTGGTTCCTTGCCATTGGTTTTGGCTGCGGGTTTACCCTTCTCCTTATCCTTATCCTTTTCCTTCTCCTTTTCCTTTCCCTTCTCTGTTTTGGAATCCTTCTCCTTCGTGGGAATCCCCTTGCTGGTAGGCTTCTTTGCATCAGTGGCTGACTTGACTCCTGGCGTCGCTTTCTTTGATGCAGGCTTCGCTGGTGTCTTCGTCGAGGACTCCGTCTTGGACTTGGGTTTGGCACTTGCAGGGATCTTGGGCTTCGCTTTGGGGCTTCCTTTGGGCGCCGCCGCCGCCACCGACGCTCTACCAGCACGGCTGCTCCTGGGCGTCGTGGCCTGTGACTTGGATTTGTCCGGTGATTTCGATCGCTTCTTGGACGATGTCGGCGGGGATTTGGACGCAGCCTTGACCTGGGACGACCTGGTGGGAATGCGGGACCGGGAGTTCCGGCGCGACAGCATCTCAGGGTGGGGTTCCGCCCTGCCAGTGCGACTGGAAGACCTTCGGGCCTGGCTCAAGGCCTCGGGACTTATTGACTTCCTGCGACCCATCATGCCAGCACTCGTTGGACTCAGGGAGATGGACTTCCGGCGACCCGGCGTCGTGGCTCGCGTGCTCCTGCTCCTGGCCATGGCCGTGGCGGGCGAAATGCTGGAGGATCTCAGCGAGGAGGAGTTGATACTCAGGCGGGAGTTGGCTCGCGAGTTGCCCCGCGAGTTGGACATGTCCTGGCGGGAGCTCGGTGCCTGATCCAGACGCGAGCCCGGCCTCGAAGCTGGTCCCCTGGAAGCGGAGCGTGAGTCCAGTCCCAGTCTCCCGCTCTCCCGCGACGGCGTCCTGCTGGGATTCATGGACCTCGAAGGGGACCTGCTGATGCCCCTCGAGGGCGACCGACTGATGCTGGCCCGGGAGCTCCTGCCCGAGGCATTGGGGCCAAAGTCCTTGAGCGGCGAACTGGAGCGGGACTCGGGACTCTTGCGCACCGGAATCCGCGAGAGCGAGTCCCGGCGCGTCGTGGACACCTCCGACTGGGTGTCCACTGTGCCGCCGCCATCGCCCATCAGCGAGGATCTGTGCGTGGGACTGTGCGCCGAGCTGCTGTCCTTGTTGGGCGTCCCTATGATGGGCGACAGCGTGCTGGGCTTGGCCACCTTCCCGTGGTCCCGCTGGTAGATGGACTGCCTCCGCGGACTGAAGCTGGGCATCCGGTTGGGGATCCTGTTGGGACGCGGCGCCTGCACCGACTTGCGACGCATCCGGGCCAGAGTCTGGGCGGCTGGCAGTGAGGAGAGCGTGGGCCGCCGGAAGCTAAAGTCCGAGGTGGTGGCAGTGACGCTGCTCAGGTTGGAGCTCCTGCGGTCCGAGGCCGTTTGCGTGGAACTCCGGCGCTCTGGGGAGGTGGAACTGGATCGACGTCGTCCTTGGATTCCCTTGGACCCCGCGTCGAAGGAGGGCCGACTCAGGTCGTCCAGGCTGACCCAGTTGGAGCGAGGCGGCGGCGGCTGGAGACGGTCTTCCTTGTTGATGATCCTCAGCAGGCCCCGCTGCTTTCGCGTGGGATTCAGATTTGGCTTCAGGGGTCGCGGCAGTGCACCCGGCGGAAAGACCGCCGGCTCGCGGCCTCCCAGCTCCATGTGGGAGCCGTAGTGCAGGCGGGGAATGGAGCTGCTGCGATAGGGGTCCGCTATCTGCGGCAGGGCCTCCAGGCTCTTGATCTTCTGGCCATAGGGCAGCCCCAGGCTGGACCCAGTGGGACTCCTGCCCATGGATCCCCGCCTGCGCTGGGCCCGCGGCGTGAAGGTGTCTATGGAGGAGGTCAGCGAGTCGCGCTGCTGCAGGATGCCCTTCTGCGGCGTGGCCAGCTTGCTCCTGCTCAGCCTGCCGCTCATGTTGAACTGCACCGAGGGCCGGGGCGAGTCGTCCGTGGTCTGCTGGTTGTGGCTGTTCTGGTGGTGGTAGCCCAGCGACGAGGGCAGCTCGGGCAGCCGGGGATCTGCTGCGGCAAAGACCGATTTCCGGCGAGGACTGGCCTGCGGCCGGCCGGCCTGCGCCGGTGATGAGGTAGTCGTCGATGTCGACTGGATGGAGGCGTGTCTCCTGGTGGCAGCCGCTGGCCTCTGAGCCGCCGGCTGGCCCGTGGAGAGGATGGTGAAAGCAGTCTTCTTGTGGGGCCGCGGTTGGTCCACTCTGGAAGGGATCAAGGATCAGTTTAAGCTCTTTATGTAGGGATCACTCACCTGTAGTCCCCTCCCATTGGTATGGAATCCCTGATAATGATGGGCGACATGGCCCTCTTCAAGCTGTTCGCTGGCTCCACGCTCTGGTCATCGCCCTGATCGCTCGGCATCCTGTGGCAATGAGGAGGCGGAGCTGCTGGCGGTGGAGGCATGCCATAGTCCCCGAGGAGTTGCCTGTGGCACTGGCCCATCTGCTCCTCCAGATATTGCCGGGGCGAGAGGACCACGTCCTTGGGCACTGACACCTTCTCGTTGGCGGAAGAAGGCGCTGCCACCCGCTCCTCGCCGCCGCTGCTGGAGCTGTTCATGTCCTGGATCATGGTGGCCAGCGGGGAGAGAGGACCCTCGTCCTGCTTCATGGACATGACCATTTTGGAGCTGGGCCGGAGTCGGGGGATGCGCGTGAACTCGGGAAAGTGCTGAGGCGCTGGACGGAACCAATCCCGGCTGGCGTAGGAGTCACTCATGAGGCTAAGGAGAGATCAGAGATTAGGAATGTTAAGGAATTGTATTTGCTCCTGCTCAACCTCACCCCCTGTGGTCCTCCGTGTTGATGCTGGACACGCTCAACTTGGCTGTCGCCTCCTGTCGGCTGGGACTCCTGGCCGACTCGTCCTCGTCGCGGTCATCCTGGAAGGACAGCCTCTGACCCACCACGCTGTACTCCTCGACGTCGTTCTCCAGGTCGTACATGTCCGGCTTGTTGAGGATGTCGTCGGGCGCCAGGAGCAGGTAGTTGGGCGAGCCCAGCTGCTCGGAGCTGGAGCCACCGCTCGAGTTGGGCAGGATCTGGATGTCGGGCGGCTGGAGATGCGGCAGCAGCGATCCCCGGGGAGTCCTCGTGTAGGGAACACTCGGAAAGATGCGCTCCCTGGCACCGGGAATCAGGGCATTCAGCGCCATGGCAGCCACCAGGGCATCCTCCTCCGAGCTGGGCACCTCCACCGAGCCCATTCGCAGCGTCTCGAAGGCCGCCGTGCCGAAGTAGTCATCCGGCTGGAGAGGCGGCGGCACGGGGTCACCGAAGAGGCTGCTGTACGCCTGCACATCCGCCTCGGACTCCGGCTGGCGGACCACGAAGCTCTGGCTGGAGGCGAACGTGGAGGGGGCCATCGAGTGGCCGGAGAGGATGGAGTGGGTCCGGTAGCTATAGTCCACCGGGATCACAGCCGGCTGGAAGCGCCCACTGGCCGTGGATCGGGGACGGGCACGGGGACTTGGCTGCGGGGTCGGGATCAGATTGGGCGTCGGAGTCGAAGTCGGATTGGGGTTCGGTGGCGGTGCTGCTCCTGCTCCTGCTGGCGTGGGCATCGGGAGGGCATCGGGGGATGGCGATGGCGTCGAGGATGATGATGAGTACGAGAGGGTCTGCTGCATGGCTTGACATTGGTGCTAACCGATTTCCGGCCCTCATGCGTTCACTACGATTTCCTTTCCATTTTCTTGGCTTTTCAGTTTTCCACGAAAATCGAATATCGGCGGAGGGCGGGCGAGCCACGCAGGATCCGTATCCGCCGTGTTGCTGTCCTTCGGCTCAGTTCAAGTGCCACACAAAACCAATGACGCCAGGAGCTGTTTATTCGAAGCAACAGAATGTATTTAAAAATCACTCACTCCTCCCCGGATTTTACAGACAGACGACCGGGCGAGACCTTCCGGGTCCCTTTGGTGTGTCAGAGAGACGTACACGCGACGACGACGACGCCTTCACCGGCGGAGAACGGAGAAAGGAGTGCGGAATGCGGAGTGCGGAATGCGGAGCACGGATTACGGATTACGGAACGGAGAATGGAATATGGAGTACGGCCACCGAAAACTGGGTGGCCAAAAGTGAGGTAGAGAGAGAGCGCCGGAGGGCCACAATGCCGGTTTCATTGCCGACTCACAGAGATGGGTAAGGGTACAGGGCTTCGAAGGGACCTAGTTAGGTACCAGGGATTTTGGAATCTATGTTGTACTATACTCCAAAAATTGGGTAGTACTTAAAGGTATAGGATATCCTTTGGATATTTAAAAGATACAGTACAATCATATTATATATGCTACAAGTATTTATGATTGCTTTATTCATTTGAAATATCAGATATCTCGTGAACCTTAAACCCAGATGGTTCGAGGAATCAGAAAGCTGGGCATTACTTCCTATAAAAATGTGCTCTAAGCTGTAGAGAATACCTGTTACCAGGTATTCCATACGTATGTAACAATGAAACCACATTCGTATTCGTATTAATCTTTACAGATATCATATTACAATTAATTATATTAAAACACTAACGTTTAAACAGCTGAAAGGTCTGGAATTTCCTATAAAAACCAGATGGTTCAGAGTCTCAAAAGCTCAGCAATGTGAAGATGTTATTAAAGCTGAGCTATATAACCATTAAAACACTTTCTCTAATACTTTTCAATAACCGCTTTAAACAATAATAGTTTAATTAATTCCAAGTTACAGGATTTGTTTACGACATGACCTAAATAACTAATTAGGTACAACAGTCCCAGATACGTGGCTGGCATCACTGGCTATGGTTATGGCAAATAAATAGTGGAGTAATTATTATTGCACGGCTATATTTTCTAATGCCATTTCACTCCTATAAATAGCTGCGTGTGCGGCGCTGATAAACCCGCCCCGAAATCGGATTGGAAAGGAATGCACCTGCTGTAGGCCTCCAAAGACGAATACGAATCCCAAAACGCTTGTCTTGGCGCTAACGAGAGCATAAACTTGATGAGCTCGGAACGGCCTGGAGGGGATTGGGATGGGATGGGATGGGAGCAGATTGGATTGCTTCTTCGGCTCGGCTTGGCTGCACCGCGGAGATTGCATGTTGCAAATTGCCGCATTAGTGACTGCACTTGAAGTCGTACTACCCAAACCAAATCCGAAAGAGACGTGGAATCCATCGCCGGCACACCGGCAGCGATGGCTTAATTGGACTCGCAGCGGCGGCGGCGGCAGGTCTCTCCGGTACGCAGATATTTTCGCGGAATGACGTAGCCCCCGGAACGTTGGAAGGTGTAAATGAAGGGCCCATTGTTCGCATTGATTTTCCTCTGCCTAATATTTAACCTACATTTTATGACGCCGCCGCCGCCGCCGCTTAAATTTCGGTGACACACTTTGGGGCCGCACACAGGAAGTGACTTGGACTTGGACCGGCGTGTGGTGGCCATGACGCGTGCCGCACAGTGTTGGCCCTGGCAGTTCCGTAATTCGCGAATCCGCTAACTGGCTTTCTTCAAAAACACTTTGCCGCATTACACGCAGCTTTTCCTGCATCTCATTACGGCTTGGTCACACTTTAATAACGGCTCTTAATTAGAGTTGCCCCAGGCAAGGCCTCACTAGCAGGGCTTTAAAGTTGGCAAGGCTATTATATAAGTTACTCTTGTCTTAGAACTCGGATTCGGTTTCGGCTTAAAGTTTTTCACTAAATTCCCAAACAAAATGTGTAAGTAATTGGCGAAAAGCCGCAAAACAAAATAAATAAATGGGCAACGCGGAGCGGGAATAGAACGCGGCCGCTGCCTAACTTAAACTGATGGCAAGTGAGCAAAGGAGGCCTTCAAAAGAAATATTGCCTACACTTCAAATCCGAAACGGCACACACTCCATGGCACACACCTAACACACACACAACACGCAGACCCGCTGAGATATTGAGACTGGCGAACTGAAAGCCGAGCCGCTTCGCCAGCCAATTCGCCGCGGGCTTTCCACTTGCCGCCACTTTCCGTCACTTTCCGCGACTTTTCCGCTTTTCGCCGTTTTGCGAGGCGGCTGCATTAGTTGTTTGCATGTTTTGCTTCTCATCTGCTCGGCTTTTCTCTTGCCTTCTTCTTCTGCTTAGACAACTTTTGATTATTTCCCCCTGGCAGGCACCTGTGACACCTGTTGGTATGTCTCTGGCACGCGATGTTCCCAGCACTGGCACACACTACACACACTTTACACACACACAGCACTGGGATTGGCCAACGCTTTCGCTAATTTTTCATATTTTTTCGGGATGCCGATAGATACATGGTTCGATGAAAGTGATCACACGCATGTGTATCAGGCACGCACTCTGCGGCTCATTTCACTTGAAGGCAATGCTCTTACACTCTTGATGAACGAAAGTACAGTGGAAGCTCACTATATAAACCGTAAACTGATTGGAAATTAGTCAGAGAAATCTCTATAAGTTTAAAATCTCTAGTTGGGGCACCCGAAAGTATGCTGTGAAAAGTTTCCAATTGATATTTTGATTTAAAAACTCTATTTTTCGGGAGAAAATGTCGAAGTTTTGAAATTCTTCTAAAAAGGTGCCTCAAAGTATGCTATAAGATATCTTAGCACTGTAAATCTCTGCATTCTCAAAATACGTATTTTTGTAGCATACTTTTGGAGATTTTCTTCGTAGATTTCTCCTCTAGAAGCTCACAATCCATGGTATAAATTGTAATCTTTAAGTTTAAGCTTAAGAAATTTCTCCTCTATAAACTAAAAGCTTCTCCACTCAAAGACAAGCCCTTACCGTACTCGTAGTCGAAGTAAGGGCTCGTCTAGCTCCCAGCCCAGAGTACACTGCACTTTTTCCTTGGCTTTGGGAATAGGGTCAAAACCGCAACAAATTCCGCTTTTCCCTTGTGCAGGGCCCAAGAGTCAACAACACTTGGGCCTCGAAGTCTTAGCTCCAGCTCCCACTCCAGCCACTTGGCCACCCTGGCCACCTGGGCACTGTTGCAACATCAGGCGGACATGGACATAGACAGGTATGTGTGCACAGCTCTAGCCCTAAGGGGGGACTTTTAAGTGGCAGTGCCGGAGAAATATCCTTGGCTAATGTCGTGATAGAGCGCAGCCCCCAGAGCCGCCCCAAAGTCCAGCAAAAAGTGGAGTCACGGAGTAGTCACAAATTCAGGGGAATTCCTAGAGACATCTATGAGTTAATTGTTTTCTGGTTTTTTTTGCTGATTTTGTTTCTAGTCTTGAGCGAGGTTTTCTTCGGTGATTTAGTTCAGTTTTCGAGGCACACTTGTTATAAAACTATACATTGTGTAACTTGTAGAGTTTTTGAGTCAACAAACTTGAAAATAAAACAATTATAAACTTTGGATAGTCCGTTACCCGAATTTAACGCGCATTTGCATCGATCCGATGCACTGCACTCGCCGTTCGTTGAAAAACTAATCCGCCGCGGGCAAATACCTTCTTATACGTCGTCCTGCGCCGTGGAACTCCTTGGCTGACCACTCGGCAGGACACCCAGGCAGTCGACGAAGGAGTCTCCGAAGGAGTCGTCGAAAGAACGAAGTGGAAGTCGCTACGGGTATACGTGGGTCAGTAAACCTACTTCCGGTTGACATAAATACGCCTTGGACATGAAAACTTTGGCACTGGCGGCGCGCCGCAAGTTGTTTTTATTGTTTCAAACTTTTTGTTTTTTGTTTTACTTTTTTGCCATGACTCAAGACAGGTGGACATGGACAGCGCAGTCCAAGAATCCGCGACTGCAGGTGTGCGCAGATCTGATTTTTCATTCGGGGAATTCCATTTGCCCGAACAAAACTTCTGGGGATGCTTTTAGTGGGCTGCTTAGGCAATTTGATCTAGCTGCGCCCTTTACACTGTGAATAATACTTGGAACTCTGTATTAAATGGAAACCTTTATAAAACCGGATGATGTTTATTTCTGGTGTCCATTTATGCCATTCGTTTGTGGGGTTCTTAGGTTCATTTCGTATGGTTCATTTCTATTGTTCATTTCTTGTGTTCATTTTTTGATTTTATTTGAATTTCTCCATAAAATCCAATTAAATATCTACTGTATAAACCATAATTTATTATTATCTTAAGGTAAATAATGTATTAACTATATAAATCGTTTAGAAAATATGATTTTAGGAAGCATTAATCTTATCGAAAGAATAAAATATTTTCTTACCTCTGGACTTTTACAAGAAAACTTTCCCTTTACGTTTGCACAAGTATTCTACTTCTCTGTAAGTTTGTACAATTATTCTACTCTTCAGTAATACACGTAATTATTAAATTCCTAGTAGTTTTTCCCAGTGCATTCAACTGCAATCTAATCTTGGGCTTGGCTAATCATACAAGTCCCTCTCTGACCCAAATCAATTATGCCAAACCCATGCAAATTCATATAATTTCCGAACTGCACCTTTGCTCACCTTTTGGGAGCGGCGAGTAATTTCGCCTGCAACCAGATTTTCCCACGCGATATTAGCGTTTGGCCGGCCAGCTAGCTCCTCTTCGTTGTCATATTTTCGGGGGTCCTGCGAGGGGGAAGAGTCCATCAATGTTTGACCCACATCGCGGGCCTCAAATTAATATCAATTGTGGCGCTGGCAGGATTGCGTGTGCGAATATATAGTGAGTGCGAAGTACGACTGCCCGGGGAACGCCGGGGATTGAAAGGCATTTATTTTGTAATTGACTGTGACCGAGGATTGCACAATGACTAAGCTGGGCTACTGGTGCTCCCTCAGCGAAATTAAGTAATAATTATTGTGATGTGTATACGCTTATAAATAGCTAAGCACGGCAAATAAAGGTCACACTTAGTGGGGCACTAACTAAGGTAGGATCCTATGCTCGGTCCCGATTTCTTGACCTCTTTGCGGACCCGGGCAAATGGGCTACTACTTATTAGTGTCGTATATATTAAGAGGGAAACCCCAAAAGCGAGACGCTATATACAATTGAGTCATTAGTTTGGCTTTACTCTCTTTAAGCCCCTGTCACTAGGAAATAGTTGAGCTAGGGAATAACCTTTGTAAACATTTTCAGTAGGTTCTATCTTTATAACTATGGTTTAATTTGAAAAGTTCATTTCCTTTAGGGGTTCATTTCATTTGAGGGTTAATTTCCTTTGGGATTCATTTTCTTTGTTTGTTCGTGGAAATCATTTCCAGGGTTCATCCATAAGGTTCATTTTCAATAATCTCTACAAATTTGATTTTCAATACAAAATTTACAAATAAGTCCAAGGAGTTCATTTCATGGCTCATTTCCGAGATTCATTCGATCTGCAGTACAAACTTTATAAATACCTGTATGAACTGCAAGAACTACTCAATCCTTGGTGGCCGTACATCCCTCAAGTTCGCGTTGCTGCTGCTTCATTCCATACTTTTTCAAAACAGCCATGTTCAGCTCAGTAATGTTCTTCTGATCCTCCAGGTAGTCCATATCGTGCTCAATCTGCAGCCGTTGCTGCTGCAGTTTCGTGATGTCCTTTCTGAGGAACTCCACCGCCTCCGGCAGACTGAATTCCATCTGGAGAGTACTTGATTGGTCCACTTGGAGGATCACCTTCTCCACTGACAGTAAGGTAACCGATCTGTAAACGCCTTCGGCCACTTGCATCAGGTTCTGATGCTCCTCACCTGGCTTACGCATGAAACTATCAACCAGCGACAAGTTGGCCTTGGCCGACTCCAGGCGCAAGATCACATTGGTTCTCTTCTCTTCTAGCTTCCAGGCTTGCAAACTGTATTTACTGTAGAAGATGTTGTGCAGATTAAGGGCCATTTGCACATCTGAGTGGAGTTCTGCTTGGGCGACATAGGTTCCCACATCGCCAATGAATTTGGCTTCCTGGATGGGATCAAAGGATTTGCGGTTGCCAAGGGGCGGCAGCTCCACCTCGTCAATGAAGGCAAACATTTTTGGTAATTTCGGAAATCAAATACAAACTTATTTTGGGATTTTCTAGTTTTATTCTGACAGATTTCTCCACACAAATTCTGTACGGATTTCAGCACATACAAACTGCACAGCTTCGGAAGTGAAACCAAGAATCTCAGCTTAAAATCCAGCATGGTCTTTATTTTGCAAAAAACTTTATACTTACCCTACTTGTACAGTGTTAATGTAGCAATAATTTAAATTTTAGAAGCGCGTTCACATAGATCCTAATCAAATATTGTCATAGTCTTCGTCTAATTCGAAAATGGTTTCAGTGGGTGTCGCTGAAGGTGCCGCAGTGGCCTTTGGAATGATGGGAGCGCTGCTCTTTCCAGCCATTTGGTTCACATTGTTGTTGTCCGCCGGCGCAAAGCCGAGCGATGTCGGCCTGCTGCTCGCCGCTCCGGCGGCCACTATATTCGTTAGATCAATATTGATCACCGGGGCAGCGATATCAAAGTTGAAGGCGGCGGCGGGGCCGCAGCTGCTGCTGGTCCCGGAGCCCGAGTCCGAGGCGGAAGCGGAAGCGGAAACGGAGGCCTCCGGCGTGCAGAGGTTCCGCATCTGCACGTTGCTGTAGTCGATTTTGACGACGGGCTTGTTCAGCTCGTAGCTGCAGATCGGGGCAGGTATGGCAGTGTCGAGCTGCACCGACTGCTTCTTGTGGTGCTGGGAGTGGGAGTTGGGCGGTCGACCTCGTTGGCCCGGCGTGTAGGCGGGCGTGGACTCCGAGCGGGCCAGCTTGGCGGGCAGGATGGCGGGATTTAGGTGGGGAGCTAGGTGCTGCTGCTGCCGCTTGCTGCCTGCGCCGCCGCCGCCTCCGTTTAGGCTCATGGAGCGCATGTAGGCAGCGGTGGACGCAGTGCCGTTGTTGGGCTGCGACCGCATTGAGGTCGATGGCAGGCTAAGATCGTATGGCGTGTCCGAATCGGGATACTGGTCCTCCGGCGAGCTGCGCAGCATATCGTCCTCGTTGTAGGCGGCCTCCTCGGCCACACTGATGTCCGGTATGTTGCGCACCAGCTCCTTGAGGAAGTCGAACCGCTTCTCCGACACGATGCACTGCCGCATGTGCGAGGGCGACAGCGTCTTGGCGTTGCGCGAGTTCGTGATGCGCAGCGTCTTCGTCAGCAGCGACTCCACAAACAGCTCCAGCGTGCGCGAGATGATAACTGGCACCGCCTGCGCCACCTTGCCGATTTCCTCGTCGCTCTGCATGATCTTCTTGATGCGGCCCTGCGGGTGGGAAAAGAGGAGGAGGAGCAATCACACCCGGTTCTTTGGTTCTGCGGCTCTTCGAGCCCCTGATTATGCCCGTGCGTATGTATGTATACACAAACACACACACACAGGCACGCACAAAAACTGATAACCCATCTGCGGCTGCCGCGGCGAGGGAGCGACACCCGCCTTGCGCTCCGCCCACTTCCTGCCGCTCGCCGGGATCCCTACTCACCGCCGGGAAGCGCGCGTTGTATTTTTTCTTCTTCGAGGGCATTGCGCTATTTGTGAAGTAATCGCCCAAGTCCTAGCGAAATAAAACAAACGTCTATGTGTGTGTTTTTCACACCAGAACAGTTCCTTCAATGTTTGTGCGCGTGTGTGAATGGTAGTAGTAGGCGGCCATTCACTGGGAACTACAAATAAATTTGAAATAATATTTGGAATCACTCTTTATAAATTGGGTTTATTCCGGAATAATGTGGATTCTATTTGTTGTCATTTATTTAATGGTTTTTTACTTTGCATTTATTCACAAGTAAAATAGATCGGTGGTGTTTGCGCACTCTGGCAACGTCGAGACTCTGCGCTGTGACTGGCAACTGGTAGGATACCTTACGTTTTTATTTACGTAGTTTTATTACGTCTAGTTCATCCCCAAACCTATTCTGGATTTTTCCCATCGTTTCGGTGCGGTCACACTGGCTTGATGCCATTTCCTTACGTCGTAGATCGTTACGTTCTTGTTCACTTACGGCCTTCTTCGCTTAGTGTGACCAGCTGCCGCGGATGAGAAAATCCCGTGTTTGGCTACTTTTTTCTAGCCAGAAATGGCTAGAAAATAGCCCAATCACTTACGTCGTAAATCTTCACGTTGTTGTTCACTTACGTAGTTTAATTACGTATTGTTCATTTAGAGTGACCAACTGCCGTGGAAGAGAAAATCTGGTATTTTTTATGACGAATCTCTGGAATAAACCGAAAACCCGGCGGGCACTCTTTTAGTCCAGCGAATTAAAAACACGACGTCAACTTGCGAATTTTGAAGAATTTAACCGGAAAACATGTCGCACCTCGTGAAAATGGAAAATGGGCAGAGCCAGACCATCCAGGAGATGCTGGGCTGCATCGAGCGGTGAGTGGGAGAAGGGATTCCTCGTCTAACGACTGGCATTAAAACATAACCTCGCTTTCCGTTGCTTCCCCTGGAACGCGCAGCTACAATCCGGACCATCTGAAGACCCTGGAGGCGTACGTCCAGGACCAGGCCAAGAACAACATCTACGACCTGGAGGCCAATCTGGCCGTGCTGAAGCTCTACCAGTTCAACCCGCACATGCTCAACTTCGACATCACCTACACCATCCTGCTGAAGTGCCTGACGAACCTGCCGCACACGGACTTCGTGATGGCCAAGTGCCTGCTGCTGCCCCAGCAGATGAAGGACGAGAATGTGCAGACCATTATCGATCTGGCCGACATCCTGGAGCGGGCGGACTTCACCCTGTTCTGGCAGCGCGCCGACGTGAATAGGAACATGTTCCGTCACATCTCCGGCTTCAATGATTCCATTCGCAAGTTTGTGTCGCATGTGGTGGGCACCACCTTCCAGACGATCCGCAAGGATCTGCTGAAGGAGCTGCTCGGCGGCATCGAGGACTCGACGCTGGAGAGCTGGATCAAGCGCAACGGGTGGAAGAACCAGGGCCAGGGTCTCGTGGTGGTGGCCATGCAGGACGACAAGATCAAGACGAAGAACATTACGGAGAAGATCGAGTTCGACAACGTCGGCGCCCTGATGGCCCAGTGCCTGTAGAGCCTGCCGCGTCCCTAGTACTGTCTAAATTTCTACAAATAGTAATTAACAAAATAAAATAGAGCCCGTCGTCGTCTGCGTACAGCTAACTTTAAGTTCGTTTTATTCTCGACCTCAGCTGCTGCTCCCGCTCTCACACATTTCTTACAGAACTAAGGAAACCCTAAACGTAGGCGTTACAAAAACTAATAAAGCGCTAGATCCTATCTATGATTGCTTCTTGAACTTCTTCAATATGGGGAATATCTTGTCGAAGGCGTCGTAGATCTCCTGCCGCACCTTGGCGCCGGTGAGCACCACCTTCCCGGACACGAAAATCAGCAGCACGATGCGAGGACGCACCATACGGTAGATGAGGCCGGGAAAGAGCTCCGGCTCGTAGCTACTGAAGTTGCAATGGGTGAGGACCAGGCCTTCCAGGCGGATGGGGAACTTGACGTCGCAGGAGCCGACCATGTTTTGGATTTTGAAATCAAGGAACTTTGCCTGGAAAGGGAGAACGCGTTAGGAAAAAGCAATACAGAGCAAGGCTAAGAAGTACTCACGGGAAATCCCAGCTTTTGAATGATGCGCGCGTACTTGCGCGCCGCCAGCCTGGAGTCATCCTCGCTCTTCGCGCCCGTGCACACCATCTTGCCGGAGCTGAAGATCAGGGCAGTGGTACGCGGCTCCCGGATGCGCATAATCACGGCCGCAAATCGCTTCGGGTTGTACTCGGCATTCCTAGCATGGAGTGCTATCTTCTTGAGGTCCAGCTTGCAGCAGAGATTCACGGTGGACACAATGTTCTGCAGCTGGGGAACGATGCCGGGATCGGCGGAACCCGGCGTAGCCGGTGTCATGGGTGTGGAGGGACCCATGGTCTGGTGGATGTTGCTGAGGGAATCGCCTGCCCCTGACACGCCTCCCGTTGCCCCGCCGCCCACGCTGCGCTCGCTCATGGGCATCATGTGGGACATCATGCTCTGCGGCGTCTGTGGCTGCATCATGGACTGCGGCGTGCTGCCGCCCCCGCCGGGCTGCTGCTGCTGATAGGAGGCCGAGGGCTGGTAGCTTTGCATCTGCTTGTGGGCCAGCGGCAGCGATGGCTCGTGTCCAAACAGTCCGCTGCCGCTGCTACTGGCTGCTCCGCTGGCATCCGCCTGCTGCTGCTGCTGTTGTTGCTGCTGCTGCCCCCCGGATACGGAGGATACGGGCGCGGGCATAACTGGATCCGGCTGCGGCACCGCCGGCGGATGATAGACAGGATTGGCCACGATCTGCTGGTCCGCCTCCATCTGGTGCAGCGGAGTTCCGATGCTCGGAATCGAGAAGTTGGGGCTGAGCATTTGGTCCATATTGCGGCTGTTTTGGAGTCTCTGCCGGCTGCTATGGGTCTCTCACTCAGTGGCGTTGGGTTTGTGAGTGCACACTTGACTCGAGCGGCAATTTCTTACGGTTAAATGTTCATTTACCAGGGAATTTAATTTCGAGGTAAAAAAATGCAACTTGAGAAGGTGTGACCATTTCACGTGGTTCGAAAAATACCATAGAGTAACTTATGGATTCTCTCTGAAAATACCGAAAGCAACGCGGCGATGGAAAGAGAAATGAGCGGGAGAGTAGCCAGGGCTGCCGTAAGTAAGGGGTAGCTTCCAGAGCTGCCAGAAGACAGGAAAATTAACTGAAGAATTTTAAAAATCTTTTTATTTTAACTTTATGTTTTTATATTACACTTCTCTGTAGGATTTCTGCATATTTTATTAACTTAGGTGAAAATGGTAATATCTTATATAGAAGGGGTACATTCCCAGAAAATTCATTCAATTAAGAAGCGTTTAATCAATTATTCAAATTTGTACCCATTTTTGACAACCACTTTATAGTGCAATTAAACTGATAATAACTAATAAAACACCGCCCATGCTCAGGTTCACGGTTGAAGGCGCCAAACTGAGGCCTGTTGTCGACGAAGAGTGATGCGAGTAGGTATTTCCCTGCTCATCCGTGTAAACATGCCCGCCGGAGGGTGAGTTCTGGAAGGTACCGCCCACGCCCGGAACCTGATAGGGTCCTTCGTTCTGACCCCGTATATAGATGCCATTTCCGGGCTGCCCGAACTCGTGTGGGCCGTTCCGCCCGTCGTAATTCTGCTGCGCATTTGAGGCTGCATTGTGGGAAGAGAGTTCAATGAATTCCACGCTGGTCTACAAGGTTCCAAGCTCAACTTACCGGCAAACACAATACAAACAAGCACAATTAGCGATCGCATGATGCAGTTTCCAGTCCCAGAGCTCGATCTCAACTGAGAGCGGCTTTTGTTATTCGAAATCTATTTATACAAACTGGGCAAAACCCGAGCTTTTGCCAATTAGCAGAGTCAAGAGCGGGGTGAGGTCACTTAGAATCCGATTAGAGAGCGAAGCTTTCTGTATGCACTCACAGACACTGTTCCAATTAAAATCAGGGAAAGTCTTTTCGAAATAAAAGAAGCACAAGCACCCTATTTGCCAAAAATATCCACTGTATATATACGTTTGCGTAGGTAATGCAATTTTTAAAATTAGTCCACTAGCTTTTTGGGAAGAATTTTGCTCTTAAGAGAAAGGCCAGCAAAGAGTGCAATATATGGCAAGATCTATAGACACTGAGACCCACTCTCATTATGGCTTATATAATATGCAATCAAAACAAAACGAAAGAAAACGCGGGAGAGAAGAAAACATTTCCGAAAACATTTCCTCGAAATCATAGTGAGTTTTTCAAAAAGTGTTGACTATATCGGATTTTTCTATCTGCTAAATTCAAGTCTTAAAAAAAAAAAAAAATATTATAGAGGAAGAAAAGCGACATGGAGAAGATATGCCAGTTCTTTCGCAACAACTACGTGCTGGCCAACTGTGAGGACGCCATCCACAAGAAGGCCTTCTCCTTGAACTTGTCCCACTACCAGATGTCCCAGGTGCCGGACATCATTGAGAAGTGCGAGACGCTGCTGAAGCTATTTCTCAACCAAAACAAGCTCACCAAGGTTAGGGTGATCTTGTATTAATAGCTATAGCTTCTAGTTTCTATAGGTGACCTCTTCACCAGATAAGGCGGGAAATCCCAAACTTTTTGAGGTTTTTTATAATTTTTTGAACATGTTTTCCATTATTCCCTAACAGATTCCCTCGGGCATTGGCAGTTTGATGCGCCTCCAAGTGCTTACCCTGGACTACAACAAGCTGGATGAGTTTCCCGACTGCATTTGCCGGCTGGTCAGGTTGAAGTTCCTCAATGTGAGCTGCAACAACATCGCTCGATTGCCCCCGGAACTGGGTTACCTGACGCTGCTGGAGACCTTTTGGTGCAACCATACTGGACTCAGGGAACTGCCCGTGGAGATACGTAACTGTGAGCGCCTCGAGACCCTGGGGGTGCGTGGCAATCCCCTTCAGAAGCTGCCCGAGTCTATGGGAGCCCTGACCTCGCTACGCTGGTTCACCGCCGAGAACTGTGAGCTCGAGGAAGTGCCGCTGACATTCGCCTTGCTGGGCAGCCTGGTGCATCTGAATCTCAGGGGTAACCGGCTGAGGCGACTGCCCCGGATGCTGATGGCCATGCAGAGGCTGCGGTTCGTCTTCCTCAACGGGAATCGGATTGATGAGCTGCCCACGAGGGCGCAGCTGGAGGAGTTGCGCACGCTGCACTTGCTCAATCTTTCCCAGAATCCCATTAGCCTTCATTCCGACCTGCAGTTGATGGCGCTGGTGAGACCTTGAAGATTACCGACTAACCTGTGAGAAAATCTATAGAGATTCCCTTTCCCCCACAGCGTCAGACCAACATTTATGTGGAGGCACCGCCAGATCACGGCGAGGGCGTCTGCGATTGCCTGTCCAGCCGGGCCAGCCTCAACACCCAGGAGCAACAGGATGATCAGGCGCGAGGCGCCGGGCAGGACAACGACTCCTCCGACTGGGAGAATAGCGTGCGGACCAGCGAACTGGACACCACGGACGAGAGCGGCCTGGAGAATAACATCGAGGACCTGAGTGTCATGCTGCCGGAGATGTCGCGCTTTGTCACCACCTTCTGATGGAATTAATATTCTGTTGCTGCTCCCATAAATCTCTGGTTTATTATTCTTAAGTGTCTTGGTTTGGTACATAATCGTGGGAGGATTGGGGCTAAGTGTCCTTCTTCATCTCCTGCGGCATGTAAACGGTCAAGAGGTTCTTGCCAATCCTCTCGTGAATGTGCAGGAACTTGGCCACGCAGTGATCAATGCACACGATCTCGCCCTTGCCTGGAGAGAGGGAAAAAAATGGGCGAAATTATAGCTAAGGAAATACATAAGTACCAATAATGATCCGTTGAACTCACCCAATTCCGCTTCTGGATAGCGAGAGGGTATACACTTTTTGTGGCAAGCATTTGCCATGCGATTATATAGATCGGACATCGTCCTCGCCTCCATCTCCTGCATCAGCTGCATTTTGGCCTGTTCGGCGGCCGAGTTGGTTTGGGGCAGAGCCATGTTCCTCTCGTGGATGAAGCTCCTCTTGCTCGTTGAATTTTAATAAAATATTTTTGATTTTGAGTGTTTTTGGTGCGAACTAACAAAGCAAAGCCTGCTCAGAGGAGTGAGAATATCTGCAAATATAAGAAAATAATAAGTGGAAAAATACTGCAATTATTATTACATATTTACTTACTTTATTTTATTAATTATTAATATCCAACTTTACCAGTTGGGGATAAAAAAGCAAGCAGAAACCTCCTAATCCATCGATTTCTAATAATATTCTTCGCCAACAGTATGTGTAATATTACCATGACAAAACTGCTGACCAAAAAACCTAAAACATAGATTAATTAGCCGTAGGTTAAGTCTTAAAACCTTATAGTAGTTACATGGAAATATAACTGGCCATTCCCATAGGGGATAGTTTACGAACTTGTGAGCGTAGACATAAAAAGTGAGAGTGAACCCAATAATCTCAGCAGTTACCAGTAGCCAATGGTAGAGAATATGGTATTCCTGCAAAAGGCTCCATTGTATAAATATGTTTTTAAATTTAAAAATTCAAGTACAAACCCGACAGTTGCCCAAAACAAACAAATATCCACTGCTGCCGTATATGGCTGAAAGTGTCAAGTGATCAAAAACGCCAGGGATTTCACACTTTTCCCAAGAATCTACAAATTCGTTTAGATTTTTTAATTCTCAGTTTCTTATACATTTCATTACTATTACCATAATTGATGCAGTGCACCAGGCATGGTATATATAATTTAATTAATACCCAGGTCATGGGAATGTGGAGGACTATTGCCGCCCAGCTCAAAATGGATGTTAACATGATCCAAATGCTAACGAAAACCAACTAAAATTGGTCAACGAAGTCACGAGTTGTCCTGTAATATCATTAGTTTTAGGGGTTATGATTAAGGAAGCCTTTTTAAATAAATGACTCAATAATTAAGCTTAATTTGCCAATAACTGCCTACTAAGTATTTTTATACCCTTGCAGGGAAGTATAATTTTGACCTGATGTTTGCAACGCAGTGAAGGAACCGCATAAATTATATATATTCCTGATCAGCATCACCATATTTATAGCCATACATTTTCTTCTTAAATTGCATACGATTTTTACGTATACGTAATATGTAAGCTAAACGTAGCTTACTAATACGTTTTAAAGTGACCAACACTGGCAACACTGATTTTCTAGTACCAACTAGTTGCACCGGTAAGACATTGCAACTTTTGGTCACACTACGCCGGACTCTGTTTACTCAACTCATTATATTTCGTAATTATAAAGGCCATATTTTATCAATGAATTAAGATAAGACGGCGAGCAGCAGCCGTACCCCCAAATGACTTCACAGATCTACAACCAGAAGAAGTTCGTGCCCACGCCGCCTGAGAAGGGTTCGTTTCCCCTGGATCACGAGGGGCTGTGCAAGAAGCAGTTCCTCCTCTACGCCAGCTGTCTGAGGAAGAACGCCCAGGATACGAGTCAGTGCCGCAAGGACGCCCAGAACTACTTGGCCTGTCGCATGGACAACAATCTTATGGAGAGAACCGAATGGTCCAAGTTGGGATTTCACGACCAGAAACCAGCAAAGGAGGAGGAGCCGAAGCACTAGAGTTCGTCACCATGAAACCGGAACGCAATGTGATGATAGCGGCCACTGGGAGTGTGGCCACCATTAAGTTAGCCCAGTTAATCCAAGAGCTCTCCGACGAGCGTCTGCCCTACAAGTTTCACCTGAAAGTCCTCATCACGGAGGCGGCCAAGCACTTTTTTGAATTGGAGCAGATACCAGAGAACGGTGGGTGATCTGCGTAAAGATCTATTGAGGGTTCCTAATACAAGTAACTTTTATATTTTAGTTCCCGTCTACCACAATCGCGATGAGTGGATCACCTGGAACAAGCGAGGCGATCCTGTGCTGCATATTGACCTTGGCAAGTGGGCGGATCTGTTGGTGATTGCCCCGCTAAGCGCCAATTCCCTGGCCAAAATGGCCAACGTAAGTCCAGAGCTCTCCGTTGTGAAATATCTTATCTGATCTTATCTCTTTTATGGCAGGGGATCTGCGATAACTTCGTGATGTGCGTGGTGCGGGCTTGGGATCTGCAGAAGCCGCTGCTCTTTGCCCCCGCGATGAACACTCGGATGTACGACCATCCCCTAACCAGAGAGCAGATCGACAAGCTCAAAAGTTGGGGCTACCAGGAGATACCCTGCATCTCCAAGACCCTGATGTGCGGGGATACGGGCAACGGGGCCATGGCAGAGGTGCCCACGATTGTGGAGGCGGTGCTGAAGGCCTTTCCCTCAAGCAACGAGCTGGAATCGCTGTGATCCACGATCCATTGTTATACACAGAGTTTATATATCGCAGAATATGTTTTGTTACAGCAATTAAATTAAATGAAAGGGAATCATCCCTATAGATCCACCACCTGCATGTCCTCGAGCGAGTTGTTGGCCGACTGGCTGATCAGCGCCTTCTCCGAGTCCGTGAGATTGATGAACTTGTGCTTGGACTTGAGCTCCTGCTGAATGGAGGAGAGCAGGTCGGGGGAATGGCGTCCTGGCTTCAGGCTCTGCTTCCGCTCCTGGGACTCCTCTGCCCGGGCGCCGATTACCTCCATCTTGGGCTCCACAATGGTCTCCATCTGCAGGGACTGCCGCTTGCGCCGCATCCTCTTCGAGCCCCTGGTGATGAGCACCACCGCCGGGGACTCGAAGGGAAGCGCCTGGATCACCGTCTGCAGGAGTTTCGGTGGGGTCTCTGGTGTCTTGGGGTTGCCAATCACCACATCCGCCTGGAGGGCACTGCGTGCTCGCTCTCGCTCCTCCTCCCGCTCCCTGGCGGCATTTTTCCGCATCAACTGACGAGCTCGCTTCTTGAGGATCGCCTGAGCTGTGGGATAGTAGGCGATGACCTCGTTGAGGTCCGATTTGGAGAGAACAAACAGGTTGGAGTAGCCCTTGGAGCGCACATCCGCCGTTCGGCGATCGGCGCCATTGATGCCCAGCAAACTGATCTCCCCGAAGACGGAGCCCTCGGTGAGGGTGGCGAGCACCACGTCGCTGCCAGGACCACCCATCACCTGGACCTGTCCCAGCTTCACGATGTACATCTCCCGGCCGACCTCGCCCTTGCGGCAAACAAAGTCGCCCGGGAGGAAGGTCACGGCTCTCAGCTTAAGGACCAGATCGCGGAGCAGGGCCTCCTCGCAGTCGGCAAAGAGCTGGACCTTGGACAGGGTCTGGATGTGCACGGAGATGGCAATGTCGGTCTTGAGGTTGATGGGCAAGGCATCCAGGATGTTGGATTCGTCTGGGGAATTAGGAGAGTATATCATTTAAGGAATACCTTAAAGGGAAGTTGAACTCACCCAAGGTTCGCTGCTGTTCCCAAGTAAACTGGAACCACATCTTCACCCTTGATTGCACCTCCTGCGAGAGATTGAGCCGCCGCATGTACTCTAAAGTCTCATCCTCCAGCTGCCTGTACTCGTGCTTATTCCTGGTGGCCGTGGAGATAATGTCCCTGATCTGACCTATGAGGAGAGCGAATACGAAGACCCCCATCAGCCAGGCCACCGTCATGAAGACGTACTCGCCCTGCCTCTCCGGCTTGGGATTCTTTCCAATGGAAGTGGCGGTCTTGGTGGCAAAGGCGAAGCACCTGACATAGGGATGTCCCTTGCCGCTGAACACCCATCGGTTCTTGCCCAATCCCTGGTAGTCGCTGTAGGCGTAGTACAAGGCAGCCGTGATGTGGATCATGTAGAGCATGTAGGTCAGGGTCTTGGCCACGCGAACCTGGGGGGAAAGAGGGTTAAGTGGGGTTCTTTATGGGTTTGATAGGGAAACCTACGAAATGTGGGGAGGATATAACCCGATCCAGCAGTCGAAACACTTCCCAGAAGCTCTGGATCTTGAAGAAGCGCGGAAAACGTAACCAAACTGCTCCTGTGCCCAGTTTTAGGTAGAGCAACTCCAAGGGCAGAAGGGCCAATAGATCCAGCTGAAGGCATAAACATTAATTAATTAATTCTTGAGGATTCCTGCATCCTTTACCCACCTTAAACTGCAGCTTCCTCATGTAGTTCTTCCTGGTCAGGTTCTTGTTCTTCACCCAAAAGCCCTCGAAGAGGTACATCACGCGGTGCTTGAAGAAGACCACGTCGAGGAGGTAAATGATGTCCGCACAGAAGTCACAGGCCAGCCAGATGTTGGTGTTCTCCTTGGTCTGGAAGGGGAAGGAGGAGCGCAGCGGTATGACCCAGGCGTTGTAGAGGAACGACAGCGAGACCACACACAGCCACGAGATGTAGATCTTGCCCTGGGGATCCAGTGTCCTCTCATCGTTGTTCGCTCCGCACAGGCTGGAGCAGAGCCAGGCGTTCGACCTGGTGGTGTCCGCCTCGAAGAGCCTGCCCCGATGGTGCGGCGATTGACCCGCCGGCACCAGGCGCACCTTGTGCTCGGGCGACGGGTGCAAGCTCTTGGTCGGCGGCGGCGACGGTGAACTGGCCGTGCTGCTGGACGAAGGAGTCGGAGGCAGCTCAATCCGGGACTTCACCTTGTTGGCGCGGGCCGTGAAGCGACGGACCAGGTGGCGGACCTGGTCGCGCAGGAACTGCTGGCCCTGGGAGTCCAGGCTCCCGGCACTGCTCGGCTTGCGGTGCTCCAGGTCCATGTCCACATTCAGCTCCGTCTCCGGCTCGTCCACGGCCACGATCTCACTCTCGTTTATGGACGGAGTTCTCTGGGCCCGCTCGTTACGATCCTCGTTCTGGAGCTCCGGGGACTCGTTGTAGCAGATCTGCACGTCCTGCTCGTCCTCGTCGATGACAGGCTGGGAGTCCTCCTCCTCCTCCTCCTTGGGCAGAACCACCTGACCCGTGGCAGCAGCCAGTTCCTCCGCCCTCTGAAGGGCTATGGGATCGGGCACAACCTCGGGGGGCACAGCTCCTGGCAGCGGCACCATCTCGAAGCTCTCCGGCTCGAGGACCCTCCTCACGCTGTCCGGACTCACCAGCGGCTTCTCGTGCCGCAGGATGTGCTTGACCAGGGCATGGGTGGCGCCCACATTGTTCTGGTGCTCCGTGGACTCCACGCAACCGATCCTGCCGTTCCTGAAGTACAGCCTGGAGTGGTAGAACCTGGGGCTGCCAGGACGATGACGCCTGGGCGGAGCCTTGTAGGCATTGATCTTGTAGGTGACCTTCTTGACGGGACTCGGCGACTTGTTCTCCTTGTTGGAGGCATTGGTGGAGTACAGGATCTGCTCCTGCTCCTTCTCCTTCTCCTTCTGCAGCAGCTCCTCGGTGGCGCTGACAAACTGCTCGATCTCCTTCAGGTCCTTGGTGATCTCCTCCAGGCTGCGTCGCACCTGGGCCTCCTTCTCGCCGGGACTCGAGTAGCGACGCACACTCTCCGGCTGCGTGTTGATCACGTTCCGCATGAAGGCATGCCGCTCCAGAGTGTCGCAGAACTTGGGCTCCCGCCTCGCTCCCGAGGAAGACGAGGTGGACGCCGTGGTGGAGCTGGACGAGCCGGAGCCAGAGCCAGAGTTGGGTGAGGTGGCCATCCGCTTGAGACGCCGATGGTTGTGGAACTCGTCGTAGGCAAAGTTCTCCAATATATTCGGGGATGACTTCAGCAGCGATGCACTCGCCTCCGGTTCGAGCTCCTCGCTGGGGCTGCTGCTCACCTGCAAATGAATGGAGGGAATACACGTTCCAGCGATTGAGGGTCGTCGTTGGTTGGTTGTTGGATTTTCAAGATACAAAAATACAAAATACAAATAAATATAAACAAGGCAAACCGGGCAGCACGCAATTGCAATAAAACCAACAAAAACAGGGGGCCAGCGGGTGTGATCCGCATGCTAATTGTGCCCGCACATGCGCCAGTTGCCAGTTGCCCAGTTGGAACGCCAATAGATCATCTATCTGTCTTTATTTATATAGTATATGTTTCAGACTTAACTTAGATGCGTGTCTATAGGTGAGTTCAACTAACTAAGTAAGCTCCTTGAACTCGCGAGTCCTGCCAAAGATACTTTGAACTCGAGTCTGGCAAAATATTCGTTGAACTATGACTAAGGTTTGCTTGAAATGTTAAGACCAGGTTATGTATAAATAACTTAGGGAAAAACCATTAATAAACTAAGTTAAAGAAGATGTTTCACCAAGAAAGACTTTTCAGACTTTTTGACCCTTCTGCTACATTTCTAAGCTAAGAAAATGTTTTTTTCAAATCGATTATTCTTCTTAACCTTATTTATATTTCTTCAGAACTTAGTATTCTGTAATTGTTCTATTAAATTACTATATTAAGCTCTATAAAACCATTTATCTAAATTAATATTTTTCCTAAACGTTCCCTTACTTCATATCTATCTATATTGTTTCTACATAAACTTCATACCCTTAATCAAATAAATATTAACAAACTTTTTGGTACAATTGTTCTATTAAAATAATATTTTACGCTCTGTAAAACCATTTATCTAAGTTAATATTTTCCTTAAACCTATCTCCACATCTTTATCGATATCGTTTCCATATAACCTTCATCCCCTTAATCAAATAAATATTAATAACCTTTTTGGCCATCAAACTTACCTTCCGAAAGCGTGCCATGCTGGACATTCTGCCTCAAAACCAATAAGTCCAAGTATCCAAGTTCACTGTCGCCGGCTCAGGGTTCAGGGTCAGCCTTTAGTCCACCTCCTCCTATAACCCAGAGTGGACAGAACAAACTCGTTTAGTAGTAAGCTCGGTGCGTGTTGCACATGGCGTATGATTAATGTGCTGCTCAGACACGCAAAACGCAGTGCACTTGACCTTAGCCGAGTGTTATATTTATGTATCCACTCCCGACCATATGCTCTGTATGCCTTATTGATTTTTCCAGCTGTTGCAACTTTGAGTGGGTGCCTCTTCTTGGCTTTTCCTTTGTTTTGTTAGCAGAAAAAGCTCAACAGGTGGCTGAATTGCCATGAAAAGTTTCACTGATTAGAGATTTTCCTATTCTTTTCTTGGTGTTAAAACCTTAAACTGCGTTTAGGAGTGAGGTCTCAAAGGAAACTTACTTTTCCCACGTCCTAAGACAGTTGTTTACTTGGTTAGAGAGCTCCTTGAGTCCTAGCAGAGGAGGTATCATCCGGTCGCCTTTGGAGAAGAAGATAAACTGGACATTGAAGTGCGGGACATACAAGTAGTTGGTCCAAAACAAAAGTAACGCAGGCGCTCTTTGAGGGCGCCCAAAAATAACAGTGGGACAAAGTCAAGGGAAAATGTATTTGAATATAAAGGAAAAGGTATTTAATTAAAAAAAATAATATTTAAAATAATTATAACGAAGTAACTGGATGCTACCTTCAACTTTTTTCTTTTAAATGAATTTTGCTCTAAAATGTAAGCTTAAAATCAGTTAAGAAGAAAGCTTTTACTTGAACCCTTAAAAGCTTACATTGACCAAGCTTTTGTCGTTAAAACGTTACCCAATTCCCGAACAAAGCCCACGAAAGTCACGTCTTGTTTTCAGAATCTTTTTATATATTTTTTTGTTGGTTGTTTTAAATATTCCATTCAGCTCTACATTCACAATTACATATTTGTTTTGTTTTTTCTCCATCTTCTTCTTTAAATTACATAATATATATATTTAAATATATATATTTATGCATATATATAGATTAAAATGTATGTATATATATAACCTTTGCTTTCGAATCGAAGGACTCAAAATCCAAATAACTTGATGCAATCCGAAAGTGGCTAAAAGGGGGCTCGGTGTGTGTTTGGTTTTCTTTTTCAAGGGGAATTAATGACATATTAATTAATTACATATATGTAATTACATTTATACGTACAAACCTAGAATATATATATAGAAGATATCAAGAACAGTGGCTAAAGGATTTTCTCAGTGTATGTGTGTGGCTCTTAGCTTTTATGGTTTATGTTGGATGTTGTTGTGGCTGTGGTTGTGAGTGGTGTGTGTGTGTGTGATTTAGTGCATATTTAAAGATTTAAGATTTAAGGGTCTTAATTCATTTTGTTTGATTTTTTTGTCATTTTTTTTTTTGAGATTTTTTTTGATGGTTTTTAATTAAGTTTTTTGTGTTGGTTTTCTTATTTTGTTGTCACTTAAAAAATTACATTAATAAAATGTATTTTAAAACTTATGCAGAAAAAACGTTGCCCATTTCAGAGGTTACACCCATTGGGGACCCCCTACTCGCTCTCGTCCTCCTCCTCCTCCTCGGAGGACTCCTTCTTCTTCGCCTTCTTAGCGGGCTTGGCGGCCACCTTCTTTCGCTTCTTGGGCGCCCCGGAGTCGGTGCCGCCGTTGGCCTCGTACTCCTTCACCGCCTTGTTGTACTCCTCCTTCATCTTGATGGCCTTCTGTTCCCATTCCTGCAGATAAATTGTAGGTATGTGTATTTACTTGAAGCGTCAGAGCTGAGGTCCACTTACGGTCTTGTCCTTCAGTCCGCGCCACAGCTCACCGCCACGCTTGGCGATGTCTGTCACCTTGCTGCCGGGATTGTCCTTCTTGATCTGTTCGCGGTTCTCATTCAGCCAGAGCATATAGGCCGACAATGGGCGCTTCGGGCGGTCTCCACTCATATTTGTTGCTGGTTTGGCTTCGGCTTTTACTGAAGGAAAAACGATGGCTGGACTCTTAAGTAGTCTGTAAAATCGGAAAGGAAAATATAGAAAATTTAGTAGAGTTGCAACGGTGATTAAGGCTTAGGGTTGCAATTAAAAGTCACTTAAAAGTGTTACCGTACTTTATTTTTGTCTTTCTTCAAATAAATTTGTTTACAGGGAAAGGGTTGAAACTAAACTTAAATTAATTTAATTTGAAACTGAATGCTCACAACTATCACATTATAAGAATAACTCTATATATTAATCTCTTCCAAAAAATATAGAAAATTTAGTAGAGTTGCAACGGTGATTAATGCTTAGGGTTGCAATTATAGCGTTATGACACTGCTTCGGCTTGTTCACTGAAAATTGTTACAGTACTATATTTTTATCTTTCTTCAATTACATTTGTTTACAAGGAAAGGGTTGAAACTAAACTTAAATAAAATGAAATGCTCTCAACTATCATATTATTAGAATAACTCTATATATAAATATTATATAGATAATTTCGTAGAGTTGCAACGGTGATTAATACTTAGGGTTGCAATTATAGCGGTATGACACTGCTTCGGTTTGTTCACTGAAAAGTTTTACCGTACTATATTTTTTTCTTTCTTTAATTAAATTTGTTCACACTAACTAAACGTAAATGGAAGGAAATGCTCACCACTATCTCATTATAAGAATACCTCTATATATTAATCGCTTCCAAAAATCCTTCCATTCTCCTCTTCCTTCTCACTCTATTAAATACTCAATAACTGCATTTTCGGCTGTATGCGAACAGGAATCAGACATCAATTAAATATTCCTGCATGTGCACTCCCCCTCCACTCTCACATAGTATACTTTTAACACATAATCCTTGCGGCTTCATATACATAATGGGCCCCAGTACATACGTAATTGCTATTTATGGCAGCGATATTATGTACATTTCCGATTAATTGTGGCTGCCCATTGCTTCTTTTGCATACATATATGTTTGCACTGCCCATTTAATTGCTATTATGTACTATGTGAACCATGTACATGGCGGAGAGGTCATTGCCCTCGAAGGAATATTCGTACGCAGAGCCAGTGAACTCGACGCGGCGCCTTATTCTCCCTTTTTTGCCGAGTTCTAGACACAAATCAGCTGGGAAATGGCATGCAAATGAGGCGACGGCGACAGGCGACGCCAGCGACGACACTCTGGCCCCCAAACAAGGGCCATAAGCCATGCACTTGACCCAAATCCGGAATTCAGCGCAAAATGCACGAGACATCGACAGGCAGCGAAAGCGGAGGGGACAGGGGCTAGGAGGAGGTCCTGGAGCCAGCATAACGACGTGAATTGGGTTAACAAACGACTCGAAATCGCTATGAAGGATGCGGATGGAGGAGCTGCCACACTGCACACAGGGGGGATGTGCAGGCGCAGGAGTGTCGCCATCAATCAGGCAAGGCACGCCCCTCCCACACGCCTTCTCCACCACCTCCTCCGCCTCGTGCATGCACATCCTGTGTCCAGGAGCAACAGGGAAAACGGCGGCAAAATTGTTGCTAGTTCGACGCGAGGCACACGCAGCACAGAGACGGATGGCTGACTCCGCACATTGCGGCAACACGTGATGCAGTCGGGGATAAGGCCTCCTCCTTGCTGGGGGGAGGGAGTCCACCTAGAAAATCGAAAGCGAAAAGCATCCTCCCCGCCGTCTGTGTGCATGTACATATATTTTGTCTAGCTGTTGGCCCCAAAAATGCATCTGTATCTGTTGTTCTGCGCCATGAGCCTGGCTCTTTGGCTCTGGCAAACAAGGTAACAACATTTTTCAAGTGCCACAACAGGGTAGGAATAATGATAAATGGTTAAGGAACTTTAAAGCACTTCAAAAAGGAAGAGAAGCTGGGGTTTATTTAAAGAAATTTAGGCAAACAAATAGTAAAAGCTCAGAAAAATTTAAAATGTTCAAGAAAAATATATTTTTATATGTCCCAGAAAAGACTGCAAAGGTTTAACTTATTTTGGGTATTTAATTTATATTTTTGTGCACAAGTAAAACATTTATTTATGGATGAAGTATATACAAATTAATAAATTCTAAAATCAGAGACATTTCCGAGTCATGAAATGTGTCCGACTTATAAAAGTATCAATTTCTACAAATAAATATAATATTAGATACTTTTAAAATCTTTAAAATCTCTTTTCCTGCTAATTTCTTTATATTTCTTTTCCAACAATATTACGTATACGCAGCATGGACAACACTGTAGCGCACATTACGCATACGCAACGTGTGACCAGCGTGGTCATATGAATATTTGGCATAATGAAAGGACACTGTACACCGGACACAAAGGACATTAAACGGAATACCAAATGAAGGGGCCGGAAAAAACCCAAAAGCCTGGCGAAGAACTGTCCATTTTGTCGATCTAAAAATTGAATTGGAAACAGTGGCAGTTGGCAGAGGCAGAGGCAGCGACTGAGGCAGAGACTGCAACTGAGGCAGAGGAAGCGACTGCAGCAGAGGCAGAGGCAGAGGCAGAGGCGTTGACTGAGACAGCGGCGTTGACGTCAACTGAGAGGCAAACTGACAACGCTTATCTCACCGAGAATATGTGTGTGTTTATGGCGTGTGTTTTTAATGCCCCGTTAGTAGGCGAAACGGGGCAGGAAGGCAGGAAAGGCAGCAGCAGCAGCAGCAACCACCCAACGAGCCAGCCAGGACTTTGTACTGGCAGGACGAAGCTTGTGCGCAGAACCCGCATTTTAGGGTAGATACTTTCCCAGGGAATTGCGCACTGGGTTGCTTCGCTGGAAGCAACTACGGCCTCTATGTGCTTGTGCTTCGCCTGGAGAGCGACCGCCCTGAACGCACAGTGGTGACTTTTAACGAGTACACATACAGCGCTCAACGACCCTTCCTCGTTCTGCATCCCCCGTTTCTCGCTGTGTATGTACAGTCGTGGCAAAAATCAAAGGGTTGGCCATTCGCGATCGCCGCTGCATACATTATAACGGAATTATAAAGGCAAAACGGGGCGCCAGATGGCGCCTGTGAGGCCTGTTTTTTATTATTAATTGTTATTAATTGAGAAAGATTTAATGACGGAATAATAAATCAAGTCGATGGGATGCAGTTTTTAATTAACCAGAATTTATACCCCTATTTAAAGGTTTGCACTTTGATTTGTCAGCTTGTAAAATATATTAAAAGGGAGTTAATGCTATTTTTAAAGGTCTGACTAAGTAAATATTGTGTTTCAAAGGAATTTTTCATGAATAAGTACAATTTTGTTGTAATAAACCTGCCTTATTTTAAGATAACTGAGTTTAAACATTGAAATTAAGTTCTATATAAATTTTAATAATAAATTAAAACATAGAAAGATAAAATGGAAATGTTTAAGTTCCCAATAGGATTAGTTAATGAAAAAAGTTCCCTTCAAAAATATCCCTTAAAAATCCCTTTGTGGTATTTTTTCGTACTCAAAGCCCAAATATCTCTTTACTACCCAGGGCGGTAAATATCACAGAGCAAGTATCTCTATGTGATACCACGATATCAGCGGAAAAAGAGCGGAAAACCTCAAGATCGCACGCGACTTTTGACGAAACTACCGCTATCTCTCCATAGATTAAGACCTATTCCTCGCATTCTCGATTAGGAGGAACCAAGCACGGAAAATGGCGCGAAAAGAGCTTTGTAACTGTAAAATTCAGCCCAGAGGCGAAGAAGAAGCTTTGCGCTCTCACTCCCTCGCTCTCCCGATAGGTGCGATTGTGTGTGTGCGAGCGGGGGGACTATATAACAAAACTTTTGGCGCCATTTTTAGTTTGCACTCGAGAGTGCAGCACGCAAAGCGCTAAAAAACAACAATAAATAGAAAGCAAAACACGCGCACGACGTGATTAAGAAACGCAAAACAATTAAATGCCAGTGGATTACCAGGACACTTAAAAATACAAAAGGGTGAACAGTAAACCGAAGATCTGAAAGGATCATGCTTGAAAAATAATAAAATTAAGCTTAAATTAAGTAAGAAATTGTAATCACCAGAAAACTGTTATGTGAAAAGCTTAAAGGATCTTATAAGAATCCAATTTAATCAGGTTATAAAATTAACTCTTGTGATTAATCCCCCAAAGATCCCTGAGATCAACTTTACATTTTAGTTTTGCAAAATGTTATTCCCCAAAAGTCACAAAAATTAAAAAATATATAATGAAACAATCACAGGACATGTTTATCAACCGGAAACCGGATTAGCCGACCCAATCTCAGCCAGGAGCAAGTATCAAAGTGCATGAAAAGCCAGAAAAGCCGCAGTTGGCGACAGGTGGGTGGTGGACAGCGTGGTGGCCCTTGCCCAAGGTGCTGAGACCCAAAGCCGATCGGAAATCAAAAGCCCCACCAAGGCAGGTGCGACGGGCAAGTGACTTGCACTCGGTGTGGAATATGCCCCGGTCGCAGTCAACAAAGACACTGGCCAAACCGCAATTAGACCTCAAAATTAAATAAATAAAATTCCATGGAAAAACTATCTATAAAGAAATATTATAGATAAGCCTTATACATGCCGAAGACAATATTTAAATTTAAAAATTAATCTACAAACTTGTTCACTGTGTGTTTTTAAAGCTTTCATATATTTCTCTTTAAAAGAATATCCTCACTCTAATTATACCGATAAATATTCCGTAAAATCAATAGCAAAACAGAAAGAATTTATCTTTAATTTAGCACTAAAATCTTTAAGAAACACTTCATAATTATTAATTCACTTTTTACAAGAATAATCTTTTCTTGCAGCACATGACTCTGCCTTCAGATTTCACCACAGATTAAAACTAGCATTTCATTAACTTTAATCACTACTATCAACCTGTAAAACTCTGTGGAAAATCTTAGTAATTACTCGAGTAAACAAGGCTAAACATCAGGTATCTCATTATAATTTCCTAATTACTTAGGCACATAACCGAACTCAATCAATCTGGGATTATTGGCTGAACCAACTAACTTGCCGACGAGTGTAGGTGCTCGAAAAAATCGTATGAAAAATGCTCATATTGCCCATAAATACGTACGTACTTTGCCTTCGGTGTGCCTCTGTGTGTTTACTTCACTCTTGGATACTTTATACTGGGTTCTTGGACTGCTCGGCTGTGCTGTGCTGCCTTTGCTGCCTTCACTGTGAAAATCGCACTGAAATCGACTCACTGCGAGGCGACGCGGCTATAGGAAGGCGAACTGAACTGAAATTCAACTGAAGCAGCTGTACCAGGCTACTGAGCTATAGAAAACCCAACCGAAACCGAAACAGAAACACACAGGCAGCGGCGGTCGTCGGCCGAGGGAGGTTTCCGGGGAGAGGCGGGCGAGCGAGCGAACAGCGAGACCATCAAATAACACACAGCACGGCAGGCATACAAAAGTATCTGTATCTGAGAGAGCAAATTCCCAGTTCCCAGTTCGCAGCTCTCCTCAGCTCGACGCCAGCCAAGGGTAGGCGACTGTAGTGTGCGCACAGTGGCGTCGCTTCGGGTTTGCACACAGCCATATAATTTGCGTGGCCGCACACTGGCGGCCTGCGAAAGTACAACCAGCCGAGAGGCAACTCTCCAGTACAGCGCATGCACACTGGAGGCGGGCAATATTGGCGGGGCTGCCCAAGAGATATTTAATTGAAATTCTCGCAAATTAGGCAGAGAGTAAGGATTTACAAATTAAACTATTATTATTTAGACTTGCGAGAACTTAATAAGGATAAACAAAAAAATTATTAATAATTTTATAATATAAAAAAATATATAAAAGAAGCATTTAAAAACCGGCCGTCTTAGTTTCATTGGCCTGGCGAAATGTTTCAAAGTTGTTCAAGTCTTAGTTGGCTTTGCTTCTTTACTTTCTTAAAAAAATAAAATGGTATTTGAATAGTCTTTTATTTTAACTTGTCATTCAATTATTATTATTATTATTTTTTTCTTTTTTTATTCTTTGTTCTAGAGTTTATTTATAATTATAGCTTTTCTATAATAATTATAAAAATTAAGGCAATATTTTCTATAACCAAAAAGTTATCTTGAAAAAAAGATTCACATTTTTACATACGCGAATGTACAAATAATGCAAAAACAGGCTTGTAAATGATGTTTATGTTCACCTGAAACCCCTCTGTTTACTTATAGACACTTAAAGAAAATAATTTTGCATAGAAAAGCACTTGAAAGAGCTGGGGGGCTCCTACTCTACTTATGTTTATCTGAGCCCAAGCCAAGGGACCCCCCACCCCCATCGGAATCCATAAACATGCGCAACGTGCCCGACTATTTTTGCCGCGACTGTACGCTGCCCATATAAAAAGCATGGAGCGGAGCGCTGAGCTAGTATTTGGCGGCGCCGCTCTGCCCCTCCACTCCCCCCAATCAGCCCCTTCCCCTCTCTCCCCTGAAGCCACCATATACCTATATATAAAGATATAGGTATATATGTAAAGCGAAACCTTAACTGCCCGCCCACCTGTACCGCCCTGGCGTCCCGCAAAAAATTATAAAAAAAAATATTAAATACAAAAACTCAAGTAGTTGGTCCCCTCGTTTCCCCCAGTATCTTTCCCTCTCAGCATAAAAGTTAACAACTTTTTGAGTTTTATTGTTTTTTTGTAATATTTTTTTAACCATCAAATTGTGTGATTTTTCCATAAAATATTTAACCTACAATATTGATTTGACATTTACAGAGCAGAGATTCAATCGATTGAGTAATCAACTACGGGCGAGCGAGCGCTCATAGGAAATTCAAAAAGTAACCGTCAATATATTTGGCGCGCGCCGCCCTCCATTCAAAAATTGAATCCCAATACGAGAACGTAGCCATGCCTCCAATATATGGCACCAAGACTATAGAGCACTATAGTGGAATAACCCACGCTGCCTTGCCGTCGCACAACACAAATTGGGGTCGTTTTTGGTTATATTTTCGCTCTTTTGCAAAATTTATATAATAAATAGCCACGTTGGCGCTGGCCAAGATACCCAATAATTAAGGGGATACAATGACGGATCAATCGTAGTGGAACACTTGACACTCACCCGTGCAAAAATGTCGAGGAATTTGCGTTTTAATTGCAGCCCAAAAAATGTATATTTTCGCAGGCGAAAAATCTGTGGCGTTCGCTTCAGTTCAGCGTTCGGTGCTCGGTTCAGTTTCAGTTCAGTTCAACCAGTACTGCTGCCTCTGTTTGTTCACTTTATAAAATTTCTTCTTCCACTAAAACTCAAGTCGCTGCTGGCTGGTTCGGCGTACGTAGTACAGCTTTTGCCTTTGGAATATCAAATACACAGAGTGAACGCCAGCCATAGAGCCCATACAGGCAGTCCACCGCACGAAGCACGAGAACGAGCGCAGTTCGAGTATCTCGTTCTGTGTGTGTGCCCCGAGTACCTCACAGATACGCGTCCGTGTGTATCTGGCCCGGCTGGTCTGGTGGCGAGGCGGCAGCTGAACGGCGGCAGGGAGCGGATGCGGGGCGAAGTGGCGGTATCGTATCGCCCAGCAAAGCAACCAAGAGCGAGGCACAGCTAGAGCACCGAGACCCAGCGCAGCGCAGGCCAGCCCCGGCCTCATGTTCGCTTCTTTGCCTCTCTACCGAAATTTTTACCACTCGGATGGGGTGTACCTGGTATGGAGGTCGGTAGGGGATTCCATAAACTTTAAAATGCTATATAAATTTTGGGTAAATTTTCATTGGAAATGGGATATTTTTGGTATTATCTGCATATAATTGCCTTATTTTAATGGTATATTTACGTTTCTGGTAAAACTTTGGATGGTTTTTACCACTAGAATTGGGTGTATCTGGTATGGGGGCTAATAGAGAATTTAGTAAGGTACAACATGCCATTTAAATGTTTCGATAAATGTTATTACAAATGATGTTTTTCTGATGGTATCATAAATGTTTGACTATTTTTAGAGGTATATTTTACTTGTAGGTCAAAATTCTAATGATTTTTACCACTAGAGTGGAGTATACCTGGTATGGGAGTTGGTAGATAATTCAATTACCCATAAAATGTTATCAAAATTATTAAAATAATTTTATTAAATTTAAAATTTTGGTTTGTTCGTATTATTGTTTACCGGGACGGTACAAGTTTTTCATAGTTTTCTGGTAAAAGTTTGGAAGATATTATTCCATGGGTGGGCTGTAGGTACCAGTAATGGAAATATAATTAATTTAAATTATAAATAGACATTTTTTGGAGAAATGTTTTGAAAAATATTTAAAAACTGCATGATGGTGCAGTATTCAGAACTAATGTAAGTTGAAATCATAAATACAGAAATCTTAAAAATATTTTGAAATATTTGTGATATTGCTAAAAGCTAGCAAAAAAAAAGCCAAAGAAGGTTACCTTTAGAATATCTTTACACAATTTTCAACAAGTGATCGAAAGTCGAAAGGATATAACAATACAATACTTTAGATATATTAAAATTGAAAGTTTTTGAAATAATTTCAGAAAAAAAAAACTTTTAAGAAAATGGTTTTATTAAAAAGATATAAATAAATAAAATGAAAAACAAAAATATCTCTGGAAAACCTATACAATTTTATTACTCCAAGAGGATCAATGTTTTTAAATTTAAAGTTTCTAGTTAAATTTTAGAAAAAGCATTCAAATATTCGAAAAATTAAATAGACACATGTTTGTCAATGGAATGACATCAGATGTGTGATGTTGCAAAGTCGCTCTATCTTATCAAGGCAACTGACAATCAACCGGGCGAATTGGGGCCACCGAATAGCGCACTTCACAAGTCGACCAGGCCCGCCTGTTTTTCGCCAGCTCGGTCTTTCGGTCGTTCGCTCGCCTCTGCGAGTATCTCGCTCTACAGGCTACAGACCGCAGTACAGCCAGCACGGCTGTAGTTTGGCTGAAAACCCGAAGCGAACGAACGAGTGAGAGCGAGAGAGAGGGACGAACAGACGGCGGCCGTTGTACGTCGTTCCACATACTCGGAGAATGTATCTGTATCTGCCGCCGCCTCTGCAGCTGTATCTGTATCTGTGTATCCGAGTGCGAAGCAAACACAGCAGAAACACAGAAAATCCATGAAACCATGAAATCGAAGCGCCCGCTCCGTTTCAGTGTAGGGTGTGTGCCGAGGCAGTGGGGCAATATGGATCCGATCAGGGAATTAAGCAGATTCTTGGATACTGAATCCTGATTACGGATTTCTGATTTCTGATGGAACCCTAAAGTTTAATTGGTAGGAATATCATAGGGTTAGTTTTTATGGTTATTTATTTTATTATTTTTTTGGGGAAGGGATTTCGACCTAGAGATTATATATGCCATCTGAAACAAGAACAGAGAACTTTGTTAATAATATATTAAGGTTTTATTGAGAGACATGGAGAAAGGTATTGTAATACATCATCATTAACAATATTATATCAATTTTAAAATGGCGCTTTCTATAAGAAATCCGTATATTTCGAAGCAAAGTATTAAAAAATCCCTAGAATAATTTGTTTGCTTTTTGAAAACCTAACTTTGTAAGTGAGATTTACAAACAAACCAATATATTCTTTACAAATAACCCTGTTCCGGGAGATATCCATTAATCAAGATCTACAGAAAATGGAAATCTCCTTTCGTTCTAGCGGCAACTGAATCCTTTGATCGGCCAGGCAGGATAACGTACTTATTTTACAGATCATTGACCTCGCAACCAAAACAATTCGGGGTTGCCTAAAAAGAAGGGGTTGCTTAGCCCTCCGCAGGATGAGGAACTCCTTCGATATAACCATATATCCCGGATTAATATTTCCAGATTCCGGCTATGTTTAAACCTTTCAGTTCCACCGTGCCTAGTGGGTCGGTCGATTATTATGGCTGTTTGTCGTCTCATTTCAGCCGTGTCTGTGTAACACACCGAACGAAAGTCAGAAAATATCCAGGGGGATGGTGGGGTGTTGGGCGGTACTCTGAGGCTATATAGCTGACTGTGCGACTCTGCTACTGCCTGCTGCCGCTGCCTGCTGCCGCCGCCGTTGTTCCTGGGAGGTGAGAGGCCTTTCGGTGGTGGCAATTTTCGAGCAGGAGCCTGGGGAGTGCAGGGGCTTCGCTCCCGGGCGGAGTGAAGGAGTATGCAAAAACGAACGAAAGCTAACGAGCCGAGAGCCAGCCAGCCAGCGAGCAGGCGAAGTGGGGACGCAGGAGGCGCACAGTTGACAGGATGTGGATATAACGAGCCTGCATGCGTGTGTACCCCTTCGATCCGAAGACCGGATGCTCTAGAAGGAGTAGATACATAGAGGGGGTTTATTGTATCCTATAGATGATAAGCATAGAACGCTCCTCGGTCCTGAAGACTTTTTCTCCCCTTTATTAGCTTATCAAAGTTAGGTGGAGCCTGTTTCACCCGAAAGTGCCCATCTCTGCTTTGAAAATTATTAAATATTTACGTTTTACGGTATTTTTTTTATTTTTTTTGCATATCTGCTAATGTTTAAATCAAGTTGGACACTATTTCTTAGTATTCTTGGAAACACCAAGCATATGCTATCGATACCCTATAATATACACTGGCACGTTCCTTCTGGCTGCCATATTCTTCAGCAACTTTTCATCTTGGTAATGGCTTAAGAGTATGCAGAGCCCCGGTCCTTCTGTGTGTGTGTGTTAAGCATTCGTCCTTCCTCCTACCAGCGACCCTGCTTAGCCAGCTTAGGTTGATGATTCCTGCTGCTGCCTGGGCTTGGACAGAGAGGACTTGGAATACTTATTATTGCCTGCGAAAAACACACATATATTTGGCTTGGATTGCAGCAGGGTCGAGTATATTGTGCCTTTCATGGAACTGAACTGAACCGAACTGAGTAAGTGAATGCTGCACACACACACACAGTATCCTATCCTCGACATCCTTGTGCAGACAATCAGGAGACTGAAGTGTGCACAGCAGGATGCAGCAGGCAAAAAGAGACCAGGACCAGGGAATATGGACTCTGTGGACCACGGACCACGGCACTTGTTGTTGCCGCTCCCCCAGCGTTGGGTCGCCTCTTTTTATCCTCATCTCCTTGACGCAATATGCTTGCCATATGGACTAAATATACTTCAGTCCTTGCCTCTACCGTTACGCTTTACAGAGGTCTTCGGGCGGCAGCATAACTTTATTTTGGCGCCACTTCTTGTAAGGGAGATCGTTTAGTAAGTTAACATGTCCTGGTTTTTGGGGACTAACATATTTATAGCTTTTGTGGGGGTATTTTAGCCTAGAGAACAACTAAGCCTTTGTATTATACTTTTAAAAATATTTATTATAAAAGTTATTATTACAAGGAAACATGGTAACATGCAGATGATACTTTCAATATTACGTTTCCTCTGTGGGTACCAAATTTTCTAAACAAAAATTAAGCGAATATGGAAGCGGTCAAAGAAATAAGGTTGAACTTCGAAAATGTAAAATTCGCTAGGGAATTATTCTTACAGTTCAATATATCCTTTTCCAGATTTCTTAAAACGTTTCTTCAAAACATTGTTGTTTAGGATAATATTGAGAGAAGGAATAAATTATCTTGAAAACATATTACCTTTTGAAAATTTATAAGAACTTCTTTGCCCTCTAAGCTAACAAAAGGATCCATTCTTCTGAATCTTTATGATCCTTAAAGACAGGCATCTGTCTAACCTTCTCCATCGGCTCCTTCGGCGCCCACACATCTTGATTAACAGGTGGCAACTCGACTCGGGCACACCTGCAGACATATCACAATAGGAATGGGTATTCAAAAGCTGAAGGCGTCGAGCGTTTTGCTCATAGTGCGTTCCGTTCTGGTTCTGCTTCGGTCTCAGTCTTCGCCTCCACTGTCTCCTCCTCCTCCACCTACCATTTTCTTCCTCCACCTTCCGCGTTGTTCGCTTCTGCCGAACAGCTGATGCATGTTCGCGAATTTAGGGGGGGAATGGGGAAGAGAGAGAGATGTGAATTTGCTAAGTACAGTAAACAGACGATATAGTTACTATGGAATAAGTTTCCTCAGACCTGTTCCCTTAGTTTACTTATTTTATTTCCACTTTAACAGACTGATCAACTGATGAAAGATCTGTGTATATTGTTTTTAGAAATATTGATATCCCAAGTATTATCAATAAGAGTGTCCCCTCTATCGAGTGGCCACTGTGATTCGTCTGCCCTGACAATGCGTTATTGTTGTTTTCTGCGGGTGTGTGTGTTGTGTTTGGGTAAAGCTTGCCGGCCACTAAAAGCAACAACAGCAACAGCCACTGGACGGAACGGGTAATATCCCCCATTCGGAATCCACGGCCAAGTTCAGTATCTTCAGCACATTCCATGGCGCCTATTATTGCAGCCGAAGCTGGAAAAGCAACACGAGCAGCAGGAGAGGGAGAGGGGCAGAAGCAGGCATCGAAGGAACCAGAAACCAGGAACAGGCACAGGACACCAACTCCTTTGTGACCCAATTTAAAGGGAGGCGCGAAAGTGAAGCTCTAGGTAAATGTGTGTGGGCGGCACAGTGCAGTTGAAGTTCTCTCTGAAGGAAACTTACGTGGGAAGACACATTGAACGAATTAGAAAGGAGATTAAAATGGAAATTAATTTAAAAATAAATTAATATAAAAAGGAAAACAAATATTGTAGATTTTGAAGAATAAATACCTAAATAGGCCATATATCAACCCTAAGGAGCCGTCATATACGCACTTCAAGGACTAACTTCATCCGTGTCATTTAAAAATTTAAACAAGAGACAATGCTTATTTGTTTTCGCTTTGAAATGTTTATTTAGTTTATATGAGTTCCCTTGTTACTAGATTTCCATATCGAAAGATAGAAATAAACCTTTAATTTAGCGGAGTTGCATAAAAATCCGCTTCTGGGAAGTGGAAATTTGAGAATTGCTTTGCTGTTTTGATTGAATGAGCGGAAAAATACGATCTCACTTCAAGATGTTTATAATTTCGGTAATACAAGTCCTTCATATCTGGTAGAATTTGGAAATATGTCTTTTAATAAACTATTAAATCGAAAAATGGATCTTGAAAGGTATCAATCAAAGATGCCTCGGAAATCGAATCCACTGAAACGGTGTCCAAAAGTATGCTACAAAAAATTCCAAAAATTATACTTTTCAAAGTTTGTATTGTTAAAAATTCTCTGCTCATTTTTTAATTCAAACCGTAAGTAGTAAATAAGCCTAAATAAAATATGTTCACTTAATTTAAAACCACTTGAAGAAGTTTATCCTCTATAAGGATGTACGCCTGTAGCTTAGACTATTTATGTGTTCAGAATCGGGAGCATCGATCGGATCGAAGAAAAGTCGAGTGATAGGCGGATACATGAAGCGTTAAGCCCGACTCCCGGGGTAGGGTATTTTCGGTTAGGGTATTTGCATGTTGCGAAATACGCTGCAAAAGCTGATAAGCAACAACAAGAACAATACAGCTATGCGTTTTGTTGTCGCCTGTCGTCGTCCGGTTTCCGAGTCTCAGTTTTCTTTCTCAGCTGAGCATTTAATGAGCAAACACACTAGTCGCCTGTGTGTGTGTGAGTGTGTATGCGTCATGCCTGCTGAGAATTGCCCAAATCGGCCAATAAAAAGATATATCCCAAGCGAACTATATAGATATCTGCAGCTGAACATATGTACATATGTACATCAGAAACATACACGGCGCATTACATCACTCACGCGTAATTTACACAGCCGTGTATTTTACACCAACTCTTGGGGGAGATTGACAGCGACGGAGCGAGGGAGAAAGGCCGAGCGCTGCCGTTGACGTCGGCAGAGGCAGCAGCGAGCAGCGGTGCCGTTTGGTTGTGCTGTTTTCCTGTAGCTCTACTTTGCTCTGCTCTCTTCGCTGCTTCGCTCTGCTCTGCTTTGCGGTCCGGGTACAGTACGGTTTGCTTTCTCCCACTCGCACCGAGTTTATGCTTCTCTGCTTTCATGCTTTTCTTCCGGCGGCACAGTAATCGCTCGCAAACTAGAACCAGTTGCCACTGGAAATGAGTTGAAGTTGATTCTCTGGGAATGATCAGGATCGTAATTCAGTGTGATGATCTTAAATTGATAACGGAGGCGCAAGGGGGTCACCAATTTTAATGTTGTACTACAGTGTACCCTCGCTATGGCGAACCAATAAATAGCAATGAAGTCATATTTTGTAGATTTCTTTTCTTTGATTATAATGTAGTATTTATTTTATTTTAACAAAAGCTTGTATGAAATACAAGATATGTATACAGATTTTGTTCGTTGTTACGCATATACTGTGGGTCTTATCAATCTAAAATTAATACAATTGTTTAGTTTAAAGCAATGATAGAAAAAATAAAAATTGGATGGAAGCTCAATCCAGTAACTCCAACGTAAAGCTCGGCCTCTTAAGCATAGTTTGTATTTAAAATAAAAGATTATCATTTAAATGATGGCCATACATCTTATATGACTTCTGATCATATTCACAGATCACTTTTTGCTTAGTTTTGTCTTCAAAATTGAAAAGCACAACGATTAAGGAACGGGGTGTCAAAAAAATGATCCTTTCGTAGATCAATTTAAGATGAGGGAGTCTCGTATTGTTATTTTCCTTCTGTAATATAACTAAGTTCTTGCTCACAAGATCAAAATTTCAAAAATGTAATCAAACAGTTCAGTTCATTGAAATCAAAACAATTTTTGCTTGCTTTTTCCTCCGATCCTTCTTAGTTATACATATCCACGTCATTGGGTTGGCCGTTAATCTTACGGCGCTCCATTGAAATCATATACTGGATCTTCGACTGAATTACCATCGCATTGTCCAATGGCATATTACGGATCTGGGCAGCCACGCTCAAGCCGAAGAAGGTAAACTCATCCTCTCCACGCATGTTCAAGCCCATTCCCAGTCCTAGCCCAGTTCCCCGCCCCAGACCAGCCACTGATCCCAGTCCTGCTCCCAGGACCTCGCTCTTTTCCGACATGGAGCAGCTGGCGGCTGATATGGGATGTGGCACCTGAACCGGAGCTGGAAGAGAGTTGATCTCGGCGATCTTGTCCAACGAAGGCGGCGGAGTCGGTGGTTGTTCCATGGGCATGGGACGTGGTAGGATAGTAAACAAGGAGGGAGGTGTTGGCACTGGTGGTGACTCTGGAGCAGCCATATCCTCGGGATCTGGTTTAATCTCAGGCTGTAGCTTAATGGGCTTAAGTCTGGTGAGACGAATCTGCAGACGCTTTAGCTGCGGAGCGGGCTTGGCATTGTTTTCAGTCTGAGAAAAAGGAAAAGGATATGGACAGAAAATCAGGATTATAATTAATTAAAGACAATTGATTTTCTATCGTACAAGAGACTATAAAAGCTAGCGCTACCTATTTAAAGATAACATTCTAGGATGTTGCAAGCAGATCAAGGAAAAGATTTGGTCACCCCAGCTAAAGGACTATTAATAGAATATTATGATATAAATAGTATAGTTCCATTACCGTATCGACGAACTCATAGAGAAACTCGTGGAGCGGCGCAAACCATGGCGCCTTGGGCGAATAGCCCGGAATCGTTCGGATCTTCTTCAGTTCCTGGTGGTAGCCAGTCCGCAGGTTCTTGATCTTCATCTTGACGCCCTGAATGGTGATCATATTCTCCAGCGGCTCCGTATCGGCATTGATCCCGGCCTGGATGCGGCGGTAGGCGGCATTTCGTGCTCGCCGCAAGTACGGACGCTTGTTCCACAAGCACGGTTCCCGGCCGTAGAGCTCCACAAACTTGAGAGTGCGCTCGTCCGAAAAGCGGAAGGGCAATGCCCCTCCCCCGGGATTGGACATGGTTTCGACTAAGGGAAAACGTTGGATCTCTGGAAGCAAATCTGGAAAAAGCAGGAAAGCAAGAAAGAACGAACGCAGCGTTACCTCCCCACACAACTGCTCCGCGCCAACTGACGATTTTCAAGTTGCTTTCTGCTCTTCTGCTTTGCTTTGCTCGCTCCCACTGTGGGCCCCCGCTCTCTCGACATCTTGCTCATGTGATGCTTTTGTGAGGCTTTTGAATTGATTTCGTGTTGCTTTCGTGCCAGCTATAAAAGTCTGCTTTCAAGTGGCAGCAAAGCAGAAAAGAAATGAATTTACCGTACGAATTGAAAAAGCAACCTTAACTCCACCTTTCCCACACTTTAGGAAGAGAACCAGCAGCAAAACCATTGAAAAGCGATGTTTTTTTCATTTAAAAGGAGACAAAATATCATACCTCTATTTTAATAATATTCAGGAACGTTTTCAAGACGTAAAGCACCCCAAAAGCAAGTCTGTAAACAAAGTATTTTCAAGCAAAATCCGATTGCAAAAATTTGCTGATTGCGTGCTTTGTTGCTTTTTCGCTGCTGGTGCTGCGGTTGCCAGCAGAGGGAGGGGGAGATGAAGAGAGGACGCGCAGGTCCGTTTTGCAAGAGAGCTGGGAGCCAAAACGAGCTGTGACGTCACTGGAGCCAAAGTGCAATCAAAACTTGATTACATGTAACTTGTATATGGATGTTTGCAATAAATCTGAAGAATAAATTGGAGTTGTAATAGAAATTGTATGCAGAATTGGCTCTCTCTGAGGCGGCCACTCTCTGGCTCTCTTTCTCTCGAGGCAACTTAATATGGTACAGGAGGAGAATGGAGGAATGATCGCGAGTATTAACAGTGGGCCTAATCAGCAGCCGCTGTTAAAAAGCATTAAGAAAAAGATTGTTGCAATAATACGGCATTATTCCCCTTAGTTAACCCCTCTTGCAATCTGGCTACAATGGAATGCAGTTTCCAGGTATGTAGGTTCTATCATCTGCCCGTTTGTCTGTTTTTTCTGGCTTCCTTCCCTCCCATTCCCATCGCATCTTGGCCTTGCAACAGCGCGTGACATCGTTATCCTTTGTTCGGCCGCGAAGGAAAAACTGCAGCGACAATTCCAGGATCCATTTTGCCGTCACGTCCTTTGTTCGCATTTTCCGGAGGCTGTTTACGTTTTCGCTGTGGGAAAATGCCTGCTAAGCATCTGCCGCCAGAAATCGGTTCGAAACGTAACGGCAATTGAAGATGTTTCGACCTATAAGGATAATTTTAATATTAACAGTTTACAAAATAAATAACAATATATTATTATATTATTTAAACAAAATTAACAAGAAACTTAAGCAATAAAAAGAGATCGGAAATACTTGTTTTTTAGCTTCTTAATTTTACCAAATACAAATAAAGTATTGATTATTGCATTATCCATTATTACATTATGAAAAACCTTTATTTTTAACATAGTAACTACCTATGTATATTAAATCGTTCAAAATATTCACTGTGGAATACCGTCCGAAAAGTGAGGAAAAGCACCTTGAGTGTTTTGAATTTATTTATCAGTCTTAGGATTTTTTTTTTTAGTTTTGTGTTCAGCTAAAGACTATTATTATTATTTTTATTTTTTTAATTTAGAAACTATAGTATTTATACGAGAGCAATAAATATACCATTCTTTTTCTTTAAGGTTAATTAATACATTGGCACCATGATCTTCAAATTTGTAACTTAGATTTTTTGCTTTATATAATGATTATTCGATGAGCACTAATGCAAATCTTATAAAATAATGGTATTTTTCGATCAAAATATAAAACTGATGAAATATTGATTATAATTATAGGCAAATAATGTAAATTTTAAGTTTGTGGCAATGAAGCAGTAAAATCCTCTAGGAATAAATGCAATTATTTCTTGCAGAGCAAAGGTTAAAACTCATGAGATAATCATTATTTTCCCTGCATATAAGGGATATGCAAAAAAATAAGTATGAACCAAAAGTAAATAAAATCTAGGTCCTAGTAAGCCGGTGATTTCGAACCTTTCAAAAGATTTGTATGGAAATAATCATAGCAAGGCCAGCAGTCAGATTTGGAAGTGAAGTCTCCAAAAGCAAAATATAAAGTTTTCTATGAAAATTATACAAAAAAAGTCTCGACCAAGTTATATTTTCAACCTAGTACAAAATATCAAGCGAAGGTAAGTGAAAAAAAACCTACAAAATATTTACAAAAGTGGGATATTTTTTTTGTTGTATTAGGTATTGGTAGTACCTCGGGTTTAGCATAATTACAAGAACTATATATATTTTTGCCAGCAAATTTGTATGGCGAGCCTAGCATATAAATTTTGGCGCCATTTTTAAAAAGCGACCCTCGGTCTCTTCGTGGTGTATGTACTGCTGCTGCTGCTACCTCTGAGAGCAACCAAGGCGAGAGCGCTGCATGGCCTTCCTTGCTAGTATGTGTACGAAGAAAAATTTGGGTACTGCGAATTAGTGGGCAGCCTCCCAGGAATCGTTTGAAAACGCATTTAATCTGAGGTAAATTCTAGTTGGTCTATTATCGCGGCAAACGCATTTCCTCCTTAGCGTTTTATTTGTTTTTACATGCCATTTATCGCCCTCCGTTTTACTCGCCATCGCCGCCAGAGAGGGAGAGACCGAGCGAGCGCTCTCACCAACACAAAGGCAGCGGCAGCGCTGCAGCCGCGCTGTCTGTGTCGACGTCGCCGCCTGTCCGGCTTATTTTCTACCTACTCGCTTTCGTTCTGCCGAAAGACGCTAGTTCCGTACAGTTTAATTCAACACTCGAAACGAACAAGGTTGGTTTTCTCTCCCTATCGAACATTGTGCAAAATAACCCAAAGAATATTAATAAGTTGAAAGAAAGGACTTGGTGCATAGTTGAGTGAATAGTGAACAGTTTTCCCAGCGGCGATTTCAGTCAGAAATCCATAGTTTTTCGCCTGCCGTCTACGTTGGTCGTGCAAAAGCAACGACGGCGCTGGTGCTGTGCTGTACCACATGAACCGAGAGGAGAAAGCAAACGGCAAAGGCAAGCGTTGCCATTTTGGCTTCGACTTCGACTTCTTTTCTTTGCTCGTTGCTTCTTCGGTGAGCTGTCGCCTCAAAATGGCCGCCGCCGCAGTTTATTTCCACGCCGATTTTTCAATTTTCAATTGGACGCAAATTGTTTATGGGACGCCAGCGAAACGCGCGCCTTTTTCACTATTTCATATAAGATATTCTTTTGCTGCATTTGTTTTTACCCGACATTTAGCGCGATTCTCTTTTAATTCGCCGGTTCGAGAGAGAGACTGAGAGAGCGGCTCTCCCGTTCCGGAGACAGTACAGCTCTCTCCGCTGGCATTATTCCCTGAAGTTAATTTGTTTGTTTATGTTTTTGGATTTATCAAATCAAAAATCTGTTCAAAATGGTACAATCTTAAAATTTCGAGTTGAATAATGGACTCCAAAAGCCACGCAACTTCCCTCGCGCTCTTTGCTGCTCTCTTGAACATCTGCCACCGCCAAGCATTCCTTTTTTTTCGCATCTGCCGACGTCGACTGCGCGGCGGCAGAGGCGTACGTGTGAGAGCGGCTGCGGCCGCCTTGCTTTTTGGCAGTCGACGCAACCTCGTTCAGTTTTCTTCCAGAAACTCAGCGAAAAAGGTTGGTGAACGCAGAGAATTAAAAAAAAAAAAAAAAAACTTTAAAAATATTTAATTTTGTGACAACTACAAAGTGCCAACTTCGCTGATTAATTCAATAAACTGGTAGTTTTAGCAGTGCTGCCAAGAGAGAGAGAAAGAGAGTAGCAGAGAGCGTCGCACACACACAAGCATAAGCGCATTTAACTTATCCAAGCACGTTGAGTATTGAGGCCTTTATTAACTAAACCACGTTTAAATACGGCATTTTAAGGCCGAAATCGGACTTTTCCGAAAAACCTGTACCTCAAAATGCCTTTTCCAGGGCATTTTCCGTTTTCTTCCACTTTTGAGAGCGCGCCGCAGCCTGTACCAAGCCAGCATAGGCAGTCATCGCATACAGAAAAAGTGTGTTGCCATTTCACCGCCTTTCGCACTCGCTGCTGTGCTTGCGACCGTCTGCTGCCTCCGCCAGAGGCCGTTATCAACTCGCCAAGCGATTGCATTTTCCCATTTATTCATATTCTGGCCTAGGAGTTCAATTAATTTCATATTAATTATTAAGTGGCGCGCGTTTAGGCAGATGGAACAAATTCGAAGCCAGAGAGAGAGAACGCGCGCGCGCGCGCATTTTTTCAGTGTGGTGAGCACACACACACAGTGTATAGCTGTCTCGTTCGAGTCGCCATTGCTTGCGTCGATGGTGGCTTGCTGTCTCCCTTCCCCGCCTCGGTTGCTGCTGCTTTTGGTACAAGAGAAAGAGAACATGGCGCGCGGTGAAAAAGAAACTAGAATGTGCTTTGTGCTGTCCATAACATTTCAAATTAAAGTGTTTGAGAAGTTTTTGGTTTTTTAGCGATTTAGTTTAGGAGTACAGTTTGGCAGCTCTGAAAAATATGTCAAATATTTTTGCGAGTGTAGCTTTTAAAATTCAAATTAGTGCTCTGTAACTTCAGTGCTTAATTCAGTGTTGTATAATTTCAGAATCCAAGAGAGAAAATTAAGAGAAACGTAGGGTATCTTTTTATTTTCTAGAAATAAGAAAAGGTGTAAAATCTTACATATTTGTTAGAGAAACAAGGTGTTTTTTTTTATGTCTAGTGATAAAGTGTTGGGGAAACGATTTTGGTAAAAAGTATACCTTTACTCATCCATTTCTACCCTTTTCTACCATTACAGCTCGAAGCCAATAAGACCTAGTTGTAACACTTTGTTAATTAGTATCAACCAACAAATCAAATCTAAACATGGCCGACAAACCAAAACGTCCTCTCTCCGCCTACATGCTGTGGCTGAACAGTGCACGCGAGTCGATCAAGCGCGAGAATCCCGGCATCAAGGTGACCGAGGTGGCCAAGCGCGGTGGTGAATTATGGAGGGCAATGAAGGATAAGTCGGTAAGTAGTCATAGCCCCAATCTATAAACCTTGATCTCCCCCGCTAACTCATTATCTCTCTCTCTCTTAATTAACAGGAGTGGGAGGCCAAGGCTGCCAAGGCTAAGGACGACTACGATCGGGCCGTCAAAGAGTTTGAGGCCAATGGTGGCAGCAGTGCTGCCAATGGCGGTGCCAAGAAGCGCGCGAAACCAGCGAAAAAACCATCGAAGAAGAGCAAGAAGGATGACTCCGATGATGATGAGGATGATGAGAGCGAGTAAACGCATCCCAACCCCCCGAATATTCATCCCCAAGTCATACACTAAACCAACAAACACAAGAAGCAGCAACACAACACACAAACCCATCATCACCCTCAAAATTCCCTCTGTAATCCAAGAACTCTACATAGATTCGATCGATCGATGCATGCCTCTCAGCGAGCGCAACAACCAAGATATATGTTGTTGTAAGAACAAACAAAACAATACGAGATAAAACCGGTCACGAAATAAGCAAAATTGTATTTATACATTTATGAATTTAAGTTTATAGTGTAGTCGTTTCTTTTATCATAAACAATATACATACAAAGAGAAAGAGGACACAACCAAGAAGGAAGAAAGCAGGCGAGGAGGGCGGAAGCACACATTCGAGGTGCTTTCCCCTTTTGTTTCGTTTCTGCGGCCCATCTCCCTCCCCTCGGAAAGGAGGCGGCGCTGCGTTGAAGGAAAATTTATCTTGCATATAAAAGTTGTAAAGTAAACGATAACATAATTCCATTAAAAATAAAAATGATACAAAAAAAAGGATTGGCTCTAAATATTGCTCGTACTCGAATCGATCCGTAATCGCTAGAGATCCTGGGGGACGCTGGAGGCAGCTCTACAACCCGCAAATGAAACAAACGAAATTTCGCTCAGGTCTTTTCGTAATGTTTAAAAAGAAAACGATGTCTTGTTAGCTAAAGAGATGTATAGCAGAGGCAGAGATGTAATTGCATTTAATCGGTAGTTTTAATTGATAACTATACGTATAATTTAATGAGAAAACCCAATAAATAAAAGAAAATTAATACATTTTTTTAAAATGCGTTGAAAATCTTGATGTTTTATTAATTTTTGGGAGAAAACCACAGAGAAGTGAGGATTTTTATAGCCTTGCAGCGAAAGGAGACATTTCCGAAGTTTTCGGATCAGCATCAACAGCCGAGTCGATCCAGACGTGTTCGTTTTTACGTTTCTAAGCAGACTGGCAAATGTTATAGGAAAAATTCCCTTTTCGAAGGATAATGCTATAGCAGAAATTCCTTTTTCCGAGGGATTTTATAGGAAAAATCCCCTTTTCCTCGGAATAAAAACAACAAAATGCAACGCATTTATTTGGTATATTAAACGTTTTATTTTAAATATCATTACGAATTCAATAGCTAAATTCTAAAATGATTTCCTTCGCTTCCTGGTTGTAATATGCAAAAATCAATGCAATGATTCTTGTGGGATTTGTAGTTCTCTCTATATATAATATATTCAACTATTCATCGTATGGGATATCGCATACAAAATACCATTGGAGTTCCTTCTTGTCTTCACTTTGGGATTAACAGATCTAAAAACATAAACACAACCCTCTTCAAACAATATCTATTCAGTGCAATGGGAGGATGATCGAATTCGGGGGTGAAACACGTAGAGATTAAAGCTTAAATTTAGAGTGGTGCCAGGATCTTACAGATTAAGTAGGGTTGCCTTTGCTTTCGGCTATTTTGTTGCTGGGTGTTTTTCCACGGTGTACAAAACAGAGAGGTGTTGCGCTTATTTATTATCGAGCTTAGACTACGAAAGTTTTATGGCAAACAAACAAACAAAGTCTCTCTCAGAGCCTTTCCACGAAAAGGGGAAACAAAGGAAGGAAAAAGGGTGTCCATGTTAGGTTATTGTGTGTTGTGGCCTAGCACCGTCCTCGTGTCCATCCATCTAATTGCGATTCAGCCAGAATATTGTCTTAAGAACGAAGTAGGCCAGGCCCAAGCAGTACACGATCTTCTCCCGCTGCGTGCGCTGCTCGTTGTTGATCTCAATGTTCAGCACTCGGCGATTCAGCTTGGCCAGCTGGCGTCTCAGATACAGGATCTCCTCGTGGGGCGTCAGCTCGCCCATGGGTGTGCCCTCGCGATGTGCCAGCATGGAGGCATCCAGGTTGTTGTGCTGCAGGTTGTGCTGCGAGCGCTTGCTGGCACTGCCCGTGGTCAACTAAGGGGGAAATAATATCAGAGGATTAGTGGCAAAGGATAAAAGGTTCTACCATTTCTAGGAGAGTATTTGATAGCAAAATATATGGGAATTGGGGAGAAATACGCTCCATTTTCCCCTTGTGTCAGATTAGTTTTAGAACCTTCAATAAAACTTCAACAAAATCCAAAATTTCCGTGTAGAAAACCAACCCAATTTTCGGTCCGTACCATGACAACCGCTAGCAACCGCACACCCTTGGCCTTTGCCGATGTCGACGATGGCGAGGAGCTGTCCAAGCTGGAGCCCATCATCAGCGCTTTGAAGTGCGAGCAGACGGGTCACATCATGGAGGCCATCCTCCTGTACGAGGAGAGCATCTTCAAGCTGAAGCAAATGGCCGAGGCGGAGCCGAGTCGCAGGCAATTGTGCGGCAAATACCTGAAGATGTACGAGGCGCGGGCCAAGCAGCTGAGGGACCAGGTGAAGAGCCACCTGCACACCAGTCGCATGTTGGACCACATCAGCATCGAGCGGGGTGCCAGGGGCAGGAGCTACCAGCGGCTGCTTGATCCGTACCTCGACGACAGCGTCCGGGAGGCGCACCTCAACGAGCCGCATCTCACGGAGCCGCATCACTTCAGGAATCTAATCAACTTCTTCGAGGTTCTGGTCAAGAACTGCCGCTATCTCAAGTATATTCGCGTGACAACGCGACCCGACTTGGTGGTGCCCCAGAAACAGCTGCAGGTACTGCAGCAAATGAAGAGCGACCTGGCGGGGGGCAACATCCAGATGAACTTCCAAATGGACGACAGCCTGCACGATCGCAAGATTGTGCTCAGTTCGGGAGTGGTAATCAAGATCGGCAGGGGCCTGCACTACTTCGAGCCCGTGCAGGAGGGCTCGTATAGCTTGGGCCTCTGCGATTTTGATTTCCGCAAGTGCCTGGCCACCGAGGTGGACATTTGGAAGTGTCGGGCTTTTGCCAAGAGGCCCAGGGACGCGCAGGAGGGCGAGGAGCGCCCTGAGAGGCACGGCTACTCGAGTGAATAGTGAGAGTGAGGAGATTTCCTCATAATCGAAGGAATTAGGTCAGTCATTCGCCTTATCGCTGGTAAAGGCAGTGCTAGAAATCAATAAACGCAGCAGTTCGTTAATCTCCCGAGCGATTCAAGGGGCGGTAAGCGAAACCTGATCGTTATTGCTTTTACCAATGATTACATTTCGTCATGGTCAAGATTGAACAGCGAGGGTAAGGGGAATAGCAACCAGGAATTTGAGAAAGAAAATGGGAAAATGCGGGTCCTTTCAATAACAAATAGTTTAAACTATTTAGAATCACTAGTAACTATAAAATACCTATAATTACTTTTTTATACCCAAAAGCTAGATCTTATCTACAGAAAGCGGTTGAAAAAGTATGCAAATTGAATTCCATTTCAATGACAAACAAAGAAGAGGCAATGACTAATGGATATACTGTAATGTCTCTTTAGCGTTGTTAAATTTGGATTATACGTTGCTTCAAACAATAAGTAAACGTGGAGGGTCCAAATTACAATTTTAACATAAATTCTATTAAAAAAGGAGACAAGACTGAAGGAAATTAAATCTACAAAAACAAGATTCTATATTTAGAGTTAAAAGTTGTCAAATCGAACCACTTAAACGCGTCTTTACTAGAGATAGTAACCTTTTCTCCAAATAGTGAGAGTTAGGCTTAACCAGACGTTAAATTGAGCTTTCCAGCAACCTATTAGCTACTCGCTTCTCGTTATTATAACAGCGAGTTAAAGTTAAAGTTAAAAGTTGTCAAATCGAAGAACGGAAAAGCGTTTTACTAGAGATAGTAATTTAGTAAAAGTAATAATAATAAGAGTTAGACTTAACCGGACCTTAAATGTAGCTTTCCAGCAACCTATGAGCTACTCGCTGCTCGTTATTATAACACCGAGTAAAAGTTTAAGCTCACCTGCGAGTCCGACTCCACCGAGTTGTTATCGTTGGCATGGAAGCCCATGCGTGCGGCTCCATTGGCGCGCACATACTGTGTGGCCGGGTGTCCCGCCTCGTCGTCATCCTCCTCATCGCCCAAATCCTGGCTATACAGATGATGTCCGTTCGCCCGAATGGGCGAGTTCTCCTCGGAGGCCGAGGGAAAGTGATGATCCGTCAGGGTAATAACACGCGGCGGCGTCTGGACGCGAACCAAACCAATCGATGGGTTCTTGGGCAGTATGGAGTTCTCCAGCTGGATTTCGCGCGGAGCGGAGCGCGTCTCCAAGTGCTGATTGTGGCCCAGGACCACGATTCGGTCCGGGACATTCATGTCGATCTTGTCGTGGTAATTCCACGAGCTAATTAGCCCGTTCTGGTTGGACAGCAGCAGGTCCTCGTCGGAGAACTCGCCAGTGGCCTTGATGCGCTTGGGGACGCGCATCTTGTCGTTGATTTCGTGGGCGAACTTGGCCTCCGTGTAGAGATCATCGTCCAGGCCATTGAACATGGGCGTGGGCGACTGTGGCGTTGCCATGATGTTTCTTCTTATTCTATTCCTGCTGCCGTATTCCGCCGTATTCGTCGCTATCCGCTTCCTTTTGGGTTTTTCGATTAGTTCAGTTTTATTTTTGGCGAGGAGTCGGCGGTGAGAGAGACGTTTTCATAACATATTAATTACCAGAATTTAGATCGCGACACATTTTCGCTTATTGTGTGTGTTGCGTCGTCTGTGTGTGGAGTCTGAATTATACTTACTGTGCTCGCTCGACTGACAGGAAAATGTCCGGGAATTGGGATAAATCCGTAATAAATTTACAAATTTTCGCCTGCCTTTTGTTATGTGTGAGGGAGCAGTGTGACCGAAGGGCGCGCTCGCAAAATACCGAAAAAGAACGAAGCTACCTTTTCCTTCCCGACAACTGGTCACACTTGAAATGTTCAAAACAGTTCCAACGATGATTTTTCCTTACGTTGCTGTGCTACATTTCTTTATCTTTTTAATGAAAACTTATAACTATCTGTTTTTATATTTTTTTATATACTCCTTAGCTTTTAATAGTTCCAGGCTCTACTCTGATTTTTTCTTACGTCACGTTGCTCACTTCACGTTGTTGATTACGTTTTTCAGATATCGATATGTTGCCATGTTTCACATCCCTAGTATCGATACCATTATCGATATATATCGTGACCAGCTCTAGCCGACAGCAGACGCGCGTCTTTTTTATCAAGTGATTTTTTCTGAATTAAATGCGAATTGCCGCCGCCAGCAAGTGAGAAATTGTTAAAAACCTTCACCAAAAGTAAGTTATAGAGTGGAGAAGCTTAAAAAGTTGACCGCAGAGTGTTTAAAATGCAAACTGCAATCGCAGCAAGGGAACCAGTGAGAGTCGGCAGGGGGGGGTGGCTCTGCCAGCGTCGCTGCCTGCAGAATGTACAGTTGCGGCAGCGACGTCGCTTTTCCTTTTCGGCGCGCAAACACAAAAATAAAACAAGAAAACTACAGAAATACTTAAATAACTTTTAGTTTGGGTGTGCGTTTTCGGCTAAAAATAAAATATAGAACTAGCCGGTACAGCACTTGAAGCTAATATAAGTAAATACATGTCATAATTTCGGTGGCAACACGTTTTTGGAGGGATTTGCACAGAGAGGTCCTTTGGGCGCAAAAACATTAAAAGTTAATTAAAGACTTTTCCGGGAAAATATAGTTAGTAAATATACAACATTTAACAGCTATTTAAATCGTTATTCATTTCCAGCCCTGTATTTCTTGGGATTTAGAGGAAATCCCTGCTATATTCAATCATGGATCGACGCCTGAGACGCCCGCGTCGCACGGATGAGGTGGCGGGAGCAGGAGCTCCTCTCTTGCAGTCCACACAGCCCAGCCTCTTGCCGGTGACCCGGCGGGCGGGCTCCCTCACAGCAGCAGCAGCTGCAGCCGCCGCCGCCGCTGGACCCGCCACCCGGACACGTGCCTCGCCGTCGCGCAACAAGGCACCGCCTTCGCCGGATCTCGGGCCACGCACTCGTCGCTCCAGCCGTCCCAGGTCATCGGTGGGACCCATGACTGCCACCTCGCTGCCGGCCAAGGCCGCCATTAAGGTCCGCACGCCCATCCGCGAGGTTCCAGAGGTGAGTTCGGGTTGGTTTTTAGCTGGAAAACGTTGTTAGGGTTCGGGGTAGGGCTCTTATCAGCTCCAAGGGCTTGGGTGGAGTGGGAGTCCATGGAAGGGGAAGCTTATCTGGTGATTACAGTGGTTATAATTGTTTTAAAGGGAAAATGGGTTAAGAACTTGGTCACTTTTGTGTTTTGATTAAAGTTGAAAGATAAAGAAGCATTTTATATATAGGAGAAAGTAAAAGAAAGGCATTATCTGAGCTTTTTTCCTGTTTTAATTAAGAATTCCCGAATCTAAATCGATTACAGTCCAATAACTATCACCTTTCTTTCTCAAAAACTCTTAACTAATCCCACACTCTCTCTTTAAACCCAGGTGCCATCTCCCGTTCGTCAGTCCACCAGCAGCAGTCTGCCCATGACCCTGACCACCAACACATCCAGCCGGGCCCCCAACAAGTCCTTTAACGCGAGCTCCCTGAACAGTGGGAATTACATCAGCAGCAGTTCTACAACCACAACTACCACAACCTCGGAGCGCATCGAGATCCGTGCCGAGGGCGATAGCGAGGTGGACACGGACTCCATCCGGAAGCGCATCACCGAGCGACTCCGGCGATCGGTGTCGAAGACCATCTCGAATTTGGCCGGAACGCCAGTTACCAACACGGAGGAGGGGGGCAGTCGCTACAGCCGCAGTGTGTCCAGATCGGTGTACGATGACGAGAAGTCATCGAAAAGGAGCTACTCCACGGGCGAGGAGGATCTCGAGGAAGAGGAGGAGCTGGAGGAGGAGTTCCGCAGCTTCAATGCCACCAGGAAGTCGGCCACGCCAGCGGAAACGTCGTGTCGCCAGCTGAAGGCCCCACAGGAGTTCGGCGGCTGGCTGGGTGCCTTCCTGCTGCTGCTCCTGGTGCCCACCGCCGTGTACTACCTCACCTGGAGCTGCACGGCAAGGAATGCCTGTCAGCTGAAGCATCTCAATCCGAGCATTCTGCTGGATGTCAACTATCTAACGCGCCAGGTGTTCCAGCCGCGAGTGGTGGCCGCCTTTGCTGCGTACCACGTGGTGGCCTTCCTGCTGGTAGCCCTGCTGCCCGGCCGGCGGGTGCATCTCACCCGGGAGACCTACAACTTCAACGCGCTGGGAGTGGCAGCCACTTTCCTGATCGCCGGCGGCATCGCCGAGTATCTCAAGTATCCGGTTGTGAGCTTCGTGCTGCGTCACTATCTGCGCTTCTGCATTTACGGACTGGTCGGCGCCTTCGTGGCCGCCGCCTGGAGCTATTGGTTGGTGGACACCGCCAAGTACAACGTGCTCCGCCAGACGCTGACCAATGATTATGGGAGGACCGGGAGCTTTGTGGTGGACTTTGCGCTGGGCCGGCAGCTGAATCCCAAGTGGCTGGGACGCGTGGACTGGAAGCAGTTCTACTATCGCCTCTCCCTGGTGAGCACGCTGCTGTATGCCGCCTGCTACATCTACCAGACGCTGGTGTGGCCCCAGAAGCCGCAGCTGGCAGAGCAGGAGGGCAACGTCTACCTACATGTGGCCAAGTACTACTGGAACAATGTCAACTACGATGCGGGCACCCTGCTCTCGGCCAGCTGCCTCTTCCTCTACGTCCTGGACGCCATCGTCTTTGAGCACCACTTGAGCTCCTCCTTTGAGCTGCAGCACGAGGGCTATGGCGCCCTGCTGCTCCTGCGCTATGCCGCCACTCCCTACCTCCTGACGTCGGTCACCAAGTATTTCTACGAGCAGCGCGTGCCCATCAGCTGCTGGTTTGCTCCGCTCGGAGTCGGAGCCCTGCTCTGTCTTGGATTGCTAGTGAAGCGCTACAGCTGTGCCTACAAGTACAAGTACCGGCTGAACGCTCAGAGCCCGCTCTTCGCCAACATCGCGACGATCCACACGTTCCAGGGAAGCCGTTTGCTGCTGAGCGGAATGTGGGGATGGGTGCGTCAGCCCAACTACCTGGGCGACATCCTGGCCCTGCTGGCCCTCGCTGCTCCCATGGCCCTGCGTCCCGCCTGGCCCCCTCTCCTGGGACTCGCCCTGATTGTCCTGCTGCTGCTGCACCGCGCCACGCGGGCGAATGCCAGGAACCTGGCGCGCTACCACTCCTCGTGGCAGCGCTACAGCACACAGGTGCGCAGCTACATCCTGCCCAGGATCTATTAAGTAAGCTTACGTATCCCTTGTGGCCATTTTTAATTCGATTTTTATTTTGTTTATACCTTTTACGTTTCGAATTTGTATATATAAATACGTCTTCATATTCAGACCATCAAAATTCATCAACTATACCTCTCTCCCCCCCATTGAATTAGTACAAAATTTGATTTTACCAACGCCGACGATCATTTTAATAAGAGACTTACCCTTCACCTACATAAGCTTAGTTAAGCTTAGTTAAAAAAGACCTCCCCCCAACACCAACTAGCTGTACGAACTTATGCGCTTAAGATCTAGAAACCTTACAAATATTCATTACTTTATTGCTCTTTATGCGTACGCATATGGGAATTACTTTGTACACAAAACAAAAATATATATACATTAAATAAATCTATAGTTTCTATGCTAAAAAGAAACGCAAAGCGAATGGAGTTATTATTGGGGCTTTAAGGGGTTTCGGGTGGGAGTTTTTTGAGCAGGTTTTGATGCAGGGTCGGGCACCGAAAGTCAGACTGGGAGCATGAATAATAAAAAACACCCTAAAATATATGCGCCCCATATGATATTAAGGGAATTTGGTAGTTGTAGTGTTTATAAGCCCTAGATAAAGCTCCGCGACCTTGGGCGATATGTTGGTTTTGATAGAAGTGTAAAAACATCGATAGTGCCCTCTCTCGATATTTTCGATAGTGATAGTCCAAACCATCGATACTATCGACAAAAAAAAGTTTTTTTGCTTAAAGAAACCAGATTAAATATCAAGTTATATAAGATTTTATGTAATAAATAAAATAAATCCAATCACATTACTGTCTATATAGAATTTATATAAAGATAAATATTGATATTAGTGATTAAAAATTAATTTAAAATGTTTTAGTCCTATCTTAAGAATATTAGAATTTATGAAAATATTTAGTTTTAAAATATATTGCAAACATACGAATCACTGATTTGTTGCTAAAGTGATGTATCGATGGTGGAAAAAACAATCGATGGTCACCCGAGCACAGCACGATCGATAATATCGATAGTATCGTCCATAGTTTAACAGCTCTAGGTTTTGATTTTGTAGCACGGAGCGCGTGGTTTTTGCTTTGAAAACGTTTGTTTTTATAAACTCACTCACAACGATAGCAAAAACATAACGGAAAGGGCTCTGGGAGCCAACAGAATTACTAAGTGCTTATGCTTAAATGTTTAAGCTCAAAGAAACATTCTTTGAAAATATAGAAAAACTACCATTATAATAAGCCAACAAATACCTAAAACCCGTTCCGCCGAACCCATAAATATTCATAGCCGAATCATTATTCACACTCATTTAACCAAGTCGCTGGAATCTAGAATCTAGCATCTAGATAATCTTTATAGAAATCGATTTTCGCTTAGAACCGGCCAGACTTTAAGGTCAGGGCACACCCCCAAAGCTGATTTCAAGTTGAATCTGAATACTAAAAATATGATGGGGCATATTTCAGGGCTTTTGCAGCACAAAACTGCGCCCAACCATGATGATGATGATGGATGTCAGGCCAGCGAATAAAAGAAGTAATTTTGTGTAAAAATACCCGCTCCAACGTCCTCCGGTTTTTCTTTTTTTTTTTCAGTTCGCCGGACGAACCGCATAAAGTTCTGTGGGGTTTCGGGGGGTTCTGGGTGCTCGGGGGCGTGGTCCGAAGCCGTTACAACTGTTAATGACATTTACGAATGTTTGCGAGCACCAAAACTCGGTAGCTCCATCCGTCCCCCTCACACACATAATGCCGAAATAATGACGAAGTCTGGGCTTGCACCTCTAAATAGCACTAGACTTTTGGCGTTACACTGAAGAAATTTTCAAAGGGTTTGATAATACTAAAAGATACTAATACTAATACTAAATGATATATAGACTTTGACATCAGTAGGATTGAAAGCAACAAATTGTTGGGAGTTTTCTTAGATTTTTTAAAGTTGAATCGTGATATTACTATTTTCTTAAACATATTTTCTCGAATTTGGGATTAAAAAAAGGAAATAGATTAATGGAAGATTTTTAGAAACGTAATCAAAATATTATTGAAGTTTTCTATATTTCTTAAGGCACAGGGATTTTTAAAAGGTTCCAAAATTATTTTAGGTTCTAAATTATATTAAATTATAGTATGAGTGGCTCGAAAAATCGTTTAAAATTTTTTAAAGCATTACAGAATTTTTCGATATTTAAAGAAACCCAGCAATAAACACTCTTATATCTTAGGGTTTCCATAGAATTGGGTATTTCGTACTTTTCTTAGATATTTTAGAACATTACTATAATTTTTTTCAGGTTTCGAATGCCGTAGAAAAATGACGCGGAAACTGTCAAAAAAAGAAAGCAAATGGTGGGTGAAAAAAATCATGGAAAGCGGCTAGGAAAACCTCAGCGGCGGCGGCGACATTTGCGGTTTGCTATACAAATGACCGGCCGCCGCTGCTGACTGCCCCGCCCATTTAACGAAAATTATACAATAATGGCGTCAACATTAGCAAATTGTGCGCTTGTCGCAGTTCCCATTTTGGACATTTTCCATGGCTCCCCCTTAGATTTCGTCATTCGTTCTCCTTTAATGAGCGTTTAAATTGGCGGATCCTGGCTTTCTTTTTTTTGCCTTTTCTTTGCTTTTTTTGCTGATTGATTGCCCGGCAACTTTGTTTTGGTTTTTGTGGGAAATGCATAAATGATTTGTACAAGCATGCAAATTAAATGGTTGGCAGTCTGGTATTTTGGTGGGAAATCTATTAGTTTCTGGCTATATTTGGGTTTTCCAAATATATTAAAGTCAGTCAGCAATGGTTAGTGATGAAGAATTGGATGGGTTTCTACTGAAACAGCTGCTTATCCTTTTCATTGTTATATTATTTAACTCTCCTTACATTTAATACAGATCTTTCTTAAAAGTTTTTGAAGTTTAACATAAGTAAACCAATAACTTATTTAAATTGGAATGTTTAAACACTTAATTTAAGTTTAAAAGAGATTTGGTTCACCTACTAAAATCAAAGAAAAAGTAATTAAATTGAAATTTAAAGAAATACCTTTAAACTTTTATTTTTACGAGAATTGAACAACTCTTCACCAAGCTCAAAATATCTATTTTATCGGTTCCCTAAACACTGGTTCTAAACTAAAGTTAATAGCCACTTAAACTAGTTTCCAAGCTCAAGACAAAAAAATAAATAAAACAAAGATAAACGGCGCTCTAATAACTCGTACTCGCTCCTAGTATAAATCACGCCTTTTGTCAGCATCAGATAAGGTTTGGCATAAATTTAGCTTTAATTGACTTAATGCCTTGTACTTTTATCAAATAATTAATTACAGAGCACCGAGTGGGCAACACCCGTTGTTGGCCAGATGACAAGATCAGCTAACACCTCCAGCTGGGTCACAGCGAGGAAGTGCTTCCTTAGAGTTTTAGTTTTAGTTTATTTTCTTGCTTTTTGCTAATACTACAACTTGGCTGGCAGTGGGCGGGTTTTCCTCGAGCCTGCAGTTAGTTTGTCAACCAGTTTTCACTCGTGCTGTTTGCTCTTGCGTGGGCGCCTTATGGCCCCATGGCCCCCTTCAGAGTTTTCCTTTCAATTATCAAGTTTTCTATATAAATTCTCTGGGCTGTGCAGCCTGCAGTGCATTTTGTTGGTTTGTAATTGGTTCATGTCAACAAGTAAGATCGATATCGCCGCTCTGTGCTCTGACATTTTTCGCTTTTGTCGTTTTGCCAGGCAATAAAATTGTTATTGATTGTAATTAGGTTGGTAATGGGGTTATTTATGTGTGCCACTGCACGTTCCTTGTTTATGTACTGCACTGTACGCTGCACTGTAAGTGCTGACTTCGGGCAAGAGTCGTGATTGATTGATGGTCGCTCGGACGGACGGACGGTTGGATCGGACGGTTAGTCAGTTGAAAATTGATTGAAAATTGAAGGCAACAATTTAAATCAATTTGGCGTAGGTTTAACAACAATATAAGTACTAGTAACTGTCATAAACAGAGAAAATGGGTTAGAGGAAAATTATTAGGATGCAATATAAAGTTTAAAATACTTTAAAAACTTTATTTAGGTTGAACAAAAAAATAAATTCAATACAGGATAAGAGCTAAAATAAAAGAAAAACTATGTTAACGACGATTTAGCTTCAGCAAGTTTCTTAAAATAGTTTTTGGGCTAGCAGAAAATTTGTTTGGATCTTTCTTAATATTTATACTAATGTTTTAGCTACTTATAAAATGTTTCAAAGGCTAACAATTTAATTAAAGAATAGTTAAGGGTGAAATAAAAAAGAGAGAACAGCTTTGAAATATTATATAATTATATTATATAATACTCTCCGACATCTCAAAAAAAATATTTTGGATTCGAAAAAAAATATTCAGACTTTGATTTAATTATATTACCAAATATGATGCAATTAAAAGTACTTTAAAAACTATATTATTTATAATTATTTTGTATATTCTATAGGGAGTTTCATTGATAAAAAAGTTAGTCTCAAAACTAATTAAATTAAATCAAAAAGAAGGCCAAATACATTAATTAATTAATTAATTAAAGCATCCACGAAAATTCAACTTAGGAAATTCCCACTTAGAGCTTCTCCGCTTGTACTTGTCATTCCCGGAACTTTTTAAATTACCCAAAATGGGACATAATTAATTCAGAGACTTAACCAACCCAAGTATCACTGACCAAGAGCTTTCCCCCGAAAAACATTTTATGCAGGGACCTTGAAAAAGGCTCTTGACAACTTTCTGCGGCACAACAATGGCCGAGTGGCAGCGAGGACAGTGCGAAAATAAGACAGGACACGTTGACGAGCGATCCTTTTGTTCGCCCGTGTCACATCCATCTTCATCAGTCCAAAGTTTGCATTTAAATTGGTAATTAACACAAAGCGAAAGCGAAAGCCGAAAGCGAGAGGAAAAATGCCAAGCGAAATAAGCACGAACACAAAAGGCACTAAACAAGATGACATTGAGACGGGAGGATGGGGAAGGGAGGCGGAAACAATCAACTCAACCGAAGGATAAGAAATGTTCAGGACACCCAGAGAAAGAGAGGTCATGGAAAGGATATCAGTTTAAAGTACTAAATTGATGGTCAACTCGAAAAATGTCAAAAATACTGCTAAAGATTGAGCTGAAACTTAGTTAAATATTTAAATTTCTCACGAATGCTATAACTAGTTGTGAATTATAGTGCCAGAGCTAGGGAAAATGTGAAAAGAACAAGTAAGAAAGGTATTACTTAATATAGATTATTTATTACTTCTCATATAAAGTTATGACATGATACTGAAAGGAATAGAAGCGAAAATGAATTTTAGACCTAAAAACCATTCCAGGAAGCTGTAACCACTTGAGAATTATAGTGACAACGGTAAAAACCGCAAAGTGAAGATGTTTTTATTAGTTCTTATTTCATATTTGCTCACCACAAATATATTTTGAGAGGATTTTGGTATTTTGTACACCACTTTTAACATTTTTTCTTACTGATGGTAAAGATTGTTTAAAGTGTTTCAGTGTAAATCCATCAAATCTCCACCAAGGCAATAATTTCGTTGCCTTCTCTAACTACACTCCTCCGACGTTATCATTTCATTAAATCGCCAAAAACGGGAGGATATAAAAAGAGGAAAAAAGACAATGGAACGGAAGTGGAGATAGTGGCAGCACGCCAACGCTCACGTCCTTCTATTAAGCGTCGTTTGCCAATTGAATGTAAATAAGAGAGCGGACAGAAAATGAATGAAAATTCCTTGGGAAATTCGGCAGGAGGAAGCTGAATCGTGTTGAGCAGGTCATCAAGGACAATTGCCCTGCTTGACGACTTAGTTGACAAGAAAATGGAGAATGAAGCCATCGACAAGTGACAAGCAATTTATTAGCCATCGATGCGATGAGGGAAATTAAGGGGGAAATGGAATAAGATTATTTTTGAGGATGGTGGCTAACTAAATAAAAGATTCTCCCAAAAAAATAAACATTTATGCAGCTCAATATATTATTTATATTAATTTTTTTAGCTTTAAAAACTTTAAAAAGCATTAACCTTAATCAAATTATATGTACTTTCATAGTATATTGCCTTAATTGAACTAACCACCTTTATAAATTATTTGTATAGCTTCTACCACTATGATCATATTTAAAATAAATGAATAATTAATTATTAAATCATATTATCTATAATAACCTCCAAATCCAAGGGATAAACTCCCCCTTTGATCCCAAAATGAAGTTCCAAAACTGAATTTGAATCAACAAGCCACAAAAACAAAAATCGAATTCGTCGGCAAATTAATTTTGTCTCTATGGCTCCACAAAAAAGCCAATTCCCTGCATTTCTCCGGCCAGCAACAATTAGTGCAATTTCTTGGCCAGAAGAGGAGACCGGAACCAGGATCAGGACCTGGACCTGGAGGAGGATGAGAAACCGAGAGCCATTACCTGCTCGACTTGGCCATAAACGTAACATAGGTGGGGCCGGAGAGTAAAAAGAATATGCCCAGGCAAAACAAACTTAATTGTCTGCACAGTTTTATTTACTCTTACGACGGACAGGACTAACCATGTCCTTGCCACAGACAGATCCTGTCGGGGATGAGTGGGCCCCTGGAGGAGATAGGAGCAAGATGGGTCTCCGCTTCGTCTGCTTGTAATTACTGTGCTACGAGTCCTGCGAGTCCTTCGCCTGCCTGCTGCTGCCGGCTGCACCCACTTAACGAACATGGCCAAGACTGACCAAACAATAGGCCTCCTGCTTGCTGCCTGTGAACTTGGCTTACACTCGAAGAAAAAGTTGGAGACAAATATATATTATTTAGGATGCTATGGAAGAAGAAAGATTCGGAATAAAATATACTTAAATTTTCAACAATTTATTTCGAATTTTAGAATAATTTCTATCAAAATATAACAGAGCTTAAATTAAGCATTTATGTATTTAAATTTTAAAACCATTTCAACATATATTTGTTTGCTTTAATAAAATTTATTTACAAGAACAAAAATAATGCAAATAAAATAAAGCTCACTGTTAATTTTGTGCCATAACAAGTTGGGAATTATAAAGACACGTATGCGTAACTTTGGAACTTTTATTAATTTATTTCCAAATCAAAATATATTTAGGATTTAAAAAACATTATTTTTGCGAAGAAAATTAGTAGGAAAATACATTTTTATGATTTAGCAGATATCTCGCAATAGATACTTGAGAATTATAAAGAAACTTTTATGTAAAAGCCTATAGAAACTATTATTTATGGAAAGAATTTCAAGAAGAGAAGTCTTACACAGTCTTTACCGATAAAATAAATCGATGTATGCAAAAAAAAACTGGAATTTAAAAATCTTAAATATTTTTTAATTGATCTTAAAGCCTTTTTTTGCAGTGCCCTGGGCATGGCTTCAGTATGCACGGCTCGTTGCCCGGATAAGTGATGCAGAGCCCGTCCCGCCGCTTTCGCCTTTGGTCTTGTTTAATGCTAACACAATAAACTTGACCGAAAGGCTGTTGTCGATGCTGCTGCTGCTGGTGCTGCTTCTGCTGCCGATGATGCCGGGAGGAGCTGGACTCCTCCACGGTTGGCCAGGCACCGGGAACAAGTGTGTGGCCATGTAGTAGGTGTTGCTATCGCATTTGCATCCCAGCTTGGCTCCTCCTGCTACCGCTCCCTGTCCCTCTGCCAATAACTCAATCAGTGGCGCACTGCAGTTGCCGGGAACCATTCATCATCGCCAGACAAAATATTAATCGCTCCTGCCCTTGCACTTACACGTGGCCAAATTGGATTCGAACGCGATTATGTCACAGGGAGCTTGTGCAAGGTTACAATTTATAATTGTCAAAAGGATGCAATGCAGCAATACATGGGCCAGGTCCTTGGACCTTCCGCAGACAGCAGACAGCAGACAAATGGTATATGGTGCGGTCGCTGGGTCGGTCGATCTGCCAAGCGAATTTGCACTATCCTCCGTGATTTATGACCCCAGGAAATTGACTTGTGATATATGGCTCTCCGTGGCGGGGCTGGGAAAGACCTTGAAAAGGTGAAACAAAATCAATAAGGTGTAAGGGATTAAAGGTGTTATGGATATGGTTTTTATTTTGAGTTTAAGAAATATTTAATATAAAAGAACATATTTTTTATTTATTTAATATTTATTTAATTGTTTAATGCTCAGCCCTTCATAGTTCCACCTTTAAGAATTATTAATAACCCGACCTTGGAGCCCCTTTAATCCGATTACCCACAAACCCTTACAATTATAAAATCAATACTCATTGACCAGTCATTACCAAGTTCAAGCATAATCGAGTAACTTTGGCCCACACACAAAGCACCCTCGAAGGCTTAAGTGGATTGCAAGTACAAGGATTGCGAGGTCCTGTAACTGAGAGAATGGATATTAAAGCAGGGCACAAAAGTCAAAGTCAAAGGCGGTTTTCCATTTCAATTATGACTTGGCTCGCCTCTAAGCCGGGCTTTAATGAGAAAACAACAGCGGTGGCATCAGCTCACCTTTTTAATGAGTTAAGGCCACAAAACGATGTCATAATGGCCATTGTGTGGCAGAGAGAAACAGTGGCAGGATGTGGAGTCGCGGCTTTGGCCAAGACTCAAGGCCCGCAGCTTTATTGTGATTTTAATTAGAAAAACTTTAGCTGCTCTCCTCTTCTCGCCACAATTAGTGGGCTCGGCAACTGGCCGCAACAAAAAACCCAGAAACCAAACTATTCCCAAACTTGGCATAATATTTGCCAGCGTTGTGTTGAAAGTGTTGAGTATCGGAACCGAGAGCAGAAAGCAGAGAACAGCAGCAGCAGGCTCCTAAAAAATGTGAGAAAATATTGGAAGAAAAACAAGCTGCCTAGGAGGAGAGCCACAACAATTCCGGCTGCAGAAGGACTTCAGCTGGAAAAAGTATGCAACACTCGGCCACTGGAGCCACCAGAGCCACCGGAGCACAACAAAGGCGCTTACCAGGTGTTGGTGCATGCCACCAGCGGAGGCGGGGGCGTTACGGAGGTCCTGGACACAACCACAAGCTCTGGCCAGGACCAAGTAGCAACATGGAGCACTCGCAAAAAAAAAGGTAGGGGCTTTAACTGAATGAAAATATAATTATTTTGTAAACACCTCATTTTGTATTACACGGTCACATTAGTGACCAGTGGGTATAATGGTGTCGATAATAGTCCTAACGCATAGAAACAAGCTAGATTTTTAAGAAAAGAATATGCGGTCACTTTGGTTTGGCGAATATAAACTGATCGTGAAAAATCGATAAAAAATTAATCATTAGAAATAAATTCAATCCGACGTTATTATTTAAAAATAAAAGCTAGGGAGTTTACTATTTATTATTTATTTCAAAGAAAAGAAGGCTGTCTAGTGATAAAAATAATTGTTTGAAGCCTGAAACGTATAAAAAGATAATATTTTTATTTATTTACACAAAGTTAATCATCAAAACCTTTGCTTACATTTTAGTTTTCAATATTTTGTGATATTTCTATTGATTTTTCCATAAATTCAAAACTTTAAACATCCTTTTTTGTACCCTAAATATTTTTATAGCTCTACTTTTCATCCCTACATTTTCCCAATATTTTCTCCCAGTGCCTCAGTGCCAGGATGAGGAAAAACAAGAGGCGCTGGGGCTTGGGGGAGCTATATGCGAAATTGTTTTATAGCTGGCCGGGAACGGTCAGTGCCGAGCGTTGAGTTTGTTTATGGCCACAGCTAGGCAGCCATCCAGCCATCCTGCCATCCTGGCAGCCGGAGCTTGGCCAAGAACGGATGTTGCCTTTAACTTGTATATCCTTTGCAGTCCTGTGGACTGTCCCTCTGCCCTCGTCCTGCGGCCTGTGGACTATCTGAGCATTCGGTTTCATGTTGAAGCGTTTAACAAAGCGCCGTAAATTGCATCAGGCGTGCAACCACAAGCTTTTCCCCTTTTTCCTCGGTATTTTCCCTCGTGTGTGTGCGAACTGTGTTCTGGTATTTTATTCAGCCTTTCGTTTGGGTTTCTTATTCCCAGCTCCCAGCAGTTCGGTCTCCTCTGCGGTTCAGGTAAACTTTTATTGCCCCCGAAAAAACAATTTAAGCAGGCTTTTAGCCCGGCCGAGAATTAGATTATTGGCTTGTGGTAAATGTCATTCAATCGTCGGTTGCCTCGGCTGCTAATGGCATATGTGGTCGGTCTTCGGCAGCTGACAACTAGCATTTATTATGGATCTTAAAACCGAACTAGAAATTCTGAAATTCAATCAGACTGCAATTAAAACATTTTGCTTAATATTTTCCGTATGGCCAAAAGGCACTGACAATTATTGCTTCGTGCAATCAAAGGCTCTCTCCAGCTGTGCGCATACAATTGCCATATTGCCAATGTTTATTGGCGTCCGCGAATTGCCAGAGGACTCTGGGACATACTCCCGGGAGGATCCAGCCACGCCCCTTTTCGGGGAGGAGACCAGTGTCCAAACTTCCGCGACGGTGGCAAGTGCAGCGGGGCGTTGCTTTTTTAATAGAGTCATAACTTGCTGCCAACTAATGGGCTTGCAACCAAAACATAAGGCACGGGGAGAAACATTAAGGAATTAAGGAAATTTTTAAATTAGTCCAACAATTATTAAGATAGTTTTTAAAATTTATAATTTATATAAAGCAAATGCTGAATGGCAGAATCTTTTTCACATAAAAGCTTGTTTAACATCAATAAGGACTTATAATTCCCAAGCCATTTTTTTGGGCCTACAAACGTATAGAATTTAAATTAAACCTTTAAGTTCAGGATTATAAGATAAATATAAATTGGTAATGATTAACTCTTTTTTGCATAAAAATAGTTTTAGGCTCAATAAAGTGTTATAATTCCCAAGTAATTTGTTGGTCTTATTTACGTAAACTTTTTAATAATATCCTTGCTTCTGAGGTATAGAAATTGTGAAAAATATTTCTCCCTTATACTTTTGTTAGTTTTTTCTTTTAAACTCTTAAACATATAAATTATTTTATAACTCCTAACTAATTTTGCTATGGTTACAAATCTTTATAGATTTTTTTCGAGTGCACTTTAGCCTGCCCTTGCTTAGCCATAACATAAACCCCTCCAGTTTTATCCACCGCTTTTTTCGTCGTCCTCTCTGGTGGCTCGACTTTGGTTACAATTCAATTTGCAGTGGTCGCTTTTTCTTGGCCACATATTTTTTTCGGCCAGTCGCTGGGAGCCTTAAAAATTTGTGCCCATACCTGGGCGACTCTGCGTGTGTGTGTCGTAAAAGTGTGGAAATTGTTGGGTGTTATGCCTCGTAGGTATGCCTGCCAGTTAAGCAACGGGCGGTCCTTGGATCCCTCCTTTCCCGGACCCAACTCCTCCCGGGAGGAGTATGTGGCATTTGGCCAACAAATCTCTTGCTTGCTTTCCCTGGCGGCGGCGCTCGCTGTCGTTTTATTGTCTTGGCATAATGTTGACGTAGTTGGACTTGTTCTTCTCCCCGTCCTCCACCCGGTCTGGTGGTGGCTATGTGGTCCTCATAATTGTCTTGCGCAAATGGTCGTGTAAAATTTTAATTGCTTTTTAGTGCAAGCTCTTGGAAAATTTGCAGTAAGACCCGGGCTAAAACTCGAGTATCCCCCACACGAAGAGCCTGTTGTGAAGGGTCAACTTTTGTGGGCTGATTAGGAAAATGTTTATGGCCTAGGTGTGCTCCGCTCTCTCTCTTCTGGGGTTAAGGGTTCCGTTTAAGGTCCAGGAAGTTGTAGTTTTAGTCTAATCTGTTAATTATCTGGCTGAAAGGTACATGTCAAGGTTTTGGCTTAGCAAAGGGGCGAAATATCTATGAATTCCTAAGAGGTATTCATACTGTATTCATAACTTTAATTTAAAAAGGGTTTAAAGATTTTAAAGGTCTGGGACGTTGTTACTTTTTTGTTAAATTCTCCTAGCAATAAAAACCGAAAGCAACAGCAAGATCTTAACCGAAATCAACAGACAACTCATTAAAATCCAAAGTAATTTTCCACACCATATCACCATGCATGAGACATCGCTGCCATATATCACAAATTTATGTGCGAAACGTCAGAAAGTTTAAACACGGCCACCATAAAAACAATTTGAATACATTTTTGATTACATTTATGGAGGAGGCGTTCTGTATGTTGCAAGAAGGAAACCAAGTCAAGCTGAAAACAACTTTCGAACAACACTTGACATGGAAATTTGTGTGTGTGCTCTCTCCCCTTTCTCTCTAGCCCTGATCCCCAGGACCCCAACTCAGGCCCTGTCACGGGGCCAAGTGATGTAGGATGTGTGTAGTAGAGTCCAAATATTTGTACTTAAACCGAAACCATTTCATAACTTTAAGTGTCCCTCATCATTTTCCGTATTTTTTCCGCTTTCCACTTTCCACTTTCCCTCCGATAGTGCGAGAGAGATTTTCCAGGCTATGCCCATTCCGGCTCGTTAGCATTTTTCCGGCTATCTTCGGCCCAGATTTATAGTGCTCATTGCCCCAATGGCTCGAGCCCCCGTCATTTACGGTCACAATTTTTGACATTCATTGGCCCTTCTCCTGCTTCGCCCGCTCCTTGCTGGTCCTTCCTTGGTCCTTGGGCCTTGGCCTCTCGATAGGACACGACACTCAAACTTAAATAGAAATGAGCGCATGAAGCGTGAAATTAAATTTGATAAATTCTATTTACGTAAAGAGATGGAAGATTTGTGGGTTGGACAGCGCCGGATGATAGATATGAGGGTACGCCGCTGGTCCTGGGTCCTAGGTCATAATTTAAGTGTATCGAATGAGTTTTTTAACGCTCGGTTGTGCAGTGTAAGCGAGATTATGGGGGAACATTCAAAAGGTGGGGAGGCGAGTGGGGTTAAAAAAAAGGTAATAAAATTGTGGCTTGTAGGCTGTTTTTTCTCCCTTTTAGAGTTAATTTAAATTGTAATTCAGAGACTAGAATAAAAGTAAGGTTAATTGATCGATAACTGATTATTTCGATATATTTAGATAGGCTTATAATAATAGGCAGCATTAAAAGAAAATGTTTATTTGATTTTGGCGATTAGTTTGAAACCTCTTAATATATTAAAACGGCCAGTAACTTAATTAATAGAATATATTTATTGATAACTATATTTTCGATAACAAATGTTTGATCTTTATCGATAGTTAAAGCTTTTTAAAAAAACTGATTTAATTTGTATCCTTAAAAAACGCATACATTTATGTATATAATGATAACTACATATGCACAATTATTCTGAAAAATCTCCAACAACTCTCTAGACATCTTCACATTCTTCCCTCCTTGTAGCTTAGAGATCTTTACAATAACTTTATTTTCACCGCCTCAGTAGCTATTCATCTTTTGCTGCTTTTGTGTTCATTAAGCATGCACCACCACCCAGGCAAAAAAAAAAGAAGAAGCCATAATAATATAGTATATTAAAAATAATAATGTAATCATAATCATCTGAAGAGCACAGCCCGAAGAGCCGACGCCCACATAAACGGAACCGCAGAATCACGGTACTCCGTGAAGAACAGAGAAGAGAAGAGAAGACGCAGTGCGGCGACCACAGCAAAAGGTACAGCGGCGAGCACTGAGCGCATTGAAAACTTTTAATATTCACTCTTGTTGGCTGCATAAATTAAGGCACTCAAAGGGGTGGGCGTTGAGGAGCTGAGCTCCGAGTGTTGGCCAGCTGAAAATAAAATAGTGAAACAATAAAAGTAACGCGAAAATGTCAGTAAAGCTAAACTTTATATTACAAAAATAATCTAAATTAATTGGGGATGAGAGCACAACATGATTAAGATTTCTCTAAAGGTTTTATGACTTACACCCATTAGGAACATTGAACGTAATTCTTTTAGTTTTTTTTTAAAGCTTTTTAAAAGTCAAGTTCGCAGCACTGTTTTGAGGGATCCGGCCGATGGAGCAGATAACATGCAAAACCAATGGAAGGGCACTCAACTGGAGAGCGAGTGGGAGGAAGAGGGGGCGACCAACTCAAGAGTGCAGTGCAAAATAAAAAGCCAACAACAACACCAGCAACTTGCAGACAAGGTTGGCTGGAAAGAACAAGACCTAGGAAAGGGGAGAAAGAGCGGAAGGAGGCGGAAGAATATGCACAAAGCGAATGAAGTATGAAAACAGCAGAGCCAAAGGGCTGCCAACTTGTGGCGCCTTTTGTTGTTGCTGCTGCTGGTGCCCTGCCTGCCGCTCTGTTCCTGTTTGTTATTGCACTTTTGCGTGCCGAAAGCGAGTGAAGGTGGAGGAGGAGTGAAAGAGGGAGGAGTGGGGCAGAAGCAGTGGAGGGGCAGCCGAAAACTGCGAGCCCAGTTGGGCCACTCAAAACTCACTTCAATGAATACTTTATGGGTTAATAATCGTAAAACCATTCAGCGCAAGAGCCTCGCAGCCCTTTGGGCCTTTTGCCCTGCCAACTCATGCACTGTAAAAAAAATATGCAGGTCATTAAGTCTTATGAATCACCTATTCCTAATTCCTATATCACTCATAGTTCTAGCAGTAAGTTGCAGAAAAATAAATTGATCAAATATATTACTTTAGGGACACTGTAGCCTAATTTCGCTTATAAGCAACCTCTTTTTTTTTTTTTTTTTTTTTTTAATGAATAATAAAACTAATTTGTTTAATAGATGGCTAAAATTTTAAAATGTAAAATTTATAAACTCTTTTATGATTATATTTTCTTAAATATTTGAACTAAAATGCTATATTTATATAATTATTTTGAGTGTAATCACCCCTCGTTACCTTCTTTGCCTCCCATGGGTAAAGTTTTTGTTCGCGAGAATTCATAAACAATGTGCATAAAGCGCAAAATGTAGCGCTTCTACAGGGGGGCTTTTCGGCGGGATGTAGCTAAGGGCTATGGGCTATAAGCAGTGTGGAAAGGGGTTAGGGGACCGGCAGGGGGCGGGGGATGTCCCACTGCAGTGGCAAATTGTTCTTGTGGCCCCTTTTGTTATTGTTGCAAGCGGCAGCTGCCTTTTTGAGTTTGTCAGGTGAGTTGGAACATCGCTTATGCAAGTTTTCGTGTTTCCTCCGTTGATTTCCCACATTCCTCTCTGTGTGTGTGTGTGTGTGTGTGTGGGTGTTGCCAGGATTGCCATTGTTGTTGTTGTCGGATGCTGCTGCTGCAATTGTTGTCGTTGTCATTGTTGATGTTATTGTTGTTCCTTCGGGTTCTTAGCGAATAGAACAGAACTTACCGCTGACAAACGATGCAAAGCGGATTTCAGGCTGAGAGCCAGAGATGGCCAGGATGATGGGAGATTCCAAGAAAAATGGTATAATTGAGTGCCACTCGAGGCTCAGGTTGTAAATCAGCCACGGAAGTGGTTTAAAAATGAGTCATGTCGTACGAGTTGACATTTATTTAATAAAACGAGAAAGAAAGCTAACTTCGGTAAACCGAAGTTGGTATGCCCTTGCAGTCTGCAATTGGAACATTGAAAATCGAACCATTTTAGTAATGTTAAAAAAACATGGAATTTTGTACATTTTACATTTTACATGTAGAATTTTACATTTTCTATATGATATAGTGGTCCGATCTTAATGAAATTAAAATCGTAATTCTAGAACCATAAAAACTGCTATATCTGAAAATTTATAGAAATACTTTGAAAAACAGAGAAGTTAAAATTTTTTTTACATTAATTTCGCCATCATTCCTATGGCAGCTATAGGATATAGTAGTCAGATTTCGGTCGTGCCGACATATATACTGCGTGCTAAAGAAATAAGACTGTGCTAAAAATTTCAGCTCGATAGCTCAAAAACTGAGAGACTAGTTCGCGTAGAAACCGACAGACGGACAGACGGACAGACGGACATGGCTAGATCGACTCGGCTGGTGATGCTGATCAATAATATAACTACTTTATGGGGTCGGAGATGCCTCCTTCACTGCGTTGCAAACATCTGGTCAAAATTATAATACCCTCTGCAAGGGTATAAAAATGTTTATTGTCAAGAATTATTAAAATGAACATACTTTAGTTAATAAATTAAATGAAAATACATTAGTTTGTCATAACTTTCGTCCTAAACTTATTGCTTTCATAATTCGTTTCGAGTTATAGCTTTTCCAAAACGTTTTCATTATCAGCAACAACCCCTTTTTAGCCAAACCCATTAATCTGCTTGCCAAAATTTTAAATACCCATAAACAAGGATCATTTATCATCCCTACTACTAATCGAATATAGATAGCAAATCCCCCAAGCACGTTCATCCGTTGCAAAGTTTGAAATGCCAATAATTCAAAAATAAATAACTCATACGCAACGTGGGCCGGCAACAAAACAAAAACGGAAGGAAGGAAAATAACAAAAAACAATGAAACAAAGGCAGAGTCACGCCTGCCAAATGGTAAAAATGTTTCCGAGTCAATTGTAAATATTTTTCCCATTGAGTTTTATTTGAAAAGTTGCCGTTGCCGCCCCGCTCTTGTTGTTATTGTTTCTCGTTATTGAGGGGGGGCTGTAAAAATGCCACCACCTAATGAAACAGCAACCCCCGAAAAATGCTTAAGGGGGGCGAGGTATATGGTACATATACCTGGGGGCTCCCCTGTCAGGTTTTACACGCTCGTTACGTTTGATTTATAAAAGTTGATGTTGTTGAGCGAGCGCACAAATTAATTGCCGTTGTTGGTGCCTTGATAAATTGCGTATACGCCGCATTGTACGCCGGAGAGTTCTTTAACAATTTGTTGGTTGCTCAACTCCTGGTGGGGGAGAGGGGAGTGAGCAGGCAGAAATATTTAAGCAATAAATAAAATGCCAAGTCAAGTTTAGTTCTCGCAGGGAGCGGAAATATCATTCGCTTTGATTAAGGTGGCGGATGGTATAAAAGTTTTGCCCCGCTCGCCATTTAGCAGTTGAAAAGATATTTTAACAGGGATTCCTTGCATTTAATTAATTGCCTTACTTGGCTCCAGGTGCGATTAACAATGGTGGCTTAAACTCTGGCTTTAGATCATTGGAAGGAGATGGGGTTTAATTGGTAATGTAATGGGTTGGAGATAAGGGTTGAAAGTGGAATAAGGGGTTATATTAAGGATACTTATGTATAGGTATAATAAACTAATTTATTTATTTAATATATATTTGTATCCATCCCTTTTTGGCATTTATTCCTTACTTTGATTATTATTGCATTGCTGAAACACCACAAAATTAATTTTATAATTCAAATCCCTTTAAAACCCAAAATATTTGAATTCATTTAAGCCATAATCGTTAGTCGTAATGCTTAAAATGTCCCCTTGCCACAAAACGGTTATTAAACACTTCCTTTTCTTGGCTGTCCAGCCGCTCACTCACCTGGCTCCTTAACCCCGCCGGGCTGTTGCCATAAATTATTTTTCTTAACGTTTTCTGCGCGCTGCGCTAATGCGGCGACCCCTTGCTGCGAAATCCAGAAGAAAGTCGGTACTTTGTTTTAGCATTTCTCTTAATTTGTTTTGGCAATGGCTCGCTCTCTCTGTGTGCGAAAAGAAAACAATATTTCTTAAGCAGTTGGGAATGCTGTGCGGATATTTCACTCGGTTTTCTCGGGGCTCGGACCCCGCGACCCGCTGAGTGCGCGGCGCCAGCGGAAATGAAAACTTAACGCTTATTTGAGCCTTCAACAGTGCACATAAATCACCAGACTGATGCTGGCCGGGCTACTGGCTTTGGCTCCGCTTCTTCGCCGATTTAGCCTCGCCTTCTCCCGATTTCCCCGCGCTGCTCCCGATTTTTCCTCGCTCTCCCCATTTTCCCGCTGCTAAGCGAAAAATCAGCTTTCGCAGTCGTACTTTTGGGGTCTTTTAGCAATCGCATTTGGGAGTCTGCTAAGGATAGTGCTGGCAAATCGTCCTTTTTGGGGACAAGTTATAGTTCTTCAAATAGTTTTAGGCAGAAAATATGGCTAATATATTTTTTAGGAAGAGGATATTTTATAAACCAAAGAAAGGCTTGATTTTATTTTTTTAATCAGTTCATTATTTTTGTTAATGAGAAATAATTATTAAGCCTTCGTTTAAAATGTTCTTGTTTTGTTCCTATATTTTCTACCTTTCCCTGGATTATTTTAATATATATAGTTCCCGTCATCACTGCTTTTAGCAATCGCATTTGGAGTCTCCGTTCGGGAGTCCTGTTTTCCTTTCTAGTTTGTTCTCTGTCTGGGGGCTTTGTCTCCGGGCCTGTCATAATTCCGTCTCTAAATGTTTTTCGACCGCATTATGCTGATGACGACGACGACGACGGCTATGACTGCCATGATGATGATGATGATTGGGCGCATATGTGCGTGAAAAGTGTTCCTCTTGCTCTCCGCTTTTCCGCTATTGCGGCGTGTGCAACTTCCGCTTCCGTTTTTGGGCGCACCGGAAGCTGCAGACGCCTGTGGCAGGCACTTTCACTGATTGCTGCCCCCAAGCTCCCCGCTGCTGCTCCCCTAAAAATCAACCCCCAATACACTTGAACCTTCAACCCCGCCGTTGATTTGCCTGTTCAGTTATTAGCCGAGAAGGGAAATAAAAAATCTTTCCCTGGGAAAACTGCATTTGATTGCCCCGCCGAGTCGAAATGAGTTTCGTCTCGGAGTGTACATTTTGAAGTAATCTCAAAAATTTTCGCTTTTCCTCATTTGATTCAATTACACCTTTGGGTGTTGTAATTTTATTTTTTCGACCCCCCTCGCTTTGGTTGGGGGAAATGGATAGCAAAAGGAAATGAATAAGAAAGGGAGGGGAAGGAAGAAAGGAAAACTCAGGACGGATGAAAGAAGTAAAGTGCAGCTGTTTTCGGGGAGAAAGATGCGTCTGTGGGAGCTCTTTAAGTGGAATTTTGGGGTGTATCATTAGGTACAGTGGGAAAAATAAATGGGAGGTTGTAGAAAATAAAAGCATTCAATTAATGAAGCTAGAGAAAATGTTATAAGAATTTGTATATGCATTTAAAAAGTGTTTTTAAGCATTTAGTTATTTTATATTGTTATTTAATTAAGTTAATTAGCTAATTATTTTTTCTTATAATAATATTTTAGTTAGTTATATTATTTCCTTAAACACTACCCATTTTTTTAAGTGCAGCTGAGGTCATTTGAGCTCCTTTTGGCAGCCTTTGCACTGGCCAACAATGGGCGAAAAATGTGAATTTCGCGCTACTTTTTAATACAACAAGGCTGCTAATTTGATGCTGCAACAATGCAGGCAACATTGCGCTGCTTTTAGCCTCATTTTCCCGGCAGGACCCCGCCCCTTGAGCTCACCACAAGCTTATAGAGCAGCCACGAGCCACCAGCCACCACGCATCCATCAGGGGCGGCGTTTGGTCGCCTTTCTGGTTTAGCTTTAATTTCATGCTTACTTTAATGCGAACAAGAGGGTTTTTCCGAGGGTTTTCTCCCCTTCCCCTCACCCGCCCCATGTTGACTTTGTGCTGTAGTTAACGGCTTTCGGCAGGGGTGGAGGTTAACTACTTTTCATGAGCTTAATTTTAAATTGAGGCTGCCGCTGCCACTGCTGCTGCATCGTCGGCGGCGGCTTCATTTACTTTGTGGCCCCGGCTCCAACTTTGTTGCCAGCTAACTTTTACGCGGACTGTTTTAGCAAAAAGCCAAAGTTAACTTTGTGGCCTGAACCCCTCGCTTCCTTCCCCCTGGATTTTTCCTGCGTATAAAATTCTATTACGGAAAACGGCAGAAACCGGTTGCAAGGCCATTGAGTTATTAAGCCAACTAATTGCTTATTTGCACAAGGGGAAAAGCCACGCGATCCGCGATCTCCGGATCCTCGCAATTTGCACTCAGCGCGAAAAATTGCCACTCACGCCCCTCTCTCTAGAGGGGGCGTGGCCTTTGGCTGATAGCGAATCTCATCATCCCATTCACCATTCCCCATTCCCCATCCATTTTATTCGGCCATTCACACAGCAACGCCTCCTTTTTAATTTTCTCGCAGTTTTTCAGCTGTGAGTGAGTGAAGTTGCTTGATTTTTCCCGGCCTTGGATTTTTAATTGCGCCGCCAAGTTGCTCCTCATGATCGTGAGCTTAATTAAAGTCCAGTCTCTGGAGGAGAGCTCGGCCAATGGCCATTGCGTGTTGATGACTCTATCGTGGAATGGCAGCTTATCGCGGGCATCTATTGAAATTAATATAGGGTTTTTGCCAAAGCTAATAGAAGGCAGAAAAAGTACTTGGAAATTTAGTTAATATTTTATATCCAGTTCCTATTTCATTAAATTGCTTAAATAGGTATTTCTATTCAATTTAAAACAGACTCAATTAAAAGGCCTAAATATATGTGCATGATTTTCCTATAAATAAATCAAGTAAATTAATCAATTCCCATTCCCTTTCTTTGACAGAGATAAGGCATTTAATGCATTTCCTTTAGATTTAATTACCTGCAAGTTACTGGCTGCAATAACTTAAAGCAATCTCTGCGACGTCGCTGCAAATGAAATTATAATAAACCGAAATGAGCCTTAAATATTTACATTTACACTTTTCCCCAGGCTCCGGGCTCCTCCCAGTCCCCCGTAAATTGTTGCTTCACAAATATTTTCATATGCAGCCTTTGGCTCCTGGCGCAAAAGCACACACAAAGTGTGAAACCCTTTGAGACGACGCACTAGACACTCCAGCAGAAAACGTATAAAAAAGACGCAGGGAAAACCCTAAAGAAAAACAGGGGAAAATGGTGAAACAGGAGAAATTATTTTACGGCAAGTGTATGCGCTGTGAAATTATTATGAGTTAGTGCCAGTCTGGGTTATGTGCAAAAAAAAAGGGGAAAAGGGTTGGGCATATCCAAGTAACTGCGTTTGCTATCCGCTTGAATTAAAATGAATTTAAGTGGTTTGCTTTTGGCCAAAGTTGCTCCCACATACGCAGACAGACAGAGGCAAAGAGCAGGATATCCTGCGAGCAGGAAGAGACAGCTTAAATTCATATTTAGCTACGAGATGTCTGCAAAGTTCCAACGAGTTATTAATTAAACGAAAAGAATGGGAAATCACGGGGGTTTTGCAGGTTAAATAAATTCAATTTAAGCAGGGAAAAGAACAGAAAGAAATAGCTAAGTAATATTTATAGAGCTTAACCTAAGGGGAATTTTTAATATCTATTTTCTCTTAAAATTGCCTCATTCTTAAATTGAATACAAATAAAACCCAACACCTGCAATGAACGTGTAAATAAATCAATTTAACACATGTAACTATTTCTCTTCATCATCAAACTGAACAAAGATCAAATAAAAACTCCTTAAAAATACATTCATCAATCCTAATAAAGTTCAATTAAGCCCCAAATTCCCTGGCAAACATCCTTAGGCATTATTTAAGCCCAAAAGTGCAGCTGCTTACAATATATTGTTCGAATTTTTGTATTTTTAATTGCCAGTTGAATGGAGAGGCAGAGCAATCAATTTGCCGAATTGTGTGTTCTTGTGCAAACACCTTAAAATGCCATAAATTCTCAACGACTATTTATTGTTTTTATCATCGTTCATCGTTCGGCTGACCCAAATTCAAAGAGCAGAATCGAATGGAATCGAACGGAATAGCTTTGTCTGCAAAATGGATGACCCCGCACACACATCATTCATGGCCATATCTTTCGGATACCTAAGCCATTGATTTTTTGGCCAAACAATACGACAAATTGGTATTGCATTGTCTGTCTTTCGCTCTTTGCAATTTTCGCCAAATTTTTTTAACGCAAAATATTTGCATTTAACTGCTGTTTCGAGGGCCCCCATGTTGGCCGTATATACATATATTTAGTATATCTGCCATTTATATAGGCCATTAATATTGCATTTATTGTTGCACTCGAAATGTTCCATCGATCGCTGCATTTTGTCAGCGTTTTTCCCGCTCAGATTTCGGGCCAGTTTTTGCAGCGAAATTAATTTGCGTAAATTGTATTAAATGTTTTGCCATGCCCAGCAAGCTGTGCAAATTTTAATTGAATGCCTTTTGTTTGCCTCTGAATAATTTTCAGCAAAATGTTTGTTGTTCAATCGTTTGATGGGCACACGGCGCAAAAAAGAGCCCAGGACAGCGCAGGATGCAGGATGGCAGGATGTGAGGATTTTGCAGTCGACGCGATAAACGGATAAAGCGCAAAAACCACCGCAAGCTCCGGGAAGAGCTGGAAATGCAATTTGGACGGTTCGATACTAATTGGTTTATAGATTTTATTATGTTTTAATTATTTCACTAAAAATAAAAATATGTGCGCCTTTGTTGGTCGTCAAAGTGGACCAGAAATGGTTATTAGTTTTAGCTAATCCTTTGGCTAGTGGCTTTTACCATGAAATAAGGTAAAAGGACTAAATAGTTGATTTTTATTTGAAGGTTTGGAGGGGTTTCTATATTGGGATTTTGGTTATTTATTTTGAAAGGTGCTTAGAAAAAATGTTTAAAAATTATTCAAAGGTAAATAAATCAAAGATTATATTATTTAAAAATTATGTGAAGCTTTTCATGATCTTTTCATGATTTATTTAATTTATTTATGATACAAGTACACACTTTTTAATTTTTATTTAATCATAATATGCATATAATCCGCTCCCAAACTCTCCTTGAACTCTCCTGAAGTTCAGCATCACCTTCCAACTTCCCAGACATCAATCAATCAATGCTTAGTGCCTGCCCAGCATTCATAACCAAGTGATTGATAAAATTACCATATTAACCAGTGGCCAGAAAATAATGTTAAAAAAACAATCTTAATTAAAAGCCACAGAGCCCAAGGAGTCGCTGAAGTAAATAAATCTTTTAACGCGACACGAGACGCATTCAAAATGCTAAATTAGTAAAATGTCACTTTCGCTTTCAAGTCCGGGAGAGAGAGATGGGGAAATGCCTGGCGGCATTGTTGTCGGCACCGATCAAAGCCGCAAAATCCATCCAACTCGACAACGACGACGACGACGACGGAGATGCGGCAGCCACATAAATTATCACGGCCTAAGCAGGCGCAGACACTTGCCAAAAGTCTCGGCCAAAAAGGGGTAAAAACCGGGGGGAGACCAAGCAATGCGAACTGGTGTCGTGCGAAATGTTCCACATGTGGCAAGAAATGCATTGACATACTTCAAAGGCTTTTCTCTGCCCCCAAAGTGGGAGCCAGGGAGGTGTCGGCAAGTAGCGAGAAGTTTAATGACTGCATACACCTCGTTAAATTCATATTATTTTCAATGTAATTACATAATTTTATTGGGCAGCATCTAGGGCTCTTTTTAGCATCCATCCACATCAACAACTGAGTTGATTTAGCCATGTAAAACACCTAGATCTCCGAGGATATTAGAGCAAGAGCTACTAGATTTATTGACAAAATATTTATTAGTTCAGAAAGCACAAAAAAAGTTTGTTCAGAGTACAATTATTTATAAATGTTTAATAAAAAATAAAAGAAATAATAAAGCAAAAATAATAAAGATAAATCCGTCAGGATGTTTGAGAGCCAAAGCCGTCTCCTCAATAGCAAGATCTTGATCTGAATCCGTAAAGATAAAACGCTTTGAGGCCTCCGGTTGGATTTCCGGTCGTGGGGAGGAAACCCCAGGGGTCTCCTCAACCGAATCATGGAAAATGAATCTACGACGAGGCTTAGAAGCCTCCGCTGGCGTCTCCTTGGTCTCTCCCGGTCGCCTTGAGCCTCTGGCAGTCTGGACCTCTATGGGCTGCTTAGCCCCGGTAAAGGTGAACCCATTTAGATCGCTCCTGGCTCGCTGGGCGTCCATGTGCTGTTCGAAGCGCACATAGGCCACGTTGACACCGACGTCTCTGGTGTTCCGCACGATCTTCACCACCTCGATCTTGCCGTAGCTTGCGAATAGGGCTTCCAGCTCGGCCTCGTCCACGCTCGGCGGCAGAAACTTTATAAAGAGATTGGCCTTGGCGCTGTCCTTGCTCGGGGGCTTAGCAAAGGCCACTCTTAAACGCTTGCCGCGAATCTCTTTTCCGTTCACCAGGATTTGGGCACACCATGCGGCTCGGGGACTGATGAAATGCACGAACCCGTAACCCACACCGTAACCCGAGCTGTCGCGAACCACCTTTACTTTTCGTATGTCCCCGAACATGTTGAACATATTGAAGAGCTCCTCTTCCTTCATATCCACCGGCAGGTAATTAATGATGAGATTTGTCTGCATCGTTTCGCTATAAAAAAGGAAATGTTCTCGCAAAAATGGGGAAAAAAATCAGGAGGGTACGTACTTGGTTTGACAGCAAAGAAAAGAAAGAAAACTTTTCCTTTCCTAGAGGTGGACCTTTTTTGTTTCAAAAGTGACGTCTTGCGGGTCCGGCAACTCCACCACTTTTCCGGTAACTCTAGCCAAAAATCGATGCAAAATTATTGGAATAATAGGTAAGCCAGCAGGTAATTTTATCAGGCAGGTTTTAACTCGATTTAATAAAAGTCAATTTGAGTACGTACTTGGTTTTATAGGCGCAAAGGAAGAAAAGAAAACCTTTCCAAGAGGTGGACCTTTTTTGTTGCAAAAGTTTTCCTGCAACTCTAGCCAATAATCGATGCAAGATTATCTGAATAAATAGGTAAGACAGAAGGTAATTTTATCAGGCAGGTTTTAAGTCGATTTAATAAAATTCAATTAGAGTATGGAGTATGTACTTGGTTTTATAGGCGCAAAGGAAGAAAAGAAAACCTTTCCAAGAGGTGGACCTTTTTTGTTGCAAAAGTGACGTCTTGCGGGTCCGGCATCTCCACCACTTTTCCTGCAACTCTAGCCAATAATCGATGCAAGATTATCGGAAGCCAGCAGGGAACACTTAACATTTCAAATATAAATAATAATAATATAAAAATAATACCCTCAATCCACCGAAATTACATTTTTTCCAGTCTACACCTAATCCTTAACATATTTATGAGCTTATCATCATAACATCATAATATCAGTTACCACAAACGATTTGTTTAACATTTGTCCCCCAGGCAGTCGAATAAATAGAAAAAGTGTGAAAATGGTAAAGTACCTTTCGGCTAACTGGGAAATCCACACACAATATCGAGAGAACTGGATTGCGATTTGAATTGTGTATCGATTCTCGTAAATATTGCAGCTTGGCCAGCGGATATCTGGCTAACTGGAACTGGATTTGGGCCAATAAAACGGCGGCAAGCATAAATCTTGAGCCGCTTTATCCGGCAATAGCCGGACAGAGCTCGTGTCTCTCATGAATCGTTTAGTATGGCGAACAGATTGCTTCCTGTGGCAATTGCCAGCTCGTGTTTGTCAAATATGTTTATGGATTCAGGAGGAAATTAGTCAAAATTAAATTTTAAAATATGTAAGAACCTTAATTTAAAAATTAACTCATATAAAGTGCACAGAAAATAGTTACTTATAGAGCAACGAACCCTAACCTATATAATACAAAATCCCCTTGGCAGCTTCTATTTTTGTATCAACTTCAAATTGAATTCCGTGAGATCCCCTTGGACATCTTTATTCCATCGCCGTGGACGTGACTTGACCGTTTTTTCCCACTTTTTTCCCAGTTGTCCATCGTCGAGTCAATCAAACAAGAAGTTGGCTCTCTCGAGCTGCATTTCCATAAGTTAACTACCGTTCTGGCACTCCGAAACACATGTCACGCACTTCTCGAACAACTGGGAAAAGCTGGAAAAGCCCACGCCGCGGCAATTTCAACTGCACTTCACAGCTGGCCCGGGTATAAGGAATATCTGGAATATATAGTAAGCAAGCCCACGCTGTCCCGGACCGAGACAAGAAAAGTCGCCAGGCCATTCTGTAAGTGGAGCGAACAAAATAATCAAAATGGGAATAAAATCAAAACATTGCGGCCACTGGCAATTTGCATGCGAAGTACGAGCAGTTGTCTTGCAGATAGAGATGAGCACATTTTTGGCTATAAAAAGTTTCACCCATGATTTTATTAATTGATTGGTAATTTACAATTTTAAAATACTGTTAATTAGCTTCAAAAAAAAAGTAATTGTATGTACATATAACCTTTATAGTAGTTATTTAATTTATAATAGTCATGTCCGTTTGTCGGTCTATCCATTCCTGTCCAAACTAGTCTCTCCGTTTGGAAGATATCTTGATACAACTTTTCCATTAGTCTTCCTATTATTATTATACATCAGTGGTCCGCACCACTACAGTCAAATGCCAATATTGCATTTGTTTGAGTGAAAATTGATCACTCTATGGCTAGATACGGGAAGAAAAAAAAAGCTCAAATATTCTGTAATATGGCAAAAAATAGGTATAGCCAAAAAAAGAGCTATTTAAGGCTAAATCTAGACACACAATTATATGTACAATTATGTTACATATGTACATAGTCGGAAAGGATATTCGTAGTCATTAGAAAATAACAAAAAAATTATTAAAACTTACATTAATTAATAAATTATTATTAAAAAACGACAAAACGCAGTGGTTTTTTTTGTATACTTATTTTTAACTGTTAGCAAATCCCTCTTTCATTTTAGCAAAACATAAAAGCCTCCTCTAAGCTTTTAGCTACTAAAAAGCCGTCGCCGCATCTCCGCCTTGCTGGCTACTTGAAGACATCGCTGCAGGCGCCTCTCTTGCAGCTGGCTGGCGGTAGGGAGCCGGTAGCTGGGAGCTGGGAGCTGGGAGCCAAGAGCTGTGCAGCTTGAAGAGGAGTTGAGTAGGAGAAGTGTGTTTGAAGACACTTGTTGGCTGCCCGCCAGCTGAAGAAGATGATGATGATGATGATGATGATTGCGAATATTGCGACGATGATGACCGATGCGCGACCGACGACAGCATAACAAATGAACATTTAGACGGAGTTTGCAAGCAAAATGCCAGCGGCCTCCGCATCTCTTTATTGCCAACCCACTCGGAATGGGAGTGGGAAGGGAGAACGGCTGCAGAGTGGCAGGCAAGGCAGCTTTAATCAAGCGTCAAGTGAAGGGGTTTAAAAGAGAGACGAAAATTAGGTACCAAAGGGAAAAAGGTACATAGGGAAATAGTACCTAGGACCCGGACTCTGAAGACTTTTAATTAAGTATTTACAGTCTTAAATAATTTTTAGTTTAAATTCATGTGTTTATAATGTACTTTATAAGACAAACTATTTTTCTGTAGTTTCTAATAGGATTTATAACTTTTGGAAATTTTATTTATCACCTATAGTAGAGCTTCTTATTTTCACACCTCAAATCCCTCCATCTCTGAAAGAAAAGCGTCTGACTTGAGTGACTTTGGTTAACTGGCCGTCGTCGCGCGTCGAGGATGTCGTCGTGTTCATCACACAGGAGCAGCAGCAGGAGCAGGGAGCAGCAATAACTGCGATTGCAATAACTCCGCCTGCTGCTCCAGCAACTCCTCCTCCAACTCCAATTGCCTTTGTTAAACGTTTGCCTGTCAGGCTCAGATTGGAGTCTTTTTTTTGCCTCAATTCAGAACGCCAGCTGCCTTTCTGGCGCTGCTGAGCGATGAGTTGTTGAAAAGTTAAAATGGATTTTACGCAAAGTTTTTAATTTGCTGCTGTTATCCCACAAATCGTTCTATTCTCTCTCTTTTCTGCGTGTAATTATAATCTTTAATTTCTTGCGAGCGAAACTTCTTAATGATGGCAACGTTATTTTGTTTTAGTGTGACCGTTTTATAATCTAAAAAAGCAAGGAAGTTGGAATTTTCGATGCATAACACTTTTTTCTCTTTTGTTTCTAGTTATTTTCTTTATAAAACAAGATAAGAAAAACATTTTAATAGCTGTTTCTTTTAATTTGTTTTTAGTGTGACCTTCTCTGTATAATAATCAAAAAGTTATCGATTGTCAGAGGAAACTGTACTTCAAACTTGAATGGGAGCTCATTTAAAACTTAACTCTTTCTTGTTCCGATTATTCTGGTAACTTTTACCAAAAACCCGTACCCGTTTAGCCCGTACTCCAATTTTTGCTTTCAATTTTATCTTTAGAGAATTTTGCATTAAAACTTACACAATGCCTTTAAGGGACAGCACCCACGCAACGCCGTCGGTGTGCAGCTTTTGAGCCAAGTCACCAGCCACGTCTAGACATTGGTAAACAAAGGACAAAAGCAATGCTTTTTGCTACCACTATTGATAAAGAACAAAAGGTCCATCCAAAAGGGGCCCCGAAAACCGAAAAAGTGCGTTGGAAGTTTGGGAGAAATTTTCTTGTTACAGTTTCTGCTCCTTTGATTATTTTTAGAGGATTATAAGCTAAACATTTTTAAAACATAAATCTCCCTGAAAACATTTTCAACTGATACACGTATACAACCTAATAAACTCCACCTATTCAGTTTGTTATTCAATCTACTGACATTTCAGCCTGTCTTTCACTTGGTGCTTAAGTATTCAGCGAGCAATTTGCAATTTATATTTGGTTAGCCAAGTTGTCAGGAAAAGCGGTTGCAACGTGAGACAATTGCAACAAGCGACGGGCTGCAGGCTGCAGGCAGCAGGATGCGATGCACAAATTAGTTAAATTACACAGGCGCTTTGATTAGAAAAAGTGGCTTTGGCTGTTGCATCTTCTTCTTGGCATCTTGAGCATCCAGCTCTTGCCATCTCTTTTCTCTTCCAACTTGCTATCTCTTTTTCCCCACCTGCATTTTCTTTGGCAGCTTTGGGCCGCTAACGAAGCTCAATTCGAGCGCCAAATTGAAATTGATTGTGACATTTGATCATGCGTTTGCCTTAGTGCCAGGCCTCTCTGAGAAAAAGAGAAGGCAATCGCGGGAGGTTAAAGGGGAAAGAGACGGCACTCCAGGTAAGGAAGAGAGACGGAGACAGCTTGTTGCCTTTGGAATTTGTGGCGGAAAATTGCTGAAAACGTTAGGTAGGCGCGCTTGCAGGTGTGTCTCGGTTTTCCTTACATTTTTTGTTGCTCTTGCTGAGACTTTTCCTGAACGATACGCACTGGATTAATTGGACGGATGTGGATTGGGTTGATGAGTTGAGCTGAGAGACAACTGAGGGAGAAGACTGGAGAAAGACTCAGAGCAGACTTAACTGCCAGCTGGTGGGTCCCTCTGTCAGAGATTAACTTGAGTTTTTATTTTAAGGCAATGGAAGCAAGTGGGAAAAAGTTGAAATTGCTTCTCCGGTAGAGGAAGGATATGGGATATGGTAGTATTAGCCAGATGAGGTTATAAACTTGGTATAAAAGAAGGAAATGCAGTAGTAGATTATGTAAAAAGGTTAATAAAGCTTTGGGATATTTTAGAAATATTTTTAGGAAAAGGAAATATCAAAGTTTAAAATTTTTTTGCTTTAATATGCAAAATATATATAAATACAGTATAATATTTTCTAAAAAAATTAAAACTAATACTGAATACTTAATACTTAATACTGAATTAATATTTAATACTACATTTATACTTAATACTAAATTCAGTCTTAAAATCTCTCTAAAAACTATATGATGAACCTTTTCATTCACACTTCTCTCCCAAGGCATTCCCCAGTACTTACATTATTTACCTGAACTACTTACCGTCTTCTCTCCCCCCACAGAACTATGAATAAGGAAGGCTAACCCTCGGCGCCTAAGCTCATCCTGTGGAGAGCATTTTTCTCGGGAAACTCGGCGCGGGGTGAGGAAAATCCCCACATGAATAATTACGGCGCACGCACAGTTCATTTAATTTCACTTGAAAAGGGGGGTTGAGGCGGAAAACCCCTTTTCAGAATGAAAATATTTAATGAAGAAATTTATAAGAAACTTTTGCAAAATGGCAGCAGACTGTGTTCGAAATGACTGCGGATGGGAGGCGCTAAAAAATTATGAACATTAAATGCAAATTAGGCTAATCAATTAGGTTGGAATTGGGGGCTTAGGATTAGCCATGCTCTTGGAGAGTGCAGAGAGAAAAAGTTTGCGTTTTTCTGATGATTTATGGCGTTTTTAATAATTTTGAAATAGAAGGAAAGAACAAATAAATGCGAAATAAATATAATTAGCAAAAATAAAGTGCTTTTTCAATTTCTAAGATAATTTTATGCTTGATATTTATATAAATATTCGTAATGTTTAATTTATTAGTTGATTGTAATAATCATTTTATACTTTATGTTCAGAAAAATATTCTTAACAAATCAATCAATACATGATTGTGTTATAAATATTCTCAGTATTTATTCTATTAAGTTTAAGCTCTAAAATATAACGTTTCAAGTTAAATTATTATTAATAATAAATCCATTGCCAATTTTTGTACATTTTCCCAGTGCACTCAAGTTCAAAATAAGCGCTAGTAGCGACTTCTGCCCCAATTGCTGCCTGCTAACCCAATTAGCCAAAGGAGGACTGACTCCCTCCATTCCCCAGCTCCTCCCTAAAAGTGACGAGCTTCCTCTGCCCCCTAACTCCTCTCTATAAATTACCGACATTTAAATGGTGATCAATTGGGAAGTCCCTCCGAAAACCCTTTGACTTCCCTGGCGCTCTCTCTGATATCCGTTGCCATTGCATAGCTGAGTTAATGATTGGAAATTAATTTGTCAGCACGGGGCGGGAGTGGGGGAGTGCGTGTAGGGGATTGTTCCTGGGGGATTACGCAATTGCGTAGACAAATTGCCGGCAATTAGCAGGGAGTCGACGGAGTCACCCAAAGACGACGACAAAGGCATTGTCCCGACCGATTTCCATAGCTGGGTTGCAGGTATCGACGAGGAGGAGGTGACTGCCTAACTCGAGCTCCACTTAACGGACAATGGCCATCGATCTGAGTCCGGGTGTGGAGTCGTTGTCGAAGTCGGAGCCGGAGTCATTGTATTAATACGAATTGAGTACTAGATTAATTGTCAGATGGGAATTTCTACGGGGAAATGGGCATTCAATGGGTAATGGATGAAGTAACATAGTTATCACCATGAGAGCTCATCGGGTTTATTGGAGAAGTTTGTTGTAGTTTTTATAGAGGAAGGAAGTTTCGGAAACTATATTCTTTAAGACGTACCTTAAGGGGAATTTTATATGACGCTTGTTTTCGTTTAAGGAATTTTTAAAATCATTTATACTTGCTCTATATTTTTATTTCAATTTTAAAATTACAAAAAAATTTTTAAGCCAATAAAGAAAAATTATGCCAGCTCATTTTAACCAAAAACTAAAGGTTTAACAGTCTCTAAAATATTCCTTACTTATATATTAGAACACAGAAAATATGTTAAAAATTTGAAAACTATTTTCCGTCCAAAGCAATATAGTAACTAAAGATGACTCTTTCCAGCAAATCTGTCTACAAATCTCATATAAATTCCTGATTCCCAACTTTCTCCTTCCCGAAAAACCTCTTAAAATACCATTTTAATAGCCTCTCTAAACGAACCGAGGAAATTCCCAGCCAGAAAAACAATAAAAAGGCGTCACTTGCTGCCAAAAGCTTGAATGGGCCTAATCAAATTAAGTACTAATCCTTGAGAGAAAACCGCCAACAATTTAAAATGATTGTTAAGTAAATTTCCCAAAACAATTACCGATGGTCTAGTGCACAGAGACACACTCGGAGAAAATCGGTGCCAGGCGCAGGCGCAGGCGATGGAGAGCAGCCTTTGAGTTCTAGCATGCGATAAATTTGTCGCAGGACCAAGGACTCTTTTAGGACGCTTTGCATATGTGAAAATTTGTGAGCAGATGGCCATTGAACAAGACAAGACAACAATAATGAGTTGGCTTTTACAGGTAGAGGAGGAGAGGAGGTAGAGGAGAGTAAGTTTTTGAAGTAACTGAAGGAAGGATAATCCACTTAGGAGAGCCTGTCGCTACTAGGATGGTGTTTACACGGGGAAAATAAATCTTATAAATTGGTTATTAATATAAATATTAAATAAGTATAATGGGGATATGGTAACATTTAATTTCCTTTACATAAAGTGGAAATACTATATAAAAATTAACTTACAGGACATGTATATATTTTTTTTACATTTTTCTTTCTCTGCATTCTTGGCAGGTTTGGGGCGAAATTGTTTTATTACCCCAAAGCGAAGCCGTTGAGTGTGTGTTGACTGAAAACAAAGGTGCGCACAATAAATTACATTGTTACACGGAAACTTACGAGCAGGACACGGACACGGACACACGTGAGTATAGGGGTGGAGAGGGAGAGCGAGGAGGTCCTGGCAGGAAGTCAGCAACAAGCGTCGCGTTAATGAAAAGGATTTCTCTGGCATCTGCAGACATGCTAGTTCTCTCACTCCTCGGGTTATTTAATATTTAAACTCTGGCCAGACGGGGAGATTTTCTAGGAGCGGCGGCGGCGATGGCGCTGATGATAGTCCTGTCTTTGATGTCCTCGACCCATTAGTTGGGGTCTCAACTTTTGCATAAATAAACGCCTCAGTTCATTAGTGAGTCTCGCCTTTGGCAGCCTCCAAAGTCCCCGATTCCCGATTGCCAAAAGGGTTTCGTTTTGTGGGGTCTCTGTGGGTTCTGTGGCTTTTTGGGGCCCAGGATGCGTGAAAGTGTCATAAGCTACCGGCTCCCAAAGGGATAGACTTTATGACGGCAGCAGACCGCAGATACATCTGCAAATAGTTGCAGGAATCCTGTTGTTTTGCGGCTTCGGCTTAAAGTTTAATGATTTTTTAATCGATTTTGAAAGAGAGAACTCTATGAAAAATCTTTAAATAATAAGCAAGAAATATTTAAGCTGCATCCAAGTAGTCCCTGAAACCCAGCCGCTGTCAGGAGAAACTTCAAAACCGAAAAGACATTAAAATTCGTAGGTCGAAATTCTACCTAGGCCTCCCTCCAGGTTTCCCCCACTTGCTTTCTGCTAATTCTTTGGTTCCCGGACTAAGTGTTCCTTTACAAATGGGTTCCGTGGTCAGCTCTATGCAACGCCCCAATCCCTTGGTGAGCATGGAGAGTACGCAGGCGACGTTCGTGCGCGATATGATCGCGAACAACAAGGTGATAATCTTCAGCAAGACCTACTGTCCCTACTCCAGCATGGCCAAGGATCAGTTCCGCAAGCTGGACGTTAAGCCCACCGTGGTGGAGCTGGACCTGCGGGACGACTGTGCCGAGATCCAGGCAGTGCTGGGCAAGATGACGGGCGCCAAGACCGTGCCCAGGTGCTTCATTGACGGCAAGTTCATCGGCGGAGGCTCCGATGTGAAGCGACTCTTCGAGCAGGGCATTTTGCATAAGTATTTCAAGTGAAGGAGTTGTTTATTATTTATTTTTTTGGTTTTTTTCTGGCACAATATAAAATGGGTTTGGAGTCTATCGAGGAATACTTTAATGGGGAAGCTCGTCTCAGCTCTCATCTTGATCTTAAAAATGTAATTTATCCCAGCACAAAAGTAACGACAGGGATAATGCAAAGAGGAGGCGGATATACAGTCAATTTTGCTGCCTTTTATCTGCTCAATATGACGCTTAAGTTGTTTCTGAAAGGGATCCCTGCTGTCTGTGAGCGGGGGTCCGGGGGGAGGAAACAATTAAGGAGCGAGTCCTGCAGAAAGCGCTGTCTTTTCACCTGCAGACTGTGCAGCATGCAGTCCTTCTCCTCCATTGTTATCCTGCCTTCCTCTTAACCCATTTGCATATGGAAAAATGAAAGGCTGCCAGATCCCCGTCGCTGTGAGGTCAAGGCTCTCAGCATTAAACTTGCAGGAGGCCATCGAACAATTCACAAAGGCGCAGCACATATCCATATTTTATCCCATCTGATGGGATAATATAACTCGGCGGGCTTCAGCGCCAAATTGCTTGTAATTTGCCTGGCAAATTGTTTTCTTCGCTGTTTTTTTTTTGTTTTTTCCACTGTTTTTGTTCAAATTGACTTTAACAATGTCGAATTTGAGTTGACTGTCACACGCGAGAATTGTTCGAAAAATACCTGAGCAGGTGCACAGAGGTAAGTGAATGAAAAATGCCACGGCACACGTGTCGTATGCGTAATTTGGCTCATCGATTGTTTCGTACTTTTTTGGGTTAAATTTCGCGTAGGCTGCTTGGAAAAAGGATTGATTATGGAAATTGGTGAGTAATCAGGTCTTAACTGCAGTTCTTGTTGTTTTTCAGCAAGATTTGTTATTAGATTGATGGGAACTTTAAGTGACTTGATTTGGTATTTTTAATGATTTTATCTTGTGGTGATTTCACTTAAAAACAATCTTTGCAATGGGTTCATTCTTTCTCTCAGATATCATAAACTTTATATCCAAGTTAAAGGGATAGGAACTCATCTGACAATGTTGCTTAAATAATTTTGTTTGGCTTTGTGTTTTCTCTAACTAAGAAAATGTTTAAGAAGGGAATAATATTATAATTTGAAAAGAGAGTAAAATACCTTAAAAATAATTTTAAGCTTTTCAGTATTAATATTTTGTAATATTCCAAAAAGTACTTTGAAACCTTCTAAAATTAGTGTATTCTAGTCTTCGTTTAGACCAAATCTTTGACTGATTTTTTTCTCTTTTTCATTGTGTCGTCTGACTTATCAAGCATGAAAACTTGTTATGGCTGCCAACACGCAGCATTTACAACTGCAATGGAATGGAAATTTTTTTACGAGCCCCGAACGCGCTTGGCTGTAATTTTTTCCCCCTTTTTTGAGCCGGAAAAAGTATGTGTTGCAGTGGCATATAACTTTGTTTTAATTTGTTGGCATGATGAATGCCGTTGCCACCGGACAAGGGACTCCTCTGACTAACTCAATAAAAAATGCATTTGGCGTTTTGATTGCGATATTATCTAGCTTGTGCGAGTGTCGGGCAACATTGTCTCTTGCCTCTCGGCTTTAATCTCATTTGGCCAGACAATTTTTTAATGGCTAATTTAATCAGGCGTGGCCAGCGGCGCCACTCAATCCACCAGTTTAGCAGCGTGTTAGGTTCCACATAAAGCGCAAAAATTCTTGCGAATTTATTGCAAATTTCCCTCTATCTCTGACCAGACGAGCTGCGGCTTTGAATAGTTTTCGTGGCTAGACTCCTGGTTAGGAGAGACGACGACCATCCATATATCATATAGTTTTCCCCGGAAAACTCCGCCTGTGTGCATGTGTGCGAGCTGCAGCGGCGGCTCCGGCTCCTCCTTCGCCTTTGATGGACGATTTATTAAGCGTTTTATTATTAGTTTTCTCGCTCGGTGGCTTTTGTGGCATTTTTGATTACAAATTCCAGCGGGGGCAGCCAAGTCTAGTAATTACCGAAAAAAGACCGAACATTTTTGGGCGGTTATCCCATTATTGGAGATTCTTTTGGAGCCTGAAAGAGATAGATGGGAGTTTAAAAATTAGGATGCTTAAAAGGGAGTTTGAAAATAAGTAAATATTTATTTTAACTGGCAGTGTCTGTTAGTGATATTTTTAACAGAAGATTTTTCTTATTTTTAAAACATTTTAAGGCTATAAAGTATCTAAATTTCAACAAACTTTTAAATAGTAGTCCGGATAATGTCATTAAATAATTATATATTTATTTTGTACTTTATAATAAATTGGTTCCAACACATCAGTCTTAGATTACAGGCCTCTCCCCTGGTTTTTGTGTGGCTTTCAGCGGCGGAGGTGAACGTGTTAAAATTTCTCAAAACGACACTCGCACGTAACATGTCATGCCAACATATAATTATATTATTGCTGTTATTTCTTTGTTTTTACACATGCCATCTCACAGCCCACAACCCACACTCTGGGTGACTTTGAGCCAGGTCCAGGTCTCAGCTTTTGGCCATGGCCATGCAACTGAGATCCTGGCGCGCTGATAAACTTTGTCGGCGAAACAGGAATAAATTTACACAGTAAACTATTATTTTATATGATTTAAATTAACTAAGAATTTTCTAAATATTTTTATTACTCATTATAATTATTAAATTAATGTGCCGAAAATAAAATAAAAGAAGTAGCTCAAAGTGTAATTTATAGACTATTTTTCCCAGTACACTGCAACAGAAAAAAGCTAGCTACAATGGGTAAGGCAACGCACGTGTTAACAAGGATGCGATAAAAAAATAGAAGTAGTGGAAGTGGAGCGAAGTGAGGAAATAAACGCTAGAATGACAGGAAATATGTGTGCGTGACATTGTTACTTGGTTCTGCCAACCGGAACTGAAAGTGCGGGGCGGTCACGAAAGCAACAGGATATGTGTATATATAATTATATAGAATATGCCAGCCAGTTAAGGAATGTCTGACAGCATTGATAAACAGAATTATAAAACAAAGTAAGCTCAAAATGCAGCGAAGGGCGGATTCAATTGCATTTTGTGGTTACGAGTATAAACTTTATATATATAAAGAAAAAAATAGAGTTAAATATGAAAGAGTATTAAATGAAATATAAAATAGAGTTAAAATGTTCAACAGTTACCTTGAAAAATAGAAAATTCGAGGCTATGAAACTATTTTAAACGTTGCCTAAAAATATGCAATCAAATATAGAATTCCCCAAATGAAAACATATTTTTTAAAGCATACTTTTAGGCATATTTAAAAGTGATATCAAACCTCCGTGCTTTTAATTTATAAATGTTTCGTTGTGAGATATTTATTATTTTGTTAACAATAATAAATCCAAAATTACCCACCACCTAACCATAAATTCTGTATGAAAAGATAAAGTTGCAGTTGCCAAACTTTGTCACTAACTTTGCCAGTTTCTGGAATTCCCCGTGGGATCATCGGCCCCAGTCTCCCTCTCACGTCCATTTTCCGTAATTTGATACCTTGCGATAGCGTTTTAGCTAAAACTTCTCAACTTTCGGGAGCCATTAATCAATTAATTAAGTATTTTATGAATATTTTAAGGCATCATCACAAACGTTTGGGCTTTTGGCGAGGGCAATGGGAATGGACCTTTTCTCGCCAGGATAAGGAGTTTACCGCATGAATATTTTAAGGAAGTGCTCCAGACACACACAGAGAACCGGGGAAAAAGAAGACTTTTGCCAGCATAATCGAGCGCCGCCTGACGAGATAATAAGTTGAGGCCGCGAAGAAAGGGATAATGAGTTGGCTTCCAGGGAGTAGGGTTGATGAACAGCCAACTTTCCCAAGGAATAAGCAATAAGGAGGGCTGCAAAAAAATATATATAAACTTTCCGACTAATTAATAAATGCGCTATAAAAATGTTTGCCGGCAAAAGTTGAAGCATGAAAAATTCCCCGGCAAAATGGCGGCAAAAGAGTGCAAGGCAAATGTTTAAGTTATTCGAAAATGTTTTCTCAAAAAATTATGCAGGTGGCACAAGCAAAAAAAAAAAAGGCACCGGCAATTTGAGTTCCCACTGTATTGACATTTCTTCTTTTTTTTCCGTTTTTTGTTGTTCCTTTATCATGATAAGGAAAAGTTTTTAATGAGTTTGCCAAATGCCTTGGAACAAACTCGACTCGAGATGATTTGTTTGGCAGAGCAAAGTTTTGCCTTTGTCATGGATTAATTTATTAGAATTTTTACTGGTTTTAAATAATGAGATAATATAAAGCATGACAATAATGTTTTTATGGAGAAAGTAGGAGGGTTATAAGTCTTTAACTCTAACTAAACATAGAGAATTTTTTTGTCATAAATCATTACCATTTCACTTAGGAAATTAAAGAAAATTCTACGGAGACAGTGAATTCCTAGATCCCTTGCTTCATGAGGACTCCTGTGCCTGGGCAAACATCCTCGATGCGATTCAAGTGTCTGACGCAGGTCTCTTACCTCAAATTCAATGCTTACTATTACTCTGTACAATCGCTCATTTGTCAACATCATTCACAATAGCTGTCAATGGCAATGGCGCAACTCGAAGGGGGATCCCCCAAAACGTTATTCAATAGGGAATCCATACAGGCGAGTGTGTGCCTGCCCCACACATTAATGGTCAATTTCATTTCGATTTGATTGTACAGGATTGTATGCCTCACATATGGGATGCCAGAGGAGAGTAAACGCAGCAGCAGCGGCAGCAGCAGAAGCCTCCTGTGGAGCACGTTAAATGCCCGTTCCTGGGCCCCGCCTTTAACCCACTGGTGCCCCGCTCTCGAAGGACCTCATGTGGGTTTTGTCAAATTAGCGCATCGTTTGTTGTGTATTCCTTGGGGTCGTTGAGCAGTGGCTGTAAACACCGGCGGAGCCAAGGCAAAAACTTGTTAATTTTAAGTCTTGGCTGGCCATTTCCTTGCCGGCTTGCCACTTGGCTTCAAGTGGTTCGCAGTGGGGTTCGTTCGTTTCAATTTATGCCGAAGATGGGTATGCAAATTAAATAAATGCAGTGCCAGAAATTAGGTGCTGAGAAGCGGGAAAAAAATTCTTAGAATTAACGAGGGTGAGTACAAAAATTCTTAATTTTAGAATAATTGGATTTTAGGTATTTCCTGTAGGTTTCCACTGAAGTCTTTACATTTAAGTCGAGCAAATTTATTTTGGTTGATTTTAATGCCAATAATATTTTATAATAAATAATATTTATATTTATAAATAAATGCACGGCGAGAAATTGGGGTCCTGAGAAGCGGGAAGAAAATTCTTAAAATAAAGGAGGGTGAGTACAAAAATTCTTACATTTAGAATAATTTGATTTTAGGTATTTTCTGAAGGTTTTCCAGTGATATCTTTAAATGTAAGGCAAGATTTTTTATTTTTGTAGATTATTTTCCCTTCATTTTCCAATATATACATATATGTGATATAGTAGTCTGATTTTTATAAAACTAAAACTGTGATGATGAAACCATAAAATAGGATCATGTCTCGTAGTGCCTAGAGATATCTAAAAAAACAATAAAGTAATATGGGTAGAAGCTTATCTAATAGTGTAATTTATAACTTAAAACAATAAAATCTAATCAGCAATTTGGTATTTTATTTACAATCCCTATTGTTTTTACTAACGACCCCAAAAATCAAAGTACTTGAAACAGAACCACGAACATCAAACTTCAATTACCATTGCCCAGGCAATGGAATGGTGGAATCTCCCGCTATCTCCCATCTTGCAAAGCCAGCTCCCTCCATTACCGATATACCCTACACCACAACCCCTATATCTAAGCCCCGAACAAACACCAATGGCATCCAATGGGCATCGAACGGGGAGCGAGCCGTTACAATTCATCAAACAAGCGAATGGATATTACTTCATCGAGTGCTATATTAAATACTTGAACCGAGCGAACGGACAACGAACGAAATTGTCAACGGAACAGCAATCGAAACGACCTCAAAAAGGGGGGAACCCCAGAGGGTGGGACTGCTGCGAGCTTGAAACAAAAGTAAATTGCAATAAAAGTTTTGTAATTGACAAACGGACAACAAACAAAACTCCACTTCAGTTCAGTCGTTGGACAGAAGCTCAGCCGGCGGATGGGATGTGGTTAGCTGGGGGGCAGGGGGGGCTAACAGGGGGCTCCTGTTGGACTTCAGGGGGTTAAGGGGACAGGACTGGAGTCCGTCCTGTCGGCAGCTAAACAACTGGCGCTGGCATCAACAAAAACCGATTTTCCAAAAAAGCAGGAAGCGGCAACAGCAGAGGCCCAGTTTGGGCCTTGTTATCATTCCACTGAAAGAAAGGAAAATTATAATTTTTAACTACTAAAATCCTAGAAAGAAGCTGTCATAATTTCTGGGAAATCTTGCAGAAAAAAATGAACTTCGGCGCCCTTATTGTATGTTTTTGAACTAGAATTCCCTCGATTTTATTTATTTTTTTATGGCTTGATTTCGAGCTTATTGACTGATTTTTCTTTCAAATCTCTCTGTTACCACTATATTTTTTTCTCAGTGCCATAACCCCCCCTTGGCGTTGCCTGTCTCATCATTTCGTACATTTGCGCCCGCATATTGACTTTGAGCGAGGCGAGGCGAGGCGCACAAACGATTCACGGATTTAAGAAATAAAAGTTTAGTGCTCCGGCGAGCAAATCTGTAGCCGCCAATGCCAAAACAGGCCCAGACACACACACAGGACTCCGGACACAGGACATTCTAGGAGAGGGTGCCCTCTGTCAAAGCAAACAAAAGACGCGTCTGTGGTCGATGCTACCCCTACCGAATAACCACACGCCGTACCACCCCCAGGAGCAGCCCCTAAACCCCCCACTTTGCCTAAAGCTGTCGAACGCAAAATGTCAGTGCACTTAAAGAAAATTATGGCCTTAAAATCTGATCAGAAATAAAGCCTATATATTAAGTAATTAATTGATAAAATATTTTTTCTAGATTTTAAATCTTTAAAAAGCTCAGATAATATCACTCTTATAAGTCTGATCTCTGCTTTATTTTTTCTCTGTGCCATTGTCCTGGGGCCTGCGACTTGTTGGATGTCAGTGACAGGATCTGGCATCCAAATCGGAATCGCAATCGGAATAGAAACAGGGGGAGAGGATAGGATGCAGGAGTCCACTGAGCTGCAGGGCTCATTGGGCACGAGTAAATAGACTTTTGCGATTTGGCCTAAAGCTAAAGAAATAGCAGGCTGAAAGGGAGAGTGGAGAGCGGAAAAATGATAAGCTATACATTACCTGTACTAAAAAATAATTATTCTATATAATATATATTTGTATGTATTTAATTTTGAAAGAAGAACATCCAAAATCAAAGTAGAGTTTCTGAAGAAATTAAGATTCGTAAAGGGAAATAGAAATGAATTTAAAATCAATTAAAATATGCTCAAAAGTAGACATAGAACGCATCGAAGCATACTTTTAGTAGTTTTTCTAAGAGATTTGATTACCTTTTGTTAAGAAACCAATTTTAAAACTATTTTAAAGCACCCAATAATTCCTATAATTGTTTTAACCTACCTCTCACATTAAATCAACCTACTTAACCACATTGCTTGTGAGTTTTTCCCTCTTCTAGCCAAAAACTAAAGGAAAAATAATATGAAAATGCAATTTAAAACAATTTGTCAACGACACTGGCGGCCCCCAAGAACCGGACAGAGCGGGAATCCACACAGGAAGCCCACAGAGAGACCGAGAGAGAGAGAAGGGAAACCGAAAATGTGAAAATGAAAATAATAATGAAGGAATGAATTATGAACTTATGCGCGCCAGACCCCAAGGACCTTGCACTATGCACCCCCGTCTCCTTTGTGTGGGACGTGAGTGGAATGCGAATATTCTGTGGCATAAAAATGATTGTGTATGTTAAGTTTGGCACGCGCCACGCCTACAATAAACCGCAGGAGTCGAGGCAAGATGGCGACGGAGATAGAGTGGCCGCAAAAAGCATGCAACATATTTCACAGTTCGAAGCAGATGGCGAAAAGGACAAAACAGACCCCGGGGAAAGCCCACTGTCACACGCCCACGCCGCACTCGAAAGCGTGACTGTTGGCCAGAGTCGCAGAGTCACAGGATCTCTGGCAGGACGCTCCCCGAAGTAACCCCTCGAAGGAGCTGAATTTTTGAATTATAAGCGCCCTGGGCGTAAGTTATACTTAACTACATGCCGCAAAAGTTGGCCACGCTCTGTGTCATGTTTATTGCGATTTCATGTGCCATTAAACCCGGCGGAGCGAACGAGAGAGCCGAGTTCCCCAGTTTCCGAGTCCCAGAAACTGCCTGCTAATCTGTTGATAAATAAACAGAGAGCACAACTTGATGGCTTCATATCAACCAAAGGGTGCACTGGAAAAATTAACTTAATAAGTAGAAAAAAATTCAAAATTTTACCTTTTTAACAACATTTTCAAGAAGGTTTCATGTAATTGTTTTTAACAGAACTCATTTTAAAAGATACCCCCAAAATACTAGGGGTTTTAGTCTACATATCATTATATTAAAAACATTTTAAAAGATTTCTGAGATTCCATATTAATTTTTGATAATTAAATCGTTTTTTTTTTTAGTCATATAATTTCCTTAATCAAGTTTTCAACATATTCCAATTTAAATAATATTACGAACATAAAAAAAAAGTAATCAATTCAAAACCATATTTCACTTACAGGTTCTTTCAGTGTACAGTCAACTGTCGTTGACAAATGTCAAAACATTTTTACCTGTGCCATGGCCACACTTTTCCGCAACTCTCCACGATTTTCGTATGCTGCTCACGTTGCTCTCGCACGCAAATGTGACCAGACCCATGAGAGCTGCTGCCATTGTTGTTCTTGTCATTCATCACGCTGTAAAGGGGGGGGAGTATGGGGGTTGGGGGGAGATAGGAGATATGTAAATAAGGAATTGTCACTTTGACACGTCGGATGCGTGCCGATTTCGCCTAGTTTGGCCCGCTCTGTCGTCACTTTGCATTTATATTCGCCCATTTCCGCATTTTTATTCGATTCCTTATTTATTCATAGGAAGTATAATGGCAGCTATTGAAGCATTCAGATCTGATGCAAGCTGAGGTTATATAATGGGGGATTTATAAATCTGGAACTACAATTTAGGCACCTACATTTAAAAATATCTTTTTTGGTAATTGTAAGGACAAGTATTTCATATGAAAAATTTTAAGAATTCAATTGTATTTTAATTTCTGAGTTTTAAAATAACTAAGAAATTACCCAGAAATTGCTGGGGATCTATAAACACTATTTAAATCTCTAAAGATTTTAAATACTAATCGCTTTCATTTTATTACATTAAAAACCAAAGCCTAGTACAAATTACAAAATGGAAAATTACACAATAATATAGCTGATATAATTTGTTTAAAATTTTATTACGGCCTAAGTAAGGAATTTGTTAAGCCAAATCCAATTCCATTTTGAACGCTTAGCTTTTAATAAATGTGAAAGGGCCACTTGCCGCTTATGTAAAGAAATGGATTAAATACATTTTTGAACACTATTTTTGCCATCAGTCTCCAAACAGGTTCCAATCGATCAAGATGGGTTTCTTCTGGCCTTTAACCTTACTTCTTATTTGCCAATTGGCAAAAACTTCAATGACTGTAAGTAACTAAGGCTTGTTAATATTCCATTGCTAATTTCATTATCCTATTTGATATCTTCGCCAGGCTGATGTAAATGCCAATCAAAATGCTATAGATATAAAAAAAGGCGCGCCCAAACCGGTAAGAGCGGAGCTACTGCCTTTAAACTGAATTTAATCTGAGAAGAGTGTTATAAATTATTTACAGACTCCACCACCAACTACTACAACCACAACCACAACTACAACATTGGTAAGGCAATGCAGATATTGTGTATATTTTATTTTGCGAACTTCTCTTCGAACTCTTGATTTTAATTGTCCCTATAATTTCAGCCCCCGACAACAACTCCACCGCCACCTCCACCAGTAAAACCAGGACAAAAGCCAGGTCCTGGAGTACCTGGTATAGATATCCCAAACTTCCCCGCACCAACCGTAAGTGCTTTAGTTTTTTAAATATATTTTGTTTCTTATTTTTGATAACTTCCTTCGTTTCAGATACCACCCGAAGTACGAAAATATATAACAAAAGGTATATAGATATTAAGAAGTCTTGTGATGTCGGAAACTTCATACAGAAAAGTAATTTTTGAACTTAATCTCTAGAAATGTAACATAGTTTCCAATTGCAAATTGAAGAGGCCGATAAATAAATTTTCCTTTGGCATTGAACCATTGCCTTTTTCTCTGGTCTTATTTGGGGTTTAAGAATTATATATTCTCAGGAATATTGAATCCAAACTACACATCGATCCGTGCAAATCCAAATCTTTGAAACGTTCTCATAAAAAAATCAATTTGGTTAAGACTATTACTAAAAATCTCAGCATTTCCTTAACTAGGGGATTTTCAAAGAGGTTACTAAAATATTTAAGTATTGTATAGTTTTCCAAAAAAAAAAAAAAAAATAATAGAGAAGAATAATATAATAATTATTATAAAAAAACACTATTAAAAAAAAAATATATATATATAAATTTAATAAAAAAAAAGGATGGAGATTTTATGCACGCTTAGGTTATATAATGGTGAACCTATAATTCTTTACATCTTTAAGCCAATCCAATTGCGTTTTTCACGCCAATTTCAACGCACACTCTTCGCTTATGTAAAATATATACTCAATACCATTTGTTCCATCAGTCATTCTCATCGATAAGCATGGGCACCTTATGGTTGTTACTATTATGTGTTATCTGGCAATTCGCAAAAGCTATAGATTTCATTCAGCCGATACCTGTGAGTAACTAAGACTTGATAAAGTTCCAATCCATATTATACATAATTTTCTTAATCTTCCAAAGGAACTTAATATACCTACCATACCTTCCATAGGCCAAATTAATGGCGGTTATGTACCTAGCAAAGGCAAGATTAATACCAATAAGGTACCTAAAAAAGACAAAATTAATAGCGGTAAGGAACCTAATAGCCGTCTCGAAATTGGCAATGAAAACATCGTAAATATACCAAATGGTGACACCGTTTTTGGATCAGGCGCAGCCAAGGTATTAGCTGATCTATTGATATTATTTAAATTATAAGAGATTTATAAAAAATTCTTTACAGATTCCATCACCAAACCCTAGTCCTGCAAGCACAAGTATTATAAGACCAGTTCCCCCAAAACCTATACGTCCAAGCCCTCCAATTAAAGTGAGTCCCATTTATGGTCCTTCCACTGAGAATATTATTCGTCCAGTTCCCCCTGTTCCTTCAAGTGAAGAGTATCCAAGTCCTAGACCCCCAATTGAAACACCTTCAGGTATTGATCACATAAGTTCTGAGAATCCCCATCCTAGTACCAGTCCCGTTCCCCCAATTCCGATAACCCCACGTCCTGTGACTACTCGCAGACCCAGTCCATTGTTTCCAGTTGTACCACCTTTTTCGGTAAGACCACAGTTAGAGATTATTATAATTACTCTCAAATAATAACCCCTTATATCAGACACCACCCCAGATTAATATTGCGGAATTGATTCCACCTATTTCCTTTCCCAAGATCGATGTGAGTGACATTGGAATTAATTTCATTCACCCGAGATTACCATTCCCTCGTTGCAGATGATACCCCCGATTGACATTCCGGAATTGCATATAGATTTTGGCAAGAACTTTCACTCCGATTCCGTTCCAAAGGGCGTTGAACCCCGCGCTATCTATGACGACGAAGAGGACGACGATGTCGACATTTCAGTTAGGACTGGACGATAAATAAATGCTGTTCGACTGTTTTACTTGGGCTTTTGCCATAGCGTGCGGGCGGACATGCAAATTCATATTTTAATTTTATGCAAATTACACGCTGATTATGCTGTCAGCATCACCAGGGGCTCGCGGGCAGGGCCCACATTTCATTATATATCCAAATAAAATGCCATGCCGCTCTCCTGCGGTCCTTGCTTAATCATTTCGCATTTTATATGGTAATTGTTGCTCGCCGGCTGGCTTTGGCTTTGGCATGCAAATGTTGCCCGATTGCATGTTGACCATTTGTTGTTTGCGAATCAGTTGCCATTGTGACTGGCGAGTGTCCTCCTGCTCCTGCTCCTGCTCCTGCAGCGAGCCACAAGTCCATTGAATTGGTTTTGATTGGTTTTGGTCCATAATGTGTGTTTGGTTTAATAATTGCAACTTGGCTAACTGATGCCAGCGTTTTGGATTTTATGATCATCAACCTATTTATAAATATTTAGTTATGTTAAGAATGTGCACGTATAGTATATATAATGTTTTATTTCCAAGTCTAAATCCACATCAGTTGGCCAATCGAATTGCATTTCTCACGCCATCTAACCAACATTTTTCTACGGTTTCGCAAAGGTTAAGGGGAATCTATCCGCTTATGTAAAAATATATTCCAAAGGCCTCAAAATACTATTTGTTCCATCAGTTTCGGAAGAGATTCTCATCGATAAAGATGCGTATCTTATGGTTACTTTTACTAGGTGTCCTTGGGCAATTTGCCAAAGCTCAATATTACCAGGATGCACAATATCAAATGCCTGTAAGTAGGAGTTGAATATTTATGTGCATATTAAATATCCTTTTCGATATTGCCCAAAGCTTTCGGACTATTATCTACCTGATACAGAACAGAATATCGCTAAGGATGATTCGAATAATAATAATAATCAAATAAAGGTTAACTTACCTGGACTCGGTTTCGGAGCAGGAAAGCCAGGATCACCTTCGGTAAAGTTTGATCTTCTTTTATTAAATATAATAAAATCTAAGAAAAGTCTAATAAAATCTTTACAGATTCCTCCATCAAATCCATATCCTTCTGGATCCCCAAATGAAATGAATCCATATCCTGGTCTTCCAAATTCAATACCTTTACCTCCTGGATCTTCAAGTAATGAATATCCAAATCCTGGTTTTCCCGGTGCGCTGCCTCCAAGTATTGGTTCACCAAGTGAAGTGAATCCATATCCTCCCAGTGGATTTTTACCGGGTTCAGTTCCCCCTAATCCATTACCTTTTCCTCCTGGTGCTTCAAATAATGGGAATCCAAATCCTGGTCCTCCAATTATAGGTTCTCCCGGTGCAATTCCTTTACCTTCTGGTTCTCCAAGTGAAGTAAATCCAAGCCCTGCTGTTTCCAGTGGAATATCTCCGGGTTCAGTTCCCCAAAATTCAATTCCTTTTCCCCCTGGTTCTTCAAGTAATGGGAATCCAAGTCCTAGTCCTCAAAATATAGGTTCTCCTGGTCCAGTTCCTCCAAATATACCTTCATCACCTGGTTATCAAGGTCCTGTGAATTCAAATACTGGATCCTCAAATAATATGAATCCGTATCCTAATCCTCCCAGTGAAATTTCTCCGGGTTCAGTTCCCCCTAATCCAATACCTTTACCTCCTGGATCTTCAAGTAATGGGTATCCGAATCCTAGTCCTCCAATAGCAGGTTTTCCCGGTGCTGTGCCTCCAAATCTAATACATTTACCTCCTGGATCTTCAAGTAATGGAAATCCAAATCCTGGTTTTCCCGGTGCGCTGCCTCCAAGTATTGGTTCACCAAGTGAAGTGAATCCATATCCTCCCAGTGGATTTTTACCGGGTTCAGTTCCCCCTAATCAAATATCTTTTCCTCCTGGTTCTTCAAGTAATGGGAATCAAAATTCTAGTCCCCCAATAATAGGTTCTCCCGGTGCTGTGCCTCCAAATCTAATACCTTCACCTTCTGGTTCTTCAAGTAATGGGAATCCAAATCCTAGTCCTTCCAATGGAATCTCTCCAAGTCCAGATCGCCCAAATATAATACATCCGAGTACTGATTCTCCAAGTGAAGGGAATTCGTCTCCTGGTTCTTCAAGTAATGGAAATCCAAATCTAGTTCCTCCAAATGTTGGCTCTCCAGGGTCTCAAAACCCTAATAATCCCAGTATTGGACTTCCAAATCCTAATAATCCCAGTATTGGGCTTCCAAATCTTAATATTTCAAGTATTGGGTATCCAAATTTAACTCCGGTAAGACTAAAGTTAGTTGTATTATTTTTGTGTTAATTATCCATTCTTTCAGATACAACCACCAAACATTAAAATACCGAGTATAATCGCACCCACGGACCTTAATTTTCCGAGTAATGTAAGTAAAATTATTCAAACATAAAAGATATAACTTATTATCCTGACATCATTCCGGAATACCCGTATGGTTATTTTCTTAATATTTTCCAGGTGCGACCATTTCCAATACCTTCACGTCCTAGTGCTCCAATAGCAGGTTTTCCCGGTGCTGTGCCCCCAAATCTAATTCCTTCACCTTCTGGTTTTCCAAGCGAAGTAAATCCAAATCCCGGTTCTTCCAATGGAATCTCTCCGAGTCCAGTTCCCCCAAATTCAATACCCTTACCTCCTGGTTCTTCAAGTAATGGGAATCAAAATCCTAGTCCCCCAATAATAGGTTCTCCCGGTGCTGTGCCTCCAAATCTAATACCTTCACCTTCTGGTTCTTCAAGTAATGGGAATCCAAATCCTAGTCCTTCCAATGGAATCTCTCCAAGTCCAGATCGCCCAAATATAATACATCCGAGTACTGATTCTCCAAGTGAAGGGAATTCGTCTCCTGGTTCTTCAAGTAATGGAAATCCAAATCTAGTTCCTCCAAATGTTGGCTCTCCAGGGTCTCAAAACCCTAATAATCCCAGTATTGGACTTCCAAATCCTAATAATCCCAGTATTGGGCTTCCAAATCTTAATATTTCAAGTATTGGGTATCCAAATTTAACTCCGGTAAGACTAAAGTTAGTTGTATTATTTTTGTGTTAATTATCCATTCTTTCAGATACAACCACCAAACATTAAAATACCGAGTATAATCGCACCCACGGACCTTAATTTTCCGAGTAATGTAAGTAAAATTATTCAAACATAAAAGATATAACTTATTATCCTGACATCATTCCGGAATACCCGTATGGTTATTTTCTTAATATTTTCCAGGTGCGACCATTTCCAATACCTTCACGTCCTAGTGCTCCAATAGCAGGTTTTCCCGGTGCTGTGCCCCCAAATCTAATTCCTTCACCTTCTGGTTTTCCAAGCGAAGTAAATCCAAATCCCGGTTCTTCCAATGGAATCTCTCCGAGTCCAGTTCCCCCAAATTCAATACCCTTACCTCCTGGTTCTTCAAGTAATGGGAATCAAAATCCTAGTCCCCCAATAATAGGTTCTCCCGGTGCTGTGCCTCCAAATCTAATACCTTCACCTTCTGGTTCTTCAAGTAATGGGAATCCAAATCCTAGTCCTTCCAATGGAATCTCTCCAAGTCCAGATCGCCCAAATATAATACATCCGAGTACTGATTCTCCAAGTGAAGGGAATTCGTCTCCTGGTTCTTCAAGTAATGGAAATCCAAATCTAGTTCCTCCAAATGTTGGCTCTCCAGGGTCTCAAAACCCTAATAATCCCAGTATTGCACTTCCAAATCCTAATAATCCCAGTATTGGGCTTCCAAATCTTAATATTTCAAGTATTGGGTATCCAAATTTAACTCCGGTAAGACTAAAGTTAGTTGTATTATTTTTGTGTTAATTATCCATTCTTTCAGATACAACCACCAAACATTAAAATTCCGAATATAACCGCACCCACGGACCTCAATCTCCCGAGTAATGTAAGTAAAACTATTCAAACATAAGAGAAATAGCTGATTATCCTGACATCATTCCGGAATACCCTTATGGTTACTTTCTTAATATTTTCCAGGTGCGCCCAAATCCAATATCTACACTTCCTAGTGCTCCAATAGCAGGCTTTCCCGGTGCTGTGCCTCCAAATCTAATACCTTCACCTTCTGGTTTTCCAAATGAAGTGAATTCGTCTCCTGGTTCTTCAAGTAATGGAAATCCAAATCTAGTTCCTCCAAATGTTGGTTCCTCAGGGATTCAAAATCCTAATATCTCCAGTATTGGGCTTCAAAATCCTAATATTCCCAGTATTGATTATCCAAATCTAACTCAACCGGTAAGACTAAAGTTAGGTGTATTATTTTTTTGTTGTTTATTATCCTTCTGTCCAGATAACACCAACGATTATAAATCCTGTGCTGACAGTTCCTGCTTGTCCATGTCTGCAGAAGCCTGTTACTCCGAGTCCAATACCTCCTCTTCCGGTAAGACTAAATTTAAGTTATCCTTTTCTTTTAAATTTAAATTCCTTTACTTCAGGTAAAACCAATATTTAATATTTCTGGTTCGCTACAAATACCTAAGCCTTGGAGACCGAATCTAAGTAGACCACAGGTATTTATTGGTCTATTTTCTTCATTTTAAAAGTCTTAATTTTAAACTGTTCCCTCGTTCCAGATGCTACCCAAAATTTATGTTGCCGGAAGGATTCCAAACATCAATCGAAACAAGAACTACTACCGCAGCGATTATATTTCACCCGATTATGGTCCATTTGAGATATCGAACTTGAAGTCAGATTATATTTCGCCCGATTATGGTCCATTTGAGAGATCGTACTTGAAGTCAGATTATATTTCACCCGATTATGGTCCATTTGAGAGATCGATCTTGAAGTTAGATTATATTTCACCCGACTATGGTCCATTTGAGAGATCGATCTTGAAGTCGGACTATATTTCACCGGACTATGGTCCTTATGAGGGATCGAATTGGAAGAGGGACTATATTTCACCGGATTATGGTCCTTTTGAGGGACCGAACTGGTAGTCGGATCCGTTGGACGATCCTGGAACATCAGTACCGAATTATCGGATCATTTCGCTCAACGATTATTACAATTGAAAATATTTGTAAAGTTGTCTCCATTTGCAATTAGAATAGAGCATTAAATAAATGCAGTTTAACTGTTTTATTTCAGCAAAAAGTCATTCCCTCTCTAATTAATATTTCTCTGGCGTATCTCTGATATATCTGCAAAAGAAAGCAGAGTCTGCTCATTATCATTTATCAAAAGCCCTTTTTTGTGGAAAGAAAGTTCCGAGGTTCATATTTCCTCCTATACACGGGTCTTCTGCTGCTTGCAAATGAAAATACAATTGCATCATTCATATAAACCTAAATTAAGTCCCGGTTAGTGACGTCACTATCACTAAGACTAAGCATTTCCAATTGCATTTTGCACGCCATATAGCTCTGGGGCTTTGCAAATGTTAAGGTGACACTTTCCGCTTATGTCATATATATCAAAGGTGATTAATACCATTTGTTCCATCAGTTTCAGAAGAGATTCTCGTCGATAAGGATGGGTATCATATGGTTACTGTTGCTATTTGTCTCTGGGCAATTTGTGAAGGCTCAAGCTCCATATCAAATGCCTGTAAGTAACTAAGAGTTGATAGTTTTTAGCATATCATGTATTTTTTTAATATTTCCCAAAGATTTCGGACGATTTTCTGCCTGATATAAAAAAGGTTAAGGCTGATTATAATTCAAATACAAATGTCATAAACATTCAAATACCTGGATTCATTTTCGGACCAGTGAAGCCAAAGCCTCGTCCGGTAAAGTCTGATTTACTGATATTTAATATAATATAATTTAAGTTTAATAAAACCTTTACAGACTCCCCCATCAACTCCTGGCCCTCAAGTAACAGGTTCTCCCCGTCCTGTACCTTCAAATCTAGTTCCTCCAAAGATTCCCAATCGTGATATACCGAGTAATGTTCCTAAGCCTGTGGTAAGTCTAAAGTCAGCTTCAATTATTTTATTTTGTTTAATTAATTATCCTTTTTTCAGAAACTTCCAAAGATTAATATTTCGGGAATAATTCCGAATGTAACCTTAGCCACGCATATCATTCCCCCCAAATATATTCCCCCAAAATATGTGAGTTGAATTAATCAAACCTTCAAGAACTATCTGATTATCGTGACAAAATTCCGGAATACGCGTATAACTCCTTGAAAATTTCTTAATACTTTCCAGGTTTCACAAAATCCTGTTTCTACAGGGATTCCAGATCGTGCTACACCACGTCCAGTCATTCAAAATAACACGAGGCCAGTAGTGACAAATCCAAAAATCATTAGTCCAGTAACTTCAAATCGTGAAAGCACAAATATTGTTAATAGAAATCTAAATATCTCGGAATCAGTAATTACAAATCCTGAAATAACGAGTCCTGCCATCACGAGCCAAGAAATTACAAATCCTGAAATAACGAGGCCAGTGATAAAAAAACCTAATATCACAAGTCCAGTAATTAAAAATCCTAACATCACGAGTACAGAAATTAAATATCCAGAAATAACGAGTCCACTAATTACACATCCCGAAATCACGAGTCCTGAAATCACGAGACCAGGAATTACAAATCCCAATATGACGAACTCAGAAATCACGAGACCAGGAATTACAAATCCCTCTATCACGAATCCTGAAATCACGAGTCCCGTAATTATAAATCCCAATATTACGAGTCCTGAAATCACGAGTACAGTAATTACAAATCCCAATATTTCAAGTACAGAAAATAAATACCCTAAAAACACGAGTCCAGTAATTACAAATCACAATATCACGAGTCCACTAATTACAAATCCCGAAATCACGAGTCCTGAAATTACGAGTCCAGTACTTAAAAATCAAAATATCACGAGTAGAGAAATTAAATATCTTGAAATTACGAGTCCAGTAATTAAAAATCCCAATATCACGAGTACAAGAATTAAATATCCTGAAATCTCGAGTCCAGTAATTAAAAATCCCAATATCACAAGTACAGAAATTAAATATCCTGAAATCACAAGTCCAGTAATTACAAATCACAATATCACAAGTCCTGAAATCACGAGTCCAGTAATTATAAATCGAAATATCACAAGTAGAGAAATTAAATACCCTGAAATCACGAGACCAGGAATTACAAATCCCAATATTCCGAGTACAAAAAATAAATATCCTGAAATCACGAGTCCAGTAATTACAAATCCCAATATCACGAGTACAAAAATTACGGGTCCAGTAATTATAAATCCCAACATCACGAGTCCTGAAATCACGAGTCCACTAATTACAAATCCCGAAATCACGAGTCCTGAAAACACGAGTCCAGTACTTACAAATAAAAATATCACGAGTACAGAAATTAAATATCCTAAAATCACGAGTCCAGTAATTAAAAATCACAATATCACGAGTCCACTAATTACAAATCCCGAAATCACGAGTCCAGTAATTAAAATTCCCAATATCACAAGTACAGAAATTAAATATCCTAAAATCACGAGTTCAATAATTACAAATCCCAATATCACGAGTACTAGAATTAAATATCCTGAAATCACGAGTCCAGTAATTGCAAATCCGAACATCACGAGTACAAAAATTAAATATCCTGAAATCACGAGTCCAGTAATTGCAAATCCGAACATCACGAGTACAAAAATTAAATATCCTGAAATCACGAGTCCAGTAATTACAAATCCCAATATCACGAGTACAAAAATTAAATATCCTGAAATCACGAGTCCAGTAATTACAAATCCCGAAATCACGAGTCCGGAAATCACAAGTCCAGTAATTATAAATCCCAATATCACAAGTAGAGAAATTAAATACCCTGAAATCACGAGACCAGGAATTACAAATCCCAATATTACGAGTACAAAAATTAAATATCCTGAAATCACGAGTCCTGAAATCACGAGTCCAGTAATTGCAAATCCCAATATCACGAGTACAAAAATTACGGGTCCAGTAATTATAAATCCCAACATCACGAGTCCTGAAATCACGACTCCACTAATAAATCCCGAAATCACGAGTCCTGAAAACACGAGTCCAGTATTTACAAATCAAAATATCACGAGTACAGAAATTAAATATCCTAAAATCACGAGTCCAGTAATTAAAAATCCCAATATCACAAGTACAGAAACGGAATATCCTAAAATCACGAGTCCAATAATTACAAATCCCAATATCACGAGTACAAGAATTAAATATCCTGAAATCACGAGTCCAGTAATTGCAAATCCACACATCACGAGTACAAAAATTAAATATCCTGAAATCACGAGTCCAGTAATTACAAATCCCGAAATCACGAGTCCCAAAATCACGAGTCCAGTAATTGCAAATCCTAATATCACAAGTAGAGAAATTAAATACCCTGAAATCACGAGTCCAGTAATTATAAATCCCAATATCACGAGTATAAAAATTAACTATCCTGAAATCACGAGTCCAATAATTACAAATCCCAATATCACGAGTACAAGAATTAAATATCCTGAAATCACTAGTCCAATAATTACAAATCCCAATATCACGAGTACAAGAATTAAATATCCTGAAATCACGAGTCCAGTAATTACAAATCCAAATATCACGAGTCCACTAATTACAAATCCCGAAATCACGAGTTCAGTAATTAAAAATTCCAATATCACAAGTACAGAAATGAAATATCCTAAAATCACGAGTCCAATAATTACAAATCCCAATATCACAAGTACAAGAATTAAATATCCTGAAATCCCGAGTCCAGTAATTGCAAATCCGAACATAACGAGTACAAAAATTAAATATCCTGAAATCACGAGTCCAGTAATTACAAATCCCGAAATCACGAGTCCCAAAATCACGAGTCCAGTAATTGCAAATCCCAATATCACAAGTAGAGAAATTAAATACCCTGAAATCACGAGTCCAGTAATTACAAATCCTAATATCACGAGTACAAAAATGAAATATCCTGAAATCACGAGTCCAATAATTACAAATCCCAATATCACGAGTACAAGAATTAAATATCCTGAAATCACGAGTCCAGTAATTACAAATCCAAATATCACGAGTCCACTAATTACAAATCCCGAAATCACGAGTCCAGTAATTAAAAATCCCAATATTACGAGTACAAGAATTAAATATCCTGAAATCCCGTGTCCAGTAATTACAAATCCCAATATCACGAGTACAAAAGTTAAATATCCTGAAATCACGAGTCCAGTAATTACAAATCCCGAAATCACGAGTCCGGAAATCACAAGTCCAGTAATTATAAATCCCAATATCACAAGTAGAGAAATTAAATACCCTGAAATCACGAGACCAGGAATTACAAATCCCAATATTACGAGTACAAAAATTAAATATCCTGAAATCACGAGTCCTGAAATCACGAGTCCAGTAATTGCAAATCCCAATATCACGAGTACAAAAATTACGGGTCCAGTAATTATAAATCCCAACATCACGAGTCCTGAAATCACGACTCCACTAATAAATCCCGAAATCACGAGTCCTGAAAACACGAGTCCAGTATTTACAAATCAAAATATCACGAGTACAGAAATTAAATATCCTAAAATCACGAGTCCAGTAATTAAAAATCCCAATATCACAAGTACAGAAACGGAATATCCTAAAATCACGAGTCCAATAATTACAAATCCCAATATCACGAGTACAAGAATTAAATATCCTGAAATCACGAGTCCAGTAATTGCAAATCCACACATCACGAGTACAAAAATTAAATATCCTGAAATCACGAGTCCAGTAATTACAAATCCCGAAATCACGAGTCCCAAAATCACGAGTCCAGTAATTGCAAATCCTAATATCACAAGTAGAGAAATTAAATACCCTGAAATCACGAGTCCAGTAATTATAAATCCCAATATCACGAGTATAAAAATTAACTATCCTGAAATCACGAGTCCAATAATTACAAATCCCAATATCACGAGTACAAGAATTAAATATCCTGAAATCACTAGTCCAATAATTACAAATCCCAATATCACGAGTACAAGAATTAAATATCCTGAAATCACGAGTCCAGTAATTACAAATCCAAATATCACGAGTCCACTAATTACAAATCCCGAAATCACGAGTTCAGTAATTAAAAATTCCAATATCACAAGTACAGAAATGAAATATCCTAAAATCACGAGTCCAATAATTACAAATCCCAATATCACAAGTACAAGAATTAAATATCCTGAAATCCCGAGTCCAGTAATTGCAAATCCGAACATAACGAGTACAAAAATTAAATATCCTGAAATCACGAGTCCAGTAATTACAAATCCCGAAATCACGAGTCCCAAAATCACGAGTCCAGTAATTGCAAATCCCAATATCACAAGTAGAGAAATTAAATACCCTGAAATCACGAGTCCAGTAATTACAAATCCTAATATCACGAGTACAAAAATGAAATATCCTGAAATCACGAGTCCAATAATTACAAATCCCAATATCACGAGTACAAGAATTAAATATCCTGAAATCACGAGTCCAGTAATTACAAATCCAAATATCACGAGTCCACTAATTACAAATCCCGAAATCACGAGTCCAGTAATTAAAAATCCCAATATTACGAGTACAAGAATTAAATATCCTGAAATCCCGTGTCCAGTAATTACAAATCCCAATATCACGAGTACAAAAGTTAAATATCCTGAAATCACGAGTCCAGTAATTTCAAATCCCGAAATCACGAGTCCTGAAATCACGAGTCCTGAAATCACGAGTCCTGAAATCACGAGTCCAGTAATTATAAATCTCAATATCACAGGTAGAGAAATTAAATACCCTGAAATCACGAGACCAGGAATTACAAATTCCAATATTCCGAGTGAAAAAATGATATATCCTGAAATCACGAGTCCAGTAATTACAAATCCCAATATCACGAGTACAATAATTAAATATCCTGAAATCACAAGTCCAGTAATTACAAATCCCAATATCACGAGTACAAAAATTAAATATCCTGAAATCACGAGTAAAGTAATTACAAATCCCAATATCACGAGTACAAAAATTAAATATCCTGAAATCACGAGTCCAGTAATTACAAATCCCAATATCACGAGTACAAAAATTAAATATCCTGAAATCACGAGTCCAGTAATTACAAATTCCAATATCACGAGTACAAAAATTAAATATCCTGAAATCACGAGTCCAGTAATTACAAATCCCAATAGCACAAGTACAAAAATTAAATATCCTGAAATCACGAGTCCAGTAATTACAAATCCCAATATCACGAGTACAAAAATTAAATATCCTGAAATCACGAGTCCTGAAATCACGAGTCCAGTAATTATAAATCCAAATATCACAAGTAGAGAAATTAAATTCCCTGAAATCACGAGACCAGGAATTAAAAATCCCAATATTCCGAGTGAAAAAATGATATATCTTGAAATCACGAGTCCAGTAATTACAAATCCCAATATCACGAGTACAAAAATTACAGGTCCAGTAATTATAAATCCCAACATCACGAGTCCTGAAATCACGAGGCCTCTAATTACAAATCCAGAAATCACAAGTCCTGAAAATACGAGTCCAGTATTTACAAATCAAAACATCACGAGTACAGAAATTAAATATCCTAAAATCACGAGTCCAGTAATTACAAATCCCAATATCACAAGTACAGAAATTAAATATCCTAAAATCACGAGTCCAATAATTACAAATCCCAATATCACGAGTACAAGAATTAAATATCCTGAAATCACGAGTCCAGTAATTAAAAATCTCAATATCACGAGTACAAAAATTAAATATCCTGAAATCACGAGTCCAGTAATTACAAATCCTGAAATCACGAGTCCAGTAATTATAAATCCCAATATCACAAGTAGAGAAATTAAATACCCTGAAATCACGAGACCAGGAATTACAAATCCCAATATTACGAGTACAAAAATTAAATATCCTGAAATTACGAGTCCAGTAATTACAAATCCCGAAATCACGAGTCCAGTAATTACAAATCCCAATATTACGAGTACAAAAATTAAATATCATGAAATCACGAGTCCAGTAATTACAAATCACAATATCACGAGTCCTGAAATCACGAGTCATGAAATCACGAGTTTTGTAATCACGAGTCCAGTAATTACAAATTCCGAAATCACGAGTCCAGTAATTATAAATCCCAATATTACGAGTACAATAATTAAACATCCTGAAATCACGAGTCCAGTAATTATAAATCCCAATATTTCGAGTACAATAATTAAACATCTTGAAATCACGAGTCCAGTAATTATAAATCCCAATATCTCAAGTACAGAAATTAAATATCCTAAAATCACGAGTCCCGTAATTACAAATCCCAATATCACGAGTACAAGAATTAAATATCCTACAATCACGAGTCCAGTAATTATAAATCCCAATATTACGAGTATAAAAATTAAATATCCTGAAATCACGAGTCCAGTAATTACAAATCACAATATCACGAGTCCAGTAATTACAAATCCCGAAATCACGAGTCCAGTAATTATAAATCACAATATTACGAGTTCAAAAATTAAACATCCTGAAATCACGAGTCCAGTAATTATAAATCCCAATATCACGAGTAGAGAAATTAAATACCCTAAAATCACGAGTCCAGTAATTACAAATCCCAATATCACGAATCCACTAATTACAAATCCCCAAATCACGAGTCCTGAAATCACGAGTCCAGTATTTATAAATCAAAATATCACGAGTAGAGAAATTAAATATTCTGAAATCACTAGTCCAGTAATTACAAATCCTAATGTCACGAGTCCAGTAATTGCAAATCCGAATATCACGATTAAGGAAATTAAATATCCTAAAATCACAAATCCCAATATCACGGGAATCGAAATCACGAGTCCACTAATTACAAATCTCGAAAACTGGAGCCCAGTATTTACAAACACTAATATTACAAGTCCAGTAACTACAAATCTTAATATCACGAGTCCCAAAATCACTAGTCCAGTGATAACGAATCCTATAATCACGAGTCCAGTAACTACAAATCCTGATATTACAAATTATAATATCACGGGTCCAGTTATTCCAAATCCTGTTATTCCGAGTTTTAATATATCGCTTTTGGTAAGACTAAAGTTAATTTTAATTTGTTTGTATATTAACTCTCTCAACTTCAGATACCACCCAAAATAAATACTCCGGGATTAAATCTGACGTTAACTATACCCACGGGCACCATTCCTACCGCTTACAATTCCTCGAATTATGTAAGTAAATTATTTTAATGATTTTTGTTTTCTATCTCATAATCCTGAAAATATTCTGGAACACTCCTATAATTCTGGTAATTTTTTGAACATATTCCAGGTCCCACCAAATATTGTCCCTCCAAATCCGGTGAATCCAATTCCCTCTAACTCGAGTTCAAAGCTTGATATTCCGAGTCCAGTGCTTCCTGCTCCGGTAAGGCTAAAGTTGGTTAAAATTTTATGTTTTAATTAATATTTCCTTATATCAGATTCCACCCAAGATTAATAATCCTGGACCTGTAAACCATTCAAAATTAACGGTGGATATTGTTTGACTTTCTTTTATTCTCTATTTATATGTATCTCTATTTCAGATACCTAAGATTAATATTCCGCGAATTCGGATACGAGAAATTATTCTTCCGGCATTTCACATACCTGAAATACATATTCCCGTAATGCAACTGCCACACAAAATAAACAATCCAAATAAAGAAAATATAACAATAGAATTGTAGAACAATTTTCCATTTGCAATTCGAACTGATGAATAAATAAATGCAGTTGAACTGCTTTTCTTGAGCATACAGAAACTTCCCACTTCTGATTTATCCAAAAGCGAAAACAGAGTCACTACAGTTCGAATCACTTTAATCACAGAATAGTTTCATGATTTCTTAATATATATTTTCTAATTATAAATATAAATTATCACATATACTTGACTCATAATAATTAAACCGTTTATTGCAGCAATATCGGAAGTTGATATGTCAAAACAATCGGAAACGAAGCTAAATCGTTTTTGCAGCCTAATTAATTTCGCATTGATTGCCATTTAAAACAATGAACATTTCTGTGGAAAGAAGGTCCTGGGTTCCTATTTCATCCTATTCACGGGACTGCTGCTGCTGCTTGCGAACCGAAATTCAATTCCATTATTAATACAAACTTAAATTAAGCCCCCAGAACCCAGGACGTCACTATCAGGCCATGGCAGGCGGCGGGTAACAGCAGGTCCTGCCACATCCGACAAATGCAATGCGGGAAGCGGCAACAAGGATAACAACAAGTACAACAGCAATTCGCAGCGGCATAGTCAAAATATCTAACGTACAACAGCTGGAAGACAAAGCAAAGGCGACCAAATCAACGGCAACGGATGCGAGAATGTTTATGCCCATTATGAACAAGCGTCGGTTGTGTGTGGACACTGAGAGAAATTAGAAGAGATACTGCCAATAAAAATAATGAAAATATTAGTGATAATATTCGGGGGGTTCTACAAATGTTTTTATCTAGTTAAAGTCTTCCAAGAGGTCTCAATAACTAAACAATAATTTGTTTTATTTTGAAGAGTTTTTGTTTAATATATATTAAATACACCTGAGGCTCTCTCTTCTACGCTTTGCCTGCAATGTACAAGCAGTTTCTTTTTCGCTGTACTCTCTTCTCTCCAAATAGAATTAAGTGGAACCTCAAGAGAATAAAAAGATAAAGAAAGATGCAGGTTCTCTAAGTTTCTTTCGTTTCACTCTTACCTGCTTTCGTTGAATTATAATTCGCAATGGGTTCTAGCTGGCTGCTGGTGTTAACCATGCTCTGTTTCGAAACAGCTGAATAATTAATACTATTAATAATAATATATCTTCTATACATTATATAATTATTTTTCAAGTGCATACATACAGGCGCATTCGCTTTTGAACGTGTCATTGAGGGGGCGGTTGAAATGGGGTGAAGAAAGGGGGTGAAATGGGGTGAAAAGCGGTAAAGAGGCATTCACATATACCCATCGTCTATATAAACGTTTTGTGCATTGCAAAATCTGTTTGCCGCAGGATCCGACCCAGTTGAAATCCTTCCAAATTATGCAAGAAAATTATGTTATGATAGACGACGGGATATTGCGCATACGACATGTGTTTGGCATATATTTAAATGAAGGAAGGACGGAAGGCATTGTCATTAGCCCAATTCGCAGATCGCTTTAAGTGCAGCTGTCGCCTTTTATTTTCTGGCATTTTTTTTAGCGTCTTTCCAATCATTTTTCAAATGAGTTTTCATAAAATGTCACGCAATGCAATATCTGCTGAAGGAAATCCTGCGTAATAAATGATGCCAGAGCCAGCTTGCATTCCGATTCCCCAGTTTTAGTGTCATAAGTAAATCCCAGCGGGATAGAAAAATGACTAAGAACTACCGACTACCGACTGGGGAGATGTTAAAGTTGCTCTCTCTGGCATTATTACATTGTTGCATAAGACAGGAGCCCGGAGGAGAAGCCAATAAGTTTCCAGCTAGCAGCCAGCAGCAAGCAGCCGTTGCCACTGCAGCAAATATCCTTTCTGGCTCCTTGACATTTATGTACATGCGCGTACGCCAGCAGCGCACTTACAACTTAAAGCTTTTAATAAAAATGTCAAGCGCATTGAAGTGCATTGAAGGCAGCCGAATGTGCACAGTTTGGCTCAGAAAAGGTCGAAGGCAGGCAGCATATATCCATAGATTTATTCTTTATTAGCAAATACGGGCGGATAAATGTGTAATAAAAGGATATAAGTGCCCTTTAACCTGGTTGAGGGAAGAAATAAATATTTCTCAAGCGAAAAAGGTAAATTCTATCCTTAAATTCAGTTTAAGAATGGTTCCTCTGAGAAAATTCCTTAAAAGAATTTTTAAAAACTCAAATGAATCCCCTTTAAAGCCCTCGAAAGTGACCTCCTTCTCAGGACTCTGTTGGCACTGACACATATGTCAAATATATGTTACCAAAATCAAGCTGCAGCAGGGCCTCGCATGTCCCTGCCTTTGTTTCACACGACTAGCTCTCGTTTGGCTGTTGGCTAACCAACCTGGCCTTAACCCGTGTCCCCACACCCCTTGGCCCATTGTATTAGCTGCGAGTGATGCAGTCAGCTGAAAAGGAGGTATGCAAACGTGTTTCCTTGGAACTGGACCAGGACCAGGACCCTCTGTAGCTGACAATTTTATTGACAGCTCGACATTTAGATTGATTGCAGTTGCAGTTGCAGTTGCGATAACAATACGTGGTCCTCCGTCCTCCCTCCTCTATTTTCTTTAATTAAAAGTTTGGCCAGAAATATTGTTTACTCTGGAAAAAACATTGTGGAATGTTGGGGGAATTTATATGGACGGGATGGGATATCTTGGTATGCAATTTGCTTAACTTTTGGCTTACTTTCTGCTCAAACCATGCTGCCTTTGTTTGCTTTTCTTTTATTCGGACAGGCAATCGTGCAAAACTATTTCAATTTTGGCAACACCCAAGCTAAGGGTTTTTTCTGCTTGGTATAAAGTTTTTTATTGGGGAATTCTTGGGGGAAAAATATAAATTACAGGTAAAATATGAAGGAATCTAAATGCATTCAAGGGGTTTTCTAGAGCAAATGGTATTTGTATAGTTCATGTTAAATTTATTATTTAAAAACTGTTCTAATAAAAAATATGTGTAACCTTTCTAATCCAAAGTTAGCAATTAAAATTCATAATTTCCCAGAAATCTTAACATTTAAGCGTTCTTAATCGAATAAACAATATCAATGACCTTTAACTCCCTGCCCCTTAACGCTTAATAACCTTTCAGCTCAAGTGTATAAGCTTCAATTAATCGATATCCTTCGCTCCTTTTGATTACAAATTCCCACTCGTCAGCGACTTACTTAAGGCATCAACTCATCAATTCTCAGATAGACTCACAGATACATTATCCTGCCAGCACACAAACACTCAGACAGAGACAAAGGCAAGGCTGTTGACAATTGGAAAATGCCCCCCAAAAACCCCTCACTTCCTTACTCCCCAATACACCGATATCCTTGGTATCCTTCCACTCGAACTCCGTGCGGCTGTAAATTATGCATACAAATTAGAAACTACCGTCATATGTGTAGGGGATGACGTAAACACAGAAATGTTGAATAATAACATTAATGAAAACAATGGCGAAGGAGGGGAAGAGGGGCTGGAGGAGAGAGGGAGAGACAGACAAGGGGATAGGGGCTAAAAGGACATGGAAAAGGACAAACAGCTGCAGGAAGCAAAGGCAAGCAGAAAATTAAACAGAACAAAGCAGTAGCAAAGCAGATGGCGACAAGATAAACACAGACACTCATACGGTCTACTCACACATGCAAACACTCAGAGAAAATAGTGCTTAATTTATTTATTTAATTATAATTTATGGGAAATGTATTTGCTACAGTTGCTAGATATTTTATGAAGCTTTCTGGGCTTGTTTTTAAGTTTTTATCAGCAAATATAATTTTATAAAATATACTTAAATATAAAATTTTCCATTTCATAATAAAATAGGCAAGTTAAAAATTATAATAGCTACCAAAGAGTGCACAGAAAGCTTGGAATTAAAGTTTAAAAAATATTTCTTGTAATTTCCCCATTTCTCAACCCTTTTCTTTTAACTTATTTTTCCTCCAGTGCACCTGCAGCTTCGACTACAATCACAGTGAGCGCTAAAACAAAACAAACAGCAACAGCAAGCCCTATAAATTTGATCTGCTGCTTCTGCTGCCGCTTAGCAACTTCACATTAAAAGCAAAGAGCTAGCTGGCTGTCCTTTCAGAAAAAAAGGACGAAATCCCATCAGCTTTGATATGTCTGTTAAGTAATATTTGCTGGCCAAAAAATAAATATAAAGAATCCAACAACAAATGAAACATTTATAACTCCACAGTAGTTTAAAAACTGCATATGTATCTAGGGGATAAACTCTGGCAAAAAGGTATATCCTTCTGTAAAGCTTGTAGTGTGTGCGATTATTTTTGCATGTTAACTAATTCCGTCTTTTGTCCCTGCCACAAAAGCTGTTTGCTTGTGTTGCAAGGATAATAAAAGGGGAAAATAAAGTTGTGCCAGAAAAAGATTAAAGCAAAAATGTGTTAAGCATGTCACAAGGAGTTTGTTTTGTGAGAAAAGAAAGAGTTGTAGTTAAAGACTTGAAACTAGAAGTGTATAAATAAAATAAATATTTAAAGGGTTTATTTTGTTGATTTATTTTCTGATCCAATTTAAGTGTAATTAAAAATCCCAAGACTTCTTCCTTTTTAAGGCTAGGAAAACCGGAACAAAAACCGTCAAAGAAGGCCCCTCAAAAACTCCCTGAATGAATCTCTAATTCCGCAACGTTCAGGTGGCCTTTTCGCAAGGAACTCTTTCATTTTCGGCTCTGCGGTTTTGGTTAGCCGCATTTTCGACAGACCCGCAAATGAGACATGAAATCCACATGCAATCGCCGGCCCCCTCTTAACCCATTACTGCCCCCAATCAAAGTCACCTTTTGCGGCGGGCAAAAGCCGCTCTCACTTATTCATTGGCAACCGCAAATCTTTTATTTGACTTTCGGGGCTCCCAGCGCCAACGTGGCATGACTTTTACTTTGGGACAGTTTTGGCCACCGAAAAAAGCAGAGCAACAATTCTACGAAAATATGGGAGGCTGTCCTCCTGTTCGAGGTGAGTTGGCATTTTGCTTTTGCAAAGTTTTTTAATTAATTAGGAAAAGTCTAACTGGAAAGTTGCGGCGGCAATTAAATGTGAGTTAAAGTCACCCGGAAAAAAATACAGAGAGGGTCGGGGTCTAAGAAAATATATATTTAATAAGTCACCGAAGATGACGCAGTCACGTTTTTTTCCGAGCTCAGCAGGGGGTTGAGTTTTTTTCGGAAGGATTCGCAGATGCCGCATATGTGGAAGCATTTCCTATATATACACGTCCTTGAGATATATATACATATATGTTTATATGGTGTGCTTACACTTGCTCAACAAATATGCGCCTAATAATGCCGGCGGTGGGGGATTTCTTCTGGGCATCCCCCCCGAAAGGCTTAAAATATTTGCACGTAAAATGTTTGGCGGAAAATCTCAACGGATACGCACAGACACAGAGACACGGAGACAGACTGGGAGACAGAGACACGCATTTGCGTTGTCATAACGCAGCTGTTGCGTTCTACATGGCGTATGCGTAATGCCTTTCAAAATGCCATAAGCATGTGCCTTTAATGACATCATTTTGCCGGCAAGAAATGAAAATGGCTGCCAAGTGTCAAGAGTTGATGGTTTTATTGCCATATTATTGCATTTAAAAAGATGAAAATGCAAATTTAAATGGAATTATTTAAATTCTGGAACTCTTCTTAGAGGAAATGTACAGAAAATGTATTTAAGTGGGAGCTGAGCTTTAAGGAAAATAATTAAGAAATATATTTTACATAGAAACTTTACCAAATATTAATAAATGTTATGCTCTTTAAGAGAAATAAATAAAAATATATTTAGATAGAAACTTTACCAAATATTAATAAACATTATTAAAGTTAAGAGGCAATTTCCCTGAAAAAAACCCACTTCCAAGTACCAAGCTCCCAGTAAACCCAAGCTGGAGCTTAACTATATTAATCAGCATAATTGTGCTGCCCTAGACGGAGTCCTAATTTATTAATTAGTGATTCGATAGTGTTACGCATATTTCTGGCCCGTCTCTATGTCTTTTCCCCGCAATAACAAGGAAAAATACTCCAACGCAGTCAAAAAATGCTGGCAACAAAGTGTCGCCGAGGCAGAAACAAAACTCACACGCCCGAGAGCACCTGGGTTTACCTGGGCTTAATTAAAATAAATAGACACATGCTGCGCCCCGCCCTCACTCTTCGGTATTCCGCATCCTTGATGAGCCGCTCGCTCGCTCGTTATTATGCAGGAAGCGTGTTTGGCATTAACCAATATAAGTAGTCGGCTCTGCCAATTTCCATAAGTCAACACGCGGGCAGAGAGAGAGAGTAAAAATAAAGGCAAGTTGGCAATTAAAAGCGCTGTTCGTCAGGCGGCCAGCTGCTTGCGGTTAGTTCGGTTTTGGCCTGGCTAAATATTTTCCACTTTTCCACTCCTTTATCTCCTGCTCCTGCCTGCCCCGTATTCAAATCAGCTGCACCGCCCAATTAATGTAAGCGGACACATTGTTGCATACTAATGAGTCTCGGTTATTCCGGAGGATTCCTGGGGATATATAAGATGCTCAGGCCAAAGTCGAAATGCTTTCTGGTGGAGCCACTAATTCAGTCCGCTGACTTTTGAGCTTTTTTCCGCTGGCCTGTGATTGGGTTTTTGATTATTTAATTAAGAGTTTTGAGAGAAGCGGAAAGTGGACTGAAAGTTGAAAGAAAATCCTCCAAGCTTAAGTGGGAAAATGGAGAGGAAGCTCTGGATGTTGTTTAGATTTTCAAAGATCTTGAATAAACTTTAAAAATACTTCTAGAATAGATAGAAATATTTTTATATTGTATAGTCTATAAATTTTAATAGAAAGAGATTTTTTTTTTTAAATAAATAAAAGGCCACGGAATATTTTGATAAATATATTAACAAGAAAATAGGTTTGCTGTTACGTGTCTTATTCAAATTCGAAAGTATTTAATATCTATCTCTTGAAGAACTTAAATTCATACATAAACCTTAAAAAACTTTATCCTCCTTGGTAAAGTTCACTAATAAAATCCATTTAAATTATGCTTCACACCTCCTGGCTCCTGGCAAATTACACACCCAGTTAATCACGTGCAAGTTGGCCAGAATGTTTATGGCCTTAACATAGTAACAAGAATTACCATTACGCTTACTTTGTGTGCGGGTGGAAGACCCACTTAGAGTGTAGTTATAATTAAAGTTGAACCATTTAAGGGACATTAACAGCAGAGACTTTCCATCTCTCGTAGTTTCATAAGTTATTCTTTGGCTGACAAATGATAATGTAATGTCATCATATATTACGCATACGCCTCGCAGTCAGTCCTGGGCTCAATTACAAAAACTTATAGCTCGGGGGGAAGGCAGAAAGAAATAAAGCAGCAACGTTAAGAATGTATCTTAAAGATGGCGCCGCCGGAAGGAAAATATGGGGAAGGGGAGCCGAGAACTTTCCCCCGGTTTTCCCCAGTTGTATTTCAGATACAGATATCGGAGTGCGAATGAAAGTTTTTGCTGAACCAAGCAGCGGGAACAGCAGAGATTATGCCATGTTAAGAAACAGGCAAACTACTTGGCTAAAAGGAAAACCGGGGGTGGCTACAAACAAAAGATTAGTGTCGTCTGGCGCTGCAATCGCTTTCGAGTTCGAGTTCGAGTTCGAGTATGTTCTTACACATTTGTCGAAATTAAACAATGTAAAGTTTGCGCTGTGTGTGCTGGTTGTGTGTGGGTTGTGTGTGGGTTGTGCCGCCAAGCCGAAACAGAAAGAAACTTTGCTCCGCATGTCAGCACCAAATATGTAACTCAATTAGTTTTTCCGACCCTTATTTCCAAGCATTCATAGTGCATTTAGAGAAATTATTTTAAATTTTTTTATATATATACTTTTCGTATATTAAAAAAAATGTGTATCTTACTTATAAACTAATGTTAAATACCCTGAATTTTTTTCAGTAAGAAATAAAGCATATAAACTTTTTTTGTAAACTTTGTCAATATTCTGCGTAAGTCTTAGCCTTAAAATATTAGTTTTAGGAACTTTTATTTACTTTATTTGGTGGCTAAAACTCTTTAAGCACATTTATTTTGAAATATATTCTTTTGTGCTCAATAAAATATCTACTGTGATTTTCGCCCTCTCTATGGCTACCAATGTTCTGGCAAAAAAACTTTATGTGTAATACATTGTTGTTGCTCCTGCGGTTCTTGTGGCCAGCTAGCCAAGTGGCATCTCCAAGTGGTCCATCCATCCATCGGAGTCCGGGATGTAGCTTCCCCTTCCTCATATCCACATCCAAATCCGATGCCACCCTTCGCCGCCCTCGATGCCAATCGGCGAGTTCTGTTGAGCGTTTCAATTATGTGACTCGAGTCGAGTCCTTATGGCCGAGGGAATTGGAGTTCGAGGTGGAGTTCAGTCCAGGAACCGCCACCGCAGTCACATATAAATTTCAAGTAATTGCTTTCGCCCTTCAACGAAAAGTCAAGCCAAAGTTGTTGCAAGTAATTGCCATCTAATTGCTTATTGAAATTTTTTCCTCTAGTGTCGGTTGCTCTTGGATATTCGCCAAGATTGCGAGGATGACAGGGAAGAGAAAACAAAAATTTCAGAAAATTAAGCATAGATTGAAAGTGATGGGAAATGATTGGCGAGGAAATCAAGGAGGTTTTTTTTATTAAAGAGAAGAGATTATAAGAGGGAAATTAAATAATAATAATAAGGTCAAGAATTAGGTTTATAGTTCTATAGCTTTATTAATGCATTATTTATATTTAAAACTCGGAATATCTCGCCCTATTAAATTCGAACAAAATTATGTTTAGTTATCCTTTTCCTCCAAGTCATATCCTTAAGGGTTCGCGCCATATCCTTAAGTTGACTTTCGATTACAAAAAGCTGCTGACTCATGACCAAATCGATCTCCAGCCCCCAAAAAGGGCTAAGGAAATGGCAGCTCTTCACTTTATTGAATCCATTTCTGTTGTTACTTTCAATTGATTGATTTTATTTGGTTTTGGCCCGGCCCCTTCCTGGCCTTAAAGTAGCCAAATAACAAGTTAAAGTTGGGCTAAGCGAAAGATTGATGGACGCATTAAGTGGGGGAAGGATATAGGGACGCCCTTGGCGCCAGAAAAGCTTTCGCCACTGAAGCGGAAATCACACAAAGATTTGCCCATATAAATGTCTACTTTGGCTTCGGCCCGATCCATTTCCTTATTTGTTGGCATTATTTTTGTTGCTATTTCTCCAGACCACATTAACCGGAAGCGCCCGCCAGGCAAACTTATGCAAACTAAGCGAACAAAACTTGGCCGCAGAATGGCGAGGCAACTAAGATGCCACATCCCGTCTTGGCTGGACCGAAGACGATGTCCGAAGTTTTTACGCCGCCGGCGAAGGGGATAAAAAACTGGAGTTCAGGGAGCTGCTGGATACACGGAGAAAAAGAGAGTTTCATGGGAGAAATTTATTACATTTTTAAAGAAGTTATTAAGCTCGGACATTTGGTCATTTTTGAGGGTCTATTTTCTAAAAAAAGTTATAAAATATTTAATGATAAGTAAATATTGTTTACTATACTGAATTTATTAGGAAGTTTTAAATGGAACTCCCTTCTGTTGAAAAATGTATTTAATGACTGTAAAAAAAAGTAGTAAACTCCTTTAATTTCGTTCAGTGTCTTAAAGGCCAGCGGAGGGCGTTGAAAATGTCCAAAGCTTTCTTCTGGACTTTCCGCCGCCCTCCATGCTGGCCTGGCTTGGCCGCCTTATTGTACAAAGTGTTGACTTTATATCCTTCATTTAGTGGACATAAAAAGGATATTATTAAAAGCTTAGAAAAGTAGCCATTTCCCCGATGTCCGATGCCCGTCCCTCTCTCCCTCCACAAGCCCCGATTTGCCTCGTCATTGCATTGCAGAAAATACATAAAATATTAGATGACTTGAAAGGGAATAATACACAATACAAGCTGATTTTCGACCACAGAAGACAATGACAGTGGCGTCCTTTTGTTCTTTTTGTGTTTTTTCGGTTGCGGCTCATTTGTCTTTTATGATGTTGGCTCATATATATATATATATATATATATATAGGAGGAGGCTGTTGCCAAAAGAAAACCGTTCGTAAAAGGTCCATTATAATTATAAATGAGTTTAGCGCCCATAATACTTTTTATTCCCTTTACAAATGGAGCTCCCTACGGGTTCCATTGGGGATGCTGGGCTCTTTTTGTCAAATTGACTGCCACATTTTAATGAGCCAGCAGTAAAAATTGCTGGCCCAGTTATGGAAAGGAGGCCAGAACGGGAAATGGCCCGAAATTGACAAAGAAATGTTAATTTTTTGTGTTCTCTGCTTTCTGGTAAATATTTATTTTCCCTTTTGACTTGATTCGGTTTCTTTTGTCATTTTACACGAACTCAATGATAGGCGAAGTAATAAGGTAATTTTTAGGGGGTTTTTACAGATATGAAGGGAAAGGTTTTTTTTATCGATTGCTAAAAGGGATTAAAAATTTAAGGGTCTTACTTTGAGGAAAAGATTACTTAAGGGCTTAAATAAAATGCATTGAAATAAAGGTCAAAGTGTGAGGTATTTGTTTTATTTATTTTTAGTATATTGTTTGGTTAGCGATATGTGAAATTAAGCACTTAAACATAATATATTTGACTTGCCTTAAACGTGTAAAAATATAACTCAGGCACTTCTTTTTATTTAGTGAGAGGAATCTCACTTCCTTTATTGGTTTTAAATTTCAAGAAAAATGTAAGAAAAACCCTGTTCTTTTAGCTATTTAAATGTAATATATTTTTACAACGTTTTTCTTGTTTTCCTACAAATTTTCTTAAATGTTTTTCCCTGTTCATTACCGATTTTATTCACAGAGATACTGGGGCCCCTCGTCATCGTCTCCTGGGTATTGTCTTTGACTCAACCCATTTGGTTCATTTTCATTAAAATACTTGTTCGGTCAGATCCTTTTCAGCTGGCACATATGTGTGGCTCGAGAGAGGAAGGAAGGAAGTCCGTCCTCCTCCTCTTTTCTGTCTGTGTGCAATATCCTTTTGGAGTCCTTTGGAGTCCCTTTTTATTTGGCGCTGCCACTGTGCGGCGCAGCAATGCGTGTATAATTGCTCAGACAATGAGCAATTGTTTTTCATTTTGCAGTTACCATTTTTCAGTTGCTTTTTGTATTTTTGTATTTTTTTGTTTCGTTGTTTGCTTGTTGATTGTTCGCCGCACTCCCCACGGTTTCCTTTACTTGTTTTTGAATTTTTCACATTGTTTGCATACATTTTGCACTCACTGTTCCGTGGGGGCCGAGTGGTGTCCGTGTATTTGTTGTGCAAAGAGGCCTCAAAGCGTTCGCGTTCCTCTCCTTTTTTCCGCCAATATGAGATGGGTTCGGAGCGAGCAGGGCGAGTTTGCCATTTTCCAAGCAAATTAGTTTACAAAGGACGACAAACCCAGTGCTGGCTGTCCTTTTCCCCGGCTTTCACCCGATTTTCCCCCGTTTTCCACGCTCTTTTCGAACCAAATTGAAAATGCATTTTAAAGCAGACGCCGCAGCCGACAACGCGGCCGCGGGCTAGAAATTATTTCATATATGCCAAGTTTATTTACGTTTATTGTTTGGCCAGACATCTGGAGTAGGGGCTGTATGCACGGGAAATATTATTATATGTCTTTAAATATATTTAAGTTGAAGTTTTAGAAATAAAAGAAATTTACAATAAAGAATGAAATAAAATAAACATTATAAAGTGAAAGCCTTTAGGATTAATCTGTTTAAATATAATTACAAACTAACACTCTTGTTTAAAATTGTTTTAATAAAATCTATAATACATATTTTTGATATCTACATAATTTTATCTTTAACTATACGATGTATAGCACTAGTTAAATATTTTACAATTGATTTAAAAGAGTTGTATTACTTTATGGTACAGCTAAAAGGAGGAAATTAAGAGTTTTTAATTTACAAATATTCAAAAATTAACTTTGAACATTGTTCTCTGTTCTAAGTGTTCGATAATTTCAAAAAAGCAACGAATAATATTTTATTTAAAACAAACATACTGTTAAAGTAAAGAAATTCTATAAAATTGCCAAATAAATTTATTAATTTAAGCGGGAAACTTCCGATTATTTTCTATCTGTACATCCACTTGATGTTTATTTGTTTTGACTTTGACTTTGGTAGTCGGGGGTCCTGTTCATAATTAAGTGCGAAAATTGGCCACAATACAGAGTGAAGTAGAACCCATGACCCCGAACTCCAAACACCTTCCTGATCCAAACTCCCTGCCGATCCGAACTGCCGCCCACAGATGCATGCAATTAGTTGGCCATTAAAACAGGCCCAAAGATAAACTACAGTTGCGATAATATATCTCAAATTAGTTGCACTTTATCCCACAGTCTTCGCACTCGCCTTCCCACGTCGCCTTCCAATCAAGCCGCCTTTCCGCGGCTTTTTATGACTCAATAAGAGAGGAGAGGGAGCCGCACGGTAGTCATAGTCCGCAGACAAACTTGCCACAATTCGCCACTAATTTCAGCGCTATAAAAGTTCTGTTTGCCGGCCATAAATGTCAAAGACAGGGCCAGGTCATACATATATCGGACCAGACCGAGGGGGACCAGACCGAGTCTCGCGTGTTTCATTAGTCGCGAATTATGACGACCTGCCTGCGAAACGGCCCTCTTTCCTTTTTTTTTTTATTCCTGTCTGGGGCGTTGTGACAAATTTGGTTTTATTTTCGTGCAGACACAGACAAAGATATACAGACTCAGGGATACTCGGGCCCAGATGCAGATACTTGTAGTTTCATTGCAAAATGGTCATGGCATCTTTAATTATGTTTTGCATTTTGTATTCAGGAGAACATTAATTCTTTTCCGTGTCTCGGAAAGCCACTGAAAGAAATCCCAAGAAGAGAACGCGATTGGCTGGAAAATATTAAACGAAAAATAAGGAAATATTTAAGATAAGATAAAGAAGCATAGGATAATTTATTCAGTACAGTAAAAAAATGATTATTAATTTTTGGCTAACTCAAAACACCACAAAAATCTTGTTTTAAGCCCCATTTAATTAATAAATAACAAAGGAAGCTTAAACATATTTTGGTCTACCAAAATATCATCTTAAAATAATGCTCGAATTTATTTGTTCCTATTTTATTGGAATTTTCTCAGTGCCAGGCAACAAATTTTCCCAAAGAAAGATAAATGATTTCAGCTAGTTGCCATCTCCTTCATCGCCAGCGTACAACTCCAACTCCACTCCGCTCCAGAATTTTCTCAGGGGCGTATCAAATGTGACAGCTTGGCACGAAGTCGGAGCCATAGACATAGACATACTTTGTACTCCGGCACTCAGTTCTCGGCACTATAAGACCTATATATACTCATGTGCTGCCTGCACGGCTTTATGCAGACAATCAAAATTCAAATGGAATATCGTACGAGGTATGCTCGCAGAGAGGATGATGATGACGAGACAGTTGAACATTTTTTCGTTCAACTTGCATTTGCTTGGAGTCGCCTCCTGCCCCCGGACTTTGCTTTTGAGTTGCTTCAACTGACGACAACTATATCCACACATGCCAGGCGAACTAAAGACCAAAGGCGGAGCTGCTCCTCATGACTTTACGTTGATGTTTCTTTGTTAATTTCAATGTACAGGGAGAAAAGGAAATTTTTTTAGAGGGAATAAGAATGTAGGAAAAATGTATTCAGCTTTAAGTCATTGCAAGCTGTGTGCATATACAGTGTGTTTATTTTTCCCATAAATTAAAATCGTATTTCTCTTAAATTTTTAACAGAAATTCTCATTTAAATCCTAAACTATTTATATTTAAAAATATTTCCCGATTTGTTTTCAATTTAAATAAACCCGCACAGGTTCGAAAAATTTAAAAACAATTAAGTTTAGATTTTTTCCGTGTGTTCTCTGGGAGAATTGTCTGATGAACGCGTGACAAATGTTGAGCTTGTACAATTGTTTGTGTTTCTTCAACTCAAACCCCTCCTCCTCGCCCCTGGAAAAAGGTGTTGCATAAGTAAAGAGCGTTTATCTTTGAGTTACACACAACATTTGCTGTCTGCAATTAATTTTTTTTTTTCGGGTAGCAAAAGCCTTTGACAATTGACAAAGAAAGCCAGGAGGCAGCTGTAAGAATCTCAGTTTCGATTCTGGGAATGTGGGGGGACTCTGTCTTCTCCTGCCCTTTGCTGTATCCAGTTACAACGAGTTTTTGGATTTTAGCCCCGTGGCAGATTTTGTGCTATTTAAAGATTTTCTCCAAACCGAAGCACAGCACGCCCCGCACTTAATTACAAAACAACGTGGGCGGCATCTTTTTTCGATTAAAAAGTTTCGCCGAGGCAATTGTCAGTTACATCCACTTAACCTGAAATGTCGTTGGCAGAGAAATTTTACGACAGATTAACGAACGATTAACGGTGTAACGTGGCACTTGCCACCCAGCACGTGCTCGGGGAAAATGCAGAGGGAAAACCCCGGGGCGTCGGGCGCCGGGCGCTAGGAATTTATATTTCGCAGGTGATTTGTCGCATAAAATTCGAATAATTCATAAGAGAGCAAAAATAACAAGCAGCCGCCGCTACCGCCCTGCCAGAGCGCCAGAAAGTATGCAATGAAATGCCGCAAAGTTGGCGTCGCCGGCAACGCGGCGTATGCGTGTTAAAAACTTTTTGTCAACGGCAAAGCTTCCTTCCTTCCTTCCAACCAAACCCACCAGCAAGGTGAGAGCGTGTGCGGGGGCTTTCACGGGTTAAGAGTTTGTCATTTCGTTTGTTTGACTCTGCCTCTTCGCCCGCCTCCCCCCCCCCGATTTTCCCGGGTTTTCCGGGCTTTTCGGCGGCCCTTTTTAAGCATTTTGGTCACATTTTGCCCGCATTTTTTGTTGTCTGCCACGTTCCTTTTTTTTGTGTTTTTTTTTTGTTGGTTGTGTATCTCTAACAATGCGAAAATTGTATCTTAAGCGGGTGTAACTTGTATACGGATGGATTTGTATCTGCTATCCGTTTAGCGGTTGACTTTTGGCTGTCTTCTTTTTTTTATGCTGGTTTTGGGTTGGTTTTGGATTGATGGAATATTTTGGTTGATTATAGGGAGATCTGTGAACTGAATTAGGGGCTTGGTGACGGCCTATATAGGCATGGGAATTTTGAATTTGATTTCTCACTCTGTGAGAGGTATTTAACATGGATAATAATAAGCTGGGGGAAAGACCTAACCAAGCCCCTTAAAAAATATTTTTATGGATATAAAATAGCATTTTGTGAGTATTAACTTTCAAAATAAATATTAATTTATTTATTAGCTTTCTTAAAACATTTTTCATTTGCATTTTGTGATTACTAACTTTCAAAATATATATTTATTTATTTATTAACTAGCTTAAAACATATTTTTAAAATATATTAAGCCTTTTTCCCTTTACTGTTTATCTTGAATACTTATTACATTTAGTTTTAGAGTTTATTTCCTAGATTTTAGGTACAAATTTCAGCCAATTTAAGCCTTAAATTTCCTGACTAACCATATGCAATCTCAATGGGTTTTTGTATTATTTTTTTTTGTATCTCAATGTACAATTTTTCGCCTTCAGATTTTGTTTTTCTTGCAGCAGCTCGCTTGCCCTTTTGAACCGCAATTAAGATTGCTTCGCTCATATGCCAGCTGTTTCTGCCTAGGGGGTCGTCCTCCTTTTTTTAACCATTTTCCCTACGCTTCCACCCTGTTTCCCTCGTTTCATTTTCATTCTTATCGGCTTCGCTGCCATGTTTAAATGTCGCCAGCATGAAAGTTTTTGCCAACCAAACCGAGTTCTTCTTTTTTTCCCCATTTTTTGTTGATTTTAGAATGTTTCTTCTTGTGTTTATCTTTTGTCACATGTGTGAGTATGCGCGTATTTTGTTGCCACCATTTTTTATTCCTTTCCTCATCTCGGCAGCTGTTGATTTTTGATATATGGGTCCCTGCGGTGCTGTTTGACTCCGCGTGAGTGGGCGTGAACTGTGACTGCGACTCCGACCACGACTCCGGCTGCGACTGTGACTGGTAGTCACATTTCAATGCGTTTGACTTCCGTGGCTTCGAGTGTGGGTAAGCCTGAAAATACGTATATGTCAAGTGGTGCGGATGTCAGGGACTGGGTCCTGTGTAATCAAGAGCCAGAACAGGAAACTTGCCAGCGGCAACGAATCAAAGACGGAAAGTCTTCCAAGGCCCCGATAAAGGCTTTGATAAGGGCATGTCAAATGAAGGCGTTTTCACATTTTTCACATTTTCCCACACACACATTTCCTCACTCACACAGAGCCAGATGAATTAGATGCTAATGATGGTGACGAAGAGTCTCTCGAAATGGCTTAACTTTTATGGGATTTGTTTTACAGTACAAGGGTATGTTGTATTTAAGGTTATATTTATAAAAAAAAATTGGGTTGATATTAAGATATTTATAAAGTCTTAAATAATCGCTTTGGGTTTGAAATTCTTTAAAAAATCACCCAGAAGTATACTACTATATTTTTTAAGCGGCTTAAGATTTTGTAGCATACTTTTAGGCACCTTTTTAAATTGGTTTTATATCCCCCTGCTTATAAAACCAATAAAAATGTAACGGAAAGTATAATATATTTTTTGTAATTTATGTTTATTGATTATACATTATATAGTGATATGAAGTGAAATTAAACCATAAAACTATCGAAAACTTTCAGAAAAAAGATTTATTTTAACGACTTCTCCTTTGATTTGTGATGTTTAACCCCTATCAGATATTTTACAAAATATTATAAATTAAATAAATCCTTTTAAAATGAATTCCAAGACCCCCAACTGACTGTACAAGAGACTACATAGTCGCAGCACTCAACTGCAAGGATACCAGCTGTTCTCCTGTTGCAACACGATAATTGCACACATCAACGAAGATTTTACAATTTTCGGAAAACAGAAAACAGAATTCTCTGGCCGACAGCAAATGTTTACAAAATGTTGGTCAGGCAGCAAATTCAATCGAATCCAGAGTCCAGTCCCTGGGTGACTTCATTTCCCAGCAAATTGTTATTTCAATTGTCAGCAGTCGACAGCAGTCCAACTGCAGTTCCCGCCCACAGATATGCAGTTAATTTTGTGCTTGTGACTGCAATAAATTTTAAATGCACATTTCCAATGAAAGAAGCAGCTACGAAGAACCGAACCGAACCGAAACGAAACGAAACGGAAAACAATTTTGTGCAATTTTCAACTAGAAAAGGGGGTCAAAGTGACACACATATGGCCAAGTGCAGTCCTGCCATCGAGAATCGATGTCCTCGGGAGTCCGAGCTCTGGAATCCAAGCGGAGGACAAATGAAATTGTTGCCGACAAAGTGCTGCGTTTAAGGAACTCCCTCTGCCACTTCCCTCTTCCATTTGGCATTTGTATATTGCATTTAGCCAGCTTTTGTGTCCTTTAGCCCCGATTGCCGTTTTATGACAGTTTTTAAAGTCATTTTCGATGAGTGTAAATTTGGTTTAAGTTGGTCCTTTGCGGCAGGATACAATAGAGCAATTTTATTAGTTTAGGTAATGCTTTTAGGTGTGGCAATTATCCAGCATTGTATGTATTATTGGAAGCTTAACATTTGCATTGTTAATTTAGTAAAAAATATAACATGGTTTTTACGGTTATATAAAATATTAAAGAAAATATTTACGGATAATTTAAATAAATAAATAAATAATAATAAATAATTAAATAATAATTTTAAAAATACTTAACTCAATTAATACAAGTTTTGGCAATTTTATATCAACTTTAATTAATCTATAGCCCAAAAATGTCTTTATAATGATAATAAAATATTTTAATTAATTAATAAAGTAAAGATTAATATTTTGAATTCATTTAGATACAAGATTTTTAAGTTAAAACTCATAATTCATAGAAACCATTTGAAATTAAGAAGGAGCATGTGGGGGAGGCTCCCCGAAAAATGTTTAAATTTTATTTCCCACACCAAGCCCTCTGGTTTTTCCTTTTTCCCTCAAAATTCAAGCTACACCAGGTGAAAGTATCACCTTTTTTGGCCAGTCTCCACTGTATCATGTGTTGCCACCGACATGTTGGCAAAGATTTTGAATTTTAAATGCGGCTAATTGGGACTAAACTCATTAAACGCCGGCGCGATGTCACCCTCGCACGAGATGCGGGTGTGTCCTTGTGCACAGACTGCTGATAGCCACCCATACCCGTTGCCCAAACATTTCCCAAGCATTTTCCACCCATTTCCATGGCGAAATTTGGCGCACATTTTGGCTTGTTATCATTTTCATGGTTGCTGCGACACATTGTCGGGGGAAACAGTGGGAAAGCAAGACTCTCGTTTGTGTGCGCATTTGTTTTAATTATTATGAAAAGCAAATTGCCTAATTAAAAATGTTAAATTCATTTTAATATTTAATTACAATTAATTCGATGCGCCAATGGAGCGGAAAAGGTACTAGCAGTGGTGTGTGTGTCCTAATGGGTTAATTGTCGGCACTGCCAGTGAAAATCCCCACAGATTGAGGCTTAGACCGGACTCTCTCCTGTTTTTTTTATCAAAAGTGATGGATGGACGTCGCCTGCACGCGGAGCAATCAAATGGTCGTAATGTCATCAGCACATCAGCCATACATAAGTGGTCGGCCAGCAGCAGGATCTCGCAGGACCGCAGTTCGCAGCTCGCAGGACCTCACACGTGCACACACATGACAGCGGCATGAGTCCGATGATGATGATGAGTCACTTTGGTCACGAAGCTATTTTTACGCTTGATTACACGATAAATGAAAATCAAACGTTTGATTGCTTAATGCCAGGGACTAAGGGTCATCCGCACCGCCACTTCCACTGGCCACACCCACACACCATCCTCCAGAAAGTGCTGCAATTTTGACAAAGAATAAGTCTCTGGAGAAGGCAAAGAGGAGATAGCAGTGCAGTGGGAGAAATTTATTAAGGCTAACCTCTATATTATTTTTTAGGAGTAAAAATCAAGCAGAGAACAAAGAAAGATTTTATATAAACATTTAAGGAAAAATTCATTACAATGTGATATCGAAATGTTATCGAATTATCGGAATAATCAGGAATAGGAGTGGTAATATGATGTAAATGACGCTTGGAAATTTTACTAGTTATTTAGCTCAGAAAGGAAATTGTAACCTTTGGTTAACAAGTTTAAAATAAACCTGGAAAACATAGTTTGATTTAAAAAATATTTGCTTTGCCTCAAAACATTTTTATCCATCATTTATGTGATTTATTATCGATAAGCTAACAACGAGCTAATTTTTAAGGGATGTATGTTTTTAATTAATGATCTAACATTAAAGTTAATAGACACTTTTTATAAACTCTCTTTTAATTGTACTTTTAATTTGTTATAAATGTTATTAAAAGTATTATCGATAAGTTACCAGATTTTTATCGATTACGAATATATTTTTTGTTCTTTTATTTGAAGATTTTAAAGACTATAAGGGGAATTAAGCACTGTGTCTTTTATTCTTCTATATACAACAATTTAATAAATAAAAAAATTATTTTCCCCTTAAAAATAATTTAAATGTTTTTTCTCAGTGTCATATACTGGTGAGCCGGGGTCAGTGAGTGAACATTTCAATTATTTATATGCTTGTTTGTCTCCCTTCGCTCTCTGATCCTTGGATGGGTGTGTCCCAGGGGTGTGGGTTCATGTGTGTGTGTGCACGTGTCTGATAGCGAGCTCCTCTCCTTTCTAACACTTGACTGCTTTCGGCCGGGTTATCTTTTTTTCCTTGGAAGCGGGACTTTGACTGATTTGATGATAGTTGAGTGCGTTTTTCTGAAAGTTATTGCCGGCCAACACCTCTTGGATATCCTCGAGCATCCCGCCTTGATTGATTCGTTAATCTCCAAACGAAATACAAATTAAAAGCTTTTTGTTTAGCTGCAGACCACTCTCCCTTATAGAGCCGCATAAACCGCTTATGTTAATTAAATTTTAGGGGCACAAAGTTGGAGGAGATCTCCAACTCCTCCGTCCGCAATCAATCAATCTAAAGACGTCCCTTCACAGTTTCTTGTTCTTGTTTAGTTTAACTGGAAATGTATTTGCATTTTTGGACTCATTGCGAAGGGGTTAAGTCCCTGGCGGACTCTATATTGATGAGTGGGGTTAGTTGGGCTGTCAGAGGGCTGCTCTTAACTAAAAGCTGAGTAATCAATAACCAAAATGATGTCTGAGATAGTATAAAAATATATAGAGAAGGGGTTAATGGGTATAATAAATATGCTTAAATAATTTTAAGGGTTTTAGTTATATGGTTTTATTTTCTTAGTATTCTCCCTTAACTTCTAATCATATTTAGTTTAAATTACAAACCTTTTCCCTTAGTTACTTCTTGCTTTAGTTCGAATAATATTCCCCTTTACCTTTAAAAAAAATCCATTTAATTCCCAAGCCTTTCTGAGTACTTTTTTCCTTTTAAAATTTATACAATACCCAGCTCACCCTCTTTACATTTTTTTAGCCTCAACCCTAGTCAAATTTCCTGGTCTGATTTGAACTTATATCACCTGTAGTTCCGCTTCAACACCTCCGACACATCCCCGGCAATTGGCACTTGATGAATGCTTGGCTGGTTCCGAAAATCCGAGTGTCTCAATGTCAGGGTGACATATTACTCACACACCCCACTGACTTTCAAGTTCAGACCTAAGAACAACCTTGAGTTAGGCACTTTTAATTAGAGGTTAAAAATAAGAGTGAGTTCAAATATAAATGTACAAGCTCCCTTTGGTTAATAGTAGTATTTGGCACTTTTTCGGTTTGGTTCTAGTCCTAGTTCTACTTTTAAGGCCTTGCCAGCTGACAGTTTTGCACTCGGGCCAAGTTTTCAGTATATATCAGATCGCAGATGGCAGCATTGTTATCATAGTTCATCTCTGCCACCTTGAACTCCGGATTAATGGCTATTTTAAGGGTATAGGAGCCGGGCCTCAGATCGGTGATGTCCACCCATTGGCAGTCGAGATTGTACAGGTAAACATCCGAGCAGTTGATGGAAATACCTGGAAACAATATTAATTTAAATGGTATTTAGTTAATTAATAAATTAAATGATTACCCTGATCCCCGTAGTTGGCACAACTGTATTTTTTGGGCACTCCCGGCAGGCAGTTGCTGTCCTCCAGACAAAAGGAGGCCTTGTGTCCCTGGGCCACCTTGCGGCCACTCAAATCGAAGATGTCAAAGGTGGCAAAGACCTCCATGCTGTGAAAGTGCCTGGAAAAATAAGGGAAAGTATTATAAAATTATAAATATATAATATATTTCCTCACATATGACACATGTGCCACTCCCACTGGCTCTTCTCCTTGAACGGCCGGAAATCCGCATTGCCCGCATTGATGGCTGCCGCCGTGAACTTGAGCAATCGCCGGGATCTGTACCTCCAGTGGGGATCATCCCGCTGGATCTGGTAGGCCTCGTTGGCCACACAGTTCTCCTCCATGGCGCACTGCATGAGCAGCATGGGTCGGTCCTCCAGGTGGGCCGTCTGCTCGATCTCCAGGTAGTCCACCACCAAGTCCGGTGAGAGGTAATCGCAGATCACGGCGGCCACATGCTGCCTGCTCCCGTGGCAGCTCACCAAGCCCCGGCCCCCGTCGTGGTGCAGGCAGTCGGCCAGCTCGGTCTCGTTGCCCTGGCACTCCGTGCCACTCAAGACGGGCTGCGAGGCATTGGCTCCCCCGAAGAAGTCCGTCTGGAAGGCCTCGCTGGCATAGCCCAGGCCCAGCTGGCGGCAGACGACATTGGCCTCCAGGAGGGACCAGCCGTCGGCGCAGACACTGCCCCAGCGACCGCCATCCAGGCTGACCTCGACCCTGCCCTCGGCCCGGCTGCGGCCACCTCGCAATCTCACATACAAGCGGGAGCGGGAGTGGATGGGGTACTTGGGCAGGTCCTCATCCCGCAGGATGGGCACAGGCAGGGGTATAGGTAGGGCATTTTCCGGGGGATAACACACCACGCCCGCCGCCTCCCCGGGCTCACAGTCGTTCTCGCCCCAGCCCTCGAAGTGGCAGTTGACCAGCTCCTGCTCGTGGCCCTCGCAGAACAGGTTGTCCATCCAGAAGCGACGACGGGCGGCTCCAAAGTAGCCACTCCGGGTGAACCGCCTCATGCCGGGAAAGCCCAACTGCCGGCACACGATGTGACCCTCGGTGGCATCCCACTCGTCATCGCACACAGCGCCCCACTTGCCATTGTGCAGGACTTCGATGTTGCCTGTATAAAAAAATATTACATATTTTAAATAAATTAAATTAAATTAAATTAAATTAAAGCTTCCTTCTCACCCTCGTATTCATTATCCCCTCCCACCAGGCGTATGGCGCCCTCTTCCTTGTTCAGGACCTTGCTGTATCGATGCACCAGACGCTGTCGCTCCAGCCGGGCATCCTCCAAAGATCTGTGCTGGACTACAGCCTCTGCTGTGAGCAGCAGGATGAGTACTGTTGGCCAGAAAAATAGCGCCACCATCTCGAGGAGATCCTATTGATCTTTTTTGACTGCCCGCCTCGGCGTTCGCTTGAGAACTGAAGCGCCGAGCAAACAGAATCATTTAACTATGAACTATTACCGGCCAGATACAAAGATACAAAGCTATGTAGCTAAGCTAGGTAGGTGGCTTGTTAGCTACATATTCAGATATATTCAGATAGTGCGCTTGTTGCGCTTCAGAAGCTCGCTCAACTGACGTCATTGGGGCGCCTCCGCGAGGGCGGAATCTCAACGATATTTCGAGAGTGAAGAGCACTGAGCACCGATACGATGTCGGATATAGTCAGAGAGTTGAGTCTATTTCCCGCACGTATGCATGTCACTTAATGGGTTTTTCATTTTGAGGCAACACTGACATTGCTCCAATACACAAAACACAAAAGGGGGCTTTTAAAAGGGTAATAAAAAACCTAATTAAATTATTTTAATACCTTGGAATATTTTAAAATCATTTAATTTAAATATTACCTTAGATAAATACTATATTAAATATTTACTAATGGTTTTTAGCTCCACTAAAAAATCTATTTAGGTTATAAAAATCCTAAAGAAATTATTTTAATACCTTGAAATAATTTTAAGTCAATTAATTTAAATATTAACTCAAGTAAATACATTTTGTAAATATTTACCAGTGTTTTTAGCTACAAGAAATATCTAATTAAGTTATAAAAAATCTAAATAAATTGATTTAATACCTTGAAATATTTTTAAATCAATTAATTTAAATATAACCCCAAGTAAATAAATTTTTAAATATTTACCATAGTTCTTAGCTCAAAGAATTATTTATTTTCTTATTATTTATTCATTATTTTATTATTTGTTAACTTTAACTTCTCGCAGTGCTCTTCCGAAGGCCGCTAACAAATATTGCTCTATAAACAAATGCGAAAAGGAAGCAGTAACCCATCTGGTTTATCATCATAGCCAACAATAAACCATTATAAAATATTTCTCACACCCATTACACCAATTTAATGAGAGCTTTGTTTGAACCCTGAACTAACGTTCTCCCCTCCCCTTAATAATGCATTGCTAAATCCTAAAATGGGAATGAAAATATGGAAAACGAAGCCATACTTTCGACTCTGACTGAACACGACCCACATATCTGATGTTTTGGAATTTAGCAGCGTAAAATATGTGGCTCGAAATATCACAGTCATCGTTGCCGTTGGGGGAAGCCCATTAGTTTTTGGCATGCAGCCACTGGAAACGTTGCATGCAGCATGGAAAACATGAACTTGACACTGAAAGCAATGCCAGGAAAAAAACCAGCAATAAATAAATGTTTTACAACAAAGTAAAATAGTAAAAATAACAGCCCATGCGGGCAGCTCATTAGCAAAAGTGCCGGGCAGCATAATCGTAATGGGAAATCAAACTCGATTAGGTCAGCTGCGCAGATAGAGAGATATATAGTATATATAGATAAATCGAAAACGAAATCGAAATCCATTGAAGCGTGCCTCCCTTGATACATTTGCTGTTTCGATTTTCAAGATCAATGTAGATCAGAGGCCCCCGGTAATTGTCTATTCAGGTCCCATTTTCTGATGGATGAATGACAGCTCGTTGTTATGGACGGAACATTGGGGCAGATTGATCAATTAAAGCAATGATTTGTAAAGTATATATGTTCATGCAGCCATTAAATTAAACTAATTTTAAGAGATAATTGGTAATTAGTTAGATGAAAACATAAATAGGGAATCTAAATAAATAAAAGAAATATTAAGAATTTATAAACATATTTTAAATATATATTTTTTATATAAAATTTAAATAGTTCCCCAGAATCCGTTTCAGTACATGTTTTGTTCAGTTTATGGCTCAGTTAATTATTTTTGTCAGCTCAGAACTAGTTTTAATTACAAATTTCTGTGCCAGTCACGTTAGCCCACTATTTTCCCACAACTATACACTCTCGTTGCCAATAAAAATCCATTTCTATCAATATTCACACCCACTGATCTATGGATTTAGCTCCATAACCCACTCCGGAGTCCGGACACCTAGCTATGCCACAACAAATATGTAAGCGGTCAGACATGTAAATATCCATTGAGAGCGGCCTGCTGCACGAACCGATCATAAATATTGGCCAGGGGAAATTAATTGGATAAACGTTTTATGATATTGAATTATGATGGCCACGGCCACAGAGAGAGACCAAGGGGGGGCAGCATCTCCCGAGATATTCCCACACAATTGAAAAGGGGGAAAGCGAGCGAAATTTTATGAGTGCGTAAATTCCGTTTCGATGGCCGCCGCCGGCGCTGGGGCTAAAAAGGGCATAAAGGACATGGCACATGGACATTGGAATCCTGCAGCAGCGCCGCCATGCACCAAGGTAATAAAATTCGATAGAAAATCGTGTAATAAAATCATTACACACCAGAACCAGGAGCAGGACACAGCCTCTGCGAATCCCGGCACTAAAATCAAACGCAGCTCCAGCGCCTGCGACTCCTGATCCTCTCTTACTCCTTCTGGGACATAAAAACAGCAACGTGAGGCGACAATAAAATGGCAGAGCCAGAGCCAAGGAGGAGATGGAAAAAAAAGGGAGAGAGAGCCGACAAAGTGGAAACCAGCGGGAAAATAATTTGTGTGGGAGCTACCCAGCCCCCGGGGTATCCTGGCCAAGCCAAGCCAAGCCAAGCCAAGCCAAGGAGGAGGAGCACCAGGCCCAGAACGGATGAAAAGATAAAAAATGGTTAAGGGATATTGAAAGGCGGTAAATTGCTTTATTACTTAAGTGAGCCCAGAGATGATTAGGTTCGCGCTGCAGTTTGCCTTGTGGCGACTCATTAAAACGGAGTTGCGACTTGGGAAATTGCAAATGAGCGCAAAAAAAAATGCATGGGAATAATAAGGAGAGTATATAGATGGGGCTTAGCCTGCTAATATAATGGCTAAACAACGGGGTTTGGCAGTTAAAAGTTAGTTGCTTGCCAGTGTTAGCCCTGCAGTAAATTAGGAGAGGAAAATGTATTTAAGACGGACTATAAAGAAGGTTTGTATTACCTGTGCTTAGGTGGGAAAAATATAATTTTGTTTGTTTAAATATAAAATACATTATAGAAACATTTTTAAGAAAATGTAAGAAATATTTTGTAATATTTTATACAAGGTATCTACATTTTTTTTAAATATTTACTTAAGTAATAAAGCTTCTGTCCAAGCATCGTTAAAATTTTAGGAACTGCTTTTACTCCGATGTATGGTAATTTTTATTTCAAATATTTCTTTAAAGTAAGTCAGATGGCGCCTCATTAAAAGCTGGTCACACTTTTTAAGAAGAAAGTTTTCCCCACTTGCGCTGATTGGCCACACTATAACTTCTTCTTCTTCGAAAAATCTAGTATAAATAGAGCCCAGCTGCAGTAAAGTTTTCACTCAAGCGAAGGCTTCGGGTCGGAGAACAGCTACTCCTTTATTTTTATTTATTTTTTTTAGGTTTATTGTTGTGTTTAATGTAGACACGTTGTTTTCTGTTATCTTGTAGTAACTTTTACAATAACGCATTCCTTAAAATGTAAAAATACTTACATCTTTTTTATTTATTTCATTTTTTTCTGCCTGGAAATTATTTCTTTTTATATTTACTTTGTTTCTTTTATTTCGAATCGCATATTTTCTTTGGTCATCCCCGAGCAATGTGAAGGTCACTACCTTCCGACATGGGGTTTGTAATTTTCCACTTGGGTCCAAAGGAGCAATCTTGGCGGAAATTTAGTTCTTTGTCCCGGGAATTCTCCAGGCACAAGTAAATGGAAACACTATTATACTTTGTGGCCAAGACCAAATTTTTATTTATTTTTATTTATTTAGATTGACCAAGATCCAGAGTGGAGTTTGATATAGGACCGATTGCATGGGGGACTTGTGGTGTCTGAAACTTCATTCGTTGCTCTTCGGTAAGCTTCGATAATTAAACTCCATTTCCATTATCCAAAATATTGCGATAATTAAATATTTTAAAATATAATGTTGTTCAAGTTACTTGCAACCTTAGTTTTGCAACATTTTCTCGTGCCTTCCATCATGTTTTATTTAAATTCCATAAATTATTTCATAATTAGACATTATAATCCCTTTGTATTTTAGTATCTAAGCACAAAGCTTTGAGAACCGGGTATCTCTGCTTTCTTACTTACTTTTATTAGGTTCCTAGTAGAGCCGCCGTCAATTACCCACCAGAACCCATAACTTAATTTAGAGCAAAGACAAGCAAAGACATTAAATCTTTTCATAATGATATCATACAGTCGTATCATACATAAGTACAGGCGACAGAGGCTCATTTCGGACATTAATAAAATTGGATGACGCGCTGACAGCATAAATGTCACCGAAAATGCTATTAAAACTAAATTATAGCCGGCATAACCATGATTCATGAGCGACCCCTCCCCCTTTGGCGAAAAGAAATCGTAAAAAATATAAAATGCCAAATTTGTAGCTAGCTTATGGCCGAAAAGAAAAAAGATTATTAATTCTTAATAAGAAGGCGAAGAATGCAAAGCGAACAGAGAAATAAAAACTGAAATTGTATAAAAAATGTGGCAAGTGGGGCGTGTGTCTATGGCTGCCTTGAAAATGTGCCAAAAACTCGGGGAAAAAATATAGAAAAAAGAAAAACAAGACCTCGCGCAATCAGTGAATGCCCTGGCTTGAATACCCTTTTTTATGTGAATTCCAATAGATTTTTTTCATTTTTTGGGCACGAAACCAAATAGAAATAATAAAATTAAAATGCGCCTTTTGCCTTGGCTCGAACTCAGTCAGTTGGACACACAAAAAAGTCCAAGGCAATAAAAATAATAATGAAATCAAAGGAATAAAAACAACAGAGAGAGACAGGGACTCACAATGGGGCCAGGCCAGACGCGATGGTAGGACTCCCGTCGAAGGACATTGGGAAAATTGCTCCTCGCTGCTCGTTGCGAATCATAATGAGCTTTGCAAACACATTTCGTTTGCTGAATAAGAAATTATTTCATCGCCGTCTGGGTAACCTAAAAAAATATAGATTCTATAGCCTTTAAAATTACAAATTAGCCTGGTTTATTTTAAATGTGTATTTCTTTTGTTTCAGAAGCCTTTAAAAGTCCCTTTAAATTTGTAAACTTTCTTGTGAATTGTAAAAATGATTTATTGAAGCGTTCAAATACGTCTGAACTTCCTGGCAAGCTGGCGACAGTTTATAGCCAATTGAATGGCCAGCACTGGATATCAGAGCGAACGTGTTTTTGATATATTGTATTCCCCTAACAGGTGGCCTTCCGGTCTTCAATTTCCTCTGATTTCCTCTTCTCCGGATTTTTTGTGCTTCACTGAAAAATAACTTTAAAATTGTATTTTAAATAGAAAATGTCATAGTAATATAAGCTTAAATAGACTGTTAATTATAACGTAAGTAATGCCAATAAAAGCTTCTTCTTTCAAATTATTTTTAATAATTTTTCCCCGTCTTATTCAACCTTTTCTATATATATTTGTACATCCTCCTGACATCACTACTCCCAGCAAATAAAAAAGATATGAAGTAAATATTGCAAGTCATAAATCCCCAGCCAGTAGTCACTTTATTTTATTTTAATTTCGTCTTGGCCTTTTTGAAGACTCCCCTAAGGCTTAGTCCTTGCCCAGGATTTGCAAGTTGAACTTTTCGCTTATCTTGCTGTCTGTCTTCCCAGACAACGTGTGCAAATATTTATCCTGGGACTTAATATGAGGCGTGTTGCTTTTTCATAAAAACCAAGAGAGTCAATACAATTTACTTTAAAATGCGCACATGGAAATCAATTAATTTTTTTCTTTGCCTTCTCTGTTTTAGTGGCTGCTAATTGAATTTGCCGTCTAGCAAAATAATAAATAAATCCAGTGAGCGCCGCTCCATTGTTCGATATAGAGCAAGGCACACATCTGCTCCATATCATTGGAATTTGTCCCCGTGCAGACTAAATGAATTATGTAACATGTCTAGCCATTTAGTGCCATAATTCAAAGCAATCTATGCCGCCAGACAACACACACACCGTGCCTGCCCATCACTAGGACTCGACGCCCATAAAAAAGAGGGGCGTGGCAGGGCTTTATGGTTGCAACCTAAATTGCACGCAGTCCAGACAAATTGCATTTGCATCGCGTAATTGGAAAATGTCGCGTACGGACGACAAAAAAAAATGATTGAAAAACTATAATTTGTATGGGGGCTTATAAGTGATATATCTAAATGGGATCATAACAGGGAATGGCTGTAATTTTTTCAGCAATGGTTCGATCATAATTTGCACAGAAATTGTACAGCTTAATTGTTGGAATTCTACGTTTTAAATAATAAGATCGGCGTAGTCTAAGTTTTTATCAAGTGATTCTTTTTATTCAGCACACCAACAGGAAAAGGAAAGAGTTGACCGCGTGGTTCACTTTGTAGGTTTTAGTGTTACCAGAGATCAATACAGCTATAATGTTATAATGCCGTTTTTGGTATATTCTAAATTAACTAAGGGGATACTCAAGTGCATATTCAATATTTATTATATATATACATATTTTATATATATAACATATTTTCCTCTAAAAAATATATAAACGAATTGTACAAATAGTTGCCCAGACTTAAGCGTCATTTTTTAATTTTTCCTGGCCCATTTTTGTTAGGAACTAATTGCCCGAAATAGTTCAAAATTCTAGACGTGAAACCCAAGAAGATCGCACAGATGCCAGTGGCGGTGAAACTTGTGGAGGCCTTGACCCTGGTCACCATCATGGGGGTGATCCTCTGCATTGGCCTCAGCGTGATCCTGGCCCAGCACTCAATCAAAATGCTTGTCACGTTTCTGGGGGTAAGTCTACCATTCTATCTTTAATATATATAAAGCGCAGAATTAGAACTTGGGAATTATAATAGCCCGCAGCGAATATTGCCAATGTGGCCCTGGTAGTGACGGAGAAAATACTGGTGACTTTCCTGCTCGGCGTGATGTCAGTGACCAATGTGGTGGTAAAGGCCTTGGCCGCGTCTGGAATGGCGTGAGGAGCAGCAGGAGTGACTTTCGGTTTCCTGGCCAATCCCTTGGACTGTTGTATGAGTCCAAATTATCAGTTTATATATGTTTTACGATGCCATTACTGTCCGAACGGGAAGAAAAGGAGAGGCGGCTCACTTGGACCTCAAACGCGGCACCGCTCACTAATATTCAATCAAACAATTTAACGCCCCAATAAACTTTTCTAACCTGCGGCTGGCCGAAAATAAAATAAACCAAAAACTCCGCCCAATTGCATCGAATTTGCGCCTGGCCAGCAAGGAGCCAAAAAAAATGCTAAAAATAAATATTTTTACCACAAAAGCCAATTTGGGGCCGCGCAAATTTCAACGGCGCTCGAGGATGAACATCATTTTTGGTGGCTTTTCAATACACTTTCAGCGGGGTCTTATGAATTGGGGAATAGGTTGTGGAGTTTATTTTTATTTAATATACAGAATTATTTTTAAATTTGGATATACTCTTGCAGAAGGTATTAAGATTTTAGGCATTTATTCTACGCCGAATAAATGACCACTAAAAGCTGGTCACACTTCTTAAGAAGAAAGTGTTTCCCACTTGCGTTGATTGGCCACTCTATAACTTCTTCTTCTTCGAAAAATCGAGTATAAATAGAGCCCAGATGCAGTAAAGTTTTCACTCAAGCGAACGCTTCGGGTCGGAGAACAGCTACTCCTTTATTTTTATTTATTTTTTTTAGGTTTATTGTTGTGTTTAATGTAGACACGTTGTTTTCTGTTACTATCTTGGAGTAACTTCTACAGTAATGTAAACGAATTCCTTAAAATGTTAAAATACTGACTTCTTTTTTATTTATTTTATTTTTTTCTGCCTGGAAATTATGTCTTTATCGCTTTTACGCGCTTTCGCTTACTCGCTTATTTTCGAAGTTTGTAGTAACTTTTACAGTATCCTTACTGTAATTCAAATTCGAATTCCTTAAAATGTTAAAATACTGATTTCTTTTTTATTTATTTTATTTTTTTTCTGCCTGGAAATTATTTCTTATTATATTTATTTTGTTTCTTTTATTTCGAATCGCTTATTTTCGATAGGATGCGAAAGTCGTAGGATTCGAAGTTTCTACTCGGGTACAGAGCAGCAAGTTTGGCTGAAGTTAAGCTTTTCATCCCGGTAATTCTTCAGGCACAAGTGAATGGCGTTTCTATATTTTTTTGTTCTATCTTCGGCTTACATTTAATATATTTTAATTTTTTTATTTAGCATGGGGAACTTCTTGCGTTGCTCTTCAGTAAACGCCTGCGCGCAGACATTCTCTAGGCACAACGACACAGTGTCATTTATTTTTTTATTTAAACTCTATTATCCAAAATGTTATTATTAAATACTTAAATATATTTATTTGTACAAAGGATACTAGGATATAAATAATAACTCAAACATTAATTTATATAGAGCATTGTTTTAAGTCGTTTTCAGTTTGCATTTTTTTCTCCTTTGTAGCCGCCTTTAAAGTTTTAGCACCTTTTGCCAGCTGTTTATTCTATTATTTAGTTATTTATCAATGTTTCGAGCCTGACTTCTTTGGCCGGGCCCAATCCCAATGGGAGAGGCACGCACTGCGGAAAAGAGCCCCAAACCAGAGCCGTCTGAGACCCGGTACCAAGTGTAGGTGTCTGCTGCGGTTGTAGCAGTTTTTTTTATTTTTTGATTTAGTGGCAATTTCGTGGAGCAAAAATTGCCGAGTGCCTCGGGGATTGACTTGAAAACAAGCAGATTACAGGCGGAAATTGTGGCGAGTGCTGGAGTGTGGAGGAGCTAACAAGCCGAAACACAAAAACTGGGGCTAAAACACCTCGGAGAAATCGGCCTGTAAGTGGCGATCAGATCATTCATTATCCTCCATGATCAGGCGGTACCATTCGGGTACGAAGCTGAGCCTCTGCCCAGATCCCCTGTTCTGCGAGAGGAACTGGGAAAGAAACTGCTGGCAAAAATCCGCCGATAGCCTTATAGCATTATGACACTGCATTAAAAACTTCATTCATTGGCGTATTCATTAGAGGCTTGGCAGCAACGATAAGCAACTATCAAAAAAAAAAAAAAAAAAAAAAAAAATGAGTTTGATAGAAAATAAAAAATGTATAAAATTGTATTTAGTATTGTATCTAGACAAAAAGGCTTGTCATAATTTCAGCAACTGTAATGCACAAAACACAAAACAAAATAAATGCTTTTTCGGCGGAATGGATTTACCCCCGTGAAATTGTGTAATTATTTAATTTATAAATTTATTTATTTAAATTTTTAAATTAATATAAGTAAATGTGCTCTCCTTGACAAGTCATTCAGCTCGCAATTTAACTCGGGGCGAGTTATGCCACTGGTTATGTTGAAACCTTGTGATAATAGGTATTATACAAAATATAGTAATTAATAAAGTATGAATTAATAATGAATATATCGTAAAATAGTACCATTATAGCGTAATCTTATTTTTACATATTTAAATAATAAATTTACTAATTTTAAATATAAAAAAACAATTTTTTTTGGTAACTGAATTAAACATGAAAATAACTTTTGGTCACTGTTTGCTTGCATTACATTGCTTCTACTCCGTTGTATGGTAATTTTTATTTTAAATATTTCCTTAAAGTGCGCCAGATGGCGCCTCACTAAAAGCTGGTCACACTTTTTAAGAAGAAAGTGTTTCCCCACTTGCGCTGATTGGCCACACTATTACTTCTTCTTCTTCGAAAAATCGAGTATAAATAGGACCCAGTTGCAGTAAGGTTTTCATTCAAGCGAAAGCTTCGGGTCGGAGAACAGCTACTCCTTAAAATGCTGACTTGTTTTTTATTTATTTTATTTTTTTCTGCCTGGAAATTATTTATTTTTATATTTATTTTATACCACATTGATTTTTGGGTACGTCCAAACAGAGAGTTTATTTGCTTGGTAGTGCCTTCGATTGCATCTGCCATCTGCTTCTTGGACACCTTCTCCAGGACACACGTGGAACGTAACGTCATTGGAATATTGTCAATTTTAATGGGTATTATTTATTTATTATTTTTTTAGTTTTATTTTATTTATTTTAAATAGAAAATATTTTCTAGAATTTTTATTGATTTCATTATGAAGCTGCCAAACGTCAATACTTGGCTTTCCCTTCTCCTGCTTGATCTCTCCACAACGATAGCAATTTAAATCCCTTTTCTTACAATCTTTCCTCATGTGGGAGAAATCTCCGCACTTAAAGCATTTACGAACGAAACCGGCTTTTATTTCAAATTTGTAAGTCCATAAGGAGAATTTTTAAGGAAAAACGGATTGAAAATAAGCAAAACGTACTCTAATAACAACCAAGAACATTTGTTCTTACTTAGATGTGGTTTTGTACTCAGTTGTGCAATTTTTAAGAATACAAATACAAATATTAACATTTTTACTACGTTTTTGAGAACTTTTCTGCTCAACGAAAGGCAAACTGTACTTCATTTAAGAACGAATAATTTTCAATTTGTTACAAAAAATTCTTAGTTTAACAACGAATCATTTTTAATTATTTGACACGGGGTAAAAATATTTTGTAATATTAAGAGAGGAAGACTGTAAATGGCCAGTTTTTGGAGAGGATCAGACAGTGCCATCTGTAAATGGCATAGCTTTTGTTTATGTTAATTTTAAATTAATATTGTAATCGTAGTTTTTATATAGAATTTTCTTTATTTCGTCGATTTCTTTTTCTTGAATTAACTTTTCAATGTGCTTTTATTTCGTTTTCCAAATCGTAGTGTGACCGTAGTCTTCCCTTTTCTTAATCCTAAGTTTGTTAAATTTTATCTTATTTCAAATTGACACAGTGGAATTGAAACATAAGTGCGGAAATTCAAGCTTCAAGCTTGAGCGCTGACGTACTCAATTTATAGATAAAACACTTCAATTCATGAATTTTGTACTCAATTTTGATGTGATACTTTTGTATCATTTTGATTTTTTTTTGGTCTCTAAGTAAGGAAAAAATTTGTTTAAAAATCCGTACTCAAAATGAGAATAGTAAGAGTTTGAGTACGAGGATTCCCAATTTCCGGATGCCATAATTCTATCTTTATTCATTAAAGGTCAACGCATTTATCGAAAATAGCCTTTATTATTGATTTATGGATTGTGACAAAGAAACCAGGAAAATGCTCCAACTTAGACTAACTTATTGGCCTCCTCCACCACCTCTGATTCTCCTGCTGGCGTGGTGGTCTCCTCCTGCTCCTCTCCCTGCTCTCCCGGTGCCTGGGAGGCTTCCTCCGGCTGCGCACAGGAGCAGGCGTCCTTGGTGTTCTCCTCGATCCACTGGTTGAAGTTGCTCACCCTCGTATAGACACCGGGAGCATTGGGCTTGGCGCAGCCCTCGCCCCAGGACACGATGCCCGCCAGCTGGTAGGCCTCGCCGGAGCCCAGGACATGCATGGGTCCGCCGCTGTCGCCCTGGCACGAGTCCTTGCCGCCCTGCTCCACGTAGCCGGCGCAGATCATGTTCTCTGTGATCTTGGATTCGCCGTAGTTGCTCTCGCGGCACTCCTGCTGGCTGAGAATGGGCACCTCCACCTCCTGGAGGGTGTCGGAGACGGGGCCGCCCTCGCTCAGTGCCCCCCAGCCGGTGACGACGGCCGTCTGGCCGGCATAGCTCTCGCTGGGTAGGGGCAGGCACACCGGATGCATGTCGATGCCCAGACGGACGGGCTCGTTGAAGCGGATCAGGGCGATGTCGCTGTCAAAGTTCCGGGTGCTGTAGTTGGGATGGACCAGGACGCGGGCCACCCGCCGGTCCACGATCTTCACGTTGCTGTCCTGGCGATTGTGCTCCAGCAGCCGGACCGTGATCAGGCGATGGTAGAACCCGTTCACGCAGTGGGCGGCGGTCAGGGCGTACTGGTCGCTCACCAGGGAGGCGCCGCAGTAGAAGTTGCCGAACCACATGAGCATGATCATCCAGGGATACTCGTGCACCTCCGTCTCCTGGCCGCCGACGATGCGGTGGCGCGTGTTGACGCTGCCGCAGGAGCACTCGGCGCACTCCCTCTTCGCCGGGCTGCTCCATTCCGCCGGCACCTCGGGTCCCAGTATGGACTGGATCCAGTCCAGGAAGCTGCTCTGGCGCAGCTGGGCCAAGGAGTCGAGAATCCTCTCGGGCTCCGAGGCGCCGCGCAAGGAGGGCGTGGCCCAGGCCAACGCCAAGAAAGCAGTCAGGAAGAGCCAAATACTACACATAATGGATGATGAACTAACCTGGCCAACTAGCAGTTGGCAACTAACCAGAAAAATCCTGGCCACTTGCAGAATTAATAAGAAAGACCAAGAACTGAAGCCGAGCTAGAACTGGCCTGACCAGAATCCAGCATAAACCCGAGGAGAAACCGGCTCCAGAGAAAGGTTAGCGCACTTTGTGGCAACTTTTCTTTAATCAATAAATATATAAAACAGCTTGAGAATAGGAAGGTTATACTCTTGCCAAGGCTTCTTCAGTTCTTTCCAAGCTTTTGTTTTTATAAATTTTGAATTTTGGGATGTATCATAACCCAAGAAAGCCCAAAAGGTATTTTCCGCGAAAATAGTTTGTTTCTTGGGTTAATGGATGTGTTTTTTTTCAGTGGGGAAATAATAAGTTTTTTGCTATGAAAACTTATCTTTCAAGTCGGAATTTAAGGAGGAAATAGTTTAAATAAAGAAAGGTACAAGTCTTAAGGGAACTCCTGATAGAAAAAATATTTATAGTTTTAACTACATTAAAAGAAGACACTATGAGAAGTATCACAAAGAATGACAAAGGTTTTACATACTTTAAATCATTTTTTATAATATTTAACGTACTGGAATTTTGAGAGAACACCAGATAGAGATGGGAAATATCTATAAAAAATATTTATAATTATTCCTACATTAAAATAAGACACTATGAGAAGTATCACAAAGAAAACAAAGGTTTTACCTACTATAAATCATTTCTTATAATTTTTTCGAATTCCCCTTTTAATTTGCACCTTTCCTCCACAAGATTCCCCTGATTCCACCTTTAGCAAGAGTATTTTGCAACTACTTATGGGTACAGAAATAGCCAGAGATCGCTCTCTAGGCTCTTTACTTGATCTTCTTGGTCTCCTGCTGGCAGAGGCAAGCCTGTTTGGTGAGGTTCTTGATCCAGGTGCCATAGCGATTCACTCTGGCATAGACGCCGGGATAACCGGCCTTGGCGCAGCCCTCGCCCCACGAGACCACGCCGGCGATCTGATGCTCTCGGGTGCCACTGGCCACGATGTGGAGGGGTCCGCCGCTGTCGCCCTGGCAGGAGTCCTTGCCGCCCTCATCATAGCCGCCGCAGAGCATGTTGTCCGTGATCTTGTTGCCATAGCGGCTCTTGCGGCATTCGTCCTGGGATAAGATGGGGACTTGGACCTCCTGGAAATATTATTTAAGCAGTTTAGATAATAAGAAATATTTAGAAATTATTTGAAATTTATTTTAAAATGTAATTAATTTAAATAATTTTACCTGCAGTGTATCCGATGTGGGTCCTCCCACCTTGAGTGCCCCCCAGCCGGTGACGATGCCATTCTCCCCCTTGAAACTCCTGCCCGGCGTGGGCATGCAAACGGGATGGAGAACCTCGTTGAACTCCACCGGCTCGTCCAGCTTGATGATGGCTATGTCGTTGTCATAGTTCCGGGCATTGTACTTGGGATGCGTGATCACCTCGGCCACCTTGCGGTCGATCTTCTGCATGTGCGACATCTTGCGGTCGTGCTCGAGCAGCCTCACCGAGATCCGTTCCTTCCGGAAGCCGTAGACGCAGTGGGAGGCGGTCAGGAGGAATTGGTCGTTGAGCAGGGAGGCGGCACAGTAGAACCTGCCGCCGTAGAGGAGCATGGCCACCCAGGGATATTGGTGGACCTCCGTCTCCTGGCCCCCAACGATTCGCTTCTGGATGTTGGCTATGCCGCAGACGCAGTCGCGGCACTTTCTCGGCGGATCCAGAGTGGGCGGTGCCGGGGTGGTGGCCCGCCGGGTCGTCGTGGTGCTGGACGAGGGAGCTGGGGTGGTGGTTGAGGTGGTGCTGCTGCTCGCCGAGGGCTCTGGCATGGCGGAGCTGCTGCTCAGGGTGGCCAGGGTGGCGTTTTCCGAGTCAGAGCTGCCGGGACGCTGGGGCAGCAGCGACAGAACCCACTGGATGAAGGTGTTCTGGGACTGCTTCAGCAGGGGATTCGCCGTGGTCTGCGATGCGGATATTCCCTGGGCCTGATCCTGGGCCAGAGCCAGGCCGATGATCAGCAGGCATAACCAGGCGGTGGCGGCGGTGGCTCCTCGTCGACTCATTTTGGACTAGACTTTTTCCGGCTTTCTCCACAGCGACACCACCGATGAGCGTGGCTCTCGGCAAACTGATCAGCCAGCCGCTTGGCCAGCATTTGAAAGCGGCATTTCACCAAAAAAGAAAAAAAGAGAAACAAAAAGTGGTTCTGGCCGGTGGCACGTCCACTTTGCCAATCCGATTTACACGGAGAGAAAGTCGGATTAAATGGAGCTAAGGCTTATTCAGATAAATGTATTTTAAATGTTTAATTATAATTAAAGAATTAAAAATGTAATCTTAATATAAATATAAATGTATTTTAAATGTTTAATTATAATTAAGATTGGGTTTTAAAATAAGAAGAAAAGCCACGTGTTGAAAAATAACAAAGGTAGCAGAGTTTTCCTATTTTAAGCCTATTTATTTTCTGACCTTTTCTATGTCAGCTATGTATATGATGATATAATATGATATAATAATTCGATCTGGCCCGTTCGGACCTTTATACGTTCTTTATAAAAAAGAATACCATTTGTAAATATGAAATAATACCAAATACTAAATAATACTAATAATAGTCAATAATACTAAAGACTTAATAATACTAAAAACTAAGTTATACTAAATACTAAATAAAACTAATTACTTACTACTAAATAATACTTATTACTTAATAATTATAAATACTAAATAATACTAAATACTATTTGTTAATATAACAATAAATAAATACATTAAAAAGCCTATTTTTGTGATACTTGTCATATCCAATAAACAAATAAATATTATAATAAAAATCTCCAACTCACCCAATTTATTTATAAATATTTGTTCCATTTTTTCCAGTGCACAGTTACACACTCCCCTTGGGATCTGCATTCGGTATTCTGCGCATGCGTGGGCGCCTTAGGGCATCGGCGCAACCTACAGCTCACTAGCACCCAGCAGACACCAGACACACACTCACTACACACAATCCACACACACACTCTACACACAATCCAGAGCTTGACCATGATACTTCACTGGATTCGCTGGCAAACAAAACAAAACCAAAAATCGGAGCCACTCAGCCACAAAAGTTTGCCTTTTTGTGACCGTTTTTCTTTCTTATTTTTTTGCGCTGAAGCCACTGAAGTAGCGAAAGTTTTTTTCTCGCGTCAAAACTTATTGAAATGAATTTTTTTATTTTTTGATTCGCTTCTATCCCACTTCGATCGCCACTCGACGACGCATCGTAATTTTACTTTCTTTTGATTTATATTATTTGGGGCTACTTTTCGGCGGCTGTTTTGTGGGTCTCTCGGGTTGGGGTTTCGTTGTTCGTTTATTTTTTTACGGCTGGAAATAACAACAATGGTGACAACAATAAATTCTGTGGCACTGTTTACATTTACAGCATTTACGTGGTTGGGTTTTGTGGGTTTTGAGGCAATTTATACAGGGTGTTTGCGGTTTTTAAGAAATATACAAAAATCTTGAATATTTAAAGAAATAAATATTAAAATAATAGCAAGAATATTTTAAGAAATATCTGTTTTATATATACTTTGAGCCAGACCCTCCCCAGTCAGTCAGGGCTGGAGCTGCTGAGATTAACGAGGCAGCCTCCACATCCTCCATCCATAAACCATTCGCACGTGTCCCTCCGAGTCGTGAGTCATATTGGTCATGGGCCCTAAGTAGCCACGTCCTCCACTCGATCATTAAAAGCAAACTTGCAAGGCTGCGGAGGCGGCGCCGTTGCGCCTGCGCCTGACCAACAATTGATGGATGCCCTGAATGGATGTTTAAAAAAAAAAAATAAGGGGGCAAGAGAGAGTGGAGAGTAGAGAGTTTAGAGGGTCATTAGTATGCGCACACATAACACTTGGCATATTAATTGTCCGCGTAATGTTGCAGGCAGATGCAGATGCTGGGCTACATGGAGTCACCTCCTTACCGGAAAGGGGTCTGCAGATGATGATGATGACGAACTAATGTCAGCCAGACATGGTCTGGGCTTGAGTGATGCCTATTAAGACTATTTTGGTATATTTATAAAAGAATATTTAATGGGTTTTATATATGGAAAAAAAATGTAAGTCATTAAAAAATCATTTTAAAAGTACGTGAAGGGTTTTAAAAAATATATATCAAGGAATTCCTCTAATGTATATCATCAAAAAATCATTATAAAAGTACCTAAGCGGTTTTAAGAAGTGTTAAGCTTATTGCTGACAATCTTCTTTCTTCTAAAAATATTTAGAAGACTTAAACTTGTCTATATTAATATATTTTGTAAATTTCTTAAAGAATATTCAATGGATTTTATGTGGAAAATTAATAATTTAAATTATTAAAAAATCATTCTAAAAGTATCTAAAAGGTTTTACTTTCTTCTAAAAATATTTGAAGACTTAACCTTTTTAATTTTTTTTTTTTCCTAAAATGTTTTTCTTATTTTTAATTGATATTTTTTACCTTCCTGAGTCACCTTTTAAAATTTTATTTTAATAAGTAAATAGTGATGTGGGGACTGGTGAGCCTGAGTCCATCAAAGACAGAGCCTGATCCATGGCCCAACCGCAGAGCACGCAGTTAAAACAAAGTGCCATTTGCATAATGCCCGGCTAGACAAAACCGAATGAAAAATACTGGAAAAAAGGCAGCCAATGGCATGTGTGAGTAGTACATCTATAGCTACATACATAGTCGGGAGTGGGTTTATTTACGAGCCTGGACCTGGACCTGGACCTGCACTTGGCGACGCAATTATGCAAGAGCCACTCCACGCCGCCACGGCGGTGGAAAAACGTGACCACCAACGGAGTGGAGCCGTGGCATGGAGTGACGACTGACTGCGTCCTCTTCAGGACTGACTCTGGCAGATTGGCTCTGTTGTTGGGGAAATATGTTAATTGGCATTGTAATATGCACATTAGATGTTGCCAACTACTAAGCGCTCATTAAACAAGCCAGCCCAGGCCCATGCTCGGCCAATTACTGCCCCAGGTAAGTTGCCAGGGAGGGCTGACAGGTGATAAATCGAGGGAATCGGAATTGATTATGAAACCAGATTGGTACTTGTGTCTCTGAAAAGAAATTACACGTAATTAAGGACTATAAAAGAAAGGAATCTTTATTAAAAAGCTCTGAAGAGTTATATAAAAATATAAAATTGGTGTAAATAATTTTTTCACTTAATTTAAAGATGTTTTTATTACCTTTTCTCGAATATTATTAGCCGTACAAACCAAAATTTTTTTGTTATATTTTAAAGTAGGCTTTGAACCATTTTTTGACACCTGTCACTGGCTCCATAGAGCCAACGAAACCTACAATTTTCAGTTAACCATCACTTGTTCATCACACCAGACCTATACGGAATTGTTCTATGTTTTTCTCGCTTTTCTTGTAGTCAAAATTTTCAAGTTTTTCTTTCTCCACAAAATTATTAAGTGTTTACTTTACTCTAAAGCAAAGGTGAGTTCTGCATTTATTGAGCGGAAAACGGAAAAAAAAACTGAAAGGAGTATTCCCGATTCCAGATGTTTGCCAACGATTCCAACAATTCGGCCAAGTCCTGCGATGGCTTTTCGGAGGAGAGCAGGTCGTGCAAGTGTTCAGCCGGAAGCTCCACTTGTGGCTGCTGCTCTTCGAACGGAAGCTGCCGTTGCGGCTGTTCCTACTGCCAGGGCAGGGAACATCCAGCGAAATGAGAGAAAAACATAGAAGCATTCCTCGTTTTTTACCTGAAAACTACACATACACTGGATTCAATTACTAATTATGTAGCATGTAGATTACTCGGATTCCTCTACATAGGGCTATATGATTGAAGGATTGATTCACTCGCATAATTGAAGGGCTCTGACTTACCAATATATGATTACTACTTACCAGGATTCCCCAAGGGGACTCCACTCGCCAAATACACTTGAGCTGCAAATAACTGGGATCTTCCCTAGTCACACAAACTCCAAGAATAAATAGATGTCTTAGGGATATATATATATATATATTTATATACTGAGATGTTACCGGTTCCGTTAATAATTGATAATTGAAATGGCCATCACCCTACACCTTGTTTGTTTAAAGTGTAGAATTTCTAGAAGGGGTACTGAAAAGGGAATTTAAATGGATTCAGCCTGAAACAGTTTTTTTGCTTTAATTACGCATTCTGCCTGATATCTCTTAATTTGTGCCGTAACTTTAAGCTTGCCTTGAATTCCCTTTGGCGAAAAAAACCGCAAAAAACAATTACAAAATTGTTGGGCAGTCGCTGGCGGCGGGCTGACACATGACCTCTGACCCCCAGCCCACCGACTCGCACATGAAAATGGGAAATTTTTCACAGACAGTTGGGTGCGTGTAAAAAATTTCACTTTTGATTTATGCGCGACGCGTGGAAAGGTGTTGCCTGAATATCTCTTTATTTGCAGTATTTTTTGTTGTTTTTTTTTGAGAACCCGGGAGCAATAATAAAATTGATGCGAGATGGGGGCGGATAGAAGTGGATATTGCAACATATTTGCATAGACACCCATTAGGACTCAGCCACTCAGCCATGAATGTCGCTATTACAGCGAATAGATTATGTTTTGCTATGCACGTTACCCGGGCTGTCGTAAAATTTTATCTGCCAAGTTAATTAAACCGGCAGTTAGCTGGGAACTGGAAACTGGGAACTATCCTATCCCATCCTGGCTCCTGTTCATTTGCAGTTGAAATTTTAATTAGTTATTCCATTTGCGCGCCGCACTCGCTTTTCATTGGCCACCTCCTCTCCTCTCTGACGTTTTCCGGCAGCGGTGGAAAGCCGCAAAAAAGTGAAGGTGCAAGAAATAAAAAGAATGTTTGGTTTCCCTCTGATCGAAAGAGTTTCCACACCTTGGCCCGGGGGAAAATCGCCAGCAGAATCGCATCAAGACTCACGCAAAGGCAGCGGCCCGAGTCTCAAGTTTCCCGGCACGCGATTCCATTTTTTTTAATGCGATTATGACCCGTACTTGTTGAAAGAGCAAAGAATAATAAAAAAAAATACAACAAAAAACAGCTTAAAAATGTGTAATGATTTTTTCGGGCATGCTCAACATACTTGCAATAATTTGCATGCAATTTTCGAGGCACATGCAATGGTCCCTGGACACGCAAGGCCCCATAATGGATTAATTACAGGGTAATGCGATCCCGGAGGGGATCAGTTTTAATTTCTAGAGGAAAATTCCTCAATCAAATTAGTGTAATATTTTGAGGCTTAAAAGAAACTTACGCCCAAGACTAAGACCATGTTTATAAATAAATAAAATCAAATAAAATATTTTCAATTTAGAACTGATTAATTATAGGGTAATGCCATCCCCGAGCAGTACACTCCGGAAGCGGATTACGCCAATAGGAAAATTCCATTAATACATTTTTTGAAATAACTACTAATTGGGTTTCTCGTTTAAATGATTTTGTTTAACAACCACTAAGAAACCGATACAAAAATTAATAGACATAAATAAATAAAACAAGAAATGAAAAAAAGTATTCAAAGATTTTATGTAAATCCATAGTTTTCTGATCCAAGATATGAATACTACAAGATATTATAAATAAACTAAAAACAAATGAATTACTAGTCATTATAAAATAAATAAAAAAATTAAAAATTAAACCCAAGACTAGGAAAGGTAAAAGCAAAATAAAACCTTTTTGTTCTAACTGTTCTCCGGCTTGAAGCTTTCACTTGAATGAAAAATGCAATCCAACTTGGCCCTATTTAAATGCTTTTTTGCTGACATTCCAAGTCTTTCTGATAGTTCTCAGTTCCAAGTTCCAACACTAATCGATATATCGAAATCCGACAACCATGAAGGGCGGCAATCCTACGAGAATATCTGTCATCTGTCAATCCCATGCAACTCTGAAGAAAACCTGCAACCCTGTGAGAGAAAATTTTCGCCGATGACACAGCGCTTTGGACTTTTGGACAAGGAACATCGTTCGACGTATTTCTAGAGATTAAAGAGAAATTAACCCACAATGGCTAGCTCTGATGCAGTTTTCCTGGACATGATGGTGTACATGAAGCGCGCCGTGGCCACAGAGGTGTCCTTCTGCCTCTTCAAGCCCCTGAGCTACTTTAGTGTGACGGAGGAGCGCTTCTATCGCCCCAATGCCTGCCAGCTGAAGTTCCTCAACTACCCAAAGCCCGAGGCCTTTCCCCTGGACCTGAATGGGAGACTGCAGAGTCGCTACAGGAAGGAGTTCAACCACTTCTACGACGAGTACTTGGACAATGTGCTCTACGGGATCGCCGACATGCGGTCTAGGATTATGAGTCCCCTAGGTGACGACGGTCTGCGATTGAAGGTGGACATAGTGTGCCAGATGGAGGTGCTCCAGGCCCTGATGTGCACGCCCTTTAAATACATGGATGACTGGCTAGTTTTGGTCACAAACTACCGGGGAACGCTCTACCTGTGCCTGGAGAATGCCGGCGAGCACCCTTGGACCCAGGAGCAGCAGAAGAGGTCCTCCATGGAGACTATGCTGAAGCATCAAGTGTACTCAGGTGGGTAATGTTTTATTAGTTACTATTTTTTTTATCATCCCTATTATCACAAGGTTTCAACTTAACCTGTGGCCTAACTCGTCCCGAAGAGTGTACCGAGTTCAGTTATATTTACAAATGCGAGCTGAACGACTTGTCGATTTTATATTCCGCGCCCATAAACGGAGGGGTGCATAAAATATCGAACCAGGAGTAAGTTAAGTGTACATTTAATATTTAGTCACATTAATTTATAAATTAAAACCAATTTCTGTTAGCCTAAATCCCGATAGAATCAAGGCTCTAGACTTCTTTGAGTGCAAATTGGGAATGCAGCTCCGCCGAATGGACGGACGACCTATCTCCGAATTGTACAGCTCCGACGAGGCGCTGACGTGGTGGTCAGAGGGTCACCTGAAAGGTGTCAAGAACTTTCTGCTGGCACTGGCCGATCCCGATGGTCGCGTGCAGAACTTGCAGCCCATATCCTGCGAGAAGATGCGCAGGGATAATGTGAGTGCCTTTACCCACTTGAGCTTATTTCAAAAATGTACCCTAATTAATTTTTAGGAAACCTACTGGTCAGCTGGTTTTTGCCAGCAGTTTCTCGCCCAGTTCCTCTCGCAGATCCGAGGGCTCATGAAGAACGTGGACGACTATGGCACCATCTACGAGTTCAGATATGTGGCTGCAAGGCGGAGTATCCTCTGGAACAGGGGATCTGGCCAGAGGCTCAGCTTCATACCCGAATGGTACCGCCTGATCCTGGAGAATAAGGAATGATTTGATCGCCGATTTCTCTAATTTTAAAATGAGTTATTTATTTGTAATTGGGCTTAATTTTTTGTACCAATGAGATCTTGAACCATTTACTCGATTAAAATATAATTTACGACGCTTAAACTGACCAAGACACGACCAATTAGCTGTCTATTTGGTGACTTCCATTCGACCAAATGTGGGCACTTTCGAGAGCTTGTTTGGCCAACAACATGAACGGCATAAAAACTCAAGGAGGGCCCGAGCCGGAGCACTTCAGAAATGGGAAATGGCTGTATGGGAACATTAAATGGAACTTTTTTAAATGCTCTTGTAACCCGCAGACGTTGCCCAAACCCAATAAAATTAAACTCGTATGCTGGCGACAGGTGATTCCAATTTTTTGGGAACTTGCCCTCGTTCAATCGATTGCATATTTTACGCTCCCATAACGACTCATTAATTCGATGGGAATGGAGTCGTAAACAAGGCCGTCAAAACTGACCCGTTATTACACGAAATGGGGCGAAGGGGAATATAAATAAATTGGTGCCATAAAAGCCATGTTTGTTGACATATTTAAATGACGTAAAAATTGAATAATAAAGTGACCCGAAATGACCAGTAATCCATAAAAATAGTCGCTCATCAATGGCAGAGCTAACTAGCTTATGATAATGGGTTCCTAATTAGCTGCCCAGACTATGGAAATTGGCAGAAATTATCCAGATAAATATCTTCTATATTTTCTAAAAGAATATATTAACGGACTGCGACTCATTACGAAAAATGGGGCACGTTGAAAACAATATTAAATATGGGTGTACATAAATTTAAAAAAATACAAAATGATGTATAGGTCAGATAATAAATAAATAAACTTCCTTCAACATTTTCTAACTTCGAAAACTTCGAGAACTCTGAGAACTTCGAGGTTAGACATATTGATAAAGTGAAACAATAGCTGAATCATTACAACCAAGGGTTAAACGAAGTAGCAAAAATTAAAAAAAATAAAATAAAATTTAAATAAAGATTATCAGAAAAAAAAAAAAAATATTAGGGCCAAATCATTTAAGCTGCTTTCACTCAAATGAAAAAGTTTACTCCAGCTTCGTTTTATTTATACCCTTTTCCGTCATTCAGTTAAGTAACAGTGTGACTAGTCAGCAATAGCTGGGAAACCTTTTTCCTGAAGAGTGTGGCAAGCTTTTAGTGATGCCAGATTACGAAGCTGATTGCCATTAAATAATTAAAATTTTAAAAAATAGTACCTCTTTTTATGATAGGTCTCCAGCTTTGTTATATTTATATCATTTTTCCGTCATTCAGTTAAGTAACAGTGTGACCAGTCAGCAATAGCTGGAAACATTTTTCCTGAAGAGTGTGGCAAGCTTTTAGTGATGCCAAATAGCAAAGAAAATGTCCATAAAATATATACAGTTTATAATAAGTAGACAAAATAAATAAAGTAATAATTAAAAATTAAAAGAATAAGTTATACCTAGAAAATCGGTTAGCAAGGCCTACATAATACCAGAATGCATATGAATTATTCACCTAGAGTCCATAATTATGGCTTACCAATTTCGATTATTCAATTATCAATTATAGTTCAAGCTTCAGTGCCAGAATTGCTTGCATTTAATTGGATTCTCTGGCAGTGGCTGGGATATACAGAAATCTCCGGAGGCGTTGGGCTCTATATATATTCATTCGGTTGTAATTGAAATAATCATGCGAAAATTTGTCTAATTTGTGGTCTTGTTCCCTACATAATTTAGGCTACCAGGCGGAATCCGTCCGGGTACAAATAAGCCAGTCAAGCGGCCATTTGCTGGTTCCATGCGCATTTTCTTCATCAATGATTAATTGTTTTGACAATGTTGCAGCCATGTACCGCCTCCTCCCTCCTGTCTGGCTCGGGTCCTGTTCCTCCTCCTGCTCTGGTCACTGGACTCTGGTTCTCGATGTGGTGAAATATTCCGCGTGGCCTCCGCCTCTGGTCCATGTCACATTTGTGGCCTGGCACTGACGAATGTCCCCAAATTGATGTATGATTTTGGCAGCGATGCCAAAAACCCGCACCGGGTAGACTACGACTCCATTTCCCTCCTCCTCCTCCTCCTCCTCGGGCAAGATTTAGTGCAGGGCTTTGGCTTTTGTGGAGCACATTTTTGGTCAGATATGATATATCTCTTTGCACTGGAACCCAGTAAAGTTGCAGCGGATTAAAGTTATCTAGAAAAATTTTTAAAGGGTTTCAAGGGCTTGTCTCCCCCCTCTCAGTACCAACAAATGTCACTGACAGGTAGTTCGATTTCCTTTCACACTTTCCCATCCTGTTTTCCTTCAGTTAAATCCGCTTGGAACAATTTCCTTTAAACTAAACTTAAAAGTAAACAAAGTGGACCGAACGGAGTATAGGCCAGGGGCTGCCAAACAGTTTAGCTTTAGTGAAAGTCGTAAAACTTTCACTTGACCCTTGTCAAGGAGCGAGTGGGTGAAGGTGCGGGGTCGAGTGTTGTAATCAACGGCAAAATTGGCACCAGTCAGCCGAGCTCCTGCCCTACTCCTTGCAACCCCCCGTAGTTTTGCTCTGTATTTTCGTATCCCTGTATCTGTGTCAGTGTCAGCATCGTTTACGCTTAACTTCCTGCAGGATCTGTGTATTCTTTGGGGGATGTCTTGACCATCTGACTCACTAAGAGGGTTGTTCCCTGGCTGATAAGTCGCCAGGTTCAATAAATCGTCGCCTTAACCAAAAAATATATGTACATACATTTAGTTAGTAGATAGTTGCAGTCACTCGGAGTTCCCCATTTGGCCATTATCGCTCAGTGGAAATCCAAACATATGACCCCATGTAATCGTTGGCCATTTACTTTATCATTTGGCAACATAAATTAGGAACTAAACGGTGGCACTAAACGTAGACTAACGCACGTGTTTTGCATTTCATTAAATTATGTTTAAGCACAGACAAAAAAGTATTTCCTAAAACAATGAGAGCAAAATAGTAAGTATTAATTCATATTTATCATTTAATATTTAAGCATTTAAAAAAAGGATTTATTGTGAACTGGAAACCAATATTTAAGGGCTTAAAAGCTCATCGTTTTTTTGGTAATAACAATTAGTAAACAAGTGCTGGAGCATTAGCGGATTAATCAGACATACATAAGTGGAATTACTTTTTGAAAAGGCATAAATATTTCTATAATATTTCTTTAATATTTCTGTAATATTTCTGTAATATTTCTGTAATATTTCCATATTATGTCTTAACATTTCTCAAATTTTTTCCCTCTGTGCCCTTCTGGGAAATGCTAATTAAGTGAAATGCAGAGTTGGCGCCACATGCCAAATATTTGCAACAGCTGACACCAGCTGGGGTCACAGGAGTACGTGCTGGGTTAATTAAGCGGCAATCCAAATGCATTACATGTCCTTTCCGCCCAGGTGCAATATTTATTAGAGAGACAGAGAAAGGACCAGCTCAAGCTGGAACACTTTACGTGACAAATAAGTCAAATCATTGATTTGAAATGCATTAAAGCCATTTGTAAATTCCAAGTCCCCAGGGTAGCCTGTCCAACTAACACAATTTTTCACACCTCCTGGGAAACCCCTCTGCTTGGATGGGATCCCTATTTTGTACCATTGACCGGGTCACCAGAGTGGCAAAAAATGTAGACATTTTCTGTAGAGCAAGTCATGCATTCCATTTCCTATTTACATTTATCTAACTCTCGCCAAAAAAAATTGCGGAAAAAAAAATCAGAGGCAAAGAAACGGATTTAATGGAAAACGATGATGCGCCAGGGTTGTTGGCCCCGTCGCTGTGGCGCCTGGCAACCCTGGTCGGCGCCACACCAAATTCCGCTCCGCATTGCGTTGCGTCCGTTTTTATTGCTTGTGATTGCTTAATTTATTTGTATATACATTTAAAACAAAAATAATGGTGGCTAGAGGGTAGGAGAAGGTATATTCGATTTAATTGTAAATCGTATAAAGCTGGAAATATTTAAAAAAATGAATCATTAAACATGCGAATTAAATCAAACTAATATCTTAAAAAGTATCTTAAGACAGTTAACTATTTTATTAAGCCTAAATTATAAAATATAAACTGTTAATACCCAATTAAATAATTAATTTAATTTATTTCCAGGATACTCCAAACATTGTTTCTCCTAGTCTGATCCTTTTTATGCCTTTTTTATTCGGTTTCGGCTTGGTTCCCTTTTGGAGCTGACCAAATGGTGCCAACTAGACGCGATGCGCCAGAAACTGTTAAACGTTTGCCAACTCCAATGTAGTTTTGGATAACGCTGCGTATGCGTGATTTGCTTTCAAGTTTTAAAAAAGTTAATAAAGCGAACAAGATGGAAAAACAAATAAGGGAATTTGCAACAATTTAAATAATGCCAAGGGAATTTAGCATTTGTTTGTATTTATTTAAATTTCAATGCACTTGCACACGCGCGGGAAAAAAACTGTAACGAATCCACGTAACCATAAATCATTCAACTTAAATCCCTGTAACAAATTCGTATGCACGCAAATCAATTGTTCAATTGTTTTCCCGAAAAGGAAAATAAATAAAATATAAGCCCCAATGCTGTTAGGGATACCACGGAAAGCGGATGCAGAGGCAGAGGATATGGGTGAGCTGAAGGGAAGGACATAGGGCGTAGGGACAACAAACAAGTTGGCGGCCATAAATAAATATCGCATAAGCCCAGGGACCAACATAGAATATAAATTTTCCCCCTCTCTTTTTTTTGTACAATCAACTTAATTTTGTAAAAATTCAATTTAAATAATGCCGCGCAGCTATGTATATAAAAAAATATATATTTTCGCATGCGAGTATCTATCTTTATTTGTGTTTCTGTGGCTGAGCGAATTCAATTGTCTGGATTTAGTTTTTAAACGCGACAGATGGTCGCTTTTTGCTTTAGTTGGGGCTTAAAAGGGGTCTTAGCTTTGTTGTTATTTTTAATAGGTAAAGAATAGATTATTATAATTTACAAAAAATATTGAAAATTAATTAAATATAAGATAATAATATATTAATGTATATTCCAGAAAATCTTTTTTATTTCCTTTAAGAAGATGCAGTATTTAATTCCATAAAAATATCTACAAATCCCTGATTTACTGAGATGTTACTGAGTTTGCCTTATTTTTCTCCAGTAACTATATCAGCCATTCCCCTTTAAAAGCCATCTTCATAAAATTTTTTAATTAATAATTTTCAGCTGTACATCTTTTTTGTTACTTGCTCTGGCTATAATTAAATTGAATTTGCTGCTTGAATAATTTTAATTTCCTTCGGCCACGATGCGCGTCCAGCGCCAAACTAATAAGAAGCCAGAGACACGTATTCGTACAACTCCTGAAGATGACGAGTGGGATTCCCAAATATATATGTTGCATCGTCAAGTCTCCTTCTGCCACACATGTGTTGCAATCTCCTCGTGGCAGTTGGGGCAGAAGCGAACAAGTTCTGCGGAAATTACATCGAATGGGGGCAGATTGTGTACTTAAAGTCAGGCGTTTATATTTATTTGGAGTGCTAAATGCTTTAATTATTTTATTTGATTTCTTTCGGATCTGGGCTTATTATTTTATGGTGGAAATAAAGTTTATTTGATGTTTATATTATATATTAATATTAATTTATATAAAAAAACCTATATAAACCCATTTCCCACCCCTCACGTCACAGGGCTGCAATTAATTTCCCATTGCTCACCGCTCAAACATTTTAATCAAATGACAAAAACCGAAAATAATTTATTTCGTGGCTCATAACTCTCTTGGCCTTCGAAGCCGGAAAGCGGTTTATTAAATTTTATTTGCTCTCTGACAGCAAAAACCGGCTCTTGTCCGGCAGCAGTTTGGCCGAAAAACTAATAGATTTTAAAAGCGGCTGTCGCTGTCAGCAAGCCGGCAAGAAAATTGGGGGGAAAATGGTGGGGAAAACCGAGTTAGGCGACGTGATAAACGCGGCGAAATAAATTGGTCAACTTGCCGTTTGGGTTAACGGGCAGTCAGTTTGTTGTGACAGCTGCAAGGCGATATAGCCACGAATATGTAAAAAAAACTACAACAGGTTGATCTGGCCAAGTGATCGATGAATATGGGTAATAAATAAATTAGCCACAAACTGCCAGCCATTAATGGAAGCTTGTATGTAATTAAACCCAGAGGGTACTTGAAAAGGGGATATAAAAATGTCTTGGAAAATATATAACCTACTTCCTAATTTGGAGAGCTAAATAATAAAAAACCCTCAAGTAAATGCCTCAATAAACTAGTAAATAAAACCTTTAAAAGCTCTTGAAAGCCATAAAATAAATAGAGAACATCAAGCACTTTCCTCTGAGGAACTCAACCATCAATAAGTTCATTTAATTCGCATTACTCGGGGACTCCCCCTCCAAAGTCCACTGTCTTTTCTTTTTCCGCCTACACATGTCTCTGTGGTTTTTGTTGTGCAATTTGCCATTAAATCGTTGTCAAACCACTTAATTGCCGGCCATAAATCTTAAAACGCAATTGCTTATCATTCGGCCAGCAATTAAAACGAAATCAAATGGTCTGGCGACAAGTTTTTCTTGCATTCTCCCCGCAATCTTGATGGCACTTTTCGGCTATATCTCTGGCATGTCCGCAGGACTCGGGATTTCTTTGTTTTCAATTTGCTTAAAGTTCCCACTAAAGACAACATCGCATTCGCCTTCGCCTTCTGCATTTGCATTTTATTTCCAATGGCTGCGCTTTGCAATTTCTTGGCAACTTTTTGCACTCGTCCATTGTTGTTTTTGGAGGGACCGAGAGGCAATTTCACTTTTCAACTTTATTCAAGCGAAAAATTGAGGTGGAAAACGGGGGGAAAATCCTTCGTCTGGCATCTCTCAGCGGAGCAAAAGGTGTAGAAACTGAAGGAGTCTAGAAGCTAGACAGGCGTTAAGACGACCAGAAAAAGAACAGGACATGGGAGAGGGTTGGAAGGTTGGAAAAAAGGTGGAGAAAAGGTATTTCTTTAGAAACTTCTATGGCATAGAGTCCATAAATGCTTCAATCTTTCCATAAAAGGGTTTTAAACATTTTAGAACTTGTATTTGTTCCCGGAGAATGTTTGTAACAAGCAGAAGGAGCCGGCAGTGCCTGATCCTCTTCAGAAACTGGCCATTTACCGCTGGCAGTGCCTGATCCTCTTCAAATAAATTATAACATTTTTAATATAACAGTTAAAATAGTTAAATATAACAGTTTTGGGAGAGAGAGTTCTGGGAAGAAGTGTTATAGTACAAATTTACTGCTGGCAGTAATTGATCCTCTCCAAACATAATAAAAAAAAATAAGGCGAGGAGTACAGCGTATCCTAATTGCCATTTCTGAGCGCCTGGTATTTCATTCTCATCGATGACGAAAACCCACTATTCCGGGCTTTCAGGAAAACAATTTTCTGTTCTTCCTTTATAAAAACCCCTAAATATCTTTCGTATTTTGTCGTTTTGGTTTATTTACAAATCGTTTGTAGATTGTTCGAGGCCCTTTATCGAGGTCCTTTGTCATCAGCACAGCAATCTAATTACATAAGCGTACTCTATATAAATCTACTTAAGCATACAGGAGTCAGAGTCAGGAACTAGGACACCTCCTACAGCCGCTGAGTGTAGCTGATGAACCAGGCCAGGAGCAGGGTGAGACCCAGTCCCAGGCCCGACAGAGCTCCGGCAGAGCCAGTGAGCTCGGCGGTGTTGCAGCCATCCTCGGAGCACTTCTGGCAGTGATCCTCGCTGTCGATCTCGCACTCCAGCTCGCTGGCACATCCTCGAAGCAGGAGTCCATCGTTATAAGCGGTGACACAGACATCCTCTTGAGCGTAAATGGGACACACGGCCTGGTGGTTCGGCTGCTTGGCACAGTCCGGATTGGCGGTGGAGTTGCAGATGTGGCAGCGTCGTCGGTTGCTGGGGAAGATCTGGGCGTTGCACTTGTCGCCCGAGCAGACGGAGCAGCTGCCATTGGCCGTGCAGGCTGCGCTGTCGGTGTTGCTCAGGACGCTCTTGCATCCGCGGATGGTGTGGCCGTTCTCCAGCCGGGTGATGCACTCGGAGTTGGGCGCATGGCAGGTAATGGAGGATGTGATGGCCGAGGGATCCTGGGCGCACTCCAGCGACTTGCTGGAGTCGCAGGACAGGCACTCGCCCTCGCCCGGCAGGCGGCTGAGGTCGTTGCACTCGCTGCCCGTGCAGGAGAACAGCTTGTTCTCCTCCTGCCACTCCTCCAGGCTGGAGCTGTTCTGGCTGCTGGCGCAGCCCATCAGCTCGACGGCGCCATCGGTGCCGTACTTGGCGAAGCAGTAGTCCTCCGACCTGTAGGCCAGGCAGGCCTGGGCCTTGCTGCTGGAGCAGGTTGCATCGGCGCAGCTGTGGCAGCTCAGCCTGTCCGCGGGATACGAGAAGGTGTTGCAGCCGGCGCCGGAGCAGGAGGCACAGTTGGTGCCGCTCTCGTCGGTGGAGCAATCGCTGCGGTCGTACAGCTCCTTGTCGTCCAGGCAGGAGCGGACGAGATCCTCGCCGCTCAGCGCCACCAGGCACTGGCCCTTGCAGTTGCGCCTGCCCAGAGCCGTCGCCGTGGGATCCGTGATGCAGGACTCGATGTTCGCCGAGTTGCAGAAGGTGCAGCTCACGTAGTCCGAGGTGGCCCAGGCGTCGTTGCACTCGTTTGACTTGCAGGTGAAGCACAGCTCCGGGTTCTGCCGGCAGTACCTGTCCTCGTAGTCGTCCACATCGTCCGAGCATCCTCTCCTTCGGACCGTGACGCCATCCGCGTCGAAGACGATCTTGCAGTCCTGTTCGGTGTTGAGGGTGCAGGTCACAGCCGGTCCCAGCGAGCTCAGGCAGTGCTCGCCCTCGCAGGAGTGGCACTTCAGGGGCAGCACCTGGTAGGCTCCATGCCAGCCATCGTCCACGCGGTTGGCCAGGTCGATGGCGTTGCACTCGCTGCCGGAGCAGCTGCGGCAATTCTTGAAATCACTGGAATCGCACTCCAGGCTGCTGCTGCAGCCACGCGTAGTCACGTTGCCCGAGAGGAAGGTCCTGCAGGTCTCGGTCTCGCTGACCCAGGGACAGGCCAGGGTGTAGCTGGGATCGGACTCGCAGCTAGAGTCATCGGCAGAGGTGCAGGAGTAGCACAACTGGCGATCGGCAGGGAAGATCTGTGGGGAAAGGGGAACTGCTTAGATTCTGTTTGGGTATAAAGGATAATCTAAGGGAAAGATACCTCGCGATTGCAGCCATCGGTGGCGCACACAGTGCAATTGGCATCGCTGCCCAGCAGGCAGGAGACGAACGGTGTCTGGTCCAGGTCGTAGAGGCAACCACGATTGGTAGAACCATCTGGGGAAAAAGGAAATATAAGTTAGCTTATTAATAATCCCTCAAAAGAAAGTAAGGAGAACTCACCATCCTCCAGCTTGGTGAAGCATCCCGTGTGCGGCATTTGGCTGCAGGTCTGGAAGCTGCCTATGGCCTGGGCATCCGTGGCGCACGAGGGATCCTCGCGAGAATCGCAGACGGCGCAGCGCGTGGGGGTCTGGAGCTGGGGCACATTGCAGTTGGTGCCCTCGCAGACGGCGATGCGCTTGGTCTTGAGGATGCTCTCGAGATCCTGGCTGCGGAAGGAGCTCAGGCAGCCCAGCTGCTGCAGGTTGTTCTCCGCGTCGACCCACAGGAAGCAGCTGTCCTGCTCCTTGTAGACGATGCACTGCTGCGGCTGCGGATCCTCGCAGTCGTCGCCCTCGCAGGTGTAGCAGCTGAGGCGATCCTCGGGCAGGGTCTGGGCATTGCAGGAGTCATCGCTGCAGGCGGAGCAGGTGGAGTCGCTGCCCGCGGCGCAGCTCAGCTGATCCGACTCCTCCTTGTCGTCCAGGCAGGTGCGAATGAGGTCGAGTCCGGCCGAGGAGCTGCCATAGAGGGCGGTCATGCACTGGCCCTGGCACTGGCGAGTCCTGTGGCTGCCGCTCGTGGGATTCGTCACGCAGCTGGAGTCCTTGTAGGAGTCGCAGTAGATGCAGGTTGTGTACTGATCCAGAGAGGTGGCGTTGTTGCAGTTGTTGGACTTGCAGGACGGGCAGCTGGCCGCGTTGGAGCCGCAGTAGGTGGATGTGGCCAGATCCGACTCGATGTCGTCCTGGCAGCCGCGCTGGATGACCACGCCCTGGGCATTGAACACGGTCAGGCAGTCCTGCTCGTTGTTGTTCTGGCACCTGACCGAGGGTATGTCCTCGGCCTGGCAGGCCTCGGCGCCCTCACAGGTGCGACAGGTGAGGGGCAGGTCCTGCCACTTGCCGTTGTTGTCGTCCGCCTTGGCGGCGAGATCCACCTCGTTGCAGCCATCGCCCTCGCAGTGGACACAGGTCTTGGCATTCGCCTCGCAGCTCAGCGAGGAGGAGCAGCCCCTGTAGGTCACTCCATTGCGGTAGTTGGTCACGCACTGGTCCTCCGCCTCGTACAGGTAGCACACGGTGAGGCTGCTGGGCGCCGAGGTGCAGCTGGCGTCCGTCTCCGAGTTGCAGACGTGGCAGGAGCGACGGTCGGCGGGATACACCTGCTGGTTGCAGGCGCTGCCCTGGCAGGAGGAGCAGCTAGTGGAGGTGCCGTTGTAGCAGGCGAGGAACTCGTCGTCCTCTAGGCTGGAGAGGCAGCCGCGCTCCGTGCTGCCATCGGACAGGACGCGGGAGTAGCAATCGGGGAAGCCCCCAAAGGCACAGTTTGTAGAACTAGCCACGCCGGAGGGATTGATGGCACAGGCGGCATCTGTACGGGAGCTGCAGAGGGCGCAGCTCTCCGTGTCAGGGATGGACTCCAAAGTGTTGCAGTCGCCGTCGCTGCAGGTGAGCAGCCTCTTGGAGCGCTTGAGCAGGTAGATGTCCTCGTGGCTCAGCTCGCTCAGGCAGCCCAGGGCGGAGACCGAGCGCTCCTCGTCGAACTGGATGTAGCACTCGTCGTTCTCACGGTAGTTGGAGCAGCTCTGGGCCTCCGGCTTCTGGCAGCCGTCGCCCTGGCAGACCAGGCAGCTCTGCCGGCTGGCCACCAAATCCTCGGAGTTGCACTTGGCGCCCTCGCAGGTGGCGCAGAAGCGCTTGCTGCCCGCCGTGCAGGCATCCCGGTCCTCCTTCTCCAGATCGTCGTAGCAGTTCCTCACCAGGGCGTAGCTGGGGTCCTCGGTCTCGCCGAACAAAGGCAGGAAGGCAGACACACATCGCTCATGGCACTGCCGGGTCCTGCTGATCTGGGAGGGATCGCTGACGCAGTTCGCATCCTCGCTGGAGTCGCACACGATGCACTGGACGTAGTTGTCCAGGGAGTCGGCCGTGTTGCAGCCGTTGGAGTTGCAGCGCGGACAGGAGGCGGGATTCTCGTCGCAGTACGTGGAGGCGGCGAACACGGGATCGGAGCAGCCGCGCTGGGTGACCGCTCCATCCTCGCCGATGACGGTCACACAGTTGTCGTAGCCGGAGCACTCGGTGAGGGAGCCGCCGCCCGAGGCGCAGGCCGTGCCCGAGCACTCCAGACACTGGATGGGCGTCGGCTGCCAGGTTCCGGGGAATCCGTCCTCGCCCACCCGCTCCAGGTTGACGGTGTTGCAGCCATCGGCCGAGGAGCAGACGCGGCAGGTGCGCGGATCCGAGGGATTGGAGCAGCTCAGCGTGGAGTTGCAGCCGCGGTGGGTGATTCCATCAACTAAGGTGGTCACACAGGACTCGTCCTTGGAGTAAATGGGGCACACGGTGCTCGAGAGGCTCGAGGGCGAGGCGGCACAGTTGGCGTCCGTGGAGGAGTCGCACTGGTAGCACCTCCTCCTGTCCGCCGGGAACACAGTTAACCCATTGCAGCGATCGCCGGTGCAGGTCTGGCAGAGCTCTCCGTCGCCGGTCTGGCACTCGTAGAAGTCATCCCCGCCCAGGCTGGACACGCAGCCCCGGAAGGTCTGGCCCTGGCCATCGATCTGGGTCACGCAGGCGGTGTAGGGCAGCTTGGAGCAGATGTCCGTGGTCAGCAGCTGGTTGGGATTGGTGGCGCAGCGGGGGTCCTCCAGGGAGCTGCAGGTGAGGCAGGTGTTCGGGTTGGGTATCGAGCTGGGCGTGTTGCAGTTGGGTCCCGAGCAGAGGAGGATGCGCTGCTGGGCCACCAGCTCCTTGATCACCTGCGTCTCGAAGTCGCTGGCACAGCCCATGGCCACCAGGCTGCTGTCGTCGAAGGCCAGGTAGCACTCGTCCTCCGGGCGGTAGGCCAGGCACTTGGTGGCCACCGAGTCAATGCACTCGGAGTCCAGGCAGACGTAGCACTCCTGCGGGCTCTCGATGACGTCGTTGTCGTTGCACAGGGATCCCGTGCAGGCGGTGCAGTTGGCATGGGTTCCGGCCGCGCAGGATGTGCGCTCCGCCTCGTTGAGATCGTCGAGGCAGCCGCGGGTGGGCAGGAGAGCCGAGTCCCAGGAGGAGCTGCGCGGATACAGGCCCGTCATGCACTGGCCCAGGCACTTCCTGGTGCTCGTGGGCTTCTCCCAGGCGCAGCTGGAGTCCTCCTCGGCGTCGCAGAAGTAGCAGTCGACGTAGTCGTCCAGGGACAACGCAGAGTTGCAGCCATCGGACTTGCACTGGGGACAGCTGTCCCGGTTGAGGTCACAGTAGTCCACATTGGCGGCCTGCACCGAGTCGCTGCATCCACGGGCCACCACCTGACCCTGGGCGTTGAAAACGGTGGAGCAGGTCTGCTTGTTGTTGCCCTCGCACTTGGTGGGCTCGCCACTCACGGAGGCACAGCTGGCGGCATCGTTGCACACGTAACAGCTCAGGGGAAGATCGGTCCACTTGCCGGTCTCGCCCACGTACGAGGACTGCAGATCCACGACGTTGCAGTCGGCTCCGGAGCAGACGCGGCAACTGCCAGGCTGGGACTCGTCGCAGTTCAGCTCCGACTGGCAGCCACGCCGAGTGCGGCCCTTGGAGAGGGATGTGACGCAGGCATCGTCCTGGGAGTAGGTGCGGCAGTAGCTGGAGTAGCTGCCGGGGTCCGAGGCGCAGTCGTCCTCGCTGGAGGAGTCGCAGCGCAGGCAGGTGAGCCAGTCCGAGGGATACACCACCGTGTTGCAGTTGTTCTCGCTGCATATGGTGCAGTTGCTGCTCCCGGAGCTGGAGCACTCATCGAACAAGGCGTCATCCGTGTCCATGAGGCAGCCACGCAGCAGGACGCCATCTTCGTTCAGGTAGGTGTAGCAGTCCGGATAGACGTAGTGCTGGCAGACAGCCGCTCCTGTACCGCTTGCGGCCACGCAGGAGTCATCGGTGGTGGAGCTGCAGATGTTGCAGGACACACCCGCTTTCAGCTTGTCCCTGGTGTTGCAGTCATCGCCGGAGCACAGGTACAGATCCCGGCGATTGGATAGGAGGAAGGTGTCCTCCAGGTCAGTGACACAGCCCATGGCCCTCACGCTGAGATCGCCCACCAGGATGTAGCACTGATCCTCGGAGCGGTGGCCCACACAGAGCTGGCTGCCCAGGGTCTCGCAGGCGGCGTCCTCGCAGAAGTTGCAGCTGAGCCGATCCTCGGGCACATCGGCCGAGTTGCAGGAGGCGCCCGAGCAGGCCAGGCAGTTCTCCAAGGTGCCCGCTGCACACGCTAACCTATCGTCGTACTCCAGGTCGTCCAGGCAGCCACGGGCCAGATCCAGCACGGGATTCGCCGCCGAACGGTTGCGGGGATAGAGGCCGGTGAAGCAGCTGCCCTGGCAGGACACGGTCCGCGTGACATCGCTCACTTTACGGACACACTCGGCCCCGTCGCCTCCGTCGCAGATCAGACAGTCCACGTAGGTGTCCAGCTCCCGGGCGTCGTTGCAGCCCGAGGACTTGCAGAACTTGCAGTTCCCGGAGTTCTCGTCGCAGTACTGCAGCAGCTCCGCATCCTCGTACAGGGTGTCGGAGCAGCCGCGCAGCACCACCAAGCCGGAGTCATCGAAGACTGTGGCGCAGTTCTGCTCGTCGTTGCCCACGCACTTCCTCAGGGCGCCCACGCCGGCTCCCTGGCACTCGGTGCCGTTGCAGGTGTAACAGTTCACGGGCGGAGTGGCCCAGTTCTTGGGGTAGCCAATGTAGGAGCTGAGGAGATCGGCCACGTTGCAGTTGTCCTTGCCGGAGCACATGCGGCAGTGCTGCTTGTCCGAGTCGTCGCAGGTGAACTCCCGCTGGCAGTCGCGATAGGTCTCGCCGCTGACCAGCTTAGCGCTGCAGCCCTCGTTCTCCAGGTAGTAGGGACACACCTCGCCGGCCTGTGGGGCGGAGGAGCACGTGGGATCGGTGAGGGAGTTGCAGCGCTGGCAGCGCCGCCGATCGGCGGGATAGATGCCCACGTTGCAGTGGTCACCCTCGCAGGTTTGACAGAGTCCGGTGCCCTCCAGGCAGGCGGTGAGCTGTTCGCGGGGCAAGCTGCTCACACAGCCACGCTGGGTGATGCCATCTGGAATAGAGGATGAAGGAACAATGGGTTAAGATCAGGGAAAAATGGAGTGTGAGTCAGGTCATTATTATAGGCAGGAAGCTAACGGGTTTTCTGTGTGTACGTGAAAGAATAACATAGTGCTGTTAGCTTTGCTGTTAGCTTTCGATTATTGAAATCTATCGATTAACTATCGATTATGGGAAAGCTCCGAATTGTGCTGTAAGGCGCAATCAAATTTCAACGAATTCTTTTTAATTTTAAAAAGAAGTAATAAGTAATACTCACTTGTCACTCGCATCATGCAGCTGGTGTAGGGCAAGACGCCGCAGTTTCCAATCAGCGTGATCTTGGTGGGATCTGTGGCACAGTTGGGATCCTCGGAGGAGTCGCAGGCAATGCACTGGGTGGGCGTGGGTAGAATATCGAAGGAGTTGCAATTGGAGGTGTTGCAGAACAGCAGCGAGTGGAAATTCTCCTCCACGTACTCCTCGTCCAGATCGGACAGGCAGCCCATGCCCTGGATGTCGCCCTCGTAGTCCCAGCGGATGTAGCAACGATCCTCGGCACTGTACTCGCTGCACTCGCCGATCACCGGATCTTCGCAGTCGGCGCCGGAGCAGTGATAGCAGCTAAGACGCTCCTCTTGGAGTTCATCCACGTTGCAGTTGGCGCCGGAGCAGGCCACACACTGGGAGGAGGGGCCGGCAATGCAGGCCTCCTGATCCGCCGGATCCTTGTCGTCCAAGCAGCCGCGCACGGTGTCGTAGACAATGCTCGAGCCGGACCTCTTGCGGAGGGCAGTCATGCACTGGCCATTGCAGAGGCGACGGGACTTGACATTGGCCGCGTTCGCTGCGCAGTCCTCGTTCTCGTGGTCGCAGTAGATGCACTCGTTGTAGGCGTCCAGGGATCGGGCTGAGTTGCAGTCGTTGGAGTTGCAGTTGTGGCAGCTGGCGCCGTTGGCGTCGCAGTAGGTGCTCCAGGACTGCTCCACCACCTGGCTGCAGCCCTTGGCCGTCACAACGCCCTCGGCATTGAAGACGGTCACACAGTACTCCGTGCTGCTGGCACAGGCCGAGACCGTGGGAGAGGCACAGGCGGCGGTGTCGTTGCAGCTCTCACAGCTGAGGGGCAGCGTCTGACCCCACAGTCCCGGCTGGCCATCCTCCAGCCTCTTGAGATTGGCCGTGTTGCAGTCTGCTCCCGCGCACTGCTGGCACTTCCGGGAGCTGGTCGAGTCGCACTCCAGGGAGGCACTGCAGCCGCGAAGGGTGTTGCCCGCGAGATCGATGCTCGTGAGGCACTGCTGGTTGGCGGTGTGGAGCAGGCACAGGCCGGCGGCAGAGGGAGATCCCTCGCAGGTGGCATCCTCGCTGGAATCGCAGATCTGGCAGCTCAGGCGCTCGGCGGGTTGGAGCTGGAAATAAATCATATTACTAGTTAATCAACAGCAACTGTTAGCGGGCTGCTATAAGCTCTACACTGTTGGGTAATCGATAGTAAGTCGATAACGATACCATCACCAGAGAAGTCTCAGCGAAAGTTCAACACTTTCAAACTTTAAAACTCATTATAACCAACTTAACCTAATAAAATCCACTCTAAAAGCCATCCCTTCACACTAGTTAAACTATAATTATATATATTATGGAAAAACCCACCTCCTGGTTGCACTTCTCTCCAGAACACCTCAGGCACTTGGTCGAGTTGGTGTCCCTGAGACAATCCAGATACTCCTCACCCTCCAGGCTGGTGAGGCAGCCCCGCTCAGTGTGTCCATTGTCCAGGATCCTGGAGTAGCAGTCGCTGTTCACCTGGCTGTCGCACTCGGTTTCGGTTTCCACATTCTCAGGGGCCACAGCGCAGTCATCATCCGTGCGGGAGCTGCAGAGCGTGCAGGTCTGGGGCTGGGCCAGGGCAGAGGCCACATTGCAGTTGTCGCCGGAGCAGTACCACAGCTGCTTGTTGGTCTCCATCAGGGTGACGTCGCTCACATTGTACTGGCTGAGGCAGCCCATCTCGTAGATGGTGCCCGACGCATCAAACTCGATGAAGCAGCTCTCGGCATTATCCCCAGATGGGACGGCCCTGCAGGTCTTGGACTGGGGACTGGAGCAGTCTCCCTGGCAGGAATTACAGCTGCCTCGGACGCCCAAGTCCACGGTGTTGCAGCTGGCAGAGCTGCAGGCCACACAGTTCTCCAGGGTTCCATCGACGCAGGCCTCGCGATCATCCATATCCAGGTCATCCAGGCAACTCCGGACCAGCTCCAGGGGAGCTCCCACCTCGCTGTTCGTGGGATATAGGGCAGTGAGGCACTGCTGGTTGCACTTCCTCTTCTCGGTCACCAGCTCAATGTCGAAGACACAGTTGTCATCGCTCTGGGCATCGCAGACCACACATTCCAGCAGATCCTCGGTGGTTGCCAGGGAGTTGCAGCCATGTGACCTGCACTGGTAGCAGTTCTCCCCACTCGCCGAGCAATCCGTCTCCAGGTTATCGCTGCATCCTCGCTGGGTCACAGCTCCGTTGCTGTTGAAGATGGCCACACAGCTCTGGCCATCGTTGTTCAGGCAGTTTCGCAGGGCTCCGGATCCCGCGGAGCACTCTTCGAGGGTGGAGCACTCGTAACAGTTGATGGGGCCCGAGTGCCAGTTGTGGACAAGTGCATCTGCAATAGAGTTTAATGGGAAATGTGTCAAGTTTGGGTTTTTTGAGAGTAACTGAAAGACGGTCACACTGCTTAATCTCTAAAGCAAAAAGCTCACTTTATTTGTTTAAGAAAGAAAAACCCTTCGATTAGCTCTAAGAACTTAATCAGAAAAAAGAGCGCGTGGTAGGATTGATCCCCGCTAGATAATACCTGGTATAAGCCCATAATTAATGGCACCAGGCGGCTCTCGTTACGTATTAAAGACTGTGCTTTTATGGGCCAACCCACCGGCAATCGAATTTGGCGTTATTTATGGCCATCGATGTCCGATGGCTGCCGTTACCGCATCGTCGCGATCTTTTCGACTCGTAATCTCTGGCTAATAAATTAATAATTGCTTTGTGGCGGCCCCATAAAAAATGGGGCAATTCAATGCCGATCACAAGGCGCTTAATCTATATAGAGAAGCGTGTTACTTCACAAAGTAATAGGTAAAAGGGAAAGTGGAAGAGAGTTCTAAGAAGTGCAGGTGTCCTTATGTAATATTGGAAAGTTTATGACATAAAATTGGGAAATACACATACTTTGAGGGAATTGACTAATATGAAGATTCCCTCTATATAAGAAATGTTTCTTATTTTAACAGAGATAAATATGGGTCATTTTAGGCAGGAATTATATTATATTAATTTCCAATAAATTCTTTAAACCATCAAGGTTTCTTTAAGAACGTTCCTATTAACAAAGTCCACACTAAACTCTTTAATCTTTTCCCTGAACTTAATCCGTATAAATCAAGATTTCTAGATTTCCAAAGCACTCGAAAGTTCTGATTGCGCCTTAGATTGTTTTGCAATTTGCAGCCATGAAAAATAAATACACTTTGTACCGGGAAATTGTTGACAGAAATCATGTCTTTCATAACCAATATTATTAGTTACACATTTATGTCTCATCGTGAAGTGGACTTTATTTATGGCGCAGATAAAGCTTTAGTATAGCGGCTATACTATAGCCCCCATTAAAAAAATGATTCATAGATGTCGGCGCTCGATTGACGGACATGCATTTCCTTCGCTTTCGATGTCCGCGATTGGGGAATAACACGCGCGGATAGTACTTTCCAGAGATTAGATAGTTCATTCTCCATTTTCCAATTTATTTATATTTACTTTGTAGCATTTATTGTTCATGGGATTTTCACAACTACATTGTTTTTTGAGGGTTCATTGTTCAGGGTATATAGTTAAGTGTTTTATTTGAAATTATTTGTAAAACATTTTGCGAAGTTTAAATATCAATTAATGGTTTCACTTTTAATTTGATTTGGGTTTCACTTTTAAATATAATTTATGTCTTAAAGCCTTGACATTTTGAAATATTGAAATATTTACATAACGAATTTCTTAGCTTTTATTTACTTTCGATTTTTATGTTTTATTTTTAGTCAGGTTTCAAGGATCCCTTATAACTTGCTTGGAGTTCTGGCAAGTTAATTTCTCTTTCAATTTCACATTCACTATCACTTGGCTTAATCCATTATCCTTTAACCTATATCCTTGGAGGAAACACCTACCACTCGATGGGCTTAGCACGAGAAGTAGCAAGGCTACTCCTGCTGCAATTGGTTTCATGATCGTTTTCAAGGGCCACTTCAGACCGTCGACGACTCGCGTTATTCCACGTATTAGCCACAAAAATGGATTCGGGCAACTACCTTTTGGCTGGCCAATGAGGGGCCTTTTATAGACTCGCGATCGATCGATCGATTGATGTGTCCTATCGGTGCTGTTTGATTATTGCTCTATATTAGGGGCCCATATTGTGCGAGCGCTGTTGCCATAGCTCTATGGCCGATAAAGCGCTGTTATTTATAACCGATAGAGGGGAATTAACATAAAAAAGGCACCAACAACACCTATGGCCGAGAGATAAACCGGCCATAATCAGGCGAAAAATGTAGTCGCTGTGAACACGTTTACACGCCGCGATAACGGTCAGAATATATGTTGCCTGATTAGGAGGAGGGTTTTAGCCTTGTTTGTCCAACTATTGGTAATTGCATTTTTTTGCACTCCATAAAGCTGCCCCATGAGTGCGAGGGCGAAAGGGCTTAAAGCTTGGCTAATCGATAACCTATTGGCTGCGGCTAATCGATAGTTTGATTGGAAATATAGTGAGATGTCGCCTTTATGGGGACGCGGTTGTAAATCAAATAGTTGTTGGAATCGAAAAAGCCCAGATAGAGGCCTTCCAGAGAACTTAATCTCTTGCCTTGTATTGGCCACTTTTATTGGCCCTTATTGAACTTTAAGCTAGCTATTGCCAAAAAATGTGGCACTTTAAGGAAATAAAGTTGTAAGCTGACTCAACGCTATGATTAAGAATTCTTTTATTCAATAATCTTTTCTAATCTAAATCAAAACACTAAATAAAGAATGAAATCACTCCCGAATTATATAGTAGATCTTATTTCACAATTCCCCAATCGTCGACCTATTAAATATGGTGATTATATAAATAGGCCCTCTTATCGACTTCTGGATTTTCGTCAGTTATCTTGCTTTAATCTATGACATAAAAACATAACACCCAAAAGATTGTAATTGAAGGCGGCAAACAATTTATGGTCACATCATAAAAATTAGTTTAACAATAGTCCGTACGTAGATTACGGTTTTTTTGGAGAAGGTCGTGGGAATTAAAACTAGAAAACCAAAGCCCGGAATTCCCGGCTTATTTATGAAGATTGTAAACGCAAAGTGCCAATTGAGCAAAGATCAGCAATATGGAAACCTGCAATCTGAAAGCCGAATTGGGTTTGATTGTTGTTGGGATCTCTTCGGTTGTTGAAGTGGTTGGTGAAACCGTTGTTGGAGTTGTTGGTGAACTAGTAGAGGAACTAGTAGAGGAACTAGTAGAGGAACTAGTAGAGGAACTGGTAGAGGAACTTGAAGAGGAACTAGTAGAGGAACTTGTAGAGGAACTAGACTCTGTTGATCCGGAAGAACTTGTTGTTGAATCTGTTGTTGAACTACTTGATGGATCCTCCGTAGTCTCGAAATCATCCTCCTTTACAATCTGATCATTGCAGTGAGCTTGCTCCAAGGGATCACACAAATGGCAATTCCTGTCAGCCAGGCACTTGACTTGATCCGAAAGAGTTAGGGAACATCCTCTTTCCACAAGACCTCCCACGATACTCGAATAGCAGAAACTTCTGCCCGTTCTGGCTATGGGACATGGTTGAGCTTTCAGGAGTTCAGGAGCCTCAGCACATTGTGTGTCCTTTGAAAAATACCAAAAATTAAAAATTAAAAATATAAACATTTATAAAATAAATTACCGCTGTATTGTTGCACTGAAGACAGCCAGCTCTTGGGGATCCCATCTTGTTGCACTTATTTAAGATACACATTTCACAGTCAATTCCAGGTGCTCGGTGACCCTCCTCACACTTTTCCCTCCAACTATCCTCTAGACTTTCCCAGCATCCTTGGGCCTGGATAATGCCTGCATGAAAAACACTGACACAGGCATCCAAGCGATCCGAACACGTTTCCTCGGCATTATAACTGCTCCTCTGGCAGTTAATTCCTCGACAATAGACGCAGTTTTCCGCCGCCAGGACATAGCTTCCCGTAAGTAATACGAGTCCCAGCAGGAATGAGGAAGAATTAATGATTGACATTGGGAGAAGGCAAATTCAGCATTGAAAGGGTCCCAGCCGCTGGCCAGCGCTTTATATAAATTCTGGTCAAGAGAGCCCTCTTAGAAATTCCGACTTAAGTGTGTAAACAAACATGTTAAGTGATTCTCCTTTCTGGTTCTCTTTGGCGGTAATTGCATAAACAATATTGTTGTCTTCGTGGGGTTCCTTAAGCCCAATTGCACTCGAGTGGCTGTGTTCTTGTGGGGCAGCTTATAAAGTAGTTCCTTAGTCGAGAGTAAATAACAACAAGATTACAACGCTAATGGAACTTTTTTGTCATTAAGTTAAGGTTATCTCCTCCGATTAGACAAGTTACTTACATTGGCTTAGATGGAGATAATATTCAATGGGTTTTATTGAAGGTCAGTGGATCTTATCGGTGTTTGTGACCTTTTAGGTTATTTGGGGGATTTATAAAAACTATCACCTCTATTAAGACTTTTTAATTAAAATACCTTTGGAAGGTTCAGTGCGAAATAAAATTGGAATATTACTTTTAATAGTTATAATAATAAGAAGAATTCAATGTTATATTAATTAAATCAACTTAACGTTGAATTTAGTGGTTTCTTAAATTCTGAGAAAATAGAGTGTGATATTTAAATATTACACCAATTAATAAGTATATATTAACGCATTGTTATGATTTATCTATTTATTTCAGTAAACCCATAAATAAATTAATTTAAAAATTTTCATATTCGACTTTTGTTTTAGATTCCTTTTATTTGTTCATTTATTTATAATTTATTTAACTCCACATTTTCGTATATATTTTTCATGCAGTACATTAGAGTTATTTCAGGAAGCGAATGAATCGATTTCCGGCGCTGGAACTCTCCTCAATGTTGGCCGCATTGCAATTCCTAATGTCTCCCGAGGAGCACAAAAGGCAGTTGGCATCATTGAGGCAGGTTTGCTGATCGGTCTCCGTGGTGGAACATCCCCTCACAATGGAGCCGCCCGAGGACTTCACATAGCAATACGAATTGGGAGCAGTGGGGGCAGCACAGCGAGTGGCTTCCAAGGCGACGGCATTCGAGGCGCAATTGGAGTCCTTTGGGGTATTAAAAAATATATATATTAAATAAATTTATATAAAATATATTATATATTTAATACCGTACCTTGCTGGAATCACACTGAATGCAGGCGTATTTGGCCGATCCCACATTATTGCATTTATCCGTGTTGCATTTGTAACAGGAGCGATTATCGTTGCACTTCGAACGCAGCGCATAGGGAATTTCCAAGGAGCAACCCTTGAACAGGACCTTGGCTGCAAAGAGCTGCTTAATTTCTGCATTTACTACGAGATTTAAGGGCACAACTCACCCTCATCGTAGATGGTCACACAGTAGTCCAGGGAATCCACACAGGAGGCCGTCTTGGCCAGACTAACCCGCTGGCAGTTGGATCCCTCGCAGCTGTGGCAGGTGGTCACCTTATTGGCCGCCACATTGCCCACCAGGAATACCAGGAATACCAGCAGCAGCGCACTCGCAATTGTTTGGGCCTTCATTTCGGGGTCTCGACTGTCGGGCAATTGGCCAATGCGATCGGCTTTTATACCGCCAACCACTTCAAATGCTCCACTGAAGAGTCCTCAAGTGCGGTGCCTGCCAGTGTGTGTGCTGGTGTGCCGGTATGCCGGTGAGCGATTGTTTGTGGAAATGGCCAAACACTTGAGAGTCTTCCATCAAGAACTTACAGCAGGGGGCAGTCGAATATAGACAACAATACATAAAGGTAAAATACATAAAATCCATCAAGGAAGTTGCAAAAATTGTGACTTTGTGAAACTTTTATTTTGGCAAAAAAAAAATATCAAAATAAATTAAATGCTGAAATTGTTGAAGCTGTTGCTGAAATCTTTTTCTTCTTGTTTTTTTTTTCAAAGTTGTTGAATTTTTTGTTGAATCATTTGATACACTTATTGGAAAATGTGTTGGTGAAGTTGTTCTTGAATATTTTGAATAAATTTAATATTTTGCATATATTTTAGAACTTGTTGGAAACTTTGTTTTCCAATCTGTTGTTGAACTTGTTGTTGACTATATTGGTTCCTCATTGATTATGGTATGCTCCACTAAAAATCTTGTTAGATGATAATGTGAGGTTACTGAATGGAATAATTCCTATCAGTCAGGCAGATATTTTCGAAAAAATGTTTAACTTACATATAAATATTTTGCAAAATTGGAGAAACGATGTTTTTTTTTTGTTCGTTCTTAATATACACCAACAAATATTATATTGTACGTAATTAAGTAGAAATAAAAATGTTTTAATCAGTTTATAATATTTTCCAAATTTATTCTCAAATATAATTATTTCTGATTTTGTTTTACAACAAAACTACACTGTTCCTATTCTACCTACCTCCCCTGTATTTTTGCAACCACTTTTGAAGTGCCCTCTAAAATAAACTGAGTGCCAAAGAATTCCCCTCTGATTGAACTGTGGTGTTATTCCAGTAATCACATGCTTGCTTAATGTTAAAAAATGTAGATAATGTGTTAAGGAATATATTTAACATTATTTATTTGTGCATGTACATTAAGAAAACTATTTAAGCAATTTAAGCATTATCAAGGCGATGGAGGCCAATCCCAAGCTGCTGACCAATTGTCCTTGGCCGTTCTTGCCGCTGACATCCAAATCGAAGTTGTTGCAGGCAACGGAGTCACTAGAGTCCTCGGGCAGACAGAGGGAGCACTTCTCATCCTCCAGGCAGGACTTTTGCTCCGTCACAGACAGGGCACAGCCGCGCTGCAGGGCTTCGCCCACGACCTTGACATAGCAGTATGAGTTGGCCGAGGTGGGCAGTCCGCACTGGGCGGCGGCAAGGGAGGCAGAGGCGCCCGTGTTGCAGGTGGCGGACTAGAAGGTCAGGAAAAATATATTAAAAGGTGGGAATTTTACCATATTTTTTGTACTTACTTCCGAGCCCAGGCATTGAATGCACTTAAAGTCCCTGCGACCATGTTTATTGCAAAGCTGACCGCTGCATTTTTGGCACTGATCGTCCCGGGCCTCACACTTGGCCTGGCCAGCCAGGGAAATCTGAGAGAAGCATCCCCGCTCACTCACAGCAACTGTAATTAATTTAATTTAATTTAGATAATTATCTTCCTTACCAGCTAATTACTTACAATTGTCGTAGATTGTGACGCAAACATCCAGTTTGTCAGCGCAGCTAATGGTGACATTTTGCCTGGTTGTTCTTAGACAATTAATGCCCTCGCAGCTATAGCATTTTGGCGGGTCAACTGCATTCCGAATCCCTATCTGAGCTTCTGCACTAATAAGCTGAGAAGCCAGCAAGAAAGTCAGCAAGTAAAGCAGCATTTTTAAGTCAAACGCCTCCGACAGCTCTGGTCAACCGAACACAACTGAAACTTGGGCGCAAATAATTTTGAAAAAATCGAACAAATACTCAACGACACTTGAGAAAAATTCGCATTAATCAAAAGTCAACAGACTGATAACGAAATTACAATGCAGCACTTACCCTCAAGATGTTTCCCGGTAGATTAGTATTATTTCGCAGGGCTTATATCATTGTTTGCTTGGCCATTAAAGAGTCTTATCTGGGTCTTAGATAGATGCCTGTAAATCGAGTGACTCACTCGTCCCATGACAATTGCTAATTAAGAATTATTTATTAACATTTGTTTTGATTTCAGCTGATATATATTTTTTGGGGTTTTCTTATCTAGCGTGTTTGTGAGTTTTTAATTCCGCCCAAAAGTCTTTCAATGGCTAATAGACGGTCATTCGAGAATTTATTTGCCCCGGAGTTATCGGGTAACTTATCAATTTTTATGACACACTGGCTTTTAATCGAAGTGTGCAAAAGATATGGCATTTCTGTGCGCCTTTAATTGAATGGACTACACTTTTTGCTATCATTTATTTATGGCGTGATACTTCCATTAGTTACTTAAATTATTCTTCAGCTTTAAGGCTGGGGTCAAGCCCTGGTTGACCACGAATATTAAAGCACAGCCCGTACTTATTTGCATATATTTCCCTTGCCAGCAACACGAGGAGATTACGTTACAAAATCCGAGCAGAAAAAATAAGTTGGTCCCAGAAATGAGAAAGGAAACGGAAATAATACAAACATAACAAAGAAATATGCAAAGCAGATGAATTGGGGGATAACCAAGAAAAAATGAAATAAAATGAAAATGTAGGAAAACGGAAAAACTGAAATTGGGAGCTTACACACACAGGACTCGCGAGTGAGAAAACTTTTTGGCCTTGGTAATAGGAGAAGGCCAAGTGACACAGAAATGAAAATGAGAGTTGAACAGTATTTTTCGGGGCTGGGTTGGGTTCAGTTAATCCCCTAAAAAGTGAGTAAAAAATAAGATAAACAAGGAAATGTGAGTGAGATTTAGTTTTAAGAGGCAACAGGTTTCTTGTCTTTGTATTTATTTTTATAAAAATTTCCGAATGTGTTTAATTAACTAAAGATTTTTTTTATGAGGTCTTTCTTTTTTCAGATTTTTGCTTGATATTTTCTATCCGCTTAAAAGTGAGTAAAAAATAAGAAAAACAAGGAAATGTGAGTAGGATTTAGTTCTAAGAGGCAACAGGCGATGTCTTATAGTTGTATTTATTTTTATAAACATTTTCTAATGTGTTCAATTAGCTCAAGATTTTGTTTTTAGAAGTTATTTTATTTTTAGATTTTTTTCTTGATGTTTTTTAGTATATTTTTCTTATTTTATAGCGAATTCTTGCTTAACAGGTTGAAGTTTTCCAACTGTAAATATTTGTTCTCTTAAAAAAAAATATTTTCTTTAATTTTTAATTCTTCTAAAGCATTTAAAATATTTATCAATATATTTTGTACACTTTGATCACCTTTCCTTGAGCTTATTTTACTTAAAACCTTCCTCAAAAACCTTTCTTTATTTCCTAGTAATTCCTAGTAATCCCCTTTACCGGGATAGCTTCTCGGGAATGCGAAAAAATCGCCCGCTGGGTCCTCCATCCACGATCTCATTCCTCTCCACGCACTTGATCTTCTCCAAACGCGCCATGCTCATGTAATGCCTGCCGCCGCTGACCACAAACTGGAACTCATCCAGGCCGGCACAGGCGGCGGCATAGGAGCCCCAGCGATTCACCACCACAATGCCGCCATTGAACTCCGTGTTGTGCTTGAGCAGTCTCTGGATGACCAGCTGGGCGGCCTTTGACGGCCTCTGACCCGCTCGCAGAGCTTCCACCGCGAGGAACGCGGGCAGGTGGCGCATCAGGACATCGCCATCCCCGCTGGCCACGGCACCACCCACCTCGTTGTCCGCATAAATCCCGGCGCCCGGCACCGCCGAGTCCCCCACGCGTCCTGGGATCCGGAAACGGGCGCCACTCGCGTGGCTGGCCACATGGAATCGACCCTCGGCGTCCAGGGCCAGGAAGGCCAGCTGATCGTGCTGACCCTGCCGGATGGGGTATTCCTGGTGAAGCGGTTGCTGGCGCAGATGGTGCTCGGGCAGGCGGGAGTAGGGACCGCAATTGGCCATCGCCGAGGGACGAACATCGCGCCAGAAATTCGGCTGACAGCGGTTGAGGCGCCACTCACGCATCACCTCATTGGTGCGGCGCCGCGAGGGAAGCTCCTCCTTGTAGCCCAGGGACCTGGCGAATCTGTCAGCACTTTTGCCCACTATCAGGGAGTGCTTGGTGAGCCGCAGGACGGCGTCCGCCACGAGGATGGCATTCCGGACCCGCTCCATGCCGGCAACGGCGCCAAACTCCAAGGTGCCGCCATCCATGAGGGCCGCTTCCAGGGTGAGATTTCCCGCGGCATCCGGAGCAGAACCTTCGGCCAATAGGCGGCCACATCTCTGGTGTTGACAGGCCAGACAGCCCTGGATCACGGCCTGGCGCGTCCTCCGAGGTCCTTCCTGCAGCACGCTCCAGGCCTGCAGATTGGCATCCGTGTAGTTCCAGGTACTGATCACCAGCGGGTGAATCTTCGTGTGCGTCTTGAAATTTTTTTGGGGAGTCAACCGCCAGTAATATTGGCGGGTATTCTCCTGAACGGTGCCGGGGGACTTCAGCAGCAGGAGGAGCAGGATCACCATTTGGAGGCAACAACTTTGCGACACCATCTTCCCAAGAGCTCTCAATCATGACTGAATCGAACGACGAACAGTTTAACTTAATTGTAAGTTACTCACTAGAGTTTTATCTAACTAAAACTATCTCGAAACAATTAACAATTAAAGTAAAGTTCTTTAGAATGCCAAGAGCCGCTAATGGACAAGTTGTTATGCCAAGAATTATCTCGGACAAATGCCAGGAAAGAGATAACTATCCAGAACAGACTTAAAATAAAGCAAACAGATGTCTGAATATATTCTAGATTTATTGGGACTAAAGTCTTGACTTATTAAATTTATTTTCCCAAACAATATCCTGAAAAGATACTTTCCCAAGGCCTCGATGAATAAGTAAAGCCTGGCATTTACACCTCCTCAGATACATTTCGTACTCGAGTCCCACAGATACATTTTGATTTATTTACTGCAAACAATTTGCAAGTATTTATCCTATTCATGCATTGTCAACAAGCCCAGATATCTGCCAGACAAACTCATAAGATACAATATTTGTTATGCATCGAACTTTGTTTCTATATGTGTGTGTATCTATATGTATCTATGGGTGTTTGTTTGTTCGCCGCCTGTGTGTGCGTGTACATATCTGATGAAAACCGAACTTTTAGGTCCAGAACGCATGTGTGCCAGGGAGGGGGCCGAAAAAGATTGCTGTCACAATTGCCACCCACTCTACACTTCGCTCTGAAGGTTGAAAAGGGAAAATCTGGCCAAATATTTTCTTTTAGATGGGGTGTTTGAACTATGATTCATTGATGACATTTCATGGATAACTTGGGGATATTCAAGTCAACAAGATGGTTTTATTTACTAATGATTCATAAGGGAATTTAATGGACAATTAACCCATAAATGCTTGATCGATTTTATAGAATGCAACAATAACTTTTCTAGGAAAAGTGCAACCGTAATAAAGGGTTCTATAAAGTTTTTCACTGATTAAACTTAAGGTAAAAATGATCGATGATTCGTAATAAAGTTTAATGGATACGTTATCTGTAAACATTGTAAATATTTTATTAGTTTTCGTTTGAAATTATTAAAGTAAAAAATATCGATATCGATATAAAGGAAGCATTAGTGGTTTTTAAGTTAAGTTATGTTATCGATAAACAATATAGCAATAATTAGAGATAAGTCTATAATTTAACACTTTTATTAAATGTGCTAACAATTCTTTAACAAAACATTGACAAAGGAACAATAAATATTGATTATGAGAACATATAATAATTTTCCGATAACTGATCGATATATTTTATACTCTTGATTTTTCCAACTTATTTTTCGATTTTTGTTGAGCATTTTCTCTTGCATTTTGGCACCCACTGTGTCATAGTTTGTGCTGTAAATAATTTAATGCTGATTGGATATTTGCTCGATTGTCCCCTCTCCGATTTCCACTTATCAAAAATGCTGTTTTCTCACAATTGACTTCAATCATATGCTGGCTATATGTATTGACTGCTGATTGATTGATTGATGAAGCCCAGCCGCTGGTTAGTAGTTGTTGTTGTTTAGCCCCGGAATTGCATAAATCCTTGGCGCCCCAGCCTTTCCATTTCCTTTGGGCCCCACGTTATTGTGGCCTGCGGTTCGCTTTCTCTCCTCTACAGCCCTCTCTATCACTTCCACTACAGCCCTCTCTATCACTCCCTGTCTATCGCGAACTCCCCAGTTCCCACATCGCGCTTGTAATTGCGTTTATTGTGCGTTTGAGATTTGTAATTCGCTGGCTGTGCCTCTGTATCTGAATCCGCACCTGAATCCGAATCCGTGCACATGTATCTGTATCCGTAGGTGCCAGTGTTTGTATCTGCGAATATATGGCCGCGCGTGTGGGTTCGGTTTTGGCCGTGTTGATTGAAAATGGCTTAAGTAATCGACAGTTGATTGGCTGATTTGATTGCCGGCGCTGTAGTTCGGCTGTCACTGAATATTGTTCGGTTTGTACGGATTGAGTTTTGGCATTTGCGATCTGCGATTTGTGGAATTGTGGGAATTGCCGTTGGCGCTGTGAATGCGGTCAGAAATTGGGAATTGAATGGCCAGAAGCCTGCCTTTGAGGCATATTATAATCGGATATTTTCGGACTATATTTAAGCTCTTTACTTTATTAAAACCAAACACTATTTCATTGCTTTAAAAATCAACTTCATAATTAATTTAAAACACATTTGATTAAAACGATAACATATCGATATACAATACGACATATTTTCGGATATATTTAGGTATATATTTCGGACTCTATTTTAGCTCTTTCGTTCTTATAATATTTGTATAATACGATTACCTTTATCTAAACCAAACTATATTTTATTCCTTTAAAAATCAATTAAAACACATTTAATTAAGCCGATAACATATCGATATACAATACGAGATGGTTAATTAGCCACGATTATCTGCTGAAATTTTATTTAAGAACACCTATAATATCTTTTCGTATTTCCTCACCTTTTTCCAGCCTCTAAAATACCTACAACAAGATTTCTTAGTATTATTATATACACTTAATTCAAGCCTTTTCATTTATCTGGCCCGCCTTTGATTTTGTTTTTCTCAACCACAAAAGTACTTTCCAAAATTAACAGATTGACAACCGCCAGGCACATCCTTTCACTTCCTTTCGCCTCACTTGTGGGTTTTCCTTAACTTTTCTATGTCAGGTACAATCTTTGAGTCGGGAAACCCTGACCCAGATCCGGCCTCCTGCCCTCCGGAAGCCCCACCCTCGTCTGCAGAGCCTCTTGAGCGGCTAAATAAGCTTGCTGGCTGGCTGCCTGGCTGGCGGCTACAAACACTTTTGCGCCTGGACGCAGCCACGAGGAGCACTTTGAGTCGAGCGAGCGAGCGAGCGGTTTTTGGGTGGCATGGGTTAGGTTGCTGTGTGAAGCAAGACGTGAATAACACGCCAAAGCCAAAAGCAAACAAACAAAGTGCCACGAGGAGCACCAGGAGGAGGCAGCAGGACTGAGCCAAAGAAACGGCAAAATGCCGCAAAATGGCGCAAAAGAAAATCCACTTTTCTCCCTCAGTAAAAAGTTCTTCGCATTATATGGCTGTTTGTTGCTGCCACTGATGCATGTGCTCCTCAGTAGCCAGTTACCTCCTGTTACCTGTTACCTGTTACCTTTGCGTTCTGCCGAAATGCCACCATTAGTTGACCTGGAAAAGACTTCGAGTGGCGGCGCTCAACTCTTCTTTTTCCCAGTGGCTTCTTCTTCCACATGCACTCCAAATATTTAACATAAACAAATATTCCCGAGCACCACTTCAAGAGCTGTCTCTGTCTCAATCTTGGGTTCAAATCTGGCAGTCTAAAAAAATATACTCAAGGGGGAGCGACCTGGAAATGGTACTTGAAGATTTATCAAACATTTAACTAAAGTAACTAATGTCTATCTTATTTTAAAGGATAGATTTAACATTTTAGAATACATTAATAAACCGGATCATCATCAGTAGCCAGCCTCCCATCAAATCTCTATCTTTAATCAGGAAACAGATCCCGAATCCCCACCGAACCGAAACCAGTTCAGCTGGACCGCCAAAGAGGAGTTAGTGACTGATTTTTCCATGGACTAGCGTTGCCTGGAGCAGAACCCTTGTTGGGTGGGCAATTTTAAGCAGAATATCGCGACATCGGGCAATCAAAACTGCCATGATTAATGTCAGCACAATTGACATAAAGCATGGGCCATGGCCAACTGGAAAAACGAGGAACTGGCAGTAACTGGGAGGAGGATGCAATTATTGATGGATTATTTACTGTCAGCACTGTCCGTTATGACAATGAGATATGGCCACAGGGCGGGCTGTCTCTCTGTCTGGAGAATGTCTGCAGCCAATGACATCCACCAGAGTCGACTAGACTCGAGTGCTTTGAGTTTGCTGCCCTCCAGCTGGAGTCATTGAATTTTCCTGCGATTTTCTCTGGTTTCCTCCTATTTTTTTTTTCCAGCTTTTCCTTCTTTTTGGCATCTCTGACTTGGCAATTTATGGCTCTGCAATTATCTGGAGAGCGTGTGTGTGTGTGCGCATCATTAGTATTCACTGTATAGTCAATATATTCCTCAGCATATTGCATTGATGCATTAATTGCGCGTAATCACCTTTCATATAAATATCCAAACAATGGTGGCGCACCTGTAGACATTAGTTGTACACTTGGAGAAAAATATTAAATAAAATTTGAAGACTTGTAATAAATGTAAAAATAAATAAAATAAAGTTTAGTTTGTATTTCCTGGTATGTAATAGGAATTAAAATAAGTTGTAGAGGAACAGATTAGCAGAAAAGAAGACTCCTTGAGCTCGTAAGTTTCTAGATCTATTAGGCTTGCGATGTTGAAGCTTAAAAAGGTATCTTTAATATATTATAATAAATATAATTATAATAATTATTTTCTTTTCTCTGCAGAACTCCCAAGAAGGAAGCCAAAGCCAAAGTCAAAGTCAAGGGATGGCTCCGGCGACGCCTTTGGCTCATTTACATATTCCGTGTAATTATGCGTGGAAATTACAACGGGAGCGGATGGGAAGCGCTGGGAAGCGTTGGGCAGCTCTGGGGGCCACCGGCAACCATTACCATCACCCAGAGCCATCATCATCATCGCCGTCGCATAACTTCTTGTCATGGCTCTGAGACTTTTGGCTTCCAGTCGGAGGCAGACATTTGCCGTTAATTATGTTGACAGCATTGACAGCCGCGATTGGGGATCGCCAGCGATTGGGATTTGGCTTGGGAATGGGGATATATCGGCGCTAGGATGGGGGCCGGAGACCACCAGCCGTGTTGTGTCATTCGATAAACGTTTAAATCGCCTTGAATTGATAATAACCAAGCGGTGCTGCTGCCCATTATGATGGGTCCCCTCTAATGGATAATTTGTGTTTTGGCCCAAAACTTTTGATTTTGGCCGCTCAATCACATTTCGAATGCAAAACGTCAGACGTCGCAGCCGGAAATGAAGACCAAAAGAGAAGTTATGCTTCTTTGATTCCTGATGACTTGAGCAATTTCCATAAATTTGTTCTGGGAAAAAGTCGGTGACAAGGTAGGAGAGTGGGAAATGTTTATGGGGTTTTTTGTAAGGCTTTAAATGGGGTCAATTGCGGTAAAAATATAAAAATATCATGTATATTTTCTAGCTATTTTGGAATAAATATAGATATAAGTTAAGAAAGGGAATTTAATAAAGGGAAAACCTTGAAATAAATGCATTAACAGGTGTATAGGCATTTAAGTTCATTTTTAACAAGTTCAAATTAATTGCCAACGTTCTTACAAAGAAAATATACAACTAGCAAAAATAATTAAAATAGAATAATAAAAAAAAAACCATTAACAGGTTTATGGACATTTAAGTTAATTTATAACAACTTATAATTATTTGCCAACGTTTTTATAAGGAAAACTTAACTAGAAAAAATAATTAAAATAGAGAAATAAAAACAAAAAATCCATTAACAGGTATATAGGCATTCAAGTTCATTTATAACAAGCTATACTTATTTGCCAACGTTTTTATAAGAAATATATAAACAGGAAATAAATTTAAAATAGAATAATACAAAAATAAAAGCAAAAAATGTACTTGTGCGTCGGCCGGGAATCGAACCCGGATCAACTGCTTGGAAGGCAACTATGCTGACCATTACACCACCGACGCCGCTTGATTTGGATGAGAAAATAACCCCACTAAACCCGAACAGATAAGAGAAACCGAAAGCAGGGAGAGAGAGAGCCAGAGATGATGACGAATAAGGGGAGGGAGAGCGAGAGTGCAAGGGAAAGATAAGAAAAAGAGAGCTGGTGCTTAGCAAACTTAATCGCTCAAGACTAAGAAAGAGTGAGTGGTAAATAAATATAATCTCACTAAGCGATCTCGCAATGTTAATATTTAATTAATGGCTGAGCCCGAAATAGCAAACACTTATCCTCCAGAGCTGCCGTGTTTTTTCATTATAAATAGCAAAGATCGGGGAAATTTACGAGCCGCCGCAAGATAAATAAAAAATAAATAAAATGATATTTATGATGATTGCTTATTTGCTTTGAGAGTAATTGCTTGAATTTGTTTGCCCCGAAAACCAGGCAGAAACCTCTTCGGCCCGGTGCCATGTAGGTGTTGCGTAGGTGTCAAAGGTCAATGGGTTTTCTGTGGAAAAACTTGCTCAACGGCTCCAAATGCCAAACGACGAGCAGGCGGAAAAGCCGACAAGTTTTCTGTGCAAAAAAAAAAAACGGAGAGAGGAGGGGAGGCCTCAGCCTCAGACTTTGCTTTTGACAAACTTATTAAAAAAGTTTGCTGCCAGTTGGCAAATATCATAATCATCTGCATTTCAGCCAGCCAGCCAGCACCGAGAGTTATTTACGCCCCCCACTTTTCCGCAGCTCATCTTTTCCGCCACAACCAACCGGGCCAGGCTACGCTTGGCATATGCTCCTCTGGCCTCCGCTCCGAGTTGAACCCGTCGTCATTGGCAGACTTTTTCGCAGAAACTTTACCACAAAAATAGTGGAAATTTAATGCTCTATCAAGGGGTTAAAGGGTAGTTGATTGGCGGGATTTATTTCTGGGTTTTTTTAATACTCAAAGAGTTTAATTTATGTTGTGGTTTTTTATTATTAATATTAACTTTACTTTCAATATATTAAGAAAATATATATTATACTACAAAGCAATTTATATAAATGTTCCTAATGAATTTACTATTTATAAAAATATATTTATAAGAAAAAGGGTATTAAAGGACCTCGCAGAAACTTTACCACAAAATTAGTGGAAATTTGATGCTCTATCAAGGGGTTAAAAGGTAGTCGATTGAAGATAATTATTTCTAGGTTTTTAAGAAGGTTTTTTGTAATATTTAAGGGCTTAAAATAAAACTCCAAGAGTTTAATTTATGTTGTTAAAACATACTTATTATCTTGTGAAAAAACACTTATTATCTTTTCTTTATATATTTAGAATATTTAGAAAATATAATATAAAGGTTTCTAATGAATTTATAATTTATAAAAATATATTTATAAAATAAAGGGTATTTAAGGTCCTTCTCTATCACTTATCCCACATCAATTTAATTATCTTTCTCTGTGATGTGTCTGTGCGATTATGTGTTTGAGAAATGTGATAGTTGATATGTAAATAGTTTTATCAACTGTTGATGGCTTTCATATTAATCTAGTTAAATATTAAGCTGATGACTAGCAGTAAAAAAGCGCACATTTGTAGTTGCCTGACAGAATATTAATAAATGTGCATAAAAGTTCCATTGTCGCTGGCCGTAATCAACCATTTTAATTAAAAAATTTCACAAAATGTGTATTTATATTAATTTTTGTGGAGGAATTCCACAATTTAAATAGCATGCAAATTTTTGCTTTGTAACTTTATGCATACTCTGGCCCAAGCGGAGACGAAGGGTATGAAGTTTGGCAGATATTTAATCTTTTTATTAAAACCACTGATTACACATATTTTTGGTGATTAAAATTCTTTGAGTTAAATGCATACTTTTGGGGGTTATTAGAACTAATTTTGATGGGTATTATGGGGTAATAGGTATGTGGATATTTACTCACTCTTGGTATAATTTTTTCATTTATTTATTTGCGCATAAGCAAATGTTTTAGCACAGTGTGAGACCCCAGTGGGCACCCAGAGGGGCCATGCCGGGTAGTAAATTACAAAAACGGTCAGTAACTTACCCCACTGGCCAGTGGCCATGGGATCGTTCCAGTTCCTCAGTTTCTCGCCACTCTCCAGGAATATATTTCCAAGCTGTGCGTGCGGAAATTAAAGTCATCCAGCTAGGAGCAACATGAAGCTACACAGAAGCGAATGAATATAATATATATACAATATTTTATAGGGTTTTCCGTAAATAAAAATAAATCTCCAACCTCATAACAAGGAAGAAATATATTAAAATTCTTGAAAATTCCTATATCTGTATATCCTATATCCTATATCTTAATATATAAATAAATTTACAATTTATATACAAACATTTCTCTCTGTGCTGTCAGCAACTTGCAACCGGCCACATCCACTTGAGCTTCATAATTGCCTTGCGGTGCTTTTGGCTAATAGAATTAGAATGTGCACCACATGAGCAATTTTCCACAAATTTGTCGTTCGCAATATACATATAAACATATAGATAGAAACCCGTATATAGCTTGCTGCAGCTGCTGCCAAGTCGGGCCACGAGGATCGCGGCCTCCTAATTAGTTGGCCATGAAGCCGACGACAGGCGAAATAAAAATAAGCGAAGAGAGAAACTCCGGCTCCAACGCTATGTGGCGACCATGTCGCGCGATCGGCGGAGGAGTTCCAAGGAGGTGGCCGATGTCACCAGAGGTTGATTGGGATCAAGGTGAGAACGGAGTTGTATCGGTGGTATGGGAGGATGTGGGGCCGCCACCGCAGAGCCATGAATTGTCCACTTTATGGCGGGTGACTGTGAATGTGAACGGGGAATGTGCCATGGGATGTTCCTTTGGACCAAAGGAGTTCTTGGCCAGCTTGTTCGTGGGTCGTTTTTTGGTTTTTTTTTTTGGGCATTGTTTAGACGAGAAATAGTTTCCTGGGCCAGAAGGAGCATTTTACAGGCATACAAAATAGTTGCAATATATAATCATACATTTACCAATTATAGATAATTATTTAAAAATATTTAAGAGGTTTAAAAGACACTAAATAATTCCAAAAAAGGTGTAATTTAAGCTCAAAATTAATTGTACCAAATACATTTGAGTTTCAATTATATTTTTTCAATCATGTTTTAAGCTAGTTAAAGTTTTTCTTTATGATTTCCATAATTTCTTCAACAAAATCCCAGTCCCAGAAGGCAACGGTTCTCTCATCAACTAACGGTTAAGCTATAGAATTACTTATTAACAACAAAATGCAATTAAGTTTCCGCCATGACCATGGCCAGCCAAGGAATCGCGACAATTTGGCGTAGCCGACACTGTGAAATTTCGAGGCCAGAAAATAACGAATAACGAAAAATACTTGACCCGCCGCATGACAACGGAAATTAAATTGCATGAAATTGGAAAATTATTACACGCAGACACACACCGGCAGAGACCGAGAGACCGAGAGAGGAAAATGCATTTGCATAGTGTTGAGGTAGCCATGCAATTTGGTTGGCCATTTAAGCCAAATTAAGGCCCCGTTGGAGGCTCTCTGCAAGCTGGCCTAAAACCCCGTCTTCCGATGATGGCCAATATGGTGTGTGCGTGTTGTCGGCGTTCACATGCAATCAAGGCAGCAATTTTCTCAACCAGTTTCCTTTAACCAGTTGACAATTCGTGTGCGTAACGCGGTCTAGACTCTAGACCCCAACGCGCTGGGTTCTGGCCATTTTTCTAACGATGACACGACTTCCATCGGACCCAAAACCAGACGCCGCGCATGCACAGTGACAATAGGTGCTTGGAAAACTATTACAAGGTATTTAAATATATCCGAAACATAATAATTAAATTATTTAGATCACTCAACATAGGTCAGAATTATTATTTTCACGGATTCCCCAATATAAAGAGAATAATGTAAATTAAATCATGATATTTCTGGACATTAAATGGATCATTTGTATTTTATATTTAATAAAATGGTTATTTTATCTATACAAAATATATATCTACATTTTTCCCTGTGCTTACTTCAAGACTTCCATCTCCGTAGACTCCTTTCAGGCCTTTGGTTTTGGCATTGGCATGCATCGCCAATCAGTTGGCAGTTTGTTTGGCTTAATCGCCTGCGTAATTGATATGAGCTGGAAGGCGGTATCCTAGGCTCTCTTTTTAATTAAACTCCACAGCTCGTTGGCTTTTAGCTGGCAATTTAACAGAGACATTAATGCGGAGAGAGCTGGCCAGCCCGGTCAGCCGGCTGATTGAAGCAGATGCTAAATGGATGTGGAAATAGATTGAGATGGCAGCGATTGATCAGGAGGAGGGAGATGCTATCCGGTAATTGGTGGTATAAATAAATCTCCAGGCGGAACTAATAAATTCTACATTTAATTTTTTTATTTCCCTAACTTTAAAGGCCGAGGAAAATGCATTATTTATAAGATAATTAAGATTCGTTCGCTCCTAAAGTTAATAAGTAGTAGAAAAGATACCTCAAAAGCTTCAGTTGCCGTTATAATCCCTAACCATGAAGTCCTACGCTGGACTCTTCACCATCCTCTTCATTGCAATCATAAGTTGTGGTCTCACAGTATCAAAAAACTGCCCCTATCCTTTGCGATGGTTTGAAAAGGAGAAAACTTGCCTATCTGTACCAAAAGGAAGCTAAGGTGTTATTCCCTCTGGCAGAACCAATAAAGTCGCCATTTGTTTTAAAACCCTTTTTCCATTTTTTATTTTGCTGTTTGAGAAGAACTCATTTATGCGTATGTGCCGAAAATTACAATTACAAATGGAACCTACCGATCGCCCGTTTAACCCCTGGCTGCCGGTGGACAAAGACAAATATTGGGCCGCAATCACTCAGCTGTGAAGATGCCGCAGAGCAAACACACAAGCGGGAAAACACAGAGAGCCCGGCCAGGGGGCAGCCACAGTGGGAAGCAAAAGGAAAACAGCGGTCATCATAATACACAGGCACAGACAGACAGTTACGGCCATAAATATGCGAATGCCAAATAAACAAAATGTGCTGCGAGCCAAATAAAATGCCAATTGAAATGCCAAAAACGTAGCGAGCAGCGCACAGCTGAGAGAAACAAACCAAATATTGCTTTTAAAATGGCTGCGAGAAAAAGTGTAGGAAAAAGGGGTAAATAAAGAAAATGAACTCGAAATTTGCCACAATATAGCAGTAGATAAAAGTGTATAGTTTTAATGTTTTTAAATATCTTAAGGGGAATTATCCAAGGTTATAGCAATAAGCGTTTTATTAGGTATGTAAGAAAGGCAGTCAAAGCTTTTATTAATTTTAAATGTTAAAAGAGTTTTTTATTGAAAATATAATTTTTAAGTATAAAGGTTTTTTTACATAATGTTTTATTAAGCTGAAACTGGGTGTTTTAGGATTTGAATTCCTATTATTTTTATTTAATTTAGTTAGTTTTACCCTCCACAAATAATTGATTCGTTTTTTTCAGCTTATTGAGGAGTACCGAAATATTTGTAATGCCCTTTTTTATTCTCCAAATTCAGCTTAAACTGTGTACCCAAACTGTAGCTGCCTAATGATCTCCAAAAAGCATAGCAAGCATAGCCCTTATCCTTAATTGGAAAACCTCAAATTTAGATATAAATATAGAAAACCTGATTTTTGATTAGTTTAAATAAAATAAATCCATAACATTATTATTTTATCAATTTTATCAATTTTAAAAGAGTTTTTATTGGAAATATAATTTTTAATTATAAAGGTTATTTTACCTAAAGTCTTATTAGGCTGAAACTGGGTGTTTTAGGATTTGTATTCCAACTAGTTTTATTTAATTTAGTTAGTTATACCCTCCACAAATAATTGATTCGTCTTCTCAGCCAATTATGGTGTAAAACTATTTTTTTTAAAACCCTTTTTATTCTATAGCTTTAGCTTAAACGGTGTACCCAAACTGTAGCTGCCTGACTGATATCCAAAAATCATAGCAAGCGCCCTTATTATTAATAGAAAAACCTCAAATGTTGCTATAAATATAGAAAATCACATTTGCCTTCCGGTTTTTAATTACTTTAAATAAAATACATCCATAACAATGCTAGTTTATTTACCTGATAATTCTCCTGGTCTAAACCTAATCAAAAGTAAATACCAAGTTATGGTTAACCAAAGCTGACTAGTCGAGGGTGTTGCGCATTATTGTGGCTGTTCTCTGTTTGAGTAAAGCTGCCTCGGGGCACGCTTTGCATACCCCAGAAACCACAATCGGAGATGCTTGGGCAATCCATGGGGCAAGTTGAAATTTCCGATTTTGTGCGTGACTTTGACCCTTTCACCCTCCCCCAGAACGATGGCAGACACATAAATCGGAGCTGCAAATCAATTATGTTAGCCGTCTGCGAGTCCTTATCTGCCGCAGCACTACTACTACTCGAACTCCACATGGGTCTTGGGTCTTGATTATAATCCCAAGGTCAGTGTGCGTGTCCAGGGCCAAAAAACGACTCGAGCGACTTGGATATTTCACGCACGTTTTCAGCATTAATTGATATTTGCAGTAATACGCATAAGTCAAGAACAGGGACGACAGCGGCGGCGAAATGAATAGCAAATGAACTGCCAGGAAACAGGAGAAAAAAGGACAACGTTTGGGGGAACAGAACAATTATTTAGATATTTTAAACGAATTTTTAAATGATTTTAAAATTTATTTAAAGAACTTTTTATATCAAGCTATTTAAATTGTAATATATATATAAGTTTGCTAGTCTCAAGATAAAGTCTTAATACAATACCAACATTTTTTTCTGGGTGTGTGTTTAGTGCTCTTCTCGAAATCTGTTATGGAGAATTTAGTGCAAACAAAACGCTTTGCCAAACGCAAGCGGCATACTAATTACAGCTACTTCTGCTAGTAAGTATATTCATGTCCCTTCGTTCATTGACCTTGGGACCTGGAACAAGTTCATCTTGAATGCGAAAGCCAAATTACAGGCTTAAATATTTACATCTTGAGGGCTACTCTCTCTCGCTGGCAATGTCAGCATAATGAAATTTTCAATGCAAATATTTGATTGTCAACAATTGTTGGTGTAGAAATGTAAAGCATGAGTAATTAAACCTAATTGATGGTCTTTGAGTTCGAGCAAATGTTTAACTAAATGGTAATTTGCTAATACATAAATATTTAGTTAAAGGTACGCAGTAAATAATTAAAAAAAAGAAAAAAAATTTACTTGTGCGTCGGCCGGGAATCGAACCCGGATCAACTGCTTGGAAGGCAACTATGCTGACCATTACACCACCGACGCCCCTTGAACGATCCGAGAATTCCTACCCCTATGAATCACACCGCATTCTCTCGCTCTCTCCGAACTCAGGGAGAGTCGGGTTCTAAAAATAGAACAAGCGCCAGCCACGAGCCACGACTCTTAAAAAAAACAAGACTATGGAAATCTTTGTTTTCTCGCTTATCAAATTGGGTCGACTTTAGCAACTTAATTATGAAGAAATTATACATTTCTCAGTCTGAAACTAATTTGATTTGGCATGTCTATGGGGACACATATGACCTGATAGCGATAGTATACGAAATAGACTTGGGAAAGAGTAAATAATAATAAAGAATTAGTTTAAAAATTCCAGAAAACTGTTGATAAATTAATTTAAGAATTTTATAAGAAAGAAGAGAGTTTACTTATAATTACTTAAGTAAAATATATGTTTATTTCGGGGAAAATATTACGATTTAAAAAAAAAAAAAAAAAAAAGCTCAATTTTAGGAAAATAAAGCCGTAGAAAATATGTTCAGATTAGTAAATGGCATGAAATTTCCTAAAAATGATCCATGGTCAGCAATAAAATTCCCCAGTATATGCATGACAAATCTCTAAACATTTTTCCAACGCTTTTTAGTCTTTTAGAGCCACAACCAATTGTACTCCAAAAGCTTTTATATGCAAATGGCCAGCCAAAAAAAAAAAACACACCCACTCTCACGAATAAAAAAGTAAACAAGTAACAAAAGGTTAAAGGCACACCACATGCGGTCCACGAGCTAAACTATTTATTACACACCAACCTCGGCTTCGGCTCCTATTATTGGTATTATTCTCCAAACACACAAATGAGCCGTGTAAAAAGGTAAGACAAACACACGGCGGTTAGAGCCTAAATAACCGAATCGTGTTCGGGCCTGATCTTTGACATGGACTCCCGACTCCGACTCCGACTCTGGACTCCCTAAAGTTTTTATGAATCGATCTCCCCCGGTACTTAATTAATTTGTATGATCCGCTCACAGCGTGTCGGTAATTTCCCGTATCCGCAGAGCATTCTGCCAGGCCTAACAAATTGCCGGCAATACATCAAAATCTATCAAATGAATGCTCATTTTATTTTGGCTACCTTTTTCGAGCATAATTGATGGGGTTGCGGATGATATGCGGTGGGTTTCCATCTCCAACTCCGAAAGGGGAAAAAAATACAGAGAAGGCGGGCTAGACAATGGGGTTGACACTGATGCCAAATGATGTCATTGCTGGAAAAGAGTTTCTCCCTTTGTAATTTATTTATTCCGATATTTATTTTCTCAACTCTTTTTATTTTTTTTTTGGCTCGGGCGACCTATTGAGTTGTCTACTTTGGTTAATTGAGTCTATTATTTGGAGTTAATCGCCAGACAAGGTCCGAGTTTTGTTTAGTCACGGTGGATTATTGAAGAAAAGAGATTGTTAGATATTGGAGTTAATCTTTATTTATTCTGAACATAATGTAAATCCGTCTTGAATTGATTGAACTTGAGCAGAGGCTGATTAGCTTATTATGTTGCTTTTGAACCAATAAAAAATTGGTATTAAAATGCTTGAGCTTATTTAGTCATTACATTTCAAGAGCCTATAAAGTTCTGACTCGGTTATGAGTCCATGTGCGTATCAAACTAATTATGGCCTGCAAGAGCCCGGCGTTTAACAGTCCTTGAAATGCTTTTGCCACAAAATTACATATGCAAAATGGAACAAAAAGAAAGAATGAATGGGTGAGGGAAAAACCAGTAAAAACGAAACGGAAACTGCATAATCAAAAATCACAGCAAGCGGTAATCAACGAACCATATATTTTCAAGATTCCTCGCCCCTTCTTAGCCCACAACATCCACCTTGAGGAGCCCACACACAGCAACTAAGTAAGACCAGCCTCTCTCGGGAATGGGAATGGTCAAAACAAGTCCCCGGACCAAAGGATGCAAACTCATATGCACAGGGAAAAATATTAATAAGTTACTATCATCAAAGAAATAAATTTAAAAAAATTAAATGTAAAAAAATTATTTAATTAATTAATTATTATTAAATTTTATATTTGTTTAATGTTTTTTATTTTTATAAATCATGGTTGGGCATCCAGCAACGAAATCGGAGCCAAATCTACACTTAAAGTCATGAAAATCGAAAGCCGTACGCTTTATCTTGTGTATGTTTTGTTTTTATAATTTTTAGGGCATGGGCTTTGTCTTCCACAAAGTGTAGACTTTGTTTTTGTTCCTGTAATTTATTTCCTATATTTATTTCCCGGAAGAAATCTGTTTTTTTACTTCTAAAGGCATGAAATTTTTCCAAAAAAATATATTTTAATTTGAGGAAGTTAACAAACACTTAAACACTTTTTTCTCTCAGTGCCCTTCTGGTGAATGGGCAAAAATTTGTGCCGTGACTCCTCTCGAAATTCCCCTTACTCCCGATATAGCCATATCCCCCCCTTTGTGAATTTGCTATCCTCACCACATGCGGCGTTCTGTTGAAAGCGACTTAGAGAGCGGTTGTCTAAGTTTCCAGACATTGAACTTGAATATGAATTTTTAATTGCATGCGGCATGCGAAACTTGCTCAGGCCAATTAATTACGCATCGATTTGTGACTCGGCAGGTTTTCGCATATGGCCCAAACGCAAACTCAATCCCAGTGCCAGTCCCAGGCCCATCCAATATCCGAACCGCCTGATGGGCAGTAACATTTGCATTTGACAGTGGGGCCACTTAATCGTAGCTCCCCGTCTCCCCATCTGACTTGGCAACTTTCGGAAATTGCTTAGTGGCAGGCAGCAGGCAGGCTCAGGGGATGGGCTGGAATCGAAGTCATTAGTTTTGTTTTGAGGCATCATCATGAGTCCCAGCAAAAGGGTTGCTCGTTCATCAATAATTTCCCTGGTAAATTGGTGCAAACTGCACTCGGACTTGTGATTGACATCTGTGCTGACCTTATTTTCTGGCCATCATCCGCCTGAGTCATGAGCTAACCAAGTTAGCCAGGTTAACCTGTTTCTGTATCGGCTCCATGCCCTGTGGCTGGTAAATAATTTTCAATTAACTACACGTATCCGAAGGTACACAGGCACAGTGCAGCGATGAATAATAATTTCATTTAAGTGAGCAAGCTTGCCAGCTCTATATAAGTATGTGCCTGGCTGAGTTCCATTAAAAAAGGAGCGGAGAAAAATAAGGAAAATACATAGGGAGCAGAGCAGAGCCGAGCACAAAAAAGAGAGAAATGAACACTCCATAAAGGCAAAACTAATCATACAATAAATGAATCCTCATCAATTCATAGACAGCAGGAGCCCCGGCCGCGATGAGAGCATCCATCCTGGCCCGGTCCGGTTGTCCCGGTGAGTAAGCTCCCGATAGGTCCGAGATCCCAGTGACTAGCCCCCAAATGAGCAAACAGCAAAAGCAATAAAATTTATGTTAAGTAGCGCGGCCATAAATAGCCAAAAGCGGCGATGGAGTGAGTGCCTATCGGACAGCGTCGTCATCATCTTCTGGCCTTGACAATAGGAGCAGGAAAAAAAGGAAATCTGGGAAGGCACTGAGAGAAAATGTAGCGAGAGAGAAAATATGTGAGCGAGCTAGTTCGGAATTATAGAGATACGAATGGAAAATCTTAAATATGAAGTGTAATTGACGGCCATACAAGTTAAGAATATTTTCTTTATCCTCAACATTTAAATTTAAAGTCTGTAATGCGTCAAATGATTTATGTTTAGTCAGAATTCGTTGGGAATCATAAGGAAATTAAGGGAAATATCACACCTAAAACATAAAACAGCATAATAACATAATATATTGCTAGACTCCGATATATATTATTTATATAATATACTCTTTATCTTCAAAATATAAATTTTAAGTCTGTCAAGCGACAAATGATTTATGTTTAGTCAGAATTCGTTGGGAAACATAAAGAAATTGTTGAAAATATCACACCTAAAACATATAAGGTGTAAGTGAGAATATATTGTTCGTCTCCAAAATGGATAAAATGAAGAACACTTAAGTTTAGTAATATATTCTTATAATAATTATTATTATCACCTTATTAAATACACTTTTTTTTTGCAGTGCAAATATAAGCAAAAAAGGGAGAAGAAGAGTGAGAAAAAATCGTGAAATCGTGGAATGATAAATGTCAAAGCAAATGACATAAATAATCGAATCGAGCGCAAACTCAGTCAGCCATGAAAGCGATGCGTTCGGGAGGATCCTAGGAGATATGGCAGGAAATCGGGCGACAGGGACAGGGCATGCCTCGGGGGCAGCCTATCAACGGCATTGGCTCCATAAAGAGAATAATCAGCGGGGCGAAATCCTTTAACGTCACCAAGTGTGGTCCATGGGCTCCGGCCTCCAATAGCACGCGTCTCCGCCTCCAAGGACCGATGAGGTCCGGCTGCCAGTGCCAATGCCAGGCAAAGAGGCCTTCTCAATTATTGATAGATTATTTACTGTCAGTCAGGCAGTCAGCCAGTCAGCCAGTCAGTCCCTCAGTCAGGCAATGACATTGCCAATGGCCATTGTGCCCGATTCCTGGAAAGAAAAGCTCCGTCACAGTCCTCCTCCTCCTCCTGGGACTCTCTTGTACGCGACTTACATTAATCATTAAAGTGAAGCACTTCCCCGACCCGGAGCTGAGCTGTCTGTGCGTGCAATTTGTAATTCTTTATAAAGCATCTCTGGCCGGGGACATCATATATCATAGATCTCTCAACTGGAATAACTAGAATTTGCATTAACACATCAGCAACTCAGAGGAATCAGGTTATGTCAGGGGGTTAATGCCTTGGAAGGGTTCTTAGGAAAACCCGACTGACCCGATCATAAATATTTTCCCCAAGAAAACCAAGTGATATGTTTATGCCCCTCTATTCCCTTAACTATAAATCATTCCCGAATGGCCAGATCAAAATAAAGAACTTCTTCGATCATAAATACCCTAAAGAGGAAGAGAGTGAGAGGTGGAAATCGAATTTCCATTTCCCACCTCATCTTATGGCCCCCAGGGAGGGAGTTTCGCTTTTCGATTTCGTTTCCCGGCGGTGCCTGCCGCTGCACACCTTTATGGCTCATTAACGACATGTCGTGGCAACCACGATAACTTTAGCATCCTACAAGGCACCCCAAGCTCCTCCTTGGGGCCAACAAAACGAGCTCAATAAAAATAAAAACTGTCTGTCGACCGGACGACGACGAGCGAACGACTGGACGACAATAAAACAAAATGGCAATTTACGATTTTATTTACGAGCTGCCGCCGCCGCTGCCAAGTGGAATGGGTGAGGCTATAGACTGCAGATCCATCTGGGAACTCTGGAGGTGTACTCTCCACTCGAGGTTTTTCGCAAGGAAAGGGAACTTCAAAAGCCCCGAACAAAAATTTGTCATGCTCATTGCCGTGAGTCCTCCGCCTCCTCCTTCGATTCCGAGAGTGAAATGGTTGTCTAAACTTGTGGAACTGCATAAATTATACGATTCTCGTATAGTTTGCGGCCACCAGGCGCAGCTGTCAACGGCCGTCCGCCCCTTATAGAGATTCCCTCCCTCCTCGTACCCAGACCGCCCACAATTGTGAACTGGAGCAAATTGTCTTCGGTGGGGACTTCAAAAATGACCGACCTGCCGCACCCTCCGCCGACAATGCAGTTTTATGGGCGTTGCACGCACTCAGACGCCTCCATTTATTTTTGGCCCACAGCCAACCCCAAACTATACAGTATATATAGTATACAGCAGAGAGCGGGGTGTATTTTTCGGTTATTTGTCTTAATTGAAGGTTTATTAGAGGCATTCACGCCGAGGCCTTTAATGAACTCGCTTCAGGTGTGAGGTTCTCTTTTTTCCGCAGGGGAAACCGCGAGATTTTGGGGTTAAATAATTTCTGGTTTCAATTAGTCAAGGCAGGCGACTCAATTTAAGTGTCAGCTGTGAGGAAATTCAGTATAAAGTGAGGTAATTAATTATAGGAAAGGAGTAAAGTCTATTTTGAGTTCAAGAAGAAATTTTAAAATTTTATTTTGGATAGTTCTCTATATATACAGTTAAGTAAGTTAATTTTAGTTGCTTCAAATAACTTAAATATGAAGAAAACCTTTAAATAATTAATTCAATACTGACTGTCGAATGGCTTCTATTTTTTCTAACCAAATATTTAAGAAATTAACATTTTAAAATAGGATATATTTTATTTAAATATATAACCCCTCCAAATAGTCTCTATATTTTCCTAAAACTTTAATTTAAAATTTCCCTACATCCTTTCACAAGTTCCTCATCTTAATTATTCTCGATACCTCCCACAACTTAATGCTTTGATCCCAATCACCCAGCACTCTGCTCTCTTTATTGCAATAATAAAACTTCACTCCAAAATTTCCATCATAAAAACTACCAGAAAAAAAGAGTATATCGTAAAAACTTTCCCAAATCTGTTTTTCATTATGCCAACAGAAAAATTGGTATAATCTATGCGTTCTTAAGGAAAAGTGCAGAGCAGAGTTAGGTATACGAGTGGAGTTTGAATATGAGAGGCTTCTGGCGATGGCGCGTAATGCATCATAAATTCACATTAACACTTTGCAGACATGTGCGCGGTTTGGGCTCCCTTCGGGGAGCCCTCCTCCACATTGTTGTCTGCTCCGCATTTATGGAGCTCATTTTGCGTTCTAAAAGATACATTTTGTGTGCCATTTGTGTCATCTATGAGGCGGAGTGCACGTGTGTGCGGCGCGGCGAGACTCGAAGAATTTGTGCATCTGTTTGGATTTTAGATTTTAAATGATGTAACATTCTTTTTTAATACTCTGTATCAGTATATATATTTATAATAAAAAATATTTTTCTGATATAATTTGAACTTGCTTTCGATTTTTCAGATTTTTGTTGAGAGTTTGTAAGGGTTTTTAGTAAAAGCCTAACTCTTAGCTAACCTTTATAATCGATCCGGAGTTCCATTAAATTCTTTACATATATCCGTTAAAATGTTATACATTTTATTTTTAATTTTAAAAGCTGTCTTCCTTGTATTTATTTTAAGAGTATTCACACTTCCATGGCAAGAACTCCTAGCTCGAATTGATGTTATGTTTTTGCCGCTGTTGAAGATGCAATAAAGATTTTTTTCCTCCTTCTTGTGGGGCTGTGGCCGTCGCTTGAGTATATTTACTTTTTAATTTTTTATTACCCATTTTGAGTGCGTGGAAGCTTTTGGGCATTTGTCAAAATTTTCACGATTTACGATCGACATCATCATCAACATCAGGAGAGGAGAGTAGCTTTGGGGAGCCTCGTGGAGTGGCATTGTATCCCGCGTCCCGCCCCTAGCTGAAAAGCGCCGACGACGACGACAGAACAAGATTTATGTTAATTTGTTGTGATTTATTGAATGATTTTTTATGGGAGTTTCACGCATGCTGCTGGCCTAAATTTCTGTCTGTTCCCCAGACAGAGAAAAAAAGGAGAACACAAGCCAGAAACATTTGAGAAAACCAAATGACATTTTGAGTGCTCCGCATGTTTGGTTAATTGAAAAAAGGCAAAGGAAAGAAACCGCATTGCATCGAATGAAACTGAAAATGAAAATGAAAGACTCCTTTTGGCACAGTTGGGGCTCGTTGTGGCATGTTTCTTAACCCCCTCGTGCCGCCGCCGCCTGCCTTTAACCCGCCAATATGATCAATGTGCGTCTGTCATGCAAATTTAAATTTGTCCAAAACGAAAGGAGGAGGAAACAAGGCGAAGGAAAGCCAAAGTCAAGCTGAAAACTGTTACACTGAGAAGAATTTGTATGTATTAAAATTTATGGATTAATGGAAAATTTAATAGAAAATGAAAATAATAGTATAGCAAGCTATAAGCAACTAAATTTTGTAATAATATAGATACAAATTATGCTGTTAATATATAATATATTTAATATTTAACCTATTTTAAAGCCCAAACATGCGATGTTATAATTATGATTGGCCATATTTTGAAAAATGCATTCTTCTTTTTAATAATAAATGTATCTTTTAACATTCTCTTACAAAAATTGTTAACAAAAATGGTTTTAGGTTGCTGGTAAGCCTAAAACAGCGTTGTTATGCGCACAATATGCGATGTTATGCTACAAATATATATATATTTTTTTAACTATGTTCAAATAATAATGTTTTTATTTCAGAAAAATTAATAAATATCTATTTATTGCCAGCATTAACCTGAGGCCGAGCCTTAAACAGCAATATAATGAGCACAGTAAGAGATGTTATATAGAATTGATATATATATTGATATATTTTATTAAATTTATAAATATTTCTTTTAATAAAAAATTCCAAATATTCATTTCTTTCTGTGCTCTTGTCGTAGAAGTTGATGTTGGCTGCCGGGCCTAGACAAGCGGCAAGTTAATTTATTCACAACAGCAACAACAGGCGGCGGCTGCGGCGGCAACACAATGCCAATAAAGGCTGCAAGGCAGACACAACAGCAACAACAATAACAACCAAAAGAAACAACAACAATTTGAAAATTGTTTATGCGTCTGCGCAGCCGCAGCCTTCGTTCGCCGTCGCCTTCGCCTTTTGCCTTCTGCGACTTGTGGCGCGTTTAGTGTTAAACGCTTGATTAAAATTCTTGTAACTGCAACACTTTTGTGGCATGTGTTGTTGCTGTTTGTTGTCTGGCGGATCTTTATGGAGCGTGTTTGGTTTTTTCCTTTTTTTCTCTGGGGTTTTTCTCCGAGTATATAGAGGGGATCGTATCGTATCGTATGTTTTACCTGGCGGCTATGCTATGCGTCCTGGCAATTGTGGTTGCCTTGGTGGTTGCTCTTGTTCTTTTTTAATTGAATTGATTTGCATTTTTCACGCAGGCGTTGCTCATTGGGTTTGCTCTGCTGTCGCGCTCTGTTTGCATTGTCCTCGTTGTCGTCAGTGGGTTAAGAGCGAGGAGGGGGTGCAGGGGGAAAGAAGAAAATCAAGAGGAGAAAGCAGGAAATGTTTGCTTTTATTTAAATTTTAAATTAACCCAAAATTAAGAGGAGGATGCATTTAAATCACATCTGAGCATTGTGGAGCTTTTATTAGCATAACTGGTTTTGTGGTAAAATAAAGGTAATTGGAGGTCATTTTTAAGAGTTGGTAATTATTAGAGATTGCTAAAAAATATGGAAATTTAAAATCAATTATATGATGGGCTTGCAAACGTCAAAATAAAAATGTAACCTACTAAAATTATTTCTATGGGAATAGATCAAAGAATTTATTAAAGTTTTACCTTTAGTTTTCTTCATTAATTGAAAAACGTTTTATTGAAAGGTTATTTTATGAAAAATGGTTTCTTTATGAGCTTAACCTTTATCTATTAAATTAAACATTTAAAAATCCTATTGAAAATCACTCAAATAATTATCCAATAAATAATATTCAACCCATTTTCTTACTCAACTCTTGCAGCCCAAGGAAAACATTGCCATAATTGCATCGAATATTTGTTAATTATAGCTTACACGCTTCAACACCAGTCCCCCCATCCCCTGCTAAGAGAAAAGAAAATTGTTATTAATTAATATGTAATTGTAATGGGCAGGCGACATGACAGAGAGGCCCACATATAATGCCAGTAAATGTGGGTGTTTCGGGGGCCGAGTGGGCCTTTGTGTCAAATCGCTGCTGGCTTTAACAAATTAATAAACTTGACCAGACACACAGTCGGGCACACACGATAAAACCGCATAAATCAATTTCAGTACAAAAAGCGCTAAACAATCATAAATAATAATTAAATGCTGTTCCAAACTATTTGCTGGTCGATGAACTCACTCCCTCCGCGGGATAATTAAAAACTGTCGGTAATTATTGAAATTTGTGGCCAGCGTCAGACATCATTCCGGTTAACCGAATGGCGCGCAAAGGCTGAACAAAAAATTACTCACAAAATTTAATTCAATTAATTGAAGCTGAAAATCGAGAAAAGCGAGCGAGTGTGGCTTTCATCTCTCTTACATGGCTCGTTAGTTGCTCATATCCGCTGCCAGTTCCGATTCCTATTCCTCCTACCAATTTGTAACGCCTAATTGGGCAAAGGGTAGCATATACAGACCATACATATATATCCATCTCTCGGTAGTGAACTTTCTACTTCTAATTGCACATTTGTATGCCTAATCGATCTGTCCGATTCGATTTGTTTCCACGTCTCTCATGGAATTTGTGTGCCGTGTTTTTTCCACACTATCATCTCTGGCCTGGTCTCTCTTGCCTTTGTAGGTTACCTTTCGGGCCAGGTGTCCGTTTGAACGGTTAAAGCAAATGAAGCGTGACATTTTTCACATTTTCTTTTCGTTTTTCCGCAGCTTCGGACTCCGGGGGAGGGAAGGAAACTCAAAGGAAGGAAGTTGGGTGGAACCTGCTCTATGCAAATTGGGTGACTGACAAAGGATTTTGATATGTCTGTTGTCTGAGCAATCAATTGCTCTTTAACTGGTTGATATCATGGGTTTTACGGGGTGGGAAATGAAGGAAATATAGGAAGAATTTCAGATAAATTTTCATATTATTTTGGGCTTGTTAAAAATTATAAAAATATTTTAAGTAAATATATGAATAAGAATTACTAAGCATTAAACTTGAACCCCCTTTAAGAGAAATTTCTGAGTTTCAAGAATAAGATCCTTCTCTATTTTTAAATTTCTTTACATTAAAAATAAGCCTAAAACGGAGAATAAATTTTGGACAATTTTTATCTGCCGTTCTTCTCTCTCGTTTTAATTTCATTTTGAAAAATACAGTTTATTTATTTTTAATTAAATTCTAGAAGCAGCCCTGCCATTTCTCTCTTTCTGGCGATCCCTTTAAGATTTTTTCAAGGGTACCTTTTTATTGAGACTTAAAGTCTAAAGCTTCTTCAGTCAATAGTCAAAGTCAAAGACTAACAAAAGTGACATGCAAATACCAGCACTTACTTTGCCTTTGTCACACACTCATAAATCCCACTGTACTTCCCCATCCCAGCACATTTTTCCCATTTGAAGCCCACTGTCCCCTTGTAAAACTGTCATAATCAGCTTAGCCAAAGTTGATGGGACTCCACTCTCTTCGCTCGGGGATTGCGTGTTGCCAACAAATGCTGATCATGTAAATCCTAAGTTGCAAGTTTATGTGCTGCATATATGTACATATTTTTTTATTGATATACAAGGCCCACATGCAACTGCAATACCGCTTGTTGCACGCAATTAAAATCTTCATTAGCCGCGTTTAATTTCCACTTTTGATTAAAATAAAAAATAAGAAAAACGAAAAAGAGGAAAAGGCGAAGAGGCGGAGGCTTAAAAATCTTGTGACATGTGTCGCTGCTTATCGCCATCAGCCGCCAGCCGGCAACAAGTGGAGTTTTTTGCAGAAGGAGTTGGAGCTGGAGCCGGTCCTCGGGGCAGGACTTGGATTCGAACTCGGACTCGGACTTGGACACTTTGCCTGATTAACGCAGAGTCGCTATCAATGTTGGGCCTAAGTGACAGTTGACTTGTTTATCAATTGACAGTCGTTGTTTTTCTTTTCCCCCTCTGTTTCCCTCTTTTTCCCCTTTTTATACATATTTTTAGTTGCTTGGGCTAACTGTTAATAAGCTTGTTCTGCGGCCTGTGAAAATGTTGCTTTTAATTAAAAGCCGTTGCCGTCGTGGTCGTGGTCGAGGAATGTGTGTTTTGGCTGCATTTGCCTGCTGTTTTGTAAGCCGTGGATTTTAAAGCCCGATGCTGTCGCGATAGCGGCCAAAGAGCTCATGTTCGACAACTAAGTAGTGGCCCCAAGTCACCGCATTTATTGTGTGTGTGCATAAATATATTTTATTTACTTGCATTTGCCTTTAAATCATGTTCAAGCTGGGCCAGCCTACGCAATGCGAAACATTCGGTTCTCACTGGAGATTAAGATACATTTTTTGATCTCAGAAAATGTGTTTCCCAATTGCAGATATTCGATTGGTGAAAGGGAGCTGTGAGTTGAGGAATTAATTGGGTTAAATTTGATATATTTTCAGCTATTGGAACTTACATGAATATAGTAAAAATATAAATAAAATTATTTCAATGAGATTTTTTATTTTTCTCATAAAATACAATGATAACCTTTGAATAATTCCCTTTTTATATTTTTAAAATATTCCCAATCTCCCTGAATTTTAATTGATCTCAGAAAATGTGTTTCCCAATTGCAGATATTCGATTGGTGAAAGGGAGCTGTGAGTTGAGGAATTAATTGGGTTAAATTTGATATATTTTCAGCCTTTGGAAACTAAAAAAATATAGTAAAAATATATACAAATATTTTTCAAGGAGATTAACCTTTAAATACTTCCTCTTTTATATTTTACAAATATTCCTAAGCCCTCTGAATTTTAATTAAATCAAACAACAGTTTAATAATAGCTTTTCGAGTCCCTTAAAAATATTTCCAGGTGCCTTATGCCTTCTTAAAATAATTTATACAAATATTTTTCAAGGAGATTTATTTGGTTTTCTCATGAATAACAATGTTAACCTTTGAATAATTCCCTTTTTATATTTTAAAAAAATTCCTACGCAATCTCAATTTTTATTAAATCACACAACAGTTGAATAATAGTTTTTTGAGCCCTCTAAAAATATTTCCAGGTGCCTTATGCCTTCCCTGAGCCTCTTGAAACTCCGGTCAGCTATTTGGTTCTGCTTCTAATTTCTGACTTTTGCCTCTCTCTCGGCCATTTTAATTGGATTTCTTTTGCGGCTAACTTCTTGGCAACCGAAAAACTTTTTACCCAGCCCGGACATGTTTATTACTTGGCCACAATTAAGCCATATATTTTGCTGTTTGCCGGAGCTCTCCTGCTGCTTTTCTTAGCTGCAGTTGTGGGTCAGTGGATTACTTTTGCAGTATTGTCTTTCCAGTTTCAGTTCCAGATCCAGCTCGTAGCTCTTAGTGTGTCTCCCACTCTCTAATGAGAATGTCTCCCGGCGGCGGAATGAAGTTCAATGTTGTGGCTTGTAAATCTCCCCACATGCGCTCCACTTTCCGCTCCAGAATCCCATTTCCATAAATATCAATTAAGCGAGAGGAGAGCGACTATCAAAAGTGACAGAAACATGTGGATGATGCGTCTCGAGTTTCCCCCGGACAGTTGGCTTCTGGTTTTTCAACTGCCTGGCCTGCTACCTGGCCTACGCAGTTTTATAATTGGACAATTTACTGGAGGTGCTGGCAGCAGCCCCTACCCTACATTTTCGTTATATACACTCCCAAGTTCTCTGGTCTATAAAATGTAACTGGGGTAAAATGCTACCATTTAGGCGTTGGAGCATGAAGCGTACAGAAAGAGAAATATATTTGTGGATAAGAAGCTTTGAACTAATATTTAACAGGTAAAAAGGTTTATAAAAATATTTTTAACACAATTTATTTGAATTCCTTTTCTTCTGCACTATTTTTTGATATTCCAGCTCATTTTTAAATTTTTTAATTATCAAGAAGCTTTACAGGAATATTCTTAAAATTAAAGAAACGTACTGTGACAAGTAAATAAATTTATAAAAATATTTTCACACAATTTATATTAGTTATTTTACTTCTATAATATATATTTGATTTTGTTTACCCCAATTTCTTTCAGTGCCCTTCCATATGTGGGTGTAACCATCGAAATTGGAGTCGTGTGCTGCTTCAATGGATATACCCCAATATATAGACCAAATTCAATTAGTCAAAGTCGCAAAGCTTTGCTCACAGACTCAGTCCCATAAGCGGCTTAGTTTTCCACAAATAAATGTACACACACACATGGCCACAAGGAAAATTGTTATGAAAATGCTTTCACTAATTTTCAGAGCTCTTCTAATTACACTTGGAGAGGAGTTGGCTGGGAGTTTTTCCGCCAAGATGACGTTACTTAGTCATTTGGCATCCACTAAGCGGTCACTAAGCGTCAATATTTCATGCCTAAGCCTATTACAGATTATTGTGCCAGCTTACGAAACACACAGGCGAGTGACAAGTGGCGGGGAAAAGCGGAAAATCGGAGGGGAAAACTTCGAGTTTTGCGGCGGAGTGTCAACTCTTGATTGGAGCCTTATTGGGCGTCTGATTTGCATAATATGGGATAAATAGTTGGAAAAGTTGATGTGGAAACTAGTTGTCAATTAGGGGAATTGTGTGGTGATTAAGGCTTGGGAGAGAGGATTTAATAAAATATAAAATTTAATCCAAATTCCTTTGACTGAAATTCTGATTAAATTTAATTCTAATGCCCAACCTCATTAAATCCCCATTTAATTCGGCATTCATGAAAAGTGCAATCTGCTGTGAAAACCCCATGGCAAACATGTATCCCCCACCCGTTTGCCCAGGATTGGTTTTAGTTAACCTGGAAGGCATTTACACTTTGCTGGGGCAAACATTTCATGAATTCATTTGTGCGACAGCCTGGAAAATGTGTGTGTGGCCAAAATGAAAAGTTGCACAGCCAGAATAAAACGTGATTAGCAGCAGGCTGAGTGGATTTTTGTGGACTCTGCTTTAAAACGGATGATCCGTGAGAGCTTTCAGTTTAGTAGTAAAGAGTTTATTAGAGAAGATGAAGCTCCATTTAGCCGCTGTTTTCTTCGGGATTCTGTGCTTGTGCGGTTCTACAACGGCGGCGAAGAGAGTGCGACCATTTCCGGGGAATTTTTTCGAGTGGATAAGTTCGATATTTTTGCCAACACCTGAAACAACCACTACAACATCGAGTACTGCTGCAATTACAACAAGAAATGGGTCTACTTCAACAACAGCTTCAACAACCACTTCTACAACAAATTCACCAACATCTTCACCAACGGAACCAGTGACTTCACCAACCATCTCTCCAGTGCCCAATTTCCCGCAGGATAGGTATTGTGTGACCTGTCGCTGTGGCTTCATTAATACCCTGAACAAAATAGTGGGCGGTCAGGAGACTAGTGTTCACCAATATCCCTGGATGGCCGTGGTACTCATACACGATAGGTTCTACTGCTCGGGATCACTGATCAACGATCTGTATGTCCTGACAGCCGGCCATTGTGTGGAGGGTGTGCCGCCGGAACTGCTCACCCTGCGCTTCCTGGAACACAATCGCAGCCATCCCAACGAGGATGTGGTGGTTATCCAGAGATATGTGACCAAGGTAAAGGTCCATGAGCTATATAATCCGCGTAGCTTCGACAATGATATAGCCATCTTGAGGCTGGAGCGGCCAGTGGATATGGAGAATCGCCGCCTGAGACCCATTTGCCTGCCCATTCAGGGTCACAGTTTCGATCACGAACTGGCAGTGGTCACGGGCTGGGGGGCTCAGAAGGAAGGCGGTGCGGCCAGCGATACTTTGAGGGTAGGTTTTGAATAATTGTATAATTTAATATAATATAAATAATATAATATTATTTAAGGAAGTGCAAGTCTTGGTTATTCCCCAATCGGATTGCCGGAATCAAACCATTTACAAGCCAGGACAAATCACGGATAATATGATGTGTGCCGGTTACATCTCGGAGGGTGGCAAGGATGCCTGCGGCGGCGACAGCGGTGGTCCTCTCCAGACGACCTTCGACGAGCAGCCGGGTCAGTATCAGCTGGCCGGGATTGTGTCCTGGGGCGTGGGTTGTGCCCATCCCCGGGCCCCGGGAGTCTATACCCGAGTCAATCAGTATTTGCGCTGGCTGAGATCGAATACGCCGGGAGCCTGTCACTGTATGCCTTATCCCGAGGAGGATTATTAACTTTATTAATAATAATGTATTAATATATATATAATATTATTTATTAAATGTTTTAAATAGCTTGTTTTGCTTTTATGGAATTTTATTTGTATTAAAAATATTCTGCCCCCTTAGTAGATGATGAGCTACAAAATCATAGACTTCTTACTCTCTAATTTTTATTTAAATAAATACTTAAAGACACAATAAAACATAGTAAATATTTAATTAACTTTAATATTTATTAAATGTTTTAATAGCTTGTTTTGCTTTAATGGAATTTTGTTTGTATTAAAAATATTTTTCTCCCCTTAGTAGATTATACTTCTTACTCTTCTTCCTAATGTGTCTCTAATTTTTATTTAAATAAATATTTAAAGCAACAATAAGTAAAGTAAAGTAAAGAAAATATTTAAATATCTTGAAAACTTTTCCTTGGGTGTATTTACTTAATTAACTTTCATATTTATTAAATGTTTTAAATAGCTTGTTCTGCTTTTATAGAATTTATTTGTATTAAATATATGTTTCTCCCCTTAGTAGATATACTTCTTACTCTTCTTCCAAATATGCCTCTAATATCTATTTAAATAAATAAATAAATATTTAAAGCTACAATAAAACAAAGAAAATATTTAAATATCTTGAAAACTTTTCCTTAATTAACTTTAATATTTATTAAATGTTTTGCTTTCATGGAATTTTATTTGTATTAAAAAATAATTAAAAATATACTTCTAACTCTTCTTCCAAATATGCCTTTATAAATAAATATTTAAATAAATATTGAAAGCAACAATAAAACATAATAAATATTTAAATATCCTGAAAACTTCCCCTAAAGTGTATTTACTTAATTGCAGAGCAGTCCCACCAACAGCAGCACATCGATCAAAAGTTTGCGGAAACTTTTTTGGGGCAGATTTTAGCCAAATGTTGCATAAACTACTTGGGACTCGCCCCGGGGAGCATCTGCATATCCATAACCACATCCTTAACTGCAGTCCTGCATTGGCGAATAAAAAAGCAATTCGGAACTGGGTTACAACACTTGAAGGTAAAGCAAAGCCACTTTCCACTTCCCTCCTTGGAGCAAAGTTTTTGCCGAGCAGAAACGAGGCCATATCTCTCTCCATTCCCGTACATATAAATCCCAATTTGCTGGCGGAATATTTTCGGTGCAATTGTGATTGTTATGCATTTTGCATTTGTGCAATCATTCTATAACTCTGCTCTACCTGAAAGAAAGCCCAAGGACACGCCAAACTCACAGGAGCAAGTTTTACTTGCCGCCGCCAGTATTGGCTTATTTATAAAGTTGGTTTTTCGGAAAAGGCATAAAAGATAAGCGTAAAGTTTATAACAAATGTGTACAACAAATTAAGCTGGCAAATTGAGTTTCGATTGCAGTTAGGGTTAGTTACGAGTTTAAATACGATTTCCCTCAAAATGAATGGCTAAAATATGTATCTTTTGATCTATGATAATGCCAATTAGGGAAACCCCTAAAATCATATCTCTTTTTCTTTATAACCCTGTATATAGCCCACACTCAACACCTTCTCCCTGCAGCATTTTCCCATCATCAAAGATAAATTGCCAAAAAGAGAGAAAAAGATCTTTACGCGTTGGGCTCCACAAAGCTTCGAGATGCATATGTAAATAGTTTTACCCAAACGGCTATATGCACCATTAAAAATCTTTACGACTTACGATATTAATGCCAAACGGGAAAAGTAAAAAAAGGCAGATACATTTATGCCTTGCCAATAAATTTGTCTCACCAGCAGAGACTCGTAAAGATTTCCTACTCAAATCCATAAAGCAGTCGCGGGTCTTGAGACAAACGAAAAGAAGTTAAAGTACTGCCGCCGACCTGCATGAATTTCCAGCTAAACGACAAATAACTTGGCATTTAATAACTCAGCAAAGTCGAGGGTCTCCTGGAAAAAAAAACAACTTCTCATTATAATGCAGGCAAAGTCCCGACTTTATATTCCATAATTTTATTCTCTCGCAAAACGAATTTATGTGACTGAGATTGGAGGTCTTTTGGTTCGAAAGAGGTGTGTGCTGGGATTTAAATTTAAATAAAGGCGTGAGAATCTCACTAATATATTTTAACTATAAATTCCTATACATTTTCTTTACCTTTTAAAGTAAAAAGTATTACTAAAATCCTATAATCCATTGACATTTATGGATGTCCCAACTCTATGTCTTCCAGAGATCATCATTTAAACATCAAATTTAATAATCAGGCTGTCATGTTCATAATTGAGACTCTTGGGGGGCAGGATTTACTTCTGCCCGCGAGTCTAGACGACGTTCAATCGAGGCAAAAGCCAAAAGCCAGAAAGGCCAAGAAATGGAGAACAAGAAACATTTCTCGGAAGGCAAAACATGACACATCTCATTATGATGACTCCCAAAAGATATCCCAGCATCTCACTCCTCTGTGCTGTGTGTGTCAGAGCATTTTGTTTATGATTTTGTAGCTGTCATAAAGTTATTAAAAGTATGTGACATTTTTATGACATTATGACGTCTTGACTTAAGGTTCTCTTCCCGAAAAATCTCTTTGGGGATTGTGCGGCCAGCGCCCGATGTCCGCCTTGAAATATGATATCAAATAAAAAGCAAATTAAAGACGATAAAAATCGTGTCTCGGCTCACGCTGAGTTATATTTAAAAATACAAAAAAAAAACAGCGAATTGCGAATCGAATCGCCGAAACCCAAACCCAAGTATCGTTTAAGTTTCGTTTTTTTCCCGCTTTCTGGTTCGTTTTCGTTTTCGGTTGCCTGTTGTTCATCTTGTTATTTGGTGGCTCATAAAACTTGTAAACATCCGACTGATTGTGCCCCTGTCTGGCTCCGTGTGGGTGCCGGGCCTTATTGGTAAGATATTTCCAGATGATATTACACTTTTGATTGGCCTCGGTAATGGGCCAGGCCGAGGGCGTGAGAGATCAAAGGGCGATAAGCGATTTAATTGCCCATACGTGGGCTGCTATATATATTTCTGGCCTAGGCAACACTAAGTGTTGTTAGGTGGAATCTGACATTTCCATTGAAAAGTTCGACATTTTTAAGCATAAACGTACTCAGAACGGTTTGACGTACGACTATCATTTGTGTTGTTTACAGTTACTTAAAAAAATCAATTTCGCAAAAAAATGGAATTAACTCGTGAACATTTTCGTGCGATCATTTTTCACAACTTTCGGCGTGGATTATCACGACAAGAGTGCAGCGATGAACTTAAATCTTTGTATGACTATGAAGCACCATCGTATAGCACTGTGAAAAACTGGTACAACGAATTCAATCGTGGCCGACGCTCCCTCAAAGACGAATTCCGCGAAGGTCGTCCAAAAACAGCCGTTGTGCCAGAAAACATCGATGGCGTACGTGAACTAATAATGCAAGACCGTCATGTGACATACCGTGAGATAGAGGCATCCCTAGGCATTTCTTCCACCAGGCATACATTCGATATTGCATGAGCACCTGGCTGTAAAAAAGGTTTGTTCTCGTTGGATCCCGCACAATTTGACAATCGCTCAAAAGAAGGCTCGTGTGGATTGGTGTAAAGAAATGCTGAAAAAATACGATCGCGGTGCTTCAAAAGACGTTTATAAGATCGTCACAGGTGACGAATCGTGGATCTATGCGTATGAGCCCGAAACAAAACAGCAATCGACCGTGTGGGTCTTCCAAGACGAGCCAAATCCAACGAAAGTTGTTCGTGGAAGAAGCACTTCGAAGCAAATGGTCGCCTGTTTCTTCGCAAAAACTGGTCATGTGGCTACTGTTCCTCTTGAGCAACGTAGGACGGTCAATTCTGATTGGTACACCACCATTTGTTTGCCTGAAGTCTTCGGTGAAATTCGAAAAACGAACAAGGGAAGACGAATCATTGTGCACCATGACAATGCGAGCTCTCACACATCGGCTCAAACCAGCGCCTTTTTGACTGGCCAAAACGTCGAATTGATGGGTCATCCGCCGTACAGTCCTGACTTGGCACCAAATGACTTCTTTTTATTCCCTCACATCAAGAAGAAAATGCGTGGTCAACGATTTTCGTCGCCAGAAGATGCTGTTGAAGCATTCAAAAACCATGTTTTTGAGGTGTGTCAATCAGAGTGGAAAAAGTGCTTCGAAAATTGGTTTGAGCGCATGCAAAAGTGTGTAAATCTTGATGGAGAATATTTTGAAAAACAATAAAACTATTTTCCTTAATAAATATTCGTATTTTCATTATTAGGCCAGAAATATATGTAGCAGCCCACGTATGTCCAATGCCATTGGCCTCAAGTCAAAGAAACCCAAACCAAAGAAAAGTTATTATAATGGCCGGGTTTAGATAGGCCGAAGATGGTAAATGGCCAAAGGAATGACTTTTGAAGTTGAATAAATAAGAGATACAGTCAAGGTGGAGTCAAGGTGGAGTCAAGAGGTGTTGTTAAGACTTTGAAGTATTTGTGATAAATAATAGATTCCTAAGCTCTTATTTATTGTAAATAAAACTCCTTAAAATTGTGTCTAATTAAGATTTAATTGTCCAGCCTCTCCAGCTTCCTTTGGTCGTAGTTTAAACTATTTATATTTATATCTAAGACTTATTTCAAATATGTTTCAGCGCTTCTGCCGCTTGGAATTGCGTAGATTATAGCGTGTTGGCTTCTCCGGTTCCTGTGGCGCAGCCCGGTACTGAACGTTGTAATCGTCATCGTCATCGTCCTCATAGTTTTCTTCTGCGTCCTCTTCCTCGTCCTCGTCTTGTTCAGGGTCCGCGTCGTCTTGGAATTCGTCAGGATCCTCGACGTCCTCGTCCTCCAGGGCTTCCACAATCATCTCCTCCTCGAAATCCTCGTCTACAAAGTTCTTGTCTTCCTCGATGACCTCGTTCTCGTCCAAGAATTCCTCCTGTTCGACATCGAGCTCTTCATCTTCAGTTTTTACTATCATCTTTCGCTTGGGCGTCTTCTTCACGAGCGGCTCCTCCTCATCTTCCCCGACAAGATCTTCCAGTGGGATATTCTTCCTTTTCCTGGGGGTCTGGGGGACTCCTCCTTTCTTCAATCTCTTGCCCTTGGGACTTGGGTCTTCTTCGCTGGAGCTGCTATGACGCTTGCGGGGCTTGGATTTTGAGGACTTGGACTTGGTTTTGCCGCGGCTGCTGGGGATGACTTCCTCAGAGAGTGGATCCCTATTCTCATCCATGGTTTCCAGTGGGATATGCTTCGATTTCCGTTCCTTCTTCGACTTCTTGTCCTTCTTCGCCTTCTTGTCCTTCTTGGCTTTCTTTCCCTTCTTACTCACCGGAGGCTCGTTGTCGCTGGAACTGAACTCCAAGCATTTGGTGGAACGCTTCCGGGGCGTGGGCTGTGAGGCTTTGGCTTTGCCACGATTGCCCGAGACATTCTCCTTGAGAACCGAGCCGGTCGAGCCACCGCACAGCTCCTGCATGGCCTCCTCCAAGTCTTGATCCTCCACAGATTCCGTGGCTTTCTTAGATCTCATTGCCGCAGCCGCTGCAGCTGCCGATGTGGAGGGCTTGCAGTCGAGATCCGAGTCCGGGTCAGCGGGCGAGGCGGGTGGCGGGACATCGTCGTCGTCGAGGTCCTCACCATCGGAGTATGCCAGGCCGATGGGCAGGTTCTGCTGGAAACTGCTGGCTGCTTTGGGGCTGGTCTCCAGGACAATGTCCTTGTAGCCGGTGAGCTTGTTGCCATAGCGCGGCAGATAGTCCGCAAAGAACCTGGTGACCTTGCCGTCATCCACCTCGCCATAGTAGCCAGCATAGTTCGGGGGCTTCTCCTCGCTCAGGAGGATGACGGAGTCGTGGGGCATCGCGAACTGGATGGAGGAACTGATGAAGGGTGGAAGGTCACCCCAGGGACGGGGCTTCTGCAGCTGGCTGCTGGTCTGCAGAATATTCACGGTGTACAGATGCTCCAGCAGAGTGCGGAGCCGGCAGCGAGCCACCTGGAGGGCGGAGCGAGTGCTGGTCGAGGTGTAGACGCACCTGTCGCCACGCAACCGCATCCGCGAGATGAGGCCAGGTGCGGGCATGTGGAGCGGCACACGGAACTGCTTCGGAGCTTTTCCAGCTTCCTCATCCTGCTCGTCCTCGTCCTCATCCTCCTCATCCTCATCATTCCCAACCAAGTTCTTGGCCGGAGACTTGTCCAGGAGCCGGCCCTTCTCCAGCAGCTTCTGCAGGGCCACCAGGTTGTCTCTGGCCAGGTCGGTATGCTCAAAGTACAGCATGATGGGCCTGTGAAAGTCTTGCGGTTCCGATTCCGCCTCCTCCTTCACGAACCTCATGAACCCCTGGCCCTGCAGCTCATCGATGAACTGCGTGATGCTCCGGCAATGGAACAGCGAACGACCGGAGGTCAGGTGGTCCTGCAACTCCAGATAGTTCACCTCCAGCTCGAGGCCATCCTCCGACCAGTTGATGGCCGATATGTGTTGATTGTTGGCCACCATAAAGACCCTCATGACGAAGGGATACCCGGCCAGGAGTTCCGGCGGTGGCAGTGGCCTTGCCACCCTATACAGGGCTTCCTTCTCGAGCTGGATCTTGCGGAGATCCAGCTCGCCGGAGTACATCTCGGCCACCAGGTAGCGTATGTTCTTCACCAATTCCTGCCGGTCCGCACTCTGGTGTGGGTCGTCCATCAGGCTTGTGACCCCGGGCGGCAGGCGCAGCGAGTTCATGAACTGCGCGAAGCCGAGGCTAGAATCCGACGAGAACTGGGAAAAAGGGCGACGGCGATATTGCCATTCTGGCTTTTCTGGCACCTCCTCGTAGGCTTCCTCGAACACCTGCTCTGGCTGGTCGCCGTTGTCCGGTGAAAACATAATTCCCGATTTTTCTTTGTACTTTTATCAGAAAAAACCGAACCGAGCGATCCGTAAAATCTTTTTGACTAAAAAACTGGACTTTCTTTTTTTGTGGCAACAGAGAAAGCGAAGTGACATTCGGTATTTTTGTTTTGCTTGTGACAGTGATGGCAAATTTTATTTGGAAGTTCCTAAGGTTGTATTTTAATTCAAGCGATGATTAATCGATATGCAGAGGTGAGTTTGATAAGTGAAAAGGGTCACACTTGAGAGGAATTATTCAAAATGGAGGTTCGTTACGATTAATTCATTTCTTTAACGAAGGAAATCTTAGAGAAAATATTAAAAAGGGATTTTATATTATTTTTGTTTATGTTCTTTTAGTTTCCGTGTTATTTAATCTTTACGATTAATTCATTTCTTTAACGACGGAAATCTTAGAGAAAATATTAAATGATTTTATATTATTTGTGTTTATTTTTTTCTTTTAGTTTCTGTGTCTTATCTTTCTCATTTCCCCGAAAACTCCCATATTAAAGCTCCCAAACTTCGATTAAAGTTCGGAAAGAAAGCTAATAAAAAACCAAACAAAGCCACATTTCAAAGCCCTATTCGAATGCATTTCATGTATTGTTTGCAATAAATCTATTGTTATTTATACACCCCCAAAAATCCCCCTTTCTCCACCCACCCTTTCCTGAGGGGCGGCGCAGTTCAAAAAGGAAAGTAAGAGGGAAAGGGCAGCCTTTCATTGGGGATTCATGGGCTCAATATCAATAATAATGCAGACCGAAGCCGAGACAACAAAAAAGCCGCCAGCCACGTTGACACTCAACGGGGTCGGAGAGAGGGTGGCCATAACAGTAGCTTTAAATTGACATTTACATGAATATTTAATAAACATCCTTTAATCAGGATGCCGGCTGATGGAAGTTGTTTACTTTTTGGCAGCAAAAACAGCCTTGACTAGCGTGAATTTCATACAATAATTTCATGTGTCACCGGGTGTAGTGGCGGAAAAAATGCAGAGGTGATAATTGAATTTAAATTGAAGCCCAAATATGAATACTCTACAAAGTAAAAGTAAGAATTATATATTTTACCCCCTTTCCAGGCACTGCTTAAGCTTTGTTTTATTTCTAAAGATTAATATTTCCTTGTTTATGGTTTCCTTATTATTTTATTACCCTCAGTAGTTAATTTCCTACTTTATATGTGCAAATATAATTCCGCAAACATTTTATTATCCGTTTATTACCAACAATTGTTATGTTCTTTGTCCAAATTTGATGACAAAGTTGTAATTTCCTTGGGTGAAAAACCTAGGGAAATCGCCAGAACGACGGCTGTACATGACGAAATAAATTTACAAGTCCAGAAAAAAAGAGTTCCCCAGCGCCGCACGCACGTGATTTTGACAATGTAACTCCCTCTGCTTTTTTATGTTTTGTTTTTTGATAGCTTCCTCTATATTTTTGTTACTTTTAGCGGAACGAAAAAACTGTTCGTTGCTGTACTCTTTTTTTATGATTTAAGTTAGTCGAGTGACGGAAGCCGTACATATACATATGAGTTCATGAACAAACTATGTGAGCTTCGGTTACAGTTTTAATTTGGGGATTGTGTTTCTTATCAATCCTGCCGCCCAGCAAGATTTTCGAGCTCTTAAAAAATATAAATATTTTGCTTTTGTTTAATGCGTGTCAAGTGGTCACAGATTATGCATTTTTATGGTTTATGGCGGCGCTACTCTAGGCGGTATTTTCCTTTCAGCCCTTTGTTTTCCAAGTCATAAAACGAGCGGAGGACCTTTAACCCCGCTTATTCCTCCTCTTTCAATTGCATTTTTACGATCCAGATTCAGATTCCCATTTTCGATAATGTTTGTTATTTGGAAATGAGTCACTTCTCTTCTCTCGAATGATTCATGTGGAGGTCTCTGCGAGATCGATCGATCAATCATTTCACATGCCAAAAACTGAAGTTCAGTCAGCTCTTCTCATATCTTCGCCTTTAGCTTTCGGTTAATTAATATAAATGAATAATTTAGCATAATTTCGTGGCTGCACATTAAGGGCAAAAGTGGCTGTGGACAAATAAAGTTTGAGCATGTTGAAAAATCATTTTTCAAACACAATGCATATTAATGATGTTGTTTTCTTAAGAAATACTTGAACTGAAATTAAATATGTTGGCCAGAGTTTAACAATAAAGTTCATTAGGGAAAGGATTTCTGAGAAGAGCTAAAAGGAAAGGAATTTTGAATTTTAAAAGTTACTCATATAAAGATTTAAGTTGAATCTTTCCCTAAAATTATTTTAAATATTTAAGGATTATCAAAAATATACATTTCCTAGAACCAAATCATTTTAAAAAGTATCTTCCAACTTGTAATCTCTTGCCAGTCAGGGCAATCTCTCACCCATGTTAAAAGTGACTAATTGAATGCCTAATATTATTTCCCTTTTATTTTTTTCGAACCCTTCTTTTGCTCTACAAAATCAATTCCCCTTAAGACTCCCGTTTTTTTTTTTGGTAATTTGATATTTTTCACTAAATATGTTTCTGTATCGGTATCGCTTTCACCCCAAAGTAGTCGCAGTCGCCGCTTTTCCAGCTCTTTGTCTTTTTTGTCTAATGAAGCGTTTAAACTCCCGCTCGTCGCCGATGATAATTAACACAACTCCATTTCCAAAGCGAACTCAAGCAGGGATCCCATTAACCCTTGGCATTTGTCACACGAACTCGAAGGAATTTTATCCTTTCGCTCCTTTGGAGGCTGAGGAGTTTCGAGTGGCTGACAAGCTGAAGTTTGAAGCTCCTTCTGGCAAGTCAATCTACGTGACATCCTTTTTATCCTCGCTGCTTACTCCTTTTTCCCTCGCTGAAACAGATGTCAAATTGTTGTGCATTTTCTGTATATTTTGTTGCCTTTTTTTGTGTGTGTTGTTTTGTTGATTTCTCATTGTGTATTTGTTTTCCTTGCCGTCACGGTTTCCCTTTTGTTTTCGTTTGTTTTGGTTCATTGACTTTGCGCGGTTTCGAATTTCTGTGAAAATACCCAACTCGCATCCCCTAAAAACTGTTCTAGGAGTAACGCCCTCAATCGATTTGTAGGGCAACCTGATATGTTTCGAAAGGAGTCGGAGTCGAAGCACATGTGCATCCTAAATTTGTAGATCCTACGAGAGATGATGCAATCGATGGGAGTTATGAGGCGAGGTCGTATTTTTATGTACCAAAATTATCAATTATTCCCTGAAGTTATGGTTGTTAAAAGTAGATCTTACAAAGATCATTGGTTTTGGAATTTATTAGTGGTGAGCATGGCTCGTAAATTTTTATAAGTTGAGGTAGAAGCCTTGAAAAATATATTTTACAACGGTTTTTACCCTTGAATTTTATCTGAAAATTATGTTAAATATTACTAGACATGAAAAATAATTTTAAAATTAATTAAACTTTAAAATAATGAAAATGAAATGCTTAAAACCTTGGAATTTGGATAATTAAGAAGTATTTATACTCAGATGCTTTACATTTCCTCAATTAATATTTTTAAATATCTTAAAAATCATCAATTAATATTTTTAAATACCTTAAAATATTTTATCTATCTCCCTATACCTTTTACACCTCTCCCTTCTCATCATATTCTCCGTTTTCTTCCTTTTCCACACCTTTACGTAACAAAGAAGAGGTAAGCAGACAGCCGAAGACACGCGGAAAGTGCGAAAAATCACTTTTGCGATAAATAATACAACTTCATCAGCGACAAACGACGAACCCCCCAAAAAGCTAAAGGATGGAGGAGCACCCTCTGGCCACCAAAGCGTGAGGCGTGCATAAGTGAAATGTGCACAAGATACAAGCTGCGAGATACAAAGATACATCCGAGACATCCAGCAAGGGAACGGCGAGCAAGCGAGCGAGCGAAGCAGCCAAAAAGGTAATTAATCATCGTCATGGGGCGTGTGCACGATTCGCTTAACGTGCGCCTTTGGCGGTGGTTCCCCCTCCCCCCCTCCCCCACCACGAAAAAGAGGGGCTGAATGGGGGTCAGAGTTTGGTCTGTGCAGAGTCAGACAAACATATTACTCAAGGCATTTCCATATGGTCTACTTGAAACCAATACACGGAAAATATATTTTGGTTATAATTTAATATGGTAAATTAGGACTTTATATTTTAAAATTTTTCTGGTTTATAAATTCTGTATCTTAAAAACATGATAAATATATTTCAGAGATTTTGGTAAGGAAAACACATAAACTAATTACAATTGTTGCACTTTAAAAATATTATTTTAATGGGGAATGCTAACAAATAAATGTGGCAGTATTTTATATGCATGTCAAATTGATTTAAAATTAAATTTAATATTTTTTAATCAAAAAAAGACCTTAAAGTTTACCTAAAAGCCACATATTTCTCAAAATAAAAAACTACAAACTTTACTTAAAATGGAATATCCCATATTTTCTAGTTAAAAAGCTATCGCCTATTTCTTGCCGTGCATCATCTCTTCTCCAGCTTCGAACAAGGGGGCGGCGTGTAGGGGGGCGTGGCATGGCGTGGCAATAATCATAACGAGCCAAATTAATGCGTTTCATTCTACATCAAGCAGAATTCCCGTGCAGTTTGTATATTTTTTTGCACCCTTCTTGGGTGACACATTTGCTGATTTAGCAGAAATATGATGGGGAAGTATCTCTACTTTTCCCCCTCCACTCTTTACCCAAGCAGTATCTAATATATTCTAAGCGTGTGTGTGTGGCGCCTATTTCTTCTTAATTTGAGAGTTTCTATAACATTTTTTAATTGATTGTGTGGATGATTTCAGCGTTTCTGCGAGCCATTTCATTTTGGCCAACGGGGCGTGGAAATCACGCAATAAGTTTAGTTTATGGAAGCGTATTTATTTAGCTAATTGGATGGCAAGGTAATTAGTTGGTTGAGCGGTAGAATTAGGAGGAAAAAGTAATAACAGCTACCAAATAATTGGATATATAATAAAATAATCTAAATTTGACAAAAATAATAAAAGTAGCTGCTAAATGTATAAGGAAACATATTAATCTAATAATAAAGTAAATAAAAATATAAAGTTATATTTTTCAGGAAAATTCTATTAAATAAAAATGACTTGCTTTAGAAATAGGGAAAATTATGGGAAATGGTTTAATTAAATGCCAATTACTTTTCCTTATCCTCAACTACTTAGAAAAACTATTACCTTTACTTAATTATTTGTATATTTCCTAATCTTAAGCATAATTGCAGCAACCGTAAAATCATCAATTTATTGACAAGACTCCTCTATTTACCTTGACTTTCCCTGTTATCACTTCCATTACCTTTAGCTCTGTGTCTTCGGTTACCTTTTTTCCCGCTACCTGTGGCCGCCTTTATAAATTCTCTTCCGGATCGGGGGGAGAAAAAAATCCACGTGCTTATCAGACAAATGCGAGGGAATTTATTGAAATAAACAAAAAACAGCTGTTGTTGATGGCAAGCCAAGAGAGCGAGAGAAGCCACAACTAAGAGAGAAAGAGAGATTTGCCATAAAAAAGTGGTTAAACGGGAATAAGGGACTTTTATGGCAGGGCAGTATGTGGGTGTTAAATGAAGGAACTAAAATCAATTCACATACAATTATTTAAAATAAAAATTGTATAAAGTAATAAGAAATTAAGGGAAATATATTTATATAAAAATTAGTGTTTTTTAACCTCAAAGCTTGACTTAAAATGATTTTGTTTTTAATGGTGAGAAAATATTTTCCATAAACTGAAGAAAAAAACAAACAAAAAATGGAAATACAAAAAAAAAGAATAGAAATTTATTTAAAATATTTCCTTAATCCCCTTAACAAATATTTCAATTGTTCAATATAATTTTTGTAAGAAAATTAATAACAAATAAATAATAACCAGGAAAATTCCCACACACTAGCCGGCTTTTAGCTATTCGCTCTTTCGGAATTTCCCTTTTTCTCTCCCAATCGTGCACTTCTCGCATGCGATTTTCAAAAATCCCAATCTTTCCATAAACCCGAGGCTGACCGAAGCGAAACCCGAAGCGAGGCGAAGGCATGCAGACCTCGAAGCGCCTGAGTATCTTTTGGATTCGTATCTATCGGGTTCAGTTGGAAATTCAAACTCGTCGGTTGCGGTTGTTTTTCCGGACGGATGAGGTCTTCGTTGAGATACAAATTTACGTAAAAGTGCGCGTAAAGTAGAGCCCTTAAAACAGGAAGAGAATCGCTTAAAACACGATAAGAAAGTGCTAACAATAAAACCCTGATAAAAATATTAAATAAAAGAAAACAGAGTATAGAAAAGTAAGAAAAACGAGAAGCTACTGCCTTAAAGATTCTTTTCTCGGCTTTTGAGTGCGTGTGTAATTGCCTTGATTGATAACCGTTGACAGCGACTTTCCTTTCGGAAACTCCCCCGCTCTCTCAATAAATTCCTCGATTTTATTAAAAAGCTTCAGCTGGAAAGTGTGACCAAAGTGCGCGTTTTGTATCCTTAAAGTGAAGAGGCAGTGCCCGAAAAAGAGGGGGAAGAGTCATCCCCAAAGTTGTTCACGCTTTGCCAAGCGTGCAAATTTGCGGAATTTTCAATTAAAATTAATCACATCATTACAAATACAAAAGGACGATTGCAACGAGTGCACAAATCAAATCAAGCAATCATAATTAAAGGATTAATTGAGCCAGAAAGCGGGTTTCTTTTGACAGAATTTCAATAGTTTTTCGAGAGGAGTTGCCACTACAAAATTGCATCGCTATTGTTCGTCTCTAAAAAGGTGAGTCAAGAAAATAATTTGATAAATTAAGTTTAGTCATTATTACTAGAAGTGTTCTGTAATTTTACAAAGAAGTTTAAAGGGATTTATATAGTGGCTTTTTACTTTACGGATTTATTGGTTAGAGCAAAGGCGCGGTTATATTTCAAACACAATTATTTGTCTTGAATTCGGAAAATAACCTCCATAAAGTATTACCGAAAAAAGTCAAAGATAAGGATTTGTTTGTTGAATATTTCCTCCAATAAGAAGGGGAAACATTTTGCAAGTGAGTCATAAAAAGGGTTATTGAAGTGTATCATTGCATTCTTAGTTAAGTTACTAAATCATTTTATTTCTTAAAGAACAAATAGGCAGACAGTCGTTCTAATTTATAATTGTATAATATTTATTTTTATTGCCCTCATTATAAAACTATTTTCACCAAAAACCATACTAATAAATAGTTCTCCTCAAACCAAAAACCAAATTTTCAACCCAAAAAAGAAGTGAGAATTAATTACCTTTAACCAAAAAGGAATGCAAATTTCCAAAAACTATTGAAAGTGTCAATAGATTGTCAGTATTTTTGTACGGGGCTTCCTGCTCCTCCCATGCTTTTACTTCCTTAACATTATGGTCAATTTCAAATGGGTCAGAACTGCATTTTTGGGCAGCGTTCTGTTCTGTTCGAAAAGACCCAACCCTGAATTAGCATAAATGGACAAAGGTACTTTTCGGTTAACTGCGGTTGGCATCTAATTAATGTGAATGCGTTGCATTTGCGGGCTGCGTTGCTCGTTGAATTTAAATTAAATAAAAGGCGGCAGCTGGGCGGTGAGGGCTTCTTTTCCTATTTTCCGATATCTAATTATGCGGCGTGAAAATGCAATGCATGTACAAATATTGACGCGTCACAAGTCTGTGGTGTCTGTTGGCGATGTTGTTATTGTGTTGCAGTTGTTAACAGTAATTTCCATAGTTGCCTGCCTTTTGGTTTTTGTTTGCCTTTCGGTGCGGTGCCGGTGCGTACGTGTGTCTATTTAAAGTGGATCTCAAATCGGACATTATTGAAACAGTTTGAAGTGGCCACCAAAGGCATTTGTTTAAACAAAAAAGTACGGCAGGCTAGTGGAATAATGATAGATGCAGACAAAACATTTCGAAGATATTGTTTGTAAGGAAAAAATATTTAGAAAGATCAAAGAAGGGGCTTAAACAGAAACTAGTACATAATTAGGCATAGTTCTTAGTTGAAGTGTTAAGATATTTCTGCTGTGTGATTATTAGAATGTGTTTTAATTTGGTTAATTTGCTTTGTACTTAAATGTACACTTTAAATTATGTTACTCTTAGTTGACTTCCCCTTTCTGTTGTGTTAAATTCTGTTCAGACAAGGTCCTGTTCTCACCTTAACCCAAAGCCTGTCACCTGACAAAACTTAAGCCTAAAACTAAGCTAAGAACGTGGCTCTCAGTGCCTCGAAGGGGGGATGTGGCTTAGAATCTAGTTCAAGTGCGTGAAGTGTAATTAGAGGATGTGACTCTGTGCGTGTGTGCTCTAAATTGTGTAAGAAACATTCTTAACAAATATTTAGACAAGAAAAAAATGGGAAAACGCTCTCTCGCTGAGCAGGGAACTCACCTCAAGTGGACACTCGAGTGGAAAGGAGCTCTGGGGTTAATTAAAAAACACGAAAAAATAAATGCCGAAGGAATGGAAATTGCTTTTTAATATTTTCAACAGATTTCCACTTAGAGATTAGCCTGGGGATGAGATGGTGCACCTACGCACATCGCAGTGACAGGGAAAGGGACCCTCTTCATCTCTCGTCTATATATTTAGCTTGGTTCTTGTGCAATGTTTGTCTAAGTGTGCTGGATCCCGCACAGCTGACACAACTTATATATATGCTATATAGAAACCCGACTCACTCCGTAGAGGGAAAAATAAAGAGTGTGAATGAGATGTGAACTGCATTAGCAAGTCGAGCCAAGTCGCGCTGAGTAAGTACTTTGCCCCGCGCACTGCACTTCCGTTTTTGGACCCCGAAAGTGTCACGGAGTTGGGTTAAATTGTGTCACAGAGGTGTTTGGGTATAATTCCCGGAAATTCTGGATAAACAGCTGCCTGTTGTTGATTGTAAGGTAAAAATATACAAAGGATTAAGGTTATAAGTTAGGTTTTTTATTTTATTTACAATGCCCTTTGTCTTTAAATAAATACTCAAATTATAAATTAATTCAAGAATTAACAACAATATTTATAATATATTAAAACTAAACGTTTTGCTTTGTTTTATTATCTGTACGGATTCCTTACTGTAGTTATTTCTCAGATTTATTTTCCATCAAGATAAATTTGTTTACTATTGTTTTTGAATATTTAAATCTTTATTAAATGTTAAACAAGATATAAATTAAAGCTTAACCAAATTGTTCTTTTTATCTCTTATTATTTTCCCACAACTCTTTGGCCAGTTGGTTTTTTATTCCCCTCCTCAGGAGTAATTCGATCGCCTTGTGCCAATGCCTGGCCTTGCCTTTATTCCTAATGTTAAAAATGACTAAAGTTTCAGTTTTTTATGCCCTCCATTTGTATTATTTTTTTGTTAGCATTCGTATTTTATCTCACTTGCAACTATCTGCTTGGCCGCTGGCCATTAGACCGAGCCGCACCCAGTCCGAAAAATAAAAAACTATTTGAATGAGAGAAGTCCGCTTGTGATGTGAATAATTCCACCACATTACACACTTGCCCCCCATTTTCCGCCCCGAATTTTCCTCGCTTTTCAGTTGCATTTGTGGTGCGCATTTTGCCTAGTCAAGTGGTTGCATTTCGGTGGTTGCGAACCGTCGGTTTCGGCGGTTTCGTTTGCCGCTCGTTTATTTGGGAAAGTTGATTTGTTTTGAACTGATTATGGGCATGTTCGGTGCGGTGCGGTTTCGCTTTGAGTTCGACGGCCCGGATAATAGTTTTAAATAAGTTGAAGTCGCCATTTAATTGGCCAAACTAATGTCCAGCACCACAGAGGATCTGAGAGATACGTTAATGTATCTGCGGCCCACGAAGCTCGGTGACAAATCAGCGATGACAGGGAGAGACGTGACTTATCAAGAAAACACAAGGCAAACTCATCATCATCATCATCATGATTCTGTTCTAAACAAATTTCTACTCGTGCTGGGAAAATGCTGTGCGTTTCCCTCCGTGTTGCCCAACAATCTCACAGATGCCTACACCTGTCGTCTGACTAATTTATATCTTGTAGATAAAGCATCGCATGACATGTGGTCCATCCATAAGCACCCTCGGAGTTATGGCCAGAGTTGACCAATATGAAATCATTAAACATCGGGGGCCCCCAAGAAAAGATGACGACAGCCAAACAAATTTGTTTCCAGTCTCCGTAATTTGCATAATTGAGTTGGAGTCCGGGGCTGGGGTATTTGGTTTCAGATCCCCAAATATCAGATAAAGCATAAAGTGCTGGGCGCTGGCAAGGTTGCTGACATTTTCCCTGGAACTCGGACACACATCTTCTCTTTTGAGTGATTGAGTTATGGCCCAAAGATTTTACAGAAGAGATTTTCTGAGGCATTCAAGTTTTGAATTTTTGATGGCAATATGCGTGGATGGAAATAAACAAGGGGAGGAAGTATTAGTTTCCAAGGTAGGTGGAATTATTACCCAGATAAGTTGGATGAAAATGGATAAAGATGAGGTAATAAACAAGTAACTACATATATGGGGAGATGGTTCGGATTAAATAAATAAAGAAAAAACAATAATTTTGATCTAAAAATTCAATAAATTAAATGTTTCTTTGAATTCACATGACATTCTTTTCATTTTAAATATTAACTACACTTCTTACTATCGTTAAAGAAACTTTTATTTATTTTAATTAATTAACTTATAAATCACCCTGATTAGTATTCCCTTTCTATTCCAACTATTTATTTTTATTATTGTTCATCACAACCTCATAAAAAGTTAATATTTCCTTTACAGCTTAAACTCCCCATTATTTAAGAAACCCTTCTACGAATCCATTACCATCATAGTGATATATATCTTTTATCTGAAATGTTTCCTTATTGATCCAAGTAAAACCTGAAAACCTTCCATCAAAGCTAACTGCGTTTTTTACGATAGTTCCGCCGGAGAGATATAATTTCTGAGTAATCAGAAACCGAGCATTCGAGTCATTCAAATCCATCTGCCCACAGAGATTACACAATTTGCATACCACTCACGTCTGCGGAGGACTGGAGTGTCAGGATCTCCTTCGGTGTTTGGCTACTGAAGACTAAGTGGAAGCCGAGGCGAAACGAAGACAAAACCAAACTCGAAACCGAAACCAAATAGAAAACTGCGTTAAATTATGATAAAGCCCGGTCTCTGCACATTCTCTCCTCGGTTATTTCCTCGTTTTATATCTTTTTCAGCTGCCTTTTTCCCCTGCTTTTTTGTGCTTTTTGCCTCGACCGCAAAATGAACTGACCAAATGGCTCAGACGGCGGCAAAGGAGCTGGAAATACATTTTGCTAAATGCAGTTTGGCTGCAGATTAGTGCGAGTTGATTATTTACTTTGGCCTCAAATTGTGCAATGCAAATAAACGGAGCCGCAGCATTATTATGTTAATGGCAAACGAAATGCAGTTGCAGTTTGCAGTTCTCTTTTTTTTTGCCTCGCCATGCGGGTCGTAAATTCAACTGCAACTTTAACTTCAACTCCATTTGCAACTCCCAACTGTGACTGAAAATCTCAAGACAAAAACCAAAGTCAGAGCCAGTCAGAGAGAGCTAAGAGCCGAATGCATGTTGATTATTTTTATTGCAATTGACAAAACCCGAGGGAAAAATGCCAATGCAAAGTCTGGCGGCGGTTAATTCTTTTGTAATTGACCAGCAGCTGCCGTTGGCCTTTTCCGTCTTTAATTTCCTTCTTTCCAGCAGCTGGAACTTGAAAGTTATCAAAGAAAATAGCAAAGCGAATGTCACCGTCACCGTTTGATTTGTGGGAACTTAAGAGATTAATTATGGCCTAGAAAGTTTGGGATCTTTGGTTTACAAAATTTGTAAGCAGTTTAAAATAAGGTAATAATGGTATTTGTTTTTAATTTTAAGTGGAAATATTGTCGAACAATATATTATTGTTTTAAGCCTAAGAAGCGATTGAAATACGAGTGCTTTTAACATTTTTAGCATGCTCCTCAGTTACTTATTTCTGGAACTTACAAATTTAGCATTTGGCGCTTATAAAAATGCAATAAAATATATTTTTATAATAATATTTTCCATAGTAAAAATAAGTATCGACCCCGCCCATTCTTCATTTCTAAGCCCCCTTTAAAAACCCATTATCATTATAATAAACCCACCTTTGAGCTTCCTTTAACCTGTATCTCTTCCACATTTTCGCACATAAATCTTCTGCTTTTTTAAGAAAAGGAAAAAAAAACAAAAACGCAAACACATCGTGGGTGATCTTCCCTTTATTCGCGCCAACACAAAAGCGCATTCCATGATTGATTATCTTCCTATAATTCATTAATTTGACGCCCACGCTCACTCGAAAAAATATATAAAACGGAAAATAGATGAGTTTCGGGTGAATATTTTAATAATCAATAAATTATAGTATTTCAATCATTTTGCGCAAAGAATAAAAAATCTGTCAGCGATAGAGAGGGGTTTGCCGAGTAGAAAGAGAGGGGGCGAGAGTTGCATGATGATGCGCCCGCATAAAGTAGGAAAAGAGGGAGAGGGAATGATTTCTGCTGAGTCAAGATAACGCACACACACTCGCGCGCAAAAGAGAGGTTGCGGGAGAGAGATGGGCAATAGTCCCAGGGAAGCTTATCTTGTCCAGGCAATCGCGTTCGATTATTAACCCTCATAAATAAAGGCCTGGCACTGATGGCGACACAGTAGCAGCCTGGCCATCCTTAACCCCTCGCCACGAGCCTTAACCCAGACTCCTCATTTTCATTAGCATGTGCGTGTGCACCTCAGCCTGTCGTTGTCTGTCTTACACTTCAAGAAAAGCAGATCCTTCTTTAAATACTATTTGAAGATACACAGAAACACTTAATCTACAATGATTAAGTCCCAAGCTCATACTTCCTTTAATAATTTGCAACTTTTTCCTGCCTTTAATTTGTTATTTGTTTAAAATCATTTAAAAATGTGTCAAAAAGTGTGCAATACAAAACTATAGATTTCAAACAACTCTCGAATTTTGTAGCATACTTCTGGGCTCCATTTTAATAGATTTCAAATCTAAAGCACAATGATTAAGTCCCAAGCTCATACTTCCTTTAATAATTTGCAACTTTTTCCTGCCTTTAATTTGTTATTTGTTTAAAATCATTTAAAAATGTGTCAAAAAGTGTGCAATACAAAACTATAGATTTCAAACAACTCTCGAATTTTGTAGCATACTTCTGGGCTCCATTTTAATAGATTTCAAATCTAAAGCACTTTCTGTGATACATTTTCCCCTCAAGCTTAATAACCTACCAAAAATTAGCCCCACTTTTTCCTGGTGCACTTCTTGCTCTTCTAATAAATGTTTTTCAATTTTCATTGTGGTTAGTAATTTTTTTTTATTCGTTGCTCATCATGCAAGCCCATTGTTGTTGTCTGCGGCTTTTCGTTGAAAAATTAAAGGAAAAGAGCGGCGAAAAAAGGAGAGAAAATGCTTTATCATCGACTGGCTGAGGCCAGGGCCAGGCCTGAGGTTGGTTTGGCTTTGTTAGCTTATTGAGCCATAACTGCAACTTTGTTTGTTCTTTCGCTCGTTACAATATCTCTTCTTTTTTCTCTGTGGTTTTCCTCATTTTCCTTGAACAATTTTTTTTGCTGATTAATCATGCTTTTCTTACGTTTGGGGTTATCTGGCAGCTGTTCTTAAGCGGCAGCGGTGAAAGTGGCTTGAGCTTCAAATTTTCTTATATTTTGATAACTGAATTAGGTTTCTTTTTTTGGGGAGGAAATTAATTGAAAGTAATTTGAAGTGGCGAACTTGATTAAATGTTTGTTCAGTGAGCTTTTAGTTTTCTTTAAATTAGGAAATCTAATTGGAAACTATTTTACTTTTTATAAAAACCAATTGCCTTAAAAGTGACTTCGACCTACCTGCATATTTTTTCACTATTTTCCCCCCTATTCCATTCGATGTTTTATCAATATTAGACAACTCATCATCATCTGGCTGCCCTTTTTCCTGATCATATCCCTCCCTTTAACCCCAAAAAAAGAGACCAGAACCAATTGGCAAGTCATCATTTTTCACGGGCTGCCAAAGGCGCCCGCTTATCCTGTCAGAAAATGTTTTTTATTCCTTAAAAAAAAAGGAGGGAGCCAAAAGGTGACCGGGCTAATGCCATGTCCTACCATTATAATTTCCCACATTTTATTTTTTTTATGCCATCTCACCGAAACAGAAACCAGAAATGTTATAAATCATTCGCCGGGCATATTTTTAATAGAGTTGTTACCTTGTGTTCTTTTTCCGCCCTCTTTTAGGGCTCGATTGCGGTTGATTTTTTCGGTCTTAATTAAAATGCCAGCCTAGTTGGCGAATTTGAAAAGGGTAACAACAACTCTTTTGTAATCTTTTAATTAGCAAACATAAATATTTCCCCCGTTCCCCACTAATCTTGTTATCTTGTTTCCCTTTTTTGCAGGTGAGTGAACTTTCGGAGGGATAACAAGCCAGCAAAATGATTCGAGTAAGAAAACTTTATAAGCCAAGCATACAAAAATGGGAAAAATACGCTCATTGGACAAAGTCAAATCAACTGAAAATCTTTTCACACCCAAAGATACAATGGAAGAGGGAGTAGCGAGGATGCCGAGTAGGGGATAGGGATTTCCTTTTTCCTTTCACTTTCTCTCCCCAGCAAACAAAGCGGTTTTTTGGTTTTTTGGCAGTGTGTGTTTTGAGTGACAAAACCGCAACAGACATTGACTTTTCGCCGGTTTTCCTCCCGAAAACTTTAAAGAACCGAAGAGCCAAGAACATTGTCATCATCATCATCATCAGGCATCAGGCAGCCCAACATTTCCTTCCGCTTGTTAGAGGCTTTCTTTTTTTCGGATTTTCGGGGGAGGAGGTTGGAGTTCCTTTCTTTCCTTTCTCTTTTTTTTCTTTTTGGAAGCGTCACATTTGACGCCCCAGAAAAAGGGGGATTAGGGATAAAGGGTGGCTTTTTCGAGGGTCTACTGTAACCGCCGCTTGGCATATGGTTTAGTTGGTTTTGGCTTTGGAGAGGCACGTGATTGATGGTTCTGCTCAGGTTCCCCTTTTTTCTTGGCCATCTGCACCTGTTGTCACTACCCGTAAGCTGGAAAAGTTGCTGAAAAGTCAGGCTGTGAGCCGAAGAGAGTTGCAGCTCTATAAAAATGGAATAGCCCTAGGGGAAATATCCCTTACAATGTTTATTATTGCCTTTTCCTGTTGGGATTATTTCCTTCGAAAAAAGAGACCCCAAGGAAATGGGGATTAGAAGTCCAATAAGAGTTTTATATATTATGAAGGTTTACTACCTTGAAGGATATCTTTTATTCCGATTTTTGAAGTGGTAGTAATTCTTAAAATATATATTAGGTTAGCAGGATTATAAAAGAGATATTTTCCTTAAGAATTGTTAGGATTTCATAAGATTTATTTATTAAACAACTTAAGCAGTAGGTTGTGGCTATTATTAGTTTACAAATCTAGTCTCCCGAGCTAGAATTAATTGGGAATTCTTCCTTGACCTTAAGATAATATTCTCTAAGAACCAATAACAAGTCCAAAATGTATTTCTAAATTTTTGTAAATGGTTTCTTAAGAAATGCTTAGCCTCAAGTCGCTCGGAACTTTTTTTGCTTTTACCTTGACTTTCTCTCACCACACCTCTAATTTTTCTCGGCTTTTTAAATGGAGCCTGGTCTGACATGGAAAACATCTCTAAACCTCTAAGCAAGTTGCGTCTCGATTCCCTGCGTCCGGGACCTGTACGTCAATGTCAAACTTTGACAGATGCCAGCCGGCGAAAGAAAGGCGAAAGGAGCTGAGGAGCTGAGGAAGGAGTAGAAAAAAAACCAAAGCATGGATTTACTTTTATTTTATTACTGTCATTGTTGCTCACTCGCTCTGAAAGGGGGATGGGCTGAGAGTGGGTGGTGTGCCAGGGCCGTTATGTGGCTTTTGCGTAAGGATACTAGGTCCCGTTCATGGTCGTCGTTATCCCTTTGGCTCCTTTATCATCCATCTGTGTTCGCCGCACTTCGTTTTCTACGTTCTCCGCTCTCTGCTCTCTGCTTTTGTTATCTGCTGTTTAGTCAGGCGAGCGACGGCGGAGGAGAAAATGGGTGAAAGTCTTTCGTCCTGCTGGCAGCTTTTTGGCAAGTCGTAAATTAAAAATGGCTTAATATGTAAATCCTGGCAGCTGCCTTCTGTCTCTGTCTCTGGCTCTGGCCAGAGAGGTCGTCGTCATCGTCTCCCTCTTTGGCTCGGATTAGTTTTGTGGATATTTCGGCTTACGCCTGTCCCTGTCTTCGCATCTATATCTCTGCATCTCGACTTTTTCTTCGGACATGCTGCTGCATTATGGGGTCCCTTTAACCCCCTTCATCTCACACACACATACACATGGTTATTTGCCGGGCTTTGTTTTTGTTTTCCTTCGCTGTTGCGACACTGATATGCTTGTGTTGTCATTAGTCAACAACATCCAATGGCTACATGTCTGTGTGTGCATCTCCTTGTGGATCTCCCTGTTGTCCTTGCCGTGTTTTCTGGCAAAACTCAACTTTTGGTGTCCTTCCTGAGTCGGGAAGGCAGGAAATTCAATTTAATCTCGAAACGAAAGGGTTAATTTAATTTTATGCATGGAAATGCGGAGAATTTTGTGGCTGAAAATACATTTTCTTGGATGCTTTAAGCTTTGTTATTTAGTTAAATTACTGTGTGGAATTTTAGAGAATTAATTTCAGTATCCTCAGTATTTCTAAATTATTTTCTATCCTTACATTAATCAAGTTTTTCCCTTTAATAGTTCAAGGTCCTTAACCTTATCTATGTGTCACATAATCCCCGCCCCTTTTGGCCCCTTTCATTACCCTATAAATTTGCATTAATGGCCACTTTGCATCATTCCAATTTACCGAAATGGATTGCCATTAATTTATTCCCTTTGCAAATTGCACTGTCATTTAATTTCACTTCTTTTTCCCTTTTATATTTTCTTTTTTGTTATTTTCCCTGCCAATTTGCATTACCATCTATGTGCCATGTGCAGTTGGGTGTGTGTGCGTTTGCGTGTCGTAATGCATTTTAGTAATTATTTTAGCTGCTTTTCACTTTTGTTGAGGGCGCGCAGTGGCAGAGTCATTACCGCTTGTACAAATTTTCTTTGCCAACTTGGCCATAATTTAATTGCCTTTATGACTTTACTAGATGGAAATTAATGATTATAATTTATCAAATTAATATATATTACTCTTTTTGCGGCAACAACGAAATTCTAGATTGCCATTGTTGATGAGATTGGATAATTTTTATGGCCTTTTTCGATTAATTGTTTGGTAATTGTGCCAGTAAATTATAAAATGGTAATGTACTATTTACATGATACGTGTACATGACTTAATTCGGTGGCTTAATGAACGGTTTATATTTACTTAACACAGATTTGGTATTTGCTTTCAATTAAGAATGTTTGTGAATCAAAAAATATATAGAGAGGATTTGGGTGTAACATATACTATACATATTTGCTAATTATTTTCAGTAGGTAATTTGCAACAGTCATAATAACTTAAGTAAAGGGCCCTTAAACTACGAATTCCTCTTAACATGCCTGGACCGAGCCGGCTTCATGATTCGAAAGGTGCAGAGCAGGTCCTTGTCGACGCACATCATGGCCCCAGCATTGTCGAACTCCCCGCAATAGTTGGGCGCCGAGAAAATAGTGATCAGCTCGCGCTTCGAGAAGAACTCATAGCCATCCTCGACGCACTGATGGCCCCGGCAGATGAGACTGAAGCCGAAGCGGTGCAAGAAGGCACTGACCACATCCGAGCCGAAGGTGTGGCTCACGCCCCGAGTGTTGGGACCCCAGCCGATCATCCGCTTGTCCGGGTCTGCCCAGAGGATGTCGCAGACGAGGCCGGAGTCCGGAATCTCAAGGGGTCGCACAATATCCTGGATCTGGTCGAGGTTGAAGAGCTGGGGGCTCAGGCCGCCGTGGCAACAGAAGATATTGCCCTCGATGATCCCCGCCAGGGGCAGGCAATTGTAACAATCGACAAAGGTGCGCCACAACTTGGTCGCATATCGCCTCTTGCACTCGTCGTAGAACCCGTAAAAGTGGTTCAGGCTGGAACACTCGTGGTTGCCACGCAACAAATAAAAATTCTTCGGATACCTCACCTTCAGGGCCAACAGGAGGGTCAGAGTTTCGATGGACTGCTTGCCCCGGTCCACATAGTCCCCGAGAAACAAATAGTTCGTGTCCGGAGGATATCCATTCGAGTCGAAGTAGCGCAACATATCCTCGAACTGGCCGTGAATGTCGCCGAGCACATTGATCGGTGGAGAAAGGTTCAGGAGCGTTGGCTGGCCCAGGAGCACCTCCCTCGCCTGGGAACACACCATCTCGATATCGCGAATGGATACGGCGGTTTCGCTGGACGGCGCCCCCTTCAGCTTGTCAATGATCTGGTCCACAGTCGACCGCTCTTCGCTGTTTAGAATCTTAATCCGATGGTCTCTAGAAAACGAATTGTTCTTTGTTTTCTTCATTGGAATTTCACAGAGGATCCTTAAAGCAATTTTGAATTTAAGAAGCGGTTCTGTGGGCGGCGGATAAGAGGGTTCTTGGGTGGACGGGGTGTCAAAGTTTTTTTTTTATTTCATTTATTTATTTATGTATTTTTTGTATTTTTTTTTTTTTTGTATTTTGTATTTTGTGTTATGTTTTGAGGGAAGAATCTAAGTCATCTAAGAATCTAAGTCAAGAATAATTTGAAAAGAGATTACCAAGGCATTGCAACGCTATTTAAATTCAATTATAAATTGTATTTTTACTATTTAATAACATACATCTTATTCTAAGCTGCTTTTTAAGACAAACATTACTTAGGACATTGCTTTTTATACCCGGTACCCATAGGGTACAAGGGTATTATGGGTTAGTGCCAACCTCTGTCCGTCCGTGTGAAACAACAGATCTCAGAGACTATAAGAGCTAGAGTTACCAAATTTGGTGACAACATTGGAATCTGTTGCACGCAGATCAAGTTTGTTTTAAAATTTGGCCACGCCCACTTCCGCCCTCAAAAATCATAAAAAACGTTAAATAAGATATACTCGTTTTTTTTCGGGTTAAAGTTAATGAATACAAAAAATTAATAAAATAGAGCGGACGCTTGCTGAAAATTTCAGTAAAATCGGATGATAAATATGGGAGATATTAGCAATAAGGTTAGAATTTTAACACACCGCCCTAAGGCACTGCTGTTGCAAGCTGTAGCCGACAGGTGGCGCATTCGAGCCTTGGCCGTGCGATATAATGGCGCCAATGTATGTACAATGTAATGTATGTACAATTTTAAATTGCCATTTAGTGTGAAGCGCAAACGTTTAGGTACCGGGTATCTCACAGTCGAGCACAGTCGACTGTAGCTTTCTTACTTGTTTTGGTTTAGAATATTTCATTTTAATTTTTTACCAAGCTTCTTGGCCAATCTCTCAGCTAAACACAGCAAGAAATGTCACCAAGCACATAACTGTCTTTCAATCAACTAAATTTGAAACACCAGCCATCAGTCCACGTCCACTAAGCATCCCCCACCTCTGGAAACAGACAACCCCCCCTAGAAACACCCCGTCATCTTTGTGTGAGCCATCGCATCCGTTGCTTTTATTTTTCAAATCAACATAATGGACACTTTGCCCGACGGCAGCATCATACCGCCACCTCACTACCCACACCCCCCTTATTTGGCCATCACACCCCCTCCGGCCATGTCCATGCATATATAAAAAACAAGAAAAACAACAAAAATTACAAAGGCAACTTCAGTTTTTGGGCTTTGACAGCTGACACAGAATGCAGAAAGCGAGCGACGCATTTTCTAGTGGGTGGGCCTCATCCCCCCATGGCCGCCACTCCGCTACTGTTCTCGCCCTCCAGGGGTGGATCAAGGCCCCCGTTGCCTCCCTTTTCTGCCCAGTCAGTTCTTAAGCCGAAACCAACCGCAGATGCAAATTTCTACGCTTTGTCCTTTTCTATTAATGCACTGGGGGAAATTTTTATTACAAGTCCCTTATTAAGACTCGTTGCTGATCAACTTTCACAGTAATAGTTAATGAAATATTTTTTTTACTAAAGATAATAATGTTATACTTCAAGATTTTCTGAAACCTTAAAAAATGACCCTTTAATTCGCCAGGAATAGGAAATACTTAAGGGAAAAGTATTTATTTATTTTTTCCTAACTTTCATAATTTCTCTCAGTGTTTGTCTGTCTCTCTGTCACTCATTAAACATTTTGCTAACTGCAACAACGGAGTGTTGTTGCCGCTGTTCGGGCTTGTTGTCATGGCAAGTGTCACAGCAGTCGCCTGCATTTTGTTGATTTTACGAGCATGTGACAGGCTGAGATTCTGCGAATGCATCAACCCTGAACCGGAGAAATGGAAATTGGAGGGGGGTATTATGGGAGGGAAGGGCATGCGGGGGAGTCGACAGAAGCGGGCAGCAAATGTAAGTCGTGTGATTAGTAACGGATTCCGCAAAGGGGATCCCCAAGCACTCAGACTTGGACCCACTCTCTCTGTGCCTTTGAACCTCGCCCCTGATCCATCAAGCTGACAAGAACATATCTGCCCACATATGAGCATATTCACCCCATTCCCATGTATTTCCCACTTCAAATTCTTTGATGAAGTCCCTGCTTATTTTTTTGCCCATTGCCTTGACACAGACCCTCAGACCGCTTTTTGCTTGCCATTTTCATTTATTTCTCCCATTGTAGCAGCCCGCAACTTTGATTTCTTTTCGAGTCATGTTCTTCTTGAATTTATTTTAATTAAATTTCTAAGAGAATATTGGCAAGGGGAGGCACAGAAGAGTATTTGTAAATAAAATATATTTGATAAGAACCTAACACTTGAAATAATTGTAACACATTTTCATGTACAGAAAAATTATTATATCACTAGTTATCACAAGAACTAAATTTATCTTTTTCTTAAAAAAGAGTATTCATAAATGGGGCCTCACTTACGACGGCTTTATTTGTTGTTTGCACTTTTTCCCTGCATTACCACTTCTTCTCGTGTTGTGCAAGTAAATAAAGACAAAAAGAAAGGAAAGATTTCACACGAATTATTATCATCTCTGCACTTTGCATTTAGAAAAAGAGAGGCAGTGACAGAGGGAATAGGAGTTTGAGATTCGAGGCTATTTTTGGATGAGCCGCTTCTGTTTCACAGAGCAAACACAGCTGGAACCTTTTATTTTCTCTCTTTTTGGTGGGTTCCCAGCTGAGTTTTTGCTTTGCTTATCTAAATGCACTTCTCCCCCATATATTTATCTTCTCACTCTTGCATACAGTCTGGTTCTCTATATCGCCTGCTGCTCTTATCTCTATATCTGGGGATGTTGTTGTTCTTTTTGAATGCCCGCACACATTGGTGCACTGGAGAAAATGTTTATAGGAAAACCTTAAAGTCTTGAACTTTAGAAAAATACAAAATTTAAAGCAAACTGAATTCATAATTAATGAATAAACAAATTTATTTGAAATTTATATCGCACACAAAAAAGATAATAGAAATAACAAAGATTTTAAGCCCATAAATATTCTTTATTTGAGATATAAACAAAAATAAGCTTATCACAAAATTAATTTTAGTACATATTAGCTCTTGTGTTTATTTCTCTCCCTGTACTAGCAGTAGCAATCTCTCTCTCTCCCTCACTCCTTTTGTTTGTCGTTGTAGTTGTTAATTGCTTGCCGCTACTTTCTTGCACCCCATCTCTCCCCCGGTCTCTCTCCCTTTCTCTTCCCGGTTAATCACTGCACACATCAATGCGGTAGTTGTTGTTGGCTTTTGCTTAATGGGTTTTTATTTGTTTATGCATGTATGAGTACGAAGATGAGGGATGCCCCCTGCTGACCGCTCTGCTTCTTTCCCCAGACATCCTATATCTTTAGTAAATATTCATCTCCTTCTCTCTTTTCTCGTCTTTTGCTATTTTCTCTGCTTTTTTTTTTATTTGAAGACTCCTGGGAATTTTTACAAATGTTTTCAATGACAAGTGCTCTTAGCCAAAGAGGGGGGTTGCTGTGGGTGGCTAGAATTTCGAAATTGTTTATGCTTAAAGGGGCGTGACAGCGAAATTTTGTCTGCTCACTTTTTGGCCTCCCAACTTTTGGTTATTAATTATTTGTTTGTTTGGCTTTTTGAAGTTTTGGAAATTTGTAGGAATGAGGAAAAAGAAGAATATGATTAATTATTTTTTACTTAGGGTGTTCTACTTTTTGGTGATAAATAATATAGTTATGATTTATAGTTTTGCCTTTAAAATATATTTTTGATGAAATTACTAACTAACTCATTTTATTTTTCCTTGCAGGTGAGTCCAAGTGATCCCTAAAAACCCTAAAAAATTGCAGCCCAGGAGACTTGTAAGTTAAATGACAAAATGCTGTTAATACATTAATTATCAACTGATTGATAGTTCCCAAGCCTTCACTTTCCTTTTGTAAATAACATTTACCCCTAGCCTTCATAACAGACCATCAATCAAAGCCTTTGATTAATATCATATGTCCAAATTCGAAATCAATTAAATATTTATTATCAACAAAAAGAATCTGTATATGAAATACGGAGGAAGTAAGTATAGAATTTCCCGTTGCAATTTGCTCCCAAAAACACATTAAATACATCTGTATACAATCCCAAACTTAATTAACATCGAAGGCGGTTGGGGGGAAATGTCATTTAATTTCATAATTTCGATTTTTGACATTTGCCAAGGGGGTGCCGGGAGGGGTGCCGCGATGGATGCAGTTTTTGCGGGCTGTGACTAATTAACACATTTATAGAGTGACAAACATGACGCACAGCGACATGGGGCAGCCCTCATATTCTACGATCCGTTCCTGTTTTGCGGGGAAAACCCACTCAGATGACCCCGGGCATTAACATTTGTATGATGCCGTGTACGGAGGGAGTTCGTAATTATGCACAAACCGAAAGGGACAACTGTTGACATTTTCAATTGTCCTCGTTTATGGCGACCCCGAAAAATGTTTGCTAATTAAGCAATCAAATAGTTGGTCACTTCGGTTAGGAAAGTTATTGAAAAAGGAAAGTGTTTCGCTTGGGTGTTATTAGAGATAATGGAAAATAACGTCTTAAACTGATACCTAACTCTCTTTAACGGACAAAATAGGCATATTAACGGACAAAAACATTTAAAGACCACAAAACCTGGGAGAGATGTCGAAATTTCTCTCTAGCTTTAAAAGAAACAGTGCGAGAACTTTACTCATATTGAGACCAAAACTCTTATCCTACTCCCTTTAGCGGACAAACTTGCACAAATTAACGGACAACCCCAATTTAAGGCCATAAAACCCAGATAAAGCTGGCAAAAACTCTCAAAAAATCAAAAAAAAAAAACAAGAAAATAGTCGGGGAAAAGAGGAAAACTGCAGAGACACACAGAGAAGCGGACAATAGGTTGGGCGGGACAAAAATACGGACAGCGAGACGTGTGCCGCCAAAGCTTTTATAGCTGTCGCCCGTTCACACAATGCGGCGGCGGCCCAGAAAACAAATATAAATCAATCCAGGGGCCAGAGGATCCCCCTCCGTAGAATTTCCACGATATTACCAGAGACAAAAGACTCCGACGGATAAAGAAAAGGAGAGGTAGACACGAGATGCCCTACGTTTTTGTTTATTTATTCATTGATTTTAATACACTGCCGCGGACAGGGGGAGTGAAAAAGTTCTTGTAAATGGAAATGCATTTTCGATAAACCATTGGAAATTGATTTTCCCCGCCGCCAACACAACACCTTTTCAGAGCTCCCCTTGCCACGAATTTTCCGACTAATTGTGCGTGTGTGTGACGTTGGGTGGCATTTTCTTGTTCCCTTTTTTTTCGTAGGGAAGCTGCTTTGTTTAGGATTTTCATTGATTTCCAGCTGTTTTCCCCCGCTGCTTGTTGGAAATTAATTTCCCCCTTAAAACGGTTTTTCATTGTAATTTTAATATGCATTTTTCTGCGGCTGCCCTGCTGCTGCTGCTGCAGTTGGTGTTCGTTCTGGTTTTATGGCTATTTTTATGTTTTAATATTTATGGTTTTTAATGTTCCATATTTAGTGGTTTCATCCGACTGCCGCTCTATACACGATTCTCCAATTTCCTATACGGTTTCTCTTGTTTTTTATTGGCTTGTTCTGCAACGGAAATTGATCGTAAAAACCTACACTGTCTTGATGCTAAAAAACATGAAAATTCACACGCTGCAGGCCCCGCTGTGATGTGGGGAGGAATTATCTGGATTATGGTTGCTAGTAATTAATATGTTTACAGGAATAATGAGAATTAATTTATAGAAAGAGAGTGTATAGAAAATCTTTTTTAAAAGATAAGATAGAATATAATACTGTGTTGACCATAGTATAGAAGGGTCTTCTTTAACCTTTTCAATATTATTTCCTTTTTTATGTTCTAGTTGATCCCCTCTTACTTGGTTGCTTGCACTTAGCCAACTCGAGGGTAAACAATAGCAGACCAAGATGATGAAAATGTAGAAAGGCTGGCCATAAAAGCAAGTGCAACACTTGATCAGCTTAAATCAAACAAAATCAAGAATAACATTTTCACTCGCACACTTCCACTCACTCGCTAACAAGTCAAGTCAACTCGTCACTGTGGTGGGTGGAAAATGCGGAAAAGTGGGCGGGACTGCGGTCGTTGAACGTCCAAGTCCCTGTTCTAGTGTATGGGTGTGCTCTCGGGGGGAACTGTTATATATATTTTTCAAACATTATAGCACTTTACACTTTTCACACGCTAAAATAATATTTTCGCAGGCAGCATGAGGCGGGGCGATGTACATAGACTTTCAGGAGGAAGTGTTTACTCTACTCCATTTGGCCGAAACCCCCCGTCTGCCCCGCTGCCCCTCGCACGCTGTGCAAACACCAGAAACCGTAAAGGGAAACAAAAACCCAGGGAGCAGCGCCAAATGTCAAGTAGCCGTCAATTGGACAGGGCGACATAAGCAAAAGAAGAGGCTGGCTCTCAGATATACTATATGGGGGAAAATCGAGGGAAAAGGCGGTGAAAAGCTGAAAAGCGTAGCAGGCCAAACAGCCAGTGAGTTGGGACAGTTTTGTCAACCGCAATTGGGCAGAGAGGAGATCCCAGAAACGAGCCGCAAACTTTGTGTACTGCAGAAAATAAAATCTTTGTTATTGTTTAATTCAAACTTACATTCAGTTAATTTTAATCTGGAGATTAAGATATTAGACCAAATATGGTTTAAACTTTAAAAGAGTTCCACATGAAAATCCACGAGTATTTGATTAATTCAATAAAGGGAAATTTCATATCTTAGGTGAACATTAAACGATCATTGGTTTAACCTCCGGTTAAACTAAACATTGATGTTAAGCAATAAACGCATGAATTTTCGAAGAATGTAATCGCTTAATTTTTCGAAATATAAATATACGAGTATATTAGCCGTAATGTTTAATATATTTGAATTGAGAATTATTTCCTTAACCTCGTCTTTAACCTTTGGTTATTTTTATTAACCTTCTTTAACCCTCGGTTACATTTATTTGTCATATACATAATAGTTTAGAGTTGGATATTTCGATTATATTTTTCCTAAAACTTATTAATAGGTTTAGCTAAATTTGTCCTATAAAAAGTAGTTCATTTTCTGCATCCCACCTTGTACACCTATGTATTTTTTGCAGTGCATTAAGAGTGTTTGCATTTGTATCCTGCTTGCCTCCTTGTCTTCGTCTTCGTCTTTTTCGACTTCGTCTTCGTTTGCTTCGTTTTCTTTTCTTCTTTTTTTTTTGCAACTTGGGCTTTTGGGCAAACACTTTTACCGTTGACTTTGCTGCCCTTCTGCCAGCTTGTAGTTGTTTTTCCTCGCTCGCTTTCCTACGCGAAAACTCTTTGAAAGGCAGGCGGGAAAACCGCTTAGCATGTTTACCGTTATGTACGGTCGGCACTTGAATTCGCCGCGCGTTGCATTAGTTCGCCGCATCCGCTCTTTGCTCAGGTGAGCGCCTGAGCGGGGGAAATGCGAGGAAATGGCGGGAAATAGGAAGTGAACAAAAGGGTTAGAGGAGAAGTTGCTAAAAGCGGAGTGTAGTTTGGAAACTCTGCCGCCGTCGCTAATGTTTGCTCTGCTCTGTTTAACCCATAAACGTGCTTTAAGCCCCGCCGACGACGGATGCGTGTGTTCGGGAGTGTGTTTGGGTGTAAGTTGGGCTTTGGCAAACATTTTGTGCCGCCTCAAACGAGTCACGCACACACACGCACGCAAACACGCGAAATGGAGCAACTCTGCTGGCAGCAGGGTTGCCAAGTGGTCGCCTTTTGGGCCTTTGTTGTGACTGTACTGTGAGCCGAAAAAAATAGTGTTTCAAATTTGTAAGTTTAACGTGTTTTTCTGACAGGCTAATTAGTCGGCAATCTTGACGAAATCTTTGACAATTAATTAAGTTAAATTGTAAGGGTGGAACACGAAGGCTAGCATGCTTCTAGGGTTGCCAAATGGTAATGAGTTTGCTCTAAGACGGGCCAGATTATTCATGTTCTTAGGGACTGAACTTTCTGGTTTAATTTCTCACTTAATTTAGATTTTAACATTATTTCTCAGTACATTTTTTAGTTACTTGCTTCCCCTACAAATTGAGTCTCATGAACTGCTCGCACCAATTGAGAATTATAAGCTTACAAAGTACTTTCTCTTCCTGTACCTTAACTCCCCGCTAATTACTCGTTTATCTACTGAAATCTCCACCAATTAATTGAGTTGAACATGCTCCATGTCGTCGTCCACACCGATAATCCCAAGAAAAGAACTTGATCTTGGCTATAAGTAAAATTTAATTAATATAGCAAGAAGAGAGAGAAAAAACAATTGAGGAGAAAGAAGAAAAGGCGGGACACGGCAGACGGCATCTTCTAAGCCAGAGGGACGTGTTGATGTCCATTTAAGTTAATACTGATTAATGCTGACAAATTAACTATGAAATTAATCAATGTCCGAGTATGTAGAGCAAGCTGAACAACAACAGCGAAAAGCGGAAAGTCGGAAAAGAGGCCCCCGATGTTGATAACATCGTTTGGGGACGCTCTTTTTCGGGCGGTCCCGGAGGGGTCAGAACTTCTGTTGTTTGTCACTTGTGACGATTTATCAATGCCAGCATAAATAAAGAGACGAGCGAGCATTTCATCAAAGTGTCAGGCAGATTATCAACTCGGAGAAAGAGACAGAGAGAGACAGAGAGGCGGAGAAAGAGACAGCCTCTCGACTTGACTTGCGTTGACTTTAGTTGCCGTATAAATATAAATATATACTAGAGAGAGGCTAGCATTGTGCGTGTTTGCAGTCCATCAAACAACATGTGATAATTCCAGGTTCATCAGCATTATAATCAACATAAAAAGTCAACTTTACTTATTTATATATATGGAGAGACTGCTGTCAGTGGGCATTTACCATGCAAAAGCGAGCATAAAAGTTCCCATCATCATCCCATTTCCATTTCCATCTCAGAGGATGCTGCTCACTGGATGATGATGGTGATTGAGCAATGGCACGCAACGACTTTATCTTTATCTCCCAGCCTTTTTTTGGCATCCGAAATTGCATAATTTATTGCGTGTGACAAATCGTAAAGGCAGGTCGGTCTTGCTCCGGGTCCAACACAACACAACTGTTTTGCATAACTAATTAAGTTCGGTCGGTGGATGGACATGCCAGTTGTTCCAGGTGTCACAGGGATTAATTGAGTCATCTCCATGTTACAAATTATAGAATTCAAGCCACATCTTCTCAGTTCTAGTTCTGGTCCGAAGCAAAGCTAATAAATAAAATAAAAAATGATTTTGTTAAGCACAAAAGCAGGTCACCGGTTTACCCTAGATTAAAACCAGATTCTAAAAGGTATATTCCCCTTTAAAAAATCCCCTCTTCTTAGGCTTCATCTCCCATTCATAATGAAGACATTAGGGCCTGCACAAAAAAGGCCTATTCTCGGCAATCTAAATGAGAATGCGTCAGCGGGTAATTGGAAAGCTTATGGCATAAATTATCGGCTAAAATGCACCGATATTCAGATATTCAGCCGGTTTCATACAAAGAAGAACCCATAAATTCGTGGCAGCCCCACAACGTTGTGTCCACTTAGGAGATGTCACAACACCGACAGATGGGGGCACCATCGTGTCACGGATCGTGGCGGCGATAGTTAATTGTGACCATTGGATGGCCAAATTTATGGTAGCATCGGCCGGGGGAATAAAAATCCGAACTTATGGACTGCAGGCGACAAGCAATCGCCTTGAAGATTTCCAGTAATCTTGACCGCCATTCGGTGCATGCATAAATTTTGCAAATTATGTGCAATGAGCCAGCTCTGGTTTCAGCTTGGGGCTATGGGGCAGAAATACCAAAAAAAGTAAGAGAAAAGCAAAGCCATCATACTCCCCAAGCTAATTGAACCAGTAAATCGCAGTCACATTGCTCTCGGCTTTGAGACGAACCTTTCCTGCCTGCCGTTGCTTTGTTTTTCTTGGCTTTCCACTGTAATTCCTTGCCATTCTGGCCCCTGGGGGGTTTTTCCGCTTTGGACACGACTTTGTCGTTGGTCTTTGCTGTGTTTCTGTGGCCATTTTCCATTTTCCGATTGGAAAGTTCAAGTCTTTCCTCCGCCCTTCGGGCCATATTCTGTCATATTTTTGGGCGGTGTCAGAGATAGCTTTGGATACAAAGGGAAAGGCAGTCAGAGGCCGGAGGCTGTGCGCTGGGTAGGTGCGAGAAATTACAATAAATATAGAGGGGATTGAGCAATTTTATCTCTCAGCTATTTGCATATCTCCTACAAAACAAAATACCAGCAGCTGTAAAAGGTAAATTCTGAGCGTACATGAATCCGAAATTAGATTCTTATCACAAATGTTACAAAGATGAAAGGGGACTCAGAGTCAGTCACTTTCTACGCCCAAAAACATATCCTGCGGGGGAGCACAAACAAGGAAGACAATTAATAATACTTAAAAAGCCAGAGGGGAGATGGGGGAATATGTGCCAGGATAATACACACAAGGATAACCTATGTGAGGGGGTGTGTTTTTCAGGGTAATGAATAATGTTCACTCACCTGGAAGCCAGCTCGCATTAAGCCCACATTCTCCCCAGACGAGCTGAGTTATTTGCAGCATTTTTCCGGCACCGAAAAATTATTACAAATTGCCCACGTATATTCTGACTTTAATTGAAATTAGGTGCGATAATTAAATGCATTTTTGGTCTACCCCCTAAATGCTTATGCTAAGGGTAACCTTTGGCCCAAGGAGGTGTGGCCGGAACATATGGTGTGTGTCAGAGGGGGTGTGCTTGTTCACTTTTTGTTGAATCAAGTGTGGTCACTTATGCGGCGACGATACACACATCGAGTTGATTTATGACAGGACATGTGCTGGCCACTGTTTTCGGGCGGAGAAGGTCGCCCCGAATAAATGGGAGTCTGGCATGAAGGCCACAGCTGCTCGAAATGGTTTAGAAAAGGTGTGAAAGCGGGCTGGGAATTAATTCTAAAATAATTGGGTGCAGTCCGGTAAGTAATTTGTTTTTAAAAAATATTATTGGAGTGTTTAAAGAGAAAAGATTAAATATTAAGGGGGGCTTAGTCCACTAAATGGCTTTAATAAATGTATAAATTTCACCTAAGGGTATGAAAGCGGGCTGGAAATGAATTCTAAAATAATTGGGTGCAGTCTACTAAGGATTTCAGTTTTTTTAAATATTATTGGAGTGTTTAAAGAGGAAAGTTGAATTATTAACGGGAGCTAAGTCCACTAAATGACTTTAATAAATGTATAAACTTCAATTTTGGGACTAATATTCAAGAAATAACATTTATCTTTACTACAAATATTTTTTCTAAATTCTTTCATTGCAGGTAAGCATTTTCTGCTCACATTCCATCACAAATCCCAAATCATACGTAAGTTAGAGTCAAATAAAAACCTATATCCATAATTCCCGACGTAAACGCAAAACAAATAATAGGAAAAACGGTGAAAAAGAAAGGCATATTTACCCTGCAATCAATATCGAATGCATTCCGTGTGTGTGGAAATGCTTTCCTATTTCCAATTCATTGCGATGCCATTTTCAAATATGTTTCGGACTTTTACATGTGCCTTTGATGTCTGCTGTGTGTTGGCGCCTGCCCCGCCCCCACCATTCGGCTGATTTTGCCGCCTCTCCCTTCCGAAATTTTCCAGTTTTCCCCTGGGAGTGGCAACATATGCAAACGGCATTTTGTGGCTGCATCATTAACAGCATTGAAGCCAGAGGCGGCGGCCTTCTACCAGGGGGTTTAAGCCAAGGTTCAGGGGCACAGGGGCTCGCTCAACTTCGACAGACAAAAACAATTACATTTCAATTTGGCTGATGTCAAAATCAGTCTCGAGGAGTACCCCTTCTTCTCTGGGCCGTGGCCAAAAAGCCAGCCACTGCTCAAATAATTGTTAATTGAAAATTTTGTTGCCAAACAGCCAGGGAAAATCAGCGGAAAAACGGGGTTGGGGCTCTGCATGTTGCATGTGGCCAAAAATATTTATGCATTTAAACAATGCCAAATGAGAGCTATAAACAATCAAAAACAAAAAGGGCTGGGCTTAGCCCGAATCGGAAACAGAATTTCCATAAATTATGCACAGCTGGTGGCGGCGGGATTGTCGAATTCGAAATTCGATAATCATTTCATAAATTTTAATTGAAAATTGCGCACAATTAAATACCAAAAGAGCGCTCAGCCCTCGGAGATTCACTATACGCTTTTTGACGCGAATGAAATATTCATGAAACATTCCCGAATTGTTTGTCAAGTTTCTGGTGGAAAATCCCGCAGTGATCCGCAATTAAAATGTTTAGCCCGAAAAATATATTCCAAATCAATAAGTGACTTGCTGACAATCAAAGGGAAATTGAGCACTAAATATTTCAATAATATAATCAAATCATTTTCGGCGGCTGCTCCTCACATTTTATTGTTTTGTGCAGCTGATAATTGCCGCAATTAAAGCGTAATTAATTTAATTAAATTTAATTTTAAATTGGCTGCGGTGATGGACATAATGCTCTCTCTGGCTAATTGTTATCAGCGAAAAATCTTAATTGCTGTTCGAATTAACAAACTAAAGTTGATTTGGTTGGTGGGATTTTTTTTTCCACCGACACAGACCATCAAATTCAAATCAAACCGAAACTAATGATTATATAACCATTTTGCATAGCTCTCTAGTTTTTTTCTCTACTCCCTAATTACCCCGGTATCATCAATAAGACATCAAAGACCAAGAGCCGGCCAGCAAAATAGCTGCCACCTGTTTTGGGTCATCAACACATCTCTGGATACTAAAGGCTAATGGTTAATGGCCTTTAAGAAAGCATTTAAAACGCGTTTACTACTTGCGTGTGGAACTAATTTAGCAAAAACCCGATTTTCTTCTTCCTTCCAGGGGGTACATATGGGAAAAAGGATTGCGAAGCTATTTAAGGATTTTCTCTTAGCTCATTTCCGCCTTTCCTTTTGCTATTCCAGCCAATTACAGAGCGGCATAAAAAGCCGCCAAAAGTTTAAATATTTTATGCCAACCAATTAATTTTGCCTTAATTTAAATTTATCGAAAATTGAATGCACTCGACCTCATGAAAGTTTATATATAATTTACTAGGAAAGGGGGAACACAAGGTGCTGGTTTGCTGGAGAAAATGATGAATTAAAAATTAAAAATAATATTTCATAAATAAAAAAGTTTCATAATCTACCTAAAAAGGTGAAAGGTCTGTAGTGCTTATTTACTACTTATTTATGTTAATTTCTAAGCCCTTTTAAGAGGCTAAAAATCTACAAAGAAATTTAAGGAAGTAGTATTTCCTTAATTATGAAGTAGAACTAGTTCCTGTAATTATTTCTCTTTGTAGATTATTTTCCTTTGTTAATTTAACTAAAATTGAATTCAACTTTATTTGTAAATAAAAGATTCCTTGCTAATTATCCCCCATATGATATCTAATGTAACTTCTCCTTATTTTCCCTGGCAGACTCTCCCTGAGCATATTAGCTTTGTCATTCCTTTTGGCCAACTGTCATTAGCCGGCGGCAAACAAAGGACTCCTTCCTTTCCAGCCAGAAAGCCTCCCTGCGTGTACACTGTACAGTGGAGCCTTAATTAAATTATGACTACGTTAATGTGCCGTTACACTCGGGGCCCCCGCGCCATTTTAGTGGCTTTGCATGTCGCTGCTCATCAGCCGCAAATCGCTACCAACACACACACTCATTAACGTTAGCACACACACTCTCGCATACGCCGAAAAATGGAGTAATTTTCGTTTCCTCTTCCGGGGCCTGTCCTTTTGTTGACTTCCGTTGCTTTGGCGTTCCGTGTCAGCCATTTGGCGAAATGTAAATAAAGTAATTAAAGTAATAAAATTTGTTTTAATGTTGGCGTCGGCGGAGGATCCTTCTCCAGTGGAAAGGTGATAATTACGCTTATTTAATCATTTGTTATGGCCATTTTGATGTACGCTTTTTTTGTCAATGTTACCCTTTTAGATTCTGTCCCTCTCCCTTCTTTCCTGCCCGCCCTCTTTGTGCAATTGTCGATTAATTTGTTTATGGCACGAAATTGTCGCGTTTATCACGTGGCTTAGACGTTCATCAGCGGTTTTTCCTTCCCTGTATTTCCTGTCTGTATTTGCCTTTGTTTAGCCTTTAGTTTGTTTATTCACGCTTTTAGCCAAGCTTTGGGAGTACCTTTAAAAATAGCACTCAAGTTTGTTTAATAAATTTGGAAGTTGCAAAAATAGCAGCCTTTTTCGTACTATTAAAATATATTTACATTGAAAATTGAGGCTATTTTAAGTATAATTTATAAATATACTAGCAAGACCCTTAAAAATAAATTTAAACACTCAAAAATCTTGGAATGCCACATTATCCTTCCTGCACTTTTTTGCTAAGAGTCCTTACTTCCTAGTAAAAAAAAAAGCACAACAAATCAATTAGTTCCCCTATTTCATGCTCATATGACTTTGCATATATACACATATCAATTTTAATTTAAATAAAGAAAAATACCCAAAAAAAAAAACCCCAATTGCCATGGCAACTATGAATGCCAAAGTTTTTCGGAGCTGCTAGCAGACGGATGTAAAAAACAATTTTAAATTAAATACCTGACAGCACAGACAACGAAAATAGAAAAAAGGAACCCTCACTCCGGACCCCACTGCCACTCGGAAAAGTGGAAAAACTGGGAAAAGCACAACAACAACAAGCGAAACAGCTTCATTTAAAGGGCACGCGAGGGCGCCACTTGAGCCCTGGACAGGCTCCGAAACTCCCTCCAGACTCCTCCTCCTTCCTCCTCATGATATGAACTTTAGCCAGACAATGTAATGAAAAAACTTCTCACACTTTGAGGAGAAAAACCAGAAGCGGAATTAGAAGTATAGCTACAAAAAACACGAACCCAACAAATGTCTAGGGCGCGTATTAAATAGTTGCAATTTTTTATCACCCCGAAAGCGGGGGAAGATCCTTCGGTATTTCTTTTTTGCATTTTTTTTTTCTGCTCTGTGTATCCATGAGTAAATAATTTTCAGGTTCAAGTGCCATATAATTCCCCTTACTCTCGCTCTCGTTTTTTCTACAAATTACACGGTCTCTGGCACACCCACCCACCAATTTCTGGCCCCCTGCTTTCGGCAAAGAGCCCGCATAAATAACGCCATTAAACATGTTCGAACAAGGAACCAGGGAGTAAGTAGGGGGTGTGAGAAGGGGGAGGGGGGGCATGGTGTTATTAGTGGGTGCTGGGGTGTTCCGAGCTGGTGCTGATGTTGTCCTCCAGCCGCCTGCCTTCTCCGTTTTTGCGCTACATTTTTATCTGCCGCTGATTCCAAGTTTTCTAAACAGCATTCGGCTTGGTTACACTGGGAAAAAATGTTAACAGAGTCTAGAAAATATTTATGGGCTTAAAATGGAGCTTGGTACATTTTTTAAAATATTTTTAGTATGAAGAAAAATGAAGTCTAACCTGTTTAATCCAAAAACCTTTCCAACAACTCTTTTCACACATAGTATTTTTATTATATTTTTTTCTCCAACCATTTTTTTTAAATTTTTTTTTGTAAGGCCCCGAATTTTCTCTCAGTACCCTGGCAGCTTCAGTTTCCTTTTCAGGTCGCCCAGCATTTGGCTCTGCAATATATCAAACGATCCAAGCTCATGTGTCTGAGCCCTGTCGTGCGGTTGCCAACCAGCAGACGGCCGCCTGTTCAATGTCCTGGCATCCTGCTCCTGTTTCGGTGTTTGCTCCTGTTGCAGCTCCTGTATCCTCTGGCTTGCCCCCCTGAGTGTTGCCTCTGTTCCTGTTCCCGTTTCCCATTTCCCATTTCCCAGTGCCTGTTTTCCCATTTCCCCCGACCCCAGCTTTGGCTTAATTGCCAAATGTGTTTAGGTGCGGTTTCGCCTTTCCATTGTCCTCGCTCTTGGCCCCGTGTGCGAGCGTTTTTCCGCACAACAGAATTAAAAAATGTGGCAAAGTGGAAAAGCAGGGGCAGGGGCAGGGAAACCCCACCCAGAGGGTTCTTCATGAAGGACCAACAGCTGAGGCCCTTTATTCGATACATCGCACAAATTTGCATGTTTCGAGGGCCGGCCCAATTCACGTTGAGCCGAGAGAAGCTTTTGAAGTTTTATGGTTTGCCATTTGATAACTTGGCACACGAATGGCGGAGTTTTATCCTGAATTTCAGGGGGGGTGGAAAAACAATGGGAATGCCATTTGGCTTTTGTTTTGTGATTTCTCGATTGAATGGTCAGTTAAACGGAAGTTGCAGAGTTATGTCAGCCTATGTATATGTGTATTTTTTTAGGTTTTTTTTACGAAGCTAACTCAAATTGCTTGTCAAACGCAACAAGGTTTGGGCTGTTTGAAAAATAGATTTGACAATGGCTTGGTTTTATAAAAAATGGAACATTTCTGACTTTTGTCGATGAATTTTTATGGTCAGAAACATTTTTTCAAACATAAAAAGTTACAAACAAATTTAAGGAGATTTAAAAACGCCTGAACGTGTCTTAAAGTATGCAATACAATTATTGAACTGTATTTTAAGTGCTAAATAAACCACATACATTGATTTTCTCTACCTAGAAGTTCTACTTTTACCTTTTTGATTATAGATTATGTGACTCCTATATGATTTTCCATATATCCATGAACACTAGCATTTATTTACCCTCAACAACTCCGCCCCGAAAACGAATTTCTAGCATTGAAACACTAATTACACTCGGTTGACACACCTCCTGGGGGCGTTGCCGCCTCGTTTTCCATTCGGCTTGGACACGCTTTTTGTGGATGGACAGATATACGCTGTCTAGACCAAGTTTCGGGGTCAGATTTCCTACTGAGATGAGAGGGAGAGAGCTGCTCTTTGTCTGATTTTTTCACTGGTAAACGGAAACACTTCAAAGTCGGCGGAGAAAAGCCGAAACATAAATGCAAATTTTCCCCCGAACTCGCGCTCGATTCATTTCAATATGTGCGCTCGGGGGGTGAGTTATGAAAGCCCGGGGCGTTTCACTTGTTAAAACAAATTATAGGTTTCCTTTTGATTATTTTGAGCTTTTCCCTGCGCCGCTCTTTTGAGGTAGGTGCACGTCTAGGTAGGCCCTGGCGTATAATAATACGAATTCATTTGCATATTTTCCCAGAGCCACGAGGCAGAGTAAATGAAGGCCTCTAGGAAGTCGGATTACAGTCCTTAAAATGGGTCAGAGTTCAAGCCAAGTACAAGATGTTCTTTCCTGCTTTTCTTTTCTCCCATTCAAGCGTCTGATGATAATGTATCCGTCACATATTGGAGCCATAAAGCGCTTCGATCTGTCTGTCACTGAATCGGCCCACAAATGTGTCAAACCGAAGTCAGATCAACGGCACTAAGCGGCATATTAAATGCCAGGCCATTGAGGAGGCGAGCGAGCGAGCGAGCACTCACTCTCCTCCCCATTTAAACTCTCAAAATGTCAGATTATTCAAGTTTGATAAGGCACACAGAATATATATATACGAGTATATATAGGCTGTACAGAGATACCCGTGGGCAGCGACTGAGGATGAGACCGGGCTGGAGTTCATCCGCTTTCCTCCTTTCTGAGATGTGTCGATTACAATGGCAATTTCAAGCCAAAGTCTGACGTCTGATGAGGATCATCGCGCTCACGAGGCATGAAAAATTATGGCACGTACTGGGTAGATTTCCCGAAATGATAATCCCAGGAATCATATGTGTGAGAGTCCCTCTCCCTGCTTTATGGAAATAACCATATTATGCATTAATGATGATGAGCCGTGGCGAATAAAAAGTCTTTAAAAATTGAGCGTAGCCTTTAATCTAAGATGAGGTTTTCTGCTGAAGATTTTGATGGGAGAATATTTTGAGAGGCATGCATTTTATTTATGTTAGCAAACTGAGTCTTTTTTCTTTCAAAATTATAATATACTCTAACTCATAGTTAAGCCTCAGCCTGAATTTAGTTCCCTATAATAGCATAATCGAATCAATCAATTGGCCAGCCACGCCTTTCCTTTCCCCTTTCACCCCAAACTTAATATAAATGCAAATTTAAATCAGAAAATGAAGAGTTCGAGCCCGGGAAAAGCCGATGCCGATGCGTAGCAAATTCAAAATGAAATGAAACGAATCGGTGCTGGCCTGGCTTAGTTTGTCCGTTTTTCGTTTTTCCATAGAAATGCATTAAAGTTTTGCCGCTGAGGCTGCTGCAGAGAGAAAAGATTGAGATTGAGAGACGAAGATGAAATATGCGCACAAATCATTTGGGCCCGGCTTTGGCATTTCGTTTTGGATTTTTTTTATATAAGTATTGGCCAGGCCAGCAGGTAGGCAGGCAGGCAAGCAGGCTGGCAGAGATAAAGCCATGCCAAATGGTAAGAGAGCTGACCAATGAATCGATTTGGCCAAAAAGTTTACAGTGGTGAGAAGATTAAAGAGAGTTTAAAATAGAAAAAACTCAAAGGAGCTCACTAGAAATATTTATTCTGGATTTTTCAAAATATTTTAAATTTAAATAAAAAGTTTATTTATACTCTGAAAAATATATTTTAGGAGATGAAAGAGAGTCTGAGATGAAAAACACTCAATATATTTAATTAAATATTAATAATACCCTTGTGTTTCTTTTTTTTTTTGGATTTTACTAAATATTTTAAATTTAAATAAAAACTTCATTTCTACTCTGATAAATTTTATTTTAACTCACAAACCCACTGTTAAAATTGTATTATTTCTTGGCTTATGCAAAGCCAGTTTTATATCTGATTAGGCCTAACTCCTACTCCCCCGCCACAGATTCCCCCCTCGATTCGGCTTCGGTTTCGGTTTTATGAATTCCATCTTTGCTGAGCTTTGGTTACGCTTTTCGGATTCGGTTTTGGATTTGGTTTTGGTTTTGGTTTTGGTTTTCGTTTTGGTTTCAGTTTGGTCTCGCTTTGGGTTTTCTTACGATTTCATAAAGCCACAAAAACCAGAAACACAAACGCATCGTTAGCCCTGTTTTTGTTGTTCGCCGTCGATCAAAATGCAATCAAAATTGTGCGGGCTCCGGGAACCGCCTCCCTTCGTTATTCCCTACTCTCTACTCTATTCCCTGTCCCTGTCCATCGGAGGAGCTACTTTGTTTGATTGTCTGGACCACAAAAATAGTTTGTTGCCGGCTCGTAAAGATTTCTATCGACGGAAAATGGGGAAAAAATCCAAAGAAATGTCGGGCGGAGCTGAACTTTTTTGTGGCTTATTATTTATGGTAAGTGTCTGTTTGGGTTTGTAATTGATTTTTACAGTTCTCGACGCGACTGCGGTTTCCATGAGTTATAAACTCTTTGGCTGAGAAAAAGAGGGAAAGATCGGTATCGAAATAGTGGTTCAAATGGGTTCATAAATAACATGTTCGAGGCTTTATTGTTTGCATGGAGGTTGGTTTTAAAATGGGTTTGAAGTTTAGGAAAAAAGAATAGCTTTTGGTGGTTTATAAGCAGTTTTAAATGGGATTTATCTCTAAGTATTACTACCGTTTTTAAAACGTGAACTTAATATTTAATTTATTAAGAAAGTTTTTACCGATTTTTCATTAAAAAAAATTGGGAAAAGGGCAAAATTTAAATCTTGTCCATATAAATCCTTTATAAATCCTTAACCTTATAAATCTAATATTATAAAAAATAAATTTTATTGAAAGCATTATTATTGTAATTAAAAAAAATAAATAAAATAGGTTTCCATACAGTTAAGTTAAATTTTAATTTAGATATTTAATTTTTAGTATGTAAGTAAGTTGTATTTAATTTTAGTTCGAAAAACCTCGCTTCTTTGGTCATTTTGACTCTATCTGATCCTCAATCTCTGTATAACCTTGTAAATAAGGTACAAAAAAAACGAAACCTTATCCCTCAGTAAATTGATCTTTCAATCTCGCTTATCTTTGATCCCAAACATTGGGAACATGTAGCACCATTAGTCTCATTTTTAAATACCTCCCAAAAAAACCCTCTAAACTACATTCAAAATGCATTAAAAGCCAGAGAATAAAATCAAGAGAACCGAAAATGAAAAAAAAACGATATAATCCAATTAATCCTTAAACGTTTTTTAAAAGCATATAATTTAAACACACGCCGACGCCAACGAGCGACAAAGAGACCGAAAAAAAAAGAGAGAAAAAAAGAGGGAAACCTAAAAAAGAAAAACCCGAAACAGGAACACACCCAAAACGACACACAGAGTGTGTGGCTGGCTGGCTGTGTGTGTGGAGCACGACCAGGCCGGCCGACAATGCCAAATTCGATCGTCTGGGAGCCCGGGAATATATAGAGCCCCCTCCTCTCCTCCGATCTCCGCCCCTGACTGACTCACTGATTGCGATCGCACAGCGGAAGGTGCGTGAACAATGGAAACAATCGAACATAATTAGGCTAAAGTGCTGCGGATAAAGGCAACTCCTCCGACTCCTTCGGGTCCCCATAAATAAAAACGACAACGCAAATAAATTGTAGCGAATTTTTATAATTAATTGTATTGTCGTCGGCGTTGCCGGGCTTCAAGGGGTTAAGGTACAGGCACAGCGGTAGTTTTTTGTGCTGATTTGTGCCGATAAAAATGCACACAGAAGGCGGCCGGAGGTTCGTTTGTATTAAAAGCGCATTAACAAATCCCCTAATCGGGCTCTGTGGGTGTTGTCTCCACTCTCTGTGGGATCTGGGGATCTCTAAAAAAATAAATATAACTTCCTCCAACTCTGGAGTTTTCATTGTGGGTTGTGCCTTGAGTGAATGATGGGTAAAAGTTAATTAGGGGATTAGGTTTCAAGAGATTATTTTCGAATATTTTCATAACTAATGTGGAGAGGTAAAAAAGAGTGTGGTAATTAGGAAGGATTAACTTTAATTAACGGGAATTGGTCTATTTTAGATAACTATTAATGAGAGTTAATCAGGTAATTTACTATCATGAGAAAGCCATCATAAATATTTTCTATTTAGTAAAAATGTTGACGTAAAAAAACAATAGGAATATCATAGAGTTAATCAGGGAATTTACTTTCATGAGAAAATCATCAATCAAATCAAACAATTTTCTACTTAGCAAAAATGTTGAACTAAAAAAACATTAACTTATAAAACTATTAAATTAGCTTAGATTAGATGGCAAGAAAATAAGTAAACTTCCTTTTAACCGAGATAAACAATTGCCTGCATTTATTTTTGCAAATGTTCCACTTTCTCCCCCAAGTTGGCTGCCTTTCTCTACATATTTACGATCTCCCCCCAAAGGAGATAAAAACAGGCATTCTCTCCAATAATAGACCATAATAATTTATTAATTTCCTTTTAAAGGCAGCCGGCCGCCTGCTATTGACCCAAAATTAATCTGCACAGAATTATCGCAAATAAGGAGGGAGAAATGGCTTGGACAGGACAGGCAAGGCGACATGCTTCGGGACTTAGCTTCTCATTATGCAAGTATGTCCTGCTGCTCCTCCTTGCTCTGTGTGTGTGTATATATTACTTCTGCCTGGCTGCTTTAATTCGCTGACTTTAGTGGGCTTATTTTTCCCTGCATGAAGAGTGGGCCTTTCGGCTTTTTCCAGTTCTCAGGCGCATTCCCAGCCTTTGAAGTTAATCCTACATGTACATGTGACCTGGCCCAGACTAGGCCCCGTCGTATAATTGTGTTTTAGCATTTAACTTTGGCTCCTACTCGTCGAGTGCTCGCCTTTGCCAACTTTGGTACGACTCTGGGCCATTGTTTGCCCAATTTTCAGCCTCCGGGGATAAGTAGGGGAGCGGGCTCTAATTCCAAATTGGGTGATAGATGATTTGAGCCAGAGAATGAGTTCAACTTCGGGGCTTTCAATTAGTCCAAAAAGGCAGGAAACGTACTAGCGCGGTTCTTTGAAGCCTCAGCATACCTTTAATAATATTTCTCCCTACTTACTGCCAACAGTAATTACCACTTGAGTACAAATGGCTATGTGTATCTCCTGGATTATTTATCTTGGCGGAAAGTAAGCACACACACCATATGGATGTGTTTTTATAGAGACAAATCTCCCGGCCGAAAGACCGCAGCAGCTGTTACATTTGGCAGACTCTCTGCGCCTGCAGGTAATTTATCTAATAAAATTATTATTACCATATATTATAATAAATGAGGCTTAATAAGTAGGCCAGGATATATATGGGGAGTGGAGTGAAATGGAGAGATTTGCCGTGGCAATACTTTTGGCTTCCTTGTGATGCTGGCCGGTCACGTGCCGTTTTCGCAATTTGTGGCGGCGTCTCGGAGGAAACCAAAAACCGCACAAATGTCTCCGCATCGCTCTCTTTCGGGGCGACACCGAAAATAGCTAAACAATTTGAAAAGATGTCGCACAATTTGACGACACAAACCCGGGGGGCACCGAGGAACAGCCATTCCGGAGGAGGAGGCGAACAACGATGTAGACGAGACAAACGACAAGGCGACGGCGCATTTGAAATGCAAAATAGGCAACACCGAACGACACGCCTCCATTTTTGGAGCTACAAGGAGGTGGCAGGGGTAAGAAAAATAGGGAAATGTTGGGAAATTAAAGTTAATTAAGCTGGGAAAAATGTTTACAACAGGTTACAATTTTTACAGATATGTTTTAATAATTATTAAGCTTGGAAAAAATAGTTATCAAGTTGAAAATAAATGTATCTTGCTTAGGAATGAATTAAAATAAGGAAATGTTCAGAAATTAAAGTTAATTAAGCTTGGAAAAATGTTTACAACAGGTTACAATTTTTAAAAATATTTTTTTAATAATTTGAAGTCCGGAAAAAATAGTTATCAAGTTGGAAACAAATGTATCTTCCTTTGGAAATCAATTAAAAACTGTGTCTAAAAGTATGCTACAAAAATTACAGATCAAATTTGTGCCCTTACATATTTTTTTTTGCATACTTTTGGGCACCTTTTAATATTGATCTCAAACCTTTACTGACTTCTCCATTGATAATAACCATCTTACAGTCCACAAAATGTAACAACTTCACCTTTTCGAGCATTATGTCGCAGCCAGGACCCCCAAAGGTGGGCCTACAAATTGCTTCATTTGACCAACCCCCTAAAAAGGGTACAAAACTAAAGCCAAAGCCAACAAATATTTATGTTAAATTTGATGTTGTACAACGACTAAAATGGGAGCACACACACACAGCACACACACAATTGAAATGGCGCTTAATTTTTTATGACCATCGCAAACACTCAAGCCAAACAGGCTAACCACAACAACGACGGCAACTACATGAGTATCCTTGACACGGGGAGGGTCCCAAAAAAAAAAGCAAGAAAAAAATGTTTTCTGCTTTTTTATTTCCTTCGGCTGCGGGAAATTCTTTTCTAACCGCTACAATTTTGCGGTTTGTAAAACTTTTGCTCTTCCCTCCCTTTTTTCCTCCCTTTTGTTTCTGGGCGCTTTGTTTTGGGGGTTTGTTTGCCTTATCCTCTCCTCTCTGGCTGCCTTTTCACTTGTTTTCCATTATTTTGTTTGCATTTGAATTGAAAATTAGTATTTGGGGCACTTTAACTTGGACCTGGGACCCCGAAAGCTACTGCTAATTTATCATGCAGCATTCACTTTCCATTTCCCTTTTTTGGCTTCGCAAGGGTTTTTGGCGTGGCAAGTGTTTGTTTAGGTTTTTCTTACATAATTTTATTTATGACATGTTTGATTGGGTCCTTCTGCTTTAAAAGCCCGTGGAGAGGAAGACAAACAGTTTCGAAATCTTTATAAATGGCGGGCAGTACCCGAGTTCGTGGAATTTTATGCCAGGACATGACTCAATTGCAGTCAAGTCGCTCACTCAATTTGCCAGAACAGAACAGAACAGAACTTTACAATGTAATAAAGTCCGGGAGCCGACGTGCCACTCAGCAAACAGAAATAAACACGAAACAGTAGTCGCAGTCCCTCTCCGCCACCCAGCATATTTTCCCTGTGTATCCGGATCCCCGCCAGGAGCCCAAAAGGTAGACAACGTCGTCGAGGAGCCTGGTGTGTGCAGGCAACGTCGACAACGACAACTAATGAGTTCCTAATTTAAATAAATTTCTACTCATAAATTAAAAACTAAGAGACAAGGACAGTACACCGAGTGTGTGTGCAAAATGCAGAGTGTGTATAGGGGGGACGAGGGATAGTCGTCTGGCTGTCAATTCTCTGGGGGGTATGAAATATGCTTAAATGGCTTTAAATGTGATAAAGTTAAGCTGGGGATTTTCTGGGAGGAGGAAACTTGTGTTTTTAGGAATTTAAGGGTTTTTTTTAGAGAGAAATAATATTTAAGAGGTAAAAAACTTACCTCTTGTAGAGCCACTTTATTTAAAAGTTAAGAAATTTAGCAGCGACCATTAAATACGGGGCACTTACCTTAAAAAATCGCAGCATACTTCTGGAATGTACAAAATAAAACTACAGCTTAATAAGTTTGTAAGGAAAATGTGTTATCGTAGATATACAAAAAAATTTAGTGAATTTAAAACTTAAACATTTTATGGCATACTTTTAGGCACCGTTTGAGGTGATTTCAAACCCCTAGTGATTTCTGTGGCAGCCCCGATTACTTAGAATTATAAAATATTAAAATACTTTTCCAATAAGCAAATAATTTAAAAAATCTCCCTTAAAGCCTAACAAAGATCCACAAACTATTTATATTTTATGCAATCCTATTCCAATTCCTCATTAGTCAGTCCCAGTTTAGGCCTCCTTAGAGCTTTCTCGGTACCAAAAAACCGCCATAACAATTTCAATTATTCCACAGATAAGGCCTGGCTTCCAGCTCCATTATAAAGTCAATCGTCAGTCAATTTTTGTCCCCTTTGGCTCTACTCATTATCCTGCAATGACCAAAAGTATTTACAAATTTTGTTAGAACAACACACAAACGCACACACCGCGGGCCAGCTCTTTATGAGTTTTCTATGGGAAGAGCGCGCATAACCACATAAATCAGTTTCTAGCCCCGCTAAATGCCGTGACAGGAGCTCCCGGCCAGAAGGAGCTCCAAAACCAATTCAAAGCCAAAGTAAAAACCAAAACCGAAACCAAGAAGCGTCGTAGATACGTGGGGAGTAGGAGGAGGAAAACTTTGGCGCATACCAAAAGTCAATGAGCCATTGAACGATCGATCGGAAGATATAGTCGCGGCAGCGGCAGAGGAGCAGTCGGCCAAAGATGGTCATCTCTGGCTCTGGCTCTGACTCCGACTCTGAGTCTGTGCACATTTTTGCTACGCCGCATTTTTAGCCAATTTAAAAAGTCTAATTTAAGCAGGCAACCTGGCATTCGCCACGCACGTAGTGGTAAGCCCGCGCAAAGGATTGATCTGGTCTGGCTAATTTTGAGCACGTACGCATATAAATTTCATCAAAATTCCGCTGGAATAAACGCTTAAAACTCGCGAAAAGGACCTGTGGAGAAAAAATTCATATTGAATTATGGACAAAAAAGCGAATTTTATTTCGGTAAAGGAATCTTTTCAGCTCGCTCATTGTTGCTGTTGTCTGTCCGGGCTCTCTTTTTTTGTCACTGAACGAATAATAAACATGTTTATTAACATTTTTCGATGGCTGCCAGGCAAACACAATAAATTAAGAGCGGCGGGCAGGGCGGCTTGCAACATGTTGCACGCAACATTCATCAGCACCCGGCGGAGACGGACGGAAATTCGGAAAAAACAACAGAGAGGGAAAAATGAAATAATTATTTTCGGGTTCTGCGTAAATTGAGGAATTTCTCAGCAAGGAAAGAGGGAAAGAAAGCAGTCAGCAGAGGACAAAGGAATGCTTTTTGTTATGTTTTTTATGAAAACGAATTTTATGTTTATACCATTTATAATTTTAAGGAATTTTTAAAGTTTTATTTGCAGTTTTAACTTGAAAATTGGTTTTAAGTCAGTCCAGAAAATAAGTATTACTTATAAAGTATTTATTTATTTAGCGCACGGTATGTAAATATTTTTATATATTTAAAAAAAAATATATCCCATTCTGTACTTACTAAATAAAATCATTTAAAAAAGTTTCGAAAAGTATGCAATGAAAATGGCTTACAAGACATCACTGCATACTTTCAGGCTGCCTCTTAAATTATATTAAATCGCTGTTTAACATTTTTAATAAATTTTATTTAAAGTGAAAAAGGGGGAAATTTAAAATCTCTCACAAAATTGTAAAACACACAAACAACCCCTGATATTTCCATTAAAAATATCTTCTTGCCACATTTGCCGCCGAAAAAAATGCAAATTAAAATGCTAATATTCTTGCGTGGCCTCTTTTAATTCCCCAGCTGAATGATCGGGGCTCGGGGGCATTGCCGACTTGATTTAAAGGCCACTCGATACGACTCCGGCCGTTCATTAAATGCACTTTATAGGGCGACCAAGCGATCGTCGCTTTTGCATTAATTTCACATGCAATTTACGCTGATTTATTTGATCTGGTCTTGGGCATTTTTTTCCCCCTGGTGCTGTCTGTTTGTCACTCAGCTCGGGGGATCTTGAACCCGCTTCCTAAATTGGCTGTGGCCACAAAGGAGACTCTGCTGGGTCTGCCTCGGCCTCGGCTGCCTGTTGATTTGATCGATTTGTGTTGATTGCCTGTCAGTGGCCGATACAATGGCTCCTGGACGAGCGGGAGGCACGGAGCAGCGGCTCTTGTTAGGTGTCAGTTGGGGCAGTCAAGTGTTAAATATATATATGCACAGGCAGAGGCACAGGCAGCACCATGGAGCTCTTTGGAGTTTATGTTAACTAAAAGTGCATAAAATCCGCAAAAGGAGAAGCCAAGTCCGACGCTTGTGTCAGTCAGTCAGTCAGCCAGTCACTTCAGTCACTCATTCAATTCATTCACTCGGCTTTTATGCAGAATTGATGATGGCCAAGGTTTTCTCGCTTTTCTTTTCTTGGTAACGTGAGATTTTTAGTCACAGATATTGAGTGTGTGGGTCTTGTAAAATGATATTTGGGCTTGGCCTTTAAGCTTTAAGCGCTTTTCTGATTTTTCGGTTATTATCCGCGAGCGTCAAGGTGCTTCCTCGATTGAAATAAACTTAAATTAATGGAGTTCATTTCCTCTGGGACTTTATCTCCATTTTAAAGATTGCTTAGTCACTGAGCCGTGTCCTGCTAGTTTCCTCTCTTTTTAATGCAATTTCTTTGCTTGTTGCTTACTTCAATTTTATATTGTATAAGTATATCTTTGAGCTGTCTTATCATTCTAACGTAATCTTAATCACTTTGCCCAATGTTCATTCATCCACATCATCAATTTCCCTCTCTTTGCTGCTTACTCCTTTGCCTTTTTCCGACCAAAAAGACTTCAACTTCGGATGGATTGGCCTGAAGACGTCTTGAGTTCGCTTTCGAGGGTCTGCACTTTTCCGCTTTTCTTCAGCATTTTCCTCTCTCAGTGTGTGCTTCGTGCTTTGTGTTTCTACATTTGCTTTCTATGCCGCTCCAAATAGGGAACTTTTGCCGCCTCTATCAGATTTCTCGAGTCGAGTCGAAAGATATGCTGTAAAAATCACTCCCGCAACTCTGGCAATTTTCCACTCCCGCTTTCCCGCTTTCCCACTTGCATTTCAATCTATTTTCCACGCGCGTGCTTTCTCGGTTTCCCTTCGGTTGCCGATGCATCAGTCAGTCAACTGACAACGCCCAGAACTTCACCTCTGGTCAAAAAAACAGCATTTGCTACTTAATAGTTGGCTGTTGCTGTTGCTGTTGTTATCGCTTCGCAATCTGCCAGCTTCGACCCCTTATGGGCCAAGTTAGTTAGCCGGACGGACTGAAGGGAGACCCCTCTCTGCTGGCCATATTAAAAATGTATATAAAACTCTTAAACAAACCGAACCTTCAACCGAATCTAGCTGAGATGGTCAATGGTCAATGGATGACTGGCCCCCGTGCACTCCCTTTGTGGACACTGAGAAATATTAGCTATGAAAAATGGAATAAATATATATGATTTCGCTCTAAAATATTCTAAAAAATAAAATATATATACTTGTATATATTATTTATAACTAACTTAATAATAACTAAGTTAATTAAAAGAAAGCAATGTCTAAAAAACTCTTTGCAGAAATTTGGGAATCTTGGGAATCATAACTCATGTTAATATCTTAACCAAGGGATGTTATAATTTACGTTTATGTACATTTTAAAATTTAAGAAATCTTCACAAAATTAAGGAAAAAATGATTTAAAATCGAAGGAACATGAGAGAAGGTCCTACAGGTTAGACCTTGATCTTATTATTTCTTGGACCTATATTAGCAGCTATTTAGCCCCCCTTTAATCCCCGTTTTCGCTCAGTGCCTGGCTGCTCCTGCTGATCCGCCTCCTACTTCTGTTGCTGCTGGTCCCTGCTGGTTCTTTATAGATTTCAATAATAGATTTTTCGAGTCGGTTTCCTTCGGTTGCGTTACTTGTCTGGCCTGCCTGGCTGCCTGGCCTGCCTGCAATTTTCGTTCATTCGGCGTGCAAAATTGTTTTTCCTCGTTGGCTGCTATTTTTCTGTAGGTTTCTTTTTTTCTGTATTTGTTGTATATTTTTTTTTGCTGCCATTGGCCATGAACCCGCTGACGGCTCTTGTGGCTCTTTGCTCCCGGGCTCTTTCTAATGTGTTTCTTTTGTTTCGTTTTTGGCTTTTCGGTCGCAATGCAGCTGCTGCTGTGCGTTGAACCTTTTGGCCAATTGCAATTGTTTCAGTTGCAAGTTGCTCTTGCTGTTGCCACAATTCGTAGCGTTGCTTGTTGTCCACTTAAAGTGCCACATTTGGTATAGCGAAAATTGCAGAATGCAGAATGCACGACGAGGTCAAGCGAGGAGAGGGGGAAAGGAAACCCTTGCGGAAATTGCGAAAACCCTCATTTGTGCGAAAAGCTGTTCATGGCAATGACTCCGTCGATGAGTTGGTTCTTGGCTTTAATGGTTATTTAGGGGGAATTTATATAGCTATCGATTCTGTAATCGATAAATGATGAGGGTTCTGGTCAGCACAAGATGGGAATAGGGAAAACAATTGCATTCTTAGGGCAATATTATCAATGGTAATCGGATAACAAGAAGCCAATAAAATCGTTTTATCGGGAATCTAAATACCAAAGAAAAAAGGGAATTTATTATGAAGCTAAGATAAGATAAATATTATAAAGAAAGTTGTATAATTTATGCAAATTTATTTTATATATTTTTGAGAGTTTAAAGATAATCACTAACATAAAATAAACATGATTAAAAAAGTTTGTATCCATTACAAATCTTTATGCCCTTGCTCCCACTTAAAGTTCCCTCACAATTCCTTTTTCTCTCCATTTTTATAAAAATTAATTGCTTGGAAAATTGCTAATTAGAGGAAAGTGCGTGTCGCAGCCGAGAGGAGAACATCAAAAGGCGACTAACCAGAGATTAAGATAGTTCCAGCCAAGGATGTGTGTGGGATGCGAAACTTTTCCACCGCAGATTGCGATTAACAAGTGCAGGAGGTATAGGTGAGGCCTTGTAAGCCGAGAGCTAGCTCCAGGTTACGTTTACTAAGTGTGAATTTGGTGTCATCAGCGGGGAAAAATCTGGGGGAAACAGGGAAAGAGGGTCAGAGACAAAAGTCAACGGAAATGTGCGAGTTTCGCTGGGGGCGCAACTAAAATTGGCAATGAAAATAAGCGTAGATTACGACGCAGACGGAGTCGGAGTCAAGTTCCTGGCCATCATCAAGCGAAACCCATCAACGTGTAATGAGAAAAAGTTAACTCGCTTCCAGGCATTCGTTCGGAGTTGTTTCAGTGTTCCCCGGCGTGTGTCTCTGATTATATCACCGCCATGGATCCCTGCTTGGGCCGAGTGTGAGGGCCATTATCTGCTCGAAGATGCCAATGGACACATGCTGGTCACTGCGAGGGCTAAATGCTTCTATTTAAGTTGTAAAATTTAAAGGCAACCCATAAACCTGACCCGAGAAGTGTAATGTAAGATGCCGGATAAAGTCATTTTTGGAATGGTTTCAATGGGTTTTCAAGGGTCTGAGGAGTTGGAAACTTTAACTTGGACTTAAAAAAAAAGTTTGGGAAAATAAGGGGAGTTGGGAAATTGTTTTAATAAATAAGAATTAAAAGGTTGGAATATTTATATTCAGCTATATTTATTTATCATAATTTCCTACGCATTGAAATATTTTTTCTAAAATCCCCAAAAACCACTAATTTCCTTGCTCATTACTTCAAGTTCCAATTGACTATCAGTTTGCTATGAAAACTGAAATTAAAAAATATATATATCACATATTAATTTCGCTCTAAGAAAATATGGAGTTGCGAATCTATTTAAATAAAAAAAAATTAAAAGGTTAGAATATTTATATTCAGTTTTCAGAGAAAAACAATTTTAATACAAGTTAAAAGTTACTTATTTTAATTTCCTAAGCCTTGAAATATTTTTTTTTAGATCCCCAAAAACCTCTAATTTCCTCGCTCATTACTTCAAGCTCCAATTGACTTTCAGTTTCGTAACCCAGAAAAAAATAACCTTATGCAACTTGAGGGCACCATTAACCCAAAGAAAAAGAAATCAATTAGGCACAGTTTCCAGCTCACATCATTAATAATTTTATTCGGGCCATGGAGTGCCAGAAAATGTGTCAAAAATCGGGTCTTGAAGCGGACAACATTAGAGGATAATTAACACGCCCTTTTTCGGGGAGTGTTTGGAATAAACTTTGCCTTTTTTTTGGCCAACTTTTGTGATGCAAATGAGATTGTAAACAGGCTGTGTCAGTCTGTGTATGTGTAAAATTTATCGTATCGTTTGTGTCCAAATAATTCACAGCTGGAGGTCCACCCACATACTCTGTATGGGCATAAAATAGAGTTCCAATTTGATTTCACGCTGCGCTGCATCACTCATCCACTCATTTTTTGAATCATTAAAACCTCACACAGTCCAGGCAACAAATTGCAGTCACCTAATGGCATGCAAATTATGAAAATTAAGCAGAAACCCAACTAATTTATATAACTCATTTTATTGTTATCTTACTCTCCCATTGAGGGTATGCTTTAACCCAAAGTTATCTGCCCGAAATATCCGAATTACTGATGGCCAAGTGAGTTTTCAATGGGCTTTTAATGTGATTTGCATGAATTATGTTACGAGTTTGGCATTTTCCACTCACTCTGTGTGTGGAGTGTGGGCGTGGCATGTCTTCTCTGAGGGTGTTGTGACATGTTATGATGATTTGGTTTCGGTTTACGTCATAAATCAGATATGTTAGAGGGAAGAGTGCAGTGAAAAATGGGGAAATAACTAATTTGAATAAATACAGGTTGGAGTTATTAGGGGGAAAGTAATTAAGGTGAGAGAAAAGGAAGTTAATTAAGGCTGCAGGAGGCTAATTAAATATTTATGCAATGAGTATTCTGGGGAAAGGAATTTATATATATTTATATATACTTATTATAATGTATTTTCTTTTGAATTTCTATTAGAAAACCTTTATAAGAATTTTTTAAATTGTATAACTCAAATTCCTTAAAGAAAAGTTTAAGTAATCACAGACCTCACACCTTACCCTTCCCTTAAATCAACTTATAACTAACCATTTATCCCTGATCACTTGCTGTCGCTCAGACATATCTCTTTTTAGTGAAATTCCATTAGCCAGTGATTAACCAAAGTCAAAGAGAAACCCACACGAACTTCACACGCCTCTATCAAATCTCTGACTTTGAGGAGCAAAGACTCCTTACTTCTCTTCTCCTTGGCTGTCTTAATGATGCTCAGATTAATGTTTGCACCGCAGAGAGAAAACTGAGAAACTGAGGCAACATCGCCCCGGGCGAGACATTTTCCACCGCAAAATCAACGGCGGCGGCGGAAAACTGGAAACCCAATCAGCCACAAAGCAACGCCTTTTGTGCCAAAAACCGAAACTTTAACTATTTATTACCAACATCACTGGGGGCTGACTGAGCTAACTGAACTGCCTGAGTCTCTCTGACTGAGTGGATGGATATTCAAATGCATTAGCTCCGAATGTCAGATATGACAGCTGCTGCTCTTTTAGCTATCCTTTGGCTATGGCTTTCTGTGAAATGTTTCAGGAGTTTCAGTTGGAGGGTCCCACAGCCTTCAACTGCAGTGGGTGCAGTGAGAGAAATTAAGGAGAGCATATTACATTTAAATTATATTTATTTGTATACCCAATTAATAAGGGAACTCTCATTAGGTGTTGAATATATTAAAATGTGTCCTGAAAGATACAAATATATTATTTCTTAGACAGGAAATCATTTTATATATATACTTGTATGTATATTTTTAATATTTTCACCAGTGCTAAACCATTTTATTTCCATTTCCCATACTCTTACCTCTTTTCTAACTGCTGCCTGTAGCCAAATTAGCGCCTCTGGCTGCCCTGACATTGAAAAGGGTCTAATGGGTCGCGACTCGGTGTCTGAAACTTAAGCCCCTGCGCCGTTAATGATCCAGAGAGCAGCGCTGGTTAATCGATTTATGATGTCGGCTGGAAATTAAATGTGTCTGTGACTCCGCCGAGATAAGGTAAAAACAGTAGCCACAATAAAAAACAAAGTCCCTGACACAGAAAGCAACTTTAAAACGCCACCCAAGTCGAGTTGACTGCTGATAAGGCAGGAAGTGGGGGAAAATAACTTTAAAAACTATTTCCCAGCAGCCTGTCTGCACTCGGCGAGTCACAAAGTAGCGTGAAATAACAATAAACAAGAAATAATCATGTTGCACGAGAAGAAGTGCAGTCTGTGCTCCGCTTTTCCACTCCCACAAGAAGCCAATCATGTGTAAGAGGCAGGAAGGCGCTGTCTGTCTGTCTATCTGGCTTCTACTTTGCCAACTATTTGGCCCAGAACCAGGGTCGGAGAAGCTGGCGAAAATCTCTGGAGGTGCGGCCATGAAGTTGTCCTCGTTGTCGATGAGGCGGCGCCTTCAAAATGTCAACGAAAGTGAAGCTCAGCAAGCGGAAGTTTTGGCAAGTAAAAAGCGAAAGGAGTCAGCTTGTTGCAAAAATATTTTATTCAAGAATTTCACAACTAATTTGTTGGCCAAAGAAAGGCCTTTAATTTAATTTTGTTAACTGAATAACTGAGAAAGAGAAGAGGCACAATTAGGATGCAAAAACTGTCAGTTTTAGATATACTTTGGTAGTTTATTTCTAAATTAAAACCTTGTATAAATATTACTTTAAAAATCTTAAGCCTTAAGATCTCAGTATTTCTAATTACAAATTTCACCAAGCTTCCATGAAATACTTTCCTTAAATTTCCTTCATTAGCTCAAGGCGGATTCAGTTTGTTCTACATTCTTCGCCAACTTATTCCTCTGAAAATCCGCCCAAGTAAAATCCAGGAAAAAGCAGCCACAGCAACATCAAAGTTAAGTAACTAAGGCAGTTGTCGCATTAGTTGTGATTATTATCCCCAGACTTCGCATATGGAGACATAAAGCCACCGCTCCACGGCTTTTCTCCTCCGCCTCCTCCACTCCGATTTCAGAGATTTTCATTGAGCTCCGCGTGTAGGTGTTGATTTGTGTTGTCTGCTCCGAGAGTTGAGTGGAGAGAATTCTCTGATTTTTCCCCATCCAATCCAAGGCAATTGAATGTTGCGACACGAGTTGGAAGTGGATTAAACTCTGCGAGAACTACGGCATTGAACTGTAATCAGTGTAAGCTGTCAGGCGTTGGATTTTATTATTATTTATTTTTTTGTAAAGAAGAAATCAACAAGAGACATTTTTGAAATATTTTAAAGGGGGATAATCATACGAAAAAGATAAATAAAGATCCCAGTAGCTCTTCTAACATATATGTTTTTAAATTCTTATCAAAAAGGTATGGTAAAATGTATCGCTTTAATTTTTATTTTAGGGACTCTAGCAACTAATTTAATAATTTAAATATCATTATTTTTAAGCCTTCTTAAAAAGTAACCTTACTATTTTGCCCTCTTCTGTACGATCATTAAATCCAATGTGTATGAGAGAAGTAAGGCAAAGTAAATCAAACACTGGAAAACCTGCCACAAATTTCAGCTATCAACGGACAAAGCTATCTCCCGGGATCGGGATTATAGCCCATCGATTGGCCTCACAAAAAAAAAAAAAAGAAGAGAGAAATCGAGCAAGATAAAGCCGGAGAGGGACGGCAAAAAGTGGCGACGACTAAAGTTGTTGCAATTGAATTTGCATAAATTGTGGCCAAAGTCGAGTTCCTTCTGGTTTACTGGCTTGCTCTGCGGTTATGCAAATTCCCCACACACACTGGCACACTCGCACACTCGCACACACTGGCACACACACCCCCCTCGTGTGCATTTGAAAATGCATAAGATTTATCCAAAGATTGCTGTCCATTAATTCAACTTGGATTTACTTTTAGCATATTTTACAACAGGCAGCGGCAGCAGCAGAGAGACTTTTTGTATTCACAGTTCGATTCCGATTCGAATACGGATTCGAATACGCAAATTCTTTTTTTTTCCCCTTTTTTCGACCATCAACTACTTGCAATAAATTTGCATTTACCCACAAAATGTTTTGAACTACGGTCGAGGGGGCTTTGTGCAGTTTTGAGCGGAGGTTTACCTTGCGTTCCGATTTATTTGCAGCTGAATTTATTCAAATCGATAGGCGAACTCGGTATCTGGTCAGTTTATTCAGTCATATTGATTAGTTTTTGATTGCTGGCATTTGGGATGAGCGAATGACCTTTTTGGGGCATCATTTGGCTTGCTAATCGTCGTCAAATGCCAAATGCTTTAAATACCTCGCAGGACAAAAGAGCTGGCTCTCCCTGCGGTTTCCATTACATTTGTGTCCAAGACAAAAGGCTAACTGGGCCAAGAAAATGCTGCCTGAAAAACTAAATGAAAATTGGTTTAGGCCCAAAAATGCGAAGCATTTAAGTGAAACCGCAGCAGCCGCTGATGGAAAAACACACATGAAAATTTAAATCCATTAACTGGTCAGAGTTTCATGCACAATTTATGAGCCACACAGCGGCAGGACCTTGTTTTCTATATATTGAGGTATTTTTGAGGATTTAATGGCAACCGCAGCCCGGCCCAAACTTTAGGCAACACACATAGACACAGTTTGGCAATAAAACTGGGCAAACACCAACACGACCAGACTAACCAATAAGCCCCGACTATCTACGGTTAGAGGAGGATCCTTTCCATTTTTTATTTGGACCGCAAACGCTTTAAATATTCGGAATGGACAGCACCAAAATAGTTTCCAGTGGCGACTTGGTTGACATTTTTTCGGGGCCAAAAAGCCGCCGGAATAAAGTCGTCACTTTACACACGATTGGGTTCCCGTTTCAAGGAGTTGGGAATGCCTTAAATATTTCATGATGTGAACTGTGGCAGTCAATTCCCAGAATTTTTCCGCACACACACAGAGCTCCTCTATAAAATCCTGACAGATTTCCTTGGCACCCTGGAAGTTGCCCAAAGCCTTGCTTTCAGTGGTATATCTTAAAGGGTATCCCTACGCCTCTATTATATTTTTTTTTTCAACTACAAAGTTGAGAAGTTAAAGGCTTCAATTTAGGTATTTTATCAAAGAATTATGTACATTCGAGAGTAGATAAAATTGCTGGCTTAGGGTCTTTACGTACCTGGCAGGGCGGAATGTTGAAAGGCTGAAAACTAATCGCGGAGTTATTGATTTCTGACTATCAATTGGGGGGAACTGTTGTTGGGTAAGCCTGTCTAACCAGGAATTAAATAAAAATAGAGGTTAACATATTTCCTACCTATTTTAAAGGCTCTACCTTTACTTCCAGGCCAAAAGTTTCCAAAATTAAACCCAATTAAGTTCAATCAAAGTGAGCAAAGTAAGCCCAAAGTCGAAGCCGCAGACACGGGTAAATTAGCACCATTTCCCAGCTAAATTTCCATGGCCACAATTTCCCGAAAACCACTCAGGCCGAACTAATGCGGATTCATTTTCGTGTAAACTAGCGAAACGCCAACAAATCATACGAAGCGAGGAAGGAAAGTCTCCGGCAATAAATTCGGATATTTTTTAAGGGAAATTCAATAGCCGATAAATGCAGCTCACGATTCTCAACAAGTGCAGAGCCAAGGCCCGGGCTAAGTGCAAATTTGTCACTCCAACAGGAAGTCGGAGGAAGTCTGGGGAACTCCAGGGAGCATGAGGGTTGGCTGGTGATTGAGGGAGCCGTGTGAGTCAGTTAGTCAGTCAGTCAGTCGAGTTATTTGCCGCCTCAATCACTGTTGCTGAAACTCTGCAGCTGAATAAACTTTGATATTTTATGTAAACATTTTCTGGTTGCAACAGCAATTTTGTGGGATTTTCAGCTTGAATTACACACACTTCCACACATATTATTTCGATTCGAGATATATTTTTTATTTGCCGGAACATTTGTTTTATGTATTTGTCAATTTTGAGGGAATTGGAATTGGCAGTTGATGTGCGGCATCTGTTGAACATTTTCCATTTATTTTGAGGTTTTAAGTGCAGAAATGTCGTTGCTATTTGCTTCATTGAGGTTGTAATTTGTTTTATGAGAGAAAACATTAATTTCCTAATATATTTCAACAATTTTAAAGCCTTCCCTCTTTTAATCATCTGTTTAATTCCTAAATTTTATTTTAAAATTCATGACATCACTTCCCTTCCCTTTCTGGTCCTGTTTTTTGTGCTTGTCTCATATTTAATCAATTAAAAAATTGTGAGTACGTGCACATTTGGGACCTCACCCTGCGCTCTGCTTGATAAAAAGCTGCAAATGTTCTGGCATAGAGGGAGGATGGCCCCAAATGCACATGTGCAGCCCGTGAGGAGCCTTCTCTTTCGAGTGGGGAATTTTAATTTCAAAATAGAAAAAGCAGCAGCCACACCCACTCCCTTCTGAAGCCTGACAATGACATGAAATTGAAGCCATGTCTGGTGGTCCTTTGTCTAATTGTCGCTCTGCAGAAACCCCCTTCATGTCCTCAAAAAAATGAGGAAAAAACCACCCACCATTATAATGCAGTCCCCAAGGTCCTCGGAGTGCATGGAAAAATGCTCGAAGGGGAGGCCATCCTGGGGGCTGCTGACCTCTCTCCTATCTCTCTGACCCGGCGTGCGTGCGGGTTTGAGTGCGTGTCTGTGTGTTGGCAAACAAATTACAGCTGCTATTTTGAAATCATTTGGGGCCATAATTTAGGTGTGTGTCCTTCTGCTCCTTGCGTGTGTGTCTGTGCCCTTCAAATGGTCAGCACGCTGTTGGTTTTCCCCCTCTTTTTTTTGAGGGATCCCGGGAATATGCTGGAAATGCGTTAAATGGTTTGGGGTGCGTCGGCTGTCAAAATTAATTTGAGCAGCAAATTTTCGCCTGGAAACGGATGCAGCTTCGGAAATAAATACAGCCAGAATTGGGAAGAAAAATAAATGATAAATGGAACAAACATTGTGAGCTTAAATTTATTGATTACTTAAATACAGTCATGAAGGAAATTAAAGTTAATTTATAGGGCTTGCTTTAAGGTTTAAGTAAAAAAATAAGCTTTCTTTAAGAGGTTTTTATAACATTAAATTATTTAGTTATATTTCATACCAAAGAAGCATTTAAAAATTATTTTTTTATTATTTAATATATAATAATTTATTGAGATTTATGTATATGAATAGAGAAGGCCTAAAAAGTATTTATTTAATTACATAAAATACTGTCCTAGCATATACAAAGTTAATATAAAATTTGTTTAGCCATTATAATATTCTTGTTCTATACTAAAATAAACTATTTCTCCTTCATTCTATTTTACACTCAAAGAAAACATATAATACCACCTAATTTACCCTCTGACAACCTCCCACGTTATATCCGATATTCTGTACCAAATATTTTTTTTGAATCCTTGTTGTTTATTCTGTTTATTCTGCTGTCTCTGTGCCCAATGGCAATAACAATAACAATAATAGCCAGAACAAGTGCAAAATGTTGGGGCTCATAAATCACATATGTAACATCAGATCCACCTATATGTATGTACATGCATATACATCAGGTAACAGCGAACGAAACGGGAGAGCTGCGAAATTTTCGCTTTTGCGTGTTTGGCATTTCAATTGGAAAATGTGCGCACATTTTCGCAATGAAATTCAGACAGAGAATTTATGCTATAATTTTTTTGTTTTATGTGCCTTTTTTAGGAGGGCGTGGCGAATATATTGGCATACATTTCACACACACTCCCCTCACACAACAATCATTTTGAGTGTTTGCCTTTGTTTTTTTCGGTCTTCTTTTTGGGGGCCAAACAAATGCATTAACATTAATGTTGGTCTTTTTTTCATTACACAAAATTATTTAATTTCCTGCAGGCGGCAAGCAATTTGATGAGCAACTGACAGGCAGCCCCCTGCCCCTCACACCCTCCGGAAAAGGGGGCGGCATGTGTCTGTCTGCTGACGATGATGATGATGATGATGTCCTGTGAAAAGTTTATGATGCTGCTAACCGTTCTTTCCTCCCCTGTTCCCTGTTCCCTGGGAATTTTCTTTCCTCCTTTTTTGATGCGGAAATTCCCGCGCAGCGTCGTTTTTTCCAACGTTTATTTAACGTTTATCGGAGGCCAAGTTAATGACTTATGTGGGTCATTAGCATTTCAAGCTGGCTAAGGCCATACTTATTTCTTTCCTGCACGAATTTACAACAAACTTTAAGCAGCGAAAAGGAAGTTTTATAAGAAGCTGGAAATTCCTTTTAAAGGTGGAAAATATTTGCAGCTGAAAGGAAAACCGTTACGCCCTTATTTAAGCTGCTTTGGCAGCCTACAAAGCATCTTTAAGCTTTTTTACTTGGGAGTTGCAGTTGAGATTTAATCCAATTCAAAGAAAATTTCATTTATGTTCAGTAAGAGAAATAATAAGTGAGTTATTTGAGCTCTGTAAATTTATTTTCCAAGAATTTCTGATATGAAATTCATTTTAAATTAATATTTTAAAGCTTACCTATGCCTTGTATAAGTGTTTTAAAATAAACTTAAGTACCTAAGCAGATTTTTAAATTGTACAAATATGTTTGCATAACAGTATATTTTAGTATATGCTTGTTTCTTTGCTTTTTTATTTTATTATATACCCAATTTATGTCCCTGATATCCAATTTAAATCTATCTGGTTTCCCCTGGGAAAATGCAATGTTTATTCAATAAAAAACCAAGGCAAGATGCTGCATTCAAAAAGTGCATTCACTTTGGCGGAACACAGAAATCTGTTTGTAATAATAATCATCAAAAGCCATAATCGCAACTGGGTGGGAGTTCCCCCTTTTGTCAGGGGACTGATATGATATATATAAAATTGCATTTATAAGCAATCATGTCAACGCCAACAGAAATATGAAAAGACATCGCCACTTGTGCACTTTTCCCTTAAAAGTCTGCCTGGGTTTTCCTGTATGCAAGGAGTTCCTTTTCCTTTCCGCGGGAAAGGGTAAACTCACTTCACACCTACGCACATGAAATCGAGACGGAAGTGTGGTGAGACTCCCTTTTTTCGTACAGGAAATGCATTTTGGCCCCGCCATCCCTTTTAGTGTCAGCTTGGCACCTTCTCCTGCTTACTGCCACAAGTATTTGGCGCCATTAAAATTATTTTCTTTTTATTTCCCCACATTTTCCCCCCATTTTATTTTTTATTTTGAGTGAAATGAGAGGAGACAAGTTTTATGCTTGTTTGTCGGCTGCCTGAGGGCGTGAAATGTCTGAGTTGGAAAATAAATTCCCCCTTAAGGTGACACATGTGATGTGACGGGGCTGAAAAGGTGAAGGGACTTACAAGGAGGGGAAAAGTGCTCCAGAAATTGAATATTCTGCCAAGATTGTGGCTTTAAGAAGGGGTAAGGATGAGGATTTTTTGTCGTAAAAGAAACTAATGTCCATAAAATATTTTTAAGGAAGTTTAATAGCACTGAACAGTTCCCAAGAGTGCCAGGTATTTTTATATATCTAAAATAAATTATTTTCTAGCAATTATTTCTACTTTTGCACCCCAAAAAGCATCTAATTTGCCTCTCTCTTCATTTATTTATTTATGAAGAGAACTCATTAGCAGTAATACAGCCTCCATAAAGCTGCTGGCCATCAGGAAATTGCATTTATGACTTTTGCCCCATTGATAAGCGCTAATGAAACTATTTATATAGAGCCTCCTGGCCAAAGCTGCTCCAACAACTTCGGTTTCCTCTCTGTCTTGTTTTAACAGCTCGTTAATGGTATCTCCACCGGCTGCATCTTTCAGAAGCTGCTTAAAAGCCAATCCAAAAATAAGTGGATTTTTGAGGCATTTAAAAGCCCAAAGTGTCAGTCTGTCAGTCAGCGAGGCACTTGTGCTCAATCAGCGGGTGAAAAGTATTCCGGAGGAGGAGTCCAGGTCTCAGAGTGTGTGTGGGCGGGAGCCTACGGAAAGGGGGCGGGGTCCAGAGTTCCATAACTCAAATTCGACGAAGAGGAGTAGGGCCTAATGAAGTGTCCCAAAGTATATGTTAATAGGTGACAGAGACAGCTGAAGAAAAGTTGACAAAAAAATATGCAGATGGAAGGTATTTGTAGGGAAATCTATTAAACATCTTTAGGATATTGATAGAGAATTTTAATTTGGAATTTAAAGAAGTAATTAAATATTTAAGAATGATATATATAATTTATTTAAAATTTTACACCATCATTTGGAGCAAAATGAAGATACAAAGCTTTAGATACCCGGCATCTCATAGTCGAGCACTTTCTACAGTAGCTTTTCTACGTTATTTTTTATTTTTTGAGCTGTACATATATCTAAACCTCCATTTTATGGTCAGCATTAAAAAGAATCTTTTCCTTTTTTTGGTTTACGACTTTAAGGCGAAAACGGTAGACGAAAATGCCAAAAGCTTGTTAGGAGGAAAAACGCTTCACTTGCTGGCGAGTGGGGGAAGCATTTACATTTTGACTGCTGCCACTGCTGTTGCTGCTGCTGGAGATGCTTTTGCCCCTGAAAAACAGTATCCGCATCGGCATCTCGGCATCAGCATCATACCACATCAATCAACGGCACTGGGCAACATTAAAATGGTAATTTAAAACCGCGAGAGAAGCCTCGGGATACAGTACGGAGGACTCGGAGGAGCAGAGAGACTGGGCGAACTCATCATGCCGACGTTTTAATGATTGGCCGCTGGCTCCTTTCCCTGGGTCCAACGCTATGCAAATGGCAGCCTCCTCCGACTGAGGCCACCCTTTGGCCCACCTTCCCGAAACTGACTCGTAAATCAAGGTTGCAACACCTAACGCAACCTGAGGGAAAACCGAGTGCAGACGCAGTAAAGTGTTTTGAGAAATGTCACCCGTGGGGCGTTTTTGTCATTTCAAAAAGTGTTCAATCAACTGTCAGCATCCACAATGCCCCGTCCGCCACAGATTGAATATATATCTCCAGCAGATACAGCATATATACTCGTATATTGTATCTTTGAAGGAGCTGTCAGCCAGTGGAGTCTGCTGCTTCCGTCTCAGGCTTTAAATGTAAATAATACAAGATAAATATATAAAGAAAGCTTTAAATAATCCACTAAAAACTCCTATAAAAATGTACCTAATGCATAGAGATTTATGTGTAAATAATACAGCATAAATATATAAAGAAAAGCTTCAAGTAATCCACTTAAAACTCCTATATAAATTTACCTAAAACATAGAGCTTAGCTTAAAGGTTTAACCCACTTAAATCTCTGTTTTATAACTTAATCATCTTATCAAGGCAATTTAGGGCACCTTTTTTAACCGATTTAATTTAGCTTAAATAGGGGAATAATCCAAGGACAATGCTGGGTAGCACCTCCATTGAAATTAACACCCTTCCTTGCACCTAATTCCCGTCAGCAGCAGCTTTCATCGTGGGCAATTAGCCATTCATAACTCATGCAAGCCACTTGAGCGGCATTTAAAATCCTCTTAGCATCAGCTTTTTTCCCCAACTAAATCACAGCACAAATGACCCACAAATGAAGCTGAAAATACTCAGAGAGGAGCTGTGACTACTTGGGGTCTTCCCCTTCCGTTAGACTAAGAATATACTCGTACACCCACGCCGAGTGTTGGGTTTCCCAAGACCGGCAGCGGATTCTTTCTCAAGTGTCTCGTATGACCGAAGGGGAGATCTGGGTCTGGAACCAGTTAGCTGCCACATTGAACTGAACTTTGAATTAAGTTGAGCGGCTTCCGCCGTCATAACAAACACTTACTGGCCTTTGGGTAACCCAATACCTTGGCGAGTGCGAACGAGTTTCTCAGGTTGCTAGTTGCAAAATATTGTGATTTTACTAGAGGTTAAATTTAATTACAAAGTTGCAGAGAAAGAATATTTAAAGTAATTAATTATTTAAATAAAAATTTTAACTCTCTAAAAACCAAAGTTTATTTACCTTCTTGGAGTTTGGTTTAACATATCCTTTTCCTATAATTTTTCTCAGTTTAATGAAGGTATTTTAAGTACAGAAAAATAATTGGTAAAACAAATATTTAAATATAAAAAGTACACAGCTATGATTTAGATGTAAATAATATTTTTAACTCTCTATAAACCTAGGTTAATTTACCTTCTTGGAGGTTGTTTAACATATCATTTTCCTAAGACATTTCTCAGCTTTAATAAATGTTTTTTAAGTGTAGAATAAATCTAGGAACGCTCAGAGAGGAAGACACAAAAGTTAACTGGCTTTGGGAGTTGAGCCACGTTCCCCAAACAATTTCTCGGGCTCCGGCAATTATTTGTCTAAAATAATTGCCAATTGGTCGCTGGAAAAAAATACCAAAAAGAGAGTCCTAGAGACAATGCAGACGAGACATCAAACAATCAAAGCGTTGGGAGGATCCAATCCGTCTGCTAACTTTGACTTTCTAGGGAGGATTGGGGACCGGGGACTCGCCAATTGTTACCGCTGCTTGTTAGTTGTCCAGCGATTTCCGCTTCCGCTTTGGCCACTCGTAATGGAACTGCAACAGTGTCTGGCATTGAAATGAAAACAAAGCCACAATGGCCGAGAGTCAAAGTCAAAGTCACAGCCAGGCGAAAAATTGGCAAGAGTCCGGCGAAAAAAAGGAGTGAATTGCAGGACACTGGCCGGGACTGGCAAATGGTGGAAAAGGATTTTCACAAGGGCTCTAAGCCATCATTGGTATTTTATTAATAGCCAAAGGGACGGCTCCCTTTGGAGCCAAATATCTGCTGCGTGGCTGCTTTTGGCATTCATTTCGAATAAACCCCAGACGCCTTTTGTCTGCGTCCTTCCGAAACAATAACGAAACGTGCTGTTGGCCCTCTCCTTTTCCACTCTCGAAAAATAAAAGGGAATTTTTATTTGCCGTCTATCGGCATTATTGACTTTCGGGTTCTCACCGTCAGCTGTGACCAGCAGGAAAATAGGACCTCCTCTGGCTGCCGCGTCTGCGGTTTGCCTTCGAGCATGGAAGGTTACATAAAAATAATATTTCTCGCTTACTGGCTATGTTTGCCTTCCAACTTTCGTTTTCAATTTACGGGGATTTCTTTGCGTCTGGGTCCCCTTCATAAACAGGGCGTAAAATGCACCTGAACTGCAGACACAATACTCGTATAGCTGATGAAAAGGGCAAGTTAAATTGAAAAATATATGTATAAAAAATTGTAAAGAAAATAAGGGATAAGGTAGAAAATAGGGAAATGCTTTGTGGTTAATGGCAGGCTTTTATTGACATTTTCTTAGCCACACTTGTGGAGGTTTTAATGGCAAGGTACTTGTAAATAAATGTAAGAGAGGTAATCAAAGGCTGAGTTGCAATTAGAGCTTGTTAGCCACATTTTGGGATTTTAAAACACGTAAAATGAACCCAAATATATATAATAAAATATTTTAAAGCTTTTAAATGATTTTAAATATTTTACATATTTTCAAGGCCTCCAAATAAAACCCTTTAAGTAACCGCCGCTTTTCCATCCTCGCAAACCAACTCCTAAGTGCTTACAATTTCAATTGCCGCTCGTTATAATGATATCACTGTGTAATTAGAATAAATGATGATTAAAATCATTAAAAAGTTGCGCTCAAGCGCATAAATTTCCAGCATAATTCGATTGCCGGCGATGAGTTTTAATCAAATTGCCAAGAGAATTCACAGCAGATAGCGTCGGTCCTCCGTCCTCCTCGCCGGAAAGTCAGTCAAGGACCGCAGAGCTCATCGATTACATCTCATTGGGGGCGGAGGAGGAGGAACAGAGAAGGATGTGGCGGCTCCTGTTGTCGGCTTAGTGTTTTCGAGTGTGGCAAATAAATTGACATTTAGCTGTGCGTGTAACAAGATCAAGTATACGCCACGCTGCCCTCGCTGCCAGCGGAGATGTCGTAACTCTGATTTGGCAGCAGCAGCAAAGCGAGAATATGCTGCTCATTAATACATGGCAAGGGGGCTTTTCTTTGGCAAACACTTTTCCGACATTTTCCCTCGAACGGAAACCCAGCTGACAGCAAAGCAACCAGCAACTTTTTCCCCCTGACAAGAGGTTAGAGGAGGAGGACTACGTCATGTTGCAAAAAGTGTTGCAGGTAGCACAAGGAAATCTATAACATGCCACCTGACATTTTGATGTGGCGATTAGTCCGTGTCCTGATTGTGTCCTGTTTGCTGTGGTTGTTCCTTTTAAAGTGCACTCCATGGGGGGGAAAGGCGTTGTAGAGGCAAAGGGGTTGGAAAAATATCAGGGAAGGGGAGTAGGGATTTAAGAAGTTAGTTTAGGGGATGAGATTTCATTGAAATTATATATATCTCTTAAATGTGTGTTACTTTTCTCTTAAGAAATACTTTTTGGGCTTAAAATATTGTATTATATTTATTTTTAATGTTTTTAAGCCCACAAAAAAATACATAAAATTATAAAGAAACTTTCTGTAACTATAATATTTCTTAGCAAATAATTTACCATCATTTCTGCTGCCATTCCAACCCTGGAAAGTCAGGCATGTTTAAATGTCTGTTACTGTTCTCGAAGATAATACTTTTTGGGCTTGAAATATTTTATTTTATTAATATTTTATATTTTTAAACCCTCAAAAAAATACCTAAAATATAAAAACAACTTTCCGTAACTATATTATTTCTTAGCAAATAATTTCCCATAATTTCTGCTGCCTTTGCAACCCTGCTGAGTCAGGCATGCGTGCCTTTCTGAGATGTGCAACAGCGTGTTGCATGTGCTGCATGTGCTGCAGCAACTTCTTGTCCAATCTGAGTTAAGTTAAGTTGTTAGCCCGGCCGACAGTGATGAAAACTTTGCTGACAGGCCGAAAGTTCATAGCAAATTGGTTACTTAACGTGGCCCAGAGAGAGAGAGAGAGAGAGAGAGCAATCGATAAAGTTATCGGAGTTATCAGATTCATGTGAGGCAACTGTACCGGAAAAGAGGGAATGGCTTGAGTCAGACAGTGTCTGAGCTCAACTTTTGCACATTATCTGACCCAGATTTTCCTATGTTTTCTTTTCAGAACGATGCTATAATTGCCATAAGCCAGCCAGGCAGACAGAGCTAGAGGACACTTCATCGTCATCCGCAGCCAGGTGAGTTCCAATTACCAATCCAATCCCAGCCCCACTCCCAACTCGACGGGAAGTGCCATATAAAACCAATTTTGTGGCCCTCGCTCACCTGTTGAGTACTGGCCCGGATTTAAACAAGTTTTTCATCAAATTTCCTGACCAGAAACTCGGCCAGAGCAGGGCGGGTGCTGCTGGCTTTAATGCAACACGGAAATGCCAGAACGGAGCTCTGAAATTTGCCAAAAGCTCTTTCCATTTCCGCACAAAAAAAATGCAAAGAGGAAAACAGAAAGGTAAATAGGGAAATGAGGTACCAGGGACTGGGAAAACCCCGGAAAAGTAAAAGTAAAAAGTCCAAAGTTTAAACAATGTAAAGCTGCTAAAACGCTTTAAGGGCCAGAAACTCTCCTTCTTTCTCTCTATCTCCACTTCCGCTGCTTTCTAGTTCCTTAGCGAAAGTTTTGACAAAAATTTAATTAAAACCATGTCAAAGTCAGGAGGATGTGGGCCAAAAAAGTGAGCAACAAGTCTCTGTAAGGATTTCCCTACAAAAAATACACACAAGTATTTCAACTCGGAAAAGTTAACAGAAATAAGCCGATTTTCCTTTTGGCATTTCGGTAAATATACATTACGCCATAAAATATTCCTCTGTTGCCCGGGCAATGCCGCCTTTGCTTTGAGTAAATAAATTTAAATAACATTTACGTGCTTCCCTTTGCAGTCGAAGGGGAATCCCACATACGAGCACCATGAATAAATAAATTTTATGCGTACAAATAATTCAATTATAGGCGTGTGTGTGAAAGGAGCCTACCTCCCCAAAGGGAACCTCTTTGTGGCTCCCGTTTCCCTGTTATAAATATAAATTGCTTCAAACATTTTTTTTTTTTGGGTTCTGTTCATTGATTTTCATTGATTTTGCTTTTGATTTATTTTTACCAGAGTCCTTGGGCTGATGGAAATTCATGTATTCAAAGGGTAAATGAAAGGAGGCGAGCCTAAATCGATTTGCTTGCTTTTTAATAAATAAAAGGCGCCTTTTAATTCGGTTTCTTTGCTAGGATTTTCCCTTTCAAAAGTCCCCAGTTCTTAGGCCCATAAATCACTCAAGCTGAACTCAACAGGTGGCCAAGCCCATTTTTCAAGTTGGCCGTCGCCATTCAATTAACAATCGAATCTATATATATTCTATATATGTGTGTACAAGGGAAAATTGAAAGAAAAGCTGGGGCGAAAATAAAACAGAGTCAAACGCCCCCGAAAATCGATGAGTTCCGAAAAATCTCTCTCTGGTTTTTCGCTGCCAACTGCAATTAAAAGGCAATGAATTCAGATCTTCCTTTCTTTTACTTTCGCCATCCGAAAACTCCACCCATTTCTCCCGCCCACTTTGTGGGGGCGTGGCTGGAAAACACTTAACCGAAATTGTGCGCCAACAGCTGGCATTAAATGCTGTCAGTAAAGAGGAGAGTTCTTAAATATTCTTTCAGAAATTTATTGATTTAAAAGACATTTTTGTGGAATCTGCAAAATGTTTCATTAGTTTTAATGTGAATTTTTAGTAAAATTTAATAGGTGCTTTCTTCTTTGTTTTCTTTCACATTTTTTGTCTATAAAAAAACATTGCCACATTTTTCTTTCCCAGAATTTTATTTTCCAACTTTTGCCCCTATTCTTTTTTAATAAAATTATGAACATGTTAATTCTCGCCACTTATTTAGCTGCCAATTAATAAATTTTCCAAAATTCCTTGTCCCTTTTATTTTCCTCATTTTCTTTTCCACTTCCCCCTGCTGTGAGCTGTGCTCTAGATGTGTCTGGCATATTAATGAACATTTGTTTTCCTCGCCGGAAAATTTGAGGGTGACCGGGGGGAAAAGAAAATTTATGTGCTCAGGTTAAATTCCAGGGATTCCATTCAGTTCGGTTCTGTTCATTTGTTAAATTAATTTATGTTTGTTGACTGTAAAAATTTTTACAACATATTTGCCATGGCGGGGGTTGGGGGTTAAAATCATTTTAACCCTTTGAAAATATGTGGAATTTATATTTTAGTGACAAGAACTTGTGCAAGTGAAAAGTTGGGAAAGATTTAAACAAAAGGGAAAAGATAAAGGGATATTGGGGTCTCTGGCATTCACAACTTAATTTTCTGGCACATTAAATTCGACTATTTCCGCTCTCTGAGACTATATATTTTCCCGACCTGACCCACTCACATTATCTGGAGTCCGACTTCACCACACACACATGGGCCGCCATAAATATCCGCCCGGAGAACAGACACGCCCCCTGCCTGAACTTTGACCCAAATTGTGGAGCTCATTTGCATAGTCCCTCTCCTGCGAGTGTGAGAAGCCTTTCCAAAAAAAAAGGGAGCATAAAATAGGGAGTCCCTTAAAGTGAATTAAATATGAAAGCTACTCAAATATTTAACTGGCAATGGAACTTCCCATATGTAGTCCTTCCCCCAAGTGGGCAATCCAACAAGACAAAGACCCAGAGCCAGGCAGCACTCTAATTGTTATATGTTTATCCGCAAAGCAAACTATGCAAGGGACCTACCCCAACATCTAGATATGTCCCCGCTTTTATCCTTTTTTCACAAGGATTCTCTGCTCTTATATCCCTGTAGTGCCTTTCCACGTTGACTTTGGCAATTTTTTAATGTGCACTGGAGTGGCTAGGGACTCGGGACTCCCGAAATGTATTTCACTTCATTTTTTATTTATGTCGCTGTGTGTTTGTGTGTGGGAAAAAAAAGGTTTGCGTGCCAAATTATTGTGCCAGTGGCCTAAAGTCTCCTTTTTTTGTGTGTGCTGTGCCTCCATTTTTGTATTTTTTTATTCAAACTGCCTCATTTATTTCCTGCTCTTTTTTGCGCCACAGCCAAAAACGCAAAGTGCGTTGTACTGCTCGTTTCCTGCTTACATATACATTTTACCGAAAAAAATATCGATTTTTAGAATGGCCAATGCGGCGTATGAGCGATATATCAGAGGTAAAGGCTTGAATATTTAAGGGGAAACTATAGTATGTAGCTGACAGGGAATTTTACGCAGCTGGAGTGGGCAAATGTTCAAGAATTTGTATTGATTTAATTCGAATTCTTATTAAGTTAATTTTATAATGAATTTCCTTGCTTAAATTCCCTCTCTTATTTTTTCTAAATTCTGCCAATCTCTAGAATTATTTTTCTCCTCCCATATCTGTGCCGCCATAAAGTTCTTAAGTCTTGAGTGCTGCAGCACAACTGCTTCTATATCATCTGAGTCTTCCACTTCCACTTCCGCCTCTCTTCTCCACTTCTGCACTAACTCAACTTTATCCTGGCCATAACACGGCACAATAAAAACGAGTTAAGGATCTCTAAACCATTTTAAACATTTAGTGCACCGCAGCAGAGGGAAGCTGCATATAAAGATAAAATATTTCATTTGGCAGCCTCACTCCTCAGTTTTTTCTTTTTTTTTAGACTTAATGCAATTGTCGCATTATTTCTCTTACTTCTACGGCCACTCGGCGAAATGATATATACACAGCGACAGATATATATGAAGAGGAAAAAAGGAATATATATATATTTTTAAATACCTCACTCGAGTGTTTTGTTGTATTTTTGGTTTTTATTTTGCCGCATGGCGTCTCGTCTGGCGTCTGCCACGGCGTCTGCAAATTCTGTGGAAAAACCAGGGGGGCACCATAGGGAGGAAATAGGGGAAAAGCAGGCAGTTTTTCCCCTTCTCATCCAGAATAATGTGTGTGCAGAGCTGCTGCCTCGGGTCTCTTGGTTATTAAGCCATTTTCCTGCTGCTGCTGGCTCCTCTCTTGGTTATTTTATTATTTTTTTTGGTTGCAAATCAAGCAAAGTGTTAAAAAAAAGGAAAAAACTAAATTAAATTAAAATTCTTGGCCAAAGGCGAGTGCCGTATCACATGTGCGCAAAGTTTGCCATTTTCCCAGGCCAGCATTTGCAGTTTTAGTTGATGGATTTCCTTCTTTTTCCCTTTTTTTATTTTTATGTCTTTGTTTGGGCAGCTTTTTTGGAGAGTTGTTTAAACTAAAGAGGTTTTATTTATGCTTTAAAGATATTATTAAATTTATTTAGCTTTCTGGCACTACTTAAAGTTTTCTTGATAAATCTATTATTTATTTACTAAACAAGTACTTTTATTTTTGCCAAAAGATGCACTTTACCAGGACATATTTTTCGTTGTACTTCTTTTTTTTTTTTTTTTTTTGATGTTGGCAGCCACTAATTGAACAAACTTAGACGACCACTCACTTTGTCACCAGAGCCTGACCGAAAAACTAAACACAACAAAACTCTTATTTGGCTGCCAAGCGACGGCCAGCACAATTGCATTAATTATGCGTGAAGTGGGATGGAAAATGCAGAGGCAGAAAAGCCTCGGAAAAGCATTGGGAAAACTGCTGCCAAGTGGGGGGACACCGAACACTGCACTGCACTGCGGTGACAACAGCAATTCATCTTTGATGGCGAAACGCCGGGAAACAAACTCAGCCAGCCGCCGGAGACAATTTGTGCGTGCAAAATCTGGGAATTCATTTCTTTGTTTTGCATTTCGCCCTGTGTTTGCCTATCCAATAAGTCTGGCAGGAGGCACTGGGGGACACTGGGGGAAAGGACCAGGAGGAGGCCGAGGCCCACCACAGTCTGTGGAAGAGGAGCAAATGCTAATCTTGATAAAAATAAACGCACTCGGGCACGTTGCTGCACGGGGAAAAAATTATAACATGAAGAAAGAATATCTAGAAAATTATTTTAAAGGAATTTGGAATTTTTGGGTTATATTAAAGACCTTTACAAAATATTTAGGGGATGTGAGAGTCAAAGAAAATATATATTCTAGAGAAATAAGAAAGTTTATTATAAATTAAGATGATGAAGGGTTGGTAGAAAATTATTATCTGAATTTATAACACAAAGAACAAATATCTAGAAAATTATTTTAAAAGAATTTTTAATTTCTAGATTATATTTAACACCATTAAAAAAATATTTAGGGATGCAAGAGTCATAGAAAATATATATTCTAAGGAAATAAGGAATTATATTAGAGATTACGATGATGAAGAGTTGGGAGAAAATGATTATTATAGTCAGGGGTTATTCTTTCTGAATTTATTTAATGTTCTTATACTAATATTAATTTTCTTAATTTCTTTCCCTTATTGTAATATTTTTCCTCCGTGCAGAGGAGGTGCCAGCGAAGTGCGAAGACGGCATCTCACGTTTTTCGTCGCATTTTCAATTTGCTTGGCATTTGCCGCATTTCTTTCCCTGGCCATTGTCAGTCAGAGAGTGCCACCCCCTACCCTCCCCGCTCCGGGCCACCTAAGTGAATATTAATATTGACTTTGTGTGCTCTCTCTCCGCATAGTTCACAAAAGTTTTTCACCTTTGATTGCTGCTCGCCAGCTTTCCTGTTCTGGCTGCTCCCGAACCCTGACCTCACCTCAGGTTCTCAGCTCCCGGGTGACCCCGGCAATTCCCCCGATTGCCATTTGTGGCCTTTAAAGTCAATGGCATGCTCAGCGGTTCTCCTTGCTGGAAAATTTATGTGCAAACTTTATGCGTGGCGCGCAGAGTCCTTCCTCCGCTGCCTCGCTGCCTCGCTTCCTCGCTTTTCCTTGGAAAAGTCGTCGCTATTTCTATTATCAGCATTTGTTGCTCCTCTCCGCTCCGCGCTCCGGCATTATTTTCCCATTTTTATGGCATTTAAGTTCAAATGAGGAACGTGGGATAAGAGGATGCTACACCGCCTCATTTCGGGTGTCACTGCCTGAGCTCCTTTTTCGCAGAAAACAAGCTCACCTGAACCAGACCAGACCGAAAAAAAGGAAGATATATACAGAGACTCCAACAATGTCAATATAATTAAATGAAGCTTATAAAACTGGAGAGGAAGGTGGAATCTCACGGTGTGTATGTGTCCTACAACTTTGTTGATTGGATTTTTGGTTTAGCTGCAGTCATAAACCGAATGAATATGGCGGAAGTAGCAACAGAATATACCCGGGCAGGGACAGGCCTAAATGAGATGAGAAAATCCGCAGTGGAAAATCTCTGATTATGGCCAGCTTAAAGTTGTAAGCCTCGAAAAGAAAGGGAGTATTTTTGGTGAGAAAAGAAAATGAGTATTTAATAAAAAAATATTTTTTTTCTTTAAGATGGGGAGCCAAGTCTTTAATAAATTCAATGAAAAAGAAGGTTTAAGAGTGTTTATGGTTTCAAATAAATATTTTAACTAATTATTTTTAACAACGATCCATGTTATTAATGATTCCTTAAAGTTGTAATGTATTTTTTCTTCTTGTATTTATTATTTTCCACCAGGATCCATGTTATTAATGATTCCCAGGACAAAATCAACTAAAATCTAAGGCTCCTGATTTTTTCCCGGTAGTTCACTTGTCAAGTTCTAGTTGGCTTTCATTTAAAAATATTTTTCTTCAAGTTTGGGAGCCAAGTTCTTAATAAATTCAATGAAAAATAAGGTTTAAGAGTTGTTTAAATTTAAAAATAAATATTTTAATAATTATTTTCAACCCAGATCCATGTTATTAATAATTCCCAGAACACAATCAACTAAACTCTAAGTCACCTGATTTTTTCCCGGTAGTTCTCCTGCCAAGTTCTAGTTGGCTTTCATTTAATTAACCCATTAAAAACCGCCCCGCTTCGATCTCTGCACTCAAAGAGGCTCGCTTCGGAAAGTGCAGGCCGCAAACTTTCGCCTTGTTGGCGGCCTTTGACAAGGCCCAAAAACCAGGGCCAACAATCGGCCTGCTCCGCCCCCAAGTTTGCTTTCGAAATATTTGCCACAATGAAATCATGCCTGTATGTGTGTGTTGCCCCCTCTTGGCCACTTATAGGCCTCCCCCTTTTTTTGGAGGGGGTTCAAAGTTGAGTTCGCTTGGCGTGCGAAAGTTTATTAAAAACTTTGTGTGCTTTTTGCAAACAAACCCCCTCAAACGTATATATTTTTGCTGTAAAAGGAAGAAAACAACAAGCCGGCGAGCAACTGCCATGTGAAACTTAATAATTCACACGGGAGGGAATTTTTCACAATTTTCACTTTTTCCACGCGGAGCTTTGACTTTTTCAGCAATTTTATTGAAGCGTAAAATATGAGCCAGAGCCACAGGAAACCCACTCTCTCTCTGTGTGTGCTTTCCACTCTTTGTTGACATTATGAAACCTCAAAAGTTTGCGTTTGCTCTTTATTATTTGTTTTACAGCTAGTTAGGGCCATTGTTCGCAGTGTAAGTGGTAGTGTGTGTGTGGGGGGGGGGTTAAAGTCTGCTGCCATTGTGTGTGTGCCTTTGTATGCAAATCAGAGCCCGAAAGACAGACACTGGCAAGTGGAATTGAATGAATAGAGCTGTCCCCCCTGGCCTGCCATCCTTCCATCCTTTCCCTGTGTAATTTGTTAATTACTTAATTGAGTGTTGCCGCTGGGCAAATATGTAATTTAAGTCAGCTAAATGCGATTTGTTTGCCAGTAGAAGAGGGGGTTCTGGGTGGGGAAGGAAATTTCGATTTTGTGGCAGCCCAAAAGTATGCTTCCTTAAATGAGGTTTTCCTGGCTGCATTTTCTCCAGGAATTTCACTTCGAGCTAAGCTAAAAGGCTTAAATTTAAGTTTAGCATTTCAAATAAAATTTAAATGATCTCTAAAATTTATATAAATTTAATTACCATCTTCTTGGCCTATAAAAATCTTCAAAATAAATTTTATTCAAGCTCAAATATTAGCCAAAAATATTTAAATATTTCTCACCCTATTTGGCTTGAAATTTCCTTCAATTCTCAGCTGCTTTTCATTAATATTCAACATTCAAAAATTCCATTTCAATATTAATCAATAGTTTATTAAGTTAGAACCCTTTTTTGGCTCATTAAATCTTCAAAATACATTTTATTCAAGCTCAAATATTTAAACATTGCTCACCCTTCTTGGCTTGAAATTTCCCTGAATTCTCAGCTGCTTTTCATGAATATTCAACATTCAAAAACTCCATTTCTATTTCCACTATTATTCCCTTTGCGGCGGAGCTCATCATGGCCATAACTATTAGACGGTCCGACTGACTGCATTATGCAAAACTTATAAACCATAAAATGCAGCCGACTTGGGCCTAGCCACTACCCCCTTGGCCCTGTCTGGGGTAAGTCAGCAACTTTCAAATGCAAAGTTGTCAGCACAAAAAAAGTTAACGCCAAGAGAAACTCTCTCTCTCTCTCTCACTCTTCTCCATTTCTCAGCTTCAGTTTTTGGCTCTGTCTGCGTCTCGACTTTTATGAAATATTAGCTACCAACTTATGCACATAAATCTTGCAGTGCCGCCAAAAGTTTTTCTTGAATTCCAAGCCAGAAAAAAATATAACAAGGAATAGGTTCAGGTTCTTATTCCCCCGAAAAAAAGGTGTGAAAGGAAAGGAGCAGTCGTTGATTGCAAAAGTATCTTCATTAAAATATACGCTAATTTGGCGGGGAAGATTGCAAGATACTTGAGTTGTGGAAATGGGAAAGAAGGAGCTGTGGGACTTTAATTTGAGTCTTTAATTCTTGTGTTCATGGTTTCATTTAATTATTTATAGGCTTTATTTAACCTTAAAATGTGGCTAAAAAATAAAGAAATATATATTCGTTGTTATTGAAACATAAATCTGATGCAACCGCATTTCCGTCTCATTTACATTTACCTTTAAATGCATGGCAGTTAAAACTTCTTTCATATTTAATTTATTGCATTATTAATTAAAACCTCAACCAATTTATTGATAATTATCAGAGATCTGTGACTCGCAGCAGCTGTACATTAATTTACACCCAATTATTAACTTAAACGGCCTCAAATAATAATAATTAATTAATCGAACCCGTTTCCATTTATGTTTTCCAGAGCAGCCCCTTTAGAAGCAGCCCAAGGATGTCCCACACGAATTGGTGGTAACATTCTGGCACCACAAACTGGACAGCAAGTAGGAAAGGACTAGAGAAGGACCAAAACACACAATGGCTGACCGCACACACGCCGCAACAGGAACAAGGAGCCACAGTAGGCCATGGCTGAGTGGAGCCATTCCCGTGCTGCTCCTGCTCCTGCTCCCGCTGGAATCCCTGGCCTTCTGCCCCTCGAAGTGCCAGTGTTTGGGCGGCGAGACCAACAGCCGGGCGTTGTGCGTGGACGCCGCCCTGGAGGATGTACCCATCCAGCTGAATCCGGAGACCAAGTACATCAACCTCACTCTCAACCGGATACGCAACCTGGAGTACGCTCTCCCGTTCTACATGAAGCTGGAGATCCTGGATCTCTCGCAGAACATCATCGAGACCCTGGGCTCCAAGAACTTCGAGTACCAGTCGGAGCTGAGGACGCTGAACCTGAGTCGCAACCTGGTCAGCTCCCTGCACAAGCACGCCTTCAAGGGTCTGACCAATCTGCTGCTGCTGGACCTCAGCTTCAATCGGATCGAGACAGTGCATCCCACGGCCCTCAGCGACCTGGCCCAGCTGGTGGAGCTGGATCTCACGAATAATAACATAGTGAGTCTGGAGGACAACTCCTTCAAGGGCATGCCCACGCTGGAGGTGCTGGTCTTCCGGAACAATCGCCTGCTGGACGTTCCAGCCAGCAATCTCTGGCATCTGCATTCCCTCAAGAGCCTGGATATGTCCGATAATCTGGTGGAATTTGTGCGGAACGACAGCTTCGAGGGACTGAAGGAGCTGCTGGCCCTCAGTCTAAGGGGCAATGTGATGAGCGAGCTGGATGTGAGCGCCTTCGAGGGACTCATCTCGCTGAAGCACTTGGATTTGGCAGATAATAATTTAACGGTAATAATAATATTCTCCATTTTCTCCTATTAATATTAAATTCACTCTGCCGAAGAAGCCCCAACCAAGTGTGAACTTTCGCCAGAACATTCCAGCCTTTGACCGCAGGAGAACTTGCCTCGGCTGTCTCATAAATTTAGACCCTTTGCCAGGACTAAATCCTGTGAGCAACACTTTGCCAAAGCGGATTTCCCGGCCTGCCCTCGCCTCGTTTAAGTTCGTCCTTCCTGGGTTTTAGCTGCATTTTGCATACGCAAAATTAATAACCATAACTCGTTGTTGCTGTCCGTTCGTTCGCACACACTCCCCACATCCAAACCCAAGCTCAAACCGAGGATACACGCACTCGGGACTCGAGTCGAGTCCTTTCTGCCGGCCATGTCCTTTCTGCTATTTATGCATGCAAACATGTCCGTGCCGCCTGATTTCTGCTGTGGGTGTGGCTCCTGCTCCTGCTGCACACTCTTTGCTTAGGCCCTCGGCCATTTCGCCAGCGTTTTCCCTGGCTTTTTCCCAGCATTTTCCGTGCCTGCTCCTCCCCTCCTGGTTGCCTGGCAACTGAGCCAGCTTAAAGCTGCTTAAACTTTACGACCAGACAATTGTGCAAGAAATGCGAACTGAAATGTGAGCGAGGTCAAGATAAAGCTGAAACTAAGATGTGGAATCGAAGCAAGAAGGACTGGCCGAGATATCGAACTCGAGAGCTTAAACGAGAGAGCTTAGAAACTGTCAGGAAGAAGGAGAAGATTTAGAATTAAAGTTCAGATAAAAAATGGGGTAAATGGAAAATTTAAAGCCTCAGATTTTAGGAATTTAAGTTCCAAGAATTTAAAGAAGAAGAAAGAAGAAGATTAAGAGAGTTACCAGAGAACATAAACTTAATAAACGTTTATAGCTATTAATCCAATATTACCCATCAAAACCCAGCCCAATTGAGCTCCATTTCTAGCCCCTTTAAATTGACCAAAACCAAATCATTAGGACGCTCACACAGGCAGTAGGTTGCCAGGATAATGTCTGGCACAGGAGCAGGGAACTTCCAGTTGAGTTGTGCAAATCCCCTGCTCAAAGGTTGAAATTGCATGTCCTCCCGTTCTTGGTATCCCGTAAAAGATGGAGAGGGGGCAGCAGGGTAAAGTCTCCAGAAAATGCGTTTTTATGTAATCACAGACAGCCGTCACACAGAGAGAAAAGGTACAGGACTTGCTGGTTAATAATAATAAGATGAAAATGTTCAGGAAATGTATGCATTTTTTTTAGATAATTATAAAATATTTAGAACCCCTTTTTGGTTAAGTGAAAATGAGTTTAATAATATATTTTAAAATAAAGAAAAGTCAGGAAAGTTTAAACTTTTATTTTGTTTATTTAAATTATAAAAATATAGAACTTGCTAGTTAATAATAATAAGCGGATAATGTTCTGAAAATGCATATAATTTTTTCAAGCAATCATCAAATATTTAGAATCTCTTTTTGGTTATGTGAAAATGAGTTTAAAAATATACTTTAAAATAATGAAAAGTTTGGAAATTGGTATATTTTAGTATATATTTTATATATTATTTCGTTTATTTAAATCACAAAACTATACAACTTTTTCTTTCTCTGCACCAACTGTAGTTGCAACATCAGCAGCCTGTTTATGCAAACTGATGGATGCAATGCAGCCCGAGTCCGGGACTCCTGGAGTCCAGCTCCTTGTGCGACTGGGATTCCTGTATATGTATATATAGTATACTTATGGTCGTTAGGACGGGGATAAAGAGCGTGTGTTGTGTGCTGTGTGTGTCCTGTCTGATGGCTAAAATCCCGAGCTCCGAGCTCCGAGCTCCGAGCTCCTAAGCAGGTGCAATGCCAGGCAGTAAAAGCAGCAAAACCGCGCGTAGTCAACGGCAACTGACGCTGCTGAGGAATTTATGGCGCTCGGAATCAGTTCGAAACTACTTAAAATACCTTTTGGCATTTTGTAGTTGAAATATGGTCGGTTTTCTGCCGCCGCCCAACCACTTTAGCCCTCCTCCCCGCCATTCCCCATTCCAGGGCGTACCTGTTTTGGTATTTTCCAAATGGCATTCTTTTTCCTATTGGACAGATTGTTGTTTTATTATGCAGGCAGCGAGGGAGCGAGGATATATATATTCCGATTTCGGCATGCGGCCAGTGCATGAAATTGTTGTCTGCATCTGCATAGTTTTTCCGGGGGAGTCTGGAGTCTGGAACATGAGCTCATGAAGCATGTAAAATTCTAAGCTTGAATATGATTTATGAAGTGTGTGTTGAAATGCAGTTTAAAGGGAAAAAAACATTTTATTAACTAGTTTATATTGAAATATTAATAATAATAAAATCTCATCAACTTAAAACCCTAATAAATTCACATTTAAAGCCAAACTAAATTCATAAAATACACAAGTTTCGCCTCAATAATTTCCATTTAAGTTTGTCCCGCCGCCACATTCGTTTTGTTCACTTTCCAGATCAGGAATTAAGAGCGAAAATAAATCAAAATAAATGGTTAGAGTAAATATTTCGCACAATTGACTGATTATTCAAAATATTGCATATTTTCAGCATTTTCCACAATGCATTTCCATTTGCTTTGTGCCAATGGAAATCCTGAACAAACAAATTCATTTTAGATCGAAATAACTTATGCACAATTTTACATTTTCATAATTCAACAAAAATATTTGCAAATGGACTTATTGTTTTTTTCGAGGGCGGGGGCTGTGATTTTGCATTAAGTGCATAAATACTATATATGCAAACATTATTGCACTCAGCTGGCTCAGATTAAACAGAATAATTGCAAAAATATTCGAGAAAATACAAAACATAAATTCGCATAAAGTTTCGTCCGAATCTATTTATTTTGCCATATTTTTTGCATGCAGTTTTTGTGCTGCATAAATTTTGCGTACCGTTGCACAAGTTGAACAAATCGTTTTGCCATACATTTTCATGAAAATTCTTCTTTCTGGGAATTTTCACATGTGTGAGTCCGGTAGAACATAAAACTCCGAATGATTAAAAGATGAGAGTGCTGAGAGCTTTGCTAAATAAATTTACTGACTCGGCTTAAAGTTAGCTTTTAAATTGCTTGCCAATTATCTTTCATTTTCGCATTTCCCTTCGTTTCGATTCGATTTTAGCAAAGGGAAAAAGGAAATTAAATTGCAAAATCAAAGTCAATATAATTTCACTTTCTTTTCTGGGTCTTCACACCCTTTTCCCTTTACATTTCTACTCACTGCTCTTTGCTCTTGGGGTTCTTGGGGGAAAGGAAAAACCTAAAAGAGAGGAAAAGCCTTTTAATTAGTCCAGCAGTCGTCGCTGCTTTCCCTTTGAGTGCAGTGCAAACATGAAAAACACACCCACCCACAAATGAAAAGGAAAAAATTGTAAAAGGGGTGCTGGAAAAAAAAGAAAGAAAAGAGTTGCCATTTGGTTAAACAATTGCCCGGCTTGGCCTACATTGCGTATGCGTAATGCCTTTTAATTTTCAACCATTTTCGCTGCCTTATGAGCTTTTCGGCCAGCACACACACACGCACAGTCCCTGCTCCCTTTTTCCTTTATTTTTCCTCCCCTCCTGCCCTGAGTTTTTCCCCCGCAAACCCAAAAGTTCATTACGTTATCGCGGAGTGTGTTCGTGTCCGGACGCCTGGCACGTAGCTTCCGCCGACACGCTAAGGGAGGAGAAGGAGGAGAAAGCGGAGAAAGCGAAGAAAGGGGCACAAGAAGGTGAACACAACTGGCAGCCAAAATTACAGCCAAAAGCTTTTGACCCTCTACCTCTGGGGGAAGGGGAGCCTTTTCTTTTATGCATGCCACACTCTCCTCGAAGCTGTCTCAGTAGTTGTAACAAATTCGTTGCAAGATTGATTTTATTGCCCCGACAAAAAGGAGAAAAGAAGCTTATGCTGACACGACTATGAAGTACCCGGTGGTTCCGGCATTCCTGAGTTTTAGGTACTCAACATTCCTAAAGGACAAGATTAAATTAATTTTATAAAATATTGGCTAGCATATGTACATATATTTAAATCAAATATACCTTTAAAAATCTACAAAGCTCATTAAATTATACCAGGGATTTGTTACTGAGATTTACTCATAATCCATCATACCCTCTCCTCTCAAAAGTAAGAGGTATCCGAACTAGAGACGAATTTGTTAGCCGGCGAGTGATTGAACACAAAAAGGGAGCAAAAACGGAAGTACATGACGCGCGTTTCCGTTTCCGCTGCAGTCGCTTAAACAACGCTTTGGTATTGATTGTTCGGCTTGTTTTCCGGTTCCGTTTTTTTTATAGTTTGGTCTTTCAAGCACTAGGATTTGGTGTTCATTTTTTTCCTACAGCCCTTTTTGTCTACAAACCGCAAAACGTTTTTAAAGTTGAGTGGCCAGCATTAATATTTGATAAGATTCAGGAGAGCACAAGGGCCAGAGTTTGTACTCTAAATAAAACGTTCTCACCCTCTATTCTTTTCCATTGCAGATGGTGCCCACCCAGCAGCTCTCGAAACTTTCGAACCTCACCTATTTGAACCTGGGTGGAAATCGCTTCTCCCAGCTGCCCGCCGTCGCCTTCCTCAACCTGTTTCATTTGCGCGAATTGCATTTGAGCCGGCTTGACTATTTGCAGCGCATCGATTCGAGGTAAGTTCTCCATTGCCACCAAAAAAGTTTATTCTGAACTCGCAGAAGGAACTGGGTCAGGTCAGATGAAAACGAAACTATTTGTTTTGCGAGGAGCTAACAATAAACAAGACAGCTGTTCGGAAAGCGGAAAGTTTACCAGCCATTGGGATTTGAAAAACTTAAGGAGCTAACATATTCGAGAAGTGTTGGTCTCGAGTTCGTTCGGAGAGCTTAAAGTCAACTCAAAGCTGGCTTAAGCCTGTCATTATCCTGTTTGCTGTCTAAATGTTTACTAAATGCTTTTCATTTGCACCCTCTCTATATAAATTAATCATTAAATACCTCATTGCTTAGCCAAGAGTCTGCAAAATGGCAATTCTAAACAATTTGCCAAGAAACCCGTCTCTCTTTGGAGTTGCAGACTAATCATACCATTCACTTTCACACACTTGCACGTGACCTGCACGCCCACAGAAGGCCTACATAAATTTAGCCAAAGACAAGTACACTCAGGAAAAATTAGTTGCAGTTCTGAGATTCGAAATAAACAACATTTGTGTAAGACTGTGTAGGAGAAGGGCAGAGTAACAGCAGTATACCAGAATGCACACTGCTGTAGAGTAACAGCAGAGCATGTAGCATGACAGCAGAAAAACAGTAGAACATAACAGTACAGCAGCAGAATAAGAGCAATAACAGCAGAGGATCAGCAGAAGTAGCCGGAAACAACAGCAAAGCAACAGAAGAGACACAAAATAGCAACATCGAGCTAACAGCAAAGCGACATTCAGAGACATTGATGATTAACATCAGAAAAAACGACGCGGTAAAAGCCGAAAACTATAAAGAAATCGTGTAATCTTCTAATAGTTTAATACTTTACTACTTAATCTAAAACTTACATAGTAATAAAATCGAGCTGAGTTTATAACTCGGCTTACATTTATTAAGCCTGACTAACTAGGGGCTGTGAAATCAGGCTCAGCTATTTAATTAAAGTTTTAAATAAACTTTTTCAAGGAAATCCTTGCACCTTCTGTTCTACCCTTTTTCAAGGCCCCAGATTCCCCATTTAATTTTCTGAAATACACTATCAATTCCCGCCAGTGTACTCACACAACAATCAAGCAAATTTCCCTTTAGATGCCGAACTAAGCGGCAGACAAATCATTATTGCTCAATGCAATCAATCATGCCTAATACGCTTTTGGTAATAAGATGCCGCCACACACACACACCCCCAGTCCCGAAGGAAAATGGGAAATGCTTGAGCTCAACTCGAGCATATGTTAATTCAATAATTCCAGGCAATTTTCATATCAAATCATTGAACGAAACGAGTCGATTCCAACCGAGTCGAGGACTGCCACGCCGCCTCCCATGTCAATCAACCAGCGACAAGGGAGGTTCACCAGCAGCAGCCTCTATATAGCAGCTATATAGCCACAAGCCACGCCCCCTTTCCAGGGGGGGGCGACATGCCGCTTTACAATGACATTAACATGACTTACATGACAAGCGCCGAAGGAAGAGAGAGCGACCGAGACCGAGACCGAGACCGAGCATCATATGCCATTTAAATGAGTTTAATTTGGAATTTTCGTTTGATTTTCTTCAGGCCAAGTTTTGGGTTTTAAGCTTATCCACCTACACCCACTTTCCCACCCCCCCAGTTGGCCTTTGTAATTGCTTTTGCCTTTTGTTTGGTCTCTGTCTCAGTCTCTGTCTTGTGTAAACTTTTATCCCCCAACATTGTTCGCAGACTGTTGAAACTGTTGCTCAATCCGCACACATTCGAGAGCCTCTATATATGCAGAGTGTATGTGTGGAGGGAAGTCTGTCTGCGTTGACTGATTTGCAAACTAAATTCCGTGTTTGTCTTGACTTGAGTGACTGACGAACAGAAAGAGATCTTGCCGCCTTATGCTAATTTTGGGGAATTTGGGTATTTGCATCTCTAGTATGGAATATTATTATGATTGGGAATAGCTCATATATTTAATGTCTTAAGAACTATCTGAGGATTTCCAGGAATTCCTTGAGGGATGAGAGAAATTAAAGAAGCTTACCAGTGGGGTTTTTATGCCTTATATTATGCGGGGAAATACCTAAAAATATAGAGAAAATAATTAAATTATTTAGGCATGCCAGAAATACCGCGAAAATACAGTAATAGATTTCCCTTAGAATATTTTATAAATTTATTAATATAAATGTTATAGGTTTACTTCCTTAATAAAATACCCTATTATTCTCTCCCTTTGCCAAAGATATTTTAAGTTTCTTTAAATTTAAATTCTTAATTTCCCCAAGCTGCCAATAATCTTGCATATTCAAAAGTATCCTGTTCTTAAGCGAAACATCCTGTCGGTTTTCTTTTCTCCTCCCTTTTTTGTTTTTCAGGAAATTATGTGCATATATATTTTTTGCTTTTTTTTTTGGGAGTGAGGAATCATAAAGAAGAGGTTGATGTAAAATTCATTTGCCGAAAGGGAGCAACCGACACACAGGAAAATATTGAAGGGGTTGCCGAAACAAATTGTTACCTTGCCACATATAAATCCTCCCAGCACCCCACCAGGTTTTCCTTCAAGGAAATAGCGAAACATTTTAAAGTTGAGGGAGAGAGACATGTAAATATTTATGCAAATGCGTTAATGGAAATCTGAAATCTGTGGATAGGTTGGGGAAAAGGACGAGCACCGATGGCGACACGTTGATAGTCAAGTTTATGGGGCGACAGGATACATTTCCACGTGTGTGTGTGCTGCTCATTATGGAAACCTTACACCTAAACAATCAGCGCCAGCGAGTCCTTTGCAAAATTCATTAGGCGGCAGCACGTCCTTCCCTGTCCCCATCCTCTGGAAAAACAAACAACCCTTCGAGTTCGACGGGAATTATTCGTGGACAGGCGGAGCTCCAGGATTTCAAAGGGAATGCCAAGTGAACATGGCTTAATACGGGCAAAGGCAGAAAGTCAGAGCTCGGTCGGTGTTGTCCGAAATTGAAACTAATTGTTTTAAAATTTATGCGGGGCTACATGTGTGACATTTGTTTCTGCGGCAGCCCTTTGGGGTTGCTCCAAAACTCCGCTCTGAATTCTGATGAGGATGGATGCCGGTTGCTGGTTGTTGGATGCGACAATTGGGAATTAAATTCGAGTGTAATGGACTGTGCTATGTCTGTAATCGCTTAGAAATGGAGTCATTGTGGTGGAGAAAAAGGATGCCAGGACATGGGCTACAATTTAAGCAGATGTCATTTGTTATTACCATTGGGGATGCGGCTCAAAAATTGGGGTTTTATTTTAACCTTAGAGTCCAAGTAAAAAAGTAATGAAAAATCAACCAAAGTCTTAGGTGAAATTTTTCATATTTTGCAAAAAAATCTCGCTTTCATTTATATTTTTCCATGTTTACTCGCTGCTGACCCCTCGAATTCGATTATTTATTTCCACAAAGAACATCAATTAAATTCTTAATTTCCCTCCAATTTCCGGCTAATTGCCACTTGACTTGTTATTCATTTAAAACAAAAAACACTTGAAAATAAAACACAGCGCTAATTAAGTTGGCAGGAGCTGCTCCTCTTCACCTTGAGTCCTTTCATAATTCTCACCTGAGCAGCTCATTATGCCAAAGTTTAACTTTATTTAAATTCTACTCGGAATTCAAGTGCAGCAGCGGGTTAAGAGGGGAACATGCATATGCATAAACAGACAGACTTAGACTTTCGCAGGACGTCGAGGAGGCGGAACCTGGTAAATACGCATAATAGCTACTCGGGCCTTGAGTTCCCACTGCTGCCGCCTTGAAATATATTTCCCAACTCATAATTTATGGAAAAATATGGCCAAGGGGTCCGCAGCAGCAACATGTTTATGTTTTCCTGTTTCCGTAATTTCTTCCTGTCTTTTCTTCAGCTTTTTGTTGTTTACATTTTTCTGTTGGCACTCTCTTCTGGGCAAAAAACATAACTTTGAAGAGAGAAAGAAAGAAAAGAAACTAAGGTTCATGTTTGCCCTTACCCTTTACCCTTCTGTTGTTGGCTCATTAAGCTGACATATTTCCTCCGCTCGACGTTTCATTTAATTAGAGAAGGGAATGCGGAACGGAAAAAATGGCAACTTTTTATCCGCTTGGCTCCTGCAAATGGCAGTCGTTCACTGCCCGGCTGATAATCATATTGAAAGTTCAATTTAATGGCCACTTTAAGCGCTCTTGTCCTTTCAATGGGAAACATGGCAAATGTCGTCGCCGGCGAATAAAAACAAGGACAAGTGTGTGTGACATAAATGTTGTCGTTCGGTGTACGAGCATAATTAGCTCTCCACATACACAGACACTCATTTTCTATGCTTTTCTGACATAATTAGATAACAAATTCATAGAGTGGAAAAAAAGCCCTGACAAATTGCCATCATTAACGGCGAGTGGGTTGCTTTAACGCTTAACTCTTTTTAATAAATATTTAATGTATTGACAATGAATGAGTGTAAAGAGGACTTTACATAAAAACCGGGGGAATAAGGATTAAATATTTACTAAGTTCATTTAGTAAGGGCTTTTGTTGGGTACATAAAATATTTAAATAAATTAATGTAGAAGTATTTCACACCATTTTAAATTTACTTTTCATCAAAGATTAATTCTCTGATTAAGAAAAAATGTTTCATTTATTTTATAATTTATTTTACGTATCCAGTGTATATTCATTTTTTTTTAAAGCTTAATTCTACAAAGAATATAATTTTATATTTTATTTTACGTATCCAGTATTAAATATTTTTTAAAGAACTTAAAACCTCTTAAAGAATATTTCCCTGCCTTGATTGCTGGTTGTTAAATAAACTATAATTATGTGAAATGAAAGGGGCGATAAGGAAGTTTTCTTTCTGCATTTTTCTACATATCCCATTTCATTGTTACAACGCCCCCTTGACTAACGTTTGCCTGGCAAATTAAAGGACCTCATAAGGGGCGTATGCGTAATTTAAAAACGTTTAAAATGTCATTAACGAATTGCGCGGCCATATCATTTGGTAATATATGAGAAAGGAAAAATCCGAAAGGTGTACTAACCGACTGTCAAAGAGCTCAATGAACCCCGAGAGAGATCCCAGGGCTTAGCCATATTTTGTTGTAGCTAAAAACGTCAATCAAATGAATAGAGAGCGAGAGCAAGAGGATTTGCAGAAGCGGAGAGACCGAAGAGGATTGACTGCCATTCAAAACTATATCAAAAAGCGACTGACAAACTGTTTGACAGACCGACTGATTGACTGCCCAGACAGCCAAGCGGGGACCAACCGATGATGTGAGTGAACTCTGACGCTCTGTGTAAAGTCCCAAAGTCCTGGGAATCGTGACTGAAAACCCAGCGAACATGGACAGCAAACATTTCAATCGGATTTCGAGCAATTCCAATTCAGATTCGCTCGCACACACACACAACGCACACCCAACACTCACAGACACAGACACAGACAATTTGCATATGAGCCCAAAAGGGAAAAAGAAGCAAAACGAAACAAGGCAAACATTTATGCCTCACACAAGACCACTGGGAGAAATTAGTTTAAAGATAAAGGATACTAAATTATTAAATAACTGGCGCCGTTCTTAGCTTTTGACTTTTTTTTTAAGAGGCCAGAGAACTCTGGAACTGATTGCTGCAACTAAAATCCCTCCGGCTCGAAGGACAAAAAAATTATAAAGTTAAAAAAGAGGAGCAATTTCTGAAAGTCTAAGTAAGTTTTTTTTTATGAGGATAAATGTTAATTTTTTAATTAAATTTTACTCAACAAAAAAATTCCAATGAAATAGTCATTATTTATGGAAAAGTTATAAACAAATTATTTAGAAACCACCCTTAAATTCTCTTATAAAGTTCTTGAATTCTTTTAGATTTTTAAAACCCCATTCACCATAATTTTCCCCAAGTGCATGGCCCACACACGCGCACATGGCAGCCATTTCCGTTTCCGCACGTTTGACGTTGGCAAACGCAGACAAAATAGTCCTGCAAAGAAAAAAGAAGAAGGATACCGAAAATAAAAGGATGCGAGAGAGTAGGGTGAGCCAGTCGAAAACATGAAACATGCAAAATGAAGTTTGAATCGCGGGGAACAAACCGAAAAACCAAAGCCAAACAGCAAAAAGGTGGGGCTAAAGTCCTTCTCTGTATTCCCTTTGTCACTCGGCTTGTTTTTTTTTAGGCCCGCCAACAGGTCGATCACAGGTAAATCATCAACCTGTAGAGCTCTTCTAGCCGCAGAAAGTTTCTTAGATGTCACGTTTCGCCTCCCCCGGTTATTTGCATAATATTTGCACAAATAATTGAATTTATTTTTTGCTCCTGTGGCTGTTCCTGCCCCCTAAATTGTTTTGGGTAAATTTCGGCTTATGTCGTATGCAGACCGAGTTTGTTTTGGTAATGCAAAGTCCCATTTTTTGTAGGTTGAGCGCCTGCAATTGAGGTTTTTTCGCCAACTTTTTTCCACGTAGTTAAGTTAAATGTTAAACTTGCCATGAAATTGAATGTTCGAGAGGTGGAAAGATAGTTGGTTGGAGTGGATGGTAGGTAAATATTGTAAGGAATGGGATGTGTGGGCATAAGATAAGTGTGTCTGGCTGGGAGAGTGTCTGGAGGTTTTAAGGAAATTCAGGTGGGACTTGGGGGGGATTTTAAGAAGGTTTTGCGTTCTTTAACATGAATATATAGGTTTTTATTTCATTTTTAAATGGGAATATTAATAAATGGTATTGAATTGGTACAAATATTTTTTCCTTGAAGGAAATTTTTATAATATTTTTTTTTTAAGTTAATTCAGTGAAAAGAAAATGGGAAACTTGCTCAAAATTGGTATAAAAACATTTCTGTTATCCAGAAAAATATCTTACCGACACAATATCTATATCAAGCTTATATTTTTCATAACCTTTGTTGGATTTTCGTGAAAGAGTTGCCAAAAACTAGCAATCCCTGGGGCCATCAGTCAACCTAATGAATTTCCCCCTCTCTCTCTCTGGAGCTGGCAAACTATTCTCGTGCTCATTGCCACAGTCTGCGCTTCGAATTCATCTCAAGTGGCACAGTCGACTGAGTTTGCAGCAAACTTATGGCCTCGCAGGAACCGAGCAAAATGCAGCCACTTATCAAATCAATGCGGGAATCCTGAGATCCTTGGCAGCCTGCAACTTGCAACTTGCAACTTGGCAATAAATGCGTTCATTTAACATGAAATGCTGGGAAGAGAGAGAGAGAGGCTGGTATTGAAATGAAATGTTGGCTGCTGCTTGCAGAACGCTTAAAAGCGACAAATTCGCTTTGTGTCAGCGGAGTAAGTCAAGTCGGCGGAGCTCGCTCAATGTTGCTCATACGCCACGTTGCACTTCTTTCTTGCGGAGACGCAGACTGGATAGGGATCTGGCATCTAGGTCTGGGGTCTTAGCTATCGGGGTAATGCACTGCACACACATCCTGCATCCTGCAGCTCCCTGCATCCTTTTCTCCAAGTCAGCGACTTAGCGCGTTGACTTAACTTGGCAGGGATTTACGACAACGCTCCACGGAGCTCGAATAACACGGAGCCCTGTCAGCTTCCTCCTGCCCCTTTAATTCCTTCTTTTCTCCGTTTTTTATGCCCTTCCTTCCATTCCATTCAGAGCACTCATCCTCCCCATTTTATTAAGTTGAAATAGACGCAGGCTAAATAAATCCATGTCGCTTAAGTCGAAGCTGACGCTGTCATGTGTGTTCCCGGGAAGTCTGCTGAATGTATGTATGTTATTCATGTATTTCATTGCCCTGGCATTTAAGTTGAACGCCGTTGCACCGTACAGTGTGCATAATTAAAGCGAACACAGAAGAGCTGATGCAGTGGGACAAAATAATAAAAAGACAGGACGAATGTTGGGGCACAAAACGGACTGTTGGCTAATTAGAGCAGACACTGGGGGAAAATCTGCTTCGAAATAAATTAAAAAGGTCAAAGTGATGAGGTTTTATTTGATATTTAATGAGGCATCTTGGGAATTCGTAAATAGCCTTCGCAAGCCTGGAAAATGGTATAGATTCCAAGGATTGTGGTCCTAAAATTAATTTCTATATTGTTTATTTTACTTAATAAGTGACTATTAATTTTTAATAATTTATTGTAGTAGGGATATGAAAACACACGCTCACATAATTTTAACAGAGACTTCCTCTTAGAGACACTCGCTTGCAGACTAATGTTAGTTAACTTAGGCTTAACATAAGTTTTACATGTGTATCGTATTGTATTGTTATCGGGATCTGATGGCCTGCTGCCTTATATATCTTGTTCTCAATTAAAATCTGCTTTCCTTTCCTCTATTTACAGAGCCTTTGTGGACAACACGCACCTGCAGACGCTGCACCTGAACAACAATCCCCAGCTGAGCGACATACCCATGCGCCTGTTCCAGGGCAACCCCAACATCCTGGAGGTCTACATGCAGAGCAACAGCCTGCAGACGCTGTACTCCGCTCAGTTCCCGGTGGACCAGCTGCAGAAGCTATATCTCGGCGACAATCCGCTGCAGTGCAACTGCTCGCTGCTGTGGCTCTGGCGGCTCGTGACCGGGAACTTTGAGGGCGTGGATCCGGCGCTGGAGCATGCTGCTGGTGGAGCAGTGGCTGCCCTGGCCAAGGAGGCGGACGGAGGAGAGGATGCCGAGCAGGCGGATGAGGCCACTGCCGTGGCCTCCACGGACGACGGGGTGGCTGCCCTGGCCGCCTACATCGCGGAGCAGCACATAGTGAATGCCCTGCACACCACCGAGCCCAGTGCCTACGAGCTGGCCACCTCCTCCTCGAACAGGAACTCGGGCATCCTGCGGATGGATCGCCAGCAGATCGGCTGCGATATCTGGCGGGACAAGCTGCGCACGCGGCGGCAGCTGCTCACCATGAGCGAGGGGGAGATCACCTGCCCGGCGCACATTGTGACCGTGGTGTGTGCCGTGATCACCTGCCTGCTGGTAACCATGATCGGGGTGAGCGTGCTCTACTATCTGCGCTTTGTGAAGCGGCGACGGAAGCTCCTGCACGAGCGGGGCCCGCTGAGGACCAGCAAGAGCATCATCAACGTGCACGATCGCATCCTGCAGAACCACAATTCCGGCGCTGGCCTCGGCATGGGCTTGGGCATGAGCATGACTCTGGGCGGGAGCAACCACGGCAACGGCCTGGGCATGTCCCTCAACTATCCGCATCATGCGCAGACCCTGCAGGCCCACCATCACTACCACCAGGCGGCCATGCCCCTCCAATCCCACGCTGGCAACGGGGTGGGTCACGAGTACCAGCAGACCGCCATGCCGCAGCTGGACAAGTCCGATCTGGAGCGGTATCTCAAAGCCCAGACAATAACCAACGACTACCGGGCGCTGAACCACTGGGAGCTGCCCGTGAAGGAGGCCGACGACGAGCCGGAGCATCTGTACGAGCGCTTCGATCACTACGAGTACCCGGACACGCACACAATGACCAAGCTGAAACAGGCGGCGGCCCTGAATCACTCCTCCACGGCCTCCTCGGCAGGACCCTCGCCCGTGCCACCCGCGGCGGGAAAGCCACACGTGGTCTACGTATGACGTGGACGCAAGGGATCCCACATGGAGATGGCGACGGAGATGGACATGGAAATGGTCGGACTGAACTACCACCAGAACCACCATCATCACCACCACAACAATAACAACAACTATCGGGGCTGTGTTCAGAGCGCCAAGGCCAGTGGCCAGTTCTGAGTTGGAGAAACAAAGCATAAGCAAAAGGGGGTTTATAATTCAAGCAAAAAGCACACAGGGAAAGTGAGAGGTTAGATTAAGGCGAGAGATTAGGGGAGGTTTAAGGGGAGGAGGGATTATAGTGGGTGGATTTGGTAAAAGATTTCGATTATTTCTTTTATTTACTTCCATAGTTCAGAAATGTGGCTAAAAGCTTGCTTTTAAACGTTAATAAACTTGATATTGCATGCAATCTCCCGAGAATTTTAGTTTCTTATTTACTTTCATAATTTAGAAATGTGTTTGAAAGCATGCCTTAGAATTTATTAAATGTAATTGACTTGATATTGCATGCTTTTGGGCATACTTATAAGGAGATTTCAAATCTCCCAAGAATCCTAAATACAAATTTGTTTATTAACTTGAGAAAATATTAATAAAAGCCCACAATAAGCTAAATAAAAAATGGAACATTATAATTTCCAAGTTTCTAGTTCTCTAATTTAGAAATGTCGCTAAAAGCATGCTTTTAAAATTCATTAAACGTTAATTGACCTAATATTGCATGCCTTTGCGCATATTTATAAGGAGATTCCAATTTTTGTTTTCTGCCAAATTCACTCACAATTAAAGATTGAATTAATTTGTTTTTCGTTCAACTTCAGACAGAGGTAACTCGCAACAAAGTTTAACAAGCGTCAAATGAAACAAGGGATATGTCTACGTGTATAGCAAGCATACAAATACTCTTAATGACCTATGGATAAAATATAGCACATAGCAGATACCAGATATATTAGATACGTATACTAACCGCTAGACTAAGACGAATACGATTTCAAAGAAACACTAAGCTAACTGCATTCAAGTCTCACTCACTCTACTTCTCTCCCCGAACTCATAGTTAAAACGGCATTTAGCATTCGAATACTCTAGATAGCATCTAGTGGTTAAGCAACTTACAAGTGAATTTAAATATATATACGGATATATATTAGCTGTAACTAGGAAGGACGGATTTTGATTTTTGCAGAATATGTCAAGGGCTTGGGGCTTCTTGGGGTTCTATTGAGAGAGACACCGACTTTGGCAGACAAATAACGAACGAAATGGGGACCAAATAGTCCAGTCCAGTCCAGAGTATAGAACTAACTGAATGAATCCAAACTGCCAAAGGGATGGGGGTCCTTTTGCGAACCAAAGCCTCTCATATTCCCGCGTTTCCTAAAATTTAGCGACAAACATCTCTCGAAGGACAATATAAGCCACAAAATTAAATTATAACACTTACCCCTACGTATCTTAGTGAGCCAGAACTCAAAGTTGAGCTAATAATTAATATAATTTGTATATAAATGGAGCACTCAGTCGAGTAAATAAACTGTAAATAATTTATGTACGGAGTGCATTTGAAAAAACATTAGTCAAATGCATCGAATATTGGTTTAAGCATAAATGATTTCCCAAAAAGCAATAATTCCGAGTCAAAGCCCTCGTTTGTTGTTATTTCTCGGTTTCGGCCTTTGATTTGCAAATAATAATTTAATTAAATGCGACTACAGCAAGGCAAACACACACAGAGAGCACAACACACACACAGAAGGCAAGTGTAAAAAATATATTTCTAAAATACAAAAAGCAAGAAGCAAAAAGCATAAAGCGTGTATACTAAATAAGCAAAATCAAAAGGCAGACAAGCAAATGCACGAAATGCATTTAGAAAAACCCACAGAAAAATCTCGGAATATATATAAACCAGTTTGTGTATAAAAAAAAGAATCGCAGAGATAGGAGCCATCAGGCAGCCGTAAGTTTAAATATTAATAATACGATATACGCAAAAATATTTAATTAAATGATAGACACACCCACAGCAACCACAAAATGTTATTTCTTATACGAAGACTGAAGGAAACGATGAAGCGAAATAAAAAGAAACAAGAAATTAAAATGAAACTAAAGTCTTTTACTTGAAAGGGGAGAATATGCGTAATAAATCCTGGATTTTAGATGAACTCTTCTTTGTGTTTGTTTATTTTTGTTTTCTGTCCTCTGTCCCTCTGCTGTTTGCGGCTTTATTTGTGGCAAAAAATACGACAAATCTGCCGGGCAGAGAAATCCATGTAAAACAAATAAAATACTTGTATATCCTTGCACTAACTGGGAACTGGGAACAGGAGGGCTGGCACTGCACAAGAAAGGGCATAAATCTAGTGCCGAAACAAGCAAACACTCCCACATAAGTAAGCCTAAAGGACAAAGGAGCAAAAAGGAGACTGGGTCAGGAGGGTGTGGCGCAAAAATGTGGCTCAGTAAGCCAAAGTAAGTAAAATATTTACTGCCCAGTCAATTGTGCTGAATTGTTGGTTTGCTCGGCCAGAGCCCTTAAATCCTGTTGAAAAGATACAATTTAAGGCGGCACTGTGGCTAAAATCAGGATTAAGTTGGTAAATAAAATTGCAAAATCGATTTAGCTGTTACTTTTGAGGCAGTATGTTGCCTGCAGTTTAATTTATGTAAGTTATCTATGATTACTATGAAGTAACTGCCCCAAAAAACTGGGAAATATTTTTATATTATTTCTTTTGCCATTTCTCTATTGCTAATTAATATAATTCCAGTTCAAAATCCCTAAAAGGTTTTTATAAATATTTTATATATTCCAAAAGAATTTTTTCTTCCCCAGCATTCAGCATTCTCTATAGAACTGAAGACCTCCCTGGTGGTAAAACAATTACTAACGTACTTGCAAACACACAATGAACAACTGGAAAATGTGGAACAAAAGCGCAAACAGAATGACTGAAGAATTAAGTAAATAAATCTGAATGCTTTCTAAATAATTAACATGCCTTACAGCGAGAGAGAGCTCACTTTCATTTAAACTGGGTCCCCGTCGCCGCCACTCATTGAGTTGTTCAACTCAACGCGCGGCTTAGACGGCGACAAATCCCCCGTGTCTGCCTTTGAATGATTGTTGGGCATTTGTTGTGGGTATGAAATATGGGAGCACCACCCCCGGGAAAACCACCCCCTGAAAATCCCAGGGAGTCGAGGAAACACCTGAGTCTGCGTCGGCGTCTGTGTGTAGGCGTGTGAGTAATGGCGAGTAATTAATATTTGGACATTATTCTTCGGCACCAAAAAAGGAAAAGGAAGGCCCGCTTAATTAGCTGGCGAAAATTCGTTGCGGAAAAGCGTCCTCATAAGTCATAAAGTGCAGGAAAATCGAAGGATAACGTCGAGTATTCCATTAAATGCAGCCATATAGATATATAGCCATCTGAATAACGATTTCAGTAGCATTTTAATTGCCCGAATTGCCATTAAACGGATACAGAGAAGATACAAGAACATAAAAACTTAATGCCCTGCAATTTGTTAAAAGATGCGCAAACTGCCCAATAAAATAAAGCGAGGGAAAGTAACTTTAATGTCGACCAAAGCAAACCCAAGTGTGATTGAAAAGATTGCGTTCTGTGGCCGAAAATCACAAGCTCCACTTGAGCTAATTGTTTGCCTGTACTTTGAGCGAAGGATGCGGGTCCTGCGACAGCTGTGTCCACAGGACACTTTGTGTGCTGTGTTTGTGTAAATATGCATGTACTATGATAAATCAAAGTCACTTAGCGTTGATTTCGATTTGAAATTCACTTACCGCCCCGCCGAATGTCAAAGGAACTGACCAAACAAAGAGCGCAGACAACCCGAGGACATATCATTTATATCAATTTAAATAACGACCTTTCAATGGCTGCAAGTATACGAAAAATAGACAAAATCCCCTTAAAAAGCGGAAGAGAGGCGGGAAAAGTGGCGAGTGGGGATGGATCCGTGAGGGAAGCCCTCAAGAAATTATACAAATCGAGGAAAAAAAATCGTAAATGTCAGTTTTTCATGGAATATATACCTTAATTAATTGCTATATTGCGTAATATATTTATTTATAATAGTAAATTCTATAGAAATAAATATATAAGCAATTTAAACAAGAAATGAAATTATACAACATCCATTTTTAAACGTTAAAGTATTATTTAATTTATTTATAGCTATTCTCCGAACCAAACATATAATAAATAATGAATTTTCAAAGAATATATGCCTTAATTAATTGATATTTTGTAAAATATATTAACTTATAATAGTTAATTCTATATAAATAAATATAAAAACATCTTAAGCAAGAAATAAAATTAAACAACTTCTGTATATCAATTTTTAAACGTCAAAATATTTTTTAATTTATTTATATTTTAACCAAGCAAATAATAAATAATACATTTTTCTTGGAATATATACCTTAATCATTTGCTTTTTCGTATAATATATTTATTTATATCAATTTAATTCTATTTAAATAAATATAAATAGCAAGAAATTAAAATTATACGACTTCTGTTTATCCATTTTTTAAACGTTAACATATTATTTAAAGCTATAAAAGCTTTCTCCGTGCCAGAATTAATAAATAATGCATTTTTTAATATTTAAGAACTCTTTAAATAAGAAAAAAAAAACGCTCTCGCCGTGTCACGCTCCCATCTCCAAACCCTTGGCTTAGATGGATGGTCGGACGAGGCATTGACAGTTGTAAGCCATAAACCACAGAAAATTGGGCATTATATTAGTTAAGATGCTGTCAGGCTGAAAGATATCCCCGTCTTAAGGGCCAGGGACAGCCCACAGTGCAGACATATCGCTTTCAGCAGTGGGATACAAAAGGGACAGGAGTTCCGTATCCTGAATCCTATATCCCGTGACCGTAACCGTAACCGTAGCTTGTCCGGCACTAAAACACCGTTTGGCAGGCAACGAAAGCCGGAACAGAGGCAGACCGGTGACCACCAGATAAGCAAAGGCATTCATCTTGTACTCGGAGAAAAAAAACAAAGAAGAGGAAGGATAAGCAGGAAGGGAAATACTAAAGTTAAACAAAAGTTGGACGCACATATTAAGGGCTTAAAGTGTAACTAAATACCTAAAACAAGAACTTTTCTTGACAGCCGGACTGTGCACTTAACCAGGTTGGCCCCCCGAAAAATGCAGACAATATGTATACGTATATATCTTGATCAATTTGGGGGCGAAAAGCGAAAAAAACAAAACTTAAATCAAAGCCCAGCTTTTGTTTAGCTTTTGTGTGCTGCCAACCTGGTTACGGTTGCCCCTTTTTTTCTGGTTTTGTCTGCGCCACTTTGCTTATCTTGGCCACACTTTTTATTGGCCGCCCTTTATTTGGCATGACACCCCCATATTTTACCAAGTAACAGAGCCAGATAAGTGGCAAGCGGAAGGACATCCGAATTAGTTATGGTTTGGGGGAGAGAATTCTATACTTTGGGGGAAGGGTTCCGGTGCCAGAAAGTAAGAGTTGACAAAAAGGAAAGTTTAAATAAAATAAAAGAGGAACTTAAAGGAGAAAATACTATAACAAAAATATTACACTTCTGTATCCTATTTATATGATAATCTGTAATATTTTGTATGGTACTAGAATATTTTCCAATTTGATTTTATTCAGTTTCCTATCAAAGCTAAAAATTACAAGACATTTATCTTCTCCAATTTAATAATCCCCTTACTCACATCTCTTTTCCCCAACGAATTTACAGCTCTATCAAAAATTATCTCAGCAATTTTTCAGCAGAAAATCAAAAATTTCATTGCCACCGCAAAAATCAAATTTCCAGAGAGCTCCAAGTGCTCTTTCTCTGGTTCATGGAAATTCGGTTATTTCTTTTTTCTGGGATATTTTCAAACATGACACCTGAGAAACTTTGGCATACAAATTTATGAAAATATTTGCACATCAATTTTACAGCTCCCCTTTTGGCTTCATTGAACTTGCAGCTTCGCATTACACAAAGGAGGAGTCTGCTGGCCCAATCCTCATGAAAACATGTATAAACTGAATCAATTTTTACCGCGATAAACTTCGGCTACGCCACCTTTGCTGGCGAAGGCACTGGATTTTATGGGGCGCGCTGAGGTAACTGCAAAATGTTGTGTAAAATTTGCAAATGCAATAAATAACTCGTTTCGGTGAGAGGGAAAAAATGGAGTAAAAGGGTTTGCCTGCGCTGTTTACACCCCCGTTACAGGAGCATGTAGCGCTTCCTTTTGCTTCCTCTTTTTTTCCCGTTTCCGTAGTCCTGTTTAGGATTTTTCCTGCCCTCCAAAAACCAAAACCAAAAGCGCGCCACATGTGCGAGTCTGGCTGTGTAGTTCCTGTGGGTTTATTTCTCTCCTGCCTGAGGGTTACTCTATTAAAGAAAGTGTTTTGTATTTTTGAATAACATTTTGGAATTCAGAAATAAATATAAATAAATACTATTTAAGGTACTTTAACCTTGAGACTTGTTGGTAAATAAAGATACAGAATATATATATTAAAAATAAATCTGTTCCTATGGAAACTAGTTTAAAAACAAAACGAATTTATTATTATTAAATACCTAGAGCATTCATAACTCCTCTAGAATATTATTCAGCATACCCTTTAGATTTTTCCACCTCCTTTTTTTTGTTTTTCCCTCAGCGTGTTTTGTCGGAAAAGCATCCCCGAAAGTATGCAAATAATTCGGTGGCTCCAACTCATATTTGATATTCAGTGTCAGTTTGCTCGGAAGGGTTACCCGAATTCAAGTTATTGAAATTTGCATGCAACGGGGCGGGGCAATACGGGCGAAAAAAGGAAGTCGAAGAAGGGAGAACAGCAGGCGTTGTTGAGGCAATTTATAGCACTTGTGCCGGGGGAGTCCCTTCTCGGTTATTGTTTCGCCATTGCTGCGATTTCCCGCCCGAAAGGCGTAATTGTTTCGCAGTCTTTCGGGCTTTGATTATGCTCTCCCACACACACATTCCATGGAAGGACAGCAGAGGATACCCAATTAGGCTTTCGCGCACGGGTCAACGCCTGCACATCCATCAGGATTTTTGATTTTGATTCCGATTCAAAAGTTGGCATGGCAGCGCTCTAAAAAAGACCGCAAAAAACCACGCTAATAACATTGTCATATGGTTGGTTGCTGCTCTCTCGTCGTATTTTTTTTCGCCCCTAAACTTCGCTTATCAAAGTTGAAATTGCAGTTCGGGATTTGGGATTTGCTGTGGGCCACTCGAAAAAAATAGAGGAAAAACTCCAAATGCGAGGCATTTATGGCGGGGATAAGGGATTTCATTTGAAACTCTGATACGAGCAATCGGCGTTTTATATCCCCCGTCGAGCTTCGTCACCACCAATACTGACCCAGTTCAGACATTTATCACAGCGGAGCACTCTCACACACAGATCCTGCGGGTCTAGCCCCGGGACAATGAATGAATGTCCTCCGCCTCATATCATCCTTGCCCCTCCTGACTGCTGACTAAGTGGACTTTTATTTCCCTATTACCAGGGCCAGTGCGGCGTATGCTATTTCCCTTTTTTCCCCAAATTCAGATGATAAAGGCTTGGTTCTTTGTTCGATTTAAAGTTAGACGCGGTTCTTCCTGAATCACAACTCATGAATGAACCTATAAATCCCATAAACCTCTGCTTATCTCTTATCTGAGGGTTATTCACCCGATGAAAACGTCATTGATTCATCGATGACGTCATTTGACATCTTTTAATTTATAATTTCAATTCGGACAAACGTTGATTCCACATGGAAATTTCAGAGAGATAAGGCTATCTACAAAAAGGCATTGCTTCCGAGTTTTTTCAAAAGAGCAGAAAGCGCTTTCAGTAGACGAGCGACTTTTGAGCGAGCATGATCACCATGAACAGCCACCTTTTTCTGCTGCTGGCAGTGGTAAGTTCTACATTTTTACTAATATAAATATTAGAAATTAAAATTAAATTAATTAAAATTATTACAGCTCTCTCCCTCCCTGATCTATTCCGCTGGAGACCAGAGTCGTCATCGCTTGTATTTGCAATCAGATCAGGCCCTAGCAACTATTACCAATCAGCTCGTAATACAGGCCATTGAACTGGTGGACAATGTGGTGGAAGATCTCCTGGTCCTGGACTCCCAGAACACCATTCTCCTGGGCTATCTCGATCGCTTCGATGCCTTTACAGCTGTAAATGCCAGTAACTCAGAGGAGAAGCTGCGCTCCTTCTATGCCGTCGTCGAGGACTACCTGGACTCGGACACCACGGGGGATCCTTTGAGGTCCTCGAGCATTGAAACCCAACTGATTGCCCTTTGCCTGCAGCGCAGTGGCTTCGATCGCTGGAAGCGCACCGTCCAAACGCGAACAACTCAGTTCCAGAAGTTGGTCTACAGGAAGCTAAGGAAGCACCTGGAGACCCTGGACAAGGAGGATCGATTGGCTGTGGAGCGGCGCTGGAGGAGAATCCTCACTCGCGGGGGACCGCGGAGATTGGAGAAGCTGAGGGAGTTCGTCAAGTGGCTGGGCAAGATCAGAGATTAGCTCAAGGAGCTATCGTAGCTAACGACTGTTTAGGCTGTAAAATATATCATTAGCTGATAAGAGACATTTTTAGACAGTAAATACACTCAAAGAAAAAAGAATTCGACAACTTTTTGCTAAAGTTTTAAAGCAAGAAATTATTTAGAGTTCCCGAAAAAACAGCTGGAAATTATAAGCTCACAGACAAACGAAGCTCTGCTAATTATAAATAAGAAATTTGACAAATGGAAAATCTATGGGAAATTATTATTAAATTTAAAAAGCTTACAGAATTTAGCCCTATAAGATATATATTTGAGCTTCCCGAAAAAATAGTTGGGAATAATAAGCTCACACTGACACAAAAACTCTTCTAATTCTTATTAAATTATTAAAATTAAATTATTATTAAATTTAAAAATCTTGCAGAATTTAGGACATTTTTAGAAAGTAAGTAAAGACAATTTTTATGAATAAATACACTCGAAGAAAAATTAATACAACAAATTTTTGCTAACATTTTTAAGCAAGAAAGTATTTAGAGTTCCCAAAAAAAACAGTTGGGAATATAACTCTTCTAAATATTTAATAAGAATTTTGACAAATGGAAAATCTATCGGTAGACTTTATAAAAATTAAAATTCTTAAAGAATTTAGCCCTTTAAGATTTATATTTCAGCTCTAAAGTAGTGGTAATTTCTTCCAGGGTACATATTTGTATTTTATCACCCAAGGGAAAAAACTAAAATGACGTGTGAGAGTAATAACAATAAAAATATACTTTATAAGTAAGATGATAAAGATTGTAAATTCCATTCAAGTGGCAACAAACCCCAAAAGTATATATAGAAATGTCTGTTAAGAAGTCGGCATATCGGGGCTATTATCTTTTTATATACCCGGCTTTCCCAGCACCTCTGACAAATGCAACATTTTTACATATAAGAAACACGCTAAAGCCAGTCCTCATCCTCCCGCAAACATCACTCAGATCATGTTTGAGAGCTTTGTTTAATGCACTTCACAGCTGGAGGAAAGTTCTGCTCGGCAATGAAAACTTTTGTCACACAAAAAAAAGGACGAAGAAAACTTGGCTAAAATTATGAAACTGAATATATGAGATGGCAGAGAACAACAGAGCCAACCGAAGACATGTGAGAACTAAAACTGAAACTAAAACTGATACTTTTTATGGATGGCAAGTGAAAAATGCAGACAGTTGCAGAACGACTTTGCCAGGGAGGAGCTAAGGGAGGTGAGAGGGATTTGCAGGGATACAAGAAAAATGGCAACTGCATTTCCTGTCTGAGAGCTGACAAAGTGCTGAGTGCATTTACGACTTGGACTTGGACGAGCGAGTAGTGTTTTGTGTCCTTCGTGCCAGCCCCAGCCAGGAATTTATGCACTCGACAGAGGGAGCTCTGTGGAAACTGTGGAAAATTCCCTAGACCCTGGCTTTTACACCGCTCTGCCATCCGATAATCAGGCCGAGCTGTGGCTAATCGGTTTACATTTGTCACACTGCCACTATGGCCCAAGCTGAAAAGATTCTCCGAAATTACCTCAGTTCTAGTTGAAAGATTTGCCCGGAGAAGATGGAAGTTGTACAGAAATTTGGTGAGTGGAAATCAGAAGGAACCATAATCCGAAAGGAGCACTCTTTAACCTTTGAGAAACACGAACTACCATTGAAAGAAATATTTATAAATTAAAATACAAGTTCCCTTTAATACTAAGATATCTTTAATAAGTTATGAAATATTTTTGTGACTGACGCAAAAATTTAAAAGTATTATCCTTGTAGGGTCAGGATATTAAATAAAATAAATCTAAATCTAAATCTTTAACATTTTCCCATTATTTTTGAAGCCTAATTTTCCCCACTTTTTCCCAGTACCCCTCGCATCCATTATCCTCATCCTATGGCTGCAGCAGGCTGAGTCCAATACCTTCGCCAGCCAACTCTACAACCAGGCCTCGAAGAAGAGCCTGCACAGGAACATAGTGCTGTCGCCGGCGGCCACCAACCTGGCTCTGGGCACCGTTTTCTTTGGCATGATGCACTGCCCCGAGCTGAAGGGCGTCCTAGACACCATGGCACACGGAGAGGTGTACCGGGAGGAGATAACCTTAGTGAATCGCCTGTTTGTGGACAAGGATGTGCCGCTGGAGGAGCGCTATCAGAGGTACTTGGCTGACACGGTAAAATGGACGGGAGTCCGGGTGAACTTTGGCCAACCCCAAGTGGCCAGCGATGCCATCAACACGTTCGTCCACCAGACATCGGATCGGAAGGTGCAGAGCCTGTTCCATCCCACGAGGATTGGCAAGGACACCAAGATGGTGGTGGCCAGTGCAGCGCACTTTCACAGCGGCCAGTGGGGGGCACCCTTTTTTCTAAAGGATACCAGAAAGCGAACCTTTACAACGGGAAATGGATCCAACATCCAGGTGGAGACCATGGAAACGAAGGGCACCTTTTACTATGGCGAAAGCGAGGCCTTGGATGCCAAGGTCCTTGTGATGCCCTACCAGGGCAGCAGTGATCTCTCCCTGATGATTTTACTGCCTCGAGATCCGGCTAAGGGATTGGAGAGGTTAAGTGAGCTCATCGCAGGGGTGGATCTCATCGAGGTGCGAAAGGATCTCGGTCAGAGTTCGGTGCATTTGCAGTTGCCCAAATTCCGAGTGGTCTCCCGGATTGCCCTGGAGTCCCTGCTCAAGCCCTTGGGTGTGCGGAGTCTGTTCATGAATCCCGATCTCAGGGGCATGACGGGCAAGCACCACGAAAGCTATAAGATCAGCACCATGCTGCATAGCAGCTCCTTTGGGCTCAGCGAAACGAGTCATGAGTCAGTCCCAAAAGGTGGGTTATATATATTATATTTATTCCTACTTAATTTTATACTTTATATAACAGATTCTGCTGGGCAGGATCACATACCCCTAAAGGTCAATCATCCCTTTATCTTTGCCGTAATGAGTCGAGATCACATTTATTTTGTGGGCCATGTGGCAGTTCCCAAGTGATTTTTATGATATTTACGTAAAATAATAAATGCTTCTTCGATCTTTAATCCCTTGTCTTTACAATAATACTAATATGGTCAGAAACATTCCACAGGATGCTACACACCCTCCGACGTTTCATCCCGATACCGACGACAGCGAATGCACAGGAAGGAGTTCATGCAGCCGAACAGGACCAGCAGGATCATGCACGTTATGCAGAGCAGCGTGATCACAATGATCACCACAAATATGAAGAGGAGGCCCCACATCCTCAGGGTTACCGGTGGCATCTCCGTTGTCGTCACATAGACCATGCCATTCTCCTCGCTGAATGGCTCGTGCTCCGAGCTCGTCTCGTTGTAGGAAGCCATCGCTGATTTTGGCAAATTTTCACACGAATTTTTTAAACTTAGAAATTTTTTCGCTAGCGCTTCGTCTCAATAAATAAATAAGGGAAATGTTGAATATAATGTGAGAGCCTGCTTGAATTTTAATGCTACTCAAAAACCTGTAACCCTCGAACCCAAGGAAGTTAACTCTTCTGGGGATTTTTCCAGACATCAAGTGACTTTGCACAAAAGTGCTCATTAAACAGATGCACACACAATGCTCGCCTTCGAATTGTACGAAAATTAATGAAATGCATTAACGAAAGCGATTTTAAAGGGGGTTGGGCCCGCGTATCTGGGGACTTGTCCCTGAGCTTCTGAGTGTACCTGCGCTCGTTAGCACACCTCTCCATTCTCCACAAGCACACACAACACACATCCCTTACACACACACCCCTCCGCGCATATGCAAAAAATAAAATAACACTCGCCGCTCCTCATCATTATCATAATTTGAATGTGATGGCGGAGCGAGCTTTAAAATATTCATGCGAGCAAAGAGATATTTTTCAAGTGTTCGCACGTGTGCTCTGGAGGTTCATTACAAGGGGGTGCTTACTGTACCCAGAGAGGAGCACTAAAGGGCGGCTGCTGATTATAATGACTGTATTTTGTGCGCTGATTACTCCACAGAGATGGATGTATTTAAGACAATGAGTCAACAACTAAATGCGATAAGTGCAAGGGAATATATATTTCACAGTTACTTATACCGATAAATATTGTTATTGGGATATTAAAAAAAAATATATATTCTGTTAGCATTTAGCATTTTATGTTTAAATTCCGCCGAGATTAATTAAATTAGAATTAAGTAATGTTATAAATGTGTTTATAAAGATTAAATCTTAGGAATATAATATACACAAGATGAAACGCGACCACTCGCGGCGGAGTACATTCGATATACACGATATGAAGTTGCTTGCAGACAACTATCGATATCAGCTTAGAGACGGCGTTGCCATATTGTTTATTTCCAACAAGTAAAAAAGGAAGACTACGGTCACACTACGATTTTAAGAACGAAAACTAAAACGACAAAAGTTATTTAAAAAAAAAGATAACAGAAGGAAAAGAAGAAATAAAGAATAATCTACATTGAAACCACGATATTAATTCAATTTAAATAGAAATTACTTAATCCTTTACGTCATGTTTCTGCATCTTTTAGGTAATTTTATTTTCTGTATTTTCGTTTTATTACTGTGTCTGTTACTTTCATGTAGCAACTATTACAAAACCCAGCAAATTTTTGATTTTTTCAGAAATTAATGTTAGAAATCTTTCTTTATTAAAATTCAACTCAGAAAAGAAATTTAAATATCAAATTTCAGAGTCAGTCCTTCCTTGAGATTCTTTAAGGGAAATATGTATATTATTTTCCTATTAGAAAAATAATCTTATAAAAGAGCTTTACATACCTAATTTCACAGCTATAGGTTTATCCAGAGCTAAGTTCCCTAAGGTTCTCGAAAGAAATTTCTATAATATCTCCTTCCAACTAATCCTTTTCCTACTAAACCCAACCAATATCTAAAAAGAGCTACACATACCAAATTTCACAGCCAAAGCTTCAACCAGAACCGACTTCTCTGAGGTTCCTGCAGGATATCCTTATAATATCTCCTTCCGATTGATCAACTGAGCCCTTTCTTACTCCCATCACCAATCACTGATTGCGACTGGGGGCTATTAGAGACGTTTGTCAGCCAATTCCCGGGCAACATTGAAGGCTCATTCACTTGCCTGCCTCACACCCACACCCACACAGTTGCACTATCCACACTCTCGAATTCATTCAAACACATGCACACCTCTGCCCGCCCTTCCGCCCTCATCAGGGCACACGTGGCTGCATGTCAAAGTGCAAGGTTTTGTGCCACAAAAAAAAAAGTAAAAATAAAAAGTGTGGAAGGGTTGCGAGGGCGAGGGAGTGAGGGCAGTAAATGGCAGTCAAAAGCGCCGCTTGTCGATGTTTTTTTTCGAAAATAAAAATAAAAAGTCGTAGGGGAGAAAAAGCTACACGTTTGCCCAGGCAACCCTTTTAGCTCTCTCTGGCAATTTAAGCCTCGCCAGCTCCGAAGTTGCCCACTTGCCATATCCTGTCGCTGTCCTTGTTGTTGCTGCGGTTGCCGTAGTTGCTGTAGTTGCTGCATCCCTCCGATGGGTGAGGGTCTCAGAGGGTTAAGGAAGGGCTAAATGCGTGGCAGACGACGAGCGAATGCACAAAGTCAACTTAAACATTAGAATTCGACGGGGGAAGGATGGTAGGAAAGCCCTTGATGAGTTCAAAATAAGTCGGAAATAAACATGAGTTTCTACAATATATTTTAAAATTACCAAACAAAATTTTAGTTTTTTTTAAATAATAAGCAAATATTATAAGAATATTTACTCTCTTTCATTTTGCAGATTTAAGAACTTAATAATCTCTTTAATACCTATTAAACCTAAAATAATGTAAGCTTAAAAACTCCAATAAAAACTGTACCGACCAAAATAAATCAGAAATAATATCATGAATTTTAAGAATATATTTAAAAATTCCCAAAAATTATTTTAGTTTTTTTTTTAAAATAAGCAAAGATCGTTGGAAAATGTACTGTCTTCCATTTTGCAGATTTAAGAATCTAATAATCCTTTTAGTATTTACTTAAACCTAAAATAATGTTAGCTTAATAACACAAATAAAAAATGTAGCAAAAAATTGTACAGCCATAAAAACCAAACAACAATCTAGCATAAAATCGAATGGAAATCGAGAAAAATCGAAATCCTTACAAAAAATAAAGGAGTAAGCCAGGAAAGAGGAAATATATTAAATTTCTGCAAAGAATTTATGTGTCTGAGTCTAGGGCAAAAGATGCCCGGGAAATAGAACTTCAGTGAGACTTCCTCTTCGAATTTCCTCTCGAAAGGGACCCCTTCCGAATATATTCCCAACCAATCATCATCGTCATCGGGGATAAACGCAGCGGCAATGATCGTGTTCGTCTCTGGCCATCATCGCCCTCATTGGCACTCAGCGAAGGCAGCGAATTGCAGTCGTAAACTTGATTGTAATAGTATAATTTTTGGCGTAAAAGCCAAACAAATAAACAAGCCAAGAAGACAGAGGGACCAAGGATAATCCCCGCACACATATGAGGCAAGGGCCTGGGCCCCCATTTTCATGCAATTTTTATGGCTAGCCTCTATTTTTTCCCTCTCACTCATAATCCGCCCCAATGGACCTTTCTACCCAAAACCATTTACTTTTCCGCAGCTAGAGACCTCTTCCTGGGCTATCCTTATTTCTTTCCTGCTTACCACGTCACGCAGCCTGCGAAAAGTTATTGTTATCCTTTTGTTTTAGTGCCTCGCTCCTGCTGCCTCAGCCCGTCCTTCGCATTGATTCATAATACATAAATATAAATATTGCGTATACGCAGCGTTCGCCCTGCCCCCGATTGCCATAAATTCTGATATAAGCGTGGCAGAAACGCACACAAACACCCAAGCTATCAATCTTTTACCATTTCACTTAGATAAAGCAAACTTGCGCTCCCCTCTTCCTGGGCCGCCAATATTTGTGCATAAATATTAATATTGCACGACCATTTTTATTTGTTTGCCGGCCGGACAAGGATCTACGCAGCCTGGACCTGCTACAGCTGGAATCGATAAGGAGCTGTGATTGTAGCCTTGAATTTCTAGACCAACGAATTCAGGTATTTTTATAGGTTTCAAAGTTATATCTTCGGAAAATAAATTAATCGCAGACAAACTTTTTGGTTTTTTGTTCTGATTGGCAGAACATAATTTAACGCGTTTGTTGTATTTTCTTGTGGCTTGAAACATATAAGAAATAAGCTCTAGACTAATCCCAATCATCCTCATTGCAACAGGTCCACCAGCCGCAGCCGCAGCAGGCGAGGATAATGCAGATGGTGCAAAAGATGATGGCCAGCACGGTGATTCCTATGGCTATGTACAGACCGGTGTAATTAGGTTCCCGGGCAGCCTTTATCGTTGTCTCCGCCATGTTAGAGGCCCAGGTATATGTTGCAAAAGGGGCACTCATCCTGAGAAGAAATAATTTTTTTTCGGGTTTTCTGTTGAATTTACAATATGAATAACTGAAAAGTATGGGGAAATATGGGAACAACTGACAAATTTGACAAATCTAATATATTTGGGAATTATTTAGGCTTGACTTCAGTTATTTGTAGTTTCTCACTCTGTTAATAATTATTTTTAGAATAAAAATCAAGGAGCTAAGTTTCATATTCCATTTAATAATAATTAATAATCCTTTTTAGAATAAAAATCAAGGAGCTAAATTTCGTATTCCATTTAAAATTAATTAATTTAATAATAATGTCATTGTATGTGGCTACTGTAACAAGATTTCATTTAATTCTCTGGCTGCTCATACGAAATCATTTGGACATTTTCCCGCTCAACGACTTCTGCCCATAAAGTTGCCCTGATTTATGCGGTTAAATAATTAGCGCCTTTTAGGAGCCATTAAATGGCTGCCAAACGGGGCTCGTAAAAGCCCATCAATCGCTTATGCCCCATCCCATACTATATATATATAACGCCCCCGATGGCGGTAATAAATTGAATGCCCCAATATTTGGTAAGGGACACATTGAATTTAAATATTTGCAATTACATTTAAATGTTTGGCCATGTGTGTGGATTTCCATTTCGGTTTCTGCCCAGAGCAGAGTGGGAGGTGTCTGCCGAAATATCCTTGCAGTCGCAGTCGTCGTTGTCGTTGTCGTTGGCGGCGGGTCCTGTCTGTTCGCACATGCCAATAAATTTCGAGGCACAAAGTGTCAACTGGGCCGAGCCCTTCCATTTGCATATATATTTCCAGTCAGCCTTTCCATATTGCGAGTCCTTTCTTTCCGCTACTTACAACAATATTATAATGGAATCCCACTCGAAAATAGAGCAATATCCACTTGCATATGTTGCCGCGGACATTTCGAGAATGAGACGAGGCTATAAATATTATTGAATTGTTCCACGCCTCTGCCTCTGTCCCCCCTGAAAGGGATCACCCCCCTTCCATGGTCCTGCTCAAGTGTCCGCCCCTTCTGCAGCAGCAACAACAGACAATGATTGCGGCAAGCGGATGTAAAAACCTTGGCAATGACAGTTTTTCGGGCTCCGATCCAGGGGCTACGTCTGTTATGCAAATGTCTATACATATAAATATGTGGAGCACTGAGAAAAAAATGTTTGTATATATTATTTGTATGTATCTAAAAAAATGTTTAGTAATATTTATTAGATGATTTTATTTATGGAAAATTAGATACTTTTAAATTCGAATCTCATAAAAGTGTATCAATATGGCAACACAAGCCAGCTTTCTTTATAATCTTTTAAAATAATTAAAACCTGATCGAATTTCCTTTAAAAAATATATTTAAAAATCTTGGAAAAACTCTTTCTTTTCTTTTCTTCTATTTTTCTCTCTGTAAATCTATGTGTGTGTGAGCAACTGTTTATATGCAAATCTTTTATTTCGCTGTTGCCTCCGTTTCATTTCTTATTTCCGTTGCACGGCCGCCGTCGTCGCCGCCGCCGCCTCCGTTGACTTTTTTATTTCTCCTGCATTAAATTAACATCAATAAAATGTTGCCTCTGTTTGCCAGAGACCTGCCCCCCAGACTGGACTTCTTTTCCTGGGTGTCCTTGCATGCCCATATCCGGTTGTCCTGCTGTTGCACTTGTGCGTAATTTGAAGCTAATGCCGACATGTGCTGCGATTTGTTCCACTCCCAAAAACTCCTCCAAAGCCTTCGAGATCCTTGTAGCCAGCTTCATATTACTCATTTTCCTTACTTTCGGAGACATTTGCATTTGACAGTTTGCAGTTTCTTCGAGTTGAAGACGGAGATTATTTTTGGCAAAAAGTTTGCAAAGGAAGCTGATGGAGGAGTGGAAGGTGGAATACTTTTCTTTTCCTATTTTCTATATCCCTTTTAAAGGGTTTAATATAAAAAGCGAAGAGTTTATTAATTTATAAACATTCCTTAAGCCCTTCAAACATTTCTTCCTTATCAAAATTATTTTTATATTCATCAAAAATAATATTAATTCACTCTCCATAGCACTGCATAATGAAATTCCTTTTTTTGCTGCAGATATCCATAAATAAAAGAATACAAATCCAACAAACTAAGCTCCCTGCCGGAATACCCAAGCACAACTCGCAAGGATATATACTCGAAATCCTTGGAGTTTTCCATTGAGCTTGAGCCTTAGCTATGATAGATTTTCATCGCATTCGGCGCATGTAAACATCGGCTTTTGTTAATCAAATTAAGTGCAAGTTAATGGTGGGGCACAGCCGAGCTCCAACCTCTTTTCACGAGAGTTATTACAGGCCATCAGGGCCAGGGCTACCCTCCGTGTGTTTGCACACTCGAAAATGATGAATAATAAATTGCTAATCATAAATATTGCGAAATCAGGCGAAAGAAAAAGAGGGAAATGGCTATCAGAACTCGAGGTTTTTTACACGCCAAAAAGCAAAACAATACCAAGAGTACACATTGTTAAATTGAAAGGAAACAAATGTAAAATTTATACAGCTGCAGTGCCCGGAGAAGCTGGAATGCAAAATCGAAGTGAAGGAAAATTGGGGGCGGAATCGCCCTAATGGTCTATGCTCTCTGTGTGTGTGTTTGCCCCATTATCGAACATCCTTGAATGGAGTGGCGCCGGCTGCTCCTTTTTTCCTCTCCCAAATTCCCAAATTATGTACTCTTGTCGGTTTTCCGTTGAATGCAGGGATATGATTAATTTAGCGTTCTCAAATTGATTGGATTAAAGCTGAGCTCGCAGAGACTTGGGTCTGTGATTCATTGAAAGCCATAAGTAACACATAAATGGTATTTATTTTTGTCTTTGCCTGGAGTAGGAGGGAGTCATGGCTGTAATATGTTTGTTTTCAGTTGATAAAGCAGAGAAATTATTTATTTATGAACAAGAAAAATATAGAGAAGATATCTTGGACTAGAAATCTATAAATATTTGAATATTTTTATGTTAAATAGTTTGCTTTATTCCAAAATCAAAGTGATTGCTTCAAAATATGATAAAGCATAAAATTATTTATGATTGCTAATTTATGATGATATACAGAAAATATCTTTGACAAGAGATATTTTGGACGAGAGATGTATAAATATTTTAATATTTTCATGTAAAAGAGTATTTATTGTTCCAAAAACAAAGTTGTTGTTCCAAAAGGTCCCGTAAAGACTCCACAATAAGTCCCACACCCATTTAAGCCTTAATTCCTCCCCCCAAAAAATAGAAAATCCAATAGCCGAACTTTGAATGGTTATCTGACCACAATTACCCAACAAGCTGGCACCTAACAGGCGACTTTTCCGGCTTTTCCACCCGCACTCGCACTCGAGCTCTTCAGTGCGAGTAATTAGCGTTCGGAGGAGGAAAATCAATACAATCTGAGAGCGGGAACAACACAATCAGCAAGAGCCAGACCCAGAGCCAGAATCAAAATCAAAATCAAAATCCGGAACCGGGGTTACGTGTTTTGCGGGCCACAAATGCCAAATTGTCCAGTTCAAACGGGTAATCAAAGCGAGAGCGAGGGCGAGTGACCAAATCTGAAATCGTCTAGCAGCTGCCAAGTTTCTCATGAGAACGAGTACACTGGGAGAAAATACATAGCTAATTTATTTGAATATAGTCAAAAATAATAAGTCATTAAAGAGTTTTTACTATACAAAAATATAGAGTAACTTTTAAGCATCAAAGAATATGTAGTAGGGGTTTGAAAAGACCCACACTTAATTTTAACACAGAGACTTCCTCTTTGAGAGAGACTCGCTTACAGACTGTTAGTTAACATAGGCTAAACATAAGTTTTACATGTGTATCGCATTGTAACTATCGGTATTGTACTGCTATCGAGATCTGATGGCAGTGTGATCCTCCACGAGAGTGCTAACTAACTGCTGCTATACATGTGTATCGTATTGTATTGTTATCGGGATATGATGGCAGTGTGACCCTCTACGAGCCTACTACAAATACTTTTTCACATCACTAAAACAATAAATAACTGCACTTAATTTCAAAGAAACTTAATATTTTCTCTCTTAGTATTTCCTAGATTTTTCTCCCGGTTTCTTCCACTGTACAGGACCTTTAACAAAAGTCAAGTGCAGGCGCTGGACTGATTGCAGTTAAACCAAAAGCGCCCAGTTGGCCAGTTACCAGTTACAGTTAACGGTGAGCAGGTTTTAGCCGGGAGCCGGGAGAAAGACCATTCAGCACACGGCGAAAGCGACGGCAAAAGGTAAATCTGCGGTCTGTCCCTGGGAAAAATATTCGCAACATTTACGCAACATTTGTGACGAGAAGGGGAGGAGCTGCATTTAATTAAATTTCCTGTTGTTCGATGCCTACTTTGGCGAGGCTGAAACTGTTGCACATGCAGCCGCAAAATGCTGGCTGGCGCTGACACCACCAACCAGGAACCAGGAACCAAGGAACCACCAACCGAGCTCGAGCCACTCGGAGCCACACAGCCTCCCTCCCTCCCACTCTCTCCCTCTTAGTCCTTGTGCAAATAGCGCAAATAACAATAACACCAGCGAATGGCAACAACTAAAAGCCAAACAATTTGCAGCATCTTGCCAAGAAAACATCTGCGAAAAGCAGCAGCGTCGAAAAGAGACTGAGAAAATTATGGGGAAAATCAGAACGAAGGGAAAATGCTCTTTATTAAGTGGTTTAATTTAAAAGAAATTTTAAACTGAAGGAAAGATACTTAAAAGTGTTAAATTAAAGCTTAAAATCTTATTTCCTAGTTTGGGAATAATTTAAATATTTTTTCCTAAGCAGAAATATTCTGTAAAGTCCCTGAAGTATACCCTTTCAAATCAATATCCTCTGATACGTTAGAGTATCATGAGTACCTCCTCTTCCGTGGACAGCAAAATGGTTCTGCGAATTGTTGCCGCATTCAGCGGAAATGCAAGCTGAGTTAGCTGTATGTTGTAGTCCTTGCCGAGGCTCCCGGCTCCTGCCTCCTTGTTGGTCCTGTGCCGGTTACTCGTGTTGTGTCTGGTGGCATGGCCCATGAATATTCATGGCGTTTGCCGGGGCAGTCATTCATTCATTCGTGATTTCACGCAAAAAGGGGGTAAGATGCTGCGGAAAACAATGAAGAGGAATGGCACAAGACAAAACATGAAGCCAAATAAATAAACAAATGTCAAGCCATGTTTGTTGCTGCTGCCGCTGCTGAGGGCGGACACGAAAGCCAAGGAATTGGCGTGAAAATAAATCAAGAAATAAATTGGAAAATTTGTTATTTCAACGAGTGAACAACGGCAATAGTTTCGAGGCGAACTTCTCTGGCTAAAAGGAATCGCTTGCTCACTTTGTTTGCGAATAAATTGATCGGAATTGGTTTTGTTAGGGGATACGTGCGGTTACTTGTCCCATTATCGATGGGTTATCATTTCATTTTATGGGTTTTTGTATATATTTTCTACTAGAAATGTTTATCTTCAGGATATAAGTCTTTGACAGACTCTTACGATAATTAATAATTATTTTTGCAGCAAGTTCTCCTTAAGATATATTAATAAAATATATTTTGAAGTCTCCTTTTTCTATTTCAACTCTTCTTTATCTTAAATTTAACCGTTTCCCTTATTTTTCCCTTACAATTCCTTCCAATTCCCTCCATATTCCTGATAGGCCTTCTTCCTACACCTTAATCTCCTCCGGAACTTTAATTTTTCGATTTTCCCCCATGCTTTTCTTCCCATTTTCCCTTTGTTGTATGCGCAGAAGGTTAAGTCCTGAGTAAAATGGGTTTCAATAGCCCGCAGATCTGCTGCCCTTCGCCAATAACAATTCGTTTGGCCCACAAAGTGAAGGCCAATTAAAATGTCCTTTAAGCGTTTCTGCAATATTAATTAACATGCAAAAGGCAGAAGCAGCCAGCATGTATTCTTAACAAAAAAAGCAAATAAAAAAGGGAAAAAAGAGGAGAAATAAAAAGCATGTGCAATGTTTGGCAATCGAGTCGAATTGGGGTCGCCATGGGTGAGCCCAGGGGTCAGTGCAAGCGCCTTTATTTAATTGCAAAATATTACATTTTTAAACAATATCCATTAAATGTGGCAGTAGCAGACTTGGCTGCTTAAGCTGCACTCCAATACATATAAATGGCTGTATATATATAAACTCCACCCCCGATATCAACTGCCAAAGGTAATCAACTGCTGGGGAAAGTCGCCTTCGCAGTCGCATTCGCAGAGCGAAAAAAGCTCTTAATGTTGCCCATGTGCAGCGAGGAAAAGGGGGTGCCCACCCATGTCTGGGTCTGGAAAACACAAGTTCGCGTCTGGACCTTTGTCCCTGGCTGGTGGATTGCGGAGTGGATTCCACAGAGAGAGGCCTGCCGCCTCTCTGCCTGGTGGGGTCATTTACTTTGAGTGTTCGACGCTCATTTAAATGCAAATTTAAATGAAATTTTAATCCAGTTTTAAGGACGCAGTTGGACACTCTCTGGCGAAGCCTTTGATGTGTGTCCCGCACCGAGGCACCTTATTGGCTGGGCATTGTTCGATTGTGGTCTACTTTTTGGCATCTATTGATCGCTCCTTTCCCTACAAATAATAGTATCATTGTTGTGCTGTTGTGAAAAAAATAGTTGAGAATTATAAGAACTCCGAGAAATCGATTTTACACTCAGACTTGAATAGATTTTAAAGTACGTTTTTTTAATACACTTGAAATTGCTGTTACAATTATATTGTATTTTAAAGCAACTTAAAAGTGCTGGAATTCGGTTCTTAAAGCAAGCGGAAAAATTAGTTGGAAATTATAGGCACTCCAAGAAATTAAGGTCACACTGAGCATCACGAAATCTTAAAAAGATTTCAAATTAACCTTTTTTTAACACACTTTAAATTGCTGTTACAATTATAATGTATTTTAAAGCAACTTAAAAGTGCTGAAAATTCGGTTCTTAAAGCACGCTTAAAAACGAGTTGGGAATTCCAAGCACTCCAAGAAATTAAGGTCACACTGAGCATCATGAAATTGTCAAACAAATTCCATTTTATTGAAATCCTATTTACAAATATGTTTAGTATTTCCAAGTTAAATAAATCCCCAAATTATGGTGTAGGAGAAGGCGAAGGCTCCGAGAATTCTTCATCAAAGATGCCAGCTGCCGACTGGATCTCCTTCCAGCGTTCGGTGACGGAGGACCCGTCCCGGTTGTCATTCCCCTCAGTATCTTCCTCGGGTTTTTCCACCATCGATGGTGGCTTCACCGCCGCATGCTTGAGTAAATTGAAATCGCAGCGCTTGCAGTACAGGTGTTCCTTCTCCCGCGGCTCGAAGCGTTGATCGCAGATGGCGCACTTCCTACAGGGCAGGCGACAGCGGCTGCAGCGGTGCTCCTGCTTGGTCAGATCGCTCCAAGGACACCTGCGACAGCACTGGGTGCATAGGTACATCTTGTTGTCGGGGGATTCCATGTCAGTCAAGTTAGCTTAAAAAATATAATTAGAACTAGCACAAACTTAGGGAATAAATAAAATACAAAACGAACCAGCAGCGAACGAAGCAGCTTTTAATATTAAAAGTTTGACAGTTCAAGTTAATAAAAAACCAAAGGCTACTAGATTCGAATTTTACAAGTTTTATATTTAAGTTTTATATTTATTCAACACTTTAAGTGTTGGAAAACAAAAGCCTCTTTTTTTCTCCCGATCGAAGCGAAAATCTCCTTGATATGTTGACCATCCAATTACCAATTTAATCGCAATCTCTTCACCGTCCGCGAGCAACTCGTAAATGAAAATCCTTAACTAAGTTAATGCCCGACCACAATGAGGCTGAGGCATATAGCCCTCCGATCCGTGGGTCATCAGCTTGCCATTTCTCGCGCATTGATTGCATTTCGTGTCATTCAATGGATTTACTCTCGCCCGAGCTGCTGCTGTGTCCACCATCAGGCATAATTTACAGCGCATTAAAATCTCCGACGATGATGATTTATTATTGTCCTTTTGCCGTGTCCTGCAACCTGCAACCTGCACCGCAAAAACATATTTAAAGCGACGTATTTATTTTTTAATGAACAGCAACAGAACACAGAATCAGAGCAGAGGCCGTGTGCGGCTATAAAAAATCAGAGCTTAACCATGTTACAATGCTCGGCGGGGATGCAGGACAAATTATGAAGTTTGTCCTGCAATCAGTGGGGGAGTCGGAGTTGGACACGGCAATGCAGTGTGTTTTGGATCCTGCAGCAAGTGCCATCGACAGAGGATTACTGTCACGGGAATTATGCCTGAAGAGGAGGGTTCTGGAGTTGGTAGCAGGTGTTCATGTAGCTTGATTTTTATGAATACATATTTATTTAACTCTTAGGTAATATTAGGAAAAGGATAAGTTGAAGTAATAAGTAAGTTTTAAGAGAAAAAAAATAGCTTTTAAAGCTTTTAATAGATCCCAATGAAACTAACTTAATTGATTTAACTTGTTTATTATTTTACATTTTTATCAAATAGGGAGAGAGCTTTAAAAAATCTTCACAGCTTGTGTTACTTTGCGCTTTGACAAATGAATTCAGAGTGACCGTTTGTGGTATTTATTTTGTTCAAAATTTAACTTTATTTGGTTCGGCACCATGCTGCTTATAACATTAAATAAAATTCTAAACAAATTAGTTCGTTTATGGAGAGCGAGAGCTGTTTTTATATTGTAAAAAATAACATAAACGGCCACCCTGAATGAATTGCCGGTGGCGTCCTATCGATTACATTACGTTATCGCGCCACTCATCGGAATATCGATGGTTATCGGTCGGTAACTTTTAAAAATTAAGGCGGACTCATTTCTTTGAGTTTCTCAAGAATGACACCTTCATAAGATATTACCCACTTCTTTACAGCAAAGAGAAAAATCTCTAAAAGTCCCCTTTTCCTTCAACACTTTTCCAGCCCATTATCTCAACCAATTAATTTCCTAAAAAGCGCCCTTGAAAATCCTTTCTTGCAGGAAATGCAGCTGAAAATCAACGACAGCTCGCCGACAGCAGCGAGAACAACATCTCCTTCTCGGCAAGGCAGTTGGGATGGCAACGAGGGATCCGCTTCCGCCTCCGGCAGGGACTCGCTGCTAACGTCCTCGACGGCGTCGTTGCAACCGCCGCGGCCGCAGGATAAGGGCAGGAGGTCGGGACCTGGTCTCTTGATTTTTCCCGGCACCGCGCAAAGGCATCAGCATAATCCCAATGGCAGCAAAACAATTGCGAAAGCTAATGACGAGGACGTGGCCATTAATCAGCTGGGACGCAGTATTCGCTCCTTTCGCCGTCCGCCGCTGTGGCAACCGCCAAAGCAAAGGGACCACGACCAGGACCAGGACCCGGACCCCGAGGAGGTCCCCGATAGACGTAACCAGCGGGAGAGACGCGTCGTCTGTCTGGCCAAAGTGCAGGCCTTCATAATCGAGTTCCTGCAGGGATCCTCCATACACGGCTTCATCTACTTGGCCAAGCTGGGCCTGAATTTCGTCGAACGGTGAGTTGTGATTAGGTCCTTTTTGAAGGGGATTTCGGATGAGAAAGCTAATGGAATTGGACGCGCAATGTGAAAGAGCTTTTAACGGGGAAAATAGCAGAGGAAAACAAAGAGGGTCTGATTTTTAGAGCCCTAATAACCCTCCAAAAATGAGTTGAAATTCCTTTAATTAAATCGAGGTATATTTAACTTCAGGAAATAAATAACCGCAGAAATGCTTCCCTAAAAATTTCCGCGGCTGCCTCGAAACCTTGATCTTATTAATCAAATATTTGGCTAAGCGGCCACAGCAGAAACTCAGTCAACATTTCCACTCAATTAACTTACAAGGGAAATTAAAGCTAAGCCTCATTACGGACCGCAGGTTTAACTTTTACACGGGATTACTTACAGTTTTGGGACCCAGCCCCCCTTTTCGAAACCATAAAGTGCAAAACTATAAGTCGAGGACTTAAAAAAGGACTGCCTCATGGCCACGTGTAGAGATTTCGAGTCCTGAAACTAAAGGAAGTGCGTGATTTCCACCCCTCCGCCAGGCACACACGAGTTTCTCCAAGGGAAATACATTTTTCTACATATCTTCTTCCGCCGCTGCTGCGGTCGATGCGGGAAGGTGGATCCGGGATCTCGTTGGAATTTATATTTTTGTGCGGTGCAATAAATCCTTAAAACTGACATGACATGACAAACAGGATTACACACACACCACAGCGGATAGAGAAATGCTCTGCCTCTGTTTCGGCCCTGGCAAGGCTTAAATTGGCAACACTCCACCGAAAGTGGCCAGGAGGAAGAGGAAAGGGATGCGAATGCGAATGCGAATGCGGGACAAGGCGGATGGTGGGAGAATCTGTCAGGGCTCCGGACTGAGGGTTAATTAGTGGATAACAGCCAGGCCAAGGACAGGGCCAAACAGGCACTGAGAGAAAGAGAAGAAGATGTAGAGGTTAATTTAGGAAAAGAAAAGGAAATGAATATACCTAAAACTGCAGGAGAATCTTTAATTACTTTTATTATTTATAAACAATAGTTAAAAAAAAATATTGTTAGCATTTCGCACTTCGCATTTCGCATTTAGTATTGTATGTTAAGATTCCGCCGAGATTATGGAAATTAGGAATAAGTAAAACGAAGACTACGGTCACACTACGATTTGGAAAACGAAATAAAACACATTGAAAACTAAAAAGAATCTACATTGAAACCACTTTAACACCATAAACCTACATACGCAGAAGAATCTTTAATAATTTTTTTATTTATAAAAATAATTATTAAAAAAGTACAAATATTATTATTTTAACTTGCCCTAGTCTGGACTCAAACCCAAGGTTCAAGACGCGACTACCACCTGAGTGCAAGCAAGATAGATAGAAGGTTTACCCTTTTGGGTCCTGTAACTCTCATATTTATCACTGTATGGCTTTCAAATTTTCAGAATACGATCCACAAGCCAGTTTATTTTATAATTTGTATAATTTTTGAGTACAAAACTATTTAATATATAATATATTATTATTATTATTTATTAAATATTTTATATTAAAAAAAAAAAAAAAAAAGAATATAATGTTAAAAAAATGAAGAGAACATTAATAGAAATTTTATTTAACCCTAAAAATAATTCAATATAATCCCTAGCTTTTTCCCAGTGATTCATGAATTTCCCCCCAAAAATCATGAGGCTCAATTACAATTATTGTTAGTTTTGCCGCCAGAAACGAAGCCCAACTGACAGGAGTTGGCCCAAGGAAATCGGAGAGGGTCTCCGGGTGCAAAGGTGAGCTCCCTAGCCAAAGGGAAGGAGGAGGTCACGCAAAAGCTTAGCTTTAATTAATATACTTTCCCCCACGCCGAAAGCAACCTACTCTGCTTTCATGAAAATGATTTAGTGGTCGTATTTGTAGAACATTTTTCATGGGAAATGTATTTCTTTGACCAATTCCACTTGGCACAATTTGGATTTATTTCATTCCCAAAAAAAAAGAGTAGAGACGGAAGGGGAGAATATGCTTTGCCATGACAAAAAATCAGCTTGTGACGCACAAATTTCTGGATTATGCCAGGAACAACTCCATCCAGGGAACCAGACTTAAGCCCCGCTGCCTTTCCCTTTCTCGCTCCAAGGAAAAACCAAAGCTCCTGCATGAAAGGGACCCCAACAAAACATACAAAACAGGAGGGGGGAAAATGCATAAGCCCGAGAGAAGGAGTCTGTGTCGCTGACATGTGATAACCTCAATTTCACGAGCGTTGATATGGTAACTATGAGGGCCCTGCCGCCACCCCGAAAAAGAGCTCGGCGACAGGTGCACGATTGCATAATCTACAACCAAAAACTGAAAACGGAAAACTGGAAACTGGAATCTGAAAACTGCAAATGCAAATGCAAAACACGCAGCGGCGTAGAACGCAACGGATTACGATACTAAGGGGATCTCGTCGACGGGGGGGCGGGCATCCGCAAATCTATGGCGGGGCATTGAGCTCTCGAGTGCCCTCAACTTAAACCCTTTCATTGGCGTTAATTGCGTTTTCCCAATAAAGCAGATAGGGTGTGAAATAAAGCGATAGATATTTTATACAAATGTCGGGGATCCAAGTCCTTAAAAGGGTTTTTATTTATTTAGAGTTCACGCTTGATTTCGAGTGCTGATGCAACTCAAATATTTGGGAATAAATATCAGAAAGGGGTTACTGAAACGGAATACTTAAAAGGCAGACTACTGAAATCATTTACTTATATTTCCGTTCCCATTTCATGCTTAATTATTATAATAACAAATAGGTTTAAGCTTAGGTTCTCTTTGTTATACATTTGCTATAAAATTATTTTTAAATCTGAAAGACGAAACAATTCATTAAAATTCTTAAAATAAATACTAAACTGTTGCTTGTTGATATTTTATTTAAATGCCTTTAAAAGAATTTTCCAAAATGATTACTTGACTATTTGTTACGTACGCCGGTTAGGGCGACGTGAGTCATGTAGTTAACGCGGAAGAAAATAAAGAAAAGCCAATGCACTGATGGTCCAGAAAAATCAACACGGGCAAGATTGCACAAAGGTTTGGCTCTGGTAGATGACACCGCCTAAAGTCACCAAATTGGGCCATGCAATCACCTGCAACCCAGCACCGCCGATTTTGCTGAACTATCAAAACTTAGAACAAAGACGACCCACATATAACTCCAGCCAATAGGCGAAAAGAGGGGAATGGATGACACTAGGTGAGAACACTTTTGTGTTCCATTCCGGAGATTCCTAGGCAATACTTGGCACAGTCTTTGGATATAAAAGACCCCCATATAGCCGTACTAGGGAGTCGAAGTCGGAGTCGAAGTCAGAGTTAAGGACGGGAAGTCTGGTCGGAAAGAGTCGAAGTCCCCCAAGACCAAAGTGAATGCGTACAAAGCGCATAAGTTTAAAAATCGGATAGCTTTTCGCGACCGCGGAAAATGTGCGATGCAGTCAGTTACAACATCCCGTCGAACAGTGCCGCTTACCATGTGAATCCTAATGGACTTATGTTAGCAGTACTACGAAAAAAACAATCTGCCGTATCCAAAAGTGAATCCTGAAGGACATTCAACATTTTGCAATGAACTGTGCAACCTTCAACAGCAACTTCAAACATCAATCTTCAACATCATCAAACCCTGAAGGATGTCTCGGACAGCCAAGAGATCGAACATCGACCAACGGGAAGGAGCAACCTATGCACCAACAAAGACCTCAATAACGACCTACCAAAAACAATCTGACAAGAAACATATAAGAGCAAAACCGTCACAACAATTTCCTGAACTTATAAACTCATTTCTAAAGCCAATACACTTCTAATATTTTTATTTAATGTTGTAAATCATTAAGCAAAATTTTGTGCATATAGTGAATCTCTAACACCAACACACAGCACGATATTATATATATGTATGCTTAATTCTGCCTAACCTTTCCAACCAAGAAAACCTCGACTCCGGAACGAGAGCTCTCAACGATGGAATAACAGAGGGTGAGTCAACGGGACATTTTTCCCAACATTGTCAGACCTATTTATATATATATATATCTTCGTGCCCCATATACACTATATACAATATGACAAAACATTAGCCTCCCCAAAAATACACTATATTCTAAATACACCTACACATTAAATACCCAATTTAAATCAATTCAAGCTAGCTATAACAACACCTATTGACACCCTTTAATGTCCAATACTCTATTTACCAATCTTTTTAATAAACTTGTAATGTGAATTTAAAGCAACAAAAATGCATTGGTAGAAACCCATTAAACAGGGGGGCATTGGTACAACTGGTAGACTGGGTCAAGAAAAATGACATAACTTTTGACGAACGACATGAACAAAAGGGGATCGTATTGCACGGCCCGCGACGATCCAAAGGCGCACGAAGTTTGCGATTGGGGAGGGAAAACGGCCAAAACATAGCCCGATCGTTCTCACGATCAAGCATAAATATGCTTGCGGGGCAATGTGGACAGAAAGACAGACTGACAAACGATTTCTTCTATTTTTCAGGCACGTAAATAATTGTTCTGATTACGTTTGGAGAGGATAGTGGCGTCCAAAGAACCCACCCCAAATCCGGCGAGCTCAGCTGCACAAATCGTGTCTGCTATCCGGGCGACCACTTCCTCAGCCCTATGTCCTCCAAGGACTGAGGCACCACGACAACACCGACGTAACAGAAATGGCGCCCAACTCAGGCAATATCCTTTTATCCTTATTGCCAAAACTTATTTTCATTGACGAGAAAAACTTTAGTATTCATATAAACATTCTTTTTTTAATGCTGTTTAAAGAATTTAGAGGCATCAGAGCTGATCACCTTGGTGTCAAAAGTAGCTAACAATCTTCATAACATTTTCTGGGAATTTAGTTTATACATCAAATATACATTTTCTGTATGTGCTTTTAAAGTCACCAACTTCACAGACTAGTATCAGAAGATGAAGGCCTTCCGATCTGACACTTGTAGTTTTTGAATTGGCATTTGACTTTGAAGACCCTTTTAAATTTTAAATATTAAATTCAATACTTGAATCATAGTTACTCGTTGAAAGAAATAATACCATAATAACTTCTTTATAAAAGTGCAGACCATTTTTAAAAATATTTAACGTAACCAAACTTAGCTGCGCTTCCTGGCCGACGCTATCCATTGTACTAGGCTAAGCCAGGTCTCTCGCGAGGTTCGAGTCCAGGAAGAGCAGGGTCGCAAGCGAATAACGGCGCACCACCAACCGGTCTTAATAGTATCCAGTCATCGCCATAATATAGCCGCCATCATCGGTTGGGGTAGCGGTTCGTCATCGTTTGTCGATCCAGTACTGAAGGGGGTGGGGGAATGACCGTATCCGTACAGCCGACGCTATCCATTGTACTAGGCTATGCCAGGTCTCTTGCGAGGTTCGAGTCTGTACGGTTACCACGACTAACGGGCGGGACGACAGGATTTATCTCTCTGGCCGACGCTATCCATTGTACTAGGCACAGAACCAGGTCTCTCGCGAGGTTCGAGTCCAGAGAGAGAGGAGCAGGGAGGCAATTCCTTTCGCCTGTCTGGAATAAAGCTCCATCCGTCTGCATGTGAGTGAGTCTACCTGTTTCCGACGACAGGGGGGAGGGGGTTCGGACAGAGCCTCCTGGGGGTGAGCAGCAGTCCAATGTACTGTGTTTTCCTAGGAAGAGGTCAAGTGGGCGCAGAAGGAACTGATCACTCCGGTGGAGGGCAGTTGAATCCATTCAGCGAATTCACTTGAATAGGGTTTTTTAACTTTTATTTGGGGCTTAATTTCGGACGATTCTTGACCTATACCAATACCCAGGAGTACCAGCGCACTCCGTTTTGAATTACAAAATTTTTATTCGTCATAACACTTATTGCCGCTAAGCAAAAATATTGAAGCACACAAAAACAAAAGAAAATAACTTAACAAAGCCAACAACGCTCCAACACGTATAAATATATATATCTTATTACAAATAAAAATTAACTAACAAACGCAAATAAAGAAGTACCGCGATTACACGGCAGGGTGGTCGATTGGGTATTTATACAATATTTAAACATATGGCAGTTGATGGAGGACCGCGCCGATGATTTTGAGTTCGGATATTATGACTTGACTAGCGAAATGGCCAGGCGTTCTCAACGTCCGAAAACGACTACGTGACCATTAAAGAACTTATGGAACGGCGTCAGGGATACAATGAGAGTTTTGATGATTTTATTGCACATCACATCACCAATAAATACGTTGGCGGCGTTTAAGAAAGAGGGAATCCGAGTCGAGAAACGGATCCGAGAGAGACCGTCAACTCAACGTAAAGCAGCAGCAGCACATATCTTTTTACACCCAACAATCTAATTACAATAAACATTCCAATACTTCACAATAGCCCAAAATCAATATACAAATGTCAACCCGGCTAGCTCAGTCGATAGAGCAGGAGACTCTTAACCTCAGGGAATGGGTCGAGGCCCACGTTGGGCGCGTGAAAACAGCACAACCGTCCGCACGTTGATTTTTTTTTACGGGATCATTCCATGCTGCTCAGCATCGACGACCCCGAGCCTGTTACGTACGCCGGTTAGGGCGACGTGAGTCATGTAGTTAACGCGGAAGAAAATAAAGAAAAGCCAATGCACTGATGGTCCAGAAAAATCAACACGGGCAAGATTGCACAAAGGTTTGGCTCTGGTAGATGACACCGCCTAAAGTCACCAAATTGGGCCATGCAATCACCTGCAACCCAGCACCGCCGATTTTGCTGAACTATCAAAACTTAGAACAAAGACGACCCACATATAACTCCAGCCAATAGGCGAAAAGAGGGGAATGGATGACACTAGGTGAGAACACTTTTGTGTTCCATTCCGGAGATTCCTAGGCAATACTTGGCACAGTCTTTGGATATAAAAGACCCCCATATAGCCGTACTAGGGAGTCGAAGTCGGAGTCGAAGTCAGAGTTAAGGACGGGAAGTCTGGTCGGAAAGAGTCGAAGTCCCCCAAGACCAAAGTGAATGCGTACAAAGCGCATAAGTTTAAAAATCGGATAGCTTTTCGCGACCGCGGAAAATGTGCGATGCAGTCAGTTACAACATCCCGTCGAACAGTGCCGCTTACCATGTGAATCCTAATGGACTTATGTTAGCAGTACTACGAAAAAAACAATCTGCCGTATCCAAAAGTGAATCCTGAAGGACATTCAACATTTTGCAATGAACTGTGCAACCTTCAACAGCAACTTCAAACATCAATCTTCAACATCATCAAACCCTGAAGGATGTCTCGGACAGCCAAGAGATCGAACATCGACCAACGGGAAGGAGCAACCTATGCACCAACAAAGACCTCAATAACGACCTACCAAAAACAATCTGACAAGAAACATATAAGAGCAAAACCGTCACAACAATTTCCTGAACTTATAAACTCATTTCTAAAGCCAATACACTTCTAATATTTTTATTTAATGTTGTAAATCATTAAGCAAAATTTTGTGCATATAGTGAATCTCTAACACCAACACACAGCACGATATTATATATATGTATGCTTAATTCTGCCTAACCTTTCCAACCAAGAAAACCTCGACTCCGGAACGAGAGCTCTCAACGATGGAATAACAGAGGGTGAGTCAACGGGACATTTTTCCCAACATTGTCAGACCTATTTATATATATATATATCTTCGTGCCCCATATACACTATATACAATATGACAAAACATTAGCCTCCCCAAAAATACACTATATTCTAAATACACCTACACATTAAATACCCAATTTAAATCAATTCAAGCTAGCTATAACAACACCTATTGACACCCTTTAATGTCCAATACTCTATTTACCAATCTTTTTAATAAACTTGTAATGTGAATTTAAAGCAACAAAAATGCATTGGTAGAAACCCATTAAACAGGGGGGCATTGGTACAACTGGTAGACTGGGTCAAGAAAAATGACATAACTTTTGACGAACGACATGAACAAAAGGGGATCGTATTGCACGGCCCGCGACGATCCAAAGGCGCACGAAGTTTGCGATTGGGGAGGGAAAACGGCCAAAACATAGCCCGATCGTTCTCACGATCAAGCATAAATATGCTTGCGGGGCAATGTGGACAGAAAGACAGACTGACAAACGATTTCTTCTATTTTTCAGGCACGTAAATAATTGTTCTGATTACGTTTGGAGAGGATAGTGGCGTCCAAAGAACCCACCCCAAATCCGGCGAGCTCAGCTGCACAAATCGTGTCTGCTATCCGGGCGACCACTTCCTCAGCCCTATGTCCTCCAAGGACTGAGGCACCACGACAACACCGACGTAACATATTTTCTTTATATTACTAATTTTAAAAAATTATAATATTGAGGACAACGTTTTTAATTCATTTTTCAGACAAAGCTTGAAGAATTTATCGCCCAAAAATAATTTAAAGGAATACATTTTTATTAATTAAAAAATAAGAACTTAAAATCATTAGTAATAAATCTCCCAAGTTATTATTTTTCTCAACTACTCACATATTAATATGTTAACCACTTAAACCCCCTGTGTCTCAAATAATTTAAATCTTAATAAATTCAGCTTAGCATTCCTGATGCTCTATCACACATTTTTCAATCGCATAGCTCCAGCAGCACGGAAATATGTGAGAATCCACAGACTCTAATCCGAAATCCAGCAAAACCACCCTTCCTGGCATATTGCGGCATCAAACATGCATCACTGGGCCTCGTTTGTATGTTTGTATTGTATGCATATGAGTGGCGAGATGATGAAACAAAGCAAATACATAAATTGCAGGCCAGACTGACAGCGGAGATCGGGGAAAGCTGGAAAATGGTGTGGGAATGGCAATGGAAATGACAATGAGTCTGTCATATGTGATGTCCAAAAGGAATTTTGTGGTGTTAGACAAAGTAAGGCAGCACTCCAGCTGTCAGAGGATAGAATTCCGAAAAATACCAGAGACTTGCCGGCAAAAATAATAAAGAGAGTTGGAAGAAAATGTTTGGGGAAAATTAAAAGCCAAGAACTGAGAGTGGAGTGTGTGTGTGTGAGCTTTATGAGCCATTGCTGGCATCAAAGTGTCATTGTGGAGAAGACATTCGCCAGCAAATGGAAAATGCTGCAAAGGATTTTCGGCGACTTCTGTCTGGTGTCTTCCTGCCAGTTTGTTTGCGGTGCTTCTTGTTCAAACAAAATGGAGAAAAACCCAAAGAAAAATACAAGAAAAAAGCAGGAAACACCAGCAAAGGGTTGCAGAGGCATTGATGCGTTCATTGACTCCGCCATAATTCTTTCGTCGCGAATATTTCGCTTGGTGCTTACACCAGAAATTTACACGCAATAGATTTTTATGTCCCATGCCAGAGTGCACACTCAACAGCAGTGCGAATTATTCGCCCGAAACCATATATCATTTCTGACTCTGCCGCATTTTTTAGCCATTTTTTACATTTCGAATTCTTTGATTTTAAATTACTTTCTTTTATTTTAGGATGCTATGGTTTGCTTTTATTTGCGTGGCTCTATTCAGCATTATCTCGCTGAGCAAGAGGACCTGGCATCGCTTTCAGACCTCGCCCATGGTCATATCCATGGATCGGAACAAGTTGGTGTGGAATACCAGCTTTCCCTCGCTGACAGTGTGTCCTCACAAGAGGATCGACGAGTTGAAGGTAGAGGAGTATATACTGTGAGTCGGAAGGGTGTTAATAAAATTATTTATTGGCTATATGTTCATTTCTCTCTTATAATTTGTTCATTCCCAAATAATTCATTACGCTTATGTTCATTCCTTTTCTGTTCATTCCATCTCTATTCATTCTTTCCGTGTTTACTCCCTCAGTATTCATTACACTTATGTTTATTCCTTTTTAGTTTCTTCCCTAAGTGTTCATTCCCTCTATGTTAATTTCCTCAGTTTGCGTTCTACTTATGTTTCTTCCCTCAATGTTCATTCCCTCAATGTTAATTTCCTCAATGTTCATTCCATCTCTGTTCATTCCCTCTCTCTTCATTCCTTTCGTGTTCACTCCCTCAGTATTCATTACTCTTATGTTTATTCCTTTTAGTTCATTCGCTAAGTGTCTATTCCTTCTGTGTTAATTTCCTCAATTTACATTCTACTTATGTTCCTTATATGTTCATTCCCTCTCTGTTCATTCTTTCAGTGTTATTTCCTCTCTTATAATTTATTCCCCGTTCATTCTTTCTTATTTCATTCCTTCAGTATTCATTAAACTTATGTTCATTTCTTTTCTGTTCATTCCCCTTGTTCATTCTTTCAGTGTTCATTCCCTCTATGTTCATTTCTTCCGTGTTCATTTCGCCCCTGTTCATTCACTTCAAAGAAAATTGAGAAAAATAATAATAATTTGGATAAATAATGGAAAATAAATTGTAAAACTTTCCAACAAGAGTCCAAGTTAAAACTATTTGGCTAACCTTAAATCCTTTTAATATCCCTTTAAACCAAACCAAATCTTAGTGCCCATCCGGAGCAGTTTGAGTCCGAGGAGGATCAAGAGGATTTCCGTGATTTTATTGTGAAACTTGCCAGCCTCACATACGACAACTTGGAGACTTTGCCGACGAACAAGTCCTATGGCATACCGAGTGGCAAGTACTTGGACTTGCTCTACGAATTGAAATGGCCCTTCGAGCCGGAAATCAGCAGCGGCGCCGCCGTCAAAATGTTCATCTACGAGACACAAACGGAGTTTGGCATTTGCCACTCAGTCAACTCGCTGGTGGCCCGCTACAATTCCTTTGAGTGAGTGTGGAGTGATTTTTATGCCCGATTTAATGGATTTTTTTCTTGGCAGCTACTGGCGTTCCGGCGACTGGAGCATCCTGGACCATGGAGATCGGGTCACGGTCCATCCGCTGGATGGCGAGATCTACGCCCAGATCATTAATCTCTCCACGGCCTACGATGTGTACTTTCACGGAGCTGGCGATGTGCCCAGCATATCGAAGCAGAGATATACCTTTCCCGAGAGTGATTATACGACAGTGGAGCTGATTGCCTTGGAGATTTACACCAATGAGGAGGCAAGGGCGTGAGTTAATTAATTTAATTAAATATTTATACAGAATTATTACTATAAACCTTTTGCCGACAGCTTTAGCACCAAACAGCGGAGCTGTCGCTTCAACTACGAGGCCGAGGACATGCTGACGGTGCCCATCTACAGCTTCGGGCTCTGCCTGTCCGAGTGCCGAATGTTCTTCGCTCTGCGGGTCTGCGGCTGCACTCCGCACTTCTACCGGAGCCGCTGTGGGTATAATCATATTTTCGGGACACAGAGTTGCACTTAATTGGCCCCCATTAAAGTTAACTTTTATGCGCCGGACTGGCTGCCCGGTTGCCCGGTTTTATGGCGCAAATTCGGTCGTAAAATGTTTAAATACTCGTAGTTTAAGTGGCAACTTTTGCACGATTATCTGTCTTCCTCCAGCGTCCCATTTTTGCTTTATCCTTTATTTTTTCCAGTGCGCAACGGACGAAAGCTCCCGGTCTGCGGACTGGAGGGCATCGAATGCCTGGCCAAAATTAAACGTGAGTAATTTCCACCGACCTCCGAGAACATGCAAATATTTAACCTGCCCCGGAAATTCGATTTGAATTTTTCGGTCCGAGGACAACAGATAAAAAATGGCTAGAAATTTCCCAGAACGTGACCATAATTAAATTTTTTCCTTTTGGGGGAATGGTCAGAAGTCAAGGCTAAGGCTGGCCACCTGTTGCGTAATTGGAATGGCGGAAGTAATTTTCTAGGGGACAGCACACAGAAGATTATCTGACAGGTTGACATTGATAAGCTGGATAAATGTTTTGGAACAAACTTTTTGAATATGATTTGAGGGGGAGGAGTTCTTTCTTTTTAAACAGTCCATATGCTGGATCGAAAATAAGGAAAGGTTGAAATAAATAGAAAAAAAAATTAATATTTAAGAAATTAAAAATAATATTCATTCCTCTATGTTTATTTTCTTACTAATCATTCCCCTCATTTTCAAATTTTCTTTATATTAATTTCCCACGTTTATTATCCTTATTTTCATTTTCCCTATGATCATTCCCTCTCTATTCATTCTCTCTGTGTTCCTTTCCATTTTCCTTTTCTATGTTTTTTCCCTCTCTTTCCTAATTTCCTGAATGCTTATTCCTCTCTGTTTAATCCCCCATTTGTTCATTTCCTCTTTATTCATTTTTTTTTACGGTCATCCTTTTTTAATTCATTCTCTTTTGTTTATTTCCTCTGCTAATTCTCTCTGTTAATTTCCTCTCTGTTCATTCCCAAAATGTTCATTCTTACTTATTCATTCCATGTTCATTCTCTAAAATTATTCACACTTAAAAACTTTATACCACCCCCCTTAGGCGAAATAATCTCCCTTAAATCGGATCGATACAAAATCAATTGCAATTGTTTGGCCAACTGCGATGACTCCAACTTCTTTGTGCAATCCTACGTAAGTATACATCGACCGCTTATAAAAATAAAAATAAACGAAAAAAAATAACGAAAAAACGCCAAATCCCCTATTAAAAAATATATAAAGTAAACTTTAACTGTAAAAATGTTTATGGCAAACAGAAGCGCCATCTAGTGCTCGTTAAGTGGCAACTGCAGACGCCGCTGCGTCGCGCATTTCAAGTGGAAAAATGCCCGGAAAACTGAGGGAAATCCGCGAGAATAGCCAGGGCGAACATTTCGGGGGCATTTGCCTTAAACAAACATCAAAATTGTAGTCCGGGGCTATAAAAAATAATAAGCGCAGAAGTTTCAGGAACTGGGCGCCTTGAAATATGCAATTATTTTCGGGCAGGGCGGCGGCGTCGGCCAACCGAAAGTTTGTGTTTAACTTTTTTTCGCGCTGTGTGTGCGGCGAAAGTTTCTACATTTAATAACAATTTTTGCTTACTTTGCCTTGTTACCAGCTACCAGCACGATGATGCAAATGCTGATGGTCATGATGTTGTTCCCATTTTGCTTTTGTTGTTAGTTAGCTGCTTATCCCTACGAGTATTTCTTTATGTATATTTTCTCTTTATTTTAAACATTTTCCTGGGATTTTCCTCAGCGCTCGCGTGTCTGGTTTCTGGGCGCTAATCTGCAATGGGGCATAATTGATTATCCCAAAATGCAGCTCCGGCGGGATGTCCTCTTCTCCTTCGCCGATGTTTTGGGTAAGTTTTCTGGGGTTTTTTGGGACTGCCTTTTCACTTTCCTCTATATTCTGTGTTTCAGTTTACATTGGCGGCCTGGTTGGATTTTTCCTGGGCTGCAGCGCTCTGAGCTTTACGGAAATTATTTACTATTTTACGGCCCGGTTTGTAAGGCGAATGTTTTTTCACTGATTATATCTTTAAATAATTAATTGTATTTAAACTTATTGATTGTCATTGAAAATACATAAATACTTAAAATGGATTTTAAAATAAACAATTTAATAAATATTCAAGCAAAACTGTTTTAAAAATATAAATAAAGTCATAACATTTTGAACCCTTTTTGCAAGCAGACTTAAAAATGTTATCTCAGTATTTTTTGCCTTAATAGTTCCCTATAACAATCTATTACAAAATCTATTATATCTGAACATTCTAGGGGACATATCCCCCTCACTTGACCCTGCTTAATCACGCCAACTGCAGGCACCATCTTTTTATTGGCCAAACATAAACAGCGAGGCGAGAGCTCGCCGCTTTCTCCCTGGCCTAATCAATAATAAAATACAATTCTGCAAAGTTGGCGAAAATCATACCGAAAAACTTGTGAATCCCCCCCGACCCCAGGGCAGTTCCCCAACAAATTTTCCACCTCATCATCATTGAACCTTCATTGTCCATGTTTCGTTGCTGGCATTTCAATGAACATGAACTGTTTACTTCTCCAAATCGGGGAAAATGAAAGGCAGGACGGCGACAAATTGCGCTCCTTTTGTATTTTTGCTAACCTTGTCGGATTTTATTATTGGGGCCGTCCGTCGGCCGTCGCCAGACATTGAAATGAACTTTTTCCGTCTTGTTTCACATGTTATATGTGTGCTTAATATTTGGAGAATAATTTTGTAGTGGAAATCACCAGTTATTTAGCTCTAAATTTGCTTTGTTTATTTGTGTGGAAAAATGGCACAGTCGGGATTTTATAGATTGGTAATAATTAAAAAAAAAGTAGACCTACTAGCTTTGCTTTATAAATAAATTATTAGAAATGTTTAAGATCTAAGTGCTTCTGTTAAATTTAATAAAAAAAATATTATTAAATACAAACCAAAAATATTTAAAACAAAATCCATTTATTTAATGGCATAAACATTAACTATTTTATTTTTTACCCCAAAAGCTCTTGTCCTTCTTAGCCATAATTCCCTGTTATTTGTCTTTATTGGTTAGAGTCCCCTGACAATCACATTTTCTCGTGTATTTGTCTTGACTTTTCGCACAACTGAGTGAACTGTGACTGTCAACAAATAAATGGCGAAAAACTATAGTTAGGCAAGCTCATGAATTTATGCGGGCTCTTCCAACTTCATTCGATTCTGTCGCGTCATCAATAAGCGAGTGTAACTGGGTCATCGAAGATATTACTTTCTGCTAAGCTCCAGTTGATCCAGCTTGAAGAATCAGAGTTCGCATCGCGTAACAATGGCGAAATCTACATTTCAATGGCTTCATATTTTTTTATGCAAAAAACCCGCCCACAATCCAAATCTCAAAGGAATTGTCAAAATGTGTGTGTGTGTGTTTTTGCACCTTTGCCGGAGGGGGTGAAAAAAAAAACTGGCGAGGGAAAACCACAATCCACACGAGAATTTTCTCGCCATCGCCCAGGACGACTGCATTTTAAATGAATAAAAGCGAAAGGGATGATTTTTTGGGGCCCAAACTTTGCACTTTGAAGTGTTTTTCGGGGGCTGCTGAAAGGGTGTCGTCGTTCCTCATTTTCTCATAACGCATAAATTACGGAATTATTGAAATTTATTGTTGAAAAATTGCCATTGGCATTGGGAGAGGAAGTTAAGACTGCTTTTTTGGGAAGTTTTTTGAAAAGAGCTTCCATTGTCTGCGCTAATCCAAGAAAATTGTCGGGTTTTTGTTGGAAATTCCACTAGGGAATTGATAAATTACCATGATAAACCCTGATAATGTGTATATATAGATAAAAAAGGGGTGGATTTTAGATTAATAAATAATTCGACCTATTTTTAAGAAAATCCGAACGTTTCCTATTTGTATTTAAGGTTAAAATTCACTTAAAATACAACGCAAAGCTAGTATGTGTAAAGCGTCACCTAAGTTTTTGAAATTTGTATTTTTCAATGTTATTTTTTAAGTTTTATTTTCATTTTTAATATTTTTTATTTAATTTTAAATATTTATCCGTTTCTACATGCTGACCAGCGACATCTGTTATGTTTCTACAGCAACCTTTAGCTAAATGGTTTGAGAGCAGGCTAGACTCGTAGCCTATTTCTAAACCCTACACCTATAATCGATATATTCGATAGCAGCAGAGATGGTATTTTGACTTCCCACACACGCGGTCACACCACAAACAAAGAAAAAAACAAAAACAACAATCTGGAGAAGGGGGTTTGCGGAAATAAAATACAAAAAAATAATACACAAAAATAGATTCCGGAGAAATAAACAGCGTTGCAAGCTGCAGAGCAATGCAAAAAGCGCCACCCTGGCAAAAGGGAGAAGGTGCCAGCGAGGCAGCAGGGTCAGCGCGAGCGGCAGTGGCAGCGGTGAAAGGCAGCGACGACGAAGGCGACGGCGAGGAAGTGGGAAAAAAAACACTGATAAGAGGCGACGAAATGTTTGCACCTCGCAGGATTTGGTTTTTGGGTCTGCTTTTTGCGCTGCTCTTCGTAGCCTTGCCTGGCAGCGAGGCCACCCACATCACCGGCCAGTTCCAGACAGCGGACTTCTTCCAGTTCCTGGTCAAGTTTGGCTTTAATAAGGCGGATCCGCAAAGGAGGAACGCCTACGGTTACATCTTCGGCAATGTCACGTCGCCGGACAAGTATGCGGTGCCCTTGACTCTGGTTGTCCTGGACAGGAGCACCTTTGTGGATTTCTATGCGAATAGGAATAACAGGAGCAGGGAGGTGGCCTGCTCGGGCATGTTCTCGCGCCTGCAGAGGATCGCCTACGATTCTAGGTGCAATCCGCGGGCCAAGAGGGACTTCCTGAGGCACGTGCCCTGCCCGCAGGGAGAGCTGTGCAGCGACGAGGATGCGCCGGGGAATGTGGTGCCAGGATCGCAGTTTACGTATGTCATTAATCTGGAGGCGGAACCAAGGTGAGTCTTCCAATATTGAGAGTCGGAAATACTCATTATCAGTTTATTTATGGAACACATATCGCAACGTCTGCTTTTGCACGATAAATGCATTATCTGTTTAGCTTTAAAAATAAACAAAAGCCCACAAGTGGGTTTTTCCCATTGATTAACTTTCTGTAAACAAAAGAAAAAAAGGGGGAGCCACCCCAACCTTCATCATTACTAATCCTTAATTCCTCCAGGTTCTGGTACCTCTCCCTGGTGGCCTGCTATCAAAACCAGACCACCTGCCAGTGGCATGCCCACGAGAGCCTGCCAAGGATGAGTAACCAGAGCAGCAAGCTCCTCAACACCATCAGCTACGACATCCACTTGGTGAACATCCATCCGAATCACTCGGCTGCCCATCCGCTGACCTATCAGTACTCGTACGACCAGCAGAATCTGCTGGAGATGTACCTCGTCTTCCTGCTTGTCTACATAGTGCTGCTGCCCATGCAGATCTATGCGGTGCGGAGGCAGAAGCATCCGGTGACCAAGCTGTTTACGCTGAGCCTGCTCAGTGAGTTTGTTAGCTTGGCTTTGATCACAGCCCACTTGATCCACTATGCGGCCAATGGAGTGGGCGAGCCGCGACTGCAGGCGGCGGGCGACGTGCTGGACATACTGAGCCGCACCAGCTTCATGCTCATCCTGCTGCTGCTGGCCAAGGGTTGGGCTGTGACCAGGCAGCAGATAAGCAGGACGGGATGGATCATACTCATGTCCATTTGGGTGCCATACTGCGCGTTCCATGTGTTCCTCTACATCTGGGATAGGGTGAGTTGTAACTTATATCAACTTGATCTATACTTTTGTAAACACCTATTTTAAGAAAAGAATATACGGTCACTTTGGTTTGGCGAATAAGAACGATCAGTTCGTGAAAAATCGAGAAAAAACGAAATCATTAGAAATTAAATCAATCCGACGTTATTTGAAAATAAGAGCCTGGAAGTTTACACTTTAAATGCATATTTTCCCTCTTACAGACGGAGGTCGATGTGGTCTCCGACATAGACGAGTACCAGACCTGGCCCGGCTGGATAGTCCTCATACTGCGGTAGGTTTCATATATCCCCTTACCTCTAAGTCCTTCCTGATTTATATATTCTCCCCCTTTAGCACCTCCTTTATGCTGTGGTTCCTGTGGGAGCTGCGGAACACCATGAAGTACGAGCATTCCAGCAAGAAACTAGACTTTCTCCTGCACCTGGGCGCCTCCAGCCTGGTGTGGTTCATCTACCTGCCCATCGTGGCCATTGTGGCGCTGCAGGTCAGCCCCATGTGGCGCTACAAGCTGCTGCAGGGCATAACGAACTCGGCGGACTGCATGGCCTACTGTGTGATGACGGGTCTGCTGTGGCCCCACAGAGCGGGCCAATACCTGCTCCTGGCGGGCACCAAATATGCGGGTGGGTATTCCTTAAATATCCTCTTGGTGTCAGAGATCATATAGCTAATATTTCAGGCATGGACGAGTTGGATGAGTTCAACGAGGCGCCGCATATTGTTCGAGAGCGCGAGAGGCGTCGCAATTCCCCGCCCGATGACATTTCTATAGGCACGGGCAGCGGCGGCGGCCGAGGGATGGTGCTGTCCACTAGCATTCCCAATTCGCTGAACGGCGACGCCTGCAATGACCTGCTGGAGGCAGAGGATCTGGACGCTGAGCTGCTCACCGATCTGAACAAGAACAGCCACATCGTGGCGTAAACGGGGTTAATTACTTAGCTGTAGTAGTCAATTGTGCTAAATCAGAAGCGAGCGGAATGTTAATCATCCTTCCACTTAATCATAGGCGTAGCTAGGTTAAGGTGGGTTTGATATTCTTTTGGGGAAGAGGTTTCTGGCAGTGGGAACTCCTTTTTGGTAATTTATACATTATAGCAACATCCCCTGGAATCAACCCACTTTAATCCAGTTACAAAACTTAACTGCGTGTATATTCCCACATAGTTAGTAGCCCAACCTACAACGAAGTCAGAGCGAGAGCTGCAGAGATTGTTGTGTGATTTTATGTATGTGAAATGCTTGAATTTACAATTAGTTTCTAGGTAACGCATAGGACAACGCTTCATTCAGCATCAATCAATTCGTTGCGGTAGTTATATTGCATAAGCTTACACTTTAAAGCGAGAACTACTACCGTCTACCTATAGAGATAAGGAAACATCGACTCCCCCAACTAACCGAGCGGTATTTTGATAAGAACAAACCAAGCGAAACTAAAAAGATAGCGGGAATAAATGAACCATTTTTTAGATAAGTACGAAAGTGAGGCGCCTTTGATTTGATGATAATAGCATGAGTTGGAACTGGAAATACTCTTTGGAAAGCATTGGCCATCTTCTAGTCCGATTAGTTTACTTTTTATGATATTTGCAAGCTAAACGGATGATTATTATTATTGTTTATCGAATTTATGTACTTTAAAATTATTAACCCGCATGTTTTATTATTTTTTAGGAAAAGAAATTGTAGTTAAAGTTTGCTATTTGGTTTTTAAGTGATTGGAATTCCTTTATTTGGTAATTATTTCTGTAAAATACTTTGAAGTCTTTAGAGTTTTGATTTGTATATTTAATTATAATTTGTTTCCAAATTGAAATATATATAATTTTATACTATTATGATTTTTTTTAATATTTATGGTCACACTCGTAAAACTTATTGCAGTGTCAAACACCACAAAAGCGAATACTCGTTTTTGTATGCCATTATGCTTTTTTAATATATATTGTCACACTCGCAAAACCCAATGCAGTGTCATAACACCTTAAAAGCGAGTACGCTTTTTTTATACCATTTGCTTTTTTAATACTTATGGTCACACTAGCAAAACCCAGTGTCATAACACCGAGGGCGAATACTCGCCTTTAAAATAAATCCTTGACATTAAATAGAAATCCTTGGTAGTATAAATAAGCTAATAACCAAGGATAAACGAATTCTGTTTAACCGAAGCCCCTGTTGCATGTCCTGGCATATTTATCACTTTACCAAGCTCCCAGGAGACCTTTAAGTTGGCAGTTGGAAAGCGGTTCCTAGCCTCAGTTTCTGTTTAGTCCTTCAGCAACATGGTTGGGCTTTCCCTGCTGCGCATCTACTTCGAAGTGAGTCGCCTGATTGGCCTCTGCAACCTCCACTACAACCCCAAGGAGCAGCGCTTCGTCCTCAACCATGTGCCCACTGTGATCTACTGCCTCCTGCTGAATGTGGCCTATCTCTTGGTCCTGCCCTTTGCCTTCGCCCTGCTCTCGGGCAACATATACCAGTGTCCCGATGTGGGAATGTTCGGAGTGGTCTACAATGTGGTGGCCCTGACCAAACTGTCCACCATGCTGCTCCTGATCGCCAGTGTTTGGATCCAGAGGCGTCGCCTGCAGCGGCTGGCCAATGACCTGATGGGAATGCTCCACAAATTCCGCTTTGCCCTGGGCAATGATTGCCGGAAGAAGACCCTGTGGAAAGTCCTGCTGACCAGTTCGCGATTCGTGCTCCTCACCCAGCAACTCCTCGCCCGGGACTCGGTGGTGCACTGTGAAAGCAACTCCAAGCTAAGGGCGGCTTTGGTGCCGTACTTCAGGGCTGCCATCGTCTACTGCCTGATCATGCTCCTCCTGGTGATCTACGTGGACTTGACCGTGTACATGGTCCAGGTGGCGGGCAACTGGCTGCTGACAAATATGACCCAAAAGGTGCAGGAAATGATCCAGGATCTGGAGGCTCTACCCAAGCGGAAGGGTCTGCCCAGGGAGATGGGCCTCAGGCAAATACTGCCCGCCTGGCGCAGGCTCTGGAGGCGCTGCCTCCACTTGGATGCCGTGCTCCTGGAGCTCTTGGAATTATTTCAGTGGCAGTTACTTTTTAATCTGCTTACTACCTATATCTTCAACATAGCCTGCTTGTTCCGATTGTGGATTTATCTGTCCTTTGACACGAATTTTGATATATATAGGGGAATCCTTTATGCTGTCCTTTTTCTAACCCATCACCTCGAGATTCTGATGCAGTTTTCCGTCTTTGAGACGAATCGCTCCAAGTGGCTGGAGCTCTTGGATAAGGTGGGTAAGCTTTGGTATGAGAATTATGAGGGTAAGGAGTTGAAAAACAGCCAGGGAATGATACTCTCCAGGCAGGTAGGTTTTTATTCGGGAGTTAATACTTTGAATTAATTTCTTAACCCCTTTTTAGTGGGAAATGTCCCTATTCTTTCTCACTCGGAAGCTGCAGCTGCAGCCTCAACGCGTGAGACGTCTTCATATCGTTGGTTTCTTCGATATGAGCAATTCTTCTGTACATAACATGACCGCATCTATAATAAGCAATGTCATAGTTCTCTGCCAGATAGCCTACAAGATATATGGTTGAGTAGCTCTTAAAAATATTAAAATACTAATATAAAAATAAAATATTCTAATGTAAACTCCCAGGCTTTTATTTAAAAATATTATTTCTATTTCTTATTCCTTTTTCTCGATCCGAAACGTGTCGATCGCTCTTTTTGCCAAACCAAAGTGACCGTCTATTCTTTTCTAAATAATATAGCTTAATTCTACGTTAGGACTATTATAATTATCGGTCACTAATGTGACCGTGTAATACAAAATGAGGTGTTTACACTAATAATAATCAATGTTCCGGAAATATATGTACTTTAATTACAAAAGATATCTATAATTTTTACACTTTTACAGGAAAGTATGCTTCATGAAATATACTCATAAACGTAAACTCACAAAACGTAAACTTTTTGAGTTATAAATTATATTTGACAAGTTATAAATGGTACTTAACTTTTCTGTCAAAATCCTTAGTCATTTTATTTTGTAGAATATGTGCTATAAAAGAGAGTTCCTTTGGAGAGTTGCCTAAGTTATCCGCTAGAAAATAAGCTTTATGGAAGCTTTAACATATTTCTGTTTATAAAATCCTGCAACTACTTGCTCTGAAAGCTTGAGGCAGTTCTCATAGCCATAAAATACCATAAAAATATGAAAACTAAAGAAAACTTCAGATATTTCCTTAGCCACAAAGTATTTTATAAATGTTTGAAGTACATTTAAAATGCAAACCATCTAGAATCATGTAAATTACCAACCAGACAGCGCATATACAAAGTTATTTGAAGTAAAATATAAAATTGAAAATGCCTTTACCTTTATTTCTAAGCCTCCGTTTTATTCCTGACCAAATGCGTGAGGTACTGATGATGATTGATTGGCTCTTGCTTCCGTTTCAAATCGAACTGCATGAGGATAATGACATTGCTCAATATCGAGCCAATATAGCTGAGGCCAGCGGGCTTGTCCAGTTCCACAACTCCGCAGATTTTGTACACCAAATGGTCGCGTCTCAGCTGCATGGCAAATGCATCCAGCTGAAGGGAAATATAATTAAAATAAATAAGAAAATAAATCAGGAAAGAACTCACCTCCCGCTGAAGCTTACCACCGACCTTGGGCAGGTCGCTGAACTCCTTGAGCTGTTGGCCAACATTGTTGCAGGAGCTCAGCACTCTGTCCAGCATGTTCATCAGCATAAAGGTGCCACAGGTATTAAACACAATCAATCCGTTGCCGAAAATCACGCCCCAACCGTCGGACTTGATGGTCTCATTGCTGAACTGGACGGCATGGTAGAGGATATTCATGGTGGTCATGAACATATTAAGGAACAAGGCGGCATTGGCTAGGTCATAGAGCCTGAACAGCCGCCTGGCCAGCTGCAGGGTTTCCAAGTGCATGGCGGCTATGGAGCGCAGGGTTTTCCACTTCCTGCCGCCCCTTTCCTTGTGAAGAGCGGACAGAGCCAGGTGGATTACCTCGAACTGATGGTCTAGCAGCACCAGCATGCCATAGAAGCCCATCTTAACCGCCAGGAAATGCAGAAAATGGGAGAACCTGGCTGCCAGAGCCAGCAGACTGTGCTTGTTGATCACACTCAGCAGCTGGAACTGCACCACAGTGGAGCAGAGAATGGTGGAGTAGAGTACGAACACCTTCTGGCCCATTGTCTTGGCCAGGGATAGCTGGAGCTCTCTGAGCTCTTTCCTGTCCACCGATTTCCTCAGTATCTTTTTGTATCTCTTCCAGTAAACCAACGAGTCCTTGGTGAACTGAATGATCTCTTTCCGCTTCAGCCAAATGGTTCCGTAGCAGCTCAGCACAGCCAGCAATCGCAGGCCAATCATGCCAAAGAAGTTCCACTGGAGGACGATGTTGTACTTGATGTAGCCGTCCAGCATGGCCCGGGGGAACATGAAGTAGATGTCACAGAAGATACCGATGCCTATGAAGAAGCTGTAGATCAGGTAGGTCCAGGAGAGTTTCTCCAGGCGAACGACTCTCCTGTGGGAACGCAACTCCAGGGTGGTGCCCATCAGGCCGAAGAGCACGGCGTGGTAGTAGACCAAGTTAAGCAAGCGACCCAGTTTCGGATGCAACATGTTTGGATTGAGGTCGGCGCCTAACTGAACGAGCTTTTGACTAATTAGGTGAAAGTCTGTCACGGTCCGCTGGGAAGGCGATAAGTTGTCAGCGGGTTCATCCGATTTCCGGGAGGATAGCGGAGCTTCCATCGATTGCCCCGCAGTTGTGAGCAGTCCTTGGCCCGCAGCACACATGCTGCTCAAATCCTTCTACCTTTATGGACTGGGCTGCGGCCTACTGCCTGCTCCTCTCTGCTCGAAAAGAGAGTTCCTCCGCGGATGGTCGCTAAGAAGTACCTCATCTACACCGCGAGCATGCAGGGCCTGATGCTGCTCCTCCTGCACTTCACATTCCGCCGCTTCCTGTACCAGGACAGCTATATCAGCGGAAACCTTGTGCTGGAATGGATCTTCACTCTGACGAGTCTAACCCGCATCACAGCCATGATATCGGGTGGGGTCATGTCCTGGTTCCAGAGGAAAAGGCTCCTGAAGTTGGGTAAAGAAATACTAAGCCATTGCGGGAAATGCAGGCAACTGGAGGATGTAGCAGGAAATACCCTCCTGAAGAGGAGGATTCGAGGACTACTGGGACAGAAGCTCTTTGTCCTCAATGGCACTATCCTGGTGTCCGCCGTATTTCTCATCACCATCGAAACGGATCAAAGCCTCAGGAAGATGGCAATGATTGTGGTGCAGATTCTGCAATACTCCTTTGTGGTCATCATGACGGCGAGCCTCTATGTGATCCTGTTGGTCCTCCACTGGCAGGGCGAGCGGGTGCGTCTGGCCCTCAGGGATCTCTGCCTATTGTTGCATCATGAAGAGCGAAACTCCTTGGTTTTAACCGGAAATAAAGCCAGGAGTCTGAACCACCTGGGGTAATCTATTCCAGCTTTACTCGGAGAATAAAAGATTGCTTCGCAGAGTGTTCCAGACCTTTGATGTTCCCATAGCTTTTCTGTTGCTCAAAATGTTTGCAACGAATGTAAATATGGTCTATCACATGGTGCTCTTTGACAGTGACTCCATAAGGACATCGGATTACACAAAACTCCTGGGACAATTAATAGTAATTACTCATTTCTGGAATGCGGTGTTGCTAATGAACGTGGTGGACGATATAACCCGAAGAAGCGGCTCCCAGATGGGCGACATTTTGCGGGAATTCAGTGACCTGGAACTGGTGAATAGGGAGTTTCACTTGCAGGTATTATTTCGGGTATAATCTTTGATTTAATTTATTAGTAAATATATTTCCAGCTGGAACTCTTCTCGGATCATTTGCGTTGTCATCCTGGAACTTACAAAGTCTGCGGTCTCTTTGTTTTCAATAAGCAAACGAGTTTGGTTTACTTTTTCTACGTTTTGGTGCAGTTTTCAGTGCTTGTGCAATTTGATTTGAAGAATAATTAGTATAAGATCTAGTCAAATGTCTAAAACTGTAGAGGCAAAGCCTTAAATTAGTATATTACGGTTGCAAACCATCTAGATTGTGGAACCTTGATGTCATTGCTCATCAAGCTCATTTTGTTTTTAAATTTTTTTAATAAAAAGTGTAATTACCAAAGGCATTTCACTACTTATTGTTTTTGTTTATTTTGTATTCACTACAATTTTTTTCAGTGCAGAAACTTGAACTAAAAAAAAACGTTCCCTTCTATGCATTTGTGTTTTTATTTGTGCGTATTGGTGAGTTTCTCTGCCAAAAACAGCATTCGGGCACCCTTGATCTAAAAACATTAAACTTGAATCTCATCCTAACCCATCGTTTTATTTCTGACCAAATGGGTAAGGTACTGACTGTTTGGCTCTTGCTTCCGCCGCAAATCGAATTGCATCAGGATAATGATGTTGCTCAGGATCGAGCCAATATAGCGCAGGCCAGCGGGCTTGTTCAGCTCCACAATGCCATAGACTTTGTACACCAAATGATTACGCCTTAGCTGCATGGAAAAGCCATCTAACTGGAGGAGGCATAATTAAAGTAAATATATGTATAATGTACTAAAAAGAAAAGACCTACCGCCCTTTGAAGCCTCCTGCTGACCCTTGGAAGGTCGCTGAACTCCTTGAGAAGATGACCCACATTATTGCAGGAGCTCATCACTCTGTCCAGCATGTTCATCAGCATCAGGGTGCCCCAGATATTGAACACAATCAAACCGTTGCCACAGATGATGCCCCAAGCATCGGATTTGATGGATCTATTGCCATACTGGACTGCGTGGTAGAGGATAGTCATGGTGCTCGAAAACATGTTGAGAATCAAGGTGGCATTGGCTATATCGAAAAGCCTGAAGACTCTCCGGGCCATCAGCAGGGTTTCCAAGTGCAAGGCGGCTATGGAACGCAGGGTTTTCCAAGTCCCTTTGGTGTTTTTCCTATGCAGGGCTGTTAGGGCCAGTTGGATTACCCCAAACTGGTGATCGAGTAGTATGAGGATGCCATAGAAACCCATTTTGACTGCCACAAAGTGCAGGGAATGGGAAAGACGGGCTCCCAGGGCCACTAAGCTGTATTGGCTAACCACACCCAGCAGTTGGTACTGAACCAGGGAAGTGAAGAGCAGGTTGCCGTAGAGAACAAACAATATTTGCCACAACATCCTGGCCAGCGAAAGTTGCAGCTCTCTGAGCTCTCCCTTATCCACTGTAATCTGCATTATCTTCCTATATATCCTCCAATAACTCAGTGAGTTCTTGTAAAACTCAATGATATCTCTTCGTTTCAGCCACATGGTTCCGTAGCAGCCCAAAATGGCCATCACTTGCAGTCCAATCATGACAAAGAAGTTCCACTGCAGGACGATGTTGTACTTTATGTAACCGTCCAGCATGGCCTGGGGGAACATGAAGTAAATGTTCAGAAACAGGCCAATCCCAATCACTAAGCTGTAGATCAGATAGGCCCAGGACACCTTCTCCAAGCGAAGGGTTCTCCTGTACGACCGTATCCTTAGAGTGGTGCCCATCAGGCCGAAGAGCACGGCGTGGTAGTAGACAAAGTTCAGCACGCGGCTCAGTTTCGGGTGCAACATGTTGGAGTTAGGGTCGCCGGACAACTGGCCAAGCATCGAGCTGGGAAAATCCATAATTAAATGAAGGGCGATGTCATCGGGACATCAGATTTCCAATAGGATAACGGCAGGAGCTTCCATCGATTGCCCGGCAGTTGTAAGTTGTCCCTCGCCAGAGTAGCAGTCATGTTGCTGATATTATTTTACTTTTATGGCTTAGGTTGTGGTCTAGTCCCTGCTCCTCTGAGAAAAAGGAAGTTCCTCCGGGGCTGCTGGCAGAGATGCTACCTCCTGTACACGGCCTGCCTGCATGGCGTGCTCCTGGTCCTGCTGCCCTTCACGTTTCCCCAGTACATGTACGACGAGAGCTACATGAGCGGGAATCTTGTGCTCCAGTGGACCTTCAACTTGACCAACATAACCCGGATATTTGCCATGATTTCGGGTGGCTTTATGATGTGGTCGAAGAGGAAGAAGCTCCAGGAATTGGCTGAAGGCACCTTTAATCACTGCCAGAAGTGCAGGAAGCTGGAGGGTCACTCAAGCGATTACACTCGCCTGAGAAAGAGGATTCGCAGGCTGCTGAGTCAGTCCTTCTTTGTCCTCAACTTTAGTGTTCTGGTGGCCATGTTGATCCTAATGAAAATCGATTCAAATCAGTGTTTCAGCAATGCCACCATGATTGTGGTCCACATCCTTCAATTCGTATATGTTGTCGTTATGACGGCGGGATTGTACGTGATCCTGGTGATCCTCCACTGGCAGAGCGAGCGGGTGCAACTAGCCCTCAGGGATCTGTGTTTCTCACTGCACCACGAAGAGCGTAACGCCTTAGTTTTGTCCGGAGGCAAGGCCAGAAAGTCCCTGAATTGCCTGCGCAATCTCTTCAAGCTTTATTCCGAAAATCAGAGACTGATCAGTGACGTTTTCAGGATCTTTGACCTGCCAATAGCCCTTTTGTTGCTAAAAATGTTTGTGACCAATGTAAATCTGGTCTACCATGGCGTTCAGTTCGGAAATGACTCGATAGAAACCTCCACGTTCACGAAAATCCTGGGAGAATTAGTGGTACTTACACATTACTGGAGTGCAGTTCTACTGATGAATATTGTGGACGATATAACCCGAAGAAGTGGCGCCAAAATGGGCTGTATTTTGCGAGAATTCAGTGATCTGGAACTGGTGAAAAGGGATTTTCACTTACAGGTATTATTTTAGGTCTAACTTTAGGGGTGACTTACCAACAATTATACATACTTTCAGCTGGAACTCTTCTCGGATCATCTGCGTTGTCACCCTGCAACTTACAAAGTCTGCGGTCTCTTTGTTTTTAATAAACAAACGAGTTTGGTTTACTTTTTCTACGTCCTGGTGCAGGTTTTGGTGCTTGTTCAGTTTGATTTAAAGAATGAAGTTGTCGAAAGACATTAAGCAAACTCAGGATCGTGAGTTAAGTCCTTGTTTTGTATTAAATAAATTAATTAAACTCAATTACTGATAAAACCACGCTAGCTTCCTCGGCCATTTTGCTGCAGCTCTTATTCAACACTAAAGAGCTTGATCCACCGCAATTTCACAGCACTGCCACTGCTGGCGCGAGCAGGACCATGGTACAATAATATGAGGTAGTCTCTCAGCTTTCACGGGGACAATAAATGTTTAATTATTAATTTATTTGTAGCGTCAGGATACTAAATAAAATAAATCTAAATTTAAATCTATTTAATTTATTAATGATTTACATTTGGCGACAAATATTTGTTATTGAACTCGAGTTAGCTTCACCTTCTATTGTATTTATTTATTTATTTTATATAAAATTAAAAAGAGAAAGCACTGCAATCTGCACTTTTACAAGGGAAGATAAAGATATGGGGGAGGAAAAAAGTGGGAGAGGAGGGAAGAGGAAAAAAAGGTGCCCCACGTCAGTACCACTAGTTTCCACTGGTAACCACTAGTTGATAGCCAGAACCTATTAGGAATTATAATGCAACGCAAGAGAGGTCTTCTCAGCTTTTACTCTCTTCGTTATCAGAGAGACATGTTAAAAAGGGCAAACGCTGTCAAAAATAATAGCCTTCAAAAGATAGCAGCTCTCTCGATGAGACACCTTATATAATTGTAGCATGATCGCGACCACATCACCTGGAGCTATTTTGCAACACTGCCAATGTTATCGATTATCGATCGTGCCGCGCGTGTTTTTCCGCGAAAAACTTTTATTATCTTTAATTACGCAGTGTCCGCCCGGGAACGTGTGTTTTTATGTGTGTTTAATTGCTCGGCGCTTGCCATAACAGTTATTAAATATTAAAGGCCATTAATCAAATGTGTTTTCAAACGCTGCGAAGGAATAACAAAAACGCCATAGGCATGCAATGAAGAAGAAGACGCCGAGTGAGACTTCTTGGGGGAAAAGGAGGAGCCAGGTGATTTGCTTGATTTTATGTACATAAATACATAAATAAATATGTGGCATATGTATGTATGCATGTGTGTGCTCCCGGGTTGCCAAAAATCATAATATATTTACTCGGCCCCGAAGCAGAAGCGAATTAATTCAACCCAGATAATTTCAATAAGCCCCATCAGCTACCACATACAAATGCACACAAAGACAAGGCACATGTGTATTGTGCACTGAGAAGAATTACAAAGGAAGTTTATAACTAAAATCGGAATATTATTAAATTAATGATTTGTTTCAAAATTATTTTCAAACTTTCTTTTCAAGTTTTCTACAGCTTACGACACTAATATCCTATTTCTCCCTGTGCACAGTAATTCCCGTACAGTGAGGCCTCTTTTGTCGACTGACAAATCAAATTTAATCAAGCTTTCAGCCAGAAAGTCAGAGGAAGGGGTGGCCATTAAATCTGTCCTGCGGGGCACAAACTATCCGATTGCTTAACCCACTCACGACGCCCCCTGCTTAACCCCCCTTCCCCTCGGCAGTGCGGTTCGAGTTCTCGATATTCCTTAGCTTTTTGGTATTAATTCCAATTATACGCACGGCTGGGGAATTCTCATTTGGACTGAAAGGATTGCGGGTCATTATGAGCTCTACTCTACTCCATCATTCTTCCTTCACTGCTGCCAGCCACTTCTCCGTCGTCCGGCGATTGTATTGTTTTTGGGCTCGAACTACATAGTTGGAGGAGCCCCCGGGAGAAGTGGGGCATCTGGGATGGGGTTAATTGGCCAAGGTTTTGTGTATCGATTGCAGGCTGTGTGCTTTCGTGATTGTGACATGGCCGAGACCACAAAACGAGAACAAATACGATTTCTTTTGGTAACTAATTAGCAAGCTGGGCAAGTTTGTTGCACAAACAAACACTCCAAGTCGCCTGGCCTCCAAGGGGAGACCGATTTAATTAACCCTTTGACAGCAATAAACAGAAATGAAAATTATGAAAACGTTGCCCCCAAAATACTCGTGTATTGCCAAGTCAGCAGCCGTTGAAATGGCAAATTAAGTTGCCAACTTCTCTCGGTAAATTATTTTTCGAAGCAGTCAAACTTTGCTAAGTGAAATGGGTTTAATTTGTAAATTAAAATTAAATATCTAGCAGAGACAAGCGGCAGACTGCTTATATAGTTGTTTTAGACAGTGTTTAGTGTCGTTTTCCGTATTCAATTTCAAAATATTGAAACATTTTTAAAGTTTAAAAAGAAAGAACTTTTCCTCCATTTCTGGTCACAGAGTTCCGTCTGTAATTAGATTTTAACGATGTCATGCGAGTCCCTTTAAAACCAAAATTAGTACGGGATTGACCCGAAAAAAGAGAAACTATTACACTCCACTGAGCTGGATGAGAAATTTGAATATTTCCTGCATCCCTGGTTTTTGCATGCCCTTAAAATGCAATTAATTCGTTATAAAGTTTTGGCAATAGTTTCGGACTAAGCTTCGTTCAACATTGAGCCCTCCGAATGGACATGGACAAGTTTTTGAGGGGGGAGACTTTCGGAGCGGGGCCGGAAAAACAGTTATCAACACCAGGATCAGGCCCGGCCAGGCAAGGGGAGAGCGTAAAAGTGGGTCAAGTTATTTTCAACACTTAAAATAAACTCTCCTGCTTTGGCTCTCCTCTTTGCTCTTTGCCAAAATGCCGGGCAGCCTTTTCTTTTGGCCGCCCCGCTTTCTGGGTCAGTTGTCGTGGCCCACCCGGCCGCTTTCCCCAATTTTCCAGCCCCGTCCTTTTCCTATCCCGCATTGTCATCGCCGTCGCCGCTGCGCATAAATATAAATTGTATTGTTTCAAAAAACTTTTCCCACTGAGTTTCTGCGGCCAGCGGAAAAAGTAGTTAAAGTTTTGTTTTTGCCGCTAGTTTATTGCGTGATTTCCTTCGCAATGACAGGCGGTGGGTGGTTGGTAGTTGGTGTTTTGGGGCGGTCTTTGGGGCGGCCTTCAGGCTGATGCGGTCTGAGTGGCGAGTGGTAACTGCAAGGCGAAGCGAAGGTGGCGAGAAAGCATTTCGTCCGCCACATAATTCACATTTTCTGCCAGTGCATTTTTGTGCTGCTTTTAACAAGTTGTGGCTTCTTCTTTTGGGAAATACCAAATGAAATGGAAGCGGCGAAAGCTCGAAAGAAAGTTGCGGAATTCTCATTATATAATCGGATTCCTTGAACAATTTGATAAATATTTTGATTGTCTTGAGAGAGGAACTGATGGCTGTTGGCTTTAAATATGCAAAAGCTTTGCTCTTAATTTGTTAGCAGATAAGAATGATTAATGGAGGGAAATACTAATATTTGGGAAGTGAGAAAAAATATTTAAAATGGCAACTAATTATTAATTAAATTACTAATGACCTTATTTATATTTTGCATATGTTGTTCAAGTCATCTCCCCTAAAACTTTAAGATTTAATCTCGAATGCTGAGTAAAACCACATATTTCTTAAAGCACCCGCTTGAAACTAATACTTTTTACTATAATTTCCCCGCGTCTCCTTCTAAATGTCCTTTCAAATTGCCAAACGAAAATCTGTAATCAAAACCTCCCCTAAAAAATATAGTTGCTATTAAACGTGATTGCCGAATTTCTTGGTTATTTTTTTGGCGCAGTTAACAAACCGAATAGCAGCTGGTGGCAATGGCAGCCATGTCTGTGTAGGTGATAGCACCACCTCCGACTACTCTAGTACCTTAAAGTTAAGGGTACTTGGGGCGAGTTTACCATTCCGGCAATGCAAGTAATCGTTATGCACGTACCGCCACGTGACCGAAAGTCAAAGGCAGAGGCAGTAGGGGCCATTTCCACAGATCGGCGCTTTTCCGTTCCGAGTCCTGCTGCGTTCTGGCATTTCTAATTGCATTTTTACTTAGTGGCGGAGTCAAAAAGTTTCTTCTTTCAGCGGGAAGAGGAAGAGTGAGGGAGGCGCCTGGCGGGGGAAGCCCCGTGCGTAAAGTTTAATTAAACGTGTTTGATTTATGACTTGTTGGGCATTCGGCGTCTGCCGGCAGCTGCAACCGCAATTCCAATTCCGAGAACCTAATGCGTTTATTTTCGGGGTCCTCGTGTGCGAAAGGAGGCGGAAGTTTTCCCAGCCATTTCGCGCCTTTTTACACTCAGAGCAAAGTATTTGCTTTCATTTTGAGAAATTTAATTAAGGACAAAGGCGTTATTAATCAAGAAATCATGGTTAGAGGGTTGAAAATCTATTGTCTTATACAACTAGCATAGAAAATTAAATAATCATAAAATGTCTAAACCTAAACAATCATTTTCAAAAGGTTTTCCTTGTAATACCCACCTGTGGAAAGAGGCTAGCTTCATCATAGCCAATTTATGTCTTGTTTCTCCAAGTGCAGCCTCTCCCACGCTGGACATAAAAGCGTAGCACGGGAGCACCTTTATGGCAGCTGCAGCTGCAGATGTGTGGGGGCGTTCGAGTGCCGCGCTGCCATATGATTTCCGCTTCCGCTTCCGTTTCAACACACAATTCCGAGCACCTTGCCAACGTCGCATCTTGGCCCCGTGTTCCATTAAGCGTTTATTGTTTTCGTGGCCATTAAAGTTGCATTTTCCCCCAAAACCCACACCTAACCCAAAGCACAAAAATGGAAGAAGAAAATTCAAACGGAAACTCGAACTTTCCTCAACAAGTTCATCATGAAAGTTATTGCACACGAACAGCAGGTGGTGGTGGGGATTGGGAGGCCAATCTAGGCGAAAATCCCTGGGCTTAGGTTTTCTCGGGGCCGCAAATCAGGTCAGGCCACAAGCACAAATCTCTGGCTCAATCCATGCTGAAAAATATTCCACGATAATCAACTTTGATACACGTTTCCAGGAGCTGCCGCTTTGTGCCTTGTAGGCTTTTCCGCCCTGCCATGCATTAAAATGCCGAAAATGATTGGGAAAATCGCAAAAGAAATCCGGAAAAAGGCCGGCGCCCAAATCTCCCTCTAACATCGGGGCCAAGGCGAAAGTCCCTCTCCTTTCGCCCTGTCCCTTATCCATATTTTTTATGGCCACGGAGGAAAATGGAAAAAGTTTATGTTAAAGCCACTCTCTCGCCTTCGTCGATGAACTGTGTGTGGATAATCGCGAGGCCGGTTCCTTGGCCATATCCACTGGCTTAGCCTGGCCTCTTTGCTGTGGTTGTGTTTGCGGCTGGTTATGGGGGGTGTTGCTGGGTGATAGGTGCCGCCCAGATGTTGGCCAAGTTAATGCGGCTAGCAGTATTGGGGAGGGCAAAGGTACAGCGAAGCGCATATTCTGGTATTGGGTTCCAATTAGAAGGGATTGCTATTACATTTCCCGGCTGGGCCTGCGGATTGGCAATTTAATTGCTTGAAAATTTATAGAACTTTTCATGAATTTAATATTAATATTGGAGCAATTTTAGGATGATTGCCTTCCAATATATTTCTCTCCCTCTGCTAAAAATACAATCCCTGCTAGTTACTCCACGATAATTAAAAGACACAGCACTGATTGCTTCAACGCGCTTAACAAAGTGCAATCAGTGGCAAAAAATCTATATGAAAACCCTGTCTAACCGAATAACCCCGGCCAGCGCAGACAACTTCTGCAATTGCTTTTGTCACAACACACTAATTGGTCGGATTGGTCCGACAATACGCGAAAAATTAAATCCGCAAAGAGGCAAAAATTAAGTTAAATAAAAAAGCGCTCAGATACAGATACGCCGCCGCCTGACAAAACACAACTAACCATTCACAGTCCACTTCATCTATAATCCACTACAGAATCATTTTCATAAATGCTGAAATATATACTACATATATAGGAAAAAAACGTCAATATATTTCATTTATGGCAACGTTTCGCGCTTATTTTTTTGCGTAAATGAATTTTTACATTTAACATGACCAATTAATGTGCGGCAAAGCCGCAAATAAAACCGCTTAATTACGTGACACGGCCAAAAGGCAGGCGGACCAGGCCAGACCAGACAGCTACAAAAGGCAGGAGGGTGTCGGAGGGGATGCAGAAATTTGCATGACACGCATCGAAATGAAATAATAATATGGTTAATAAAGCCAGCCGCATCTGATTCATACACTCGCCGTCGCCACCGCCGCCACATCCCTGCCCAGACAGCAGCTCCAACCGATTCCCGACCAGAGCCCTGGATCCCGAATCCCGAATCCGGCTCGAGGCCAATTATCGCACTTATTTCGCTGCTAATTAAAATGCAATTATTTGCTTTAAACAACATAATCCCATTGACGAGCAGCGTTTCATTTTATTTGCATATCGATAAGGCCCGAAAAGCATCCATTGAGATAAACTTTAGGCGGGTTTTTCTGCACCTGGTCGAAATGTTAACTGGCTTTGTGAAGTTTGCTAGGGAAAGTAGTACTAGGAAGGGTTATCACGAAAGTTATATGGTTCAAAAGATCTGACGGCTACATGCGCTCCCAGCCAAAAGGTCTTTCCCATAATTACTCGCCTTTGTTTTTAGAACTCACTAGAAAGGGCATAGTCAATTCTCTCGTTGTTCTCGTGGCTGTCCTCCAACGGTTCAGTTTTGACCAAGAATTTGGGAGTAATTATCGCAGAAGTCCAATCTTTATTGGCCGTGCGATTTGATGGAGCCTCCTTTTTAAGAGCGGGTTGATCCTGTGGATTTTTCTGATATTTTTCAAAGTATTATATCAATCATCTGCTTTTGAGTATTTTCCGTAGTCTCGAGTATTTCATATCAAGTTTTTTTCAGACTTCGTAGCAAATAACTTACATTATCGTTGGAATTGTCAGTTCCTGGAGTGATACGAGTTCCACAGCTACGCTTCATATTCAGTTTTTTCTTTGGTCTTTTTTTATATTCCAACAAAATTTAAGACAATTCAGGAAAACTCTCTTAACGCAATGACTTTCCAAAACTTTACACTGGTGTGACCAGTATCTGGAAAGTTTATGTGTGACCGATGCGGGACTGTTAAAGTATACAACACGGTCTTTGAAATTATTATTAAATAAATCAAATTGCTTTTAAAAATTTTAAGATATGAATAAACTAATGTTCCGTTTGCGAAGAAAGGAAAAAAGAAATGAGGGATTTGTACACCCTTGTGTACCCTTAACAGAACTTGAAAATAACTGAAGTTCTCAATGTTTTTCCAGCTCTAGTTCCTGCCCTGTGACATAAAGATGGGAAGACCATGTAAATTTTCGATATATCATCGAAGTTTACCTGTTACTTCATTGCCATCTCTACTTTAAAGTAGATCAGGGTTGCCAGAAAAAAAAAAACAACCAGATTAGGGTACTCTAATTTTAAAGATGCTTTTAGAAAATGTTAAACAAAATGAAAGTTTTGTTTATGTGTAATGTAATTATCATGTCCTTATTTTTTTAACCATTTGTACATTTTTAAGTACGAAAGATCCTTGAACGATTTATTTAATCTGTTTACTTTAGCGTAATCCACCCAAAACCGCTTTGTTATGATAAATTAAATATTTAATAATAATCTCTTAACAATAGACATTTTCATATAATAAACCCGAAAGATGGGCAATCACAGGTCCACTTCGGTCTCCGTGGAACCATCCTCGTCATCCTCGGCGGTGATATGGAGGCGCAGCGGTGCCTTGGCGTTGACGCGGTTGGAGCGCAGCTGCCGATGCCTGGGACTCGTCATCCTGGCAACTTGGGTCGTTGATTTGATCGGTGGAGCCGAGGACTGTACGTAGTGACCTCCGTTGGCGGCCACATTGCTGGCCGCTTCGTCCGCGTAATCCCTGATGATTTGCCAGAGCGGCAGGGAATCCGCTAGGCCGCGGGCACGAGCCTGCAGCAAGGCAGCGGTGGTGATCAGGGTGAAGTTCAGTATGCCGGCATTGAATATATTCAGCCATCCAAGAACAGGTAGATCAACGTTCGTAGAAACAAATGAAGGCACCGGAAATGGCATGGAAAGAGGCACAGAAATGGGGTCCATAGCGGGCATGGGTACAGGAGCAGCTGCTGCTAGATGCTGGAGAGGATTGGACCCTACAGGCGGCGGTGGCGGCGGCAGCAGATGACCATTGAAGTTTCGCTTTGGGGCAACGCTTTTGGCCAGTGAAGGCGATGAAGAGGACGGAGTCGGCGGTGCTTGGGTAATGGTGAGCTGCGGCTTGGCCAAGGCCATGGCCAGGATTGAGGGATAGCCATTGGCAGCTGCAGGAATATGGTTGTAAAAGAGGAGATTTTATTGAAGACCCCAAACCCAGGCTCACCTGGCGGCAGCGCCGCATCGCGGGCCATCCGCTGCTCGGCTCTCTTGACCCAGCCACGCACCGTGGATTCCGGGACACCGAGCTCGCGTGAGATGCCGGCCTTGGTCTCGCCACTGCGGATGCGGGCAATGGCTCGCTCCTTCTCGTCCAGCGACACCTGCACCCTGGGCCGCTTGCCGCGTGGCACTCCGAATCGCTCCATGGCCGCGAAAATCGTTGAGAACTTGGACTGAAGAATCCGAACCAGGAAGGGAGGAAGCCAGAGAACTTTCGACTGCTTTTTGGGGGTCTACAGATTTACACAATTTCACTCGCGTAGCTCTGCTCAGCTCGACGACACACGGCGATTGACAGGATTTGAGAGGTTCGGGGGCCAGCTTTGCTTTGGCTGCTGCCGGCTGACGTTTAAAGCGGCGATGAGGTGGTTTTCTTCGCGTTCCCTTTCGTTTGCGACATTCTTCGGCCTTTCCCTCACTTCCCCTGTGCTTTGCTTTCTCTTTCTCTTTCTCCGCTTTTCGCCGGCTCTTTCGCTGTGTGGGCCGGCACAGAGTTGCATTTTGGCGTGAGTCTCCCGAGGGCTGCCCACTCGCGCGAAAAGCAGAGATTCCTTTAAAATGAAAGTCATTGTTTCTCAATTTCTCACTTTATTTATTTTCGTACTTTTATTTATACATTTAATTCTGACGTACACTAAAATATGTGTCCTAATTTCCAAGTATTTCCTTTTTATTCCTTTTTAGGGGTATTTTCTGTAACGTTCATTTATGTTTATATGATTCTTCGGGGTTTTTACACATCTTATTTGGGGTCGACTGTACCTTTAAGGAGTCTAAAACGGGCTGGGGGGAGTTTGCTGTCAACAATTTTTGCGTGGGAGCGAGGGAGCCAATCCTGACAGCTCTGCCAACTCTCTTAGATTCTCAAGAACCTACCTCTATATAGACTTAAATACTAGAACCATTTCGCGGTTTCAATTTACAATTTTCTGTTTAGAGAGGGGGGATTATCGTTTCTGGCGAATCTTTTGTCTGAAATTCCTTTATTAGGGGGAATTCATTGGGGGGAAGTTCATTATTTTCTCCTTCCTTTTTACGGTCTAGGTAAATCTATGTGCAAAAAATATACCCTATGTATTGTATATCGTACATTATATACATATGCATGTATATATATGTATGTATGTATATATGCCTGGTTTTGCTTGACAATTTGCCAATAATAGTACAATTTATTCATATTGTATTTTATCGTTATAATAACTAATAATAAAAACCACCAACAATTGTTTATTATTCTTATTACTTTGAATTAAATGTTTTGTTTTGGTTTTGTCGTCTCTGTCTACCTTAATTAAAAACTAGTCGCTTTACGCCTTTTTAAAGTATTCCTTCTCTTTTTTATCTCGTTTCAACAATTATCACGTGACAATTTTCCATGTTTTTTTCAATTAATTTATTCAGGGCAGTTTTCCCTTTTCCTTCCTTTTTTCCGTGTGTGGTAATGTGTGTTTTTTAAAAACATTTATATGTTCGAGGGTTTTCCTTTATAGTTTTTATCGTACAATTATTTGCAATTAATATTCATTAGAGATGTCACGTAGAGCGAAAGTTATAGACTCGATTGGGCAGAGCTACTTACATAGTTATAAGAGGTTTTCCTAGAGGGTTTCCTATTCAATTTTTCAGTGTTTTGAAGTGATTGAAACTTTTTAGAAAGGAGAAGATTTTGTGGCAGTGCACTGGGGTGTCTTTTTGAGCCCCAAATCGATTATATTTTGCATAGTAATTCCTTTTAAAAACTAAATAAAAATCGTTTCTTAAATTATTGCAAAGAAACTTTTTAATTAGTCTTTAATCATAAGGAAAACTAGTCAGGTTATGACTTTTAAAATGATACTTAAATTTATTCTCACAAGAAGAGCTTCTTTTTCAAATGCCATCATTCAAATGCTCCATAAAAATTAGAACTTTGTAGTTTATTTATTAAAACTATAACTAAAATAATGGTTAGACGTAATTATTTGCCAAGGAAAACATGTGTCAGCGCGTTATACAAAATTCTCTTTCTTTGGGCAGAACATTTGCAAAAAACTTAGCATTCTGAAATGTCCCCCAATTGATCCTTAGTAATCCTCTTGCAGATGGTGCCTGCCCTGCTGCTTCGGCGAGCCCCTGCACATCCGCCGCAGGATGGCGAAGAGCAGCGCGAACATGAGACACAGCCCCAGGGTGATCAGGGCCAGCTTGCCGTACGGAAGCTCGCTGAGATCGCGCCGCAGGCAGATCTCCGGGGACTCGTCGTGCAGCACCAGCTGCCGGTACTCGCCAGCGTGGTGGAGCAGACCCAGTTGCTCCAGGTTCCACTCGATGTGCCGCGTCAGCTGAGACAGCGTCGAGGAGTGCGTCACATTCGGACAGTTGGCGATGCCGTTGCAGAGTAAATGCCGGGGAATGCAGACCTCGGTGTCCCCGGGACACCGGAAGTCACAGCCGCCGTCCTGGAGGAGGGAGGCGGCCAGGCTGCCGTCGGGATTGCGGGGCAGGTGGAAGAGCTCGGTCCAGACCAGCCGGAAGATGTTGCGCCCTGGCTGACCGTCGCCCGTGTACTGGATGAGCACGGGCAGAGGCTCCTGATCGGCGCCCGTGGCCCCCAGCTCGGCCGTCGTGAGGATGGGCAAGTCCCTGGCCAGGGATATGTTCTCCGGACAGACCACAAAGCGGGGCTCCAGGCGCCCCGCCAGATACACCTCGATCTTGGCACTCTCGCAGCTGCGATCCGCGAAGCGAGCCTTCTCCAGGTTCAGCCACAGATCCCGTTGGGCGGCCACCTTCAGCTCCCAGATGCACTTCTCGCGGCGATAGTGATGCTCCGGCGGCGCCATCGGTCCCGACACCATGGCCAGAGCCTTCTTGTACGGAAAGACCAGTTCCCCGTCCGGCGAAGGACCCAGGGTGATGGGTCCACACAGCGGACCGTGAGCGAACTCGTAGGTGGCCTCGAACAGCGGATTCGGATTCTTGAAGTACGACGTTATGGCATGCTGGCCCTGGACAATCATCTCGAGATTCATCTGATCCGCCGAGGAGATCACCCGAACCGCGCGCGGTATGTTGTCGCAGAAGCAGGCCAGGTTGTTCTGGTACTTGTCCCGCTCCTCCCAGATCACCAGCTTGTCCACCCGCTCCTCGTGGCAGCGAGTGCAGGCGTTGCTGTTGTACGGCAGCTCCTTGAAGGACACCGCATTCACCTCGATGATGGCCCGAGCATAAAGCCTTCGATCCGTCACAAACTTGTACTGACAGCGCACATCGCTGCCTCCTGTCCTCTTGAAGATCAAGGAATTCAGAGGCGATCGCAGACGACCCCCGGGATGCTTCCAAGCATACATCACCTCATCGCAGAGGGTATTCGGAACAGGATCCCCGAACCGCGTGTTGTTGAAGAAGTCGTAGTGCGCCCAGTAGTACAGGGAGCTGCCGCTATAGCTGCCCGTCTTGGAGTCGAATTGGACGTACAGCGAGGGACTCGTGCTGACAAAGTCCACCTTTTCCATGGGCCGCGAGAAGGTGTCGCAAAAGGTCTTGATAATCCTCGCGGGATCTGCGTGATCCGAGTCGTAGATCGTCAGGGATTCTCCACAGTCGCCTTCGTACTTCAGTATCGGTGATTCAATGCGATTGATACGGAAACTGGAAGGAGAAGAGGGTGAGTTTTTATATTATTTAATTTTTTATTTATTTGGGGATACATAAAGCACGGAAACAGTTCCCTTGGTACAAATTTGCCCAAAATCCAACGCAAAATACCTATTTATTCTTTTAAAAGTTGAAAATGTAATCCTGCATTTTTGTTATAAATATTTTCGTGGCAACCGTGCCAACCATGATCGCCAGCCGCGTCTCTGGTAAACACCTCACTTGTGCAGGCTGGCTCTCTGCCAGGCCACAATTCTGGTCGCGTCTGTAGGTCCTACAATTTAATATAAATTCCGCCTGCCAGCCAACAGGTAAATCTCGCCTGCGCCTCTCTCTCATGCTCTCAGGCTGTCCCATACACACGTAGCCTCGTTAAGGGTTTTTGGGGTCGCGATGTGAGTTGCATCCCCATCAAATTGCATTCCAAAACTATTTGTGGCAGGCTCGAGGAGGGCACGGAACGGAACGGGGAGGGGACGTGCCAAGAATATTTGAAAGGAGTTGATGTGGAAGGCCAATTTTCTGCAGTTTTCCTGGCTGGCACTTGATGTGACTGCAGTAGGAATAACTTCAAGCAGGGTCAGCGGAAAAGGTGAAAACTATATTATTATTAAATCTAAGGAATAAAAAAAAAAAAATTGAAAGTATAAAATAATTTTCCCTCACTCAGAAAAGACCTCGAAATGACATTCACAGTGCTCACTTACGTATCGAGCAGGAGGAGGGTCCCTTTTTGGCCAACTTATACCACAAATTCCACAAATTGTTATATAACTAGACGCCTGTTTAGCCCCTCATGCATATATCCCTTTATGTAACCGTCATTCAGAGTGCGGTCAATACAGTCTATGCAATTACATTTTGGCTCTATCCAAAAATATGACATAATACAACATTTTATTAACTCACACAAAGTTGGGCCGCAAAAAAGGAGAAAAAAAAGGGCAGACCGAGAAAAATCACCATCATCAGCAGTTTGAAAGCGGGGCCGAGCGGGGCTGCCACGCCCCCTAATCTACGTTGCCAACAGGCAGCAGTGTGGCACAAATTTCATTTGGTCTCGCTCTTGTTTTTTATGCCCGTGAGCCTCCCCTTCGCGCCGGCGACCCCTCACTATTCATAATAGAGGAGCCAGAGTTACTATTTTTTTCACCGACGCCCCCCCTTTCTGAGGCCCCTCTTTGGCGCTTTTCGACGTGCCCATACCGTTATTCACGTACGCGTCGTCGAAAAGTAAGCCCCGACACGCTGCGGCATGTCCTCGTAATCCGTTTGCAGCCTAGCCCAGTTCCAGATCCTACACAGAGGAAAAATTAGTGGGTGCTAAAGGTGCCTTACGTCTTTAGATATAAAAAGATAATCCTATAGAGTCCTTGAATATATTTTTCTGTCAAAAAATTGCCACAATAGAAGGTTCTTCGCACTCTCTGATCCTTACACAGCACAACGTCTCACGTAAATGGTGAAAAATAATACTTTCAAAGAGATTTTATGAAGAAATTTGCTTAAATTAAAGAATTAATTATAAATAGAACCCTTTCTTTTAGTTACTAAAATCCTAAACAGAATATATAGGATTTTTCCTTAAAATAACCAACTCTAATCAGATTTTCCCTCAGTGCAACTCCTAGTTCCCAGCGCCCAGTCCGAGCTTTTCGTTATGCTGACTCAGTGGGAGAGTTTATTACGGGGTAAGGGGTTTCCCCTCGGCTCCAGGGGTGGTTTAGGAGGAGTCGCGGGGGATTGTTGTCAACTGGTTAGCCCGGTTATGTGCATATGGGAGTCGATTGGTGTCGTGGCCAAAAGCCCAGAGCGTCGGTTTATGTGGCCATAAGGCTTATAAATAGCCCAAGTATGTGCCATGTCTTGTGCATTTCAAGCGGATTTTTGTTACGTTTTTTGTATAGCAGCCAATAGCGCCTGAAAAAGCTCATAAATGGTAGTAGGGAAAAGGTAGTGGATCGCTACAATTGATTTTTATTTTAGGTATTCGTGAGATGGCAGTGGAAGTGGGTTTTATTAGGCATTTATGTCCTATAAATAAATGTAGTGAAAGTGATAGGGAGAATAGTTAGAAATATAAGTTGGATTAAGTATTTTTAAATGCTTTTTGGATAGTACAAAAATAGTAAAGCTTTAATCCCTGCCGGCCTCAAGTCACAAGTTGTAACGAACAAGTTGTAATTGAAAATCGGAAATGAGAGTCGACATTAATGCACAATAGTAACACAATCTATCGGATAATGGTGCAGAAAAGCAGACGCTGATGAGTTGTTAGTAGCTAGTAAAACTAGTACATAGTCCGCCCTCCCCCCCTTCACATCGAACAACATTCCCAACATTATTGGGAAAAGTGTGTGTGCTCTAAACAAGCAAATGGATTGGACTGCCGAAAGGAAAACTTAAGTGCAATATACTCAAGGAGCTGTAGCAGTTCAGCATCTGGTCAGCTCACTCGGAAAAAATCGCACTAGATAGTGGCTGGGAAGGTAGCTGCTAGTAGACAAAGACCGAGCAAACAAAAAAAACTGAGGCAGAAGCCGAAAGCAAAGCCATGACATGTTACTTAAATGAGCAACTTTGTTGGAAACAATGTCGACAGCGTCTAGACTCGGGGACTCGAGACTCGGGACTTGGGACTCGGTAGTCTTGCGACAGGCAGCAGCAGGACAGCAACTCCTACTCACATTGTGGGTAGTAAGGATGTTCCTGGGGAAAGGACCAAGTTGAGGGAGGTGTGCGAGGCAAATGTAAACTGACAGCTACGAAGAGGACTGCGAGAAAACCTTCCTAATGGGCTGCAATTGTTGGTATATCCTTGCAAAGGGGCCTTAAAGTTTGCCGAGAAGTTTGACACATCCTGGTTATATATTTATCACTGAGCTTTGCAAAGATATTTGTTAAATTTCTGTCTTAAAAACGACATATCTAAATAAAGCTAAAAAGTACGCTACACATTTTTTTAATCTAACAATTGGACACAAAATATGTTATTGCATAGTTTTGGGCATTTTTTAAATTGATTTTAATTCTCTTACGATTTCTGACTCACTCTTGATAAAAAAAAAGATGGTAGAGCATTCCAAATGTTTTATCCTTGAAAAAGTCCTTGCCTACCCATTGCTTTTATTGTTGTTGTGGTGGCGGGCGTTAGCTACAACTTGAGTGAAGTTGGCAGGAACAACAAAGACAGCAACAACCCAGCAACACACCCGAAACAACCACAACAACACTGGCAATAACAACATCCACGAAAGGGCAAAAACTTGGCCAGAAAAGCAGGAAAAATGCTACGTGTGCTGTGTGTGTAGTTTCCCATTGCATTTTTCGTCTACTTTGAACTTTCCCTCTTCCGAAAAACAAAACCAACGCAGCGCCGTGGCTCGGCTCTCTCTCCCTCGATTGCTTACCCTGTTCGGTTGCATTTTGTGCACTGTAATCACGCAATCATGTTGCCCACTTCTGAACTCTTAATGGCAATCGGTGTAAACGTGCGCACAACTTTTCCCCATAGCCACCCACAGCTTTTCCTTTTCCCCCCCCTATTTTCCACAACAACAATGAGCTTGCGATGCTTGCTCTCTCTTGGCTTTGGCCCCGCTCTGTAGGTGGACATAAATATTTATCTTTTGGCAAGAACTTGTTTGATATTTTAAACCCCCATCCGCCGCTAACGTCGACCTGATCTTGCCGAGCTTATCCATGTGCTGGTCTGCTCCTGCTACGATGTTTGCCCCGTACACATCGTTTTCTTTGGCCGTTCTCGGGCAAAAACTTGGCAATGTTTGGTTACAATTTCTGCATAAATTACACAGTTGCAACATCAAGCGGTTGTTTGGTTTCTTCAGACGGAGGAGTTAGAGTGTAGGTTCTCAGGAATCTGGAATTGTTGCGATTGCAGTTGGATTACCCGAAGCGAACTTGTGTGTATGGAGGACATGAGATAACAGCGGCATAAATGGGTGTGATTTGGGAAAAAAGGATTACACGGGGCTATAGTACAAATGGGATTACGTGTGTATCTAAATTCGAAATAAATTTCTTGGGGGATTCAAATAAAAGCACTCTAAAAACACTAAACAAATTTAAAAACGTTTTTGAAATCTCTTTAGATTTTATTTAAATAACTTCATAGCATAAAAGTATGCTATAAATATTGTTTGTGTTTGTACCTAATTTTGATGCCAAAAAGTATGAAATCAATAATGGTACAGTGCTGTTTTTTGGAGAAAAAAAGGTTACTTGTTGATCTAAATTCTGAATCCACTTTATGCACTCTAAAAAACAATTTTTAAATCTCTAGAGACTTTATTTTAATAGCTTCAGCACCTAAAAGTACGCTAGAAATATTTATAGTCGTAGTGTTTATTTTCTTTCCATGACCTATAGCACTTTACAAACTTTTCTAATACCTTAAAATATAGAGCAGTTCTTATTTATCTTCCCAAGTTTGTACATTCAATTTCGAAAGATTTTAAAACCCCCTTAACCATTTATATTCTTGCCAAAAAAATACTTTTCTTAAACCTACAACCGCTTGTTTACCACTTGACCAACTCAAATCCCTAAATTATGATTGCAATAAGAGATCCGTTCAGACTTTTTGGGTTTGAAAACTTCCGGCTTTATCCCATTTTCCTCGCAGCCATCAATGTGCCCTAAAAGTGTCAGCCAGGCACAGAGCGAGCCGGAAAACTTTGCCATAGTCTTTGGCCATGCAAAGCCAAAAACCGCAGCACAATAAAATATTTCTCAGGGCGGCGGCGTGTGGGAAATGCAGTGGAAAATACTCAAAATGAAATGCACAATCAATGCGACACTTGGCCAAAAAGTTGCAGGCACTTCTGCCGCATTCCAGACGCTCACAAACAACGTAAAAACATATATATATTTGGATGCGAACAAAGAGCGACTCCAACTCGACACGTTAAATTAAAATGTCACATAAATCTTTGCGGAAAATTTCATTAAAATACGCTTACAGCATAGAACGCAAGCCGGAGGATTGTCCTGCTCAAAGGAGGGTGAAATCGGTTCGGAGCCAGTGCAGACCGACCCCCACGTAGCCGCAAAACTTTGCACTTGTAGCGCCAAAGGCCGGCCAAACGGATTTTGGACTGCGGAGAGGGATCAACTTGGATAGTCCTTGTCGGGATAACTGGTTCAAAAAATGGAAATTTTAATGGAAAAACTTGCAAATGCAAAGAGGCGGCGGTGAGTGGTGACCCCGATCTTGGGGAGTGATGACTTAGGGCCTGCTCTTTGTCGAGAGGACAATTTAAAAAAGGAACTTGAACTTTTCTGTGATTTTTGATTAAAAGTAAAAGTTGGAGGAACTTTTCACGAAACCGTTTGATATTGAACCGGGGAGCAAGCACCTTGATTTCTTAGAAATAATATAGGAAAAGGTCAGGACTAACTTGATATTTTAATAGGGTTTTCTAACTAATAATAATATAATAATCTTAACTTGTACATATCCTTTTAAGGTAAGGGTTTTTCCTTTATCCTAAGTTTAATGGCTACATTCCGAATTAAATTCCAAGCTCGGACTTCATGGAAAACCCAACCAATTCGACACACATTACGACACCCGCCGCCGTGGCCGATTCATGACGGATGCTCAATGAAATGCATGGAATTCTTAATGCCTACCTGGGGAAATAAAGGCGCACAATTTCGCCGACATGTCCTTTGATGTGATAGCTGCAGGAGGTATTCGGCGGATACCAGTGGGCGATGCTGAGGAAGATGCCCTCGCTGGCGCTGCTGTCCTTCAGCGAGTCAGAGCTGAGCAGCCAGTCGCAGACGCCGTGCTTTATCCCGGCCGTCTCCACATGGCCTGGCCAGTTGCCAACGTTGAAATGGAAGCCCGTATTCAGCAGCGGGCCCGCCGGCGATGTCACAAACTCCACATACATGTATTGTGATGTGCCTGTGTACAGATACGGATATGCAAATTGTTTAGGACGGTCGTCTCGCTGGGCTTTTCCTGCAGTTACTCACCAATAATGCTGAACGGGAATTTGCCCAGGCCGCAGAACTTGCCGATGAGCGGCGAGTGCTCGTCGCGTCCATCGTAGACGGCCAGCCAGTCGTAGGGACAGTGCTCATTACCGGAGCCAATTGGCCGGATCGGGCAGGTCATCACATTCTCGCATCTGCAATTTGATGAACAGTCTGATTACTAGCTCCACTTATGGGAGGCGTTGAAAGGGCTAATTAAATTTATACGGCGCCGACAATTCAATCATAAAACAGAAATCGTTGTGAAAAACTGAAACTGAACAATTAAAAAACTCACGTTCCACAAATAACGAAGAAAATAAAGGGCTGACGCTAAAAAAGTCGGTAAAAAAAGAGTCAGAATGAATAAAGAGCAAGGCGGGCAATTGAATAACTGACTGAGTGCTGAAGCTTTTAGTGTCTGGCGGAAATCCGTGAAAAAATGTGGCCGAAGGCAGGGTCGGAGTCAGCAGGGGTATTAATAAGAAGGTTTTCCTTATGCCCTTTGTAGTTTTCTGGGTCTTAGGGATTATCTTATGGGAGAATATTAATGAATGAGTAATAAATTCAAATACAAATGTCGAATATAATTAAAGAAGTTACTTTATTTCTTTAAAAAAAATTTAAAATAGTTTAAGAAATTTGTTGTATGATAATTCTGGTAATTTTCTTGCTTATTAATATATTCATAAATAATTTATTTGATATATTCAGTTGTTTCGGAAAGAAACCCAAACATCCCCATTAATATCTGATGCTTTCCCTTGAACTTTATACAGTTATAATGTTATAATCTGGACTTTTTATTACCAGAATTAAATACATGGCATATTTTATTATCAGTTGAAATATCAACATTAAAGCTTCAACACAATTTAAGCATTTCAAACTCGTCTCAAAGGAATTACTTAACTTCTCTCTTTTTTTTTCGCCCCCAAATGCTTTTAAATGGACTTGAATAAATGATTTGTGAGCTTCATAACTAAAAGGAAGCCCCAGCCGGCGCACAGGCCGCCGCCCATGGTCATGACATTCATTTGCACTTTGCCAGCCGGAGGAGGAGCAGCTGAGGAGAAAAAAAACAAAGTTCCCGCAGCAGAATGAAGTGGGAAAAAAATGCCAACGGAAAATCTAAAGCGTCTGTTGTGAAGCCTTTTCTAATTTCTTGCGTCGGACGACCGTCGCTGAGGATGCTTTTAATTTTTTGCCGGCAGAGTCTAGCCGGGCATAGTATAACCCTGACTGGGGCCAGACAAAGTGACCTTTGTGCCCGGCCATTGATGACTGGGCTGGCCGGGATGCCCATGTCCCTTCTGTGTCGATTCACAATTTTACTTCCCGACGGCGGCGGCGGAGCCGGACTGATTGGCGGGCAGTTCAAAAGGCAAATGGAATGCCGCCCCTCACCTGTGCGTGAACTTTCTAATTGAAAGCTAACTTTGGCAATTACCAACTGAACTTTAATCAAACGGGGAACGAGTCCCAGTCAAAGGCTCACAGCCGAAGGCAGTTGAATGGGATTTGGTCAGTGTAACAAAAATAGGAATTTAATTGACAGTTCCATCGAGCCTTCTCCTCTTTTTTCGCTGGAAAGTTGGGAAAGAAACTTTGGGGCAACTTTTGTATCTATATCCATGTATATGTAGCCGATGGATAGATTTCTATTAGCTAGTCAGTTCGTTTCAGTCAATTTAATCACTTTGTCAGCAAGTTTTCCCCGGAGTCTGCCCAGAGCTAATCCAACTTATTGATAATAAATGCGTTGTTGGCCCGAAAGTTGATTACAACGCCCAGAGAGAGGGAGAGTACTGTTTAGGAGGGCCCAAAGTTTTGTTTCTCCCTGGGAGCCACATATCAAAAAAGCCAGCCGAGGGTGGAAAAAACATCAACTGACTGGTAATAATTTTGGCATATTAAAAAACTTTTTTACTCGATGACTTTTGCATTTGTTTGGCAGCCGCCTCGTCCTCGTCCGTCGAACTTTTCCGCTGTGATGGCAGAAATACTCGCTAAGAAATTAGGAATGTTGTTGCGGGTTGTATTTCTTCTTTGGCTCCGTTTTTTGACAGCAGCCAGAGGAAGAGGAAAAGGAGAAGGAGCTGCTGTGCAATAAAATGAAGTGATTTATAAAATAGCAGCCACACGAGGGAACTTTCAGCTGAGTTGGCATCCATTTGGGGAACTCCTACTGGAGCTGCGAACCAGGTCGGGTTTTATGAACTGGATTTATGGCGGATTTATACAAAGTTAAGGCGGATTATGTAGATTGTTGAGGCAGGAGAGGTGCGTACTTATTGGTTTTGTAACTGAGACCGAGCAGGGCTATTGATTTTATTTAAATTATATATTTTTCTCCATATTTTCAAGACGTAAAGTAAACCTAATTTAAGTAACTTTCAATCAACGAAAAGTACACACTCCTGCTCTCTGTAGCAGCCTTTAAAATCCCAACTTGCCGCCATGATTAGCTCCTTGCCAAGGGCTTGTTTGTCTAATCCTTTTCTGCAGACCGAGAGCAACTTAGACTTGCAAATTAATACACACTTAAGGGGGATTGTAGCCCCCAATTTCCAGCCCCCCCCCGCCGACTTTTCAACCCCTTCAGAACCCAACTCAAAGTTGGCTGGCAACTTTGACATGCGTCTGTCGTGTCGCCTTGCCGCCTTCCCTCTTTGGACTTTTCAAAAGGTAAATATTCAAATTGAATCTATAAAAATAAATTGAATGTTGCTTATCTAATTCCGACTGGCACGTCCTGGCAAGAGGACTACTTCGACTCCTTCTCCGAAATCGACAGTCGATGCGAAGGGAAATATGCTGACTCCCCGCATTTGCACATCAAACAAGCTTTAAGATACTACTTGGCCACTTCTGCCGGCCATTTGTGCTGGGAATGTGCAAAGTGTTAAAAGCTGAAGGTTTTTCCCACCCGACCATAAAATCCCTGGCCCCAGGAGGGAGGCTGCCGAGTCGGAGCAGGAGCGAGAGCAAAGAGCTTTGACCTACCCTCATTACCCCGGGTCCATGATAAAGCAAATATATTTTGTGAAAGGTCATTTCGGTTAAGCAAATGTAAATTGTATTTGTCGCGGCAGAGGCTTGGGCGAGTCCAAGGGGTATTTATGCCAAAAAGTGGAGAAGGCAGCCATAAAATATTAAAGCTCTGATTTAAGCCGAAAATGGTCGTCGGCAGGTGAATGAGTTGGCCAAGAGGGAATTGTTGAATGGGAAATTGGGAATTAAATGGAACTGAGGTCAGGTGGGGTTTTAGTTTGGTTAGAAATTGAAAAATCTGACAGGAAATATAAGAGTTTCACTTGGGTAAAAGGTACTACTTACTTTGCATTCGTAATAATTAAACATGCAACAAATTTAACAGGGTTTCATCTTCCTCTTCAAAATCTATGCAATATCTGCAGCTTAAAGGAATTTTTGAAGATTTAATGTCAAGGATGGGTGGCAGCGTTCCTCCTCCAGCGTGCTCCTTCGACAATTTCATCATTTTGGCATTAATAATACAAGTCAGCCATGACTGCATGCTGCAGGGATATTACCGCCGACCCGCCCCCATTTTAGCCACAATCGAGGGCAACCTCACTCAAAACGTAATCCTTTAGCCAATTTTCCCAGACACAAACACAGAGTCAGAGCCAGAGGCAGGGGCAGAGTCAGAGGCAGGGACCCAGATATACAGATGGAGGAGACACGGACTCCGATTCGGATGCGGATTCGGAGATTCGAAAAGTGACGCATACAGATACCCGTGGCTGCAAGGACATGTCGCCAGCGTTTTCCAGCAAATTGGTGCCAATTTTTGCGACGAACGCTCTGTCAAATTGTCATTGTCAGCATGCCAAATGCATTACAACAACCAAGTTTTTCGGCAAATGCTGTCTGTCTGTCTGAATGTCCCTCTGTCTGTGTGGATTGTGCAATCGGCGTGCCAAAATGACAAATTACAGGGTGTTGCATTTAACACTAATTTCGTTCAAAAAAAAAATTCAAAAAATGGAATGGAAAGGCAGGAAAAAGGAGGTGGCAATAAATTAGCATAAAGGTGATTTCTCTTTTTTTAAATTGCTCTGTTGGTTTTAAAATCTGTGCCAATGGTTTAACTTTTGATGAAAGAACTAAAAGAGGTTATAATTAGTTTAGCACAGAAAAAAACTGGGATTCAATTAATTTATGGGATAATTATAGTCTTTCAAAATGATGACAAAAATTAGCAATAAGTATCGGTTATAAAAGTGAATAATCAGAAATAAAATCTTTTAAAATAAGCTTATAGGTGAAAAAACGTATAGATCTTTATGAAAAATAATAGTGTAAGCTTGTTTCCGTAATAAAACATAGAGATTTACTATTTTAAACCGAGATTTTTCAATTAAAAATTCGAATTAGATAGTAGTTTGCTTCAAAAGAATATAAAATAAATGTACAATCCTTCAACAAACAATGATTTTAATTTTAATTTTTTTTTAACTCACCTCTGGCCATCCACGGCAAACTGTTCATTCTGAAGATACAATTTGATGTAAGGCTGTCGCGTGTGCAGCTTATAGCGACAGTTGAGGGCCCGAGGATACAGACCAGGATATGCGGGTGACTGCACATAGCAGGTCTGCAGGCGACAATCCCGATACTCACGCTCGCAGTAGGATCTAGAGGAGGGAAGGGGAGATACAAAATATATACAAAATCATCGAATTAGAGCATGGAAATATTTAATTTAATTTGTTTCAAATTGGTTGTATCACTCAACCCGCAATAAATGTTTTCCCCCAGAACTCCTGGGAACTTTTTGGGTTCGTCGGCGGCCTGCCTTTGGCCCATTCCTCAAGCTGCGCCAAGGAAGCCAGAAAATTGTGTTCACTGATTTGGAAATTTCTGTTCACTCGCCTTTTTTTCTCCGCTTTTCGACAACGAAAAATTGTGTAAAATTCCCATTCTTTTCGAGTTTCAAGCTTGGTGCGTATAATTTTCAATTTGTTTAAGTAAAACAAACGGAAAATCATTCAAAGGCGAGGCTAGCGTAAATATGATTACCATTTTTATTCCCTTTTTCTCTCAATCCCGTTCCTTTTCCCCATCCCCTCGTCCTTGGCAATTTGCTTTGGTTTCGGATCCTCAATTGGGTTTGGGTTTCGCTTTGGTGTCGATGCGCGCGTGACCGCAAAATTAGCATAAAAATCATATTGGCCATGTGGGCACCAACGGGGGTTCGGGAATTTCCCCATCTCCCCAAGGGTGGGAGGTGGTCGCTATTTGATGGTATCTTAAAGAGCCACAGCTCTTGATGCTATTTAAAGTCGAAAAAGATTGCCGGGGAATGCCTTTCAATGGAAGCTAGAAGGGTCTTCGGAAGATGAAGCAATTCAATTGCTTTGAAGAGATTTTTAATAAGAGCTCTTGACTTTGTATTTATTCTTTAATTTAGTTATTAAATTTATGAGAGTTTTAGGGGTCATGAGTTAAAGAATTTACTTGATACTTTCTTCCTTAAAAAGCTTTTCAAATTGATTTAAAAATGTACCTTTAAGGCAACTGATTTAAAAAATCTTCAATTTCAGAGGCTTTAAAAGCTAGAGCTACCGAGTTTGGTATCAACATACTTATAAGTTTAACTTAGATCTAGTTTATTTTAACATATTATACACACCCACTATAGTTCACAAATAAATAGCCTTGAATTTCTGCAAGAAAAATAACCAGATTTTAATATCTAAATTCCCTCAATTATTTTAAAAATCCTTGCCTCGACAAATTCGATTTGGAAATTATCCGCTTTCTCCCTATTTTTCCTAGAAGAGATTATATTGCAATTTATTCCAAAGCGAGCAAAAAATTACGCCCACTTGGAAACTTTATGCTTGCAGAGACTTTTCCCATTCCAGCCATCTGCATACACACGAGTATATGCACAAATATCATTTGAGTAAATCTAGCTGCTCCCTCCGCTCCTCTTTCCTCTCGTTACTTGCAGCCAAATCTTTGCTTAAAACTTGCAACTTATTTTATTAAGATAAAAGTTAGGAGGCTCTGGCAGCAGGATGAAAATGGCAGAAAAAAACGTGGCAACTCCAAAAGGAGAATCAAATAAAATTTAATGTCTGCAAAGTTTTATATTTTTGTCAGAGGAGGTGTACGGAATGGCATTCTCTCTTCCTTTGGGCCACGGTTTCAATTGCCGACTTTTTACCAGCAGCCATCCTTGAACGAAAAAAAACAGCAGAGAATCCTTCAGGCATAAGCTCCCCGCGCTTCGCTTCTTATCCCGCGAATTTAATGCTTTGCCGCAGTGCAGAAAGCACAAGTAATTCAATTTAATGCGACCTTCTGTTGCCCGTCTGGCATATGATTATGAAATGTGCGCCGATCCCGATGCCTCACTCAATATTTCAGTAATAAAATTGAATTAACGCCGCGTTCGAGTTGTAAAAAGCACAAAATCCCCGCCCTTTTCGGACGACCCATTTATACTCACCCCTGGACGACTTCGCCGCGACGATTTGGATATAATTCCGGATGTTGGCCATATCGCAGATAGACTTCGGTTTGCTGCTCGGCGCGTGAATCGAATGTGAAGTAGGTCTGCGGAGGGAGAAGAGAAGGGAGAGCGTGGGATGAGTGGACAATGGCGGAAAATCACGTATACGCAGTGCGGCCCCTGAAAATACCGCCGCCTGCCATTGTTACTGATGAATTTTGTCAATTTCCCTCCCAGCTTGGCACGACGTCAGACAATTGCGTGTTTCGCTAGCGGATCCCGCCCTCTGCTCCCGGCTCCTTGCTTATCCTTCCTACCTTATCCTTCCGTTGCCGCCCAGCTTTCATGCCATGGCCTGCCGCATGGAAATGTGCAATGTCATTTGCCCTTGCCACCCACACCCATACCAGCACACCCACACAGGACTTTGAGCTTCTGCCCCCATCCTGTTTTGCCTGGTTCAGAGTTGTTGTTGTGGCTGTTCCAGGTCCTGCAACGGTTGCCGTTGCCTCATCAGCGCTAATGACGTGCTGCAGTGACGTAGGCAGCTGGCACGCCTCCTTTTCACCTCAGCGCCCCCGACCGTGGGAAATGGCCAAAAGAAACGGGAAACGGGCGGAAAAGTTGGGGGTTTTTTCAAAGGGTAACGAACTAAGATGAAGGGAAAAAATATGAATCTGAATAAAAATGTAGACAAATAATTAAAGGCGCACCTGAAATGGGAATACTTTTTTACCCAAGTTAATAACGAATTTTATGAATTTAAGATAAAGAGGTACATATGAATTTATACTTAAATATCGATACTTGATATATTTTTTATTGAAAAATATAAATATATATATATATTTTATATTTAGCTGACTCCAATTTAAAATCCAAATTTTGAGAATTTCCAATTGAAAAATATAAATATTTTACCTCGAGTTGATTTTAATTCGAATTAGCAATAAATATAATAAAGCTTTGTAAATTATTACACATTTTACTGCTTCTAATTTTACCTTTACCGATATGCGATTCTGAAATCAATGATTAATTATCGATAAATCCGATCACGCTACTAAACTGAAACAACCAAATCGATTCCCCCGAAACCATAGCATATAATTATAGCCAATTCTCGGCGGTTTCGCTTCGATTTAATCGCTAATCGAATTCCTGCTGCGCCATTCCCCGAAAAACATTCATTTCAATTACGGATATCGACGGGTAGTCGAAATTATCGAACAGAGAGAGCCGCAAAAGCGATTTCCTTATTCCGTTCACCTGCCGCAAAGTCAACGTCATGGCTGGCTATCAATTCGTTCCCCATCCCGCTCTGCTCTGGCCGTGATGGCCACATAAACCTCGTTGGCCATTTACCATCGGTGGATGGATCCCCATTCCGGGGGAGACCGACGGGGAGCGGCGTAATGCACATGTCAATATTAAATGCGTTACCGGCGTCAATGACGTTAGCGCCACTTAACGATGTGAACAATGGCAGACGCAGGCTCGTTTCGATTTATCCAGATGCTGCTCACGTGGATACGGCATTCAGCTGGGTGAAAACCCCATTCCTGAGCTTTATACACTGAAAGTATCACCGAAAATGTATACCTAATTCCTGTGATAAGAAAGGAGTTACATAGATGATAAGTTAGCTTAAATCTTTTTTTTTTCATTTCAGAAAGCCTAGTGTTAATTTCTTTTATAAAATATCAAACATAAGATTATTTCTCCGTGTAAAAAGCTCAACTGCATCGAATATTTCCCAACAAGGGACCATCCCAGATAGCGATTCGAATGAATATGATGATAATGACGATATGATGCCCCTGATGATGCCTGATGCCCATGGTCGTCCCGTTAATGTCCTGACAAATTTGCGCTCGAATAAATTAAAATTTCAAACTGATTTGTTGCCGCGGCTGCTGCTCTTTGGTGTCCCCCGTTTTTGTGCAAATTATTTTTGATTTATTTCGCACGGAATTTATGTTAATGCGAATGCGAAATTATTTCGTTTCCTCCGACTGGACGCGCGGTCCCTCATTAAATCGTATTATTACATTGCCCGGAACTGTCGCTTATTTTTATTTATTGCCGAATAAAGCCCATGACTCGCACCGAATAAGTGGCAAAAAGTTCCACCGTCCGAAAGTGAAAAACAAAAAATATGTAAAGGAATATAAGTACAAAGCGCAGCATCCGCCAACTTTCATCTTGCAACTTCCAGCGAGCTTGGAGAGTTTTCATAAATATTTATGACTCCATTAAGGTGTGCATAAGACACACTCTGGAGGGTGTCCTGCCAGCGGAACCTTCCTCGTGTCCCCTCTGGTTTGTCTGCTCTCGAAGCTGGGAGCTGGGAGCTGGGCGTTGGGAGCTGGCAGCACTCATTCATGGCTTTAGTCGGTTGTTTGTGTTTGCGCATCCCTGCAACTTGTTGTAAGCCGGGGCCATAAAGCCAATCGCCTGCATTGACTACGCACAGCGAAGGAGCGCAGGATCGGGGTAACTGTTTGACTTTGGGATTGGATTGAAGGCAACGGAAGAGCTTGAATAGAGTTATGGCTCTCTGATTTTGAAGGTTAAATCATTATGATGGAGTGGAGGAGATTGAAAATCGGCTTGGCGATTGAACGGACAGTGGAGAATCCCATCTGGCATGCACCATTGAAGTGTTCACAAAGATCTCTTTGTAAATGGCACAAATAGATTTCCCGGAGGCAATTGGGTGACTTGGAAGCAATGATGGTAAATAAATATCGGGAATGATATATAAATATTAAGAGAGAAGAAATATAAAGAGAGAAATATCTCCAACGAATGCATTTCTGTAACCAGATTACCCCTTACTTTTCGAGAGCTCGTTAGTTGGCTCAGTTACTTGAAATGAATGATATTTATCTTCCGTTCCCTGGCACATTATCCCCTGCTAATATATAGCAAGGAAAAGCTCATTGTTCCTGCCACTTTCCCATCTAATAAGAAGCTTTATTGTCTCATTTCTTCTGGGGATAATTTCCCTCCATCTGTTACCATTTGCATGGCGTGCATTTTTCAAGGGTTTTTCCTTCCGCTCTTCCATTATAAATATTGAAATTCTTGATGTGACATAAAGAACTTATTTTTCATTTTATAAATGCAAATACCGCATCAAAAACGCAGCAGCCAAGCAGTTGACGAAAAAATAGAAAGGAAAACAAAAAGCGGAGGAAAAATCTGAGGGAAAACATCAGCGCTAAAGTGAACGGGGCCAAAGCTAAATAGAATTCAAGTTGTGAACTGAAAATTCACATAGATATGTGTATAATCTGGCCTGTATATACATATATATATATATCAGCTAAAGAAGACTGACGGCGCCAGCCAGCCAAAAAGGATGCAGGAGACCCGGGACACGCCGACAGACGGAGGCCAGACAACAGACAACGGGGGCCATGCAGCCCGCCCGCGCCATAGAAGCTCCGCCCACTCCTGAATAATGCATGCAAAAAATACAATAAGTACAAAAAGTACAAAAAGTACAGAAAATACAAAAAAGGGAGCGATGAATATAAAGGAAAATAAAAATATAAAAAATAAAATATACACAGGACCCAGGACTCACCGAGTCTGTGCGTGTGTGTGTGGGTATAACTCTCGCTAAGTGCGAAAGTGAGTTGCATAGATGCAACCAAGCAGATAGAGCAACATGGGTCAGGACATGGCAACAGCCAACAGCCAACAGGGAGCTGGAGCGGGGGAAGGTGTTCCTGGCAAGAAGGGGCAAGGAGAGGAGCCAGGATAGCGAAGACAGGCAGCCAAGACTGGTGTGCTGTAATATTTTCCTTAAATTATGTGATAAATATAAATATACAGACATTTATATACAAACACTGGGGGAAAATCAAAGATTTAAGAACTAAATTAAATTAGAAAAAAGGGAAGAAGAGGAAAAACAAAAAAAATACTTTTTTAAATTCAGAAATTATTATTATTTTAGATTCCACAAAGTGAACAATGATTAAGACTTTCCGAAATTAACTAATTTTGTTTCCACAAAATGGACAGCTTTGAATTCCACAAAATGGACAGCTTTGAATTCCACAAAATGAACACACAGATTCCTGAAATGGAACAATTTTATTCCACAAAATTAACATAAATATCGATTCACAAACAGATCATACATTCAGATTCCAGAAAATTATACTAAAATACATTAGGAATCCACAAAATGAACCACTTTGGATTCCACAAAATGAAAATACAGAATCCTGAAATAAAACATATAGATTCCAAAAATGAACATAAATATCAATTCCACAAAATGATTAGATTCCAGAAAATGAAACTAAAACACATTGGTAATCCAAAAAAATGAACAACTTTAAATTCCACAAAATGAACAGAAATTTAGATTCCACAAAAGAAACCAATTTGGATTTAAGCAAAAATAACATTTTTATGATTCTTCCTCTATATGAAGGAAGGCTTTTATAATTTCTCAAAAATATTCCCGACTTGCACCCCCTATTTTCTCCAAGCGCAGCTATATATTTACGCCCCTAGAAATATGCAAGGAACCAGGACAAGGGGACTTTTGTTTATTAGTGTAAGTGGCAAGACTCTGGCGACAGGAGGCACAAGACACAAGACGGAAGACAGAAGACAACGGACGGCCGGCAGGCAGGCAGGCAGGACCTCAAGGATGCCTGGCTGTGTTGCTCTAGCAGTAATTGGAATTCTCCCTTGAATGCCTGCCACAAAAATGAAAAGTCCCACCGAGATCCTCTCGCTAGCGAGAAAGTGTTCTGGCCTAGCCCGACGCCTCACCTGATCCGTAAAGTTGTCCGTGTGGAAGAGGACCTTCACGTAGCTAGTCTCGCTGATGAATGTCTGCGGCTGCTCCGCCTCTCCGCAGAACATGCCGGGCTCCCGGCGGTTTGAGACATCCGTCTTGGCGTTGCCGTCAACAATCTGCAACAAAAGAAGCGGAGAGCGGGACTCAGACTCAAGGGGCATCACGTGTGTGTCATCGCTTTGTCGGAGGCATAAATTAGCCAAGCATTTGTGGAGCAGCAGATAAATCAATTGAGAAGCCACACCCACCTGCAAGTAGCCGCCGTCGCAGTGGGTGGCATTCAGGAGCTGACCCACTTTGAACTTCTTGAAGCGCAGGCGGAGCACAAAGTCGCGCGGCGCTCCTTTCAGTGTCCGGAAGCGGTACCAGCAGGTCAGGGGACGGCCCACGTTCTGATTGCTGACCTCCGGGGAGCTGATGTCCTCGAAGATGTCCACTGTCTTGTTGCAGTGATCCCGGTCTCGTCCGGAGCCGCCTTCCCCGGAGCTGCCCCCGCCGCCTCGGTCGCCTCTATCGCCTCTGTCGCCTCCGCCGCCACCTCCTGCGCCGCCGCCGCTGCCACTGCCACCTGGAAAATACGAAAGAAAATATAAAATAAGTTAGTTTAGGTATAAATCCATTTAGTTATTAAATTCCCTATCTGTTTTTCAAGCTCTCCCTTTCCCTTATAGCTTAGATATCGTATGCTTTCAGTCCCTTTTTCATTTGTAATCTCCTCGGTTACCTTTATGTGGGTTAACCGCAGAACTAGGCTTATTATTAATCTCCATTCTCTGGCTGGCTGGCTCACCTCTGGTTTTATCTGGAAGGAGCAAAAAAAAACAGACAGAGAGAGAGAGCTCCTGCGGCCGCTTCTATTCATTGTGCTTAATTTATACAGCGAAATGCATAAATGACAAAAGGACATTGTGCTGAATTTGTAATTCAAGTCTGGCTGTTGACAATGCCACCCGCCCGCTCTCTCTTCATGCAAAAGACGCAGACGTCGTTGTCCCTGACTGTGACAAAGACCAAAAAAATAGAAGAAGAAAGGAGAAGGTCCTGCCACGCCCCACCCCCGACAGCGCCCACTTTAGCAGTCAAGGCGCGTAAAATTTTGAGGAGAGAACTGAGTACTGAGAGCTGCGAACGCAGAATTGGGGAGAAGAGGAGATTCGTGTCGAGAGTCGAGTTTTCGCGTCGAGTGTTTGTGTGGCTTGCCTTATAAATTACCCCAAAGGCGAGTGCAGGTCCTTGGCGAGGATCTCTTCGCCTATAATGCTAAAATATTTTTGTGCTCAACTTTTTAATCAGAGAAGCGAACTTTGGGGTTTCTCCCAGGGAAGGAGCGAGGGTTTTGCAAACAAGATGGTTACGTGACCAACATCTTTTTTGTCTTTTTACCAGTTTGCATTTCCCTGATTGTTTTTCTGTGCTTTTATTATTTGTTCAACATTTTTGTCTTGTTGTTTAGTTAAATTATGAATGGTAAATTGTGTTCAGTTTGTGTGAGAGGAATATGGGAATTTTATTGGGTACAGTTGGGTACAAAAAGCGTGAAAATAAACTCCCTAATGCCTTTCCAAACTAAATTAAATATAAGAGAATAATTCCAGAACTTAAGTGAGCCAAAGAGTAAAACCTCCATTTTATGAACACTTCCTCAGAGGTAAAAAAGAGATTTATTTCCAACATAAAAGGCACTTTGTGAGGGTAAAAGTGGAACCTTTGCGCCATCCTAATGCCTCACATAATTTTAATCAAAAGAAGGGATATCCACCTCAAGGATATCCGTGGCGCAGCCCCCCTAATTGAATTGGCGACTTAATTAATACGAGAAAAGCTTTTTGCAAAGCAAGGCAGACACAGACTCGTGGCAACATCAAAAAGGATTTAATTAAATGAAATATCATACACTTTCAGTTCGCTTAAAGAACGGATGGGACGGGGTAACCAACCGCAAGCCGGGGTGGGAGCCAAGCTAAGGATATTGCTTCAAAGGGACCTCTTTTGTGCAAATCGATACACGCGAACGTACATCAGAATTTTGACGAAACGCAATCAGCTTAGCTGCAGGCAAACCCGCCGACCGGGGAGCCACCGGGCCGGAACCACTGAAACCGCCAGCCAATATCGCCAAGCCGCGCGGCATGTGGTCGGGAGCTTAACAAGGATACCCAGCCTGTCCTGCGGCCTCCTTAAGCTGAAATCAAGAAGGATTAGGGGGCGGTAACTTTCGAAGATTGGGGGGTTTTCGGTTTTGGTTGGCTGGGTGGCTGAGTGGAAATCGCCGGAGGCGACAGGCGAGATGGCGTCTAACAAATCTGTTTAATTTATCAGCGTTTCATTATGTAATACACATTCTATGGAAATGTGGTAGGGAAAACCCCCCGCGGCTCTTGCCTGCCACAGATAACTGGGGAAAATGTTGGCTTCAAAATCAGCTTTTGGTAATTAGCGGTGGACAGGCAAGGCTCGGGGTGACAGGGATGTTATCTTTAGTTGGAGAGAATGGCAGAGGTCCTTTCATTCTATAAATTCTAAATGAGTCTAAAAAAAGCTGAGAGTGAAAGGCCTTTATAAATAATTATTCCGAGTTTTAATTAGCAAGGGAAGATAAATATATAACCATCAACTTAGAGCTATTTCTGAAGAGAAATCTTTTGATTTCCCTCTTGAAGAAAATTAACAACAATAAATTATCCCCGCTTTCACACTACCTTTGAGCTTAATCTCCTTTCACAGGCTATAAATAAATCAAGTCATTGACTGCACACCGCATTCCCGAAGGTCCGATGAAAACTTTGATGAAAGATTCCCCTTAAAGTTTTTTACAGCCCCTGTCTGAGTTAAAAATAAAAACAAACCACGAAAGTAAAGCAAAAACCAGCCATCACTCAGCCCGAGGCCTTTGGCCTCGTCAGCAGTTGCAGTTTCTCAGAGCGAAAAAAGAAGGCAGACGGAGAGCCATGATTTAAACACTCGCCAAGTGCCAGACGTCGGGAGAGTCCAACTGGTGGCACTCACTCACTGGTTAAGCCTTAAGTCGGCTTGGCTCACAGTATCCAGCTTCCACAGCTGCTCCTCTCAACCTCCCCTTCAACCTCTGCACTCGCGCTCTGTTGGCTCTTGGTGCCTGTGCCTGGGTTCTTTGGTCCTTAATCTTCGTCCCGTAAAGTTCACACAACTATTGTCACATGCGATACACCCACTCAATGGGTTACAGGCCCATTGAGAAGATGAAGTCGAGGAAAGGAAAGGCAAGGCAACAGGAACTAGAGAACTAGAAAACAATTTCTAGTAAGCAGACTGCACAGGGAGAAAATGGGATAGGATCTAGGGATTTTTATTATATTTTTTAAAGGTTTTTGTTAATTAAATTCGTTAAGATTTGGGTACAGATTCGATCAGAGCAAGGTAAAGCCTATTCCCCAAATATATTAAAAAGATAACTTGATGATTATGCTCCAGCTTGTTCTATTAAGACTTTAATTTGAGGGTGAGACCATATTTGTTAATATTAAAAGCATAAAATAACCCATAACCTTGTGTTTGGGTTTTATTCCTCTAACAAATCGATTATAGACGCTCGGCCGACTGAGCTCCATCTCCTTTTCACCGCTTTTGTAGTAGTTTTTGGAGAAGCTCTAAAGTCAAGCTGGAAAAATGCCGAAAGTCGTTGGTGTTTTGCATATATCCCACCAGTCTCCTCCAGCGTGATCCCTGTCCCGGCCCACATGTTGATATATTGTCAACAGACGCACATCGCATTTGTCTCGGCCTTCCCCCTTTGGTTTTCCTGGTTGGGCTTCGTGTTGGGGTTTCTTCCCCGCCCTCATATTCTTGTGTGTCCCTTTTTTGATAAAGGTTGACAAGCTCCCCCACCACGCCACTCATATCGGCTGGTTTACACCCACTTCGCCTGCGTCCTTGGTCCTTGTCAACAGCCATTGAGGAGGCCTTGCCGTGGCAGACATGAAAATCGATTATGAAAATCGTTTGTTCAACATTTTTCACGCAGATACGCACCAGCAGGAGCAGCAGAAGCGGATGGGAGCTGTCGCCGCTGCCTCTAGTAGATTTCCTTCTTCACTCCTGTTTTTTATTTTTATTTTTTATTTTGCATTTGCATTTGCATAAATATTTTAATAGAATTTTCGTCCCTAAACCGGCTTTCACTATTTTGCAGCTGCGACTGCTCTCGCCCAAAGATTGATGTTTAATGTGGAAAGGTCCTGGAAAAAGGGACGAACGGTACGGAATGAAAGAAATTGACTTATTCAAATAAGTGATTTACCACTTGACGACAACGACGGACCCAAAAAGCTCGTAAAATACAGCAACAACGGGGAATTTGCATAAAATTCGGGAAAAGCAACTGCCAAACAGCAACACTCAAAAATGGCTTCTAGGGATACTTTCCGGCCGAAAACTGAAGTGGGTCCTCTTAAGGAAATGACTGCCAGGGCTTTGATTGGTTCGAAAAGTGTGTGTGTTGGGCCATCCATTGACATATTAAATTAATGCGGATACGAGTGTGTTAGAGGGTCAGAGGTTACTTGGAAACAAATTTGAATAATATCCAATTGACCTTTGGGATGATGGTAGCCGAGCCCTCAAAGAATTTTTAGATATTGTTTTTAAAGAGTGAATTTTAATTTATTATATATTATTATTATACAAAAGTGTCGCAGAAAATAGTTTTTAAAGTTATTACTTAATTACTTCTTGATAAATATTCCTTCACTCAAAGAAAATTGTATTTCAATTATTAATAAAAGCAATTCCCAGTGCATAAATAGACCAAAGACTCAATTTAAAGAACCTTCTTCTTTTTCTCGGAATTCGACTCGCACAATTACAATATTCTCTCATTGTCCAGATTTCCCTTTGAGGCATTTATCCGTGGCTTTGACCATTCTGTTGGCCTGTCCACTTCAAGGATATTAAGATTATCCATCAACACTTGGACCCAATAGCCGCTCCAGCCACCCACAGTCCCCTCTGCATTAAATTTTTCGCTCCCCTGGTCAAATGAATATAAATGACCTGACGCTTTAAATACTAATAGCCAGCAAATTCTCTCTTATCGGAGCAAAAACATTTCTCAACATTTTTCCCGTCACTTTTTATCTGGTTCGATGTTTTTCTTTCTTTTCCGGCATTCTTCTCGGCGGGCAAAAAAAGTTTTTTGAACAAGACAATTTGTTAAAAAGGAAAGCCAAAGCGAGAGCAAGAAAAGCTCTCCCCCAACTCCCCTGCGGATGTTCCGTCTGTCGTTGATAGATTAACTGTAACGGTGATGGATCATTTACTTAAATTATTAAAATTGCCTACTCAAATTTCACACACAAATGGAGAGAAAAGTTATGCCCGACCGGTGGATGATTCACTGACTCACTGACAGACTGATTGAATGCCCAATGATGATGGGTTGGTGGCAGCAGGGGAAAATTCCGAAAATTCGGGCAGGGAACTCACAGTAAGCTTTGAGGTGAATGCCCATTCTAAGCTTAGGAAATCTGTCAGAAGCAAATAAAAGCAAGAACAAAGCTCGAACTTGAGCGATAACAAAAATAAAATATAGCCGAAAATACTTTCAGAGAGCTTGGTGTTGAAATAAATACACTTTGTTCAAAAGGGGTAAGGTGAATATGGTATATATGTATTTAAATAAAAAATATTACAAAAATTGAACAATAAATAAAAAAGCACATGCCAAAATACATGACTTACACATGATATGGTACAGACCCATGACATACACGTGACCAAAACATGCCAGGGACATGCACGACTCATGCCAGACACATGCCTAGCACATGACAGACTCGTGGATTTTTCTATTTGAAATTTCTTGAAATTAAAATATAAAAACTTCTTTAAAAATAAGTATCTATATATTTTTTAGAGTATTCAAGTTACTTGCTAAAATTTTCCCCCGTTTCGCTTTTCTCTGTTTTCTGTGATAATTTTATCAACATGAAAATCCATTAAAAAGTTTTCTCGTTCGCATTTCAGTTTTCGTGCAGTTTTCGGTTTGGCAAAATATTTCCACAGGCAAAGTCTGTGTATCGGCTTACTTTGCGCTTCAGATCCCTCCTCTTCGTCGCTCTTTTGGGTGTCCTTTGCTCAAAGACTTCCTCGCCAGGGTCACTTTGTGCTGCGATGCGTAAAAGTTTCGCTCTCTCTTTTTTTATATAGATTTTATTTGGCCCGACCCGAGGGCCATATTTGTGCGGCGACCTTTTACACTTTTTATGCTGATTCTTGCAGATTTTTCCTGTTTTGTTTTTTTTGTTGGTTCCTCCTTGGGAAACGTTTTTTGACATTTCATGATTTTGTGTGTTTTTCTCCAGTTTTCCAGCATTTTTTGTTTGTGGAATCTCGGACTGAGACTTGAAGTTGTTCCTTCATTAGTCAAATAGCCATGGTCTAGCCCATCTCAGATTGCCTGGGGCTCTTCCTGGCAAATGAAGGGTTCATTTGCAGTTTTCACCAATGATTTAAATAAGGCAACGGGTGCGGAAAACTCTCATCATCAAGACGAGAGAAAAAACTGTACCTGAGGCGAGTTTGCACGAATTTTTACGAATTTATTCATTGTATCGAATATGTCAAGAGCAGAGCCAGCACAACCCGGACGTCAATCTTCAGGCAAGGAGTCACCTTTGAGTTGGGAATAACGGGGTTGAGCGGCGCGGAGAGCGGAACTCGAAGTTTTCCTCTTGACAAGTTCATCAGAATTGGTTGCTAATGCAGGAAGTAAAACGAAAAAAAAGGAAATTCCGGGTAGAAGAAAGAGACTCTCTGATGTTGATGTTTAAAGCGGGGATTAAAGCAGGGAAGGAATGACTTTAATTAAATAAAAAGCAGCTGATATAATTTAATTTAAGTTCGGTTTAATGGTGCTGGCTTTAAATTAATGAATTGTTCTTTGTAAAACAATGTTTTGCGGTTGTATGTGAACAAAGCTGAAAACCACAAACCTTTCATTAAAATTTTATTTGTTCCCTTTTAACTATGAACCAGAATTAATGAGAAATAATTCAAATTAATAACTTTTTACTCCAATTTTTTACCCATACATTTTTCCTGTTTATCAACTGCTAAATCCCCTATGGATTTTCAACAACAATCTCTTAACTTTCCTCTTGAAATATTTAGCACCCCCCAGTAACAAGTTCTAAGCCGCTTTCCCAAGCTATCTGGCGAAAATCTTGAAGGAAAGGGTGCGAATCCTTGCCTTTTGAAGGAGGGAGGCAAGTCTGTACACAATTCCCTAATCTGCCCTAAATCGCATTATAAATATTAAAAACATTCTCCCTCTCCCGTTCGCATGCCAGACCCATTTACAATGATTAATTACAAGGTATCAGTACAATTTAGTTATCCCATCAATTTCAGGCAACTTTGGGGCAACCAAAACCCCAAAAATTCGCCCCTCTTTGGGAGAGCAGAAAGTAACGAACAATTTTCAATAAGCCGGGAGCCGCATCTTGCTACGGACCAAAGTATCCTGCGTATCCTTCTAATCCCCCCAATCAATCTGTTGACCTTCAGCCCAAAAAACACATACACAAAATCCAGGGAATATACAACGAACTTGGTCAGGCATGAAAACGTTTTCCCATTTGGCAGCAATTAAAGAGCTCCAAATGAATTTATATACACATCCATAAATTAAACGAGTCCTGGCTCGGTCGGGCTCCTCATTCCTCTTTTCTCATTCATTTCATTTAAGTTAATTAGATTCAATAATTTTGAGGCCTAAAGCATAGAGAGGAATGCCAGTCCTACGACAGCTATCCGGAGAGCCCTAAGTCGAAATGGCTGCTGCGTGCCCAAAATTTCTAAATAGCCAACATAAATTGAGATTTATATGGCCGCTTAGGTGGCCCATCATGACGGCTGGCCCCGGGTTCTTGGTCCTTCGTCCAGCCCGAGGTCCAATTGAAATTTACCAATTTCGCAGATCTTTATGTGTGTGTGCGAGCACTAAAAATGAAAATTTAACGCGTGTCCATAAAGGGACGGCGGAATGTAATGTCTATTTTGTCCTGTAATTATCTCTGATGGCAGGCATATAATTTAAGCGGAATTGTGTCATTAGAAGTTGGGATCGGCTTCTAAATGAGTTCAAGTTTGAGCTACTCTATTGCATATTTTATTAGTTAGTTAATAGGTTATCAAACGGTTAATATTACTCATTTAGTCCTTTGTTAATGAATAAAATCAGATGATATTACCGGGCAGTATATGATTTCCCACTGAAATAATATCATTCATAAAGCTGAAAGCCCATCATTCTCAGAGTACAATTTGCTACCATATTTTCTCCCCGACTTCCCCTTCTTTTTTTAATGATTGTGTGTTTTTCCAGAACGGAAATCCAAAAAGTTGATGGATAAAGCCCAGAGAAAAGGGAGATAAAAATTGGCTTCGTATATTAAACGCTGCGGAAATTGTTTTATCAATTTGTTAATAAAACCCACATACGTTGGGCTTAAAAAAGAACGAGTAACAGAGAGAGACACAGAGACAAACGTTTGACTTAATAAAATAAATTGTATAAATTGAAGTCTGTCATTTTGAGATTCCCAGGCGTAACATCACAGCCCCTCACATAAAACATAACAAATTGCATGAAATTTACGTGTGAGTGGGGGAAAGCATGAGTGTGTGTACAAGTATATCTACAGCCTGAAAGCCCCCGGAAAACCCCCGGAAAATTGTCATGCATGGCATGAACGAACGACTGACTCGACTTGTCTCTCTCCCCTCCCCAGTGAAATGGCAACTTGGAGGAGCAACAAATTTGTAGGCCTCGAGTCCGAATGGCAGAAGACAATCAAGCCACTCACAGGCGACACACACGACTCTCTGTTCGTGGCATTTGCTCTGTGTGTGTGCGTTGTCCTGGCCACATCCTGTTGTTGGCCCTATTCCTGAGTCCTGAGTCCTGACACACGAACTCAAGCATCAAAACATCGGGGTGAAGATGTTGCCAGGCTGTGGCGGCAGGATTGAGTTGTCTCCTTGCCGAAATGGAAGTGGATTTCCATCCGGTAAATGCTTTCCAAGAATTCAATAAGAGCCTTAGTATCATACGAAATATTTTGGTTTAAATAAAAGCACAAGATCAATGGCAATTTTGGGGCCAAGGTTGAGGGATAATAAAGCACTAAACACTACAAGCTGTCGGACACATGTTTATTTAAATGAAATGTGTGTAATTTGTTGTGTTTTATTGACACTTTTAAATAGTTCAGCTTAAAGTATTTCCTTTGAATTTATGATGATTTATAAATTGAAATATATATAATCAGTTTATAAATATTTATAGTTCTAAGAAAGATAGAAGATAGGACTAGCGAAGAATTTAACAGAATTTATTTCCCGATTAATTGACATCGATAGCAATGATTTATAAAGATGGATGCAGCTAATTCGCACGCACGTGGCTGGTATCCGCTTATATATCAACTTTATTCCCGCCCATCAATCGCCGTGGCATAGATAGACTATTTCTACGCTTATTTGTGCTATCTCCCGCCCATTCGGAGCGTTCAAAGCAGACTATATAGAACACAGAACATGCTGGGATAATAAAACTTATAGCAGACAATTTAAGGCACTGGAAAAAGGAATGGGAAAGTAGCGAGGGCAAAAACAGAGGCTAAGTAAACTGAAATGGACTCGCAAGACTCACGTGCAGATAAAAATAACGGCAGAAAAATGACAATGGCGGCGGTAGGAGCCACGTGGAGAAATGGAGCGAGATAGGGATAGAGATGGCGATGGAGATGGAGATAGAGAAAGCCAGCGGAACAACAACCAACAACAACAACAGATGCGAAGAACAAATACAGGCAAAGGCACGAGCTTGCAATTTAATACGCAGATAAACACACACAAAGAAAACACTCAAGTGAAGCGAGGCAGTGGGAATTGTGCACTGAAAAAAATTAAAATAAGGAAAAATAAATAATAAAATAAAAAATGCCTTAGAAATATTAATAATTTATTTAAAAACTTGTATTATTAAAATAATGGTAAAATATGGATGTACAAATTGTCTGCTTGAATCAGTTGGGAATTATAAAGCCTTATATTTAATTACTTGATATTAGCATATTTTCTTTAAAGGTTGGAACTTTAAAATATTTTATGATCAATGATGTTATATTAATATAGGTTTAGGATGGGTATTCAGAGTATTTAAAGGGCATTTAGTTTGAAAAGTTGGTAACTGTTGGGAATTATAGTGTAATTTAAGATATTTTCAACAAAAAGCTAGATTTTTTGCCAGTGCCCGAGTGGAGTGAGCTTAAAGAACTAAGGCAGCTGATGAAGTCGAGCCCGGCACGCACATGACTAAATTTATCCACGAACTAGGTAACCCTGCCGCTGCCTCTGCATCCCTTTGGATTTCCCTGCCTTGCCACAGAGATCAAGCGATATCGGTTGAATGACACGACATGTAGCGATGCTTAGCTCCATTTTGCCACCCCCTCGGCAAACAGCCGCCTCCTCCCGCTCATCATCATCATCATCCTCGTCGCAGTCGCTGTCATGTGTCGGTTGTCGGCTGTCCCTGTTGTATGTTGTGTGCCGCCGTTGTAGTCGCGCTTGTTGCTGATTATGTTGATGATGCATGTTGTAATGTTGTTTAGGCTGATGTTTTGGCACAGGATGGCACTCCACTCCGCTCTACTCCACCCTCAACCCGTTGCCGCGGACAAAGCAAAGCCAAGCGAATGCAATTTGTAGCAATTGTATGACGTATCACCCTTAGCCCCGCCAAATCCCACCGCCATCTTTGATGTGTTTGACAAGCTCTCCTGGGGTAAAGTCGGCGCTTGCCATTTGAAAGGTTATTAATATTTATACGGCTCTTCGGGCTGCGTGGCAGTCAGACACAGACACAGGCCCAGCCGCAGCCGATTAAGCCGAGGCGTTTAATTTGCGGACGGAACAATGGGGCGTATGAGCAATGTTAATGTTGATTCGGCCTGCCAGCCATCGACGCTGCCAGCTAAATTGTCTGCCAAAAGGATAATGGTTTCGACTGTGTACAGCTTGGCTTTAGTTTTGTGTGCCAAAGAGGATTTCAGTTGAGTTAAAGACTTGTCTTAAAGGCAAACTAAATGGCATTCCCCCTAACCATAAATATAAATTCCTCAAATATTTTAAAGAACTTTATCATTTAGTTAATTTCAGCCATTAATTACTCGATAAGGATTCATATTCATAAACCACAAAACCCGACAATTAAGGACAGGAAAACCCCTAGCCCCCCGTCTGAACTTGAAGCTTCCACGCCCTTTTTCCTTGCATTTTAATTGCAAATTTTTCGCAGACTCCACGCAGATGTGTTGACTGAAGAGCTTAAGTCTCGGGACTTGAATTGCCGAAAGAAAACTTTGGAGACTAATAAAAGATTTCTGATACGTGCGAAAGAAATATTCATGAATTTCCATGAAAATTAAATTAAAAAACTTGCTTCAAGAGGCGAACTTCGCGTAATAAACAAGTTAAAACTCCGACCATAATTTGGTTTTATTTTTATTTTCTGACTGCAAGTAAACAAGAAAACAAAAGCTTCATAAATTCAAGCCCCAGCATATGTGTCCTCCTCCGCCTCGGCCTCCCCCTGTCCCAGCCGCATTGTGGCTACAGTTTATGGAAGTTTTTCCCTTATTTTTGTTTATATTTTTTGTTGTTTCCCTTTATTTTTTGAGTAGCTTCCTCAATTGCGGCTTTTGGCTTTGGCAACATAGTTAAGATACAAGAGCCAAGACAGGATGGTTTTCCTCATCTTTTCCCGCAGTAGGCAAAGTTTGGCTTTTACACTCAATTACAATGCAGAAAGTTTGACAGGAAATTACTGTATGGCAAAGTTGTGAGTGTTTTTGTAAAGCTTTTTCAGCTCAACTCGGTTCAGGGCGCGAGAATCCACAGCCAAAGCGACCCGGTTAATTTGAGATACACTTCTAAGCCTCAAGAACTGAGGAACATTGAACATAAAACCCTTGATATAAATCTCTTTGTTAATTTTTATAATAACGTGAATTATAAAATGTATAAATATAAAATTTCCCATGTCAAATTATTTATAATATCACATAATATGCATTTTCTGGTGTGCTGAAGCTATGCATATTGTATTTGTTCTCGGAACAAAAGGAAACTTTTGGATAATTGAAAATGTCAGGAGGGATTATGATTCAACAGCATTATTTGCCATATTCTTTCCCCATCGAGGGGGGAATATAATATGAGCGACAGAAATTTCCATAAATCAAAGCTATTCGTGCATATAAATAAATCAAATCAAAGGCTGCATAATCGCAAGAGCAAATAAACGTTGGGAGAACAGGAAAACAGCACAGGACGCAGCGCATAGCTGCCATGGATACGAATTTTATTTCAATATTTGCTTTAACAAATTGCTCAAAATCACAGAGCAAACAAAGCACACACCGCTGCACACACACTCGCGGAACTCAAAGAAATTAATAAAAATTTATTGCATTTGAATTTGTCACCCTTCCTCCGGCAATGCGCGCCATATAAAACAATTACAGAAAAGAGAAGGAAAAAAGGGGAACGCAGAAAGCAAAGCAAAATATTTTCATTGTAAATGAAAGGAAAACAAATTTCACGCGTACAGATAAAAAATGCAAAGGCAAAATAAAAACAAAATATGGTTTGTTGTGCTGGTTTTTCGGGCTGGAGTTTGCACAAAAGCCGATGGACATTTTTTCACCTGGAAAGTTTTAAAAATATAAATAAATTCGGTATTCAAAGTGCTTAAGGTGTTTCCATACAATTTTCATCGATTTATATCGATCTTTTTGCTGGTTATATACGTGTATTGTGCAAGGAATTGGAAAAAACTGGACTGGACCAAAAAATTCGAGTGGAAGTGTAATTGAATTGATTTTAAATGGAAGGTTAAGGCATTAAAATGAAATGTGTGTTAATCAATGTGGGTGAAAGCATATGCATTGGATTGTAAAGATCATAAATTATATTTGCAGATTACTATTTGAAGGGTTTAAGTTGAAACGAATTTAAAAAATAAGTGAAGAGATAAATGAAAACATCCCTAATATTTCATACTAATTATTTTATGCTGTCTGAAGCATTTCAAGAGTAAAATCTTAATTAAAACCGTAACTCTAAGCTTTAGAAACTCCTTAGATTAAGAGCTGTGATTTACCCAATGTTTTCTTTTAATTTAATATTTTCTGCTTACTCGCAAAACCCAATTAAACTTCCTTAACATGGCCAGAATCTGAAGGGATTCGAATGTGCCAGGAACTCAAATGTATGACCAAGTCACGGGCCTGGGGCAATTACGCATCGTTTCATTATGAAATTTATCGTATTACGTTGATGAAATCACATGAAGAGGAGGTTTCTGTGGGCCCGAGTCTTCCGCCCTTCCATTTCGCTTAATTTCCCCATTGGCAGATGAATCTATATGTGCGAGAATATATACATTCAAGCCCGTATACATTCTGGGTAGCTACCCAGTGTGTAAGTGTGTAAGTCACATTTGCTGCTAGAATTGTTTCACATTGTGCGGCAGACGCAACAATTACAAAAGGATAAGAAAGGAGGCGGCAGGAGGCCCTGAGTGTGCGTGGGTTTGTGTTTATAATTACACATGAATTTCAATATCCTCCGGCAGCCCTGGCTTTCCTTTTCCCTTTGGAGAAGCAGAACCCTTTTTCCACATCCTTTTCCGCTGCCTGTCAATATTTGCCCTGCTGTTCTCCGCCAGGCTTAATGACATTTGCTACTATATTTGACTTGACTTTAAAATATTGTCGAAAAAGCGACTTTAACGGGCCGCAACAAAGGGGCTTTCCCTTTGGCATTTCCCATTTCCCACAATATATCGTAATAGTACTCTCTCTTGCCCCTCTCTAAGAGAAACTTTTCATTTCCTATTTTGCCATTTGCCAAAAACTCTTTCCACCCCGAAAATCTTTGGCAATTTTCGTGGAAAAGTTTTTAATGTACTCGCAAGCCAGCTCTGTGTTTTGTGGTTTGCTCTGTTGTGTATTTGTATTTATACCTGGCTCTCTTGGGGATTTCAAGGGTATATACCCTTCGATTGTTTAGAAGGAAATAATATTTTTAGTTTATAAATGGTATTTCTTTGAATTTTTTAGAGAAATAATATAAATACAGACTCAGTTTCAATCCCTTAACCATTTAATCAACGGTATCTGGCAAGTCGAAACACTCAACTATAACTTCCTTTCCTTTTGTATTTGTATTTCGTATTTGCTTTTGGCTTCTCGGCCAAGTTGGGGGGCGTGGCAGCTGCCTCTCGCCTTGTAATTGAGTGTAAGCGCTAATTGGAATTTTGATGAAGTTCGGCGGGAATTTGGCAACAGTTTAGGTTGAGGCAGCCCGACAAGGACGAAAGGATTCCGCGGCTGTGGTTCGCAATTATGTAAGTAGCAGTTGAAAATGTTTCGAATTTCATGTGGTCGCTGATTGGAAGAGGGAGGGGACCTGCCAGGAGCGGCTTAAGTGAGTGTGGAAAAGCTTCTTGTAGTCACTCGAGTCCGCGCATTAAGTATACGCCATGCGGAACGGCTTGAGCCTGTTTGCCTTCCCGCCCTACCGCCTCGAGAGCTCCAGCTCCAGCTCGCGTGCTGGCAATTGATAACTCAACTCGCTTGGCAAAGAAAATTTAAAGTTTTCCGAGAACTTTCCCCTGCGAATCAGCCCGAAAAATTCATATCAGCTTCTCTGGAGTTCCCAAAGGCGAGACGAGAGTCAAAACTTTGGCGCCCAGAAGGCGTGGCACTCATAATAGACTCCTTTAGTTCTTGGCAGTGACTCGAGCGAAGGAATGCACTGGGGAAAATATAGTAACAGTAAAAATAATGAAATGGAATATATACAAAATGTTTAAAAGTATGATAAGGTGTAAATATTACTTCTAAAAATATAAAATCTATGGAAATGTCTCACAAAATATTTTCTTTAAGAGTTTCAAGCCTTTTTTAAACCATTTCTGTACCTACTAGATTTTTTCCCAGTGCATTTCACACACAAGCAAACAAACAAGAAGCTGTCCTTGTTTCAGCTTTGCTTTTACTGCATGCTTTCTCTGTGTTTTTGTGCTCTGCCTGCTGCCTGCCTGCACCTCAACCAGGAAGTTGTGTGTCATAGGAAGCACACTTGTGTGACATAATAAAAACCCACTCCCTATGCTTTTTTATGAGTGTGTGCGGACCGACCACCTGGTCCTTGCCATAACCTGGCTGCACTTTATGCTTTGTCAACAGAAACAAGAACAACAGCAACATCAACGTCATCATCAAGCGGCGGAGACCCGCAAATGTTTTCTTTCCTAAGCCAAAGTCACCAACTAACTACAAATGAAGTTCACATAACACAGGTGCGCATACAGGCACCGAGGACATTTATGCCAGAGGCCTCTCTGGAAAAAAACTAGGGGAAAAATAGGACGAGTAAGCTGCATTTAAAAGCCCAGACCCTTCAGTTCATGGCAGCAACTTTGGAATATTGTGGGCGCATTTGCATTTCATTTCGCTCACTCGCTCAGCAACAAACAAACTAACAAACAAGCAAGTTGCAAAATTAAATATAAACGGGATATGTTATTTTTAAATTTGGTTTTCTAGAATATTAAAAAGGAGAATTTAATACTTAAAACCATGTTACCTTACCCTTTTCTGGTGCCTTGCCCCTAAAGTGCTAGGTCATAGATTCTAATATATTTTAAACACAAAGTACATTTAATTATATTTTTCTTAGCAAACCCCCAGTAATCCTCCGAGACTAGCTGTGTAAATATATTGCTCACAAATCCGATTGTCAAAAATCCGATTTGTAAACTAAATAAATATTTCGGGCAAGGCCCTCCCCTCTCTATCTTTATTTAACAATATTTATTTAACAGAACTTTTACATGCGTTGACTGCCCAGAGATAGATATATCAATAATAATTCTGGTTGCACAGACAGCTTTGTTGACGCATAAATATTTATTTTACACTCTCGAATGACAAAGATATATATTTTGTTTGGACCCTACATATATTTTTAGCTCCCATTCATGTTGGTTTATTGTTTTTAATTCGGATATTTCTGTGGCCCCATTCCATTGCTGGTGTAATTCCAAAAAAATGCTGCTTGCCACAGCTTAAAATCTGCAAATGCCAGCAAATCTGTAAAATCTGAAAGGGGAAAAGGGACTTAACCCCTGTGTGTGTGCTGGGGGAAAGCGCTAATTGAAATGTGTTTGCCCTTCCTTGCGCGGGGGCGAAAGTGCAAAGTGAAATTCTGCTTGACGGGCAGAACGAGTGGCTGCTGCCAATCTTGATTTGCCTTTGATCAGAGCCGTCTCTGACCCCTTTATGCAGAGCTCCTCTGAGCCCCACTGTCTTGCCTTACTTTGAGCAATCAATTATCAAGTTACTGCCGCCGAAAAATCCATTCCCGCAGCAGAATTCGCGGCAATTAAAGTTTGCATCATGCGTGGAGCCCTCCTCCGCCGGTCGGTCCCTCGTTTCATTTCTGGAAATTTGCATAGTTCAAGGGCTTCGCTTCTAACTGAGTTTTTGCCTGGCTGGCACCCCTCAGTCCCGGTCTCTATTACCCGGATTCGTGGCCTGAAAAGGGCAGTAAAAAATGTAAAGTAAAGGCAGTTTGGCGGCGGAACAAAAATGAAATTGTTGCCGGCTCTCCTGCTCGCCTGCGAAATTTGATTATGCTGCGAGGGCCCTGGCATGCCTGCACTAGAAATATTCGTAGATGCGCAGGGAAAATATGGCATTCCGCCTACGGTTGAGGGCCAATTTGTGTAAAATTGAGGAATGGAATGAATGATTGCCAAATGGAATCTCAACTGTTGAAATACGTTTCAGAATGTACGATATCCAAATTGCAAACATCAATAACTCGGCTATATGTGCATCTGCATGTAAGCCAAACATTTCACACAAACGAGGTAACTTTTCGATTAAAACTCATCGCTTGCAATATTCCTGCTAACTGTTCGGACTTTAATGGCTTTAATTTTCCAGCTTTATTATGAGGGATTTCAGTTTTTGCTTTTACAGAAATTACATGCGGCCAAATGGGTAATTGTGAGGCTTTAAAATTAAGTTTAGTGAAGCGAATAATGGTTTAATGTCGGTTTGATTTTGTTTTTATAATTGGGTTAAATGTTCTTTATAAATTTGAAATTTCATGGTTTTGTTTATTATTAATCTCTAATTTAAATACCTAATTATTTATCCTGTTTTCATGGTTTGATTTACTTTTAAAATATTTGTAATACAAAATGTATATTTTCATTGAATTAAGTAAATTGGTCCATATTTCATAAATTTCCTATATTTTTTCCCTGAGATATTTTTTATTCATTATTGTAAATCACAAATCATGGTCTTCTCTTTATTTTAACTTGGCTCTGCTCCCAAAATAGCTCTTCCTCGTGAAGAAAAATATGTAATTTCATTAGTTTAAGTAACGTTTCAAACACATTCATTTCGGTCGCTTACACAGCCCACCTTCCAACGCTATAGTCCTTAAAAATTACCTTTCCTCATGCCTTCCGCATGCTCAAAAAAAAAAAAAAAAAAAAAAAACACGAGAGAAAAAGGTCAGGGAAATTCCCTCAAAATAAGCTACAGTTTGACCAGAACTCGGGGTCCACTCGCCGCCGCCCACTCGCTCAAACAGAGAGGAAAATTCGCAGAAAAAAAGGACGAGGCAAAGGGAGAACGAAGGACCTTCAGGTGCAACTGTGAAACTGCCTTTGCGGTCGGCTCCTTCATCGTTGCATGTAAAAATCCCTTCAATGATTAATGTAATTTCACGCGCCACTTAACGTTATCCCTGCAAGGACATTATGCTTAATTGCAGCGTCAGTTTGAATTTACCCGAGATTCTGCTTTCCTTTTTCCCTTTCCCCTTTTCCCTGGCCTTTTTTTGCTGTGGACTTTTCCTGGGCCTCGGCCAAAAAGACGACGTGCGAAATTTATGAAAAAGATTTGCCAGCCGGTGGCTATTTAAAGTTAAAAAGGCGCCAAACCCACACACGACGCAACGACTACGCCGACGACCAGGAGGTGGAGCGAGCACACTTCATTTGGCTTGGAACTGCCTTGCAGTTGCCTTTTATGTGGCCATCTCGCTGGAAATGGGTTAATTGCATAATTTGCGAATTTCACGTGCAATCTGCGGTGGTTTAAGGTTGGGAAACTGCGGTGGTCTCGGCCTGTTGATGATGTTAAAGGAGGAGGAGGTGCTCGCGGTGGCAGCGCTTTCGTGTTCCATTAGCCAATGATAAGGCAGTTTTCCCCGGCATTTCATAATTTCATTCTGTGTGCGATTAAATTTCCAGAAATATATATAGTTACCTGAAATTGACAGAGCACAAAAAACAGTCATTAATTAAGGGAAGGAAATGTTACTTGGAAGGTAATATAAAAACTAGCACAACTAACACAAATTTCAATCTGGGTTTCAACAATATCAAATATGCCAGCAAATCGATTTGGTTTTAATTCGGAAGAATTTCCTCTTTTATTTGTTTGCTCAACAAAATCAAGGAGATTGCCTTTTCACTTTCTATTTCTATTTCTTTTTGGCCATAAGCAAGCACAAAGAGAAGGGGACAGGTCAAAGGTCTAATCAAAGTCCTGCTCAGCTTTCCCCCCACCGCCGTCGATTACTGCTCAAATTTGTCGAGTTTTTCCTTTTATTTTTCCATGCGAGCTTTGTAGATTGTCGTTTTATGAACTCGCAAGGACTCGGAAAGGACCTGCATTCGGGGGCTTGACTTTTGCCTTTTTGCGGTGAGCAGCTGCTGCCGCTCTGCTTTGCTCTGCTCTTGGCCTGGTGGTGGTGGTGGTCAATGCCAGGAAAACAACAATGAAAACAACATCGACATGGCATGGCCAGAACAAGTTTATCTAAATTGCCGTATAGACTGCTGCAATGTGGGGAAAGGATCCCAGGCTTGTGGTGCCTGCGGTTAAGTTTGAACTCCTCTTCTTCCCTTCGAGCAGCCATATCTGTAGCTGTATCCGTATCTGGATCTGAATCCGCATCTGTATCTATGCCTTCGTTACGTATTTGCTTTTTACATGCTCCTCGGCCCTTTTCAAGTTGATTTGGGTCAATGCTGTTTGTTTGCCTTTGTTTTCCTTTGCCGTCTTGTTTTTACAACTTTGCCAACGAGTTGAGTTTGCCTTGCCTTGCCTGCCATTCTAGCCTTCTTTTTTATTCGAAATAACACAAAACTAATTGGTTTGTTAATTAAAATTTTGTTGAAACCACTTCTCTCCATCTTATCCGCTCAGTGTTTCTATTTGATTTTAGTATTCGATATGAATATGCTTTGCCCTGAGTTTATGTCTCTGATCTGCTAGGGAATGTGGAATATTTTCAGCTTGTGAATAAATTTGCTTTTTCCTTTGCCAGAAATGAAGATTTTTTCTAAAATGTTTCTAGAGGAAAATTTGTCTTGCTTAACTCGGATATTTGATATTGTTTTTGTGGTCGGTGAGTTTAGAAGAAGTAAACATATGTGTTTTTGTATTTATGTATAAAATTCCCCTTTTAGCAATGGAAATATATTTAGTGTGACCAAGGCTCTTTACACCTTCACCGTGTTACCAAAGGTCATCATTATAGTGTGGCCAAGGTTTCTGAACTTTTTATTATTTTATTTTTATTATTTTTAAAATTAGGTAACCTCATCAGGGAACTAAAATAAATGAAATAATTTTATCTGTATGTAAAATATTTTCAAAATGTAGCTTTTGAAGCAAAGAAATTCTCCAGAAAATTCTCATCAGCTCTGTGCCCGCTCAAAACCTGGCCAATTGCAATCAGCATCGAACATTCCTGGCCAAATTGCAATGAGCTGAGATTAGTCCCAGCCAAGAGTAGCAAAGGTGGGTCCACTCAGGTGAAAAGGAGGTGGGAAGAAGAAGGGGAGACAGCAGAAAGGGTGCCAAAAATAACTGTTAATTCGCATGCAAAGGCAACGTGCCAATGGCCTCCTCTGTGTTGGCCAAATGTCAATGCAAACAATACGAGTTGCCCTCGCAGGAGCAACGGCGGCGATTGGAGTGAAGTGGAGGGAGGCGTGGCAGATGCCATTGGCCATTCAGACATGGCGACTTGATTAGATATTGTTGCTCTAGCTGCTGTCTGAAGCCCGGGGTTTTTGGCTTCTCATATTTGGTTTTTACAGAGAAAGATATGAGAGGTTTTTCTAGGTTTTCTAAAAATACAGAGATAGATTTTATGTTGAGCATGTTTACTTATTTTCTTAATAATAAGACAGCAAACTTCTCCTATATCGCTTTTCAAATACTTCCACCTGGCTTACCATTTTGAGTAATATTTTTCTCCCAGTGCCTGCCAATCCTTTTAGACGATCCGAAGTAAAAACGGACAAAGTTGCCATTAGCCTCTGTCTGTCGGTACAATATGCCATTGAATGTTCATCGACAGCAGCAGTAGTAGCAGCAGCAGCAGCAAAGGCACTGCAGATGTTTGCAAGAATTTGCATATTTGTTTGGCAGCTTCATGTCGGAATGCATTAAAAGCAGACAGTTAGAAGGACACAGAGCCACACATAGAACTTCGAAAGAAAGGGAGGATGAGAGAGTGGCAAAGAAGGACCTGCCTCGATAAGGAGGGGAGAGTTATTCCATTGAATAACAAGGCAAATTGACATGTGAACAAAAAGCAATTAAGCAACATTCTTATAATGGAATTTAAGTTGAAAAATTGCACTTTATGAAGTGGTTTATGGTGGAGAGAGAGGCGAGCTCAATTAGTTGTGGTAGTTATTTAATGTAATTAAGACTCAATGGAAGTCCCTTTGCTTTACTTTATACTAAATTAAATGCAGACTCAAATAATGCTTACTTAGGCTTAAATCCTCTAGCAGACGATGCTTTTTTCTGCAAACATTTACTTAAACAACCCTCGTCGGCTCATCATCATCCATTTACCCCAGTCCGATAGACGTGTAAATAATAAATTGACAACTGGAAACTGTAACTGCGAAACGGTTTCATTGGCAAATGTCTATATAAATTGCACTTGATTGGCCTGGATTCAATGCGGCCAACAATGGCATAAATTAAAAGCAGGCTGCCAGCTCCGGTTTGGATTCCGGACTCCGGATCACAAAAACCCAAGCCCGAACGCTGCCCGTGGCTCCGAACGCCCCCAAGGCATATCACTCATACGTAGCGTGAGCAGAAGACCATTTGGCCTGGCACCTTGTTTGCTCAGTTTGTTTGTCCATTTATTTGTGTGTCCTGTTTGCCTGCCTGTCTGTCTGTCTGTCTGTCGCTCTGCCTGCCTCTCTGTCTGTCTGTCGGTCCCTTTGTTTGCTTGCCACTTTGCCATTATTATTTATACTTTTTCTTGTTATTTATTTAAATGCCTTCCCTTCGCCGCCCTCATTTGTGCAAAATTGTCGCAGCAAATGATTTTATTTGTGGAGCCATAAAATTTACATTCACATTTCTATTTGTTTGCCCTTGTATCTCCGGGCATCAACGAGATTTTTCGGACCGTTCGCTCCAAAGTTTCCCAGGCACCGGAAGCGACCGCCTCCGTGTACATGCCTAAGCTGCTTTGGTTGCTTTAAGTTCCTGGCCCGAATGGCAGGAGCGAGAGGAGCTTAATGACCTGCTGCACTTTGCCGACTGGAGTTTGCTATCTTTAGACTACAGGATTTGCACATAGGCATTAAATTCGGTCTCTCGGTTTTTGTGGAAGAGAGAGCAAAGGGTTTCCAGTGGGGTTTTGGCAAGTCAAAAGGGAAGTGTGTTAGGTTACCAAGGCAAAGGCTTAGGCCGAGGCACTGATAATGTACTTCGATAAATCAAATTTAATTATTAAGGCAGGTAACAGAAAAGTTAGAAACTCTATAAGGTATAAACTGTAAAATAAATATATGAAAGTATGATAAATAAAAGTATTTAATATTATTTAAGATTTCCTCTAAGGCAAAACCTTAATTTCTACAAATTTCCACAATTTAGTTGAAACATTTCAAAGAACCTTCAGAGATAGCTGGCTCTCCTCTGTTACACACAGTAACCAGCATTGTTTGACCATCCACGGAACCGGTGCTGATCCGGATCCAGGCGCCGCACCATAACTAACTAATTAATATTAATGCACGGAGAATGCTAATTATGCCAGCACACACACACTACGTACTCGAGAGTGGGAGAGAGAGTAAGGGAAAGCTGGGGAAAGCACAAAGTGTTTTGCACACAATCGCATGAAACGTGAGCGTGAGAGAAGGCCGAAATGGAAAAAGTTTTGCATTGAAATGCAAGCAAATTGAAATGAACGTGAGCGGCAGGAGGAGGAGAGCCCCAAGGACCCCAGGGGGAAGGCTTGTATGAAGTGGCTGGGTGGGCGGAACACGTGTTGGCCATTTCAAAAATGTAAACGTCAGCGAGTCCATCACGGCCAGGCGGCAGGCAGTATCCTGCACAACCATCCAACTGCAGACGCTTATTTGCTTATTCATAAGCAAACATTAACTTAATTTCCACATGTGCCAGACAGAGAAGGCGAGGCAGAGAGGGTCTCGCTTTCGCGAAATGTGATTATCAGTGCTGGGCGAACCCACCAGCAGCTGCCAACAGCTGCTTAATATAGCCAACTTTACATACGAACAGGGGTTGAATTCCATCCGAGTTTCGCCCAAAGGACCTACATATGTGTTTGCGCTCGAAAAATACATAAAACAAAGCCGAAAGCAAAGCAACAATGCACAAACAAAAGCAGAACAAAACCAAATATGCCAAACAATTATTTAACATTTTTTTATCAGGGTAAAGAAGGTAGGGTGGTTTTATAGCTTCATTTCAAGTTGAAAGTTAAGGTTCAGAAATAGCTGCCAGAGCCGACAGAGTTTAAGGTTTATAAATACGAATTCCTATCTTAATATAGCGGACTTATAAGCTCAGCTCGATTTTATTATACTGTAAGTTTTGGATTAAGTAGTAAAGTATAAGATATTAGAAGAGTACAAGATTTCTTTATTGTTTTCAGATTTTTCCGCGTCGTTTTTTTTTTCTGTCTCTCTGCTGTTACTCTGCTGTTGTTTCCGTCTACTTCTGCTGATCCTCTGCTGTTATATTGCTCTTATTCTGCCGCTGTACTGGTTATGATCTGCTGTTATCCTGCTGTACCTCTGCTGTTCTTCTGCTGTCTTTTCATGCTCTGCTTGTACTCTACTGTTGTGTGCATTCTGGTACATTGCTGTTACTCGACCCTTCTCCTACACAGTCTTACATATCTTCCAATATACCCTTTATAGATTACAGATTCCCCTCAACTCATCACACTTTCCTTTCGCAAGACTAAAATCAAGTTAAACAACTCGTTGGAGCACATTAAACAAGAGTACATTCGGAAGATAAACCTTTCAGCCTGCAAAATTGCCACAACACATGCAAAGTAGCCGCCAGAAGATTCGCAACATCGCGTGCTCCAATTGCAATTTCAGTTGCAGTAAAAGCAGAGCAGAGGCAACAGCAATGCGTCAGTTGAGCAAATAAACAACATTGGCAGCGAGGAGGAGGACCTCCTGTTCCTGTACATGGGAGGTAAAAATGGATAGCAAAATTTGCCGAGCATACAGCAGCAGCAGCCGCAGCCGCCAACGTCTATATAAATTTATAAACGAAACACATGCACCGCGCCGTGTTGGTGTGTGTTTAAGGATAAAGCGCAAAGTTTACAGACACACACATGAGAGAGAGGACAGACAGGGGCGTAGTAACAGCAAATTAAAAGGTAACCGTTCAGTTGTTCGGGCCCCCCTTTTGAGGCACGCCCCTGCGGCACCACATTGAGGCCATTTTGTTAATATTTAATATCAAATAAAGCCAGGCCCCTCCCGGAAAAAACCCCGCAGAGCCGGATTGGAATCGAAACAGAAATGAAAATGGATAACCCTGGTAAGGGGTTGAGTTTTGAATAAAGAACTGATTGCAGATCCGGAAAAGCCCAGCCGAGGGCGAGGAAATTCATCAAACTGACCGCAGACCCTCTCACGTGGCACTTACCGAGCATTTACATTAAGAAAAATATATATCAGACCTTAAAACACAAAAGAATTAAGTCTATAATTACAAAAGAATTATCTTCGCTCACTCTCTTAACCAGAAACAAATTTTGTCTGAATTATTTCCAGTGTGTTCTGCCATAATGGACCACATTCATTCAAAAATTCAACTTTTCTCCTTTAAATATATATAAAGGGAACCCATTGCAGTGGCCGGAAAAGCCCACCAGCGGTCGGGCAAATCCATCAAACTGACCGCAGTCCCGTCTCCGGGCCGTCTCACGTGGCGTATGAGCAATGTGTTCGGCACTTAAACGAACTGAGGCGCAGAACGTGCCTTAAACTATGTCCATTTATTCCGGCCCCGGCTCCATCCATCGCTCCATCGTTGTGGGCTAGGTTAATACCCAATTACTGTGCAAATTACTTCAAGTTTTTCTTTCGGAAACAACTTTCGTCTGTCTCTCTCAGCCGGAGTGCGTGTGTGTGCCATTAAAGTTTAGCATTTCTGGGCCAAAACGTGGCTCTCATAGAGAGAGCTCTGGGTTTTAAAGCTTTTTAATAAACGTCATAATTTGCTTAAAGTTTTCCCATATAACCAGGTGCTGCCTGCCCCGAAATAAGCTGAAATTTCGTTTCGTTCGTGCATGAGTTTCCGAGTTTTTGGGTTTTTCGGGGAGAACGCCTGTGGCAGCCGCACAATTTAGCAAATTATCTTGATAGTTTTTAGCCCCACTTTTAGCAGGTGGAAATTTTGTGGATTATTAGGGGAGATCCTGCGTGCAGATGCAGCAAGCTTAATTTCAAGGTTTTTGAGAAGGTGATAAGAATTGGGGCTATAAAGAGGAGATAATCGGGTTAATGGGAGTTTGCTTAGGTTCTCAACATTTATAGCATTTTTATGACCAAGATTTGTTTGTCATTACTAGGTATTTATTGAAGTATTATCAAATAAACTTGTTAAAGAGGTATTTAAATAAAAAAAAACAAGATGTAATGCTCTTTAAGAGTTCCCCACACGATCAGGTTGTGCCGAAATAATGCAATGAACATGTTACTCGCCTGTTTAATTTTTTAGCCACTTTCACAGCATGAGTTTTAAACTGAAACAACCCCAAAAACCAAATAAAAAGCACTAAATAGTGGTTGGGAAAAAGACAAAGCAAGCACAGGGCCTTGCATATCGCATGGACTTACTTGCTCCCCCGAGGCTCATCAAAAATATACGAGATTGCCCCTCAGTCTCCGCTTTTAATTTTTTGTTAACCAGAAAAAAACACAGCGCACTTTTGGGACAAATATACGTGGAGTAATGTATGCAAATATTTATATATTCATGTGTGGGGATGGCGTGGGGTTTTTTGGCTGGCCAACACAATATGGCTGGAAGCGCCGTGAAAATGGGAAAATCGCGAGCAGCGGACAGAGATTACAGTGCGGCGCCCGAAGGAGCGCAACAAACTTTTACTTTGACATATCACAAACTCGCGCACATACATGTGAATATTTAAAAACAAATCGCAAAAAGGGCTAAAAACCAAAACAATGCCAAAGCAAAGCCAAGCAAAGCGAGGGCCCAATGCTTTTTGCTTTGACCGCCGACGGGCACTCGAAATGCATATATATGGGCCCGTCTGCTTTTGTATGACCCCGCGCCACCCATTTCCCATTTTCGCTCCCAATACAGTTTCCCATTTGTATTTGTCTCTCCCTCTTGCTTTGGCTCTGACTGATTCCTTCCCTTTTCCTCCTCCGGGGAGTGTTCGCTTTTTAACCACAAAAAATGGCTGCAGTACGCGCAACTAAACACACAACAAACTTTGGCCCACACACACACATGCGGGGATGAGATGCGGTTCTCGTTGCACGCTCACTTTGCCATTTGGCAACACAAACACTGGCAGAAATTACATAATTTTGGGACAGATTCTACTATGTTTAATAGTGAAATTAATAATTGAGTAACGATATAAATTGATGAGAATTTATCGTCGATATAAAATTCGCCCAGTTTCGATGGTTACCAAAGCTCGAGACATAAGTCGATAACACAAATGAACATTGATATATAATGCCTTATTTATTTTCTCTAATTAATTTGCACTAGAAAATAAAAATATGTTTCTTTATCACAGTCTAAAAAACTTATCAACATTTCAACTTTAAAAATCATATCGATTTAATTATATCGATATAAATTTACTATAAAAAATTTTTTAATTATAATCAGCAAAAAAATAAATCACAATAATTTCCCTCTGTGTATTCACATACACACTCGTCGTATGCCGCATTGGCATTTTCTTTTGAGTGCAGAAATTCCTTTCAAAAAATCAACATTCAAATACGCAGCCAAGTAAAAGTGCGAGTGGTAAAAGCGCAATTTCCTCTTGAAATCTCCGCTGCTCCGCCGCTTTCCCTTTCTCCTCCCCTCGAACTCTGTTTTGGCCAGGGTACAGTGTAAGCCATTTCTGCGAGAACTTTGATTTGTGGCCCTCCAATGAAGATGAATTGCCTGGAGGCTGGTACTGGAACGTCGAACAGAACAAAGGACTCAGTCAAGCCCCGAGAGTGGTTTTGTGTGATGCAAATCCTAATGGGAACTGCCTAGAAAATTATTCCATCTGATCAGAGAACTAAGTAACATTTCATGGCTCGAAGTCTCAAACTTAATAAGGAATTCCTAGTTTAACCCATTAAAAAATAAGCACAAACTTTGCACTAATTACTATTTAAAGTTGTACCTCCATAACAATATCCTTTCCATTTCTCCTTTAATTGAAACCACCCACACACACTTGGAAATCTGCATAACAATAACCACTCCTTTTGAAGCTCTTATAAATGAAGTGAGTTCGGGGAAAACTTTAAACCGTCTCCGACGCATTCATTCCTTTCAAATAAGTTGCCTCAGTTTATGGACAAAGTTTAAACAAATCTGGTCGTAGCGACCATATGTTTATGAAAGCGCCTGCCTGGCTTGTGAGCCATAATTTCCAACAATTTGTTGAGCTCGGGGCCGGAGGGCTTGGCTTGGCCGCTTGGCTTGGCTTCTCCTTCTGTGTATAAAATTACAATAAATCCTTGCATTTTAGCTGCAAATAAACAAAGATTTGCAGCGCCGAAAACGAAGTCTGAGCGCGCTAAAACAAAACAGAAGGAAGCGGCTCGTATAAAGGACGAGAGGCCAGGACGAGTGCATGCAAAGTAGCATTTTAAGTTGCCCCCGAAAGGGGCAGAGTCAGAGGCGGAAGAGCAAAGGAAAAGCGAAAGAAATCCTTGGGACTGGGACTGGGACCGGGAACTGTGTGCATGCTCCAGGATGTTAAATCAACATGTAAGCATTTAATGCGGCGCTCTAAAGCTGAAAAAGCGTAAAATTCCCCAAATGACCATAAATTTCTGTGTTTGGCATCGCAATTGTTGTTGCTACTCCTTTGGCCCCCTTTCGCTTGTCGCTGTAACTGCCGGCAAGTGTAGAGAAATGGAGAAATGGAGAAAACTTCAACAAGCACTTGTAAAAATAAATGGCATTTTGGGTTATGTGCAATAATAAAATGGAAATTGTGCAAAAATATTGTCTCATGGCAGATTCAGGTGGCGGGGGCCTGGGCTGGCGGAGTTCCGGGGGCTTACCCCGTTAAGCTGACCCGGCTAACTGGGAACTATATAATGGCCGATGATGTACGTCCTTGTTGGGCTTAGATTCGCTCTCTCTCTCTCTCTGTGTTGACAGTGAATCTTTCGAGAAATTATTTGGAAAAATATGAATGTGTTGAGGGCAGAGAGCATGGGTATTTTATGATAGGAATCAGTTTATTCGGAGCTTTGTTTCATCGAACAATGGTTGTAAAAAATGCGTTTGCTGCTGAGCGAAAGAGATTAATTGAATTTTAGATATATTTTGTGTGCTGCCATAATCGATAAAATATTGATAGAAGCACAGGGAGTGTAAGAAATCTTTTTCAATAAATATTTACTGGCTCGATAAAGCTCTGAAAATACTGGCAGAGTTCTAAGATGACCAATAAATTGTATATAAATAGTTATTTCTCTAATAATATTCGTATTTTTTGTTGGTAAGTCTTTGAGACACCATAACTTGGGAGTTTCTTATTAAAATATATCTTAGGAAGACTTTCATAATTAACCCCTTTTACCTTATTAAAGAGCTTGAACATATCCCTTTTTTAAGAAGTCAACTGTACCTCCTCCGAGTCAGTGATTCAGCTTTTCCCTTCAAAATTTGCAAAGAGGTAACATATTTAAAACCGCTCTGATTCCAGCAAAGTTTCTAATTTCACGGCGCCCCTTGAAACCTGGCAGCCTGGCAGCCTGGCATCCCTTCGGAGCGGGGAAGAATGTCAACTTGCCATATGCAAATGACTTGCTTATCAAATAAAGTATTTTTCGGGGTCCGCTAAGGGTCCTGCTCGGGTTTGGGGCCTGGGGCTTTGGGGTCTGGGGTTTTTGCGTGCGAAGTGGCACAACTGTGCGTATGCGCAATTTTCACATTGTTTCAATATCACGCATACGTTACGGGGCCGGGCAAAAAGGGGTTTTTGGTGGCAGAGGCAGGAGGTGCTCGGTTTGTCGGTCTGTCGGTGCTGCTGCTCTCTGTTCGGTTTTTGGTTTCGGTTTTTCGCCTCCGGCACTTCCAAGTATGCACAAGTAATGTGAGAAAATTAAATTTTTCGTGGCTCCCGCAAAAGTGGTGTCTGGATGTGTGCGTTCTGCTCTGAATTACACACACGTTTGCGATTTTGTGCTAAACATTTTGGCTCTCCTTCATTTTAACACCACCCCGTCCCCGCCCCGGCAAAAGGGCGTGAAGAATAAAACTTAATTCAATCTACATATATCCCTTCTCTCCGCTCCCTGCTGCTGCCTTGCGGAATATTTAATTAAATTTTGCGCCTTGTTATTGTTATTGCTGGCAGGCGACATTTGTTAATTGAATGCCAGCGTTGCAAAAGTGATTATCATTGGGTTTGTCATTTGATTTATGTGACGACGACTGTGGCTCTACGAAATCAAGCTGAGAACTTTAAGATTTATAGAGGGATTATAGGGGAGGCACTCGGCCAGCTGCTTCCACTATTTCTTTGACCACGCACTTTACATAATTGATTCACGACACACACGCACAGTGTGTGTGCCTTCATTCTCCCCCATTTAACCGCATCAAGCTTCATTTAAGTTCAATCAAAGCCAAAAGCCGTTCAATATGAATGCCAATGTCCTGTGTCCAATGTCCAATGGCCAAATGCCATCGAATTGGTCGCCAAGTGACAGCCACAAAAGCCACAGAAACCTTTTTGCCTCGCCGCCAAGCGTGACGCCAAAATTGCAAATGTCAAATGCTTAACCAAAGATACAAGGATACACTGGGAAAGGAGCTCTTTTTTGGGAAGGAGAAAAATTTGTGGAAGGTTGTTAAATGAAAATAAAATTATTGTTTGGAATTTTATAGCTGAGGGATTTCAAGTGCAAAATGTTTAGCATACTTTTGGAAGCTTAATAAAACGATTTTAAATCCATAATTTCTTTTTCTGAACCCATTTTGTGAATTAACATATAAAAACATTTAAATTTTTTAATCTCTAGTTGGAGGTATATAAATAGTTCACTAATTCAATAAGAATAACTTAAAAATGGGCCACAAAATATGTGTTTCTAATACCAAGAACTTATTCAAAGATTTAAAATCAAATAAATTTAATAAATTCATTAAGATCTTGAATTTTACTACAAAATCCCCCTTTTAATCTATAACTAAATACTTGAGCTTATAATATAATCCCAAAAAAAGCTTAATATGTATTTTCCTCTCGTTTTCCCTCAATGTAGATGGCAGGGATGTGTGTGATTGTCTTTGAGTGATTGGAGATATGGGGGCAAAAAGCGTTTTGGTTTTCCTGCAAAAGCCGCAAGCGTCGGAAACTTCTGGACTCCACCCTTCCCCTCCGGCAAAAACTTGGACTAATTGAGTGGGTTTAACTGGAGGAACCCAGTGCCAATTAGCCAAGGGAGTGGATCCACAGTAGATGGGGAATACATAAAGCTGGCGGGGGTAGGAGGCAAACATTAAATTAACCAACAAATGTCACATGCAAATAGCAAATGCAGACATTAACAGAAACATTTGGCAGGCAATTTAATTTGTTGTTGAAATTACGACTCTGAAAATTGTACAAAATTATGAAAAATGCCGTCTATGTGGCTATGTTTTTGCATGCAAATTGTGGCAGGAAGGAGAGGAAATTCTAATGTAAATTTCATGCCAACACATAACAAAAATGTTGGAGAAAGGAATGGGGAAATGCAGCTCTATTCTATCCCCCTCCACTTTCTTTGCAGAAGTCTCTGCGCGTGTGTGTGTGTGCACCGGAAATACTTGGCATGCCTCATTGGAGCTCGTTAGCTGACTTATTGCCGGAGTCGCTGGCAAAGGGATTCATGTTGACAGCTCATGGCGGCACTTTCAATTGAAATAAATCCTCAGCCAGCCCAGAACGGAGAAAAAAAAACCCAAGAAATTTGCCAATTTGTTGTCATGTCCCACTTCTGCCACGCCCATTAGCCCATTACACACACACATTGACACACACCCGGGCCGAGGGATATCTCATTGAGGACCAAAGGCATTGTCAATACTTGAGCCTTTTTACAGCTCATTCACAGCCAGCCTTCGGCTCATTTCTCATGGCTTTTCCCATTTCCCTTGGATTTCTCCTCCTTCCCGCGCCACCATCAAGTGTTTTTCAAGTGGAGATTAGCACGATTCCTGTGCAGCTTATGGCAAGGATGCTCCCACTGCCACTGCTGCTGCGGCCCCTTTATCAGTTCACTTCGATTGGTTTGCTTGTTCAACTGTTTTCCTTTTTTTTTTTGTGCCTCGATTTCTTTGAGTTTGAGTTGTTTGCCAAATAAAAAGATTTGAGCTGTTTACAATAAAGCGGAAAATGGCATTTCCCTCATAATATTTATCACAGAATTGGGTCGCTAAAGATATATGTGGGGAGACCATAAAGGGAATTGAAATGATAACTAAGAGGATTGGGATTTAAAGCCTGGGACCTGGCTATGGCGATCCTAAATTATTTATTTTCATAATTATTAATTTCTATACCATTTTTGTAGGATAGAAATATTGTCAATTTTACACACTATGACTTGGGTACCTGGTATCTTATAGTCAATCATTTAATATAAAATTTAATATTTCATTAAATAAATAAACACCTAAAGAATTTATATTCCTTGTTCTATTATTATTTACATTTATTATATGTTAAATATATTTCACTTTAAGTGCTAAAAATGTATAATTTGCTGTTAAGTAAATTCTTTATTTTTGTATAAGCCTCCATCAGAAGTGTAAAGAACAATACGACATTCCTTACACAACCCACATATTTCCATTTGAAAGCCACTTTTATGATAATTGCTGTATTTAGCCACAGACATGACCCAATTTCATGGCAATTTTCTCACGTTCAGCCCTGTAAAAAATTGAGCTAATATGCAGGGCCACAAAAAAGAGGAATAAAAGTCTGAAATGAAACCATTTTGCACCTTTAAAAGGACATTAAAAATGGACTAGCCCAGCGAGGGTGGATATGTGAGCAGTCTGAGTGGCAATCAACATGAGAAACAAATTAGAACACGCACGAATGGCCACACACATCCTGGAAAGAAAGGAAAAAAGCTGAAAAAGAAATAGTTGGGGAAAAGGAGATCAAAGCCAGCGGCACGTGAGTCTTCGCCCCAAAACCGGCATAATAATAATTGAGTAGATGCCAAAACTACGGCAGTGTACAAAAAATAGTTGCAGAAAATGCAAAATAAAACGAAGAAAAGACGAGAGTGAGGAGCTATTACCCACAGGCGTTTTGGCTGACCGACCGACTGGGCGTATACGTAATTTAAGCTGCTTTAAGTCAGGCCCAAGCGCTGGAAATGGAAACCGTAGCGAAAAATCCTGTCCTCCCTCATCTATTCTCGGGAACTGGGATCGGGACATCCTACACCCACCGGCACGCACATCTGCTACTAAGCTGCTCTGCACGCACATGAAAAATCCAGCAAAAAGTCCTTGAGCACGGCACGGCAAAAAATAAGCGATAGAATAAGGGATATACGGCGACGGCGATGGTGGCGGGGCCAAACTCGAACTGGCACTTAAGAGCGTCGATGTCATGTCGACACGGGCTGTGGAATGGGTGATAAAAAGGATGAAAAAGCAGCGGGATCACACTGAAAGATATTTGGATTGATTTAAGGAACTCCCTTAAGGATGCTGATCAATAAGTATGTAGTTTAAGGAATTGGAAAGATCTTCCTCCTACATTTTCGAAAAGAAAGTATCCCATTTTAAAGATAAATATCTAGGATTTTTTTAAGTTAAGCCTGCACTTCTCTCCTCATTTTCTGCCAGTGCAGGCTCAAGTGCTGGCGGCGCCTAAAGTAACTGAAGTCGGCAAATACCGCGATTCGGCGGGAATGGAACTCAACTGGAGGGCAGCTGACACCATCCACACCACCGAGCGAGCTAGCGACATGAAGTTAAGTGGCGTAAAGCGTGTACTTAATCGCTTAAAGCATTAGAATTTGAAATTGAATATCATAAAGGATATTCAAAAGTTGGAACCCAGACAAAAAGGAGGAAAAACAAGCGCAGACAAAGAGCAAAGAGTGAAAAAATTGTATAACTAGAGCGAGCATACAGCAAATAGTTGTAAAATGTTTCAATGGCAGAAGGAGGAGATAGGACTGGGGATGGCGAGGGTGCGAAAACATTTTGCAAATAGTTGAGAGTCTGTGCAGAGTTCAAGGAGTTTCGTGCCGCTGAATTGACGACTCGTAAAATTGTTTTAAGGTGCGACATAAACTGTGGGGCGGCAAACTGTATCCTTGGTCCTGGCGATAAACAAATTGCTGAAGGGAGTACATTTTTATCGCAATGGAATCAATTTGTTTTGGCCACTTGCTGAAGCGGTGATAATTTTTTTGTGGCCAAATCACTTTGTTTACTGAGGATGTGTGGCATAAGGGGAAATCTTGTGAAGGGTTTTGATATAAAGAAAATTCAGAAGGCACTTGAATGGGCTAAATAATATTTAAAACAAATTTCAGAATACAAATTATTAAGTTTCTGGGATTTATTAATTTTAAAAGAAGGAAATCCTCTGTGATTTAAGTATTACAATACTTTTTTAGGGAAAATAACCCTGTTCATGTACCACCATAAATGTTATTAAATATAATCAGCCAAAATACCTGGTATTTGCCCATCATAACCATTATTTCCGCCTCGATGCCGTGTGTAATTCTGTGCAATTTAATATGGCGTTCATAAAACTGCATAAATATTTCCGAAAAAAGCAAAAATGGATTGTAAAGAGCTTTTAATAACAGTCCCTCACTGGGACAATGTTTTTGCAGCGAAATTACGCAGCAATTAGCGAATTACATTAACAAAACTTTTGATTTTTCCGAGGCAAACAATACATTCATGGAAATTATTACACAATTTTGTCCACTTCAGCAAAAAACCCTGCACATTATTACCGAAAATAATTATAATTAGATAAATTTTCGCATTTTTGCGGCGCGAGCAGAAAAACATAAAAGAACAATTGAAATATTTACAGGATTTTGCATTAAAATTAATGGGCGAACTCTGCTGCGAGCTATAAATCGCAATTCAATTCGGGAAAAGAAGGGGGTGGACAGTCCGTGTCGAGAATGGCATTAAAAATGCATGACATTTTGACAATTGATGGGCCAAGGAATCGATAACATCAAATATGCATTGAGAACCCCCTCTGGGGGCGGCCTCTCTGCCAGACAATTTGCAATTTGCTTTTATCATCTTAATTTGATTTGTCGGCTGTTTGCGGAGGGTTTGAGTTCGCTTCCAGTTCGCTTTCGATAATGAAGCCAGCCCGGGGTAAATTAGCAAAGTATTCAATTATTCAGCAGCCTGCCCGGGAGAATAATGTCTCTGCTCCTGCCAGCTGAAAATACACCCTCAGATATTCCGAACAAAATCCAAAATGCTCACAATAATTGTAGTAATTATCATAGCGATATTACTCCAAACGGCCCGGGGCTTCATCATCACCGTGGATGCCCACGAGACCGAGTGCTTCTACGACATGGCGAGTGTCGACGACATGATCACCATATCCTTTGAGGTCATGGATGGCGGCTTCAAGGATGTGGGTGTGGAGATAGCAGGACCCGAGGGAGATATACTGCATCACGAGGACCGCGAGACCACCGGCAGCCTGACCTTCACGGCCATGAAGAAGGGTCGCTACAAGCTGTGCTTTGACAACGAGATCTCCACACTGACCCCCAAGATCCTCATGTTCCAGTTCCATGTGATTCGAGCCCTCGACTACTATGCGAATCCCAAGAAGCGAAAGGATGGGGTCCTGGAGCAGGCCAAGCTGCAGACGATGGTCAGCCAGCTGTCCGCCAGGGTGACAGCGGTGCGAGTGGAGCAGGAGTACATGCACTTCCGCTACCGGGGACACATGGACGTCACCGAGAGCGTCCAGCACCGCACCCTGGCCTGGTCGATCTTTGGACCCATGATGCTGCTCATAATGACAATGCTGGAGGTGTACTACCTGAAGCGTTTCTTCGAGTTCAGGCGAGTGGTTTAGCCTGGGTGCTCTTTCGAGACTTAAAATGTGAAATATTTGAAGGGTTTATCAATAAAGAACTGCTTAAAAAGTATTCTAGATTTATAAATCATTCTCTTTATAAAAACTCTATCAAATTGCAGATCCTCCATCACATATTCCATATTTAAACCTATTTCCACTCAAAGCGAAGCCCTTGGATGTAAAATCGAAATAAAATTCTTGGAAAATATCCATCAGAGAGATGAATTTCCCCTCCAACAGCCAGCTTTTTTAGCTCTTGGCCGCTTTGTCTTGTGAACTTTATTTGCGCGCTGCTCCATTGGCTGCTAGGATACTGTGGACCAAGCAGTCTCGGCTCTCCTTGCTCCCAACTTTTGCTTTCATTTGACGCTGGGGAGCAATATTGTACCAAGTCGGGTGTCCTTTATTCATTCTTCTGGCTCTGCCTCCGACTCTGCTGCCAGATGCCGCGTCTCGAGAGCTTCCTACAACATGCTTCATTTTATTATGCAACAGCCAGCGGAGCAAAAAAAAAAAACAGAAACTTGCTACTTTATAGGGCAATACATATACAGAGGCCGAGGAGAAACAAAAACCCGTGGCAGCAAAAAACTTGACGCGACATTGTCGTAAATAAGAGGCAAAAACTTTGCCATTGTTTTGGGAGCAGGGAAAAAAAGAGGGAAAGCTAGAAACTTGTGAATGAATATGATAAGTTTCCGTCCAGACTTCTCTCGCTGGTGCCATATATCGCCGTATTGTATTGGCCATCATAAATTTCCAGTGCTAATCCAATATAGGTGAAGTGAACTTTATGGCTACTTGAACCACTTCCCCGTCGCTCGCTGGCGACCCATGGAAAGTTTTATGGTTTGTGAAGCGTGAAATATGCCACAAATTGAGGGGAAAGAAAAGTCACAAGGAAAGCCAAGCCACTTCCTTGGCTGCTTGCCGTTATTGTGTGAATTTAATCAAGCAGCTTATCATAAATCCGGAATAAAAAGTGACTTATCGAGCCGAGTTGATATGTAAATATAAACAGCTCTTCCAGGGATCGTGACAATATGTTAATCTCTACTTGATTAATTCCCCACAGAAAGTTAGTTTAAAGATTACAATTCCCAGTAGAAAGCACAACTATCCTGCGATGGAAAAACCAATGGCAATGGCCTCTCATTTTCCGCACTCGTTAATTTCCATTTCCATTTCGATTTCTCCTCTGCCGCAGTGGCTGCTGCAGCCGCAATAGCCACTCAGCCGCATTCCGACGGGCCATCATCTCTCATCATTATCAAGGCATGCCAGGACCCGACCCAATCCGACCCGATGCCGCCCCATGCCACTCCTGGCTTCAATTATGTTTTGCATCCTTCAGAGCTGTTCACTTAATTGCATCACTTGCAGAGCCATCTCGGGCTGAAGGCGGCGGTTAGCCTTGGGCTCCTTACGAGCTGTGATGGCTCCGAGTTCGCTCCGCTCCTCGCTGCTCGCTCCATTTCCATTTCCCACTCTCCATTGCCGACATCGTGGCAATTCAATTTTCTATTATGTCAGGCCGAGTTGAAAGCAATGTAATGTTAATAAAATACTGCCACCAGGCCCTCGACAGCGGCATCGGCATCATCTCATAGCAGGCGGCAGTAGTGCTCAGTTATACTCGTGGAAACAACAACAGCTCGGGTGAGGCCGATGCTATGGCAACGTAACGTATACGCAATGTGGTGCGCCTTTTGTCCTGCCTACCTATTTACCCACAACACAGCAAACACACTGGCAGGCCATATGAGAGGGGGCGAAAGGCAACCGAGGCGAGGTCGGGAGCTATGTTATTTGACATTTATTTGCCATTTCCCTGCATCAGCAGCATCCCGACCCCAGGGTTGCACAGGAAAGAAAATTTTAGGCACTTTATCTAGCACTTAATCACTCGAAATTAATACAGGAAAATTCTTTACCTCTGAACTATGAAAAATATACACATTTTCTTGTGAGATATATATCAGAATTAAATGAGAATGTATTCCGCTTTCTCTATTTTAAATATTAAGATTATTAGCTTATTTTCTTTTGTATAAAAATGAATTAAATGCCCAGGGCAGTGTGACAAATTTAGCGAATGATTACTCAATATGAGTACTTAAAAGTGACCAGACTAGGAAAATAATGTTAGGTACAGCCTAGATCTATAACATCACGTGTGGAAATAAATAAAAAATTTGTTTCAGAAATTCCTTCAATGAAAAAATTTTAAAATTTAAAAGGAATCAGTTTTAATAGTGATATAGCACTTCAGATTATACTTTGTAGAACCTAAACCCAAAAAATTAAGTAAAGACTTCTGAAATCCCCTTACTTTATGCATCAAATTCAGAATTTTTTTTCCCTCTGTGGGCGAAAACTATGAAGCTACTGTTGCTGCATCACTTACCTCGCTTCTGTGGCGCCTGCATGGAGGGCGATGGCGTCGCCAGACCCACACCCGCCAGCTGCAGGAGGAGCAGCATCGCCAGCAGCGACATCAACAGGCCACAGCGAGCTGCTCCAGCTCCTGCTCCTGCAACGGCGGCTCCTTTGTTCCGCCCCATCGTCCGACGACCGGCGGCGACGACTCCACTGGATCCTTGACTTTGGTCTCGGTTTTGGTTACGGTTTGGGTTACGGTTTTGGGATTGGGATTTGGTTTGGAATTGATAGTGGCCTGTGCTTTGATTCCGGAATCCGATGGAGCGTTTGCTTTGACACATTTCTGTTTTTCCACTGCACTTCTCACAAATCTCTCTCTGGCACTTTTTCTTTATTACTTTATTTGTTCATTTCATATGCTATTAAAATAAATGAATAAAGGAAAAAAGAACATGAAACAAAGCTCTGCAAATATTTGCTGGATTTTCGCATTTTAAGGCCTGCAAATACTTTGAGTTCGATTAAAATTTTTGCGCTTTTATTAGGTCATATTTGCAATTAATTAAAAAGCAATTTGCTGAATAATTGATTCACAGAAGAGTTTCCCCCTTTTGTCACAATTGAATGGGACATTTTTTGGGCTAGCCGAGGCTGGCCGCACTCTCGATCATTAGTCATTGTGAAAATCCGGAGGGAACTGGAAAATGAGTGAAATCCCAGGAGGCGGAACGCCGCTGGCAATCATTCTTCATTAGGGATAGAGGCCAACATGTCAAGGACTTTTCGAGGACGACCACAGAAATGTCGCGCAGTTTTCTCCAAACGTTTTCTCATCCCAATTTTCTATTTTTTTCTCTCTCTCTTCTTTGCTTGATAAATATCAAAAATTTTCACAGTTGCATTTCCATGGAAATTGGCAAGGGCGACGCTCTGTGGAGCCTGAAAAATTGCAGCAATTAGTGGTGCCTGGAGGTCAACCAACCAACGAGCCAAAAAGGACACGGACTCGAACACGCCAGTGCCGGTCCTGCAACCTGGCGACGTGAGCCAGCCAAGAAATATGTGGCGGAAATATTTTGGTTACCATTTTTTCCTCTATGTTCCGAAGCTGCTGAAAATACCTTTAAAGTGGGATTTTTTCGGTGAGATTGAAATAGAGCTTGCTTGTGTGTGACAAAATGGGTGACAGCGTTTTGTGAGTTGACAAATATTTGGTTATAACGTTAGGGGGTTTTCTTTTTTTGTTGGTTAGCATAAAGGCTTAAAATTCCCAAACGCGTCAAAGGAAATCCGGGGGAGATTTCTACTTTTTTGACGAAGCAATTTGTAGCTAGAATTTTAGATAGTTGTATATTTTTAGGGCCAGTTTATAGCTTTAAATTTTCACTAGTTTTCATAGAATAACCATCCATAATTACTATTATTATCAAACATAATGACACCATAAATTGCCAATTCAACTTGTATACTCTATTTAATTGTCTGATGGATGCTTATCGGGTTTTATGTTTCATTTTAAAATATCAAAAGCCATTCCTGTTGATATTTTAATGATAAATGTTTGCTTGGCCAAAAGGTGGATGCAGCTGGTTCAATATTTCAATGGGTTTTTTATGGCGCCACCTCCCTCCGGGGCGCATGCAATTATTTATGCAAAAGGGGCAAAAGGGGGAATGGCAGCGACAATAAAAATCAAAATCGGGGCAAATTCAACTGTGGCATATGGCGGAAAAAGGGACACAAAAGGCTGGCAGGAAGAAAAACAAAGGCCAACAAAAATAAGCGAGGGGGAATCCTGTTTGGAAGCCATTGACGGATGTGGCACGCGTCTCTCCTTTTCTGTATTTTTATTATTTTTATTTGTTTTGCTCGCATTTTATATTTGCGGAGGAGGCACTTTGTAAAAAATCACGTAGCCGTCGAAGGACCAAAAGGAGATAAAGGACAATGGCACACCACCCACACAGACGCACTTGGAGCTGGCTGAAGGCAGAATTTAATATTTAATCTTAACGCAGGACATCAATTGCAATTACACCAAACACGACACTTTTCCTTGGCGATAAGGAAATGAGGAAAATCACCGCCGGATTCTCGAACTGCCTTCGCTGACTTCTGCAGACGAACTGAGCACGAATTTATGGAGCTGACACGCAGGGAAATCCCCTCAACGTATATATCTCTTTATATATATGGATATATTCCCCGACAACGCACAACCTCAGGCCTCGGCTTGCCACGGCGAACTGGCCACTTTTCGCAACGATTTTCCCTTCGGCCAAGCGAAGCTCTAAATGAAAGTGAAGCTGATTTTTCCGACACTCTCTGAGAACGCTGAGCGAATCGGTTGAAAAGAGAGAGCGTAAAAGCTTCGGGGGAGTCCCCTGGTGCTCTCCTGGAACATCTGACTTTTGTTTACGCTTATCAGCCATCAGCTGTTCTCGGAGAGAGCTGCTCCATGGTGCCACGTGGCCACCGCGGCGGCGACAACAAAAACAATCGCCGTGTTTTGATTCGGCATTATGTAATGCCAAGTGAAAATGGCGTAAGGGATAATTACAGGTGCACAGGAAGAAAATTATAGGGTGAAAATAACTAAAAACTGATTAGATCTTTGGAATAGAGAAAAAGTTATCAATCAAATAATAATTTAACATTACTTTGGGCTTATCAAAAAAGAACAAAATTATAATTATATTCCAGCATTTAAGTAAAAGTTTAGGCTATCAATCCTGTATTACTTAGCTTCGGTAAATGTTAACTTCAAGTTAAAAATTAATCTTTATATTCATAGATATTATTTATTACCTGTCTAACGTTTCCTAGACCTCGAAATATATTTTAAATGCTCAATTTTTCTTATAATATTTATAAATTGAATAATACTGGTTAACCGTTTCATTAAAAATTAAATAAAGCTTTCGAAAATTCTAGTTTAGGTTGGTCCATAAATATTTATGCTTTGCCAATTTAATTGAAAGCTTACCTTCACATCCTTTCTAGCAGCAAAAAGTGTAACTGGCCAAGAAAAATCCTTGAGCTATTTATCATACTAATTACAAGTCCTAAAAGAATTATTGGTACCTATTCACTATTTTTAATTAGGAAATAAAGATTACGAAGAGAGACAAAACAAAATAGGAAGAAAGTCGCCTTAAAATCAAATCATAAAAAGTGAGCAACACCCCTAATTCAGGCACCTTTTTCCCACCAATACCCGGCTCAGTGGTCATCATCAAGGGCGAGGAGTCCTTTGCGTGGACAGCTGGGGACGACCTTTGCATGCCAATTAGATTGGGGATCTCCTTCGGCAACTGGGACACGGGCCGCTGCGCTCCGCTGCGGAATGCCATCCCCCCGAAGCTCCACAGCCACAATAACCTTTAAGTGTTACGGTAACGGCCGAGTTTTTAAGATGGCGCGAAGGAAGAAGGTATTTTTTTTATGGCTATCAGCCATCAGATTCAGCTGCAGGTTGTCCTCCTTGTCCTGCTTGCTGCTCTCTTTATTTTCTCATTTCCTGGCCATCCCATTCTCAAGGATGTGCGCAGGTGTCGGGTGCAGAAGCAGAGGTGTAGGTAGGTAGGAATGGCCACTAAAAAAGAGCTGCCCGTTTTTTTCCTTTTGCTTAATTCTCGTTTTATGTTTTGACACCGTTTTTTTGGTAAAGTTTTGCAGGAGCATCTCCCTTCTGTCACTTACAAGTTTGCCTCGTGTTGCCGTTGACATTTTTATACATCATCTGTCCTTTTTGGCGGCCACCCTCCAATACACCTCTCTTAGGCACCTTTGAGTGCCCCCATATCATTCCGTTGTTGCTTACATTTTTATTTAATTTCCAGCCTTTTTCCGACATAAAGTTCTTCGTTTTTTTTTGTGGCCCATAAAGAGGCAAGTGTGTTGGCTTTCATTCTTTATTTTATTAGGACCATATACCGCGGGAGATAAATCTGGCAAGTGCGAACAGACGGCCGCCTGTGATCAATATTTAATCCCCATCAAAGGCAATCTATATCAAAGGGATTCCTTTGGCTATGTGTGTAATTTACACACAATGTGTCGTAAAATATGGCAACAAAATTATTACACAATTGATTTAAATGACATCAAAATGCACGATAATGTGTGCAGAAAAAAATTACGAATTAATTACAATTCAAAATGGCCGCAGGCGGCCACAAAATGTGTGATTTATGCGCTCGGAAATCACGTATGCGCCGGGTGATCCCTGCAACCGCTTTCCTTAACCCTTTTTGGGCCACTGCAATTGAACACATAATAAATATTTATGCAGACAGTTGCTGGCTGTTGTTTTTCAGCACACACTGTAATTACACACACGTGTGTGTGTGTTTGCTCAGATTATTAAAGTTATTTTCTTTGGCACAAACCGCCTTTCCTTGAAGACTGAGGCTGGGGGTGCCTTTGTTTATGTTTGCACACATGAATGTATAAATTACGATGCTTGGTTTTTGTAAACAAAATGAGTTTGCCTGCGGGCCGGGAAAACCCCGTGGAAAGGGGGCCGCACTGGGCGCCCCTGGGCAAACTGAAGCTCTCCTCCCGTTGGCCACATTTAAATATTTGCGCATGGAATTATTTTCCCTGGCATAAAGTGTGGCCAGGTAGACATTTTACAAAGTCAAACAAAAGTTGCCACCATCACTTGCCGAGCTGTTAACCCCGTGGCCCCTTATCCTGCCCCAGCTCCTGTTCCTGCAGCTTCTGGTTTCCACCTCCTGCCGGTTTTGTGTTCCCATTTCCAGCACCTTTACCTGTTCTCCTTCTGGCGGGGGTATGGGGAATTTTAATTAAATTTAAATGAAGATTTATTACATATTTCATTGCTCGGCTGGCGCTCGGCTCCTGTGACCTTCAATTGTCCTTCGATTAAGCCACAATTGAAAGCAATAATATCGATTCCATGCCAAACAAAAGGTGTGAGAGGAGCCAGGATTAATAAAGACTGTCATGGGTTCTTATTTTCTGGGAAATGTTCGAAGAAATATAACTAGAAGAGACTTTGAATTGAAATTAAAATTTGTATAAATATAATAATAAATATATTACAAGGAGGAGTGCACAAGTAAATGTTGCTGAGAAAAGGTTGCTATGATCAAGGCGAGGCAAAATTCATGTTAAAACTTCCATGTTTATCATCCAATCGTACTCAGATTTTTAAACTAATATATCTATATATTGCTATCGTGGTTTTTATGTAGATTCTTATTCATTTCGGCGATTTCTCTTCTTAGTTTTACTTTTCAATGTGTTTGGTTTCGTTCTTAAAGTCGTAGTGTGACCGTAGTCGCTCTTTTTACTTTACCCTAATTTCATTTAATCTCGGCGGAATCTTAATATAATATACTAAATGCAAAATGGCTACACTATACAAAGTACTTATTACTTTATTAATATTAATTGTCAAGTCTTTAATCAAAAAAGTCAATACACCTTCTTCTCCCTGGTCGAGGGCGGCGGCATCGTTGCCGTCGACGACGGCGGCATGGGCGAGGAGCCACTGTCCGACTGGAAGGGCCCCGTCCGTTGCTGTGGCTTCGGTCGGATGATGACAAAGTGGCAGACCAGGTTCTGGTCCACCACCAGGATGGCGGCGCTGTTGTCGAAGATGTTGCAGTAGTTGGGCGCCGAGAAAATGGTGACCAGCTGGCGGTTGGCGAAGAACTCGTAGCCGTCTTCGACCACCTGGTGGGCGCGCACAATCAGATTGAAGTTGTACTGCATCAGGAAGCTCTCCACGACGTTGCACCCGAAGGTGTAGCTGACGCCCCGATCGTTGGCCGCCCAGGAGGTGGTGGACTCATCCGGGTCCGACCAGAGCAGGTCACAGAGCAGCCCCTCGCTGGGCACCTCCGTGGGTCGGTTCAGGCGCCGAATGTCGTCGAGGGTCTTTAGGTCCGGACTCAGGCCGCCGTGGACGCAGAAGATGCGATCGCCCACAATGGCGGCCACCGGCATGCAGTCGTAGCAGTCCACGAAGGCCTTCCACAGCTTCACGCTGTACCGCCGCTTGCACTCGTCGTAGAACCCGTAGACCCGGTTCACGTCCGAGGACTCGTGGTTGCCGCGCAGCATGAAGAAGCTCTCGGGATAGCGCAGCTTGTAGGACAGCAGCAGGGTCAGGGTCTCTATGGAGTTCTGGCCCCGATCCACGTAGTCGCCCAGGAACAGGTAGTTGGACAGCGGCGGCGTGCCGCACTGCTGGAAGATCCTCAGCAGATCCTTGAACTGACCGTGCAGATCCCCGCATATCTTCACCGGCGAGCTCAGCTCCAGAAGCATCGGCTGGGCGAGGAAGAGATCCCGGGCCGCGCTGCACACGTTGTTGATGGTGGACTCTGGCAGGTTGGCCGCCCGCCGGTTGGCATAGCTCTGCGTCTTCAGCTGGTTAATGATGGCGTCCAGGTGCCCTATGCGGGTCCGCTCCTCCTTCTCCTTTTCCTCCTTGGTCTTGGAATCGCGGGAGTTGGAGGCCACACTCGAGGAGCGACGGTTCGACATGGTTTCCTTGTTTTTTGCGATTTATTGGGAGTAAAGGGATTGTATTTTTGAGTACATTTGTGTATGTATTTGTCAGGTAAATATATTTTTGATTTAAATAAATTTAAAAACCCTTTAAAAAGCAATTCCCTCAACTATATCCCAAGTAGATTTTCCTGCGGTTCACTTGGCTGCGCGCCACTTCAATCCCAAATCGTTTTCGTTAAGACTTTACCCTCCATTTGCCTTCGCATTTCCTTTGCCAATTCAAGTCTCCCTCCCTTTTCGGGGTTATCTGTTACCCCTTGACCGTTTCAATTATCAGACATTTGGCATAAATTTGGCGAAAACAAAAAAACACATTCAAATGGACGCGGCGCTCTCGATAACAGGGGAAAAGCGCCGCAAAGTCGCTTGTTTACTCGCTGTTGAACCCTGAACTCGCTCGCCCACTCACCCCGTTGGGACGCAGCTGCATTTTGGCCACTCGTAATCCCGATCCCAGAGAGCTTCCTGCACTTGTAATGCGGCTTAAAGGAGCGAGTGAGCGGGCAGCCATTCTGGGCCATCTAGGGTTTTATACGAATATATCCTGCTCCGCCTCCCTCTCCATTGGGAAAAAAATCCCCTGCCCACTCTGGCCTTTTTCCGGTAGCACATTTTGAATACATTTTTGAATCAGTGGCGGCGGCACTGTTTACTTTTTATGTCACTCTTTTTCGGACCCAACTCCAGCCCGGGTCCGGGTTTTATGCGATTTGTGTACTTCCGGCTTTAGTGGTTCTGCGCGGACTGGGAGGGACTCCAGTGTGTGTCACCACTCCGAGTCCGAGTCCGAAACCACTCGCACTCTGTCCGCGGCCCAGAATGTATTTAATTGCAAGCGGCGCTCAAATAGGATTTGTGCATTGTTTTCTGCGGTGGATTTAATGCACGGCCCCATTCCACTCCTCTTTCGAGGTTGTTTTCGCATTCTTTTTATCCCGCTCTGCTCCCATTTGGAATCTATTTTAATGTCAGTTTAATTCAATGCCCTAGCGGTTCTCTAATGCGCTGTGGGGAGTTTTTTATGTTAGGAGGAGACGAGGTTCGAGTTGGCATCCCTTGTGCGGCAAATGTAATTAAATTGTGGCCAAAGTGGGATAATCCCCTTCGTTTTTTTCGATATGGGTACTTAGTAAGCGCATATCTGCTCGCTATGTGTTGCACATGGAGCAAAGCGAAGCTGGACTTCATTTTGGTTTCATTTCCGATCCTTTTCGGATTTAAAAGCGACTTTAATTGAGATTGATTTGGGTGCTATTTGAATGCTCTCCGATTTTATTACTTCTGGGGTATTTCTGGATCTTTTATTAATTAAATTGTAGAGTATGTCTTACCCTTAAAACCCACAGAATATTATCTGTACTTTTAATAAAAACCAAACCACGCAAAATGCATTCCCCTGTGTGTCGAAATACCGAATCAGTGGAATCGCACTCAATTGACTCAGCAGAAAGTCGAACAGCTTTCAGCCATCTCTCGAAATCTGAAGCAGCTGAAGGCGCTTGGCTTATTTCCGCTTCCGCTTGCTGCCATATTTTGTGACCCCCCCAAAGCCGAACTCTCCTCAACTCTGATCCATTTTTACCTCAGCAATGCAATTTTCAATTGGAAAATGAAGCAGGGCGACAGTGGCACCAGAAGGCACACAGAACGAAAATTATATGCATTTGCATATTAAATAATAAGCTCTGCAATTCACCTTTTATCGATATGTATCGATTTCATATCGGTACTGAACTCGAAATCGATATTTAAATTGAACTAATTGTATTTTCTTACTTTGCTATATGACTTTCTTGAAAGTATATTGTTCTAATTGCTGTCTTGATTATAAACGATCTATTTGATATTTTGTGTGATCGATATTTTTGATATTTTTAATCGACTTTCGATTTTTCATTTATTTTATTTTAATTTTGAAATTTTACCATTTTCTTACCTGCCTACCTTACCTACTTCTCTTACCTGTAACTAGGTTGTATTTTCGATATCATATCGATTTCTTCGCTGTCTTAACTATACATGATTATTTTTTTATATTTATATTTGTCGATATTTTCGCTGATCCGTTTATTTCGCAGTTATGTTTCTAATTTTCTTTTTTAAATATCTATTGAAAAAACAGTTTTATATAAAAATAAAATATTTCATAATTTCATTACAATTTCTTTCTCTGCTGCAGAGCTCGGAAAGGGGGCGAGGACAAAGGTCGTGTGGTTAGGTCAGCGCTGAACTACTTTCCTGGCTTTCAGCTGGTCCTGCTGTCGCTGCTCTTGCTGCTTTTGTTGCGGCCATATCCCCAGCCCCATTGTGTCGCCGGAAATATTCAATTTTCAATTTTCATTTCGCTGGCCAGCAAAAATTGGCAAGCGACGAAAACAAAGGACGTGAATAGAAAACCGAGAGCGGGAAAATCTGCTAAGCGCAGTGAGTGGGATTGAAACAAAGGGAATGTTGAATGAAAGAAATCAATTCGATTATTACGTTTTTTTTCAGCTTTTCCTCCTCTCTCCTCTCTGTTGTATTGTTGGGAATTATGAAGGTGCAGCTGAGGTGACTTAATCTTAATGCAACACGATTCAGTTTCAGGCTTTAAGCTTACCAGGGCCTGGCTGCCCTGGTTGTCATCTTAACACAATTAAGCGCTCAGCGGGATATAAATTTATTGGAATATTATTTATGACGTTGAAAATTGCTGGAAGCCTCCCTTAATCCTCGTTACTTACCCGGGAGCCCGGTGAATGCCTCCTGCTGGGCATGCTTCGGTTATCGTTTGTTTTGGCCATTTTCCAGGGTCATTAGCTGATGGCAACGATGATGATGATGTTGACTGGGCTGGGGCTGGAGCTGGGCAAACCACATTCTGGAGCTGGCATCTCCAATCTCCAGCTGGGTCAGTCGCACCGCAATGAAAATTGTTTTTTGGAAGGCATCACAAATGGTGTGTTTTTGATAATCACAAATTCAAAATTACCAGCTAATTGGATATTTATCTAGGGGATAAGCCCATACAGATTCTTAATTTATTATTATTTAATTTAATAAAGCCTTTTCCTTCAGGAGAAGAAAGAACTCCTTTTCCTTCAGGAGAAGAAAGAACTCCTTTTCCTTCAGGAGAAGAAAGAACTCCTGTAACCGAGACCTCGTGCTCTTGTCACTCCAGCCGTCAGCTCCAGATATATGCATATATCCACGGGACCTGGTCACTCATTAAATACCCTTCAGGATTTAAGCTCAAGCTGAGTGCTGACCCCTCTGTGTGTGTAGTGCCAAGATCCCGGGGACAAGAGCTTGTTTTAATTAAAATTTTAATTTATTTCCTACCATTTTGGCTTCCCCTTCTCTCTTTATTTTAATATATTTTATTCGCTGGCCATCAAACGTGATGGGGAACCGGCACGCGGTGGGGTGCGGGCCTGACATCAAGTGGCCGAAATTAAAATCTGCAGCACACACTTGACACTTGAGCGGGGCGAGGAGGTGGCATTCGTTGTCAAACTGCAAACTACACAAGTGACAAAAATTACGCATACGCACTGTGCGACGCCACGAGGATAATGAGAGCGCAACCAGGTCGCAATATATTGAAGTGTCTGCGTGTGGGTGTGCGACTGCTCATTAACACTCTGCCGAGTGCTGTGTGTGTGTGTGTGAGTGTGTGAGGGGTTAAGCTTCAAGTTGGTGTTTTTTGGTGTGAAGCGAGTGGGAGAAGCACGCGTGTGTGCAAACAGTAAATCACTGAAAATAGCTGGCAAAATAAATTCCACAAAGATTTAGTAAGACGTAGACACAGCTATCCTCCACTCCCTTTTATCCGAATTACACTTCTCAGTTCCAGTCAGCACAGTCCAGCCTCTGTAAGGTGAACTATCTGCTTTAATTACACAATTTTTAGTTGAAAAATATATAAATATAATTTACATTAACTTTAGTAAGAATTATTTATTTTAGTTTCCTAGGGGATATATTGATACTTAATTTTTTATTGCATATTTTTAACTTAAAGACTAAAAACATAATGCTTATTAAAGGGTTGTTAGCGTTAAGATGTAAAAATAAACCTGTAGTTATTTTTCAACTGTGGAAAGGTGGCTTTAAGTTCTAAAATACTTATAAATACAGCCAGGAAAGTTTATAATCAAGCAATTCATTTAAAAAGATATCCCCAAAACACCTTGTAAAGTCTAACTTAGTCAAGATCGCCTGCATTTAGGTCGGCAAAAGGGTTTTGCCTACTTTCGACTCTCGGCCTGTCTCGCTCGGTGGTGTGGCTGACATTTAGCAGTCGCTTGACACACAGCCCGGGACAGTGAGTCCTCCTCCGTGTGATATCCACTTTTGGGCTGGGAACGTGGCGAGAGGCATCAAAGACTCCTACTACCAGCCACTTGACGTTGACGACGACGACGAGCCTGTGGATAAGATGCCCGGCGGAGCTGGTTGCCAGGATGGAGCAGGAGAGTCGGCTGCCAGCGATAAGCGAGCGGATAATGATGTACTGCACCTGAGCACGCGGCGTATGAGTAATGTCGAGCCCTGTTCCCTTGATAGTTAGTTCGTTAGTTAGCCAAAGTTGGCCATCCTTTTGGGCCAAAGAAAAGAGTGATGCCATTTCCTGGCCACAATTTACCATTTTAATGGGCTTGGCTGACGGTCAGACGGACGCTGCCAATGCACTTAACTCCAGCCTCTGTGAAAAATGCAGAGTAAAGCAACCTCATTAAATTGAAAAATGTCTACAATTTGCAGGACATTATGTCCCGGACTAATGCATGCCTCTCGCGCTGAAGTGGACCATGTCCTTGCTCTCTCTCTACATACACATATCTGTGGATGTGGATGCTCTTCCTCTCTATCTCCGCTGTGTCTCTACAAATTGTTTAACTTCTCGACTCTTAAATCTCTGGGGGACTGAACGAGCTCAATCAATACGGATGATGTGTTCGAGTATATGTATAAATTTGCAGTGTTAATGCAATTTTAAGCTGCTTTATTAATGATTTCTCTCTTCGGTTTACCTTACAGCTTTCAGACGCGATTGCTGCCGAGGTACATTGGTACAATCTGTGAAGAAAAGTATTAAAAATCGGAACATTTAATCAAAAAATATTTGTAATATATTATAATTATTATTTCACAAGTCTTCGCCATCCGTTTCTTCTGATAAAACATTCTCATCGTCTTCAGGCTCTTTTATAATAATTATGTTGAATATTCTTTCACTTGTTTTCAAAACAATTCCTTACCTCACACTTACCTTTACTATTTACTCATTTTTCAAAATTTCAAAGCTCCTTCGAGCCACTGTGCCCTCATGTCATAAAGCGAAAGTTATTGGTGCAAAAATCCTGAACGCAGGAGCTTTTTTCCACTTAATGCTGGAGGAGGCAGCCTGGTCATGTGTGTGTGTGTAAGTGAGATGGGCAAACATTTGTGTCAATGCATCGATAACCCGAGAACAAGGACGAAAACAACAACAACGGTGGAGTCGGCAGTCAAAGGGATCAGAGGGCAAAAGGAGGAGCTGCAACCGGAGTTGGAAAGGGCGATCCAGAGCCAGAGCCGGAGCCAGATCCAGAACGGGCTCAGTCGTCGGCTTTCTGCATTTACTCGCATGCATTATTGAGCATTAACCTCATTTCACGCAGTCAATTTACGGCATTAAATTCTCGTCTGCCCGGATCTACTCTCCGGCGAGCAGGAGCAGGGCAATGGCGTAAGGATTTAACGAGCTGCCAGGACGTATACACCGCCCCCAGCTAAGCCCGCTTCGAGCTGGTGATAATGATGATGATTTTACAAAACTAATTCGATTTTGATTAGCTTGAAAACACTGGCGTGGTGGGGAGAAGGGAAGACCCTGGTCTTAACAGTTATTGAAAGTAGCTTAACTTACCGTTGGCGGCTAATAAGTTGGAGAGAGGAAGATGGAGGAGGCGACACAAAACCAGGCCAAGAAATTGAAAACACTTGAGGTGCACAAGTAGCGCTAATAGCCAGACTAAATAAGCTCATAAAAATCCCAGAAGATAACCCAAAGTGGAGCAAAGAGAAAACTAAAAAAAATTAAAAATGAACTGGAGAGAAATAAGAAATGTCGCGACTACTTAATACCTGGTTGTTTATGCAAGGGAAAATTTAGCATACTTCGAGGGGTTTGCTGGCTTTGTTGAAGGATAATCCCTAAACATTGTAAAAATCTAAAATCTTTGGTTTAAAGATAGAGAAGAAAAGCATAATGCCTAAAGAAAAGTCTAGCCTATAAATAGTTTAAATGAAAGATATAAACATTCGGGCGTTAAAAAGAGAAGAGAGAACAAATGTACAAAATATACTAAATATACCAAACATAGAAAATATACAATATATACAAAATATAACAAGTATTCTAAATACCCCAATTACACCATATAATATATATATCTACTATATAATACCACACAAATATTTGAATACCTTCACAAAATCCTCATACTTGACTGTTGAAAATTTCCCCAGGTCTAATAAACCCCAAAAATTAGGATATAAAAACTAAGAAGACTAGAAAGAGAAAGAAATAGTAGAAAAACTAGGGGTATGACACTATCCTTACTTTTTTCTTTCTTCTTTTTTGTGGCCCATCTCGTTTGTGCCATTGTAATTGGATAATTAAAGAAATGCCTGAGCCACAAAGCAGACAGAGAGAGGATGAACAGAACAAAGACCGAGAGAGAGGGACAAACAATGAAATTAAGACAACGAAAGATAGAGACAAACACTGGCCGCAAGAAGAGACAGCGACAAGAGGTCCCTGTTGGCTCTTTATGCCCAAGAACGAGCGAGTGTTTGTGTTTGTGCCAAGGCTATTAAAAGCATCTAAACGTTTGCTAAAAACGCTAGTATAATTCACTACTCCCGAGGAGGACGACGCAAACATGGCACCGCTTAAGTAGCCTTAGTAACAGCCACCAGCTGTTCGCTAGGAAAAACCCAAGGCGTGCGAGAAAAACCCCCCAAAATACACACATACATTATATAAGCAGCTTTTCTATTGTCTCACTTACTTAATTTTCCCAGCGATATAAGAGAGCTGTGAGCACAAGGAGCAGCTGCATCGGGAGTCCTGGCCTGCCACGTGTTTAGTTGAGGAACTGTGGGAGCTGGGAGTTGGGAGCTAGGAGCTGGGAGTGTTTTGACCAAGATACGACTGTAGCCATAGTTTTACTAGCATGTCTGGGAGAAATAAGATATTAATATATATTTATATATTTAATATTTCTATTCATTCTATTCATCAAAGGGAAGGAAATAATTTAATATCTCTGTCACCAACAGCCTTGTCCGCTTATGGCTTTCCTGTACATAGTCCCTATTTAATATTTCCCTACCCAGATTTGGGTAATTCCATCTTTACACCTCATAAGCCGGGGGGGTATGACTCTGTCCACGAATGAAAGCCAGCTCAAGGGCCCGCCTTAATTGCCATATGTTGCAGAGATAGGGAAAAATCCCGAAACTAATGGCCAATTGCCCGGGGCAAACAGCATTTGGCTGCTGTTAATGGTCATGACCAACATGGCTGGTCAGCACCCATAATAACCAGAACTCGACTTCAATTCCAGCATGAACTCTCTCTGTGCGGGGTCACCGATGCGGAGGTGACAATTGCAGCTCCCCAGCAGTCGTGGCAATTAAGTTATCTTTGTGTGCTCTTTGGCAATGCAATAACCATCATAATCAATCATCCTTTAACGGCGGAGATGGCAACAAAGCGGCCAACACCTCCAGTTAGGGCTGCATAATTCACGAGGGGAAATGGAAAAACTTTGACTTTGGCGCGTGACTAAACGGGAAATGCAATGTGCACTCCGCACACACACAAAGCCCAAAAACTGTTGCCAACAAATGAGCTAGCGGCGGCAGCGGCAGCAAGGAATAAAGGATAAATAGCAACAGCCAGGGAACAGCGAAAGACCAGCTTCCAGGACACTAAGTATGATTTATGCGGCGAGTCTCGGCGTGGCAGTCAAATTGAAATTTACACCAGAACCTTGGCAACGTGCCCCGTGATCTGGGCTCAAATGAGTTGCAATCCTTGCAAGGATTGTCGCCTTCAGCACACATATACACTGAGGAAATATGGTGGAAGCAAAGGGAATAATTAGGAGAATTTTTACGAAGAGAAAGAGGGCTTTAATTAAGAGAGAGTATTTTATTTAGAGAGTGAATTATTTAGCTTGTAGTTTTTATTTATTGAACAATATTTCCATAAAATACTTTATCCTGTAAAAGATTTAAAATAAATTTAATATATATCTTATATCTTCTCCGACTTATACATTGATTGCCTTATTCCTAGAAATCTTCTCTGACTTGGGAAGACGTATAAGAAATGGTTGTTTCAACCTATTTCTCATTATTTAATTAGTGGTTGTCATAATTAACAGGTTTCCTCTGACTCTACAGCCAAAAAGCTATAAATACATAATCTTACATGGATAAGACATGAAGAAAAGCTGAAATTTCTGTAATTAATTTGATATTCGTTTTATTGAAATAAAAACAGTGGTTAGTATTTTAGAGAGTATTAAAATTGGGCTAATTTGGCTAAAAAAGAAATAAATTCCCAACATACTTAAGAGAGAGCTCAAATTCCATTTATTTATTTTTATTAATAATAAACTCCCCATCCTTTTCACAAATTTTTCACCCTGCACTCATGAACCAAGACACAGATACAGATCATTATAAGCAGCAGCAAATCCGTTGTCCCCGAAGGACATGTGCTCGAGATTGGCTGGGGGAAACCAGCCAGAGTCGGACCCCAAATCTTTCTATTTTTCCGGCTGCCAGTTGCACTTCAATTTTCGTTTGTTTCGCCGGATTATCAGCCGAGCTGAAGCATGAAAATTTAATAATACACTTGGACCGGTTGCAGCAGCAGGACCTGCAGCCAGGACCTGCAGCAGCTGCTCCTGCTTAACGACCCTGCGCGGGGTTGCCTCGGTGATGATAAATTCTATTTAATTTCTGGGGCGAGAGATTGAAAAGGAATTCCTGGCGGATTTCTGATCTGATTGGGAAACTGTTTCGCCCGAAAATCCTTTAAAATTAATTGACTGCCTTTCTGCGCACAGAGCACAACTGTACCCTGTTTTATTTAGCAGTTAAGCGACCGAAAACAATCCTCCGAAACAGCAGTTAAAACCCCAATCACATGCACTGCGGGCGGGAAGCCCCCTCCAACATTTTGGCTAATAGTCCGCACATTGTTTCGGTGTTTCGAAAACGGAAAATTGCCAAATGAAGAAGAAAGGCAACGAAAAACGACCGAAAATAGCAGCTGAAACTTATTTCATATCAAATGGCGGTGCGAAGAGGGGCTAAAACCGCGCCAATTTTGGTCAACATGCTGAATGAACTGCAAAATCAACTCGCTTCAAAATGTGGTCGGTCAGCAGTGTGTTTATATATATACACACACGTATATATACGTATATTTGGGGCATCCTGCCTCAAACTGCAACTAAAAATCAGTTTGAACGATATTACGTATACGACGCGTGCAGCTCTAAGCGAGAATTAACATTTAAATGCCGCAATATAACGTTACAGGTCTTTGTTGTTTGCCCAATTGAATGGGAACAGGGACTGGGAAAATGGGAAATGGAAAAGCAATCGCTTGTATTTACATGGATATGGCAGGACGATTTTATAGGGGAACATTTCCAGCAAATTAGCATATATACGATACTTACACAAATAAATGGAAATAATTAGGCTTGAAGCTTTGAAGGGAGCCAATAATAAGGTGGGAAAAATAAAGATTAAATCAAAATGAGACTGTAGATAAAAGAATTAGATGCTTTTTCCTTTTAAAAGCACCTTAAAAATAATATTTTAAGCAACTAAAATATTTTATAATATTTATTCTATTTAGTTTTGTAACTAAAATTATAAAAACATTTTATATTGTAAATTTGTATGGCCTCCCCTTACCAAAGACCTTAATATTCCAACTAGTTACCATAATCCCATGCTTTTCCCTTACTCCTTTTCTAGTTTTCCCTTTCCTAGTTGCCTTTTCGTTAACTAAACTTATTAAAGTTGGCTTGACATTCAGTGATTCCGATTCGGCTTCCGTCTTTGTGTTTGCCTTTGTTCATTGTCAGTTGGCTAGTTCCTCACCTCTGCTTACATATAATAAAATATTTTGCAGCTTGTCAGGTTCAGATTTGGATTCAGATTCGGGCTTAGCTTTGGCTTTGGCTTTCACTGCAGCAAGTAGAGGACAAATTGTTGTAGGAACAAAACTTCGTTTGCCTTTCAACTCGGCGCACGAAATCCTTGACAGCCTTTCGCCAGGATCCTGGCACTTCCTCCCGTTGCCCTCCTGCTCCTCCCTCCCCATTGCATTTGATTCAATTTGCGCAGAGCAAAAGTAAATCAACAAAAACGGGGGGCAGAAAATAAGGAAAATGGAGAGGAAAATAGGAAAAATAGGAAATGTACGTATTCCATAAATTTGCTGGCACTTCAATCTACCGTGCCTCCTACCCCTGCCCCTTTCCCTGTCCCCTCTGTTGTTCTCCGCTCTATTTATAAAATTTAACATTCCGTTCTTGGTTCCATGGTGATTTTTTTTTTCCTATATATATATTTTATATTTTCCTTTATTTTGCGCTGGCTGTGCCAAGTTTTTGCGGCTTCATTGTCAGTTGCTGCTCCATGGCCCGCGTCTTCTCCATGTCTGCCGAAGCTTCATTTCCATTCCCTTGTGTTTTTAATAATGCATAATTTGTTTTATAACTAGGTTCTCCCTGGCTCCCGCTCTCTAGCAGTCCTACATAATCCCCATTTTATCTATGCTATATAGTACCATATATATGCTGGAGAAGAAGGAATATATATTTTAATCAAAGCGAAAACAAAGCATTCCATTGTTGGAAAAGTTATTATAAAAATACTTTGCTTTGTTGGGGTTTCTTTTTCCGGGGCTTGGTTCATTTTCTAAAGTGCCAACGGGGGGAGGAGTGGGGAAAAAATACCAAGTGCCGGACAACTATTGTCTAAACGTGCATGAATAATGCAGTGGAGGTCCGATCTCAGATGTCTCTACGGTTGACAAAAAAAAGGGAACCTAAGTACACTTTGTCCTTAAATTAATTTTTTTTGAGTAAAGGAGTATGAATAGAAAATATGTATTTGGGTAAATAATTCATTCTCAATGATTATAAAGCCTGAAGCTTATTTTTTGTGAACTTTGAAATAACTTTCTTACTAGAGTTCCTATTCTGTAGCTGTACAAAATATTTCTTAAGCTTATTTTAAAGTTTAAAATAATAAACGCAAGAACCAAAACTGATTCGTCATTAAAACTTTACTCGAAAAGTGTTACCTGAGGCGCTACAAGGAGGTTATGACCAAATTATGGCATATACCCTTTATGAAGGACCCTGCCAGATATTTCGTTATATTATTTTTTAGACCCCTTTCCCCCTCTGGGGCACACTTAAAATGTCATTACCCGGCTTGGCAATTTGGTTTTCGCTCACAGTTGTGCCCGAGTTTTCCCTTTTTGTCTCGCTCTTCCTTTTTTCCAGGAAAACTCTCATAAAAAGCCAAAGTGAGACATAATAATAAAGCAACAAAAGACAATTCAGCTCGTAAAAATACAAAATAAATGTTATAAATGTAGCCATAAAAATTACAACAACAACTAGGGGCGGCATGGCCTGCAACCTTTGGCAGCGGAAAATATTTTTAATTGATTGATACGAAGAGGGAGGAAGTGGGTCCTGCGTGACAAAAACAATATAGCACACGGACACACACATATGCAGGCACACGTGAATCGACATAAAGGAGGAGAGAGTAGGAGGAGAAAGTGGAGAGAGCAGCAGACACTGGCGAGTGACGCCGAAAAAGCGGCAAGCACTCGCACGCAGACAGACGCGCTTGGAAACAAATGAGAAAAAATATGTTACAAAGTGTCGCACATGACACACACTCACTGGCACCCACACACGCACACACAGCTGTCAAAGTACACTGGGATAAATCGAAACTTAGGTGTGTTTGAAGAACCATCACCAGATTAGGGCTTTAATGTTTAACTCGATAAGGTAGAAATTTTAGCCTGTTTTTTTTAGTTAAAGAGCTTTCAAGTACATGAAATTCTTTGTTTAATGTTCTCTAAATATTTACCCTTAAATTATAGTTTAAAATTTAGTTAATACTAAATAATACTAAAAAAGACTTTAATACTTTAATACTTTAATACTGAATAAAAAGAGCTGGCTTCAGGTCTAAAAGGTAAATCCAAAACACCACTTTCTTGTTCAAATCAAGCCGCAAACTTGAATTAAAACCTCTTTTAGGTTAATTTCTTAATTTAAAATTAAAATCAATAATTTTCCCGCCGTGTACAGACTTGGTTGCACACCTACAGGAGCGGCGCCTGCCATGTCCTGGCAGCAACTTTTACATTGTTTGGCTTCGAGCGTTGTGCCATTTTTACTTTGGCTTTCATGGCGGCCAAGGGGTGGTCGAGAGGGGGCGAGGCTGTTACCGGAGGGGGTTCCAGGGAAAAAGGGGGTTTCGGTTTTGGGGTAGCAGTGAGGGTTTCCCTCTTCCTTTTTTTTTTGGGTAGGTGCCGCTTTTGTGTCATCCTCGTCGACGCATTCGTGTCAAATTTATTTCTCTCCTTTCTTTTTTTTGCTTTGTATTTTAGTGTAATTTTGTTGATTACAACGTTGTTGCCTTTTTCCTACACGCGGGAGTGTGTGTGTGACATCGTTGAGTGTGTAATTTATTTGGAGTGATCCTAAATTATACATGTGTGTGCGAAAGTAAAGAGATATGGCCAGAGGATACGCTCGAAATGTATTTAAATTCGGGGTTTGAATAGCCAAAACGAATCCCTGTATGAGTTGGCATTTTATTTGCAATATATTAGGGTTTTTTTAAAGAAAGAAATGCAAATAAATAGCATTTTGCAGAGCCCGAAAAAGTATGCTACACCTTGCGCTCATTACGCTTTCCTTTTTATCTTGGCCTTCTCCCTTTTGGCCGCTGGCTAACGATTTTACGGGCCACATTATTACTTTTTATGACGGGCCGCACAAGGGAAAGTCATGTTTCAGAGCTTGTTAATATAAAAATCGTGGCAGCTTCCCCAGAAACCCAATCCCCAGTCCAGGACCACCACCCGCGGCCAGACTCAACGCCAAAATTTCTAATGAAATCTAATAAATTAAAGAGATTTATACATAAAGCCGCTTGCTCGGGGCAGCAGCTCCCTTACTGCCAGATATCCTCCCCCAATATATATATATATCTTTCCACGCCAGCGGCTTAATTTCGTCGCGGCTGCGGCATAACTTACATTATGTTTTGCAAATTATTGGCCTTTCGCCGGAGTGTAAAATTCTCTGAATAACAACAAGTGTGAAAGGGCCTGCCACCCCCCACAGTTATCACACTCCATTGTCCTTTGTCCCCAAGGAGCCCTCTGAAGATGTAAGATATCGGGATAAAAAGTTCAAGTTTCCCCGAAACGAACAAACGAAACTTTAAACTCGAATCAAAGTCAAAGTTTGCCGAGCGGAGAGCTCTTAAAGCCCCGATAAAATGTTTTATTTGATCACCAAACTACATTCAATTAAAATTGCTTTAAAATTCCTTTATTTTTATTTTCACTGCCATTTGCTATCTCTCATGCTCTGCCTCGCTGTTGGCGCATAAAAGTTTAATTGATTTTCAATGTTTTTCTGGCCAAAATGGAAGAGGAAAAGGAATAAACAAGATTAGAGCGAGGAATGACCATAAATTGAAATGGCAGAACTGGGCCAGAGATTGCCGGATTCAGTGCTGGAATTTAATCAACCCAACTGTGACAATCCTCGGGGCTAAGTCCCCGTTGCCACTTACCTATAAATCTTGGCCCGCTTTAGAAGGTGCAAAATTGTATACATAAAATATTTCTACTTATTCGCATTCGTTGAGGTAATGTTTTAAAAATGATTTATGGATCCGCATCCCCATCTTGCCGGCGAGCAGAGAACGGAAGGAAAGGCATGTGTGAGAGGATAGCAGCAGGACGGAGGACGGAGGACCCCAACACCTCAAGTGCTCGGCCAGCCATGCAATTACATATATCAGGCACTCGGCAGGAGCCGGAAAATAAGGAAGCGGAAGCAGCGCCTCCTCTTGTTATTTTTGTGCATGTTACAGCAGGGGCGAATGCATAAATTATTTAAAATTACCCGCAGGAGTCGACTCCTCTCCCGTGGAGCCAACTCGAGCTTGTAAAGTGCGTGTTACATCGAACAAATATTATTTGGAGTGCAATAAATAGATGATAAATGTCTTAAAGCCGACCCCGAGCCCGAGAGCTCCCAGGGCAAGTTAATCAAAGCATGTGAGAAATGGGTATTCTTCGGCAGAGAAACTACATAGTTTACGGTCTCTGGAGAGGACCAACTTTACTTCCACAAACAATGGGCTTAACGTGCATTAATCATGCGGGTAAATATTTTCCTTCAGCTGGAAATTAACTGCATTGTTGGAAAGTTTTTAGACCTTATTAGAGGGTTTTGAAGGCTGTAATTAATATAGAATAAATACAGTGAGATGATTAATATTTTATGGATATTATTTGTGATGTTATATCTTTGTTAAATTGCCCCAAAACTCACGTGTGAACTCTAGTTAATTTCTGTTCATTTATTGAGAGTCATGAGACACCAAAAATTATAAATAAAATCCTAATAAATTCTGGGGTTGTGTTAATAAATATAACATAACTAGCGGACCCCAACTTCTTCGATGCAGCGTTCCATGTATAATAGCCTGGCATTTCCGAATAGAGTATAGTCCTTGCGAACCGATTGCTTTCGCAAGTAGAAAGGAAATTTGTCAATTAAGCAGATAGTTATTATAGTTAATTTGTATATTATATTACATTATATTACAAATTTTTATTATAAATTCATATAAATTAATCACACTAAAATAATCTCCGAGTCAAGGATGATTTCCCTCTCGGCAACCAAAGCCGATCTCTTCCACATGTAGTGCAGATGCAGGACACTGCAAAAGGCAAAGGCAATCCGAAATAAGAGGCGTCGGTCGGGTATGACCAGTCCCAGGATCTGCAGTCCCGGCTGGAGGATCGGTATCTTGGAGTCGGGGTCCTGGCAGCGCCACCTCCACTTCCAGCTCTTGCGCTCCAGCCAGCCGTGCGTGGCCAGGATCTCGTCGAACTGCAGTAGCTGCGCCACATGCATCCAGGAGGTGTCTTGCCGAGCTCTGGTCATGGCCTCCAGTTCGTCCAGCGAGACGAGGAGCGATCGCACACTGTTGACGAGCACCGAGATCTGGATGAGGCGCCACCAGCGGCCACTGGACAGAGTGTAGATGGTGCTCAGGTTGTAGAGAAGGATCAGCACCAGCTGGGGACCCAGGCAGGCGATCACCTCCTGGGTGAGCCTTACATAGGAACGGTGCAGGCGCTGCAGGGTCACCTGGCGACGCTCCAGCCTGCGAATTGCTCCGTAATCCCCGCGGAGGATCTCCAGAGCAGCTTCTCGCCCACGGCCGCCATTTCCTCGCTCACCAACCTGAAGGACTTGAGCAGCAGGAAGAGAGCGATGCTGACCAAGTGCGAGGTGACGTCCATCACCCAAATGGCCAGGGCCACGGGCACCACGATGAGTACCATCAGCATCAGCATGAAGCTGGTGTCCTTGGGCACCAGCAGGGCCATGTAGAACATGCGGAAGGTGAGGAACTTCAGCAGCCCCTGCAGGATCGTCAGCCAGGACATCTTCAGCTGCCGCCGACAGCAGCGATACAACTGCGGCGTGAGGCGCAGGAACTCGTTCACCAGCCGCGTCCGCTCCTCCACGACCCGCCTGGGCTGCAGCATCACCGAGCAGGTGAATCCGAGCAGCTGCAGGTGCAGCATCAGCCTGTAGGGATCCACAAAGGCCAGCGTGAAGAAGTAGGCGAACCACAGGCCAATCATCCGGGCCACCGTGAGGCTGTACTGGGTCAGGCGCACCTCGTTGCGCTCCTCCACGTAGCGGAGCCGCATCAGGCCCAGGCAGCGGTACTGCGCCAGGTAGAAGCGCAGCAGGAGCAGCACGTGCAGGCTCAGGTAACGGCTGCCCTGGCACCAGGCCATCGATGAAATGGATACTAGACTAAAGTCTTTGGAGGTTTCGATGTGTTCCGAGTCCCATAATTGCCGTCGTTAAGAGGGTAATGTGTCGAGGATGGCCTTTGATGGCTGGCACTTAGGGTTGGAGCACCTTCCTCTATTCAAGGGTTAAGCCTGCTGAATATTTACCAAATTATTTCGGAGCTTCAGCCAAGCAGAACATATTAACCAAGCACAAAGCCCTATTCTATACAAGGCTATCTAGCCCCACAAATTCCAGTTAATATATAGAAATCCTTCGGCATTCCTTGCATCAACACAATTTGTTATGCAATTAATTTGAGTGGCGAAAAGTGGCGAAAAGTTGTTTGAAGGCGCCGAGCGAGTAGCGAGCTTCGAGCGAACGCTGGCTGAATATGAAGTCTGGTAAACAAGTTTTGCATAATTTCCATAAAATATTTCATAAACAACTTGGGAAAAAGGGAAAAATGCAAAAAAGCCAAGGAAACTAAAAAACAGAAGAGAAAAAACCGAAGTGAAGAAAAGACTACAAAGAAAACAAGGCAAACTCGGAGCGGTAATTAAAAAGTTCACAAAAGAGTCGGGAACGGAGACCAGAGACTTTGGAAGAATCCCGCCGCCCGATGACAGAGCGCAAAACTTGCCGATTGAATGCGAAATGTCCTGGATCCGTTGTCTTCTCGCCACCGCTTCCAATCCAAATAAATTAAAAAAGGAAACTGCAACTCGTTGCCAAGTTTGTCACCGCAGCAAAATAATACGGAAAAAATGGGATTATATATGTATATAAAGTATATGTAAGGACCCCACATAGATATGAAAATATGTAGATGTGGAAATAAAAAGGACAGCAGTAAAGGAACCGCAAACTGCGGTTGCTGCGGCTACTCTGGTCAGTGGTTGTTACTTTTCCAGCCCCTGCCTCCCCGCCCCTGTTGTTACTGCTGCGGTGGCTGTCCTGGCAGCCCTGCATCCTGGTATCCTTGCAGTGTCAGTGCTCATTATTATGGCCGATGTCCAGGCATCGGAAATTGGAAAAGTTGTAGCCGCTGCTTCTTGGCAGTTCGCACTCGTCCATAAATATGCAAAAAGTTGTCCATAAATAAGGATATTTCCGCAGCTGAACTCGGCAGGGTCAAGGCGAGCAAAGGATATTTATTTCTTAAGCCATTTAAAACGTAAATATATTTTCTGGATTTTTAGTGTTAAATTATATTAATTTCAAGCAGAAGGCAGAACAGCTGATGGCAGCCCTCTCAGTAAAGCTCAATCTCTCTCTCTCTTTGTGTGTCCCAAAAACAGCCCCTATTGCCAAAGGACTTCTCTTTGGGACAAAGAGCAAAACTTCAGGGGTAGCTAGAATTTATCTGAACGGTTTTAAAGGGGAAATTCTAAGTTCTCTCTCCGCAAAAAGCTTTAAATGTAAGTAAACATGAGAAAGATTAACTACTCTCGGCTATGTCGCGACGCAGCCAGTCGACCAGCGCATCCCTGGCGCACTCCGCCTCCGCGTCCAGGCAGAACAGCTTGCAGATGTCCCCCAGCCAGTTGCCAATAATGTAGCGCTTGATGGACGGCATCATGCCCAGCTCCCGCAGGGCCTTCAGGCAGTACAGCTGCAGGCGGGGATTGGTCTCGGTGGTCTCCATGATGCGGCCCACATAGCAGGGCAGCATGGTAAACTCCCGGCTGCGCCACAGAGCCTTCTTGCTGTGCAGTCCATTGACCAGGGCCAGGACCACGTACTCCCAGTTCTGGAAGGCCAGCAGTTTCCGCGGCTTACCATCCATCGCGGCAAAGATATCGTGCAGGAGCTTCACTCCGTCCACTTCATCGAAGCGCCTCTGGCCCTCGGCACAGCGGAGCAGCAGGGCGAAGGCCTTGGTGGCCATGTCTCTGTAGTTGGGCAGCCGATTGAGGATCCGCAAGTGGAGCAGCTCGAAGAAGCCCAGCTCCAGGCCCTGCTCGGGGGCCACTTCGAGCAGGTGGCACAGGTGATGCCACAAATGTTCCGGATAGTAAGGTCGACAGGGGTCCTCCTTAAAGATGTCAGCCAACGCAGCAAAGTTCTCTGGATCCTCCAGAATAATACCCAGAACTAAAGGGAGGTGAAACGTGTAAACAATGTAAACAACAATAAACAATGGTTAAAAAAGGAGCTAACAGGAGCTGTAAGTGGAAAGAACAGGGTTGCTTTCGCACAAACAAGTCTGTAAAGCGCGAACACAGAGTTGCTTTGTTGCCTCTTCTTCCTCTTAACTTACAGTTTATCTGTCCGAAAAATCTTAACTGAACCTTAAAAAAAAATCCAGAGCTCACCCTTTGTTTTCCCCGTCAAATTGCTCAGGATCTCCGAAGCCAACTCATCTCTCACTTCCTCCTTGTCTTTAATGATCTTGTAAAACTCCATCCGAAGGCACTTGCGGTTGGCAATATCCTCGGCACCATTCAAATTGCGTGAGAGAATATCTTATAGAAGCAAATATAACCATAAGACTCTTTTATTAACTTTCCATACTCACTATAAATCTTAAGGTACATCTCCCCCTCACGGTATTCCTCCTTGTGATGCTTCAATCTCAAACGCATAAAGGCATTCTTTAACCTGTTTCAGGGTGGGAAACATTAATTTAAAGACAACTACCTTACACTTCAACCCACTTTCTCACGATTTCGTATTCGGTGATGGCAGTCTGGGCATTTAGGGGATTTAAAAGGAACTCGGTCAAGGAGACAACGGACTTCCAGTGGATCAGGCGAACATCGCTGTTCATTTCCTTCAATAGCTTGGGCAGAGCAAACCAGCCGTAGGCCAGCTGGGCCCGATCCTCCAGATAAGTGGAGCTGGGTGCGTCCCGATTGGGGAAGCACTTGCAGAGATCCCGCTTTTCCAAGGCCTCAGCCCACTCTGGGGTTGCACTTTTTAAACAAAAGCTCCTTAAAAATATACCAATACTTACCCTTGTTCTGCTGACTGTTGATGGAGCTGGGCTTCAGCACATCCTTGATTTCGTGTTGCAAAAAGTGATTGCGATATCTCTCCAGCTGCTCCCACATTTTTATTGAGAAATTTTATTTGAGGCGGAATAGAAAATATATTCAATATGATTTGTGTCAAATATTTGAATTTCTAGCTTTGAAAATTAATGCTAATACACTTGATTGTTTAAGCTAAGAATGAAAGGAAAATCCCACTGGTTTTCCTTACTGATTTTATATTATGGCTTTATTAAATCTCCCAAATTAGATTTACTTTTTAAAAGTCGGGGAATTGTAAGTTCTCGATGGCCTGGTCTATAAAGTCGAAGTTCAAACTATCCAGAAACTTGGCAATTCCCAGATTATCATTGTTCTTCGAAACTTTAGTTGTGGATGCTTCGTCGCCAGTAGAGTCAGTTGTTGGCTTGGAAGTTGTGGCATCAGAAGTGGTAGGATCCGTCACTTCTTCAGAGAGTTCTGAGCGACCGAAAATGGAGGGACTCAGTCTCTGTAATGTGGCGAGTGGGTTGTTCTGCTTGCCCCTTATCCGCTGGCCTTCAGCTATAATAATATAACCAAAGGATTAAACCGGATATTTCCAGGCGAATTATTCCTTACCAGTGGCAATAATTTCCAGGCAGAGTACTACGAGAAGTCCAGTTAACAGGTTCATATTGGAAGTTATATTCTACATATGATCTTGAGGCAAAGCCGGTCTATAGGTAACTGACTGTGAAGTTCAAGTTCCGGCTTTATATATGTCACCAAAGAAAGGCTAGTTTGCATAATGTAAAGCATAATCAAAGCTAAACCAAAGCATTATCATCTCAAAATCGTTAACATTTCATTTGCATAGCAGCTCCCGTATCGCAGACTCATGTTTGCATATGTCGCTCTTTCAAACAATTCTCTTATAATTTCTTCAATCATAAGTATGAAGTAACAATATATGTAAATTTATACACCAAATAAAATAAAATATTTTATTTAGTTGAAAATGTTTGTAAACCAATTCTAGGTTGAGCACGCGTTTCTAATTATGAATATTATTTAATTATTCTCAGGGTGTCAACGAACTCAGCCTTGTTTCGAATTTATGCAATTTAGGTCACAACCCATGGCATATTTAAAGGTTCTACGAAAATTTGTGGCTGGGAATATTCCATTATTCCCATAAAATATTTATTGACAAATGATTGTTGAAAATAAATCTGCTTTTCCGACCATTTATCAAGGTTTGAGCTTTGCTTTAATTTCAATAATTAAAATCACATTTTAAAGGAGGAGTCTAAATGGTATTTTCTTTAATTGGTAGCATTTTTACTTTCACTTGATTTCAGTTACACTTTATTTAATTTAAAAATGTTTAAGAATTGTGGGCGTAATCTTAACATGTCGCGATCTATCGATGAGCTTATAATTTTTTTAAATAATCATTTTGATTACAAAAGCATTTGATTTCTACTGGCGGTGATGGTGACGGCTGGACTGACGACGATTCTTTCTTCTGCGAGGCTTTTGCTCCAACGCCAGCTTCTCCTTATTTTTCTCCTTATTAAATAAGGAAGCTGTTCTTGTTCCCGTCGGTACTGTTGTTGTTCCTGTTCCTGTTACTGTTCCAGTTCCAAATAACTCATCTTTATCCTCCTGGTCGAAGCTATTTACAAGTTGGTCGTACTCCAACTCCTCCTTATTTTTCTTCTTTGTAGAAAAGCTCATTGTTTGTGATGGTTCTGGTGATGGTTCTTGTGATGGTGATGGTGATGGTTCTGGTGATGGTGATGGTGATGGTTCTGGTGATGTTCCAATTGTTCCTGTTGTTGTTAGTGCTCCTGTACCTGTTGCGTTTGTTGTTAATGTTAATGTTTCTTTTCCTGTTTATGAAGTTGTTAGAGTTTTTTTAAATAACTCACCTTGACGTCCCAATCCATTTGGATTAAATCTCCGTTGCTTAAAAACTTTATATATTGGCCAGCTCCTACTTCGATGGCCTTCAGCTATGGGAATAATGTCAAAGGATTAATCCAGTCATCCTTTGCAGAATTATCAATTAAAACTTACCACTGACGAAGGCTATCAGGCAGAGCACTATGAGTAGTCCTGGGAGCACGTGCATGGTTAAAATTCTATTTCACAGAGGATCTTGAAGCGAGGTCTGGCAATTTTCGACTGACTCTCAGGTTCAAGGTCTGCGTGCTTATATACCATCGAAAGGCCGAAGAAGCGCTTAACGTTGACCGAGTTCTCTGGAAGATAGCATAATCTAAAACATAAAAAGCGTATGTTAAGTTAATCTGAATATTCAACTTCGGTCGGTTGACATTTGCATATTCATAACTGACTCTGATATTCTCTCCTTCTCTCTCTTAGACTCTCTAGCTAACGCTAGTAGTTTGCAAATTAATATTTACTGGGGAACTCAGTTGTTATATTACTGGGGAGTTCAGTAAATATTAATATGCAAACTACGTGTACTAGCGTTATTTTAATTAGGGTTCACTTTAATTAAGAAACTGGCTTCTTAAAGCACTTGTAAAATCTCACTGCATTTAAAATTAATATAATTTATAGAAGATATAGCATGGACTTTGAAATATTGCAGATTATTGTATTATTACATAGAAAAAACGAATACAATAAAACAAAATAATTATATCAACAAAACATTTAATATGTTATTATGTTAAGAGACTTAATAACTATTTTTATTAAATTATTTTTAAGTATTTTTATTATTATTATACCTGATGACTTTCAAAAACTGTTCTTCACTTCTACCGTTGAAATTCAAATTGAAAAACCACACCAAAGCTGCCAGACTCCCACATTTAATCGCAGCGTTGCCACATCTGTTAGCTAACAGAACCTGTTAGCTAACAGCCCTGCTAAGCACTCTGAACAGAAGTTACCATTACTTTTCTTATATGTTTGAAATTAACCGATTTGTTTTAGGGGGAAAGTGGAAAGTCAATTTTTCATTTGACAAATAAAAAATATCGGTATACCGATAATTATATATATTTTCAATAACCTTAATTTGATGTTATTCCTAACATTTTTGCTCTCCCACACGTCGCCATCGCGCATTTTAACATCCCACCAGCTGTTCACAGCTGTTCAACGGTCGACCGCAATAAATGCACCTCTTTATAAGTAACTCTTGTCAGTTTCAATTTTTCCAAAGAGGCGTACACGCGTCGGATGATTGTTGCCGAAAATAAAACTTCAAACTGGGAAAATTGCCGAATATTTTATTTACTCTCGTTTATTGAGCGAGCGGCGCTATAGTTTAATATAAATGAATAACTCGATCCAATCCGCTGAAAACAGAGCTGCCGGGCCGCAAATAATGCCCCAGAAAGTGCCACAACTCTCCTACTGACCGCACCGACGATATTCGGCAAATGCAATTACCTACGCGTGTGGAAAAATGTAAACAAACGAGTGGAAATCAGAAAGTTAATAAATAAGTAAAATATCGAAAAAGCGCAAAGCTGTTGTTGTTGTGCCGGCAGAATAACTGTAGTTGTTTTGGTGTTACATCCATGTGTGCGTGTGTGTCAGAGCGCGCGTGTGTTAGTGCCTGTGAGCGAGCAGACAACAAAAGAATTTTCTGCCGCTCTTGTTCTTCTTCCTGTTCGTCCTCCCCTTTCGCCTAGTTACCGTTACTTTCTGCACTGCCAAAATAGCAACAAACAAAAAAAACGGAGAGGAAAGGAAAGGAGAGAACCAAATAAATAGAAGCACTGACGAATTTTTTAATAAACGTTTTACCCAGAAGTCAATTAAAACCGAACAAAATAAACACAAAGATGGCCTTGATAAGACTGGCAAGGTAAGTTTTCCCCCTTTTGAAAAATGCTAAATATTTGGGATAATCCCAGTGGGAGAGGTTCCGGTCTTTTATTTCGATTAAATTTTGTGGAATTGAAAGTTTGTATTGTGGAAACTTTTCAGAAAACTAGGAAATAACCCCATTCCTTAATATAATTAGGAGAATTTATTATCAGAAAAATTAATTTTGTTGAGGAAACAAAGCCACTAAAATCTCAGTGGATTTAAAATCTTTTGAAAACAGAGTCGAAAAGTATGCTAAAACTTTGAATTATAACTGTCCCAGTCTCTAGTTTTTGTATTCGGCATTATTAAATCGTCTTCGAAATAAATATTTTAAAATTTTTAAAACTATTAATTCCGAATTAACCGATTTAAGCCGAAATTTGTAATTCATTCATTTTAGATTTTTCAGTCATAAACCGTTGATTGAAATCCAAAACGGGAACAGGCTTGATATTATTATTTCTTTTCGTGGGAGACCGGCTTTCGTGAAATTGCCCCGCTAAAAAAGTCAGGTCCCACACTCTTTCACTCTTTGCTTTACCACTTAACAAGCTGCAATTAAGAGTCCGGCCAGGGGCGGAGTTTCGCCTATAAAAGGTGTGTTTTTTTTTTTCTTTCCCCGAAACTAGGCTTGTGACGAACGGAAGAGAAATTGATTTTTCTAGGCCGGCTCGGTCATCCTGGCTGACCTCAGCTGACCTTATTTTTCGTTTTCCACAAAAAAAAAGTGGAGAACCTGATGAGGGTACTGGAAAATCCGACCCTGGCCTTTTTGTTGCGTCTTGGTCAACAGAAAATCGCTTAAGGCCGTGTAATAACTTTTACGCAAATATTTATTTCCACAGAGTCGGCGAGTTGTTGATACTGGACGTGTTGGTCAATGCACTTTAACGCCCCTGAAAGGCACCTCTGACAAGGCTCGTTCAGTCTAGAAATCAAAGATTAGTTATGTTTAGATATAGAATTTAAAATTGTAGATAAAGATAGTAAGTAATGCCAGTATATGCTCAGCTAATTGCATTTAAAATGGGGAAGTTATGAATTCGGGGGATCCTAAAAGAAAAAGAATAAAAAGAAAAGATTAAGGAATAAGTAATGAATAAGTAATGAATAAGTATGAATGATAATATCAGCTATGAGAGCATGAAGTTTCACATCAGTAACGTGTAATAAGAATAAGTTCCATTCGGAACTAATTTAAATGTCTCCATAATTACAATAAAGTTATTGATACTGATCTATAAATTGCGAGCCATAATAAACTCTAAAAATAGCCGGCAACAAATCTAAAAGTCAAATTCAAATGCATTCCTATAAATAAGATAAGCCGAGAAGTAACAAATCCCATGATGAATCCATTTAATTAATTCTGTTACGAAGATTACAATGACAATGTATACTGGTCGTATCGATTTCGCTTGTTGTTTTTCTCCAGCATTAACAGCGACTAAAATAATAAAAAGCCATTGCGGGGAATTGAGTTTCCGAAGTCCGTCTGCCACGTCGTAATAATTCATTCATCGCTTACTCCGATTTGGGTATATATATTTATGTTCGCATACTGTTTACCCTCGCAGCGTAAACAAACAAATACACATGATTAAATTAATCAAGACGGCGCAAAGGCGTTAAATCGGTGATCAGTTGATTGATGGTCCGCTGAATGATTGCCCTCGTGTTCGGCAATCACAAATTGGGCTCTATACTAGAGTATATATAGTGCTATTTGCACATTTTTATTCGCCTTGGCAGTTCTAGATTACAGAATGGATTAATGGCGCTTGGAGCTGGTTCAAAGTGGTTTATATTGCATTGATTTGTATTATTATACCTGTGATTTCTAATGGCCCCTGCTGACTCACCGCCTGGCAGTTGCAATTAGGGCTCGGTTCCAAAAATAACTCCCAGCCCAAGCCTTTCAGCCTTTCAAATTGAGATCGGGCTGCTGTAATTGAGTGTAATTGGAACCGAAGCGAACATGGGGCTTCTCCACTCCGGAGACGGAGGCTGACTAGGCTGACAGCTTGCCCCTGTGGAAGCTGTAGAAGTGCAGCAGCAGCACATTCCAGTGTATCTGTGCATCTCAGCCCGATGGCCCCAATATGTCCTCATCTGACCTGCTGGTTCAATTTGCACACATCCCACAAAGAGCATATACATTGCATATAAAGATGGTGCATCCATAGAGCCGAGTTGGGCCGAGCTGGGCTGAGCAATGGAAACTTTTGTGGGGCACAATAAAAATGTAATAAAAGTAAAACGGGAGGCTGCATTGATAAAGCGTGTAATCTATATGACGACATGGTCTCTCGGTCTCGAGTTACTATGTAAACACACAGCAGATGCTGCTGCTGCTTCTGCTGATGCACATGCCTCTAGTATATATTTACATATTATGCACGTATGTGAATAATCTCTGAATCTCGACCTTATTGTTATACGACTCGTGCTGGCGACTCTTTAATTTAATTATGACTATTTTATTAATTGAAATGCGTAGTATTCTATAAATGGAAACCTTCCCTTTGTTGTCGCCACAACAACAAAGGCATTAAGTAAGAAAAAGCTTCCAATCAAGATCTGTGCTTTTTACTTTACTTATTTAGCTAACCATAGATCCAAATAGCTGGAACGGTGTCAGTTCGATTTGTCATTCCCCGCCAGATAAGTCGTATTTCGAGTCGGTGACTGATTAGGATAAGGAAGAGCCAAAATGCACCTGATCGATCAATGGGAGGTCTTGGCCATCCACTCGTGAGTAGATTTGGAATATTATCGATATTTCTCCCCATCGGTGGCTGCAAAATTGCGCAATTCTACAAATTGTCACAGAGCTGTTTGGCAACTGCTCGTTTTTATTCCCACACAAAAACCTGTTTGCTGAAAGCCAACAAACAAATCAGACTCAGCCCCGTTCTACTAGCTGCCAACATTGTAAAAATGTGAAATATTTTGAAATACAGTACTGGCTATAATTACTAGAAAATTATGTAGGGGGCCCTAGAAATAATCTTTTCCCTGTGCAATCCTAGGAAACTATAGCGAATGGATATATAATTGTGATCTTATTAGAGAAGTTCGAGAAGATATTTATTATGGACATATTTATATTAAATCTAATTATTGAGAATTGTATATTCTGTATTCTGTATTGTCTAAAGATTTAATGTTAATGAATTGATCTTGAAAAGATCTGATCATCACCCTTTAATGGAGAGCAATATGCTATCAAAAGTTCATACAATATTTAATAAATTCTTAAACTTAATATCCCTTTATATAAAAAAATAATTATCTATAAACTACTAAATATCTACATATATTTATTATATTTTTAAATATAATTATCTACAAGTCTTAATCCTGTTTTAAAAATTCATCAACCCACATTCTATTAAATAAATTTCCCTACTGTTGTTCATAATAAAGCGTAAATATACAACTGCAACCACTTTGTATTGAATATAAATGTAAATACCATAATAAACTGTATATTTTCTCTACATAGTTTCATCTTCCAAATTGCTAATAATTTCTATTATTTAGTGTAGAAAATAATTATTATTTCAACGCCATAATAGCCAAAAGTAGTTCCGCCTCACAGCCATAAATCAACGTGTGAGAAGTTTCTCAAAAAGTGAAGACCCGGCTGGTATGCATCAAAAAATCAAATAAATTTATTATTATTGCCCGATTTATAGAGACTGTAAGTTTATAGATTATTTTTGCCAACAATTGAATTTTTGCTGCGCACAAATTAAAGATCAAACAGGAGCATCACTTGCGGGAAGTCACAACGAAGATGGCATACTCTGTGCCCCCGAAAACCCCTTATATACCTAGAAAGATACTGATAGAGAGACCGACTTGAGATCCACCTTTGACCGATCTTAGGGTATTCTCTCGAGATTCCAGACCGAGCAGAGAGTTGACCAATGAACGCTTCTGCGCAATTCGATGCCCCGACATTGGCTGGCAATAGGCGTCGGCGTCTGGTTTTCTGATTCCAATTCTGGCTAGAGAGTGCGGGAAATCCGGCTGAAAGCAGTTTTCACCAAACTTATCCAAAGTCAAGAGCATGGCGCACACGAAACTCACGGATACACCGAACCGAATACCGAATACCGAACCGAACCCGATACCGATACAGATGCAGTCGGAGCACCAGCACTGGCACCACGAGCGACCACGTCGCCGCCACTATACCACTATACCACTATATAGTAGATATATAGTAGACCGAATCAAGGGTGCCACTGCATATTGCATTCAAAATAGTGCAAGCCGGTGAGGAGTTGCTGAGGAGCAGAGAGAGAACCGGGGGCATTACGTACCCCGGCCAAATAGGGCTGACTGCGGGAAGGTCGTCATACGTTTTTGGCCCGACTTTTATGCACGCGCCTTCCCCACTCGGCACGCGGGGCGTATGCGCAATAAATATATATAATTTCGCTGCAATCCAGCTCGGTTCTGTTTCGTAGCTCTCGCTAATTTCTATCAATTGCAATGAGCCAAAGCCAGGCCCCAAGTCAGTCGTCTCCTCTCCAGGACCTTGACTATAATCATCTGTAAATAAATACCACACCGTAGTGCATATAGTAGTGGCAATTAGCAAAGCCAAGGGGAACTCAATTGCCGCAGACGATTCTTTAAATTCTTTAAATGCTAAGGGTGCCACGTGATTCCGCTTACATCGTATTGTTTATGTAAATCTGAGGTTTTATTTGGTGGAGATGAGGAAATAATAACTAACTAATTAGGTATTTTATCTCTCTTTGCTTCCAACTATTAAAAACTAATAAGACCCATTTTAAATCTATTTACAATGCTTTTTTTTTCCCATTTTAGTTGTTATTTAGTGTTATTTAAAATAGTTTTCCTTATTTTCCCATTAATCAGCTCCCAGTAACCACAAAAACAAGTCTAGTTATTTATAGTCTTTTGTTATTTATTTGGTTTGTTATTTGTAGGCTCCATTGTGCTCGGGCACGCTCCTCATTTGGCTTACTACTGTTCATGCCTCGAAAATATATATTTAGTTAATTGAAAGTGGGCTCTCGGCAGTGTGATTAGTAATTGCCAAGTTATATTGTTCAGCGACAAGCCAAATCGCACTTTACTGCAATGTTTTTCGTGGGCTAATTAATGGGGAATGTGTAAAAGGGGGCTTGTCATCACTGGCTGAACAATTTTGGGGGGTGGGATGTGGAGGAGGCCATGACCAATGGGGCAAACCTGTTGCTGACTCAGGATGTTTTCAAAAGATTCGTGATTTGTGGGAGTGGAAATTTAAGAGGGGTTAATTAAGTCTGAATATTTTCTAATTACTCCCTAATAAAGTTATAGGGTATGCACTCCAGAACCTTTTAAATCAGCTTCTAAACGTGCCCTAATGAAGCCCCAAACACATCCTTATTGTGCAATCTCTTTCCTAGTCCATTTCCCAGTAGCAATTGATCCTTCCCCCAGTTAACCTCCTTTCCGCGTGCAAATTGCTGTGTGCTCCACTGGCATTCCACTTGGCAATTTGTTGCAATTTTTCTAAATATAGCTTAACCCATTGAAGTCACTTAGAATGCAAAGCCGACAGCGGCCGGGCGGACTCGTTTCAATTGGCGCAAGTAAAAGTGAATTCAAAAGTTGTTTTCCTTATTTTTCGCGGCTGCCAGAGCCGAGCCGCGGAGGAGAGTTCATTCATCCAATTTCGCGATGTCTGTGTAAAAGTGGACTTCCGCATGTGGCTCGGTTCGTTCTCCTTCCTTCTGCCCCCGCCAAAAAGCCAGTGAAAAGCGAAAGTGTCTGACTGCACATTTTCCCCCATCCCCAGGTCCATTTAATCATTGCAAATTTTATGCAATCTGGGGGCGGTCGGCTGATCTTTTTATAACCACTTTGTGTGTGCCATATATCAAAAAGCAGAGCAGATCATGTCAGGCATTTTTCGTATGTAATTCAATTTGATTAAGCGTGCGCCAAAAGTGCATTGACTCCGGTTGGCATGCTGTCGCCTCTCTGGAAAATGGGAAATTACGCTCGTCGGAAAGGAGAGTGGTTGCGCAAACCATGATCTAAACCAACAAGAGACCCCAGCTGGGAGTAATTTAATGCATTTACGAGTAGAGTGTAGAAGTGCCACCGCGGTCGTATGATTATCCCAAAGATGGCACGCGATTCGAGCATTTGTCTCTGACTACTTAGTCCCCAAAGCAGACTGATATTGTTAAATGCAATGCAGCTTAAGGGCTTTAATTGTTACGGCAAAAATAATTAGTCAAAAGAGATTACTACTCTTCATCCATGGATTTTAACTTAACTTAACTTAAAATCCTATCAAATATTAAATCAAAACCAATCAAAACTATGAAATTTGACAATATTCAATCTTATTTAACACGATCTGAGGTACTTAAAATATTTTTTTATTATTATTCTCATACAAAGTTAAAATTATGTATGATCCTTAAATCTGAATTCATATTTTACTAAATTTAAAAAATGTACATATTTTTATTGTTTTAACTTATAAAAATGTTTGTGAACTTTTTCATTAAAAGTAAAAATAAGTCTTAATTTAAAAATGCATTAAATACTTGCTGAAAAATTAATAAAGACTTTATTTCCCTAGCATTAGTTAATTTTGACTGTATTCGCGTCAGAGAGCACTAACTGCAATCCGATATCTGAGATAACCGGTGCAATTAGTGAAAGTAAGAGGCGGCACTCGTTTTTTATGCAACTCGCTTTTTATCGACCAAACAACAGACGGCTGTAGCAGCAGTTGGCATTCAAAACTCCCGCCAAAGTCAGTGCTGATAAGCGCAAACTAGAAGGTGGCAACGTTCTTCTCAATCAGTGTGACCAGTCGCAATTATTGGGCAAGAGATTTCTTCAACCCTTACATATGGTCACTCCGGCAATTGAAACCACGAAAAGTTCTACGAATTATTGAAACTCCTGCCAAAAATGACCGTCCAAAGCAGCAAACTGCTCCTGAAACAGATGCCCTGCAGCCTGGAGGAGCTGGGGCAGCTGATCCAAGAGTGCCGGCTTATTGTCCCTCGCACCTTGAACTCCTACGGCCGAAAAAGGGCGCTTTTGGAGTACGGCGATGCACACGAGGCTGAAAAGGCGCTGGAGCAGCTTCAAGGATTGAGCGTGGAGCTCGATAAGCCCCTGTGCATCAGTGGCTTTGGACCGCGGGCCAGTGCGGGAACTAGCCACTCCAACAAAGCCACACAAACCGCCAAGGGAGCAGCAGGAAGCGGGGAGACAAAGAAGGAACCAGAAATCGACAAGTACGTGCGAAGGTTATATGCCTGCAATAATCATTGTGACTTTGCGCAGCCGCCGCCGCCATATCTCAGCTACAATTACCCGCCAATCAATGCGGATATCCTGGCCAGGATTGGCCAGCATCTGCAGACCAATAGAGGCTTCTACAACCAGGTTTTGCACCTCATGAATCGCATGAACCTGGAGCCGCCTTTCAAGGAGCGCTCCCCCAGTGTCTTGTTGATGAAGAATCACCAGAATGTGGCCACCCAAACGGAGTTTGTGCCCAGCGATCCCGAGAGCGAGCTGGAGAGCGAGGATGAGCAGGGGGAGGATGGGAAGAACAAGGCCAAGAGGCAGCGGTTACTGCCTGCAACTGCCAGCGAGAAGCTGCTCAAGAGAACGCGCCACATTCTGCAGCAGGCGGTGGCCCAGCAAGTCGGGCACCCAAATCCCCCGAAGAAAACGCAGAAACCCACGTTTAGTGCTCCCAAAATAGAACTGAAGCTGCCAGACAACTGGGCACCCCTAACCACCGATTCGGAGACACCCACCTCCTCCAACCCACAGAAGCGCTTGACCGCCAGCGAACTCCAAGCCCTGCCCATCTATAAGAACTACAAGCGAGGCGAGCCCAGCAACAAGCTGTACATCAAGAATCTCGACAAGAGTGTGGACGAGGGGCAGCTACTGGCACTCTACTCGAAGTTCAGTCCCGGCAACAACTTGGACATCAAAGTGATGGAACAGGGTCGCATGAAGGGCCAGGCCTTTGTGACCTTCCGCATGCCCAACGAACCGGATGTGATAGCCAGGGCGCTCGAGGAAACCAATGGCCTCGTGTGGCAGAACAAGCCTATGATTGTCTGCTACGGCAAGCAGTGATCCAAAGATCACTGATTAGGTTAGGCTCTTCTTTCCACTTTTATCGACTTTAGTTCCTAGTAGCAGTCGCTTTTGTTAACTTCAGAGTCTGATCTCAGTTCAGCTGGCACAGGGCCTCTGAATATATCCATAAACAATTTCTAGAAAATTATTAACTCCAAAAATTAACAAAAAAAAAAGAAAAAGATAAACCCGTACATATTCTTCCATTGTTTGCAGGCAGCTGGGCCTGATCGACACGATATATGTGGAGGGAGCCCGCCCGGATCCAGCCAACGATCCCGAGGACTCGCTGAACGAAGCCGAAATCACAGCCGCCAGCACGGTGCCCGTGAAGGGCAAGAAGTCGAGGAAATCCAAGCAGCTGGCCATGCAGCCCTACACCTATGTGATTGCCGTGGACTTTGAGGCCACCTGCTGGGAGAAGCAGGCGCCACCGCAGTGGCGAGAGGCGGAGATCATTGGTGAGGATTTACTTGGAAATAAACCTATAAGTAAACCCTAAATAAATAATCTATTAATCCACAGAATTCCCAGCTGTGCTGGTCAACCTTAAGACTGGCAAAATCGAGGCCGAATTCCACAAGTACATCATGCCCATCGAGTCGCCGCGCCTGAGCAGCTACTGCACCGAGCTGACGGGCATCCAGCAGAAGACCGTGGACACGGGCGTGCCGCTGCAGACCGCGCTGATGATGTTCCACGAGTGGCTGCGCAAGGAGCTGCGCTCGCGCAACCTCAGCTTGCCCAAGATGAGCAAATCGAACATACTGGGCAACTGTGCCTTCGTCACCTGGACGGACTGGGACTTTGGCATCTGCCTGGCCAAGGAGTGCACGCGCAAGCGCATGCGCAAGGCGGCCTACTTCAACCAGTGGATCGACGTGCGTGCCATATACCGGTCGTGGTACAAGTACCGTCCGTGCAACTTCAGCGATGCCCTCTCGCACGTGGGTCTGGCCTTCGAGGGCAGGGCCCACTCGGGCATTGACGACGCCAAGAATCTGGGCGCTCTCATGTGCAAGATGGTGCGCGATGGGGCGCTCTTCTCGATCACCAAAGATCTGACGCCATATCAGCAGCTCAATCCCAACTGCCTCATGTGAGGCGGGGGCCAGGAATCCCTCCAAGCAAGAAGAATATCCACTTAGTTATTGGGATTTTTATTTAATTATATTGATATTGGACGAGGACGCAGATGCATGAAGTTTTAAATTTATTTTCTCTTTTTTTTTGTTTGTTTTTCTGGTTTTTTCTCCCCCATATTGTAACGGCAATTGATAAGACTTGAACAATTCGAAGCATCGATCAGCGATCACATAAATACATATAGGACTAGCTATAAATATGGCCTTAGAGCATACATATTTTTCTACCATTCATACTTACTTGATAATGCCTAGATCGTAGTCTCTAAAATACGGAATGCAATACTTATTCTAACGACTTACACCGCCTACCACTTAGGAGAAATAAAAGCGATAAATAACTGAATAAAATCACGATAAAAGCTCCGTTTAATATATTCTCCCGGCAATCTCACAATTAGTGCTGGCAAAACATCGGAGCATTATCGATAGTATCGATTTTTTGAACTTTTTTGAAAACCATCGATTGTTTTTCGCACTATCGATGTTTTGATTAGACCGATTAGACTCCATTTTAAGCCCTTGAAATATTTGGTTAGATCATGAATGGAAATAAATCCTTTAAAGCCGGAATCGTTTTAAGTGAGAAAATGGCATCACTCAAGGCTTCAATTGCCGCAGAAATTGTATGGCTTAGGAAACATCAATAGTATCGATGTTTCACTAGTAAAACATCGAAGAAATCGATAGTGCAAAACATCGATTATTTGCCAGCTCTACTTCTTAAGAATATACGAATTTATGATTATATTTATTTTCATATTATGTTTATTGGCAAAAACTTTTAAATTTTATACGAATTCATTGATTTGCTGCTAACGCGATGCATCGATGGTGACACGGAGCACAGCCTCATCGATAATATCAATAGTATTGTCGATAGTTTTACAGCTTTACAATGATGTCCCCCGACAGGCGGTGCTTGACGGCCAGTTGGACCACCGCCTTCTCGCCCGTGGCACTCCACTTGGGATTGTCCTCGTCCAGCCACACCACCTGGCAGACGGACAGGCCGCAGTAGATGTCCGACTTGATGGCCCGCAGGGCGCACACGCTGGTGGGCAGGAAGCCGCGCAGGCAGTCGGCGAAGCTGTCGGTGGAGTTGTAGTTGATGTCCCCGAGCAGCTTGCGGTAGTTGAAGTCCCCCTTGAAGATCACCAGCGCTGCCTGGCTCAGGTACACGTACAGGCAGGGCGCCACCTGCTTCATGTGGCTGCAGTCGTGGGCGCTGGTCCAGAAGTAGCTCTTCTCGCAGAGAATGAAGGAGCGGTCCCGAATGCGCTGCAGTATCCGCGCGCCAAAGGCCTGCAGCACCGGAGACTCGTGGCGGGCGAAGTAGCGCTGCATCCAGCGAAAGTCCCTGTGACTGGCGTCCGAGATGTACCAGGGAATGGCCTTCACGTGGAAGCGCACCCGCTGCGCCAGGCCCGACCGAACGATGTAGTCCGCCAGGACGAGGTCGCTGAAGAGCTCGAAGCCCCCATTGTCGCACACAATGTCCACGTAGACGGGATCGTAGGCCTCCGTGAGGTCGCGCCACACCGCCTCCGACTCATCGACCAGCAGGTGGGCGTCGTACTCCGCGAGCAGTTCGAAGAGACGAGCATCCGGTAGCCTCGTGGTGATGGACAAGTCCGTGCGGTTGCCCCAAACGGTCAGTTTCAGCAGGCGCTGGAAGTTTTCCTGGCTGCGCTTCAGGTCACGGGTGGACAACAGGATGGTTTTCATCAGCGAAGTCATCTTTTTGGCGGCCTGCATCTTGTGCTCGCCAAAGTAGTCGAAGTTGACGAGGGTATCCGAGCGCTGGAAGATCGCCCAGATGCGCCGGTACATGTAGCACTCGGCATGGAGCCACACCGCCGAGAACCAGCTCCTCTTGTCGTCGCCGAGGGCGTTGAGGAACTCATTCCAACTCTGGGTGTCTGGGGCCTTGACCCGGATTATATCGAACGGCTTGTTGTTGAGAATCTCATCGCGCAACAGCTCCAGGCTCCACACGGTCCGCTTCAGATCGAAGTGGGCGTAGTCGCCGCACTCCTTTACAATCTCCGGCTCCCGGTCCTTCAGGAAGGCAATCAGATCCCGGAGAAAGCTCGGCGATCGTTCCCTGAGGGTAACGTAGGCGAAGCTGTGCAGGAACCGGGCGGATAGCTCGTCCCCCACTCCCGGCGGTGCATAGATAATGAGGTTCTTCTCATTGAACTTGTTCTCCTCCTTGATTTTCTCGATGGTCTCCGGATCATCGAATTCGAACTGCATTTTCTGGCTGAAACTTAAATTTTGATTTCAAAAGTTGGGATATTTAAATTTTTTATTTCATCTGACGTACATAATGAGTGTGAGGTGTGTGTGTGCTTTTTTATAACAATGCAAAGGGCTTCAAAGGAGCGGATCCATCTCTTGGTAAAATAGAAAGAAAGGTTTTTGGAAACTATGAACTATTAGTGACAGAAATATGCATCATTATTTACAATATGAAACTATTTTTTGGATCATGTGGGGGCTTGTAATATTAATTAAATAATATTTGGAAGTGTCGCGGAACGGATTAGTGGCTATCGATAGTCAGTTAAGTTTGAATTTGGCGCCGTCAGAGTTAGTGTTATTTGTGTGAGGTATTTGAAGTTATTGTACTCGGTCACACTAATTAGGCCAAAGTTAAGCCAAGTTTAGCCGCGCAGAATCACTCCGATTTGCGCTATCCCAGAGAAGTGTATTTCAGGTTAAGTTAATCCGATGTACATTTTATAGAATAAAACGACTCTGCTCATTGTTAATGTTTACCAAGCTGCGGTCTTTGACTCGTTGAAGGCATTTCCCCGGGATAATCGCGTCGGCGTCAGGAAGCTTTCCCAACGATTCACGTTACAAAATGGATTTTAGAGCCAAAAGCTCTGAAACTAGGCTAAAATATTTACTTTTTAGCTTAATAATATTAAACAATCACTTTCATAGTTTCCAAACCCCAATTTCCGAGGCAGAACCGCTCCAATTATTCAACAATTTAAGCTATAATTAACTAGGCCTACAACAATTCAACTATAAGCTTGTCCTTGGTCTCCTGCATCGCCCTATTTGCTGGCAAATTGTATGATGCCATATTCGCCGGTTAACATCCACTCCTTGTCCTTGGCAAAGAGCTGCTCCGCCACGCCAGCGCCCAGGCCGCAGATCAAGTCCGCTTTGACAGTGCGCAGAGTGCAGAGATTCGAGGGACGGAAACCTGAACCAAATCAAAAGATAAATTACATTAAAGATCCCAAAAATCCCAAGATCCCCACTTACCCCTTAAGCAGGTCTCGAAGGACTCTGTGCTGTCCCAGGAGAAGTCGCCCAGCAACTTTCGGTAGTTGAGGTCCCCCTTGAAGATCACCAGCTGCGCCTCCTTCAGGCGTTGGTAGAGCTGGGGGTTCACCTCCGCCATGCGATAGAACTCGTAGGGACTCGTCCAGAAGTGCTCCAGCGGCGAGAGCTCGAACTTGCCCTCCTGTGTGAGGCGCTGCCACTTCTTGCCCAGCTCGCTGAGCACCGCGTCCGGGTGCTCGGCGAGGAACTGCAGCGTCCAGTGGTAGTCGTGCTCCATTACGTCCGAGATGAACCAGGGTATGGCCTTGGGATAGAAGCGCACCTTGGCCGCCAGCCCCTTGTCGATGATGTACTCGGCCAGGATGAGGTCCGTGTACAGCTCGTAGCCGGCGTTGTCGAAGACAATGTCCACAATGCCCTCGCTGGAGGCACTGTCCAGAGCTTGCCACACCGCCTTCGTGCCGTCGATCAGCAGCTTCTCCTCCAGATCCGTTACCTGGTCGAAGGCATTGCCCGTGGGCTTCACCTGCTTGCCAGAAGTGATGGACAGGTCACAGCGATTGCCCCACAGATTCAGCTTGATCAGCTGTCGGAAGGTGTCCGCGTTGCGTTCGTTCTGCCGCGTGGCTCCGGCCACCGCCAGCATGGCGTCCACACTCAGCCTGGCCGCTGTCTGCTTCTGCTGGCTGAAGTAGTCGTGCTTGCCCAAGTGGGTGGTGGCCCGGAAGATGGCGGAGATGCGGCGGTACATGTAGCACTCGGCGTAGAGCCAGCAGGCGGCAAAGTAGCTTCTCTTCTCCGCGGGCAGGTTCTCGAGGAAGGCGTTCCACACCTGGGTGTCCTGGGCATCTGAGGAGGAAGAATTAGGCCTTTTAAAGGAGGTTTCTAAAGGAAGGGAGCTTAATCTCGCCCACCGTTTTCCTCTGCAAAGGGCAGCAGGGGTCCATTGCTCAGGATATCCTCGCGCAACTGCCTCACGTCCTTTGTAGTTTGTTCAATATCCGCGCCTGCTGCCTGCAAATAAATCGAAGAAGGCGGACCGCGTCAAGGTCATCTTCAGAGGGGCGGAAGTCGTGGCATTCTACTCACTGCACCATATGTGGCCAACAAGGCGTCCTTGTCCTTCGCCAGGGAATCGGCGATGGTGGCCAAGGTCGATGGCAGTCTCACGCGGAACGTGTAATAGGCAAAGCTCCTGTAATAGGCATTAATAAACCAGATCCAAGTGCGCGTGTGTGAGTGGGGATAGATAGTGCGGGGCTTATTTGTTGTTACATATACTAGGCGCTATATTTAGCGACCTCCAAGACTCCAAGACACTCACTGCTTATATAGGGCCGCCAGTTCGGTGTGCGGGGGCGTCGGCCCCTCCACAATTCCATTCTTCACATCGAAATCCTTATCGCCAGACATCTCTCAGATCGAGCTTTATTGTTGTTCCAATTGGGATTTGTTTATTGAAATTCGTTACTGTTGCGTTGCCGATTGCGATAACAAGCGTACTGTAGTTATCGAAGGTTTGGCGGTTCCGATTGTACTGGTACAATCATAAAAAGGTGCTCACTATCATGATAAAATTATATAAGGTGGTCTCATTGAAAGAGCTGCTCTCCCTTTTTAGTATGTCTCTCTGTGAGCGGAGAGAGAGCTAAGAATGTATATAAAAACTCCTTAGATAGTTGAGCTGAATCTTTGAATGGAGGCGGAGCCTCTGCAGTATTCGCGCACTTACCGCTTGCATTGTACTATAATTCCCAACTAGTTCTAGTTGTCAGCAAGTGGTAAGCACGCTGAATCTCTCTCCTTTTACTCTCTTTTCTTTCTCACTCTCATCTTCCTCACTCCTCTTCCTCTCTTCTCTTGCATTGCGTTGCACTATAATTCACAACAGGTTCTAGCTGTCAGCAAGCGGTAAGCACTCTGAATACTAAGGAAGGGTACACTTTCCTCTTCTTTCTCTTCACTTCTGTTTATTGTTATATTATTTGACAGTGCTTTTAAACAGGTCTCTCTGAGAGCGATGCGGGAGAGCAGTAAACTTATTGGCCTCGTCAAAGATGTGAGACTACTTTGTCTTACTTTATCATGGTCACTATCGATAAGCCCCTCACGCAGGGAACGAAAAACTATCGAACATTGCCTCGATAATTTAAATTACAATTTCTAAAATCAAGGAGGCTATAAAAGCTGAAACATAACATAACAAATTATCATTTTGTAAGGAGCCGTTGGAGTAACAACACCTCCAGTTGAAATTTCCTTATATTCATTTTATTTTGTTTTTAATTTTATTTTTATTTGATTCCAAGCTGCCTGAGGTAATCCAGTGGAAATCTTCGCAGGTTAAGCCCCTTATTTATTATTTTTATTTATTTTTCATTTTTAATTTAATTCATTTTATTTTTATTCGAGCTTTATTGCAGCGTGAAAACATGTGTCAGCCAGGGCCAGTTTCGCTATCTCACCGTAGAAAGCGTGTGGCGAAGTCCCTTTTATTTTATCTTATTTCTTGGTTTTAATTTAATTTTTTTTTTTTTTATTCGGTTCCAAGCTGCATGTGTGAGCCAGTGCCAGTGCCGCTTTCTCCACCTATAGAAAGCGTGTGGCGAAGTCCCTTTTTTAATCTTATTTCCTTTGAACATTTTTTATTTTAATTTTATTATTGATTCCAAGCTGACCCTGATGCGTGGGTTTTAGGCTCTAGAGTCATGTCTGATATTTCGCGTTATCCACTAATCGCACCTGTACAAAAAATGTGGCGAAGTCCCTTTTTATCTTATTTCTGGGTTTTAATTAAATTTATTTTATTTTTATTTGATTCCAAGCTGCATGTGTGAGCCAGGGCCAGTTTCGCTATCTCCCCTGTAGAAAGCGTGTGGCGAAGTCCCTTTTATTTTATCTTATTTCTTGGTTTGTTTAAACATTTATTTATCTATTATTTTTATTTTATTATTATTTGATTCCAAGCTGCCCCTGATGCATGGGTCTCGAGTTCCAAAGTATATTTCGCGTTAAATGTGGCGAAACCCCTTAACAATAATTTTATTTCTTGGTTTCAAGCTATACTAGCTAGTTTTTTTTTTGTTTCAAGGATATGTAACGACTATTTATTATCAATAAATTGAAATAATGGAAGGGTGTTCTCCGTCTGCAGCTCGTACTTCAGCTCTGATATCAGTCCTTTGATAGTCTTCAGCACCTGTAAAATAATGTGGCAAAGCTATACTAGTCAGTTTTTTTTGTTTCAAGGATATGTAACGACTATTTATTTATTATTAATAATTTAAACCACAAAGTATGTTTTTTTTGGTACATTTGAGAAATGTTTAACGTCAATATCCAAATTCACGGGCGCCGTTAATGAACTGGATGACGCCGTAATTGCCAGACATCATCCACTGGGGATCCTTGGTGGCCAGCGCCTGTGAAACGCCCTCGGCCAGCCCGGAGATGATCTCGCTCTTCACCCGCCTCAGCACACAGATGTTGCTGGGCAGGAAGCCCCTGAGGCAGGTGCTCAGCTCCAGAGTGCTCGCCCAGCAGACGTCCTGCAGCAGCTTGCGGTAGTTGAGTTCTCCCTTGAAGACCACCAGCTTGGACTGCTGCAGGGAGCTGTACAGGTCCGGATCCGTTTGCATCATGCTGTAGAAGGCATGTGGCGAGGTCCAGAAATGCGATATGGGCGCCAACTCGAACTTGCCCTCGTCGAGGAACTGCAGGAACTTCTTGCCCATCAGGCTGATGATGTAGTCTGCGTGCTTGGCCAGGTATTCCAGGGTCCACTTGAAGTCCCTCTCGGTGACATCGGTCACAAACCACGGATGGGCCTTGACGTGGAAGCGCACCTTGGTGGCCAGTCCCTGCTCGATCATGTACTCCGCCAGGATGAGGTCGCTGAAGAGCTCGTAGCCTGCATTGTCCAGAATGAAGTCCACCTGCTTGGGCTTCTTTGGATTCTCCGAGTCCAGGCAACGCCAGATCTCCTCCGCCTGGTTGACCAGCACGTACTCATCCGCGGCCTCCACGCCCTTCAGCACCTTAAGGTTCAGCTGCTGGGATCCGGCTTCGGGATCACTGGACACTTCGTTGCAGTTGCTCCACAGGTTGATCTTGAGCAGCTCGCTGAACGTTTTCAGGTTCTTTTCAAAGCGACGCGTGTACTTGGTCAGGGCCAGGACGTCGTCCATGCTGTCGGTCAGCGCCTGCTCCTTGATCTTGGCAAAGTAATCGTAGCGCTTGAGGAAGATGCTGTTCTCCATGAAGGAGTAGAGCTTGCGGTACAGGTAGCACTCGGCGTTGAGGGAGCAGCCCTGGTAGAAGGTGCGCTCGCCACTGGGAAGGTCGCCGAGGAAGCTGTTCCAGTCATCGCGATCGGGTTCTAAGGCAAAGGTGAGTTTTTCAATCAGTTTAAGAGCTTAAATTTAAATTTAATTAAACCCACCTTCTCCCTTGAAATCATGGAAGGGCTTGTCCGTCTGCAGCTCGTACTTCAGCTCCGATATCAGTCCTATGATGGTCTTCAGCTCGTCGCGAGCTGCCGCCTCAAAGTCGTTGGAAGCTGCAAAAGATGCTAGTGAGTGGCTGGATTATAATCATTATTTGAAATCCCACCAAATAAGGCCACCAGCTCGGCCTTCTCCCGGGTCATGGTGTCTATCACGTTGGTCAGGATCACTGGCAGCCTGCTCCTGAGTGAGTGGTAAGCGAAGCTCCGCTTGTATTGGCCGGACAGGAAGGCGTTCAGCGGCGTCTGCCGGTCCACAATATTGTACTTAGCATCGAACGCGGTCTGGATCGCCCGCGGCAGCTTCGATTCCTTTTCCTTGGTTGGCGCCTCATTCTTTTTACCCGGTTCGGCCTTGGCGTTGTTGTCTTTCGACGGGGATTCCATAGGTGTGATTTTCTTAATGTTTCTTTGTGCAATTACAGGTCATTCTAGTGCAACTTTCCGGTGCCAAGAGATTTTAAAGTTCCATGGAGGCCCACAACGCGAACAGTGTTGGCTAACGCCGGTCATACTGCGTTTATGCCGAGGCCCTGCCGTTTGCAAATACGTGAATTATGTTAACTGCAAGAAGAAAAAAATAACTAAAAATAATCGAAATATCCAATAATACGCAAAACTTAAATACTTATTTAAGTATCCAATCCTCCTTTACACAATGTAAATAAATTATACATTTAAAAACTAATAAAAGCTAAATCACTAGAGAAAAAGTATTGGGAAACTTTCTTATAGCCGACGTGTAAACCCTTTGCCAGTGTTGCAAAATGCCACCCGTCACCGTTTGTCGTTTTTTAGTCCCTTACCACTTCCGCATCTGATTCACGACACCGCTCAACACTGCACCTTTATTGCAGCAGTTTTTTTTTGGCATTTGAACGCGACGCGAGGTCTGCAAAATGTTGAAAACGCGCGGAACGGACGACATCTGATCGCAGTGCGCCGAGCAACCTATCGAGGCGATCCGATCCGAGCCCACGGCAAACCGCAAAGACGGCGCCACCGCAGCCAATGCCTTCAGCCTGAATAGGAGCGCCACCCACCCAGCGACTCACACACACGGACAGGGATTCGGAGCCACCACACACCGCACACACACTCGCACACCACACACACCGCACACACACCCACGAGGGACACACACATCGCGATGTCGCACCTACCGCTGCCGCTGTATGGCTTCGCTGCGTTCTTCATGATTTTCTGGTTCGGCACCTGGATGGTGCATGTGATAGCCATCTGCTATGGCCGCTACAAGCTCCACAAGAAGTCCTGCAAGCTGCCCACGGAGGCCCAGCCCCTGCCCGGCGTCTCCATCCTGAAGCCCCTAATGGGTGTGGATCCCAACCTGCAGCACAACCTGGAGACCTTCTTCACCATGGACTACCCGCTGTACGAGCTGCTCTTCTGCGTGGAGGACAAGGATGACCCGGCCATCCAGCTGGTGGAGCGACTGCTCATCAAGTATCCCAAGGTGGACGCCAAGCTCTTTGTCGGCGGCTCGGACGTGGGCGTCAACCCGAAGATCAACAACATCCATCCGGGCTACATGGCCGCCAAGTACGATTTCGTGATGATCTCGGACAGCGGCATCAAGATGAAGGACGACACCCTGCTGGACATGGTCCAGAACATGTCCGACAAGCACGCTCTGGTCCACCAGATGCCCTTCACCAGCGACCGGGACGGCTTTGCGGCCACCTTCGAGAAGGTCTTCTTCGGCACCGTCCAGAGCAGGATCTACCTCTCAGCGGACGTCCTTGGCATCAACTGCCACACGGGCATGTCGTGTCTGCTCCGCAAGGCTGTCATTGACCAGCTGGGCGGGCTGAGAGCCTTTGGCTGCTACCTGGCGGAGGACTTCTTCATTGCCCGCGACATCACGCGACTCGGCTGGAAGATGCGCATCTCCAGCCAGCCCGCGCTGCAGAATAGCGGACTCTGCGACATTGGCAGCTTCCAGGCGCGGCTCATCCGGTGGGCCAAGCTGCGCGTGGCCATGGTGCCGACAACCATACTGCTGGAGCCGCTCTCCGAGTGCATGATCCTGGGCGCCCTGGCCGCCTGGTCGGCCTCTGTGCTCTTCAGCTGGGATCCCCTGGTGTTCTACCTGGTGCACGTGCTCTGCTGGTTCCTCTCCGACTGGCTGCTGCTCTCCATCGTCCAGCATGGGTCGATGCCGTTCCACAAGTTCGAGTTCGTCATCGGCTGGCTGTTCCGAGAGCTAACCGGCCCGTATCTGTTCCTGCACGCCCTGTGGAACCCGGCGATTCGCTGGCGCACCCGCACCTACAAGCTGCACTGGGGCGGCATGGCCTACGAGCTGAACAGCCCCGGCCCCGCCTCCGACGCGGCCAACGCCCCGCTGGAGCCAGCGCCCACGTTAGCAGAGGCGCCTGTGTCCGGATCGGGATCGGGAGCAGCTGGATCAACGGAGGAGACGCTGCTCTGCACGGGCGCCAAGCAGCGACTGCTGGTGTCGTAGCAGCAACTAGTTAAGTTTGTTATTTTGTACTTGTGAGCAACCCCAACTCAGCGACTGGCGGGTGGCGTCTGGTATTAGTAGTATTATTAGCTGAACCTTAGTCACTACGTAAGCCTAGACTTAGAGCTGTAAAAAGTGTGGAGAGGAGCACGCGCTCCACCTGGACAGAAGACGGACCTAGCTTAGATTAGACAACCAGATCGATCGAGATCGCGATGAGGTGAACCCAGGCCAGGCACAGGCACAGTTTGGTGGCTTCGTGGAAACTGGTTAGCGATGCTTTGTGTATATATTATGGCGTGTGTGTAGGCAGCAGAGCAGCCCCTGTAGTTAGCATTATGATCGTGGATCCCGCTTCCCGCTTCCCCCATTGCATTGTAATTACTTAATTTATTTTTTGTTATCGGTTAAGCCTGCTACGTTTATGATTACTTTATAGGTTGATAAGTTGATAAGTTGAGTTGTTTGAGTTTGTAATTCTCCCCTTTATTTTTGCCTCAGCTTCTGTACATAAGCTCCGAAATGGACAAAAGCCATTGAATAAATCGAATCGAAACAAAGCGATCGCCCATCAGGCTCTGATTGATGTTTACGCTAACGTAAGGTTCATTTTCCTGCAAGGTTCTTCGTTATCAGTGGCGCTGAGTCACCCGGGGGGATTTGGCCAAATAGCTGGGAAATATCGGCTGACTCATTGACTTTGCACTCGGTTTTGTAAGCGTAATTAATGTCGTCTGTTTGCCATTAGAAGCGATCTCTTGTGTATGTGCTATGAGTGGGGTGATGGGTCAGATGGGAGACCATTAGATCCGGGGCCAATGCCGCCGCCATTGGAATAGAACTTTCCAGGGTGATCACATGATCACGAATGGGATTGTTCTCGGCGGAAAATTCTTTCGATCCGGGGAGGAGAGGGAGAACCTTATCTGAATGGACTTAATGGCGACACAAACATATTTATGAATTAAGCGACTAGCAGATAGGAGGAGGAGTTGGCATATCAGCGGGGCAGGATTCCGGATTGGACCAAGGGCAGGGGCGTGAGTAATAACATTAAGTAATAACAATTAACTGGAGACATAATTCTAATGATCGGCTGGATATATTTGGCGGGCACAAACTATAAACACTTGGAGAAACAAAAACGACTGCAGCGTTGCCTAAAAATGGGTGAAAATGTGGGCAATTAAACGTGGAATGACGTACTTCGGGGGCAAGGAGAGTTTCCGCATTTCCACTGGCCCGGGAATTATGTAAATTAATCAATACTTATCAATGGCAAGGCACGGCATTCCATTCGAATTTTCTTCTTCAGTTAAGCGATTAGATAAAATTCCGTGTCGTCGTTTGAATTATTTAAAGCAAATGTAGACCTAGAGCGTACTTCTTAATTAATTTAGGCTAAAGCTAGTCAACAAAGAATACTACAATAAACGGCGAGCTACGATATGATGACCAACATAATCGGTTGTTTGTTTACTTTCGTGTGTAATGCAAATTTATATACGTTCTCGGAGTCTCAGATAAGGCGACATCGAATGAATCACCCACCTCGCTGGCTCTGTGATTTACAATTCCTAGCATTTATATTCTGATTAAGAGGACCAGTGCAAAGGAGGCTATCTAATCATGTTTGGAGCAGAGAATGAATGGCGGGCACGTGAGCGGCGGCATGACCTCTGGCGGAAAAGGGTGCGCCGGAGAAATCCCAATGGCGGAGGAGGTACCGAGTCATGGCCGAAAGTGAAGGCGTTTCCTTCTTATCTAAGCGAAAAGTGTGCGGCTGTTCGCGATTTAGATATAGCCGCTATATTTGCATTTTGTTTAGATAACAACTATTTTAAACCTGCTGGGCATTGTACCCGCTAGTGATAAGCTAAAACTAGCACTGCGCTATCTTCAAGTGTCCATAGCACTTGACTGACATTTTAGTACTCAATATTAAATGGTGGCCTTTTATGTTATCTTTAGCCTGTATTTGTTGGTCTGAATGTCGGCACTTGTAGTTCAAATTTAAGTTTTTTAATTTCAAATGTCGATTAACGATTACAGTGACTCTGCGAATCGATAACTTATCGCCATCCGAAGAATGCTGGCGTTATTCGGCTAACTAGGGTTGCATGATATTTAAAAAATATCGTATCAATGATATTGTCATTTTTGAAAAATATCAAAATGATTTTTTTAAATATCAAGAAAAAATATCGATATATCGAGTATTTATGATATTTACATTTTTTTTTTTTTTTTTAGGATCAGAAAGCCTTTAGAAATCTCTTTCTCTCTATCTCATTATTCGTATACATTAAACATTCTTTAAAGCAATGGAAAATACTGTAAGTTAAAGTTAAAGTTATTTCCAATATTGTTTCGCTAGTGACTTTAAAAATACACGATTTGTTACGTGCCGATGAGTCATACGGCTGCGTGAGTCGCACACTACACATTTAATTGCCGAAGCCATCCTTTCTGAGGATACCGAGCTACCTGGTATTATCAGATAGCGTAGTGCTTACTTAGGCAAATGTAGCATGGTCTGCTGTTGCGAAGTCCAATACTGTATTGGGTCAGCTTTCCAATTACTATTTGGCAAATAAATATATAAGTGGAACTCGTTTTCGTAGGGGCTGACCGAAAACAAAATATCAGAAAATATCAAAAAAAAATATTTATATATCGATATTACAGCTTAAAAATATCGTGATAAAAATATTTATTTTTCTTGCAAATATATCGATATTTTGATATTTTGATATATTTTCGACAACCCTACGGCTAACCAAATACGAGCACACTACTCGCCAAAGCTCTCAAAAATTCGCAATAAAATCTCAAACAAAGGTATTAAGCGATAATAACCCGTTGCATTATTTTTTTTTTACACAAACTAAACTTGGCAGTGCGTGCGTTGTGGATACCTGCTATTAGTGTTCTCAAGGTGCTGGGAAAATCCAAATATTTCCCCAACCACTTTGTTGCATTGTGAAAAATCCATAGAATGCGCAGAAAGTGTTTATCAGTCACACGCACACACTTGCAGTGTCAGCGAGAGAACTTGTGAGAGCGAGAGAGAGGGGGCACAGCTGTCGCCGGTGCATGTTTAATGTGTGTGTGTGTGAACTTGAGTGGGAGGCGGAAATATTGGAAAAATTCCTTCGCCTTTTTTCGGTTTGTTTATGTTTAACAGTTGTGTGTATTGATTTTTAACAGGCCACCCCGAAATTTTAGTGCTTACTTAGTGATAGAAGTGCTAGGAGCTGGATTTTTCCCACTTCCACTGGTTTCTCGCCGCGATTCTTCTGTAATTAAAGTGAAATCGCACGATATAGTGATAACTAACTGTTCTGTTCTGGCGAATAATGATGTGAAAGCTAAGCTTATTAAAACTAATGGACTGGGCACTCATTAAAAATTGTATTTATAACTTTTGTTTAGTTAAATCAAGTCAGTGTTGTGGCCAATAACCGAGTTTAAAAAGGGGCAGGTTGTATAATCCTGAAAAACCCGAAGATTTGAAAGGAATCTTCGTTCTTCCAGACTTTTCCCTTAAGGTTTGGCTTAATTGTTAAATATTTTATTATTTTACAGACGTTTATTTATTGTTTCATATTTTTTTAACAATACAAAACTCATTAAAAAATCTTCCTAAAAAGTGAATGCTTAGATGTCGAAAATAGGATAATTTCAAAACAGGAACACAGCCTCTTGAAATTGTGCAGTTTATGAAAAGTTTAAGGTCTTTCTGGCATTAAAAATAGGAAATTATAAAGTCAACACTCCCCATTCGACCATATACAAAATTTGAAAGCAATACACCCACTTGGATTCCCCTGGTTCCCATGGAATACACCCACAATTAACGCTCCCCGCTTCCACAGATGTCTTAGCCGCGTGCCTTTGACTGGAACTGGAACTGGCACTTGAATTGCAGACATCCAAGGATCAGACTTAATCCCCCCAAGAAAACAGAGAGAGAGATTGCAGCAAGATGGCCATGTCCAAGGTGATCCGTGTGCTGGAGAAGTCCATAGCGCCCTCGCCGCACAGCGTGCTCCTGGAGCATCGGCACAAGAGCGACAGCATCCTGTTCGAGTCGCATGCGGTGGCCCTGCTCACCCAGCAGGAGACGGACGTGATCCGGAAGCAGTACACCAAGGTGTGCGATGCCTACGGCTGCCTGGGTGCCCTCCAGCTGAACGCCGGCGAGAGCACCGTCCTCTTCCTGGTCCTCGTCACCGGGTGCGTGTCCATGGGCAAGATCGGCGACGTGGAGATCTTCCGTATCACGCAGACCACCTTCGTGTCGCTGCAGAATGCGGCGCCCAACGAGGACAAGATCAGCGAGGTGCGCAAGCTCCTCAACTCCGGCACCTTCTACTTTGCCCACACGAATGCCAGCGCCTCTGCGTCCGGCGGCCCCTCCACGCACCGCTTCGACATCACGCTGTGCGCCCAGCGACGCCAGCGCACGGAGGAGACGGACAACAGGTTCTTCTGGAACCGCATGATGCACATCCACCTGATGCGCTTCGGCATCGACTGCCAGGCCTGGCTGCTGCAGGCCATGTGCGGCTCCGTGGAGGTGCGCACCGTCTACATCGGGGCCAAGCAGGCCCGGGCGGCCATCATCTCGCGGCTGAGCTGCGAGCGAGCGGGCACCCGGTTCAATGTGCGCGGCACCAACGACGAGGGCTATGTGGCCAACTTCGTGGAGACGGAGCAGGTGATCTACGTGGACGGCGAGGTGACCAGCTACGTGCAGACGCGCGGCTCGGTGCCGCTCTTCTGGGAGCAGCCGGGCGTCCAGGTCGGCTCGCACAAGGTGAAGCTGTCGCGGGGCTTCGAGACCTCGGCCGCCGCCTTCGACCGACACATGAGCATGATGCGGCAGCGGTACGGCTACCAGACCATTGTCAATCTCCTGGGCAGCTCGCTCATCGGCAGCAAGGAGGGCGAGGCCATGCTGAGCAACGAGTTCCAGCGCCACCACGGGATGTCCGCGCACAAGGATGTGCCGCACGTGGTCTTCGACTACCATCAGGAGTGCCGCGGCGGCAACTTCTCGGCTCTGGCCAAGCTCAAGGAGCGGATCGTGGCCTGCGGGGCCAACTACGGGGTCTTCCACGGAGCCAGCGACGGGCAGGTCCTCCGCGAGCAGTTCGGCGTCGTGCGCACCAATTGCCTGGACTGCCTGGACAGGACGAACTGCGTCCAGACCTACCTCGGCCTGGACATGCTCAACCACCAGCTGGAGGCCCTGAAGCTGGGCGGCAAGCAGCAGAACATCTCGCGCTTCGAGGAGATCTTCCGCCAGATGTGGATCAACAATGGCAACGAGGTGAGCAAGATCTACGCCGGCACCGGGGCCATCCAGGGCGGCTCCAAGCTGATGGACGGCGCCCGATCTGCGGCCAGAACCATTCAGAACAATCTACTGGACAACTCCAAGCAGGAGGCCATCGATGTGCTGCTGGTGGGCTCCACTCTGAGCTCGGAGCTGGCCGACCGGGCCCGCATCCTGCTGCCCTCGAACATGCTGCACGCCCCCACCACCGTGCTAAGGGAGCTGTGCAAGCGCTACACGGAGTATGTGCGTCCAAGGATGGCCCGCGTGGCCGTGGGCACCTACAATGTGAACGGGGGGAAGCACTTCCGCAGCATCGTGTTCAAGGACTCGCTGGCCGACTGGCTGCTCGACTGCCACGCCCTGGCCCGGTCCAAGGCCTTGGTTGATGTCAACAATCCGTCGGAGCACGCCGACCATCCGGTGGACATCTATGCCATCGGCTTCGAGGAGATCGTGGACTTGAATGCCTCCAACATCATGGCCGCCAGCACGGAGAACTCCAAGCTGTGGGCCGAGGAGCTGCAGAAGACGATCTCGCGGGACAACGACTACGTCTTGCTCACGTACCAGCAGCTGGTGGGCGTGTGCCTGTACATCTACATCCGGCCGGAGCATGCGCCCCACATCCGGGACGTGGCCATCGATTGTGTGAAGACGGGTTTGGGTGGCGCCACCGGGAACAAGGGCGCCTGTGCCATTCGCTTTGTGCTCCACGGCACCTCCATGTGCTTCGTGTGCGCCCACTTTGCGGCCGGGCAGTCCCAGGTGGCGGAGCGGAACGCCGACTACGCGGAGATCACCCGGAAGCTGGCCTTTCCCATGGGCAGGACCCTCAAGTCACACGACTGGGTCTTCTGGTGCGGCGACTTCAACTACCGCATCGACATGGAGAAGGACGAGCTGAAGGAGTGCGTCCGCACCGGCGACCTCGCCACCGTCCTCGAGTTCGATCAGCTGCGCAAGGAGCAGGAGGCGGGCAATGTCTTTGGGGAGTTCCTCGAGGGCGAGATCGGCTTCGATCCCACGTACAAGTACGATCTGTTCAGCGACGACTACGACACGTCCGAGAAGCAGCGGGCTCCGGCCTGGACGGACCGGGTGCTCTGGCGCCGGCGGAAGGCCCTCGCCGAGGGAGACTTCGCCGCCTCGGCCTGGAATCCCGGCCAGCTCATCCACTACGGCCGGTCGGAGCTGAAGCAGAGCGACCATCGCCCCGTCATCGCCATCATCGATGCGGAGATCATGGAGATAGATCAGCAGCGCCGCCGGGCGGTCTTCGAGCAGGTGATCCGGGACCTAGGACCCCCAGACTCCACGATTGTGGTGCACGTTCTCGACTCTGGGTCGCAGGGCGAGGAGGATGGACCCACCATCTACGACGAGAACGTGATGTCAGCCCTGATTGCCGAGCTCTCGAAGATGGGCGAGGTCACGCTGGTGCGCTACGTGGAGGACACCATGTGGGTCACGTTCCGGGACGGAGAGTCTGCTTTGAATGCAGCCGCCAAGCGGAGCACCCAGGTCTGCGGACTGGAGCTGGTGCTGGAGCTCAAGTCCAGCGACTGGCAGCATCTGGTGGACAGCGAGATCGAGCTGTGCACCACCAACACCATTCCGCTGTGCGCCAATCCCTCGGAGCAGGCCCAGCTCCTGCAGGCCCTCACGCCCGAGCTCCCGCAGCGGCCGAAGCAGCCGCCCACGCGTCCTCCGGCCCGGCCCCCGATGCCCATGTCGCCAAAGAACTCGCCACGCCACCTGCCCCACGTCGGGGTCATCAGCATTGTGCCCAAGCCGGCCAAGCCACCGATGCCACCTCAGCCGCAGGCGCAGCCCCTAATGCCGACCCCGCTGCAGGCACCGCCTCGTCCGCCGGCCATGGACAACACGCCCTCCTCCAAGTCGCAATCGCCCACGGAGCTGGCCTCGGCCAGTTCCTCGACCTCCTCCTCGGGCAAGGCCTCGCCCACGGCCCCGGCTCCGGCACCGATCCTCTCCGGACCGCCCACACCGCCACGCCAAATGCAGAGCAAGCAGGCCACGCCCGTTTCCACGCCCACGCGGCAAGCGCCGTCGCCCAAGGAGCAGATGCCGCCAGCCGACACCGCTTACGAGACCGCCAGCAACATATACGAGGAGATCCAGGAGGATGTGCCGCAGCCAAGGCATCCGCCGCCGGCTGGGCCGCCGCCAGTGATGGCCCCCGCGCCCATGGGTCCGCCGCCGCCTCTGCCCAATCGCCGCGGCCCGCCACCGATACCAAATAGGAGCGGCAATGCTCCGCCGCTGCCCACGCGACCCGCCAACAACTGAGCACGCACACGGGGTAAGTCCTTGAAAGTCCTTGATAATTAATAACTAATATGATCTATCTGATCCCTTTAGCTCGCTGTCTTGCACTCCGATTGCATTCCGAATCGCTGTATTTAAATGTTAAATATAATCTCGAATATATTGGGCCACTCGTGGAGGAACTCCCGGCAATATCCGCACTCAGCATGGAATCTATGTTACCTAGTGTATTACCTGTTTGATTGTTTCAGAGCGAACGCTAAACGTTAACTAACTTAACTAAACTAATTAGTTCCATAGATCGAGAGAACCGAGCCCCTTGTTTTGCGCACTTTTTGTACTTGTTTAAGCTCCGCTGGCCCAGAGACGTACCAACTGTAGCAGGACAATGAATATAAGTGTGATCTGGTCACACTATTCGACGAGTTAAGCTCTCTTGAGAAAGCTCACTCGAGAGAGCGTAACTTATCGAATAGTTTGACCAGATCATGCTTATATCAATTGTATTGCTACACAACTCCCACTCCAACTCCGATTCCCACTCCCAGATTTCGCCGAGGACGAACAAAAATGAATATTGAACTATATAAGCGACAAAAGTATTAAACTAATCAGCATAAATGTATAATGTTTAAATGAATTATAGCCGTACTAGTCAATTTATGAAATAAATGCATTGTTAGAGTGGCAAAGGAACTGGGAACTCTGGACACTCCCAATACGAACGATATACAGCATATATCCATATATATCCATTGTTATTGAACAAATATTGCCTAGAAATTCGTATTTATTCCACACACTGTTAGTAGTTCCATCTTTCTTTTGTTTTGAGTTGAAATACCAATGAAATTGCTCTGTTTAAACGTTGAAATTATACCTAAGACGGAATTAAACCCCGATAACTAATGAGAAACAACAGTTAGCCGTACAGAATATAATAATAAACAAGTTGGAACGCCGTAGATGCGCCACTCCAGCCACATGATACTCGCTAAAGGATTTACTCACATTTATTTGGTGACATTTACCTGCTAATTTATTGTTTATTTTAAGCTTTAGCTTGGCAAACACAACTCGTAACAGAAACTTAACTTCAAAGCAGGAACATTCCTAGAACCACTTGGGCATGGCGTCGTGGGGCAGGTTCTTGTGGTTTGGGAGCGCCGTGCAGGGACGCTGCTGGCGCCAGAACTCCTGCCGCTTGTTGAGGAACTCCACCGCCTCGCGGGCATAGGTCGAGATGCTTTCGGTGTGGGTGTCCGCGCGCACCAGATCCGGATGCAGCAGCAGCTTCTCCAGATACTCCTTGTCCACGCACAGCTCGCCCAGCAGCTTGCGGGCATTGCGCCGCTCCAGGTCAGCCCGGCTGGGCTTCTGCCGCACCCTGGGCGTAGCATCCTCGCCTGACTTGCGCGACTTGCCGCTCTTCGGCACAGCAGTGGCCGGAGCGCCTGGCGCTGGACCCGGCTTGGTGCCGATTGTGTTCTCGATGGCCTCCTGTGTCTTCTGCACGCCCAGGCGGAAGGAGGCCAGCTCCGGACGGGCCCTCAGGCCGCGATGGAAGAACATTAGGCTCTGCTCGAACTGGCCGAGGTAGTAGAGGGACTCGGCCTTCTGGTAGATGGCCCGGATGTTGTTCTTCTCCTCGCCCAGAGCCGTCTCCGCATCCTGCAGGGCCTTGGAGGCCTCGCCCAGCAGCAGGTAGCACTTGCTGCGCGAGATCAGGGCGTTGATATCGGTGCCATTCAGCTCCAGGGCCTGCAAAGTGGAGGAAATAGGGATGGGTGAGTCCTTGACAGAAATATTTGATACCAGAATTAAGTTAATTCTAAAGAAACTATTGCAGGAATCCGCCCTTAAAGACTCCCCCTTGCTGGTAACTCTAATAGGGAAGCTGGTAACTCTAATAAGGAAGCTGGCAACTCTAATAGGGAAGCTGGTAACTCTAATAAGGAAGCAGCACCCGCACCTTGCAGAAGAAATGTATGGCATTCTCGGGATTGGCGTTCTTGATCTCCTTGAGGCCCAGGGCGATCACCGAGCTTATGTCCGCCTCGTCCGGGATGAGCAGCGCCTCGTTGCGGTCCTGCTTCTGCTTGATCTGGAGACTCTGCTTGATGTCGAAGGCGCCGGCGCTGACAGCCGCCGCCCGATCCTTGTCCGTGTAGAAGTCCACGAAGTTCTCCTTGGGCTTCTTCTTCTTGGCGATCTGCTCCTCGATCCGCTTGCGGGCGGCCCTCAGCTCGGCCTCAATGCGATTGCCCCGCTTGCCGCCGCCGCCCTCGCCTCCAGCTCCACCAGCAGCGCCGCCATCGTCCCCCTGCTTGCCGTCCCGCCCGCCGCCACGTGCTCCGCGCTCCGTGGAATCACGCCGCTCCCAAATGGGCGTCTTGTGGGAGCGACCCTTGGACCGTCGGTTGGTCTCGTCCAGCGACTCCTCCTCCGCCGCCGCGCCCGTGCGGATGAAGCTCTGCAGCAGCTCCTGCTCCTTGTCCACCGCGAGGATAGTGTTCACCCTGTTTGCCATCTTTTCCGGGTGTCTCTAGGCTCCGAAGGCGTGAAAATCCAACAGCACTGACCGATTGATTGGCTGGCTTTTCCCGGTTGCCAGGAAACTGGCGCCTCCCCCACATGGCTGAGCAATCGATAGTTAAACAAGCAAGTCTCGGGGTGCCAGGTGCAATGTGTATCAGGTGTCAGCTGGCGTGGTGTGAATGCCACGAATGCTTTGTCCTTCATCTGGGTCATGACCTTGAGGTAGCTCTGCTCGAAGGCGAGGCTGTAAGGGATCTGGGGTTCTGGAGCTTCGGCAGAGATGCCAGTACCAGATCTGAGGCTTGAGGATTCGAATCTTATCAGATAAGTTTATTCCCTTTATAATCAATCTTTGAGCTTTGGTACAGATTACATTTTTTATTTTATTTAATATTGAAAAAGTTCCAAACCTACAAATTTTGTTAGTAGCCTTTTTTTAAAGGCTATGCTAATATTATGACCGTTGCTGCAAAAGTGCAATTTTTGTTGTTGTGACTATTTATCTGTTTCAAGCCTAATCGAGCTTTTAGTCGGTTATCGAACCTTTTATTTTGAATCCTGCGAAAGTTAAGCCCAAAGCTCACAATGAAACTTTTTATACTGTTAGTGAGTTTGCAGAGTTTAAATAAATTGGTAATAATCCCTACGGATGAGAATGAAATACCAGGCACCCAGAAATGTACGACTCTTCTGCGCGTAAACTTAATAGAACAGTTTTAAGCAAGGGAGATCCCAAAATATCTGTTAGAATTCAGCTTCAAATGGGCAGTTTCTGCAGAGGACCAGTCCCTGCCGGCTGTAAATGGCCAGTTTCTGGAGAGGATCTGGCACTGCCGCCTGTAAATGCCCAGTTTCTGGAGAGGATCAGACCCTGCCGACTGTAAATGGTCAGTTTCTGGAGGGGATCAGAAACTGCCGGCTGTAACTGGCCAGTTCCTGGAGAGGATCTGGAACTTCAGGCTCTAAATAGCCAAATTCAGCCGCCCCGAATTTTTAACTACCAGGCGAACATTATATCAGCAAGCAACTCTGCTCCCATTACTTAATTCCCAAAATAGGGGCTAGATTTAGTTTAACACAAAGTATTCAGCGCCTCTCCCAAAGAAAGGTTTTTTTTTTTGAGTTTAACTCAAAATGTGTGAGTCTCTAAATATTTGCAGAGTTACCTACTGATTTTTCTGTTCGCCTGGTAGTTTGAAATTGAGAGGAGCTGAATTTGCCTATAAAATGTAAAAATCGGGGCACAAGTTACAACAACCCCTTGTTGTTGCCTCAGTTAGTTGTTGTAATTTTTCACCGATTTTTATAGGCAAATTCAGCTCCTCTCAATTTTAAACTACCAGGCGAACAGAAAAATCAGCAAGCTGCTCTGCTCCCATTACTAAATTCCCAACATAGCGGTTATTTTGAGTTAAACTCAAAGTATTCTGCGCCTCTCTCAAGGTAACGTTTATTTTTTGAGTTAAACTCAAAATTTGTGAGTCTCAGAATACTTGCAGAGTTGCCTAACAGTTTAAATCACGAGAGATCCCAAAATAACTGTAATAATACAAGGTGGGCGAAGGTACAGCGTATACCAGCTGTCATTTATGAGTGCCTGGTATTTCATTCTCATCAATGAGGTAATTGAACTGAGGCATCCCCGAATAAAATAAATCTTACAATTTGGTGGCAATATTCTTATAGGTATATGGAATTGGGGGTTGTATTCCCTTATTCTGGCTTATATAACACTTCATAAACACACCTGATTGTAGCCGAAGAGCGCCTTGTCGTATTCCCGAACCTTCATGTGGTTGTTGGACTGATCGCAGAGCAGCTTCACGCCGGTTTCGATCTCCTCGAGGGTGTCCACCTTCGGCTTTTTTCGCGGCATGGTGTCTGAGGCTTACACAGGGTCTACTGGGTTCACATTTTGTGTAGACTCCTTCGGATCCTTTGCTATGTCACTCCGCCGCGAGGAACGGCCGTCTGTGCGCGACGCTTTCCGTTGGCCAACTGAACTGCCTGCCTTCGCTTTGCATTTGGCTCGACGACTTGGGCCGGCACCAACTCCTTCTGCTCCTGCTCCTGATGTCGTCCTTTCTTTACTTTGTAAGCCAGAGCCAGCCTGCATGCGCTGACAAGCGGCAATAAACTTCAATAAAGTTGCATTAATATCTCAACAAACCCTTCTGGGGCCCTACAGAGAGGAAAAACATCAATAACGCTGTCGAGCAAAATTAGCCTTACCAAATCATAATTTTATTCGATTCCACTGGAAGATCTGAATGGGATTTAGCCAGGAATTAGGCAGGGTTTAAGGAAGTTAAAGTCTTGGTTTAAATATTACACATTTGCTCTTACAATGGAAGAAAAGTGAAGTAATACCGTAATATAACCAATTATATTCTTCAGTTCATACTATAGTTGCTGCCACTTTGATAAATTTATGTAATTTATATAGTTGCATTTTCAGTCTTTCCACTTTTAAATATGTATTTTAATACTTATGTATTTTGTACTTATGTTTTTATACTTATTATAAATTATAAAAGGACTTGAAGCTAACGCAGTTTCCAATAAAATATTAATAACATCAGATGTTATATTATATATTTATATTATTTCCCATTAAAATTTAACTAGTTATTTCTACTAATTAATTTTTTTTTTTCTTGTGCAGAAGATCTGGATTTTGTAGATGATGAAAATAAGGTGAGGAGCGCAGGGGCCACCGCATTTACACGCAGTTAATTGAAGCCATCAAAATTAAGCCCGAACTCCGTTCCGAGGAGCAAGTCACGCACCCAAGTCTACAGCTGATAAGGGACTCGACCCCAAGTCAGACAATCGATTTGCGCCAGGTGAAAGCCATTTGGTGGCGGAGGACGGAGGACGGAGGACGGAGACCGGAGACCAGTTAAGGACATTTATTTCGACAAATTTATGAAGCCCAACAAATTGCTATTAATTTTGGCGTATTGTTTTTAGAGTAAATAAATAAGCTTGATGTTTGAGCAGGTCGTAAAGGCTGGAGGAGCACGTGACTGACTGTTGTCTCCGGTTTGTTCCGTTCTTGGTTCTTGGTCCTCAGTTCTTGGGTCTTGCGTGCGCCAGAATCGTTTCGACAGCGGCTGGCAACCTTCGCGGTGGCGTGACGAAACAATTTTATTTATCCTGCCCTCGTAACGGTGGCCTGGTCTCCGGAACTCCGCAAACTGGAGGCGGAACTGGAGGCGGGGCCGCCATTTGTGGCCTGCTCCTCCTCCTCCTCCTGCTCCTCGGCCAGATGGGCTGTCGGAAATTATGATATTTGCATTTGCTCAAGTTGCTTTCCCCGTCGGAGGAGGAGGAGGAGGGACACCAGACAGACCCTAATGCCGATTCGCGTTTACGACAACTTCAATTGGACAGACACGACCTCGGGGATTGTAATCACCTCGATTTCGGATTCCGGATTCCAGCAGATCGCATGCCTGGCACCGCCGCACCTGTTGCCCCCACTCGAATGGGGCCACTAGAAGCAGTAATAATGGCGGCTTGGTTTATATTGTGCTAATTATATTTACATATATTTTAGGGGTATGGTTTGCCGATACACCAATCTATCCGATATGCACTCAAAATTTCATACAAATCGGTCCGCCCGTTTCGGAGGAGTCTCCAGCGATCGTTGTGCGCCATAGTGCACTCATCCTCGCCTCAACTTCGTGGCTGCCACCGTATCCTCGCAAATCGGATCAGATGTGGAATGGCACATATATGGACAACTAATAGGTAACAAACACACCACATTATTATATATTACACTCCCATTATGTTGGACATACTTATGAAAACCACAGCCGGAGCAGATCCCACTACAAAGAAGTAGCTGAGCACCTTGCCAGCCTTGAACATGAGCCGCCTATTCTGCAAAACAATATATAATAGCAAATATAAAATATATATATATTGTAATACCTGTCGATAGCCCAAAAGCATAAGCAGTCCTGCCAGTGCATAGGACAGGCCAAGGATCGCGCAAACAACACTAAGGATCCGGACATACAGTCCCGTTTTGATGTCAACAATTGTATCAAAAATAAGCACAAAGCAATAGGAGAGTCCCACAAGAAGTCCAACGATTAGGCACCAGATTGAGTAAAACCTGGCCCAGCCTTCCAAGGTATCGTTACTGAGGCGACACATTGGATATGGATATGGAATGTATAAAATAATCCCTGTTTTAAGATGAATGTGAATGTGTGTGAACTAATGCGAAGTCTTCGAATTTTTGCCCAGGGAATACTACGATTGCTACCTGGCAAGCCAGTAATTAGAGTATAAGGTGAACAAAATTAATTAAAATGTAAAATTCATTTAGGTTAGCTTACGGGCTATATTCTGTGGATTACCAATTGCTTTTGATTAATCCTTATCATTACTCTTATCACCTTGGCCTACCTAGTTCTTCTCCGGCTCTGGCCAGCGCTCCTTCACATAATCGGACAGTTTTGTTACAAAATAAAAATGTAAAACTAAACGAAATAAGATTTATTTGCGATTAATATAAAGCATTTACTTACCCAATGGCAGAATGAACATAAAAGACACAAGGGGAAAAATGCAGCTGATACCCTTTCCACACACGAACGGGAGCTTGGTCTTCTGCAATAGAAACGAGTTAATAAAACCGTAATTCCTACATAATCTTTACCATTCTCGTTCCAATCAGCATGATGAGTCCAGCCAGGATATACGATAACGCGGCAAAGAAGGTGAGCGTAATATAGACAAGATTGAAAATGCCTCGCCGGGAAAGCGTCTTCATATTAGCGTAGGACTCGCGGGAGGCCCATACGGCCCAAACGGCGAATAAAATGCCAATCGCCATGCAAAGTAACGAGTAAGTCTTGACGCAGAACGAAAGCGGTATATTTCTGAGGGAGCTGCAGCACATTGTAAGTTTTATTCTAAGCGGTGTTTGGAATATCGAGTGAGTGAAGCATTGTTCTGAGGGAACTAAGATGTTGCCAAACTATCTAAAATAAGCTTTACTAACTACTTTTTAAGTCCCATAAATATTTGTTTTAGATATATATTGTGTAAGCATTAACTGAGTACTACGGCAACTACTTTTTAAGTCCCATAAATATTTGTTTTAGATATATATTGTGTAAGCATTAACTGAGTACTATGGCATAGTGTAGCCTTTTTAGCATTTTGGTAAAGTAGCATTATGTAAATATGAATTATCGCATTTGTGTTCCAATTAGGATTAAGTAGAGAGAAATACTACGGTCACACTACAATTTTAGAAAATAAAAAGCACATTGAAAAATTAAAACGATGGAAATAAATCACAGAAATGAAGAATAATCTAGATAAAAACTACGATAACAATTGATAATAATATCTGAACATTCAGATTCTTCTGATCATTCGCCCCAACAAAAGACAATCATAGCCATAATTTTGAATTTATTTAGAGAATTAAAAAAACAGTAGACTAAAATTACTAATAATTTCGAGTTCCTAATAATTTGGATTCTCCATGGTTATGACACGCCGATCTGAGCCCCTTCGCGGCTGCGAGTATCTAAGTAAAAATATTTAAAACCAAAGGATATCCAGATCCGAACGCTTGCACCCACACTCACCTTGGTACGGCTCTTGCCCTCAGCGACAATTTTGATCCAATGGGTCCCAGAAGAGTTTACCAAACAGTCGATTTAGTACAAGCTTGGGGATTCCCCTAAAACACAAAGGCGAACTAACCACAGGGTACACAATCAGACAGGACTAACTCACCTCGCCCAGAAACGTAAAATTTGTTGCAAAAGTCATACCAAAATAAATAACTAAAGTGGCGAGAATTTTGTGTCATCCTTTCAATTTATCCCCAACGACTTTTCACATAGTCGCATAATTTTAAGACGGCAAAAATATGGATAACTGCAGGCAGAAGAGGTCATTAAGTATCGGGGAATTTGTAATAATAATTTCGTGTATTTGCTAATTCTAATATGTTATATCCGCCCCAATCTAATACCATTACTTTAAACCGTTTACTTTAGTCGCAGCCAACTTCACTTTGTGTAAACTAGGTGGCAACGCCGGGTGAAAATGCATCACTTCGATTCCTGCGATGGTGAAGGAGAATAATTTGGGACTTAATCCGACTTTACTGATACCTTTCTATAAATTTACCGACCCCTCAAATGTCACCTATAAAAATAAAAATAGCAAAATCTCGAAATTTATAAAATTTTGATGAGAGCAGCGAAGTTATAATATTTTTCGGATAATTTCCTAATTGCTCCATGGCAGCTATGTTCGATCTGGCTTACGTACTAATGGGAATAGAAAGAAGACTATCGGAACAGTTTTATTTAGATAGCTCGATAACTGAGCGACTGGTCCGACTATATACAGATGGACGTGGCTAGATCGAGTAGGCTGTTGATGCTCATCAAACTTGTGGATAGAAAGAGTGTAAATATATCCTTTGACTTACCTAATACCCAAATTACGGGAGCCGACATGCAGGCAAAAATATAGCTCAAATATTTACCAACTTTAAAGCATCCGCCTTTTCCCTGTATTAGGTTTATATTATTGAATAGTAGAGTGCCTTTATATTACAGATATATAACTTGCCTTTTTCCATCCAATTAGCATAAGAATTCCAGCAATAAGATAGGTGATGCCGGCAATAGCGAACAATATTTCGAGAATTGCCCTAAATGTTGCTTCGGGCAAATGACCCATAAGCCGAGCCCATTGGAGCCCGTCAATCATGCAAAAAAGGAAAGATACTGCTCCAATTACTATGCAAAATATTGAGTAAAACTTGGCGCAAAACTCCGGCGTATAATTGTCGCACGACTTGCACATTTTCGCACCGTAAAACCCGTGGTATTGAGATTTATAAAAATATATTTTGGAATAAGTAGAAAACTCCGCTTTGTTCGAAATCCAAAGTAGAACTGAACTGACCAAAATGAATGCCGACCACCTTGACCTGTTTTCCAAAGTGAACTGCGACGGGGAGAATTTGAATTCGGGTCGCAGATATACCTAATAGATAGGATTCTAGGTTTTAGACTAGAGGTAAACCGAACTACGGAAGTAAGAGTTTGCATATATCTACTTGGTTTTAATTACTTTTCTCTCGGATTCCCCACAGAAACCGAGATTATATAGTTCTGAGACGTTTTATTTCGCACACACTTGCCGATCTCTAGCATAGGTACATGTACATGGGCTATAAATAATTTAAAGTATTCCGCCTGCGGCCCCTACTGACCCCCGGTTCGCTGGACGTTGTCGAAGGGCACAAGGATGCCGGGAGGGCCGCCGAAGCGACCACCTATTGGGGCAGCTACCGACGATGACGATGACGATGCCGAAGCCTGCGCCGCCTGGAAGGGACGCGGCTCTGCCTGGGGCGACAGGACACCGGTGGGTGCCCTAAAGCCGCCATTGTAGCGTCCCGGATTCACCGTTGTCCGCGCCCTGTTGGCCTTCACCCCGGTGCTGTACTCGTGATTTATGCCGGCCACATAGATGTCGGAGTTGGAGCCAGGGCTGGGATTGGTGCTTCCAACGGCCAGTGGACGCAGCAGGCCCGCCGGGGCCCCAAATCCGCCGGTGTACTTGCCGCCGCTGCCGATGCTGCTGGTGGTGGTGGACGCTGGCGTCGCACTCTCCGCTGGAAAAAAAAAAAACAGAAAAATCATTTAAAGATTCCTTTTTATTTCTTTTTATTTCTATTTCCTTCAAAGTATCCATCGAATTTAGACAGAAATTTTAAGAAGAACAACTTTATTTTTACAGAAAAACAAGGACGAGAAAGTTTAGTGTATTCTTTTCCTTTAAAATTGTTAAGAAAAAAGCTTCCTTTTGCCAGAAAAAAATTTAAAAAACAAGAAACAGAGAAGTTAAATTTTTTTTTACATTAATTTCGCCATCATTCCTATGGCAGCTATATGATATAGTGGTCCTATTTTGGCCGTTCCGACATATATACTGCGTGCTAAAGAAATAATAGGAATAATGCTGAAAATTTCAGCTCGATAGCTCAAAAACTGAGAGACTAGTTCGCGTAGAAACCGACAGACAGACAGACGGACAAGGCTAGATCGACTTGGCTGGTGATGCTGATCAAGAATATATATATACTTTATGGGGCCGGAGATGCCTCCTCTTCACTGCGGTGCAAATATCAATGCAAAATTATAATACCCCCTGCAAGGGTATAAAAAAAGAAGTTCTGAATTGTCAAAAATTTGTTGGCCTTTTCAAGATTTTTTTTTTTTTTATAAATATAATATAAATAATAAAATTCTAATAAAAATAATTTAAGGCGAGGACTCACTCTTGCGCGGAATGGAAGCCACCGGCGTACTGATGACCTTGCCCTCGTCGCTCTTCGTGTACTCCACCTTGAGGGGCGGCAGGGAATTGGCGCTTCCTATGCCATTGCCGGAGCTGCTCTCCAGGGGATCAAAGCGGGCTGCAAAAGGCGTGATAGAGTTGGTACTGGGATGGGTCAGGGGGCCGTGCACGGGAACGGGAACGGAACTGGAGCCGGTGTCTGAGCCAGAGTCCGGGCGCTCAGCGGGCGGAATGAGCACCAGTGGCGGCTCCTCGCTGCTGCTGGCGGCGCTAGGGAAGCTAGTGGTGCCGCTGCCTGGAAGCGGAAGCGTGACTTTGGATGGAAAAGCAGAGGAGGCGGTCGGGAGGTCGGTGAAGGGACGTGGCGGGTTTGTGGGGGAGTGGTTGCCGGAGCTGCTGGCAGCCGGTCCAAAGTTATCCGGATCGAAGGGCACGCCGGGACCCACATCGGGATAGTCAAAGTCCCGCAGCCAGGCGGGTATCGTGGCCGAGTCGAAGGGGTTGACGTCCAGGGAACTGGGTGTGCTCCGGTCCTCAGGCTTCGCATCTGCTGGTTGGATTTTAATTTGATTTTGGTTTTGGTTCAGTTTCGCCGTCGGTGGTGGCTCTGGGTGCGCTGGGATGCTGTGCTTGGTGGTGGTGGGAATGGGTGCATTGGTGGTTCGCTTGGTGGTACTCGGACGTCGCGTGGTCGTGGTTGTCGTTGTCGTCGTCGTCGTTGTTGTTTTCTTGGTTGTTGTTGTCCGCGGAGTGCTGGATGTGGTTGTGCTCCTGGGAGTGGTGCTTGAGGGAGCCACTGTGGGCGGCGGCGTCAGTTGGATGTTGCCCAGATCGACGAAGGGCTCGTAGGGCGGCTCCAGGTCGCTGGCCAGCGTGTGGTTGTACTGATCGTTGTCCGTGGGCACCACAAAGGTGACGGCCACGTCCAGGTCCGGATCGGTGACCTCCTGCAGCCACGTGGGCAGCGTGTAGGCGTACTCCTCGGCCTTGTCCAGGCGATAGAAGGTGGCTGGGTCCTCGGTGGTGGTGGGTATCCTCAGGGTGGTGCTCGTTGTGGGCGCCCGGGTCGTGCTGGTTGTCCTGGTGGTGGTTCTGTGCGTGGTCCGGGGGGTAGTACTAGGAGCCTGGGTGGTCGTCGTGGTCGTGGTCGTAGTGCTGGTGGTGCGTGGCCTCAGGGTGGTGCTGCTGCTCCTGGTGGTGCTGTAGTGGGCCGTGCCCCTTTGCCGGTTCGGGAAGCGGCCAGCCGCATTGCTGGGCGTCGTGCTGCCCACATGGGCATTGGTGCCATGAGCCGCCGGTCCATCGGCCTGGGACTGCTGCTGCTGCTGCTGCTGCTGCTCCGGCAGGACCTGCGTCTGGTGGTGCTCCTGGGCCTGAGGCTGGGGATCTGCCGCACTTACAGCCGCGCTGCCGCTGCTCAGGCTGAGGCGTATGTTGTTGCTAATGGGATCCACCACGCCCTGCACCCTCTTGGCCGGCTGCGGCTGCTCCTGCGTGATGATCACTGGCTCCGGTTCCTCCTTCTTCTCCTGGTCCTGGTGCGGCGGCAGCAGATCATAGGCAATTAGGGGTACTCCAGCTTCGGAGGGTTCCCACGGAACAGGACCGCCTATATTGGGATCCTGGCGCTGCAGCTCTCTCAGGTACTCGGGCAGCTCCTCCTGCTGCTGCTGGGGAAGGGGCTCTAGGTGAGCCTGCTCCACCTCCACGGTGGCTGCGTTGGTTGTCGTGTCGGGTGATGGATCATGGTGGGGCGGTGTGAGTGATGTGGCTGGAATTGGTGCTGGTGCTGATGCTGATGCTGTGCCAAGGAATGAGTTCGGTTTCGGGTCGCTGCTGGGTTCCAGGCCCACAGCGATGGCATCTGGTTGGAGAGGATTCGGATTCGGAGTTGAGTATTTCGAGCAATTCGCCGGGCCTACGGGGCTAGGGGAGGAGGAGGGATTCGAGCAGGGAGGGGACTGGGACTGCGACGGGGACGGGGACTGGGAGCCAATTTGGGTGATGGGCGAGTCCTGGCCTGCAAAGGGATTCAGCCGGATCAGGGTAAAGGCGGGCGGGGCGTGGCGGTTAGTGGGTGGTGCAATGGGAAACTGGCCGTCGCTCTTGGCCAGCTTGTTAGTGGTGCTAATGGGTGCGGCTGGTGCGGTGCGGGTGCGGTGGCTACTTGGACTACTTGGACTACTTGGACTACTACGGGCTGTGTGTGCTTTTGTGTCGGTTTCTGTTTCTGTTTCTTTTTTGGTTTCTGTCTGGGATAGCTGTTGTCCCGTTCCTGATGGCGTTTCCGTTTCCGTTTGGGCGCCAGCCGCTCGTGTCAACTCACCAATGTGCGGCGGCAGCAGATCATCGGCCGGCCGCCGGATCTCTGTGATCCCCGAGGCGTAGGTGGGAATCTCGAACTGCACGCCCTGGGCGCTGACCACCTTGCGCCCGTCGGGCGTGTCGATGGGACGCAGTGCGTCGATGGGGTTGCCATAGCTATCGATGGTCTTCTGGCCCCCGGCTGGCGTTGGGTTGAAGGACTCCTCCGCCGGCTGCAGCAGCGGAGGCTGCAGCTCGAGGGAGAAGGGCGACGGACGCACATCTGTTGGAGGATAGCAGAATGTTGTTGTTGTTGGTCTCGTTCTGGATGCTGCAGCTGCAGCTTAAGCTTTATTTTTATTTATTTTTTTGAGCATTTGGAAAAGCAAGGATGCGGCAGTGGATGAGGCAGGGGATGAGTGTAGAGCGTTTGGTATTCACTCCAACAAAACAAAATCATTTCATACGTTTGTTTGAAATTTTAAAATAAAATAATAAATTTGCGTTCTAACAGTACAAAAGTGAGAAGAAGAAGAATGACAGCGGAAGGCGTTGCCAGACCTCCTTACGAAAGCTAATTCGATAGTAATCGGAGGGATCGCGTTATCGATATAAATTCAAATAGTTCAAAAAAGCTTATATTAAATTAGAATAACTTTGGGAGTTTATATCTAGGAAGAATGCTGCTCAAGTCTTTCGTTTTAGCTGGAAATGTGATAATTTTGAGTTCTAAAGTTATAACAATAAACTAGTAAAAATCATGTATTTACTATTTGTTAACAATAAGGGAAATATCTAAACCCCATTCAGCTTGAGTGACATTATTTAAAGTATTAAAATAGGATATTTTTTAAAAAGAGCTAATTAAATCGCAAAGGGAACTTTAGGAATACAGATTTAATACAGGGTATCATTACCTATTTGCCTCAAAAGAGAAAAGAAGAAGAGGAATTTAAACTTAACCCTCTAAGCCCCAAGAGTCCCTCAAGGCACTTATTATAAAATCTGTGTTATCTTAAAAACGAGAAGCTTTTCAATCATTTGACAAATGACAAATAACAAAAACGGGTTGTCAACTGACAGCTATAATTCAAATGTTTGAAAAGCTTCTCGTTGTTTAGATAATATGGATTACATACTAAATTCTTTGAGGCACCTTGGGGCTTAGAGGGTTCACTAAATTTCATAGTTTAAGTATTACTTAAAAAGTGATACAAATGTTTCTGAGACAAAACTCTAAAAGTAAACAAGAACTATAGGAAATTTATAGAAAAGATATTGTGTTTCCTCTAATATTTTCCAATTATAAAAAAGAAGGAATCTTCTAAGAAATGAAATTGAAACATTAAAACAAGAAGTGTAAATAAATTAAATTCATCAGAAAAATCATAGAAAATCATAGAAAATCCTTCAAATGTTTTTAAGATATATTTTTCATACTATTTCCCAGCCTAAAAATTATACCTAATAAGATATATTGAAATTCTTTTGTTGGGTGAATGCTTTTGGGTGGTATATAGATGGGATGGATGGGCTGAAGTGTGGAGATTCCCACCGAGAGGCTGCTCTTGGTGCCGCTGGTGAGGCTGTGGCTGATGCAGATGCTGATGCTGATGCTGGTTGGGTGACAGATGAGGCAGCTGTGGGCGGCTCTTGGGCAATTTGGCTGCCGCGGCGGCTCTGGCTGCTGCTGATTGATTGACATTGACTGAGATGGGCCATACATTTGCTGCATGTCTTCGGTGGCTGTGTTGTGATGTGTGTTGGGCTGTGTGTGCGGTGCTGGCTGTTAGTTACAAAAAGGTTACCCCCTGCCCCTACCCGCCACCCGGTTAAAATTCAATTTTAAAAGTTACCCAGCCGGGTGTACGAGTGCCCTCTGTGAGTGTGTGTGTGTGGGTGTGACAGGTGTGCAACCGTCAAGTTCGTTGCCTAAGTCTTTCGTTTCAGCTGGCCTAAAAGGGCCCTAGGGCGTACAGTGCGTTTCATACGGGTCGTGATAGACTTTAAGTTATTATAAAAGCGATAATTGGCTTGATAGTTGTGGGAAAGTGTCATTTAGGTGCTTATTAATATAGGTAAAAGCTTTAATTTTATAACTTTTGCACTACAATAAATGTAAACTTAATTTAAAATTGAATTTTTTAATAATTCACAAATTCCTGTTCAATAAACTTTAACTGGGACCCAAAAATAAAGGTTTTTATCAGCATAAGCCTCCTATTTATGAATTTAAATAGGTTATAAATAGGTTGTAATTGTATAGAAAAACCCACTGATGTTTAAATTCATGTATTTCTTTTTCTATTATTAAATGTATTTGCTTCTTAATGAAAGTAAATTCCAACTAAAAGCTGGAAGCAAAATACAAATGTCATGAACAAGTCAAGCCCCTAATTTTTGTATTTAAATAAATAAAACATAATATAAATAATATTTTATGACTACACATCTCCCGGATATTTGTTTATTTACCAAGTGGAGACCCTAATTTGCCTCTCTTATGAATATTAATGTGACTTTTTAGCTCCAAGCAATGGCTCCACCTGACTTACAGTCGCGAAACGCACTGAGCCACTAATTGCTGGGTTTTTATCAGCAGAGACACTTATTGTTCTGTGGCTTGGGAAAGAGAGAATATGGGGAATCTATCCATGTGACAGGCCACCATCAGCTGGGAGAGCCACAACAACCGATTTAATGGCTAATGATTGCACTGACAAAACAATGATGCTCGTGCCGAAGGCGAATAATTAATAATAATACTCGCAGCTTCTGATTTGCCAATCTCCCAGATCTAATCTGCGCCGCGATTCCTGTTTACAGCGGAATAACTGAATAATTCGCATAATATGCCGAATGGGAAATATTTTAATTAGGCTCAGAATTCCCCGCGAGAAGTGCGCGAAACTCGTCTGTGACTAAGCGGCGATGGGCGTGTTGCTCTGCCGGTTCGGAGCGGTCAAGTCAGTTCCGGCTGCTAAGCACATGTGCATACCAGATGTATCTCTATTCTAATCCAAGCGGGGATTAATTTGCATAGATGCGAGAGATGGGAGGCGGACCAGGAAGCCCTGAACTTTCGCCTCCCACAAAAAATAGGAGATAGATAGGAGTCATGGCTGGTGGCTTCAAGTGTTTTTGGATAACATAATGCCGTAATATTCGAAATTCCCCCTCGGACTTCCGCCTCGCAGCTCTCCGCTCAAGTTCAGGCCAATTAATTTTGCTTGTCTCCGACGCCATCTCCTTCGACATCTCCATCGCCATCTCCATCGCCATTCCATGGAATACGACTGTGTTTATGTTTATTTCATTTAATTTTTAATTGATTGACGGCTTCACGACATCTCTGCACCCACAGCCACAGCCACAGCCAAAGACAATGGGAATTTTTTAGTTGTGGCGTTAAAAAGCGTTTTGCACTTGCCAATTTTACAGTTTGTTTACTACCATCCATCTTCTTGGCCAACCTTCGTGGCGAATGTAATGCCTTTTTATGTACTTATTAATCTCTGTTTATATCTACAGATATATCTATTGCCTGGGCCTTGAGTTATCGACGTATCGCCCACACACAGCCGGGGCTTAGCGAAATGTGTCAAAAGCCGCCAAAAACTTGTAAATTATCTTTTCGCAAACGAAACGCGTGTGTTTATTGCACTTGAAATGGCCAAAAAAAATCGCAGTTTTATGAAAATGTCAAGGGGAAACCGAATGCGAGAACTCTCCTTTAAATCGCATAAATATTTATGGCTTAGAATGGTTTCGAAGCCATCAGAATTGGTTCTACATTTATAAGGCTTCTCTTTGTCGGCTTTTTGGGCTTTGAGTAATCCGAATTTCTGGTGCATATCGTCACATCTCCCCTGCTGTGTTTTAATTACGCTAATCTCTCGGCTGGATCATAAATCATAAGTCGAGCCACGCGAAAGTGAGGCACGAAGTCCCTCTCTACTTTGGATCCGTGCGAATTCGCTAATTATCACGTTCAGTTACGGTTTCATTACGATATTGGGCATAGATATCCCATAGATATATTGCCAAATCCCTTAAGTGGAGCATGGAGCACAGAGCTGGAGCTGGAGAAATCCATTAAAGCCAGGAGATATATTTAGGGTCTTAATTGTTATGGGCCACTTAAGTTGGCCTAGAGCTGGTCAGCTTTAATCTGTGGATTTTCCCGCCCTTTCATTCACAAATTCTACTCTTTTCGGTGAACCCATGACCCAAAAAACCCACCTAGTCGCTACTAGTTGGTGTAAACAACTTGTTAAAACACAGATTGTGGCGACAAAAGAAGCCTCGCCAGATTTATGGACTACTCGGAGCCCCTCTCAGGGAGGAGGTCGTTTAACCACCTCCTCCTTGCCTGGCCCTCGCGAAGAGGAACGACTTTGTGGAAGCCTTGCCAGTCACGTTATCCGCCGGTTATGCAAGCACCCGACTCTGGCTTTCCTCGGAGGCCTCCTCTTCATCTTCACATCTTCGCATCTCGTTTTTCTTACGGCTTTGCCTTTGGGAGCAGCTTCAAACCGTTTATTTGTTTGTTTTTTCGGCGGCGGCTACTTGATTTCGCTTTCGGCCCGAAAAATATACAAAACCTAATGATCTGCGCGCTTCGAGACCGATTCTTCAGTTTCAGTTTTATTTGTTTGTCAAACAAATACAGCTTGGGGCGGCAGCTTCAGCGGCACTTCACTGGCGAAGGCTAATTGCAGGCACTCGCCCGGGGGATTGGGACAGGAGAAGTGCACTGTGAGAAGTTACTAAAGTCATCTTAAATATATATTTAATATGGATTTAATTTAGGGATATCTTCAGTACATTTTACAATCACATTTTCCTTCTGAAACCGCTTAAGAATTTATTTTCAAATTAAACTTTAAGGAGCATATGAATAGTTGATATCAAAATACATAATCTTGGATCACTAGGGAACTGCTTTCTTAAAGATTTCTACTAGAACTAGAGAGATATATGTTTGATAATTTCATTCCCTATACTTCCTTCTCAGGAATCTCAGTGTAATTTTACTTATTTTTCCATTTATTTAACTAAAGATATATCTTTGATATTATCATTTCCTATACTTCCTTTTAGCTCCCATACTTCAATGTAATAACAATTACTTTCCATTTATTGAAAGATCCCCCTAATTTCTCAGTCTGTCTAGTCGTTAGTCATTACAAGTGGAGTGGGGATAACACTTGTCTCCCAGCCGATGTGGGTCACGATCACGATTACGATCGAAGTTCACAGCGGAGTGAGAACGAACTTGGGCACTTGAGATGCTGGCTTTTCCATATGCAAATGCGAGTGAGGTGAGTGTGAGTGAGGAGAGTTCGTGAGCGAGTGGATTATTATTATTAAAGAGAGGAGAGTTGGTGATCGATAATTATTATTATTAGAGTGAGGTGAGTGAATAACAAAGAATATATCGACAGAGAGGGAAGAGGAGGGGACTCGGGTTCAGAACTGTACAACTTAGTAGGGTTTTCGGGGAAAAAATCAGAGAATTAGTCACATATAAAGGAAGGAGGAAGCTTAAAGTCCAAGAAATATAATTAAATGCTACAAAAAAGATATTTCAAAGGCAGCTAAAATAATTATTAAAGAACTGGGAATTATTTAGGCCTGTTTGAGTTTAGATTTTAGAATAATTCCAATGAATTTAATCCAAGTTAATAATTAGATTCTGATTTTATTATTTCCAACATCTAAAAATGCGTACAAATAATTCAATTCTTCAAAGAATAATAAATTTAAAAAGTAAAACATGTCAAATTGTGAGATAATATTATTGCTAGCTAACGTTTAAGGACTTTAATATATTTTAGCAGAACAATAGAGTAGAAAATAATATTTAAAACTTCAAATAATATTGCTGTATTATTTATGGACATATTTAAATTCGCAAAACCCACTTTTAAACGATTTAAAATTCATAAAAACAATAGAGAATAATAACAGTCCAGTCTGGAATATTTATAGAGCAAAAGACGCCCCTAAAACGGGTTCGACAGGCCAGATATCAGCGATAAGCATTTAATAAATTTACGACTTGCTGGTAGTTTAACTTTTAGCTTCCTCCGGCAAACAAAAAACACGCAATAAGCACACATAATATTTGGATCGCAGTTTGCAAAACGCAAACCGCAGACAGAGGAGAAGTAGAGACAAAGAAAGCCAGAGAGATCACATATCGCAATGGTTTTAATTATCGGAAGATGCTGCATTAGTTTGGAGACTTTTGATTTAATTTTTTTATTTATACCAGGCCTTCCAGCGGCGAAGTCGGCGGCAAAGGTGATTAGCAGCAGCATTGCGGCGAAGCTATAGCTTCGTTTCTGCTGGCGGATCTGCATTTTCGTGGCTTTATTTATTTACTATTGCTGCTGCTGGGATCTCGGCTTTTTCCGCTGCTTTTTTATGGATTTCTTTCGGAATTTGTCACGCAATCAATAGGTTAGAATTGGGCATTGCCGACGACGGGTTGGGGAATCGAAATAATTACCGCGTAGGCGCAGAATAACAATGATCGCGAGCGCGAATCGCGAACTGCGGCGACGATGATGACAAAATCTCACGGGCGACGCAATCGAAGCCGCCTGTCGCTTGCCAAATCCAAAATCCCAAATAATGTGTAATATTTTCACCGCCTTTTTTTCTCGCCTTTTTTCCCAATCGAAATGGAAAAGACGCGGCACGATATCACGATCACTGGCAGGGCGCGGGCGCGGAGAGGTTGGAGAGTCGGAGATTCGGAGAGCGAGAGCGGGGAGAATCAGAGAATCGGAGATCGCAGAATCGAAGTGGAAAGATGCGCGGTGCGCTTGGGAGAAACACGTCCGTATCTCACGGATTCTGCGCTTTCAATAAACTTGGCCAAAGCCAAGCGACGCTGAGCTCGACTTGGCAGAGGCATCCGCAGCGAAGGCGACGCTGACGGCGACAGCGGCAGCGAAAGCACTCGGAAAAATAAGTAAAACAACAAAAGAAAAAGCACAAGAAATCTTAAATAAAAATAAAAGGTGCATTCTCCTAACTCAACACAAAATATAAATTTATTTGATAAATACATATACACACAGAAAACTGTTTAAATTCAAAATAAAATTCTTTACTACAAGTCATTTTATAAATTCATTGTAAATATTATATATCAAACTATAACATAATATTTATTATCTTGTTCAGAGGTCAATTTTCTTTAAGCTAAACTAAGCTCTAAATGGAAGAAATAATTAAATGAGTAAGTGTTTTTTTTCTCAGTGCACTGACAGCACCTCGCGTAAATAAGCAAAGGAAATTGTGAATTTGCTTAGCAAAGAAAAGAAAATATGTATTGTTTATGCAAAACATCTCAGCTTCCCCCACTTTTGACGCTCTATTTTGTTCTGATTCTCTGATTTTCCCTATTTCCAGTTTGCACCGGAAAAGATTGTAAAATAATTGTTTTAATTACAGCCGACAGATCGGTATTTCTCCCTAGTTTTTATACTTTTTTTTAAGCTTTTTTTGCATACTGGTCTGTCGCCACGGATTGACGCATTGCCAATGACGTTCAAGGTCAGCCGAAGCAACCTGAACGCAAGCAGCTCTTAACCCTATAAATATTAGAAATTATGAGGCTCTTAGCTTAATAATTAATAATTCAATTTTAAATGAATTAATAACTAATTGGTATTAAATACACTTTAAGACCTGTTAAAAGAAGCGGTAGTTTTTATGCAATATGGTTTTAGTTCAGGGTTTAGTATGTAAAGTTTAAGACTTAAATAAATTATAAAAAAGGATAATAAAATTTTAAAGACCAATAATAAATAATGCAATATATAAAATATAAACAAGTAGTTAAAATACTTTTTAATTATTACAAATCACTTCCTAGTAAGTATTTAATATACTCCAAAGGAATTAATTTCCTAATTAAACCCCCTAGGTCATTAGGGGTTAATATTAACATTCAGCTAACATTAAGCTAGCAGCCGCCTAACATTTCTACGATTCTCCAGACGATTTACAAGACAAAAGCATAAAATAAAAGCAGCTCCCCGAATAGACACAACTTTCGCATAAATTAAACACACACGAAATGCAAATTGATATTGAAAACGAATGTGCTCCGTTCAGTCTGTTTATTTTGACAGGTTTGGCTTGATTTTTCGGAAAAGTAATATGCTAACAATGCATAAGTTATGCGGATCATATGTCACAGATTCGCCAGATCCTGTTGCTCCGGCGAGTTCTCGTTCTGGCTCTCATTCAACTCTACAATTCATTAATATTTGCGATTGACTTGAGACTTAAAGCGCTGACACAAGCATATTTTTTATTTTTTGACTGCTCTGTCTGACTCAGAACCGATCAGTCTTTGGGGGATCAATAAAGATGCGTTGAGGTGATCTGTGCGGTGTCAGTGATCGATGAACTTTTGGCATTTCAACGCCCGGTGGTTAACACGAGCGCTGATTAGATCATCTTGTCCCGTGATCTTGTCGCAAATGAAAAATGTATGGAGAGATCAGTGATCTTTAGAAGTTTCAGGGAGATTTTGTGGAGGTTTTAAATAAACTCTTTCTATCAATTAAAATCCCTTCTCAGAACAGTAACCTTCACAGATTTCTTTTCTAATTTTTTCCACATATAAAACTCTTTCTAATTAATAAATTTTACAAATACCTCCCCCTGGTGTCCTTGAATGATCATTCACTGAACTCACTGAACTGCTGACTCTATGGTCATCAACATATTAATGCGTTAATGATCGCATTCGAAAGCCCAGCCGTGACCATATCTTCTCGGATGTCTCTGGAATGTAATTACCATTTTGGTCTGAGCAAAACTTTTTTATTTAGCGCCGCACAAAACACACAACAAAAAAAATTATGTCAGCTTATTGGTTCCGCATTTGGCTGAGCATTTTTACCGGCATTTGGCTTTTGACGATCAAAAAGAGTCAGTTTCCTAGCCTCATGATGGTCCCAAAGAGGGGCGCAGTTATTAAAGGGAAAAAGGGGGTTTATTAACTGCCAAGATAAAAGATTTGAAGATTTAAAGCGTCTTCGTAAGCCATATAATGCAAAGAGTAGTTAAAAGATCCCTAAATTATTACAAAATATTTGTACAGTTTTAATTTAAAGTAAATATTTCTAAAATATTATTTTAAATAGTGAACTTTAATATTTAAAAGATCTCCCCTTAACCTCAGCCCCTGAAAACCCCGCAGTGATGTCAATGATTGACCATTTGGGTTCGGGGCATCATCATTGTCGGGAATCACGGCTGTTATTATTGTTACAATTACAACAAAGCTATTGCCAAATGGCATGTGATCCCGGCAAATGGCCAACGGTAGCTGCCGCCGCCTCCCCAGGCCTTTGTTGATCTCGACCCAACTCCAGCTCCATCTGAAGACCCAGCCCGGCCATAAATCAAAGCGCTTAGGGACTGAGACAATGCCCATCAATGGGGCGGCGGCTGGCGTCGAAGAAGTAATCAAAATTGTATTACGAAAACAAACGTTTTTATACATTTCAGTTCGTTTCGTTTCTTTTAGTTTCTTTCAGCCTCTTTGGCCGCAACAATGGCAACACGCTGGCAGCTCTCGAAGAGCCCAGAAAAGTGCAAAGTCAGCCAAGTCGGCGGCGGCAACAATGCGCCACATATTATTTACTTTAATAGAGTCGAGAGGGGAGCCCGCTGGGTTGGGAAATGTGTCCCCACTGTCCCCATCGCGGCCCGCGACTCTCGACCCTTCACCCAAAGCGCCTTATTAATTGTTTATAGTCATTAATGTCACACAACAAACTCTCGGCAAGCTCGCAACGGTTTTTCAGCCCATGCGAAATCCGATTTACAGTTTGCAAATGGGGAAGCCCACTTAAGCCATATTTTATATGCAAATTATGTTGTCGGAAAACTACTAAATATAGCTAAAGGAAAAACAGATATTTGTCTGTATTATACATAAATAAATACTCTGGTTTTCTTTGGTTTTTGATACCATTTTAGGGTTCGAGTTAATTGATCCCTTAATTTTTAGAGGATCTGCCCTTGAATATTCCCCTTTGGTTATATTTGTTCTCATTATTTTAAAGCAATTCAGAATCTGTCTTCAGTGTTTGCTCCAAAATGAACAGTGAAGTAACAAACGAAAATTCCAATATGTTGGTATTTATTGGGAGAATATTAAAAACTTAATCGGAGACCTAGAACTGATTTAAAAATAATAAAAATATTGATTTTAATGAAGAAATGTTGGCCTTAAGTAATATTCCTGGCCTATAAATCATATTTATTAACAAATGTTTAAAGATAGGATCTTGAAAATAATTAAAAATTAAAATTCTCCGCCCTCCACCTTGCTTTACCAATTTTACAATCTTTTATGACTGAATCTCTGCCAAGAAACAACTGATTTAATACCTTTAGCCAAGGTTTAAACTTTAAGGTTGATTCACAGGGTGAATTTTTTATGATTTTATTTGCATTGCATTTATTTTTTGGCTGTTCCAAACCTCGACCGTACAAAATGCAAACACAATAAACGAAACAAGTCTCGCAATTACTGTTTGCCAAATTGTTTATGTTTATTAACGATTTCGCAACAAGTTTTCGTATATTAATAAAATTCAATAAAATGCAATTTGCCGCGTGCAGCCCACATGGGAAATATTTTTTGCTTTTTTTTCGAAAAACAACACAGAAACCCAAACCGAAAAATTGCGCCGAAAAGCCAAATGAAGCAGAGACCAGTTTGCATTTTGAATGCTGAACCAGTTGGTTCGGCGCATCTTCTGTAAGAGCAACAACATTTTTTTTTATTGCAAAAATATTGAAAAATGCGTTGACAACAACAACAACACGACGCTCATACATAAATACGCTTTTGTTGGTCACCGTGACCTTAACACAAATTTCGATATCAGTTGGCTACGTGCATCGGGTTTTGTTTTTGTCTTTTTTCTCACTCTTCTCTTCTCCCAAAAGTCGGGATGCTCGGGGCCTTTCATTAACAATCTACGATCTCTGACTCATTTGGCGGACTGCAGAGAATATATATGACGGTTCATTGAAACCAAATACCGAAAATACCCGAAACCCAAGCAAGACAATAACAAGAGTTCCTATCTCGCTCGGAATCAATTAATAATCCGTCTCCGTTTTCTTGTTTCTAATTTGCGTGGGGTTTTTGCTTCCCATAATCGAGCATTCACACAGTTAAGCTGTGATCCCTGGTGACAGAAGAAAGTCAAGAATAACCAGAACGGGTTTCGTATCGCAGCTTATCGGCGTAGTCCACTGCGATCGCTGAAAACTACTGACCTTTTTGTGTTCGCCTTGATTTTTACAAGTATTAATGGATTCAGTTCGAAGCGAATGTAATTTGTTTTAAATTTATTTTTGATTTATGCGAAATCCGCAAAGTAACGGTTGTCAGTTATGACCACTGTGCTTTAGGGTGACCATGTGTAGCAATTTAAAATGCTATCGCTTTTCGATATCATTTTCTTAAATCAGTTACATTATTAATGGATCTAATTCGATTTTAATGCGAATAAAACGGCGCAATTTATTTTTTATTTATGCGACCATTTAATAAGAGTTATCATAGTTATCCTTCAGGTGACATGAACACAAGCCGCGCTTGAATTTGAAAATGTCATCGCTTATCGATATCACTTTTGGTATATTTTGGGATTAACCCGTGGAAAGAGCAACCACTTTCATGAGGCTATCCCGGATTTCTGTATAGAGTCCCCTATGGTCACACTGCTTGGAAAAGCACAACAAAAGACAAAAGGGAAAAACCACCAAATGAGCTCCCTTTTCCGCAGCCTGAATCACTTTTCATCCAAGCGCGAGAATGTCGTGAAGGGAGCCCTGATCAACACGCTGAACGAGAATGCCCGCGAGATAGAGTTCGAGGTGAAGCAGAAGAGCTTGGGTGAGTTTCACACCCTCAGTGGGTACTCCCCCGGAAATGGCTTATCGAATATCCGTGATTCCAGAGGTCCTTGGGCTGTGCGAGCAGACCAGTGCCCTGTGCACCACCTTGGAGGCACTGTTCCTGCACGGACTGAAGGACTCCTTCCTCTCGGCCACCTTCAATGTGCTGGCTGGCGATGTGGAGCGCAGGCCGGATCCCAGCTTCTGGGCGCCGTGCCTGGTCTTCATGCACAAGCAGGTGATCGAGCAGGTGCAGGGCCTCAGCCAGATCACCACGGAGATTGGCCAGTGCCGGGCCTGGGTGCGCCAGTCCCTCAACGAGTCGGTGTTCTCCTCCTACCTGAACAACATGCGCAAGAACGGATCGGCGCTGTCGCAATACTACAAGAGGAACGCTCTGGTGAGGGACTCCGAGGGCCTGGAGACGGCCAGCAAGATCATGGAGAGCCTGGAGGCCAATGTGCAGTTCGATCTGCCCGTCAACTCCAGCCTGCTGAACCACTGGCCGGATTACTCTCTCCAGTTATCCGACCTGTGGACGCCCGCCCTGAAGTCCTGTCCCATCAGCAGCGGCGTGGATGTGGCCAGCTCTTTGGGTTCGGATATTATAGCCATACCCACGCCGCAGCCCCTGCAGACCAACGAGCTCTTCTCGGAGTCCATTTCGAACAGCCCCTTCGGAAGGGGAGGTAACTTTGCCGGCGTGCCCGATCTCAGCCAGCGCGAGAACCTGGATTTGCTGATTCAGAAGATCGACGAAATGGCTGTGATAGACGAAGAGGATCAGACGAAGGCGGCAGCGGAGGCAGAGATCGATGCGGAAGCTCCATCTAGCAGCAAACAGCGGCCCCGCAAGAGATCCAAGCACAGGGTGGAGGACACCTTCGCCGAGCTGGACATAGAGGCGCCCAGCACCCTGCCGCAGGGCAGCAACTCGCTGTCAAATCTGATGCAGACCTCGTGGTCCGGCGACCTGGTGGCCTCCTCGCCCACCTCGCCCACCGACGAGCTGTCCGGCTCGAGGTTTTTCCAGCGCTCTGTGAGCATGAGCAGCTCCGCGAGCAGCTGCCTGCGCTCCCCCAACACGGACAGGTGCAGCTACAATGCCCTGCTGCGCAAGCACGAGAGCAACCGCGAGGGCGGAGCCGGTTGGTCGGAGATCTGGGAGAAGTTCCGGGCCAGCGCCTCCACCTTGAATGTGGCGCAGCTGGCTCAGCGCGAGAGCGAGGCTCCTGTTTCAGAGGATCTAAGCGATCTGCACTCCTTGGACTCGGAGTTCGAGCTGCTCACCTCCGACTTTGACCTGGTGGAGCTGCAGCAAATGGTGTCCCAGCTGTGCCAGCTGGCACGCGAGCCGGGCCTGAATGCCCAGGGATTCCTGTGCAAGAGCTGCCAGCATCCGCTGGGCATAGGCTACTCCAACTTTCAGTGAGTCTGCAGGCAGGCTTCTCCCCTTTCCTGATTAAGTAGGCATCTTTTCCCCCTCCAGAGTGTGCGCCTTCAGTGGGAGTTACTACTGCAACAGCTGCATGGACGTGGAGACGCAACTGATACCCGCTCGCATCATCTACAACTGGGACTTCCGCAAGTACAGCGTGAGCAAGCGGGCGGCCACCTTCCTGGCCGAGTTCCGCTCGCAGCCGTTCCTGGACATGCAGCTCCTCAATCCCAGCATCTACTACGCCTCCGATGCCATGGCCGAGCTGCAGTCCCTGCGCATCCGTCTGAACTTCATACGGGCCTACCTGTACACCTGCTCTCCGCCCAGCAGCATCGAGCTGCTGCAGACCCAGTTCTCCGGCCGGGAGTACCTCTACGAGCACATCCATCAGTACTCGATAGCGGATCTGGCGCTGATCCAGCGCGGCGTGCTGTGCCAGCAGCTGCAGAAGGCCTTCAAGCTGGGCGAGGCGCATGTGCTCAAGTGCAGGCTGTGCCAGCTCAAGGGCTTCATCTGCGAGATCTGCCAGAGCCCGAGGGTGCTCTACCCCTTTCACATAAGCACAACCTTTAGGGTAAGCTTTGAATGCTTTTAAAAGGATTGTTGGTATTTTTTGGAATTTTTGCAGTGCCTGACCTGCGGCGCCGTGTTCCATGCGGAGTGCCTGAACGAGCAGCAGCCGTGCCCCAAGTGCGAGCGCAAGCGCAGGCGCGAGGATCAGGGCCTCCAGGAGGCGGTGCAGGGTCTCAAGGAGAAGAACGAGGTCGCCTAGAGGGAGAGCAGCCATATTCTTAGATTTTAAGTTACAAAAGTGCGATTCGTTAAATATTACATGTAACCCAGAAAGGCTTTACTTTACATTTAATTTAGGCTTAAGTTGAAAATTGTTATGGCTTAAAGGCATTTAAAAACATACTCAAAATATATACAAAAGCTATTACTTACTTTGGTTTTTATAAACAAATACAATACAATAAAGCAGGGGTGCTCAAATCTGCCTTATGGCAGTGCATATACCAACACAAATAAAAGAAAACATATGCACACTTGTAACAACACTTTTGCCTTATTTCAAGATGTACACAGAGAGAAAGGCACTTGCCAATTCATCGCTCAATTTACCAATTTACTTCAAAGAATGCCCATGAATCAATCGCAAAGAAGAAAAAGATGTTCAGTGTAAAAACAAGATCAAATTACATTGGGATTAGCGGCGAGAAAAAAAGCTCAATGAAATAGTTGTTGGCGAGCTCGGTCTTATCAGTATAGGTCAGCGACACAAAGAGGAATGTGCAAAATTGTTTGTGTAAAGCACCGTGGGATGGGCTCACACAAAGCCCATGCTGTGGGATTTAACAAAAACAAATGTGATGCGTGCCAATAAAATATTATCCAGACCAGCAACAACACCAACTTTACCCCCTTTGTTTCGGAATAAAAACAGCTCAAGTTTCGGAATGATTTTTTGAATTTTATTTATCTGATAACTGCAATGATTCGGAATAATAAATGTTATGCAATTGCTGATTAATAATACTTCTGCTAGTGACACCAAGTCCAACAACAATGATTGAATTTAATAATAATAGGGAGTAATAATAGTATTAATGTATACACTTCCAATAGTGAGTGCCCAAAAAGGAGTTTTAACAAATGTTCACACCCAGCCACAGCTGATAGATAGACCTACCCTATATAGATGCATACTCTTCTTGAGATTATCACACGAACTAAGATCGGAAAGGGAAATGAAAATGGAATGTGCGACGAGTTTCGTTGAAATGCTCTCTCGGTTGTGCTCCATTATTGCAACATTGTTAACATTTTGCTCATACGTGTATTGCTCTAGGGGATTAAGTCGATTCTAAATATCGCCATATATAATTACATATTAGTTAATTGTTGCTGTTCGGGTTCTATAACATGTTCAGTCTAGTAAGATACATACATATATTAATATAGAGAGGCGCGCTCCTAAAAGTACGTACAATCAATATACATAGACGCTGCTTGATAATTTCACTAACTTTCGGTGCTATATCCTATATACAGATTTGTGGTATCGGGTTATTAGTCAGAGCTCGTGAATAGCACTTTCTATTCTCAGGAAGGAAGTCAGCCAGTGTCATTTCCGAGCTCCGACTTAAAGCAGCCTGGGAAGACGACGCCAACGAATTTCTTGGGGGCCTGTGTGTGCTCTCTACGAAGCTCTCTTTTCGGTGTTATTTCGTTTATTTCACGTACTGTTTATAGACATTTTGAACGATCAACACTCGCATTTACGTACACAAGCAGTCCACAAACAACACACTCCACTCACACACACACACCTCCCTCTTGATATATACATAATTATCCGCCCGATCCCGATCCCAGTCCCCATCAGTAGACCGTGGAGTTACTCCCCGCCGGCTGCGACTGCGGCCGTATGCTGGCCGCCGCCCCAGAGGCGCCGCCTCCTGCTCCGCCGTAGAGGAAACTCGACTGCCGGATGACCGACACGGTGGCAGCGGCCACTCCTGCCTGTGGCGGTGGGGCCGGCGCTCGGTGCTTCTTCAGCGGCGCATACGCCGGCTTCAGCACGGGTAGAGGAGGTGCTGGACTTGCGGCTGCTCCTCCCGGATTGGGTGTACCAATCGTCGTATTGTTGTTGCTGGCCACCGAGCTGTTGTTGTTGTTGTTGTTCACGCTGCTGTTGCCGGGCGCTGATCACGGCAGGAGAATCGGAGGGCGGAGGGATAGAGAGAGATATATGTACAAACATGGATAGATAGCAAAGGATAGAGAAGAGATAGAGGCGACATCGCGAGGAGTGAGCTCCTGCGATGGAATCTATACAAGCGAAATTGCGAAACAGAACAGAATACAAATGCAAAAGAACAAAAGACTGAAGACTGTGCTATTATGCAGAAGAAAGGTGAAAGGAAAGAGTCACAAATGCTTACGAAACTAGGACAAATCAAGCTGAAAAATAAGACAAAGAAATACTAAAGTTATAATCTCTGTGAATTTGAAATCAATTAAAAAAGTGTCCAAAAGTATGCAATGTAATAGTAGAGATGACATTTTGTAGCATACTTTTAAGCTCCATTTGAATAGATTTTAATAACACAGATAATTATATGTGAAAATCTTGTAGAATATATTTAAATCAAGAAAGATAAATCACAGAAATAATGCCAAATATTTATATTCCAATAAAACTAGTTATTTTTTAACAAAAAACTAATTGTTCTAATCTGTATTGATTTGAAAAAGTTTCGAAAAGTATGCAATTTAATAGTAAGGATACCATTTTGTAGCATACTTTTAAGCGCCATTTAAATGGATTTGAAATCGACAGAGATTACTGTATGAAATTCTTGTAGAATATAATTAAGTCAGCAATTTAGTGATTTAAATAAATGCAACATTTATATTCCAATGAATTCCTTTTAATTGAACAAAAAACGAACTGTTCTAATCTCTATCGATTTGAAATTAATTTATAGTGTCAACAAGTATGCAATTTAATAGTAAAGATACCATTATATAGCATACTTTTAAGCTCCATTAACATAAAATAAAAATCGATACAGAACATATTTAAATCAGAAAAAAAAAATCACCGAAAAAATTCCAAATACTTATATTCCAATGGAAATCTTTATTTCTAAACAAAAAACCAACTGTTCTAATCTCTGTCGATTTTAAACCAATTGAAAAAGTGTCCAAAAGTATGCAATTTAATAGTAAAGATACTCTTTTTTAGCATATTCAGCTCAATTTAATTAAATTAAAAATCCACAAATATTTCGTTATCAGCAAAGAAACATCACATAAATGATTCCAAAATTTATATTCCAATGGATATCCTTATTTTTTAACCAAAAACGATCTGCAACGGACAAATGAACAGCGAACCAATAACCGAAACCAAGATGCTCGCCTCCGCCGAGGACGAGAAAAACACAAAATGAAACAACAAATGATAAGTTCATGTACTTTTTGATCCAATTGGGTTTTGGTTTATTGTTTCTGCTTCGAGAGATAACTTCAAATGAAAAACAAACGATTCAACTCGCAGTGCGTGCCGTTGCGATCTAAGAACTATATCGGATAATATATATATCGGAAGTATGTATATAATAATGTTGGCCGGGCGGGGGTACAGGTAAAGCATGCGCTACACGTATTAGAAATGTATATAATGGGGGAATACAATGCGGATTGGCTTTACATACAGTTAAATTAAATATATGTATATAGTAGAAGTACTAGTAATAATATTGTGTGTTGTGTGCTTAGTGGTAATATCGCGAAGGGAGCGGCGCTCCTTCGATCCCCCTTTGGAGTTTAACAAAAGTATATAACATTAAATGGTATAAAATATATATTTATAATGTTTTGGATAAAGCTATTCAACTTTTACAAAATATAACACTCTCTCATAGATTTATTCCTTTGCTCGCTAACAACGCTAAAATAAACAACAAATAATCAAAAAGAGACTCCTGCCGTGTTAAAGGTTCCCATAATGGTAGTAATACACTTTTAAAATAATATATATCATACTTTGTAGAGATAAGAATCGTTGTATAGAACTTAAAATGCCAGAGCTTGTGTGCCTTAAGAAACAATTACATAATATAACAGCATTCCATGTGTATGGTGTGTGGTGTGTGGCGTGTGTGTGTGGTGTGTGTGTTACATATGCATCTATCTTTATACTAAGCCTAGAAACACTCACGGAACACGGAGCACACGACGACGACTACATACCGTTGGTGGCCTTAAACGTGCGACTAGGATAGACTTTTTGTATGTTCAGAAACGGCGGCGGCTTGGGGAACTCGGTGACGTTGTGGAACCGCTTGCCGAACTTGCTCTCCAGATCCGTGACCAGGCGACCCACTCCCGATACCGATCCCGATCCGGAAGACAGTCCCGAGCTGCTGCCAAACTGATGCGAGGCATTGGCCATGTGCGTGGGCGGCGTCGAGGGGGCATTGGGCCTGATCGAGGAGTGACGCTGCGGCGGTACTGGCGCTGCTCCCGCTGTTCCGCCCTGGAAGTGAACGGAGTAAGGATTTGGTAAGTAATGACTGTTTCTCGAGGGGTCTATCTATATGTAGCCTCTAGTTACGTTGCGCTTGCTGTTGACCATCATCATTCCGATAACCAGGGCTACCTGTGCCCTCTGGCGTTTCCGCAGAACTCGCTGCCTAAAGAGGGAAACTGTCTTCCACAGCCAGCGCTTCACTGGATTCGGCTGGAGCGGCTGCTTCTGCTGCTGGAGGAGCACATTAATGCGGGCGCTCAAAGGCGCTGATGTGTGTGCAAGGCCAGTGTGTTTTGGTCACGTCTCGTTTTGGAAAATCGAAAATCCTCCCCTCACGAAAATAGGTGAGTTATAAACGAAACACTCGCTTGGACTGACGGACGGATGCGCACAGCCAGGAGTGCTTGCGAGGCAAGGCAAGGCGCAGGCGCAGGGAGAATCAGAGAGGACAGAAGCTCAGGGGTGGCAAGGGAAATGCACTGCGCAAAGCTGGCAACGAAGCTGGCTTTAGGATAGGTCCAGCAGTAGATACACTTGAAGAAATCTTTACTACTACTACGTGATGACTTTATATTGGAATTTATTTACTCAATTTTATCTTTTTCTTTATCTTCTCATTTCTTCTTCTTGCTATCCCGTTGCATAGGATTTTTCTCAGTTCTGCCGTTCACCCACAGTATGCACAAAAGAGAACAGAAGAGGAAGTATGCACAAAAGAGAACAGAAGAATCAGTGCAGACAAATTGTAATTGTTTGGCTAGATTTAGCCTTTTTTAGCGTTAAATAGCTAGTTTTTAGGTTATAGCTATTTTTTTTGCCATATTACAATATATTTTAGCTTTTTTTTCTTCTCATATCTACCCATAGAGTGTTCAATTTTCACTCATACAAATGCAGTGTTGGCATTTAACTGTAGTTAACCCAACAGTTTTTACCCTAAAAAAACCTATTTTAAAATTCAAACAAACAAAAACCCCTGAAGTTTGGCCTTTTAAAGCTCACTCCCTCTCCCATCTCGCCCCAGACAAGCTCCCAAGGCAACACCCTTGGCATTTGGCCCAAACGGCCGCCAACCTGTTGTTCAATGTCACCTGTCCCAGTTCCCTTGTTGTGGCTGTTGTCCCTGCTACTCCCCCTCTACTCACATTGCTCGACTGTCGCTGCGGCGGCGGTGGAGGCGGACAGCTGCGGTGCGGCGGCGGCGCTGGCGGATTGATGGGTCCTCCGTTCAGGATAATCGGCTTGATCATCGATGACTTGGGACTGGCCGTGGCCGACGACGAATTGGAGGAGGAGGTGGGTGCCGGTGTGGGCGGCAGTGGGGGCGAGGGCGCTCCGTTGGACATGCCGCCCGCCCGAAACTGGTCGCGCAGGGCGGCCACGCTGCTGCTGCTGCTGGAGGAGGAGGGCGGCTGGGTGATGGGCGGCGATGGGGCCGCCTGCGTGGTGGTGGCCGAGCTCTGGATCAGCGCCGTATTAACCGCACTGAAGGGCGCCGTCGTTGCCCCGGAGCCAATGTTGCTCAGATTGCTGTTGGAGAAGCTGCGGGCCGGCGTGGGCGGTGGCGGGGGCTTCACCGATGGGCGGGCTGCAAGAGGGAATACATACTCGTTAGGGATTTACTTTAGTTACCTAAAGATTACCTACACTTTGGCGGATTGGGTGCGCATCGCATGCTTCCAGCGCTGGTGTTGTGACTGCCGCTCTCACTGCCATGGAACTGGAGAGGACCTCGCAGGGTGCCCAAGTGCTGCTGGGTGGGGAACACGGGCCCATTGACGCTGCCCGCCGCGGGCGGAGATCTGTTTGGAGAGAATTAGGCGTTAGTTAGGGATTAAGTAAGGATTCTCTTCGGAAAAGCAAAAGCGTAAGGCAAACCCCCAAACGAGTTTGAGTTTGAGTTGGAGTTGGGATGCAGATGAGCGGCGCAGCGTGCTTAGTGGTTAGAGGTTACTCGGAAGCTGATCTTGTACCTGGGCGACTTCATGCTGTGGTGCCTGGTCACCGCCGGGCGCGCCAGTTGCTGCAGGCCCGGTGGCTTGGGGGCAAAGTTCGGCTTGCCAAAGCTGATGGCCGGCTTTGGCGTCATCGTGGGCGTGCTCTCGGCCGTCGAGGGCGGCGACGACGCTTTCTGGACACTTGCATAGCCACCACTACTACCGGAACCGGAGCTAGAACCACCACCAAACAGCGTGGACCGGTTGGGCGCCAGATTGCGCAGCGATCCCATCGAGGACGTCTGACTGGAGCCCAGCGACGACGACGCACTACTCGTGGTGGTTGTGGTTGTCTTTGAACTATTTACAAAACTATTGCCTAACGAGATACTGTTGGGTGTGTGTGTGTGTGTGTTGAGTGTGTGTGGAGTGATTGGTGTGTGCGAGGATACCAACAAAGTCCCGGCCAAAAGTAATCCGAAAATAAAGAAGAAAATCAAGAGAAATAATTTTACAAAATGAAATAAACCGAAACACAATCCAAACCCACAAACGGCAGGCAATGTTTAGCATAAAAAACAGTTCTGTTGGGAGACTTTTCTAATATAAAACACTTTACAAAGCACTTGAACCCTCAAGAGCTCCTAATTACACTCTTTACGACTTGAATTTTGAACCCATTCATCCCAACAGAACTGCGTGGACCTTAAACCCATCCAAAAAGAGCCGCCAGACACTTACTTTAGATTGGCCGCCTTGCTCTTGACGCTGCTGCCATGGCCGCTCCCGCTGCTGCCGCTGTCCGAGAGCGTGGGCGAGGCCGCTTTGGCAGAGGAGGCGATGGAAGAGATGGACGAGGCTGGGGTCGGCGCCGTGCGGGGGATGTTCATGCGCTCCAAGATCGAGTCACTCGAGCTAGCTGCTGGCTGCTGGAAGGCAAGGCTCGGGGATTAGTACTGGCACTTTTGTCACACTTTCTTGCTTGCTATGAGCTGGTGTACTCTCTTTATTTGCCTTTAAGGAGCTCATCAAATATGCTAATCTAATTGCCAGATATTTGCTATAATGATAAGTGCTCTACTCTAATGGGAAACACGTTTCAAATCAACTTTGGATGCAAGTTCTTTATAGTAATTCGAGTTGTATATCTCATTCAAAAGGTTAACTAGTAGCAAGGCTATTAAAAAGAATATTATTTAGGAGTTACTTTTGAGGTATTGCTGGGGAAAGTAAAGAGATTAGATCTCCGTAACAGAGAAGGTATGAGAATTGGTATAAAGTAGATAAAGGAGCTACACTCAAAACTAAATTAACCCTAAATTCAAGCTAATTCAAGAAAACTTTCCTATTTCCTAGAAAACATTTCTAAACTTTAGAAAATATTTATATTATTTAGGTTTATTTACATTTTATGGTATTAGATTTTAGGAAATGTATTTCTAAAAAATTTGGTTTAGGGCGAACTTTTCTAGTTTTCAGAAAATAATTTCTAAAAATAAGAAATCTATTTCTTAAGCTTAAAAATTCTTTCTAATTTCTATGGCGATTTTAAACTATGTTAACCATTTCTTTAATATAGAAATTTATTTCTTATTTTCAGAAAAAAATTCTTGATTTTAGAAAAATATGTATTAAGAAAAAATAAATTTTTATGGCGATTTTCTTGAAAATAGGGCGAAAATTATTGAGTGTAGGTAAATCATTTTGATTAATCTAAATACAATTATGTAGCACCTTTTCTTCCCTATAAACTTTGTTAGATTCTATATTCTTTAAACCATTTAATTGGTACAGTTAAATGTAACCTTTTCTTCTTTATAAACTTTGTTAGATTCTATATTCCTAAAACAATTAAATGACTGAAGGCAAAGGTAGTCCCTGACCTCTCTGTTATTTCTCGAATATCTCTCATCTTTCTTCTGTTAAAAGGTTCCTGAATTCGTAAACAAATTACATTGAAAGCTTGTTAAATTCCCCCGTCACTAAATAAATACAAACTATACTTAGTACCTATCCCCTCCCTAGTTTCTTTCATAATTATTAATTTCAGAGACTTGTTTAGTTCCCCTTGTCTCAAACTCCCTTAAAAGATATACACGCTCCCTTCCCTCATACTATTTATAGAGTTTCTCAGCCCCTTTGCCTTGGCATGGGTCTCACCTTTGGCGGTTGCGGTGGTGGTCCTCGGTTCGTTCTCAGATTGGCTTCTGTCGCATTGATATGTGTGTTGTTGCCCGCCGCCGGCGACTGTTGCTGCTGCTGCTTCTGGCGCTTCAGCGTCAAGTGCTTGGCCAGCTCCGAGCTAAAGTCCATGGGTCCATTGCTGGCGGCTGTGGCGGCAGGGGGGCTGTTGCTGCGATCGTTCGTTGTGGACTTGGTTGTGCTGGCTGTCGATGGTGCCGCTGTGTGTGTGTGGGCGGAAAGCGGAAGTTGAGCAACGTTTATTTGCATATTAACCATTGGGGGAACCTACCGCGCATGCCATTCACGGGCTTCAGCTTTGGCATTTGGGAGAGGCCTTCGAACAGGCCTCCCAATTTGGGGGCTCCATTGCCATGGCCATTGCTGCTGCTCCCGCTGCTGCTGTTGTGGTTGCTCGTGCTGGTGTTGTTGTTGTTGAGGGTGCGCTTGGCACCTGCACCCGCACCTGGAGCGCTGTCCGATCCACACACCTTGCCCGCCATCGCGGGTCCGCTCTTGTCCACGGTGTTGGTCTTGCGCAGCTTGGTGCCCTTCTGGATGGAGCTGAGCAGGGCGGAGCGAGGGTCAGCACCGCCTGAGGCTCCACCAAGCTTCAGGCCACCCATTGCTGGAGGCGGGGGCGGGCCAGGCGGCGGCGGAGGTCCTGGTGGAGGCGGAATGGCCATCTGAAAGGGGATTTTGTTAATATATATTTCTAAAATATTATTGAAAGCCTATGAAAGTGTCTACTTTTTTCTTGGAACTTCGCTTTAATCTCATTTCGGAGATGGTTCTGCTGCGTCCGCCTCTGCGAAGCTTTGGCTCGAGACTGACTTTGGCCAAGACTTGGCGTTTCAAAGCCAAGACCGCTGTCACCACCCACACACCACACACACTCTTCGCACACATGCTGGCTCTCTGGGTCTTTATAATACAATTTCTATAACTTATTATTTATGTCTTGTTTTCTGTTGTCTTGAGATTGACGCCTCGATAAAAGAAATAAGCAAGCGAAGGCACCGAAGCCTGAAATTCTCTAGACTCCAAGAGCTAGGCATTAAAAAACTTAAACTTTTGATAACTTTTAACAAGGTTTATGACATTATAAATATTAATTAGGCATAGCCCTTCGGGTGTCCTACAAATTATTAAGGAAATTGGGAACAGAGTTAGGAAATAAAGTTAGCAATATTTATCTCCTTAAATTTCGTAACTTTAAACCCTACTTTCTATGAAAAACTGTGATTGTTTACCTACTTTTCCATCCTCCTTTCCTTTTCTTTATTTTTATATTTAAAAATTCTTAATTTTTCCCCAAAACAAATCTAATAAATCTCCTATTATTTATCATACCCTAATGTAAAAGCCATAAAGCCAAAATTAGAAATTTCAAGCTCAAACAGCGCGTAAAGCTGCACAGTTTTGGATGCTCTGGCACGGCCCACTTAAGCCCAACAACCAGGCCCAAGCCCACGTGAGCCACGCAGATCTTACAGATCATTATGTGTGCGAGTATTGGCCGTTGTTTTGATCGCAATTAAACTTTCTGTTACCTTTCGAAAACACAATCAGCTTGTGCAGCTCTGAGGCGCTAAGTAATCATCAAGAAATCATAATCAAAAGTAATGGGAAAGGCTGCTGATAAGGAATCGAATTCCTGCGCTTTGTTTGCAATAAAATGTTTAGCAAATTGCAAAAATATAACTATAATTGAGTCGATTCTCTGAACATGAAGATCTCTGTGCTGAGAATATTTCAAGCCAAGTGCTTAATATATTTATTAATTTGTCAAGTGAAGGTGAGTGTTGCTAGCAGAGAAAATAAAACTAATAAGATAAATTGAATAAATTAACCCTGAGGCAGTCGCTGAATGTGTTGCAACAATTGGAGGCTATCTTAGAGCAGTCAGAGGGTTTGCTAAGCAGGTAAGTAGCTTAGTTTAATACCTAAATATAAATTAAATATTGCATTCACAGCTTAAAAACTGAACTGGAATCATTAGAAGCTATTGAGACCCATCCCACCTCCTGCCTGAGTTCCGAAATCAAAGACAATGGCGTGTACACCTTAAAAGTACCAGAACAGAGTCCCTTTCCCGTTTACTGTGAGAACCAGATAGCTGGCCCCGGCTGGATTGTGATCCAGCGCAGGTTTATTGGCAACCTCAGCTTCTTCAGGAACTGGGAGGAGTACAAGAGTGGCTTTGGGGATGTCAGCGGTGAGTATTTCCTGGGCCTCGAGAAGATACGCGCCCTGACTGCCCTGGAACCCCACGAGCTGTACGTTCACCTGGAGGATTTCGATGGTGAGCAGAGGCATTCCAAGTTCGATGAGTTTGCCCTGGGCAGCGAGCAGGATGACTATGCCATGATTGTGCTGGGCAAATACTCGGGAACTGCAGGAGACTCCCTAAGATCCCATCGCAAAATGAAGTTCTCTACGTATGACAGGGATAATGACAAGGAGTTTAATAGAAACTGTGCGTTTAACTACCTCGGGGGATGGTGGTACAATGCCTGCCTGGACAGGTGAGTTTCGGAGCTTATTTAAACCTTTTTTGATGGTTAAAATAAATTATAGCAACCTGAATGGCCAGTACATGCCGGGTGGCAAGTACGAGGAGAATTTCTTTGCCCGCGGCATGTGCTGGCGCTCTTGGCGTGGCCACAACTACGGCTATAGGATCACCCAGATGATGATACGACCCAAGTGCCGAAACATACCCGAATGATGAATCACTGAGAATATTATTCAAGATCAACGGGCAAACAATTTGTTATGAACCTGATTAACATGCAAAAAGTGTTGTCATTGAATCATCTTTGCATTTTTTCACTGAGAGAGCTTCAAGTGGGAATAAAGAAAATATACTCATTGAAATAGTCTAGTTCTCTCCACTTCCTGCTGGATTATCTACCAAGGCTGACTTGACCTACGCTTTTCAATGCAATTTTGATAAGGTAATCCCATGTCTGGGGATCTATGGAAATTAAACCCAACCCAGAGTGTTAAAAGCAAGCTAAGGTAGCACATCATGAAACTTAATATAATGTATTTTGTTTTATTAACCAGTCTGAGTTCGTTTTCGAATGGGGAATCAATTAAACTGCAAATGGTCTACGATAAAGCGGATGGATTGATTTCCAGGTGTGCATATAGTATTATTTAATGGCTACTTTAACTATTAAAAGTGATTGACAGTTTGAAAACGCAGCTGGAGGAGCTAAAACAGAGATACTTGGAGGTGTCGACAAAGAAAGAGGATCAACTAGAAGGTAAGTTCGGATCAGATTTCCTAGAAGAGGATTTAATTTCGATTTTAAGCAGTGGTTAATCCCTCATCCTGCCTGGCTGCTGGCATCAACACGAATGGCGTTCACACCATAGAGGTGCCTGGTCTGCCCGCCTTCTCCGTTTACTGTGACACTCGGCTGGCGGGCTCGGGCTGGACTGTAATCCAGCGGCGTCAGGATGGCAGCGAGAACTTCTACCGCAGCTGGGAGGAGTACAGCCAGGGATTTGGCAATCTGAATGGGGAGTTCTTCCTGGGGCTGGAGAAACTACACTTTCTCACCAATGCCGAGCCCTACGAGCTGTATGTCCACATAGAGGACTTCTATGGCGATTCACGCTACGCTCGCTATGATCACTTCCTGATTGGCAATGCCTCCTCATCTTATGCTCTGGATATACTGGGAAAATACTCGGGAGATGCCGGGGATTCCTTGGGGTATCACAAGGGCAAGCCCTTCTCCACGTTTGATCGGGATATACTGGGCCATGGCTGTGCCCGGAGATATGTGGGCGCCTGGTGGTATGATCAGTGTCAAAGGAGGTAACTAGCACTAAACTATCTTTGAGTTTTTGGTATTTAATTATAAGATTTATTTTGTTCAAGCAACCTAAACGGTCAGTATTTGGACGGTGGCAGGTTCGAGGTGAAGCTATCGGGCCGCGGCATCACCTGGATGAGCTGGCGGGGCTACGATTACGGCTACAAGTTTGCACAAATGATGATCAGGCCCAAGTGTTCCAACAATCTACAAAAGCGGCGTCAATCTAATTGAAATTCCACACCGAAAACATCGAAGGGAAATCGCTTGATAAACACACTATCAACCTTTTGGCTTTCTTTGTTTTTTGGGGTTTTTATTTACATTTTGATAATAACCGCTGCCCGCTGATTTTGTTTGTTGTTACGAATTTGTTGCTATTTCACACACGCACATAAACAAAACTCGCTTTTTGCGTAGTGTATTTATTTGTATTTTTTTACTTTTGTGATATTTTTTCTCTCGGCGCGTTGCGCTCAGCTCGCGAGTCGAAAAGCAACTGAAGGAGCTCCCAAACGCTGCGCATGCGATGCCCCAACTGGGAGGCAGAGAGAGAGAGAGAGCGGGCTGTGAACACATTGATAAAAATAATATTAACCGCCTGTGACGTCACTGCTGGCGAGCTATAGATATTGGAGACACAAAGCCCAGAAGCCCAGACAAAGAGAAGCCCCAATATCGCGGGCAGACAGCGAGCACTTGTCATCAGGCTGTGGCTGCTGAGGCTGATGATGTTAATGATGATGATGAGAAGAATCTGCAGATGTGCTAAGCCACAGAGATCCGCTGAAGAAACGCTTAACCGTAAGCCATGGGCCACAAAACGTGCGAAATACTTGTCTTCGCTGTTGTCTTGAGTCATTAAAGTGGCACAGTGGGACAGGTCTAGCGCAAAACCGGGCAGCGCTCCTTAATTGCCGTCCACTCGGATGGAGTCCCCTTCTCCACTGGCCACTACTATGGATGATTCATACGATTCAGCTTGATTCACGCAGACGGACTGCCGCTTAATTGAACTGTAGGAAGAGTATTTCCTTGTTTTCTAATATATATTAAAAGATCTAGTAAGAAAATGTAAGATATCAATATTTACAGGACTATTTTGGGCCCATATTATGACTTGAATTTCCCTGGAAGTCTGAGTAAACTTCCTTTACTTAATCTTTATTATTTCCCATATGACTCCATCCCGGTTTCTAAATATATATTTTGATATTTGCATAAGCTCTTAGCCCTCGCTCCTTGAAAATCACTCAAAAGTCAAAATAAATATTAGCTTCGGGCCATGACTCAGAGCTTGGCCACTTCGTTGGAAATTTAAAGCATAAGACCCCAAGTATTAATAAAGTTTCTATATCTTATCGCAAGCATTACAGTTTGGTTTGGCCAGACACGGCGAAAATAAAAGTATTTAGTCGAGAACGTAAGGGAATGTGAGAGGGAAACATGTTTGAAAACAAATTTGATTTGAGTTGAGTTGATAGACAGTGCGTTTCGGGAGTGTAAGGATTTTAAAAAATTGTTTAAAATGTATCAACTGGTTAAATAAAAATTATTCGGGATTATTTATGAACTAGAATTCTTAAAGAAAGGAAAAACATAAGCAAAAATTCTAAACTAGTATTTATTGGTATTATTAAGCATTATATAAGAAGTAATTTATTATTATTAGCTGGTATTTATTTGTATTATTTAGTATTCTTTGCAGAAATGAGGAACTTATAAGTTCTTTCATTAAAAAAAGTATACTTCATTAGAAAGTCATAAACTTTTAGGTCAAAACCTTCCCAGAACTACCCTTAACTCTTAAGCTCAAGCAACATTCAGTGTTTGGGTGTTTAAATTAATCAAATTCACAATAAAACCCCATTAGTCAGAACATCTCAAGCAATGGCTATTTTTGTGACTGTAGAATCGCCACTTTCCGTGGCTGCCTTCTTATTTTTTAAACAATTGATATGAAGAAAGGTTCAATGACAGCGAATCGATTAATTGAAAACAGCGGCAGCTCCCAGCGATATGGTGATATGAGTCACTCCCTTTTGGGGCCGATTTTATATACTGGCGATCCTGTTTTTATTTTTTTAAGGTTCCTGCTCTTATCCTCAGGTTACCAGTTGGCACTCACATTCAATTAACTTTTGTGCGAGGTGCGGCGCCACTTTCGCTCCTTCCAGGGGAGAACGCCTCTGGATTGCCCCAATAAACTGTCATCAAGTTAATTGCCCCAAATGCACATACACCTACATATAAACAAGGGTGTGTTGCGGGTGCTCCCGGGGGATGGGGAAGCGACATCGAATCAAATTGAATCAAAGCCTCCTCCACCATTCAATTCATTCTGATTCCGATTCCCGACACGCAAACGACAAAATTGTAAATTGCTCGGCTGTCAAAATTCATTTCCATCGGCTATCGGCCATCGGCCATTATGTAAGTCAAATATTGGGTGTTAAATGCGTAAGACAATACCCATGCCTCGCCCGATACCGAAAACCACAAGAGATTGCGCAAGTTTCGTATCGTTTCGGTCGCGTTTCTGACTGGGACAGTTTAGTCGGGGGTTCTCCTAATGACGGTAATTTGCCGAGGTTTTCCCAGCCCTATTTGTGTTTTCTTTGCTCTGGCTTGCTTTTCTTTCGTTTAGCTCAGCCGTTTTGTTTACTTGGCAATTTCCGCAAAAAGTTTCCTCAGTTTCGGGGGTTTCTTTTGGGAGTTGATGGTTCTCAGGTGGAACTTCCAAAGCTTCATTAAAAAAACAATATATTCTCTTAAGATTTTTACGGGCTAAAAATAATGTCTTGATCTATAATAAATCCCTAAGAGGCTACAGCTTAAACAATGCATTTTGTATTAATTTTCAAGGACTAAAGATGTCTTTTACTGGCTGTTATAATTATAATTAATTAACCCTCTGCTTACTGCCTCTAAAAAGTATCTTAGATGAGACATTTATGTCCATAATCACTCTCTGCAATAATATAAAGACAATTCCTCTATAATTTATCCCCACAAACATCTCAAAAAGGCAACCGCCTTGTGTGCCAGTCATTAGATTAGATTGTTCGCTCTGAATCAGTCTCCGGCTGAGATGAAAATGTACATTAAATAGTGAGTCATTGGCGTTCTAAACGATGCCTAATCAATGAACAAAAAAAAAAAACCGACACAAAATCATTTACACAAACTGTGTCCAGACTTTCGCTTTCAATTTCTTTAATTTATTTTTGTCGTTTAGCCGCGGCCAAGTTCCAATTACACAAAGCCAAAACCGTTGGACTAACAATTAACATTTACATTTGAATTGCGTTCGTCGTGCAGTTGCTGCTGTTGCTTTTGATGATATCACAGGGGCCAGTAAGAGGGGTATAAAATCGCATCATTGAAATTCCAAGAGCCACACGATGCACGGATATATAATAATATGTGACCGCCGTGCAAATAGCTCCGGAGTAACAAAAATCAAAAGACAACACGCTCCGCAGCCATGTCTTATGCGAATGCTTTTATATAGCGCATCCATGCCGACTTTTTGTTTATAATTTTGCTGTGTTTGTGAATGAGAGTTTATACTAGATATAGAGGCAGTCACTCACTCAGCTCACTGACGTAAAAGCAAAATTTCAAGGGGAATCGGGATGATATTCAAGAGATACACACAAGTGATTGAGATATAAAAAGCATTGTAAAAGTGTTAAGAGATCGAATTCCTATTGATTTCGTTCTGGAATTAGTTTAGAGGTTGACAAATGTAAATTTCTGTAAGAAATAATAGTGCTTATGATTGACTGAGTGACTCATAAGTGGCTGAGCGCTGTAACCTTTCATTCAGTCATAGTAAAAACTGGTTTTTTGAAATGTATTACTCACAAAAACAAATAAATATCAAAAACAATACTAAGAAAGCATTTACATTTTTAAACGTATTTAAATATTTTCCTCGATTAATCCCAGACTCCTATATTCCCATATCCCATCGTATATTGCCTTTTAACACCGCTTTAAGTTACATTTCTGATCTAAGCGCTTCTCGCCATGCATCATTTTGCATTTCGCATTTGCATTTTGTAATCTGAAGCCTCTTCTGCCGTCGGTTACTAGGAGTGTGTGATGTAAGGGAGCATCATGCGAGTGGTGTTCGCTTACCGCCAGAAACAAACAAACAACACAACACAACACACTCGACACCAGATAAATATTGCATTGTTGCACTTGCTGTTGTTGCTCGGGAGGTTTATTAAAATGCGGTTTTTCAGCGCCGTCGCACAATGCTTAAATAACTAATGCAAACACATCATGAAAGCCGGAGACGAGGCAGCAACAGCAACAACATTGACGGGGACAACAACGATGAACTCAATGACAACAACGGTGTTGGGTTCGCAATAAGGCAAAAAGGCACACTGAGAAAATAGTCCTACTATTGGGGGAACTAATAAAATATTTCAACTAAACAAATATAAGCCTTATGAGGTTATAACACTGTTTAGTTGCTTAAGAAACAAACATTCATGCTTTTAATATATTTAATTCTATTATTTCCCGCAGTGCATCGGCTAAAAAGTGATGTAAACAACGTTTCCAAACACACCATGAGTCATCCCACTTGGAGGCAGCGAAAGCCCTCGGCATGGGGCTCGTCGTGTAACTGGAACTGCAATCGTTTTATGATTCAGTTCCAGGTTGCACGAGGAAGTGCAGCATAAATCAGATTCCCAAGCATAAAGAGAGACTGCCCGGCTACGTACGCTACGTGCCATGCCAATCAAGGCCCGTGTGATGCAGTGCTCGAAAAATGCATGACAACGACTGACAAATGGCCGCACACAAGGCCGCCAAGTGCTCCTCCTCCGTCCGCCTGCCTGCCTTTCTCCCGATCTCTGCGTGTGTCATTGCAGCAGCACTCGATATTTCTGTATGTACTTTTAGTGCTACCCCCGTGCGCGCCAGTGGGGGCGCTGGCTGGCTGACTGGCTCGACAATGGTGGAGGACTGGCAGACTCCAGCGGGTATCCTGGCCTACCCCACGCCAATGACATTGAACCCGCAATGTCTGAGGGCGCCCTTTTGTGGCGTTTCCTGCTGCCTGGCATGCAATTTGTGCGCTGCATAAAATTACACAAAAGGTTAACACTTTGGGGAGGGTTTCTCACAAGAGCGGTGAATAATTCACAGTTCCTTTTGGGGTTTTAAAAAATATTATCAAAGGAGAGGTAGTTATATTTTAAGAAATATATTATTAGGGCTCTTAAAACCTAATTGCTAAGAAATTATTAAGTTTCATTAGGCTTTCCTTAGTGTTCTCTATTTTTTTCAACTTTTATATTAATGTCATGAGCTCCAAATTGACGAATAAATCATAAAACTAAGCGGCTTTTGATAAAAGAAAAAGGAAATGCCATAAGATTACTTAGTATAAATCCAATTTATATACGATTGGCTGAGAGCAGCTTAGTCTAGCAGAGAACTGCAAATTTATAACTTTTATGTTTAAAATCCCTCAAGATATCCCCTGCTATAGGATTACTTTGTATCCAAATACCTACAAAGAGAAAGCCCCAGCGGCATTATGTCATACCCTCAGAGTTCAGCCGTCGCATCTCTTGCATCGGAATCCAAGCAACTAAATCAACCCTTAGCTGGCGAATTCGGCTTCTGCTGGCCGCCGACGGGACGGGCAATGCACCCTTTGTAGGTCAGCGAGGGGGTGGCGTGGGAGGCGGCCCTATCTGCCTACAAAAGGGGGCCTGTTCTATGTCGGCCCTTTGGCGTTGCAGCACTCGCTTTCGTCATGCGTCGCGTGCCGGGCGTTTTGCTTAATGTGATTAAGACAAAGCGACAGCAAACAAAACGCAGAGTGCATTCGCCGCTGATGGAACCAGAAACAAATCAAAGCACCCCCGAGTTTGTTGCACCCTGTTTTCCTTTTAGCCGGTTCGCCTTTGAAAACGTGTTCCATGCGCTCTTTCGGCGCAGAGAAAAAATCTATGGGAGTAACTCTAGTCTGTGGTCTATTCTAATAAGATTCTTTCAGAGATCTTCTGGAATATATCCTTCTTTTGTTATTATTTAGCTCACATCTTTTGCCTGGCCCAATTTTAAGCTGAATTCTGACATAAATATATAGCAGAAAAACCTTAGTCAAAATAGCTTTAGTTACAACTTAGAAAAACTCGAATAATTTCACAATTCGATGGCTTTTTACGAAAGGAATCTCTGGAATCTGGTTTTTCGGTGTATCGGGGCATACCTTAACCCGTATCTTGGCAAATGCAATTATATATACACACCATCATTAGGCACGAAATGCCGTAGCGAAATTGGCCTGGCGATAAGATAATGGTTAAATATGTATGTAGAATACATACATAAATACATACTATGTAAGAGGCCCCCAGACCCATTCTGGATATTCCAGGCCGTGCGAAATTCGGGCTGATAAGCGCGCGCTGCTATCATCGATAAGACACCGAATTCACAGCAACAGCGGCGATTTGAATGCACTTAATTGAGTGCAGAGAAACGGGTTGGATTTACAAACAGACTCACCTTGAAGCGGGTTTTCGATTTCGAATCGGTCTGTGTGTGCTTCTCTGAATGAAATTCTCGGATCTCCGGCGCTTTTTGATGGCTAGACGCTGTCGCAGGTGCAGTGGTCGATTTTCAGCTATGTTCAGTGGAAGGCAATGTAAGGTGTATTAGCATCCCAGGGGTTTTCACATTGGATATCCACTGGAATCGGTGGAATTCGTAAATTTTTAATACGCGCGCGATCGTTTATGTACGCAGGTGTTGCATGTATGTATGTATGTTGTATGTTTTGTGTGCCGTGTGTGCTGTGGCCATGGGCAACAACTGCTCCTAATCGCGAATCAATTGTAGAAATGTGTAAAAGTCCGGCGGGGCTGCGATGGCCTGCCTAAACTATGTACGGAGAACGAGTATTAAATTTGACTAATTTTCATTTTGACACAAACACAGGCACACTGTGCCAGCACACTCTCTCAAACAGACACACACACACACACAGCCTTTTGATTTGCGTGAGTTTTTTGGGGGTTCTACGAGAGTCCAACACTTCCCGAAACGCCTATTTACTTCGATTAGAGGGGCCTAGCGTTGCAGCATCGTTTATCTGCTCCGAATTTTAGGCTTTTCCAGGCATTTGGATGAGAAAACAAAAAATTTATTGCGCTGCTGGCTGACAGTGTGACCGGGCGGCGCGAGCAATGAAATATACTGCCGTGAAAATATACCAAAAAGTGCAACCAAGTGGCCACCGGGCAATCCATGATTCAGTAATATAAGGTAGTCGCATCAGCGCTCAGAGAGGCATGCTAGAAAATATAATTTATAAATTAATATTATAAACATAATATAATTATAAATAGAAAGCAAGATAAAGACGAAAAAGAAAGATATGGGAGAGGAAGATCAGAGAGGAGGGAGGAAGAGAAAGAGGATGACAGAGGAAGAGTAAGAGTAAGATGGAGAGAGATTAAGCGTGCTTACCACTTGCTGACTTCTAGAACTCGTTGGGAATTATAGTGCAATCCAAGCGGTAAGTGCGCGAATACTGCTGAGGCTCCTTATCAGCTATAGCGGAGCGATATTTTTAGCTCTCTCTGCTCTCAGAGAGACATGCTAGAAAATATTGTCGTCAAAAGGACGTCATAGTGCTTATATTTTATATTTATTAAAAGTGCTTAATAATTTGAAAAATTTGCATAAATTAATATTTTTGTTTCTGTACATGCTGTGTTGCCGGACTGTCTTTCTAATACAGTATTTAAATACCTTCTCAGTATATTTCCCCCCAGGTCCGATGGTTTGGTTTCATTGCCCGTCCACGGTCACACTGGAAAGAAAATTCAAACAAGCTTGGCGTCTGCGTCCATTTGTCCAATGTAAAGGCTAAAAAATAAACCAATAAATGGCGTCCAAGACCGAACAGCAATACAAGCTGCTAAACGCGGAGCTGATGGACCAAGTGCAGAAGCAACGCATGGAGATCGGTGCCTACAGGAAGCAGCTGATAGCCATGAACCACGAAATCATGGGTTTGCGGGAGGCACAGATTTTGCAGAATGCACGCCATCGGCAGGATAACATCGGCATCATAAGGGGCCTTATGAGGAGCTTGGACATTGATGCCGATTGCCTGGCGGATCGCACGCTAACGTCGGAGAAGGAGCAGGAAAAGGAGCCGGAAGCGTCATTTGTGGTCAGCAGGCGGAGTCAGTCGCGTCGCAGTTCCCGGGACATTTGCCAGGAACTGAGGCGTTCGAGCGCCTTGGCGTACAGTACCCGCACAATCTCCCCGACCCGACGGCGCGACACAATAGTGGAGGTGCCAAACGAGGCGCCTGAAAGTACACCGAGACTGACGGTAATGCTTAAAACCTCGTGTTACCCCCAACCATTATTAACCCCTCTCCACTTTCTAACAGCACACGCCACCACCACGAAGGGTGGCACAGTTAGCGGATGATGGGTCCAGCGAAGAGGAACCGGAAAGCACAACTCCCGACAAGGAGGCCCTGCCACCTGCAACTGAGGAAGCAGAGCAAAGGCAGGGTGACGATCGCCTGTTTTGCATCATCGAGGACAGCGACGAGGAGACATCTGCATACTCCTGCAGCTCTTCGTCGCCCATCTGCTGCGATTCAACCATCGAAGAGCAGACTCCGCCACGACGAGCTCTCCGCTCCGTCGACCCCAATGTGGTTCCCATGATGACTCGGGAAAAGGCAAAGCCCACAAAGTCCTTGGCCGTTGACCTGGATAATTCCGCAGAGGAACAGCGCAGCATACAGCTGCCACGACTGTGTGTCACCCGACCCAGTCAGTCGCCTGTCCAGGTCCAGTCCCTGCTGCGGAGCGTTTCGCTGGCGGATGCCACACAATCGAGCCTCCGGGGTAGCCTGTTCGAAGGCGTCTTCCGGATGAGCGGCACCAACACCAGCACTCCGATTCGGAATAAGGCGTCGCAGCAGCAGAGGAAGACCACGACTGAGGCGGGCGAGGAGGAAGGATGCGCCACTACCAGCAGGAGGCGTCAGCCGAAGGGACGAGTTCGGAAACTGGTTTCAGAGGGAGGAACGAGGGAGTCGGATCTATCCACCTCCTGCCTCAGCAGCAGCGGCCGACCCAGCCGCAAGTGCCGGCCTGAAAAGCTATCGGAACCCAGCCTCAGGGACAAGATGCGGAACAACTCAGTGGATAAGAAAAGGAAAAAGTAGCCACCTAAGACTCTCTTTGTGTTTGTTTATTTATTTTCATGTCATAGGAAATACATTCATTTTGTAGTAAATAAAAGCAGTTTTGAAACAGAGCTTACTTCTCTTTAGAACTTATCCGGTTAAGATCCTTCAATAACAGCTCGCAGAGAGAGATTCGCGTTCCCATTACCTTACCCTTTTATTCAAAAGATGCCAATTAGGATACTACCCATCACCCATTGAAATACCACAACATTCAAGTCGATTGTTTAATAATACGTTTTAGTTTTAGGGCCCAAGTTGTAGATGCACAAACTAGGCCTATTCTCGGACACAATGCGCGGGAAACATTTACAAAAGACGCGGGGAAGCAGAGTACAAATTACGGATTTAAATACAGTAGCAAAAGGGGATAATGGATATACGTAAGCAGGCGATAATTGCACTTTGCGGGCTACTACAGTCTGGTCTCTAGACCACCTCGAACTTGCCCAGGCAGCAGTTGAGATGATCGCCGGCATCGGCATGGTTGTGGCTGTGTGCCGGCTGCTCCGTGTTCTCCTTGATCTCGCTGATGATGCCCTGTATCTTGTTAATGATCTGCTGCGAGTTTTCGCCTTCCTCAGAGCCAGCGACGGCTGCTTCGGCTGGTGCCTCGTGCTCCTGCGCTGCCTGTCCGGGATCGGGGAGCTGCTCCCCGCCCAGGCTGCCCACCAGCTTGTTAAGCGCCTCGATCTTCTCGCGCAACTGCTCGCGCTCTGCCTGCAGCAGGCGCATTTGGGCGGCCTTCTCGTACTCGCGCTGCTTCAGCATGCGCCGCTGGGTCTGGTACAGAGCAATGTACTCTCCAATGGTCTCCGTTTCGCCCTGCAGCTGCAGCACCAGGTGCTCCAGGCTGTGCTTCTCCTCGGTCAGGTCGGCCACCTGGCTTATCAGGGTGGTGAACCGCGACTGCAGGCGCTCCACGGCCTCGGCGGTGGGCAGGGTGCCACCCTGGCTGTGGTCGTGGCTATGCGAATGATCCTGGTGGGGATCATGCGAGTGCCCGTGGGAATGCTCATGTGGGTGATCGTGTGAGTGATCGTGTGAATGATCGTGGTTATGGGCTTCATCAGCTTCGTTTGCTGGTGTTTCGCCTGCTTCCTCGCCTGCCTTTCCCTCCTGGCTGTTGTGGTAAGCCTTGGCCTTGGGAAATGGTAATTTTCAGTAATATTTAGGAAAAGAAAAAGAGTCTACTTACCTCGTAATGCTGCAGGCGGTCCAGCTGCTGTTGCAGCATCAACTGCTGGCGCTGCAGCTCCACGTTCTCGTGCGACAGCCGGATCATCTCCTCGTCCTTGAACGTGAACCGCTCCTCGGTGGCGTGCAGCTTCTGCTCCATGCTGGCATAGTTCTGACGTATCTCCCGATTGGCAAACTCCTCGGCATCCAGACGGATGACCAGCTCGGCCTTGTCGTTTGTCAGCTGAACGAATCGCTGCTGCAGCTCGTCCAGCTGCTGCTTCATCTCCACGTTCTGGCTGAGGGCACGCGAGGCGGCCACCTTATCGGACTCCATGGTGGCCAGCAGCTTCGTCTGATCCGGCTGCACGGCCTGCAGGCGTTCGAGCTGCTGCTCAAGTTCGGCCAGAGCGGACTCCTTCAGCTGCAGCTGGTCGTCCTGGGACTTTATCTTGAGCTGGAATTCATGGCGCTCGAAATCGAGGTCGGAGAGGCGCTCTTTTAGAGACGCCAACTCATCCTTTAGGGCATTCTGGAAGGGAGTAACAAGTCCTTAATAGTGTAAACTAGAGGTGTTAAACTACCGTGGCACTTTGATAGTATCGATGGTTTTTATTCAGATTGCACAATCGGTAGTTTGAAAACAATCGCAATAGTATCGTTCCTAATATTATTATATTCTAATTAGAAAATGAAAATACAAATCACAAGGTACCAAAATTGAAAAATTTGTCTGACTATTTTTATTAATTTTTAAATTATTACTATATTAAATCTTTATCAAATTTACTAAGGGATACCCTCAACTTTTTTGAGTATTTTATTAGATGAACACGATTTTTTTTACAAAATTAAATAGGTCGGTACTAATGCGATAGTATCGATAGTTTGCGAAAAAACTCGAAACTATCGATGGTGCCAATACAGGTAGTTTGACATCTCTAGTTGGTATAATGTTATCGATAATAGTCCTAACGCAACAAATTTGGCTCGATTTTTAGGAAAAGAATACACGGTCACTTTGGTTTGGCAAAAAGTTCTAAAAATAAAAGCCAACCGCCGTTATTATTTTTGAACTAAAAGCCTGGCAATTTACAATAGGGAATCTCTTTAAAGCTTCAACTTACCTGCTCCTGCACCTGCTCTTCCTGGGGCGGAGGCTGCTCTTGGCTGACCGCCTCCTTGAACTGCGCCTGCAGGCTGAGGTTCTTCTGTATGTCCCGCTCCAGGCCGCTCACATGCTCCACCAGCTGACGCTCTCGTTCCTTCAGCGAGTTGAGCTCCTCCGCGAGCTCCGTGTTGCGCTCGTTGAGCTTGGCTATCTCGCCGCTCTGGTGCTGCACGTAGTTCTGGTACTGGGCCGCCGCCTGCTCCTTGTCCTGCGTCAGCTGACCCACCATGGCCTGGAGGTCGCGGATCTGCTGCTCGTACATGTACTGTGTCTGCACCAGCGACTCCACGCGGTTGTCGGCGCTGATGTTGGACTCGTCGGAGAGCTGGCGCAGCTTTAGCTGGGCCATTTCCAGCTCATTCGATTTTAGGGACAGCTGCTGCTGCAGGTCGTCCTGGCGCAGGTTGCTCTGCTTCAGCTGGGCCTCCAGTTCGTGGAGATGGGACTGCTGATCCTGGACTTGTGCCTGCGACTGCTGCAGCTGGGTTTGCAACTGGCCGTACTGCTGGCGCTGCTGCTCGCCGCTCGACTGCTGATCCTGGTAGTGCTGCTGTAGCTGCTCCAGGCGCTGCTGGGTCTGCTCCTTCAGGGTGCGCAGCTCCTCCAGTTCCATCTCCCGCTCGCGACACGCCAGACGCGCCTTTGTGAGCTCCGCATTTAGCTGGGCCTTCTCTGCAATGATCACCTGAATCGCCTGCAGGTTGGAGGGGTCGGCAGCTATCAGGCCGCCATTGTGCTGCTCGCTCTGGGTGAAAAAAGACGCCGCTGTGGCCAGGACGGGCTGCTCCGGCTGCTGGAAGCCTACACCGGCTCCGCCGCCACCGCTGCCGTTCACATTTAGCTCGCTGTCGGAGCGCTCTGACAAGTTGCTGGCAATGCTGACGGTCGAGGAGTGCGAGTGCGATTGCGGCTGCGACACCGCCTCCTCTGCTGCTCCCGGCTGGCCATTGTTGTTGTTGTGGTTGTTGTTGCGCTGCTGGTACTCCTTCAGCTGTGTCCACATAAACAAAATCAATATTAGAGAGCGAGAGCCAATATGTTGTCCACGTCACAAGAGCAAAACAATTGTGAGTGGCAGTCGACGTCGCGCACCTTTTTCCTCGCTGCGGCCAACTTCTGCGCCTTGGCGTCCTGCGTCTCATCGGGCATGGCCTGCGGGGTCACCTGGAGTCACCGGAATTTGGGAGCAGTGCCCAAAAGTTTAACTAAAACAAGGCAAAAGTGGCAAAGAGTTCTGAATGTTGATAACAGATCAGCGGTCGAGTGTGGCCGCAGGCGGTGACTGCCAATATACCGCGAGTAGGGTCACACTTGCCGGCAGGTCTGGCAGCTTTTCAAGCTCTAATTTGGCGAGTGGCGGGAAATTTTGAATTTGTAAGCTAGTTTTTGACACAATGATGATGGATTACTTTTAAAAGTAAAGCTGTTTTAAGTCTTAAGTGTAAATAAAACTAAGTTTATTGGGTATGTAAGTTCTTCTGCTTTCAGAACTTTACATCCTCGACTGCGCGATAGAAACCGATTGACTTATCGACGATAACCAAGTCATCGATAACTGTCCGGCACTTGACAGTTACTTTTCCGCGGTCGCTCGTCAGTCGAATTCTGACCGCGAAAGAACAAAGAACGCCGGACGAGCACGATGTGTAACATTTCCAGGCTTATCAAGTGCTCAGTAGCTCTGGCTCTGTGGTGCCTGGCACCGCCGATTGCCCACGCAGATGCGGACTCTCCTCAGCTCAAGTACAACGTGAGCTTCGCCCAGCTAGACTCCTGCCAGACCTACTCGATCCGGGATGCAGGCTATGCCTATCGGGACTTTTTTATGGTCCACTCCCTGGACAACAACAAGGCGAAAGCCGGGGAGCGATTGCACCTGAAATTCTACGTTCTGACCACCATGGATGCCCACATCCTGCTCTCGGTGACGAATCACGTGAGGCCAAACGATCGCGTCTACGAGATTGGTAGGTAGAAACACCCAAAGCTTTCTTGGAGATTCTGAAGAATTTTACAAGATCTGAAGGCAGAATCAGGTAATAAATGTTTCTCAAAGGTTCTGAAGAATACTTCTAGTATTATAGAGAAGAGCAGAACATTAGAAATCTGAAGATTTACTTTGTTATTGTGATATTTGAATGAACTTGACATTTAGAGATAAAAACTTTGAGCAACATGTCTTGAGAGATATGAAACTTTGCAGAAAAATAAGCTGGATATGAATTATTAAATAAAATTATACCAATACTTATGGTATATTTCTTTATTCTTCTATCCTATAGTATCGTAATACATTTTGGCTTTCGGTGTATTTCATAAAATCTCCTGATTATTTTAAATTAAAGTCAAGTCAAACATATTTTTAATAGCTTCTGTTTTATTTGAGATAAAATGCAAAAGAAAAACTCAACCTTCATTGGGAGGAGGTTACTGGGACACCCCTGACTTTACTATAGGGGCTTCGTTGATATGGATTACTCTGCCTTGCAGTGATAGGAGCCGGCGGAAATACATTTTCCGCTATCCGCACCGCCATGGGAGTTAGGCGCGTGTCCACGAATCAAGATCGGAACTTGCTATCTCTGTACGAGCCGACGCCAATTGAGATTGTCCAGACGCAGAGTGAGTCTCCTCCTGCCCTCGGGACTTATCGGGCTCTCCCTCAAAATGACTCATATCTCTCTCATTCCGCAGATGCCGAGCTGTTTGTTTACATTCCCGGCTTCAAGAAGGAGCCCCTGCTGCAGTTCATCGATGCCTCCGCGCTGACCATCAACTACATCAGCTTCAGTTCCTTTGGCACAAATACGGCGCGGTGGTTCTACGATTGTGGTTTCGATGGATTTGGTGAGGCAAAAGATCAATTATTGTGTATTTTCTTAAAGTATTTGGTTTTCTAAATAAATCAGATCAATTCAATGATGGATTTTTGAGATCTTAGGGAACACCTTTATAATTGATTATATTTTGCAGGACAGGAAATATCAGCTGATGTTCCGGAGCCAACGACGGAGCAGAAACTGCTTTCCCAACTTAATTTGCAGGCGGAGAATGCCAGTTTGCCGGCCAATCTGAGTTCCCTACTCTTCCACTTTCAAACCCGTTCGCTGGCCTACGAAATGACCAATTCCCTGCTCCGCACCCGCATGCACTTCATGATGGTAACTATTTTTTGTTATTATTTTTTTTTTTCTATTATTTTCTATTATTTTCTATTTTAAGCACTGGCAGGACGCTCGCCTGAGCTGGAATCCTGCCGACTACGGTTATCTGCAAACCTTTGAGCATCCGGATCTGCAAGTATGGACACCGCACATGCGGGTCCTCAACGGCGCCCTGGACTCCATGGACGAGGTGCTGCGTTCCTACGAGCTGCGTGTCTTTGCCAACGGCAATGTCACCCTGTATGTCAATAATCTCCAGCTGACCAGCTGGTGTGTGGACAGTGCACGCAACTGGCCCAAGGAGCGTGTGACATGCGACATCGAGCTGGGCCTGATCGGCCAGGAGCAAGAGGGTAACGAGCAGGGGAACCTGGCGCTAATCTACGATCAACTGCGCAGCCCCGTGGCGCCCAATGAGCACGTGAACACCCCGTCTGGCTGGACATTCCTCGACATATCCGTGGTCCAAGTGGGCAATGATTCGGCGAATAGATATACCCAGAAGAGCATGCTCCAGACTATGGCCGGCGATGTGGCCATTGAGTTTACCATTCAGAGGAATAGCAGCTTCTACATGACCGTGTTCTATGTGCCACTGATTGGTAAGTGGGAACAGGATATTAGGAATTAGTAGAAGAAGTGTGAGGTGTGTATAAGCTATCGATAACTATCGGTATATCGGAAGAAACATTGTGGTGACTGTACTTTGGAAGGGGAAAGTGGGAAAGGGATATTAGAAATTGGTAGAAGAAGTGTGAGGTGGGTATGTTCTATCGATAACTATCGGTATATCGGATGAAAAAATTGTGGCGACTGTACTTTGAAAGGGGAAAGTGGGAAAGGGATATTATAGATTGGTAGAAGAAGTGCGAGGTGTGTATGCGCTATCGATAACTATCGGTATACAGAAGAAACTGTACTTTGAAATCTTGTTTGTTTTTAGTTTGTTCTTAATTATAGAGATATATTAAATGGTTATATTTTAAGTTTATTATGATCCTTGTCTTTTTAGCCTGTCAGATGTTTTTGATCCTGTCATTTGTGCTACGTTCTACAAGGAGAAGTGCCCTAATTCTTCTCTCCCTGTTGATAACCGCCTGGGGATTGATGTATCTGACGCGCCACGCCTCTCCGCACTACGTTCCGCCCATAAGTAAGCTCAATATTAAATTTCTTTAACTATTTTATGTTTTTATATTCAAATTTTCTTAACTTCCCCCTAGTGTCTGCCTACAAGGCTGTAATGATAACCACCAGCTACTGCTATATCCTGCACATTTGCCTGATGTGGCTGGAATTGTACCCACCCAGAGCCAAGGCTCCTGAGGCTCTGGTGGCCATCATCAACTCCAATATCCTGCGGTGCATTCTGGGCCTAAGGTTTACAGATGTGAGTTTAGTAATTCCTCAAACAATACAAATTATAATGCCAAATATTATATATCCCCCAGGCCACTGATTTCTGCGACATTCAGGAGAAACCCTGGCCCCATCTGGGCAAGATCCTGAACAACCTGAGCTCCATTGTGGTGATCATTATCTTTGCCGTCATAAATATAACGAGTGGCCTTTGAAAAATGAAAATTTTCCTTTATTGTGCGCCTTTGAGAAAATAATTAATGGTTTTCTTAAATAAATAAGAAGTAAACAGAGCTAGGACAGATCCTGGTAGGATGTGAGTGACTACTGGACGTGGAAAAGTGGGGGAAATACTAAAGGAGAACGTGCCTCGGCTGTTCCTGCTGCGACTCTACAGGACTCTCTCTCTCTCGCTGCTCCACCGCCTCCGGATCGGGACTGGTGCGTGGACTGACTTGGAGCGGTTTTGGTTTCTAACTTGGACTTAGTGGTAGCCATAGCCGTGGTCATCGTAGCCACCATAGCTCAGGGCGGGAGCTGCGTAGCTGATGGCGGGAGCAGCATAGGACTTGACCACCGCGGGAGCGGCATAGCTGATGGCTGGGGCGGCATAGGACTTGACCAGCGTGGGAGCGGCATAGCTGATGGCCGGAGCGGCGTACGACTTGACGGCAATGGGCGCGGCATAGGACTTGATGATGGGCGTGGCATGGGAGACGACCTTAAGGAAGAGATGTATAATAAAAGATCCTTTTTAAAGATGTATCCCATCTTACCGAGCTGAAGTGCGAGTAGCTGGTGGCCGGGGCCACCGCCTTGACCGCCACAGGCGCCGCATAGGACTTGACCACCGTGGGAGCCGCGTAGCTAATAGCCGGAGCCGCATGGGCGTAGCTGTAGGATGGAGCAGCATAGGACTTGATCACGGGAGCAGCTGCAGCATAACTAATGGCTGGGGCAGCGTGGGCATAGCTGATGGCTGGAGCGGCATAGGATTTGATCACCGGAGCGGCTGCGGCATAGGTGATGGCAGGAGCATGGCCGTAGCTAATGGCCGGCGCCGTGTGGCCCAGGCCATAGTCCAGGAGGCCAGGAGCGGCTTGGGCCACAGCCAGCAGAGTGGTGAGGATCTAGGGGAGGGTCAGATATGTATCTTTATCCTTTAGCTCAGTCCTCGAACGACTCACCAGCAGTTTCATGGTAGCTTGGGATCTCGGGACCTCGAATCACTTGGCCTGGCGGGAGAATAGCGACTGTAAGTGGATTGCGTGCGTTGCGTTACTTTTATACTGCCAGACCACGCACTCGTCGCAGCTCCAAGCTCGCCAGCGGACGGACAGTGGACAGATCTTGACTAGAGTTCGATCTGAGCAGAGCAACCGAGCTGAGCAGCAACAAAAGCGGGCCAAAGCAGCACCAATTTGTGAAGTATCTCGGCTGCGGCGAAGTGAAACTGCAATTCTCGTCGAGAGCGGATGACGCAACGCGAGCTGGGGAGCTTGGAGCTGGGATCGAGCTCCAATCTCTGAAGGCAGACCACTTGCCGGCAAAGGAGTCGCAGGAAAGGCGGCATTTCCCACTCGGGGAGCCTCAGAGATTGAGATTGGAAAGCCCGCGCGAGCTAATTGAATTCTCTGATTAGAGCTGGCCAAGCCAATTTTGGTCACATTTTCGGACTGGACACTGGCCACACCCCTTGAAGGCATCCCAGGCCTTGCACTGGCCACACTAACAACTTAATTAGCCACCGGAGAATGCCGTCTAATTGTTCTCGATTCGATGCAATTCTCCATTCGTAAATTCTCGGTGTCGCTGGGAAATTCTCCCCAAATTGCATAATGGAATTAATGGACGCTTGCCAAATATCTAGGCGAGATTTATCTTTTTATCGTGCCTCGAATGCCGCTGCGTGCCACATTTGACCATATTTGATGGGCGATTTCAGCTGGAAACGGCGATGGAGTCGCCGGCAGTCGCAGTCGCAATTGCAGCCACGCCGTCTCCACTCGAGGACACTCACTACTACCTCTGTAGTACGAGTATATGCGAGGGGGGAGTCCACGTCCAAGTCCCAGCCCCAGTTCCAGCTCCATCTGGTTAGCCGGCGATGCGATCAAGCATCTGGCAGCTCGTGGGATTTTTTTATTGCCGCCATGATTAACCCCCTGGGCTTCAGAGAGGGATCCATAAATTTGGACAAATATTAAAGGGGATATTTTGTGAAGAATTATAAATACTGCAAGCCTCACTGCATTTATATTATAAGTCGCAAAAAGAAATATATAAAAATATTCTAGAAACGTAGAAAAGAATAGCATCGGTAGGTCAGCAAACGGATACTGATGAAGGCTCTGGTAATGTCAGAAACACCTTTAAACCTAAGCCTGCTGCTTGACAAGATCTTATATATTTTTGGAATAATAGAGCTGAAGGCCCACGTTACCATTGCTCAACATCATTGCTAGCTCATAATTTGAATTATTTTTTAGCTCTTTATAAATAAATAAAAATAAATAAATTTTTGGAATAAAGTCGCAATTCGATTTATGATTTATTATTAATTAAGTTTATTGATAATCCAGAAAAAATGTTTACAATTTTATTATTTAATACACAGAGAGAATTATGGCATCCGGAAATTGAGAATTCGCGTTCTCAAATACGTAATATTCTCATTTTGGGAATGGATTTTTAAGAAAATTTTAGTTTATGTATTTTTTCCTTACTAAGAGACAAAAAAAACGTATACGTTTGATGATCTTCCAAAGAAAGTTGTTTAATTTTATTATTTATTAAGTTTTTGGAAAAGGATTTTTAAGAAAATGTTAGTTTATGTATTTTTTCCTTACTTAGAGACAAAAAAACGTATACGTTTGATGATCTTCCAAAGAAAGGTGTTTAATTTTATTATTTATTAAGTTAGATTATATTTCAAAGAGAGTTTTAAAATTCCATGAGTTTATAAACCTTGGCCATAAATTAGACATGTTTTATATTTTTTTTTATTGGCATCCTTTAGCTTATAAAATCAATTAATTATATAATTTTTCCCAAGACAAACCTTATCACTTTCCCAAGCTTACCCCAAAGGGTTAAGTCTCATGGCAAAAATTTGCAAACAATTCATAATGCTCGAGATTGGGGCATGCAACCTGGCAGTTCGGCACTTCAGTTTCCTCTCGAGAGTGTCCACGACACCAGGGCAAAACACATCTTGGAAGAAACACAGAAAAACACACGAAAATCCACACTCGTTGAGACTCTGCTCGGAGTCTCAGCTGCGAGTTCATGCATATAAATCACGCCAAAGGAATGTGATTTATGTGAAATCTATTAGCAAATATTAAGTCAATAGCTCGGCAATTGTTGGCAGTGCCAAACAAGTGTTCCATGTCCAATTCGATGCGGACAGATCATTGTGAGTCGCTTTATAAATAAAAGATCAGTGGCTGTCACTGCCCCACATTTTTCGGTGGCCACTGGCCAGGTGGAAAGCAATTTTCCAGCTTAGAAGGGTGGCAAGCTCGAATGCCAAATTGCCACAGACTAAATGCCGATTTAAGGCTGATCGATCAGTGATCGCTCCAAGCCAAGTCTCTTTTAGCCTTTTTGGTTGGCTGGTCGGGCGTGCGCTCCAAAATGGGTGCAAAATGCCGTGGATTTTGGATGACGGGCCTAATTAGCCGCTGAATCCATCGATTGCCCAATTCCAGTGGCCAATGCCCCATGTCCCAGCGCAAGCGCAGAATTCTTCGCGTTGCACGCGGCGTATGCGTTATTTTCGTCGATTCAATTCAATTAATTAACGCCGCCACATTTGACTTGCAAATGCCGCAGAATAAACGCCAAGAAAAAGAAAAACAACCAAATAAAAAACAGTTGCAAAATGGAAAAACGCACGCTTAATTAAATCAGAAAAACAAACGACGAAATCAACGGGCCAAAAGCCAAAGAAAAACAAACTGAAAACTGCGTGGCATTTATGACGCTTTGCCCGAGCTGAGAATTAATGAATGAATCGTGGTGGACATGGAAATGGATTTGATTTTCCGTCTTGAGAAACTTAGAGCCTACAAAGTGTGACGGGACGTGACGTGACGTGACTCCGGTGGACACTGAAGGAAACGCGGGGTTAGGATCTAGGCTTAGTTTTTAACACGATGTTTCGGGGGTTGCGTGCGGCCTTCATTAGTTACTTTTGTGGAGCTAAGCCTACATTAATGGGAGGTTATTAATATTTTCACAATGATTTTACATGATTTATAACTCAATATTATTTTAAATAGATTAAAAATTATGCATGAAACCGATCATGAAGATAGATTAAGACTCCAAAGAATAGCTTCAACCAGTTACTTACATGATGTAAGCCTATAAATGCATTAATTTATTTTTCTGGCTAATTTAATTTATTATATTTAGTTTATAAAATGTATAATATAAATCCTAATATATTTAAAGATTAAATTTCTTTCACTGCAACCTGGAACCATTTTGCATTTGGCAATTCCCCATCTAAAAGCGAGCCAATGACAGTTTCCATTCGCATTTTACAATTTTCTCGCCTTTTTGTTTGTATTTTTTTCCCAACAGGATTTTCGGTGGTAAGTGGTTAGTTTATGGGATGACTACATCGAGTCGGTCGATTGTGGTCGCTTGTGAAATGCTTATTGCCTTGGTAATAGGCCAAGTTGAAGTGGGTTTTGGGATAGCGGTTATTCCTAAAGACTAACTCAGAGTCAGCTAATGGGTTCTTATATAAGTCAAGAGCCTTGATTAATGGTTTATTTCCAACTTTATCAAACAAATATTCATTCAAGAATTGCCATTTTTACTTTATTATATTTTTTGAACAGGTTTTTTAAGGAAAGCTTCGATTTGGATTTTCCAAGTTGAAAGACAAGCTTCATGAGGTGGCGCCATCTGAATATTATTTGAGGAAACTTGATGTCAACTAGAAAACTAGGTGTCGCTTTTGTGTATTAAGTATAAAAGCAAATGTAAAAACTATTTACAAATTTTAAAATAATTAACAAAATTAAGGAAATTATATGAAAGCCTGTTAAAGATTTTGGTTAACTCATAAGAAGTAAATGAAAAGACTAATTTATGACAACAAATTAATTAATTAAGTATTTTTAGGCTGTAACAGTTTTTTAAATTTCTATTTTAATGGGCATACATATTCGCACAATTACAATTAGTTTAAAAAAACTTTAATTTAACCTTGACTTTTATTAGCTTCTTTATTTAAATCCAAAATGTAAGCTCTCCTTAAGATTTTAATACAACGATTTAGCTTGCATTTCCCATAATTTTAATTTTCCAATACATTCTTTAATTGAATGTCATGCCACATTAACATTAACCCTTCCTTTATTGATTTCCCTCCTCAGTATTTCCATGGAAGAAGGCATCGCAGCGCCCCAATCAATACAGAAGAGCCAGAGACTCGCCTCGATTAAATTTAGATCAAAGCCACTGGAGTTAATGACGTATGATAAATGCACACAATCGTATGGATTGACGTAGATGGGGTTCTTTGGCGGGGGTCAGCGGCGATTCGAAGGGGTTAAATGGGGGTCAGCCCTCGGAATCCAACAGGTGACCGAGTGGGGAGGATTTAGATGGTTGTACCTGGCTGCCCACTGACCTTAAAGTCCAATTTTACAACAGGTTTCGAGGTGATTAAATAGCAGATTAATCCAAATTTAAGAAAATAAAGTATTAACTTTAAAGCTCAAACTCTTATTTATTTAATTAAACAAACTCGATGGCTTGTGGGCCAGAGGCGGCACCTTCATGATTCTTTTACTCTTTTTATTTGTATTTATTTTGTGCGCTGTGCGTTTGTCAAGTGCAGTTTGAAATTCAAGTTGCCTAATAACTTAAAACCCCAAGCAGCTTTAATGGCCATAATTCGTCTTGGCCAAGTCTCTCTGCCGAAGAGAACGCAGAACGCAACGCAGAAGGCGAAATGGTAAAAGCCAAAAGGAGTGTCGTTGCTATTGCTTTTGTTGTTATTGCTGTTGTTAGTGCAGTGTTAATGTTAATGTTGTTGTTGTAGCAGCACTATTGACAGTATTGATGGAAATTCTTTTGTGTTTTACGAAAAAAAAAACGTATAAGAACGAAGAAAGTGAAGTCTGTGGGATATAAAGCGAAGTTTAAATGCTCTAAAAATTATGAATGAATAATGGAATATATTTTTAATGAAAAGTGCTTGGTAAAAAATGTTCTTTGGATTTTTTTCGGGAATTTATTTCCGAAAAATCCTCACATATTCGAGTTTTTGAGCAAACCGTCAAGGAATAGCTCACTTTTTAGTCAGAAATGTATTATTTTAAAATACTTTTCGATGATTTAAATTGCAAATAATATTAGGATCTTATTCTTTTATGTTTGAAAAATATTATTGCATTTCCCTATAATAGTATACTTTAGTATTTAATAATTATTTATTACTTTTGTAGTATTTTGTGGGGTAAATTTTCAAATATATTAATTAATAAACTTCCTTTAAGCTTAATTACTTTTCCCCTACTTTATAGGGTATTTTTAGGGTGGCAGAGAGGCGACGCGCGCTGTTTACTCTTTCCTAGCAGCAAATGAAAGCCCAACGTGGACCGTTGGTGGTGTCGCTTATGTGGACAGGTGCAGTGCCCAGGTAAATGCCGGTGTGTGTGCGTGCGTGTGTGTTTGCCTCCGTTCTGTTTCGAATGCCGCAGCAATACCCAGTCCAATACCAATACCGATACCCATAACCAGGGCCCAAGCCCAGGGCCTGGCATAGCCCCCGACTTCTGGGCCCGAAACGAACAGTTATGCAAATCGAGAAGAGGCGCACCTCCCACTCCCACTCGATACCTTAACTTCTTGTGTTTTTTTTGTAGGTTTTTTTTTTGTTTATTTAGCGCCTAATACCCAAGTTTATGTCGCTTAATTATAGGCCCTAAGCAGCCGCCTTTAACATGCTAATCGGCAGCAGACCCTTGTCATCCTTTCGGCGGTGTCGGGTGACCTTCTTCTCATCATTGGCCGCTAATGGGGCTCCGGCGAGGGAAATTCTAGTAGCTTGGGAGCGGAAATCCGCGATGCGAAAGTTACCAATTGGGTAATCAATAGTTAGATCGATCCCACATCGATCGCTGCTCTGGCCTTATAGAGCCACCTATTAAGCGGATTTGGCCAATTCAGAAGCAGTCAGAATCGGCACGGAGATCTGCTTTTAATAAGGCCTAAATAGCTCTCAGCTCAGAGCGATTAATTTGCCATAAAAGTTGGGCCTTAATTGGCCAACGAGTGGGAGGTCTCGAGCGTTAACTAACGAAAGTGTTGGCCAAATGAACACATTCTGAATATGAACTGGCAGAGATAATGCCTACACTTGAAGAAGAACTAAATGTATTGTTAAGAAAACGAGAAATTATAGTGCATTGAATATAGTTCTAATATAACATGAAAATGCTGCAAGGGAACTGCAACTGACATTGGGAGATAAGAGTGAAACCAGACATTTCCATCTGCACTTTGGCCTTTGCACAAAATTTGAATGCCACGTGGATTGCATTCAAAGGTGACCACCCAACAGGTGGGCGGAGTTTCAAGGGCGATGCTCAAACTTTTTCAGTGGGTGGTTTTTCCGGTGGGCGATAGTTGTCCTTCAGCGACGTCCTTTCAACTCTGACATTAAGCCATGAAAATTGAGAGCCTTGATTAAAACCACTTGCTCGACCCAGTGGCTGTCCTATCTTATTAATATTATTGAGTGCATCGATAATGCATTCCATTTAGCAGGTGTTTTAATTGCATTATACGCTAAGAGCAAGCAGCAGGACTTACTGGTCAAGGATCGAAGTCACTAGTGCCCTGTAAAAGGGTCAAGGATAATAAATATATTAGCGCAAAATAGTCTTGTGATTCGTTAGCAGTAGAAGTCTAAAAACTACTATACTCTCATGTTACCTCTAAATTAGAAAAGAAAGAAATACTAAATATTTTTCTAAATTTAAATAATAATACAAACATAAATAAATCATTTAAAAAAATGTTTTTTTCTTGTTAAATTTAATTAAGTAATATTTTTGACTGTGTATTAAGATTTTCTTATTTTTATTTACTAACTAAAATGTTTATTTATTGAGTAAAATAACTATTATAGCATAATTATATGCAACAATTTACTTTAAAAATATATTTCTTGCTGATATTAACTATTTTTGCTTGTTTACTCTCCACTCAAATCATCAAGCTCTCTCAATCTCATGCGCTCAATCCAGAGTATCCAACACCCACAACTTCAGCAGGCCAGAGCGGGAGAGAGAACCCACACTTGTTGCGCTCAGAGAGCCGCAATCGGAGTGAGAGCGTTTCCAATCTCTTTCACTCAAATGCTCCAGCGGCGCACTGTGGGGTATTTTGTCAGAAGAATATGGATTTTAAAATAAATAAAATTCTTAACTAACAGCAATGATATGCCTGATCGATGCTATTGTAACTATAGCTATATTATATATTCCTTTAATATTAAAGATTTCTTAATAATTCTATATTATTGAATTCATTTTAACTAAAAACTTTAGGCACATAAAAATATTACCTAATGACGTTTTCATAATTTATTAAATGTAATAATACTCAAAGGTTTTTTTACAAAAGGGCTCCGTTGAACTAAGTCGCTGGTTTGGCCTTTTCGTTCCACTGTACTGGGCGACTATATAAGCCGTAGCGCAGCACAACTCGTGCTCAATTTTTGTTTTTGCAGCGCGGCGTTCGGAGTTGAAACTCGGAGTAAAAGGTGCTCGAAAAAAATAGAAAATAAACTATTTTGAATTGTTTTGTTTGTGACGCGCGGGTTTGAATACCTCTCCAATTTGAAGCGTGTTTTTCGTATTGTGAGTGCGTGTTTTTTGTGTTTTTATTAAATTTGAAGTGAATATAAAGAGAAATAAACAAGCATAGAAAGAGGAACCGCAAGAGGAGAAAGAAACAAAAGTGGAAACTGGCAAAAAAAAAAAGTGGAGCTTTTGCGTTATCAGTGCCTGGAAATTATAAATGAGAAATGGAAATGAATTCGAGCGAATAAAGTGTAATAAATATAGTGGCAAGTTCAAGCGAAATTCCAAACTAAGCTGTTTTTTATTTGTTATTCTCCCCGATTGCACTGATAATCGAAAAGAAAGAAAATCAACTGTGTTTGTGCAATTGCAGGAAGGAATGTGCAAAGGCAAATAAAGAAATAACTGTAATCCTATACGAGTGACAGACAGACAGAGAGAGAGAGGGGGAGAATTGATTGATTTGTAATGCTTGTAATATTACCAAGTTCACTGGGCCCGAAAAACGCCCTAATGTCAAGGTCTTTGCGCTGGGCGAGATCGGGTTTTAGCTTAACTCTTAATGGACTTGACCCCCATTTTTTTCAGGGGGCTCAAGCTTAACGAAATCCGCAGCTAAAGTTACAAAAAAAAAAAGAAACATACGAGTATTTACTCAATTAGAGTTGAGGGTTTTTGGGCTCATATTGCAACATTTTCTCGTAAATCAATTTGATTTATCAATAAAAAATAATATTTATTTTGCGTGTGTAAGCAAAATAATGCTTAAACTTTCATCAATTTACTTTAGTTTAAAGTATTTAGATTCAATACCCAACCAACATAATTAAATTTTCCCATTATAACGACATCAATTCTTAATCTCTCTCAATCATAAAGAAATCCATAAGAACCCAAAACGACGGAAATAAAAATCACAAATAAATGAAACCCTCAAAAAACCAACAAAAGGAGTGCAAAAAATAAACAAAGTGAAAAGTTTAGCAACTGTGAAATCGACTTACGAATTTTCACAACAACTTGATGTTTTGTAACGGATTTTCGAGTAACTGGTAAAAACTTTATTTGTGGATTCTTCTGCGGCTGCTTCGTCTTCTTCTTTGCTTCAGCGGCAAAAAACAATTTTGTGATCGTCTGCTGATTTTTGTTTAGTTCTTTTTTTCCGAAGAGAGAACGCAGAGCATTCGAGGTAAGTTGTGCTAATTGTTGCTAAATTATTTAGTTGGCTATTTTTAATGCAATAACTTGGGAGTGAATCATGCGAGGAATCTAAATCGGAAAGTGCTCGTGCCCTTTTATGAATCAGCCTATTGGGTTGTCCTATATTCAGTCCCTGAAAAGATCAGTAGATGGTTTATAAATAATTATAAGTGGGGATAGTATCAGGGGAATAATGTTTTACATATATTTTAAATGTTATCTGAATTTTAGTATGTTTAAATTGTTTATATCTAATTTTTAAACACAAAAATATAAGATAAATACTTGGATATGTTTATAATAATGTTATGATTTGGGAAATAAATTTATAAAACTTGTAAAACTATTAAATTCTGACTTATAGTACTGTAAAGTACATACTACTTTTAATTTTTTAATAAAAAAGTAAGCTGAAAAGTAAAACAAAAGTTTATGAATATAAAAGTGCGATATTTGGAATTCTTTTAAGCCTTTTTAAAGTCCCTCTCTGCAAGTGCTCTACTATATATAGCGAGGCTCTGTCAGCTGTCCGTCAGATCGGGACAGATCGGGTTGAATAAACCCATGCCTCTGTATATATTCAACCGCAACTGAAAGCGAGAGGCATAGACCGATCGCTCAGATCTAATGCCGCTGGAATCGCACAAGGTTGTCCATATAGCGGGCTCGCTTTTCGATTTTTTTCTCTCGATTTTTTGTTCGAATTGTTCACCTGTCTGTCGGCTTTGAACTCGGCACCTGTTGCGGTCAGAGTGGCGATCGCCTACACTGTCAGAGAAAAACCTGTGATCGGATGACTGAAACAGCCTGAAAATGGCCTGTCAGAGAAAGTGCTCCCTCTTCTGCCTGTTCATGAGCACTTGGGGCTTCCTGATGCTGATCATCCTGGGCTCCTGCTTCACGATCCACTCGCTGGTCCTGGTGCACGACCTTCCGCTGGGCCACAAATTCCTAAGCCCGGAGCAGTTCAAGTTTGAGGCCGACGTGGCGTACGCCCAGGTGGCGCTTCGCTGCTTCATCACTGCCATCGTTTACCTGGTGTTTGTGGTCATCTCGGCGATCGTCTTCCATAAGGACAACAAGCGCAGGAAGCGGCTGTACAAGAAGCGAAAGCAGACCGGCCTGAATCCGATTAATTGAATAAATTATATTTTCACGGCTTCAATTGCATTTCGATCGCAGCAGCACCCACTCGACCGTACCTCCGGCGACTCCCACTTGTTAAACCAGATCAGACCAAGAACAAGTTTGTTGACCGCATTCTGCGATTAGCCTTAGCTTCTTTATCATTTACCAACTGGGCCCTCTCTCTCTTTACTCCGCATTATGCATTCGTCTCGACGATTTTTGACAAGTCTGTCCCCGCACGTGACACCTTTTTCTACCTTTTCCACCTTTCTATAGGTGTGTTCTTTCTCCTCCTCCTCGTCAGCGGCAGCGGCAGCGGCAACGGTGGTGCCCCATAAATTTCCGTGAAATTCTCTTTCTTTCCGAAACATGCTAATGGGGTGTGGGTTCATCTTATCGAGCTTTTTGAGGTGTACGAACATGGAGACACGATTCCCTAGTTGTAAGCCATGCATTTGTTTATCTCTCTGGTTATCACCACCAAGTGCAGTCTGCAAACCGCTAAAAACTGGCTCAGACATCTTAAATCCATCGTGGTTTTTTAGGGGAAACTCGGGTGATCAGATTTAGGTGGAAAATGTTCTGAATTACGCGTTATATTTCAGCGGAGAAGGTAAAGAAGGGCTGTGATTGAAATAATAAATAAATACTTGTAGGTAAATTAAAAAGAATTCTTCTATATTCAAAGAGAATTCTTCCTCAAGTTCTTGAGGAATTTTTTCCTATTTGAAAACAACTATTACCTGCTTTCTTGGCAATCTTTTAGCTTGAAAAACAACTAAGCTTTTGCCTCAACTCAGCAACGCTTGGGTTTTACATCAATTTGAGATTTTTAAGTTGGCCGCTCGGAAAATTTTCTATTTTATTAGACAAGACACTTGGCAAAGGAAACCCCCCTTTAACGAAGTCCGCGAAGATTCCCCAGAGGAATAGTGGTACAAGCAGCAAAGAATTAGCTGAAGGAGCAGACAGTGGCCATCATGTCCCGATTTTTAGTGGCGGCCACACAGCAATTCCGAAAGGGATGTGAGTTACAGACCAGGTTGACCTTTAGGCTTTGAATTACCGACCCCCTCCCGTAGTGCGTTTTGGCCAGGTGCTGATCCACAATACGGGCCAGCAGCTAATGGCGGCCAAGAAGCCCACGCCGCCCAAGGTGACCAAGGCCAAGGCCGCGGCTCCACCTCCACCAAGTCCGCCCAAGTGTCCGCCCGGCGAGAAGAAGCGCAAGCCGGGCACCTTTGCCAGCGGCGGCCAGCACGCCATCTACAGCGACTGCCCCAAGCCGGAGGGCGACTTCATGAAGGCATGGTCGGCCAAGAACAGTCGCTACAACCTCGTTCTGATTACCGGCGCCCTGGCCGCGTTCGGAGGCTGGGGATTCGCCATATCCTCGGGTAAGATTCGGTATTTTTCGCGATATGTGTAGATAACCCCTCATCGCAGGCATTCTCGAGCTGAACTGGTTCTTGCCGCCGTATCCCTACACCGAGGACGAGATGCAGGACTTTGAGATCGAGGAGGAGCGCCGTCGCGAGGAGAGGGAGGAGCGAGAGGAGCGCCACCAGGACGCCGTGGAGGCCCGTGAGCTGGGCATGCGCCGCCGGCATGCCAAGGAGGCCATGGAGCGCGAGGTGGATCTGATGCAGCGCGACATGGACGGCGGCATCTCCGACGCCGAGCTGGACGAGCTCCAGCGCCTGGCCGCCGAGCGCGAGGCCTTCGAGCTGTGGGAGAAGGACGAGCTGAAGCGGCTCGAGGAGCAGCAGAAGGAGCGCGACCAGATCCGCAAGGAGAAGGCCAAGGTCAAGGCCGAGCGCGACAAGGAGCGGGACAAGAAGCGCCGCGAGCGGGAGAAGGAGCTCGAGAAGGAGGAGGCAGAGCGCGAAAAGGCCCGCCAGAAGGCGCGCAAGGAGCGCGAGAAGGCCGAGAAGGAGGCGCAGAAGGAGAAGGAGAAGGCCGACAAGGAGAAGGAGAAGGCCAAGAAGGCCGCCTAGGGCCAGGCTCTTTTCTAAAATTTAATATCACTAACCAGGCATCTCCCAAAGAGCCACAATACACAGATCACCAGGGGAAAAGACCCCAAAAAGACACGAAAGATATAGATATTGTTTTAATAAATTGACAGAAATTGCTGCTGCTGGCCAAAACATTAAAACATTAAAACAGAGAAGGAAATAGGGAAAACATAATGTTATTAACTCATTAACTTCTATAAAAACTAGTCCTGGCACAGCTTTAATTTCCTTAAATTAATTATGGGAAAAGCTGTGCCCATTCCAGAGCTCCTCCCTAACCCATATAGGAAAAGTGAGGCAAATTACACCTCTCCGCGAGGAGCTACCCTATTAACTACTTAACTCGCCACATGAGGCCATTTCCACCTTGGTTTCAGTTTGGTTTTTTTCAGTTAGAGATCTCTCTCCAAGACTCCAGATTCGAGAACATATGGTCAGTGGAGGAAATGGCTCATTGCATATAATCAAAGGCACCAGGCAGTGCCAGCGAAATTGTATCTGGTAGATACATAAATGCAGGAACAGGGGCAGCTCTTCAATTGGGCCTTCAATTACGCACCAAACAACAGTGAGCACTTGTTGTTCGCTCTAATAAAATAATGCTGCCCCTTGTGTGTGCTTCCCCTAATCCATTTAATGAAAATTCGCTACCGATAGATCCCGATCCCCAGATCGATCTGCCTCCCTCTGCTAAGTGTGCCTGCCGCCTTCCTTGTGCGCACATAATGAATCACAATCGTCGTCAGTTAAGTCCGGCTTATCATTAATCAAATTAGCTGCAGCAACATTGCCACAAAACACTTGCTTGTCTGCCACCGAGTTGCAGCTCAGCTTGCAATGCAGCACAGTGGGTCGCGTTCGCATGTGGCATGTCTGTAAATTAACCATTACCCGAGTCCATCTACCCATTACCATGTGCCACAAATGAGTAATTCCTCGGAGAGCCGAGGAGCTGTGCTTATCAAATGGAGTAGAACAATCAATTAGTGCGGACAGAGCGAGGAAAACTATGGTTCAACGGGGTTCAGTGACCCCCACCAGAGAGGAAGGTGATCTGAAAAACAGTGGGTTTTAGTTATATGATTTTAAATGCATGGTTAGGGGTCTTTCTCTCTTTCTATATATAGCCTTGAATTTACTAAAGAAAACTTTGAGGCATGGATATTCTTAATCACATTTCAGCAATAAAATATATAGAATATTTTAGGAGTAAAACTATCCTTTATTTACTTGCAAAATCTCAGTAAATATACAAATAACATAACTTACATTACGGTTACCTGCCATAAGTATGGGCATTCCTGCTTCAGACAAATTTAAGGCAATTAGAAAATTAATTTAAAATATTTTCTATTAAATATATAGATCTAGATAATAGTATAAAGAATTGTTGTAATATTTTCCATCACTTTACGCACACCTGCCCCACGTATGGGCATCCCTGCTTCAGACAAATTTTAGACTATTAGAAAAATAATTTCAAGTTTCCTTTAAATGTTTCGAATATTTTCTATTAAAGATATAAAACTAGATAAATGATAAATGTATTAAATACTAAATAGTAGTATATAGAATCTAGGTAATTTTTCCCATCACCCTAAACCCCGCTGACCACTGTGGCCTTGCCCACACATCGCCGAACCGCTGAAGCTAGCTAATTTATCACTGGCATCCACATTCACATTCACATCCACATTCACGCTTCGGTGTGCTCTATTCCACCTATATGGGTATACATAAGTATAGCCCCCATCCAGATCCATATCCATACCGCGAGTGACATTATTACTGTCACACTGTGTCGCCCGATGCAGCTCCTCTGCCGCTTTTATAATGCATTTATGCTGCAATTTGTTTGAATTAGCGCGGCAGCATCTTGGCGTAGAGTGGACCCGAGTGGCTGAGAGTGGACCCAAAGCTGGAGAGCTGCGGAGGCGGCGGAGTGTCACCGGTTTTCGGTGCTTTAGTTTATTTTTTTTGGCCGTGTATCTATGTATCTGCATGCAGCAGCAGCAGCCGAGACTGGTACGAGTATCTTATGCAAGCAGAGCTAAAAAAAAGATACAAAATAAGGAAAGGAGATTGGTCTAAAGTAAAAGTAGCTGCATTTACCCAGTTGCAACACACCGCGGAGCCACGGAGAGTTGAAAGCTTCCGGGCAGGGGCGTTGCCCATAGAAATGGGATGAATGCAGCGGCGGCGTCGGCTTAAACCCCTCAAAAAAATTCCACAGTATCTGGAGCACAATGCCGTGAAATTCCCGAAAAAGCAGCAGATTTCCCTCTTTTTTTAATGTTATTATTATCTCAGCAAATATCGGTGTTACAAGAGTGTTTACAACCACTTCTAGATCGTGTCTTATCGGGGTCTACATGTAAATATTTGCATCGGTGGCTGGTTTTATTTCGGGTTCTGTGATAAGGTTTAACATCTTCAGAGCAAAGGTGCTGCTTGGTAATCTATATTTTCTGGGCTTCCTTTTTGTTTACAGAAATTAGGGGATTACCACAAAACAAGAGATTTATGCAGTCTCCCTTTATTTATAGTACTCTCCATTGAAATGGAGCAAACTCTAAAAAGATTAAGGCAGCCCAGAACAACAGTCATCATAAATGAGTCATATAAATCAGGGTTCCTTGATGGTTCTTTAATCTCTGTAGGGGCCTTAGTTTTCGAGTTATTTATGGAGAATTTTCAGGAGAGGTTTTCCCCTGATTTAATGAATATTTTACATACGTTTCTTTCTGTTGAAATATACATATTAAATGTTTTTAAAGTATATATAATCCGTGTAGCTTTAACCCTAACCCCTTAGGTTAGGTTAGAAGGGTCTTTTGGACCAACTTTCCCCTTTCAAACTAATTTGAACTCTCGCTTTATATGCATTTCGGTAATTAAACCAATTAACCAACTAGTTAGTTGGCCGTTTTGCCTTTGGGCGCTTTTGAGAATATAAAACAAATCGAAAAGCTTGGTAATCGAAGCTGGAGAATTGAGAACCGAGAGCCGAGAGCCGAGAAGAAATACGAGCGTGCCAAGCGGCGTTTTGTATCTGGATTGAGGTCTTGCCACAGTTAGCCGACCGAAGCGCAGTTATACCAATTCTCCATAGCATTCTCAGACACACAGTGGGTCAATTCTGCACGCTCCACTCTCCGCACAAATCAATTTGTGGACTTGTTCTTCGCTAGATTCTACTATTCTCCTCACGTAGCCTGACTCACTCGCCGCGAGCTTCGTATTCATATTTGTAATCATTGTAATGAGCCATTTCTCTAGTTACTTTCCTCGCTCGCTGGCTCGCTTTTTTAATTAATTTTTCATTGCCGCCTTCTGTGTGTGCTCACTGTACCCGTACCCCGTACAGTGTTCAATCTGTAAGCCTGACAGCTGCGGCTCAGGCTTTTAATATTAATTCTTCGTTTCGGGGCTTCGGTTCCGCCTCTTCTGTGTGGCCTCCGGTTTCAGCCTTCTTCTGTCCAGAAACTCCGACTTATTTGCTGTGTGGCCATCGTCAAATTTCGTATTGAAACACGAGACAGTGGGGCCAGATTTTGTGAGAATTGTTGGGGATTTAGAGAACTTAAGGTAATATAAGATTCTAAGGTTTATTGAAAAGAAAACCCCGGAGAAAATGTAAGCAAGTAAGAAATAATATTATTATTTACTGAAGGAGGGTAGTGAAATTCTGGGAAAATAATGTTTATTAATCATTTGCCATTAATAAGATTTATTATTTATTATTTCATTGATTTCATTTGACAGACTCTTGATTTTCCCTTTTTAATATAATTATTTGTTCCTTGAAGAAGAAGAATTTAATTTCAAATATGGCTGCTTCGTTATACATAGTATTTATTATTAATATTATTATTATTATTCATCTTATATTATATTTAAATTTAGATGCAAATTTAGTGCAAATTAAAGCTTCTGAAAACATACACTCTACCTTCGTTACTTTTCCCCCTATATTTTCCTGGACCCCTTTGATCCTTTTTAGATCTTTCAAACCACTGTTTGTATCGCTCTGCCTGGCTCTGAGCTTTGTTATAAATTAAATTATTTTTCATGGGCATATATCTCGCCCATATTTATGTACCTACATATACTCGTATGCTGGACGTATCTCGTACGGATATCGTTACACTAAATTGTTATGTCGGCCTCCCGAAACGGCAGGAATCCCAAACATGGAAGAGGAGAGGGCGTAAGCGATTTGTCTTTTGGTTAATTTTTTTGTCGGCCCCTTGAGCCAAAGTACCGCTAAGGCCGCCCCGCCTCCTCCGATCCTCTTTCCTTATATATTTTTTATTATTTTTCATTCCCTGGTAATAAAGTAATTAAAGCCCTGGCACTGTTCAATATTTCATCTCTCATCTCTCCGAGGCGGCCGGAGATTAATTGAGGCGGAGACCAGGGCACGCGGCCATTACGAACTGATTTGCATTTAATTGGAGTGCAATTCGTATGATTATGATTATGATTATGAACCGAAAAACGTATCAATTTTCGCTTAATTCTGGCACGAAAATTATTTTCTTCTTTTTAAAAAAATCAGCGAAAGCAAATAAGAAACCAAAAAAATGTGAGAGAGCGAGATAATGAGCGCAATAAAAACCATTTGTTGATGACTTTTAAATAAGCAATTTGTTGTTGGGGTTTTTTTTAAGACGATATCTGTTGCATGTGCACTGGGAGAAATATATCTTAGTAAGGAATATTTAAATTAAAATTTTTATGTAAATACTTGAGTCAGAAAATTAAATATTACTCCGTAAAAGAGGCATCTCGATCACAGAAAGCATTTATATTTAAAAAACCTTACTGGGTTTTCTCAAATTTTCTTTAGTATTCAAGAATCAAAAATTTTCCCTCTTTTGTAATTAACCCCTGCTCATTTTTCTCCCAGTGCACCATTTCTTATATTTTCCTTTGTTAACTGTAAAACGTTTTACTTTCGCGCTCGTTTTAATTGCCGCCTGCTGCTGCTTCTGATGGTTTCTTCTTCGCTTTTCGTTGCTGATGATGATGATGATCTGCTGAATCCGAGGCTCAAGAAACGTTTGGCAACATTTGTTGGCCACGTTAATGTGGCCACCATAAAAAGCGTGTGAACTTTCGGTTACTTGTTCCATGGCAAACGTGTCGAACCAGACAATCAACGTGAAACGACAGTTGGCGACACTTTTCCTCGGCCTTCGCCGGTGCAAGTCGTTTGTGGCGTTTTGCTGTTATTTTTTAGCACTTGGTTAATGCAGAAGGTGAAGGCGGTTTGGGCCCCGGTCATTTCCTTTAATGGTTTCCGTCGAAAGCCACACTTGTCGTTATGTATGAGTTATGCCAATTGGCAAGACACCTTTCTTTTAACCTGCCAGCTGAAGGAGGTTTAAAAAATGCCAAAAAGAACTCAAATATATAAATTAGGTAGCTAGCAGTAAGTTCTTAAATTAAATGTGCTTATCTAGATTATTTAAAATTATTTACTATTTTTTTTGTTGCACAATTTCCTTTTTCTGTAATTAAAATACAATTTTGGGTTCACTGGAATCTTAATCTGTGGCAGTTTAATTGAGTTTTAAAAGTGCTTTTTGGTTTTGTATTAAAAGAAATATGGGTTTGGCTATTTAAACTCGTTTTAGGTTTTTTTAATTAAACTTCTACGCGAATATATATTTTTACAACGTTTTAGCAACCTATTTTCGATTGTTTACTGGTTTAACATTTTTTTATAAGCCCCAATATATTTGCCCATAAATACTCTCAGGATTTTATTTACCTAAACTGCATTCACGCACTTCTTTCCAGCCAAACCTCAAGACTTTCGATTGTTATTATTTCTTTTTTAACCAGAAAACCAGCCAAGCTAAACTGCATTTTCATTTCTTAACCCATTTTTGCAGCCCAATTTTCCCCGCCACTTGCATTTTCCAGCCTGATCCGCAAATTAATCTCACATTTAATTGCGGGGCAATTGGAATTGCAACTTGCAACTTGCAACTTGCGGCTGTCAGAGGTATGGAAAAATGCAGCAAGAAATGTTAATTTCGCCTCGATTCGACTCGGTGGCACCGTGGCCGGCCACTGTTATTTTATTTGTCAAGAAAATTGGGTCAGAGCAGACCGACGGAGAGAAAAGGGGAAAGACTGGCCCGAAAGAATGATGACTAAGAAATGTGTTAATGATAGCGAGTGGCGTAATTAGCCAGAAAAACCTTTTTTCCTCGTTGGTAATACGTAAACGTTCCAAAATGTTTGGCAGCTGCCGCTGCTGGACAACAGGAAATTGCGTGAATTCCGCAAATAGTTGGCCTTACTTAATGCGTTTAAACGTTTGCATAATTCGAGTTTAATTTTGAGTTAACCTTCAGCTTCAGGTGAATGCTGCAAAATAATGATTGATAAAACGGGGTAAATGCAAGCAAATGCTTAAAATTAAGGCATACTTTTTAAAACCATTAAACTGTGGAAAAGAGCAGGAAAAATAGACAATATTTTACTTAGTTTTAACTGTATTAAAAGTAGGTAAATTAGCTAAGGTCTTAAGCTTTTCAGGTACATGATCATATATTCTTAAAAAATATTCTCTTTATTCCCCTTTTTTCTTGTAAATAAAATACTCACCTAACATTTTTATTCCATTATTATTCCCTAAATATTAAACCTCAAACAGCTCTTTTATTACCATTAGTCATAACATTGTCTACCCAAAAAGTTTCCGCTTCATTTCCAACTCCTTTATTAGCCGGGGAAATAGAATTTCCAGTTTGCTTATTTAAATATCTGAATAAATTAAGCAGCAGAAACTCGACAACAAATTAATGCCAAAATAATAACAAATTAACTGCTTTGGGCCGCAAGAAATATGACAGTTTACAAACGGTAAAAAACATGCCCAGAGCGCGGTGGCAATAGACATTAACTTGGCTTAGATGACGTTGACATTTTCCGAGGCAAGTTCGCGCGGCAATGACTGTTAACGGTTAATTAGTTAACACTCTGCCCGAAGCGGGTCAAAAAACTGCATTTAACCTGAAAGGAAGGGCCTAGGAACTATTCATTGTTTGTTCTTTGAGACTGTTTGCCCACGCGTCTCGTCTCTCCTGCACAAAAATGATAAATGATTGAACAAACACGGCTGCCAGCGGCATTATGCAGGTAGAATCATCATTAAAGCCAGGCTGTCTTTCTGTCGTCTTTGGTTTAATTGATATTTTAATGTGAAGATGCTCTCAACGTAGGAATATACAGGTGGGATTAAAATAATAGGTTCTTAGGGCTCTCTGGAGGGTTACAAATTATAAAAAATATTTTTGTAAGTTATTAAATAAAGAAAATGTAAAGAATTATATAGGAAAATTATCATACAAAATTATTAGAATATTTTAAGTGCTTAAAACTACTTTTTTGGACACCATTGTATCACCCAAAAGCGTTCAAGTTCTATATGAAAAGCCATATTAATGTCTTGAAGATTTATGGTCTTCCAAAAGGAGCTCATGAGCATTTTGTGTTAACTATACATTTTAATGGGATTTTACACGCTGTTTGAAGCCACATTACTTGGTGATATTAAACACCTAAGCCAGCTTCCGCTGCACTGGGACTTCCTCTGACTCTCTCGAGATCTTAAAAGATATATACAGACTAAGTACATATAGAGGAGATCCGACAAAGTCCGCTTCAACGGAAGTACATTCACGACTCACGTTGGCTCGCATAATCAAAGACCTCCGAAGACACGGAGTCGTTGGCTTTATTCTCTCTTTTTCCGAATGCCAAAGACCCTTTAGAATTTTATGCTTGAGTCATCATCCATCGACATGGACAACTTTGGCGGCTTTCGGTATGTTTTTCATAGTTTTTTATTTCTCTTTTCGTTTGTTTGGGCTTTGCTTCCGTTAAAGCAAAGTGTGCTCGAAACTATTAACAAATCCGCGGCTTGCAACCTGTCGTCGTAGTAGTCGTTGTCGTTTATCCATTTCAAATACTCAAACTATGGACAATCATCAGCAGCAATTGCAGTGGCAACGGCAACGGGCCACATTTCCGCTGCTTTTGGCCAAAAAAGGCATTGAACAATTATTATTATTATTGGACTGCGAGAGCGAGTGGAAAGGAAAAGCAACAAGTGTGCAATTGAGTTACATTGCGCCCACTAATAATGCACACAGAGAAAAGCTGAGAGTTTATTGTACAAAGAAGGGAATATTTTTATATTATGGCTAGAAAGATCTACCATTTTTTCTTTAATAAGAACCCCAATTAAATCCAAGCTTAAAAGAGTTAACAGTTCCTATAAATATATTCTATGGAATCCACATATTTTTGCTATAAAAATAAACAACAAATTTATTTATTTAACTATAAAATATATATTTTTTTCAAAAACTAACACCAATATTGGTAGCTTCTTCCGTTGCCGCAACTTCTTCGTTTTTATTTGCTAACACGAAAGGCAAAGACCGGTCAACCGAGGCAACAACCACAAACAGCACAGCTTGGATATTGTCAACACAGCCACTTGCCACACAACTTTGGCTATAACTCCCCTGGGGTTTTTTTTCATAGACTCCGGCCAAGAGGGGTTAAGAAGGAGGGAGGGTTAAGCGATAGGAGTGCGCGGGGTGCCGGGACATCCAGCTGCGTAGACAGAGCTCAGACATTACCCAAGTTGCCACAGTCTTTGGCACTTTTCCGAAAAAAAACCATCAATAGACGCTAGAAATTCAAGTCGCAGATGGTTTACACTTTTCGGGGAATTAAAAATAATAAAAATAAATATAAGAGTAAAGAAAATATAAATTAACTTGAAATAAAAAGAGGGAAATAAATATTTGTACGCAAAAATAAATGTTTGTTTGAAAGAAAACAAACATAAAAAAATAATAATCGCTAGAAAATAGTCTAAGAAAAAATCGAGAAAGTACCGCATCAAATAAAAAATAGAAAAACCTTAGGAATATTATGAAAAAATCAGATACTCATTAAAAATTTATAAGTCTCTACCAAACCTATTAAATCTTTCAAAACTCTCTACAAACTCTCCTAAGCCTCACTAAAATCTCCCTATAACCTCTCCTAAAACCAACCCAATGCCATAGTTCTTATACCTTACTTCCCCCATTTGATTCCCTATCAGAAATCTTTTGCCATTTGGTGGCTTCTTTTTATTTTTTTAGTTTTTGGCATGCGCCGCGTGAAAAACGAAATGAAAAGTTGTTGCAATGTCGATGCAGCGATGTTGCTGCTGCTGTTGGCCGTTGCAGTGGTCAGTTGGTGGTATCTTTGGCCGCCGAAGGCTGCAGACCCAGCAAAATAAAATACATATATATACATATATATATGCACATATAGTGGACATGGCAAACACACATTTGAAAATGGAAAGTCGATGTCTGGCTTGTCGTTGGCAGTTTTGTTTTTTGGGGGGTTTCGTTTTTTTCTATTTTTTATATTTTCTATATTTTTGTTTGGCTTGCAACCGGTTGCATTTGCAACATTAGCACATGCAACAAATTTTTGTACTGCGAGTATTTTTATTAGATTTTGATTTATTATTTGTGTGGATTGCCGCTGCGCTGGTCTTGCCGGCTAATTGGCATGGGCCAGGTAGGCCAGCCAGGAAAATGTGGCAAGGAATTCTCTCTCTCTCGCGAAAAGGAAAGCGAAAGTTAGAGGCCTTAAGTCTGAAATTGAAATTTCTTGCTTTTCCCTCTCTCAGTCTTTATGGCCACGAGTAAAAACCAAAAGCCAAAGTTGCCAGCCAAGTGCACGTTTAGTTTGGGCCATAAACTGCGCGCACTGCCATTATGAGCTAACACCGGAGATCGCAGATCCAAAGGGGTTTCTTTTCGCACTCGTCGGGGTTATATAAGGTTGCGGCTCGTTCGACCGGCGAAACCTTACCGAACGTCATTAAAATTGCAAATTTCTTTCCGCGGCGGCTCTCTGTGGATAATGGGACCAGAAACTAATAAGCAGGTGCCCGAATGGATCCAGAAATATCTCTGCTTTTGTTACAACCATCTACATAAACTCCATCTATCTCCATGAGGTTCTCTGCGTGTCAACGCTTTCAAGAATCGATTTCAGAGTTCATAAATAAAACATCAGTTTAAATTAGTGACTTGGCCCTGACTGTTATTTTGTGTATAGAGACAAAAACCATAAATTGGATTGATTTATAATCGGAGACAACAAAATATATTTATTTATTTGATACGTTTCCTACATTTTTGGAAGGGAACTACCGTTTCATTGCCGATGCGAGCTATTTTTATCTGTCTTTTATATCTTTTTGATAACCATCTCGAAATCAATTTGGCGGTTAATTATGCGATTTTCAATTTGATTATAGGTTAAAGACTCTTTATAAAGTCTTTTACTTGGTTTAATTAAATTTTGTATTTATTTATAATCTGGGCTTATATTTTTTTGAATATTTCCGGAAAGAATAACTTTATTCATTCCTTGATATTTGCTTTAATTTTTAAAGTAACATATTAGGAAAATAATAAAGTAGCTTTTAATAAGAGTTTTCTGCGAGATGCTTTTCTTTTCTGTTACCTTCCTAACCAAACCTCACGGAATACTTCACCTTTCGCAAGCTTGTCTTTTAGATTGGATCTGAAACATTATTGCATAATTAAATTTGCTTATAATAATATGCTTGATTTATAAATAATACTTTTGTGGCTAAGCCTTAGAATCAGCAAGAAAAATAATTTCAGTCTCCAAAATCTTTAAAATTGTTTACTTATTTTTGTTGGCTTTACCTATAATAAAAGAAATTCTTTACATGGTTAGCAAAGTTTTAGAAATCTCCCCTTGAATATTCTAACACCTTGAGATCTCTCCTTTTACAGTTTTCGGCAACCAATTAACAATTAAAGCTCAGCAATTGACAGATTTCCTTCTTAAGATCTGGCCATATACGGCTAGATATTCAGAGCGCCAAGTTTACTTTCTTTGCAGACCATTTAGCGAGACTTGTGAGAGGCCGCCAGCATCCCACGACATCCTCGAGATACACTTTCACGCCTCGATTTCAATTTCAGGCCGTAATCAAATATTTTTTGGCCAAAAAGAAATGAAAACGGACAACAAGTTAGCGAGTTGATCAATTAACATTTGGAATTATTAATTTACGAGCGAAAAAATATATACATATATTTCACTGTTCGCCCATTTGCCATTAAGTGTTTATAACTTTCACTGCATCGAGGCGGTCTCATCTCCCGATAGAAAACATTAATTAAAGCATTAAATGCACATAATTAACGCAGTCGCAGCCGCAGTCTTCTTTCTCTCGCTTATATATGGCCATGGTTATATATATCTTTCTCCGAGTCCAAAAACAGTTGCATTTATGGATGGGTTTTTAATGATTTTCCTTTGTTTTTCGCAATGTCTTCGCATGGGAAGCGTCGATGGAAAAACTGGGGAAGTCATTGAGGAAAAGACGTCAAGCTGCAGTGTTAACCTTGAGTTTTCCGGGGTAATAAATTAAACAGTTTTATCCACCGGGAGACTTGCGGTTAACATGTGTAATTTCTTTTTATTCATATGCGGAAGATATGGAAAAATCAAATGCGGTTAGACGGATAAAGAAGGAAGTAAGCCTTCTGCATGTAAAGCCACAGATTCATAATAATAGTATCAATAATAAGTGATAACAAAAAAGGAAATAAAGAAACTAATATTTTTTATAATGTTAATTCAGCAATCTTTTGGCAAACAAAACCACTGATTGCGGCGAAATACAATCCTAATAAATCCCCCCCATAGACAAAACAAAAGCCTATTATGAACCCCAGACCATATCGCTGTTAATTTCATGCCAACATTATGTAAACGAGGCCCCCACAAAGAAAACAAAGCCACAAAAAAGGCCAACAAATAAATCGGAAGCAAAGTTTTACAGTTAAATCAAAGATGATTCCAAAAAGGGTTGGAAAAAGAGCTCAGCAAAAATGCGGCACATGTGTGTCAAATACGTTTAATATGTAAAAATCCCCAAAAGAAAAAATCCGAACGAACTGCGGCGAGAAAAAATGCCAAATAAAACCGAATAAAATTATAAAATGTTTGGCTTTGCAAACCGGTTGAAGTTGAGGCATAATAATCACATATCAGAACCGGATTTAGATTTAAGAACTGTTCAAAAATGAAAAACCGTAGTCCGAGACCCAAAAATCAAATAAAGCGAATTAAATGCTTCGCCAGAGGCTCTTGGGCCTTCGGCTTTTGTAATATTTAGCCAATTAAGTTTTCGAAATTCTGGCAAAAAATTATTTTAATTATTAAAGTGACAGAAGTAATTAGTGAGAGGATTAATTTGGATTCTTGAAAGTATATTCATACTTTTTGGGTATAGTATATTCGGAAATTATATTATATTATATTGGGAAAATATATTTCAATTCTTGATCACTTAAAGGTTAAATTCAGCTTGTAATATTATTAGGTTCTAGCCAGAAAATTCAATTTATTTAATTTAAATTAATTTCAGGTTTCTTTTAATGCAACAATGTAAACCGAAACCATTTACAAATTAAGGCACTGTCAAAACAGATCACAAATTAATTTAAACTTGATTGAAACTCAATTGAGATCTGCCCGAAAGATCTGCGAGCTCGGCTCGGCGCTTTTTGACAAGCGTGAAGCATGCAAAATTGGCTCCGAGACCGCGACCGAGTCCGAGAGTCTCTGTAATATTTATAATAAACAACTCAACGCTTTTGGCCACAAGACAGAGACTTCTTTTCGGCCAAAAAAGATTGCCAAAGTTATTGCCTGTCAGGCCAAGTGACGGCTGGCCAATCTCTCAGGTTTCTCGTTTCGTTTTTTTCGATTTTTTCGGGCCTCTCAGATCCCGCTGATTATTGAAAAGAGAACCGAAGCGTCGCCTCTTCCGGAAGAATTACAACGAGGAGGAGAAGGCTGCAGTAGATAAGCCATCCGGGGCCAGTGCTAATCACAAGCTGCCTTCAACGCCGTTGATTTATTGGCAGATTTCAAGTTAACGCTTCTCTGCGCCGATCCCAACCCAAATTGAGTTATTTATTCCCCAACAGGTTGCACGTAGCACGTAGTAGTTGCACTTGCCGCTTGCCGCCTAGATTTATACTCGTAGATTTTGGCAGTCGTGTTAATGAAGTTTTCGCTGATTTATGTGTCGCCACAGGAAGTGGGTTTGGGCCTGGGCTCTGGTCAAATCGATTTGGAAATCTAATTGGAGTTTTCTTTTGCTTGTTTCTTGCAGATTCTCTTCTTTCTCTCTCTCGGAGACGCTGGAAAACCCATTAAGTGGTAAGTGTTTGGGACATAAAACCATTTAACAGCAAACAATTAAGGTGTCAAATAAATATTTCTGTTTAGTGGCGATTACCATTGGCCATTAGCCGCGTCAATAGTTAAATGGAAAATATCACAACAAAAAGCCGGGCCAGCTCCGCTCCAGTTATGAGCGTTTTTATTCACCATCTTCGTCCCCTACTCTCTCGGCTTTTTATGGTTTTGCTTAACTGCACAACAAGTTTTTGGTTTTGTCAATCAAAAAGTGGGGAAAAAAATTCACTAAAAGCGAGAGAAAGAAAGAAAAACCTTTCGGAGAAACCTTCACCAGAAAATGTCAAACATTTTAGTTACGGGAAAAAGTGAAAAGCTGAGAAAATCAAAACGTACAAAACGCAAAAAAGAAAATTATAATTTTCCACAGCAATTCAGGCATGAAAATGGGGTGCCAAAGTGAAACTGAAACTGGGTTTCGGTTACACTTAAGCAAAAAGGTTTCCCTTAATGGGAGATCCAAGGATTTTGTCGGCATAAATCATCTGCAATTTTTGGGCATCTCATCTTTTCACTTAGTCACTTTTTATGCCGTTTTTTTGGCTTATATTTATGTCTTTTTTTCGAAGCCCAAAGAAAACTGATTCACGGGCTTTTGTGGGTCAAGTTTATTGTCTTTTTTGTTTGTTTACTTTTGCCTCAATTCCATGAATCATTTGTATAGTTTTTTGGCCAAAAGCGAGCTCATTTTCTGGGCCCCATTAACAATGTTTAATTAGATATTTATCTTGGCACATCCATCGTTTTTTTCTAGCATAAATATAAAGGGTTCTCTCAATAGCTGTTTCCTTTATTGTGTCACACCAAATTGCCAATTGTTGTCGCTGTTCTTTGTCTGCCTTTTGCTAATTCCCAAACACAAGCAAACAAAAGCCAGACCAAGTTCATAAATAAATTTGTTACAGTTTCTGCGATTTATTTTTGGGGTTCTGGGGGATAAATAAACCCTTTGAGATCTTTGAAATCTATAGATTTCTTTCAATTTTCAACGGCAACGGCGATTCTTGATTTTGAGAGTTATGAAAGGAATGCTCTTTCTATTCACAGGCGGAGAAAGGTGTGCTGGCCAGAATACATACTTTCTAAATGCACAAATCATGGCCAGATCACAAAGAATTCAATTCAATGCCGTAGAATAAACATTTCGGGGCTGCCACCGCCTAAATAGGCTTTAATTAACAATTTATGTGCAGCCAGACTCCATTGCCTGGGATGCACCATCATGGCGGGGCTTTATCTCCTTCGGAGTCTGTAATCTCCCGGCTACTGTGCGTTGTCACAGCCCAGCTCCTGCGGCTCCATCTCCGGCTGCTGCTCCTCTTTCTGCCCCGTCATCCTTAATTATTATGATTATCGATGTTTTATGCTCTATAATTGCCGCTGGCTCGCTGGCTGGCTGCCTGGAGTGACTCGCTCTTTTTTTTGGGCGTCTCCCAGGTCCAGCCCCCAAAAGAGCTCTGGCTCTACCCCCCTTCTGGGCCTCTGCCTCTGCCTAATTGATATAATTCCCCCTGTTTAAACTCGTCTCGGTGCTGGGATGGATGTCTAAGCTTTCCTGGTTACTTTGTTGCCTGCCCGTCAAGTTTGTGTCCTAAGTCTTTCGTTTTGGCTGTCGGCCGCCGCTGGTTCTACATAAATTATGTCCCAACTTAATGGTTATCTCTCAGTTGGTTAGCCAAGTGTCAGCCCAACACACCAGGCAAGCCACATATCGTATATATATTTATATAAATAAAAAATAAAATATATGATGGCAGCAGATAAGCTTGTTTTTTGATACAGTTTAAGCTACACAGTGGGACCATAAATTGAATTGAATAATATAGACATTAATCATTTAATTTAAATTTTTATTTTGCTATTAGTTTGTTGGAATATTTTAGAGAGCTTATAATAACTACTAATATAGTTTTTCTTCGCTAAATAGGCTTAAATAGTTTTCCACTTCTGTTTCTTAGCTTGCTAGAATTTTTTTAGAATTAGTAGATATTTTATTTTGAAGATAATTATAAATAAGGCATAATTTCACGTTAATTATCAATAAAAAAAGCCATATAAATCAGGCATAATTTCCTACTGTTAATTATAGGTTTATTTTTAATATTTTAGGCTTTAAAGATTTTTTATTCAAGCATTATCTATTACTAGTTCTTCATTAGGGGCATATTTCGCAATATTTAAGGCTATTGATATTTATTTTCTAGTAATGATTTTACAACTATACATTATTTTTAGCTATAAATATTTATTTAAAAATAAATATAAATATAATTATAAATATAAATAATTATCAATAAGTAAGCCATAAAAATCAGGCATAATTTCCAACAGGTTATTTTTATTTATTTTCTAGTAAAGATTTTACAACTATAAATACACAACTCTCTCTACATATGACTGTCATTATTTGTAGCTATAAATATTTTGTTTTAAATATTTTTAAATAAATATTTACCAACCTTTTTACTACCTTCTGTCTACTGTGAGCCTCTGAGTCAGTCAGAGAGCTCTCTGGCAGCTCTATCCGGATTCCAGACCGCGACCATCCATCTGTCCCGGAATCTGTCCAGGGCGGGCGTACATTAAAATTTATTATATAAGCCAACAGAGAGTGGCTGCTGTGAGTTGCAAGTGGCACGTTGCACGCTGCACGTTGCACGTTGCTCGAGTCGCTGGCAGTTGCTGTGTGCAATCTCTTAAAAATCTCGCGTACTCATCAACAACATTTCAAAGTGTACGGACATCAAAGTGGACTAGCCCCCTCTGACTCTGGCCTATAACAGTTGTACATGGAAGAAGGTGTATCGCATAAAATCACAAAAAACTATCTAAACAGGAAACCCAACAGCAACATTGGTAGCAACAGCAGCAGCAGGAGTAGCAGCAACAGCAACAACAATGTCGTTGGCGGCGTCGAGTAAATTAAAACAAAACGTTGTCGTCGTCTCCACCTCCTAAATTGTGTTCCTCGGGCTTTGCCACTGATCCTGCCCCTCATCCAGATCGTACTCGGGACCTGGCTGCCCCTCTAATACCTCGTCTACCTCCTGCCTCCTGTAGCTTCTTTATTGCCTGTTTGCTGTTTGGCACAGAGAAAAATATAGAAAAAAGGAAAAATTGTATTATTGTAATCAAATAATATACATTAATATTTAAAATAAATTTTTTTAAGCTATTTCCTATTTAAACAGCCGAGATAAATTGTTAATTATTATCCTTTTAATTTAATAGCAAAGATTATATTTATATCTTATATAAAATAAGGCTTTCTAATGGTTTTAATTATTTTAAATTTATTTTTAATATCAAATACAATTATAAATATTAAGGAAGTATAAACCGTTAATAAGAACTTCTGTAATATAAATTATTATATATTTAATACCCCCTTTCCCTCCGTGTACCTGTTCTACTGTGCTCTGGCTCCTCCTCGGTGTCTGACTTTGTCTGCTACTGTCTGCTGTTTTGTTGCCTTAACACTTTGCACAAATATTATTATGTATTATGCTTTTTTGCCCCCATGTTGTTGCTGATGGATTGCACGTCTGTCGTGAAGAACTCAACTTCAACTTCGGCTTCGACTGGGAGACTTCTACTTGGACTTGAAGCTGAGTTGAGTGAAATGGCAGCCACCTTTTTTCTGAATTTTTATTTTCTTTTTTTTGGGCGTGAGCCGCGCAATTTGAAGGTCAAATCAGAGTTGGCTGGCTTATTTTTTGGGAAAGTCTCCATGTAGCCGAAAAACTCTGTTTTATTAGCATCACTTTTTGGCCGCCAACGAGATGTGGGACGTTGAAGAGAAGATATTTTCGAGAGTCTGAGCGCACTTTATGTAAGAGATTTATCTAGCAGCTGCATGAGGCAGAGGTGGAGGTTTTTAGAGGGGTTTTAAAAGGTTTTTTTTTAGAGTGTTTTAAAGTGGGTTTACAGGGGATTATATTGCTTGGGAGGTTAGATCTTTATAATCTACGATAAAATGTCTAGAACATTCAACTTTGAAAGGATTATGAATATTTTAAAGAAATAATAACAGAATTACTCAAGGAAAGGGTCTTCCTAAGAAGTCACTTAAGGTTTAGTGCTCAAAATTTTAATACGATTTTTTGTAAGCCCCCAAAACCTTAAATCTATCATTTATATACAACTTAAAGCCTTAAAAATAATTTCCCATAAAATCCAAGTCTTAAGAGGCATTCAATTTCCATTAAGCTTACCCCTCTAACTCTGTAAATTCCACGTAACAACGCCTCTGACTTATAACTCCGCCCCCTCTCAAGTGCAATAAGCAAACATTTATTTTTTTGGTATTTTTTTGGCCCAAAGCAACGCCTCTGCCTTACGGCCAGGGCGCGCCTGTGAACCATAAACCCAATAAATACACAAAATTATGTCTAAAGATGGAGAGCCCGAGATGGATTCGACATTGGAATGCCAATCAGGGAAATCGGAGAAAAATCAACAGAGAACAAGCCGTGAGTTTATGTTTTTATGATTTCCCAACTCGGATCGATTGATTAGTCACGCTTCTTACCTGCAGATCATCCCGAAAAGTGCCAAAGCAAATACCATATAAGCATATAAATCCTAAGCCAAATCGGTATCTGTTAATTAAGCCGATAAAACGAGTCTAACAATGGAAGCTGGGGCCATAAAGGCAGCATGTGTGTATGCAAAATGCAAAATGCAAGCCTGCAAAGCTGCGAAAAATGCAAAAATGCAAAAGCAACAGCAAATAATCTGAACCACAAAGGCAGCAGGTGCACAGCTGGAGATCAGCAGCAACAAGTTTACCATAATCACAATAATTTTCAACTCAACTGGACACAAGTGGCACAAGCGGAAACAACAAAACCCGAGAATGTGCCATAAACACTGGGGATATACACTATATGGGAGCGGGGATCGAAGCCTCAATTGGTTGATGGAAAAGCCAACAATTCTCGATTTGCAGCCTCTAATGATGCTTTAGTGGCCACAAAATGCTCAAAGGGGATTTTGGCTCTTATTTTGATATTTTCTCTAGCTTACTTTCGCCGGTGAATGTTAGATTTAGATGGAGAGAGAAGTTTACCCAAATTTTAATCAAGTTAATGGGGCAATATCTTATTTATTATAATCATTAAGCCTCGGAACCTCTATAAAAGCTGTCAGCCAGCAAAATTTTAAGGCAAACCATCCAGAATCCCTGCCCTAGTAGCCTTCCCTCTCATTCTCCACATTCCTGGGCCAGCAGTTCATGTTCTTTATACTCCCCTTTGGCCATTGTGCAAATTATAAAGCCTTGTCCAACGTTGTCCAGGTGATTGACATTGCCAGGTAACGGAGCCAAGCTGGAGCCCAGTCTGGACTGGACATTATAAAGCCATAAAAATAACACCTTCTTCTGGGGGCATCCATCATTGGAGCTGCGAGAGTTGAGTTTTCGAGGCACCACACGCAGCGTTCATCGACAAGGAGACACAGACAAAAAGCAAAGCCAGGCTAATTACATGCCGGGTAATTTTAATACTCACAGAAAGCACAAGTTGCCCATGAGAGTGCAATGAGCACTCGCACACAGCGGTGGCCACAAGGAGCTCCAACTTCAACTCCAACTCCAGACAAACTCGGCAAACACGTAACAAAAAGTGGTGCAAGTAAACAGCATGAGGGCCAATGGACTCCCAGTGGCAGCATCATCATCATCTTGGCCATGATCATGAGCAAGTGGCTGCTGTAAATGGCCAACACAGCTCGGTCTTGACCCATGGCTAACATCTGCTGTGCTTGGGTGTGGAACAGGAAGTTTGCTTCGCTCGCTTTGATATGTAAATTGTGCCAAATCGAAGAGCTTTAGAGGCCCTCCCTCTCTGCCTCTCTTCGTAGTAATTAAAATCGCTGAGCGAAAAAAAGCACTCCTCTCGGTTGACATTAGTATGCAACTCTCACTCGGCTCAAAGGCTGGCCATATAAGCGGGCAGCACTCTGCAAAAAGAAAGGCCAACAAAACAATTTACCAAGTTTGGCCTAAACGGCCAGCCAGGCCAGGCCAACAGCCAGTGACAACAGCAACAGCAACAATTGCAACTGTTACGGCAGCAACATCCTCATAGCGAGCATAGCAACACGTGCGTTTGCCTTTTCCAGCCCCAACTTTGAAGTTTTTCGCGCGAAATTTACTAACGGCAACGGCTGAGGCAACAGCAACAGCAACATTAACAACAGCAACATCATCAACGGAGGCAGGAGCAACGGAGGAGCAACTAAAACGCGCGTGCGCAACATTTGCCACAAATGGAGTTATCAACCAAATGGGTCTTCATCGATATATATAAAGTATAAAAATTGATGAAGCGCTCTTCTTTGGCCAGCATCCTGAGCTTGCCAGCCGGCCAGGCAGAGCAATTTTCCAAGGAAATTGCTTTCGCCTCGAGTGGCACACACACACTGGCCTGGCCTGGCTCTTTGGAGACTTATTTTTGCTTGTTAGCCAAGGCCCGAGTGATTTGTGTTCTTAGCTAATGAGCAGCCATCAAGAAAATTAACCAAAAAACAACCAGGACCAGCTCGGGGTTTTAATTAGGGACCAGAAAGACAAAAACTGGAGCGGAGAGAAGAGGTTATATAGAGGCATTATTGCCTCTAATAAAACTGAAGTCTCCTTCAGTTTTGAAAAACAAAAGTGAAAAGTGCCCAAGTCTCTGACAGTATTTATTGTTTGAGTCTTGTGGAATTTGTCGCCGCTTGGTTTCTTCTTAATGTGACTTCATGTTTGCCTGACACACAAAATCATCGAGGTGTCAACTCAAACTCAGACCCCCAATTGGTGCCATAAACCTGGAACTGAAACCACTCAGCAGCGCGACATAAACATGTTGACAGAGATCGCGGACAAAGAGTAAACTTTGGCAGCTTGGCTAATCTCCCGGGATAATGGCCGGCTAGTGTTTACCTTTCACTTTTCAGGACCAGGTCTGGGTCTGCCTTAGCATTTCACACCTTCTGGGATAAGCTGGGATAAGCACGATGAGTAGAATCTCCGAGAGCACGAATTTTTAGAGCATAAGTGAGGTTCAAGCGACTCCAAAGCACTCCTTATTTGTAATATTTCACGATACGCCATAGATTGTTGCAGGGAAAGAAATAAATATAACCGAAATACAATAAATACATTACATCAGTACGGTCTAATAATTCTGTTAATAGCCATAATTTTAGTTAACTTGGGGTTAAAGTGGGAAGAACACAAAGAAAAACTCAGAGACACAAAAGCACATAGAGACAATCGATGCAACATACAGAATTTTGGACTCTGAAACCTTCCTCATCAGTATTATGTAATAAATGTGACTTATGTAATGTATAAAACCAATGACTAGGTAATTTTCTTCACTATTTTTCTCTCTGTGCACTCGGTTGCGACTGCCGTCATGCATTAGCTAATGACAAGCCATGAAACTATGGCCAATTGGGTTGAACAACCTCTTGCCAGTTGGTTCTGCGGGCTCTCCAAATGAAATTGTCATTTCAGAGCAATACTGATGTTGCTGTTGCTCTTAGCCATGTTGTTGCTGCTGCTGCTGCTGCGGTGCAGTCAGAACAAGTTCAAGGCATAATTGCTACAAGCAGCAACATCAGCGACATTGGCAGCCGACTCGTGTGTAATTGTCGTGGCGGATCAGACGCAACACCTGATTAAGTGAAGCATCACATTGGCCTGGCTTGGCTGGGTTCTCTCTGTTTTTTCCCTGTATATTGCATCACATGTTGCTGGTGTCCTGTTGCATCCTGTCAGTGCTTGTCAGCGGCAACACATGTTGCTGGCGCCACAGCAGCAGCGCCGCCAGCAACAGCAGTGAAAGTATAGGCTTACCATCAGCAACAGTTGCTGCTTGGCCATAATCGATCAGTTTATTTTCGGCATTTTGAGCTTCAAGTTGTGGGTGTGTGGCATCATCAGAGTCATAAGAAAAAAATCATAACTGGAAACCTGATGTACATGCTACCGTTGCTGCTGCTGCGCCAATTGCAAAATTGTTGCCTGCAATTAAAAAAATTACAGGTACGTGCTGCAGCAGCAACGACAAAGTTGCTGCCACTCAACAGCAGCAGCAACATCTGAGGCTGCAACCAAGTTGCTGATAGCATTGATTAGAATTTTTTCCGCCTTTCCAGGCTTCTTCACTTTACTTTTCGTTTTATGAAAGCGCAATATACCTAGGAGGTACCTAGGAGGTAGTGTGTGTACTTCAGTCGAGGTGTGTGTGTGTGTGCCAGCAATTTTCCGAAGAAGAGACACAAAATATTTAATCATCTAAGGCACAGTGGTTGGGAATGAAGAAAATATGGAAGAACTAGGGAGAATCTTAGGCAGAAGATATTTGAGAAATTTTTTTTTACGGATAAATAGCGTTAATATTTTAATAGGTACTTTTCTAAAAATTGAAAGATAAACCTTCCTCTTTACCAATTCTTAAGTAAACTTAATTTCCTATTTAGATTTCAAAAGTATACTGCTCAGCCTCTGCCGGCACACGAACAGTACATGCACAATCAGGCACCACTGCCTTAAAGTCTTCTTATTTATTAGGAAATATTCCAAAAGTGCAAGTATATTTAGTATACTTTATAGAACACAAGCCAGTACAGATTTCTTAAATTTTTTCCAGAGTTTCCCTACTTTTTGAGCCCACAGTGCTAGTCACAAGCAGCAACCTGCAACTATTGCTTAATGCTGCATGTGCAGCAACTGTTGCTGCTGCTGCTTCTGCTGTTGCAGCTATTTTGATAAAGCGCGTAATCGTAAAAACGCTAATGATACGATTTTTGCAGCAATGTGATGATTAAATGTTGCAACTGCCGCGGGGCAGCCTCCCCTTTGAATGGCCGCTGCCGCCCCCTTCCTGCAATTGCCAGCCCATCTTCATTTTCATCTTTCCAGAGAGATGGCAATCGCCGGGGCCCTGGCCTTGGTCTTGGTCTAAGACTCCGAGTCCGAGTCGCAGCTTAATTAGCGTAGAAAAGGGCGCAGCCAGGTAGATGCATCATATCAAGAGGGGGGAGGAGCAGCAGCAGCAGCAGGTTTTTCAGTGATCAGTGATCAGTGATCTGTCATTGGCGAGGCACTAAAAATAGTTGCCTGCACACGTGCATGAATTTCGGACTATTAGACGTAATAGCTGAATGCATCATAATTTACCTTGACATTTAGACCAATGTCTGCGCGCATGCCAAAGTTAATTGCCAGCAGCAGCAGCGGCAGCAGAAACATGCAACATGCAACATGAAGCAGCAGCAGCAACAACAGCAGCATAGTAACGACAACAGCAACATCAACAACTATGCAAATGGTTTGCTTACACGCCTGCATTTTGATTAGGTTAACTATTTATAGCCATGCGATGCGGCAACATTCCAACTGCAGCAGCAACCGGTGGATGAGTCACAGCAGCAACAGCAGCAGCAGCAACACTTGCTGCCACAGCAGGATAATCATATTGATATGCCTAATTAGCTGGAACAGCGACTTCTGATAATCCTCTCCTGCCTGCACACTGGGCAAACAGGTGCCGGCTGAAGGTCAGCCACTTTTCATCGCTTGGAGTAGCAGCAACACAAGCAGCAGCAGCAACAGCAACAGCAACTGGCTTACTTCTAGCTGCAATATGGCTTTGATTTTGATTCTGATTTCTCTGCTCGGCAATTAAGAGAGCCAATAAATGCTAAAAAATGTCTGATAAACACGGGGAGAAAAAGGGGTCGAAATAAAAAAAATTAATATTAGTGAATGAATATAATAATTAATATATTCTTAAAAATCTTTGATTTAAGTACAACAAATTGGTGTCAGAAAATACTTATTTTTGTGACTAAAACCAAGAAATTGTTATCGTAGTTTTTATATACTATATTATTCTTTATTTCGTCGATTTCTTTTTCTTGGTTAAACTTTTCAATGTGTTTTTATTTCGTTTTTCAAATCGTAGTGTGACCGTAGTCTTCGTTTTACTTAATCCAAATTTCGTTAATGTCGGCAGAATCTTAACTTACAAAACTAAATGCGAAATGCTAAATACTTAATATGGAAGTAAAACATAATAATATTCCGAAAGAACTTAGATCTTGGTCAAGCAGGGACTTTAAGCCATGACTTGGAATTTCATATTAAGATTAAGATTAATAAATTCTGCAGATATTTTAGAAGATCTTTTAAAATATAAAACAATGGATTCTGACATATCTTTGGCTTAAATATAACAAATAAGTACCTGAAAATACTTATTATAGTTGTTAAAAGCCAGAAATGTTATTATAGAACTTAGATCTTGCTCATTTAGGGACTCAATCCCATGACTCGTGCTTGGCTAGACGCTTTTTAATTTCTCAAGTTGAAGTATATACTAGTATATATTTTTTTTTCTTTTTCCCAAGTGCATTTCTCATTTGGAATTTCTGTTTACCTTTTTATTTTTTTGGCTACCAAGAACACTTTGAAAACGAAAATGAAAACTGAAAACCGAACGCATGCGCCAAAGCTCCCGCTGCTGCCACCGCCGCTGCCGCTGGGCAAATGTTTTTTGGTTTTGGTTTTGGTTTATGTTTCGTTCCGAGGCTCTCGAACTGGTCTTGGGCCGAAAAACTCGGACTCCGTCTGCTGCTCCGTTTCTGTTTCTTTTTGGGCCTCGACAGCGGCTTCGGCCCCGGCCAACTTGGCAACCTTTAAAAGAATGCGGACTTGCCAGTAGTAGACACACACATGTAGGCGCAGGGTAGATAGGCCATATCGAAAATATATATACGATATATAGGTATATATAGAGGTATGCCGCGCCGGCCCCTGTATGTAAGGCATGCACAGAAAAAATAACTCAAAAAGCTTTGTGCCAACAAAAGGTAACAACTCTTGCGCCTGCCTTGAGGGAGGGCGGGTCAAGCAGTTTGTGTCAGATTTTAGGTAACTAGAACCTAGAATTCAAGCCAAAAATATAGCTATAATATTTGCGAATATCTTAATTCAATGTTAATACTTTTAAGGATTTTTTAGGTATGGTATAAATGAGTGTATGGAACTTTTCTTCGGAGAATTAAATAATTAATAAAACTACTGACTTTTTGAAAATGTTTATTTAATTAAATTATAACTATATTAACACCTTATTTCTCTTAATTAAAAATCAGTAATTAAGTTTCCATATATTTAATATTTATAATTAAAGAAACCCCCTTTTTTTATTTTGGATTTTTTATGCAAAGAATAAAAAAGGTTTATGGAGCTTTTTTTCGGAGGAAAAAATAATAAATAAAACTAAGAGCTTTGAAAATGTTTATTTAATTAAATTATAACTTTATTAACACCCTATTTTTTCCTAATTGAAAATCCATAAACAAATTTCCATATATTTAATATTTTTTATTGTTAAGAACTTTTCCTTGACCAACTTTTGTGGCAACCCGTGGAGCAATCCATTGCCGCAATTGTTGGCGGGAGATCATCTGAATCAGTGTGTGTATGTGTGTTGGCCAGTATGTTCTCTTCGTGTATGTGTGTGTTGCCAGTTGCAGTTGCCACATGCCGCATGCTGCATGCCACAGCTGTGGCAGCCCCGGCTTGTTTACAGGAATTTTACAACTATGCGGCGAGGCAGCCGGCTTCTCCTGCGCGGATCGAGGCGAAAATGTTGTTATTACTTATTAAGAAAAAAATAAAAACCCAAAGCAGAGCAAGAGGGGAAAATTAAAATAAAATTAAGTATAGAGAATTATGGGGAGGATGCCATCTTGGCTAAGCCTTGTCCTTGTCCGACTGAAAGGCAGTTTAAAAAATAGTTTAGCAATCGTCAGAGAGTCACGTTTAAGGCTGCCCACTCCTAGGAGATCCAGCTCCAGCTCCAGCTCCATCTCCTCCAGATCGTCATGTGGTAATGAGCCAAGTGAGGTTCTTGGAATTGCGCCAGCGGCGCGTCCTTGAAACTGGTTTCGTCCCATAAACAAGTCTCTCTCTCTCTCCCTGGGAACCCCGACTGGGCAGCGATGCCATCTCCTGGCCATTAAAATTTTGCACTATTAATTAGACAGGGAACCCGGGTAATTTATGGCAATGACCTCTCTCTCCCTCTGTCGATGGCCAATTAAATGCACATTACGCCAACATATTGTTCAGTTCTAAGCCGCACAGGCTAAAAGCGTCAATAAAAATCAGGCAAAAGCTTTTGATAAAATTAGTGAAATTATTATCGTCGAGGAGGATATCAGGGGATGTCGGGGGATATGGCCAAGAAGCCATTAAAAAGTGGAAGAAGCTTAAGAAGCGCCAGCGAACAAAAGTACAGTGGTTTAAAGCGTATTTATTGCTTGATTTAAGCTTCATTGTAAATCTTAAAATGTTCACTTATCTGGATGTTTGTTTTTGGCCAGTAAATTAATTATAGTTTGATTTTGAGTCTTTTATTGGGTTTGGCTTTTATGGTTAAGGAATCACAGACATTCGCTTTTTATGGGCCCATCAAAAAAAGCAAACAAATAGTTTTCTAGTTAGGTTACTCAAGCTTATTTTATTTTTAAGGCCTATAATTATAGTAAACGGATTGCTAAATACACAAATTTGTTATTTTGCCATCGAGCACTTATAGTTTATGGTGAAATCTTTTAAAAGTAAGCAATAAGAGAGTGGTTTATGGGGGTTATTTCGGTTGTGATTCCACTGTGCCTTGGGTCTGGCACTAGGAAGGAAATTCAAAAGAAATTATCTTCATTCAATTTACTTCTGTTAAGATATATTTTTTAGGATTAAAGTAAGATTTGTTATCGTGGTTTCAATGTAGATTCTTATTAATTTCGTCGATTTCTCTTCTTAGTTTTTACTTTTTAATGTGTTTGGTTTCGTTCTTAAAATCGTAGACCGTAGTCTTCCTTTTTACTTAATCCTAATTTCATTTAATCTCGGCGGAACCTTAACATAAAATGCTAAATACTTTACATAATGCTAAATGATAAATGCTAAATGCTAGCAACATTATTTTGCATATTATTTTCTTCTGTTAAGATATATTTTTTAGGATTTAAAGTAAGATTACAGATTATTTTCTTGTCAACAATTCTGTGAAGATCTTAACATGCTTTTCTGCCAAATAATCTTTGGGATGAATGCACTATGGCTCATAACGTTAAGATAAGAGCAATATTTCCTGGAAATAATGTATATGGCAAACGTTATTAAATTAAAATAGAGCCATGGTTGAATAAGTAATAAAATCCAAATTAAATCTATAAATTAATTAAAATTAATTATTTACCGTGCACAATATCTACTCTCTCTCCCTGTGATGCACACGCAAATGTCACATCAATTAGCCGGCACTGAGGGCCACTCTTGATGTTTGTTCCGATTGCAGCTGGCCAACTCCAGCAACTCTCCGGTTAGCTGGTTACCTGGTTAGCAGGCTCGTAAAACATCAAATTAGCTTTGACTACATGGCTGGGCCATTGGCCAACTTGAAAAGTAAAAGGCAGTCGGCTAAATTGGCCATCTCCATCTCCGATCCACTCGCTGGCTCGCTGGCAGCCATGGTTCAATGCCCGCCCGTCCACCCACTCGAGCTGAGAGTAGCAGCTGCTGGCTGACCTTCGCTCCTCGGTCTGTGCCTTTGCCTTTCCTCGATTTCCACACGAACACGAGTGTTTTTCTATATAGCAAATATTGTGACACCGCCCAGAGGCAAATAAAGCCCGAACAAATATATAAACAGCATGTTTTCGGCTATTTTTTTACCATTTTGTGCGATAATCACCTTTGATGCGTTTATTGAACCATAGATTATATAGTAAGCAGATGGGGAAGTGCCTGCCAGTCGGAGCACTGATAAGCGAGTGTATTTATAGGCCAGGCGTTACTCTATAAATACAGCCAGAGCTCGGCAAACAAAGCTGGGAATTAAATGCAAAGAAAGTAGGAAATCAATAGTTTGCCAACGCTTGGAGCTTGCCAACACTTGCAAAAATTTGCTGCAATTGCCGTTAATTATACGCTCCGTTGGACGAAACGGGCAAAAGCAAATAGGGTAATTTTAGCCTTTTCCGCCAAAAATTAACCCACAATCTCTGTGTTTTTATTGCAGCCACAGCCACGTAGCATGCGTCTCTTTAAAACGCGCAAATCCACGGACACCTACAGCACCTTGGCAGCTCAGCAACAGCAGCAGCAACAGCAGCAACTTCAGCAGCAACATTCGCCACAGCAACATTGCTCCGAAAGTCACAAATCTCGCACGCCGGCAATATGCAGCCAGCGACTCAACAAGAGCATTGTGAGCAGCGCCAGCATCTCCTCCTCGCTGCCTGATCTTCACGACCGCCACCACTCGCCCGTCATGATCCTCAGCTGCACCACGCTGGCCAGCAATGGCGCCGGCCCAGGAGCCACTGCAACGGCCACCACGGCGGGAGCATCCTCAGCCGGGGGTCAGCAGCAGCAGCAGCAGCCGTTACGCACGGCCACGCCCACTTGTCTGCTAAGTGGCCGGCAGACGCCATCGGCCATGTCGGTGATGTCGCTCCAAGAGGCCACCACGCTGCACAGGCAGCAGCAGCATCAGCAGCAACCCACAATCTATGTGCCCATGCCCACAAAACTGGGCGGCAACACTGGCAGCAGCTCGGCCACATTGCTGCTCAGCTATGGGAGCAACACCAGCATAGCCACCGTGCAACATCAGCAGCAGCATCAGCAACATGCTGCCCAGTACCAGCAATATGTGGCCCAGCGCCTGCATGCCGCCTCCAGCAGCTGTCTGTACGAGAAGGGAGCGAATCCTCAGCAGTCCAATCCCAGCAGTCGATCCCTGACGCCAAATGGTAAGTGAAAAATTAAAAATAATAATAGAGGCTCTTGGAAAACATTTAAAATAAGTTTAACTCCTTGAAAAACCTCACGGAATACCTCACCTCAGTCTTAGAAGCTTATATAAAGGCAACTGTTCCAGTATATACTTCCAAAAACCCTTACGGACTCGTAATTAACTTCCAAAGAAAGCCTCACGGAATGCCTCACCTTTCCGTCTGTCGTTTGGTATTTAAAATACTTTAATCTTAGGCTAGATTTGGTATTTAAAATACTTGAATCTTTGAATACTTTTAATCTAGATTCTATAATAATTAGAAAACAATTTAAAGAAATATAAAAGGGACTGTTCAAATATTTACTTCCGATATATCCTTATGGATTCAAAATTCCCTCTGTTAACTCTCTGTTAACTTTCAAAGAAAACCTCACGTAATGTCTCACCTTTCCGTCTGTCGTTTGGTCTTTAAAATACTTTAAACTAAGGCTAGATTTGGTATTTAAAATACTTGAATCTTTGATTACTTTTTATCTAGATTCTAGAATAATAAAGATCTAAGGCTTATTGCTCTTAAATAATGTTATAAATAATTTTATGAGAATTGTAATGAATTTAGAAATTTATTTAAAGACATCTAGACATCTTCCTTAAATTAAACATTTAAAATATGTTCAAAACCTCACGGAATGCCTCACCTTAGACCTAGAAGCTCAGAAATTAAATCTTTTTAAATAGTTAGCGATAATTTAAATTGAAAATTATATTTGTAACGGTTTTCTTGAGATTTCAAGACCTTTGTTGCTTAAAAGAAGTTGGTCTTTATATTTTATTTATATTATTTATTTTATTTATATTCTTAACTTACATTTATTCTTTATAATTTTACTTAATTTATTGCCTTATCAGCTAACAATAAGCTAGGCAAGTAGCTGCAATCATTTAGCTGCCACTGGCAGCCCAAATCCAATTTGGAGACTTGAGAGGTTTCCCTGAAATAAGCCAAACCCCTGAGCACACAGTAGGTGTTGTTCATGTAGCTTGTGGGTCGCAGCAACTGGTAGGATCCCTGGAAATCCTCCAGGATATTTATAAAGAAGTACCGCTCCTCGTCACAAAAATTAACCAGAAGCAGCAGGTAATCTTCCCTAACCTCCCGAGTCCGCCACAAGCTGCAGTTGTCATTGGCTCCAAGTTCCAGGTGGTAACCAGCTGTGACGTAGAACAACTCCTTTTTGTTTATCAAACACAACCAGCGACTCTGGGACAGAATCCTTAGAGATCGCGGCAGACTCTGCCACATGTTTTGCAGATGATGGCTCCATACTTCGGGCTGATTCCTCTGAAGGTCTCGCAGTTCCAAAGCAAAGTTGGTTAGCAAAATCTTATTCAGTTTTCCCGAGCGTCGCAGACGCCAGTAGAAGCTCAGCCAGAGTCGCAGCTTTAAGGAATTACTCGGCTTAAGTTGGTGTTGCAGCTCCTCTAGGGAGTCTTCCTCCTCGAAGATTTTCAGCCAGCGAACATTCCAGGCCAGTCGCTCCTGCTGTTCCTGCTCCAGGGTCAGGCTCATCTGCCGGGTCCAGGCATCGAAATCCACATAGCTTTTATTTAAACTTGTTTCCATCAGATCCATTAAGGTCACATAAATATCGCCATTAGTAACCGCCTGGAGAGGGTTGAGAAACCAACTTAAACTTAGTAAAATTATAACTGGGAGCTGAGCGACCATTGCGATGGAAAATTGTAATTAAACTGACTTGCAGCTTACTTGGGGCAGGCTTGATGGGCGGGAAGCACCTTATCGCTGTGCCAATAAATTGCAATCTCTCAAAATTCAGAAAGTCAATGACTGTTCTTTCATTTCCTCAACTGATATTTCCCCCAGTCGATGACTCACACGGAACAGGAAGCGATCAAAGGTATTTCCTTTGGGTTTTAAATAGATTTTCCTATTACTATAATTCGGAAATGAGGTGGCGAAAATTATTAACTTAGGGAAAATTAAATATTAATACAAAATTTAAGGTAAATAATAAATCAAATAAATTATTTCTATTACAGGTCACCTGCCCGACTACAAACTGGTGACTGCTGTGCCCGTAGTGGTCCTGGACGATGAGCACAAGTCCCATTCCTTGCCAGCCCACGAAGTGACTCGCAATGGCAACAACCTCAATCCGAGCAATCCCAGCAACAACTCCCATGACGTCAGCAACAGCAGCACCAGCAGCTCCACTTCCCTGGCCAGCACCACGAGAAATGGTAAGTAGCGAGTCCATCCCCCCGCGGGCCAGGGCCAAAAATAGAAACCAAATCCCGAGCAAAGGCCGGGAAATTGATTTTTCCATCAAGTGGCGCCTCGAGTGCTTTTCTTTCCACCCGATTTCCTTTTCATTTAGATTTTATTTTGGGACACAAAGGTGTCCATAAATTAGGAGCTCACTTTAAAGCGCTTTTTAATTGAAACAATTAATTTCGGAAGCTAAACATAGGCGGAGCGCCAGCACTCCCATCAGCTTCCGTGTTTTTCGGAATCAGTTGCCAATTGTCATCATCCCGTTCGATGCATGTTTCGCCGTACGAAATACCGTATTGACCCAAATTCGCATCAATGAACGCCGTCAACGACGATGACAACGACTGTAATGTGGCTGTAATGCGATCCGAATCCGCTGTCTGCAACTGGAATTTGTATTGTTTTCAGTCCCCCTAGTATGGCACGAGTGGAGCAGCCTGTGGTTCCCGCTTTTGACGAGGAGGAGCCACTGGCCCCACCCCAAAAAAGGTTATGTTGGGCACTGGGGGAAGAGATTTTGAGAAATTCTTGAAGAAATAGTTGGGAAATTAATGAGAAACCTTCTTCGAATATATAGGATATTTTGCAAGAAAAGTAAATCAGTTAAAGTATCAGTATTAGTATTTTACATACGATACAGAATTTATTTAATTATACAAAAATTTAAATAAATGTAAAAGGGACTGTTTAAATATATACTTGCGATAAATCCATACGGATTCCAAATTCCCTCTGTTAACTCCCTGTTAACTTCCAAAGAAAGCCTCGCGGAATGTCTCACCTTTTCGTCTGTCGTTCGGTATTTAATATACTATAAACTTGGGCTAGATTTGGTATTTAAAATACTTAAATATTTAAATACTTTTATTTACTTTTATTTTTTATATTTCTTTTAATTAGAAAACAATTTAAATAATTATACAAGAGACTGTTTCATTATTTACTTCCGATAAATCCTGACAGATTCAAAATTCAAACTTCCAAAGAAACCCTCACGGCATGCCTCACCTTTCCGTCTGTCGTTTGATATTTAAAATACTTTAAACTTAGTCTAGAATTGGTATTTAAAATTGTATAATCTTTGAATACTTTTAATCTAGATTCTGGAATAATAAAGATCTAACGCTTATTGCTCTTAAAGAATCTTATAAATAATTTTATGAGAATCGTAATCTATTAAGAAACTTATTTAAAAACATCTAGACATCTCCCTAAATTATTCGCAGTGTACTTAGCTCCCGACATCAAGAGCCGACGAAGTGTGACAAAGCCGGGCATTATATGCCACCATTCAGTGCAGTTCAGTTGAGTTCACTTTACTCTGGTTGAGTTCAGTTTAGTTTCAATGAGTATTTTATTTTATTTTATTTTTTGCCATTTGTTATGTGATATGTGATTGAGGTTTCGGCTCGAGTCGATCATCACGGACCGGAGTTGTAAGAAAAAACGAGTCTACATAAGAGTAGCTAGTTAGGTAAGCCCACAAATGAGGCCAGGAAGTGGCTGTGATGATGAAGCTGGTATTAAATATGGGAAAAAACCTTTCAAACTTTTTCCTATTTTCACTTTTCCGATTTTCCAATTGTTCTGCCAACCGCAGAGCTTCATTATGAAGCCGAGTTCTGGCCAAATGCAATTCAAATAATACCTTTTTTCCCCCCCGTGCCTGCGGCAACCGCAAAGTGTTTGATGATTGCTCTGACTCTGAGCCGAGATTCTGGCCGACAAAAGCCACCGAACAGCTGCAGAAAAGTCGGTGCCGAGAGATATGGCGGCCGGTTTTATCAGGTGGCGCGGGAATCGCACACGGAATCTGCAGCTGCTTTCATTCATCTTCCAAAGCCATCTACATCGCCATCGCCATCGCCAGCGGTATCCACATTGCATGCCAAAGTCACATATTCTGGGTTCGTTGAGCTTTTGCCGCCTCTAATACCGCCACTTAATTGGCTTTAATTAAAGTTTTGCCCAGTGTGCCGCCCCAAGGTCAATTCTCGGGCTTATATAAGGCCATATAGATAGCGTGGCTAAATAAATATTTATATCTGTTAAGGCTTTCATCACTTTGACAGAAGATACGTAGACGCGTGCCACGACCATTAAAATACCCAGCAACCTCATTCATAAATAAATTATAGCCTACTTCTAGGGGTTACGTAAACAGAATATTTTGGAGGGCATTTCTAAACTAATTTGTAATTAAAATAAATCGATTTTATATAGGTTTAGGTGGTTTTATGGTTAGAAGATGAAAAATATCATATAATTGTGGGCTCTAATTTAGTTAATTTCATATTTTAAAAAAGATAGGTTAAATTTGAAACAAACTTTCTGTATATAAACCTCACAAGTTTCTCTATACCAAATTTCACATCTCCATCTCCTACAGATCCCGAGTTCTAGACTCTCCAGACCTCAATATGATCGCAAATATGAGAAATCAATAAGCATTTTGCGCCGCACTCTCTCATCTCGCAAAAGGCCATAATTTTCGATCCAGTTAATGTTTGAAGATCGCTTTTCGCCCCAGAAGAGAGTCTTCAGCACCTCCTCCCACTCTCGATCCACCTCCAGTTCTCAATATTTTTACTGGCGCTGCACGCATGCGCATTTATTGTGGATTATCGCTTATTACACGTTCCCCTCGACTGCCAAGGCGATTATCGATCTCTCATTGGAGCCGGAGCTGGCCAAATTCTTGGCAAGAGCAATCCGAGCATTGGTACGTGAGATATTATATTGCAGGCCATGTGCACCGCGACTGCCACAAACTGAAACTGATTTCGATTCCGATCTTGATGCTGATTCCGTTTGATCTGAAAGTGGCACAAAATCGGCGACTCTGGCGTTCATTTACATAAAAGTATACTTAAGTACTCGCCTTTCCCATGGCCTTTGGTTATTGAACTTCTCTTTCGGGCCTGCTTTATATCTTTTCGAGGGAGTTTCTTCTGATGCATATCAATTTGATGTGAGGCGAAATAATCTTTTGTTCGGGAGGTTCTTATACAAATTTGGGTTTATTTTTGCAGTTATTTTGTTGGCTAACTATTCCACATTCAGATCGGGAAATAATAAGGCAATTTAAGTGGTTTCTTAAAAGGTTTTCCTGCTATTTTATTTGTTTTAAAAAAATACAATCATAAGGAGATTCAAGGAAATAATAAGTAAATAACTGACATTAATAATAAGAGAAATTTAACTTATATATTTTTTATATCCAGAATAAGAGCTCTTTAAATAATGTATATAAATCTTTCTTTCTTTATACCATAAACAAAGTAAATAATACTTTTTTAGAAATTAAATATATTTTAATAGCTAAAATATCTTTAAAAACGAGCTGAGACTTAATAATAGCGTAGAATTTTCTTGGGCATTTTCTAAACCCGATTTTCACAATTTTAAAACAATTTTATTCATTTTATTTATTCTGTAACCAAAGACAAAAATAAGTTTACTAATTCTTTCAACGTTTTTAATGGCAAAATAGGGAACATCTCTTATTTTAATTACCTAAAATCTTCCTTAAATATTTTCTTGATCAAAAATTATTAGAAATTATCTGAAATATTCCTAAAAACGAGCTGAGATTTCTCATTAAGAGTATATCCAGTAATATTGCTCTGGCAACTCTAGAAAGCCCCTGACTCTGCGTTCCTCTCTCTCTCGATGGCCCCAGCCTCCTCTGCAGCACTTCAGATGCTCAGTTCTAAGATTCAGATGCCAGGCCGGGCGACTCAAATGGTTTTGCTTCAACATCGCTTGCATGTCAGCCGGCAAAATTGCAACAAAGCCATCTCTCCAAGACGAGGAAAGGCGGAGGAGGAGGCGAAGTGGAAGTGGAGTCAGCGGAGGCCGTCTTGGGGCTGGCGGGCATTTGACACCGTCTTGAAAGTTAAGTGGGTGTAGAATTTGTGGCATGTGGCCGGCGGTGACTGCAGATGGAGATGGGGCAAGTCTCTTTCTCTCTCTCTTTGGAGTGTGGCTGAGGTTGTCATATAATTGATGCCCGCGCGCCGTTTCCTATTATTGTTTAACACTCTGCTGCAGCTCCTCCGGGATTGCAATGGTGAAAACTTTAATCAAAGGCGAACTCGGTCAGGCCTTGGGTGGAGTTCTGTGCCGTTGCGGAGCGGCGGCTGTCAACCTGCATTGGCTCTGGATCTAGGCGGCATCCCCGGCTTCCAGGCCGTAGCGGGAGCGCCCACACATGGCCCCAGCCGGGGCAATTTGAACGGACCAAGGCCTGCGGCTGGGCTGCGGCTATTAAACAACTTTGGCACGAGTCAGGAGGAAGCCAAGGAAGCCGACGAGAGAGCCAGAGATGATCTCCTGGTGGAAGTAGTGACTCAAACTGGGCAAAGGGAGGAATATAAGTAAAGGAAATGCCACAGAAAAGTGAAATTTAATTAATTAATAATTATTTACAGCAAGTTGCCACAAATTCCTTGAATTTACTTAAATTTTAGACCTTTAATAGTTTGCTTTTTAAGTAGGTTAGGGTAGTCACTGCCTCGCATCACTGGCCACGGGTTAGGCCTCCTCCTACACCCTCGCACTACGTTTCCTTTGATGAAAATAGTTTTGGAAATTTTATTGGCAAAGCGAAGGTAATGCATGCCGAAGTCAATGGCTGCCTCCTCCTTGCTCATCGAATCTCTAAGCTCTCTGTGCATGTTTTATGCTAATTGTTCCGAAGCCACCTCATCTGCTGGCCAGCTCCTCCTGCGTCTGGCCCAGGCGATAAATATGGAACAAGCGCATAAATTTGTTTATTAACCAGATCCCAAGAGGATCGTTCTCGCTCTAAGCTCCGTTTGCTCTTTTTTAAGTGTTTGCTGGTCGAGGCCCCCTTTCCGATCGTTAAGCTATTTTACGACGTTATTAGATATCCGCTGGGTGTTGGGCAATACGAGTCGTCCATTTAATGATTGGTTATGCTCTATTAGTAATTGAGGTGTGTTTATTGCTCAATAACTGTGCAGAATTACCATCATTCGATGGCCTGATGGGTAGGCAGATGGGCCGCTAATGCTGCGAATCAATAGCTTTGAATGGGTATACTTACTTAAATTTAGTGATTTTCTGAGCGGGGAATTAAATGGGTTATCACTTGCAGGACTTAGCAGGAAGTGTATTTAAATGTTTATTAATAAAAAAAAGAGGTTTAAGGCGGTGAGAGTATGGTTAAGATATGAAAAATATGAAGAGTCAGTGAAGAAAGCATGTCAGTGCTTTTGAAAAAGCATAAAAATATTACATTAAATTTTATCTAACGGAACTTTTAGCCAGGCAACGAAATTATTGAGTTTCAGAAAAGCTTTTGTAATATTAGTTGATAGTTAATCGTTCTCAGAATTTGGAAATCTGTTAAAATTAAGAAGAGCTTAAAAAGTGAGGTTATGTTACTGAGAATGGTGGAAAATGCTCTATAGTAACTTTGAGAAACGCAGAGAGAGGCGCTAAATGATGAATAAAAGTGTTCTCAGTCGTTGGAAGTCTGTTAAAATATTGAAAAGTTCGAAATGTAGGTTTAGGTTACTGAGGATGGCACATAATACCTTTTAAATTCATTGAGAAGCGCTGAGAGAAGCGCTAAGTAATAAATACATAAAGATTACTTTGATATTTTAGGTTAGGTTATTGAGGAGAGCTTATAATGCCCTCTAAAATTATTGAGAGCGCACAGATAGGCGCAAAATAATAAATAAAAGTGTTTTCAGACTTTGGGAATCTGTTAGAATATTGAAATGTGAGGTTAGTTGCTCTCTAGAAACATTGGAAAGCGCAGAGAGAGGCGCTAAATATAAAATATTAAATTAGGTTTCCGAGGAGGCCTCATTATGCACTCTAGAAACCTTGAGAATCTTGGAGAAAGGCTAAATTGAGCTGATAAAAATTATTAGAAGTAAATTTCAAGACCTTTAAAGCATAGAGGACTCCCGCTTCCTACCATCTTCGCTTGTCAGAAGGCTTCAACGTCACTTTAGGGTCCAAAGATCTTTGGAGCCGACCCTCTCTTTTCGTGACTTTATCAAGGGAAAACCGCGACCACAAATGCCTTGAAATTGGATGCCTTGTCACAAGCACGTGGCACGGGCTGACCACAATGCAGCTGGAGAGCTGAGAGGCTGTGAGGCTGAGAAGCTGACTAGTCATTGGCCGTGTCCAAGATCAAGTCCAGGGCGGAGGCCTGGACATTTCTCAGCTGTCACTGCGTCACTGCGGCGAGGCGTTGGGATTTATTGAAGTGTTATAATTAAGTTAGAAATCGCTTTCTGATTGCAGTCTTCACCTGGGGCAAGCGCATGAGCCGCAAACTGGATCTGCTGAAGCGCAGCGACTCGCCCGCCGCCGCCCACAAGTCGCACTCGGATCTGAGGAGTCTCTTCCACTCGCCAACGCACCACAAGAGTGCGTCCAGCGGCTCCACGGCCAAGTCCTCGGCCGCGCCCTCACCCACTGGCCAGAGCAACACGCTCAAGAAGTGCAAGTCGGGCCCCATTGAGACCATCAAGCAGCGGAGCCAGCAACTGCAGCAGCAGCAGCAGCAGGCCTCGGTCCAGGACCAGAGCCAGAGTGCCCAGTCGACGCCCACGCACCAGTTCCAGGCGGCCGCCCGCCCACAGAAGGCGCTGAAGAACTTCTTCCATCGGATCGGGTCCACCGGCATGCTGAACCATCGCTCCCACAACCTGCTCAAGGCCTCGGAGGCGGCACAGCAGGCCGCGCCGGCGGCCACGACGCTGTACAGGAGCAGCTCCACCAGCCAGCTGTCCAGCTGCTCCTACGTCAAGTGCGACGATCCCACCGAGGGCCTGAACCTCCAGCGGGAGCAGCGTCTGCCCAGGATCGCCAGCCTGAAGTCCAGCAGCTGCGATGACATTGCCAAGGTGAGCAGTTGCTTGACGGCCAGCACCAGCAGCGGCAGTGCAGCCACCACGAGCCTGGGATCCCCTCCTAGCTCTACGGGAGGAGCCCCTGCAGCCCAGCATGATCCCTCGCGAAGAGGGGCCTTTCCCTATGCCTTCCTCCGCTCGCGGCTGTCCGTGCTGCCCGAGGAGAACCACGGCCAGGGAGCGGGACACCGGCGGGATCTCCTCCAGCAGCAGCAGCACCAGCAGGAGCAGGCCGCCTCCCCACTGCCCCAGCGCCGCTCCCCGGAACAGGCGATGCTGAGCAACGTGTCGCGGAACGACAGCATCACCTCCAAGGACTGGGAACCACTTTACCAAAGATTAAGTAGTTGTCTAAGTTCGAACGAGTCCGGCTACGACAGCGACGGTGGGGCGACGGGTGCCCGGATGGGCAATAATCTGAGCATCTCCGGCGGAGATACCGAATCTATTGCCTCGGGCACGCTCAAGCGCAACTCGCTCATCTCCCTCAGCTCCTCCGAGGGCGTGGGCATGGGCCGAAACAGCAGCATCTGCAGTGCCCCCGTCTCGCTGGGCGGCTACAACTACGACTACGAGACGGAGACCATAAGGCGGCGGTTCCGGCAGCTCAAGCTGGAGCGCAAGTGCCAGGAGGACTACATAGGGATCGTGCTCTCACCCAAGACGGTGATGACCAACAGCAATGAGCAGCAGTTCCGGTACCTCATCGTGGAGCTGGAGCCCTATGGCATGGCACAAAGGTGGGTAGTCCTTGGGCTCTACAGGAGATTAACCTTCAAAAGCTAAACCCTCTCTTTCTCTCATCCTTCCAGGGATGGACGCCTTCGCCTGGGCGATGAGATCGTCAACGTGAATGGCAAGCATTTGCGAGGAATCCAATCCTTTGCCGAGGTCCAGCGCCTGCTCAGTAGCTTCGTGGACAACTGCATCGACCTGGTGATAGCCCACGACGAGGTGACTACGGTCACCGACTTCTACACCAAAATCAGGATCGACGGCATGAGTGGGCAGCGCCACAGGCTGAGCTATGTGCAGCGCACGCAGAGCACCGACAGCCTGAACAGCATGCAGAGCCTGCAGCTGCAGCAGGAGCCGGGAAAGGAGCCGGGCGAGGATCAGTGCGATGCCCGGTCCATGGCCAGTGTCAGCACCCTGCCCACGCCCATGCCGCTGATGCAGCACCGTCGGAGTTCCACGCCCCGCCACTCGCTGGACGTGAGTGCTCCGGAGCACGAGCTGCTGCGGCGAAGGGCACGCAGCTCCTCAGGTCAGCGCAGCTTGGCTCTAACACCGACCCCGCTCTTTGGCAGCGCCAGCAGCAGCAGCAGCAGCTGCTCCTCCTCCCCTAACCACCAGCTCCACCACCGGTTGTTGGATAACGAGAATGACCCCCCCGCTAACAACGAGTCCTACACGCCCGTCTATGCGAACCGGGCGGCGAGCGTGTGCGTGGCCTCCTCGCTGGCGGACGACGAGAAGTGGCAGATCCTGGCCCGCAAGCGCTGCTCCGAGGGTGCCGCTCTCGCCGGGAATCCCCAGCAGTTTGGCCAGCGCACCCACTACGCCAGGAACTCCATTAACCTGACCAACTCACACTATCGCTCGCTCCGGTTCGCCCACTCGCGCCTGAGCTCGTCGCGGCTCAGCCTGTTCATGCAGGCGCCGCCTAACAGTCTAACCGCGGGCGAGGCCGCTCCTAACACCCCATCCTCTCCAGTTCCGGTCAACACAACTGATCTCACTAACAGCCAGCAGCAGCAGCCGCAGCCGGGGACACAACACACTTCACTCTACATCAAGCACTCGCCAAAGAGCGTCTCATTGTTCTCGCCTAATCCCTATGTTAATGCCTCATCCTCACCAGCATCCACATCAGCAGGCACTTCTTCGCTGGCGCCGCCTGCCGCTGCCCTAATGCATCATCGTCCATCGCTGCCGGTGGCGAAGCTAACCATACGCGACGACGAAATGGCGGAGGTCATCCGGGCCTCCATGAGCGAGGGTGAGAATCGAATAACCCCCAAGAATAATATACTAAAGATATCAAAAATAATACCAATATACCAAATACCCCAAGAATAATATACTAAAGATATTATCGAGTAACCCCAAGAATAATACACTAAAGATATCAAAAATAATACCAATATACCAAATACCCCAAGAATAATATACTTAAAATATTACAAATAATACGTGTACCTTATTATTAATCCTTTGATTTCAAACTTAAAAACCAGATCTAAACATTTTAAAAGTTCCCCAAATTAACGCTAAGATTCCTCTTCAAAAACTAATTCTTTAAATTAGTATTGAATATTAGAATCAAATTACCCCAAGAATAATATACTAAAGAAATAAAAAATAATACCTTACTATTGAACCTTGGATTTCAAAATTAAAAACCAAAACTAAACAGTTGAAAAGTTCCCCAAATTAAGGCTAAGATTACTCTTTAAATCCTAATTCTCTAAATTAAATTTCCTAATTACAGGCAGTGGTCGTTGCACGCCCAAGACCATCACCTTCTTCAAGGGACCTGGCTTGAAGTCCCTGGGCTTTAGCATTGTGGGTGGCCGGGACTCGCCCAAGGGCAACATGGGCATCTTTGTCAAGACCGTGTTTCCCACGGGTCAGGCAGCCGACGATGGCACTCTGCAAGCGGGTAAGCTTTGTTTTAAACCAATATTATATTTGTAAGCTCCCGGGCTTTTATTTTAAAATAATAACGGCAGATGGCTTTTATTTTTATAACTTTTCCTTTTTCTCGATCCGAAACGTGTCGATCGCTCCTTTTTGCCAAAACCAAAGTGACCGTATATTATTTTCTATGCGTTGGGACTATTATCGATAACATTATACCAACTGGTCACTTATGTGACCGTTTAATACAAAATGAGATTTTTACATATTAAATAATATAATTAATTCAATAATTTTATGCCCAAAACAGGCGATGAGATCGTGGAGATCAATGGCAACTCGGTGCAGGGCATGAGCCATGCCGAAACCATAGGACTCTTTAAGAATGTGCGCGAAGGCACCATTGTTCTAAAGATTTTGCGGAGAAAGTGAGTGGAAATCTACCGTAAACATTCCTTACTTCAGTTTAATCAATAATCTTTCCTTGCAGACTCCAAAAAGCCAAGTCGATGGGCACATAACTAACATTTCTGACCTAAACCCATTGATAAACACCTGAATATGGACACACCTGCATCGTTTAACCAAGTTAAATGTTGGCTTCCCCTAAAGAAGTCTCTTGTTTAGTAATAATCGTACAAAGTCCCCCTGAAAGAACTATATATAGCATCTAGGAAACCCAAATAGCTACGTAAGCATTGTATCAAGTTACAATTTTAAATTATTTACCCCTTAAAGAGACTAGGCTAAGCTTCGAAACGTTGTACAAGTTCAATATTACAAAATATATTAACCTTGAATGGAAAACACTTGCCTTTATCTTAAGTTCCTCATGGTATTTTATTATTAATCCAAAAGATCACGCTGTTTCCTGGTCCTCTCCCTGCACAATCAGTCGCTGCTTCTTCACAAAGTGCTCTATGCGATTTTCCAAGCTCTCTGTGGGTAAGTACATAATGAAAACAAGTAAGAAAGCTACAGTCGGATGTGCTCGACTGTGAGATACCCGGTACCTAAACGTTTGTGCTTTACACTTAAAAATTGTACAAATTGTACATACATTATCATACTCTACTTCGATACTTCTTAAAATAAATCGCCTCTCGAATTAGCTCCCGACCTAAACAATTTAATGTCATACTTAAATATGAATGATACATTTTATAAGGACGCATAAAAACCTGCTCGATCGGCGTCAAAAAATGAATTATGCTATTTTTTGTCATTTCTTGCTCTATTCTTTTGTCATTTCTTCTGCAGTTGACGCCATTATATTGCGCGGCCAAGGCTCGAGTGCGCCACCTGTCGGCTACAGGTTGTAACAGCAGTGCCTTAGGGGTTGTCTTAAAATTCTCACCTTTTTGCTAATATCTCCCATGTTTATTATCCGATTGTACTCAAATTTTCAGAACATGTCCGCTCAAGCCTATTCATTTATTGTATTTATTAACTTTAACCCGAATAAACGACTATAGCTTATATAACGTTTTTTATGATTTTCGGGGGCGGAAGTGGGCGTGGCCAAATTTTAAAACAAACTTGATCTGCGTGCAATAGTTTCCAATGCTGTCACCAAATTTGGTAACTCTAGCTCTTATAGTCTCTGAGATCTGTTGTTTCACTCGGACCGACAGACGTACAGACGGACATGGCTAAATCGACTCTGCTGGTGACGCTGATCAAGAATACTACATATACTTTATAGGGTCGGAGATTTCTCCTTCTGCCTATTACATACATTCTCGGTTGGCACTAACTTATAATACCCTTGTACCCTATGGGTATCGGGTATAACAAGCTATATCTTTCTATAACTAAGCAAACTTACCACAGCGCTTGCGTTCCAGCAGGGGAAGATACTGGCGCGGCTTCACCGAATCCTGCAGCAGGATTACCTGGGCCTGAACCCTCTCTTTGGTGTTGAAGTTCTCCTCCAGAAGATGCTCCAACTGCTGGAGAACATTCCTTATCATGGTGCTCTTCACACTAAACTGTGTCCACTCGCACTGGGTGTTCTCGATGAGCTTCTGCAGATTCTCCTCGCTGTAAATCCAATTCGAGAGATCGCTAGACTTGCTCGGGGGTTCAATCTCTGTATCCATGGCCTCCGCATCTCCGCTAGCTGCAGGATGACTCACACTCCTTGTGGTTTTGTGCCGGAAATCGCAACGGAAGAGATTGAGGGGCAAACCAATGGCGGGCGTGTACTGTGGCTTGCAGGGATTGGTGGCCACATCGAGCAGCTCACTGATAACCCCGGGCTTCTCCCTCCTTTGCCCAACTAGGAGGAGGATAGCCATAATGCAGCGTATCTGGTGCCAGAGGAAGGCATTGGCCTGGATCTCCAGGTAGTACATGTCGTAGCCTGAACTGGAGAGGTTTTCATCGGTGACAGCTGCCACCCTGGCCGCTTGCAGGTTCCGCATGTAGTTGGTCACCCCGTTGTGGACGTCCATCTTGCAGAAGTTCCTGAAGTCCGCATGGCGCACCAAGAGATCGCAGGCCTCCTGCATGGCCGCCAGATCCAGGTCCGCCTTGGGAAAGTAGTAGCGATAACAGCGCGAAATGCAGTCGAAGCGAGCGCTGTAAAGCGGACTACGCAGTGGCATCCACGCCACACACTGGATGTTCTTGGGCAGCACCCGATTGAGCAAACCGCAATAGTCGATTTCGGAGGCGAGGGCAGCGGCTTCCAGTTGGTTTTCTGGCGGGTGCTTGCTCCTCAGGTCAATGGAGATGACCTGGCAGAAGGCGCTCACCTCCTTGTCGGTGCGTCCGCAGCGGTGATAGTTGGCGTTGCTCCGCGATTCAATGAGACACGTGCGTGTAAGGGCACGAAACAAGTGGGATTCTGTGGTAAATGGGGGAAATGTAAGCTATCTTTCGGCCGGGACTGCTCTGAAACCCACCTATGGTATCGTTGGAGTCCTCCTGGCAGGCAAAGCCCTGGTAGTCCCAGCCAAAGTAGGTGATTTTCAGCAACACATGCCGACGGTGGGCGCTGAAAGATGCACATTTCTTTAGAGGATCTGCCACTCGAGCTGCTGTCTCTGCCACTCACCTGCCCCAATCGAACTTACGCTGTTTCTGCACCTTGGCGGACACCTTCGCCTCCTTGGAGGCATCTGCATCCCTTCCAAACAACACGGCATATTCCTCGTCGTTCTTGTCCTGGTCGGTCAACTTTTTCTGCAACAGATTTCGCAGCTGAAAGTTGTAGGCCTCCAACTGGACAATCTTGTCGATTAGCTCCGTTTGGGTCAGCTTTTCCAAGGCCTCGCGGGGCAGACCCTTCAAGCGCTTGTTTATTATCACTTTTTTGTCACTTGTTGCACTCATTTCGGCTATTTTTGGCGGGGTGAAAAGGTAAACAACACAAATCTAAAGTTGCACGTGCAATAGAGATGGTATTTTTATTTTGGTATTTTTGACAGTGCTGCAAAATGGCAAAGTACCTTCATCGTCTATGGGTACAGCTTAGTGTGACCAGCTATCCGCTAATTTTTTCCGCGAACTTTTGAATTATGAAATGGAAATCTGGCGGGTTGTGGCAGAGAGAGAAAAAGATAGGGAAACAGTTATAAGCTGCTCTAAAATATGTTAGCGCAGAGCGTTATTTAGTAAATGCGGATTTCGCTTCGAGAAGAACGATAAGGACGCTGAGTAAACCGGTAAAACCCCCTTTTCAGCTCTGATAAAAAGATTAACAGTCATACGGACTAATGGCATTCATGATAGCTGATAGTAAATTAGAAGTAAATACAAATAAAAATACAAATTAATTCAAAATACACCTTTTGATTTTTGGGAAGCACGCAAATATGTGTATATCAATGAGCCCAAAAGTATGCAACACGTTCCTATCGGCTGTGACTTCTAGGCTCAGCCCAAAAGAAGCACAATTTCTTGAACAGATAAATTATAAAATGCCAAAAGAATGCAATTTTTGTTGTACTCTTCGGCTAAAATACATCCATTTTTTTTCTTTTTAAACTGAGCTTACGTCTTTTTATAATATAAAAGGATTTACTATATTTGAGGTCTTTCTGAGAGCATATTATGGCTAAAAATCAACGGATAACCAAATGGAATGTATTTTCGGATTCGCCATTAAAATCTAAATAAACTCAGAATAAAATATTAAACAAAATAAGAAAATTTTTTTTTTCGATTTTTTCAAATTTGATAAGGGGTTACATCATTAAAAATGTCAAAAATTGAAAAAAAAAAATTTTTTCGAAAATTCTTAAGTTACTTTGCAGAATATTTATCCAAATAAAAACTAGCATAGAAAAGCTTTCCAAACTTAAATTAAGGCTGTTTTGGCTTAGTTATGATTATTTCTTTATTTGAAATGTCCAATCTCTGGGAATAATGGTTTTTAAAGAGTTCAACTTTATGTATAACGCTTTCACACTTTAAATACTTTAGATATATTTTAAGTATTATATCCTCAATACCCAATATCCACCAGGGGTTTCAAAACTAAAAAAAAAAATTGAAATCCACTCGTCTAAGTATTCAAAAATTGTTAATAATAATAGATGGCGCAGCTAAGAACATGATTTTCAAAGAAAATGTAATACCAGAAAATACTGGAACTTAATTTGAAAACATTTGAATTAAGCCGCCAACTTGATTTCGTGGTAATGGAAATAATAATGTTTATTTCCAGCATTAAACAATTAAAGAAATACAAAATATAGAGTAAAAACCATCACATCACCTTCACTTAGTCATAATTTAAACGTAATTTATTCAATAGTCATTTTAGAACTAATTAAAATATCTCTTCGTATCCAAGGGCTTACTTCTTAGTTTACAAATAATACTTAATGTTTCCTCCGTTGTAATAGTTTATTTTTGTGCAGCTCTGTTTTGCGAAGGTCACTTGCTTTGTGGAAATTGTTGCGTCCGTTTAAAATTGCTTAGTTAAATAGTACAATAAATACCCTCACACAGACAGATATCTCTCGTTCTCAATTGCGCTAACTTACGATTAAGGACACTTAAGGACTCGCCTAAGTGCACTTGCAGATCACACACTCACGCTCACATGCATAGCACACCAAATGCAAATTCATTAATAAATATTAGTCGGGACTTTTGCAAAGCTTGGCTTCACCGATCCGGCTACAACTCGTGGAATTTGTAATAATTGTGGGGCCCTCCTCCAGGGGGTTAGTTTGTAGTCACATTGATTCCATGATGCCCTGGGGGTGGTGGCCCCTGGGTTGCATTCATGTCTTGCGCTGTACGCGGCAAATAGAGCTTAGTGTTGGGCTTTTGAAACAAGTCAGAGACAAAGTTGACCTGGAAATAAGGAAAGGGGTATAAATGGGGTTTTATAAGGATAAAATAAAGAAGTTTTGTAATAATTAAAAAATTCAAAAAATATAAAAACATAAATATACTGAATAAACTTAATAATAAGCTTTGTCTGCTTCCAATCAACTTCAATTTAGAGCTGGGAAAAAATCGACTGCAATATCGATACTATCGATTCTTTTTTTCGGTCCAACATCGATTCTATTTTGGCAGAATCGATGTATCGTGAACCATTCATCTTTTGGAGTATCAATGGCTTTTGAAAATGGAAACGTAATTTATATTCGCTTTTTATGTTATAAAAACGAATTCTTTCGTTATTTATGTTTTTAAAACTTATAACTTTGTTTTATTTATATTAAAGAAATGTATTTTTGGTTTGCTCTTTATATGTATCAGTATAAGATCTCGATGAATTGATTTCCATAAATTAATAAAAATAAATAATAGTTTTTTTTTTTTGATTTAATCGATATAATCGATGTTATTCAATATAACAAAAGATCGAAAAAATCGATCCTCTGAGAATCGATTTTTTCCCAGCTCTACCTCAATTACAGTTCCTCCATATTAAACATTTTCTCCTAAAAGTATGTTCTGCAGCTGGCCTTCCCAACTCGTTTCCTATCTCTCTAATTGAATCGCAGAGAAATATGATGGCTCCTCGAATTCCTCCCCCTCGTAACTGCCCCTCTATTCCCAGTGAAGCGTGAAATTACAAGCGTGGCACCTGCATGGCTCTCCAGGTGACCAAACCGACCTGAAAGCGAGGCTCTCGTGATTGGCACCACACGCAACTGGCCCCGTAGGTGCTGAGTTCTCTGCCAATTCGGAGAAGGAAGCCGACTGTTTCAATTAAGGCTAATGGCCGCCACCAGGTTAATAATGAATAGTAGTCGGTATGCAGAATTTGTGATGCTTTAATTGCTAATCTTCTTTACAATGTCATAAGCTGATACTGTGCTATATGTGATAGTCTCTGATCCTCGCTCACTGCGCATTGCCTTTGGCGGGCCAAACTGTCTGAAAATTGAACCAACTCTGGGGCAGACAGTAGCTCTAAAAAAAATACGATGGAAGTGTTTGTATATGAATTGGGAATGGGACTGGAAACAGTCATAAAATATAAATAATAAAGGCAAGCTAAGGACTAGTTTCCTATCAAGAATAATGTAAAACAAATCCCACTTACCACCACCAAGGCGCACGTGGAGCCAATCAGCGATCCAGCCAGCACATCGGACCAGTGGTGCTTGTAGTCCGAGACCCGACTGAGGGCCGTGTACCAGGCCACCATGATGAAGACGAACTGGAGGAGGTGACGCAGCAGCTTGGAGCCCTTCCACGTCATGCGTGCCTGCAGGTACAGCTGTAAGGGAGATGGTAACAATGGGCACCTGGATCGTGTGACTCTAACAATGGACTTACCGCCAGATAGACCATGGCGAAGAAGGTGAAGCTGGAATGGCCGCTGGGGAAGGAGAGCCGCATCTCTTTGAGCATGCGATCCGAGGAGCCGATTCCCTTGCACGTGAACTCCTGGATGTACTTGCCCGCATTCACGGAATCGGCGCAGGTGGAGCCATCGAGCATCTCCGGCTGGCACACCTGTGGGCGGGCGGCGGAAAGAAAAGGAAAGGAAATGATTGAGCTGCTTTTGTTGGGGGCTTCTCCTCCTCCTTTGCCACATGTGCCGCAAATTAGAGTCGCGGCAACAGCTGCACTTGCATTGCTCTCCCCGGTTGCCGCACTTCACTAAACAATAGGGCGGCTCTGTGCCATGGGCTGGGCTCCCCCTCTATATGGAGTGAAGATCCCTATTCCATCTCCCCAAATGATCCGCACGATAGCAGCCTAACAAGCCACTTGCCGACGCCGCGAATATTTATGAAATTGTCTGACATCCAGTCAAAATATCATAAATAAACAAACTCTGGTCTGGGAACTTATTTTTCGGGTTGCTCGAATTTATAAATACTCTCAAGATTTCATGATCATGAAAAGATAAGAATATCTATCTACTTTTGGGAATATAACACCAAATTGAATCAATTTCCGATCAAGTTCAATGCTCTAAATTTGTGTTTATGGGATTTCGATTTGTATTTTATTTATTTCCCTTAATTTGTTTAAATTTTAATGCTTAGATCTTAACGAATTTAAATAAGATCTCTTAGAAAGATGAAAAATCTATGTTATCGATGTTTTTGTACGCAAAAATCGATTTTAAATCGATTAGCATTGATGATTTTCCACCACTAGCCCTAAATTGAATGAATTTCCGATCAAGTTCAATGATCCAATGTTGTGTTTATGGGATTTCGATTAGTATTTTGTTTATTTTCGGTAATTATTTCTATATTTTAATTTTTAATTGATGAGGAATTTTAATTAGGTCTCATAAAAAAGATGAAAAGCAATCTTTTCGATGTTTTTGTATGCAAAAATCGACTTTAAATCGATAAACATTACGTATATTTTTACCCCTAGACCTTAATAAAATAAATTTCCCATCAAGATCTAAAGTTGTGTTTATGGGATTTCGATTATAATTTGGTTTAAGAAGGAATTTAAATAAGATCTCATAGATCTGATACAATTAGAGCTTGTAAAAAATCGAAGTTTTCGATTAACATTGATGCCTGCCCACCTCTAGCTTCAACTCAATTGTTTCAAAGCTTCCTATCTTATTAATTTATATTTTAAATTCACCAAACCTTCTCTAATTATTCTCTGTAGATTTTTTTAAAAACATTTCCGCAGATATTAAATAAAAGAATAAACTTTAGAGAGGGCATTTATATCCCCACCACAACTATTAATAACCCTTCCCCGCCTCGTTTGCTTTCGCGTTTGACATTGTCCCCAAAGCCTCTGGGGATTTGTCCAATGTCTTCTCCTACTTCGACATTGGATTTGTCTTCGTTGTCTCTGTCAGTGTCACCCTGTCTTGCTGCACATGTTGCAGATTAAAATTAATTGGCAATGTCGGAATGGGGATATCACTATGCTATAAACCGCCGGCCATAATGCACTTACCGCCATGAAATGGGGACGCAGCCGGCCAATGGAGTACTTGGCTATATCCGTGGTCAGTTGGCTGACCACCGCCCCGAAGGCGTAGATTCCCACCTTCTTGTAGCACTCGATGAGCCAGTCGGGCAGTTCATAGTTCATGAACACGTACCGCCTGCTGGTGGAGTTGCCATTATTCCTCCTTGCCTTGCTCTGGGATATGATCACCTCGACGCCGACTATCTGAGGGATTAAGGGAAAGCAAGAAATCCATAAATGAGAGTGAGTTCCCGCGAGTTAGCAGCTCGTAAAACCCTTTTTCTGGAAGTCATTAGGGCGCGCGAGCATGCAAATATTTATGGCCTGGGCCGAATCTATTTTCTAGGGCCGCCAGACACATGTTGCTCTAGTTTTAATTGCCGACATGTGGACAGTAAACAACCGAGAATGTGTATATCTTGCAACAGATCTCTTTGAACTGAACTTGAGGCGATTGCGCAATCTTTGCTCAAGTATCCAAACCGACAGCTGCTTGACACAATTTCTAGCTGTCCATCAATTGCACTCACCACGCCAACTGGTATCAGCACTCCAATGAAGTATAGCATCCAATTCCGGACGGTGGAGTCGTGGAACGGATGCTTCAGCGACTCGTCATCGCAGAAGAAGCCCCTCTTGTAGGGATCGCCGATCAGAAAGAATATCAGTATGGGGAAGCCGACTGCAATGGAAAGAGTTTGGAATTATAGAAAACATAATGGGAAAATGCTCATTTATCAATATATCATATTTAGTAGGTCATAGGGGCTCAAGTGCGGTGACAGGGGAGACCCTATTGACTTATGATAGGTCCCTAAGCCGAGTGATAAGATTTCCCGTGACAGGCGAACGTGTGCGGGGTTCCTAAAATTTTATTTCTGGAAAGGGAATCTGTCAGCGACTCTCCTTCGACTGTCTAATTAAAATTCGTTGCCATTAATAATAACTCTGACAAATTGTGAAGCGTGCTGATTGATGGCCTTTGTCCCTGCCTTCTCTATTTGTTTTAAAGAAACACATCTATCTAGTGAATAATTAAAATTGCATTAGCTCCAGTTTCCCCTCTAATTGCCCTTCTGCAATGAGGCATACTACCTGCTGCAGGCTCTCCCTCTCTAGAAGTCGATGAACCTGGCCCCTAGTCAGCCAGGCGTTGCAACGGCGATCTGGAGCACTCATTAGGCTATGGAAACTAAAGTACTTAGCCAGCACTCGCTGGCGACTTGTCTCTCTGCGTTTAATTACTTTTTTTGCCACAGGATGAGGTCCCACAAAAGGTGGGTGACACAATGGCATCTCCCTTCAGATATTTTCCTTCTTTCTATTTTTTTTGGGACGCAGCTGCCTTCAGGTCCCTAAATCTAGATCAGTGGCATTGTCTCGAGATGTTTAACGATCGCCGACTGCCGCTGGGAAAGTTGTTGAGAGGGAATTCTTGCCGAGATTAGCGTCATATTACAAACAGCAAGTGGCCGTTTTTCCAATACCTAATCCTCTGCCAGCCACCCGGTAGCTCTGAAATGTTTTTATGACTTTGCGGGGCATAGAAATCGAAAGTGTCTCGTCCTCTATAGAGAAAGATATATATTCTGATCTCTATAAGCATAAGATTAACTAGTTCGAACTTCAGGGTGATAAAGTGAAATGGGAAAAATGGAGAAAAACTGTGTTAAATGCCATAAAAGAACTCAACGATTCGGTGGATGTTTTTGTGCGTGTTTCTGTTTTTTATGGGGGTGACATAAGCCGTTTAAAAATTATTATACGGGAGCTGTACCAGCGGAAACGTTTAATTTAATATTTCAAAGGGGGACTGGCTGCATTCAACCGAATTGTATCCAACGCACCTATGCCGCACTTTCAGAACGCTGTCCATTTGGTGTCAAGTTCGTTTCAATAATAAAGACGCCGCCGCCTGCTCTGGTTGAGCCAAAACATAAACAAATTGTTTGTTAAACAAAGAGGTAAACGCACCCACTTCAGACCTCTCGCCGCAATCAGAGATTTCCACCTAAAAAAAAAAGAACACAGGCCACCGTCCTACGCCGGAGATCTTTGTATCTTTGTATCTTTTCCTAAGAGGCTGCCGCTTTCTTTTCAACTTACCAAATGTTTGCTCTTCGCAAGTTATCACTGAGCATACATATTTGCCAAAGAAAAGTCTGTACTCAAATCTGACCCCAAACTACGGGGCCGACGTCTAATTAAAAGCGTCTGACTTGCACTTGCCGCATTAATTAGACATGACGGAAGTCAAATTAAAGGCAATTAATTCTGAGAGATGAACTATAAAAGACAACTCAAGAGATGGTCATCAGACAGATTAAGGAGGTCTCAAACAAGGCAAACTTTGAACCATTTCAATTGATTTGATCGAGAAAAGGAGAACGACATTGGACCGTTAAAAATCAGAGTTATTGATGTGGGTTTTCTTTTGGCAATTGGTTACCAGGAATTTTCCCAGCTCGCCCGCATCTAGTTTTATCGAAAAAACAAAGGTGTCACACACAGGTAGAGACTTCGAATCGAACCTTTCTCTCTGCCCTCTGACAGGTCATATGAGTCATGGGGCTGGCTGGCAATTAAATGTTCATTACTTTTGTAGCGCAAAAAATCACATTGGAAAATCAACAACATTCGTCTTGGCAGGCAGCTTCTTCTTCAGTATCTGTGGATCTTCGTATCTGTATCTTTTTCTGGGCCTGTTTATTGTTGGCTGGAAGGTAAACAACAACAACGATTGCCTCATGCCCGAAATGCACTGCATAAATATTATTCTTTCTACTTAGTTTTTGGTCAAATTGAATAGAAGAATTCAAGCCCCCGAAAGGCAAACACGCATCGCGCAATCACGCTCGATAAATTATTGAAGAAGCATTCGTTGGGGGAAGTAGTTGGGGAGCATTCCCGTATATCTTTTATGGGTTTAATGACTCCACCTCTACCTCCACCTCCACCTCAGGGAGAAAGGTGAAAGAGGCAGGAGACAACGCGCGTTTGTGCCGCAGCTCGTTCGCATTCAATTAACGTCAAACTGCGGTTCAGTCCGGAGTTGTGGCTTTTTCCCGAGGTCGCCGGAGAATTTGTTTGGTTAAGTGCCTCCGACACTCTCCACTCTCGTCACGGTATCACTTCGAACCGTCGTCGTCGACGTCGTTCCTTCCACCAAAAATCACTTTATCAGCGTTTGTCTAGCGTCAAGAGTAATTTACACCCAAAATTAGTTGACGACAGACGGAGGAGATGCATCCGATAGATGCGGGGAAAACTAATCTCGACCCACTAAAAACAAGAATTTTAAATGCGTTTACAGAATGCCTTCTTTGATGCGTTGGCCAGAGATATTTGGTAAAAGATTTAACTAATTGGAATTTATTTGGGTAACCGATCGATATTTTGTCTTAAACTTTTAATATATTCAAACAACTTTTCGGGGTTTGTGGACAAATCGATAGAAAAAATCCCATTTATAATCATGTGAACTGGCAATGTGCGCACGGCACGGGTTTTAGATTAGATTTGCTTCCAGACAAAACGTGATAGGCCTATGGCCCCTCATATCTTTTAATATGGCGTATATTTTTTGGGGGTTTAATCTAAATATAGATTAAGCCAACTTCATACAGGAGAGGGATTATTGTTTTGCAAGACTTCTAAATAAATATAAAGTATAAAAGCTTATCATATTTTTATTATATTTATTAACGTGACTTTCTCGGGTGATTCATTTGGGTTTTGGGTTTACTGGCTGGATCCCAAAGGCTCCCTGATCGCTGGTGAGTCAACAAAAATGCGAATCTTACTGCTCTACCTGGCTTAAATCATGTGTCATGCTTTTATGCTGCCAGGAAATATGTGTGCTAAATACATATGTATCTCTGTATCACGTTGGGTAAACTGTTTGGTGAAAATGGAGCCGTAAATTCAGTGCGAGGCTAGCGATCCGACAACTACTTAAGGCAGCAACTTGTATCAGTTGGACAAATAAGGCGTTCCAAGTTGACGTTTTCAGCTGTGTAGTGCCAATTGCAAAAATCCACAAAAAGCCAACAATGGGGTGGTGCTCTATGAGTCAGCCGCCAGGTAGGTAGCTAATCAGCAAAGTTTAATAATGATCGTACGAATTCTCACATAAACCGGTTACGGGACAATGCAATCCATTGACAGTGGTTCTCTTAGGCTTGTTCGGGGTGGAAAAATCAAGAATATCTTATCGAAAAATGGGATAGGAACTCAATGAACCTTGGTTCTCAAGCTAAGCTTACAAAACTTGATTTCCGATGGCTTTTTTTGAGGGAATCCTTTCTTGCAAATATTGCCTTTGTACTTTAACCTTTTATAGGACTCCTTAAATATGAAATAATGCCATAATTATTAGGTTTATGATTATTGCTATTTTTTGAGAGCAAAATTATCTTGACTAACCATGTTATTCCCCCTTTGAGATAGGGTTTTTCCACCGAAAAAAGGTACACATGCCATTGCTTTCTCAGGTTTTTTTTGTGGTTTCCTAAGCAAAAAGCTGATAAAGTTCGAAGTGGAAGAAAATAACAAACTGCTGATTGGGAATTGTGTAACTCCCACGACCGAGTGCAAGCAAGTCAGCAACTGCAGGTTGTCCACCTTTACCTGACACAATTTAACTGTCACCGCTTTTATTACTTTTTTTGTTTGCTTAGCAAATAAAAATAAAGGCAAGGCAAGGCGACGAGGAAGTCAAAAAAACAGCTTTACACAGAGAGATATATTTTGTATTTTATATTGCATAATAAAGGGGACATTAAGACAGGATGAAAAATATATAAAATAACCCTGCGTAAAATTATTCAAAATTCTGCGGCTATTCTTGTAATTTATAAAGAGTAAAACCCGTTTTCTTTGAAGATTTTACCTCTTTTTTTACACAAAAAGCTGGAATTTAAAAGTTTTCAATATGAAACTGTTAAAATTAATTTAATAATTAAGCTTAAGAAAAATTAAACATTTTATTTTTACAAGCTAAAGTTTAAGTCTCATGAGTGTGCTCAAATGTAATTTCTCCCGGTGCAGCTATTACGATTTTATTGTTTTAAACTTTTAAGTTGACAAATTTCCTAGCCATAAATACTAATTACTCAATCGTTAAATAGAAAAGTACGCCTTCAAGTTGAGTCAGCCTAGAGATAAGGCTGTTTTTAGCCACTAATCTTGACATTATGCAAATTCCAAACAAAAACCGATTCTTCTAAGAGAGCCGGCAAGAGCAAAGAGAGGGAGAATGGAGAGCGACTGAGCGAGCAAGCTTTGCTACCGAAGAGCTTTTCTCGAATTACATAAAAACACCGCGAGAGCGAGTGGGATGGAGCACACACAAAAGAAATAATAAACATTGCGACAGAAAATAAACACGCGGAGGTGTAAATAAACTGATATTCGATTGAAATTTCGCATTGAGCTTGAAGGTAAACAGGTGTAACTCATGGCGACCTTTACTTACCGCATAATAATATTAGGATATCCAGCCCGACGCGGCACAGAATTCTCTTGTTGGTGTCCATGTTTATAGGCTGTTGTTGTTGCTGCGGCTGCAGTTGCTGCTCCTGCTGTAGTTGTTCTGGCGTGGTGTCTCCCTCTTGCAGACGCACCGCCACAGTATCGCCGTAATTGTTATTATTATTGCTATTAACAACCGTTACCGCTGTCTGTCGGTGATTTTGAGCCACGTTGTCGGTCAATTGACTTTCCGGCCGCCGCAGCGGTGTTGTTTCGGATTCGGCGGATGATTCGTTACTCATTATATTGCGCTTCGATTGCCTTGCTTTTGGGTGCAAAAGCTCTGTCGCCACAAGCTTTCGCTTGCTTCTCCGCCGCTCTTACTCGCTCTCTTTCTGGCGACGCTTGGCAGTGAACTTGAGCTTAAGTGCGAGCAGTGCAGCTGTATGGGTTGAGGTGTAAATCTGGTTTTACGTATACGTCCTCTACGTCATAGCCTCTCTTTGCTTACGCTTCGTCTTGGGTTCTTCTTCTTGCTGCGGATGGAGGAGGAACATCAAAGGAGATAAATTAATAAAAGCTATTTCGTTGAATAATGCTGGATGAGTAATAAGTTGAGGATTCCCTCGTGATAAGACAGCTGTGCGATGAGTTTTCTTTTTTTCCCATCTCTTTATTCATAAGAGTAGTTGTGCGTAAATGGCTGAGACTGAAGAAGAGGAATTCAGTGATTTATTGGCTTTCAAATGGAATTGAGAGATGGTTAAATGGTGTCGCTTTCAATGAGCAATAAACTTTCCAGCACTTTTATTATTGAATTCTTCAATCGAAGCTCTTGTAGATCGAAGCTGTATAATTAAAGATTTTACTTAAGGGTCAGTTTCTTAATGACCGGTTAAGGCTAACTGTCACTTTAAATTTAAGAAAAGCTTTTCAGTTTCTCGATTCGATAACTTCGATAACAGACTTTTAACTCTTTTTTAAGTTTATCGATTGTTTAAGGTCCAATTTTATGTTTAAAATTTGCTGTTTATTAAATAATTAATAAACGATAATAAAAATAATGCTTTCTATGTGTGAAATGAATTCAGGTAATAAAATTCTCTGTCTGAAACTGAAATCATAGCAATAATTCTAGCAGATTTGAAAATGTTTTGTTTACTTAAAAGCTCATTATCAGTTCAACCCAAATATTTATGACGCTATTTTAATAAAAAAAAGACCTAAATGTATGCTATAAAAACCATTCCCTGCTATAAACTTTAAAAAGGCCAAAACGCAAAAAGAAATAGGATGTTCCCACTAAGCCATTTGTATTTTTTGAACCATATTTAGATCCCTGTAAAATATTTTCTGTTAAACTTACTTTAAAATTTAATATTTTTCTAAATTTATTTAATAGAAAGTCCGAAAAAATTACGCTCAATGGTCTACCTATGCAATATTGAGTACCTCTTGCCTTTTTTTACCCAACTAGTTCCTGGCGAATTTCTATAATTTAGTGCAATCAACTCGGCCATCAACGGGGCGTTATAATGACCAAGTAGAGGCCCGGCCTCCTTGAGACTGCTTCGGGTCGAACAAGGCCTTAATTTGACAAAAGCACAACCTGGCCAAGTGGCAAACGTCAGTGGGTATTTCAGCCGTATTTCAGTCCGAGGAGCAAAGAACTCCCAGAACCGAGAAAAGCCACTGAAACCGAGGTGCACTGCAGTTGTCAGCCACGATTATGGCCAGGCCAAGGCAACCGGGCCAATGCATTCGATCAGGCAACGTCTATTTATAGATAGCAGACGATCCTCGTCGCTATTTTATGCTTTTAGACTCCAGAGACTCTCCTGATGAATGTTCTTTGGTTCTCCATTTTTTAACGAATGACAACGTCGCAGCAGGCATCGTCTTAATTAAAATGGTAAAAAAAGCGAGTAAAAGAGCGATATTATCGGATTGTGAGTGAAGAGGAGCGTGCTTCCACGCACTTGAGATTGTTTGGCTTGAGATTATTTTTAATTGTCGGCTCCCGGAAATAAAAAGCGTATTAATCGGGCTAAAAATAGCCAGCATGTGGCAGGGGCGTCGCGAGCATGTTGACCCATTAATGAGCGATTAATCTTGCTTCCCCTCCTATACATATCTGCCAATATTTGCATTATCTTATCGGAAGAACACGATAAAATATCTAGGTAGGATAAGGGAGTGCTTTATGACTGAACTTTTATTGAGTAATTCTTTCGCTTGGTAAATACTTTAGTCATAACTTATGTGTCGAAACAAGGCGTGATTTAATTTAATCAACGATTCCATAAATTGTCTTGGATAAACATATCGATTTTGTTTAATTAAATGTTCGAAACTAGAACAATTTATTTGCGTAAGGCCCTTGGCAACAAAATCTAGATCAGCCTGTAGTTTAAACATCAATATTTTGTATAGTTTGCTTTGTATATTTGTGTTTACTTCAAAATAATTTATGATAAATAATAGTGTGCAAAATGCTGAATATTTCATGGAATGTGTACACACTTACAGCATGAGTGTGCAGTTTTTAAGTTAAATAGTAACTGGAGGGGATTATTTTTAGAATCATTTTCTTTTCATTCTGATATAAATAATATATCCCACTTGAAAATAACTTTCTTAATAATTTTTTGATTTTTGTTTTACTTCAAAATAATTTATGATAAATAATAGTTTGCAAAATGCTGAATATTTCATGGAATGTGTACACACTTACAGCATGAGTGTGCAGTTTTTAAGTTAAATAGTAACTGTAAATTCTGATATAAAGAATATATCCCACTTGAAAATAACTTTCTTAATAATTTTTTGATTTTTGTTTTACTTCAAAATAATTTATGATAAATAATAGTGTGCAAAATGCTGAATATTTCATGGAATGTGTACACACTTACAGCATGAGTGTGCAGTTTTTAAGTTAAATAGTAACGGATGGGTTTATTTTAAGAATCGTTTTCTTTTCAGTTAATAACAAGTATACATTCCACTTGAAAATAACTTTTTTAATATTTTTTTGTGTTTTGTTTATTTCAAGATAGTTTATACTAAATCCCAGTTTGCACAATGCTGAATATTTCATGGAATGTGTACACACTTACAGCGGAGTGTGCAGTATTTAAGTTAAATGGCAACCGGTTAAGTTTATTTTTAAAATCCTTTTCCTTTCATTTTGATAATAAGAATATATCAAACCTAAATATAACTTTCTTAATAATTTAACTTAATCTCAAAGGCATCGTTTAGTCCGACACCACAAAGCCATTAATTCAACATGTTTATCGTGTCAAAGGATGTGTCACTTGAGCGCGGCATTACAAGTGCTTATGAAATCATGATTTTCGGATAAAGCTGAAGGCCTGCCCCTACCAAAAATCATTTTAATTTCAGACTCGTACGATTAACTTTCGGCGGGCAACGACCACAAGCTGAGCGACCTCCTCCTGGCCGTCCCTCCCATCGAGTGTCACTTTTTGAATATACCCAAACATCCCGGCCGACGCACGCAGCGAATTAAGGTCATTCGAGATGGAGAAATAATTAAAAACCAAACAATATGTATCGGTTAATGAAATGGTTCACAATTTACATAAACAACAGGCGCCGGGTCGCCTCATTAAAAATCCAACAAGTGCACGCCGAGAATTTTTGGCGGCTGCATATGGAAATTTAAAGATCTCTCCGGGCACGCAAATCATCTTTTTTAAAAGCCCCGACAGTTATACAAGCCTCGGGCTTTAATTACCAAAAAAGAAAAAAAAACGGGGAGTAAGTATTACCAACTTGCAGACAACTTGTCGGCGAAAAGGAAGGTAAATCGACACCAGAGACACGTTGCTCGTGGTCTCAAGTTCAACCAACCCATATGTAAAACGCTTGTTTATTTGCTTTGTTAACGATTATTATTGGTGGCAAATTCCCATACCGGCTGAAGTCAGCAGAAGTTGGCCAAGATTTTACACAAGCTTGACAACGAAATTCAATATGAATTTTAGGAAAATGTTGGAAAATCAAAAGGAGGGCATTGCAAGTTTGGGGTGTGAAGTGCAGGCTTATAGAGTTTCCATAAAGCTTACAAAGAAATCACTAAGTTTTTGAGTGGCATAATTTCTGGGGTTACGGCTAATAAATCTATTAAATAAAGCACAAAAAACAATTATACATTTACGTATATAATATTAAGTAAAGAACCCACATCTAGTCATAGCCAATATTTGGCATAAGAATTTATCTAATTAAGTATTCATTAAAAACCCCCATTACTTTTTAATTTTCATAATGAAAAGCCTACCTACTTTCCATTTTAAAATCTCCTAGTCTCAGTGCACTCCGTTTTGGACAATAAATATTTACAAATTCTGGAAAAGCATCCGAAAATCTTTAAATAATAGTGGCTCTTGATTGATGGCCCAAAATGTGGCAGGAACAACGCCAAGTATTTAGTATTGCTAAAGTTTATGACCTGCCCCGTGCGGAAACAGCTTATAATTTGGCCTGTAACTTGGCCAGAGGCCAACATTTGTTCAGGATCCAAGATCCAAGTGGCGGAAAACTCTCACCGATAAATGGCATTATTGTGGGATCCATCAATAAAGCTCGAGCACCATGAAAAGCCAATTCGGAGGAATGGCCTTTTGCGTTTCAGCAATTGATAAGCTGTCGGTGGTATCGATGAGAGGTTTTCACGGAATTGGATGGCCTGATTTTATGGATGGCAATTAATTTCCGCAACAACAACCTTGACCATGGAAGAATACTAGCCATTTGCCAGAGGGAAAATCGATTTTAAACCAAACAAAATACGCCTACGCCATTTCCCTTCCCACCTGCATAATTTATGAATTTTCCTACACTTGTACTTTTGCACAGTTTTCTTTTGTTTATGTGACCATCAATTGGCCGAGAGCCTTCGCCACAGACACTTTGGGTTTGCCGGCCAAGCAAATCGATAAAATCGCCCAAGATATATCCAATATATCCAGCACAAATAAACACCTTCTTTGTTTAATTAATTTACCTCTTGCGAAAGTCTCTTTTTGTTTAGGCAACCCTTGTTTGCTCCGTCATCGTTAGCTTTGTTTTTATTTTACGCACAAAGTGTTGGCCTCCTGCTTCCCGATCTAGTGGTATCGGAGTTACTATACCCGTACTTATATACGCCGATTGCGAGATCCGCACTTTGATTCGACTGAATGGAGGAGCGGCGTGGAATCGACCCGAACGCGACCGTTGAACGAAAACAACTGAGAGATACTACCTACTACTGGCGCTGTGTCGAAAGTCGGCGGAGCACAATTTGAGGGAAGAATTTACGCTCTCTCCGTTATCTATAGAACCGCATTGGGTATGTGGGATTGGAACACAGCAAGGACCGGTCAAGGGTAAATAGTTCATAAAGAAGCTTGATGGTTATGGTTAATGGGATGGGTTAAGGATAAAAGTGGGTTTAAATGGGTTCATCCTTGAATTGGGGTAAAATAGATAAGTATTCAAGTAAGATATGGAGGAGACACTTGGTGTCTAGACACTGGACTATTTAATCCTTCGAGCTAAGAATAGACACGATTAGGGTGACGCGACTAAAGTACTTTTAGGGAATAAATTCACAAACTTACTACACCCATTTCCCCCGCATTTAAAAGAAAAAATAATAGTTATTAAAATATTTTAATAATAACTGTTGGCGTTAAATTTTAATTAGTTATGAAGAAGCTTTCTTCAGAAGGTCACATAGATGTAAATGAACCATATTTACTCCGCAAAAACCCCACAGTATTTTTATATTATATTTATAATAAAGAAACAAGAGAAAAAATAAATAATAGATCTTATTAATCAATCCTCAAAGAAATTATAAACAACAGGAATATGCGATCAAAGCTCGTTTCATTCCATTCGGTTCCTTCTAGTCAGAGAGAAAGAGAGAGTATGGGAGAAAGAAAACAAGGAAGAAATAGTTACACGGCTCGACAGTGAAATACCTCGTACTCAATTAATGTAAGCTAACAAGGCATATTTTTCTATAAAATGATATGATGTATATGACGTATATTAAGATTCTTTAGAAAATGCCTTTTTTGAGGTTATAGTCTTTAACGAATTTACAGAGTATTTTCGTATTTTCTACACCCTAGCAGCAAGAGCCTAACAAATGTTTCTGTAATCTTGCTACCGCAAAAAATGGCTTGCATATTGCAATTTCCGTTATATTGTCTTTGGTTGCACGTTGCTACTGTGCAAATCAAAAGCGTACACTTAACTGATTACAAACTCATACCCTAGAATAATCAGCTCACGCTGGCTGTTACACAGTGCCAATATACCCCATGTAATCTACGAGTAATGGGTACCTCTCTCTCTCGCCTCTCTCCGAGCAGCTGTTTACGTTTCGATTTTGGACATGCTGCGCTGCTCTCAAACTCAAACCTCTCAATTCTTCGGGCGGCGTCGAGCGGTTCGGATCGTTATCGTCATCGCGGGTTGTGGGCTTTCTCCGCGTTCCTCGGCCCTCGCCAGCTACCGTCTTCGCAGTCGCTACGCATGCGAAACAAATAGAAAAGCGGTAAAGAGTGCGAAAAGAAGTGGAGCACCTTCGCTGCGACCAAAAGAAAACAAACAACAATTAAGTGCAGGCCAAATAATTGCAGAGATTTTTACCTCACCTCTACCGTGTTTACCTTTGTGAGTTGCCAGCAGTATTTTATTTGACCAAATTTTCGACTCGGACTTAGCCGATCGCGATCGCTCATCGCTTATCGTTTAGTGCTTAGTTTACCTTGCCCAATTCTCCGGTGCCGCCCACGAAACGCCGACGCCGTGTAAATTACAGCAACATTATCGAAGGCAGCGGCCTTATCACAGTGCCTCCTAAAAGGGAGCGTCCATTAGCACATTCCTGCAATACGAAAAGGAAAATAAAAACACAATCCCCGCGAGGATTATTCAAATATTTGTGTGTGCGCGGTGCTCCGATACCGATAAGAAGATGACCACCCGCGTGGCGACCAGGTGCAATAGAAGAGCCACAAACTGAGGCCGTCTCCGAGCTTGATCCGATAAGAAGAGAAAACTAAAGTCCCAGGAATATATCCCCTCTAATTCCACGATGAGCAGCCTGCGACCGGGCAGCGTTTGTGACACCACGCCGCTCCAGCGGTTCGAGAGCCAGAGCAGCAGCGGCGAGGAGCCCTCTTCGCCGACGGCTGCCAGCATTATAGCCGCCGCCGCTGCCGCAACAACCACTGCCAATCACAACAACAATAACGTTAAGCTGGACTTGCAGCTGCCGACTTTCGTCGGAAGCTCCATGGGCAACCATGGACCAGGATCTATGGGCGCCGCCAATGGCAAGGCGCCGCTAAGGGGCCCACGCCAAATCTTCGGACGGATTCTCATGGATCTCTGTCTGCTGAGCTGCGGTGAGTAATATTTTATACGGAATAAATCATAGAAGAGTAAAACCTTCGAGGATGTGTAGGTTTTGTTTTTATACTTCTGAGCGAACTACTCTTTAGACCATTTCTTTAGAAGAACTAATTACAACTTAGATTTTTTATTAGAATTTAATATAATTAAGATTTTTGCACGGTTTCTATTGTTATATAATAAAAGAGAATTATTAGATCTACTATCGCACTAATTATAAGTTATCAACTTGTAGCGTTAGGAAAACATTATAAAATAAAAATGAAAATTGAAATTGAAGATTATTTTGAAAGAGAGTTATACCATAAATATTGTTTTTTTTTTTAACTTCCGCATGAAACTAAATATTTATGTAATTTTTTAACTAAGCTTCAGTGCTCACTTTAAAAGTTATAATAAAAAGGAAAGTCAAAACTGTGTTGCCTAGGTTATTTTTCTGGTTAAAGCCTGGTTATTATCATTTATTGACATTTATGTGGGGTGATATCCAAAACAGTCATTTTGTGGTCAAGGAAACGCTTTGAGTAGTTTGCAAAAAAAATAAAACAAACAAAACTATTGACTTTAAGGGCAAAATGCAGACATGCCGACGGAAGTTTACCTGTAAACACTTTAAGACTCATATCTAAAAATATAACCCTCAGAGGAAGTGAGCTGCAATTTATAGTTTACAAATAAATTAAGTAAATAGTAGGAAGGCAAAAAGAAAACAAATTTATAAGGAAAATAGAAAAATAGAAAGAGATTCTATTTTCCAGATTTTGTTCAAATTAAATTAATAACTTCAAAACCTTTTTCATGAAAATGCTGATTAAACACCATTTAATCCTGCAAAGTTTGATTTGAATTAAATACAAATAATTTCCTTTAAACAATTAATTCACAGCATCAAAATAAACAGAGGCAACTTGTTTACATTTCATGTCTTGAAAAATACAACTTTTGATCCCATTTAAAAAGTCCAAAGTTTGAAAACGAAAACTATTTTGGAAATGCTCCCATTTCCCCCGCACTCAACCATGAAGATTTGTGGCTCTAATCAAAACTCGAAATAAATCATGGTTTATGGGGCTGCACTTCTTTGAGACCGACTCTAGGCTTTAGGAAAAGTATTATCAAAAGTATACCCCCGCGGCCTTTCACACGTTTTTCGATCTGTTATCATGTGGCAGCAATTGATCTCTGGCACTTGCCGAGTCATGGGCTTATTCCATTTTGGAATCCAGAATGTGCTCCAGAGGGGTTCCGCTAGCCATATAGTTGCTATATATCCACGAACCACATAGGTGCAGATGTGGGTGAGCAAGCGCCTCTTTTTCCGCCTTGCTTTCGAATAAAAACATTTTTAAAATGTTTCCAGCAGTGTTTATGTACTTGGTTGCTTTGTGGCCTTTTTTGTGCGAACCCCAAAAGAGATACATATATTTATTTATTCGCTCATCGAGTTGGTTCTGATTTATTTTATTCAATTTGTGTGGCAAGTTCTGGTTTGCGAGGGGAGCGCGTTTTTCATTTGATTATGTGTGGACTCATTTCCACACCATACAGCATCATCGTGATTGTTATCGTGGTGTTTATACAAGTCCAATTAAGGCTGGATCAGCAGACCTTGCCCATTATATCTATTTGAATTGGACACCATTGCGCGCTTCTGGGCCACCCAAAGAGCCTAGATTTGCAACGGGGACATCTCTGGGAAGATAAACAATATATTTTTTCTATATATTTTCCATATTTCTTTATTTTTCAGTGGGTTTGCCTATGCTGGGCTTTTCCCTCTGGGGCGAACCCGTTAAGTTGGGCTTCTTCTGCAATGATTCTTCGCTGAAACATCCTTACAAGGACTCCACCATGCGCAGCTGTATGCTTTACCTGATGTGTGGGGCCTTGCCGGCTTCTATGGTGAGTCTGGGATGCTCTATAATAATTATTAGAAATTCCCTTATATTATTAAATAATTTATCATGATTAGATGCTGGTGGTGGAGTTCTTCAGGGCCCAGGACAGCCGCTTGCATGGTCCTTTTCAGAAGCACCGAATGGGCAGTGGCTATCATCTTTGCCATTTGGAGTTACCCTTTTGGCTGCTGGAATGCTATCGCAAGATAGGCATCTTTGTCTTTGGCCTGGGCGTGGAGCAGCTGACCACAAATATAGCCAAGTATGCTATAGGAAGGCTAAGGCCGCATTTTTACACAGTGAGTTAAGAAATCTTTAATTTAAATTAAGTTTTGTTAACAAATAGAGATTCCACTGAAAGCCAGAAATCCAAAAAACAGTATTTTATTCGATTCTTTAATATAATTTTTAATTAATAATTATTTTAATTATTTAATAATTTATTTAAACAGCTCTGCCAACCCGTAATGCTGGATGGCACTACCTGCAACGATCCCATCAACGCTGGCCGTTATATTGAGGACTTTACCTGTGCGGCAATGGATATAACTTCGAAGCGCCTGAAGGATATGCGCCTCTCCTTTCCCAGTGGACATGCCAGCTTTGCCTGCTACTCCATGCTCTACATGGCCGTAAGTTTAGCTCTTTAAAGAAATATAGAAAATCCCTAATATATTTTCCAGATCTACTTGCAACGCAGGATGCACTGGAGTCGCCTCCGCATGCTGCGTCACCTGCTGCAGTTTCTGCTAATCATGTTCGCCTGGTATACGGCTCTCAGTCGGGTCTCGGACTACAAGCACCATTGGTCCGATGTCCTGGCAGGATCTGGCATTGGTCTCACCTATGCCGTTGTTGTGGTGAGTTTGGATATATATTCTCTATATTTCTCAGACATATATTCTCTATATTTAATTTGGTATCCTTGCAGACCTCGACAATGTGGTAGAGTGGAGGGAACCCTTAACTTCCAGGGGGTTGGAAACCCCTTGAGCCCACCGCCTGCTTTAAGTTCTGTCTTATGTCTGCTTGAATTTCAGTTTTATCAGTTTTATTCTAGTTTTAACTCTGACCATGTCTGCAACTAAGTAACTATTTATCTATGTGTGAAAGATTTTACTTAATAAACTTCAGTTTTACGTGTTTTAGCTTAATTTTTCGTGATTTATTTAGTAAAATATACTAGCTCTGCTGGCATGCCAAACCACAATCTCTGCAGATAACTGAGGACACTCCCCGAATCAAGTTTTTCCATATGTTGAAATCTAGCCTGACCGGCGATTAATGGTTTGCTTTAACCGATCGTACCGAGACAAATCTATTGATATGATCGCTGTGTAAAAAATGACGAAATTATGTGCACAAAAACAAGCAATTTTAAATGAAATTACACAAGGAAATGTCCTTGACAGCGGAGATTAATAACCCCAAACTATTGCCAAATGGGTTGGTAGTTTTCCCAGCCTGAAACGAGTTTGGTGAGAGATCTCTGATCTATGGCTAATTAGCAATTGGCGCAGAGTCGGACCAGACCAATTTGTGATTTTTAATTAGTCTGTGGCACCTCCTTCTCTCCCCCCTCCTGCAGCCCGGATCAATTTGCATTTGATTTGCATATTAAACGAATTTATTGCCCTGGCCACTCAGCGAGATACGAACAGGAATCGTACAGGAGCCAGCGGTTGGGAAGATGATGCATCACTCAATCAGGCGGCGGAGTGCCACTCGCTCACTGAGCAGTTATTACTGTACAGTGAACACCATTCCGGCTATCAGCACTCAGAGGAGGAGATTGATGCGGCCGTAAAATATGGAAAAGCAAACAAGACATTCGCTGGAGTGGATTGTGCCGAATTTCGTGGCTAGTTTCTTGTGTTTCTTCAACAATTAACACAATTTTTTACTACGCTTTTATCGCATAATTGCATTTCTCCCCAGAGCCCCAAAGATATCCCCAATTTTCAATTGCCCGCATCTGCTGTCAATTCGTTTTTATTCTTAAAGTGGGGAGAGATTCGGGTTCTACGCGTGTCTGTCAATGGCTTCAAGTTTATGGCATGTCGAAACCATCTAATAGGGAAAGCAGGAAAGTTTTCCAAGGCAGATGCTCAGAAAATCTAAGGGGAAATCAGGCAGGGACGGGGAGAGCTATGACAATTGCCAGCGGGTTGGCAATTTTCAACGATAGTCGAGGCCATAATAAAAATTACCCAGCACATTTCAGGCGCGAAATTCATTTTCAGCCATGAAAATTGACTGCCAAACCGTAGAACAAAAAGGTAAAACGCGCCCCGTTTATAGAGGGGAAAAAGAAGGGTGAGATTTTGTTCAAGAATTATTTCAGGGACCACTATTTGATACCCTTAAAAGGTAGGTTAGGCCTGAATATCCAGGGGTTTTGTCATAGGTAATAATTAACAGTCATTATTACGAGCTGCCAAAAACATATATCGATTTGTTATCTTTAAAAAAAGAGTTAAGGAATTGTTGCCTGATATCTACTGAATTTATAACATTGCCACACTTCTCACAAAAAAAAATATCTGAGTAATAAACATTTGATATCCATATTCACGAATTCTTAGTGATTCATGGATTCAATAAAGAAATTCGGGAAACCCAGGCCTAGGGGCTGATAAAAAATAAGGGAAATTATATGCTTATAATGTCATAACTGTAGAAGAAGTTTTTGTTTTAGTTAGCTTAGCTCTTGATAAAGCAACTAAGATGATAGAAAATTTGTTATTCCCGGGAATTTTCTTATTTCTTCATAGTTATTTTTAAATTTTGTGTAAAACTGGGAGGGTTTACTTAATCAACATTTATTCCAGAGGTTCTGGATTTCACTTTAAAGCTGGAAATAAGTTGTTTAATTTGATTTAAAAACTGTGAATTACTCAACGTTTATTCCAGGTTCTACTTATTGCTTAGAATGTACACAGAAATATTTATTGGATCCGGAAATTGAGAATCCGTATTCTCATTTTGAGTACGGATTTTTAAAAAATTCGTAGATTAAGTTTTTTTCCTTACTTTGAGACCAAACAAACTCAAAATGTATACAAAAGTACTCACACCAAAATTAAATGTAAATATTCTTGAATTGAAATGGTTTTATCCTTAAATTGAGTACGTCTGTACTGTATAGGTTTATATACCTTTTAAAAGAACTTAATGTTGAAAATAATTAAAATCGAATTAATATCAGTTTCCGGAGAGTCCTTAATACATATTTAAGATTCTCTTACTTCCATAGCTTTCTTAACCCACCTATTATTTCCCACCAGTTTGTCTGAGTATCTCAGCAGACTATATATTTATTTATGCCACTATTCCCTTTGTCTAGGGTAACAATAGTATCGATTCCCAGCCAGAACCCATCCCACTTGTGCTGAATCCGCGCCGCTGCATTGGTGCAACATTTTTTTATGGCCCTCCGCCGGCGGGCAGGGCCACAATTCATACCTGGAACCTAGGCGTTAAATTTGTCCGGCACGTACAGCACGAAAAGTGCAGGAATTACAAAAAATAGAGGCGGTTGGCAGGAGGTCCCGGCAATTGCAGGACGTGGGCCGGCGTGGGCATTTCAATCAGCGCCAGTGACCGCAGTCTTTTGTGCCGATTTTCCAGAGTACATGCAATGTGTGGAACCTCGCCATAGGAGGGCGCTGGACCGATCCACCCGACATGTCCTGCACGCCCACAATAAACAATTGTTCGCCTTGAAAAGGCTGTCCTGGGTTTTCCCTTTTCTCTCCCAGCCTGGGCCAGTAGGCGTTGGCAATTAGCGTTGGCTCTAAACGCTTATTAATGAGTTCAAGTCGAGCTTGAAGGCCTCGAGGGAGATCTATAAATCTTGCAGATATTCTCCAGATAACACCAGAGTTAACTTGGGCTGGGAGGCGTTACCGAATGGGAATCAGATTTATGCGGATATTAGGAAATACTCGTTACCTGGGCCCCGCCTTCCCATTACCTATTACCTTTCCTATTCCCTTGTTGCCAGGCTTTGTTCTTGAGATATTTCCATTTGAATGCATTTTTCCCCCTTTGGATTTAGCAGTTGTTGTCACGACAATTGTAAGTGTCACATAAATAATGTTGGGAATGCACCCCTTTCCTCCTGACACTCAGCAGGAGGAAATCACGATGAGCCGACTTTGACACCTCTCTTTTGAGGACTCGCCGCCGTTGCCATGTCTCCTACGGTTCACTTGGTTCTCAGGCCTGGCTGGAGTCGCCACTGCGTGATGCATGGGATCGTGTTATGCAACTGGACAGGCAGCCAGGAGAGAGGGGGGCAAATAGGCCTTACATATGGCTATTTAGCTATGCATTGGAATCTGCAGTGAGAGAACAGGTTCTAGATTCCAGAACAATGGAACAACTCAAGAGTGATCACAACATTTCTTTCTTCTTTTCAAATTGAACAACTTTCGGGGGTAGATTAAATCATCTGAGGTCTAGACTGACATTTGTTGATTAATTGAACTTCATTCAATGCCGAATATTGTTGCTGTATGAATTTGAACAACAAAATTTGATTAATTTATTCTCGGGACTTGATTTCAAGGGAGAAGCGTACATTCCAGTAAAAAAAAATATTTTAGGCAAGCCGATGAACCCTGAAATATAAACTCTTGCTTTTTTCTAATTATAAAATTAAAGATTAGAGAGTTTTAATATTTTCATATTAACAGTACTATAAAAGGAAGGGACCCTGCTCAGGTCTGGCAGCATTAAAGCATAAGTTGTTGCAGGCACTGCATCTAAAATTCCCAAGTACGAATTCAGCGACAAAACCACGCAAGGTGTTGAGGTTAGATCAGTCAGCGAAATTAGTACTGATGAGGTTTCTTGACTGGAAATAATGAAATTAGCAAACTAAAAATTTAATTTAATATTTATTTATACAAAAAATCGAATACATATTATTGAGTGATAATAGTAGCATTCAAGAAAACTATCATGATTTACATTCTATGTCATACTTCCTACTCTAAAGGATTAAATCAAACCTTAGTAAATATTTATTTCCTATATGCTGTGATAATTCCACCTACAAAAAAAACTTTAAAATGTCATAACATTACTCTTTAAAAGATTAAATCATAACCTAGTAAATATTTACCCATTTTATTGGTTTACAAGCCAATTTCCGGCAGTGCAGCGCTCTCCCGGCCTTGTAAAGTACTTCACTCGCCTGTTTGGACAGCAAACATGAGCCTGGAATATTATAAATAAACACTAGGAACGGGAGTGGATGAGCACAGATTACCTTGATGGGACTAATCCCGCTGAAATTGCTTATCAGCTCGGAACTCGGAGCTCTTCTGCTAAATTCCAGCTAAATGACCCGTTGTTGGCCAATATCGCTAAGTACATTGCAATGGAAATTGCTCGGGCAATTTGCTAGCTGCTCCCCGCTGAAATCCCAGCTCCCCGCACTCCTTTTAATTGAATAAACACAGCGGTTAGTGTGTTTACATTTTGAGTGCATCAGCAGCAGCAACAGCAGCATTGGCTCCTACGTGCAACGTGCGGCAGTTGCAGCTGCTGGCGGCGACATGGCCACCGATCAACTCTAATTAGCGGCAACCAGTTGAGGAGACAACGGAAGCGGTCAATTATAAATGCTGTTTATAAGTTCCAAGTCCTGTCCAAGTGTCAGAAATATTGTCAAAGTCGCTGCTCCAGCCACACTTTGCTGCTTAATCGTTGCAACAGTCGAACTTCTATAAATCAAACTTTGGCAGGAATGTTATTATTTAAATTAATTTCGAATTAACCGAGATTTCAGTGTCATTCCTGATTAAAATGATAATTTTGTAGCATATTTTTGGACAGTATTTTCAGTGATTTCAAACCTAAAACGATTTCCAAGGCATCCCTGTTAAAATCAACAAAAAAGTGGTTGTTATAAATCAAACTATGGCAGAAATGTTATTATTGAAATTGATTTCGAATTAACCAGGATTTCAGTCTCATTCCTGATTAAAATGCTCCTTTTTTAGCATACTTTTGGACAGCATTTGAAGTGATATCAAACCTTAAGCAATTTCCGTGGCATCCCTGTTAAAATCAACAAAAATGTTGTGGAAAATAGATTGTATTTAATTAATTAATTAGTTTATTACTATTTTGGGGAAACTTTACTTAAAATAATCTATCAAAAATAGAGCAAAGAGACAATATTGTTGAATTTAAATTATACAAAATGTATTAATAAATTTATTTATGCTATTTTGCTCAAAATGAACAAAAACCTCTTTCTAAATTGAAATAATTAAAAAACTTAAATTATAAAAGTTCGATTTATGGATGCATGACTGTGGTTACATTGCTGGATATTTGCATATTTGGCCGCTGGCCAAGCTGGTGAGCAGCTTCCATGGGGTGACGTTGATGGTGGGCATTATCACGGCTTTATGCCGCCAGTGCGTGATACGCTTTTCCTTATCGCTCCTCATCGCAGGCATCGCAGCCATCGACTGATTTATATCAGTCATAAATATAATTGCAATATCGTATCCAAATATGAGGCGTGACATGAGTGGGGATATCGATCGGCCGCTGGTGAGTGTGATGGCTTTAACAGCCTTAACGCACCGCTCGGCCATATGGCTGCTTCTGCTGCTGGCTGAGCACACACCCAGTGCCCAGATAATCCCGTTCCCGCCGTCGAGCCTGCTCCTGGCGAGCGGCGCGCTCTTCCGAGGTATGTGTCATATACCGCTGGTGCCAATCGCGATTCTGGGCCTGGAACAAAGGTAAGGGTTTTGAAAAGAACACGTAATGGAAACGAATGCAGGTGACTCCATCTCACCCTGGCACAGTGCTTCTCCATGAGCTCCTCGTAAATCTGTCGGTCCTCGAGTATGTTGTAGCCCACATCCTCGCGGAGATTGGCCTCTGAGCGATGGGCGTGGATCTTAAGGTTGAGCTTGATCTGATCCTGCAAGTCAGTGAGTTGCTGGCGACGTTTGTCCTTGGTCTTCTTCAGTTCCTGCTCTTTCTTCAGGACATCTATTTCGTGGGCGAGTTCCAGGCTAAATTTAATAAATTTAAATAGACTAAATATAATATCTTTTAAGTTAAACCTACACAGAGAAAATATTTAAGTTAAAATTGACTTAAAATAAGCAAAAACGTACTCAACTAATTACCGAGAACGTTTGTACTTACTTTGATGTGGTTTTGTACTCACGAATACTCATACTAAGTATTTAATTACGTTTTTGAGAACTTTTATGCTCAACGAAAGTGCAAAATGTACTTAATTTAAGAACAATTCGTACTCAAAATGAGATTTTCCGGATCCCATAGTTCTCTCTGTGTACATATACTCACTTCTGAGAACATTCCCGTTGATCGTCGAGGACTTCCTTTGCCATCTGAGCCTTCAACTCCCGATCTCTGTCCAAATTCTGGGCCTGGCACCTGCCCTCTATCAGGTTCCTGAGCTGCAGCTCATATTGCTCCTGTTGGGCCCGGCTTTCGTCCAATCTCTGCCACACTCGCTGCCAAAGGACCTCCACACAGGCCTGCCTTCGCTTGAGAGCCTTTTTCTCCTCGATTTGATAGAGCTGAGCTTGCTTAGTTTCCAAGAGGATTTCCCTGGTTTGCATGTGACGGTGGGCCTCGGAGTTTTCACTAATAAAATGAAGGTTTTTAAGGTTAAATATTATTTAAAAGTTGATTTGTGATCTATATTACATCTCCCTCTGCTGCTTCTTCACTTTGACCAGCTCCCTTTCGGCCTCCTCCCTCTTCAGTCGCTCCATTTCGATCCACTCGTGTCGCCTTCGTTCGGCCTCTTCGGCCTGCTCCTGGAGTATTCCCGCTATCTCCTCGTCCTCTTGCAGGGCTTCAGCTTGCAGGAGCAGGCTCAGGTTTATGCGGCGATTGTCCACATCCTGGTACCATTCCCGCATCTTTCGCGCCACCTGAAAGTCGATTTGGGACTTGAGGTTTCGGCGGTCGGTGCGGCTCAGGAATTCCGTAACATCCATGTCTTAGGCCTTGTAAACTTTAGTTTAAGCAACTGAAGGGATATCAACTAAGTTTTCTGGTTTCTAGGCGCAGCAACAAAAGTTTGCTATGGCAACTATTCGCAAATTGGCGGCAAATTCAAACCAATCCTAAGCAAGCAGTTCCACTGCTTTGTGGCAAGCAGTGCGCGGTTGAAACCTTAACTAAGCAAAGACGTCTTTGTAATGTGACCGCATTCGTTTGGAAAGCCAAAAACGCGTTTTGAGTTTCTTTGGTATTTTATTTGGTATCAAAACTGCACACGATTTTCATATCGCTTACAAGTTTTGCACATTCCGTTAACCCGCCTTTCAGATACTAAGAAGTGTTATTCCACCGAAATTTTTTCGCGTCATAATAAGATATTCCTTCTTTTAATTATTTGAAATTAACAGATTTTTTGAACTTGGAGAGAAGACTGGATTTTTTAGGGGGAAATATCGACTCTTTGAGATTTTTAGGGGGAAAGCTAAATTTTCATCTGGCCACACTGCCTCTAGTGTTTACCCGCCTCCGCCGCCTCCGCTCCGTATTAATACCTCTTCGCGTTGTCATCATCGAATCGCTCGCTAGAAATAAAAAAACCGTGCCAATTGTGACCGTTTCGTGCGACGTCAGCCGGAGTTGGCGGAATTCCATTGACATCGGCGTTCGGCTGTTTAGAAGTGCCTTTTTTAAGCAGAGCAACAAGTGGTTTTTACAATTTTTACAAGCCTTCGAAGTGCCTTACAAACCAACACATACACGCAACCTACCTGACCAGCGCGCTCGTGTGTGTGTGTGTGAGTTACAACAACAACAAGAAATAGCTAACTGCTTTCGTCGCAGTTTTCTGCGAGTGTATTGGGTTAATTGCGCCGAAAAAATGTTAAGCGAGCAAATTAATTGATGCCTAATTGAATTACGCGAATGAGAGCGGGATAGATAAAGTTAAAGTTAAAGATAAAGCTAGAGATCGCTGATCTGATCAGAAGCTAGTGAGAAATCCCCAACGCGAGGATCTGTATCGCGTATGTGTCAATTTACGAATATATAAATATAGATTACAAGTGCACTTAAGCAAACAGCGAAGGAAAGGAAAACAAGGGATTAACTGCCAGGTAATTATAACTGCTCTTTTCTCGCCATTTCTCTCTTTCTCTCTGCTTTGCATATTTTGAGAGCTTCTTTCTTCGTTTCTTTCCCCACACATTTTTAGCGCGTTTTCTCTGCAGATATTATTATTTCTTTCGTTTGCTGGGCTACGTTTTATTGTTTTCATTATTTTTATCGTTTTTATAGTTTCTACCTTTCTTTATCCACCGCATCTTGCACTTGTCCCTCACGGTGTGTTGCTATCTCTTTCGGCTAATAAGACTCTTTTTTTTTTATATCGGTATGTCTGTGAAGTTTCTTGTTTTGCCACCCATACAGAGGCACACATCGAACACACGCACACACACCCGTACGGCGGCTACCTGTGAGACATTCACACACACAGCGAAGTGCTTTGGAATGTGTTGTTGTTTTTGTTTTTGTTGCTGCCGCTGTTCCCAATACATATTTGTTGTCAACGGTTTTGGGCTTATCAATAGAACAACACACCAACACAGTTCCTATTGGCTTTTCTAACTTTGCTAGTTGGATAATAATGAGTGGCAAGTTCTGTTTAGGTAAATTTAATGGAGAAGCTGTTTTTCTTTTTGCACTCTCTCGGGAGCGCTGGCATTTTCCATTTCCGCTGCACATCTACACTTCTCTCCACATATCCACATTTCTGTGTCAATCACCTGTTCTGCAGTGTTGGCACTTTTTTCTGCTTTTCACATGCCAACCAGAAGAGCCAGCAGCAACAAACAAATTAAAACATGTTATATATAGCCAACGCCATGGCCCTCTTTGGAGGTGCCAAGTTTTGATCGCTGCTTTTCCCACCGAAAATCCATTTTAAATATCCAACGAAATCCCATTGTGCTTAGAGTCTTATTGGTACTAATCCCATGCAAATTCCAATTGGCGCGTTCACACACAGTCTAGCTTCGAGAGGGTGAACTTTATTTTATGAAATTATGAAATTAAACATATATTACCTTCTTTTATAATTTATTTTATATTAGTTCAATAATATTAATATTTAATTTAGTAGCTTAACAATCCTACAATTTCTTATTTTAAACAAAAAACAAACAGTTTAATTTTCTCGTTTCCTCCTCTGTAACCTTAATTCTGATTAGAGCCTAACCTAAACTGGCAGCTCTGATTCGAATTCGCCGTGGCGTGGTCTCCTGTGCTCGCCGCAATCAGCTGACCGAATTCGCCAGTGTTTATGTTGTGGCGGCAGCGCAGCAGCAGAGGCCACGACATGGTGGAATAAATACAAGGTAGTTTGGTTGCGAAAAATAAGTCCTTTATTTACGTAGGAAAAAGTGAGGGTAAAAGGGTTCAGAATGGCAATGGCATGTGTTGATTAACCCTTAGAAGGAACCTAAAGTTTTGTATAATTTTAATAATAGTTTTAATAATTAAATAGTCTTATTATTTTGACATTCACTCTAAAATAAATGAGAATTTTCAAATGTAAGGTTTTTTTTGCACACGTAAGGGTTAATTTCTAAAGAAAATTGATACACACACAACCTTTTCCCTCTATAACGCAAGCACGCACCTGGCCGATAAAAGACTAAAACCCGAGTGCTTCGGCAGCCGACGAGACCACCTTAAACCTATTATGCCATGGCCGAGACTTCCTTCTACTTATGGTGCCATGGGGGGCGGCACGCTAGCTGCGCTGCTGCCAGTTGTTTTCAAGAGTTCGAGCGGCGCGCAAGGACATGCCGCAAGGATATTGGGAAACTTGAGCCGCAGGTCCTGAAACGTAAACTCCTTCGTACGTGCGCTGAGTCTGTGGTCTGTGGTCTATTCCAGTTTCAATTATTCACGAAGGAACACACAGTTTATGGCCCCCGCTTTTTTATTTGTTCAATGAGTGCAAGGCGAGCGGCAAAAACAATGCAGTCGCATAAAACAAGTGTCGAGCCAGAGAGGAATAGAGACTGAGATGAGGCAGAGCAAAGTGCAAATGTATTAAATAAATAAAGAAACGAAACGAAACGAAATGAAACTCAACTGACTAATATGTGTCTGCGGTTTGCTAGTTGTTGCTCTCTGGCCGTCCGACATCGCCTGAGCGCTTAGCTTTTGGCCAGCTTTCTTGGCGCATTGCATAAGTGTTGGCCATTTCACCTCGCTCACACACTCACGCTCTTCCTCTTGCCCCCTTTTGCAGATAGCCGCCGACAAAAAAAAAACAAAACAAGAAAAACAACGCGACGTGAACGTGAACGTGACGTGACGTATTTGCGTGGATTAATAATTAAGGAGATAGCAGCAGCTATTGCCGGTGGATATCGTCAGGCGGGAGAACCTTGAGAGCACCATGGAGTCCATGGAGTACGAGATGGCACGCAACATGACGCTGCTCTTCTTCCTGGAGCGGCTGCTGGACAAGGGCGAGCCCCGCACCGTCCACGATCTGTCCTGCCAGTTTGGCAACAAGGAGTTCACCAAGGAGATGCGTCAGATCGCCGGTGGCAGTCAGTCGGGTGAGTTCAAAACGAAGGAGAGAATCCACTCCAGAATCTATCTTAAAGTGCAGTAAAGGCCAAAAAATATAAGCTAAGTTTTTTCTTAGAAGATATCCTTTAGAATTTGAGAAATTTCGTATTTTCTTAATCAGGGCTCGAGCCCGGAGCCTGACAACAAAAACCTTCCATTAAGTTATGAGACAGGTGCTAAAAAGCCGGTCTTCCTCTATTAAAATTCACCTTAGTTCCTCTTGTTATTTAATTACCAAATTTTAATAGATTTAATTAAGTTAATAGATCCCCAAGCAAAGCGTAAGACTACCTTAAGCTTTAGATTTGAGCCATTGATTAGTTCCCCTTAAACTTAGCTTACTGTACCGAAGAAAAACTCGACTCTAAATACGAGTAGGAGAAATTCGATTGAAAATCAAGTCCCATTCAATCAGCTCTCTCATTTAAAATGTCGCCCGGCCCGAGAGAGCCTGGGAAATTGGAAACGTGTGTGTGCGGTGGAAAGCTACATGTACTGGACTCTTGTTCGCATAATCGAACAAACATATTGGTGCACCTGCGGGTCGGCGTTGTTTGTCATAGTCGATGATTCGTCGTTGTTTTGCCTTCGACGTCCAAGTGTACATGTCATTGCCGTTTCCATTGCCATTGCCAGAGGGGAGTCCGCCCAGTCCCAGCTTCCATTTGCCAGTTGATCTCAATGCCAAAACCACAAAAACATGCCAAGGGTTTATGGCTTTTCATTGCAGACGCCAGGCTGCAATCGATAATGCACGTGTTGTTGTCGGTTTCATTGGTTTTCCTCCACCTTCTTTTTCCCCTTCGTTTTTTTGTAGTATAGTATTGGGTATTAGTTTACAACTAGTCTGTGGAAAAACATTGGAAAAAACTTGAGATTCTCCGCCACATACACGTGTTGTACTTCCATTGACAACTCGGCACATTGACAGCAACTTCATGGTGCGCCATTTATCAAAATGCATGGTTTACTCCCGACTAGCGACTAAAAATAGCCGCAACAAACAACTTTCGGTTTTTAAAAATAGGTTCCACTTAACGCGGCGAGCTGTAGTTGTTGTTGTTGTTGGGAAGGTGCAATGCACTTTCCCTTTGCCTCAGCCTCTCAGATATGTGAAGACATTTGTTTGATGTTCTCACATGCGTGAAGAAGGAGAGGAGGGTTAAGATGGAAAAGGGCGAGGACAGGAAATGGCAAGCATTTGTTTACAACGCCCAATGCTGAGGTGGGGCTTAATAGCAAATCATTTAACTCCTCGGGAATCATGGAGATCTTGATGTTTAAGAGCATGTTTATGTGTGAATATTTAAGGGGAAGGTGTTCTTTAAATTCACATCAGTTGTTAACTGAGAAACAGTTTATTTTTTGAATGGTTTATAATCGTAAAGAGTCATTAAACACTTTTCAAAATAAGGAAGTTGCTCCAAAAAATCATGAATACCTCAATTTGTTAAAATAAACATTAACCTCCGGTTATCTATATCTTATATCTTTTTTTTCCACAAATTTTGTCATGGTTATTTCTCCTTTCAAATATTTACAATTATTAATTAAAAAATCTTTAAATAACTAGTAGTTGACTATATAAAAAATATACCTTTACCGCAGGTTAAACCTGTAAAAATTATTTATATACCTTTCTAGTTCAAAATTCTTTTCTCAAAATTTGAAAATGGGAAAACGGGTGTTAAGCTCATTAAATAATTAGGAAATTGTTCTAAGGAATAATGATTACCTTTATATTTTAAAATATACCTTAACCCGAGGTTAAACTTGCATTACACAAATTTTGTCATGGTTCTTTCTCACTTCATTATTTACAAATAGAATATGGTTTAAAAATCTTTAATTAATTAGTAGTTGACTATATTAAAATATACCTTAACCTCAGGTTAAACCTGTAAACATAATTTATTTAATTAATTTAAAATGGGAATAATTAGTTAATTAAATAATTAGGAAATTCTTCAAAGGAATAATGATAATGACATTTTAAAATATACCTTAACCAGAAGTTAAACCTGCTAAAGTAATACAAATTTATACCTCTCATGCTCTGCATTTCTTCAAGGTTCTGTCTTCTGTCACCACTGAAATTTGTCACAACGTACACCCAACATTAATTGCAATTATTGCTTTTGTTTTCCACACTCTGTGACTGCACTAATTGCAATACAAGAAAATAAACATTTAACAAAATGTTTATCGCATTTGTCGATTTTCACACATGTGCGTGACTGTGCCCCGCCAAAACAAATCGTTTTTTACTTGAACTAAGCAAAGCCGGTGCCAAGTAATCTTTTCGCTAAAATAATTTTAATCTATGGCTTAAAGAGAGCGTTTAGTTTAGTTTTTTTGGCGAGGAAGAACGCAATAGACAGAGTTTCGTGGAAGTTCCTGGGGAAATATGCGGCTGACACGCAAATCACAGTTGGGATTGTGTTCCGATATTAATGGGAAATGTCAAGGCAAGGGTTTATAAATAGAAAAGCGTCAGATATGCCCGGTTAGATATAGTGGTAAGCCTCTATCGAATAGGTGATAAGGCGCTCAGCGGTCAGGGGTCAACCCAAAACCCCCTTGGCTGGCCTGGCCTGGCTCCCTGGTGACCCAAAATCCTATAAACATATTTTATGCTGCTTCAGTTTTTGTCAACGTGTTGTTTGCTCAACTTATAAAGCGTTAAAGCCGCCGGGATGATGGCGTTTATACCCTGGCGAATGCCGCCCACAATAAACCCATCGATGCCGACCATTATTATGTGGTTTGTTTGGCCAGGAAAAAGGGGGAGTGGGAGGGGTTGGGTTGGGTTGGGGCTAAGACGGAAACTTTGTAATAGAAAAGTGTCGATTACGTGACAAAAATGTTCAATTGAATTTCAATAAAATCGCATGATATTCTAGGGACTCCATATCCATTTGTTGCTTCAATAATAAATGGAGGTGAGTGGCGGTGGAGTGTGTGTGTGCTGTGTGTGTGCCCTCTCATGCATATTCCCCAGCGATTGATGAGGGTTCTCGGCCATTGAGGCTAGCATTTCTGGGAAATTAACGTCAAGAGTCATTTTCTGTTTAGTCGGGGAGAAACGAAATTTAAATGCTGCCCAAAAATTCTATTAGTTTAAAGAGCTGTGCCCTCGTTTATGGCCAACTTAAATTTCGCTGCTAATTTAACGGCCAACGAGGACAAGCAAACAAACACGACCCACCATTTAGACCCCTTTATCGTTTTGCCATTTTCAGTTGCCAGCGGCTTCAAATAATTGCGCACACAAAATAGCAAAAAAGCATAGAGAAAAAGTTGAAAAAATAACAAATAAAATAGCAAAACTAACACAACACACATACCAAAACAGGCCCGGCCTTTTAAGCAAAGGTTCGCAACTGTTTTTATTTTTTTCAGAGCGTGTGTTTTGTTTATTTTATTTTTCGCTTTGCGTAATCGATTGCCAAAGCCAAAGCACTCACTGGCAACTGGCAAAAACTGTCAAAGCCAACTAACATATTATACTATGTACTATTGACTTGTCTGCAAATGATTAGCTGATCGATCTGTCAGGGGAAAGAAACTCATTTCACTTCGGGGCCCCGTCTTCTTCTGCATTTCCGACACGCATTTCAATTCCCTGACATTGTCGTAAATTTAACGATTTTACTGTCGACTGTAGGAAATCCTTTAACGCCTGCCAGCCGGTGCTGCTTAACCCCCACCAATCCCACGGAGTTTCCAGGCATTGCGTGCGCTCACCCAAGGTTTTTATGCTTTACTTAACTTTGGCTTTCTCAACGCAAATCTTGGGGGTAAGGTGGTGTGAGTCGCATTGATTTTTGACATTAATTGCAAAAGGCGAAACATTTTATTTTAGCTTGTGAGCAAATTTGCTTTTCATTATTTGTGAGAGTTGCGACATTTGTTTCTAATTCATTGGGAATTGTTTGACAGGATGTCTTTTAAAGGGAGTAATAATGGGGTTCTAATGAAGTCGTGGCTTTGGGTGTTTAGCCCTTTTGCTGTAAATCCAGCTCTGGAAATAACTTAGATTACAGTAATTTATAAATCAAGGGAAACGATTTTAACTCGATATTTTAGAGAAGTGCAAATAAATGAATATAATGATTTATTCAAATTATTTTCACCTTTTAACATTGGGAAAAGCACTGTTAAATTCCCAGTTTATTAATTGTCCGAAAAGGGTAAAAACCGGAAAGGACAAACTTGTCGTAAAACTTAATCGGGTTTCTCGACGCCTGTAATTTTTTGGAACGGGCATAAATAACAGAGTACTGTTAAGCAGAGAACTGTGCTGCAATGCGCAAACATAGGGTTGCTTTGATTACTGCTTACTCCACTCAAAGGTTCTGTAAAGCCATTTCTTCTTCTTCAGTTGGCTTTCTGAAATCAGCTGTCGTTTTATCGATCGAAAAGACTAAACAAGATGCCTTTTAATAATAAGGAACCCAAGTTTTCTTAGCAGGAATTTTAACGGTCCGAGAAATTTTAACATCAAATCGAAATCGAATTTCTTAGTAGACTTCAAGCTTCTAGCTTACATTTTCTGTTAAGAATCTTTAATAAGTGTGCCTTGCATTACAGAGACTGAGTCATGACATACTTAATTACTTCAAGTACTTTTTAAACAAGTCTAAAAGTGAGTACTAATATTTTGTGAACCTTGACGCCACTTGTTTCTAATTGATTGTGAATCGTTTGACGTTGAAACCCTGTAAAATGGGGTTGAAACTAATGAGTCTATAATGAAGGCAAGGAACTTTCAGCTTCCTCCTTAAAGTAGCCATTTCTCCAGTTCCAGCCACCGATGATGTGAGCCATAAAATCCCGAGTTTACGGCCAGACATAACCCTTTACCCCGAGTATTCACTTACATTTCGATTCACAACATCTCGGGGAAATGTTTTCGGTTTCGTTACCGTTTCTCTTCAATAAGCGCAGAGGCATAAATATACATAAATTTATGGCGAGTGTCCCTCCTGCTCGGTGCATTTGAAAATTGCCACCGCAAAAGAAAAAAAAAGGAAGAAGAAATGTGTCCAAGTGGGTCGAGCCGTAAAATGTGGCACCATGGCACTGCCACCCTCTTAACCCCACAACACCTGTGCTTCACTCGGGGGAAGGCAGCAGGCAAGGTGTAGCCAAAAATGTTTGCTTGCCAAGAAATGCGGCTAGGCACACAGACAAATATTGGCTCGCCAAGTGCTGTGTTTTCGTATATTTGCGCCTAGCATTACATATTCGGGGCCTTCGATAAATATTAATATTGAAATGTTATGAACTTCGATTTGCGGCGCCGTCAGTTGTGACCCGAGCTCCGTTCCACAAATTTCAATTTCTCTAAGTAAACATAAAATTGAATTACGCTCGAAAGGATTTGGCTTTTGCCCTTCTATTCTTATTTCGATCCTGTGGGGATTACTGGCCATTTGTCAGTTTTGTGGCTCATTTGGCAGCTTGGAAAGTGGGATAACGAGATGCTTACACGGGGATTACACTCGCCTCCGATTGACTTGGGAGATACCTTGCATAATGCCAGTCCGTCCGATTCGATTAATCAATGTTCGCCATCTCCTTATGCGACGCCGACGACTTTCCAGCTGAGTTATGTCAAATGCAATTGAATTAATTTATGCCCAGGCATTATGGAGCTAAAAATTGTGTGACACGCAACTACGCTCCACCCCGGAATTCCCTCGAATTCTCCAATCTCCGAGAGCTGCCTTGTCACGTCATATTACCCAAACAATGGTGAACAGCAGCAGATGGAGACCCCCGGCTTTTTGGGTGGGAGGTGGACCGATACAATGAGACATATGGAGTCGAGTACTCATCGCATTCCTACCAATTGTGGATGTGGCTGTGGCAGGCGGGGGCAGGCTTCCGTCGCCGGGTGTCCCGTTTTGGGCTGACGGCAGCAGTCAGTCAGCAACTATGACCTGATTTATCAAATAAATGGTTCGCTAGTTCGCTCCGTCGCTCTCGCAAGGCTTGAGTGCATTCACTTTTCACATTCGGCTCGGGAAATGCACTGGGGAAAAAGGTTTTAAAATGTTCTGCATTCTGATATTTATAAAGAGGATAAAATTTCAGTGAAAATCATGGACATTTAACTATAATTGTTTTTAAATAATAAATAAAGTAAATTATGAATTCTGATATTTATACATAGGTTGAAATTTTAGTGGAAATCGTGCAAATTGAATTATAAATGTTTTTAAATCCGTAATTTCATAATTTGGTGCTCTTTAACTTGTATTTATTAGTTTCTTGAAAAAGTGTAAGTTATTAAAGGAATATTTTAAGAACAGCCTGAAATTAATAATTATTTTATAAAGGCAAAACTCTGGGAAGTAGGAGTTCCTATTCCCCTCGAGGTAAGACTATTTTTATATTATAATTTTTTAATGGTAACAACATTAATTTTTGTTCTGTTTCCCATCCAATTTATTGTTATTTTTGAAAAACTGAATAATTCTTTGATTTCATACATTTTTCTCTATATTTAATGGAGTGAATTTTGAGTAAAGCAGGAGTGGGCACCGAATGCCCAGCTCGGAACTAAACTGAGCAGTTTCTAAACTGAAATGTATAATATATTCTATTGATAGAATTATGGATTCAATTTAAAAATGGGAATTAAATCAATTTCAGAGATGTTCGAACTCCCTTTCTCCCAGTGCACTTCACATAGTCAAATCCCAGGCAGTCCTTCCCTCATTTATGTAATTGTAAGCCAACTTTGAATCCAGAAACTTTTCCCCAACTTTACAAAACCAAATCAACAAACATTTGAAACTGGAAACACAAAACACACATGATGATTATTCATTCATATTTAGATATAGGTATGCACATGCGGATGAATGTGTAGGCTCCTCATTTGATGGTTATGCGATTAAACAATGTTGTTGTTAATTATGGGAATCCGCGCACATGTGGCCCGCTGATAAACCGAAGGCAGGGAAAACTTTTCGCAAGACGAAGCAACAACTACCAGTAGAGACCACAGTTATTCCAGCGAATTAATCAACTACAATAAGTACTTAGGGCTTACTTGCCGCAATTTCCAAGAGTTGACACATTAAAAGGGAAAATTAATTAGGTTGCAACAGTTTTACTGCATTAACCACTCACTTCGGGGATAGAGCCGCTGCTAATGGCCCTTCCTAATTATAATTGACACTCTTTCGCTCCTCCCTCGCCTCCTGTGACAGGTCTGAAGAAATTCCTCGCCCAATACCCATCAATATTTCTGGTCGACGGTGATTATGTGCAGGTGAACGCGTACCAGCACACCAATGCGGACGAGGGCGGCGGCGGCGGCAAGCGGGATTACATCCAAGAGGCTAAAGACTACTTCAAGAACAAGATGCTGCAGTACGGAGCGGCGGCGGAGGTACCTGTAAGGAGTCTGCTGGGTCACAGGTCGCAGGCATCGCCCCAAGTCCGGCACATATCAGGTACTAATTCCTAATAAATACCTTAGAGTCCTTGCTAATCTCTTGTTCAGGCCAGCACATCAAGGAGTTCACCGACTTCCTTGCGAAGCACACGGACACCTTCAAGGTGATGGACGACTATGTGATGCTGGTGGGCTGCGAGAACATGACGGATCTCCCAGCGCGGGATCGCCTCCATCTACCCCAATCCAACATCGATACGCGGGGCACCCAGCAAATGCTGGATTTCTTTGCCCAGTGCATTGAGATCAAGGGACCGCTGCTGGTGGACCAGCTGTTCCATCTGCTGACCACCAACTTCCCGCAGGACCAGTGGCTGCGCATGTTCAAGACGCCGGGGGACCTGAGCTCGTTCCTCAAACTCTTTGCCGACTGCTTTCACATCCAGGCCAATCTAGTCACGCTGCTGCAGAAGCCCAAGCTCAGTGACACGCACATCCAGCAGGCCCAGGCCCAGACCCGGGAGCAGTTCAATGCGCTGAACAATAATAATGATGCCAATCGGAGGCAGGAGTCGGTGGGAGGAGGAGGTGGAGCTATCAGTGCCGTGCAGCAGAGATTGCAATCGCCGGCGCTGCGGAGTAATGGTCACACGAACAACAATAATAATGGAAGCAATGGCAGCAACAATAACAACAATAGCATAGCTTCCCCCAACTTCAAGCTGAATGCTCCGGTTTCCAATGTAATGGGTCAGAGTCCGGGCTTTGGGCAGCCCAAATCGGAGCCCAGCTCTGGCTTCGACAGCTACGTGCCCATGTCGGAGCTGAAGCTGGAGAACCTGTGCGAGAACAACTATCCCAGTGCGAACACCAGCAGCTACGGGTCACAACAGCAACTCCAGCAGCAGCAGTCGCAGCAGCAGTCGCCGCAGCAGCAGCCTCTCCTCCCGCAGAATCCCTCGGAGCAGCGCATGAATAGCGTGAACCAAACCCTGAAGCAGCGCATCAATACCCTGGTTATAAGGACCCTAGCTGAGAACCTGGAGAAGGACAAGCAGACGCTGGCCAACCAGCAGCAGCAGCTCAGCTCCCCGCACGCCAGTCCCGTGCATTCCATAAACAATTCGACGACGAACCAAAACTCCAACTCCAACTCCCAGTCGAATGCGAATTCCACTCCAAACAATGCCAACAACCACTCACCTAGTCACAGCTACTTTGTCGGCGACACCTGGAAGATCAAGGTCCTGCAGAACACCACGGTGATAGCCAATGTCAAGCAATCGGTGTTCGTCACCGACATCATACTCAAGTACGCGGCCAAGAACGAGAACATAGTCGTCTCCCTGGACTGCGAGGGCATCAATCTGGGTCTCAAGGGTGAGATCACCCTCATCGAGATTGGCACTGGGCGGGGCGAGGCCTTCCTGTTCGACGTCCAGTCCTGCCCGGCCATGGTCAGCGATGGCGGCCTGAAGACCGTGCTGGAGCACGATCAGGTGATCAAGGTGATCCACGACTGTCGCAATGATGCCGCCAACCTGTATCTCCAATTCGGCATTCTGCTAAGGAACGTCTTTGATACGCAGGCGGCGCATGCGATCCTGCAGTTCCAGGAGAGCGGCAAGCAGGTGTACAAGGCCAAGTACATATCGCTCAACTCGCTGTGCGAGCAGTACAACGCCCCCTGCAATCCCATCAAGGATCAGCTGAAGCAGATCTATCGGAGGGATCAGAAGTTCTGGGCCAAGCGACCGCTGACCCGGGAGATGATGCTGTACGCGGCAGGGGATGTCCTGGTGCTGATCCACGATCAGTTGTTTGGGAATCTGGCGCGGCAGATCAAGCCGGAGAATAGACAGCTGTTCTCGGAGCTGTGCACCGAGCAGATACTCATGCAGATCAAGCCCAACGAGGTGAAGATACGCAAGAAGCAGCGCAAGGTCAGCACCGAGGTGTCCGATCTCAAGCAGAAGCTGGCCCAGACCAGCAAGAGCATTGTGCTTTCCAACAGGGAGATAAGGCTGTTGCGGTAAAGTACTAAATATTATTATGAAATATTTAATATTTATTAAATATATAAATAGCTACATGGACCTGACGGAGGACGAGAAGGAGCGCCTCAAGGGCTACTACAAGGTGGCCAAGAAGCTGGAGAAAATGGAGTCGGCCGGCAATCCCAGCAAGTGAGCTCTTATAAAGCTTAAATCTTAATCAAAATCCATCTTAATATATATACTCTCCCAGAGACCAAAGTGACTCCGAGGAGGAGCCGGAGGCCAATGAGAATGACACATTCCCCAGCCTGGACTCGGTGCCCTCGGACAACTCTTTATCGGGCACCTTCTCGCCCCGCTTCAGCTCGGAGCCGCCCAGCCTGACCGAGTCCATGCAAATGCTGGAGGAGATACTCCAGAACAAGTCCATGGACCGCATAGCGCGCATAGACAAGCTGGAGGCCATACTGACGACAGCAACCTCGTTGCCTTGCGAACAAGTTAGTGTATCTTTGAGATAGTTTCCTAGCGGATTGATTTATAATATTGTTTCGTGCAGATTATAGCTTCAAACTCGATGCAAGAGCAGCTGGGCTCGAGTATTGCGACCACCGAAAATCTGCAAATTATAAGGGAAAAGTCCAGGAAGTGAGTTGTGGATTTTAAACCCTAAAATTCTTTTTATTTATATTTATATTTATATTTAATTCGTTAGCATCAAAAACTGCAACTGCCAGGGCGAGCGCAGTGTCACGCCCATTCTCCGAACGGGAGAGAAGCGAATGGTCAAGCTGGTGGACGCCGAGGCGCAGACGCTGAGCACCGGCGACGTGGTCATCACCAAGATCTTCTTCCAGGACGAGCACGAGCGGGCCAAGGAGGCGGCCCTAATGAGCAGCGGTTCGCCTGCGAAGCGAGTGGCGCCCACATAGACATTTCAAGCTTCGAACAACGATGATTCCTAACGTATTATTATTTTGACTATTTGCGATGCAATAACCTTCATATCCAATTGAGAAGCAATATATATATTTTGTGCCTAGATGTTGAACATTGCAATAACCATAATATATCGGATCTTTTTATAATATATAACGAACTCGGGCCAAGTCGAATCCCACTTCTCAAAGCTGAGGAGCTGCGATGAATTCGATGAGCTAAGCCAAAACAATCATTTCAAATGTAGCATATTTTGCATTGATTTAAAAATTAATCCATCTGCGTTGGACCAATAATTAAAAAGCAAAAAGTGAAGGTTTCCTAATTAATATCTTTGTCGCCATATCAGAAGTGAACTTGTTGTATTTTAACCATAATACTTTACCCCACTCAAGTTTAAGTTTAACCGAAAGCAACTTCTTAACTAACTAAATTAACAAATCAATCTAAGTAACTGAGAATTAATTGTAATAATGGAAAGAATACTGAAATGGTACGTTTATAAATTATATATATATATCTAAAGTGAATAAAACATGTATATATGCCCAATATTATTTACAACACAACAGTGGCTCTTTTTTTGTGGCTTCCTTTATTAAACACCAAACACCAAGAGGTTAAAAACATCGATTATAATTGTATTTGAATTATTTAATATTATTTAGGAGAGGGGAGATTAAGTTCTCCAAAAAGCAGTCAGAATCATGGGTATCGCAGTTAGACTGATCTATCTCATAGAACAAGTCTCATTCATTAGTAAATATATGTGTTTTTTAAATCTTAAGTTCGGTTAGTTATGTGTAAATTCTTTGACCATTTTAAATCTAGTTAAAGTTCGTATTTGTCAATCGTTTATGATTTTCAAATGGTGCTCTCTCGGCTGATCATCAACCATTTTTCCTAATTATTTGACTAAAAGTTTTTAAATCTTGGTTATGTTAGACATCAAAAATTCGACGGATACATTTATATTTCCAGCTTCACAAAAACCACTATATAGAGCTGTAAAACTATCGATGATACTATCGATATTATCGATGTTGCTGTGCTCCACGTCTATCGATTCTTGTTTTCCACCATCGATACATCGCGTATAAAATTTACAAGTTTTTGCCAATAAATGTAATTTAAAAATAAATATAATCATAAATTCTTATTTTCTTAAGAACGGACCAAAACATTTTTATTTAATTTTTAATCAATAATCTCAAAAACTATCTTTATATAACATTTATATAGACAGTAATGTGATTCAATTTCTTTAATTTTTTTTAATACATAAAATCTAATATAAATGATGCCATTTAATCTGGTTTGCTTAAGAAAAATAACAATTTTTTTTTACCTATTTTATTTTGTTGATAGTATCGATGGTGGACTATCACTATCGAAAATATCGAGTAAGGGCACTATCGATTTTTTACAGCTCTACCACTAAAATGTATTTCCTTTAAGCTTAATTCTACCAAAATGTAGCATTCTTAAGAAAGAAAGCTAGTACTAATTCCAACATTTAAGTGGGCTTTCCGTAAGTTTATTTCCGTTTCCGTTTCGCTTGCAATTGCATTGCCTTTTCCTTATTGACACTCCCTTTAAATTCGTTAATCTTTCGCCATGTTTACACAGCCATTTTTGAGCCATTGTAAATGGAAATAAAATCGTGTTTCACCTTTAAGTTGCACTCGTCGTTCCAATGCAAGAATATACTAAATTAAATCGGCAAGCCGTGTGTATGCATTATGCCTAGCGCCAAATATATATACGTGTGGTATGTACTTGATTATTTGCAAAGGAATACATGTGCGTGTATATATATTCGGTAAAATCACATCTTTGAATCCGCCACAGCTCGTTAGTTTTATGTACAATTGGATCTAACTCGCTTGATTGGCCTCTGTGAACAATTGTTTGGTTTTTTTGCACGAAGCACTAAAATCGTACTTAGTGCCTACTAGTTTTTACTTTTTAAATAGAGAAAAAATGGTTTGTCATGACTTTTCTCTCCAGTTGCAACTTACTTGGCTAGGCTTAGGACTACGCACAACCGTGAGCGGATGTGCTTCGGGGAAATCTACACAATAAATGAACAAAAACTGGTTCTATACTTTCCTTGGCTATATTCGAGCAGGATCCTTTCAGTGTGAAATGTACATCTTATTAAACTATCTTTTAAGTATAGTATGTCGTTAGACCTTTTTGCTTAATTAGTTCGTTTGGATTTCATGCGAAACCTGCAGCTCCCGACAAAAATGTCAGCAATACATAAATGCAAATAGGTACACATTGAAACAATTGATTTCTTGGTAAAGCGATAGATGGGCCTCGGCTAAGATCGCACATTTTCGTTATGGAAAATAAGGAAAATAAGTACAGCAATAAGTACAGTCCATTGACAGTTACAGATTTTGGTTAAGTTGCCAGAATTATAATCTCTACGGTGGGTTGGAAAATTTTTCCTAGGTCTAGCTTAGGTATTTCAAGGAGTTTTAGCTCTTTTGCTTGGTTTTAAATTAAATAAATAATAATACTTTTACAGGAATTAAAAACAACAAGTGTTTTAAGTAATTATTAAAAACATAGGTGTTTAAATAATTATCAAGCGAAAATTCCAGTTTCCAAATCATTTTTAAACAAAATTATAATCTCTACGGCTTGTCGCAATATTTTTCAAAAGTCTAGCCTTTGCATTTTGAGGAGTTTTATCTCTTTTAATTTACTTTAAATTAAATAAATAATAATATTTACACAGGGATTAAAAAACAAAGATGGTTATATGATTATATATCCAAAATCCTAGTTCTTAAGTACTTTTTAACTGAATTATAAACTTTATGGGTTGTCGCAACATTTTTCCAAGCTCTAGCCCTTGTATTTTGAGGAGTTTTATCCTATTTTATATATTTGTAATTCAATAAATCAAGGTACTTATACAGGAATTCAAAAACTAGGAGGTTTAGGTATTTATTTCGAAAAAATTGAATTTGGAAACAATTTTAAGCAAAATTATAATCTCTGTGCTTTGTCACAACATTTTACTAAGGTCTAGCCTATGTATTTCAATGAGTTTTATTCCCTTTTATACACTTTTAAACAAAAAAAATTAAAATAAATAATCAGGAACTGAAGATAAAAGGTTTGAATACTTTTTTCATAAAATTCAAGTTATAAACTTATTTTAAACTAAATACCAAGAGATAGTACAACCAAAAAACCAAATAACAGAAACTAAATAGCCATTTTCTAACAAAACTATTTAAATTCTATTTCTTATATATTCTCGAAAGAAACATAGTCTTAAACACCCACTTTAAAAGAACTTTCACTCTATAGAGGAACCACTTTTTTTTTGGTTAGGAAAGCTGTTTCCCTATCCAAGGTGTACCTTATATTTTAAAGTTTAAATTCGTATATTTGCGATTAAATTCTTAGTTCTTAGTTCTGCCTTTGTGTATATTGGTTATATATGGTTTATATGCTTGGATAATATTAAGCCTTATTATCCAAAATGGATATTACATTTAATAACTTCAACATTGAATGCTTAAAACCTTCTTAATGCTAGGCGAACATTACAGTCAGTGATTAGTTGCGTTTAAAGACTATCAAAATAGACATTTATTATATTTACTATATACTTATTATCTCTGTATAGTGAAAAGCTCGAGGATTCGAATCACCTGTATTTTGTGTTCTTAAAAAAACGAAGCGAAGAGGGAAAGAATAAAACCAAAGTCGGGTAATTAAAATAAAAATTGTATTTATTTCGCTAAAATAATTAAACAAAACATAATACATATGTACAGTGATTATTGCTTGCACATTCACGAAAAGAAACAGACAGACAGAGCTCAGACGGGCTTAGTGTAACAAGTATTTTCTGCTTTTGTGTGATTTAATTGTTTAATTGTTTAATTTGCATGTTGGCTAACCATAGACACAGACTATTGTTAATTGAATAGTTAAAATGTTCGCATTAATTGCATTTACACCGATATTCATTTTAAAAGTGGACACTACTTTGTTGTCTATGTAAGTTTAAAAAGCATGCTTTGAGTTTAAAAAGCAACATTTATTTATCTCTGATTTCCGCTTCCGTTCTTTTCGCTGTTTTCGATGCGCTCTCAAAATAACAAAATGTTTTATGCATGTATGTGTATGTGTAGGGTGTAATGTGTGTGTGGGCGTGTAATATATACGTGTGTGTTTATTCACTTAATGAGATCAAGTCATATAGCGCATTATCTCGCGCAGAGCATAGAGTAACTCGGCCTGATTACGGGCTTCCATTATCATTAGATTCACATGAACCTATACAGCAGAGATAATAGAACGATTAATGGATATAAGCGAGTGTGGGAGGACTCCCTCCACATACCTTTTCACTGTCCTGCAGCTCGACAAGCACACTATCATAATCCTTGGTGGTAATACGCTCGGGAAAGCAGCAGGCTGTCTTAATAAACATCTTCAGGGGGCGCACGAGGAGCTACTCAGAAAGCAGGCTTCTTAGTAAGAGATAATAAAGGCTTCTTAGTAAAAGATTACCTGATTCACTTCACCGTAGTCGTAGTCATCGTGGCGTATGCCATAGATGCATTGTATATAGTTCCAAATCGCCCGCCTGAACTTGGACGTGTCCACGTTCTTTATTCCGCCCATGGTGCAGTACGTGAGATTGTAGGCCGCCCGAAACTTCTCATCCAAATAGGTGCCCACGTCGTTGTAAAGTCTGGAAAAGCGCCTGCCGTCAGTGGAAAATCCTAATGGGAACAATGGATCTTACCCATCCACCAGCGAGTAGCCGTGATCCTCCCAGGAGTAGTCCTGAATGCGGAACGTGTTGATGTTTTCGGTGCCGCGGCGGGCAAAGTCCTGGTAAATGAAGCCAGCATCGTCCACATAATGGGATAGATTCGTTGGCAGGGCAACGACCACCTCTGGGGCCACGGCCGGCAGCTCTGCGTTCTGCTGCTCCACCTTCTGGAAGCGGCTGCTCAGCTCGGCCTCGCTGCACTCGTCCTGTTTTTGGGACAGCACCTTCATGCGTTCCATTAGCGCCTCCACGCTGATGCCGTGCTGTTGCGGCAACTGCTGGGCCGTGGCTGCAAATCCATTCGAAATGGAGTTGGATTAATTAAAAGGAGGTGGAAGAAAGTGCTTTTACAGAAATATAAGGGGAGTACACAATAGCCTCGTAGAGGGGATTCCGGTTCACTAAAAGTTCACAAAAGTCCGTGGAGAGATTTAAAAAGGGGATCGAAAGGGACCGCTCAGTATGGGTCTTTCCTATTTCATTCTTGCTTTAAGTGAGAGATCTATTTTCATTCTCTTAAGATAGCTTGCTTTGACTCCTATCTCTTTCTCGCTCCTTTTTCACGCTTTGCCTACAATGTAGAAGCAAAGCAGCAACAAAGCTTTTAAGTTTCGTTCCGAAGGGAACAAGAGAGAGTATTTTTTCTTAGCTGCTTCGAAAGCTTCCACTTTAAGGACTCCATCCCAAGTTCCGTTGACTCCTATTTCTTTCTCGCTTCCTTTTTCACGCTTTGCCCGCAATGTACAAGCAAAGCAGCAACATCATCTTAAAAGTTCCGTTCAGTAGGAAACAAGAAAAAGGTTTTTTCTTGGCTTCACTCTAAGAGAGCTTCGAAAGCTTTCAGTTCCGTTTCGTGTCTGTCTCCTACTTCTTTTTTCATTCTCTCTCTCACATTTTGCCTGCAATGTACAATCAGAGCAGCAACACCAGTAGCCAGCACTCTAGTTGAACTCTAAGACACCCTCAAAAACTACCCTTCACTACGAGGAATCCCGCTCAAATTTCAGTGTATCGAATTACAAGAAACAAAAAAGAATACCCCGTTGCCATTCACTTACCCAAATATCCATTGAGAGCCACTGCACCGGGTCCATCTGCAGTGGCATTGGCATGGACTCCTACTCCTCCTCCGGCTGCCACACCCACTCCCACTCCGCCCCCATTGTTGCCCGATGCGGTCTGGCTATTGTAATCCGGCTCTGCATTGTTGAGTGATATCTCGGCCAGCACCGTTTTTTGGGGATCCATCGGAGTGTTGGCGGTGATGTTAATGACAGGGATGCCCGGCTCATTGGACGACGCCACCAGCACGGGCGGACTCTTCAGTTTGGGGCTGGACAGGCTATCCAGCTTTTGGGTGAGCCCGCAGGAGAAGACAAAGGAGGAGAGCGAGTGGAAGTGCGAGAGCAGGACCATGGCGTGCACCACCTCCGACAGCGACCAACTGTTCTTTCCCTTGGTGAGCCGCTGCAAGGAAGAGAGAGATCCATTAAAGTTTCAGTTGAGCCAGAGCCAGAGCCAGAGATGTACCCACCTCGATGTGCTCCTTGCGCAGCAGCCAGGGACGATGGGCTAATATTTTATTGATATCGTATATGGCACGTAGTTTGGCGGGTATAAAGTCCAGGCCGCCCAGCCAGGCGTTGTTTCCTCCCTGGTTGATGAACTCCTTCTCGTACCGCTTCACCAGATACGGACACTGATGTCGAGCAGCGGCCTAAGGGATTTTAAAGGGGATTATAAGAAAGAGTTAAGATGGATAAGGGACGGAAAAGTTTATAAATAACAGTAAAAATAATATTTTTTTCTTGACTAAGACTAACTAGAGAGATTTCCTGTAATTACTAAGCTCTCAAACTTTCCTTAACTTATTTAAAAATAATTTTAAGACAGTGGAGCCCAAAGCCCTAAGCCACGAGAAGGCAAATTTCTCTACCCACCCTCTGCCGGCACGCGCACAATTTATAAATTACAGTCAAAATAATATTTTTTCTTGACTAAGACTAACTAGAGAAATTTCCATTAGATCCTAAGTCTTCCAACTTTCCTTAACTTATTAAAAAATAATTTCAAAACAGTGGAGCCCAAAGCCTTGAGCCGCGAGAAGGCAAATTTCTCAGCCCACCCTCTGCCGGCAAACACTTAGTATGCACAGAGTGTAAACAAGGCAACAGTGGGAACAAATTTTATTTTATTGCTAAAATCTAGCCTTTTAAAGGAGGTAAATAGTTTATATTTTAGTCGAAGCTATTTTTATGCAATATTAAAAAGAAATGTGCTATTTATTTTCTCATATCTAGCCACTTTAATATATTTCTTTCTCCTTGTAGATTACCTGTAGATCCTAAACTCTTTTACTTCCCTTAATTTATTTATATAATATTTTTATACTATTAAACTTGTAAAAATCCCTTTTTACTTAGCCTCCATAGTTAGTATTTTTATTTGTTCCCCTTGCACTGAAAGACGATAGCTTGCAGGTAGCATTTTTCTAGGCATTACGTAATTTGTTTTGATCTTCTCACTTGGAGCCAAACCTTGGCCCTCGGCCCCCGCAACTTGTCATCATCGAAACCGAGAAGCCGAGAAGGCGAGAAACCGGAGAATCAGAGAATCTGGGCACCCGAGTGACCCACAATCTCCCAGGGCGCTAGGAAAGGCCACCTGAATGTGTGCTAAAAATATGTGGAAACTTATTTTGATCGCGGGACGCAGTGTGTGTGTGTTTTTGACCCAAAACAACAAACACTCGGGCATTCAGAGCAAAGCAAAAGCAGAGCAGAGCCAGAAGAGCCCATTGTTTGCTTTGCTTTGGCTTTGCTTTTTGTATTATTTTGTTGTTTGTCATTAATGAGTCTTGGGCAGGCAGGCAGGCAGAGGCCTGACATGCCATCGTAAATCTTAAATAATTTTACATTCGCCGAGGCAGCCGAAATCTGTAGACAAAGGCGATGGGTGATGCACTTTCCCAGCTAGCCAAGAACCAGGCATCTCAATCTTTGGCGTGGAAAGCGCAAATTGTGCCCAATTTGCTAGAATGTGTTTATTATTATTATTTCGACCGACATGTCAACTATAAACAGCCAGTGTATATAGTATATGGGGCTTTATTCAGTTTACGATTATTGCACACGCACATCTCTGGCCATAAATTATATCCAGGGGCCAAGAAGCCAACTCATTTGTCGGAAAATTGAAGAAAAAGCACCAAGAAATGTTGAGAAATAATTGATTTATGTGCTTTGCTGCATATTCAATCCCTCAATTGGAGTTTTGGGGCAAACATAAATCAATTTCAAACATTAAATTTGTACTTTATAGATCTTAATTATGATTGGGATCCCTCCAGGGAAAGTAATAACAATATTTAAGTTACTCTACTCGGTTAATTGTTGCTTATTTGTCATCATTAAAGTCAGTTCAGTTTGTATTTCCATTAAAATGCAAACAACAAGCTGGAAACTAGAGTAAGGGAAGCCTTAAAACCCTTTTTCATGAACGCTTTTAAGCTGCTTTTAATCCTCTTTGAAAGGCAACTTTGTCAGAGCCTTTCAGCATTTATTTATAGACTGAATAGAAATATACGGGTGAAATTATCAGAATGCAGATGTCAAATGGCATTCATGTTGGCTTGCAACAAAAGCGTAACTGAAGGTGACTGAAAATTCGTTTAATAACAGAGAAACTTTCATGGGTTTTTGTTTATAAAATCCATATTGGAAACGGGGAAAATGCAACTATTGCCTGCAATTTGGTCAGATGCCCATCGAAACCCAGAGAGATCTCCTCCATATTAAGGACTCCCATTCTGAGGTACGTGAGTGGCATTTTCCCAACAATGGAAAACACGAGCCCCTCTGCTCCCCAATTCAATGCCTTTTATTCCCACTCACAACGGATGTTGTCCGTTGTCTATTAGAATAATCAATTGCTATTGTTTAAAGCTCTTGGCAAACAAATTAATTAAATAAACATAAACAAGCAGGGGCAAACAATTGCAACTAATTGCTGGCTGATTTTTCATACAATTTATAAACTACTCACAATTATGGCCAAATAGTAGCGGTAATCAGTCGGCAGCGGTCCATTGTCCTTCATTATAAAGTTCTGGGTGCGGAGAAAGTGATCGTGGAACTGGGGATGGTAGCCGATCACCTGGGTGACCTGATCCAAGTCATCGAGATCGTCCATGTCAAGGCCAGAGGTTACCTTCTTTGTAGCAGCGTAACACTGGAAAGAGTCATACAAAATAAGGTACAATTAAATCATAGACTTTATATTCATTTAAATAAATGTCAAAAATGCCTAAATATTTAATAAATTCCAATTAAATTGATGAAACCTACCCAGTTTAAATGGTTTTCCACACTTTTCACACAAAAATAAAATTCAATATAGTCAGAACCTACATCAAGCCTCTTTCCCTTACTCCCAAACCTTAAATAATTAAAATTCAAATGAAGTTTGCGGCAAACGCATTGCGTATACGAGCTGTGGTCCATGTCATTTGCCAAAACGAATATGAACTGAGGCCTGAGCCCAAGTGCAAATGAAATTCCAAACGCAAAACTTTCAAAACTAATTCCCCTTTTTCGAGGCCCAAAAATTATGGGAATGGGAATGCATGACTTGGCTTCGCCTGCCAGTCTCAGGAAAAGTAGCAAAGGCTGCTGGGGAAGAGCACGTATCCGCCCAGGATGACAGGAACAGGAACAGAAAAGAGGAACACAAACAACTCGGAGCTCTGCAGTCGTGCCTAATTGTGCCTGAATGGCAGAAAGATGGATTTGCATACGCACAATGAAATGGGGAATTTAATAAACTTCAACAAGCTCAGTACACTCTCTGTGCTGTACCTGGTCAATACAGAAGGTAGTCATGGCTACCCAAGCCCTGCAGGCTGCATTTGCCTGGCATAAAAGCAAAGTTGGCCCATATCAATGGTGCTTCCTCCCTAATTGGGATTACTGGGAGATTATATCGGCGACTTTAAGGCCCTGCGGCTGGCTAGAGTGTTTTTGAACATGACTGGCATTGTTTAATAATAGCTAGCATTTATTGTAGAACAAAAACTTAATTTGCTGATAACAGAGCCGCAGTTTCGTGTCGTATACTTGATGTACTTGATAAGGCACAAATCGAGTCTCGAATATATATATATAGTAGAATATGTAGAGCCGTAAAAGGTAATTCAATATTTGCATGATTGACTGTTAATATTCCGCCCAGACCCAGCCCCGATATTCAATGCCTAATCAGCGCTCGTCTATGAATATCAGGTTTTGGCATTAACCTCCGATCCCACCCACCCAGAAATCGAATTGCCAAATCGGGCAAAAGCGATGAGCTCGAGAAACTATCAGGTTCCAAGTTCTCTGGCACCCACGCGACTCGTGCTAATTTATAAACTTAAACCAGATAAGTTAAAGATCGAAGCTCACACTAAATATCACCACTTTCACATCATTAATTAATTCAGATGTCGGAGACGAATGCCTTTTGGTAGCTGCCATTGTCGAACAACGCATAAACAAGACCAGACGCCATTAATCAATGTGATTTATGGGGGTGCGGCCGCCGCATATATTTAGTTAAAAAACTATCTAAATCTTTGGGTCAACTTGGACAGTTACACTTGCTAATTAAAAGGGTGAGTCGTCCGCTGCTTTATGCAAATTGGAAGCGTGTTGACATTTCCATCATTATGGGTTCTCTTTCGGAATCGGAATCCATAAATATAAACCCCGAGTACAAATTGGCACACACACCCACCACCACAGGGACAGAGAGCTGGCTGGTGAGATGGGGAAACCCGTTTGGAAAAGCAAACTAGTTTCTAGTGACATACAGCGACGTACAATCCAGTCTCTGAACGGTGCTTAGGCCAAGTTTAATGGGCATGTACACTTGGAGTGCATATCCATTTCTGAGCCTCTACATACTGTATATATATTTATTTGTATATATGTGAGCATTTGAATAGCATTGGCTGGGAGCTTTTCTCTGTTTTCTGGCTTTCCACAGCAACCCTCCTGTAAAACCTGTTCGTCTGACGGTGCGTATACGTGATAATTGGTAATTGAATCGTGCTTTCAGTGCGCCAGTGGGCGGCCTCACGCCCACCAATGTGCTTTTTGCTAATCACAGAAGGTGTAAACTCATAACTCTGACCTTTTGGCTTTGTTGTGGTTTGAATTAAAGGGGAAATTCGAAGTATAAGAGGGGAAATGATGGGCCTGCCTTGCTTGTTTTGTGATTTATATATTCTGTATTTATTATATTAATACTAGGTGCTCGCTAATAATAATAAATATTTATTAGACTTAGTAAATTTATGAATAAGAAATTTCTCACATCAATTTAAGTCAATAAATTCATCACAAAATGTATTAGAAAATAGTGGAAGTGAAGTAAATAATTTAAAAATTTATAAATTCATCACAAAATGTATTAGAAAATATTGGAAGTGAAGTAAATAATTTAAAAATATATAAATTCATTACAAAATGTATTTGAAAGTATTGGAAATGAAGTAAATAATTTAAATAATTATAATTTGTAATTGTAAGCTAATTTTCTCTACAGAAAGCAAGTGAATATATTTTAACTACTCACAGAAAGTAAAAAATAAATTTTTTTCATGTTTCCCTTAATAAAAATTATGGATAAGAAATGTTTCATATCAATTTAAGTCTATAAATTCATCACAAAATGTTTTAAAAAAATATTTTTAATTGTAAGCTCATTTTCTCTACAGAAAGCAGGTAAATATATTTTAGCTACTCATACAAAGTAAAGAAATAAATATTTTTCATGTTTTATTTTCGAAATATTTACAGAATATATTCCTGCCTTTGTGATGAGGTCTCTCCCTGGAACCACAAACAATCAACAATTTTGTAACATTCTTCGGTTTAAATGTAGCCGGAAACGGAAGCAGGCGTTATAATTGTGTGCTGCCACACATAAAAGCATCTTTTGTGAAAAAAACTCCCCCGTGAGGGGTTACTTTCTGGCCAAAACTCAGCCAACTGTCCGCAATCAATCTTCCGAAGAGACCGAAGACCGAAGACTGCTGTTCCGCGCCAACTGCTAACGTGCGAGATCGCCGAGCGTGGCGATTAAAATCAAAGATAATGCAGAACCGCTGAATGCTAATATTTGCAGGGGAATGAGGGGAATGAGGGGGTGTGTGCGTGGGGAGGTGGAGGTGTATATACATTTGTATCTGCCGGATGCACGAGCGAACGCAGCAACTCTTTACGCTCCTCGGCTTATGTTAATTGCCGGCAATTAATTGTTGTAAGCTAATTTTGATTTCCTCCGCTCTTGTTTCGCTTTTTTCCAGCTTTTCGCCAGCACACAAACTAAGCCAAATTAATAAATTAACATAATTAGCGAGGGAATAACAATAAATTTACTGTAATTTCAGCTCTCTGGCCAACTCATTGTCTTGTGCCGGTCGGTGAGTGTCAACACGGCCCCCAAACAGATTAAAACAAAAGCTGGTAAACAGGCAAATAAATTAGCATAAATGGCAAAAGCAAAAGCAGAAGCAGAAGGAGAGCGAGAGCGAGCGAGAGAGCGCCAAACAATGAGCAGGTAAATAAGTAAAGTGGAAAAAACGTCAGGTGTTATAGAAATGCAAACTAAAAACAACGAAGGCAAACAAAACAAAATCTATGAAAATGCGAAACGTGAAATAAAACAATAATAAAGCACAACAAAAATAAGTAAGTACGGCTGATAACATTTTCAGGGAATGCAAAGCACGAAGTCTATAATACGCTTCTCGAAGGGAAAAAGCTAGTGAAATTTTTTGAAAATATTTTCATAGCTAATTAAAAATAGATTGCTAAGGAAAATATATACATATATGGGTCTTAATAATTATTAAAATTACCCACCATTTGAACTTGGATAAATAAACTGATAACAGTGTTAACTTTGATTGAATAAATACTTTGCATAGTGTGGCCATAGCATTTAGCATTTTATGTTAAGATTCCGCCGAGATTAAATGAAATTAGGACTAAGTAAAAAGGAAGACTACGGTCACACTACGGTTACAATAGATAACCGAATTGGCGCCCAACGAGTGCTGTCCTTTTACAGTTTACAGCCTCTTTTAATTGTTAATTAATTATCCTGTTTCTAGTAATAATTAAGTAATCATTGACACTGATACGTATCCCTTAAATATAGAATTTCAAAGATCTTTATTAGAAATATCCCTCGAATGCTGCTTTTATGGTTTACCTTACTCCTCTCCCGGTGTTTACCTGACCGCACCATATAGTCATATATGGCTTATCACTCCGCACACCTGAGCACTTGATTCATTTCGGTTAGTGACTCGACTACACCCAACCGGTCACAAAACATTGAAATGTACGAATAAATAAAAAACAAAGTGCTCGGCCTGGCCTGGCCTGGCTTGGCTGTGGCTGTGTGTGCGTAGATAATAGAGACTCTAGAGTCTAGACGTGATAAACTATTTTTCCTATAGTTGTTCCATAACACATACATATATTTCGCATGCAAGCGCCTATATATGAACATGCATATGTACTTACATCCACCTATTTATACGTGCCCGTAAATGTAAGTTTGTTTTTGCAACTTGCACTTGCCGTGCAGTGCAGTGCGCGGCATATTTAATTAATCTGTCAAATACAATATGGAAAGCTATCAACGGGACGGACACAAACTGCTGATTTCAACTTCTAGTATTGCAAGCGGTGTTTGTTTAAATTAACTAGTGCCAAATGGGTAATAATTATTTATATTGTTACAAAGAAGGGTCTATTATTAGGATTTAAGTTGGATTGAGGTTTGTTTTGCAAGTTTATTGGAAGAAACTTACAAATTAAACTGCACAATGTGCTTGAAATAATGGTATTCCAGTTTATTTTTAGATACTTAAAGAGGATTTACGAATTTGTCCTCTAAGTTAGAATTGCTTAGAAAATTCTCGAGCGTCAATATGAGAGCAAACATTAATAGGCATCAAAACTTCCTGTCAAGTCTTTTTCGACTCGATAAAATAACAGCTCATAACAGAAAGCCAACTGAAAATGAAGAAAAGGCTTTTCAACTTTTTTAAGTGGAGTCAGCAGCAATCAAGGAAACCCTGTGATTGCGCTTTACAGAACAATTCGGTGCAGAACAGCACTCTGTTATTCTTTCTCTTGTAGAAAACCGATTAGCTTTTACGGTCTTTACCTTTTCCGGACAGTCTGTTAACTGGGTCTTTAGCAATGATACTTAATTAATGATTACTCTAATGATTTAATAAATTATCACTAGTTCTGGCTGTTTTCCTTAATAAAGCAATCCTAAAATATATGATTGACTAATGAATGCTATTAAACTTAATATGCTGAAAATTAATATAACTCACTCAACTAGATAATTACCCAAAATTGACATATCACTCTGTCTTTTGTAGCAGATATTCCCAGCAAAACAAAAACATAATTTCTTGTTTTTCCAACCTTTGGACGCACTGAAATCCCCCGCAGTGAGTGTGCGTCTTTTTCTTGGTTTCACAAACAGCGTGGGCGGACGACGGTACGTGGTTCCAAGCAGGGATATAGGTATATATACATATATACTCGGCCCAAGAGCGCTGTCTGGCACTCGAAGCGACACTTTGTCTGCTGATAAAGTGCAGCAACAACACAAACAAAAAGCCGGCGAATGGCAAACAATGGTGACAGAGTGTGGCAAATTATTAGGTCTACGGCCGCGTCTCTACTTACATCCAGTAGTGCCTGCAAGTGTCTATTTCTAGGGCCTCTATAGTCTACAGTCTACAGATAAGGCCGCTCGATGGTGATAAGGAATCGCCATCGGGAACGGATTCTGCAGAAGAGGTTGACGAACTCTTCACAAGCAGGCACTATATTTTATTCTATTTTAAAAACTCACATCTCTCTTAATTTAAATACTATTTTCTGTTTTTTGTGTGAATACTTTGTTGACAGTTATAAACTTGTGGCGAGAATTTATGCTCTGAGGAGAACTATAAAATTAATTTTGGTTTATTGCCGCACAATTTCAATGCGAAAATCCATCGACTTCCGCCTTTAAAATTGAGACAAATGGCAGACAGAATGCAGAGTTCGCTTCTGCATTTGGCGCTGCAATCGGGCTTCTGTGGATGCGACGAATCAAACCGCGTCAATCACTCAATCTCAGCCATTTTTGCCACTCACAATCGACCCAAAGGCGAAAGCCTTTTTGGACCGCTGCCAGAGTGGGGAATGGCGCACATCTGTTTATTTTGATATTGCCCTCATGCCGCGGTGACTGACTGACTGACTGACTGAATGACTGAATGACTATACCCCCTCCAAGCAGCACCCACAGAAACACCCACTGAACACCCCTTTGACACCCGCCTCCTGTGTGTATTTTTATACAATTTATATTTTTATTGCGTAAATAAAATTCTTCGCCAGCTACAGATGATGGCTGATGGCCGCTGGCTGTTGTTTATGCTCTTTGTCATTCGGGATCGGCGAATGATAATTGAAATTAATGTATACTTTGATTCAACTGCAATTGCAGTGACACATTGAAAGCGCAGTCGAAAGCAGAAGCTTTATTTTAATTACATTTCATTTTTTTGCAAGGTTAAACAGTTATTTTCGTTTAAAAAATAAATTTAAATTAAATAAATTTATTTCTCTGTATTAAAGACTCAGTTTAAGTCTGAAAAGGTAAAAGCAAATTGGTTTTCCCGACGCTTGTAATTTATCCGAATGGTAAAGAATAACAGAGTGCTCTTAAACACCGAATTGTGCTACAAAGCGCACGCTTCTACTGATTCCGCTAAAAAATGGCAGCTCTCACGTTAATATTCGAGAAAACAAAAATTTCCTAGCAGCGATTTTATATGTCCAAGAAATTGTAAAACAGTTAAATTTATCGAACAACAACTTGATAAATAATTATATATAAAATATAATAGTTAACTAGCATCCATTAATTTAATTAAAATCCCAATAAAACTCTTAGCAAAATTAGATTAACGCTTGCATCTGGCATGCGTTGATAATGCCACAGAAAAAAACAACATCTGTAACTCTTTGTTTTTTGCAACAAATAGATTGTTCTTTCGCTTTTTTTCGCTCCCCCTTCCTTTTTTAAATTTAATTCAATTAATTTCAAGTCGCAATTACTCGACATTTGCATCCATTTCGCTGATTAGCTGACCCAGTTTCGCATTTATACATTCGCAATAAAAAATAACAAAGCACAGTCCGTCCCCTAGCTTTAATGTTATCTATTTTTTAGCTCTGCTTCTGGGTCTGTGCTACATCTAACAAAAAATAAAAAAATAAAAAATAAAGAGAAAAGCAGCAGGAGAAGGGTACGTACATATAAGGAAAATATTCCATGCTGGCAACTGGCGACTGCTTATCAAAGGCTTATCAAAGGTTTCACAAAAATTCCACAATCCCTCCTCCCGCACATATTCGACTCTGATAAACTGCGCATTTGAAAGTTGGTTGCTAGGCTGTTAATTAAATACAGCAAAATAATAAAGAATGAAAGGCTATAAGCAATCGGAAGCCGCAGGTATTTCCATAGGAAAATGCAGAGGATGTAAATACTATTTTTCATTAGTTTGCAAATGCAAAAGGTATTCCGCATTCGTGGCATTTCCACCTGCAGCGTCCTTGCATATTTGCCCTGCGGTTTTCCGTTTACTTGTTCTGGCCAACTTAATTATGTTGCTCTGGCAAATAGTTTCCCAGCGCACGAAGCCAGCACATATCATATTTCCCTAATAACTCGAGCAAAAAAAAAACACTAGTTTTCATGGTAAAAATGTTTGCATTTCATTTGATTCCCAGCTGCCCAGTTGTTATTATCTCTCGGAGGATCTGTAATCACAGGATGTTAAAGCAAGGGAACTCGTAATGTGAAGGGATTGTTGTAGGACACAATTAATTTTAATTAGCAAATAAAGGTGGTATTTATTTATGCTGTGGAACTAGAGTATTTTATATTAAAAGTTTAGCAACTGTTGCTCTGCTCTTGATGTTCGTAAACCAGAATGTATATTACAAAGTGCTTTGTGCAAGTTATGGGGCATAAAAACCAAGATAGCCCCATTGAAATCAACGGAAAACCAACACTGGGGAAAATATTGTAGTCTAAGCTAAGGGATTTAGCTTTAAAATTAAATAAATTAAAATGTATTCTATATTTTCTGGCAAGCTGAAAAAGCTCTAGATTTCTATGCTAGCTTATAAGCATATAAAAAAGAATCTGACAATATTATCATGATAAATGAAGCACATTTTCACTTTCGTTGAGCATAAAAGTTCTCAAGAACGTAGTAAAAATTTTAATACTTGTATTCGTATTCTTAAAAATTGCACTTAAACTGAGTACAAAACCACATAAAAGTAAGAACAAATGTTCTCGGTAGTTATTTGAGTACGTTTTTGCTTATTTTAAATCCGTTTTTCCTTAAAAAATCTCCCTGTACAGGTTAATAGTATTTAAACTGGATCCCTAAACTCTTTCCGAGTATGCTAATCAAAGATAAATATTCCTTACAAGGCTTTTAATTAAAATTAAAATCCCATAACATAATTTTCCATTTTTATAGGGTTTTTAAAAAGTGGTTCTTGGCACTTACATCTTGAGAGATTTGTCCCATATCCGCGTAGTAATCAACAGCGTAGTACATGAGTCCGGCGGCGAGTCTCAGGCGGGTCCAAAAGTCAGAGCTGGGATTCGGATTCTGAATCGGAATCGGATTCGGTTGGATTCGGTATCGGAATCAGAGGTCGCTGCAGCTCAGCTGCGATCAAAATAAAGAAATAACCAGTTCTCCGCCTGGCTCTTTGTTTATGGAGCCCACGAAAGTGGAGCAGCAGCGGAGCAGCTCGAAACTCGAAATGCACCAAAGGAGGCTCGTCTGTTTTTTGTTTTTGTTATTTTTCTAAAGAGCAAACCAGATTTTCTTTTCTCAACTCGATTCGGCTTGAAGTGGCTGGCGGTTTCAGGGTCTCCCTTGTCTGGTTTTCACTGTACTGCAATTGGTGCTGGTGCTTCTGATTTCGGGGGATTCAGCCAAGTATCCGAGGTCTCGGATTGTGATTCAAGCACTTGTACGTATAGCTCTGTATCCTTAAAACGTTCTTCTCATCGGTGATGGCGATACCCTGGCTCGAGTGACTAAAGCAATTGCACTTGTTGCTGTTGATGTTGATCCTGTTTTTGGTTTTCATTTGTCGGTTTTGCGAGTCTCAGAGGCTTAGTTCTCGGTGGATGTGTAACTGCGGAAGAAGAAGGGGAAAAGGTCGTTAGCCAGTGATCTTAATTAATTAACATATCCAGACTCCCGACTTCCCACAGCAACAACTCGTTTCGGCCAGCTTCAATTAGCATTCAAATGCCAGTCAAAATATTCAGTTTTTTCTGCTGCTGCTTTCTTTTATTTTTATTTTTTAGGTTTTTCGTCTGTGGACGTATATTTGCCAAGCCCCAGAAAAAATCGCGCAATGCCAAAAATACAAAGCAAACATTGAGCACAAAGCAAAACGCAGCGAAAAAATTGGTAAATAAACAAGGCAAGAAAATGGAATTGGGAATGGGAATGGGACTGGACAAAAACGGGTTTCTGCTCCTCTTCCTGGGGCAAGGTGAGAGTGAAATCAACAAAAAAAACATAAATCGAGTAAGAAATAATATTAATAATGGATTGGGGCGTTAAGAGACGGGATAAATGTGAAACCGAAATTAATATCAAGCGCAAACAGCGCATTTTTTGGCATGCGGACTCAAAGTGACAAACAAATAGCCATGGCAACGGCAGCAGCAGCAGACAAACCAAACAGAAACGAGTGGAAAACGGGCTAAAAAACGGCATAAAGGGGTACGGTACGAAAACAAGCCGAAAAGTCTGGCGAAAACAACAGACGCTGATAGATATATAGAGTTACAAGCCCCCCGGATAATCTTTTTGCGGTTTTTGGCCGAGGCAATCGAGACATCGAGTCATCAAAGCGAATTACTCGCACTCGGACTTGGACTCGTACCCAAACGTGACTCTGACATGGCAGGCGGCGCTGCAGTGGAATAACAAACATTAAAAAAATAAAATTAAACAGCGGATAGCTGGGGCTTTGTAACCCAAGCAACTTGGCGCGCACTCGAATAACACAAACAGCGTTACAAAGTTTCCTCTATTAATAATTTTTCATTATTGACAACGTCATGAGCATACTAAACGCTTCAGCGATTCCTCAAAGTCACAGAAGCTCAGCTTGGAGCGGGATCGGTTGACAGATGCGGGTATAGATGTGGATATTTGTCAACAAGACCATGTGCCAGGGTTTACTCAACAGATTAGCGATAATATTGAATCAAACTTAGGCCTAGACCAGTCTGTTCCAGTGCACTCCAGACTCGCGAGGCACAGAGCGAAAAAATCTGGTTTAAAGAGCTCATAAAATACAGTATTTAAATATCTATAAGATTAACTATATAAAACTAAAGAAAATCACAGTTTCCTATTTATTTTTCTCTATTTTTCACTCAATGAACCGATAACAAATCAAGATGAAACCCCATTTAAATAGTTTTCTCTCCATGTGGTGGCCACATCTCAGACCCCAGCTCGAGTGTCTTGTTTATCGCTTGTCGCCGCGTACAAGCGTATTTAATTTATCCACTCACACCACTCGAATTGTGAATTATACTATGGATGCTGCTGTAAACGAACTCTGGCGCTCGGTGACATTGAACGGCGCAGAGGCTGTTGTTGGGGCGTTGACGAGCCGCCGCCGCCGCCGCCATGCGTATGAGCGTTATTATCACGTATACGCATGGTAAACATGGTAAACGTGGTAAACACGCTCCTCCTCCGGCTCTCCCCAGCGGGAGGCGTGACCACTCGGTCTGTTTACGTAGAAAATTAAATTCCAAATTGCACCTACTGCAAGGATTCACAGCATTGGAATTAATTAGTTTTGCCAATGTGCAAAAGAACAAAGGCAGAGAGCATAGTGTCTGCCACTCAAAACAAAAACTTGTTTAATATTCAAAAAGTTCCAGGCTTCCGTCGGCATTGCATTTGCCAAGTTTGGAATTATTTTAGGCAAACTAAGAGAGGCTTTTTCGCAAGGTGATTATTCTGTAACGAAGGTGTACTTATCCAGGAAATTATTAGCATTCTGCAATCTGCACAAAAAGTAAGAAAAAACAATAGGTTTTTTCAGAAAAATAATTTACATGCTTTAATAATTTCAAAAAATTAAGAGAACCTATTTAAATGCTAGAGAAATCATATATCTTTGTTACTTTACAAAATCTTTATTAAATTCCCAACACCAAACTATGCAATTCTCAAAGTCCCAAAGCCAGGCTTTATCATATAAAATCTGTCACTTTGCATATCTCACAAATTAAATTGGTTTTCAGCTGTAGTTCATTCCGTTTAATTTAATTTATAGAACGAGGAACTTTCGTCACCAGCCCAAACCCAATCTCGTTCAACAATTCACAGCTGGAAATTGAAACTGCATCAAACGGACTGAAATTCCCAGCTTGTTTTCCGCAGACGTCACGGCGAGAGCCTTTGTGCCTTTCTGCCTTTGTTTTATGTTCATTTTTGTTTTGTTTTTATCTTTAGCCCAGTCACACAGCTTAAATTAAGTTGTGATTTAATAATCATTCATAACCAAAAACAGCTGATATCGGATATCCAGAATAAATGAAATTATGATTAAATCTTCTTCCATTGCTTGAGGTATTTTGCAGATAAATATTGAGTTACAGGAAAATAGCAGCAGAAAATTAATTAACTCTGCTGTTTTGCCATAGAAACCACAACTATGTAACTACTTCGTTTTAATTAAATTTGCGCAACTTAAATGGAATATTTTGCTGTCAGATACAAGAACCAAATAGGAGAAGATATACATTTCCTGTTTTCAAAGAAAATAATTCTTATTGTTATATTTGTACTATGCATTATGAGGCTAATAAGTTAAGCCCCTTCTGGGCCAATATCTAACTGACTTTAATTTTAGCCCTAAATACATATATTAAATAAAGGTAATAAAGAAACCATTAAGAACAGGAGATTTTGCTAATAAAATATATATATTCCGCTGATTTTCCAGTCATTTTCTATATTTTAAAATTTAAAAAATTTAAATTTGTTTACAAATCTAGTTCGGAGGCTCTCCTGCCTGCCCTGCCCTGCCCCCCGCCCGACCATGTGTAACGCCAACTGCTGCCAGAGCAGGTCGCCGATAGCCAAGCGCCTGGCGGCCCGCCGCCTGCTGCAGATGGAGGAGGAGGAGCGGCAGAGGCCCAAGCTGGTGGTACCCACGCCCCAGAGCCTGCTCTACGACTATGACAGCGTGGAGGCCATGGCCCAGTACATCATAGACGTCACCCACATCCGTCCCAGGTACGGCTTGATTTGCGGCAAATTCCTTAGCCCCATTTTGACCCTGGTGGAGCGTGCCGTGGTCATTCCCTACGAAGACATACCCAACTTCCCGGTCAGCGACGATCCGGATAACCCTTGTTTCGTGGTGGGCTACGTGATGGGTGCTCCGATCATGGCGCTGTCCACTCGGTTCCTCAGCTACGAGGGTCATTCTCTGGCCACCTGTGCCCTGCCCGTCCACGTGATGAGGCTGTGCGGCGTGAAGACCATCATGCTGACCTGCGCCACCGCCTCGGTGAATCCCACCTACGACCTGGGCGACATCATGCTGATCGAGGACCACATCAACATAGTGGGCATGATGCACCACACGGCCATGGAGGGTCCCAGCGATCCGCGCTTCGGCAGCCGGCACTTGGTTATGGTCAACGCCTACGACAGAGAGCTCCTGAGCATGGCCCAGGAGATCGGCAAGGCGATGGGCATTGACAAGAGCCTGCGCAGAGGCATCTTTGCCTGCATGGGCGGACCGGTGTACGAGACCCTGGCGGAGGAGCGGCTCCTCCGATCCCTTGGCGTGGATGCGGTGGGCATGTCCGTGATTCCGGAGGTCATAGCAGCTCGCCAGGGCGGCCTGAAGGTGTTCTCCTTTGCCATCATCACGGTGCTGGCCAAAGACAAGGTGGAGGAGGAGGACCCGGATGCGGATCCACGCATGGCCAAGCCGAAGCAGGAGGTCCTGGAGGTTCCGTGGCAGAAGGTGCAGGCCTGCACCGATCTGATCGGTCGCCTCCTGTACTATATGGATAATGGGCTCTGACGATCGATTCGATTCGAGTCCCAGAAATAGACCTCTTTCTCGTTTCGCTTTGCTTTGTTTTTGGTTTTGTGGTGCCAACACGGAAATAGCGACAGGTGCAGCTGTTGCCGCAAATATCGGAGCAAAGAGTTCTTCAGAGAGGGCGTGGGGTGTGAGGTGTGAGCTGGGAGGTAGGTGCGAGTGTGCCTGGTGTCAAGCTGTCTAATGGACGGCTGCCCAAATGGCCACCAATAAAGCGGCGCAAAGTGCTTGTATTTTCGAGCACCCAGGGCGTATACGTAATGCTAGAGTATATATACATTTTAGTCAGCTTCTGTAAAGATACATTTTATGGCAATTAGCGAGGAATGAAACCCGAACTACTTTGTTGCTTATGGCCAGAATCAAGGCGGGTGTGGGTGTGAACTCGGTTCATACTTGACTTGAATCCACAATAGAATAACTATAGAAATGTGCATCATATCTGTGGCAGATGTTTTCGAGCTGTCAAGATGTTGTCTAGTATTTTTGTGTGGACATAAACATATATTTTTAGGAGCTCTAAGAACTGCAATTTCTTGATCTTTAATATTTTATATCTTATAAGGTCTTGTAAGAGAGAGAATCCTGAGATCTTTAGTCCGAAGACAAGCAATGCAATGCAAGGGTCATCGAATTTGTACTTGGGAATTTTAGCAGCACTTTTTACAACAACTTTTTACTACGCTTAATTTTTTACAGTGGCCCTTTCAGTAACCTGTGTTGAGGATCGGTCTTGAAGCATTCCCTGATTGTAGACTAGGGTGTCACCAAATTAGTACTTTTAAATGCACTCTTTGCAATAACTTTTACTACAATACAATGGTTATCGAATTCGTACTTGGGAATTTTAGGGGCACTTTTTACAACAACTTTTTACTACGCTTAATTTTATACAGTGGCTTTTTTCAGTAACCTGTGTTGAGGATCGGTCTTGAAGCATTCCCTGATTATAAACTAGGGTGTCACCGAATTAGTACTTGTGAATTTTAGATGCACTCTGCAATAACTTTTACTACTGACGCCAAAATGTGGAATTTCTTAGTGCTCGTTTTGGGGTGTGTTGTTTCTCTATCATTATCTGATTTTGTTATATTTTTTATAGTATATATTATATCTTTAGTACAAACTAGGTTGTCACCGAATTAGTGCTTGGGAATTTTAGATGCACTCTTTGCAATAACTTTTACCACGGACCCCAAAATGTGGAATTTTTTAGTGCACTTTTAAGGTTGTGTTGTTTCTCTATCATTATTGTTGTTTGATTGGCTGATTTTGTTGTATTTTGTATAGTATATATATAATATTTTGGTAACAATATGGAAACATTTCCATTGTTCGACTTGTTGAATCCTTTTTTGCACTTACAATGGCAATGGTCGGAGTCCCTTTCTTTGCGCGTTTGGCACAGCTTATCATTATTTTGTAATGGCAATTATAAAACTTGCTCTCTAGCGAGCGCTTCTTTGTTCGTCATTTTTGCTAATTTTATTATTTGCCATTGTTGCGGTGCAGTAGCGCACGGGCGGGCAGGCGATGACGAGCGAGCGAACGAACGAACGTTTATTGACGCTGATTGCTCAGATATAAGTGCATATATATATATTTTAGAGGGAACTGGGAACGGGGGGAGCTGTGGGGCGTGGCGATTGCCACGAGCTGTTTGCTGTTTGCCTCGCTTTGTTTTGCTGCTTTACTGTAGCTGTAGCTGTAGCTGTGTGCGATCATGCGGCCAGAAAGAGAGATTTTCCTCGCGATTTCCACCGATATGTAGTACCCCCGGTGTGCCCCCGGATTTGCGGGATTTGTGCGATTCGCTCAATGTTTCGGGCTGTGTGTGGCATTACGCTAATGAGTTATATGCCGGTCGGTTCATTGACCCGATGATGCATGTGTTTATCGAAACGGCCGTTGGAAAATGCAATTTGCAACAAGTTCTGACTGCGTTATATATCCGAGTCTATATAACATGCTGGCTCTGCTCTGGGCCAGTTCACTGCACTGGCTCTCTGCAATTTAATTTTAAATATCAAAAGCATTCGGGGCATTTGTGCGTGAATATCAACGTGCCAACGGAGGCAGTGCCAAAAAGGCAGCAGCTGATTCACAGATGCATATTTTCGTAGATGCACAGATGCACGGGCAGAGATACACACTGAGATACAGATACAGATACAGCTACAGTATCTGCATCTATGCATCGCATAGTTTTGGCATTTCAATTGACGCTGGGTGCTGGGTGCAACATCTGCCCGTTGTTTTGGCAATTGATTCGTCAACAGGGATCAGATATGCGGCTGCTGATGCAATTTAAATGGCAACCAGATGCCGGCCATTCAGCCAGCGAGAGAAATGCGTCCAATGCCCAATCAACTGCCACCGCAAATAAATGCTAAATTTACATCAGCGAGCTGCAGGTAATTTCTGCGCAAATCCACACACACAAAATCATGCTGATGTCCCACTGAATAAACCCCATAGATATATATTCAATCCAATGGTTTCCAAGGGGAGGCATAATTATGATGTCAGTGGTCAGTGGCAACATAATATTACATAAATCAGAATAAAATGTTAACTCAATTTACACATGAATTAAAAGATAACAATAATTATGTCAGTGGTTTTCGCATAATATTATTTTTCACCTTACTGCCATTTAAATACATATAATTACACAATTATTTGGCTGTTGCTAGGCCTCCCTTAACTGTGGCGTAATCATCTATCACCATAAACCTTATTAAAAGATTAGATTTGTTTTATATATTTATTAACAAGACTTAGATTGTTGCAATCAATTTTTTTTTATTAAGTTGTTTGTACACTTGGGGAAATCCCAGTAATGTCTATTAATTAAAATATAACCTATATTTGAAGTTAGTTATTATTATAGTTTCTGAATTAATTAATATATATGTATGAGAAAATAATAAACTAACTGAAAAGAGGAGTTTTCTCCTCTCAAAGGTTCCCGTTTTGGGTTAGATAACCGTTAGCTGCAGAACAAACAAAACTAACTAATACACCCATTGGTGCGAGGCGTAGGTAAAGCCGCATGGAAATTACTCGCTGCCTGTGTGTGTGTGTAATAAAGAAAAGCAGAAAATTGCACAAAATAAACGGCGAACTAACTAAGACAGACTTGTGTACTGCAGTTGCTTGTGTTGCTGTTGCCGTTGCTGTTGCACTTGCTGCTGGTGTTGTTGCAGCCGCTGCTGAAAGTTCAGTAACCCCCGTTTTGCGCCCATAGAAGTGGCTACGATTTAAGCAGCAGTAGTTGCAAAAATAAGAAGTGCACTGCTAGAAATTGGGTTAATATGCCAGAAATATTATATACTTATTATTATATCTGTTAAATGCAATTTTAAATCTTATTTCTTAATATTTAATATAGTTTTATCGTAATACCATTGATACAAATATAAATAAATATTAAATTAAAATTTATCTGGCTTTTTAGTATTAAAATAAAGCTTATGATATTATTTATCACCTCATTTGTCATCATTTTACTTAATAAATATAAATGTACCCAACTTTTAAAAGAATATTAATTTTTTCCGATCATATTTCAGTATTTAACCTGCTAAAATGTATATATTTAATACCTTTTCTCGAAATACTAGCATATTTTCCTCACAGTGCCTCTATTGTGCCAGCTAATTCTTTCAACTGACGCAAAAAAGCATAATTAATTAATGATGCACTGTGGCGGTGGTGATGTTCCTGCATGTTATATGAGGAGAGACAAAAGGACGATTTCAGGAGTAGTACTTTTAAACATTTTCTGTTGCCTGTCCCCCCACGAAAGCCGCTTAAAATTGATTGCAGCTCCAAATGGAAGCACACACATTTCAATTGCCCTCTCTTCAAGCGGTTCAAGTGATTTCCCATCACACACACACACACAGAAGCACACACACCACATTTGGCACAACAATCTTAATGCGACCCGGCAACAGCAACAGTTGTGCTCGACTGCAGCGTGTGTGTGTGTGTGTGTGTGTGTGAGCGGGAGTGTCTGTGTGTGAAAGCGTCGACATGGCAACCGTTTATCATAATTGGCATTAACTGCCAGCCAGCCAGCCAGCCAGCCAGCCATTCCTCAATTATATTCGGCCCGAAGCATTACGTATACGCCGTGATGGCATATAAAAACAAACAAGCAGAATTTACCTCCGCACAGGGGATTTAACTTACAGTTTTCTCCCATTTCTCGCATGCATATTACGTGCAAGTAGCTGTAATTTCATCAGATTTCATCAGAGTCAACATAAGTAGTACCTTCTCGCATGCAACTGCATTTGCAGGCATTAAATTCAGACTAACACATTTTCCACGCCTTAAATTATCAGTCGCTGATAAGAGAGCCCATCGAACTGGCAAGTTAGTCGTGCGATTACTCAAATTTTAGATGCTAAGCGAAGCAAAAGGAGAGAGACCGAAACCGAAACCGAAACCGAAACCGAAACCGAGACTGAAACAGAAATACGATGACGAAATAGTCGAGAACAAATCGGGGGGAATAATGAAAATGGCAAACAAACGGCGGCAACAAAGAGAATAAATGCTTTCAGCATTAACCAAAAAAACCAAAAATTGCCGTGACAAGAAAGAGGGGGGGCGGGGAGCGCTCACAAAACATGCTGCCGCTGCCGCCGTTGCCGTTGCTTAATTTAGATTCCCGTGCGGTAGGTCAAGTGCCAATTTCCTCAACTCGAAATTGTGTGGCAAAAGCAAATCAAATGCTGTAAGAATTGAATGCGAAACCCCTTGACCGGCCGGCCGTCCATCTGTCTGCCTGTCTTTCCATTTCATTTCATTTTGAGATTTTTTATTTTCCTCTTTTCTTTTACCGAAAAATGCGTGTTGTTTCTTTTTTTTTATGTTTTGGCCTGCGGCCACTCCGAAAAACCTGTTGCTGAACATGACAGCCAGTCAATCCCATTTGCAGACGCTGGCTGGCCGGGCCGGGGGTTAGTCCTTGCCGCTGGCAGGAGGCTACACACAGAAAGGACTGTAAAACCGGACCGCAAGACTTCACCTACGAGATCTCCCGGAGATTTCCGGCCGGACACGGAGCGGCGTTCTGAAGTAAGGCCACAAAATCGAAACGGAATCGACAAGTAAGCTACGAATCAAATGTGGGCAGTGTCCTGCACAGAAAAAAATGATACTTTTTTGTTTTTAAGTTTATATTGAATGTGATAAGATTTCGTTGTTTCACAAAATCTTCAAAACTTAAATAATTTGTTAATAAAAGACCATAGAGTACCTGGCACTCTGATCGTAAAAATTATTGCATACTTTACGGCAGTAATAATTGAGATTTATTAAGATAAATGTGATAAGATTTTGTTATTTCGTTATATTTATTAAATGTTCAAAGCTTAAATAATATTTTAACAAAATCCCATAGAATACCTGGCACTCTGATCGTAAAAATTATTGCATACTTTTCGGCAGTAATAATTGAGATTTCTCAGCAATTTTCTTGAGTTCCATAGAACTGTTCTTTTATTGTTTAAGCCAAGAAAGAACATTTTTTTCTGAGTGCTCCACATTTTTTTACATATTTTTGGGCACTCTTGGTCAAGCTGCGTGCAGGCAACAGTTTCCTTTTGACCCAAAAGCCTCTTATTGGCATCCATCCCTGCTCTTTGAATCCATTTGCATTCGAATATTGGGGTCCCCTCGCCATGGGGGGGAGCCTGTAAAAGCTTTTGACAACCAGGCCAGGATATGCCCACGGAAATCGTTTGATTTGACAGGAAAGTTACCAATTTGTGGTGGAGAGGAATTATGATGGATTTAAATGAAGTTTTCCATTTTTGGGAATATTTTGTTAAAAGCAAACCGAAGGTAAATCTTGTATTTGTAGGGAAAGAGAATAAGAGGGATTGGTTTTCAAATGCTGCATTTTTCAACTGAACTTTTTATATAAAAATATGCACATTTGTTTGCTTAAACTGAAAAGTTACAATTGTGAAAGAGAATAGGGCTTCAAAGAGTGGCTTTTAATACAAATATAATACGAATTATTTATGTTTTTCGTCAAGAAAAAGAATAGAAATTTATTTAACAATTTATTAATATATCAACGTTTAATTTTCAATACAAGTTCAAATAAAACCCCGGGGAAAACAAAAGGAAAATGTTCAGAATTTCGACAGCTGAATTTCGTCATTATCAGTGTTCAAAACTTACCCTTTTGGTTTTCGGATTAAAAGAGCTCTCTGCATTTATTTAAAAGCGTAATTGTAATCTCTTTTAATATCGGTTTATTTTGGGGCAGCGAGACGGCGATGGAGAGCACACACACCGTTACTTTTCCTTTGTGTTTGTCTTTCGAATCGCTGATATAGCGAGTTCTTTCACTCTCTTTACACTCTTTCGCCGCTGATAACACACACACGGTCGTGGGATACGGTAACTAATTGCAGGCTGTTTCCAAACGAACAACAACTGTGGAGGAGAAATTATATTTTTGTTTTTGTTTTGATCGAAGCCAAAGAAAAGGAGGAGCACTCTCGAAAGAGTGTTTTCGAAATAACGGAAAACGGATGTACAAGCAGCGCGGGTGTGAAGTGACATGGGCTTGCGCTCGATCTCATAAAAAATATTCTTAGTCACGCTTTGGATTTACGCTCTATCCCCCCCCCAATTAATTATGCAAGTCGAACGAAATAGCCCGAAAAAATGCCGAAAAAAATCGATTGCATTTGGCGCGAAATACAAAAAGAGGAAAAAGCGAGGCAACACAGCGCTAACAGCGAGCGGCGATAACAATAATAGTTTATATTTAAATTTGGGCAGCCAGCATCGTTTAATTTGTTTACGCGGCTCGGGTTCGTTGTTATTCGTCTATGAGGCCAATCTAATTTATGCTCTTGTCCCGCTGTTGTTGTTGTTGATTTGCTTTTTTGTCTTTTTCTGTGTTTACTGTGTGTTATTCGGATTGGGTTGCCTTTTTTTGTGTTTTGTTTCTTTTCGCCAGTTGCTTTTGCCCGGCGCACACTGAACAAGAAATTTCTGTAGTAATTTTCCATGCAATAACAATGATTTTGGTTTTTTGGCGCTCTTTTAGTGTTATTTGTTTTTCGCTTTTTGTTTTTGGCGCTATCTTTGCCTGCATTTGTTGTTAACTTAAGACCGAACAAGTTACCAGAACGAAACGAGGTGAACGAGAACGAGAACGAAAACGAAACCGAAAAGAACTAAAAAGTTTAACGAAATAAAAACGGTTATCCGATGTTTTCGGAGCTTTCTGATTTCCCGCGATCTTCTGCTGCGTGGAAGAGAGTGGGTGCAGATGGAGGGGGTGCGGCGGCTGTTTCTTTATCGTGTGCGTGCGATGCGTTGCGTTCATGCGCTTTCGCTCTGGCGCGCTTTGACTAGCCGAAGAACCGAAAGCGGCCAGCGACAAACTTAAACTAAAGCGGCAACGGCAAATGGCAACCGAAATCAACTGCTGGGGCTGTTTGGGGCTGCTGCCCAGCTGTGTCGCTGCCAACAACATCAGCTGACGCCAGCAGCAGCAGCAGCAGCCGAAGAGCACTCGGCACACGAACACACTTGCAGTAAGCTCATTACGAGCCGCCCGAACCAGAGAGAGTGGGGCCGCGCTCGGGTGGGGGAGTGAGTAAGAAAGAGAGAGCGAGCGAGCAGGCTCGGCAGCAACAGGCAGCGGCTCTGTGAAATGGGTCCCCAAAGAAAATCAAGTACGAAAGCTACAATCGGGTGTGCTCGACTGTGAGATACCCTGAAGCCAAAGCTATGTGCATTGAGCTTAAAGACAAGGGCACACCCAGCCCAAAAGCTCTATGGAGCAAAAGACCACTTTTTCTGACCAAAGCCCTTTTTTAAAAGTCATTAAAATAACTTTGTCTACGCAAGGGAAATGGAATGTTTCGAACAGATAATTTTAAATTAGTTAGTTAGATAGGTATCATCTAGATTCGTTTAACTTTTTCATATTTTATTTTAATTAAATTACTAATCTTAGTTTTTCATTAGGCTAAACTAATATTGAAATAAATTTCAAAAGATCGTCCCATTGCAGGGTATTTCATGCGTCTTATAAGCGCCACCAAGATGTACAGTTGTTTTTCTGTGTTTGCCCTCTCTTTTATTCATATATATTTTTTTTATTGTCCAGCGTATGTGGGGAGCACATGTAAAGACAAAAACAACAACGAGCGATTTGACAACGAAGCGACAACAACGACGCTTCATATGATTGAACTCTTAAATGACTGAGGCCTATAAAGGCGCTGGGCGTGTGTGCTTTTTGATGCGAGAGTAGATGCAAATGTGTACCGAAGTCGCGGCGCGCCGTCCTCTGTTCAATTTTCAACACTTTTTGGTCTCCCTTTCCACTCTCCGCCTTCGATCGTCCAGCCCAACATCCCCACTTCTTTTTGGAGGCGTCGTGGCCCAACATAGAGTGTTTAGTCGTCGGTTCTCAAAGTGCAAAATGGAGGGAAAGACCAGAGAAAAAAATCTGTATTTCTGGATTTTCAATGCACTAGGAATATACAAAATATAAAATCCATTTTCTATTAGTCTTGGATTATAATTTAAATAGATCCTTTCTAGTATAAGTAATAAGATTTTTAAAATTTTGAGTTATAAAGGAATATAGACAGTTTAAATACAAATTAAATGGCCTTAATTAGTATGCTGCTCGAACTAGTTGGGAAATCTGGCGAGAAAACATTCAATACAAGCAATACAAGCTCGATATAAAGAACTTTAGTGTCCAATTATAACCAAAATGTTTACTATTTTTTAACGACTTAAAGACTTTTACAATTGATTGAATTTAAGTACAGAAAATTCTGGAGAATTATTTATGATTTCTTTCTATGTAATGCATCTCCGCAGAATCTCCACTGTGCTGTCCACTTCATAGAGGAATGGCCCCGGGCTTTGTTTACTCCACAGAGACATTTTCCGGCGCTCTCCCTCGCTCGCTGGGCCTCTGTCCCTCCCAGAGAGCACCGGGTATCATGCACATTGCAATAAGCGGCGGCGATAAATAAAGCCCGTCCCCATTTTTATGGCTAAATCGTGAGACAATAAAATGCAAAGGCTGTGAATACGAATGGGAAATGAAATTAATAAGCAGACGGCCGAGTGCAAAGTACTGTTCGCCACTATTATAGGCAGAATGCTGGGAGATTTGCATTAAACTACAATAAAAAAGAAAGAAAGAAAAAAAAGCGACCTTATCAGCAATGGGAGCAACAGCAGCAGCGGGCTGATAACAGGGCCGATACAGACTACGGCTGTGTGCGTGCCAGCCTGTAGATTATTATTATTATTGATTAATAAACAATTTTCTCACTCACACTGGGAATACATAGCTAAAAGCTAGAGGCTGTTGGGACGTAGCAAAGGCGACAAAAGCGACCGATAAGGAATGACCGATTTAGTTTCACAGTTCAAAAAGCGATAACTAGCAACGGGCGGACTCGATTGACCCACAAACTTGAGACGACAAACATGAAAGGCATATGTTCACACTAGTCTAGTGAATATACATAATTCAAAAAAAAAAAAAACGCAAGTGATAACTGCAGGCGGAGCTGAGTGGGGGAATGACTATGCCAAATTCCAAAAGACACAATTATCGCAAAATTAACGCTTGTCATGTGTGTTTTTTGGAAATATAACAAATTTGTAGCCTGGAATATAGGTAATAAAATCATTATAAAATCGCCGTCACCGTTAAATCACATTAAATCACGACAAAGTCAAAGTTAATACTTAATTTCGAACCAAAATGCCTGAAACTTAAATCCATTTACCATGAAAATCCATTAAATTAAAGTATTAAGCGCACAAAGGGCATTGATTCAATGGTTTCTGAATATATTTACCTGAAAATATTTATTGAGTGACGGTCCTCTTCAAGCAAAAAGTATTTCCATTTGAATTGAATTTACAATTTCAGCTGAAATTCCATAAATTCTTTTATAGCAAACATTTTTCACTTGGGCTCTTACAAAAATGATATAATGTTGGATTTATATTTTATTTACCAATTGTATAATTTTAACATGTTTAAAGTTAAAATACGGAAATATAATACAATACAAGCGTAAATTAATTAAAATACATCCCTACCATGCCTGTTAATATCCTTGTTTGATTTCTCTATTGTTTAAATTCAATATATGTAAGTTAAACCAACTACTACTGCCAAATCTGATACTAGCTTTCTGCCTGTGAAAGCCAAAACTATCACATAACCAATTAGACAAATTATTCATGTTTAGAGCCAACACAACAATACAATATATTCAATATCTAAGCATAAACAAAATATAAAATATGTGTTCAATTAGACAATTATTCATGTTTAGAGCCAACACAACAAGTCAGTTGCAGTTTGGCGTGCAGTTCATTTCATTTCCAAGAGAGCCTAATTATTTCTATTTATCAAATCCATGCTCCATTGTCCTTGATTTCCGTTTTTGGGGTTACAATAGCTGCTTGTTGCTGTTAGGCCTTAGGGCGAATTAAAACACAGCATACTTAGTAGAATTAATTAATTAGTTTCATTCCAGTGAAACGAGGTCTGCTGTCTATTTAAAATCAATTAAAATGGCGCGCAAAAGTATGCTACAAAAAAAAACAATGAATTTAGGCATTAAAATATTTTGTTGCATACTTTTGGTCCGCTTTTCGATTGAATTCAATTCCATATTAAATTAAAAATAAACCCACTGAATAACGCTGTAATCCACCTGCTACTATATTCTAAATTTCTTCCCGCTTTGCAGTCTAAACAGCGGATATTGAGCCCCTGGGCGGATTTCAAACATATCATATGTACATGATGTAATTAGCTGCATTCCAGTGAATTGAATGCTCTCCTATTTGTGCCAAATCCCTGCCGGCTAGCAGCCGATAGTGGAAGGTGGTAATGCGCAACAGGCAAGAAACCAATCTGCCCGCGGCCAATTTGCTAGCCAGATTAACGGCCATCGATGACGGCAAACGGATGGGCGGTGCGCCTGATTGGGCGCTTGGTGGCTCCGGCGGTTTAACGCATCGCCGAGATGTATTTGCTAAGGGCAAACCGTGTAACACGAGCCAGGCGGAAGGTGAAGGGGTCAGACGGCGTTGCCAACCGGTGAGCTCATGCATGCAAACGCCACCGCCCCCAACCGCTTATCCGGTTACAACTGATGTAGATTCGAAGCCACCGCCGACTTTACCCCACTTCACACTCCGGCCAGGATATCCATTCAGGGCAATTAAATGCCAACCAACGGATGTAAATGTTTCCCTGATTTTCCCGGGCCGGCCTTGTTGCTTGTTTTCTCTCTCTCTTCCCCTGTCGCGATTCATTAATTGTGTCCACTGCACCGTGTTTGCACAACAAAAAAGTTTCAGCACAACCGTCATGTGTTGCTCCTGATCCCTGCCCCTGACCCTGCTCCTACTCCTGATCCGATCTCCATCCGCCATTTAGCTGTGCGGCCAACTGAAGGACTGAAAGGCACACCAATTATCTGAACAGGTCAGAGCTGAAAGAAACAAAACGATTTACAGGTATTTGGCCTGCGGGCCTCGCAACTTTGTCCTGTGCGACTCGGATTCAATAAACTATTTTTTCGCCGTTTTGGTAAAATGCGAATATCAGAATTTTTGTGATTGTGATTGTAACTTGTCAAGGATGTGGAACATATACCCAATATGGGCGCAGAAAAGCTGGAATTTGTATATAACATTTTTAATATGCCATTGATAGCTAAGCTGAAAGGTAAGAAGTAAAAGCTTATGGAGCTTAAAAGGCCTTTAAATTCAGTTTCATTGCAAATGTAAATACTTTTTTTTTAAGAGTCTGTCTGTTGTCTGTAGCTAACAATAAAAGAAATCGGCCCTAATGACCGTAGCCTGGTAATTTTTTGTAGATATATGCGTATTCTACATATATTTGTAGGTTTGTATTGTTGCTAATAGCTGGCAAAATTGTATCTCGTAATGTGATATAGTTTTAAAGATTTATAGTTTCTAAATCCTCGAGAAATGCTCCAATTCCATAAACCAGACCCTCAAGTAACTACTGATTAGAGTAGAATCCTCATTAAATTGGTTTAAATGCTTAAATAATTGTTAAATATTTGTTTTCCAAAAGAATTTACTTTTCAAATTAAAATACAAAATCAACGGAAACGGTTACAACAAAGCGGAAGTGGTGGCGCCATCCCGATGCTCTTGCGTGTTCGTTTCTTGAACTATCCGTTCAAGTTCCCCGCCAATCGATAGGTTATCCACTTGAATTTAAACGCCTATCGATAGGTGGCGCAACAGCTGATTGTTCGCGTGGATTTTTATTTGCCTTTAATTTCGGTTAAATTTCGCCGGTTATCAATAAAAAATGGCGCCGCCGAGGGCCAACAGTAACCGGGCGGCGGTGCGGCGCAAGAAGTCCGGTAGCTTCTTCCAGTCCCTGCAAGACAAGTACCTGAATGTGCGGTTTTTCAAGTACCTGCTGTTGGAGCCGGCTGCCGTGCCCCTCGTCTCCATTTTCATCCTGCTGGCGGAGGCCGTTATTAACCTGGTGGTGATCCAGCGCGTTCCCTACACGGAGATTGACTGGGTGGCCTATATGCAGGAGTGCGAGGGCTTCCTCAACGGCACCACGAACTACGCGCTGCTCCGGGGTGAGTTTTTTGTGATTCTATTTTTGGCAACTATCGGGTGACCCCATTTGGGGCTCCTATATTCTCCTGCACCTGTTGGCTTTATTTTTCTTCCCTTTATTTTGTTAGTTGTTTTTTTAATATTTATATTAAAAAACAGAAGCCTTTCTATGATTTTGCATAAATAAAATACATGTAGCTTCGTCATAAACACAGTTTAATTTTTTTTCTTGCCTCGAACGACAGTCAATTTGGTATTTATTCACATGAACATCCTCCGAGCTTCCAACGCGTATTTGGAATACATCAATCACTCCGAACTTACATTAAGCCTTAGCAACAATAACGTGCGTAACTTAGACACTAAAAAACAGAATCAATCGGTTGTCAGTTGAACATGGACTTGATTTTGTTTAAGAAGCCTCCGCCTCCGCCTCCGCCTCCGCTGTCGCCTTGTCCGGATCCGCTGGCTTCTTTCGCTTTGGCTTCCTCTTGGCCCGGCTGCTGCGGGTCTTTGCCTTCTGCTGCTGCTGCTGCTGATCCTGAGCCGGAGCTGGATCCTGATCCTTTGCCTGCTGCTCCTGCCCCTTCACTCGCACCTGCGCTGCAATGATAGGTTCGGGGAAAAGAAAAGAAAAGACCTTTTTATTAACATAGTTCGCACATAAAACGCACGTATATTTTGAACTAGAAAGTCAAGCTCCAAGGAACATTTAGAGATTGCATTGGTAGCTCGGGAGTTATTTACGTTGCTTTCTTACTGCCATCATTGCGCCGCGCAATCCCGTGTATCTGTCCCGGCGTGTCCTCCTCGAGCTCGGCATACGCCTCGATCAGGGCCCGTCGCTTCTGGTCCAGCTTCCTGCTGTCCGGCACGGCGATCTTGATGTGCACATAGTGATCGCCATGGCCGTGGGCATTCACCCGCTTCAGTCCCTTGCCGCGCAGCATTATCTTGTGATGTGACGACGTCCCCGGCTCCACATTGATCCACTGATCCTCGTACACCCCTTGCACCCGCACCGTGCCTCCCAGCACGGATTGGGCTAGGGAGATGGCCGCATCCGTGTGTACATCGGCGCCATCGCGCCGGAAGTAGTCGCTCGTCTGCACGCGGAAGGTGACAAAGAGCTCCTTGCTGCCCACCTGCATGCGCACCGTCTGGCCGTTCTCGATGCCAGCGGGCACGGGAACGGTGACCTTCCTGCGCTGCACAGTGCGGCCCTTGCCCTCGCACTCGCTGCACGGATACTTGATGTGCTGGCGGGTTCCCTGGCAGTAGCGGCAGGTGGAGCGCATCACGAAGGGACCGGTGGAGATGGTCTCGAAGCCGGTGCCGTTGCAGTACTGGCAGCGACCCGGCTTGGTGCCCGGCTCGCACTTGGAGCCGGCGCACTTGGGACACTGGTCCACCACATTCACGTTGACGTCCTTGTTCACGCCCCGCGCCGCCTGGGCAAAGGTCAGGTCCATCACCATCTCCTGGGCCTGCCCGAATCCGAACTTGGAGTCTGCGAAGTCGTCGAAGCTGTTCGAGCGGAAGTTGCCCTCGCCAAAGATCTTGCGGAAGAGCTCCTCGGGGTCGATGCTCGAGCGGAACTGCCAGCTCTGCGAGAAGCCCTCGGGTCCGCCACCGCCGGGGAATCCGCCCCCGGGGAAGCCGCCGCCCTGCCGACCCATGTTCTCCGCCGTCTGGCCATAGGTGTCGTACTCCCGCCGCTTCTGGTCGTCGCTGAGCACCTCGTAGGCCTCGGACACCTCCTGGAACTTGCGACCGGCGTCGGGGTCCTCCTTGTTCGTGTCTGGGTGGTATTTCTTGGCCAGCTGGTAGTAGGCCTTCTTGATGTCCTTCGCGTTGGCATTCTTGGCCACGCCCAGCGTCTGGTAATAGTCCTTGGCCAGCAGCCGGCGCGAACTGTGGAAGCTGCGAACGAGGTTCTGCGGTGGCTGCCAAGTGCTGGAGATGCTTCGGTACGCTGGCGCGCTGGAGGTGGAGCACGCGGTGGCCGCCAGGGCCGAGCGCAGGCTGCCCGGTATGTGGCGACAGCCGCGCACCGACGGCAGCTGCCGGAACACGAATAAATTTTTACACGAAATCATCTTGTTTCACAAAAGTATCAGTTTTTCAGCTAACATGCCGTAATAACCTCCATGCTGCCCTACGAGTGTTCTCTCTCGCTCGCACTCGTGCTCGGTGCGGCCGTTTGACGTTTCCATTTGACAGTTAGCTCGTTATGTCAGCCAGTGATGCCGTATAACTAGCGGGAAAAAAGCTTACTCTTTGAATATAAGGAAAGTTATTAGTTATTAATAATAGGGTATTCAATCATTGGAGGTTTTTTATTAATTAATTGTCGAGTGCAAGTATTGCCAGGCTTATTTTAAGATATTTTTAATAAGCTTTCGTAAAACAGAAACGGCGGAAGAAAACAAATCCCAGCTTGGCAACACTGATGGCCATTCACAGCGCACTCGCACAGCTGTTGTCAAATTTTAAATAGATTGGCGGGAATATTGAATATTAAACGGTGGAACTCTAAATTATTTTATTTAATTAATTTTAGAGCTTACAACTAATCGATATTTAATACTTGTAGGCGACACTGGACCTCTGGTTTACCCCGCTGCCTTTGTGTACATTTACTCGGCTCTCTACCACCTGACTTCCCATGGAACAAATGTCCGGCTGGCGCAGTACATCTTCGCCGGGATCTACCTCCTGCAGCTGGCGTTGGTGCTGCGTCTTTATGCCAAGAGCCGGAAGGTGCCGCCGTACGTCCTCGTGCTGAGCGCCTTCACCTCGTACCGCATCCACTCGATCTACGTGCTGCGACTCTTCAACGACCCGGTGGCCGTCGTTTTGTTCTACGCCTCCCTCAATCTCTTTATGGATCGGCGGTGGACCTTTGGCAGCGTCTTCTTCAGCCTGGCGGTGGGCGTGAAGATGAACATTCTGCTCTTTGCCCCAGCTCTCTTCCTGTTCTACTTGGCCAACTTGGGGCTGTTGAGTACGCTGCTCCAGTTGGTCATCTGCGGAGGCCTGCAACTGGTGCTGGGCGCTCCCTTCCTGCTCACCCATCCGGTGGAGTATCTGCGGGGAAGCTTCGATTTGGGCCGCATCTTCGAGCACAAGTGGACGGTGAACTATCGGTTTCTGACCAGGGAGCTCTTCGAGAACCGAACCTTCCACCTGTCGCTGTTGGGACTGCACCTACTGCTCCTTCTGGTGTTTGCCAAGCCCACCTGGACCTTCTTCCAGAGCTACGTGCGCCTCCGCCGCGTTGAGGATCATCTGCAGCCGCAAATAACCAATAAAAATCGCGAGGTGAAGAGCCAGAAGAAGGTGAGGAAACCCGAAAAGGGCAAGGATCAGGAGAAGCTCACCAGCGAGCAGCAGTCCTTCCTCAAGTCCTTCGAAAAGAGCCTTCAGAAAGCAGCCGGAGGGAAGGCAACTCCTGCCGCTCCTGCCCATTCGGAGCGCTATGGCATCCACTTCGATCGCTGCACTCAGCTGGCCCTGCTGCCCTTCTTCCTGAGCAACCTGGTGGGCGTGGCCTGCGCCCGATCCCTGCACTATCAGTTCTACGTCTGGTACTTCCACTCGCTGCCCTACTTGGCCTGGTCCACGCCCTACTCCCTGGGCGTGCGCTGCCTCATCCTCGGCCTCATCGAGTACTGCTGGAACGCCTATCCGAGCACGAACTTCTCCAGTGCCGCCCTGCACTTCACCCACATCCTGCTGCTGGGGGGCGTGGCCAAGCAACTCTTCCAGACCATGCGACTGAATAATGCGGTCAGGAAGGAGCAGCAGCAGCAGCAACCGGAGAAGAAGGTAAACTAACTTATTCAGCCACGAGTGCCAGTGAAAAACGTTTTGATTATGCCAAAAAAAAAAGGAAATTAAAAGTAACTTGAAGCCATTGCAGTCAATTTAGTTTAATTGCGGAGGTTTGAGGTTTTATTTAATCACAAATAATAACAGTTAACTTCAGTTTAAATTAATGAGCGCCGCTAAGCTTAAGAAAGCTGGCAGCTCCAACTATCAGTGACAGCTTCGAGAGAACAAGTTGGCAGCCTTTTTTAACTTTGCTCTGGGAATCCCCTTTATAACGGTTATCAATCAAAATCATGCATTATTATGCTTTCCACAAAGGAATACCTTTCAAAATCCTAAACTTAAAGCTAAAAAAAACAAAAAATAACAATATTAACTTGAAAATTGATTTAATTTTTATTTGGGATACACGTTAGTCTTTTGTATTATCTCTGTACAAAGGGGCGGGGGCGGGGAGTTGGTTACCAACTCGGCCCGCGATAGATGCAACCTAGGATCTACATAAAATAACTTAAACAATGTCCGGTTAAAACTACAAGTGCAATAATGGTATGAAATGCGCGTCAATCGCTGCCACCGCCCACCGCCGTCGTGGTGGGCGTGTGCAGGCTAAGGGGCGGGGCCACCGCTGGTGGATGTGGGGAGGAGGAGGAGGAGGAGGGAGCAGCAGCAGTGGAGGTCGCATCCTCCGCAGGCACACTGCTGCTCCTTTGGACGCTGAAGAACCGCAACAGCGTGGTCTCGCTGTTCCTTCTACTCGACGTGGGCGTCCTGGGCTGGGTTGGTGTGTGGGCTGGCGTGGCGCCTCCGCCATCGTTATGCGAGATGCGCCTGCGGGGAGTGGCCTGGAGCCGAGGACTGCACTCGGATTGCCGGAGACTCTGGAGTCGCGGGGAGGCCAGCACATCGGCCTGCTGCTGGTCCTCGCTGATCTTGTCGCTGAAGGTGACATGCGCCCGGCCACTCATCAGCTTCTGCTTGCGGATGTTCGTCAGCCAGTCCACCTTCTCCTTGGCCTTCCGCTTGGGCGACATGATGCCCAGGTGCGGCGCCTCGCCGTCGAGCACGTAGTTGGGCAGGTTGGAGGTGGGCGAGTAGATGACGGCGGAGAGCGGCGCTGGATCCGCCGTAGCAGCTGCTGCTGCTGCTGCCGCCGCCGCCGAAGTAGTGGGCGGGGAGGTGTACATGTGATTCACATTCTCGCTCAACGGCGAGTGAATGGGCGTGCCCAGGAGCTTGGGCAGCGGCGAGACCTCCTCGGCCGCTGAGTTCTCCTTTTGCCGCTTGCTGGGCGAGGCCTCCTCCTCGTTTATGGCCGCCAGGGTTATGTGCCGGCAGGTGCTCTCCTGGCTGGAGGGTCCAAAGAGTCGCCTGCCCCGGGACTCCAGCGGTTTCAGTCGCTTCTGAGGCTGCTCGGTGGGCTCCGCTTCGCCGCCAACCACGCCCAGCATTTCCAGAAAGGAGCGCTTGGTGGTCACCTTCTCCATGGAGCCGGGAGTCCTTTCGTTCTGGTCCATCAGTCGCTTCAGCGACCTCGGCGTGGACTCCAAATCCCGCAGATTGTACTTGTGGTTGCCCACGGACGGGGCTGTGGACTTCTTGCCGAACTCCCGGACATAGGAAGCCGTTCCTCGGTACTGCTCCGCCCGCTCCGCTTCACTCAGTCCGTCCAGATCCGGGCCAATCCGCCAGATCTTGTGGCGGGCGTCGTCGCTGCAGGTGACGATGGGGCAGTCGTGACTGGAGCCCCAGGCCACGCAGGTCACCTCCACTGTGTGCCCAGCCAGGGCCACCAGCGGCTCCTCCGCATGGTCCAGGTTCCAGATATACGCCCGCTCGTCGCTGCTCCCGCTCAGCAGATACTTCCCGTCCGGACTCAGGCAGGACTTGATGTAGAACGTGGAGTTCAGCAGGCCCTTGTAGCAGGCCAGCGGGCGGGGCGAGTAGGAGGCCAGGTTGTAGCAGTAGATGGTGTTGTCCATGCAGTTGGCGTACAACCTGGTGCCGGCGGCGTCCACAATGAGGTTCGTGAATCCCCGGAAGGTGGAGGAGCCGGCGTAGGGCAGCTTGTGCCTGGGCAGCGGCTCCTTCTTGTAGGCCGTGTAGTTTCGCCGCAGGTCCCACACCTTGATCACGCCATCGCCGGCGCCGCACGAGATCAGCGTGTCATTGTCCTGGAAGGCCAGGCCCGTGATGCTGCTCGAGGTGGTGCCCGATGCCATCTTAGGGGTCCGCGTGCGCTGTTTCCGCTGGGAGACCGGCGTGCCCGGTCCGCCCGTGTGCCCGCTGTAGATGCAGTTGTCCACGCGCGACGTGAGGTCCATGTTGAGGTTGGCCCGGATGTCCCAGATGAGAATGGCACCATCCCGCCCGCCGGTGGCAAACACGGCGGGATCCGTGCGCTTGAAGGCCGCCGACTTCACGGAGCGCGTGTGACCCACATAGGAGTTCAGGCCACGGATCCCGGAGCCCGCCACCTCCCACAGCCTGGCCGTGTGGTCGCCCGAGGCGGAGACGAAGCGCATCTGCCCCGGAGCCCACTCCAGATCGAACACCGCATTGTAGTGGCACTGGGGACCCACCAGGGACTGCTCCTCCGGCTCCTGATTCCGCTGCGTGGTGTCCTGCAGCGTGATCTTGCCATCCTCGTTGGCAATCGCCAGGATGTGTCGGTAGCCATCGCAGTTGGCGAACTTGGCCGAGAAGATCGGCGGCTCCGGGTTGAAATCCGGACTGTAGTTGGCCGGCGCTATGCCCCGCCAGCTGTCGTCCTTGGCCACGGACAGGCGACGCAGGGCAAAGTCATAGGTCCGCTCGTTGGCTGAAAGACGAGAAGATATGTGAAATGAATGCCGTGGCTTTGTCGTGTGGTTTTCTGCTCGATCAGCAAATTCCCAGGGAGCAACCAGTACGCTCTCTACTGGCTAATTGCCGATCCTCCCAGTTGCGTCACAAAACTCTGGCCTAAAGCTGGCAGTTAAGGCCCGAAGCGCCTTTGAAGCCTTTTTGAAATCGACACCTCTGCTCGCAGGAAATTCGAGCGCCAAAAGTGGGATTCTCCCGCCAAGCGAGAAACTCACCGAATCCGTGCTCCCTGGCCCGCAACTTGTTGTATATGTTCATCTCGGAAGCGGCTCTGCTAATGCTGCGAGTTTTCCGCGTTTTCCCACTGGATTAATTGCTATTTCTTGAGAAATAAAACAACCAACGAAGCATCGAAAATATTTTTCAACAACGCAGCTGGACCCTCGGGCAGTGTGACCAAGTATGGAAATGGTTGTCTTGGCTTCAGTGTGACCAGTTAAGCGGTCTCTTTCTGGTATATTTCGGTGTTGTGGACATGGTCACACTGTCGCGAAATGATCTTTTATTCAAGACTTCGCGTCGAAATCGTATGGGCATTTCATATGGGCATGTTATATGGGATTTTTATTTTACATGCGGATTTTACATTTTACATGTAGAATCTCTGAAAAGGTTTTGTAATTTTGCGGTTCTTTTAAAATATACCAAAAGTTGTTTTTGTTATCTTGGCTACACTTTGAGATTTTCAGTTAGTGCAACTCGGTCACACCCGGATTTGTTTTTGTTGCTGTTTCGCTGCTGACTTGTTTTATGTTTAATCTTGCGCATTAAATTCCGCAGAAAATCGTTATAAATCGACGCATTTAAATGCATCTGCCCCCTTTTATTTGCTAGCGCCAGGAGTTTCGATAGGGGAAAGGACGAGGGGATACACACACACGCACGCATACGAGTGAAGGAATTCAAGGATAAAGCCAAGGACTGCAGCAACAAAAACACAGGTGAGGCGCCAAACTTATTTGTGGAATCAGGGGAAAGGAGGTGGGGCTGCCTGTTGCAATCAATATCAAATATCAAAATCAGTCAAAGGGCAAAACAAACCCCACAGGAAAACTTCGCCGAAGTTTTCTTGGCCAAGAACTCAAGTGGCCGACTGCTTCGGCTGTAGCGCACTTCCGCATTCCATTTTTGTCCTTGGGCGTCAAAGCCCACCGCCCACCGCCTGCCCACCCATGGCCCAACTCGAGTTTTCAGGGCTAGGCCTCCTTTCGGACCGTATTATTGCATTTCGCGTGACCTTAACCATTTCGGAGCGGTCCGTGTCATGGCACGGTTATATGTTAGACGTTATCTAAGTGGAACCGGGCTCACTTAGTCAAATTAGAAACCAGGGATGCGGCTGCCCTGCTCTAGATTGAGCTTAGTCGGGGGGATAATAAATGTATCTGGGAGCTTGAACCCGGTTGACCCGCGGGGATTCCCTCCCGGGACCTTAACATTTCCTTGGCCTTTGCTAGCCCTGGTCTAGACTCCTTGTTTGGACAGTTGGAAAAAGCTGCCGCCGTTGCCGCATTGCCATTTAAGGCTCCGACACGTACGACACGCGCTCCGAAGCCGTTAGAACGACCCTACGTATAAGCGATACGCGGGAACAGAAGCCTACGCCGCCACGCCACCCAACGGGCACAGTTGGTCATCCATTATTGATACAGTGAAGCTTCCGCCACTCAGGCTGTCTCAAGTTGAGTTTTGTGTATTGTCCCGTGTCAATAGTGATTATTTATAGCGGCGCAGTGTACACAGTTTCGGTGAAAATGTACATTAGTCATGGATAATGATTACAGTCGAAGTTCTTGAAGGGAAACTGTCTTAATTCCTTATAAATTATACACACTTTCTAAAGAGTTAAATTAAATATTTTTAATGCTTAAAAAACTTCAATTGAAAACTATATACTTTAAAGAGTTTCTAAAGAGTTAAATTAAATAATTTTAATGCTTAAAAAACTTATATTGAAAAATATATACTTTAAAGAGTTTTAACGTTATAATATGTTATTTATTTAGATAGTTTCTCAATTAAAGCACAGTTTAAGTGCAAGAAATACTTAAAATGTGCTTTAATTGAGAATATATCTAAAAAAATAACATATAACGTTAAAACTCTTTAAAGTGTATATTAAGTGCAAGAAATACTTAAAATGTGGTTTAATTGATCTATTAAAGCACATTTTAAGTGCAAGAAATACTAAAAATGTGCTTTAATTGAAAATAAATATAATTAAATAACACAGAATACCGAAAAAACTATTTAGGGTATATATTTTCAAAAGAAGTTGTTTAATACATTAAGAATATTCAATTTAACTCTTTAAAAAGTGTGTCAAGTTTGTAATTTATTTAGAAAAAGCTTGGAAGCATTTTAAAATCCCAAAACATACCGTAAAATACAATAAACTGAATAAAGGAAGATCGAATCAATTTTCTTTTGTAATAATATCTAGTTTAATAATTGCAAAGAGAACCCTAGGTTCCTTGTTTAATTCCCTTAACCCCTTAGCTTACTACCCCAAACAAATAACCGTTCAAGTTATCAAGTCCTCACTGTATTATTTCCTCACTCCCGCCTGAGGAACAAAGAAACCAACCGTAACCGCTGCAAAGAAAGAAGCAGGTTACTCTTTATCTAGAGATACCACGATGATGATGATGAACGTCGCCTAATCAAGCATGTTTCTATACTTATTTGTAATTCCTTATCAATGCCTGCGCCTCTGGAATCGGTGTAAATGTACTTTTGTGTGATATACAGCCACCATGTCGACGCTTCGACAATGCCTGCTGCTGTGGAGCGTCGACTACTGGAACTTGGAAGGTAAACCGCTGGAAAGCGCGGATCTGCTTTGCTTTTCAGTTGTCAGTCTTCTTCAGTTCACTTTTCTTTGGTTGCTCAGTTGTTTCTCCGTTTTGTTTGGCTGGCTGTTGCTCCGCGTCAATGAATATGCAACGATAATAATATCTGAATCCCACTCCGGGACCCCTCCCATCCGCTTTAGTCATGGCCGACAATGTGTTCAAGTCGCACGATATCGGGCTGCGGGCGCAGAAGAAGATCCTCTCACGCATGGCCACCAAAAACATAGCCAAGACGTTCATCGATGGCACGACGGCCTCGCTGCTGGACAACCTGTACAGGCTGTGCAAGCTCCACACCGGCAACAAGGCCAAGGCGGAGAAGCTGATCAAGAACATCATCAAGATCGTGATCAAGATTGGGGTCCTGCACCGGAACAATCAGTTCAGCGACGAGGAGCTAAGGAATGCGGAGAACTTCAAGAGGAAGTTTCAGGTGAGTTTACGAGCTGAGCTTTTGATTAAATCAGTGGTCAAATGCCAACATTGCATTTGTATGAGTGAAAATTGAACACTGTATGGCTAGATATGAAAAGCAAAAAGCTAAACTATATTGTAATATGGCATAAAAGTAGCTTTAACCTACAAAATTAGCTATTTAACGCTGAAAAAGGCTAAATCTAGCCACACAATTACAATTTGTCTGCACTGATTCTTCTGGTTTCTTTTGTGCCTACTTCTTCTTCTGTTCTCTTTTGTGCCTACTTCTTCTTCTGTTATCTTCTTCCGACTGAGAAAAATCCTATCCCGCGGGACCACTGGATTAAATGATTCCCTAATCTATGCTTCCCCTTTCAGAACACCCAACTCTCCATCATATCATTCTACGAGGTGGACTTCACCTTCGACCTGGCCTACCTGCAAAAGTCCATAGCCGAGTCGCATGTGGCGCTCAAGTCCATTGTGCAGCCGCATCTCACAGAGAAATCGCTGAACCGCATCGACGAAGTGTTCGATTTCTTTGGCGAGGCTTCGCTGCTGGAGACCGCCTTCCGATCCGACTCCCCCTATCGCGAGGTGATGGGAAAAATCGTGGCTGACATCAATGCGGCTATGGAAATGGGCGACATCTGAGGGGAGCTGTCGTTGCGTGCTATGAAAGGCTATTTCTCTATCGAAACCAAAGAGCAGCCAGTAGCTTAGTTGCGTAAGGGAAAAGCTTACCCACCAACACCAAAATACAAAAGTCTAGATTTAGATGGAGAAGGGAGAGAAGAGCAGAGAGCGGTGGGGCTAAGAGCTAGAAAAAGACGAGGAAATCGAGGGTTAAAGTTAGTTTGAATAGGTGATGAGGTGATATATCATTGACAACAATATCAAAAGTGTAAAGACGTCCGTATTATTGATTATTTTGATGATGTTTGTAGGGGGGTGGCGAAATGAAATGTAATGCTTAACTAGGTTGCATTCCGGGTGCCCCATCGCCACCTGAACAGATGACAAACGTTAACATTGTGTGTACTCAAGTCTATATATTAGGAAGAACCAAATGCATTTCGCCAAAGGAATTCACCAAACGGAAACTGTAAACTCGAGCAAAATGCTTTTAAAATTTACATTTAAATCGGTGTGTAAGTCGTTGATCGTATAAGTGTGTGCGTGTAACTTTATATCTATGTCTAAGCCTAAGTGTTAAATGGGAAATACTTCAGCACAAGCACAAACAAAAGCAATTACGATCGTTGTCTACTTTTTGATACTCCAAACTCGCTACGTACTTAATTAACCTCTGCTGCTGATCAGCGTCACCCAAACTCACCTGTGTTTAGCGTTAATCCGTGCTAAGTTGGTTATGCTAAGTTGTCACCACCAGAACCGGCTTCGTCGTATTTCTCTATGTATTCCGCACCTCAAAGGGGTCACTAACCTTAAGCATTATTTATGATATTCCACTGCGGTTCCCACAAATGATATTCCAAGCAATTGAAACATATCGAAACTATCAGAAGACACAACACAACGCTAATGGGGACAATAATTTCGATATTTCCAGAGGAGCAAACACCCGTTTTAGTCGTTTAGATTTTAAATATTTATTTGTTTGCCAACAAACCCAAGTGGTTGGCTACAAAAATAAAAGCAACAATTACCGAAAACACCCTTAGCTCCTACCAATCTTTTACTCAGCCCGCTTTTTGCTCAGCGCTTCCTCGCCAGCTTCCAGCTGCTGCTGCCGGAACAGCTCGATAAGCTTCTCGGTGGCGGATTGCGGGGTCTCCAGCGGCTTGGAGGCCTCCGTGCTGGGGTACACCTGGCCCTGGGCGTCGGGGGAACGCAGCAGGAAGGGTGTCCAGGGACCCTGGATGGAGGGCACATCCGTGTGCCACATTTTACGCAGACGCAGGGAGCTGGAGCTGCCGTTTTGGGTCTTCAGGAGGTCAATCCACTTGGAGATCTCATCCTGGGTGTTGTTTCGGCAGTTCAGCCATTCCCGATCGCCGTTTACTACGAGAAAATATGTAATTGTTGATAAACTGTTCCTTAAAAGCTTAAATTCCTAAAAACTCACAATACTCTCCCACCAACACGGGGGTGCGATGGCGTCTGGGCTTCACATAGACCACAATCCCGGGATTCTCCTTGGCAAAGTCCACCAGGTGGTTCTCAATGAAATCTCTGCATAGTTTAATAACAACTATTAGTACATTTTCCAGTTAAATTAAAGCATTTAGCTTACCGCATGCCTCTGCTGGAGCCATTGTTTTTGCAGAACTTCAGCGTGATTCGCTGCAGCTGGCAGACGTAGCGTCCCACTCCATTCTGCAGGGGAGCCCGTGGAAAGCCGGACTTCAGGAACAAGTGGCTGTTTGACATCTCTTATTTGTTTTTAATTGAAGTCTTAATTTTTAACAACTCTTCATAATCAGAGACGTAACCTCATGCCGACAGCTGTTTCTAGCAGTGTTGCCAATTTAACTTGTTTCGCACCATATCTAGCGTTTTTCGATTGACAAATGCGGGATAGCGATAATGACAGCTATTTTCCAGCCATGATACAAATATATAGGGTATATAAGTTATCAAGAGCTGCCTTCTTTTAAAGACAATATTTTTGCTTTCTAGAATGACTCTCTGAAGCTCCGTACTCAGACACGCAAAAAGTGTTTCTAAGCATTGAGCCAAAACGAGAGGTCAATACTCACCCTCTCGCTCTATCGTACTGCTTAGAAACACTTTTCGTGTGTCTGAGTACGGAGCTTGAGAACGGAGAGAATGAAAGCTGATAAGGCCTCTCCCTCTCCAGCATTGGTGCACTTATCACTTGCGTTGCACTATAATTCTCAACGAGTTCTGACTGTCAACAAGTGGTAACCACGCTAAATACTGAAGAGATTCCCTTCTCTTCCTCTTGCTTTGTAAAACTGCTGTGCTTTCTCTTTTTAGCATTTCTCTCTGAGAGCGAAGCGAGAGCGCTTGAAATTGATTGTCCCCGTGAAAGCTGATGACTACCTATGCTATTGTATCATGGCGGCGAATAACAACTTCCTATTAGATGGCTAGAAAATTATTTTCAAAAGTATATTGATACAGCTTTTATTAAAGTAATCCGTACAGATTAAGAAAGAAAGGTGTTTCAGATAATAAATTTGTATAATCCCAGTAAGCTTTTTAAAATCTGACAAAACTTAAAACGATATAAACTCGAATTGCAGCCACTTGTAGCCGTTATTTTAATGCTCATCTCTACCGAAGGACAGGGATGTTAAAGACAACGCCTCCCATTCGCTGCTCGCCATCCCTGGTCTGATAAAGGCACGAAGAAGCGGCACAAAGAGGAAAATAGTAATGCAGGCGGCGTCGCTTTTCTTTTGATTGGAAAACTACGAAGCGGAGTGGAAAGCGTGTGCAACGTGTAAAAGTGGAGCGCACGCACCGAGCTGGCCTCGTGGCTTATCAACTGTAAATAGAGCGTTAATATGGCCGCAGTGAGCATAGAAATTCGCGTTTTGATCGCAATCGCAGGCATGTAAACAACGGCTTTTCACGCCACAGACTTTTGCAGGCTCGAAGTTCTCCACCAAACATGTTCTAGTCGACGACACCGAGGAGGAGGAGGAGCAGACGGAGGAGGACGAGGAAGAAGACTCCGCGGAGTCCGGTTCGACGAGCTCTTTCAGTCTGCAGGAGTGCATCGACGAGTTCCGGGCACGCCGCACCCGCAGGGTTTCCACCCACAGTCGCGACTGCGAGAATAATCACATTCCGAGGAACAGCCGCGAGCCGAGAGGGCGCCGGACCATGGACGCGGACCTAATCAACCAGAATCGCTGCAACAAGGAGCAGGAGCGCAAGGGCAAGCCCTGCCAGAACGGCTTCTGCTACTGCTTCACCAGCGACAGCGGGGACTGCGGTTCCACGGCGCCGCCACGTGACCAGCACGTGCGCCTGCCCCGCCGCAGCAGGCGGTCCGAGAGCAGCAAGGTGAGTGTCCACCCCGACCCACAATCTAACCCGAAATAATCCGGATTACTCCCGTTTTCCAGGCCACCAAGCAGAACAATCTGGGCAGTCAGGAGAAGCAGGCGGAGAAGCGCCGTCAGAGCGAGCCGGCCAATGTCAAGTCCACTCACAAGTCTCCGCTCACTGCGGTCAGTAGCCTGCGAGCGGTTGGCGGCGACGGTGAGCCGCTCATCCACATCATCCAGGAGCTGCGCGACAACTGCGTGGTGTCCGAGGTCCGCGTCAACCGGGAAAAGCTACCAGTATCTGGTGCCAGCAGCTGCAGGCACAGGAGCTCGCAAACCCTCAAGGCAACTGCCTACAAACCCATAGCCTACGAGCCCTCGGCTCCCGTTCTGTCCAACATCAGTGAGCAGGAGTCGGCTTTAGAAGAGGAGCAGGAGCAGGAGAAGGAGATGTTGTCCAGCCGCAGAAGCTCCCGCTCCCGACGCAGTTCCGGCGGAGGCCAAGGCGGACGCCTGCTGCAGAAGCGCCTCTCGCAATGTGAGGCAAAGTTCAAGGCTCGCAACACCCAGCAAAAGCCGCCACCGCCCAAGCCTCCCAGGTGCAGCTCCCGCAGTCTGGACGGGACCTCGCTCACCTCCACAAATCCCTCGGTAAGGGAAGCAGAGCGTGTGCTGGACGAGTTCCTGCGGAAGAGAGGTGTCTGTGTGCCGGCCAGCAAGGTCACCAAGAAGGACAGCCAGCGCAGATCCTATCCCATGGGTGAGTAGCCAAGGCCGAGGCCCAAAATGAAACCGTAACCAAACCCCAACAAAAGATACGTTCTTAGCCAAATTAATCTTACCAAAAACCAAATGTATTTGCCAAAATAAAGAATTGTGTTGCCAAAAATGATGAGTTACGGTTTCATTTAAGGAGTCCTTGTTTCCTTTTCTAATCAAGTAACCTTGCAGCCGAGGTGGAAAAGCCTAGGAGCAGCCCCGGGAAACAGCAGCTGCCCACCTGCCCGTCGCTTAGCGACATCGAGCGCGTGGTAGAGTCCAAGCGGGGTTCGCATTATGCCCGGAACATCCGGCAGGAGAGCTTTAGCCGGAAGAGTGGCGCCTCCAAGCAGATCATTCTGGGCTGGACGGAGCCCAAGATCAGCGATATGCTCAACTACGAGGGCAAGCCGAAGGCCAGCTCAGCTCAGCCCCAGGCGCCCATCGGGTGGCAGTTGCCCAAGCCACAGCCACAGCCAGTGGTGCCCAAGGTCTCCCTGGACACTGTGGACGGGAGCATGAGCGAGAATCTCGCAGCCAACATCGAGTACAAGGACACGCCCATCAAGTATCCAAGCCAGAAGTTCATCTGGGGCGAGCAGTGGCGCAATCTCTCGCCCTGGAAGGGCCAGAAGTCCAAGAAGCTGGGGGCCAAGTCCAAGAACTTCCTGAACAACTCCAAGAACAAGATACTCCGCTTTGTTTCGCCCAAGAAATCGAATCAGCAGGAGCATCGGATGAGGGAGGAGCAGCAGACCCCGAAGCAACTCTGCACCGTGAGCGTGCAGACCTCCACCTCGCAGCTGGACCTGCAGTCTCAATCGCCGCCTGGGAGCTACCACTCTCCCCTGCAGACCACGCCCTCGGGCACGACCACGTCCACTCGCCAGCAGCCGTACTTTGACTTCGAGCGCAAGGTGGAGGCGCCCACGCCGCCCAAGAAGCTGCCCCGGGCCAACAGAGCGCGCAAGCTGGACTTCCAAACGGAAGCAACGGCGGCCACCTATCGCTCCTACCAGAAGGACCTCGACCATCACAAGATGGGCTACCTGCTGAGCAGCATTCGGGCCAAGCTGGAGGCCAGCGACGAGCGCGCAGTGAGAACATTCCGGGTGAGTCAAGGTCAAGATGCTTTTTAATGTCAGGTAGATGGAGCTTAGGGACTAGACAACACTGAAGATGACGCCCAGGGCGTAGTGATCCGAGCCCAGGTAGTGGTTGGGAATCTGGCCGGCCCTGTGGCAGCTGCTGATCGTGGGCAGCGAGTAGACGCTGATGGGCAGCAGCTTGTGCTTGCTCTTCGAGCAGAGCGAGCGCAGGATGTAGTCCACGGTGATCCAGCTGTCTTGGTACGTGGACCCAGTGTCCTCGCCCGGATCGATCAAATCGAAGCGGAGTGTCGCCTCCTCCTCCGAAGCCTTCTCCCGTTCGTCCCCGATGAGCAGCTTGAGGGGCGAGGAGAATATCTCGCTGTTGAAGTCGCCGGTCAGGACGACCGGTGTGTCCGTGGCGAAGGTGTGCAGCTCCTTCAGCACCCTGCCCACCTGGGCACAGCGCACGTCCGAGCGCTTCGGGTTGTACAGCAAGTGCGTGGTGGCCACCACGAACTCCTTGGGATCCGGGTAGTTCTTGAACCGAAACTTGGCGAGCAAAGCCACCATCTCGCGGTTGAGCAGAGCCACCTCGGGGTCGTGGAGATCCACGGCCCGCTGATCCACCAGCTGGAACTTGGCCGAGTCGTACACAATCGCACATCCGTCCGTCCGATGGCCGGTCTTCTTTTTGAACACATACTCCAGCCGCCTGCCCATGCGGAGTCCCTGAACGAATTGCGGCAATGCATCGAACTGGATCTCCTGCAGGCACAGGATGTCGGGATTCAGCTTGAGCAGCTCCCGCTGCAGGTTCTGCAGGCGGCGGCGCCAGGTGAGGAACTCGTGCTGGATGTCCTGGTACAGGTACAGGTGCTCCAGCAGCAGGTCCTGGGCCAGTATGTTGTACGAGACCAGCTTGAAGGTGGCCTGCTTGCAGCCGATCCGCTTGCCCTCGCCAACTGGCGTCCAGCGCCTGTTGAAGTCGTAGCTCGTCTCCATTTTCGTGCGTTTTCCGTTGACGCTGCTTGTGATACTCAGACGCCTGGCACTTGCGATTGTATTTTCGAATGGCACAATGCGGAGCAGGGCTTTGTACATGTCCTCGCGGTGCACCTTGCCATTCACCAGTGGGCCTGGCCTCCTTATTCTAGTGTTTTTTGTTGATAAAACCACGAATTTTGAGCTGGTGAACGCTGCCAAAAACGATTGTGAAATGGAGGGGATGGGGAAAATGCTTCTGTCAGCTGTTTTTGCCTTGCTTGCTTTGCGCTCGTTCTTCGCAGGGCTGCACTGCGGGTGTTATCGATAGGTTGCGCCCGCTTCAGTTATCGAAATTCAAAATGCGATTTATCGAAATTCAAAATTCGATTTAAGTTGTGTTAAATTAATTATAACGCTTCAAAGGCTGTTATTCACTGTTGATATACCTATATATATTTAAAAATTAAAAATGTGTTAATATTATACTTTTATTAGTTTTTAGTAACCCCTGATAGTTTAATTTGTTTTTAAAGCAAGAAATACTTATTAATATCCCAATTTTCTTTAGGACTGCTCCCGCTCTGATCCCCCGGTGCGCAGCCACCCTCCCACCGATAGCTTCGACTGCACAGATGGACCAGCCAGCAGCCTGGCCACCACATCGGTGGCCACCACCTTGCGCCTCAATCGGCGATTTGATAGCGAGCCCATTTACTCGGAGATCGAGGAGGACTGCCTGCGGATTCGAGGCAGTCCCCATCACGAGGTCAAGACTGCAGCGCAGCTGATCAATCCAACGCCCACGACTACGACCACGTCCACGCCAAGCTCCACGGTCTATGTGAGCGAAACCACGCCGGTGCCCTCGCCATCGCCCGCTGAGCTCAGTGCCATGTACGCCCAAGTGCAGAAGACGCCGAAGAACTCGCCGCAGACGAAGTCCCAGGTTGTGCGGAATGAAGTCCCAGTGGCTAAGGTTGTCCAGCGTCCAGTACAAACCCAAATAGTGCAGCCTGAAGTGACCTCACAGGCGGTTCAACCACAGATAAAGCCCCCCTTGGCCTTGGGTCACTTCCTACACGAATCCCTCAAGAACGGCAGCTTCTTTCAGTTCATGCCGCTGCCCGAGGAGCCAGGCAGTGCCTCTGAGTCCTCCTGCTCGGCCAGCCAGAGCACCGAATCCTCGGTAGTTCGTCAGGCGCCGCCGCTTACTCACCAATCCTTGAACAATATCAGTGAGAAGGACTCGCCGCCCAAGAAGCACAGGAATCTCTCCCGATCGGAACTCTCGCTGCAGCGCAGTGAGATCTTCCTGGACAACCTGTGTCGCAGTGAGCTGGTGCTGGATCGCCTGGAGAAGGTGCCCAATGTGAGTTGAAAGGGAAATAAATCCTAAAACCATGATTTATAATATTAAAACTCTCTTTCAGACCTGTTCCCAGGTGGACTCCGTGTCCTATGACTTGCCCCATGAGGGCGTCGATGGGCTGTATGCGGACTACAGCAGCTCTTCGTTCGTGACCAACGACTATGGCTCGGGGCACATAGAGCCGGAGCCGGAGAACCAAAGCACGCCGAAAAAGAGGCAGCAGCAGAGCCAGCGGTTCACAACCAAGGTAGAGATTTTTGTTGACTCCCACTAGGGACACCATACGCTTTGTAAATCATTCTGTAAATATTTACCATCATCACTCTGTACTCCTTCATCGCTTTCCCAAGAAATATAAGAGTTTGTTCGCCAAATTCCATTGAGTAATGGTTTGTCTTTCAGCCCGCCAGTCCCGGCAATCTGAGCATCGATATTAACGATGGCCCAGCCACGCCGCTGCGTCCTTTTGGCCACAATCTCAGCCTCAGCTGCCCCACCACGCCCCAGCAGGCGGAGCAGGCTTCGGGCCTCCACAACAGCACCAGCCTGGGTGAGCTCGGCCAGACAACGCTACCCAACCCGAGCGAGAGCCAGCTGATGTCGGTCAGCGCCCTGGCCCGCTACCGCCTGCTGAAGGACGCCGTGCGCCGGTCGTACCGCAAGGGCAAGGACTTCATTCGGGCCGAGAAGCAGCGGCTGGCGCAGAGCCTGAACCTGTCGCGGGATCAGTCCAGCCAGGGGGAGGCGGACAGTAGCAGCTACTATGCCAGCTTCAACCTGGACTCCCTGCTGAACGAGTCTCTGACCCCCAGCGAGCAGCTGGCCCAGGCTGTGAGCATCTGCCGCCAGATGCCGGAGCTGGAGATCTCCTCGGAGATGGTGGAGGCCGAGCGACTGCTGCTCTTCTCAAGCCTAAGAAAGGCAGTGCCGCTAAGCTCCCAAATCAGTGAAGATGCCGCAATTCCTGGGCGTTCCCAGTGCCTTTTGATCGATGCCATGGAGCTGCCCGTGCGGGCGGATGTTAGCCTGGACATGTTCTTCAACTACCACTTTATCTGCACCTTCGAGAGCGGCGGCCGCATCCGCTCCACGCAGTCGGTGGAGTGCCAGAACGGCTCCGCCTTCTTCCGGGACTGTGGCCTGGAGTTCTACAGCGATGAGAGGTCCGAGTCCTTAGAGCTGCGCTGCCAGATCTTCATGCTGCGCCTGCGTAAGGTTTCCACGTTGTCCTTGGAGCCCGCCAAGTCGATGGTAAGTTGCCTTTATTCTCCAAGGCATGGTATGCCGCTAATAATGTTAATGTTAATGGTAATGTTAATGTTAATGTTAATGTTAATGTTAATGTTAATGTTAATGTTAATGTCAATATGTTAATATGTTAATATGTTAATATGTTAATATGTTAATATGTTAATATGTTAATATGTTAATATGTTAATATGTTAATATGTTAATATGTTAATATGTTAATATGTTAATATGTTAATATGTTAATATGTTAATATGTTAATATGTTAATATGTTAATATGTTAATATGTTAATATGTTAATATGTTAATATGTTAATATGTATATGTTAATGTAATGTTAATGTAATGTAATGTAATGTAATGTAATGTAATGTTACCCTGCAGCGAAGAGGCAGCGGGAATCTGGGTTCTTGCAACTCCAGTTCCTCCGCGGGATCTGGCGGCGCCGAGCACATCATCTCCCGCTTCCGGCTGCATGCCTCGTTCACCCTGAGAGCCATGGACCTGGCACCCTTTGAACTGGTGGAGAGTGAAACCAGAGCCGGCGACAAGATCTGCCTGCGCAGCTCGAGATCCTGGAAGTTTCCCCTGAGTGCGCATTCCAAATCCACCAATCTGGGACCGGGCATATCCATCACTGGCCGGGTGGACCTACGGCTGCCCAAGATCCACTTTGCTGGCTACCTAAACGTGCAGGATCCCAAGAGCAGGCACCACTGGAACCGCCGCTGGTGCAGCCTGGATGGCGTGCAGGTGTCCGTGTGGCAGCACGAGCATAATCTGGAAGATGAATCACCAATGTTCTCTGTGGAGCTGCCAGGATGCGGGCAAACCGAAGTGTCAGCAGCTCCCCGGGAGCTGTGCGCGCGAGCCAGGAGCTTTCTGGTGCAGGGCCAGCAGTCGGAGTACGAGACGGGGGTCTTCTTTGCGGCGGACTCGCAGCCAGAGCTCGAGGAGTGGCTCTCAAACTTGAACGAGGCTCTGCAGTTTGCCAGGCACTGGCTGAGCTCCACCTGACAGAGGCTGCATTCCATAGAGTTACCTTTCTTTTATTTTTATATTTGTAAGTATGTGTGTTAACGTTATGTATTTATAATATTTAGTTGTTCTTCGCGGGAAATTGTAAATTAGAGTGTTTGCCATGCAAACTTGCCACTGGAATCAAGTTGGCACCCCCCCGGTGCTCTCTCTCTCTCTCTGTGGGCTTTTGCCGTTCACGTCACAACAACAACAGTTTATTACGTACATAATTTACATGGGGGCTACGAGATAAGCTGATAAGATATACAGATATACAGATACTGAGACGATTATATATTGTTGATATACATTAGGTTACAATATGATACACAATGTACGGTTCATGTGCGCGCGTCCCCTTCCCATCCTCACATTCTCACATTCGTGCCTACACGCATAGCTATTACGTTTTTACCGTTAAGTATATGTACTATTTTTAAGCTGCTTCTTCATGTAATTTCGTTTTCGTTTTTGTTTCCTTTTCGTTTTCGTTTTCGTTTGCTCATTACAGTGCAAAACATAAGAGAGTCTGAGGTTATGTTTGTTGTGGTATTGTTTCTCAAGCAAATTTACATACTTATAACTTGTACATAACTTAAGCACTTACTTTCTCTATTGATCTCTGACAATGATTCACATTTAAAACTGTAACTGTACGTGGTGTGTCCTGTGGTTGGGGCTGTATTCTCTGTGTCTGGCTGTGGTCGGATCTAAGGGTCTAGGATATGCAGGGGCGCTGTGTGTGAGTCGGGCCTGGATTATTGGGTATTTTGGGGATCTCTGATAGGCTTAGGCTCAGGCCAGCACGTACTTCCACACGCGATTCGTCTGGTGATTGGTCCCGATCTCGGTCACATACAGTGCCGATCCGTTCACGCTGACCGCCATGGAGTGCGGGTTCTTGAACTCCCCCCAGTGCCCTATGATGGCCTCCGAGCGCGGATCTATGGTGAAGCCCCGCACAGGCAGCATCGAAGTGGGCCCATTTACGGCAAAAACAATATCGCCGTAGCTGGCCACACCGAAAACGCGCCCCAGATCGGGCTCCTGAATGGTGGCTGCGGGCTCACCCTCGCCATGGGAAGATATCAGGCCAGCTCTGTAAGGGAAATGTTAATGCCTGGGAAATGTTAATTTAATGGCTTTCTTACTTGGGACAGACCACACGCATGTTTTCTCGGTCGGCGATGCAGAGGAGATCCAGGTGCTCGAGCAGGGTGATGGCATGGGGCACCTGCAGGGACAGGAACTCTGCAAAGGGCAAAGGATATTAGCTTGTCTTCCAAGGAGAGTACATTACGTATACGCACCGGGTGGCTGGGGTATGGTGCGGAGGAGCTTGCCAGCGGCATTGAACTTCAGAATGCGACTATTGCAGTAGCCATCGGCAATGAAGAACTAAGGAAAATTCCAACTAAGTGAGTTTGGATGTACATAAACTAAGTAGACTCACCTCTCCCGTTGTGGCCACCGCTATGGAAGTTGGCTTACACAAATGCTTAACGGATGATCCGGGCCGGAAACGCTTGCCTATGGTCAGCAGCGGCTTGTTGCTGAAGGGCTTAAACTTATAGGAAAGGAAAGGTTAATCATAATCTCGGGTTATCTCTCTTAAGCTTACTTTGAAAGCCTGATGCATGGCCACATCTGTGATCCAGTAGTTGCCGTGTCCGTCAATGGTCATGCCATGCGGCATATAGAACATGCTGGAGCCCCAGCCGGACTTAATGGCTCCCGTCTTCGCGTCCAGCACGTAGATGGTCTTCTCCTTGATGGGCCCGTACTCGATCAGGTAGTAGATATTGCTCTCGTTAAAGGTACTAAAAGGGGAGTACAAGGCAATAATATTATAAGTTAAATAGGGTTTCAGGTTTCTGGTTCAAAAGCTGACATTTAGGATCAAAAAGTAATCTATTTTTGACTATTTATATCCTTAAAGAAAAGGTTTTATAAGAGAAAGTTGAAAATACGAAATAGATACCTTTGAAAGCCTTAATTTTTCAATTGTAGCTAGTGATATTTCTTGCAAATTATAACTCATAAGTTATTCCTTTAAGAAGGTATTATAGTTATTGATATTCTTTGCAATTTAAAGCCAGAACTCTTGAGTTATTCCCTTTAAGAAAGCATATCTCCCTCAAGGAACCCCCCTGGGAGTAAAGCCAAAGTAACCGAAATCTCGGTCGTTGAATGTAGATCATGGATTGACCCCGAAAAAAGGGAAAACTGAAAGGCATTCCCCTGTTTTCCTGTATACATATGGGATAGACACTTGTTACCAGGCAGGCGACAGCTGTTGACCTACTTAACATCCCAGTAGCGCTCGGCACGGTGGAACACCACCGGATTGCCCTGCGGATCCACGGCCACGGCGGTCACCTGACCGAAGCTATGCTGCTCCGTGGGCCAGTTCTCGACGAGCACCGGAGTGGGCACACTGGCGGCCGGAATGGGAACGTTGTCGTAGCTGCGTTGATTCTGCAAGGCGACCGCATCGTCCACCAGCGGCAGAGGCTGCTCCTCCGCTTCCTCCGTTGGTTTGAAGAGCTCCTTCTCCTGCAGCCGCCGCTTGATGAGGGCCCGCACCTGGTCGAAGAAGCGCTCGTTGAGATTGACCTGGCCAGGCTCGCCGCCCAGCTCGACCAGTCCCGCTGGCAGGTGGTTGCTGCTGCTGCTGCCGCCACTGGGCGCCACGCTTCCGAGGCACATCAGGGCCAGGAGGGCCGCGAACAGGAGGCGCGACATTTTCTGCTGCTGTGGAAGTCCTGCGATTTTTGCACCCAAAACAAACTGGTTTCTGGCCTCTGGCTGCGCTCACTCGATTTTCCGCACTGCCAACATCTGTTGGTGTTGGCGGTGTCTATATGTTGAGCTGGCAAAAGATTAACTGACTCTGGTCCCCAGCACACACTCTCGCACACTCGCACACACGCAGGCACTCTGAAAGGCTCCCACGCTTTTCGATTTTCCCTTTCAATGCGACGCCTGCGCCTGGGTCCTGCACAGTGGGGTCCAAAGGGATTTTTGGAATTTTTGGTGGAATGGGATGGGGAATAATATCATTTAAGGCAGAAGTTAGCATAGGAAAGACCTCTAGCCTTCTGCGTTTTTTTTTTACATGCACAAACTTGTTATTTGTTATCGATAATCTCTCTGTTATTTGTTATCGATGATTACAATCAATCGTAATTATTGAAACCCTATTTACAAATCCAAATTTAAACCAGAGAAGTGCTAAATAATTAATTTAAAATTAAATAAGGAAACTTACGAGCTTAATATAATATTTTTGTAAGTTTTATTATATTTCCCAAGACCTGTGAAAGTGCCAGTTAAATTCTGATTTGTTATCGATAATCTCACTCAATTGTATTTATTGAAATTAGCAATAAGAAATTATTAAAAACCTATTTAAAAATCCCAATTAATGTCAGATTAGTATTAAATAATTCATTTAAAATTAAATAAGGAAACTTCATACAATATTTTTGTAAGTTTTATATTTCCCAAGACCTGTAAAAGTGCCAGTTAAATGCTGATCTATACCCACAGTGGCCCTGCCGCAAGCCATCGTAAATTGAAAAGCGTTTATTGATTTTCCACAAAGCCAACCGACACACAGTTTGTGCAAAAAGTAATACAACAATCGACTCCAAAATTTATTTAGCAGGAATATCGATAACAGCTGGTGGAGGAGAGGAGCTCAACGGGCTCGTCTTCTTGGTATGTATTTTAAGGCCTGAGAACTCGGCTCTGTGCTCGGGTTCGGGTTTTTCCCAGGAGAAGAAAACATACAGTCGGCAGTCAGTGTCTTTGACGTCACAGCGAGCTGTGCGGGCGGCGGCGAGGAGGAAGAGGGGGAGTAGGGGCTGGGTCCGGGTCCAAATCCGGGGTTACTTCATCCTACGCCCCCCAATCCCAGTTCGGCTGGGTCCAAATATAGCCGGTGTCCGTCATCGAGCAGTAGGCATTGTAATAGCGTCCCGGCGAGCTGCGAAAAAGCCGAGTTACCGAGAATTACCCCGCAAATTCCAATTCCAATTCCAAAAACCCATCTCCGACTCACCGGCAGTAGGAGAACTGCGGACACTTGCAGCGGAAGAGGCTCTGGAACTCCTCCTTGCACACCTCGTTCCACCAGCAGGTGCGCTGCAAAGAGGGAAACGGAAATAAAGGGGAATGAGCTAGCCTCACGAACATAACAACTTCCGGTAGAGACGCACCTCGGTCATGTAGCCGTGGACACTCTGGTCCGAGTAGCTGCGCTTCGAGAGATGCCCCTGCACGTGGCAGAAGAGCAAAAGAAGCAACAGCCGGGACGTCTTCACGGGCAGCACTGTACTTGGAGAGGACTGGGAATTTCAAAAAAATAAAAAAAAGAATTTAAAATTATATTTTATTTAATTTATATTTTCCCCTACCAACTCACCATCTTGCGGGCTTACTTCCGTGACAAACTGGCCAGTGGTCTGGCTTTAAGGTACAGTGAACACTGGACGTGTCGCATGTCCTGCGGTGAATGTCGCCTGCTTTCTAACCTCCTGCTGGGGCGGTGGCGTCGGCATCGGCATCTCGGCTGCCTTGCATAAGTATCACATCATTTGGCCCCGTTCGTCGTCGGCTCTCAGCTTTCACTACTTTCGCACACACACACTCTCGCAGTCACACACACCAGCACACAGTCACACACACATTCAGCCACCGCCTGCAGTTGCACATCTGTTTTGGCCCGCTGTTTTTGGGGGAGCTTTTTGGCCATTTTCGAGGAGTAATTGCCCCACGGTTTGGCTGCATTTGGGTACATGGCTAATACAGGGAGCATCTCCAAGAGAATTGGCATTGTTTTTTGGAAAAAAAAGGTACAGGAAGTGCTTAGGAAATTGTATTTATTTAGTGTAATAAATTAAGTAAAATATACAAATAAAAATAATAAATATAATATTATAATAGGTAACATAAAAATAATATTTTAATATTCATTATTAATATGCTTTTAAATAAATCAAAGATACTTTAAGGGCATTCTTCTGGAGTTTGTTATTTATTTCTACGGAAATAAGGAGGCATCTTTTAGGCTGAGGCGATGAGCAACAGGGAATAGGAAAAAGCCAGTGCATACTTTTGGGGCTACTCATTAAATGTAAAGTTTGAGAAGCACTGGTTAAAGTGCGATTCTACTCGCAGATGGCCGCTGACGTCATTGGCAAAGCGGAGAGCAGAGAACACGTCCATGAACTGTTATAATTTATGTTAGCACCCTTCTTTATGAATTCACCCTTCTGCTGCCTTCTGTGCGCCTGGTGAGTAAAATTATTATTTTAAACAAATTGTACTGCTGAAAGGCAAGATTGACTACAACAACATTTTACAAAAACAACTATTTACAACAACAACAATTTTACAACAACACTTAACTTTCAATTTCCCGAATTCCCCCCGCAAATTGTTACGATTTAATATTGCTGATAACAGGTGAACAGCAACCAGCAGAGCGACGATGCGCTGATCTGCAAGCTGACGTCATTGGTATAGCGGAGCGGATGGTGGGAGAGTGGGAAAGAGTACGCTGAGAACACTGTTATAAACTGTTATAATTTATGTCAGCACAGAGTTATTCGACCTTCTGCTGCCTTCTGTGCGCCTGGTGCATAAAATCAAAAGTGGATAGATTTGTACTGCTGAAAGTCAATATTTTGATCTTATTGCTGCCTACAACAACAACAATTCTACAATAACAATTTTTTACAATAACAAAAATATAACAACAACAACACTTTTACAAAAACAAAAGTTTTTTCAGCAAAAATTTGACAAAATTATTCGCTCTTGTCATTTTGTGTAACAGGCGAACAGAAATCAGCAGAGCGACGATGCGCTGATCTGTACGCTGACGTCATAGGTATAGCAGATGGTGGGAGAGAGGGAAAGAGTAAGCTGAGAACTGTTATAAACTGTTATAAAATATGTTAGCCCAGAGTTATTCGCCCTTCTGCTGCCTTCTGTGCGCCTGGTGCATAAAATCAGAAAGTGGATAAATTTGAACTGGTAAATGCCAATACTAGGACCTTGCTGAATGCTGTAAAGTATGCAACATTTTCCATAATCGTCTTTTACTTAATTCATCCTAAAAGATGCACAATTATTCGACTAAATAAATTATAAAATGCCTAAAAGTATGACATTTTCTTACTTTTCGGCTAAAAGACTTTTTTCTCTTTATAATTAACCAAATTTGAGGTCTTTGTAAGTGCATATTTTGGACAAAAATCAAATGATAGCCAAATGCCGTATATTTTTGGATTCGCTATTAAAATCTCAATTATTTAGAAGCAAAATATTGAAAAATTTGACAAAAAAAATTTCGATCGATTTTTCAAAATTTGGTAAGGGGTACCATCATTAAAATTCTCAAAATTTGCAAAAAAAAAAAAAATTTAAGTAAGTTTGCAGTTTTATTGACCAAGTCAAAACTAGCATAGAAAAGCTTTCCGAATTGAATTTAGGGCTGTTTTGGCTTAGTTATGATTATTTTTAGCTTTGATTTGTCAAACAAAAATAATGATACATGTCTTTGTTTATTCCTAATTATATGCCTCAAAAATAAAGTAAAATATTCAAACATGAAGATATATTCAATTATTTATTGCAACCTGCATATACAAGGTATCACCTCTCTTTAATTTTAATTCATGATTTATGCGATACTAACTCAACAGAATTGTTGATATAAATTCTGAACAATATATGAAAATTCTTATGTTTTATTGTTTGTTTTCTTTCCGCTTTGAGCGACGTCATCCCCTACGTCTGATTGAAAACGCACGCGACATGACTCAGCAGCCGAGAAACAAGCCAAAGTGGCAGATGCTTAAAATAGTTGGGAAACTCATTTAGTGGCCAAAGTATTTTCATATTGGCCGCATCAAACACAGGTGGAAAATTATGAAAAATTCCTTTATATACAAGGCAGATTTTGTGGGCGTTAAACCATTCCAATTTCCTTCTGGCATTTTCCAGAGCGAGATGGATTTTCAGGAAAGTATTTGCCAGACATTTTTCGTTGAATATAAACAAAATACATTTTGTGTGGGTTTGTCGCAGATACAATTTGTTAGAAAGAGTCTTCAACTATTCAAGAATGATTCAAACTTTTAGAACTAGAAGTTTCCGTAAGATAGAATCTTCTTTAGGTCAGCAGTCCGAGCAGTCTCCAAATCTCCGACTCCCACGGAAAGTCTCTGGCAGATTCGCACCAAAAAATATACTTATATGTGTTTGGCATACACAAAAATTCGGTGTGTGTTCTCTATAGAGACCGAATGTATGACGCTCGCCTAAATTTAGATGGGAAATAAATTTTCATATTTTTAGATGGATGTAAACACTCAGCTGAGGGTATAAAACCGAGTGAATGCTCGCAGAGCTCCATCAAAATCGCAGCGGCCGCGAATCGCAAAAGACACGCGAATCGAAAGATCGGGAATAATTAAATCCAAGCCAGAAAGGTACGAAGAAGGATTTATAGAAGGACTTCAACAGCCAAGTGATTAGTCTCGTCTCTCTTGACCCCACCTAGATGTCCGTAGTGCCCCTAATGTTCCGCGATTGGTGGGATGAGCTCGACTTTCCCATGCGCACCTCGCGCCTCCTGGACCAGCACTTTGGCCAGGGCCTCCGGCGGGACGACCTCATGTCCTCGGTGTGGAACAACCGGCCCACAGTCCTGAGATCGGGCTACCTGCGTCCCTGGCAGAAGAACAGCCTGCAGAAGCAGGAGTCCGGCTCCAACCTCACCATCGACAGCGAGAAGTTCGAGGTGATCCTCGATGTCCAGCAGTTCTCGCCCAACGAGATCACCGTCAAGGTGGCCGACAGGTTTGTCATCGTGGAGGGCAAGCACGAGGAGAAGCAGGACGAGCACGGATACGTTTCCCGTCAGTTCTCCAGACGCTACCAGCTGCCAAGTGAGTATAACTTTAGAAATTATATAAGAGCTTCTTATCAGATCTGAGCTCCCTATATTTCTTTGATTTCCCTATCACATTCCCTACTTACTTAAAAAATTCCTTTTTGCAGGCGACGTCCATCCCGACTCTGTGACCTCCTCGCTCTCCTCGGATGGCCTGCTGACCATCACGGCGCCCATGAAGAAGCTGCCGCCACCCCAGACTGAACGCCTCGTGCAAATCACACAGACTGGTCCCTCCTCCAAGGAGGACAATGCCCGGAAGGTGGAGACCTCCACGGCCTGAGGCTGATCTCGGAGAACCGCTCTGAGCGATAATTAGTGTATGTCTACGTGTGCCTTTAATATTGGATTTTTACAAGCTTTTTAAATCGTATTTTTTATAAATTAAAACGAAACAAAAGATAAGGTTTTGAGGGAGTTGGATTTTGGGAAGGATTAGAGAATATAACTCGTTAAGTTTTTAGATAGTTTTATTTCAACTTTACTAATTATCCAAGAGATAAGTAAAGCGAATTCTGGCAAGCAGTCTTGATTTTCCAGCAACTTTTTGCTCATTTATAGTATTCATTTTATAATTCGAGTTAAACATCATTATCAGCAAGGATTTTCTAGGGATCATTAAGTAGTAAAAGTTCTTCCATAGTTACAGACATCTTGGCCAGATTCTTCTCTATCCAAAAGTTGGCCTTTAAGATTTGCTCTGGACGCAGTTCGTCCTTGTACCCGTTGACCTTTCCCCGACGTATAAAGCTTGAGAATTAAATAAAAATAATTTAAAATATATTTTAAAATTTAAAGTTTTAAAATATATTTTAAATTATTTGTTTAGAATTATTTATCACCAAATGTAAATTACTCTTCCTTACTTGTGAGCTTCCTTGTTGGCATCCTTGTGTAGGAGTTGACTCCTCTCCCAAAGGTGATTTGTTGTGGGATTCTCTGTTTTCAAAAATAACTTTCCAATTATATAAATCACTTAATTAAAGTACATACTCTTCATTTCCTCAAAGGATAAGTGTTTCAGCAGTCTCTTCATTTGCTTTTCGCTGACAGGTTTATCCAGAAACCTAGAAACATCATTGATCACTCCCCTCAGATCCTTCTTCATCCTCTCGAAGCTGGTGTAAAAGACCCAGGGTTCGTTTCTCAGTTGATAGAATTCCTGGGCATGCTCCATGGTCTCCGTTACAAACTCTTCGGAGGACATCAGCTCATCGAAGAACTGTTCGAGTGTCTTGCCAAAGTTTAAGCCCAGGGTGGTAAAAAAATAATAGAGAGAAACCCAGGCATCTAGGGGATTTCGGAAGACATAGATCACTTTGTTTCTACGCTCCCAAAGCTTTGAGGGTAGCAGAGCCAGGGGAAGATGTGACTTGATCAGCCGTGGAGATTGGCATTCCTGGACAGGTCTTAAGGATCTTTCCTCATTGCCATGTATAAGAAAATCGAACCTTGAATAAATACATTACATTTCAGAGGTGTCTTGAGCTAAGAACTTGGAAGTCCTACTCCAAAAATGGCGAACGTAGCTCCTGATCCGTGGCCAAGGCTGCCTCAAAGTCGCAGTTGTTCATTAGCAACCACAGCAACTCCTGCATCCAAGTGGTTCCACATTTTTTGAGGGTGACTATCCATATATCATCCTCCCGAACTTCCAGGTCGTGGACCAGGTTAAGGAACCCCTGAAACTTGGGATTCTTGTGGGTATGCTTTCGCTGCGACCAGTCCTTGTCGATGAGCTGGCTGGGATACCTCCGTGGCGTGATCCGTACGGGTTCCATTCCGACTGCTTACTGACTATATCTAATAAATATATATACTGTTCGTGTGGTTTTTTAAGAGATAAGAAGTGCACTTTTACTCTTTCGTTTTTCGATGATAAGATTGCTTAGTAGTTGTTGTTTGTTATTATAATCTTATGTATATTTCTTTATATAACCTCTAGGGCTCATTAAGTAGTAGAAGCTCTTCCATGGTAACCGAGTTTTCCTTGAGTATCTTCTCTATCCAGACGTTGGCCCTCTGAATTTGCTCTGGCTTGAGCTCATCTTTGTAGCCATTGACCTGGCCTCTACGCACGAAACTGAAATATATAAATATAATATATCAGGAAGCTTTAAAAAAGGACCTCTCATTACTTGTGCTTCTCCTTGCCCGCATCTTTGTGGGTGGTGTGAGTGTGCTGGGCTCTCTCCCACAGATGATTAGTGGTGGGATTTTCTGTGTTCGGAAGTTAATCTTAATATAACCAATATAGGTATGTTTAATACTACTTACTCTTCATTTCCTCAAAGGACAAATGCTTCAGCAGTCTCTCCATTTGCTGTTCGCTGACGGGCTTCTCCAAAAACCTAGAAACATCCTTGATCACTCCTCTCAGATCCTTCTTCATTCTCTCAAAACTCGTATAGAAGACCCAGGGTTCGTTTCTCAGTTGGTAGAATTCGTAGGCATGCTCTATGATCTCTGTTACATACTCCTGGGAGTTCACCAACTCATCGAAGAACTCTTCAAGCGTCTTGCCATAGTTAGGTCCCGTGGTCACGCCATGATAGTACAGAGAGACCCAGGCATCCAGGGGATTCCGAGCCACATAGGCCACTTTGGTTTTGCCCTCCCAAAGCTTCGAGGGCAGCAGAGCGAGGGCTAGATGCGATTTAATCAGACGGGGAGACTTTAGTTCTTGGAGAGGCTTTAACGATTGCTCTAGGTTCTCAGTTGTGTAGAAATTGAACCTACAAATTCACAAATTAAAATAAAATTTCTCAAGATTTATATGTGGCTTATACCCACTCCATAAATGGAGAACGTAGCTCCTGATCTTTGGCCAAGGCTCCCTCGAAATCGCAATCGTTAAGGAGCAGCCACAGCAACTCCTGCATCCAAGTGGTGCCACATTTGGGCAGTGTTACCACCCAGACATCATCATCCCGCAGCTCCAGGTCATGGACCACATCGAGGAACCCCTGTATGTTCTCATTCTTGTGGGTGTGCCTCCGCTTGGACCAGTCTTTGTCAATGAGATTCGTTGGAAAGCTCCGTGGCGTGACCTGAACGCGCTTCATTCCGTCGGCTTACTAATGACTCGAAGTAAAAACTATAGATACATATTGTATTTAAGAGATACTTCAAGCTCTGCTCTTTGCTAACTCCTCTCTCGATCGCTCTCTCGAGCTCGTATTTCGTATTTCCCAGATAAGATTGCCCCCAGTAGTTGTTGTTTGTTTACTTTTTGATTCGATTTTAATTGGACAGCTCTCAGGTCCCATTTCGAGCGATAATGGAAGTGTAAACAAGCAGCGGCTGAAGATATAGATGTCAGTGGTGGACAGGGGAATACAAAGAGGCAGAGATATGGTAAAAAATCAACAAGTGATTTGTTATTTAATTACCAAACTGAGTCAGATACAAGGGAAACTAGCAAAGTAATCAATCTTTGGGGTTTTAAAGCTGAGAAGATATAGCTCAAGATAAGCTTAAGTATTTAGAGGAGAAACTTCGGAGATAATGACACTAAAAACCTCTGAAATTACACTCTCTAAAGATCCATTAAATCACATCTAGTATATAGAAACCAATCGTTTATTAAACATATATCACCGCAGCTTACAGACTATTAACAAATATAGAAATATAGAAATTTAAGGCCACATCTGGAACTCCCTTAGTCTCCAGCGTACTTGCTGTAGTTGGCAAAGTCATCCATGTTCAACTTGTAATCCCTCAGATTAATGTCCGACCAGAGATCGAACTCCCGGATGATGTCGGCGGTGAGCTCGTCCTTGTGGCTGCCCACCACTCCGCGGCGAACGAACCTGTGGTCAGAGTTGCTTTTAAGCCAGCTCCGGACAATCCTAGGTCCCAGTGCCACCCAAGACTCACCTGAACTCCTCCACCTCTCTTCCGGCAGCCGCCTTCATGCTCTCGAACTCCTTGACATGGTTGCAGGCCGGGTTATCACGCATGCTCTCAAAGGACAAATGCCTTGTCATCTGCTGTATCTGCTCCTGGTTCACAGATCTCTGCAAGAACTGAGCCACCTCTGATATAACATCGCCGAGCTGCCCCTTCATCCTCTCGTAGCTGGTGAAGAATATATGAGGCTCGTGGCGCAGCTGCCAAAAGTCCAGGACGTGGGGCCAGCAGGGCGTGAAGTTCACATAGCCGTCGATGAAGGAGTGCATAAAGTCCGACTTGGTGCCCTGGTAGCCCACCATTCCCCGCCAGTGATGGAAGTACGAGATGGCCGCGTCCTTGGGATTGCGGTAAACATAGATGATCTTGGGACGCTTGCTCCAGATCTGCCTTGGCAGCATCCAGGCGGGCAGATGGGACTTGATCAGCCGGGGAGAGGGCAAAGCATTGGCTGCCTCAATGGTGTCGTGGGGGACATTGGGCACCACGCCATTGAACCTGCAAGGATCAGCTATTAATATCACTAGATAATCCTCTGACTGAAACCCACTCCAGAAAAGGCGATCTCAGGGTGAGGTCCACGCCCTTGGCCGTCTCAAAGTCACACTGATTGAGCACCAGCCAGGCCAGCTCCTGCATCCAGGTGGTGCCGCACTTGGGCAGCGTCACAATCCACACATCATCCTCGCGCACCTCAAAGTCGTAGACCCTATCCAGTACGGGCTGAAAGGTGTCCGACAGGCGGCAGAAGCGCTGCTCCCAGTTTCCCACCACTGGAACCGCTGGCTTACTGCTGGCAAAGATCGAGGAGTAACCTCCACTAATGGCCAGCTTGTCGATCTGCTCGAAGGGCACGCTCTTGGCAAAGAAGCTGGACTGGGGCATCTTGCTTTCACTACAAAAATATTCTATAAAATATTGCTTTCACTATAAAGTATCGGGAACTGTATCGATCAATCGAACTGATCGCCTCGGCAGCTGGACAAGCATTGAACGCCAGACCGAGAAATTCACATTACTCGGAATCTCATTCCAGGGATGGCAGCGTGTCACGAGCTTCTCAGGCCCCAAGCTCTACTCAAAGGAAGCCATTATCATTATGAGTTACTGCCAGCTATCACGCTTCCAGCTCCAAATCACCCCGGCCCCGGTCCCGGTTCGGGGCATTATGCAATTAACGCGTAACCGGACTCGTTTGGGTGACACACGATGGCTGATGGCCGAGATCGTGCTGTAAGACAGACTTTCTTTGTGGGGACGGAAGCGAGAAAGTTGAATAAGGCTTTGTTTACCTTTCAAGAGAAATTAGGCCCACGGTTTCGGTTTAAGTCATTCATTTGGAAGAATGCCAGGTGCTTGTAGAGACCGAAAACAGGTTGTTTGCATTCAGAGAGGCGCCGACAAGAATCGATCATCGTGGAGGCGAAAGCGAGTGAGGAATCTTAATGATCCCAAATCGATTCTGTGATTTGTATACCCGGTACCCATAGGGGTTCAAGGGTATTATAAGTTAGTGCCAACCCAGAATGTATGTAACAGGCAGAAGGAGAAATCTCTCTAATTTCACCCAATTTAACAATGCTTTGGGTACCGGGTATCTCACAGTCGGTCACACTCGACTGTAGCTTTCCCACTTGTTTTGTTAACTAATTTGGCAACTAGCTTCAGCCTTGACCCTTTTTGTAGACAATTAGCATTTTGTTGTATTTTTATTTGTATTATTTGCATTTCTTGTTTTCTTGCTTTTTGTTTTGTTTTCTTTTGTTTGTTGTGTTTGGTTTTCTTTTGTTTTTACAATAAATTTGACTAAATCTTAACATTTATAATCCTTAACCTGCAAGGAGCAAACAGATGTAGTAACAAATATGCACACTCGAAAGATTTCTCGTGTCAGAAACATATGGTAGTTATCGTATCTATATATTATGTATACATATATTCTTCATAACTTTTTTTTAATGTAATTTACGCGATATACAATTGAAACACACACATATTAACAACATTGAATATGCAGATACATTTATATATTCGCCCAGCTTAGCTCTCTCTTGATTTGCTTAGTTTTCTTGTGTGGGGGACTCTGTGGGATCTGTGGTCTGTATATATTGTGTGTATATAGTATAATTCCTATCAAAACACTGCTGAAGCACGGGTTTAACACACACAAATTACTGTAACTCTGTGAATGACTGCCGATATCGTATGACATATATAAATATATATATAATATGCTTCGTAAAAGTTGTATAAATTGTATATATGTATATTTTGTATATTATTTTGCTTTCCATTATCATTTCTTTTCTTTCCTTTCTTTTCTCTTTAGTTTTTAGTAACAAGAACGTATCATCAATTCGTATTAATAGATCTGGTTTATATATGTATATGTAATTTGTTCAGTCAATTAGATAAAAAGATTTCAAAAAGGATTTCACTTAATTGTTAAACATTTGCGTTTAGTTTGATTTCTCATACCGTATGCTTAGAAAGCTAAACAACATTAATAGTAGGTAATAGGTAATAGTAGGTTTTAGTGGTAGGACAGAGCTCATCGTTACTCTCAGTTGGTTTCCAGGAAAGTAAGGTAACTAGTTTTTAGTCATTAATTATTAGGTAGTAGTAAAAGGGGCCCCATACGATTTCATACAATATGTCTCAAGAGTGGATTCGAATTAGTTTTCTTTTTGTTTCCTCAGTTGCTTCTTTGATAGTAGTTCTTAGATAGTGCCTGCCTTGATGTAGTCTTTCCCAGTTCGATTCCATCTAGAATCTAGATTTACTTGGCCTTGTGCAGTGTCTAACAGAGATTGTCTTCTTGATGGGAGAGAACTGTTGTGCGACTTAACACCGATTTGCCAGGTACAGTTGAGCGCACGCCATAAAGTGGCTCCGTTTCTGGCCAAATATGCTGTGGGATTTAGCTTTTGCTTTGAAAGCACGCTTGCCTGCTTGCCTTAGCCTAGACACTTACACACAGAGACAGACTCACATGGTTGATATAGAAATAGAAATAGTTCGCTTCTTGTGATGCATCTTAAACATTTAATTTTGAGTCCAGCCCAATAATTGTTTACTTTGTTGCTTTGTTTGTTGCCTTAGTTAGTTTTGTGACACCTGTCTTCGCTGAGAGATATGTGGGGGAGCTCCAGCTCGGACCTCGATCAGGTCGACATACTGCGAGTCCGTAGAAGGACGTCGCAGGACCAACGACGCCGTCACTAGAGCACATCCTCCATCTCGTTCTCGCCAATCGTGGAGGTGCCCGGCACATGGGCCGGCAGTGGCTTCAGTAGACCCGAGAACAATCTCCGGAAGGCCGTATGCTATTTGGAGTTGGCCATCTTGCCCACCGGCGGCTGCTTGGCCATAATGTCTGCCAGGGTATTAACGCCCTGCTCGTCGTACTTCTTCCACTGCGAGTAGTTGACCTGCATGTAGGTGATGAGCTGCGGCATGTCGATGAAGCCTACGGAAAGGGATTCAAGGAGAGATCTAGAGGTTCAAAGGAGGGGCAGTACTCACTCTCCCAGGCATGCATCATGTCCTGTATGATGTATTCGATGAAGCCGATCTGGCTCTTTGGTATGCTGCAGGTGGCTCGGTCAAACATCGGCATCACGATGGGCAAATGGCGCTGCTTCTCCTCGTCTGTCTGCATAAAGTACTCCTCGGCAATGCGCCGGGCCCACTCGATGCAGAACTGCATGGGACGGGCGGGATTGCTCACATCGGCCACCTTAATCAGCATGCGGCGCATGAGTATGGACGTCTCCTCCTCCGTCTGCGAGTGTTGCTAGGGTGTAAGTAAAGCATTAAACTCTCTACCAGGAAGTGGTGTCACCGCATCCCACCTCACGGGGCTCCTCCCCTCCAAAGACGCTCACGAACTTGGCCAGGTGCTCAAAGTGCCGGGTCATCTCGGTGGCCAGGATCATGTCGATGATGGTGCTGCGGGCCGACTTGTACGTCTCCTTGTCCAGGTTCTTGAAAATGTTGATCTTGTCGTCGCCTGAAAAGCTAAAACTTTAGAGAAAAGACTCTACTCCCTATATTTCTCGAACCCACCCAGAGTGAGCTTGAAGGTTATGGCCGCATGGTGGTTCTCCAGCACTGTGAGGTCATTGTAGAGGACAGCTAAAGCATCGTTCGAGTTGCAGAGGAAGGCCGAGGAGCGTCCCGGATGATCGACATCGTGGGCAGCGGCCGCAATCAGGGCTGTGGCCTCCTCCATGCGGTCCATCACCAGCATGTCCTTGGTGGTCAGTTGGGTGATGAAAGCACCAGTGGCCTACAGAAAGCAAGAAGTTAGCTAATGTATTAACTGATGGAGGTTAAAGGTTACCCACCTGCATGACATCCGCGGCATGGGTGCTGTTGTGATATGTGTTGCTCTTGCGGTAGTGGGCCTCGATCACCGCCAGCCAGGCCTTGCACACGTTCTCATCGATGTTCAGGGTGGCAAAGACGTCGAAGCGACGGAACATCTCCATGCCCAGGTAGAGCAGCGGATGGTAGTCGGTGATCTCCTCCAATTTAAAAATATCAAAGTCCCAGCTGAGAGATTCTTCAAGAAGTTCCATGATTACTGGATTGGCCTAAAGAATTCATTTATAAGGTTACTATATGATACTAATAAGGAAGGCTATCCTCATCTACCTTCATTTTGGCGGGCACAATCGTGGCGGTTCTTGTGGAGCTGCCCGTGCGTATGATGGAGTCATTCGAGCTGCGACGCGATGAGTAAACGCTGGGTCCCTGGAAAGCACAGATATTACCTAGTTAGATTCGGAACAATAGAAGTAATGGGGTCATCTTAACTACCGTCAGCAGGGCACCGATCAGATCGGTGGCTATGGGGTCGTCCGTTCGTATCTCCTTCATCTGCGGACTGTAGAGGCCCTCGCGCTTCAGGAACTCCAGGACCTTGTCTATGAGACGCGCCTCGTCGGCCGAACAATTCTCCTGTACTTGTGATAGTAAATTGATTATCTAATGTGCGAGTGCACCAGTGTTTTTTGGTTTTGGTTGTTGTTGTGTTTGTTTTTGGTTTTTGTTTAATTATTTTTTTTGGTTAGCGACGCACAGCGAGCAAATCGAGCGAGCGAGCGAGCGAACGTGCGAGCGAGTTTGTAATATTTGTTATGAGTTGGTTCATTGTTCGAGTACACAAAACATAAAAGTAAAAGAGAGAACATAACAATTAAGAGATAAAAAGAGAATAAATGTATGGTTTAGTTGTGCTAGTTGGGGTTATGACAACTTAGGGCGAACGGGGTTAGGAACGAACAGTGGGGCAATCCGAAAAGCATTCGAATTGACCCACTGTGGGCCGTCAAAGCAAATGCATCACCATCATAGGATGGGTCCCTGCTCGGGCGCCACTAGCTGTGCTTTGACTGTGCTTTAGGAGGCCATTGAGCGGGTAATTCGATAATTAAAAGCGGAGTGAATGCAATCAGCGATGGCCTTCACATCTCCGCCAGAGATAGCCCCGAACTCCAGTCCGGAAAATGTGTACGTGTGCCTGTGTCGCAGTGTGTGCTTGTGTGTGGATGGTCTGTGGGCATGTGCTAGTGCAAATATTGTTGCTAATGCTATTGCTGTCGCTGCTGCAGTTGCTCGGGGCATGACAGGACACCAGGACACACAGACGACACACACAACAGAGGGGAGGCACAGGACCGGACACAGGCACCGGACTACGGACGACAATTTAGGAGTTCCCCCTTCCCCACAAAGGATGCAACCTGCTGCAGCCACAACCCATATATGCAAATGCGAGGTGGAGTCATACTTTAGTGATGGGCGCCTCCAGGGGCAGCGAGGTGAGCTTGGCCAGGCTGGTCCTCCGCAGTCCGTCCGAGGCGATCGACCGGACATCGAAGCTGCAGCGCCGCACCGAGTGCAGGGAGCCCCGCGGAGCCTCCTTGGGCTGCGGCAGCGTGGCTATGAAGTCCATCTGCCCGCCGGGTACATCAAAGTTGAAAATCAGGTGCGTGGGTGCGCTGCGGGTTACAGAGATTGCCAATTAGGAGTCCTTCCAGCTCTGTGGAGAGGAGGATGGGCACTCACCTGCCAATGCAGGCCACCGGCACCACGCGTACGTGCATGGGTATGCCCTCCTGGCTCTTGCGGCGCACCGTCAGTATGCCGTCGAACTCCTTGATGCTCTTGCCCTGCTCGCTGATGGTGGAGAGGTCCGAGACGAATATATCCGCCAGCGGCTTGCTAATGATTTCGTCCTGTTGTTGTCCAACGCGGAAATCTCATTAAAGCTCTCGCAAAAAAGGACCACACTCACCAGCCGCATGTTGAGGAGCCGCTCGGTGGCCCGGTTCGCGTACTGGATGCGCAGCACGTCGTCCGTGATGAGCACCACCTCCTTTAGCCGGTGCAGGGCCGTGTACAGAGCCTGCGGGAATAGCAAGGAGCAAGGATCAGGGAGTGAGGAGGTTTCAGTTTCCATTTAATTGAATTAATTTCAGCAAGCGAAGGTAAGGCACGAAGCACGAAGAAGGACATTAACTCGATTACCTGTTGAGTGGACATGACATTGTGCGGCCGGATGATGGAGTGCAGTATCTGCTTCAGTTCCACACTGCACATGGCCAGGTTGGTCGTCTCCGCTACGCACTGCGAAGAAGGTGGCAATTGAGGCATCTGTTTCTGTTTCTGCTTAGGGCAATTAAGGGAAACTTACTCTATTAACGCCAGCGTCCAATAGAGCAATTAGCACATCATCCTTCTCGAAGAAACTGCCAAAGGTCGTATCGGTCGTTAGTCGTTAGTGGAAACTCCAACTCGGGGTACTCCCTCAGATACTCACCTCTTCTTACAGACTGCAATTATTGTCGTTAAATGGTGGCCGTGTGTGTGACGTATGGTTCTGTAGAGACAGGAGCAAGTTTTATTGCAAAGTGAAAAGTTTATGAAAATGGAAAAGTTTGTAAACTTTGGCCGACCCAAACCCATTTCAAACCCTTACCCCGACCCTTACCTCGCAATGTGCTCCGCATCCAGATTCTTGGCGGAGCGCGCATCAATTATGATTAGATGGTAGCACTGGGCGGTGGCATACGACTTTTGCAGGGTGTCCAACGCCTCCTCCTTCGACTTGACCAGCGTTACGTCCAGCTGGTGGCGCTGGCAGGCGGCGGTCACCGCCTCGCAGATGCTGTCCGCCTTGTGGAAGACCAGCAGGGCCTAAAAGCACAAAGCCATTGCACTGATTGAAGTTCAAAGTGGCCCTCGGAGAGCTTACCTTAAGTTGAGGATTCGGTGGTAGCACGGTTGGATACTTCAGGTCCATGAGATTGCGCTGCAACAAGATGAAAGGTAAAAGCGGGATACAGGTGAGACACAGCGTGTAAAATTTAATATAAATCCGCAGCTCCGCTGGCTTTTTCCCATCAAAATAAGAGGGCTTAACCCGGCTTGGCATTTTCCCACCATATGCTTGTATCCGTGTATCTGTGTATCTGTGTATCTGTCAGTGCGTTGCGTCGGGTGTCGCCTCCCTATCTACCAGATACGCGCTCGCTGCGTGTGTGTCGCCTAAATGATGATAAATTAAAATAAAATTGCTCGCCGTCGCCGACTCCAAACTCCAACTCCGACGCTGATTCTGACTTATGTGTGCTGCAGATTTATAATACGAGCACGTTAAATCCCGGGCTGGAGCGGGGGCTCAGTGTCAATCAGGGAATGAAAATGTAATCGGAAATGTATCACAGCCACATTTTCCACACACACAGTACACAATAAGATGCGGCTAAGGCGGCAGGATTGATGGGCCAACCGTAAAAGTTGGTCCTGCTTTTGTACCTGGAAGGTCCTGAGCTCCTCCTCCTCCGAGGTGTCCTTCTTGCCGGCCACCTGGAGGCGGAGCTTCGGCACCTTGGGCAGCCGTCGCTCGTACAGGCTGCGCGACTTTCGCTCCAGGCAGTTGACCTTGCGCCGAAGGACCACTGCCTCCTCGTGGTCGCTCTCCGCCTCCTGGTCTCTCCCTGGCTCCCCCTCCAGGCTGAGGCTGTTCAGCAACAGGGCCGGCACATCCAGGCTGCGTATGACCTCGACTATTTCCGGCTGCAGCACTCCACCAGCTCCAGCTGCTGGAGCTCCTGTGCTGCGTCCGAAGGCCACGCTCAGCGGCCTTGTGCTGCGACGCAGGGGGGTCATTATGTCACGGCCTTCGGCGGCCACACTGGCCTCGTATTCCAGCTCCATTTCCTCGGGCGTTTTGCTCGAGTTCCGCCCCGAAAAAGGGAGGGAAATGGCTGGCACTGGCACTGGAGCTGGAGCTGGAGCTGGTGGCGACGAAATCGTTTCCAGTTTCATTTCCGGCCAGGAACCTTGACGGCCTCCTGGTGAATCCAAGTGAGCGTCGCTTATCAGCCGGCTGCGACCGCTATCGTCATCTGGCATTGGTCTTTCATTAGGGCTATCGCGGCGCGGATCGGATATAGCCACAGCTGCGGCCAGGTACGGCTCCGAGTCGGAGTCGGGCTCATGGGAGCCGGGATTCTCGTGGCCAGAGGAGGAGGAGGACTTGGTGGACTTGCGGCGGAAGACACGGCTGAATTTTGGCAAGCAATTGCGCATTCTGCTAATTATAAATCAACACGCGAGAGAGCCACAATTACACTGACTCGGAGCACTCGGAGCACTCGGAGCACTCGGAACACTCGGCACCCGCGGCCCACTTGAGGTCCAATGTCTTAGATCAATAACAAGTTGTTTGCATAACAGAGAGGCATTTTCCACGCTCCTAATGCGACAATCTCGATCTGTGTCGATATCTGTCTGGGTATCTGTCTCGGTATCTGTATCTGTGGGCTGTATCTCAATCTTTTGAGAATAATTCACAGCTCGGTCTTGTGGTCTCCACGAAAAGCGAAACAAAAACTAAGCGACTTGGCGTCGCAACGCTCGAACATCGAACTGAAAACGTCGCCGATCGCCGTCGCCGATCGCCCCGATCGGGGGTAATCTCTTTCTTTGCCTTTTGATTTCCCACCTTCAATGTTAATTGATTTGATTTCTCTATTGTTTATAGGCAACTAGGTATTGGTGAGCGGCTATTTAAAGCAAAATGTAAAGCGGAGAGCGGCGAGCGGCCGCCCGTGATAAGATACCTTATCAGACGACGTAACATAGCCATGTGGTTGGAGTGGTCGAAGGGGTTCTCTCCAAGACTCACCTGGTACACGTCCATTGGCTCATCTTCCGGGGTTAGAGCGAGGGCGAGCGATGACTTGCGGACTTGACGGCTGTTGCCGCCGCCGGATGAGCTGGTGCCCGAGGTGCCTGTGCCTGTGAGGGAGTAAAAGGGAAAAGAGAGTTAGGGGCGGCTAAATTATCCAGAGAAGTATGCTACATTTCTGAGCGTAGCGGGGCGCTGCATACTTTCGGGGCTGCCCACAATCAAAATGAATGGTCACACACACACACCCGCTCTGACTGGGACACGCACGCACATTAATTCCTCTTGTTGCACGTTTTATTTAATTATAAACGTTGGCATTTCAGAAACACTTTATAAACGGACGGGCGTGTGTGTGCCTGCGAAGCCTGCGAAAGGGTACGATGGCTGTCCTTCGGGATGGCAGCCGCAGCCTGTCAACGGAGCCACTCCGACCCACTGAGCACCGAGGGAGTCGCCCCAAGGCATTAAGCTGGGCAAATTGTATTTCACTTAATGAGAACCAGGACTTCAAGGGACTAAACTGACCAATGTCCCAGCCAAAGCTAAGTAAATACAAAGCTAAAGCAAGCCCGGGAATTTATGAAATAAAAAAGTTGTACTGGAAATGTTTGCAAACTATACTAGTTCCCAGTATTTAGGGTCTAAGCTTTGATATCCTTTAACACATGAAGCCAATTAAAACAAGAAATATGTATCTACTTTGAATTTAAAACACATTTCTTCAAGGGGCTTTTAATACTTTTTTATCTGTTTTTTCAACCTGAGAACTTTAAAGGCAGAATACATTTAAATCCCTTGGTAAACAATTAGAGTTAAGCCCCCTATAAAGTATAGATATTATGTCATTAAGTACTCTTCAAATCACAAGCCTTTAAGACCCCTTTCAAGCAGTAACTCTATATATTATAATTTAATTTTTAAAGAACATAATTTAGGAATTTAAGACCTTTTTCAACCTATAACTTCTACATATTATAATTATATTTAATTTGTAAGGCACATAATTTAGGAATTTCCAACCATATTTGAGTCTTCAAATCACAATCTTTTAAGACCCCTTTCAAGCATTACCTTCTATATATTATAATTTCATTTTTAAAGCACATCATTTAGGAATTTCCCACCATATTGGAGTCTTCAAATCACAATCCTTTAATATCTTTTTTAAGCTATAACTTCTACATATTATAATTTATTTTTTAGGGCACACAATTTAGGAATTTCCTCCCATATTGGAGTCCTGTTTGGTGTACCTTCTCAAAGTGAAATTCCTGAGAAAAGTTTAAAGGAAAATTAAAATTCTGTGGCTTCTTCCCCCGAAATGATTGACCAAACAAACTTTCTTTGTGGCGGAATATTTGTGCGGAGCAGCAGGCTTTGTGGGGATTCCCCAAGCAAGCAAATTAAAGTTATCAACAAGTAATTTAAGGTTTTCTTTCTTTTTATAAAATTCCAACCCATATCCCCCTGGCTTTGTTTTGTTTTCTTATAATTTATGGGGCTGCAAAGGCTGTGTGTGTCTCGGAGTTTATTTAAAACAAAAAGTAGGTATGGCTTTTAAAGAGCTTAATTCCCAGTCTATATTCATACAAAGATAAGATACTTTCAGTATTCCTCTCTGGTATATTTAATTTATGTTTTAACTATTAAATTTGAGGTACATGTGAAGGCATATCTACGTTTATTAGAGTTTCCAGAAAATTAAGCAGGCCACACACTCCCCCGTGTTGACCGCCTCATCAAACTCAACTCGACTTTAACCCCCAAGGAGTAGGAGTGGCAGGCAGGAGGAGAAGGGAACCTTACCCACATTTAGCTCGGACTCGGAGGCCGGACGCGTTAATGAATCTCTGCCAGCTCCGGTTGGGGCTGGTGCCGAGACTGGGGATTGTCTGGCCCCAATCCCAGCCAGGTCCACGCCCACATTGCAATTGCAATTGCTGGGAACACTGTCGTCCATGTGGGCAGTGGAATTAGCACTGGGTTGGGACTGGGGATTGGGATTCGGATTGGAACTGGGATTAGCGCTGGTCGTTGTGGCGCTCGCGGTTGCCGATCCAGCCAAATTCGGCTGGCTGGATATTATCATTGTTTGTGCTATTTTCGCTTTCCTTTCCGCTTATTTACTCGGGGTTTTCGCGCTGTTCTCTGCGAGAGTCACACAAATTTGGATTATTCTCGTGGCATTATGTTAATTGTCATTTATAGTTTGTTTTTCCTGCGTTTTCCCTGCTTTCCCTACTTGCTTGGCTCTGGCCTGGCTCTGACATTGATTTCACGCAATTAGTGCGTAATGATAAACTGCCCCATAAGCACGGACATACGAGCGGAGATATGGCAGCATGTGTGCACACTTAATATAAATAGCCTGCTGCCTGCTGCCTGCTGCCTGCTTTGCCTGGTTGGGGCATAAACAAAAACTAGCCAGGGAACCAGGGAAAGTACCCAGCGGGCCGACACAGAGATCCATGTATATAAGCCCCGGCCGGCGGTGGGGACAGTATATTTGCGCTTATTCAAATGGGTCGAGTGTATCTTATCGTTTGTGTTATTTTTTTTTGCTTTTTTCGGAGGACAGAGAGGGAGCTGGATGGGTACACGCGTTGTAATCTAAACGAAAATCGATAAATTGTTTAGATAAAAAGCGGCCAGCAGCCACCAGTCCGCTGACGTCGCAGCAACAGGCTCCGGATTTTGTGGCTCCAATACTTACTGCCTGGGCTCACACGACTGCACATAGTACGGTACCGGGGGGGACTCGAAAACACAATTAACCGAGAGTAACCAGAGTCATTAAATGTGGATTTCACGGCTAGTTGGCACTGAAAACTGTTAGCTTGATCGAAGCCGGATTGGCGAATGGCCCGAAATGCAAATGGTAGTTGGAAATGGATACAGAGCGCGCCCGAGAGCTGGAGCTGTAGCTGGACTGGGACTGGGGAAAAACGTCCGTTCTAATCCGGTATGAAGAACTGTTTGCCAGATGATAATTCTCGCACGGATTTTGAAACTGCTGCTAGGGGCAGAGGCAGCGACAGCGACGTTGTGCGCTGCAAACCAAACTGACGGTCGGTTGGCTTGTCGCCTATCCGTGGGATACAAATGTATCTGCACGGGGAGAAATTAGAGCTTTCTACGCGAATTTAGTGTCTAATGAGAGCTTATTAAATTCTGATATTCAGCAAGGACTTCCCAGGCTTCTTTTCGATACAAATTATGGGAAAACAATTTTTACAATTTTCTTAAAAATTGAAAAACTCTTTTAAGGTACATTTTCCATGTGAAAACAATATAGAAATTCTTCCTAAAAAATGAAATACATCTGTTGAGGTAAATTTTCTTGCGGTGTCGCACACGCTGGGGCGTATCTAAGGCGCTTAGCCTTAGCCAGCTGCACCATGAATGGCCAAAGAGGAGTGAAAACATTTTAATTTGAATAAAAAGAGAGGATTAGCAGAGGTAGCAGGGGCTTCGGCCATTCCCGCTGGCCGATCTCACCTGCCTGTGGCCGCCGTGCTTTTGGGGCCTTTTGCGCCTTTGGCCGTTCGTTGTCATGGCGACCAATTAATTTGTGATAAGATAATATCAGGCAAGTTTGCTCATAGTATTCAGATGTTTAGGCTGTGTGCGTTGGGGGGAGATACTGTACAGGTACAGATACAGGTGCTCTGGCTCGCTGGGGCCAGATGCAGATAGGAATGGGAAACGCGTGCACAATCTACATCTGTGGGGGGGAGTGGGAGTGGGAGCTCTATCTAACGCAGGGCGATCTTCTTGGCTCAGCGATAGCCGCCTTTGATAGCTGGACACTGACTCTAGTATTGATAGGGAACCGGGGGCAATCTAATCTAACCTGAACTGGCTCTTCACGTGGCTAAACCGAAAGTAATTTTGGTGTAAGACCACCTAAAAATCGCGATGACTAGGCCTGCCAGCGTCATCATCGCTCTTTCCCCCGGAAAGTCGAAAGTCGTTGTGGAAAACTGATAAGCTTCTGCAGCTTTGACGCGTGGGATTAGCCCGTCGTCGTCCGCGGGAATAATGGATCGGATCCGAGTGATCGTTCAGTTTGTTTTCCTTGGCTTTGATTGATGTTTTGGCGCCATTCCGTGGGCGTACTCATTGTTTACCCCAGTCAGCGGGCTCGTGAGAGAGCCAATCGATCGATCGATTTAATTAAATGTGGAAAAGAAGAGTGTGCGACTCTCTGAGCAAACCTCGCTCCCGCTCTCCCACGGTTCTTATACGGCTGCTGTGACGGCAAGAAAATAAAAACCAGATATACGTAGTGTCATGTGAATTTTTGCATATATTAATTGAGGACTTTTCAGCCCAATGGGGACTCAGAGGGGGAGGAAGTTGGGCCTGCTGCAAGGAGCGGGTATCTAAGTATGTAAGTCTCTTCATATCCACTGCCAGAGCCAAAGCTACTCGTTACACTTGTTGCTGTTGGCACACTTAGTTGTGAAGTTTGTTTTGATTTTTAACACTTTTTCGATACTCGGACGCGCAGGTATGGGTGGGCTTTGCGCTTTGCTTTTGTTGTATTTTAGAGCACGCTAAGCTGTTTTTTTCCACCTCAAGCGCCGAAATCGAAGCCGAATGCAGCCCAGCAATAATTCGATTTTGTTCGATTTTCGAGTACACGACGGCAGCTCGCGGCTCTATGCGTTTTTTAATTGCAATCGCTTTGGATCGACGACCGGTTGGCCCTGGGTTATATGTTATGCGTTGAACAGCATGTTTTTTGTTATTTTGAGGCACGGCACGACTTGGCCAAATCCAAATTGGCGCCGCTGCATTAGGCCGCGTTTGCCAGCGACCAGTTTTCGCCAGTTTCTTGCTGGCCGTTGCATTGGCTTTTTTTGGGACACTTTCGGGAATTCTGAGAGGTATTTTATAGCAAAATATATATTATATAGTAGTATATGGCACACACACGTCGGACTCCGATTCCGATTCCGATTCCGATACGGTTGCTCGGTTATAGCAAACTCCTCGGGCTTAACATTATTTTGTGGGGCAAAAAGTCCGTTTTAACAGTCTGTAGGCAGAGCGACAACTGACTCCATAAATGGGGAGCAGCTGTTGTTGCCGCCGCGCAGCCCAGAGCTTTGCCGATAAGCTTGCTCTCTTTTCGGTTGCTCTCTCTCCCGATCCGTTTGCTGAGAGCGATCAAGTTTCATGCGATGCTCACTCACTCTCGCCTTAATGAAAGGCGACACGAGAGCCAGAGCGGGAGAGAGGGCGAGAAGCTGTTAATTGGATGTCGGCACAAAACAGCTGCGCTTCAAGCTCAGACAAGCGCCAGCTGACTCTTTCGAGACGGGGATCGAATTACCTGAGCACGAAGCTTGGGAGGAGCGTAAGGACCGGCTGATACCCTACGGCAAGAAGGAAGAGTAAGGAACCAGTGGTAACTAGCACGAGGCTTAGGCGAAGCGTAAGGACCTGCTGATACCCTACTGCAAGAAGGAAGAGTAGGGAACCAGTGATAAATAATAAGCTTTTTGTATGTTAACTTTGCAAATGTAAGCTAAAAGCTAAGACCCACTGATACCCTACTGCAAGAAGGAAGAGTAAGGCGCCAGTGGTTAATAACACGAAGCTTAGGCGAAGCGTAAGGACCTGCTGATACCCTACGGCAAGAAGGAGTAAGAAACCGGTGAAAAATAGCTAATTGTTTCAACTTGGCAAATGCAAGCAAACAGCTAAGACCTGCTGATACCCTACGCCAAGAAGGAAGAGTAAGAAACGAATAACAAGAAACTGTAATTACTTTGCAAATGTAAGCTAACAGCTAAGAAAGGTTCTCTGTACAGAAACTAGGGATAGACATTTTGTAGCTCTTTAGGCTTCAAGAAAAGGGGGTAAAGGGAAATAACTTTTGATACCCTTTGGGAGAATAAATATTAAATTCCCAACTGTTTTGATTTTGCAAATAAAAACGAACTTTTAAAACTGAACTCTGAACAGAATCCTTATAGACAGGGATGGGCACTAAGTCGCTTGCAAGCTTCCGGAGCTCTTTTCCTTATTAAATATCTTGAGGGATCCTTTTATTTCTTCCTTTTATTTTTTTCCTTCAATTTGTATCCTTTTATTTTTTTCCTTTTATTTTACTTTGTATACCTCAGTTCACTTATCACTTTAATTCGTTTTTTATCTAGCCAATGTTATGGCAGCCACTCGAGTTGATTAATTCGAAGCTGAAGCATCGTAAATCTTCCGATAAATCAAAAGAAAAGAAAAGGAAATGGGCAGGCGATCCTCGGTTTCCCATTAATAAGTGCCTTTACGAGTGTGCTATCGACGGGCACAGCGGAAGCTCTTGACGGTGGAGTAGCCTCACTTCAGATTAGGGCAAGAATCACGGCCCATATCTACAGCTACTGTTGGCCAAGATTCAATAGGGAAGAAAAGGTCATCAACAAGGAAGGAGACAGGTGATGCCTCTCACAAGAAGGAGTATCATGGCAATATTGTATCAGAAGAAATATTACATTGTGTTTTTTTCAGAAATTAATTTGTTCAGATTATAGTAACCCAGGGAACTATCTTTAATGTCTTATTTATATATAAGAACTTGATCCTTAACTATTTATATTAGTAAAACTGTTGATAATTCCATTTAAAGTAATTAAATATATTTTAAGAGCCCCTTAAGAAATTGTTATTTCTTGTGAATTAAATAGTTCAGATTATAGAAACCTAGGGAAATATCTTTTATGTCTTATTTATATATCAGAACTTGCTCTTTAAATATTAATATTTGTGAAACTTTTGATAATTCCATTTAAAGTAATTTAAAGCCCCTTAAAAAATTGTTATTTGATCTAACAATGAAGTAAGCCCTTGGTACCTAAGCTTGCATTATTTTCTTTCAAGAAACATGTGCATCAAGAACTACCTCCAGGATATTAGTTGCAATTTTCCTATTATACTGGCTGCCATTGTTAGGTTGTGGAAAATAACATACAAATATCGCTACATATTTTCCATCTCTGCCATATCAATTTCCCCAGCAAAGCCCTTATCAGAAGAGTTTCAGCAGTTTTCCTGCAACTATAAGCCTTCGTAATGAGCAGTGCTCAGTGCATTCAAAGGAACCCGACCCCCACTAATTTGTCCTTCCGTGCAGCTCAATAAATATGGTATATGCTCCTGATTGGGGGAAGGAGGACCTCCACAAACAAGTACTTACTCCCGGTGGCCCGTCGCACCACGCTGTGTGTGAAGTTGCCCAGGGCAGCCACCGTCACAATGGAGTCCTTCTTGCCAGTGCTCAGCTAAGGGGTAGAAAGGAAGAGAGGGAGAGACGGAGGATGAAAGCTGGCTTAAAGACGCCGCCTCGTATTTAGTTACCTTCTCGTAGTCGGCCTCGCTCTTGGTCTGCAGCGGATTGAGGAGCACCTGGCCGCACAGGTTGTCGCCGGTGCCGCTTCCCCCGGTGCTCCCGTTGCCATCGTTGGGCACCTGCAGGGTTACCCCCCCGCAGCTGCAGCGGCGCAGGCGGCTGCGCCTCAGCTTGATGCAGAACAGCCGGCTGCCGTCCTTCTCAGTGGCGTCCAGTGGCAGGCCACCGGGTGCTCCGCCCGCTGAATTGGGGGCGGGCAGTGTGCTTGGCGAGCAGCCCATGGCGAAGTCCTGCTTCTGATCCTGGACAAGCTCTGCCTAACTCTGACTCTTCTTCCTAGCTAATTCCTGTGCGGTTGCTATGCTAAATTGCTCTCGGTTGCCTTGTGATTGGTGATTTGACTGTGACTTTGGTCTACGGATTCCTACGCTCGCTCCTCCTCCTCGGAAGCGCCTCTGGTTCTGCTCTGGTTCGATGGATTCGATGCTGGACGATGTCGTTGTTGCTGGCGATACCATAATTGAAACATTTTTGGGCTGCGGTCTGCTGATTGATTGACTGATATTGGGCCAGTGGAGCTACTGGTCACATGATCCGCAAAACGCAAAACTGCAAATACCAGAGCAGAGGAAAAACGGGGGAAAAATTAATAGAAAAGCCAGGGAAATGCAATGAATTCAAGGGAAATATTTGCCAGGCTTTGCCAGCTCAAATTTAATTTATTTGGAAGCCTTTGACGAGTTATAAATGCGATAAAATGTAATCAGTAAATGTAATTTCAATTTGCAAATTTGCAATTTTTATATTTTACTTTAAATATTAACCATTTCTTAGTTTATCAAATGTCAAATGTATTAATTTATTCAGAACAACAATAGCATACAATTTAAATAGATTTATATCATATTTGGAAAATTATTCTTGTTGTTTATATATATGTTTTGCGAGTAGTAATTTTCCTAAACCAAACACACACTCTTAATAGACTCCTCTTCTTCAACATAAAATGTAATCTCTGTTAAATTTTAGACAGCCTTTAAGCCTTAATAACTTGCCCAATTAAACAATAATATGCCCAGGGCTAATTAAATAAATATCATTAGAGAACATGCCCTCAAACCGAGCACAAACTGACCTACATTAATGCCTTTCCGTTGCTTTTTGGATAATTCCCGGCTTAATTAGTTAAACTAGTTTAATTGGCATTGATAAGGCCGAGTGATAAATGACGAGTTGCAGTGCATTACGGGTTTATTAAGTTGCTGCCGAGGGCACTCCATTGAAACTCTCATCGGGTATGGACAGAGCACCCGCACAATTGTCGAAAAACTCTTGGCAATTGTTATAAATTCATAAAAGCCCAAATATTGGCAATGATTATGGGGCCAAGGCGAGGAGAGGCAAGGCCCTTGGACGTGACCAGCTGGCTGCATATGAATAATGCCCCGTCAGAGTTATGTTTAGGTTTTGCTTTCGACTCGCAGTCTCAGGCTCCTGTCTGCCATATTAAGTTCGAGTTCGAGTCGAGTTCGAGGGACCCCGGAAAGTTGGCGAAACTTGATAGTCCAAGCCCTCGCCATCGGTGGCACGTATCAAACAATTGACTTGTGCGGATTTGTGGGGTGTCATGTATAATACACAGAGCTCCCGGTATCACGGTATCAGGAACCGGTGTCGGTGTCGCCCTGTTGTTCTCATTCCGGCTGTCATTGGGGCTTTATCTTGGGGCAGGCAAATAGAAAAAGAAAACCCTCTGTCGCTCTCGCTCGTGTCTTGCTAACCAATTTTAAATATTTAGATAAAACTTGAACGAAAGCGAAAGAAGCAAATCAACTGATATGGGAGCGGGTACGGAATGCTTCAGATTAGTCACCGAAAGTCGTACCCATTTCAAGTGGCAATTGGAGCAGGGCACCCAGCTCCCAGCTCCCAGCTCCCAGCTCCTACTCCTGGGGAGATCACGTCTGCGAGTGAAATGTCTTCTGTCTGGTTGACGGGACAGGGCGGAAGGGGAAAACAATTCGAAGGGCGCTTGCAGGATGGGTTAGTCCTTATCCCCGGCGACGTTGATTGACTTGCTAAAGGGAAAGGCTGTCTTTCATCTGCATTCGTACATAAACACATCGAGCATCCAGCATCCAGCATCCAACATGCCAGCATCCACATCCATAAGGACACTTGTTGTCGTCCCTCTGTCTGAATCCGTTTGCATTGTTGGAGCCAAAAACAAAAGGCGTCACAACAGAAGACGCCAGCAGGAAGACAGGCGACGGCAGAAATGGGAGAAGCGGCAACATAAGCACACTTGGGAAAATGTTTTATTCGTTGTGAAATATCTCCCTCTTGAGAGCTTTTGATTTCACTTAAAATCGATTCTTTAAATTGACTTTCTTTAAAAATCCCTACTTTCGATGAGCATGTCCACACTGATTATAAATAATGAACATAAACATACATGGTCACACTGGAACTAACTAACTTTTAATGAAAATGTTTTATTAGTTGTGAAATAACTCAATCTTAAGAGCATTCGATTTCGCTTAAAATCTATTCTTTTTTAGAGTATTTGAAAATAAAAATAATAATACGCCTAAAGATTAGCTTAGAAACTAGAACTGTCTCTCTTTAAAAATCCCCACCTGATAATAAATAAGGAACATAAACATACATGGTCACATTGTAATTGACTAACTTTTAATGAGCAAGGTCAAGTTCAAAGTTGTAAGCAAACAAGGTCACACTGGATTATTTAAAATTAATATAAATCAAGAAATTTTTAGATAAATTTAAATATATAGAATTTATATAGACATCGTTTTTCCGCCCTGCACAATCGGAATGAGCTTCAAGCAGCTCATCCGCATGAACCAAGCTACGAAGAAACACAATGGAGATGACGAGAATCAGTTCGTTGCCGCACACACATCATTCCATGGTGTGTTTGTTGATTTAAACAAATTATTTTTAGCCCGACCATATTAAAATGAACAAGTAATGGCTTTCGCTGTTCACTCAGCCTCATTTAAGTTTTCAAATAAATAACGAACGCTGTGCGCCTCTAGACGTAACATAATTTGTTTACGGCTGCCAGGGACGCGGCTAGAGGCGAGGGCAATTGCAATTGCTCAGCCGCCCCGTTGGCCCATAGCCGAGTTTCTTGAGAGTTCCTCCAGAGGTCCCGAGTTCCTGGGCTCCTGCCTCGGCGCCTCTTGGTATGCAACCAAAGGCTCAAGCACCGAGCACCGGCACCGGCACACCGAGGAGTGCCAAATTCTATTAGCGTGCCCCAACGTCAACGTCAACTCATTAGATGCAGCCAGTCACGGATGTTGGCCCGAAGCTATTAGTATGCAGGTGCTTGTGGGTATTTGTATAATAGCATCATCAGCAGGATGCCATGCCAGCCAACCTAATAGAATTCCCAACCAATATGTGCTCGAGCAGGCACGAGCGAGTGTGTATTTGGCAGTCGGAGATGGAGACGGAGCCGGGCCATATAGGAAAGCTGGCCGGGGCCAAAAAAAGAGATGAACATGGGAACATGGACATGGAATGGCGGCGGAGCGCATTCAAACCATTTTGTATCTAATAGTTTTTATTTCTTCCTTTTTTTTGCACTCTGATCGGCTTCGGTTTTCAGTGTTTACTGCATACGGTTTGGAATCCGATCGATCGTCTATATGCCAGACTTTGTTATGGCGTACCAGACACTTGATTTGTGCAGTCTACAGAGATCCATTACAAATTGGCTAACAAGTGTAAATAAATGGGAATTTACACAACATTAACTCAATTTTCTTGGCTCAAATTTAGTTATAAAGAATATATCTTCAATGGAATAATGAGTAATGAGAAATGTTCTTGAAAAGACTGGTTGCCATTGGAGTTATCTTTATTATGTTTTATTATTATATTATATTATGTGATAAACCTTTTATGGCTGGTCTAAGGCTTGTCACATACAAATTGCTCTTTTATATGACTTTATCAGGGCTTCCCAATTTTGAAATAAATTTTATTGCTTATTTGCAATTGTAAAATATATTTAAAACCTATTCTTTTCTAGCTTACTTGATTATTTTCAAATATTTGCATTAAGATAAGCTTTGAAACTAAAACTGACTTTCTTGAAAAATACCTATTTTCGATTAGCATGTCCACACTGATAATAAAATAGGAATGCAAACATGCATGGTCACACTGGAAGTAAGTAATTTTTAATGAGCAAGGTCAAGTTAATAGTTATAAGCATACAAGGTCACACTGGATTATTTAAAAATAACATAAATCAAGGAATTTTGAAGATCATGTCTTTTTACCTATCAATGTTATCACTAAAGATATAGAAATAAATTTAAGAAACAGAAACTTGCAAATACTTTTTATTTCTCATCCATAAAGGGCAACCCTGGAAGCCACCGAATATAGAACTTAATGGCCCATTATTTGATATTTATAATTATATTTTCGGCGTCCTCCAACTAGGGACAACCTTCAGGGTGGTCTCGCCAAGAATTTCATGTACACATCGTGCGTCATCAGAGACCAGCTAATATATAGATTTAGCATCCTCTCGATTCGGGACCTTGAGGCTTCACAATGGAACGGCGACTAATCGCTTACAGGCGGCGGAAGGTTGGACCCCGCCTAATTAATATCGGACATGAAAGAGCACTAAACACATATATATTCTACGTGCTGCTTACAATATCTATAGGGGCGACTTTTCCGGTGGTTTCAAAGAGTTTGCCAGTTGGCAATTTGCATTTCAAATGCCCCGATCTCGAGTGAGATATAACAAAAATGGCGGAATGGCACGGTCGCCACCTGGAGGAGCAGGAGGAGGAGAGCGAGCTGATTGCCCCCAAAGTAGTTGACAATAACAATCAAATGGCGAAAACTGTGTGGATAAAGTGGAGCATGGAGCCGGAGGAAGCACTCCTCGGGGTGGATTTCAGAGCTAGTGCCAGGCAGGTTGCATAACCTCCGTCATAATACACATTTGGAGGGTACCTCCCAGCGTGCCCGTTGAAATTCCCAATCAGTATGCACGCGAGCAGCTCGGATTTATTTGCTGTTAACAATAGCGGCCACCTAGCCACCTACAACTGCAACAACGACAACAATCCATTTTAATAAACAGTTAAAATCGGGAATTAATTAAGTCGGCCAACTGATTGGGCGACAGCCTATCGCGCAGATAGTGAAAACGAAAAGAAATATAGTTATATAGTTGTAGTTGTGTGTACGCCGTACGCGGGCTGACTGGGCATTAGATAATCGACGAAATGGGTCAGTCCACGAGGGATATAGCCGAAAAAAAAAGTGTAATAAAATACTCGCACATCGAGAAACTTTGGCAGCAGCAGCGAAATGCGAAATGCAAAATGCAAAATGCGAAATGCGAAACACGGAGCACGGCGAACGAACGCAATTTGCAAACTTATTGTTGCTTGTTTATAAGTACGGAATGATATTTTTCACATTGTTTATGGCAAGTATGGGCATCATGGCTCACCTGCGCCCCCCGCAACATTTTAAGCGATTTTTATGTGCCTCTGTCGCGCCTATAAGAAGTCAGGTGAGTTAGAGCCGGTGCCGGAGACAGCCGGAGACTAAATTAAAAACTGCAAAATGTTTTCAGCGACGCCCAATGCATGAAAATTTTCAATTTTATTTTATTTCATTTTTTTCCTCCCCGCTTTTTATTTCATTTCATTTAATTTTATGATCTTTTGGAGGGCACTCGCTTGAGAACCGAGCAGAGACCAGACGTTGACACTTCCAAGGTGGCTTGTATAATACAAAGGAATTCGGAATGCACTGAGAGATATGGAAGGAAGTAAATTCTTTATGAACTTGGGTGTTGAAATTCTAATTATCAGGTTTAGAACTCAAAGAAATCGAGGGGTTCTACAACCCCTCAATGACCAATATAGGTCGCAAAACAAACTTCTGACTCTTACAAATCTATTCCGATTTAAATATGGTTCTACTATGATATATATTTGATACAGTCTAAAAAACAATGGGATACCTGTACTTAAAGAATCAGTAGATAAGCTCAAAAATAATGTTTAAGTATCTTAAATTAATACAGAGAATTTAATACACATGAATAAATGTATTAAAGTATACTATTAGAATTTAAGTTAAGGAAAACCAATGTATATCTGAAATTTTACTGGAGATTTTGAATATGCATTTTTCTATACGAAGTTAACCAAGACTTATAAGAGATTATAAATAAACCCAATTTCCTTAAAGTTTCTTTATGTTATACGAGAACTTGGAAAATAAAATAAGCAGGGGTGCCACAGAAATTGTTAAGGATTAGAAATCTTTTAAAAACAGTGCCCAAAAGTATGCAATACAATAGCTAAGAACCAAAATACAGTGTAACTAAGTTGTTTATGTTATTATTTTGAATTTTTAACTATATTTGGCACCAAATTTTAATTGATTTAAAATCCACAGCGATTTCTATGGCACCCCTGAATACCTCTTCTATTTAATAATTTAAGTCACGAATATATCTGAACATTTTTATTCCCCGTGTACAAACGCCTAGAGGGGGCACCTTTAGGGGTGGTGTATGGAAAGATTGGTGGTTGGATGGGAGTAGATGGATGGTGGTTGGAGCAACCTCCACCCAGCACCCCGCACCCCGCACCCACCCAACGCCGGTGGCCTCTGTGTAATGGTGTATGCAGAGAACGCTCGCAAATTAAGCGAGAATGCCCGAAAAATGTCCAACTTAAGTACATATACAATACATTATCTGTTGACGTACCAAAAATTTGTCGCTTGGCTGGTAGTTGCTGCTTTCGCCGCCTGTTGCTTGTGATATTTTATGCACACACCATATACACAGATATATATTTCTTTTTATTTTAATATTTATATCAGACTCTAGATATAAATTAAACAAATACACATGAACACAATGGGCAGAGGCTCTGCCTCATAATGAATATTGCTTCATACGCTCACACACACACACAGTCGCCGGAGACACATAGATATGCAGGTGTGCCAGTGTGCGCCAGTGTGTTGTAGATACTCAAGCACTTCTTCGCAATAACAATAACAAAACACTTTTCGCTGCTCTTTTCTTCAACAAATTAGAATTTATTTTAATGCGCGGGAGGTCACGTTCACAGCACGGATGTTGAGGCAAAATATGTGGCGACTCCGGGTCGCAAAAAGCAATAGCTCCGGATGCATTCAAAAAATAACAATAATTGCGACAGTAGCAGTGGCGGCGATAACACACGGCTCGGCACGGCAGGCGTATCTCCCAGATACAATTGGCTCGCACTCAATCTGAACCTGGCACACACGCACCCCTACGATATACACACAGCACAGTCACATATTGATCACAAATCGGCCTCGGATTGGGGGGGGATTGGAGATAAGTAAATTTCGTTAGCGGCTGGTCAGCGGGTGGTGCAACCTGGGTGGTGGCACCTCCGCCTCCATGCAAGTAAAAAGCTTACGCTGCTGAATAATCAGAGATACCCCCGCGTCTCAGCGACCGGCGCAACGCAACGCAACGCAACGCAACGCCCAAGATCCACGAGATTCGGCGGCGGTCGGCGGTCCGCGATCCACGATCGACGGTTGCCTGTCAAAGCAAAACGTCAAACTGATTTCTCGCTCAGCGCCGCGATACGATACGATGCAAGATACGATACGAAAGGCTAGACAAAGGAAAGGCAGAAGGCAGCGGCGGCGGCGACGGCGACGGCGACGGCGAATGGAAAACTAAAACTAAAACAATCTGCGAGATACAAATTCGTGCGAATGCGAGGCGAACGAGCGACAGCGAGTACAACAAGTATCTGTATCTCAGCGCGGCAGCCCCCAGCACGATCCCAATCAGAATCAGAAACAGAAGGAGAAGCAGAAGCAGAAGCAGAAACAGAATCGGAAGCACACGCAGCTTGCCAGCGCCAACGCCAGAGAGGGACGGAGCGATCTGGGAGAGCCCCAGAGAGCCGGAGAGAGTGGAGAGCGCTCCGCTCGGCCCCAAGAAAAGAAATCAAAGCAATGACCTGGAGTGGGAGAAAGAAAGAGCAAACGCAATCGTTGGGGAGCGACAGAGAGCGAAGACAAGGTGAGCGACACTTTTCACGAGCGATGAGCGCGTGACACGCAATACATCGACTCCAGAGATCATTTGTGGGAGAAACTATCGGTAAGTAAGAAAGCTATGGGGAATAATTTAAGGCAAAGGGAGTTCTTACTTAAATATTTCAAGTAAAATAAATATTTTGGTATTTATTTACGATTTTAGTATCAGGTCTAAACATGTAGTTATTTTATGATCTATAAATAATTGTATTTTCCTACTTAATTACTATATTAAAGGGAATGTAAATATTTAGGTTTGCTGATCAAAGATTCCCTTATTCAAAGGGAAAACAATTAAATGTCTCAGTCATTTTAAAACCTATTTAATTTGGGTTTATTTCAAATCAAGCTCCAACCCTAATAATACCGAATTTGCCCAAATTATGTCACTTCAAACTAAAGTGCCGGGCTAAAATGAATCATTTATAGCATCGCAAGATAAGCTCACCCAAAATAGCCAAAATCCCATGACTCATTCATAGCTTTAAAGCACAAAAATATGCCATTTCGATTTGCTAGGGGGATATTAAAGGTGAGTGTTCCTTGGGTCCTTGCAAATTGACAGGCCCAAGGATCGTTCGCCTGGCCGTTCCATTAACGGCTTTTCCCAGGCCCCCGGGCGAATGCTTACACTCCAGATGGAGTCTGCACGCAATCCCTAGCCTCGTCGAGCCCCCGGCACCCATCAAAATCACACACAAAACACACACACAGGACACCCACACGTGCACATGAGCACTTCTTGATGAGCTTATATGAGCAATGGGATTTTTGCTGCCTTTTTTGTTCTTTCGGGTAATTGTAATTGCGTTTGCTCTCGTTTCATGTTTGGACTGGCCAAGTGCTTTATCGGGCAGCAGCTCCTCCACTATCCACTATCAATTAACCACGAAGCGGGGGGACCACTAACAATGTGGCTTGGTGGAGGCCAGCACAAATCACGGATGCAGCTACGTTCGGTTTAGGGCTCTGGTTAACCGGGCATCCGGAATCCGGCACCATTCAGGGGGGAAACTATGGGAAAACAGGTTGAATTGGGGGATTGGAACTAGAAGCAATCCTTCTGACTACCGGAAATCACTGTTCTTGGTTTCTACCCGACGGAATATGCTCTTTGGGGACCAGCTGGGCTGGCGGGTATTTTTTTTACCTGGTGCCTGAATCCTCCAGGGTAAAACCTTGGCAAAACACTCACGAACTTAAGCAGTTTGAATATATTTAACTTTTGGGATGAGGAAGGAATATTTCACACTCGGGATACAGGATGGATTGGGTAGTGCTTTACCTGTTTCCCAATTCGTGTATGCCCTTGGTGTTGTCCACCTATCGATGGGTATTCTCCGGAAAAGCACTGTAATTCGCCTTTGGTTTCTAATTCAGTTCACTCCAGTTCGGTGGTTAATTTGCTGTGCCTCGCTGTAAATCACAATTGCGGACCCGGACCCGGACGCGAACGCGGACCGATAAAAAAAGCAATGTTTTTGCCCCTGGAAGCGCACTCTAGCTGCTGCTTATGCTGCTCCTGGTTATGGTTGTGGCTGTGATTTCGATTCCGAATCCGATTCAGCTGCTGGCTCCAGCCGATGCCCGATGGCAATAGATAGACACGATGTGGGACCAAAACCAAAGCCAAAGCCAAAGCGGCCAGTCAGTCAGTCGGTTAGCCAGCGGGAGGAGGTGAGTACCGATAGCAGTGCGGATACGAGTGTGTGTATCTGTATCTATAGCCTCAGCTTTTAGGTGCTGCGAATGCGAAAGCGAATGCGAATGGCGCGCTGCTAGCTGCGAACTGCTCGCTGCGTGTATCTATCAATTCTGCCGAAACCGAACTAAAAACTCTCAAGTGTGCGAAATCGTACATAAGTCGAGTGCTCGTTGTCCTCGGTGCTCCTGCTCGTCGTTCCGCATCCTCGTGCCCAGCCGAGCGGCTATGTTGAGCGGCGGCAGCAGCTGAGGCTGAGCAGATATGTTGCGCACGGCCACACACAGATACACAGATACAGAGCACTGCCTCAGATACAGATACAGATACAGATACACGCTTGTTGCATGCCCGCCAAATGTTGAGATACAAAAAGCGATTGAACTGGCCCGAAAAGCTCGCCGCCGATAAGGGTGGCAGCGGCATGGCCACAGGGGATGAACCTGGAGTACTTTGAGGTGCCCGAAAAAGTAGGCAACGCGCAGGCGTCGCTGCTGCGTGGCAAGCTTTTTATGCTCGGCAACATCCCGCTAAAAACAACTGTTGCGTGTGAGGCAGCAGGCTCACGTGGGGGGGCATACGTACTAAAAAGCCACACAATTGTTGTATTAAGCACATTATACACATGTTTGTCTGGGAGCCAAGGAGCCCCCCGAGCCCCGAAGGACCTCTCCCGACCATCAGCTGGCCTCGGCGCTTCGGGTAATTTTACATTTCTTTTTAAAGCTTAGTTTGTATTGGTAAATAATAGAGGTTACTTCCCGCTCGGCGCCCAAAAGGGCAAATCGTCGTACTTTATGTATAGAGTACTAAACCCCACATACATACAGCTAAGGGCGAGAAAATTGGATTTTATTAATTATGTTTCCTGTATAAAAAATAAGAGTGGACACGGCTTTACTTTAGGTTATTTTTTAAATATATTTTAAGGTAGTATTTAATTTTGTTTTTAGGAAATATCTTTACATTTTCCGAACTGATCGATGGTTTGCAAATTAATTTAAAAATATGGCCCAAAGGTATGCTACAAAAATATATAACAAAAATATATAACACTTTAAAGTATTTTTTAACTCTATTTTAATGTAGTATTTAATTTTGTTTTTAGGAAATATCTTTACTTTTTCCGTACTTTTCAAATTAATTTAAAAATAATGCCAAAAAGTATGCTACAAAAATAAATAACAATAAATTTGAGACCTAAAATACTTCTTTGCATACTTTTGAGCAGCTCTTTAAATGATTTAAATACCTTATCCAACTTTTTAAATTGTAACTTAAAAAATAAAGCAAGTACAAGGTAAAAGTTCTGAAATAAATCTAAGAAAGGATTTCATTCCCATTATCCTGGCTGGCAAAAAGGCAATTGAAATGGCAAATATCTAATTGAAATCGATTCTTATTAATGCATCATGAGGCAGGCGTCCTTAGAGCTTTCGTCTTGACCTCGATTGTGGCTCACGCAGGGGATGACGATGTATCTCGCTCGCTGGGAGCACATTATATAAAATTTATAAATACTTTTAAGCGCGGCCTGCCAAGGTGCGTCGGTGTGCGTACGCTCGTGTGCCTGTGTGTGTGTGATTCGATTTGGCTTGGCTTAGGTGGTCCACAGGTCGATTGGCTGCCGACTTTATTACTGTATTATTGGCCTTTAATTTGGGCTTGAACAGCAATACAGCACCGCGTACATATATTTCCCTGGCGTCACTTCCTTCCATTCTTTTCAGCTAATTTCTGTAATGTTTTCCATTCCTTCCCTTTGTGTGTGTCAGCAAATAAAATATAAAAAATAAAAAAGAAACAGAAACGCGCCCCGGGCCAGGGCACAAACGATTTATGAGCGGGCGGCAGGACCTTGGACCTGATTAGTTGGGCAATTTGAGAGCATTCAACACGTGACCGGCTCCCTTTGAATAATTTATTTTTGATTTTTCCGCAATTTATTGCGGCCACCCGCGCAGACCCCGGCCACGGGGTTAAGCCCCAGCCTTATTATTCACATTTATTTTAATTAATTTCCAACTACAGCAGCAATTAACCGAAGCCCTGGCTGCAGCCCCCAGGTATGCGACCAATGTCCAGTTGCTGTCCAGTTCATATTGAAATGCCGAATGCAACCTCGTGGTCTCATGAAATTATTGAAATTCCGAAGCAAATTGAAGCAATTTGCCCATTTGAAGCGAATTACTGCAACAAAGCCATTAAAGATATTTATTTGGCTTTGTGCGGATAATAGACCGACACGGAAATCGTCTTTGCTGTGTTAATATTGTCTTTGGTCCCAAATTGAGGTGGGAATTAGGCTTTGAGCACGGCATTTGTACCTGAGGCAACAGTATGAAATCCTGGAATACAGTGGCAGACGATGGAATTATATTTTCTTAAGGTGAAAGGTTGGATTTTGACTTTTTTACTTACAATATAATTTGCTTAGCTGCCTTGATAGCCTGGCTATCTAATAATTTAAAGTATTTAAAGCGTGAAAGCAGTATGCATAAAGCTGGACTCTTTAAAATCCATTATATCCACATGCACAATTTTTGTAGACAAATCAAAGCTAAAAATAATCATAACTAAGCCAAAACAGCCTTAATTTCAATTCGGAAAGCGTTTATATGTTAATTTTTACTTGTTTTATTAATCTTATAAATAAATAATGAAATTAAGAAAAAAAAAAAATTTGTCAATTTTTGACAATTTTAATGATGTAACCCCTTATCAAATTTTGAAAAATCGGCCAAATTTTTTTTTCTCAATTTTATAAATTTTTTGTTCTTAAATAATTGGGATTTTAATAGCGAATCCAAAAATATACGGCATTTGGCTATCCTTCAATTTTTGGCCAAAATATGCTCTCAGAAAGACCTCAAATATTGGTAATTATAAAGAGACAAAAGTTTAGTTTAAAAAGAAACACGAATGAAAGTCTTTTAGCCAAAAAGTAAGCATTCTTTTAGGCATTTTACAATTTATATAGTCGAATAATTGTGCATCTTTTAGGATGAATTAAGTAAAAGACGATAATGGAAAATGTTGCATACTTTACAGCATACAGCAAGGTCCTAATATTGGCATTTACCAGTTCAAATTTATCCACTTTCTGATTTTATGCACCAGGCGCACAGAAGGCGGCAGAAGAGCGAATACCTCTGGGCTAACATCTTTTATAACAGCTTATAACAGTTCTCAGCGTACTCTTTCCCACTCTCCCACCATCCGCTATGCATATGACGTCAGGAAGCAGATCAGCGCTTCGTCGCTCTGCTGATTTCTGTTCGCCTGTTACACGAAATGGCGAGAGCGAATAATTTTGTCAAATTTTGCCTGAAAAAACTTTTGTTTTTGTAAAAGTGTTGTTGTTGTTATATTTTTGTTATTGTAAAAATTGTTATTGTAGAATTGTTGTTGTTGTAGGCAGCAATAAGATCCAAATCTTGACTTTCAGCAGTACAAATCTACCCACTCTCTGATTTTATGCACCAGGCGCACAGAAGTAAGCAGAAGGGCGAATAACTCTGGGCTAACATATTTTATAACAGTTTATAACAGTTCTCAGCATACTCCTTCCCACTCTCCCACCATCCGCTCCGCTAAACCAATGACGTCAGCGTGCAGATTAGCGCATCGTTGCTCTGCTGGTTGCTGTTCGCCTGTTACCAGAAATGTTAAATCGGAACAATTTGCGGGGAGAATTCGGGAAATTGAAAGTTAACAGTGTTGTTGTAAAATTGTTGTTGTTGTAAATAGTTGTTTTTGTAAAATGTTGTTGTAGTCAATCTTGCCTTTCAGCAGTACAAATTGTTTAAAATAATAATTTGATGCACCAGGCGCACAGGAGGCAGCAGAAGGTCGAATACTCTATGCGAATATATTTTATACCAGTATATACCAGTTCTCGTTCCTCTTTCTCTCCCCCGCACCTGTTCCCGTATCTCTTTCCCTCTCTCCCACCATCCGCTATACCAATGACGTCAGCGTGCAGATCAGCGCATCGTCGCTCTGCTGATTTCTGTTCGCCTGTTACACGAAATGGCAAGAGTGAATAAATTCGTGAATTCAATGATGTTTACCATTTTGTTTTTGTAAAGTGTTGTTGTTATAAAATGTTGTTGTTGTAAATAGTTGTTTTTGTAAAAAATGTTGTTGTTCTAGTCAACAACAAGATCCCAATCTTGACTTTCCGCAGTACAAATGTATGCACTTTCTGATTTTATGCACCAGGCGCACAGAAGGCAGCAGAAGGGCGAATTTCTCTGTGGTAACATAAATTATAACAGTTCATGGATGTGTTCTCTGCTCTCCGCTATACCAAAGACGTCAGCGGCAAACTGTGAATTAGTAGCCCCAAAAGTATGCACCGGATTTCTCTTTCTATTCCCTGTTGCTCATCGTTTCAGCCTAAGAGATGCGTCGTTACTTCCATACGAATAAATAACAAACCCCAAAAGTATGCTTTAAAAGTATCTTCGATTTATTTAAGAGCCAATATTATTTATTTTATTTTTTAAGCAAAATTAATGAAATGATTTTCTTACCTTCTTACTGATTTATTCCAGATTAAGAGGAGATATTTCAGATTAAGAAATTTCCTAATCAATCATCAAATTTTAACAGCCTTAATTTTCTTTTAAATTAATATTCTCAGATTTTAAAGACAATGGAAAACCTCTCTTCCGCCTAGTATAAGCTCAGTCAACATTTGAGCGACCTTCCAAGCCGCCGGCTCTCAGCTTTAGCGGTTTATGGCCAAGGCCCTAAACGCACTTGCCACTTATCAAGGTCCTTTGGCCAGGCTGCGTCCAATGTACGCAAGTCATTAGGCTGATGGGTCCAGCGCCACTTCCTGCTGGCTCCTGCAAGGAAGCTGGGGCCCCCGATGCCCGACGCTCCAGCCACAACATTATGCATTAATGTAGTTAGCACTCGACCTCACCTGGGCAGGCGGGTGGCGGCAGGCCAGGAATGGAGGTAAGGAAAGGTGAGCTGGCCCTCTGGGTGCGAACAATTTCGCGCATCCATTGCTTGCCGACAACATTTGCTTTTCATCACTTTGTTTGGTGTGCATTTTCCTGCCCCAATGAATCCAATGGCGATGATAATAATCTACGGGCCCTTCTGTGTGTTTATGACTTTTTTGCCTTGCCTCGAAACAAAAACAAAGCCGAGGGCGAATATGTTTTTGTTTTATAACAGGCAGGCAGGGGAAAAACATTGCAGAGTTTGAGTGCTTTTTATGTTGTTTGCCAGGACGTACCCCCCCAAGGAGTCCCAACTCCGAAGCCGAGTGGCGTTAATTAGCCACCAGCAGTTAGTGCTTTATGGGAATCGATTCGAATGCGTATTGGAACTAAAATTAAATAGATTTATTATTCAATAAATTGAACGCTTATGCTTAGTAGCTGTTGGTGGAGTAAGGTGTAGAAGGTAGGGAGCTCGTGTTGTGGGTGCCGAAAGCGCAATTTAATTTTACGACAGATACATTTATGCTTATTTGCTTATTACTTGTGTCTCTGCGGTTGCTCTACGTCTAAAATAGGTCTACAATGTGGTCATAATGGTTAGATATGCGTGTGTGTGAATGTGCTCTTATGCCTACTTTTCAGATAGTATATATATAGTATAAGCTAGATATTGATTGATATGTACAGAGGGTTGGGGGGAGCAGCTTCTCTGGGGAGGGGAACAAAAAACAGAAACGGAGGATTTTCGGGGGCAAGTCTAACCTAATTCATATATTCAAATGTTCATACATCAGTTATATATCATATATATCGTGTATATGGTACGTGTATAGGTGATGCACTCGCTTATGTGGGTAATGGCTATCGATAAATACACGCTCGCTGGCTTGTCTTTTATGTAAATGTGGAAATAGAGCACACATGCATCGACTATATATATCTATATAAGGGTGGCTATATATTTGTATGATCTTCTGCTGGCTGATGCTGCTTGCATCCTTGGCTTGAAGTTGCTAATGCTTTTTCCTTGTCCTCTTGTCCGGGGGCCGCATCCTTCACATCCTTTGCAGCCCGTGTATGTACATCTGTGTGCTTGTGTGTTTTGTGTTTGTTTGAGTTGAACTTCTTTTGTATTTTTCTGAAAAATATAACTTTGGTATTCCTCTTCCTGGCCGGTGTGCTCCTTGACGCCTCTCTAGCTGACCAGGGGCAAAGCCACGGGCCCAGCGCCAGCCACAGTAGAGCCTCCTCCAGCTCCATTCACAAGGACCTCCGCACTGTCCTGGTCCTCGGTTTCCACCTGCTCTGCCTGCTGCTTCAAGGGCGATCGATGGGCCTCCTCTTCCTCGGCTGCCTTTGGCTCCTCCTCCTCCTCGTCAGGCTCCTCCTCCTCGTTTAGTGGAGCCTCAAGTCCTTCATGGCAGGGCGAGCTGGTCCTCGTCACGTTTTGGGAGGAGTGAGGGACATTGGCCACCAGCACACCCGAGTACTTGACGCCGTTCAGCTCCAGATTGACAATTAGCTGCTGTTCGCCATTTTCGCCAGTTCCTGATAAAGTTTGAAGATTAGTTTGGGTCAGGAAAACCTTCTACCTCTTAACTCACCATTCCTGGCCACCTGGAACTGCATGCCCGAGAGCAGGCTCAGCGTCTCCAAAGGATTCAGCTTGCCACTAGTCGAACCCTTATCCTCGCCAGGCAGATCTTTGCTGGTGCCGCCCTGGGGCTTGGCTCCACTGCCGCTTTTCTTCTTGGTGGACACCGGGGAGCTGTGGCGGTGACCCACCGAGGCCGTGGTGGTGGATGTGCTGGGCGAGTTCTCGATGGCCGAGTCATCCGACTTGTCCAGCTGATGATGGCTCTGATGGTGTCCGTGTCCGTGTCCCAGGTTATGACCATGGCCATTCATGGGCTGTGGCTCGCTGTCGTCGTTTAGCGAGGACGAGTTGCCCGTGGTGTTGTGCTCCGCCTGGCCGTACTCGTCCTCCGGCTCGCCCTCGGAGGCGGCGTCCTGCTGGTGGCTCGCCTGCTGATGGTGGAAGCCTGCCGCCGCTGCCACCGCGGCCATGTTGTGGGGATTCAGGTAGAAGTTGGCAGGGAACCCGGGGGGGAGCAGGCCGCTGCCCATGCGCTTGGCTGGGGGAGGCTGGTGATTGGCCTGCTCGTCCTGCTCCACGGGCTCGGGCGTGGGATCCCGCTCGCGCTCCCTTTTGATGTTCGTGAGATTCGGCGGCGAGTCGGAGAGGTTCAGGGCTTCGCTGTAATGGAGAGTGGAGAGAAACGTAAATGATTTGGGTCTGGGCTAAGCGGGTTGTGGGTTTGTGGGCCAGAGGGCGCTTTCTTATCAGAGCTAGATGGCGCTATTGCTTTTATTTCAAAGCTAGATGGCGCCACTGTATCATAAAAAATGGTGTTTTAATTAAAAAAATTAAAATAAAGCTATTTATCATAACTTTGTTGACTTCATTTTTAAATTAAGATGGAATGCGAGGCAGAAAACCTGTTACCGGTACCGGTTATATCGCATTTTTTGGTTTTAATAATTGCAAAATCGGATTTTTTCAGCTAATTAAATATTAAAATAAAAAATAAAAAAAAAGCTTTAAATCTTATTTTAAATGTAAGCTCGGCTCATTTGTTTTCATTAAATTTTAAAATTAAGACCGAATTTAAGAGAGAGAAACCTGTTAAAGCTCACTCAATCAAACCGCATTTTTGGGCTTAAATAATTACCAAAAACCAAATTTTGAATTTTAATTGAAATTGTGGACTCACCGTTGCTGCGGGGAGGTGTGTGCGGATCCCGGCGGACTGTTGTTGTTGTGATACATGTGCCACAGAGCCACCTGGGCGCTGAGCGCCTCGTGCTTGCTCAGATCGGGGCTCTGCGAGCGCTGGCGCTGATGCTGCTGCAGGTGATGTTGCTGCTGCTGCTGCTGTTGCGACTGCTGCAGGTGATGTTGCTGCTGTTGTTGCTGCGACTGCTGCTGCTGCTGCTGGGCCTGCTGCTGATGCTGCTGGTGGGGCAGGCTGGCGCCCAGGCCCGGCGGCATGGCCTGCTCCTTCTTGGCCTGAATCAACTGCAAATACTCCATCATGCGGCTCTCGATCTCCTGCTTGACCAGGTTGGGCATCTGGCCAAAGGCCGGGGCTCCCATCAGGCGGTGATGGGCAGCGGCGGCGGCGGCAGCGGCCTGGGCCTGCTGGTTGTTGGCCACCGCGGCATGGGTGACCAGGGCCAAAGGCGACATCTGCTGCATGCCGCCCGGGAGCGAGGGTCGCGAAATGGGCGTCTGTTTCAGGGAAATTAGAAAGGTTACATATTAGGGAAGAATCATCTAAAGTTTGTCCTAGTTTGCTTTATCTCTTTTTCCCTAGTGTAGACTCCCCAATGAGGTCGGATTGATTATATTTCTAATGATTCCGTTTTTTCTCCATTTTTCACGTGCTGATCGTTCTTTTCTTAAAAATCGAGCTTAATTCCTATACGTTAGGACTATTATCGGTAACATTATACCAACTGGACACTAATGAGACCGTATAATAATGAGGTGTTTACACTAGTTTATTTTCATCAGATTTGTCCCACATTTTTAAAGGCTTTACTTACCAGCGGCATCTGGTTGTGCATGGCCTCGTACTGGCCGTAGCTGGAGCGGCGTCCTTCTCGGCGGTTGCCATCGATGGCCGCCTGCAGCTCCGCCGGCGTGCTCAGGTTCTTCTTCTCGCACTCGTACGGGTAGAGATACTTCATGTATCTGCAAGATGCATAAAATTATTAATAAGCGCGGCAAACATCAGCAGGGACTTCACGTTGATGTCCTGCTTAGGTTGAATTATCGTGTAAATACGAAAGCGACAGGCAAACAAATCACGATCCCACCAGGAGAGACCCAGAGAGAGATCGCTGATCGATTGTTGCTTGATCGCTGCAATGTTTGATTGTCCGTTTCTGTTTGCCTCGGCTCTCAGTCTCTCTGGGATGGTATTTGTGTTTGTCTGGGACAAGGCAAGTATTCAGGAAGGTATACTTACTGGGTGCGCAGGGTGAAGGCGGCACTGGTGATGCTCGACGGCAGATGCAGCCCCTTGATGATCTCCTGCCACAGCTTCTTGTTGATAACATCCACCAGGCCGCCGCGGGCTATCACCAGATTGTACAGCTCGTACAGGTCCAGCACCGATTTGGCCATGATCGGCAGCCGATTGATCGGGGTACCTGCAAATGCAAATGGAAAATCGAGAATTGGTAAATCGAATAATGAAAATCAGGGAAAATGTACAATGCAATGGCTCGTTAAATGCAACAACACGCCCAACACGAAACGATTTAAAGATCCATAAAACAGATTTATCTCTCCCATCGAGTGCAGCATCTCCCACTCATCGATCACGAAGCAATTAACACTTGTAGCCCCGGTAGCAGCTGAAAAGTGCAGACCGAGGCCGATAAAAACTGAAATAAATCCTAATTGCTGCCCAATACACGCACCTACACACATACATATAGACGCGTGTTTGTACATATGTTGATCTGTTTATGGCGGCTAATCATCATCATATACATTGGCATTCGCCTCTATTTGCCTTCTATTTGCTATTCAAATTGTGTTATTCAATCCTCTGGGTTATCTGTGTTTATTGGACAGCGAAAAAAATTAAATAAAGGTGGAAATTTACAGGGGATATCTTGATTTTTAATTACCAAGTGATATTAAGAACAAGGCTGAGGGATATGATATCAAAAAAATTAAATCAAAGGGAAAATGTATGGTAGATCTTTTGATTTGTAATTACTGAGCCATATTAAGTACAAGGATTAGGGATATAATGATCGGAAAACTAAATTAAAGTGATAATTTAAAAGGGATCTTTTGATTTTAAATTACTGAGTTATATTAAGTACAAGAACTGGGCATATAATGATCAGAAAAATATTAAAGAGTGAAAATGTATGGTAGATATTTTGAGTTTTAATTACTGAGAAACATTAAGTACAAGAACTAGGGATGTAATAATCAGAAAAATTAAATAAAAGTGAAAATTTACAAAGGATCATTCCATTTATAATTACTGAGTGATATTAAGTACAAGAATCAGGGATATAATATCGAAAAAAAACAAATAAATGTGATAGACTACAGATGATCCTTCAAAATTGAATTCCTAAGTAATATTAAGTACATGCTTAAGAAAAATGTTAATAAAGTCCAAAATATCCTTAGAAAATTTAGTACAGCCCAGAATAGTTAAGGGATCGAGTCCTTAACTCCCATAAACCCTGTAGGAATATCTGTTAACTTATTTCCCTACCTTCTTCACTCCTTCTTCTGATATTTCCCTGCTGCCTCCACAACTTCCTCCATTCCAGCTTCCCTCTCCTCAACACTTAACACACCCAATGCCTTTAGTGTAGGGCACACGAAAACGTATAAAAAGCAAATCAACCTGCATAATTGCTGGGCTCTGTACGTGAGCAATTCGAATTTGTATAATGCCGGCCTCCTTTTTTTACGATCCAAAATATATAGTACCATATCACCGGCAGACCTGATGCCTGCATCCAGCGATCGATCGACTATTTTTTTCCTCTCGTTTTATGAGCCCGAAAGGAATCAATCAAACTCTTTGATGGACGTGTTGATTGAATGAAAATACGTTTGTTTTTTATGCATATAAACAAATTGAGTGGCGAACTGAGGCCCGGTATCAAAAAGGAATACGAGCAGGAAAAAATTAAAGATTGGTTCGCAATCGATCGCTGCACGAGCCACAAACAAAAAAAGGCTGGGGAACACACATAATCAATGGCAATTTAATGATCAACTCGGGCTGCCCGTCACTCGAATCGATCGTTAAACTCTCCTCCGAAGGCCTCGGGCCGAATCCGATCCCGATCTCGATACCGATTCCGATTCAGATCGGATCCTATATGAACCCATAACGATTGCCCGGCTCCTGCCTGACACGCACATGCCGACACATTATTATTATTATTTTTGTTGGCAGCCTTTTACATTTTTCAGCCGCCAAACTCTTTTCGGGGCACCAGCTCAGGCGTTTATTTATTTGGACGGCGGTTGCATTTGTTTTCCTAGATGTCAGGCGTTTTTAATGGAAATTAAAAGAAACTTGATCGAGTCTGAAATCATAACGCCACCAAAGCCAGAGGGAGTCTGGGGATCTGGGGATCTGGGGATCTGTGCTGAGCACTGGGAAAATTCTACAAAAATAGCCCGGGCGTTGATAAGTGATTGACGTCTTTTAATTAAGAATTGCGCCGCTCTTCGCTGCACAAACATCTCACGGCAAGCGATCCACATTTATACTCGCTACCATTTATTTTATATAGTCTGGCCCGGTCTGGCCTGGTCTGGGCATAATTTCCGTTAGTTAGTGGTACAATTGTACAATATCATTCGGCTATAGACATATGGACACGGAATACTTTTCGCCCGAGTCGCATTTTCGGCATTTCGGCGCTTCCTTCTCATGGCGGACGACACTTTAGACAGTTCTTCAGTTCCTCGGTACCCAGTTTCCCCAATCCCCCCATTTCCCAGTGGCTCACCCCCCTTTGCAGTGACCGCGTCGCCCGGGCATGCATATGTCAAAACTTGAGCGCATGTGACAGATTAAAATCCATTAAGTTGTCAAGGCACCGGAGGAGACGTTCTACCCATCTAGGCATCGCAATGTGTATTCAAAGCATAGATTTTTATATACTTTGTATGTAAGTCGTAAGGAATTACATAAAATAAATAAATAAATAGGGATTGCTCTGTCATTCATTAGAAATAAATATTTATATAATAAATAAGAAGCCTAACAAGTTGAAATAATATTTTCATTTTAATTCTTGGCCAGAATATATTCTGTTCAAATAATATTAAAGGTTGATAGGTACCTGTTTTCTCTTAAAATAAGATATATCATATTTTTATAATATTTTTAATATTATTTAAAATAAATATTTATATAATAAATAGCTGCCTAAAAAGTTGACTTATATTTCAATTATAATTCATGGCCAAAATATTGTTTGTTGTAAAAATAGTTAAGGTTTACAGAGGTGTTTTTTTAATTAAAAAACCATTTTAGGCCCTTTTTTGTTTAAGTAACAATTTAAATTTTTTATTAAAATATTTCTTTATATATATTAAATATTTCTTTATATTTCTAATTTTTAATTACAGGTACTACTCTCTCTATGAAGCCTTCTTTTGCCTTCAACTTACTAGTTCCCCTTCCTAGCTCATTTTTATGCAAATAAAAACCCACCTAAAGTCCACTCCTCTCCCTTCCAGGCTTTAACAGTTAACACACTCAATAGTTATTCAAATAGCGGCACAGGACGCCCAAGGACTTGCAGGAAATGTAATTAATAGACGGAGTACAGTCACGGCAAGGCATTAGTGGGTTTATTGGTGGCATGCCACGAAATCCGCTCATAATTAATGACAAAAGTGCAGGAAAGCATACCACTACTCGCGGTTAAAAATAGCCCGAAAGTCGCCTTAAAAATTTAAGTACCAATATGCATATGGTACCCCTGCCCCAACCCCTTCTCCTCAGCTGGTGTGTGTATGATGTGTGTATGTGCGACAGTAATTTGAAGTGACAAAATGACAAAAAGTCAGACACCAAAATGATTTCTCTACTTCGCTCGCTCTTCCTTTCCCCAGCCAAAGAATTTCTGCATATTTTAATGCCCCTCGGGTCTCTTCGAAAATCAAACGTCAAAGTGCCGAGAAATTTATTCAATTAACATAATTTGAGTGAGCCCGAAAAGCACTTGACTTGGCTGACTGAGTCAGCAAATCTGAATCCGCCATCTGGGCCAGGGATATGCAAATGGCCTATCCCCCTTCGAAGTCCCTCCAAAAAAGAAATGTAAACTTGAATGCAAGATGCAACTTACCGCGCTTTTGCATAAATGAGAACAAATCGTCCAGGAATTCTTTGCGTTTGGGGTCATCGTTGATTTCATAGAGCTGCAAGTGATACAAAAAAAAAGTATAAGATAAGTTTTTAGACTTAAATAAAACTTAGAGATGGCTGATAAAATATTAAGAGGCTTCTCTAAGGCATAGAAAATATATAAGTTTGATCTAATAAATTTTTAAGAGTATTCAGCTTAGGAAAACATCCTACAAACTCAAATAAACCTTAAAATAACCTTTTAAAAATAGAAGCTGTATTTATTATAACATTTTCGGATAGAAAAACCCCTCTAAATCTTCGATTTTCTATAAATTCAAGTAACTATTTTCATTTAAAATATTAATCTCTGTAATAACTCCCCCAAAACAATCTCTATATCTTTCGCTGTAAAAAACAAACAATTATAAGCGTATTAGCTCTTAATAACAACAAAACCCCCTAACAAAAGAGCCAACAACTTGACTCTTTTTGGCCAATGGCTTGCCACAAAATGGAGTCTTTTGGCTCACTTCTGGCCTTTTGTTTGGGAGACCAAAACAACAAAGGATGCTCTCAGGGGCGCGTGTTGTAGAGCCATTGCTCCCAGGGGGTTGTTAGAGAGAAACATTCCCCTAAGCCAACCTCCAACCCCAAACCAGCCTTGAAAAGAGTGTGAAGCGTGAATTGTACAATGGATAATTAGGTGATAAAGATAGGAACAGAGATACACACGCTGAGAGGCAGAGATGCAGAGATACATATGTGTATCCGCTAAATATTATTTATCATCGCTCGTATCTGAGGTTTTCCTGCGGCTCATGCTTTGACCTTTGCCACCAGGAACCAACTGGCGAGAGAGGAAAAACCTAGTCGTACTCGTTCAGAATTAATGACAACATCGGAGTGAACTCATCAAATTCGGAATTCATCATACTTTCCGCCTACTGCAGGAAAGCAAAAAAAGAGTTGGAGTTTCCAGGTCCCAGTCCCAGCTTGAGCTTCTATCCCATCATCCAGACGTGGTGCACATTCTAAGTCAATGCGAATGATGAACTGCCTCCTGCTCCTTCGCTCCTGCTCCTTGTCCCTCTCACCTCCTGGCATAAATGATTTAAAACCAAGTCAGACTTGGGCCACAGACTGCAGCTCTTACTCCGACTCCGACTCCAGCTTCTTCCCAAACTGGCTGGGGATATTTTTTATGATGCTCGACGCCCACAAGAGCCATCGGTATATGTGTAGCCACAAACTCCTTTTATACACAGATATACTCGTATATATAAATATATATGGATACCGCTCTCGGGGCTGAGCCGAACACAAAATAAATTAATTGAAAATTCTCCATTCACTGATTACACTTTTTTTTCGCGTGGATGTACCTCCTGTATTTGATCCTCCGAGATGAGCATTTCTACGAATATTTTGAGCACTTGATTTGGGTAGGATTTGGTATCACTTCGATGGCACTTGCTGAGTTTGCTGGGTTTATTTCAGGTCGGGCATTGATCAACGCGACGATGCAACGCCATCAAAGGTCGTTTATCAACTAAAAATATGGCAGGAGTCTCTGCCTGTCGCTGGATTCTGGATCGAGCTGCTGCCGGCGTCGCAGTCGCTGCACTCACTTACACACAAACAGAACCTTGTGTATCTGTGAGAGTGCCTGCCTGGCTGTCTGGGGTATATATTGGTATTAATAATCGGAAAATGAAGTCCCGCTTTCACAAGGGTTGCAAACCTGCCTGGCTTGCATCACGGCAGCAGCCGCAGAGATATATCTCTGGCAAATCGCAGCAATAAAGCCATAAAACGGGAAACACAGGACTACTATCCCCTAACGGGGATTGCTCCTTGGACCAATCATAATCGTTTTTATAACTATCGAAGCTGCCTGAGCAGCACATGTTTCCGATTTTGGGTTCGGGTTATAAAAGTAATCTCACTTATTTGTCGCCTGATCTTAGTACCTAAAACAAATCCAGCGCGCAGCCCGCTTGAAATTTGAATCCTTGATTCTGGGAATTCATTTTCGCCAGCAGATCAATATTCCCGCTGCCTGCGCTTCTGTGTATGCGTGTGGGTGTAATTTATAACTATCAGATATACAGCTAAAGATACAGATTCTGAGACATATGGAACGCAAAAAGGTCCTGGAGATGGACATTAAAATTTATAGGGACACAGATCCCGTTGCAGGGTCCTAGATCCCAAGTGTTATCCTGCATAATTTGACCGCTTCCACTCACACTTGCAGAAGCAACTCCCAGCTACAGATACAGATACAGATACAGATGTAAAAGCATCTGCAGGTTGCTTGCATATTTATTCAAGAATTTCACACTCATTAAACGAAATGTGTTGAACAGATTTTCCGATTTTTGTTGTGTTTTATATTTAATTTCATTTTGTTGTTGGCTCTTTACAATTTTCTAGGGAATGCAGGCGATAATGGATGATATTTGAATTAAGGAAATAAGGATCGAAATGAGTATTTAAAGCTATATATACAATTTAAAATTTTATGCAAAATACATCAAATGTTAATTTAAATTAAATTGAAGGATATTTTGTCAACAGTATGCTCTAAAGATATTTTAAAGAAAAAATTCCAACTGAAACAGTCTTAATAATAATTAGATAAATGCAAATACATAATATAAAAAACAAATTAACTTTTATATTATATATTTGCATTTATCTAATTATTATTAGGTCTGTTTTAGTTGGAAAATGTTCTTTAAAAATATGTTTAGAGCATACTGTTGGCAAAATATCCTTCAATTTAATTTAAATTAACATGTTATGTATTTTTTTTTTAAATTTAGGGACTTAAAATATGTGTTATTTTAAAGCTTTAATAAGACAGTGTCGTACTTCACGACAGGAAAGGCCTACAACGCATAGCAGCCACTCAAAAGCATGCTCAACCTCACGGAATACGGCACCGTAATACGTGCTCTGCACCCTAGCATTCCACAGACTCAACCTAATTTTCTGCTGAATTTCTATTTGTACGAATTTAATATTTAAATTTATTTAATTTAACACCATCATTCAATTTAATTTAATTCTAGAAATAGCCACGAAATAAATACATTTCCTCCTCCATTCTTAATCAAAGAATTCTTTGGTGATTATCGAAGTTCCTTAGCCCAACTCTAGCCTCATTTGCTGGCAACTAATTAAATTTAGAACGTTAACCCAACAATGACTAAGCTAAGTTCTGTATCAACTAATTACACACGAAACACGCGCCAAAAATAAAGCTTCGGATTGAAAGGAAATTGCACAATTTCAGAAAATTGAATTCCCCTTAACAGATCCATATTTTGTGGCTGCCTTCAGAATTAAGTACAAAGAAATATAAAATAAACTAAGGAATATGATTGGAAAATGCTTTAGGGGTCTATAATTAAACATAATTATTCAGTATGTACAGATAATTGACATTGATTAATGAGAGCAGGGCAGAGCAAGGCAGAAAGAAACTATATAATACGAGAAATGAGCAGCGAAATGTACCAAAAATAATATTTTGTCTTCGTCTGCGGATGGATGGATGGAAAGATAGATAGATAGATAGATAGATGGACGGGCCGGATGGCTAGATGGCTGGGGCTGACTGATGGCCAAGACTGAGAACTGGGAAATCAGAGCGCAGTCCGAATTTTTTTTGGGAAAGGCAAATGGCTGAATGAACGTATCTGTGAATTGCCACACAGACACTCTTTCAAAATGGCTCTCATATATAGTAGTCGCCGCGCTATCGCTTCAATTAACATAATTAACGCTTCGTCTCGTTTCCACGATTAATGAAACGGCCCAGCGGCCATTTTGAGTGGGCTTCGAGGGATTTATCCAACACCTACAGAGGTCCAAGGAGGGATACTACAGATACGAGCCGGTTTCTGCCAGCACATCATCATCATTCAAGCCCCGCACGCGGTGTAAGCGAAGGTGTTAAGCGTGAAGCGCACAGATACAGCTAAAGCTACATCTGCGAGCTACATAAGTATCTTTTGCATTGCATTGCGAGGGTCAAAGTTTTTATAGTGCATAGAGAATGCGGGCTCCGTTTGATGGATAGATCTCGGCCCCTGCGAAAGCCCGAAAGGGAGCTAGTGGGTGCCCCTGTGCCCGAGTGTGTGTGTGCATTTAAAGTTAATCGAAATTTGGTTTTTATGGCCCCAGCGAGACGACGTAAAGAGTCAGGTCGAGAGCCTGCCCGGGTTCACAGTATCTGTAGCTGTAGCTTTATCTCGAGCTCTCTCTCGCGCACATTTTTGGCAACCACACTTAATGACCGAAATATTGTGCGTGCACTTCGGCTCTTCTCCTAATTGCTCTTGGTCAGCATCTGGACCTCAGATGAGGTCCGAGGGCTGCTTAGCCGTGGCTATTTTCTCACCAAATTAACGCCCTGAAAAAGGGGCCGCATTAATTGCTCAATTGCAAACCGGAACTATCGCATCTCTCGCATCGCCTGGAACGCCTCAAGGCGGCACTAAGCGAATCGAAACGAGATCACAACTGGACCGGACTGGAGCATCTTGCAACTGGTTTCGAGATGAGCCCGAGCTGCTCTTCCTTGCCGGCTATTAGTCGTTAATTGATAGTTTGCCTGCATCTTGTTTACACACAGTTTTGTCGATTGTCGATTTCAATTGAGTGAAGCTGGACCTGGAATGGTTACTAACCTGTCTGACTTGTTTGTACTGCTCTTCAAAGCTCCATCCATTATTCTGCTGCGATGAATTGGATGCCTCGCTGGACGTCGACGAGTTGGATGCGGAATTGGCTGCAAAGTGGCGGGCTGAGTGCAACAGTTAAACACAAATGGAGTCGCCGGTTGCCACGCGATCAATAGATGGGATACCAACCTTCTTTGTTACTGGGCGCTGCTGTGGGGGAAGCGAACGAGAAGGGGTGTCCTCCTGCTCCTCCGCTAGCTGCTCCTGTCCCTGCACCTCCTGTGCTGCCTCCTCCTCCAGTGGCTCCATTGGTACTGGCATTGCTATTGGAGCTGGGTGTCGTGGTGGTGCCACCGTTGTAGTTGCCGCTGCTGGGCGCCGAGGTCACGTGGCCAAAGGAGGCCGCTGCCGCTGCCGCCGCCACCGAATTGTGGGGCAGCGGGAAGCCCGAGTTGATGGTGGTGGGCAGCATGTTGGCACCAAAGGCCGCGGCATGGGCGGCTGCCGCATAATCCTGTTCCTGCGGCATTATTTATAGATATAAATTCAAGTCAAATTAAGTGATATTAAAACTCAATCTATCAAACAATTCGATTGACAGTATTTGCATGAGCTAATTTCTTTGATTAATCAAATCTTTGATTTAAAAATTAGACTTACCATCAGTCCCACCTTCATGTCGCGCACCTGCATCTTGAGCTTCTCCAGCACATCGCTGTGTTGGAGATTTGGAATGCTGTGTAGGCCACCGATGCCCATGAAGCTGCCCAGGGCATTCAGCGGATGATTCGGCGGCAGTTGATGGTGATGGCTATGGGAGAGAGAATATATACAAAGATATAGAGGTTATTCTAATGCCTCAGAGCCGGAAGAATTACTCACCTGAGGGGCAGCTCAGTCTGGGGCTCGGGACTGGCAAAGTTGCCTCCTCCGCCGGAAACTGTGTGACTTAGACGGGCCGCAATTGCCGCCTTGGCGCTCAGCTGATGGTGCTCTCCATCCACGGAGTCGCAGTCTCTCATTTCGTCGTCTGTTCGATCACCATGTGACTGTGCACGGAAAGAAATAAGGAAATTCTTTGTTAAATATACGAATTTTATAAAGTAGGAGCCTTAAAATATGAAAATAAAATAAGAAACGTGCCCAGATACTCATTCGAAGGCAGGAAACTACTTATTTATTCTTGGTATAAATGGTTTATCTTCAATTTAGTATTAGAAATATAATCCCTTACAGTTTTAGCCTGTAAAAACCCTTTAACTTATCCCTAATAATAAAAGATCTTCAATAAATTTAAATAAGGATATTCTTTATAAAATACGAAAATATATAATACAATAAAAGCCTTAAAACAGGAGTAGATATATGAAGGAAGGATCCCTTAACACTTAATGTACTAGAAACAAATACTTCATTCTTGGTATAAATTCTTTACCTTCCTTTTAACATTATAAATATAATTCCTTATAGTTTCAACTTGTAAAAAACCCTTTACTAGATCCCTAAAAACAAAGATCTTTATTAAATTTAAAGAAAATTTCCCTGACTGCATTAATTACCAGAAAAAAACAAAGAAACCCCCGAAGAACCTTCAATTTAATATTAGAAATATATTCTTTTATTATTTTAACTTGTAAAAACCGTTTACTAGGTCCCTAAAAAAAAAACATCTTCATAGAATTTAAAAGGAAATTTCCCTGAGTGCATCAATTACCAGAAAAAAACAAAGAAACCTTCTAAGAACCTTCCATTTAATATTAGAAATATATTCTTTTATTATAATAATTATTTGAACTTGGAAAAAAACCTTTAATAAATCCCTCAAAATAATAATCTTCATTAATTTTAAAGTGCATTTCCCTGAGTGCATCAATTACCAGAAAAAACAAAGAAACCCCCAAGGAACCTCCTTAGGAACCTCCGAGTTGATGTGGAATTAATGGCGGCGCTTATGTCAACAAGCGGCCTGCTGGGCCAGCTTAATATGCCTCGCTTAGTCAGGCTAAATCGGTATCAGAATCGATATTCAGAGACTTCCTCCCGAGATCAGGCTGCGTGGGCAGTGGTCATTGATCTAGCCGGGGGAGTAGGGAACCGTGTCTGAGTCAGAGGTTCGATTCTGGTTTATGGCATGTGCCAAGAGCCCACATTAACCAAGGCACGCCGCGCAATTTCAATTGAAAGCAACTGAAAAGCTGAAAACTGAAAACTGAAAACAACTTCCTCCGGCGGGGTGACAACAAAGGTAACCACTTAATAAATTAACAATGGCAGACCCACAAAACGGCAATCAGCCCCAGAGCTAAGTTCGCACTCTCCCAGGTCCGGCTCCTAGTGCTGCCTTTATAAATGCTGAGCTAGAGAGTCCGCTCCTGGAGCTCCGCGCCGTGACTCTTTGCCAAGAAGTCCGCCACGCATGGCCGAGAGTGTTGAAGTCACCAACTGCGACTGCGACTGGGACTGCATCTTGAGCTCTCGCGAATGCAACTCCATCACGGCTTCTTGGTTTTTATGCATTTGGAGAGGTGCAAATTAAGCGCATCTGTGACTGTGTGCAAATCGGGAATTTTCAATTTAAACACAGCCATCGGTGGGGCAGGGCGCGGGGCCCAAGACAAAGTAAGCCAGGCCAACTCGCATGTGTGTGCGCCTGCCTCTGATGATGGCTCTGTATGTGTGCTCAACATTTATCGCCTCGCTCTTGGGCAGCTCCATGGAGCTGGAGCTAGAGCTGGAGCTGGAGCTAGTGGTGTCGCTTGGGCATAATCATAAATGCAACCAAAACCAAGGCATAGACAATGCCCCGACCATAGAGAAAGAGAGTTCCCGGAATTCTTTGAAGTTGGCGCAAATGCAACGCCGCTGCGATGGCAAAAATGTTGCATATGCGAGTTGCGGTCAAAATGATTATGGGGCTAATGGAATGGGTTTAAAAGGGGCTTAGAAAAAAAATATTTAATGCAGTTTTGAGAAAGGAATTGCGAGATTTATACAATAGGTTACTATAATTACTCGATAATGGATTATAAACCATTGTGTATCCTTATAGAGCTCTCAAGTGCTTTTCATAATAATTGACCAAAAAAGTAGGCAATGGTTTTTTCCCATGGTTGGCCGGAAATTCAATGGTTATAACTTGTCACCTTTCTTTCTTTTTTCTTAAGTTAAGTTACCTCTCCAAGTACTTAATAATTTCTAAATTTAAGAAATATTTTTCTTATGCTTAAAAATTCTTTCTTATTTATTTAGCGATTTTGGCTTATGGGGACCATTTCTGAAATAAACAAATTTACTTCTTATATAAGAAAAAATTCCTCGAAAAATATTTCTTGTATTAAGAAAAAATACATTTTAATGGCGATTTTCTTGATAATAGGGCGAATATTATTATGAGTGCACTTAATAATTTAAAAAAATTAAAAATATATGCTGTTCTTGGTAATTAAATATATATATATTTTAATTCCTTATTAATACATTTTTAGCTTTAGTTCATTAGCTTTTTTAGCTTTTAATCCTTAAAAAATCCCCTTTAAATAGAGCTTAGAGGAAGTGCATGAACACCTAAGTTCCTTGATCTCCCCTCGCATTGGATGCGCGGCCTCTTGGAGCCAAGTTAACTTAAACTGAACTCGGCTCAACTTGGCTTGGCTGGGTTGGTTAGTTAGTTAACTCAACTCGGCCCAGTGTTTGCGAGTGTGTGTATATCAAATTAATGTAACTTATCGAAGCCGTGCGAAATACATGCAGATGGAAATACAACCACGAGCTTCACTGACTGTGTTTTAGTTGCGGTCTCTGCTGTTGACCAGGCCCAAACACCACTGCAAGCAATTGTGGTTTGTGCTCCGCCAATGGCCAAGAGACGAGAGCCAAGAGCCAACGGCCAGCGAGCAAAGGAAAACGGCATGCAGGCCATGCCAACTTGCACCTATAAAATGTCTAATTAATGCACAACGAATTTGTGCCGCTTTAATGTTGCTCAGCAGATGGGAGTTGAGTTGCTGCTCGAAGTTCTCTCACACATGTCATTTATTTAAAATATTCATTAAAAAGCCGACAATGTAAGCTTTAAGAAATATGAGCTAAGAATTAGTTAGAGAGGCGGGAATGTGGGTTTATGAAGGGGTTTAAATTGTAAAATACAATTTAGGAAGTAACTTAATTCCACAATTGTAAGAGAAATCAAGAAAATACAATTTGAACTATTGTACAACGATTTATAATATTTTAAAATTAAATTAAGCTTCCTGCAGATATAACATTAATTAATTTAATCCTTGAGCTCACTATGAATTCAAATAAAATATTATTTATTTCACCAATTACATTTTCCACAGATAAAAAAGAAAAATATTCAAAATAGAAAACCAATCAAGCTAAAAGCCACCTTTTACCACAAGTAACTTCCCAGGAAAAACCCAGCCAAGGAAGGCAGAGGAAGAAATCCATCAGAAAAGCACCGCAACGATGCCCATTCAAGATATGAAATTTCATTGGAATATCGGCAGAGCTTCCGTGGAATATATATAGTCGTAATAGGCGTCGCATAAATCACCATGAAGCGATAAGGTGTTCCACTTCGAAGGCATTAAGTCACATCCAATGGATGGCGGGAAAAACACCCGCACACTGATCGACTAATGGAGGTGTACCGCCCGGTACCGGTACTATCCAAGGTATATATACGTATATATATCGGGGGACACGCTGGCTCCATTAATTTCTGCGTTGATAAAACGCTGTTATCGCCGGCTAAAACCGAAGACCGGAGAGACATTAAATCGCAATTAGACCCACAGACAATGAGGAAAACTCCGCTATATACACATGTCTTATACAGATACTACTCAGAAACAATGGCTAGGGATGTGGGTCCGGTAGGGGCCCGGGCAGGGGCTCCTGTGCAATTTACTTTAATAGCTTTCAATGCACCACAGCTATCTGAGTGGCCTGTATAGGTAAAATATTTAATTTATTTCGCCGCAGACAAGCGCCTTTATCGCTAATTAGTTGACATTACATTCTCGATAGAAGCTAGCTGGAAATAATTTATCTAAATTTATTATCATTGCAGCCGCAAATGCAATTTGCCTAATTTCCATTCGCTGTACTGACTAGCAATTGACAAATTTTTGTAGTAAAATGCCCCGCAGACCTTTAGAGGGTTTCCAGCGGACACGCGGACAAATAGACGGACAGAGGCCGTATGTGCAACATGCCGTGCTAATTTAAAACAAAAGGACGAACCGCTGCGACCGCTCGGAAACCCATAATGCGACAATCCCGAGGCGAAGCTGTGAAGGGCGCTGCCGGCAAACAGGATCAGGATATTGCTACCAGGAGCGGCAGAGAGTCCTAGTAAAATATCTATATACAGCAGCTCGGCCAAGGGGCGTTTATTGTGTGAAGGATTAAGATTACGAGCCTGCGAGCATGTGTATCCGCATCTGTATCTGTGGCTCTCGATTCCTCGCCGGTTGCCGGTTTTACAACTGCATTTCCTTGTTTTGTATTTTTTTTTTGTTCTCCTTTTTTTTTAGCTTGAACTCTCTCTTGAGGACCGGCGGCCTAATGTCCTTACGACTCAAGTGGGTTCGCCCTGGCCCTCATTCGAGGATCAGTTCTGGGCGTACTGGCGTCTTACGTTTATTACGTTTTGTCTTATTCAAATTTAAAATCTCAGAAATTAGGCACATTGTTTTTAACTATAAAGAATAATACAAGGAAAGATTTTTAACTAATAAAACTAATCATGGGTTATTCGGAAAACTCTCAAGTAATTTGTTAGCCAATTTGCACAGTTTATTATAATACTTAAGTAATAGAATTTATTCGTTATTCGGAGAACTCTTTAGTACAAATTTGATTTAGGGTTTGAGGAAGTGTTCACACACATTCGTTGACAGACATCATGGCTATAAATAAATAAATCATATTTGTCACATCCTCACAACTGTCAAAAACGTAATCGTAGATGACACGAGTGTCCTCTAGAGATTTTATGGCTGCAGGGGATTTAATATAAAACAAAGAGACTTCTGTATATGAAATTCATTTATAAATAAAATTATTATTTAAAAAAGGGAGATTTTGGCTGAAGCAATTTTAAAATATTTTTAAAGACTCAATTAATCTTTAAAAAAATGTACTAATTGGTTAGCGGCTTAGATTATAAGATTATTTAAATAAAAGCACTACTCAAACATCAAAGAACTTTTTAAAAATATTTTTTATACACCAATCAACCCCTCAAGCTCCTCACTGGCACATGTGCTCTCGCATCTTATAACCGAATAAATATATAAATAAAAATTGCTCATTTACGCATCCACCCCGTGGCGAATTATGTATTTCCACGCAATGCAACTGCAAAAGATACAAAAAAAAATATATACAAAAAAACCACAAGCCAGCGGCTGAAAACTAAGATGGAAAAAAATATGAATACAACAAAAACTGTGTAAAAAGGGACGAAAACATGTGCAACGTGGTCTCCGGGCAACGAGAGCATGGAAATAAAATTAAAATGCAAAACGTATCTGAAAGATACATATGCCGGCACTCGCGCACTCGCTGTGCCTGTGTGTGTGTGAGTGCGCGTACAAACGCGATTTCATTCGCTCGCCGAGCGTCGAAGCGGAAAAAATAAAGCGAATAAAATATAAAAATGGAAACAACAAACGGCCAGCGAGCACACACTCGCGCGCACACACACACACTGGCAAAACATAATGGCGCTGGCCGTGCCCCCCTGGAAATAAACCCCCTCCCCCCTAGGCATCGGCCAGGTCACCCCCTTGTCCCTTTTGGCACGCACGCCCATGTAAGCTGAGCGGCGGGCAGACGAAAAATTTCGCGTAAACAATAAAAAATACAAAAAAAGAAACTGGTTAAAAAACAAGCGAGGAAGACAGAGAGGGAAAAGCGCAACGGTTAAACAAGTACACGGGAAAAAATATAATTAAATTATAAAATAAATAATACAAATTATACGGGATTTATAACGGATTAAGCATTAAAGATTCTATTATTTTTTTAATATTTATTTAAGTCTATTCAGTCACATATCTCTTGAAACCTGAAATCTTTTAAAAATTAATACAAGAGTTAGCAAGATCATATGTTATTCCATAAATATTGAAATATATATCTAATTCAATTAATCAATGGTTTGTTATTAGTTTATTTCGAAAACTAGCAATTTAAGCAGAGGTCCTTAACTCTCATTATATCTTCTTTTAATATTTAAGACTATTAGGAATTTTTAGAAAATACTTCTAGGGACATCAAACTAATATCCATTATTTTCCCTGTGTACTAGTTGGGTTGGGTCCGTCTGAAAAAGTTCTCCGTCTGAAGTTTTTTGGTCTTTACTCGAAGTCCCACTTCTCGGGTCTGGATTGAAGTCTGGGGTCTGGGAGCTTGAGTCTTCGGGGTGGATTCACTGTGTCTAGCTTCGATTGCAGGCGGCAATAATTAAAAACTGCATTATTTTATTGCCTTGGCCAGCCCGCGAGTCCGCCTGTCTTTTCGGAGTCTTGCCTCTTGAGTAACTGACTAAATGACTGGCTGGCTGTCTGGACGCTAAGACCTCACTTTATTGGATATAAAGAGAGAGGGGTACGAGGGGCAGTCGCCTGCCCGAAATATATCTATTTTATGACTGGGTGTCGCCACATAAAGAAAGTTCGCCCAGACCCCACTTTCCAGCAAAAAACTAAAGAACTAAAACTAAATTTGTTAAGTTGTGAAGGGACCACAAAACATAGAACCAGTCTTGAGGGGTTAATGTAGAAAACTCAATAAATAATTAGAGAATATATTATGTTTAATAGTTTAACTATTACAGTACCAAAGTAGCAAAATATTACTTAACATTAAGCTTAGAGTACCCTAAGTATCAAAACTAATTTGAATTTATTTCCATATCCCTTATATAACCTATTTATGATAAACAAAAAACATCTTTAATAATTCCCTTCACGGTACTAATTCCCCGATAGTAATTAAAATTCCCAAATTCAACACAAAGTATTGATTACATTCTGAAATCAATAATAATTGTTGTATATTGATTTCAGCACCCATTTGTTTGGCTTCCTTCAAAGTTATTTCAGGGGATACTCAGGTGTGAAGTGAGTTGAACAGCCAAACATTAAACAAGGATGTTTTTAGTGCTTAAAAACAATACAATTTTGTTTGCCAGCAGCGCTTGATTATTCAATTTGTTAATGCTCACGCTATATATGCCTTCCCTTGACCACTTTGGCACGCCCATTTTTGCTCGCATTTAGCTCGAAATGAGCTCTCTTTTCCCCCATTCATATACATATATATGGGAGAAGAGAGCTTTATTAGCACGATGATAAATACTGTTTTTATCCACACCGATCTGCCCAGTTCGTGCCCTCGCATATTCACATTTCGCCTTGCGATTCGCAATTCGTTTTTTTGCCGTTTATTTACACTCTTTTTTTTCGCAATCGCAATCGGCAGCTGTACTGGAAAAATCCAATTAACAGTTTTATTAGCTATGGTTGGCAAAATAATTCATAAATTCATTAAAAACAATACGAAAAGCGCAAAACCGTAATAGTACCAATAATAATCATATTTTTTACGAGCTATTTCTGCTGTTATTACGCTGTTTTTGTTTTTTTGCTGCTGCTGCGCTGACATTTGTCGCCAGACACTTTAGTGTTGTTATTGCCGCTGGCCGTAAACTGCATTTGTTGTAAATTTAAATTGAAAAAAATAAGAAACTATATATAAACCGACTTTGCCACGGAATGACGTGACATATCGCCCGGTCCTCCCCCTTTTTGGCAGTTTCAAGTTCGCGCCCCAACAGGAAACTAAAAGCAAAACAAATTTCGTTTGTCATTGCGGTTGAAAGCGCCACCAAAAACGAAAAAAAAAAGAAATACATATAAAACATAAGAAATATTCATGAGAAGCTAGAGGGGAAAGAGTCAGGGACATGTCATCCCCCAAAGGCCCCCGCTAGATACTTAATCAAATATTTCCCCTGCTATATGGTTATGCAAGAAGAGGACCGGAGGAGAATAAAGAAGAGCCGCGGAAGAATTTAATAAAAATCGTTGCCTGTCAGCGTACAAGAAGCCAAACAAATTATAACAGGTGCCGTTGCTCGTCCGACCCAAATGGTTTGTTGGCCAGGATGAGAGGGTGAGGAAGGGTGCCAGTAAGTGGCCCAATCTGACTTGCTTTCCCATCAGCCAAGTGTGAAACAGTTAACCCCTTACAGAGCCAGGTAAATGATTTCGTAAGCCTATGAAATTAGTATTGGGAATATATATTTAATTAAAGATAAAAATTCTTAAAGATATAAGATCATTTGTAGCAAAGTCAGCAGTATTAAATAGATAGGATAAAAATTCTATAAATTCCTTTAAATTTATTTATTTTAATTTTCAAGTAGTTGTGATAATTTTATTTTTATTAGATTTTTAATAAAAAGCAAAACAAGAAAGAAAGCGCTTAAGGCAGATAAACATGTCTAGATCGACTCGCCTGGTGATGATTTTTAAAAATGTAAGTACTTTTTTCTCATCTACGACTCTTAAGTATTTAAGCATCTCTTAATGAATTATTTTTAATTATTTATTAATTATTATTATAGCCATTTAAATCTGTATTTCCTATATAACGCAATCCCTTCCTATATACGCCCCCACAAATTTTTAGAAACACAAAAGCTCCATTAAACAAGATGCTTTTCCACGAAAAACCTAATTAAATTTATAACTTTTCCCAAACCGCGCTTCTACCCATTAAAAATGGTCATAAATAAATATGGAAAGTGCCGCTGTTAAAATCAAAGCAAAGTGTGAATCAGGGCAGACACCACCGCCAGGCAGCCAGCTAGCCAGCCACTCGGACCATTACCAACCGCTGAGATTTTGGGGGATTCCCCGCTCCATGGCCCATGGCCCGTGATTTAATGTGGGAACTCTGCACGAAGCACGTGCAGTGGTCAGAATCCCCAGCACAGCAGAGAATCAAAAGCCAGCGAGCAATTGTCCAAAGTCATGTTCGCGGGCTTGATTTAATTTAAAAACGATTCAAAAATTACAGACAGCAATTCGACAATAATTTTAAACTCTGCGTTTAACCCAAGTAATTAAAGCGGTGCTCAGATGCTCGGATGACGATGCCGGCCACTCGTTGGACCGTTTGGGCACGACTGGGTCTCGGACTTGGTTTCATTCGAGAATTTATGACTTTTTGACAGCCCACATTATTGTTTAATCGTGACTTTCGAGTCGAAAATCGGAACAGTGGCCGCAGGATTTGATTTGAATAGAAAATACGGATTGCCTGGGATCGGATGTGCGAATGACACCAGCATATTGGTTCGATAGGGAGTCGGGTTAATTAAATAACACCCACATGTGGAGATTCAATTGTGAGCGCTGCCACTGCCTCCAGAAACCCTTCAATTAACACCAGCCAAGAAGGGAATATCGAGGGATTCAGCCTCGAATCCAAACAGCACTTTCCGAGATCCGAGATCCGAGATTGGGACGCGCAGCCTCTGTTTGCACAGTCCCGAGGAGCCGATGGAACTGATGGAGCCGATGGAGCTGGCTATTAAAAATTATGTAAATAGCCGGGCAGGCCGGCCGGGAGTGAGTGTATGAAGTCTGGCTCATTGTTGATCAAGCCGGCAATGTCTATTAACAATAATAAAAATGAAAGAAAAACAAAGAGGCAGAAAAAACTAACAAGAGTTTTATTGAATTGAAGATGAGACTGACTCGGAGGCTGCATACCTGAAAGCGAATGGCCGAAAGGCCTGAAAGGCAATAAAACCCATTTAATATTCATTTAAGGTACTAACAAATAATGCAAATATTTGAACAATTTATTTACATATGAACGCCATCAAAGAGCTTGAATTGAAAGAGATCTTTCAATCGATGGAAATTGTGAACGAGATCCCACTACTTGGGTATGGGACCCGAAACAGATGAATCTATTTGTATTTATGAGTATGTTATGCACTTAGCCCGATCAATGTGTGAGTATCTCATCGCGGCTGTATAATAACCGTCTTGTATGCGACCATTTAGCATGTCACCTTTTAACGGCTCTCCGGCAAACAGAAACGCCAAAAAAAATCAGAGACTCCGAACCTCATTCTCTCTTTCTCCGGCTCCCCGGTTCTCCGATTCCCCGATTGAATCAACATATTTTCTTAACATTATAATTACCTTTTGAATCATCTGCAAACAATGTGAGTCGAATTGCATGAATTGCCTTTGGCTTGGGGGGCAAAAAGAGCAAGTAAAAAAGCTCAAGTATAAGTTGCTACCCAAACAAGAGATCGTGGTGAAATCGGAAATCGGACAGAGATATATGGAAGTGGGGAATTTTTCCAAGTGCCGCTGGCAAATCAGTGTTTTCTTCTGGATCTAAGCACCTGTTATGAGATATCTTTCGGTGATCTGTGTAAGCCCCCATTCTCCCCACCAGTTGTCACTCTTTTCCCATCCATTTCGAAGATTAAATAATATTTTCGCGTGGCAAATGGAAATTGATGCATTAGTTACTCAAATTACCGCTTCGGGCGAGTAAAAACAAATCAAATTCTATATATAATGGCTAGATGAAAGGTTGAATACATTATTAATTTGAGCGCCTGACAAATTACATTTGGTGAAACGTATACCTTGGAAAAAACTTTTGAATTGCGATGGAAAAATATATTTTTTTGGCATGAAACGGATAGAGATATACTGTCGAAGTTGATTGATTTATACAAAGACAATACAAAAAGAAATATATTGACACAGTTAGTCATCGATTCGGTATTTTGTTTATCAAAAAATGACTTAGGGGGAGTAAGAAATGTATTTTAAGACTTATTTGTTTGAACTTATAATTGTTTTTTTTTTTTTTTTTTTTTTTATAAGAATTTATTAGTAGGATTTATGATTGTTTATATTTATGATTTCAATACTTCTTTGCATGATATATCCCTGTCTAATTATGTTTTTCAAATTTGTGAGCTGCAACTAGGGTTTATAGTGATATATCCATGAAACAGTGATCTATTAGCACGTATTTATTAATCAGATTGTAATTTTGTATAATTCATTGAAGAATTCCGAATTAATAAAATAAAGATTTTGATAATATTCATTTTATATTTCTGGGTTTTCAATAAAATATGTAAAATAAATCTTAAAATTGACACAATAAATCAGGCAAATTCAGAAAAGGTACCACGCTCTTATTTATAAAATTCAAATTTAGAAACTCAAATTACAATTATTTATAGAAAGAGCAATCTAGTAAATATTTCAAGTGTATATTGGGCTGACCAATAGAATATGTTGGTTTGTTATTCCCTCTGTAATATAATAGCGATTTATGGCTTAATCCTACACACTTAAATAGTCCTTACCAAATCGTCTCCCAAATCGGAATCGCGTTCAATATTGCTGGTTGAACGACAGTCCATAGTAGGGTGCACACGCAGTTGCATTGAAGCGGAGTGTTCTTCGCTCTTCACCCAAATATCACGAATGCAACGAATATTCCGATTAATCCGAACAGCGAATATATATTTATTACTAGTTGCTATTTTCTTTAGTTAATTAGTTGGCACAGCACACGTTTTGTTTTGTGTTTTTAGCTTCTTTTCGGCATTCCTTTTGTCGCCAGCATTGGGTTAACCGTTATTGTAAAAATCGTCGATCCTCTCCACACCTTATTCTTGTACTTGAGCGTGTGCGAAAGGGAGAGGGCACTAAGGAACCGTTGCTCGGTTCTCTTTTGCTCTTTTGTTTGTTTTATTTGCAAATATTAATTGCTGTGGCTTCGAGTGTATTTAATATTATTTGGTACACCAAGGACTGGAGTAAAGGGTTTTTGTTTTCACATTCACACACACAGAACACGATTGCGATTGCACTTTATACTTTCAATAGTTGTTGTTGCTGATGCTATTTACTAAAACATTGTGAAATCCGTTAACCGAACCGCTGGACCGACATCTTCCCTTGGGAAACAAATTAAAACCAAACTGCCGACCGAATTTCGGCTGACGATTCGCCGATCATATATAGCGATTATATCCGATTAACATAATATCGGACTGTTAGGATGAGAGCGTCTGGTCTGGACAGCTCGCTTAGCAACGATGGAATAATGTTATTCTCTCGGCGGAACTCCAATTGGGAATGACGGAATGAAATTTTTCTCTCGTCACATCGATAAAATCGGCAAAGCGTTGTCGTCGTCTCGCTCACTCTCGTTTGCTCTCCCTCACACATCTTCTCTCGCGGAACAATGATGATGGAATGGTGTACTATGGAAAAGAGGAAATATTATTGACAAAACAAAATATATATATGAAGAAAAAGCACGGGTGATAACATATTTGATATACAATTTTAAATTGACCAGAAATTTAAAATATAATTGTCTTATTTTTAGGGTTTTTTGGTATGAGAGTACCAAATGCGTAAAAAGTTGTTAAAGAATATAGATTAAAATACAATATGACAATGCAAAATGCTCATAATAAAGTAAATTAGGTGCTGTCCTCGGAAAAAGATTTGTGAGAGTTTTGTAATAATAAATTAAATCAGCCGACTAAACCAATAGACCAAAATTCTCTAAAAAATAAGTATTATAAGTATTGCGAAAAAATCAAGTAAAAAAAATGATTCAAATTAGGAAAGATCTAACAGATTGAATGGAATTTAGTACCATTGTGCGTAGTACAGTGGGGTGGCATGTGCCGTGTTCCGTTTGCCTGTCGTTCCGCCAAAAACTCGTTCGCTCTCTCTCTCGCCATCCCGCTCTTGCTCTCTCTGATAGCCGATGAGCTCACTCAGCCAATCAGATGGCCGTTCCACCGATTCCCAATTGAAATAGTGGTGGCAGGGAGGCGGTCAATTAAATTAAATTTGTAATCGCAATCCATGCAATGCCCGATTCGTGTGTATTTGTGTGAGTGCCGGACCGCTCATTCGCTCGTTCCGATACACACACACACAGATACTTGTGCCAAAGGTGAGCTTGTGTATCTGCGAGATACGAAGATACACTATTCAACATTGTCGCTAAATTTGGGTTTAAACTTAAATTTGTAAATTCGAAATTACTTACTTATTAGTTTTCAGAAAATTATCAAATTGTCGATCAAGCAAACGAAAAAATACTCGGCACTTAACTGGGGAGTAGGTTGAACGATTTTTAGTCAGCTGCGTACAGGGGTTTTACTGGAGAGAAACTAAAACGTCTCTTGTTAGCTTAATATTTGTTCTATTCAGTTGAAATTTGGTAAGTGGGTAAAGGTATACAAAATATAACTATTAAAAACACACAAATGGAAAGTCTCGGTTTTTTGGCTTATATTTTAAGATGTTTAGATCGACTTCTCTTCTCTACAATACCACCAAAAGTTAAATCTATTTCCTATATTTACTAAACGAAATATAGTTAACAAAATATTAAATTCCTTATGCAAGAACCCCTAATTAAATTCGTGCCGCAGTGCCAAAGCCTTTGCAGCCCAGTGTTAACTTTACCGAACTAGTATTGGCTGATTCGCGTATCGCTCAATCATGTTTTATATGCGGCTCGATTGAAGAGCGACGCCCTTTTCATTTGCCGAATCGCCGTGTGAGTCGTTTGTTGATTTTCCCAATCGAATGGGAGGGGCCAAGTCACTCACTTTCGCGGTTTGCCAAATTCACGCCGATAAATACTCAAAGGCTGCCGGAAAACAATTGCCGAACTGCGGGTTAGGGTGGGGAGAGGGGCGGAGTGGGAGGAAAAACAAACGGTAGGTTGATTAATGATTTGCGAGATAAATTGCACTTGTAATGGCCAAGGCGGTAGGATAGATGGATGGATAGATTGCTGCTGCTCCTGCTCATCCCAGCCGCCCGCCCATCCAGATAGTAAATAATTTCCGTTTCTCGATTTTCACTAATTTGAAATTGATGAAAGGCAGCGACGCCAGCAGAGGCAGCAGAAGCAGCGAAAAGTCGATCCATGCACTGAGGAAAAATCCCTAAAATGGGTCACTTATTGGGGTTTTTGTTTAAGGTGTATCATATTTTGTTATCGGTGTTTTTAGCTTAAGAAAAACGTGATTCGTAATTGTTACAGGTTTAGAGGTATATACACTACTGGACAAAATAATAAGTACATAGGCATGGTGCCACTTTGTTTGGTTATGGCTCCATTCTTTTTGAATATATGCCTGCCAATTGTTTTTATATTGAAAAGTTACAGTATGGCGAATCATTTAAATAAAAAATTAGAGGGGTTTACAGCGTTTTTTTCATGCTATGCTTAAATTTGTGGTGAATGGTCGTTTTTGGCCTGGCCAAAATAATAAGTACACCAATTCTACAAAGCCTAAAACTCGTAACGTATTAAAATTTTCCCTCTGCTTTCTTAATAGTAGTAATCGTATGATAGTATTAAGTATATTAACACTTATTTTGAAATAATTTGTTGATTCTTTTTGGCATATTAAAACTAAGTTTGTGACGAGTCACCTCTGGAATCTCATACCGGGCTTTTTGCAAGAATTCCCACAATACATGGGCGTTTTGAAACGTATTTTGGCACAAATACAAAGTATCTAGTCTCCCCATAAGTTTACAATTGGGTTTAAGTCCGTAGACCGACTTCGACAACTTATAACGTTACCTTGTTTTCTCAGGCATTGATCCTGGCGTGGGTTTTATGTCGTTGTCCTGTTGAAAGAGGAATCTCAAGGACATTTTTTAGGCAGTAAACGGTTCGCATAATGTCTGTTAACTTATTTTTATAACCGAATCGTGTCATAATCCCAGTTATGCGATGTATCGGACAAAGGCATGACGAGATATATAGCCCCAAAATATTACTCATCCGCCACCGTGCAATAACCAAACTTCTATGTGTAGCGGACGTCAAATTGTTTGCCTTTTGGGCTTTTTCCCTTTTTGAACATGTCGTTTGGAGTCATTATCAAACAGATTTATATTTATTTCGGAGTTCCATAAAATAATATTTTACTCTCTCGACCCATCTGGTCTAGAGCACCCCAAAATATTTTCCACAATATTTTTGCGCCATCTGAATTTTTATTTTCTTGAAGTAACGGACTTTTTAGGGTATATATTCTGGTAAGTCTACATTTTAAGATGTAGGACGAACCTTTTTAGATTAGGTTTCATGTCTAATTTGAGCGGTAGGGCCTTGAGAGACATGGAAGGTTTAATTTTTGATAAATTGACGATGCAGTTGTGCGATGTTTCTGAAAATATCTTCTTTGGTTCTTGTTTTTCCAGTAAGCACTTTTTATTGTAAGGTATTCTGAATACAAATACATCAAGGGTTTGAGGGTTTTCATCATTTCCCGAAGACTTTTTTCTTTTTTGAAGATATAAAGCATATTGGTCATCTTCAACACTTCAATTTTGATTTGGTCCATCTAAAGTGTTTTTTTTTCACTTGTCCATTGTTAAATATGTAAGAAGTTATAAAAAAAACAATATATTTTGAGCCTACTTGTCGATTAAATACTTCAAAATTTTAAAATAACACCAGTGTACTTATTATTTTGGCCAGGCCAAAAACGTCCATTCAGCACAAATTTAAGCATAGCATTAAAAAAACGCTGTAAACCCCTCTAATTTTTTATTTAAATGATTCGCCATACTGTAACTTTTCAATATAAAAACAATTGGCAGGCATATATTCAAAAAGAATGGAGCCATAACCAAACAAAGTGGCACCATGCCTATGTACTTATTATTTTGTCCAGTAGTGTACTTCAATAAAAATAAATAAATCTATTAGGAAAAAAGAGAGATTTTTATTTCTTCCTTATATACTTCACTGATCTTTATAGAAGCTCTTGAAAGTCAAAGGGTAGATATTGAATATATTTTCTATAAGTTCACATAATAATTTAATAGTATTAATGTATTTTTTCGCAGTGCACTAACGGCAGCAGAGTATATCAATTTTCGCCGACTTGTCTGTGAAACAAACAAGCGGCGAACGCTGTGGCATGTATATGCATCTGTATCTGTATCCGTATCTGTATTTGTATCTGTATCTGGGCAGCCGTAGGGGAGGCCACCCTACCAAGAGCACCACCACCCCCCTGGCAGCCACCCGAGAGAAGGAACGGAACGCCAATGACGAGGCGTCGTCCGACCCACCGACTTGACTGATGATGAAGTGAGAAAGTAATTAAATACAATTTTAAATGTGACTAATGAGACGCCGTCAAATTCATGGGGCCAAATGAGCGGGAGAGGGGTGGAGGTGGGCTGCGATCTAAGGGAAGTTGGACTACAAACGTCAAATGCATTTATCACGAAAATATTCTACAAATCGAGGAAGAATCAAGAAATTAGGAGAAGAAATTACCTCTTAGGGGTAAGGAATATTACTAGAAAATTATGCAAAATGTTCCCCATTTAAAATAAAGCTAAAAAGATACTGGATTTTCTCTTCCCTCAAATCTCAGTTTAAAATTCACGTGCGTCGGCAATTATTAACTTTCATTTTTTGTCATAATCCCTGGAGATACACATATATAACTCTATTTGATTTTCAAACAACGTACCTAAGTGAAATTTGTGTTTAATTCATGGATACACATATTGGCAAATATTGGACAGGGGAACATCGTTTATTTGTCAACACGTCCATTTCCTGCATTTTGTGTTTTAGCCGAAAAAAAGAGACGTTTGCTGGAGGCCGAGGAGGGAGAAATGGGGAGACACAAAAAATGAAATATGTACTCGCAACAATTTCAAAATAAATAAATGAGATAGAGAAACCTCCACACGGACAGACACTCGGGAAGCACAAAAGCCGAGGGATAGATATGGATATTAGTTGAAGTTGTTATTGTCCAACACATCCGTCGGCGCTCGAAGCTTTTAGGCCTCATTAGTTGATGAGTATTAAGTGATTTGGGAATTACACATTTGACATAAATATTTTCTCCGTTCCTCTAGTTTTTTTCTATTTTATCTCTCCTTCGTTTGTGTGAACTTCAGGGAAAACAAAAAAGCGAGGCACGATATTTTCGGAACTCGATACGCTGACTAAGTGTTGCGGTCGGGATCAATGGCTGGAATAGATATAACTATATAATAATATTGACTTGGTTAGCCACAAAGGAAGATTGGGAAATCGCTAGCTATTTAATATTGGATAAATAATTTTTTAGGGGGTAGAATTTGTATTTTCCTATGAGTTTGGACTGGATATACTTAGGCTTAAGAGTGACTGGCAAATAAATAAATTTAAGTCATAAAGCATTTAAAATGATAAATATAGATAGTTTTTTAACAAGACTGAGTGTCTATTAGTTGATAAAAATATTTTCTTAAATATATATATTGTCTGGAACCATTTAATTTGATTAACAATATAGTATTAAAGTTCAAGTAAATCCCAAATAATATTGAAAAAACTCTTAAAAGGTGCTGGCCAATGTATGATTAAATTTACATTAACTTTACTAACTAAACTAACAGATTAACATTTTTAAAGATACAAATATGTTTTCTTTGTATAATTATCAAGGTAACAATTATTTTACAATCACCACAAATATTTCTAAAATAACAGATATTTATAATAATTCAAAGAGAACTCCAAAATCAAAGAAATCCATTTCAAATAAACCTTCAAAAACCCTGCGCATCAATTTGTAAAATGTGTAAGTCATTAAATGGTTAAAAAAAAAAACTCCGTAATAATTAATGACTAATTAATTGATTGCATAAATTAATTCCCCGCTGTGAATGTAGATCATCCAAATTTAGCTGCTCGCCCGGACCCAGAGCAGATAAAAAATGCGAATATAATTATATATAATTTACCGGCAATTTACAGTTTCAACACAAGCCGAGAGAGGGGCAAGCCGATCAATTAATTAAATGCCATTTAGCCGATCATTAATCCGGGGAATGCAATTTGTCAATCCATCGAGATGGGCATCGATGTGTGAGAAAGCGATTTTCCGGCCGTTGAGCCAACAGTCTCTACCTGTCGGTGCCTCCAGCCCTTGGGCCAGGTCTAGGAAAGGCCAAGAGAGCCGGGGTTAAAGCCAAATTGATTGACCAGATCAGCATCCCGGCCGCATATGAATGAGGCGACGAGCGGCGGCGGCGATAATTGATGATACTGGATTGGATGCGATGGGATCGAACTATAGCTTCACACAGACCACGGAACTGAGCCAGCCCCGAGCCGAGTCGAGTTCCATTAATAATTTTGGGCCAAAAAAGCTCGTAGTCCCGAGGCTTGGGGAAGTGGAAATCCACAAATAGACAGTTAGAAGCGATCGGCAAAAAAAACACGAGATATTCATTCATAAACTGCAGCTAACTGTCAGGAGCTTGTCAAGGGAGAGCGGCAAGAGTGTCTCCATTATGGCTCACCGGAATCATTAACTCGGCCAGCCGCATTTCGTACTCCTCATATTTATTTGGGGGCACAATTTTTAATGAAGTCTGGCAGTCTGGCAGAGCGTGTGTGCGCCCTTTAAAAATAGAATATCAATTTGGGCAAAAAGCAAAAAGCATAACGGATGCCGCTGTCAATATTTTGACAGTTCTCGCTGCCTAACACGAACTAAGGCATCGGAACACCACAACTTATTCCCGGAATGAAACCAGGAATGCAACCGGCAATGGTTACATCAAAAACTTTAATTGAATTTCGCTCCGGTCCGCGCGGCGGTGACTGCAACTCATCAAGATCTGGAAATGGATTTCTGTACGCACGGGGCAGCCGAACTGAAAGAAAAATGATTAATATGCGCTAATGTTTTATAACTCTCTGCCCTTTTAATATTCGTCCTGCCCCAAGAGTGGGGAAACAATAAACCCAACTGAAGGCGATCCCACATCCGACATCCAGCATCGAGAGATTCACCTTAGGCCGCCTCAGACATCGCATTAAAAATGCCAAAAGCGATAAAAGAGTGAACTGTATTGCCTTTTGTCTGGATCCGGATCGGGGTTCCTGAAGCCTCTGGTAGGACACATCAACTGTTTGACTGATCTCGATCTTAACTGCTAATGACTTTAATCGTTAATCTCTGACATAAAAGATTTGATTGAAGCGGATCTCTCTCTCGTCTGAAATGCAATAAATTATTGAGATATATGTACGTATTCCCGCATATGTCGGCGGATACATACACACACATGTTTCGCGGTTAATTTGGGCCGCCACACAATAAACCAAATTGGATTATGGACATTGATTTCTGTTCTGGTTTCTGTATTTTATTTTATTTCATTTTTCCCCACTCACTCTTTGTTCTTTTGCACGGACTTATGACGGGCTTTTGATTCGTGAGAAATCTCTGGCGGGGCGAAGTCATTAAACAAACTTTTTGGCGATCATTAGGTAAAGGCCTCTTGAAGGGTCCAAAGTTTAATGTCTATATATAATATTTTTGTATGAATTTGAGAATGAATTTCTTAAAGTATTTAAATTAATGAGGCTAGAGATATATATATTTAGTCTGGAATTAATTGTTAAGAGAAAGAGGGTAATTAGGAATAGTTTGAGTTAAGGTTGAGAGTTTAAGTAGCAAGAAATATGGCATTGAACATCAGAAATATCCTTAAAAATATTTATTTTAAATAAAAAAGGTTAATAGAGTTAAATTATTGTCCATTTGTGATTTATAAACTTTCAAAGTATTTTTCAATTAAATTATAATAATTATAAATATAATACATATAAAATTTTTTTCTGATATTATTTTTAGTACTCTGAATAATAGTAATCTTAAAAGGAATGATATTATTTTATTATACATTTTATTTATATAGATAGTACCACTATAAATATTTATTTTAAATAAAAAAAGTTAATGGAATTATATTATTGAAGATATTTATATTTTATAACAAATTGGATTAAGTGTGGGAATTATTATTATTATTTTATGATTTATGTATGAGAACTTAATCAATTTAATGATTTATAAATCTCAAAAAATATTTTAAAACTAAAGTATAATCAAAGGCATAAAACTACATTTCAAATTATTACCTTTCTGAGTTTTAGTTTAAATACTCAGAATAATTTCCAGATTTTTTATTATTAATTTATTTCGAGTTATATTATTCCACATATTTTATTTATTTAAATCTCTGAGTTCCTAGAATTTTCTTGTGATTTCTAAACCATTGCAATTGTTTCTTATCAAATTATAATCAAAGTTATAAAATTCCTCATCAAATTATTACCTATTTGATATTATTTCTAATACCCAGAATAATTTCCACACTGCTCAAGCAACATTGTCACCGCCCTACAGCCCAGTACACAACGGAATAAAAATATAATTTCATTATGCTAAGCTCGAATATACTTTGTATGCCCGAAGACAAAAGGCATTGGCGATTATAAAAGCATGGAAGCACCCGCAAAGACAATGCTCGCATGACATCAATAATGACATTGAATTGCCGCTGCTTTACTTACCATTTTGCTTTTGCCAGCCACATTTATTGTGTTTGTGCTTTTATCGCTGCGGCCGAAAGGCAAATGACAATATAAATATATAATAACAATAATAGTGGCCGCTGCTCACTTGCGGGGCTTCTGTGCAGTGGCCAAACATCGCGCATACGACACGTTGTGCTATCGATTCGACTCGAATGTGACGCACACCCACCCAGCACCCAGCAGCAGCGGGGCTGTCATGTGAGGAACTAAACTATTTCGATAGGATCGCGGATGGAAATTAGATTTCAAATTGAATCGAATAAGCGCGGAGAGCGGCGAACAAGTCCAGCTGTTGACGTCCGTTCGCCGGCCAAGCAAACACACAACGAAAACAAAAGCCCAGCAGAAACTAAACCGAAATAAATAAATTAGCCATTCCATTCGGATTCGGGGAGAAAAAGCACACACAAGATTGACGACAGCGCTAGCGACACACGTTGATTAATTCATCTGATGGGCGGCTGACACTTGCCGGCGCCCACACAAAAGGCTTTAGATATTTTGCAAATATCCATCCGTCCGTTAATCCATTCCACAATCTGGCAACAGGAAGTTGGCCTCCTCTCCTCCATACTTTCCACCCACTTAAAACACATCCAGTTCTCCAGCGGAATAAAAGCATCCGCCCCGTTGGCCGCCTGAAATCAAATCCCCATATAGCGTAACATCAAACAATGCCACAGTTGCTGCTGTCCGTTCGCCGGTCCACATTTAATTTCGGTGACTTTTATAAATCGCTACATATCGCATAATGTTTGAATTTTCCGAATGAAACAACAACAAGGCATTTTTCTATTTATCAAAATGATTCAGAGCTATGCTGCGAGGTAGACTAGGATTTGTATATTTAGCGGGGATTTTCATTTGCATTTTTCTACAACAAGATTAATCTGGGAGCTGCTAATTCTGTTTTGATAAATTCATCACAATTATTTATTGTTATTTAAGCGGGGGATGGCATCCAATGACCAATTAGTTATTTTTGTGAGTATAAAAATAAATAACATCGAGGCTTATGCTTATATCTTTGCTATTTTAACTTGTTTGCTTACGTAGGTTCTATTTGTTAATCTAGTTTTATAAGGGTAATATAATATTTTATTGTTTTTTAAGGTAGCAGATAATTAATTAAGTAATTAGCTATTTTTTATATAATTTTAAAAGAGTTTCAAAGGCATTCCTTAACTGGATTTCTATTGTGCCTCATTTATTTGAATAAACATTATTTAATATTTAGCTAGAACCCTTCAAACTACTTTTAAATGATTATATTTTAAATAATATCTTCATAACGTACATACATTTATTTTTTAACTCTACTATCAAGCTAAGAATATTATAATTATATTTTTGCTTAAGTAACTTTCTAACTCAAGCTGATATTCTTTCTTTAAACAAAGTACGTTGCCTTATATCACCAAAAATAAACATAAATTAGATAATTCCAAAGCTATTTCCATCCATTCCGATACATCCGTATCTATAGATTTTTTAGTGTGTGTTGCCTGGTTTGCGCAATGGCCAGCGATTAGCCTTAATGCCCCCTAATCCATATTTTCTATTTAGCCATTTTATTTGGCCTGTTGCATCGGCGACACGGCGAGGTTCTGCTTCAAAAATATTCAAATTAACTTGTCTAACGCTTATTAGCGGCCTTTGACCTTTCGTGTCGCCGAGTCAGTCTCATAATTAATGTGCAAGGCAATTAATTGCAGCGTTTACAATGCCGAATGCGAAAAAACGTAGAGTTTGAGTTCGCCTCGTCTGCCCCCCTACACTTATTGATATGTGTTTATGTGTTTATGGACAACGGGGCGTATTAAATTTACAACCGCATATTAAAATGTTGCAGGGGAAAATGGCCGCCTTAGTTGGCAACAGCCAACCACTGCGAAAATAGAGGCAGCAACAAAAAGGCCGAAAATCAAAAGACTTCGAAATGCGAATTATAATAAACGTCGTCGTTTCAACGGCAATAAATAATAGGCAGCAACGAACTGCGAATAACTTTTTACATCCATCCATCGAGCCCCTTGATACGATATATTCCCTGGTCGGAGTCCGGAGGAATCGGAGGAGGAGACTCTGGCAGACGGTTGGCTGGTTTTCTGGTTGGAAAAAGTCATGCACTAAATTATGTGCACCGTGGGACCGAGTTCACCTGGTTGGGCTCCCAAAAAAGTTACCCAAACATTTGAGTGTTAGGGAAAAACCTCCAAAAAAGAAGCTCAAATTAACGGATGTGTCAGTCAGTCAGGATTTTTGGCCTAACTTATGATCTGGGAAAATTAGAAAGGAGTACGCTTTTGGGTTAGAATTTGGACTTATTTATGGCAGTTCTTAAAATGTAATGAGTTCTGTCTTTGCCGGAGACATCTTAATTTGAAATTAGTTCTTGAGGTGTGCTAAATTTGGGCAATACGTTTTGGGAGTAATTTAAGTGCAGCTTTGAGAAGTAAGGAAATTGAAAAAAGTTTTAAAAAGTAAAATATTAAAATAAATAAAATAATATTTGAATTTGATATTTGAAATATTTTGTAAGATGTTTTAACATATTTTAAGACCCATTTTCTATAGATTTCAAATGAATTAAAATGTTTAAAACATCTTACAAAATATTTTAAATATCAAATTCAGAGAGGATTACATTTTTACCTTTTACTCATGAATTATTTACAAATTATATTACTATATTTTTTAAGGATTTAAAACTATATCATTACTTTTATTCTTGCTTATTATTATCACGAAATATTTCAAAATAATTTTCGCTTTATATATTTAAATACAATTTTTGGTAATTAATTTTTATAAATATTATTATATTTTCTGTTTAATCAAATCAACAATTTCCCCAAATCAGGCCCCACTGTCCCTCCAATATACGATTGCTCTTGCTGTACTTTTTGTCAAATGGAAAATCATACTGAGCTATGAATATGCATGATGTATTTGCTGGCTTTTTCGCTGCTTCGTTCCTTTTTATGTTTTATGCTTAAAAATGCTCAAGCACATGCTCTCAAGTTACAATGTAACAAAAACAAAAAGGCAGCCAACAAAAACGTAGTTTTTTGTTTTAATGCTGAGCTGAGCCAAAGGCAGCAGCGGGTGCTGAGGTTGGTGAGAGTTTCAAGCCCCGCTCTGTGGGCTGGACAGCGGGCCATAGCTCTTGACTGAGGCCAAAGCTGAGTCTAAAACTGAAACTGAGGCTAAGACTCCGGCTGATGCTGATCGATTGCAAATAGGTCCGGAGATCCAAACGCCCCATGTAAAGCTTAAGCTGCTGCTGCCGTAAACGATTTTCAGTTCGCGATCATCAGTTCGATAATTGATTGCCACATAATTTATGTCATTTCATGTGCGTGCCGTTTGCGAAATATGAAATGCAGCGATGCGCAGCGAATCGGACTCCCAGCCTCGGTTATTCGTAGTCGCACTTACAGTCCCAGTCATAGTCGAAGTCGCAACGCAACGCAGGCCAAGCCGTCAACGTCGCCGTCGCCATTCGTCGGAGCTGCAGTTAAAATTGCTGTCGTTAATAGGTTTCGTACTATTGTTATAATGCGTAGGCTCCACCTCCCCAACTTTAGCTTCAGCCTTAACTTTAACTGAAGCTCGGCCCAAGTCAGGCCCCAAAACATCACAATGTTTGTTATGTTAATGAACTCCCAAGGCTCGGCTTCGTAGTCGGTTCTACATGGGGAAAAATATATCGAAATTAAACTTAATATTAAAATATTAAACTCATACTTATATCCCAATTTCTCCAGTGAATGGGAGTGTGACCATGCAACCTGCGGACAGTGTGGCCAAAATATAAAGTGTAGCTTCTAACAGATTTATTAGAAAGGAAGTCAAACGATTTCCCTTATTATTATTTTGGATTTTAACTACAAATTAAGACACTTTCAAAGCTGTTTAATACTATCTTAGCTTGACTTTGACTTTGCAGAGTTACCATGCCTTTCTTTGAAAAAGTGTGACCAAGCTCCTCTATAAAGCCACTATTACTCATAATAATATAGAATGTTTTATTCAAACGACTCCGCTATTATTATTTTGGATTTTAACTACAAATTAAGACACTTTCAAAGCTGTTTTGGTTTTAATACTATCTTAGCTTGACTTTAACTTTGCAGTGTTACCATGCCTTCTTAAAAAAGTGTGACCAAGCTCCTTTATGAAGCCACAAATACTCATTATATTATAAAATATTATTTTCTTTCTCTGTAGCTCCGACTCCGACTTCGGTTCCAACTTCGTGTTCGACTCGAGCCCAACTTTCATCATTAAAGAAAATTATAGCCAAGTGGCTGTAATGCGACGGAGTGCGGGGAGAGCAAGACAGCCAGACAGGGAGTAAGCGAGAGAGAGAGAGAGAGAGAGAGTAAGAGAGAGAGACTGAGGAGAAGGATGACGACGTGGACCGTTCCACACAAAATTTTTTATGACCAGAAATCCGTCAACATATTAACACTAAATATTAAAACGTACGAGCGTGTTTATGCATACACCACACACCGCACACTCTGAGTGTGTGTGTGTGCGAGGCTGAAATGCTGGCTGAATGCTGGCAAAAACCGCAAAACTGCTCACCCATCAAGTCAGCGAGCGAGCAACCGGGTACAGAGTTCACTCTCATGGTAATTTGCGACTAGAAATCGCCTTTTGATAGTCCCAGGGTTGCCAACATCTCGCATTTATCAAGTAGATGCAGTGATCCTTAAGGGAAGTAATTAGGGAATTATTTGGAAACTTGTGAAGGCAATATTTTTATATCACAATAGGTATTTAAGATATTCAAGAATATATTAATAAATTTTATATTATTCTCATCATAAAAAAGTGGTAATTTGCGAATAGAAATTGTCTTTTGATAGTCCCAGGGTTGCCAACATCTCGCATTTCTCACGTAGATGCAGTGATCCTGTAATTGGGGAATTGCTTGGAATTATTTCTCACGTAGCTGTAGTGATCCTGTAATTAAGGAATTATTTGGAAAATTACTTTGAGTGGATGTGATATATATAAAATATTTTAAAATATATTTAGAGCCAATACTTGCTGAGAAAATTAAAACTTAGGCATATATTCCTCACTTAAACTAGATTTCTTAGACTTAGTTTCAGTTTAAGATCTCTTATATTTTAAAATAAACTACAGCTCCAAAAATCTCTAATTATACTCCATCAAACGACCACAAAACTCTCATAGAATCAAGGTAGATCTTCGGTTCTTTTACCATCTAAGGCCCCTCGAGTCTAATATCATTAATTAACACACATTTATAGAACCATTAGATAATGCAGAGCAGAGTTGATAGGTCTGTGGGAAGCATAACTAGAACAGAGCAGAGTGGGTCAGCTTGTTAATCGATTTATAACAGCATTAATAACATGTATTTAGGAGGCCGGAGGGCAGGAGGGCGGTTGCCCTTTCTCCCTCGAAGTATTCCCCCAATATAACCCTCTCTCTATATATATACATCGATCACTTGACACCCGCACAGTTTGGCAGACGGAGAGGCGGCTTTTTTTTTGGGTGGAGCAGGGAAATGATTGTGGAAAACAATGTTGTAGACGACGGACGCGACTCTCTCTCCGCTCTCCAAAGTTTCTTTTTGGAGGGGGATCCGGGCGTTTTGCTTCCGCTGTGGCAGCGATGAAAGATGCCGAAATACTTAAACGATTTTTAATAATTTTACGAGTTTTCTGCGAACATGTACGCATAAAATACAACAAATGAAGAGCAAAGAGCTGCGTTATACGCCCCCCAATGATTTACACACACAGGCCGGAGTCGGGAAAGGATCGATTGTCGAGGATCGCGGATGGTGGGTAGGGACGGTGAAGGGGTGAAGGAAGCTGAGCAGCAAACTCCAGGGTCTCCCTGGTCTGTGGCCTCTGCTCCTCCGGCTCTCCAAATGGTTTCATTTTGATCTCTTTACGCTGCGTTGGTGCCGTGCCTCGCCCCTTGCCACCACTGCTCCCTTTTCAATATTTATATACAGTTGAGGTGGAAATAATAGCAAATTATAAGTAAAAAAATAAATTTACTATATACAATATATTTTATTTAAACATAATTAAACAATTTTATAGATTCATACAGCATTTACTTCATTTTTATATATTTAAGAGCAAATAAAATATTTATATCCAAGAAATAACAATTAAACTGTTTGTAAAATAAACTCTTGAAATTATAAATAATATTTTATAAAAAGAAACAGGTGTATAATATGATATAAATATATATTCCTATTTAAAATTTTCCTTAATACAAATCCCCTTTTTTTTTCTTTATTACAAGGGAAATATAATTATTTTTTATATTTAAAAAAAATAATAAAAACTAATTCCTATTATCTCATCCCCATTTGAATAATATAAATAATAATAAGAAAATATATATATATTCCTTTAAAACTTTCCTCAATAAAATTATATTAATTTTGCTCTATTAAAAGGGGGTTTATATTTATTTTATATATTTAAAAAAATAAGACTTCCTATAATTTCATCCCCATTTGTTCTTAAACCCCCAAACGTGTGTGCGAATATCTCTCAACGTTTTTGTTTTTTGATCTGCAACAAGTTTACAGCTTGTTGCGCCTTGGCTGTGATTTCTTGCCGCATTTAATAGGCGCACTTCAAATGGCCTCCCAAATGATTTCCCTGAATTGCTTTATTATGCTCCGCCAACTGAATTGCAACTCCAACTACAGACTTCGAACTCAGGGGCAAGACAAGTGCCCACGCAACTGATTTGCTGCCCAGCCCCTGGGCTTTAATAAATTTTATAGTCACACACATGTGTGGATCTGAGATCGGGAATCTTGAATCCAGAATCAATCGATTTACACCCGCAGGGAGCGGAGCTATTCATATATCAAGGTCTTGTTTATTACTAATTGAATTTGCTGCCTCCTAGGGCTCCCAGACCCCATCGAGATACATTCAATGAAGGCAAAGAAGTGAAATCAGGTGTGAAAACTCTGTTCAAACCGTTCAAACTGAGGCGACAAGTGCCCCGTCTCGAAATTGGACTTACTTTTCATTCACTTTTCGGCCAGTTCCCACGCTCTTTAGGCTGCATTCCCAAACGCTTCGATTGTTGGGCAATTAATTAGCACTGCGTGAAATTATCGGGCACCGAAAAGCGCCCGGAAAAGGGGGCTGGGGAGCGGGTGGAGCTGGGATTATGGAGGCGGAGGTGTGTGTGCACAACAATTACTGGGGCCTGGGAAAATGAGAAAAGTTGCACAGTTCATATTCAATTTGCAGCATTTTCGGGGGAGGTTAACAATTATTTTAAGAGGCGGTATGTTTTAAACAGCAGTGTGACTAGGTAATTAAAATCTGTATTATTAAATAAAATATGTATTCAATTTTGAAAACTTTTTGTAAGAAGAACATTTATATACTTCGTTTGTCAAGATACGTAGCTGTGATCTGTTTTGCTGATTGCATTAAACTCTGGTCTGGTCACATTTTAATTTTAAAAACTGTATAAGCCTCAAAAATATTTTTGTGAATTTCCAAATATATTTAAATATCTCTGGATCAACAAAGAAGGCATTTTTTTATAGTATTAATCCCAAAAAGTGGTTACCTTCTGGATGAATATCCTTTAATTTGCTATAAGCTGCCTTACAAAAATAACTCTAGCCTGGCCACGCTGTTGCCTTAAGCCCCCGCCTGGCCACACTGTTTTCCTTGAAGATTCCGTTTTCCACTAATAAAATACGGCCCGAGCTTGCAGTGATGGTGTCCAATCACAATTAAATGCAACCGACAATTACGGCGCACATTTTTATGCCCGCCAAAGCTGTGGCGGTTCCCACAGTGCGACTCCGAGGGGGAGGACACTGGTCAACCCCGGACCTTCTCTGAGGAGGTGGGAGGCGGAACATTTAATTAGCTAACTCAATTAAAAGAGCGTAAAACGAATTTATGCAGTCTGGTCTGTGGCAAGGGCCAGAGCCGAGAATACCCATCAGGTGTTGGGGCCATAAAACGAGATCCGAGTGTGCTCGCCCCTGTTTTTTGCTCTATTTGGCAGATCTAGGGTGGGAAACTGGCTGAGCAGCCCTCGCTGCGTGATTGAGGTGTGGTATGAGCGCCTTTTATTTCGGATAGCCTCACCTGGCAATGAAACTGCCATCCGATTGGCTGCCGCCGCGACAGATAAAATAATCGAGGTGCGAGCGGGTCGGCCGATGCCGGGGCTCTCAAAGCGAGCGAACGAGCGAGCGAGCCGTAGCAACGCGCACTCACAGATACAGATACAGATGTAGCTAAGAGATACGAGAGAGTGTGCGCACACAATTTGAATTGGAATTGGAAATGAAAATGAATTGGGAAATGTTGGAATCGAAACGAAACGAGCTACAATTGTGGGTGGCTGGCGGCGAAAAGGGGGCGAATTTAATGTCCATGCCCGAGAGATACATTTGCATCTCGTACTGCTGCCAGCCATTTGTCTGGCCTCTTAAGTGTCTAATCAAACGGCTTTCCTGGAGCTGAGCCAATCAGAGGCTTGCGTTTCATGTGGCTGCAAGATGCGCAGATACCTTTCACCGCTTTGAAGATATTTATTGGACTTAACAACTGTATCTGCAGGTGGAATGTGTGTATCTTTAGGTGTTTATATACTTTAAAAAAGTATTTTTAGTTGAAGCATATAGGTGAGAGCAAAAGGGAAAATATTTTCATGTAGTTAGAGATTTAATTATATAGAAAATATGTTTAAAGCGCCAGTAGTTAAAGCAAATCATATATATAATTATCAAAATAATTATATTAAAAAAAAATAACAAACTAAAATAGAAATTGCTTGTATATATCTTTAATTTTAATTAATACAATTATATTTCTCCTATCTACATGAGGTATTTGTGAACTTTAGAGATTGAAAATGCTTAAATTAAATGTCGAATCCAATTTATGTTATGAAACTGTGTTCCTTTTTATTTAATTTAAATTTTTTAACCAGTTAAAAATAACCATTATAAATATTCCCATGATTCAGTGTTTTTTCCAATTAAAATAATATTTTGTACCCATTAATATCTCTTACATTTGATAATGTATCCCTTAGATCTGAGTTTCCTCCGTTATAATTTCCTTTTTCTATAAAAACGGTGAACCTTTTTATTTAATTTACATTTTTTAACCAGTAATAAATCTTAAATTAAAATAACTATTATAAATATGCCCATGATTCTGTATTATAAATAACCTTTTTTACCCATTTATACCTCTTAAATTTAATAATTATTATAATTAATCCCACAAAACTGTGCTTCTCCCCTTTTAATTTACTTATTCCACCCATTAATACCTCTTAAGGTCTACAACTATTAATAATTAATCCCAGTAATCTCAGAGATACGTGACCCTTAACCGCTTCAATCAATTCCCCCTTATACCCACACTCTATCTCTTTGAAATAAAAGCAAATCCGTATGTGCTAATCAATCCACCTTCCCATTGAGCACACTCTCCAAGCCGGGGCTTAAATATCCATTACGTGCCCCGCCAGTGATCAAAGCAATCGGAGTGAAGATACAATTATAGTGCCAGCGAAGACAAATCCCGAATTGAGTTTTCTGCTCAAATTCACGTGTAAATCGCAAAGCAGCAAAATGTCAACACTTTGGGGCGACGAAGACAACAAGACCCTCTCCCTTCCGGTACTTCCCCTGCTTAGTTAAGCCTATTAAATGCTCCAAACGCTTTGTTGTACCGTCTTCGAATGTTTTGGGCCAAGTCAAGTCTCTTTGCCGTGTCTCTGTTTATTTCTGTGTGTGTTTGCCTTTTGTGTTTGTCTCTTTATTTGTAATAAATATGTTTGGTTCAGAGGAGGAGTTGAGTTATTAATTTCACAAGTTCTGTCTAGGGTTTTCCACACTGCCCGACGCTTATCGGGTTACATAATTGTCTTCGCATTGTCTCCCCCGCTTTTATGGAGTGTAATTATCGCAAACATTGCATATCGCATATATCCCCGTCGATTTGTAGGGTTTCCTTGCCTCGGACTATCATCAGGACGTATTCGAAAAGTCAACCCTCGTAGTTGTAATTGAGTAATTTCCACTTGAATTTCCCCTTTCAATGTGTGTTTTCTTTGCGACTTTGTGTGGGATTTCAACAGATTGGAACAGGACTTGGACTCGGACCTGGACTACGTATCTATTTCCGTTCCTTTGCCTGTGGTCTCGGTCGGCTTTGGGGATTTTTGCGGTGGCATTACACACATTTAATATAAGAAGAATTCCAAGTGGGTGTGGGTGTGGGTGTGGGTGGGGTGTGTGTCTGCTAACAAGTTGGTGGAGAAAAGGAGGAGCGACCAGAAGCAGCAGCAGATCAAGCGTTTCTTGCACTTCTTGCTGCCAGCGTGACGCGTGTGAATTTCAATTTGAATTCGAAATTGGTAACAATGATGCTGCTTATTTTTTACACCGAAAGAAAAGGGTTAAAAACGGAAGGAAATGGTTAAAAAAAACTAAAATAAACTTAGTTAATATCATTACAAAATAAAGATAAGAACCTGCAAACAAAAACCAAAGAAAAAATACTTTCCAGAGTATCTTTTACCTGTTATCTTGTGCTAAATCAATTTTCTTCTTAGCTTATTTAATGAAAAATTTATAATAAATACTTTTCATTAATTATAATTATTATAATGTTATGAAAAATTAAAGTAAAGTGAATATATATAATTTAAATATAGAATTAAGATCCTGCAAGCTGGAACCAAAGAAACTATACTTCCTAGAGTATCTTTTATGGTTTCTTTAATCTTTTCTCAATTTCTTTCTTAAATTTGAAATTATTAAATCCAATTAAATACTTTAAATTAATTATAATAAATTAGCTAATATTTTTTCCTGTTTAAAAACACAGATGAGAGATGGGTTAGCTTCCAAGGAGGGCGCGGTAGCAGAGCAAATAATAAAAAACTGACAAATAACTGAACTGAGAGAGAACGAGAGCTGTGCCGAGGGTAATAATGATGCTGCAGAGACAGATACGTGCCTCCGGCCTGGCACCTTGATAGAATTTCAATTTCGTCCGGGGCCACAATAAAAAATCTATTAAATTTCCATCTAATCACAAAAGCAATTAATCATTGACACTATTTAGGCGATGCTTATTAACCGAAACAGAAAGAGAGCTTACAGGCCAGGCTTTGTTATGCTGATGCCTTTTGTTGGCCACACATACAGATGCAGATACGCAGATATATGCGAGATGCAGATACAAATGAAGATACAAATGCGCGACAGCCACGTAATTACAATTCCTTTGGCCTGCGCGGTCATCGCTTGTATAAAAAGATATTGTATCTGCATCCGTGCGCTGGCCGGGCGACATTGAATTATCACATCGCTCTCATCTCGCAAACCGCCTTTATTTTCGGGGTAGGGTTTCGAGACGAGTTGACAAACTACAAAATAATAATGTGGCATTCATTGTCCGCCCCAGAAAGGCAAAGGGGGAAGGAGTCTCCTCGGGTATTGTCATGCAGGGAGACAAGATATTTACACAATTACTTACATTCTCTGAATATGGGGATATTTTCACATACAGATTTACCATTTTGAATTTACGTACAAAGCTAATTTATCATTTCGGTCGTCGAAACTGTAAAAACGCCGTGATGTTTTGTGTCTTCCCGCTGAATGGAGATGGAGATGCCAATATCCCGCCCCGTTCAGGCCTCGACTGGTGCATAAGTATTATAACCGCAAAATAAATAACAAATATAACAAACGAAGTTAAACCCAAACCCAAACCCAAAGCCAGAGCCCAGCCCCGTCGATTGAAGCTGTCAACGGCTACGCACAATAAAAACCTTTTGTCCAGCTGCGTGAGATACTTTCAACTGCATGGGATCCGATGGATGTGGATGCGGTACTGGGACAGTCTATGGACATGGCCAAGTGCCTAATTATGTGGCCAAGTCAATTTGTTCAGCGCTTCGACAACGCCGCTTTTGCCTTTTTGTTTGACTTTTCTCGCTGCGGGCAAACAATAAATGTTTTGTAGTGATTAAAAAGTAGTGTGAAATCGATTATACGTACTCACATTAACCGGCCCCAGGGCCCTCGTACCTCCTCACTGGACCGGATATAACCGATCTCCGTCACTCCGACTTCGACTTCGGCCAGTGTCAATATTTGGCCGACTTTAGCGATACATGTTAATTCCTGTTAATCGTGGAGAGTCGGGTATTTTTGATCTCGCAACTACGTCAAGTTAATGCCAACATCAGGTCTTCTGATATTAATAGGAAATATACTAATATTTGATTTCTTCAAAAATCACATATCCGTTTCCGCTGGGAAATAAATTCTTTACTGAAGGGGTTAAAAGAAGGTTTGAAACACTTTTTTATACTAAGAATACAATAGTTACTTTTAGCTTGGTGTTTACTTTATTTTTTTTATAAGTTAAAGGCAAAGATTTAATCCTTACAATGTGATTGTTTTTCTTAAAAGTATATGAAGGATTTTAAAAATAATGAAAGCAAGTCTATAATTTTTAAATCCTTTTACAATTAAATAAAAAGGACAATAAGGTAAAATTGAGTTTTAATTAAATATTCTATTATATTTCATATATTATATTTGTCCTAAAATATAGCAGCATATTGTGTTTCTTTCGGTGAGCATAAATATTCGGACTTATTATATTGTTAATGCATTAATATTTAGTTGTATGAAACTTTGATTACATGAATCTTTTTTACATCATATATTTTATATTTATTTATTACGTTCATATTTTATATTTTTAAATATTTATACTGGCACAACATCGTGTTGACTACAGTAACTCTAGGTCTTATTTTATTATTTTACATATTATATATTATATTTATCCTAAGATATAGCAGCATATTGAGTTTCTTTCGGTGAGAACAAATATTAGGGTTAATTTAATGCATTAATATTTAGTTTAATGAAACCTTGACATATTTTTTATGTCATATATTTTATATGTACTATGTATATCAAATTCATAATTTATATTTTTAGATATTTATACTGGCACAAAACAGTGAACAATTTTAATTTCTGTGGATGAAATCACCTAGAGCTAGCTAAATTACTAATATAATTTATATTTATAAATAAACTATATTTATATTTTCTAATTATATATTCATTATTTTATTTCTTACATTTTACATAATATTTACCTGCTAAATATGGCGTCATCTGGTGGAAAATTCAAGGGAAAGCTTCGAAAGCTTTTGCTGCCCACACAGCTTTGGTGCTTTTGCTAAAAATATATCAGAAAATAACAAAAATGTAGTAATATTTAATGAAATTAATAAACTAACTTATGAGTTTTTATTTTTTAAATACCCAAAAGTAAAAATACATCTCAGATAGAGATGCCTGAAAGTATGCAATTCTAAGAGAAACACGTCCAAAAGTATGCAACAAAGAGAGACTCAAAGTTGAAATCACCCAACCTTCTTGTAACGGAAGCCAGTTTAATAAACCCATAATTAGAGTTTATAAATTCATAAATTCAGTGAACGCTGACTGCCATTCGATGGCCTGTTCAGCGAACAGCTCTGTTCACCAATTGATTTTATCAGCCGAGGACAAATACGAGTATTCGCCCCATAAAATCGTTTCCGATAAATAATGCCGCCCAGCAATTATTCGGCCCGTGGATATATAGAGAGGAACCCCCTGTTGCGGAACCCTAAAGCACCCACCACCGATCGATCTCTGCGTCATTGGACTATATAGCGAATGTGTTTCATATAAATCTATATAGATAAGGCCCAACTAGCGTGCACTGCGAAAAACAAAGGCTAGCCACTCATTCATCTAACTCAATTACACGGGCAATTATACGAGTTGTTTGTCAAAGGAAAAACCGCAAGAGATGCCATCAATTCAACGTGAGTTGTGACCCTCGAGCGCAATAGTTCAGCGAAAATCTGTGGAATCAAAACAAAAGCCGAAAAAAACACGACTGGGAGTGGAAAGTTTTGGGAGTCGACTAACCGGATACCGCGGAGATATATCTGGGGTTGATAAATGGTAAAGTAGGGTGGATCTGATGGGTCTTCGAGGTCTCAAGGGTAAGGCCAAGGTGAATCTTTTGCAGAGGCTACCTTGAGGTCTCTTTTTTTCAGCAGATTGAAGTTCAAGCTGTCTAAAGTAATTCTTTTGGAAAAATTCCAGTTTGGGCTTTGAAAAACCACCTTGATCAGACCCTACTTCCAATCTAAATCGCATATACCCCCCGCCAATTATTAGGTATCGTGTCTAATGGCACTTATGGTTTTTGCTGCCTTGCTTTTATGGCCTGCCTTTTGCGATATTTGATTTTTTTGATGGGTGCTCGGGCGGTGTGTTGAGTTGTGAGTTGTGCTTAGCGGCGAGGCGACAGCGTTTACTCTCGGTCAGTCAGTCGATCGTTCACATGCGACGCACCGCATGCAGATACGAAAAACAGAGTCAGATACAGATACACACAGCGACGGACCTGTTCCGCAGATACAGATACAGCACCGGCGAGTCAAGAGTCCGAATTCGCGACACGCAGTAAACGCAGCCGAGTGGAGTTGTGCACGGAATCCGATTCAGGGGGGAAATTACCATTGCAAACGGGAAATTCAATTAAGTGTCAAGTGAAACACAAAGCAAACTAAATAAGTAAACAAACTAAAGTAAAAGTGCCAAGAAATGCCAGTGCAGGAGCAGCAGCAGCAGCAAATAAAGATGGGCAGCGAGACAGGTGCCAGTGGAGGTGGAGGTGCCGGGGCTAATGCCAAACAAAAGCCCACAAGGTGCGAAATCATTTGCTACTATTTTATTACAACATTCGCTTATTTCGTACATTTGACACACTTTCGTTGCCACGTTGCGTATACGTCACGTGCACATCGGTGGCCGACGAAAAACCAGACTGAACAAATTTATTTTTGGCCCCTGCGAATTAAGAATCCGAATCCGAATCCGAAGTGCAAATAAGAAAACAACAAAATGCCGCCGAATTGTTTATTTATTTTGCATTTTTGCAGGCCGTCTAACCAGTTTGCGGGCGCCCGCTAGACGAAAATGATGTGTCCATAAATCAGGGGAGTCTGGCCACCTATATCCCAAACCAGATATTTATAATACTCGGGAGTTTTATGATCTCTTACGATAAAAATCCATCCATCCATCCGTGTTTGGTGGCACTTCTTTGATTCGTCGCGGTTTCATTGAGTTTATTTATTAATCTGTGCTCGGAGCGCGTTAAATTGCTTCTACCTCGATCGCTGTGTATAATTTATTATCGAACTTCAAATGGTCCGCAAATCTATGCAAATCATTGAGTGCATATCGCATCAAAAGGTGCGCGTCATAAAGGCTAACCATTCGGAGTGTCAGGGCCACAAGGAAATCCGTCTCCGTCATGGAAATCCAATTCGCGATAAAGCCTTCGCCAGGTGACGTGCTGTGAGTGATAAGTGATAACTCTACTCTCTGGGGAATCTTTGGGTAAGTTTTCCAATTGCCGCAACCTTGGAGGTAAGTGTAAACAAAATAAAACCAAAGGTAAACAAATTTACTATCTCTTATCAGGGGGGTAAAAAAAGGGCGCGCCACTCGAAAATAAAAATAAAATCAAGTGTTATTGCATTCAGTGATTTCATCTATAAGTACATAGAATCAATTTGATTATGGCTTAGCTGGTGAGGATTTTGTCATCTGCCGGCTTCTTAATTGTTTTAATAATTGCGCTAAATGGTTGTTAAATACGAAAGGCTATATAATTTTATTTATTTAGCATTTTATAATGTGCTATTATGGGAATTATGGGCTTTGCAATTGTTTGTGTCTCTCTAACTATAGACTTTATACTTTTTTTCGTTTGGTTAACTCGTTAACATGAATTAATTGCAATGATTTAGTTAAACAATGATGGTGAGGCATTATTAAAAGAGATGAGTCTTTTGCAATTATTTAAGCTAAGCAATTACAGACATTTAGAGACAACTAATGCCAAAAATGGAAAATAATAATGGGGTATTTATATCACGATGTTTATTTATATTTCATTCTATTTGTGTGATTCATTTTCAGCTTTTGTTTATATATTTATATGTTTTTTGGGTTTGTTTAAAGAAGAATATGCAAAGAAAGAAATACAAATGCAATAAGTCGAGATGCTTAGCTGACTTTTAAAATTTCTTTAGGTTTTCTTATAATAAAACATAATTTATTTAATGATTTTTCCAGCTTATAAATATTTTTAGGAATTTACTATTATTACTGAAGGCTAAAAAATGCTAGGCATACAAAATGAATTGCTCAAAATCGAAGGATTTATCTTTTAACCCTCAATACAAATTTTGTTTACGAACTCAGTTTGTTTAATGATCTATTAATTAATTATTTTTAGGTGCTAAATAGTTTCCTCAAAATCCCGCACTGCTTAATCAAAGCAAATACGGAAGCTAGTCTCAGAACTGCTTGCCTATATACTGCTTGGCTGTTTTAGAGCCACTCTCTGCGTCACACTGCTTGGTACTGCTTAGCACTGCTTGACTTTGCCTGCTGCCCAGCTCTTGCTTTGTATATCTGCGTAAGTTAATTCCAAGCTAATATTTACACGAATTAAATTACCCGCTATCGCTATCAAAAGCTCGCATCACTGGCAGCTGGAGCGATAAGCGGCGAACTTTCAACGCCGACTGCGCTGCCGCCGCCGCTGCTGTTGAGTTTACTGCTTGCTCATTGCTTCTGCTTGACGTATGCGGCAGCAATATAATAATACGCCATGGTGTCCGACGCCGGCAGCGACGCCGGCAGCGGCCGACTGCTTCATTCGAAGTCGATCGCGCGTATTTTTTAGCTCCAGGCGGTTTTTTTGCTCAATAGCAAACAACCGATCGACCACAACGCAGGTTAGTTGGTCTCCCCGTGACTACCCAGAGTGTGTGTGTACTAGTGTGTGTGCGAGTGTGCGTTAATTAATTAGCAAACTTGTCTTAAAAATCCACTAAAACAAGAGCACAAAGAAAGGTGTCGTGGCTGCTGCTGCGATATTTTTGATATAAAAAGGTTTGCCGTTCGTTGACTGGCGTCGAGAAATGTGGCGCGTAATTTTTGGACCTGCTTCCTGGTGATAAATATTAAACGGTGACAAGTTACCTCCTAAAAAAAGAGTGCGTGTGCCTTATAAATGCTGATTTTATTCAAATATGCCAATGGGAATGGGTCTAGACTTTCAGTTATCTCTCTGAGAGGGCCAACTTTCCAACATTCCTCGTTATCGTTTGCATATTCAGGCAGTATCTCCATAAAAAAGTAGTACTCCCACGGCGCCAGAGCTGGCGAAGAACAATCGAAGCAGCTAAGCACATTGCTTGCACATTTAATATTAATATATTAATATTGTTGTTTATCAACTGGCTTTATTGACTCTTAATTATGTGCATTATTTAGCATTTGCACCTGATGATAGATAGGCACACAGTGGCCTGCAGTGATCCCCAACGATTGCACAACCTTCAGAGGGGTAATTATTAGACAAAGCCAAATTGCCATTATATAAATATTCTGGCCAAGTTTACGACATTATTTCTTAAAAATTTCTGCTGCATTTCATTTCACACTTGCTTTCGTTCTCCTTACCGGAGAATGTTTATTTTTATAAAAGTGTGCCACTGTTTTTTTTTCGGTTTTTTTGGAAAATGTTTCCACTCTCTCTATGTACGCATACATTTGTCTGCTGCTCTACTTTGTGTGTACATACACACTGTGTGTTGTTGTTTCTGTATACTAATTAGACGTCGGCTCGTGGGCAAGTCTTATCAAAATTATCATTGAAAAATAAGTATAGCAACACGATTGCCGGGGTCACTTCGATTCTATAAAGTATAAAAAAAAGGCCTGATAAGTAGAGGCAAGCGGAATGTAGCCCATAATTCTGGGTCTTGGATCAGGCGATTTTTGCATAGTCCGCCTCGCTAAATTGATCATTTTATGATACCTTAAGCGGGGGGACACTCGAAAAATATGCGAGAATATCGGAGAGACCTTGCGCGCGGCAGTGCGCACTTGGAATATATCAAATCGTACTCCCACGAGAAAGAAACCAAAAAGCAAACATTTCGAAGGTCAGACACTGCCGATAAAGAAGTTGTTAGCTTGATCTTGCCAACAGCTCGTTCTGTGAATGGAAACCAACCAAATCCAGATTTTATATAAGCTTTGACACATGCCTTTGATTATGATCTTTTCGGCGAAACTCACTCACTCACGGGTTAGCCGATAATTTGTGCTAATCAAATTTGATAAATCAATCAGTCGCGTGGATCGCGTGCCCGGTGATAAGTTAGTGGCTCTGTTAAACGGAAATTTCGTCATCATATGATCAGGGGGAACCAGTTGGAGTGTCCCATATGGTCTTTCCTCTATGCTAAGTATATATGCTAACTAATCCAGTTTCCGCCTGTAACCCTGTGATTTTTCACAGTCCGTTGATGTCATTCAAGCCCACGATGGCCCACACACGGCATCATATTTGTGCTTGGCAAACCGTGACAGAAATGTGATTAACTTGCTGGCTTCTACCGGCACTTGATAAGGTGTTCGAGGAGGGGTTATCAATGGGCCCCTCGTCGGCTGTCATTGAGCAAAGTTTAGTCCCAGTTTGAGTCGGTTCTAATTCTTAGTTGCATAATTCATAGGCTGACTAAGCTCTTATCACAAGCAAGCTGTACATATACAAGAGAGGTTATAAATAGCAGTACCATTCTGGCATTACTTCTTGATTAGATGCCACATCGCACCATAAATTCACTGATCGAGGGCCTGTCGGCGGGAAAATGCCTTAGCCTAGGTCAATGCTCACTATCAGCCCGCTGACAGTTTCCTAATAAAGAGCTATTTGTTAGTAATTAACAAATCGTCTGCCCCACGATGGGCCTATAATTACAAAGCTTTCCACAAATAATATGAACAATCAAGTCTCAAGTGGCCAACCTCGTGCTGCTCTGATAAGCCCCGAGAGCCCCCTAATTTTAGCCGCAAATCAGGGAAATCAAGGAACGAACCTTCAACGAATGCCTACTGAGCACCTGACTGTTGTTTTGGTTTCGGCTTAAGAATCTCTTCTTTTTCCTGGGTCATAAATTTACTGGGCCGAAAAGCCTATGGCCAGTGTAGCCCTAGGCAGTCTGCTGTTGCGCAACCCAGCGTTAACACTTGCCATTTTTTTGTGCCTGATAAGCCGGATAGATAAGAGAGAATCGCTCCACGGGAGGCAACGGAGGCTGCTGTGCATCCAGATCAATGGAAACTAAAGCTTCCGTAAATGGGGTTTAATTACGTTTTGGATTGCAATTGAAATGTCATAGGAAAACAGGGAATAATACTGCAATTGAGGGCACCGACTGGGAGATACCCAATATCCTCAAAAATGGTACTAAATACATTTGCCTAGTACTTAAAATAAACAATATTGCAACTAAACTTATCAGAAATTAAACGAAAATACTAGAAAGTATTAAATCAATTTAAAATATGCCCAAAAGTATACAATATGTTACATCCTAGCGTAAAAAACTCTTTAGAAATAATATTTTATGTAAAATATATTATTGCAGTCTTTTTGTCTCTTTTTTATTTAATTTAAATGCCTAACTATTAAAGAAAACTATCAGGGAGGCCACAGAAATTGCCGTGGATTTGATATCACTTGAAATTCGGTCTAAAAGTATGTTACACCTTACAAAAGTAAAGAAATTTATATTGAACTTGGTTCTCCTAATCATCCATAGCATACTTTTAGACGCATTTTAATTTAATTTATATTTTAAAGCTATTTCTCTGCCTTCAAATTGTAAGATTTTAGCCTTTTTCTAAATATATTTTTCTATACATTTACTTTTTTTTACTCTCTCTTCCAAAGTGTTAAGAGTTTTGTTAATATTTGAGGCTCAACTTGTTTACTTGTCATAATTACATCTTATATAGCTGCAACGAACTTACTTTAATAAGTACTATATGGCTATACAAGTTTTATTGTTATAGTTTTATGATTTTATAGTTAAACACATTGTTTCTAGTACAAATATACCCCACAAGGTATAAAAATAACGACTAGATATGAGTGTAGTTTCTCAGCGATCATTATCAGACTTTGGAATGGCCATAAATGCGGGGCGATGTCAAAAGTCTGACGGGCAAATCCGATTTGAGTTGGCCCAATTATGGCCAAATTAAGCCGATCGAATTTTGCCGACAGACGCCGCCGGCAGACAATCCCCTATATGCCATCACTCAGGTGCCTTATCGCTTATCAGCTATCACCTGTTGGCCGCTGACAGTGGTTGGCGGTTTATAGTTTCTGGTTTATGGCGTCAAAATCACTTCTTAAGCAGCCATCAGTATATATCAGTAAATATCAGTATATATCAGTAAATATAGTATATGGGCGATTGATTAGCTCTTCAGGTTAACAATGTCTTTACGATTCGCTTCTGGCTAAGCTTTTATGGCCTGGCGATAACCGAAATTCTCGTCAAAAAACTCAGTGAGTGATAGGTGATAAGGAAGCTTTTTCAAGCTCTCTGCTAAAGCTAACAGATCGGGGGAACTTTTTGTGTTAATAAAGCTTCACATCCTCTTGGCAACTCCAGCAGAAGCTCTTGGCAGCTAAAGCTCGGGATCTCTGCTAATTAACAGCGCCCACTTCCGCCGCTAAAATGTTTAATTATATAGTGGTAAGATCTCGCCGAAAATACAGCTATAGAACCTCCCAGTCACGTTCCGTCAGTTAGCCGGTCAGTGAAAATAAATTATGACAATAAAGAGAGGCATCATCCCATCGTCATGAAGTTTATCGCCAATTAGGGCCCTGCGGCAATCGATGATCGTGGGCCATGCAGCGATGCCATGAATTATACGTGATCCGATCCTTCTGGGCATGGAAAATATATGGTAATAAAAGTATATATATACACGCTCAGGTGGTAATTAAATTATTAACATTCGATGTGCAGAAGCGTATCAAATCCGTGTGATTTATTTTTAACATTTTTAGTCCATCGCGTGTTTACTGTTTTGACTTTTAATATATATTTTGTCTTTGGCCAAAACGTGTCGCTCTCTTTCGGGCGAACTGTCAATGGGTTGGCCAAACATTGACTCTTGGCCGAAAGCCAAAACGTTTTTCACTGCTACCATGCTTCAATTGAAGCAAAAAAAAAAATGTGCAAATGGGCAAAGAAAGCTCTAAGTAATTGTATAAATATTTTATATTGGGAGAGGTCAGTGAGGGTCACTCGGAAGTCCTAAAAATCTTCCATTCTACCTAGAGTTCACCTTGGGTTATCGCTGCCCGCTTATGCAACTCTCGGGGCTTGCGTAAACATTTATTTATTTATTTTTTAATTTTAATTCATTGCCCGCAATCGCTCCAATTGTGATTGAGACATTTAATAACGTGAATTGCGTGCCATTTGATCGACAGCCCGCGATCTGAGATTTGCCGTGATTTGTTTGTCACAACATTGCGTAGCGGAGAGCACGCAATGCCAGTGCAACTTCAATTGTTGCAGTTGCAGCAATTGCAATTGCAATTGATAGGGATCGGTCGTGGTAATTGATAGTGCCGGTCACTCTCTGTTATCAATCTGCGGCAAATGCGAGCAGCCTCAATTGTTCGCCAGCGTCACGCATTTAAGCAGGGTGACCATGATCTATACCTAACGCCCCTCTTCAGGCACTGAAATATTATTTAAATATATATTTCATAAATTTTAAATAGTTAACTGTGTTTACTAAATTTTTTCAAAGAAATTTGTAACATATTTTTATAGTTATTGTACTATTTAAGAGTTCTTCGATAATAAAATATATATATTTTTAATTAAAACAGATTAATACTTGATAAAATTATAATACAATTTAATTTATAATAATAAAATAAATTATTTCTAAAGAGTTCCTCGACAATAAAATATATATATTTTTTATTTATAAGATTAATACTTGATTCGTTGATATTAATGTTAAATATAGAGAAATAATCAAAAATATAGCAGAATTTAAAGAAAATACATTACAAAACTGCGCTTAAAATATCTGCAAATATATTCTTAAAATGTTTCCCAATACTGTACCTTTAAGAGGGTCTTTAAAGTAATATCTACTTTTATTAAAATGCATATAAAAATAAAATTACACAGCTAATTGCATTTTAATTGATTTATAGAGAAAAACGTATAATTCATATACAAATATATAATATATTATATATAATCAAATGCCTTAGGTTTTTCTCTGCACATTTCTAAGAAGATTAAACATTTTAAATATCTAAAACAACATTAATCTTCAAGAGCCTCTGGGCATCAATAAAAATGTTAATATTATCTGATCGGAAGATCACTCTCAACTTCAAGTGGCAACACATTTGTTATTTTCCCTCCTCCTGGAATTATCTTACTATATATATTAACATATTTCCCACATTTAACAAAATATATATATATTTTATATATCAGAGGGCATATCTCCAGAGATTATGGCCCAGAGAGCCAAAGAGACGGCGAGAGAGCGGCGGAACGAGCGGTTTAAGATGCTCATAAATTCTGGACACTTGACTTTTTTATGCTCCGCCAGTAGGATTTGCTAATTTTCCTAGCACGCGTGTATGGGTGTGCTGCTCTCACTCTCTCGCCACACGGATGCTAAAAATGGGCTTTTGATTTACGCAATATCTTATAGATATAGATATAAATATTTGTCTTTGGCGACTCCAACGCCTCAGATTGACATTGACAGTCCCGCCTGTCGCTCTGTAAATTCTACACTCGCTCCGCGCGCCAACAGTTGGAATTAAGATTAACTTGTATAGCGTGATTTTTTTAAGACTTTAACCAACAAAATAAATAAATCCCAGACAAGTGTCAAAATGAGCCGCGAGATTCGTGAACGGTAAATATTAAAAAAAATATATATATATATATATTTTTAAAGAAACCACAATTACTAAACGAAAATTAGTCAGAAATATAATTTAAAACAAAGTTTCAGGAAATACTTGGGAAAATTCAGTTTTTAAAAGAAAATTGCCGGAAATTTAATGCAAAAGAAAGTTCTAAGAAATGAATTATAAATATAAACCTCTCTAAATAAAATAAATAAATATTTCACATAACAGAAATATTTATTTAAAGGAGTAACAATTTCTAAAAGAAAATGGCTCGAAATAAGACTCGAAAAATGTTCCACGAAATTATTTTATCAAAAACCTCTCGAAACAAAATAAATAAATGTTTCATATAAAAAATATTCATACTTAAAGAAGCAACAATCTCTGAAAGAAAATTGCTAGGAATTAAATTCGAAAGAAAGTTCCAAGAAATAATTTGAATATATAAACCACTCGAAATAAAATAAATATATATTTGACATACAAAAATACATATATCTATGTATAAGGAAACAACAATTTTTATAACACTATTGGCCAAAATAAAATTTAAAAGATAGTTTAAGGAAATAATTTGAAAATATAAACCTCTCGAAACTCTTCTAAAAATATGAGTGATTTTTTTAAAGTAATACGACACTGATTATTAAAAACAATCAAATTTCAAGGAAATAATAGTTTCAAAATGAACTTAAACTAATAGAATAATTTACTTATCTAAAGTCTCGTGTAGTGCTACATGAAATAACTTCAAAAATATTACATTTCGGTTTTCGATTCCAAATATAATAATCTATAAAATATATAGACAAATCCTTTAGTAATTTGGCAGATATCTTTCACAAAAGTCTCCCAAAAGTATGTGAACTGATTAAAAGACCAAAAATTCCGATAATCGCAATACAAATGGATTAAGTTGTTCAGATTTTTTTTGTGAGGGGTTCTACCTCGAGTGGGCCTCCTGCTAACCGATAAGAGTGACAAAGATTGGCCAATTGTTTTATGGCCATGGCTTTGATTTTGGTTCTTTTTTCGGCAAATTTATCTGTGGACACGATTGACAGCTGAACAGGCAATCGCACAAGCTAGTACTAGCTACTAGCTAGTACCTCTCCAGGCTATTCAGTGTCTAGTTGACTTTGCCAAAGTGCGCATCGCAAAAATATAACTTTTATTAACCTATTGGAGGGGAGAGTGGGAAAAATCGATGCCATGTCAACGAACCGCGGACAGCAGCAGCAGCAGGGGATGGAAGTGGATCTCCAGGGGGTGGAAAATAGCCAAGATATTGCCCAAGAGCCGTCACTGCCTCAAGGAGAACAACAGAAAAGGTCTTAAAGGGAATAACAACAATGAACAGATAAATAATAGTAGCTAATTGTAAACGCATGTTGTTTGGTAGCTAGATTAAAATATAATTAAAAAGCTTACGGATACCGAGAGATACGATATGATTGATGAGGCAGGGAGAGCGATGGAAATAGCCCAAAAAACGGGGGTTGGTTCTTGGCCTTTTTTCATAGTTTTGGCTTTTGTTTTTTTATGTTCAGTTGCTGTAAGGTATTCAAAATGAAGGGATCGACGCTGGACAAAATCTCCGCCTTCCTGGGCGAGCTCATCGGCACCGGCATCCTGGTCTTCCTCGGCTGCATGGGCTGCGTGAAAACGGACCTCTTTGCCAACAACCATCTGCAGATCATCCTGAACTTTGGTTTCGCCGTCCTGATTGCCATCCAGTGCTTTGGCTGCGTGTCTGGAGCCCATCTGAATCCCGCCGTCACGGTGGCTGCCTACATCTACGACATGGTCACCCTGCGCATGGCCTTTGCCTACTTCGTGGCGCAGATGCTGGGTGGTTTCATTGGCTATGGATTGCTGAAGGTGCTGCTGCCCTCGGAGACCATCAATGTGGGCGCCGGCCTGTGCGTGACTCTGCCCCACGCCACGGTGACGGATCCCCAGGCCTTTGGCATTGAGTTTGTGATCACCTCCATCCTGGTCATTGTCTGCTGCGGAGTCTGGGATCCCCGGAATGCCAAGTTCCATGACTCGGTGGCCATCCGCTTTGGCCTGGCCATTGCCTGTCTTGCCTGCGCTGCCGTAAGTTCTATTAATTTAATATTTAATATATCATTTAATTTTTTTCTTATTTTGTAGGGCCCCTTCACCGGCGCCAGCATGAACCCGGCCAGGTCCTTTGCCCCCGCGTTGTGGAACAACCACTTCGACAAGAACTGGATCTACTGGCTGGCCCCTTTGAGCTCCTCCGCCCTCACCGCCTACGCCTACAAGATCGTCTTCCGCCGCGAGGTGGTGGAGGCGGAGATCTCCGCCAACGAGAAGCTGCGCCACCTGGAGGACGTCCAGCTGTCGTAGATGCCAAAGACATTGCTCTAGAGAAAGCCCTAACTAATTTACTTCTAATCTAAGACGCCGAATTTTATATTAATGCATTCATTGTACGCTGATATATTGGGGTTTTCTAGGGTTTTACTGGTTGCTAAAAGGTAAGCCTTTAGCACCTTTGAATTTCTTGGTGAACACCCCGATTGCCTTCAATAATAATAAAGTACATCGAGATTTTTAAAATATTCTAAATACTTTGAAGGGTTTTTTATTTATTTATTATTTTAATCACAATAATGTCTAGCTAAACATTTGTTCATAAGTTTGAATTGAAATATAATCTTCTTTGACGTCTAATTTGCTTAAAATTTAGATTTTTTTTTTTTTATTTATCATTGAGTATGTCTTGTATTTAATTTGCTTAATATTCCTTTATTATTTATTTATTTTTAGTGACCTATATTTTCATTATTAGTAATTACTAATAATTGTTTGATTTTATTTTAAACGAAAATATGATCTATCGTTGCTTGGTTTATTGTCTCAAAGGCTCACACTTTACTCTCTCGTTGTTTTACCTCTGTGTCTAGTTCTCATTCTCGTTGTCTTTACTCATCCATTTGCTCTCTTACTCGGCGTCTTTATTCGTCGTTTTATTCTCTTACTCGTCGGTTTTACTACCCGTTCTGCGTTATTTTATGACGTCTGATTTTCTTAAAGTTTTCTTTATATGTGCAGAATTATTTTATTTTATTAATGATTTAGTATGTCGAGTATTTAATTTGCTTAATTTAATTTTAAAGGTCGAATATGAAAACAATCTATCGTTGCTTGGCCCGTTGCCTTGAAAGGCTCGATCTTTACTCTCTCGTTATTTTACACTCTGTCTAGTTCTCATTCTCGTAGTTTTGCTTTCTTACTCGGCGTCTTTACTCGTCGGTTTTACTCCCCGTTCTGCTCACGTTTTCGTTGCCTTTACTCGTCGTTAAGCTCTAGTTGTGTTTACTCGTCGTTCTACTCTCATTCTCTGGGGAACTGGGGAAATTGCATATTTTTAGATACCTTTTAAAATGATTTATAAACTTTATTTGCTGTTTATTATTTTATATTTAAATGAAAACATTTAGAATGGTTATATTTCTATATGTCTTCATACTTTTTTATATTATATTTCTATATGTCTTCATATTTTTATAATATGAGGAACAATTTAAAAGCTTTTCTGCTCCTGCAAATATTAAGCTGTATTTAATTAATATTTATTGATGGTGTTCCCAGTAACTAAAAAAATGAATTTATTTCAAACTAAAAGCCTTCTTTCAGATTTGGTTTTTATAGAGTTATATTCAGGTTTATTCTTTAAGATTTATTTTTTATTATTATTCGCTCCATTATATGCTTTTGATTTACAAAGAATGGTTGTAAAACTGCACACTTTATTCTCAGGCAGTCTTTACAAACGGGAAGTAACTTATGGAAAAACCTAGTCACTCCCTAAAATGGGTCATAAGTTCTTTAAATTTTTTGAGTGCCTGCAAATCGACCAATCAACTCGCTAAATAAAGGCTTAGCAACAGACAGCGAATTTGCGTAGCTCCCTAATGCTATCTTGACACAAGAGACTATAAATGATGTACGTATTGCCCAGAATTATGGCATGTTAGTGAGTTTAAATTGGACTACGGACTACGAACGTAGGGCTGTAGTGTGTGATATGGTAATGCGGGATTTTCCTCTCACTTTCCCAAGGAAATTCCTGAAAAGCAGACAGGCTTATAGACGGGTTTACTCCGCGATCCAGACAGGGAGGGACATGGTCACGGACACGGAGAAGTGTTGTCCAAGGCTTGGCGCCCCGTTCGCCGTCCGATAAAAATCTTAATGAGATAAGATTGAGCGCAAATCGGCAGTGGCGCTTATCAGGGACGATAATTACGGCTGAGCAAAGCCCCCGAAAATGCCAGCAAAAAGCCCCCTGATGAATTGATCTGCCCTGAATGGGTGGTGGACGGGGTCTGCCCTGAAATCTGCGCTCGATAATTAGCATTAAGGTTTTATAATGGATATTGATTGATTGCCTCTTGGTAATTTGGAGGCAGAACTACGAGTTTCGAGTTCCCAGTGCCAGTCGTGTTCGGTCAGCATGTCGCAACAGAAGCAAAAATCGCAGGAGTCCAAGTTTGGATCCCAACCTCGCATCAAGTGGCGACTGGAGGGCAAAAAGAGAACGGCAGTGGCTTCCTTCTTCGGGGAGCTGGTGGCCACCGCCATGTTCGTCTTTGTGGCCTGCATGGGCTGTGTGGAGACGCCATTCTTCTTGAACTCGCACTTCCGCAGCGGCCTGACCTTTGGCCTGGCCATCCTCATAGCCATCCAGTGCTTTGGCTCCGTTTCCGGTGCCCATCTCAACCCGGCCATCACCCTGGCCGCCTGGATCTATGGCGTGATTGGCTGGGTCAGGGCCATCGCCTACCTGGTGGCCCAGGCGGCGGGAGCTCTGATCGGGTATGGGCTCCTGGTGGCCGTCCTGCCCCAGGATGCCATCAAGGGCGTGGACAATCCCGCTGGGGCTTGTGTGACCGTGCTGGCCCCCGAGATCAGCGAGCTGCAGGGCGTGTTCATCGAGTTCCTGATCACCTGCTGCCTGGTGATGGTGGCCTGCTCGGTGTGGGATCCGCGGAACAAGAGGTTCCAGGACTCTGTGGCCGTGAAATTCGGTCTGGCTGTATCCTGTCTGATCCTCACAGCGGTTGGTATTTGGAAAGAGGTTTCCTCGAGGCTCAAACTGAAGGTTTTTCTGATCTCTTAGGGTCTCTTCACGGGCGCCAGCATGAATCCCACCAGATCCTTGGGTCCTGCCGTGTGGAACAACTCCTGGGCGGCTCACTGGATCTACTGGGTGGGTCCCCTGGTGGCCGGAGCGGTGACCTCGATAGTCTACAGGGTTTGCTTCAAGGGCGACGAGGAGATCGATCTGAGGAACTCGAACGCCCAGATCCGGATGATCGGAGAGGTGGTAGTGCAATAAGTTTTTGTATATTTTTAGCTGTAAGAGTCGAATCTTAAGCGATGTTAATATATACCTATTGTTCAGGTAGTCATGCTTAAATAAATATATATTAAATAAAATGATTTTAAATAAATAAATCACTTGGCTACTTTGCGGATTAATACCAAAGGCTTGATGGCTTTTAATTAAAATTAAAATGCTGTAAAATAAAAGTTAATAAATAGACACCAGGAAGGATAAGGATAAGGAAATATCCCTGCTCTACAATAAGTTACAACTTTATGTTTGCAAAAATTCAACCTTTAACTTATTCTAATTTTTAAAATAAACAAAATAAACAGAGAAAATAAAAAGCTACCAGGGAACAGTACTCTACAATAAGTTACAACCTTATGTTAACACCAATTTATCCATTAACTTAGTCTTATTTTTAAACTAAACAAAATAAACAGATAAAAATCAACCAATGAATAGGAACTCCAGCCGATCACATAAATCGCTGCTCTCCACAAAATTTCAATTTTCAGTAAATAAAAATGCATCCTTTAAATTATTCTAATTTTTAAAATAAACAAAATAAACAGAGAAAATAAAAAGCAACCAGGGAACAGTGCTCTACAATAAGTTACAACTTTACTTCAACACCTATTCATCCTTTAACTTATTATTTTTAAAATAAATAAAATAAACAGAGCAAATAAAAAGCAACCAGGGAACAGAAACTCGAGCCGATCCCATAAATCGCTGCTCTACAATAAGTTACAACTTTACGTTAACACTAATTTATCCTCAAACTTATTCTTATTCTTAAAATAAACAAAATAAACAGAGCAAATAAAAAGCCACCAGTGAATAGGAACTCCAGCAGTTCTCATAAATCGCTACTTTCAAAAAAAAATTCGGTCAACAAAAATGCTACCTTTAAATTATTCTTATTTTAAAACAAAGCAAATAAAAAGAAATAAAATAAAAGTAAACGCAATTAGTAAACGCCCATCTCCAGATGAATCAGACAGAAAGGTTGAAGATGAACCCAACGATGTAGCATTCAGAAAACAAAAATAAAATAAAAAGAAACAAGATAAAGGTTAGCATGGATATATGTCCATGAACAATGTCTGCGAGGAAGTGCGATAACCACGAGTGACAAATTAATTATTAATTATAATGTGGCACATAAAATAAAAGACAAATAAAATAAAAATACAAATCCGTGATTGATTTAGAAAATCAACAAAACAATAGCGAGGAAGCCCTTTTTGACTCATCAGACCCCTTCAGGCTGCTGCTGCATAAGAGATTTTAAATTCACTATTGAAAAATAAATTCATAAATCAAAAAGTTTAAACAAATCTGAGACCAACGAAAACGTCTTTAAGACAGAGGTCGTGGCGATACCAGAATGGTATAGAAACACAGTAGGCTTCACAGAATTAAAACAAAAACAAAATAAAATTGGAAATATAAAGCAAAAAGAAAAGTAAAAAGAAACAGCCAGCAAACGAACGAAAAAGTTCGCAGAGCCTGTCAGCAGCTTAAATAGGAGTCACAGAGTTGTCTCTTACAGATATCGATAAGTGTATGTCGATTAGAGGTGGAGAAACACCGATGAAAACATCGATGCATCGCTGATTTTTATTTATACATCGAAAAACCATCTCCACTTCTAATATCGATGATAGGGAATAACTGCCAGGATGGCCACCCCACTCCTTGCAGGGTTGCCACACATTTAAATTCAAAATATTAAAGCCATTAGCATACGAAAAGATTTCCTAGCATACATTTGGGATGATTGAACATTCGAACTTTTGGGGGCTCGTTGTTTGGCTTTTTTTTTGTGGCAAACTAAAAACAAAAATCTATAAAATAATACAAAAAAAAAAACACAATTATGTAGAAGATTAAAAAAAAAAATCATTGATAAAGTTCTTGAAAAGCTAAACCGTTGAATTGCCCAATGGCTGATAACCCTAGTAGGTTAGGCCAGATTAAGGTAACTTCCCAGTAAGTAAGGCACTTCAAAGGCCTCCATTACAACGACATATCGATGGAATTGTTTATAGCAGAGATAGCTCTGTGCCTCGTCACGAGTGCGAATCGTCTCAAAGAGCGACTAGACAGCGTCATAAACTCAAGTGAATGGGCACGAAGCCGAATATGTTCGGCAATTCTCGAGCAAACACAGCTGTATGTGTAATATATAGATATTTTAGTATATAGGACGGGGTCTGCCGTCTGATAACTCAACTCGAGACGATTAGAAGGCCTGATAAAGCGATTAAGAGCCGGCGATATAGTATATGATCCGCACTCATTGAGCCACTCCACGGAGTGCACACCAGTCCTAGTTGAACCACGTTCCAGTTCGGGTTAATCGCTCCCACTACACCCTGGCATTATGGCTACGACCACAAGGTGATCTTGAAAGATTAAACCACGAAAAAAACTTCAACTAACACAGTGAAAAATTAATGAAGTGCCTAAGAATTCTCTTCAAAATTAACTCAACAAAATATCAGAAAACTATTCATTTTCTTATGAATTTATAAGGAGTCTTCCGTCATAAAAAGTTGGCTAATAATTTATTGGCAATAATAGACAGCAACCTCTTCACGTTTAAGCCAATTGATATGGAACACTCGAAGTCAGTGACAACACATGAAATATCATTATTAATTTTCTTGTGGAATCTAATAAAAAATATTCTTGATTAATAAGAGACTTATAATATATATTCTAGCCCTTCATTGAGCTGTTCTACTTTCCTTATTCAGTATCTTAAGAGTGCATTTCTTTTTAAATTAAATAAATACATTCAATAAATTCTTTATTTAATATAAATTTCTGTTTAATATAATATAATAAATTCTTTATTAAATTTCATTATTAATGTTCTTGTGAAATCTAATAAATAATTTTCTTGATTAATTTGTGATTTTTAATATATATTCTTATAATATATATTCTTATAATAAATATTATTGATTAAAGTGTGATTTATAATATATATTCAAGCACTTCATGGAGGTGTTGTACTTTCGTTTTTCAGTATCTTAAGAAGGCACTTTTTTTCAAATTCAATAATTTCTTTATTTAATAAAATTGTTTACTTAAATATAATAAATTCCTTATTAATTCTATAAATTCCTTATTTTAAATACAAAACAAATCCCTTTATGTATTTTCCAGCCGCTCATCCTGCTGGCTGCTTCAGCGCCGGCAGCTGAACAACATCTCCACAGTCCTGGCCGAAATGATAGCCACGGCCATGCTGATGTTCCTGGGCTGCATGGGCTGCGTCCAGAACCCGGTGTTCACCAACTCGGACTTCCAGAGCGCCCTCAACTTCGGCTTCGTGGTCCTGATCTGCATCCAGTGCTTTGGCTGTGTGTGTGGCGCCCACCTGAATCCGGCCGTGACCCTGGCCACCTATGTCTACAACATGATCTCTCTGCCCATGGCCCTGGCCTACTTTGTGGCCCAGATGGTGGGTGCCTTCATAGGGTACGGGCTGCTCAAGGCTGTGCTCCCGGAGAGTGCCATCTACAGCACGGACACACCGGATGGAGTGTGCCTGACCTCGCTGAACAGCACCTTGACCAGTTGGCAGGGAGTGGCCATTGAGTTCCTGATCACCTGTGTCCTCATCTCGATATGCTGCGGGGTTTGGGATCCCAGGAATGCCACGAAACAGGACTCGGTGCCGGTGCGATTTGGATTGGCCATCGCCTGCCTCTCACTCACGGCGGTAGGTTTATTTTTTAATAAATAAATTAAGATTATATTACTATTTAAAGTATGCTATATATATTTTTTGGTTAGTTGAAACTATTGAAATCGTAACCTATCTTGGCTAAAAAACTCGTTTACCTTGCCTAAAAATAATCAAAATTAATTTGTATATTTTTCTATCTAATTAAAGTCAGATAAATTTATATATAGGGAGCTTAAAACCTATAAATTTATGATAACAGGTTACTGTTACCTTTTTTATTTATCATATATTTTTTGGAAAGCCTAAACTGCTTAAATCAAAGGCTATCTTGCCTTAAGAAACTAAATTTCCCTCTCTACAAATTGTCCAAATTAATTTGTATTTTTTGTATCTATTACGGATAAGATTAATATATATTTGAGAGAGCTTAAACTACATACATCGAAGTTCCCAATAATCTTACTTTTGATATTATTTTATATTATATATATTTTTGGATAGCTGTAAATGCTTTAATGTTATCTTATCTTGCCTAAGAAAATTAGGCTTCCTTCTCTAAAAATTATCTAAATTAATTTGTATTTATATATAGTTATATATATTTTTTTTAAATGCATAGAAGTTCCCTTATAACTTTTACCTATTTAAGCTCTCAAACTACTTATCAATATAATTATTATACATTTCTTATATATTTATTTTTATTTATATTTCTTATTACATTTATATATATTTATATATTTTTTTTTAAATGCATACATCGAAGTTCCCCATAACCTTTACCTCTTTTAGCTCTCAAATTCCTTATCAATATATTTATTATACATTTCTTAACAGCCCTAGAAGCAATCAGTCCCAATAGAAGTTATTTGCTGGCGAAGATAACATTCTTTCAACTTGTCACATATCAAATATTATTGCTTTTAAGATTAATCAAAATCGGGCCAATATATAGTAATTAACAATGCACTTAAATGGAAGCCAGAAGAAGTATTTAAAAGGAAATTATTTAATAAGTATTAGAGGTCTGCTTTTATTACTTAATTTCTTAGAAACAAGATAATAACTTCTGGTAGTCCAAAAAAGATTTAAGATCTAGATAAAGTCACAAAGCTTTAATGGCACCCTTATATTTTCTATATCTTTATATTCCAATTAATCTTAATCCGTATAACCCCCACAGGGCCAACTCACTGGCGCCAGCATGAATCCCGCCCGCTCCTTCGCCCCCGCCATTTGGAATGGCGCCTGGGACAATCACTGGATCTACTGGGTGGGACCCATGGCCGGATCTCTGGTCACCTCTGTGATCTACAAGTTCGCCTTCCGCCGGGAGGTGGACGAGGATAGCGAACTGGAGGAGTCCACCATGTCCACAAAGCGAACCTCGGAGGCGGATTTCGCTTAGAAGTAACACAATCGTTTATCGTTTAAGTTGAACACGGTTTAATTTTAGGTTTTAAAAAGCGTACAAATAAATACCATAAACTGTACAAATAATCATAATGTAAATGCTGTCTGTATATGCTTATCAGAGCGAGATTATTCCCACAACGCCGCACACTGCTTATCGTTAGTATTTAATTGCACATATACACTTGATCAAATAAACCACACACGGTAGCCACAAATGCCGAGCTCCCACGTTTTCGCTTCCTTAAGAGCCCCCATTAATCTCAGTGTCTAGATGGGAGATTCGAGGGGGTGGTAGCGCGGCATATAGGCGTTCTGCCAGACAATGGGCACCACAATGGAGGCCAAGACCTGGCCGGTTAGCTGCATCCACACCAAGCCGGGATTGCCCTGGAATAAAGAGGGCACCAGGGTCCTGATGGGGTTCATGGAGGCCCCTGTTAGTTGGACCTGAGAGGAAGGGGAAGCAAAATAAATTTAGAAATTAAATATAAATTTTAGAAGTCTTTAATCTATGCAATCTTAGAAATATATGGCTTTAAAATCCCAATTGACATTCCTATTTTATTAAAGATCAATAAAAGCTAATTTAGGTATATTTTAAAGGCCCATAAAGTGATTATTTTTTAGAAAAACCAGTTTGGTTCTGTTGAATTTATAACAAGCTTCTGGTTTAGATTATTTCCCAATTTAAATTATGATTCTTAAACCATAAAAGTACACAGGGGGAATTTTCTCGGAAAAATGGATTTAAAATAAGAATATCCGTTCTCAAAATGAGAAAAGTACGCATTTGAGAACGCAGATTCTCAATTTCCGAATGCCATAATTCTCTCTGTGTACTGGAACTCTGAGTACTGGAATTTTTGAGGAAAAATGTATTTAAAATAAGAAAATCCGTTCTCAAAATGAGAATAGTACGCATTTAAGAACGCGGATTCTTAGTTTCCGGATGCCACAATTCTCTCTCCTAGAACTCTTCACCCACTCACCCCCGCGAAGCTGCAGCAGGTCACCAGGAGCCCCATACGCAGGCTGACCGAGTCCAGGAAGCGCCCGTTGCGCACATCCCACAGGGCACAATATCCCAGGACATAGACCGAGGTCAGCAGACACTCAATGCCCACGATCTGGAGCGGGGTCAGGCTGCTCAACGGCTCTGGCATGCAAACGGCCGTCTGGCTCCTGTCCACCACCTCCTGGGGCAGGAGCTGCATCAGCAGATAGTAACCTAACCCAGCGCCCACCAGCTGGCACACCACATAGAGCAGCATCATTTCGGAGGCCATGTAACCCATGAGGTAGCACGAGATGGAGACACAGGGATTGGCATGGGCGCCGGACACAAAGCCAAAGACGTGCATGACCACCATCACCACCAAGCCATAGTGCAAGCTGTAACTTTATTTTTTAAAGTAAAAATTGTAGAATATTTGGAAAGGGTACTTACCTGACCACCATGGATGCATTCTCGCCACCCTTGCTCACCGCCTCACCCATGCAGCCGACCAGGATCAGTAGGGCCGTGGCGCTCAGCTCACTTGCACCTCGTATAAAGGTAAAAATATCATAAATCATTTTAAGACTCTTTTGTTTTCACAAATGATTTAAAAAAAAAAATTGGTAGAAAAATATCTGTATTTTTAAGAGTTAAAAATTCGAGGTCTGACTATGCAAGTTGTAGGGTTGTAAACTTGTAGCAAGATGGTAAGGGAATGCTTGAATGGGTTATATTATTTGGGTTTTTTGAAAAGGAAAAGCCTAGGTTCCTTAATAAATATTTTTAACATTGGTAAATTTCTTATAAGAAATTTCTATTGACCTGACGAAGAAACCTCATCAGTACTAATTTGCTGATGATAAAGTGTTGAAGAATTCGTACTTGGGAATTTTAGGTGCACTCTTTTCAGTAACTTTACTACGCTCAAGGTGGGAAGGTCAGATGGAGGACTTTTTCTCTTCTCTCTTACGAAAGCTTTTCTGAACTTCTTATTTATATTTTATTTTACATATTATTTTTAATATTTATAACTATTACTTTATATATTTTGTTAATCAAAAATAAAACTAAACCAAGTTACCTGCGAAAACCTATCAACTTAATTTTAGAAAAATCAAAGGAAGGAATTTTTCCCCTCTCTCTTACGAAAGCTTTCCTGGACTTCTTATTTATATTTTATTTAATATATTATTTTTTAATATTTATAACTATTATTTTAAATATATATTGCTAATCATAAATAAAACTAAACTCAGTTACCTGCGAAAACCTAATCATCTAAATTTTAGAAAAATCATTTAGAACAAATTTTCTGTAAAGTAAGCATTATGTTTCGGAGGGCATCTGGGGTTTTGCCCTTAATTAAAGCCACCAATGTCCTGGCTAAAAGCGGACTAAAGTAAGAAGTTAAATGTCATTAAAATCCTTTCTAAAATAACCTATATCCTTTAGGTATTGGCGCCCATTTAGCAACATTTTCGAGGGAGGCAAGGGTGGTGGCGGCATAGAGCCCTACCATGTTGTATGTATCTTAAAATAAAATCCCTTATAAAAGGGACTTAATCCCTATTAACCTCCCAGAAACTCCTCCAAGTCAACAAGGGCAAAGAAGCCAAGATCATGGAGCTGACTGCGCAAATCGAATCCATTGAAATGAAGATCAAAGCTTTGGAAAAGAAAAAGTCGGCAGAGGCCAAGAGTGTCATAGGAGAACTTAAGCTGGTCCTTAAGGACTTGAAGGATGCCCTCCGTAAACTTAGGATGCATAATTAATTTTTAGAAAAAATTAAATAAATATTTTAAAAGTAATCGAGATAGCTGGGAAAATGTGATCAATTAATAGTCGTTGAAAATTGTTTCCTAAAGGGGCCCATCCACAGTAGAACATGTTGGCCGAGCCGCTCGGCGAGCCAAAATTTTCTCGTCCACCAACTAGTGCCAACATGCTCGCAAACATCATTTGGTGTCAAATCTTTGAGCAGTAAACATGGCAACGGAAAATGACAGCGCCACTGTAATAGCACTTTTGGCAATTAATGTTTGCTTGGAAAAGAAGAAAAATAAATTGTTGCGTTCTCATCCAACTCCTTGTATTTTTTAAGAAGCACTTCCCACGCAGCGTTCCTTAAATTCTTATTTTTATAAGAATCGCTTTTTGTGTACCACAAAGATTGCTCATTTTGCAAGCAATGTATAAATTCTTGCATAAATTGCTTTGACATTTTTGACAGCGCTCGCACGTGTTTTCACTTCAAACGTTTGATTCAAGTGATGTTCGTGCCAGCGTTGCCATCCATTGTCGAGCATGTTGTTGCGAACACAAGCAAGATAGAATCATTTCTATTTCGTTCGAGCGGCTCGGCCAGCACGAAATTTGTACGCGAGCACTGCCACTAACGATGAAAATTGCGTCGAGCACAACATGCTCGGCCAACATGTTCTACTGTGGATGGGCCCCTTAAAGCTGCCACTATGCTCGGGGGGGCATACAGGGTCTTATGCTTGGCTAGGTCCAGCGATGTCTTGGTTAGCAGCTGGATTAGGTATGAGCCAGATTACCATATTTATTTGTATAATTTAAAAACAATTTTAAGCAGAAATTCGCGTGGTTTTTCCAAAGCTGTCAAGAACGGTAAATACACCAAACCTAAAAATGTGGTATGTATTGTTTTATTTTAATTAATTATATATTCAAATTAATTAATTTAAGGAACGACTCAAAAAGGACACCGATAACAAGGAAAAGATAATGGCATTGACAAAACGTCTTAAGTTGATGCAGGCCATGGTTAAGGATCTGGAAAAAAAAAACCAAACAGAAGAGGCCAAAATTGTGCGTGGAAAACTCATATTAATTCTTAGAGACCTTGATAATGCCCTCCGAGAGCTAAGGCAGCTTATGTGACTTTTATTTTATCTTTTATTCTACGCTCTGATATGGAAATAAATTTACTTTTAGTTAAATAAATGTTTTTTGACATGAAGCTTACAATAAATTTGTTAAGCATACTTTTTGGCTCAAGCTGACTTTTGACATTTTCCAAAAGCTACTTGACATGTAGAAATCTTTCAAACTCAAAATTCTATGAAGTAAATAAATATATATTTTTGTTATATGTTTGCCACGGAAAGCCATAGAGTTTGCCTTAACTCTCTGTCAGTTACAGCAAACTCTGAAAACGTTACCAAATTTTAGGCAATAAAGAAAATTTCAGGTTTTTTAATTTTTATTAAGCATGAACCACTTATTCCGATCTGTTTTGAGCTACTTCAGAGGCTGTACCATAAGGTAAGTGGGTGTTACTTTAGGGTTATATGATATTTGAACCCTTTGCCTCGCCAGGACCTACCTGGTTGTCCTGCCAGATCATGCACGTATAAAAATTCCGCTGAAACTGGAGGACATGAGAAATGTAAGTATAGAAATTTGCATATACGAATTATAGTAATCGAAATCCCTCTTAGGAAATGGGCATAATGGACCAGCGTTCCCGTGAGCTTTCCATCGAACAGAAGCGCGTGGAGCACATGCTCACCGACCTGACCCGGTGCATCCGTGGCATTGAGTTTGACCTGAAACTGATCGCCGACCTGGAGAAGCAGCGGGAGAGGAAGGCCAAGGAAAGCACTGCCTCCGGGCCCGGTGCCGCCCCGTCGAGCGATAAGAAATCACCCAAAGTCGGTGATATCAGCAACTAGCAAAATCCCCCAGAGAGTTCTTCCCCGTCCCAGCAGATCACCTATAAAAGCTCCAATCTCTCAGAGATTGGCAATCAGAGACATTTAAACCTTTGCTCAACAATGAAGTTCCTTGGACTCTGCTGCCTACTCATCTTGGCCCTTCTGGGATGCCTGCCTGCTCCTGGCGCCGCCTCGCCTTCTCGTCACACTGGACCTGGATCTGGTCCCGGAGGCAATCCCTTCAGAAGTCCACCACAGCCACGCCCCTTCATCTACGACTCACCGATACCCAGGCCGGGTCCCAAGACCATGTACGCCTAAAAATTGGGAAAACGATGTGATTTAACAATAAATTATATTTGGAATTGCAAAAAAGATAGGGGATTTTTTGCCTTGTTATCAGGGAGAGTTGAGCAAGCCCTCGGAAGAAAACGTAAACATCTGATTTGAGCTGAGATTTGTTTACTTTTTTAATATGTGATTTATTAATACTGGAATATAATTGAAAGCTTATGTTCTTTTGGTTCCGCTTTCAAAAATAAAGGGAAAGGAACTTAAAAGAGCGGCTTCTTTCGGAGTCCAGCTCAAAAGAAACTCTCTCGTTTGCTTGTACATTGCAGGCAAATTACGGAAGAGAGAGTGAGAGATCTTTTCGAAAAGCAAGCGGCCTCAAGAGAGCGAATCTGCTATTTTTTATGTCTCTTGTGAGAGAAAAGAAGTAAAGCTCTCTCAGAGGCAGGCTAAAAATAAACCTCCAAGCTGTTTTTGCTGCCTTGCTAGTACATTGCAGGCAAAGCGTGGAAGGGGAAGAGCTATTGCGAGCTCGGATTAAAAGTGATACCGACTATAAGATACCCGGTAGCAAAAACTATGCAACAAATAAAAAAAAACATTTATTTGCATTGTCTATCTAAGGTTTTATTTATGGTTTAAAAAACTATGTTAGAATTAGTTTTTTAAACTTTAATAAATAAATAAATAAATGGTTTAAAAAAAAGAGTATTAAAAAAAAACCAACATGGCCGATTTATTAGTGTTTGAAATCTCTAAAACATTACCTTTAAAAAATATGTCAATTTTTTGTTTAGTCTATTATTTTCCGTAACTATGTAAAGTTGCACCCTACACTCTATAGAACACTAAAATTACATGCAATATGTTCTCGATGGCTCGAATTTCAGTCTCCACCATGGCTAAAAGTGTTTTCCGTAGCCCCATTATTCGTCAACCCCGTGTAAAGTGAGTAGAGTCGAAGAAATAAATATATTTGCCAAACATCTATGTGATTTCCAAATAGTTCCCCCAAGCAGTTGTTCAGTCACACCTATTTGCCCCAGAAAAACCGCTATATTTTTAAGGATTTTACCTATCTGAGAATGACAAATGCCCAGCAGCGATACAAGATTTTGTAAGGGATTTTATATTAAGGTATAACTTTTATCAATATACCTAATCCAACAGAACAAACTGGAGACAGAAGTCCGACACGATAACCGAGAAGGGAAGAGGCGATGAGTTGAACTATTTCCTGAAAATAGTATGTACTTAAACTCTTAATTTTAATTCACTTTAAAACGCGTTCGCCGAAAGGCCAGGGAACAGTTCGAAATGATCAGAAAGCGCAGGATACGGGAAATCCGTGAGGATATTGAGGCCCTGGAGGCCGAAGTCAGGGAAATGGACAACAAGACCAGCTTCAGGGCAGAGAATATAAGGAAGAATCTAATGAAGGAAATTAAGGAACTAAAAGCCATGTCGGAGAGATTCAAAAAGAGTCTGGAAAAAGAGAAGAAATGAAACACGAACAAGTAGTCTTACAGTTTCCCATCGTTCGCCTCTCACATCACACTTGTCATCTCTCAAAAATTTCTAGTGCTTTTTCCAAAACTCTTTCGATATCATTTCATTTGTACACATTAAAAAAAAATTATGTTGAAGATCGTGGGAAAGCTGATGCAGCTGTTGATGCCCCAGGCGTGTGCCCAAGGCAATAAGTAAGTTGATTTAAGGTTTAAAACAACATATTTTAATTGATTTTTACTGCAGGAATATATCTAGGCATTTGTATGAGAAGGCCAGGGGACACGAAAATATTCACTTTTTAAAATTGGTAAGAGTTTTTATAGTTTTGATAGAGCTCTCTTGCAGACTCGATTAAAAAGGAATTCGAAAAAACCGCTCAGTTTGGCTTTTTCCTATTTCTCTCTTGCTTTAAGAGCTCTTTTTTTGAAGCTGCTTGCTCGCTCTCTCTTTCACGTTTTGCCTGCAATGTACAAGCTAACGATAACTTATTTTTAGCTGCATTTTGGGAGAGCTTCGGAGATTTTCGCTCTGAATACGATAGCAGTTTCGCTCTCTTGCGGCCGCTTGCTTTTCAGAAAGATCTCTCTTCGCTTTCAGAGAGCGTCGATGTTCTCTCTGAATACGAGAGCAGTTACGCTCTCTTTATGCCATTTGCTTTTTAGAAAGATCTCGCGCACCCTTCTCCACGCTTTGCCTCCAATGTACAAGCAATAGCGAATTAGTTTCTTCTTCGCTGTGTTCTAAGAGAGCTTCGCAATTGATTTATCGGATTTTTGAAGCTCCTTTCTCGCTCTCGTTTTCACGTTTTGCCTGCAAAGTACGAGCAATGCGAACAGTTTCGCTCTTCCACGCTTTGCCTGCAATGTACAAGCGAATGAGAGTTTTTAGCTGCACTTTGAGAGTTTCGCTCTCTTGAAGCTGCTTGCTTTTCGGAGAAATTTCACACTCTCTTTCACGCTTTGCCTGCAATGTATAAGCGAATGTGAAAGTATTTTTACAATAGAAGAATTTTTATACAATATTCCTCTTATTTACTTAGCAACGAGAGCAACTGAAAACCCTGCGCAAGAAGATCCTTATCCAGAAGCAGGAAGTCACAACGAAGATGATAAAAGTGGACCAGCAGATACAGTTACTGGAGAAAAACAACCCAGAGGACAACAAAAAATTCTAAATTGCTTAAAAACCAAATCAAAAGTGATGTCTTTGGTAAAATAAATTAAAGGCACGCCAACGCATTCTTTGTGGTTTTCTGGTTTTCTTTTATTTAAAATAATTTGTATCTTTCATTTACACGCTTTACACAAAGGAAGCCAGGCCAGGGGAACTGGCCCATATATACGGTAACAATTTGTGTTGGAAATTAAGATATTTTAAAAAGAAGTTTCATTTAATATGGCATTCAAACAAACATATATAGTAGTCTATACAGAGATAAAAATAAATACGAGTACAAATCAAAATCAGATATATAGAGTACCTTCTTTCTTTCGCTTATAAACTATAAAAATTAATCGTTTGCGCTTTTTGTGTATATGCTGGAGTCGTTAGTGGTGAGAGCAGAACGTGAACTGAAGTCAAGAACGTAAGTACAATACATTGGTGGTAGTTGAGCAACTTGGAGCGGACTAAAACTAGAAACTAACTAGGCTTGACCCTTGACTTGGTCAAGGCCAGAAGAGAGTGTGTGTCTGTGTGGGTGTGCTGTGGATACTGAGTGAGGTAGGCGATGATCCTCGCTTGGTTGCTGTGTGGGGTTTCGCTTCTAGCTTTCAAATACTGATCAACAATGCCAGGAATGTTGTGTAGCATGTTTGTGTCTCTGTCTGTGTCTGTCTGTGGATCCTGCTTTCAACTTAGGACTAAACTCTAGGGCTATGGTTCTCAAATCCTATAAACTAATGTAACATGAAACGTGCTGCTCCTCTCCTAACTGGGCAACCTTTTGCTGGCCAGCTCCTGCAGCTTCTGCAGGGCCAGGGTCTTGTTGATCTCCACCAGGTCGCGACTGTGCTTGGCCGCCTGCAACTGCACCTCCAGTATCTTCATGCGCATCATGTGCTCCTTGCTCTGCATCTCCATGAACAGGCGCAGCTCATGGCCGTTGGGCGAGGCATTGCTTCCCACTCCTGTGCCTCCAATGGCTCCTGTACCTCCTCCATTGCTGCTGCTGCTGGACCTCTCCAAAGCCTGACACTCCGCGGAGACGGGCACTGGGTTGGCCACCAACTGAGCCTGATCCTCGCTGCCCACCAAACTGCCGCTGCTGGTGCGCTGCCTCTTGGCCAGCGGCGCCTTCAATCCCTCCTCATCATCCTCGTTATTATTATTATTGTGCTGATGCTGGGCCAGCGCCTGATGCTGGTGAATGGCGGCTGCGGCCGCTGCTGCGGCACTGGGAAACTGGCCAGTTCGGAGGGCATTCAAGGCCTCCAGCGTGGCGGATATGTTGTTCATATTGAAGTTGGCCTGGAAGCCGGACATGTCGCTGCTGCCGCCGGGCAGAAAGGCACCGCTCGTATCCAGAGCAGCTGCCGCAGAGATGGTGGCTGGACTCTCGGCCTCGTGGATGCCATTGCGAGTGATGCTGTGATTGGGCGAGACACTGAGGCGCTCGCTCTGGTTGAGATGATGGTTGTTGTAGGTCTCGTTGAAGGTCTCATTGGTCTCCTCCTCCTTGATGTCCACATCGCACAGCTCCTGGGGGGGAGTGCGGCTGCTGCTTGGGGTTAAGGGATAATATTTAGTTATAGCTCTCTCTGGAGTTTGGGTTTTACTCACTCATCCATGTCATGCTCATCGGCATTGAACTTGTAGTCATCGCGATACTCAAAGCCCTCCTCCAGGGCCAAGGGTATTTTGGAGTAGTCAATGCCATCTAAGGCCTCCGACTTGCAGGCCTTCTTGGCCTCCTGCATAAAGTCCCAGACCTCGAAGGTGAAGGGTGAGGGCTTCTTGCGATCGGCCACCTCGGCCCCGAACCTGGCCAGGCGATTGTTGTAGTCCAAGATCTCATTGCGGGTGCAGGCTTCAGGAATAATATTTAAATATTAAATTTTAAAAAGAATATAGGGTATATATCTTACCCTTCATGCGTCGCCACTGCTCCTTGAGGCGATTGCAGGTGCGATCCGTGCCAAATTGGTTGGAAAACTTCTGGTGTATAATCTTCCAGGCTTTATTTTTGACCGCAGTGAGGCCGGCATCCAATCTCTTGTTCTCTATAATTCGCATATCCTTGCGACACAAGTCCAGGAGGTACTTCTTCTCCTGATGATTCCAGTTCTGAGTGCGCTCCCGTTTCTTGTACATGTTCATCGAGGGACTGTTCATGTACTGTGTCATTTCTGCAGGTATCGATATATATCGATATTAGAATGCCTCCAAAGAGAGAGGTAGAGCCAACTTACCCGTCTTCAAGTCGACGCCCTCCAGCAGGCCGTGATTGGAATTCTGCCAGTTGGCGGCAATCTTCATAAAAGCCTCCAGATCGTTGGCCGTATACTGTTTGTTGACCTGCAAAAATAATAGCAAGAAAATCGAACATCAGGTAATGAGAAATCATTGATTAGTCTGAGTCTGAATTATAAGCCCCTGACTCCGACTCTCTGGCAGATACTTGAGCATGCAAAACTTGTGCCACATTCCCCGACCATACGAAAGTGATGTGGAGACGTACTCTAAAATTCAATGAACCTCAAAATGATGATATTTATCGAAGCTCTCTCGCAGCACATCAATTAATATATACTTTTTTATTTTTCTGACAGTGAAAACAAAAGGATTCAGAGCTGCGACTTTGGAATTATTTCAGCCTCCCCTTCGCCTGCTTTTTCTTTTCTTTAATTCATCTGTCGAATTATTCTGCCCTGGACGATGATTCCTCTGATTTCTGACTTTGACATGGACTGGCAGGCTATATAGAATGCATTCACATTAATTGATTTTCAATTAGCAGACAGATTGTATCAGAGGGGGTATAAAGGGGAAAAGGGGAGTTGCTTCTTAGCCACATATAATATAATGTATAAATGCAAAAAATCGAGTGAACTGAACACCCAAATCCCGTAAAAATAAACGCCATGTAAACGTGTTTTAATTTATACGTTAACACAGCTCACAAAAACAAAAAACACAAAAAAAAGCAGCTGCCGCCGACATTTTGTTTTGTATCTGTGAGTTTGCTCAAGTCAACGAGTATCTGTGACGGCCAATTATATCAAATCAAGTAAATGCAAGGTATTTACAATGATATATGAGATATATAAGTAAGGTAAATAAAGAAAATATGTAAAAAAGCATTTTAAAAATTATATTTCCCTTTAAAATCAAGTACAACTCCCTCGAAATTTATTTTTGACACATGAAATCAATTTAATACAAGGGTTTACCCCTCTAGAAATTATTAATAAAATCAATAAGGTGTTATATAATTTTATTAGGAGTTCAATTTGTTAAAAACAAATCGTATCTTTCCTTAAGGGAACTCCCTCTACTGTATAATTTCTTATAAACACCAGAATACCATTAAATACTTGGGTTTAACCCTCTATAAATTATTAATGAGCAATGACGTGTTATTTAATTTTAGTCCGAGTTTAATTTGGTTATAAAACAAATATTTGTATATAAGCATTTTTGCAATGATATTTCCCTTTAAAATAATTTAAAACTCTCCCATAATTTCTTATAAGCACATAAATACCATTAAGTACTTGGCTTTGTCCCTCCAGAAATTATTAGTAAAAGCAATGACTTGTTATTTAATTTTAGTCTGCCTTTAATTTGCCTAAAAAACATCGCATCTTTCCCTAATAGCATTCCCCTCCCATAAAAGTAAGATAGCTAATTTTTGCCAAGAGTTTTTCCAAGAAGTAAACATATTTCCTTTTTAAATCCAGTACAACTTCCTCATTATTTATTATAAACACACGAATCTTAAGAAAGATATGGGTTTAACCCTCTAGAACTTATTAATAAAACCAATGACTTGTTATTTAATTTTAGTCTGAGTTTAAATTGCTGAAAAAACATCTCATCTTCCCCTAATGGAACTCTCCCCCTAATATAAAACCCCAACTGTACTCCTCGTTAAGTATTCGCTCCTCGCTCGAAAAACTCTTCCATTGATCGCCTTTTGCGCCCCCATCTACACACAATCGTCAATCTTAAGTACGTTTTATTGTGCTTTATTTTATTTCAATTTTATTTCACTCTTCCCCCTTGGCCGTCGCAGCACCCACAAGAAGCTGAAACTGCGCCATGTGTTCAATATTTATGCCGTATCTGATTTACAATTTATATATACACTCACACACATGGCTATGTCTAGTTATGTACACTCGCATTTAACGCAAAGGAAACTTAGTCATTGGCGGCGGCGCGTGCGCTTATTATTATTACTATTATTTGCACTCTTCCTATATATAAATTGATATTTATTAGCAAACAATTAATTATAGCTCCTACTTTGTGGACTTTTATGGTAATGTTTAAATTTTTAGTCATGAGTTGAGAGGGGTGGATGGACTTTAGACTTTATGTTTTTGGGATCTCTCATTTGTTGGAGAATGCGGGAATCATTTAAATTCGTGACGAGTGCCGGCAAAAAGGTGGGGCCGAGAGCCAAGTTAGTCAACGAAAGAGAGATGAAGTTGCCAGAGGTTTAGGTAATGCCAAGAATAACTCTCTAAAAAGTACTTTTACATTTTTAGAGCTTATTCTACAAGCATTTTTGTTATTAAGAAATATAAAAGCAATTTTTTTTTTTAATATTGCATAAAAAATAACAGACTAAAAAAAATAGTTATTTAACTTTAAAAGCGGCTAATTATTACAATATGACCCTATTGATGCGTTGGTCACACTGTGCGTGTGCCAGCAGAGGCCGGTCTTTGGGCACCCCTGCTTTTGAGAGAAAGGTGTGACCAAAGGAACTCAATTAAAATACGTAAATAAGTATGCCATATTTAAGCAAATTGAATCTCCGTCTCTCTGAATTACGTAAATCAAAATTCCCCCAATAACAAAAATTAACTAATTGTTTTTCCGCTTTTTTGGCATTCATAAAAGTAATCGTGCTTCAATCAATGTGACTTCAAGACTAAGCATTGAAATTAAATAAGCAAACTGGTTTAGATTTTGGCCGTGTCTATGACTGTTTGTTATCTATTTTTTTCCGTACTTTTGTGGGCTGTTAATATATAAAAACGAAAAATAATTACTGGATCTACACATGCTCTCTGCCCGAACCTAACAATTGTTAACTTAACGAACGAACCTACACAAAAGTCAACCTTGTGCCTTAAAATAAAGCAAGGCATTGTTAGACTTATAGACCATGCCCGATATATGCCCGTGTGTCTGTGTGGGCAATTACCGCAAATTAACGAACTTATACTTGTAGGTAGCCCAACTACGACCAACTATTTTTGTCATCAAGTTATGGGGCAGCGTTATAGTTCAAAGTAAGCGGGAATGGGAATGGGAATGGGTATTAAGTGGAGCACACATACATTATTATTGTTATTATTACAGCCGGAGTACAGCTACGGTCGCGGCCCGACCGAATCTTAACCTGGAGAATCGTTAAACTTTTTTTTTCCGAGGCCCTCGAGAAATGATTTTACAAATTCTGAGTGAACCCTGGCTGTGGCTGCTGTGCGCTGTGTAGCATAAATTTATGTATTATAATAATTATACAGAGAAAACTAAAAACGAAATGTCATCGAACGCTCAAGTGGCCGAAAAGAGCTCCCTCCGACCCGAGTTCGAGTGGCAGGCATTCATTGATTTGAATGTGTGTGGAATCAGGGGGAAAAAATAAGCAGAAATCAAAGAAAAGAATTTGTTGTGCCCTGTTTATTGTTCTAACGCTGGTCGGGGAGTAGTTCGAGGCCTAAGTGGCCCCCAGCCACAGCCATTTCATCCCATCTCCTTAGTCCGAGATGCTCAACCTTTATTTCTTATTTTTTCCTACTCAAGAGGGGCCCCCAAATTTCGTTGTTAAAATCACGTTGGCCGAAACGTCAATATTTTCGGAATGAAATTTACAATTTCGTTTACTTTACAGGCAGATATGAGTATGTTCTGGGGAAAACTAGAAGCCGGTGTAATCTAATTTATGGGATTTGAAATAAGGGAAGATTTCTCAAGTTGTTTTTCTGGGAATGGAATTTATCTATGTAATATGTGTGGAAAATATTTAGTTTACTGAGTTTATATCATAAATATTATAATTTTTTATTGTATTTAAAATATTTATCATTATAAAGCATCTAAAAAAATAATATTATAATTTTGAATCCTTTTATTTGTTTTGTACGTACTATTCCAACATCATAAACCTTTTAAAATGAATTGTTCCTGTTTTTATAAACCTAAACAATAAATTTCCTATTAAACTATATTTATTCCCCGCTAATTAATATTTTTATTAATCACTTAATATATATCCTCAGACATAATTCCCCATAATAACTCCTATTAGCCATAACTCAACTTCTCTAGTTTGCTTTCCTATACATTTAACACCATTTACTATAAGTTGTGCACATGGGATGCTTGCTTATTTATTATTTATTATTATTCACTGAGAATCCAGTAGTTTGTGTGGTGGCAAAATGTATCTTTATTAACTCCCAAGCTGCCTCAGCTGGCGCAGCTGACGGAAATTGACTCATGGCTCAGTTCAGTTCAGTTCGGCTCAGACTCAGTTCGGTTCGGTTTGGTTTGGTTTGTTTTACGAATCGGCTGAGGGCGAATTATGCTCCAGGTGTGCATGACACGGGTGCCGAAACAACAAATTTATTAGAAATTTGCTGCACACAAAAATCAGGCTCACACAGAGAGTGGGGGTCTTGGGCTTTGGCACATTTATGCAAACAAATAAACTAATTTCATGACGCACACGCGCGCCTGCGCAGTTGTCAGCAAAATAAGTGTGTGTCTGCTGTGTGTGTGTTTCTGGTGTGTGCTACTTACAATTGTAACTAGCTGCAAAAACTGTAAGATTTTTCTTTGTCAAACGTGGCTTTTGTTTACTGCGGGCCTGGCCTACACCCAAAAAATATTCGAAGAAGGAGAGAGGGAAAGAAAGAGAGCTGCACTTGGAGAAATTTCGAAGTATTTTTATAAGAATTTAGGGGTTTTATTACATATCTTGCAATTTTATTTATTTATCATGTAATTGCGAACTTGGAAATTTAAGTTTTCTATTTTCAAGCTATTTGTATCTTTCGATGGCTAGAACTAATTGGGAATTAAAGGTTAAAATGTGTAAAAAGCATGAAAACTTCGCTCAAAACTCTTATCTGTTAAATTAAATTGTAATTATAAACTTTGAACTTCAAAAATGATGTTGCTTAATAAATACACATTATATTTATATTTTATGAGCTAGAACCGATTGAGAATTATAGCTTAAAACGTGAAAAAACCAAGAAAACTTCACTTAAAACTCTTTCTAAACAAAATCTCTTTCAGAAACAATATTATTTCTATCTATTTTGAAAATGTGAACTTCAAAACTCAAGTAGCTTAACAGTACATCCAGTTTTTGTCTTTCGAGAGTTAAAACCGTTTGGGAAATATAGCTTAAAATATGAAAAAATCACGAAAACTTCATTAAATCTCTTTCTGTATAAAAAAAAAAAAACATGAACAAAATTATTATAATAATTATTACCTACTTTTTTACATTTTACAATATGAAAAGAAAATCTTAAAATTCCAAATATTAAGTTTGAGTATGAAATTTCTCTGCGTGTAAAAGATAGCAAGTGGGGGAAATATACAGGAAAATAAAAGTAATAGAAAAAAGCTTTGGCTCGAGCGGGTTCAGTGACTTCCACTCCTCGTCTACGACGGCGGCGACGACGACAAATTGCGTTTTGTGCTGTGACAATTGCCAGGCATCGGCATCGGCATCGCCATCGAATCCACCTTTTGCGCATGCGTAGGTCTGGACTTACTAAATTATTATTGTTCGGTTTCATTAGTCAGCCCCAAAAAACGTAAACCGAAAATGCGCCGAAAAAGCGACAAACTGTAAAGCTGAAAACTGAAAAGCGAAAAGCCCAAGCCCCTCCGCCGCATACGAAATTGCGCAGCTGTGCATAGTTTTCAAATCAGAAACTGAAACTGAGACTGAGACTGAGACCGAGCCGTGTGACAGTCGTAGATATCGCCAAGTCAAATGGATTACCTTTATCTTTGATTCCCCCTATGCCGCACACACTCCCCCGAAAACACAATTGGAGCAGAGTGCTCTGCATTTAGGTTTATGTACAAGTATATAGAGACTTTCTTGAGCACACCCTGAAAACATGGCTGACAAGTTCATTACTCCGCTCGATTCCATCCACAATTGCCTCAAACTTTGCTGGCTGCTATTGCTGCTAACTGCCTTATATGGTCCCCCCGCCAATTGTTATTGTCTTTATGCCATTCGTAGAATGGAAATTGGTTTGTCACTCGACTTGTTAAATGAGTTTATATCGACTCGTAGGAACAGCGAAACATACAGCGATCATAAAATCGCAATGTGGCGTGCTTTGAATAGCTCGATTTTTTAACTTAATGGCAAGTATGTAATAGCTCAGGAAGTAAAAGTGGGAGCTGGTGTATAATTATGGTTAAATATGGAGCAGGAGTTTAAGATTTAATGTTTCAGAGGTTCTGGAATGTGTGGATATTGAGAAACATGAGCAGGGAACAGCTTAATTTATTTCCAAAATATAATTTAAATATTATATTTACCAAATAAAGTTGTACTTTCTCTTACTCTTTTTCTATTAGATTTTATTTTAACCATAATACAAGGCATAAAATAAGCTACAGATTTAATATTAACAATTATCCGAGGCATAAAATAAACTGAAGATTTAAAAAACTTTGCTTAAAGAACCCAGATTTATTTATAAATATTTCTCTATGGTTCTTAGTCTCATTCTTAACCCCTTTAATCCATTTTCTTTACATATCTTTAAAGACACTTTCAAGTCCAAGTCAATATGAGCTGAGTTTCTTGATTTTTAAGCCCGAGAAGAGGTGAATAATTTCTAAAAAATACAAGAACCTTTGAGCTTGATGTGGGTTATAACGCTCATTGCTGCATGTGCCGGATTTGATTGTTATTATTATTATTTATAACTCTCTAACCGGGCTGTCTGTCCCGAAAGCCCCCCCTTAGCCTTCCAAAAAGCCCCAAGAAAAGAAAACAATTCTAGGCAGCAGCAGTTCAGCTGAGTTCACTTTTTGGGGGCACTTTTTTGGTTTAGTCATTTTCCAAAAATTCATTTGAATATCGAAATTGTTTAAGTATCCATATGTGCCGCCGTCGAGTGTGTGTGCGAGTGAGTGTGTATCTAATTTCTATTTGTATTGGGCATTAATGCTTTCGGCCTCTCCCCCCTTCCCCCTGCTCAATAAGCCGAAACAAAAAACTTCTTTATAATCGCATCAAGTCATGATTGCGCGCCCCAACTTCGAATCAACTTTGGTTCGTTTTTTTCTGTATTTTTTCCTTTTAAATGTATTTCTTGTTGTAGATGTTGTTGTGTGGCACTTGAAGGCGTTCAAAATAATTTCTGGTTCCATTTAAGTTGGACTTAAAACGAAAACTGAAAACTGAAAACCGAAACTCTTCAAGTAGACACCGAAAGAAAGCCCTCCGATCAGTACTTGTGGGTTTCTTCTGGTCTCTTCCCTCCACTTTTGATGTATTTTCTTATTTTTGGCATTAATTGTTCCCTGAACCGAATCTAAGATTGATTGAACGAGTTGAACGAACCGAGAGAGAGAGAGAATCGGTCTCGCAATGTAAATTATGGCACTGTGATTACCATTAGAGGAGAATGAGTGCTCGCACGAACCATTTAGAATGATTTGTGATCTGCTCCGATCTGCTGATCTGCTGCTCTGCCTTCTGTATATATATCGACCAATCCAATGGCTATATACTATATATATCGACTGGGACCACGCCCTAGAAAGACAGCAAGTAGCCGACGCCTTGTCATGTCGCAATGCGCAATAATAATTACAAATGATCGGATGTCAATTTTTATGGCGATATTATTTTACAGGCCATGCCGCCGGCCGCTGGCTGGAGTTTCTTAAACAAATGAAATTTATTGTTAACGGTTAGTGACCCGAATTACACGTATCGCTTATTTATATCTGGCGATGGATGTGGCATGTATCCGAGTATCTCTCTAAGTAGCAAACACAGCTCGACTCCGGCTCTGACTTGGCCCCTTAAGCGTTTTAATTGCCAGCGAACACACCGAGTGGCTGAGTGACTGAAACTGACGAACGCCTACAACTACCACAAAAGCTTCCAGCTCCCAGCTCCCAGCTTCGAGGCGGCGATAATGTATCTTTGTATCTGATCTTAATGTGCTCAGAACGGGCAGCAGCAACAAAAAGCACATCAGCCTTAATAAGTACTTGCTATATAGTCGCCGCTGGGCGATGCTGAGCTGCTGAATTGATCAAATGAAACGAACACGTTTCATTATAGGAATCTAACTGGAGGCTATTCGCCGTTCAATTGAATGGAATATGCAAGGAATTCCGACTGGAGAAAGTCCAGAATGGATCTAAGGGAATGAATCTACAAGAATGGGAAGTCTTTCTTATTTGGGTTTAATCAAAATTAGAGATTTACTGAAGATTAGGCTTAGATTTTGCAGGGAGAGAAATTATTGGTACAGAAAGGACATGGAAATTATTAGTAAAAAATAAATACCTATAATTTTCCTTTTTCTATATTAAATACTTATTTTTTTTTTTTTTTATAAAGGGCATTTGTTAACTTATTATATTATTCCCAAGTGCTGCAGGTGGAATTACTGTGTTTTAAGTATATTAATCACAAAAAAAAAAAAAAAAAAAAACGATATTAATTTTTTTTTATTAATATTATTTTCTTTTAAATAAAGAGCATTTGTTTTTTATTATATTATTCCTAATGATGTTTTACGTATATTAACCACAAACAAAAGAAAAAATAAAGAAAATAATATAAAAAAAAGAAAAAAGAAAAAAAGAAAAAGAAAAAAGAAAAAGAAAAAAAGAAAAAGAAAAAAAGGAAAAATTACATGTATCTACAAACTACATTATTTTAAAGAAAACAGAAGAAAATAAAAAAGTAAAAAGGAAAATAAAAGATAAAAGTAAAATAAGGGAAAAATGTTTATCTACAAACTAAATTATTTTAAAGTTTTTCCTACAACAAACCCTTCTCATTTCCAACAATTAAACTCTATAAAATCCCCCCCTTAAAAAACTGTCAAAAAATAGACCCATTCCTGCTGCCAATTCTCGCTTTTCAGACTACATTTTGCATTTGGCATTTGAGTTATGCCGCGGCATTAATTCCATCCATGGCAACATGAATGTTATTCATTCTGGCGAATGAATAAGTGGCCACGCACATTACTTGCAGCGCTTGTCGGGCTTGGGTATCTCAGAGTATCTCTCGGATATGCTGCTGCCTTCTGAACTCATTGCTCATTGTGGTCCCATTTGTTGACTTCTTTTATGATTTGGCACGAACGAATGGATACTTGGATACCCCCTAGCTCCTGGAAAAGGAAATCGGAAACTGCAGGCCATTGTAATCTCTGGGACAATTATTAACCCATAAATACTGGGGGGCTTTGGGCTTACACATATGCCCTATATCTCGCAATCGCAATTTAAATGTTTGACTTGGGCTCGTTTATTCACTTATCTAAAGGCGGCTAAAGCCAAAGGAAGAAATTAATTTAATTGCGCATAAAGTACAAAATTGTTTAATTATGCCAAACAGACGCAGCCCCGGCAGACGCAGTGGAAAATGTGTTAACTAATTCTAGGTAATTTAACCAAAAGCTGATAAAAACTGAACAAAAACGAAACCAAAACCAAGCCGCTTGGAACGCCAAGAGAAACGCTCCCATTTGGCATTGTCGACGCCTTCTTTGTATAGTTTATAACTTTTTATTTTCCCTTTTTTTTTCTTTTCTGTTGGTTTCGTGTCTAATTTACGTAAATTGTTGGAAAAGAGCGGGTGTGGTGCCGCTCGTCTGGGTGCGTGAGGTGGTTAGACATCTCAAGCTTAAACTATGAAGACACCGGAAACGAATTAAAATCGAATTTTCCCTTAAACTCCACACACATTTAGAGGGGGTAACCAGCGTTTTACGCATATCTGGGGCACTTCAGGGGTTTTAGGTATTAATTAGGACACACAAGTGTCCGGTTTCGATTTCTGTTTCTGTTTCGGTTTCGGTGATTTGTTGAACAAATTTACTTAAGCATTTGATCACCCCCGACCCCCCAATTGATAGGAGGCCAAAAACAAATACGCATTCGCCAAGAGATAGGGTGCAGCCATGAGTATCCAAAAATAATCACCTGGTCGGGGCCTTATCGAACTAAATAAATATTAAATTGTAATTAAAGTCATGGGAACGAGCGTGTGTGTGTTTGCTGAGAGACAACAACAAATGCTAAGACTACACATAATTTAAAGCTCTTTTGTTTATCGATGTCACACACCCTTGGTATTTGTATCTGTAATTGATAAATAAGTCGAAGACTTAGGTTGACTGAAATTTAATTGCTAATTGCATCGTTTACTGGGCTTACTTCGGCCGTATCAATAAACTAAACTAAGTACCTTTGATAGATAACCTTAATTAAGCCGTGCTGTCCAGCACGAATCGAATTCCTTGAATTTCAAGTGACAAACTGACAAGAAAAACCCCAAAGAACACAAGGAAAAACTGTTGGAAAAACTATTTCAATAAAGGAAAAAAGAAAAACCAAATCAAAAGCCGCAACAAACAACGAAAAATTTGTAGCTGTAGCGCACACCTGGACGCAGTTGGGTATCTAGATACTAGAATCTAGTCTGCCCGGCAACAACGGCCCAGAAATCCATTGATATCGAACTGGGCAGCTTGGAGACTTGGCCAGTATCTGCATCTGTGCCCGAATTTATTCCCTGCCCCCCTATGAGCTCCACATCTCTCAATTATTATGCGCAAGTGTGACGCATGATTCATACCTTATAACCCATTTAACCCATATAGCCATATAGCTCCGGCTGCTGCCGTTTTGCTCGCAAAAGTCATGCGCCTTAAATTTTAATAAATTAATTTTTGCCTTTTCCTTAGTTGCCTCTGTGGGGTGACTACATCTAGTATTGTTCAGATATGCATATATACCTTAAATATGACTGGTCAGGCAATTATCAGGGGTATATAAAGGTAATTGTGCAAAATAAGGCAACTATTCAGAGCCAATTTCATCTTTAGAGAGAGTATGTGTTTATTTAGCTTAGAATTTATTATTTATTTTAGAGAGTATTATAAATGTGGTAAATATTTCTGAATAAATCAAAGGCTTAGAAAAAATTATAAAGGCAACAAACAAATTTGTATTGCCTAAAATTATAGATTTTCTATATATTTTAGAGGGGATACGTAGACCAGGTTAAGAATTATTAATGTGGAAAATATCTCTAAATAGATTGGAGGTTTAAAAAATGTATAATAGCCACAACAAGATTTTTATTGCTTAAAATTATAGAATTTCTATATATTTTAGAGAGGATATTCGACCAAGTGAATTATTATTAATGTAGTTAATGTTTTTCATAAGAGTCAAGGCTTAAAGAAATATATAAAAACCATAATTTGTTGATTTTGTTTGATGATTTAATAAGAAGTACAGAGAAAACTTCTTGGCATAAAATGTGGACAAAGTTACAAAATGTTTAAATAAGCATATAAAACAAACACATTATTCCAATGTGAACTCTTATTATCTTTCTTTTCAAGGCTATATTTTTGTTTACATTTAAATATACAACAAAAATAAACATTACTTTTTAAACAAGCTAAGAATCCATCTGAAATACCTAAAATAAACCCACTTAAAGTATCTTATTAACAAATTCAATCTTTTAAATTGCAGATTTCAACTGAAAGTGCAATTAAGAAATGTGCTTCCTTAAAGTAAACCTTTCTGGTCTTCAAGGCACAGATGCAGAGACGCATTGAAATGATGAATAGTTGTTGCCTAATCGAATACCCAAATCAACTGTCAAGCCTGAAATTAGTCGGTAGAAAAAGCAAACATGAAATAAAATAAAAAGCAGGGAAGCCAACAGCGAACAAGCCAAAGTCCAGCTTAAAATCTTTTTGGGGTGTGTGTATATCCACACACAAGTCGTGTGTAGTCGGAGATTTTTTTCACTCCTTTTCCTTCGCTTTAAAAATCAATGCCAACCCGAGACGAGAATGAATATTTCCGAAATTCAGCATAAAAAACGCTGACGACATTTTTAATCCTAAAATCGAGACTAAAGTCGGGCGGAGGAATTCAGAATTTCAAGGTGGGGGGTGTGTGTGTTTTTTTCTTCTCTGAGTTACCTGCGTTCGTGCGATCGCATCGCAGATTGGTATTAAAAAATATATAACATCCTCTCTAACCGAGAGCGTAGAATCAAGATTAGGTTTTAATAATTCAAAGTGAGTCCGCACTTCCCCCTCTGGGTAAAAGTATCTGAAAACTGTCGAAGTTACCAGAAATCAGACGTGTGAGGGATTAGCAGTCGGAGCGGGTGTGTGTGTCTCCGATTTACTTTGAGTAAAAACTGAAGTCATGTTACTTTTGTCTCGGTCTCTTTGCCTTTTTTTCCTGACAAATTCGAAAGAAATTAAACAAGCCAAAATATATGAGTGGGTAAAGGGTGTGTGTGTTGTGTGTGTGCGAGACGAAAGGAAGCGATTTGGGCTTCTCTCTTTCTCCTCGCATCGCTTTGAGCTATTAAAATACAGAACACACCCAAAAAATATTTTAACGACAAGAAAGAAACAATCGAGACCGGACGGGGGCTTGGATATGGAGGGGAGACTATGGCCTCCGATGATCACGGACTCTGGATGATGACAAAAGGCAGATCGGGGTGACAAGCGCGATTTATGCTTAAATGGTACGCGTTGATGCATAAGTTATGCCAGCCAGGAGTACGAAAGTATCTCACAGATACACAACGGCAATTGCCCGCACCAATCATTATATAGGGTGTATCATTGGAACCGGGCACCAGAGGAGGGTTAATCTTGAAGCATCTTGCAGATACTTGGGCTGGGAAAAGGCAGTCATTGCATAACGTCGAGGGGAGATCACAAAAGAATGATTGCCAGAGGTTCTTAGCTTGGGTTTGCCCTTAAAGAAGCTTAGTTTTTTATTTAAAAATTATTATTTAGATTATAAGTTTTGATTTTTTACTTATTTCAATTTTCTTTACTATAAAAACGGGATATATTACACATTCATCTTGTTTTCTTAGCCTTCGGGACTCTGATATTAAACTTAAAAAGAAGGCATGAGTTTCTAAGATACATTCTGCGCGTAAGCCAGCAGAGGCTGGGCAGAGAAATTTGCTAACTCGCAGGTTAGGGATCTGGGGATTTTTAGCGTTCTTCTATGACTCTATTCGAACTCAATAGATTTCTTATAACTTATCTTTCCAAGAAAGCATATTTATTGATTCTTTTAAGATTCCTAATAGTATAAAAAACATTTGTAACTTTCTTCTAAGACTCTATTCGAACTCAATAAATTTTGTATAACTTATCTTTCCAAGATAGTAGATTTATTAATTCTTCTAAGAATCTTTATAGTAAAAAATACATTTCTAACTTTATTCCACGATTCTATTCGAACTCTAGACATTTTTTCTAACTTATAATTCACAAATTCCCAGGAAACCCCACTTATTCTCCTAGCTTTTTGCCTTCTTACACCCCAAAACCCCACCTAATAACCCTATTTATCTTTCGAAATAGATCGCAATTGAATTCCCCCAGTAACTGTCACCCCTTGAGTTCTTTCTTTCTCGAACTCGAAGCAAAGAGACCTTTACAGAACTCCAGCTCTTACAAACACGAGGAGAATTAGCTCCAAAGGACAAATGGCCTTCGGCTTGTATTGAAGTATTTTTGAGTTCTCGAGTCCACATATCGCACAGCTGTCATTATTCCAATAACTGGTTGAACATACACACACAGCTCTTACTACACACAGTCAACACTCGACAACAGCAACGCAAATAAAGAAACGCCATCAGTGCGCAGTTGTTGAAATCGTACAAAAGGAACCAACTGAAAGTAAGGACGGTTAGGAGAGGGACGTGGCGAGGCTCACTATAAAATGTTAATCCTATTTTATTAAGTGCACGCCATGCGAAATGCTGAAAACCCAGGCCAGGCCACGACAATGAAGATCATTATGAGGATGATGACGCCGTAGCCGTAGTAGTCGCCATCAACCCCTTTTTTATTTTTCGGCTTTTTAGGTTTTTGGTATGCTGCCAGCCCTGGCTTTGCTCTTTTTCACCACTAACTCGGGATGCCAAGGCCCCGTCTCCGACTCCCCTATATTCCCTAATCTGGGTATCAGGCGAACGTATAAAAAATTCCTATTAATTCCGCGAAACTTCAAACGCATCTAACGAGGGGCAGGAAAAAACATAGCCAAGTCCAAGTCGAATGTGGGCCAAGTCTAAATTCATGACATGTGTGTGAGTGGTAGAGGGTTTGATCTTGGGTTATATAATGGTTAAAATATATTAAAGCCAAGCTGGGTCTGGTCTGGTAATGGGGAATTATATCAGTTGGGTTTAAAAATGTCAACCAAGGGGATGGAATAGGTTTTAGATAGACTTACGTGGGAGATACTTCATTATAGAATTTATATAATAAAAGGTTTTATTTATTTGGTGAAAGATATTACATTATAGAATTTATACAATAAAAGGGTTTTATTTGGGTTATATTGTTAAGGGTTTGTTTTTAAGAAATCTCAATAGAAGATGCTTGGTATTTCCTCTTACAATCAAAGCTAAACATATACTATATTATTCTAACAAAAGGTAATATTACTGGTTTTATATAGACAAAAGTAACCTTACTTCCCATGCTTTTCTTTGCTTTAAAATCCCCCTTTCCCCAACTTCTAAATTAATTCTTGTTAAACTTAGAAATCTGCCCAGTTTTAAGCCCCCTTCTTTTCAGGGCGTTGCCAGTCAGCTTTCAGCACTCGACTACCTGGAGATGATTAATTTTTGTCTTGCGCCGATCATAATTTATGAACAAATGCTGGAATTTCAAGGCTTCATCACTCTTGAGTCCGATTAATATTGATATTTATTCTTGATATTTTTTCGGGGGCGACGGAACAATGAGCAGAAAATGCGTTTCCATTTCACGATTATTGTGACTAATTGCGTTTGATTGTCAATTGGTTTGCATGTTGCAGACAAATAAATTAATGGAGGAAAAACAGGGAGCGGGTTCCCGACTAAGGCCCGCATGCAAGCACATGGAAAAACTGGCGGCTTTTGGGAAAATGCAAAGCCACGAATTCGGTGGCGTGAAAAGTTTAGCCCGAAAATGAAATTCTACGGGGAAAAAGGCAAGGAAAAAGGGGTCATATGGAGGGAAAACAAATAGAGCAGCGCCTGAGGGTACCATCATATTTACAAGTCGATGGCGATTGCTATTAATTCGTTACTTAATTGCTGCTCTTATCGAGCGAACGAGACCCCGGCCAGTTGCGTTCTTAGTTCGGGGGGAAATGTTTTGTATTTCATAGTCGCTCATTGAAAATAATTAAAATTAATTAAGACATTCTCCTCGGCGCGTGTGTGTGAGGCGAAAGAGTGTGTATCTTGGGTGCATTGCCTAACCGTATCTATAAATTTAAATCATCACTAATTGAGCGACTTTCGGGTGATGCCACGGACTTTGCCTCGTTGTTTATTCATTTATTTCTCCAATGTTGCAATAACTGACTAAGGCTTAAACCCATGCCTGGCCCCGCTGACTGATTTGTCCAAAAATTCTCGTCAGCGGCGAAATATCAAAAAAATATGGAAACACGTGCATTGATTGATTGCCCGTTATTGTCGGAGCTGCGGGGATTAAGTCCCGAAACCGAAACTGAAACTGAAAAGAGACGTCTTTGGACGGCTTGGTGGTGGTAGTGGTTCCCCATTGTGCCTGCCAAGGAGCCAGAGATGGCCACGTGATCCGGACACGCGTGTGGCCCGCCCTGCGAGAGCGTGAAATCCCTTTCAAAACTAAATATGCTTAGGTCGGAAATATTAGTTGTTTATTTCAGTTAAGTTTTTCACAGTCAAGTGTGATGGATTATGCATTGAAAAGTGCATTTCGAAATGGTTTGTTAAATTAAGGGTCTTAAAATTGATGTTACAATACAGAAAAGATGAAAGGAAATTAAGTTTTAAAGAGGTTTAAGTCATTTATCATTTTTATAATATGTTAGAAGTGCTTTTTCTTTTAATTTAGGAATTTTAAGGGTGCTGAAAGCACTTTAGTTCTATGCCTAATTAAGTTTAATATATTTTAAGTTATCTCAAAGAATTTGTTAATAAGTTTGGGACCTTTTAATGAAAGGAAATATAGTTTTAAAGAGGTTTAAGTCATTTATTATTTTTATAATATCTTAGAAGTGTTTTTTCCTTTAATTTAAAATTTTTAAGGGTGTTGAAAGCACTTCAGTTATATGCAAAAAAATCTCCTAAGTAAGTTTAAAATATTTTCAATTATTTTTAAGAATTTACTAAGATGTTTGGAATATTTTAAATCGATTTAACTTTAATAAAAAACATCTTTCCTTTAGAATTTCCCTTTTAAATTCACTCAAACTCACTCTGTCATCTCTGTTAGCCCCTGAAGGATGTCGATAGATGAAATAAGAGAGCATAAAGCACGAAGCATAAAGCATAAACCGGCATCATCAACACGAGCATAGCACATAAGGTGACTCAACCTGAACCGGCTGTGGCTGTCGCCTGATTGACTGACTGACTGACTGACTGAGCGACTGAGCGAGGAATTGACTGATGGACAGACGAAGGAACAGATGGACATGCATTGTGTGCGTCGGGGGGCCACTTTTCTTACACTTGCATTAATTTTCCGCTGGTGGAAACTAAGGAAAACTAAGCGAGTGAAGTGATGGAACGAATTTGCATTCGACATTTGATGCGTTCACAATTGGAGAAGGGAAACAAAAGCCTGGCCAGCCTTACTATTAATATAGAGAAATTCTTTAGCCATTAGCATAAACAATTCGATCGACAGTCTTTCAGCATTTCTTATTAAAGGGAAAAAACGCCATGCGAGTGTGTCGATAAATATACTAATTGTTTATTTCATTTGAGGCTTTTTGTTCAATATTTATAAGCCAAGAAGCAATAAATAAGACAACTTATTTTCCTTGCCAAATGGATTCATTTTTTTATAAATATATGGAAAGGGAGGAGGAGGCGGAAGGCGACCTTTCAATTTGAATTCCAAATCGAAATTTTTATGGCACTTGGAAATTAAGTAGTCACACACATGGAATCAGATCAAATCCCATTCCAGATGGTGAAAATGAGCTAGAAGAAGTTCCCCAAAAACCAAAAACCTCCCACATTGCCATAGTCCTAACTCACTGAGAGATACACATGTGAGTGTAGCTTTTGTGAGCATTAAAAATAAATTCAAATAATTGCCATTTCAATAGACAGCCAATGAAGAGGGGCTGGCGGTGCGGGGTTGGGTTCGGTTTGGCAGCTGACAAAGCTCTAAAAGTGCTCGGCAACATTCCGTATTCCAGATTAACTGAATTGTACTGAAAGCTGACAATGTTGGGTAATAAATGGAAACTTTATTACAGGAACCAGCTAAAGATTTAATGGGGGAAAAGGGGATACATGTGTGTTTCGATTATTGATACATGGATATTAAAGTTTTACAAATAAATATAAATGTTTTTAGTTGATATTTTGGGTAATTATAGCAGGTTAAAGCTTTATACTTCATAGATATTAACTTGGAAATCACAGAAAACATTTTTCTACAAGAAAATATGAGGGAATTCTTTGAAAAGATTATAACTAACTCAGAAATACTTTCAAAGGTATAAAGGTTTTGAACTACTATCCATAAACACAAGTATTTATTTAATATAATTAGTAATACTTATGTATTTATTTATAAAATAAAATATTCTAAGCATTTACAATTAATTCCGTGCTAAAAACCTCAGAAACCAACAAGAAATTCCTTGAAAAAGTTATAAATAACAGAGTAAAACTTTCATATACATATATAAGAATATCGAATTTAAATCCAAAAACAATATTATATTTTTAATATAAATAGTTATTTTTATCTTCGTATTAAAAATCACAGAAAACATCAAGAAATTCATTGACAAAGTAATGACTAACTCAAAAATACATTCATAAACATAATAATTTTGAATTAAAATCCAAAAACACAATTATATTTTTAATATAACTAGTTCTTTTTATCTATTCACTTGTAAAATTTAATATTCCCTGCATATAATATTAATTCCTTGTACATACCTCATCCCAAAGCTTAAGACTGTCAATTTAATTATTCTCGTTTACAAATTACCATTCATTTTAGTAGCCCATAAACCATTTTCGTTATATACATTCATTCTCTGATTTCGAATTTATAATTTCTATTTTCTGTGAGCCTCTTGCATTTGCATCATCCAAAGAAGCACAAGAAGCCTTATATTTGGCATCGAACTAATGAGGAGATTTGGTCGGTATGGAAGGAACATGTTCCAAGTAATTTTCAATCCCCGCACTCCTCATTACAGCCACTTTTTTGGCCAATTATGATTATTCCCCGCATTGTGGCATTATAGCGCGTATATATGCCACGATTATCGGCCACGAGTCTGGGAGCATGTGTTCGTAAGAGTGGCAATTAATAAAAACAAATGCGGTTGTTTCATCTCCTCTGCTTCTGAGTGGAAACATACCGTCCGCCCGACTTTTCAATGGAAAATAGGGAAAAGCAGAGAGGAAAAACGGAAAAAATGCAAGGGGGCGGCGGAAAATATTGGGGAATACGAATATGATTTGTGTAAAAGTTTCGACGCTCGCTTCGGCTGTGATTAAGCACTCGAAAAGTGTAATTGCAGCGATATATACGTGTATATGTGGGCACTTAAAAATAGCAGCCCCCGACTAAGACCATAACTAAAGCCCATATGGATCTGAACGATCTCGGGCGGCAGCTGGCTGTGGAACGGCCACGACGACGACTGCTGCTTATAGTCAATTTTTGAATTATTGTGAATCGTTTTTCGCTTTCGTTGTTCTCTAATTATAACAACATCATAATCATAATCGCAATCATAATTTCATATTTGGCTGACTCTTCGCATTTTGTGGCGTTCTTAATGTGCCAAAAGTTTATTTGTATCCCCGCCAGCAAGCAAGCAGATACAGATACACAGATACTCAGATACTCAGATACTCAGATACAAATGCAAAAATGTATCTCACATATGGCACAGCATTTTCTTCGATATTTCTCAAACCACCGAAATTTTTGCTTCATTTTTCTTTTCAAATCTTGCATTTATTGCGATTAATTTGAAAATGAAAAATACGTAGCAATTTGAGAAATGCGTTGGCGAAAAATTGTTGACAGTAGAGAGAAAAGGGCTCTTTTATCCGAGAATTTTTTGAGAATTTCTCTTGGATTTTGTTTATAGAACAAACTTAGTTTGGTGATATAAGAGTTTGCTGTTTCTTATCATAATTATATTTTAAATTTCCTCTAGCAAGGGAACCCACAAGTTATACTTTTTAGTCAGTGAGTGATTAGGTTTAAAATGTTTCTGAACTATTTTAAAGTTTAGATAACACTTCCGGAAGATGTATCCGGAATTTAAATGGGGTTTTACATACGAAATTAGACTATTTTATTAATAATAAATTCCTTTAGGGAATATTAGGTTTGAAAGAGTTTCCTGTACTTCAGCTCGAATTAGGTTTAAATATTGTTTAGCTTTCATTACTTAAGCATTTTAATTATGGTTTTTTCCTTTATTTAAACTTAAGTATTTATCAATGAATAAATTTCCTGTTTTTCTCTGATTTCTAAACTCAAATCAAAGTAAAATCTCCTGAGAATAACTGAACAAATCCCCAGGGATAATGAGTGCTTTTGCGATAACTCCAAGGCCCGAAGATTCTCAACAATTTTAATTGTGACACACGGGCTTCGCTGGAAGTAGATTCTAGATTCTCCAGTTTGGAAACGGAAGTGTGAGCTACGTCAATCGTAGTTGGGTTGGCTTAATTGTATTATTATTGTTCATATTGCTTTATGGCTTTCAGAGCAAATAAATCGCGAAATCGCACAAATCAGAGCCGCCTTTTATGGGTGCAGCAAGCGCTTAAGTTAAGCGAATCAGCAGCGCCGGAAATTATAGAAATTACCGATGCCAATAATATTGAGCAGAAATTAATATGCAAGCGAAGAGAGATTAAGCTAAATTTATATGTACGTCGCAGCGTCGAGTGCGTGCCAAATAAAAGGCATTCGCGATTCTAAATCGGAATATAAGTACGTACACACATATATCTCTCCATTGGTGTATCTCATTTTATTTGCCTTACTATAGTATGCAATCTAACCCACACACACACGCACACGTAATATTGGCACTAAAAAAGATACCAAGACAAGACCTAATGACTAAGACTAAGGAGTGTCAGCCAAGTCGCACAAACTTGGCTAATAAAGTGGAAATTAGTGAGACGGTAAGCTGATTCATATCGCATATGAAAATACTATTACGTTTCCACAAAAATATTACAGATTTTCAACAGCTTATCGCTGGCAGATATTGTGGCATTTACCTACTAATGAATTAGTCAGACAAATCAGTGATAATTGGGGGGTCTCACTTGAAAATAAAGAGATTCTTGGCGGTATATGGAGTAATTATTATGTTTTTCCTGGGGGTTTGTGGGTTTCAGCCTTATCGGTGAAGTGTCTTTTGCTATTTACCAACAACTCGAGCTGGAAAGCCCATTAGTGATTATTTAAAACTGAAGAATAATGCTATTTAGGCATTTTAAAGGGAGTTTTTGGTTTAATAAATAAAAGTTTAGTTAGAGAAACTATGTGTGATTGGATTTAGAAGGGTTCCTAGGGCTTTATTTACGATTTATTAGATCTTTAGATAATTTCTTAGCTCAGTTAGGAGGGTTTCCTTGGCTTAGTATTTTATTTGCAGGATTTTGTAGATCTTTAAATGGTTTCTCAGCTTTATTTCAACTAAATCAGGCTGAAAATCTATTCATAATTCCAATTGTTTAAGGAAATTCGTTAGTTCTTATGAGTTTTCTTCTCTTTTTTTTCAAAAATATTAGTCTGGAACCCTTTTCAAATTAGTAAAAATAATTTTAAGTCTTTGCCTTCATATTTACCATTTTGATTGTCTGTTTTGTTGTGTTTCTTAGTATCCTTCCTGCGGAAAGTTGTCTCTTTTGTTTTGTTGATAATCCCAAAAGGCAAAAGTTCTCAAAGTTGTTTAGCTTTGTTTCTTATTTGTTTGTTTTTAAGTTTTTTCGTTATATATCGAAGTTTTTACAGAAGTTTCACTTAATATTCACATGGGTAAATTGGTTTATCTTTCTCAGATATTTTCACTCAAGCCACGAACACACTCGATTTAAATTAGAATTCAATACTAGGGTTTTCATGGGGAATATATCCAGTATGTGTGGAGGAAGAATAAGCGGCGGAGGAAATCCGAAAGACGCTGGAATTTTTTGTTTGCCGCTGCGCGCGTTCGCACTGCTGCACGTTTAGTTACTGACTAAGGGCGGGCAATTCAAAATTTTTTTAAATTCATCGCCGCTGCTGCTGGCTCGGCCGGCGGCGTCAGCGTCGGCGTCGGCGTCGACGCCGGCTGCGGCAAACACACAACAAAAACCAAAAACTAATAAAATCAATTACAAACGCACACACAGAGACACGCTCGGTGGAAGATAGCGAGAGCCGAAGAACAGCCGAAGGCGCTGTACGGACTTCGTGCCGTATGAGTTATGTGTGCTCGTCAAAGAGAGCAATTCAAGTGCGCTCTCTCTCTCATCGGGGTTTCCCTGTGTGTGCCTGTGTGTGTGTCTGTTTGGCTTTGAATGTGGGCCAAAAGTAATGACAATTGAAATGCGGCTCTCTCCATCGCTCACTCTCGCTCGCTCTCTTGGAATCGAGTGGGTGTTTGCCCAAGGCTGTGTGCCTGTGTGCGTGCTGCCAAATGAGCCAAGCAAAACAAAAAGGCAAAAATGCGGCTACAACAACAACAACAGCAACAGTGCGGTCTCCTCAAAATTAAATAAAAAAGATTTCAGAATTATTTGCCAGCCCAGCGAAATACGCTTGGAAATGTGATTTTTTATTCCTGAAAAATCGAGCAATTGGCAAAGGATAAGTGCTTGGCAGCGGCATAGCATAATTTTCGGTGTCTCTAGGACCCTACCTTTTTTATTTCTTAGCTAATTAGTTTATTTAATACTTTAATATCACAGAAAATGTAGGTAACTCTTTAAATAATTAATATTATTCCTATTCTTGAGATATCAGTACTTTAAACACATTTGTCTTGGCTTATTTATATAATTTTCAATACAAATACAAACAAATGGAGTGCTCTTTGAAATCTAATTAAAATCTGATAAAAATGTGTTTAAAATCTCACAAGAATTTAGCTTTATAAACAAATTTATAACATTGGTTGGCAGTTTAAAACTCTTCATTACCAAGAAATAATCTACAATTCATTATAAAGAAAATAAGATTAATGTATTTGCAAAATGCACTTTAGTTTCCTTCTTAAAAAAGAATATATAATAAATCCAAAGGATGTTGCAGCTGCATGACACAAATTTCGGGTGTTCCCAGCGAACCTCCCCCTTTCGCTTACTTTACTTTTTTTATTTCCTTCGCTTATTGCTCAAATTTCACAGCGAACGAATGAATCGAAACGAAACGGAACGATATAAAACGAACCCTCATGTCAACGACCGTTATTACAGTTGCCATCATCATCCTTGCAGGACCAACCCATCGAGTCCCGTCCCAAAACCGTCAGTAATTACACAGAAAAGTTCCATATCGCATATACATAAGCCGCAGGAGCAGCGCATAAATCGCAATTAATCAAGTGCAAGCCAATGCCGCCGCTTAAACTCCCCAACTCGCACCCGGTCACACTCGGGGAACTGGGAAATAGCAATAGCAACCCTCCTAAAACCTAAACCCTAACGCAAGCCCAAACCCAAACCCAAACCCAATTTCAATTCCAATCCAAATCCCAACAAGTTCAAAAACTCAACGCCTCTCTCTCTCGCTCGGCTGGCAATTACCATCCTGCGTCGATACTGCTCGCACCCACTGTGCAGCAAGCGGCTGCTACTAAAAATGTAATCATTATGCTTTATCGTGATAATCAGCAGCAAAGGCAGCAGCAGCAAGCAGCAGCAGCAAGCAGCAGCAGCAGTCGCACTGGAAATCGCAGTTAGGAGCAAAGTTTTTATACCCGTTATGAATAGGGTGTCGCAGGGTAGTACCGCTTTTTTACCCATTTCGAGCGAGTGACAGGAGGCAAAAGGATTATGCGGGAAAGGTGAAGAGATAGCAGAGATAATGTTACGAAATGTGAATATTTTGTAACGAGTTAGAAAAGGATTCCCAGGAGTTAGATGTCCCTCAAGAGCGTTACATTTTTTCCAGATCGAATATGGGTCCAAGTAATGTACAGTCTAACCTACTATTATTTTATTATTTCTTAAAATGTGCATGACAGCTCGTGTTGGTATGAAATCCCGAGGGTATTGTGCACCCGCGGCCCAGCTATGGGCATCCCTGCTTTATGACTTTTTCAACTGCAGAAATATGATTTCTTTTTAAATTGTATGACCTTTTTCAAATAGCTACTTTCTTCTGCCTGCCCAGTATTGATGGGTATCAATGAGCTTGCTAAATTAAAGCCTCGTCCTCGTCCTTGCTTCCACTTGTTTTCCCAGGACGAAATCACAGCTAGTACATAACAAAGGAAAAACCCCAACGCAAATAACCATTCGTACTAGCCGGTGGCCGAGGGAGTAAGAGGGGTAGACGGGGGGCATATCCAACTGGCAAACAAACAAACTAAATTACAACAATTCCAAAAATTTATAATTGTGCTCGGCTAACACACACACTCGCACACTTTCGCACAGAGTTTTGGAAGCTGGAGGAAGCACCACCCAAGTCACCACCCCGTGATAAACCCCCGACCATTCGTAATAATCATCATTGGCATCGGCATCATCGTCATCTCGGGGTTTTTTGCCTTCTCGCCTTACAATTCGCCATGGCAAAGGATATGCGGGGCAGAAAGGGGAAGAACTAACAAAAACAAAAGCAAAAACGTGAACGAGAACCAAAAGCAAAGGCAATGGCAATGGCACACACACAAAAAAAGGCAGTTAAGTTAAAATGTACTTAGAGTTTAAGCGTAACCCCGAAATCCCAACCGAACCCGAAACGAGATTGTGTGTTTTAAGCGTTTTAGTTACAGCCCAAGCCCAAGCCCAAGCCACCCTTCTCGCTCTAGCTCTCGCCCGCTTCGTATTCTTATAGCCTCGCCCCGTCTCCTTTTGGCCTCCGCCTCAACCCCCCATCTCTTTCCTGGCCGCCTGCTCGCTCTTTTGTTGCTGCAAAGTCAGCCATCTTGTGCGGCGTTATTAAATTTTATACAAATACTAAAAATGAAATCAAAATTTTCTTATTACAATGACTATTTTGAGACCATCCCTCCCTGCCTTCTGCCCTCTGCCTTCGCCGCCTGCTGCCTGCTGTCCTTTTCTTTTCTTTTCTTTTCTGCTCGCCTCTCTTATCCAACTTCTGCTTCTTCTCCAACAGCTGTGCTTTGAGTTGATTCGGTCTCCTTTGATGGAGAGGGAGAGAGGTTCGAAGCAAGCTTTTCACTCTACCTTTACTGGAAGAGTTGCTTAACTTTGTCCTGGGGGTTACAAGAGGTTTTTTATCTTAATTTTTATAAGCAAGTAAATATTTCTTCTATCACAAAACACTCTTAATTTTGTGCAAGCGCAATTTTCATCGCCAGCTGAAAAATAGCTGCCATATTGCAAAGCAAATGTATGGCTGTTCGGCAACTTAGAGATTATATTGGTCGGTAATTCCTCATTCTCTAAGTAAGTATAACATTTAAAATTCTTCTATTATAACCTAAAATTCCTTAAAAAATAAATGTATCTATCAATAAAGCATTCAATGCTTCGGTTTTTTTTATAAGCAAGTAAATATTTCTTCTATCACAAAACACTCTTAATTATGTGCAAGCGGAGAGAGCGCAATTTTCATGGCCAGCTGAAAAATAGCTGCCATATTGCAAAGCAAATGTATGGCTGTTCGGCAACTTATTGATTATATTGGTCGTTAATTCCTCTTCCTCTAAGTAAGTATTACATTTAAAATTCTTCTATTATAACCTAAAATTCCTTTAAAAATTAATGTATCTATAAATAAAGCATTCAATGCTTCGGTGTTACTAGAAATTAAAACGAATTTCATAGCTCCAGCATTTATAAGCATTTCTCAGTAACTGTGTGTGCGTTATAGAAATGAAATCGTACTTATGCCACTACTTATCGACTGCATTCATTGTTGGCTCTACGTAAAAGTTTTCAGTTTTTGGCTGTTGACCCCTCTGCCTCCCTGGCCACCATTCCGCCACCCACAGCCCCTTGTCCACTACTATATTCACCCCCTTTAATTGTAGAAACTTTCCCTTGGTTGGAAATCCTGTAAATGTCTGAGGAAAAATCCATAAAAATCAATTAGAAAATTTCGTTGCAGGACAAATTCAACAACACACACAAGTACAACTAGAAGGAGAAAGCAAATCAAAGTCAGTGACTGAGCTGAAATATTTTACGACTTCCTGTGGCAACTAAATAAATTTGAAAATTTTGACTCTACCTAGGCTACCTGAGCGTACTTAAAATTTAAATTAAACACTGCCAAGGTTGCCTAAACAAATCTTGTCCGATAAGCCAGAAAAACATCGGGGAAGAGAAAGAAAAATATCAGAGATACGAGAGGATACAAGCAAAGGACAAGTAGTGATGAATAATACCAATCACGTACGCAGGCGGACGGGGGACGGGGGCGGGGGCCCACCTCCGTGGCCTAATCAAAAGAGTATTGTAAACTAAGCCAAGCCAAGGCAAGACGGGAATTCCAATTCTGAAAGGATCGTCAGAGATCTTCGTCAGGCAGAGAACTCAAAATGCGTAATCTCACACCAAAAATGCTGCAGCGCACAAGAACAACAAATTAAGTGCCAGCACACACACACGCACACACAACATACACACACGCTCACCTACACCACACCTTCGCAGGTCTATCTACATAAATCTATGGAATGAAAACATTTTTCATGCGTCCCAGATAGAGAGAGATGCACTGGGAAAAAAACTATAGTGTCATAAAACTAATGAGGATTTTATTTAACATTTTGAATATAGAGATTAAAGAAAGGGAGAAATATTATTTAGTATTATTAGAATTTAAGACGTAATTAATCTTCAGAGATTATTATTTCGTAAAGCTGCAGCACTTAAAGCTTATTTTTAGTACGTAAAAATCTTTTATAAATGCCTAATGTGGTCAGAATAGTTATTAACAAATTCGTAAAACTTTAGAATAATAATAATAACCCTCTATAAGGATCTGAAATCTTCATTTCCGAATCTTTCTCCTAAAACTCGATACAAAATACATAAACCAGCCTTTTATACCATTACTTTAACAATCAAAACCTTTAATTTCTATACTTAAATTCAGCATTTAAACATGTTCCTAGTTCCCGCAGATTTCTCACCGTGCAGAGTCACAGAGAGTGATCCATTGGGAGACAATTAGTCGAGCTGAGACAGGCTTCCATCTCGCATCTACCGACTGACGACGACGAGAGTCCCTCCACGAACCCCTCCCGAAACCCTTGGATATTCTGCGTTAAAAGGTCAAGCCGACTTCTTTGATATTGAAGAATTGATCTATGGTCCCTCGTGGCATCCCGCTCGCACTCTCGCCGCAGTTCGCCCCGGTGTGCGTGCATTTTATACGCTTCGTTCTTAGTGCGATATTCCTTTTATTTCGTTGTTCTTCTCCTCCTTCTTCTGCTTCTTTTTAGTGAGTTGGTTCGTCAAAATGATTGATTTGTAGGTGATGAATTACAACAACATCGGGAGTATCTGAGAGGCATTCTAAGGTCGGGTTAGTTAAGAGCAGGCCGAACATTCGACAGATAGATGGATATATGGATAGCCGGATGGATGTGTGAGAAAGGTATGGGACATAGTGAGGATTAAATACGAAATTTTCCATTTAAAAATATCTCTCATTGTTCGCATTCGTTTTTTGTTTGGTTTTTGTTCTCCGCTGCTCTCTTCGTTTGCTCATTTCTTTTTTTCTATTATGGTTCTTTGGTTAGGGGGAGGCTTAAAACGTTTTCCACAGATAAATCTGATATCGGGATTTGGGAAAATTAATTATTGCAGCTTGTAGACAATGACAATGTGGGAGAGTCATCTCTCCGAGGGACGACGACGACGAATGCCTGTCATTTAGTTGACGAAATTCTGGGCAGGGCTAAAAGGACTTCGTCTAAAAAAAAACCGGGGATCTTATAGGGAGATAACGAAGAAATCCCATTAAGTATGGACAGTTTTTTCTTTATTTGTGAGCATTTCCTGCATAAGGTTTGATTTTAAAGCATTGATAATATTTTATAAAATACTAAAGCAGGGATTTCTTTAAAGTTTCGGGGTTTTCAGGATTGAAACATATCGAAGTGCTCAGAGATATATGATTCTAAATAATTCGAATACTTCCATTCGTTAAAAAATATCTCCGCCCAGCCTCTGCCGGCACACGCAGAATGTAAATGGTGGAAAATGACAAAGAAAGCCATTGCTTAATATAAATATAGGCAACCCATTATTAAGGGATCGAATTTCACTTCCATTCAAGCAACCTTTTCCAACTTGTTTCCTTCAAATGTTTAATTTAAACTTTGGCACATGCTTTGATATAGGAACATGAATCAATATACCTCTCGATGGATTTCAATTGTTTCGTTAGCCCAACTTTGAACTATCGTGTGAGGGACCCCCGACCCTGCTCGCACTTCCAATCATTCCAGTTCAACAACTCTATTCACAAATCTCACAGGACTCACCCCATTATTTTTCCCAGCTTTAGCGGCATTACCTCCCACCCGATAAGGCCCAACTGGTCGCAACTAATTCGCACATCTTTCGGCAGTTTAATGCATCATTTTGAGAATTTAGCCCTTGAAATGCAAAGTGGCAGTGGAAAAAGTGTATGTAGCAACCCTACTTCTGTCAAGGGTGTACGTTCGCGGTTCGGAGCGGGGAAATTGATGGAAATTTTGTAACCCATAAGACAATGGCTCTGATTTCTATATATATATACTTATAAAGAAAGGGGCGGTGGTCTGTGAATAAAAATCTAAGGGCATATCCGAAACGCAAATGGTTTCAATGGCAATCAAGAATTTTTGAGACCATTAATACAGTTACACAGCAAGCCATAAATATACAAATTTACACAGAGAAGTGTGCATAGAAATGGATTTGAATACATTTTGATTATTGCCCTGGTTATTCCTTCACCCCACCCTTACCCCATCGCCATCGCCATCATCATTATCATTATCATTATCCTCATCATCGTCGTCGTCGTCAGCGGCAATCCATTCTGCTTCGTATCTCAGGGCAAATATCTCCACTTTGTATCTGTATCTTTGTATCTGGGGTTTTGTTCGCGCAACCCTGCAACTAAAACGTATCTCGGCGCTGTGTTGTGTCACTTTTTTCTCCTTCAGCTTCTTGGCTAAATATGTAAATACATTTGCCTAACTTTAGAGCCGAGTTCTACGTCGTCGTCGTCGTCGTCTGTGAAATGTGATTTGGCAATCACTCAACAAAAGGGGGAAAAATTGAAATACGCTTTCAACGCCGCAGCGATTTGAATTACAAATGCCGAGCGAGTACAGTTCCCGCCCGACCAGACGTCTATCTACATAGATGCAGATGCGTAGATACTTTTCATAACTACCACCGCCACCCACTGTTCAGGACTGACTCGAAAATATTGTCACTGGCAGAGATTTAAAGTTGCTTAATAATAGTTGCTGCATCCCCCGGATCTATGATCCTTAGAGGGTTGCAGCAGCCTCGAAACTGTGATTGCATTATTAGTCGACAAAAAGTCGGGGGAAAGGGGCACCTGTTCAAATGGTAATTCAATCTCCCTGGTCTAAAATGCAAACTGAGACACACTCCGGGACTTATGGATTGTACGCATTCGCATCTATCGCATCTATAATCTGCAGACAAAGGACTAAGGCCGAGACAGCTGCGCAGTTTTTGGCAAAACGAAGGCGAAGGAAGGCGAAAACTAGTTCCAGAAACTACGCATATAAGGCGGCAGATGGAACGAGAGCAACAAAGACGCATTTTTGGCTTTTCAGTCAAAGGACCAAGGAGTTTTTCATACATACGATTTAGAATTACACTGGGAGAAATACCCTTACTCCTTGTGGTGAGTAAAACTATGGTTTAAAGATGAGTTTGTAGTAAATATATCTTAAAACTGGTTTCTGTATTGAGATGTATTATGTAACGCATACCTAATTAATATAAAGTAACACCATGTCTATAAAGGATGTTCTAAAACCATTTTGTATAAGATCTAAAGATATCTGTTACTCAAAATACCTATTTATTGATCCACTAGACCCCTGAAGAATTGCTTACATAGGGGGGGGAATAGTTTATTTTTGCTTTTAAACCCAATAACCTATCATTTTCAATGCCACACTAATTTATTTTCCGTGCACGTTTATCCTAAGACGTGGATGAGCCCTCAACCGAGGAATGGAAATAGTCTCCCCCGGCACTAGACGCTCTCATTATATTCATTCCATGGGCCCTATTCCCAACTGCTATTCGTGTATTCCTGTTTCTATCACCAAAACAAGGAAACCATAAACCATTAGCATGAAAAAAAGGATAACGTGTTCTTTTGTTATCTCTCCCTAGTCGTTCGTTCAGACTCAATGTCTGTGTGTTTGCACAAGACGCAAAAATTTTTACCAGGAACATGTAGAACAACAACAACAACAACACACACACAGGCACAACAAATAAAAGAAATCCAAATGGAAGTCCGCCTCAAGGTACGAATCATATTGCTCAGGTAGTCAGTCAGTCGGAGTCTCCGGGCATTGAAATCTTTCATTTCTGCGCTTTAGGGTGTTCGTTTCAGCTCAGATTTAGTTTCGGTCTTGGATTTTGCGTGCGATTTTATATATTCTTCCCTTCCGCAGCTGTAGTACAGTTGATCTCGGGATCGGAAATGCTATTTGATAGCTAGAATAATCTTCTTCACCCTTGGGCGTTCGTTCTTTCGAGTTAAGTGAACTGAACATCATCATATTTATATCCCCTGGCTCTGTTGTTTTAGTTATGCGTTCTGGGATTATAAGGGGAGGAATATTCTGTGATCCAGGTTCCATTGTTCTAGTGACAATAAAGGGATATTATGATTTACGTGCCTAAGATATAAAAAAAAAATTTTAATTTAAATATATTTCTTCAGGGAAGGAAATACATTTGCTGTTTACTTTATATAACCTTTTTCTTGAAGGTTAGAGGTTATCATAACATTTACAGAGGTTTTGTTATACTTCTATAGTTAAATGTTTAGTATTAAAGAGCTAAACATGTTTAGTATTAAAGAGCTAAACATGTTTAGTATTAAAGAGCTAAACATGTTTAGTATTAAAGAGCTAAACATGTTTAGTATTATTCCATCTAAAAAAAACCAAGTGGAACCTGACTTTCCAACTTTTCCAGATGGAACCCCAAAAGCTTACGGTTGTCTTTTGCATTTTTGTTGTTGCTGTCGGCTCCTATTCTTGTTCCTTTTCTTTACGGTTTGCCCTACATTGCACATTATTGCTCCACACTTTGTGTTCCTCCTTTTGGCTTGTTTATGTTCTGGTTCCCCCTTCCCTTGCATCCCAACAGCATGTGTTCCAGCTCCCTCTGTCCCTCTTCCGCCAACTGTTGACATTTTACAGTTGTGGTCGCCGCCGCTGTTTCCTCTTCCTCTCCTGCTTTCTTATCAGCATCGGCGAAGCAAGATGAAGAGGAGATTAGGGAGAGAGCAGCGCAATATTGTGACAGACTGCAACACCTTTGGCATCGAATTGCGAGCGAGGACACATGCCATGCGGCTTAATTCCATTATGTTGCATATTTAGTGGCATTTAGCTGCCGCTGTGTCCCATATCCGCATCCTTATCCCGATCCCTAGCCTGAATTTGAACCCGGGGCCGAGTTTTGAACCTGACCTATGGCCATACATGTGTATTTGCCTGCACATGTTGCTTACACGCACGAACGAAGGGCCGAAACAAAACAGAAACAAAAAGGCGGAGAGCAAGGACAGACTGCCGCTCACCTTTTTGCGGGAGAGCGAATGGGAGGGGGAAGAAGGAGGAAGGTAGACAGCAGCAAAGGTGGGTGGGGACGGGGACACATCATGCGGTGGCAGTGTGAGGGAGGACGAGTGCGCCCCGCTCTCTCAGCATGTGTTCGGCTGCTGTCGCTTTCTTTTTTGCACTCACAGCCGCTCCTCTGCCTCTCAGCACGTGAGTAAATGTTGCTGTCCTTTTTCGGAGAGTGTGCCTCGGTATGTGTGGGATGGGACGGCGCGTGTCTGTGTGAAATTGCCTGGCGACATGTGCATGTACGAGTGCGGCTTCAACAGGTGTTGTTGCCATTTGTTGTGACGGCGGCGGCAGTCGCTCTCCCTCTCGCTCAGCCAATTCACTAAAATTCATTGATGAAACATGGAAACTATAAGAGAGGGATTCAAAATAAAGCTAACTGTACTTTCACAGGGTACACAGAGATGCGAAAATACTACTATAAGTCATTTAAAGCTTTAAAAAAGCCAAAACTTTTGAGTTCTACAGTGTTATTTGCTTAAAAATGCTAAAAATATGAAAATTAAAAATACATCTTATTAAGTTTTTAAGTAAAAATGGTAAAAGCTTTCAAATAAAGCACCTTCAAGGACCTGAAACCCCAGGGGAACCCCATAGCACTCCACTTTAAACCGAAACAACTGCCAATATCAATTTCTTTCAGTATTTTCCCCCAAATGAAAACATAAACCCAAATTATAAATTCATTTTTTCGTCAAAGGCAAAGCAAGTAGCGAGCGAGCAGCGAAAAGGCAACCACATCAATTTATCTCTATAGAACCTCTTATGTCTACTTCTCTTCTTTTTTTTTGTTTAACGAAAGCCAATGAAAAAGCAACAGACACAGAAATAGCCGAGGCACAACAACAACAGCAACAATGAAATCAAAATGGGCGCTAGAATAATGCATAAAAAAGTCTCAACAAGTCAGACAACTTTGAGCTAAGTACACAATACATCTCTCGCACGCAGCTGTATTTGTGTAAATATGGTTGTATGTGTGTGGCCATGTATATAAGGCAAGTACCCGAATAACCAAAAGCTGAGAACTGAAGCGAAAGAGTGAAAGACAAATTGTTTTCAAACGTCGTAATCAAGAAATGATTTCTTAAAATATGCGCGTTGTCGACTTTTTGAATTCGGACCCATTACAATGGAAATGAAGGGGAGAAAAGGGAGGGAGGGGATGTACTGACAGTGTGGATCAGATCGAAGTTGGGAATACCCTACCATGATTTATGGTTCGGTAAAGAGACATGTAACCTCTTTAGTTACTAAGCCAATATGGATATGTGCAATTTTTATACCCGGTACCCATAGGGTACAAGGGTATTATGGGTTAGTGCCAACCTCTGTCCGTCCGTGTGAAACAACAGATCTCAGAGACTATAAGAGCTAGAGTTACCAAATTTGGTGACAACATTGGAATCTGTTACACGCAGATCAAGTTTGTTTTAAAATTTGGCCACTCCCTCTTCCGCCCGTAAAAATCATAAAAGACGTTAAATAAGCTATACTCGTTTTTTTCGGGTTAAAGTTAATAAATACAAAAAATGAATAAAATAGAGCGGACGCTTCTGGAAAATTTCAGTAAAATCGGATGATAAACATGGGAGATATTAGCAATAAGGTTAGAATTTTAACACACCGCCCTAAGGCACTGCTGTTGCAAGCTGTAGCCGACAGGTGGCGCATTCGAGCCTTGGCCGTGCGATATAATGGCGCCAGCTGCAGAAGAAAGAAAGAAGAAGAAAAGAATATAGCAAGAAAAGACAAACAATAACATAATTCATTTTTTCACGCCAATCGAGCGGGTTTTTATGTTTTCCTATAAAATGTATCATTCATATTTAAGTATGACATTAAATTGTTAAGGTCGGGAGCTAATTCGAGAGGCGATTTATTTTAAGAAGTATCGAAGTAGACTATTATAATAATGTATGTACAATTTTAAATTGCCTTTTAGTGTGAAGCGCAAACGTTTAGTTACCGGGTATCTCACAGTCGAGCACAGTCGACTGTAGCTTTCTTACTTGTTTCAATTAAATTATGTTCTAATGGGGTTTATCCTATCATCTTAGTTATAAGCTCAAGCTTAATATAATACCTTTCCTTGTACTTTTCAATTAGTTTTCATCAATAAAGTGATTCTTCAATAGATATTCCTCCCCTAATCAACTCCCAACCATTTAATATCCACATAATACTTATAATTCCAAAACTCCAACCTCAAGTTAGAGTATAGACAATTGGGAAAATCTCCATGGACAGGCAAGGCAGGCGAAGATGAAACTCACTTAGAACAGGAAGCCAAGGGATGCGCTGTGCCAAAGGGATGCAAAATGCCCAAAAGATAGTTTGATAAATCTCCGAAGCACAAGGAGGCAGACGAAAGTGAATCGGAAGATGAAAAGAAGGAGTTGTTTCCGTTCGCAACATCCAGCTGGCTGGTTTTCTGGATTTTGACAATGCTTTGTCCAAATAATAATAAAGTACAGTTTCGTGGCTGTAACAATTACGAAAGAAGGGACATCTGACTCTAATGGAAATGAATAGAACAGAGAACACTTCCCGTATCTATTCTCCATTTGTGTATATGAATTTATGATTTGATTACACCAGCTCAAGTGTCGCCGTTCGGGCATCTCTCGGATACACACATTTGCTAATGGCTTTTGTTTACTCGATTCCGAATCTGAATCTGACGAAAGGGCAGCTGGCTCCGATTCGGATTGATTGGTGTAATGTAGTGCCATGGAAGTATGCTATATGTCTTCCCCTCAATTGCGGATTGCTCAAGTCGTGCTCGAGTCCCGGCCACTTGAGAGCTCACAAATTGTCGCATTTCAATCGCTCCACCACTATGCACTCACCCTTCCTCAATCTCTCAATGCCGCCCCAAATTGCCGCACGGGTTTGAGTTCCGCTCCATTGTCATATTGTATCTGGGACGTCGCCTTGGTTTGGGTTACACCGTTTTCGGGTTCGAACTTCGATCCCCTATCGGGGTCCAGTCATAAACTTAAGTAGACGCGACCCTTTTTGTAAGAGAAAGCGAGTACTTTAAGAAGTTGGAGGAGCTCAATTAATGGAAATTATGAAGCACTCATAGTCGTATACCAAATGTCAAGATAATGCCACTAGAGTGTTGTGAGATAGGAACCGGAACCGCAGTCCTAGAGTTAGGATCAGGAACTTGAAGGGAACTCAAATTATTAGGGAGTATTTTTTATCTATGAATAATATTCCTAGGCCCAAGTTATCGTTACTCTGAGGGTTAAATATTTAATTTTTTGATTGAGTATTAATTCCCAACCATGGATAGAACTGTTCTATGAATCGTAATAAATTATTTGAAGAATTTCAAGAGTTCCCAACTAGATTCGCTATTAAAATACTCTTCAAGTGCACTTAAAATTCCCAAGTTCGTATTCAGCGTCAGTCTGCTATAAAATATAGAGATTGATCGCCCGCAAAATTGTAAAATATTTTTATGTGGAGTAACAGATGGGGAGTGGGGATGGCGTAAAAGTTACAAGAGAGTCGGGGTGCGACAACATTTATTTAATGCGTCGACAAGGATTTCTTGGAGGCGAAGCAGGAGTGGAGGCGTTGATTGTGGGCGGAATAATCGGTATAGTCGTTGCCCACAAGGCGGGCCACCCCTTTTGTCGAGTTCAACAATTGTTTGGGATAACTTTTCGCCAAGTGGTGCGAGTGGGTGTGGAAATCCTAGCCGAGGGGAGCAACTCTTAAATCGCCATCGAATGATTCCCTCGTCTAAGTTTAACAAATGCATAAATAACGAATAAGAAAGCACGGCACTCACTCGCACACACACACACCCAGAAAAGCCAGCCAGACTAAGTAAATTATCAAAGTTTTAGGCTCCACCCAGATGTGCTGCTGTATGGGTGTACATGGCATATCTGTATATATATTTGCTGATATGAACCGAGCACTAACTGGTTTTTGCGTGAAAAGTAAACAACATTTAAATTAGCGAATAAAAATGTATTATTAATGCGAAAACATGTTTATAGAATCAACAAATAAGAACCCAGACAGCGAGCGAGACGGACTGTGCAATTGTTTAAAACGAAAAGCAACACAAAAAGAGCTTTGTGTAAAGATTAGGGCGGAGCCCAGCCCCAAAGAACAGAAAAGCGACCAAAAAACAAATGACGACGACCCGCTCTCCACTCTCCCAAACAAAGTCAAACGACATTAAGCGAAATTAATAAATTAGATTCGGAATACGAAATTTCATCATGGCGTCTCAACTGACGCAGAGGAAATCGGAGAACATATGTACATATGTCTGATGTAGATATATCATTTTTGTGGATTTTTTTATATTCTGTTTTAAGTACGGTCGCTGCCGAATGGCAATATTATCACGTAGCCAAAGGTGGGGGAGAATTAACTTATTATAAATAAATCTACCTGAACACTCATATTTATTTCATGGAAATGGGTGATAAATTTAAGGTAATAGCAACAATGGGTTAGCTGTTTGTTTTCGAGGATGATTAAGATCGAAAGGAATTTTCATCTACTTTAAAATGATGAGAAATGTTGAAACGAGTGCACCTAAAATTCCCAAGTACGAATTCATTTACACTCTGGTACAAATAAACCTTCAATATTAGTACTGAACAAATGCTTTATTATATATTTCTTTCTATTATTTAAAAAGCTTCTTGTTAGTTGATGACTTAAAGTTTTGACCACATAATTTCTCCCTTAAAAGTTTTGACTATATTTTGAGGCCAATATCTTAAAAATATAAGTAATAATATTCCCAAATCCCTTCATTAAAATATATGAACCACCCTCGTCTCTGAATTTAAGCCCAAAGGCATAAAGCCCCACTTCCAACCGCCACACTCTGAAAAAATGCGCTCAAAAACTAGTTTCTTTGGAGCCTTTGGCTTTTTATATTCATTTATTTTGGTGTAATCTTGTTGTTATTTTTGCACAAGCATTTTAATTTCAAGTGACGCAGAGAAGCTTTAGGTTTTCTATTATTTGTCTTGCCTTGTTCTGTGTTAGATTTCTGTGGCTGTGGCTTGGCACGTTTTACCAACCGAATGTGGCTCGCAGATACAGATACATATGAGTAGATAGACCGGCCAGTACAGAGACATACCTTTGCCGCATACTTAACGCACTCGAGTGACAATAATTGAATTCATTATGGAGCGAAACTGGGCAAGAAGTTGGAGAATTTGACGAAAACCAAACTAAGGAGAGATAGGTCTGGGATTAACAATGCCAGGTAATTAACCCCATAGATCCACTGGCCTTGACTGGGGCTCAAGAGGCTTGGACGCGGTCTGTCACCAATCGTGGAACGCTTATTCGATTCTGTTACCATTTTTATTTGGGCTACGTGCGGGTTTTACTTATTAGCCCCCCTAATTACCATATAGTCAGACCACATAGTAGCGGCGACTTCTTCTGGGCCATAAAGCTACATACTTCTCGGCAGACTTTCCTTGCCCGGCTTTGCCATTATATTGACATGATCTTCGTGCAAGTTAAGTTTTTTGCAAACTAACGAACAGGGCACACAAACCGGGAACTGAGCGAACCGAGGAAATCGTTATCAGTCCCGGTAGAGGGGTCAACAAACCGCGGATAACGCTCAAGACCCCATCTTGCCCATGTCCCCCGCTGCCTCTTGTGGCTTTCTTTATCAGATAATTGAGCCAAAGGTAAGCAGAGTGCGCTAACATTACCTGTATTTCAGTGTGTGCCACTCTGCGACTCAGTGACTCAAGAGCCATAAACTTAGCACTCGGCTAACGGCAATTTCAGCCACCATAAAAGCCCATTCTGCAACAGTTTTGATTTTAAGCGTTCGTGTCTTGAGTATTCAATAATGGTTTTCGGCTTGCCTCCCCCAGTTGGTCGGATATATTATTAATATTAATTTCTTTTGAAGGTATTTGTTCGATAAATCGATGGGTTGCCTTTAATTTGGATTCCATTTGTACCTGTGAATCTATTTATCGAAAATATGTCCTCAATACTAAATAAATACTTTGCTTAAGAATACTGAAGTTCAAATCCTTAATTGTTTTGAAATCTTTGCTTACTTTTATAGTTTAATTGGGCTTAAACTAATATAAATGTGGAATATATTGGCATTCAAATGGTGTTATTCGAATAGAGTACCCTCTTCTTCAGCATTTTTGGCAGCTGAACACGAATCACGTAGTCCACTTTGGTCCTTCACGTCAGGTTTTACCATAACCTCAAAGAACATGCAGGACGTTTACCGAAATGCGGATTTTTGAAACAATCAACAAGATAATAATTATTAGTTACTAATAACAAACTCACCACCAAAATGATATAAAATATTTATGCAATTTATCACTCTTCACTTAATCAAATGTATTACGTATTTTGGTTTTATTTTGTTTGATTTATATACGAGATTTTTATGAAAAAGCTTATTTTAAATTGCAGTCACGTATATTATTTATTTAATTTGCACAGATTTCGCGCAAGTTCGAAAATCGCAAATCAAATGCGAAATTAAAAGCCACCACGATAAACGGAGGAAGCACAACAAACTACAAACCAAAAGGAGAATGACTAAAACCGCAGAAAACTAAAAAATATATGAGAAAACTAAAACGGAGAGGAGCGCCGGACCGAAGGCGTCAGAAACTGCACTGAAATTGGAAGTGGAATCAGAATCGGGGAATCGAGGCATGGAATATATGGAATCGGGCAAAAAGCTTCCACATACAAAAATAATGAATATGCACATACATACGTCTACCCATACACATGTACATATAAATAAACAAATGCAGTGTGTGTGTGTGTGTGTGTTTGCATTTAAATCATAAAACTTACAAAACTGAAACTTAACTAAACAAATGTCTCAGTTGCAGCTCCTTCATCCACTGCCTCCTCCTTGGCTTGGCCTCTTCTTCCCGTACTTTTCCTTTTTATCTGCTTCTCCTCCCCCTCCCCCTTGGGGATCCTCTTCCTCTTCTCCTCCGCCTTGCAACTCTTGTTGTTGTTGTTGCTGTGTGTTCTCGCATTTGAAGAAAATTTGCTGACAATTGCAAGAGAATTTTTATTTGTATTTTTATTTGGATTTTCCCATCTATTTTGTTTTTGCTTTCGCTTCGCGTTTCGCTTAACGGTCAAAGCAGGAGGAGGCGTCGCAGAAGGGGGTAAGCCGAAGGGGGGAAGGTAGTCTTATTTCAATTTACAACCAAGTGACGAAGTATCACAATTCAATGTTTAAAGTTTTTATCACGTTGTGGACGTCAGCAACAACAAAATTCAATGCAGCGCCACACTCAGACACATACAAGCAAGTACAGTGAGCCCTTGAGAACAGAATTATAGTTTATAATTGAAATTAAATTCAAATTTAGACAAAAAGTGTTAAGAGCTTGAAATATGAGAATTCCAGCTGTCAAAGTAATTTATTTAAATGTCCCTCAAGTGTAGGGTTGCCCTTATTTTGTGTAATTAAGTTATTGTCTATTTTTAACCCTCCAAATGGAATAAATAATTCATTCTTTATTCAAAAGTTAACAAAAATTTACTGTTAACATTAAAAATATAATAATAATAACAATAATAATCTTAATCTTACCCCCAACCGTCTCATATCGGATGGGTTGGGCTGAAGATTTACAAACTAGACAATAAGTACGACAGAATATTAGATACATTTAATGACAAGGATGTTTCACAAGATAACACATGATAATTTTCGTTATACAACTGGCACAGAATACGAAATGGGTCATGGGAGTCAAAATTCAAGCAACAAAATTATAAAAATTGCATCAGATCTTCTTAATAACCAAAATTTCCCTCAGTAATTATCTAATATTCAATTTTCTTGTCAGGATATTTTGTTGAAAAAATGTTTTCCTTAACCTCTAGGAATAAAGGGATTAAGGAACAAGCTACTCAAATCTGTAGGGAACTGCAGATAAGTCTCCACTGTACTTGGACGCTCGCTGGCTGCCCAACAACACAAACAAAAACAGATGGAGCAACTGCAGCCAACTGCCAGGCGACAGCTTCGGGCCAAGGGCGGCGAAGAAGGGTGGGAGGAGGATAAGGGGCTTCAAGCCCCCCACAAGTATGGGGCACAGTATGCAAAAGCCAAAGCAAAGCCCCTTTTCTGGGTCCCGGGCAATATGGTTAATATGGCGCGACATTTCATCCGCTGCTGCCGTTTCTAGCTGCTCGTTCGCTTAGTCAGCTTCTCTCGATATTTTCGAGGAAAGGGGGCAGGGCGACTTGGGGGCACTAAATGTTTAGTAACCAACTGAAATAGTAGCACTCGTGTTAGTATCGGTTCATGAAAAACGAACAGCAGCAAAATAGAAGTGAAAAAGTACAACAAAAAAAATAAAATAAATGAAAACCATTTCGGTTTACATAGAGTTTCGCATGTAGCTACACGACTTGCACTTGGGATTTGAATATGAATGCGCATACTAATCCACAGATGCGGTCAAAAATATAGCACAAGAGATGATACTTTGTCTTGCTCTAATTTAATGACTATAGGTACACTTTAAGGTTGTTATAATATATTAAAAACTAAACAGCTTACTTAAAAGAAACTTTCATACTACTTTTTAGTAGGTTTTACCCTAAATTCAAATGAGAATTTGAGGAATGACCTCCTGTACAAGGATACCGCACTGGTGCGTCGTGCATACTGTGCGTGTGCCGGCAGAGGCTGGGAACTGAAAATATTTAATTCGCGAGTCAGTGCCGTGGGCCCCTCTGATCTAAAAGAAACCATCTAATTATCAAGGATCACAAATCACATCTGAAGGTAATTAAGTCCTACAACTATAGACTATTCTAATAACCCCAACTGTTCTTTCTGCGGGGTCAGTGGCGTGGCTAAGAGAGGGGTTCGGAGCGGTATAGCGAGAGGAAAGTGGTAAGCAAAACGACGTCAGCGTAAACTGATTACCACCGGACGGACAATCTATGGAGCTGCACTAGCGGCACGTACACAGCGTTTTTGGGGCTGAAAAGCGGTAAGGGGGCTCGGAAAACTATGGGAACCTTCGCGCCGGGAGTTAGGTTCGGCCGAATGGGGGAGACAGAACGACTCGCGGCGACAACCCAAAAGTTCCAGTTAAAACCGACACACATATAGGAAGTCAGTCAGAGAGCTAAGACTTCAATTACAGTCAGGTCGCACCCATGAGTTGATTGTGAAATTATAGCCAAACTAGCATAGTGTTCCCAGAACTAGAAAAAGAGTGAACGAAACGAAAGGGAGGGACTGACCCAGAGCGATTACTAATTAATGGAACGTGCTAGCTTCTATAGCTTCTTTAGCTCGAATTACTAGCCAAGCTTAATGGTATGAGAAATGAGAAATTCGAATACTTCTACTTTTTTGGGGGGTGCTTTGGAAATTTCAATTCTATTGTTACTTTTGTAATATTATGACAAATCAGTTTAATATTTTTAAGAGGGTTGATGGGATTGATTATGAAGTTCGGTGGGTTTATAATCAAGTTAAGCTTCTCTATTGGGTATTACTCATATTACTAAGGGTTAAATTGGGGTTAGATCGTGAATCTATAATTGGAGAAACTGAAAAAGGTCGTACTATATAAAAGGCTTTTATTGAAAGGAATTTATAGTTAGAGTTGCTAGGCTTATTTAGAGAAATGGAGTCTTAAATACATCAATTTATTATATAGTTGCATTCTAAAATTATAGAAAAATTAAGATAAATAATTAGGTAATTCCCTGAACATGTTTTATGCTCTAAATAAGATAGACTTTTTAAAAATTTCAAAAATAATTAACCGAAAATTCTGTAACAATCAGATTTGAAGAAATTCCTTCGAATAACCGACCTTTAAATATTTTCTTAGACCTATAACTATTTATCTCCCTTATAAACAAATCCTACAAATAAAAAATACTCAAAAATGCATTTAATATTATTTTAAAAATATTTCCTTTACTAATTTGGACTGTAAACCAATGCACCTAATGTGAATCACCCTTTTTAAGCTTGTGAGCCCTTCTCTCTCATCGCGAAGATAGTTATCTCTGCTTATATTAGATAATGCACATTCATAATTTACTCATATCGTCACAACAGTTAATCTTATTCGCTCAATCAAAGGCGGGTGGTACTTGCTGTTTTATCGCTATCAGCAGCCGGCGAACATAGTTGGCATTCCCCGATTTTTGCGAATGGCGAGACTTAAACTTTTAACACCCACCGCTAACTGCACGTAGTGAAATTTAGCTGCCAACTAAACCAAACATGCTGTGATCTAGAAAATGTAGTATCTTTCAGATGCACACGCTTTTCCGCACACCCACACCCACACCGACACCGACACCCCACCCACCCACTCACACAGATACTGGCACACACACTCGGTCTGCAAAAAAGAAATAGAAAAAAGGCGCACACATAACTTCAACTTGGCATTCCAAGTGACTTTGCACGAAAATGAACACGTGCTGCTTTTAAGCCAAAAGGACGACGAAGCGGGGGGCGCAGGTGGCCCAGGAGGAGGTGGAGGAGAGTGGGCGGGGGGCGATGTGGGCTTGGTTGCTGGCTTGCAGCCACAACCGCAGACAATAACAAAAGGCCAAGTTGAGTGCAGTTACCCGCGGGTGACTCATACTCACTCACTCACTCGTGCCCTGGCGCTCTCTCTCACTCACTCTGCAGCTGCTGCTGCAGCGGCTCTCTTTGCAAAGAGCGGGAGCCAGGAATTATGAATTACAGTTTGCAATTGCACTGTAGCAATTGCATTTAATATTTTGAAGCCCCGTCTGACAGTTGAAGTTATCGTGTGGCCACTGTAGCAGGAGGTTTTTGGGCACAACTAAAACTTAGTTGGCCGCCTGGGACTAAGTGTTTATGTACATGTGGTTGAGGATTTGCTTGTGCCTGTGTGTGTGTGTGCTTGCGGTGCGGTGCGTCTGCCGGCAACTTTAGTGGCCCCGGCTAGGCTAACTTTTAGCAAAAGTTTTAGGTTCGAATACTACCTGCCACTAACTAAAACCACAGAGGCATTGGCACACAGAGAGGCCAGACCAACGCAGAAGTTTCCACCACGCATCGAACTATGAAAATCAGAAAAGTTTGCAGACGAGAAATTTCCAGCAATGCATCCGAACAATGGGGAAATGTGGCCCCCTGACTTACCGCACCGCTTGCCAGCGCCATTGCCATTGAAGTTGGAGTTGGTTTTCCTTTGGTTTGTCCTGGTAAAGCTTGAATTTATCACAGAATCGCCGCAGTAACTACGTAAAAATATAAAACAACACTGCGAAGCACAAGCTTCGAATAACTGTAAACGAACAGCTGTCAAAGTGCGCGGGCACATGGAGACAGGGTTGTTTGGCGGCCAAACAGCTGATCGTAGACCAGGGCTGCGCGCGCTAAGCCGCGGGAATTTGAAAAATCTCTGAGTGGAAGGTGCTGTTAAATTTTAAATTTAATGAAAGCTGAAAAATTACAATATTAACTAATTAAATAGTTATCTTTACATTATATTGCCAGTAACAAAGTTAACCTTGATCTGCCTCAGTCTGCTCCTTAAACTCGACCGACTTGTGAACCCTGGACGCCCTGGACTCTGAATCCGATTCGGCGTCAAAGGACAATTGCCGCGTCCTGCTGGAATGCTCCGAGGCGTGGGTGCTGGTCAGCATTTTGGAGGCAAGGAGCTGGAACCACCAGAACTGACTCACATACGCCTCCACGCCCGGACTGATGAAATACAGGCGAAGCGGGCGCTTGCTCCTTTGCGGATGCTTCCCCTTGACACGCGAATGCGAGAACATCAGGTCCAGGGCAAAGGTCATGTGCAACAGGTAAATGGCGGTGGCATACAAGGACACCATGGCGTTGTCCCGGCAACAGTAGTAGAAGCCAGCCCACTCCTTGGTCCGGAACCGCTCCATTGTGGCCATGTGCATGTGAATGAACACCGTGAAGAGGTGCTGGGAACCGAGCAGTGCCGCGTGCGTCGCCTCGTGTTTCATCGTGGGCTTCTCGGCGTAAAAGGCACCAATCAGGGCTAATAGGCAGATAATAATGGAGCCACCATAGGCGGCGCACAGCAGGAAGATGTGCGGAACGTGTTCATCCCGGAAGCAGCGCCAGTGGACCACGCAGCAGGTCAGGCTCAGCAGCAACTCCACCAACTTGAACAGGAACCACACGGGCTTCTTTGAACGCACCTGCATGTTGTTTTAAATAAAGGAAACTAACAACAATTGCGACACAAAGCTGATATACTTCATAGATACAGGCTACTAGGGCTAAAGCAAAGCTACAACTAAGGCTAAATCATAGTAAATCCTTCTACTTCCGCCAGTACTGCGTGAATCGATGGATCTGCTCCACCAGCGCCGGCATTACGGCCGTTATGGACACATCCAGCAGGCTCTGCAAGTGCTGGACGGCCTCCTCGTCGGTCAGTCCCAGCTGCAGGTTCTCCTCCACCTTCTTGACCGCCTTATCCGGCTCCAGAGCAATGTCCGGCACGGTGGCGTCCACCATCAGCGAGAATAAATTAAGCATCACGTTGGCATGGCGGCGCAGATGCAAGTACGCCGTGTAGCATTGCTTGCGGAACTCGTGGTGGTGCTCCGAGCTAATGCCGCCCATGGCCTCCACCATCTCCTTGCTGAGCTTCATGGGCGGCGGCATGGGCTTGGGGTCACGACCCAGGATATAGCCGAAATCGATGTGGAACAGCTTGCCATTGGTGGTCAGCAGCAGGTTGTCCAGGTGACGATCCCCAACGCCTGCAAATAAAGGTATTGTATTACACGGTCACATTCGTGACCAGTTGGTATAATGTAATCGATAATAGTCCTAACGCATACAATTAAGCTAGATTGGTAAGAAAAGAATATACGGTAACTTTGGTTTGGCGAATCAGAACGATCAGCTCGTGAAAAATCGAGAGAAAAGGAAATCATTAGAAATAAAATCAATCCGACGTTATTATTTGAAAATAAAAGCCTGGGAGTTTACAGTATTAAAAAGGTAATTAAGCCCAAGAAATAGACCAAGGACTTACCCAGCAGATATGTGATCACACAGTAGCCGGCACAGCTCTTGATGTAGGTGTCCATGACCTCCGCCGATATGCCATAGGGTCCATTATCGCAGGGGTGATGCTTCCGGAAGAAGTTGTGGATGTTGCCCTCGCGGGCCAGGACCTCGGCCACCGTGCAGGAGTCCACGTACTGCAGGAAGCCATGCTTCGAGCTGGTGGCCAGCACCTTGTACGGAGTGAGCTTCAGATCGAGGTTCTCTCGCCGCAGCAGCTTGTCCATCAGCGTGATCATCTGCAGGATGAGCTGGTCCTGGCGCAGGTCGTCGCCATGCTTGAAAATGGCCGCGTACTCGTGCTGGGCGATCGAGGTGACAAAGGTGAGTCTGAAAGGGAGTTCAAGGAGCAATAATAAGGAAGTGTAAACACCTCATTTTGTATTCCACGGTCACATTAGTGACCAGTTGGTATAATGTTATCGATAATAGTCCTAACGGATAGAATTAAGCTAGATTTGTAAGATTTTGGCAAAAAAGAGCGATCGACACGTTTCGGATCAAGAAAAAGAAAAGGTTATCCGTCGTTATTATTTTGAAATAAAAGCAGGGAAGTTTACAGAGGAGAAGAAGCTGGCTAACTTACTTGGCTGGCATGAGGGCGCTCTTGAAGAGCGACGTGCGCATGGGCACGATCTTGGTGATGTAGATCTCCGGATCCAGGGGAAAGGGTATCGGCTCAAAGTTCGTGAAGTTCACCTTGAACATGTCCTGCTCGGCCAGCAGCTTCTGGAACTTCTCCGTCTTCTTGTTGCGATTGCCCGGTTCCTTGGCCACCAGCTTCACCAGCTTGACCAGCTCGTCGATAAAGCGGCGTTGCTTGCGAAGATTATAGAAGATGCCTCGGAGGTTGAAGTTGCCTGCAAAGAAGAGTTAAGGATTATCTTCCATGAGACCTTCCCTTTACTCACCATTCTCCAGCACCTTCAGGAACATCTTGAGCACCATGGCATACATGTCGTGGGCCCGCTCATCCTGCTTCCTCACCGACTCCACCTCCTCCACCTCGATGGACAAGTACCAGTAGAAGTAGTTGGCCAGCGTGGCATTGGTGCAGGCGCGCTGGATGAGGAATGTGCAGAGATTGGCGGGGACACTGCCAAAGCTGATGCCCTCGGCCAGCATCAAAGCATTGGAGTTGGAGTCGCAGGGCAGGGAGCTGCCGCCTGGGGTGGCAGGAGCCGAAGGTCCCGGCGCTGCCGAGGATCCCAGACCCCCCGCCGACCCCGGACTCACTGACTTGTCGCTCTTGATGGCCGCCAGGACACTGGCAGCCCTTTGATTGGCTGGAATAACGGAGGCATGGAGCCCGCTGCTGGCGGCACTCAGATCCGAGAGGCTGCTCTGGTCCAGCAGCGAGCCATTGTCGTCCAGAATGGAGCGCACCACATCCCGCTCCGGGAAGATGCAGCCGTGCAGGTGGACGATGTGCCGCGGATCCTCGTACTTGAGAGCCTGCACCAGCTGGAGCAGGTACAGCAGGAGATCCTCGTCGGGAGCCTGGGCCAGGCGACTAACAGCATACTTTCGTACTTGGGGATGGGTGAATGTGGGACTCAGTAGCTCGAGAGCATCCTCCACGTCCATGGGCGCCCAGTTGGCCAGCATCCAGAGGGCCTGGGTCACCTCATCCTCCAGCTTCCAGTTGATGCATTTGAGGAACTTGGTCAGCGCCTTCTTGTGGGAGGAGAGATAGAAGCGGAACTTCCACACCAGGTCCTGCTCCTCGCTGCTCAGCACGTAGGTGGGGGGATACCGGTACACAATGGTGTGGAGCTGATCGCGAATGCTTGCTGTGGGCTTGGCATCTCTGTCCGAGATCCCTGAACGCTCCGAACGGGCCAGGCGATGGTGCTTTCTTTCCACCAGGTTTTCCTGAAGGATAATGAAGAATTCTGGGTTAAAAGTAGAGCTGTAAAACTATCGACGATACTATCGATATTATCGATGATTCTGTGCTCCGGGTCACCATCGATTGTTTTTTTCTACCATCGATACATCGCGTTTGCAGCAAATCAGTGAATTCGTATAAAATATACTAGTTTTTGCCATAAATATAATAAAAATAATATATATAATCATAAATTCTTATGTTCTTAAGATAGCACCGAAACATTTTAAATTAATTCTAAATCATTAATATCGATAACTATCTATATATAAATTCTATACAGACAGTTGTGTGATTGAATTTAATTGCTTTTTTGTTTAATACATAAAATCTTTTATAAATTATGCCATTTAAATTGGTTTGTTTAAGCAAAGTAAATTTTTTAAACCCATTTTATTTTGTCGATAGTATCGATATTATCGATTGTTTGGACTATCACTATCAAAAATATGGAGTGAGAGCACTATCGATGTTTTTACAGCTCTAGTTAAAAGCTTGGCTTTATAAGCTTCAAGGACCTTAGTTACCATTTGAATCTCCGAATCCGGCACGGATACCAGCTTGGGCTTGGCTGGCAGCTTGTACTTGACATCGCCCTCCGGCTCGAAGTAGACCACAGCATACTGAGGATAACAAACCAAGATTAGAGCTACTCCAGACCTCCTCTCCCCCCCAGACCCACTCACATTATACGCATCATCCACGACTATGGCGGGAAACTCAATCATGAGGAACATGTAGTCGGACATGCGCTTCTCCCGCTCATTAATGACCTCAATCTCACGGAAAGTTAGCCTGTCCAGCCAGTCCACCTTCTGCACCTGACCGTTGCGATGCTTCTTGGCCAGCTTCCCCAGGCGCTGCATCTGCGACTTGGAGGACTCCTTGCCTTTGCCGGGCGTGCGACTGGGAAAGCTGCCGTCACCCTCGACACCCAGCCAGACCCGCAGATCGTACATTCCCTGGCGGAACATGCCATCCTTGCCGAACACCGAAATGGAGGTGCCGCCAATCACAGTGGTTTGCCCGGCGCCCGAGCAGTCCAGGATGGTCAGCACTAGCATGGCGCTCCGCGGCAAATCGGAGAACTGCAGTGGCAGCGACACCCACTCGTTCCAGCTCCAGCGCTTGCCGAAGGCCTTATACGAGCTGGTCACTGGCAGGCAGTAGGGCCTGCCCTGGTTGAACACCTGCAGGCGCACCTGGAACGAGGGGTGCTCCTCGGAGTACAGGCCCGAGAAGCGGAGGATGGGGTCATCCAGCAGCTTTTCATAGTCCGGCTGGCGCTTCTTTCCCTCGAGCGTGCCACTGAAAAGGACAAAGGTTTCACTGTACCACTTTTCCAGGGTTTTCCTGACCTCTTATGCCACTTACACTTTGATCTGGACGCGTTCGTGGAGCGAGGAGCTGTGTATGTAGCGGAAATGGTCATCGGGTTGGTCCATTTTCCTGCTGGTTTTTTCAGATTTTCATTACTTCGTAGTTTTTTCACGGCGCAGCAACAACAACTGCCCACAACAGATAACAGCTGATTCGATTTTGCAGAGAGCAAGTACAGTGGGCAGTCGTTAAGACTGATCAGTGCTGCCAACTCTTCGGTTCATAAAAAGCTAGCTATAAATAGCTAACAAATATGAAAACAGCTGAAAAATAGCTCAACGGTATCGATAAATTTCCGATAATTTCGCAAAAATAATGTAGTTGAAGTGTGACCAGTTGCGGTTAGAGGGAAAATCCTCAATACCATTTTTCAAGCGTGGCCAGTTGCTGTGGGTAAGAAAATCCGCTCCGCGTGTTTCGCCAGCTGTGGCTCGTTTATTTACCTTTTCAAATTCAATTAAATTAAGCTTCTTTTGTTTATTAAACTCACCAAAATGTCTACAAATGCCACGATAGAGTTGGCCCTAGATCGGGTGGACTGGCGGGACCTGGCCGCCCATCCGGGGCAGCTGCCGCGCATCTTCACGCCCGGTGAGGTGCTGATGCCGGAAGCGGGATTCATGCGTGGTCACGGCACATTTGTGGAGGATGAGGACATCAAGGCCTCGGTGGCCGGGGTGATCGAGCAGGTCAACAAACTGATCTCAATGCGTCCACTGAAGAGCCGGTACGTGGGCGAGATCGGGGACGTGGTGGTGGCCCGCGTCATTGAAGTGCAGCAGAAGCGCTGGCGCGTGGACACCAATTCCCGGCTCGATTCCATGCTCCTGCTGTCGTCGGTGAATCTTCCTGGAGGCGAGCTGAGACGCAGATCCGCCGAGGACGAGCAGATGATGAGGCGCTACCTGGACGAAGGAGATCTGATATCGGCGGAAGTACAGGTACTTTGTATCCATCCACCGGTTGATCCATTATTAACTTTGTTTTTCCCTTAATAAGAACATCTTCGAGGAGGGAACTCTCTCCCTCTACACGCGCAGTTTGAAGTACGGAAAACTGTCGCAGGGCATCCTTGTCAAGGTTTTCCCCGCCCTCGTCAAGCGCCGCAAGATGCACTTCCACAATCTGCCCTGCGGCGCCTCCGTGATCCTGGGGAACAATGGCTACATCTGGATAGCGCCCACCAAGGGTGAGGAGCAGGAGGGCGGCGAGGGAGGATTCGCGCAAAACATTAACGAGCATGTGCCGCGCAGCGAACGGGAAGTGATCGCCCGGCTGAGGAACTCCATCCTGGCGCTGGCCAAGTGCAAGCTGATGATCTACGACACCAGCATCCAATACGCCTACGAGGAGTCCCTCAAGTACGAGGCCCACGAGCTGCTCCAGCAGAACGTCATCTACGACATCGGCGAACAGACGCAAGCGCGGCTGAGGGATGCCGACGAATAGTTAATAAATTTAATTTTTAAGCAAATTAAAGCAGTTCAACCGTCAAGCAGTTCATGGGTTTTCAAAAGGGGAAAACTGGATTATTTAGGGGCAAAGCCAATTTTTAATCTGGCAACACTACGCCAGTATGCGCCGACGATCCGGCAAGGCTAGCTAGGTTCGTGAAAAGAAAAGACGCCAATTCAGATTGTTTTCTCCGCTTATTTCCCAATTTACAACCAGTAGGCCAGTGTTCTTTGTGTGTGTTGTGATTCGCGCCAGAGGATTTAATTGCAATTGTTAATATGGCTCAAACTGCAGCGGCTCGCGAGGCGTCGCTGGGCGAAAAGAAGGTCTGCCGCTTCTGCCTGTCGGAGCAGAAGCTGGCCTCGATTTTCGTGGAAAACACGCGCATCAAAACAAGCGCTAACCTGCCGCTGCAGATAATGGCGATAACGGCGATCGAGGTAAGCGGCTAAATAATCAATGGGTTCTAACTTGCACTAAAAACAAACACCGAACTTGGCTAAGCAAAAGAGCCACTACCTGAGGTTTTTGAACCCACTGTGCGTTGGCGTCTTGGCTAAGTTTATCTTGTTCATGTTTTCCCTTTTCAATGGGGGAAAACTCAGTGAAAAACCCCCATGCTAGGGCTACATGTCCTTGAGTTTCCGGTGGAGTTTCCCCACAAAGCAAAGCCTGTGAAAAACCCATTTCAATCAGTTGCCGTGACAACTAGGGTTGTCGAAAATATATCAAAATATCAAAATATCGATATATTTGCAAAAAAAATAAATATTTTTATCGCGATATTTTTAAGCTGTAATATCGATATATAAATATTTTTTTTTTGATATTTTCTGATATTTTGTTTTCGGTCAGCCCCTACGAAAACGAGTTCCACTTATATATTTCTTTGCCAAATAGTAATTGGGAAGCTGACCCAATACAGTATTGAACTTCGCAACAGCAGACCATGCAATATTTGTCTAAGTAAGCACTACGCTATCTGATAATACCAGGTAGCTCGGTATCCTCAGGAAGGATGGCTTCGGCAATTAAATGTGTAGTGGCGACTCACGCAGCCGTATGACTGATCGGCACGTAACAAATCGTGTATTTTTAAAGTCACTGGCGAAACAATATTGGAAACCAGTAAGAAAGCTACAGTCGACCGTGCTCGACTGTGAGATACCCGGTACCTAAACGTTTGCGCTTCACACTAAAAGGCAATTTAAAAATGTACATACACTACATTGTACATACATATGTACATTGGCGCCATTATATCGCACGGCCAAGGCTCGAATGCGCCACCTGTCGGCTACAGCTTGCAACAGCAGTGCCTTAGGGCGGTGTGTTAAAATTCTAACCTTATTGCAAATATCTCCCATATTTATCATCCGATTTTACTGAAATTTTCAGGAAACGTCCGCTCTATTTTATTCATTTTTTGTATTTATTAACTTTTACCCGAAAAAAACGAGTATAGCTTATTTAACGTTTTTTATGATTTTTGAGGGCGGAAGTGGGCGTGGCCAAATTTTAAAACAAACTTGATCTGCGTGCAACAGATTCCAATGTTGTCACCAAATTTGGTAACTCTAGCTCTTATGGTCTCTGAGATCTGTTGTTTCACACGGACGGACAGACGGACATGGCTAAATCGACTCGGCTGGTGATACTGATCAAGAATATATATACTTTATGGGGTCGGAGATGTCTCCTTCTGCCTGTTACATACATTCTCGGTAGGCACAAACTTATAATACCCTTGTACCCTATGGGTACCGGGTATAATAACTTTAACTTTAACTTACAGTATTTTCCATTGCTTTAAGTAATAAAAGCTTAATATGAAGTATTTGTGTTGTTAGTTTTGTTTGAATGAATTCATGTGGATCATTAGGATCAATAGAGAGGTAATGTATACGAATAATGAGATAGAGAGAAAGAGATTTCTAAAGGATTTCTGATCCTAAAAATAAAAAAAATGTTAAATATCATATATACTCGATATATCGATATTTTTTCTTGATATTTAAAAAAATCATTTTGATATTTTTCAAAAATGACAATATCATTGATACGATATTTTTTAAATATCATGCAACCCTAGTGACAACTGTACTCCAGACACGCACGCACACACACATGGCTGTCGAGTCAGCTGTTCGGGGCTGACATATGCCAGCTGTTGATATTTTCTTGGCGGGAAAAAAAGTAAATAAATATTGTAATTATCGTAATTCAAGAAAATGTGATTTGAATAGTGTTAAATTTGTAAAATCAATGCATATTTTAACTAATTTTGGCACTGCAACTTTAGTTAAAACTATTAAAAATATCTTAAATCTTACTTCTTATTCAAAATTAAATCTTAAAATTAAATAATAGCTCACCACCATTTTTCTGTATTCACTTTTATTCTTTTTCATATCAAATATATATAATATATGATTGCTTTTGTATATAAGTATAAATCTCCATTATATCTCTTATCTCAAAATTTGTGGGGCTTGCTGATTGGCAAGTGTTTTCTCTTATAATTAGCTAAAATTATCAATTAAGTTGGGCAGCGAATTTCGTCAACGATAAGGCCTGAATTGGGGGTGTTGGGGGAAATGTAATGGAAAAGGCGGTCATGGAGCTCTACATATCCTTCGGGATAATGGCACGCGTCACCCTAAAAACTAAACTTGAAGTGAAATGGAATCCAAATGATGATTGCGGGGGAATTGAGTACGCTCAACGCTTGAGGTAGAGAGAGATCTTCCGTCTTAGCCAGCCTTATTTCCGTTGGGCTTGTCGGTGAAGCGCAGTATGCGCGTCAGCATGGAGGTGAGGCATGGTATTTGCTTCTGGCGATCCATGATCGGGGTGGCGGGCACGTTCGACTCAAAGTCTATGGCCACACGTTGGTTGACGAATGTGAGCAGGGTGAGCAGGTCGTACTTTTTGCCATTGGTGTTTAGCTCTTGGATCAGCGACTGCATGTACCAGGAGCCGTTGTTGATGTTGCGCCAGGAATAGTAGCCTGCAAAGTAAACAGAGCTGTTAGGAGAGCTCCTTTATAAAGTCCTTGACTCAGTATCCTTACCCGGAATCGTGGAGTAGGAGAAGAGGAAGTCGGCGTGTATGGGTATCTTGTAGCTCATGGACGACTCGCCGTCCGTTTCAGTCATGCACTTCTCCAGCGTCATTCCGCCGTCCAGGCGATCGCCCTGGCAGGCCTGGATGAAGAACAGCTTCGGCTTCCCAGCCAGCGTGGGACAGTAGGTGCCGGTGAAGTAGTGCCAGATATTGTCCAGCTTGTACTGCACATCCTTGGCGTACAGATAGCCGTGTTCGCCGTGCGACAGGATCGCCACGGCCAGACAGTCGTTGTCCGTGTGATCCTGCACGGCGGCCTTCTCGATGTGCTTGAGGATGTCCCGCAACTTGCAGTCCTTGTGCACGGACACCTTGAAGCCCAGGCCCTCGAAGGTCTTGCTCAGCTCCAGGGCATCCACATTCGTGCCGGTCCGCACCTTCAGCGAGGGTATGTCGAAGAATTCGTGGTTGAAGATCAGGGCCAGGCCGCGGTGCTTGTGATTCATGTTGTACTCGCTGGCATATCGCTCCACGGGCATTCGGGCCACAAACTTGTTGGCCGGCAGGGGGGCGGCAGCGCTGCGGAGATGTGTTAGATGAAACTTAATAACGGATTCGATTCGCCAGCCATATAGTCGGCGCGATAAGATAAGATAAGGCTACTGGCCAAAACTAGCCATGATTAATGGTCGCTTTGTTAGGCTCTTATAACCAAAATTAAACAAAAGAAGAGCTCCCACGATAAGAAAACACTTTCAGGGCACTTTTTCGCTTTTCAATTGCAACAATTAGGCCAAGTTGATCCTATTATTGATTGTTACCAGTACTTCCTATGACTAAGAGGGGCTTTGAGGGCCTACGAGGGCTTCAGGAATCAAACACTCAACAGAGACGTAATAGGTTCCAGAAAGTAAAGCGTATTTAGGTTTTTTATTTAATAGGAACCTCTCTGGAAATATGTTCTCATTATTTTCTTTAACAATTTCCATAACATATGTTATTAAAAATAACTGCTGTGATAAGAAAGTGGGTCGTAAAGCTTCTTTATATCTGAGTTAAATGTGTATGGTTTTTAGCTTTAAATATTTATGTTTATTTAAAAAAATAGCTACTCTTAAATAATATTAAATTAAGATTTAATACCAATTATTGCCCTTATTTCGGAATATGTGGATTTAGGACTTTGGTATTTATCAGAGATCGAAAATAAATAAATAATCGCCTAGTTCTGATGATAAGATAATTATTTTTAGAAGGGAAAGTACATGCCTCGATAAGGAATATGCTAGAACTATCATAAAAGAAACGGATTTCCCTGAATAACTCTTTAAATGCGTTTTAGAAACTGGATTTTCCACCCAAAACTCCTTTTGCAGCATCGAAACAAAAACAACAACACTGATAAGGGCAGACATAACACACACAGACACGCTGGAGAGATTGAGAGAGAGAGCCAGAGAGAGCGAGCGACACACGGACACTTAACTTACCTCGCTGCAGTTGCACCACCACCAACACCAGCAACAACCAGCGGCTCCGCCGTACAGCCCTTGGCATCGATGCTATCAGCAATGCTGCTCCGATTTCCCGCTCCGTTCGAGCTGAGAACATTGTAGTTTCTGGTTATACACTCGTCCGTCATTTTGTGTCCCTCTTTGCGCCGACGAGGAGGGTCTCCGCTCTTCTTCTCTTGTTGCCTCTCCTCTTGTTTTGATTGTTTTGTGTTTCTCCTTGTGCGCCCGCTTTGCCTTTTGTTCGGCTCTGCCTGCTTTTCTTCCTCTCCTCCTTCAGTTGTTGCGCCCTTTCCCCGGCCGCGAATGAATTTGTTTGCAGTTTGGTCTCTTGTTTTTTTCACCAAAAAGTTAGCTAAACTTTTACAGCACAGCTGTTTTTTTGTTGTTCAGCTTTAGCGGGCCAACAATAACAACCGTCCAAATGTCCTTTTATGGCGCAACCGTGTTTAATCAATCAAATTAACGGAGGTTAAGCGTGCTCGCCGCCGCTCACGAAAACAAACTTGTAGTGGTGTGTATGCACTTGCCGCCAAGCAATGCAATTAGTGTGGCCAGCCAAGTTTTCCAAAATTAGTCAGAATGGATTTTTCTCACAGAGGCAGCTGGTCACACTTAAATTAACAATATAGGTGGAAAACTTGGCTCTGGGCAAGAACGTATTCAAACAACGTAAGGTCGTCAAAAAACCTGATATTTTGAATATTTTCGAAATAAAAGCTGAAAAATGTTTAAATAAATAGGATAAACTTTGCATTTATGCTTATTTTCAGTTTATGTTTATTATTTTTCTTATTTTCCAGAGCTTGGATAGCCAGATATCAATAAAAGCAATGATGGTGGTGATTCCCAAATTATAATTGAAATACGGAACAACTTTTATAATTTTCTTAGAAATAAAGGAATATTCCCTCTATAAATATATTAGTATAAAATCTTTTCCTTCTCTTCTTTTATGTACAGGTCTACGCCGGTGACGGAATGCCCGGATATATCTGCCTGGACTGCCGGCTCCTCTTCGAGCACTGCTACCGCTTCAAGCAGATGTGCAAGCGGGCTGAGACGCTCATGCGTCAGTATCCCTTGACCGGAACCTGGCCCGCGCCGCTGGAGAAACCCCGGGCTCCCATGATAGCCAATCAGGCGGGGGCTCCCAAGAAGGCAGCCGTGGCAGCTACTTCAACCGATGGCCAGCCCAAGAAGCTGCTCAACACCATGGCCAAATCGAACAAGGCGATCATCGAGGATGTCCAGGTGCTGGAGACGAGCTTACTCAACAAGAATGCCGCTGCGGCAACCACTGCCGTCGGACGCAAGGCCCAGGCCTATGAGCTGAAGGTGGAGAACAATCAGGACCTGACGATGGACGATGTGCACAGCATGCTGGAGGACATGGCCAATGAGCTGAGGGATGAGATAGACCCGCCACCCATAAAGAACTCCCCCAGCAAGCCCAAGGTGCTGAACAAGTCTTCGATTCGCATCCTGAACAAGGGACCCGCTGCTCCAATGGAGCCTCGCATCGCCACGCCTCAGGTTCAGCGGGACGAGAGCGGCAACGTGGCCATTGTGACGGAGATCCTGGAACCGGGACCCATTCTGTCGCCGGATGACTTGATCAAGAACGCCGAGAAAGTGGCCACCAATGTATTTCCGTGCCCCGACTGCGATCGATCCTTTCCGCTGCAGCAGCTCCTCGACATTCATATGGTGAACCATACGCGCAAGCGCTGCTTCCAGTGCACGACGTGCGAGAAGAGTTTCTTCAGCAAGTACGATCTGCAGAAGCACACCTTTGTCCACACGGGCGAGCGGCCGTTCCAGTGCACCATCTGCTCCAAGGCCTTCACTCGGAAGGCGCTGCTCCATCGCCACGAGCGCACGCACACGGACATTCCCAAGTTCATTTGCGTGTACTGCGAGAAGCCCTTCATCTCGCGCCAGGAGATGGAGAAGCACGCGGAGCGGCATACCAAGAAGCGGAACTTCCACTGCGGCGTCTGCAGCAAGTCGTTTGCTTTTAAGCAGGGATTGGAGCGACATGAGGTAAGTTAACGATGTAATAGCCTTGTTCCACTGCTACATTCAGCTCCATTCTCGAGAATGTTCCATTATTTTACATGGGAAAAAATGGTCCGTTCAAAATCGACAGACCATCCGTTCAGCATTCGCCCCGAAGGTTTCTATATATACTATCGATTATTAGGCGATATTTTTTAAGTTCCTTCCCTAAACCTTCCTTCCCATCCCTAATTTCTTATTGTTCTTAAAATTATTAATATTTTTGCAAAAAGACAAATAACAGAGCAATGGAACAAGGCTATTAATGATCTTAATTAATAACTGTAGCTAACGAGAGTCCTCTTCCCCTTTAGGTGATCCACCAAACGAATCTGCCCTTCCCCTGCCAGCACTGCAACCGCTCCTTCCCGACCTCCAGCAAGCTGGCTCGCCACCTGGTGGCCCATGCCGGCAAGCGTGCATATCCCTGCAAATACTGCTCCAAGTCGTACATTCTGTCGCATCACCTGTCCCGGCATCTGCGCATGCACAAGCAGGGCGCCTCGGAATCCTCGTTTGTCTGCAGCGAGTGCAAGGAAACCTATGCCAACTATGACCTGCTGCTGGAGCACTCGCTCAACCATGCCCACGAGACCCTGAAGTGTCCACTGTGCCGGGAGACGATCGACTACGCCGAGGATGTCGAGGCTCACATGGCGCAGCACAAGAACGAGCGGTTCGCCTGCGAGTTCTGCGACCACATCTTTTTGAGTGAGGCGCGTCTGCAGAGGCACATCGAGGACGACCATGTGGTGGACATGATGCCCTATCAGAACGAAGAGGGAGCCGACGAGGAAACTGAAGGAGAGGTGGAAGCTCTCGAGGAGGAGGAGTTCGATAATTTGGAGATAAAGCCGGAGGAGTTCATAACGGAGTACTTGGAAGACGACACTCTGGATGATGATCATCTGGACGATAGTGATGGGTCTTTCGAACCCCCGCCTCTGAAGCAGCGAAAAGTAGCTCAATCGAAGGCAAAGGAGTCTTCAGAGGTCAAGCGTCAGACGCGGAGTCAGGATAAGCCTGCGAAGATATCACCAAAGGCGGTCAAGAAGGAGTCGAAGTCACCTCCCCTCAAGCAAGGACGATTTCTTACCATTTCTGGCAAGATTACGAATAAAAAGTCGCCCAAATAATTTAAGCTAAGCTGAAAAAATAATTGTATCCCTATTTTATCTTACATATTAAAGAGCTTATGTATTCTACGGTCCAAGGTCTTTTTTGGTCGAGCTGTAAAACTATCGACATTATCGATGATGCTGTGCTCCGGGTCACCATCGATTGTTTTTTTCTACCATCGATATATAAGCAACTAAGTGAATTCGTATAAAATTTACAAGTTTTTGCCAATAAATATAATATAAAAAATAAATTAATTTTGTTTCATTAATATCAAAAATTATCTATATATTTATTATATATAGACAGTAATGTGATTGAATTTAATTGTTTTTTTGTTTAATACATAAAACCTTTTATAAACTATGCCATTTAAATTGGTTTGTTTAAGCAAAGTAAATTTTAAACACATTTTATTTTGTCGATAGTATCGATATTATCGATGGTTTGGACTATCACTATCGAAAATATCGAGTGAGGGCACTTTCGATGTTTTTACAGCTCTATTTTTTGGGGGGGAAAATCTTGAAGAACTAAAACTTTTATATTCACAAACTAATCTCCAAAGAACCCCCACTTTGAGCTCTCTTTTCAGACCTATTAACCTTCCCACATCACTGCACACTCTGGATCTTTCACTCGCTCTAATTTCGATCTTTATTCAAGCGCCAACTGGAGTGTTCTTTGTCTTGGTTTTTACTGTGTGTGTTTTTGTGTATTTCCGCCTAAAGTTCTGTTTACAATAACGATTACATACAGGAGTCCCGGGTGGGTCTGCCATTACCAAACAACTGCATTACCCTCTCAACGGAATCGGTGGCCATCTAGTGCTCATAGCCATCGGGCAGGGGGTTGGTATGGGGGTTGTGGAACAGGCTCTTGTTGCCCTCGCCCCAGGGGAAGCGCTTCTCACGGCGACGCAGGTAGTCGTACTTGACGAACTCCTGACGGGGGTGGTCGTGCTCCTCCTGGTGCTTCAGGTAGGCATTCAGCATGCACAGACCGACGGCGGGAACGGCCACGAAGAAGGACAGGCGCTTCCACACCTTGTAGCCACCTGCGGGGACCGAGGACAAAGAACATAAGAGAAATGTTGCCAGAGGATACCTCCCAAACGGTCTTGCCCAACAGCCAAATTACATAACCTTAACCTTACAAAATCCGGGCAATTTGGCGATTGGGCTCCAGGAAGGACACTTACCGGAATGCTCGCCGGCCGTGGCAGCGGTGCCGGACATGTTCCTGGCGGCGGTAGCGCCAAATTGGCGACGAATTGCGTGATTTAGGATAGCTGACATATTTTCAGTCGATTCAAAGCCCCGAATGAAAATTTGCTATTTTGACAGCTCAATAGGGATGTCCCAGCAGGCGATAGGTTGTTACTTGTTCACGGTTTGTTATCGATATTTCGTTATTTCGTGATTCCCTAGCGAAAAACTTCAAACTGCCTTTCTGCTTACGACTGTCGACTGAAGCGCATCTGGCACGTAAATTTTCTCTACAAAATTTCAACGAATCTGGAATAATCATGGACAAACCAGTTGTGTGGGCTCGCGTCATCAAGGTCCTCGGCCGCACCGGCTCCCAGGGCCAATGTACCCAGGTAAAGGTGGAGTTTCTGGGCGAGCAGAACCGCCAGATCATCCGAAACGTGAAGGGACCCGTGCGCGAGGGCGACATTCTCACCCTGCTGGAGTCCGAACGCGAGGCCAGGAGACTTCGCTAACGGGGATCGGATCTGCTGCTGCTGATCTATTTGGAGGATACTTTTGATACACTGATGACGAGGCTGTGGTATCGCAAAAACATATACAAAAAACATGTAAACAAATGCAAATATACAGTTAATTCAACCCCCTAAAGTTGCAAAATGTGTTTTCAATAAATCTCAAGTAGTGGACAAATCAATAAGTTACAGATTTAACGGCAATGATAATTTCCCCGCAAGGATTTAATTCAGAACTGTTAAAATTATTTCTAGCATCTCTAGCTAAAAATACATACATACATCGTCCCCATCACAGCTGATTAGACTACCTTATTATAATTGTAACTAGTGGTTGATTTTGTATCGGGATCAAGGTAAACTAAAAATCTTAGACCAAGCTAAATAAACACCTTGCTGTTTAAATATTTATATTAGGAAAATGTAAAGAAAAAACAACAAAAATGTTATAAAATGCGATGGTTTAATCAAATAAGCCAATGGTTTATTAAAGCCCTGAGTTGGTAAAACCTAATTTAAACCTTCTTTATTTTTTTTTTTTTAATCTAAATATGTTATTTATTTATTAATAATATTTTCGTGACCACTTTTAAGCATTTTCCCCAACAATGTGTGCAGTCACTGTTTGCATGCGCCGCCCCACCTCTAGCAACAATCGACTCACGCGGCCACCGCCATCGATAGGGCAGTGCGAGGTATCCTATCGAGACTGGAGTCGGCCACCAATCGTCCATCGACAACAACAACGTGTCGCGTAATTATTTTCCCTCTTGTTGATAAATAAAGCAAAATAAAACAAATTGTAAATACACACTGGCACCAGCGAACACCAACGCGACTATCAGCAAGGAACGGGAGAATCGTAGATTGAACGAACGGCAGTGAAGCGTTGTTAATTAGACGAAACCAGCGGCAATCGAAGTACAAAGCAATCCCAATTCCCCAGAAACCGCTCTCTTAGCCATTCAGTGCAAAGTTTGCAGCATTCTCACTAGACAATACGACCACCAGAAGCGGCCAGCACAACCAAGTTTTACGGCGGAAGAGGAGTGCACCAGGAATTCACAGGAACAGTAACTGCCACAGGAACAGAGACTCGCTACAATGTCTGCCAACAACTTGCGACAGATCCCGCTCACCTGCAGCGGACACACGCGACCCGTGGTCCATCTGGACTTTAGCGACATCGTTGACAGCGGCTACTTTCTCATCTCGGCGTGCAAAGGTAAAAGTCGCGTAAAAAATCTCATGCAATTTGGCGTCCTTGCCGAGCTATAAATAGTCATCGTCCGCCGCCGCACAGTGGTTGTGGTGGCTTAAGTTCGAGGCAAAAATTGTATAATTCCGGTATAAAATATTTTAAGTAAAATATCTTTGTGATTTAAAGTTTCAAAGGTCTTTTGAAGGTTTTAAGCTTAATTTGATATTCTTTCGTTCCATCCTTAAGTTGAATCAGTTCTTATAGCAATATTAATAGATAACTGGACTCTAAAAGTATAATTTTAATATTTATATGATAAAAACCTTCGAATGAAATTTTAATTTCTTTGTTTCGGGTGACTATTAACAATTTCCTATTAGAAAATCCAGAAATATTTCCTGTCTCTACAAGTTGTAAGACACGAGGAAATTGTTAAAATAATTTCTAAATAGTTGGTAATTTCTTAGGAGCAACATTTTTTAAAGTTTTTTCTATCGAACATTATCAATTATTACAACTACCTACCTAGTATATACATAAAATATTCTATATATCCCGAATATGCTCTTGAGTTTACGCTTTCTGGATTCTGTAAATTTCTTCAAAATCTAATCTCTTTAATTTATCTTTGATAAATGTTAGTCAATGGTTCCTTATATTTTTGATAAGTTAAGAAGCTAAGAAAATCAAAATCAGAAATAATCCTAAAAATGTTTAGAAATTAATATGTTTACTGATCAAGGTTCTGCCATTGTTTTTTTGTTCGCTTTCGTGGAAAAGATGCTGCATCAGCGATCGGCGAAACATAAACATATGTACAATATGTACTATAACTGGCGAACAACAAACACGATTTAGCTCCGTCTAGCCTGCGCGCGTTGCCTTGACCCAAATGCAAAGTCATTCATCGCGAGCGAAACCTGTTTGCTGCGAACCCTTTTCCCGCCACCACTCGCATGCTACAAATTTCGCGTTCTTTGCCTTGAGGTGTCAGCTAGTCGATGCGATTGCTATTGCCATTTCGCATACTTGGTGTCTGTGTGTGCTTTGCATTTGTTGCTTTCGCCAAGTGTTGCATTTATGCGGAAAGAGCGCGCCAGTTCCCATTGCAAGTTCAAGTTAAATTCGTTATCGCCTTTTAACGTTACTGGCTTCCCCTTGCTGAGCAACTTTTCGAAACATTGCTCGTTGTTTGCTCGCGATCTCGGTTTCAGGAAGCGCCTTGAAACTTCTATATTTATATGCTGTAAATATGCAGGCAGACAGGCAGCAGCTGCTCGATCGGGCTGTCTCGTCGGGAGAGGAAAGTCACCTCTGGGAGGAGAATGTCTGATCAGTCAGTGGATACACTTTCCAGGGGGTAACTTATGTTGAGAGGGTTGAACTATGCCTTCCCTTCTTACCTAGCATCCGTAGAATCCAGACTTCATTGTTTAGACAAAGCTTTTAAAACAATATTTATTTTTATAGATTAATAGGTATTTTTTAAATTTATTGTGCTTTTGAATCATTTTATAGTTTCAAACATCTATTGAAATTATCTATTGGAAAAGTATAGCATTACTTGGGTGGGAACTTTGCTGAAAGCTAGGTTTTATTACTGCATTTCGAAAATGGCTTGCATATTGCAAAGCAAATGTATGAACATTAAACTGTATAAAATTCCTCTAAAATTGTAAGACAATCTATAAGATTTTCATAGCTAAGCAAGGAAGAACCCTGAAATAATTAATGATTTTAGAATAAATGGGAGGAAAGTCCCATTAACTCTAAAAATCATTAGTGGATATCTTAAGGAATCAAACCCTATACTCCTGTCCACATGCCCGTTTATCAATTTCGCGACTCATTAAAAATGTATAATGGCAAACTGATAACCACTTACATTTCGAATAAATGTGGCTCTGATCGAACTAACAAGTCGCGTCCCTGCCAGACGTCTACCCGCTACCCTGCCTGCCGATCCCGCCAATCGGATGCAGTGGAAGTGACGTGAACTTGGGGAGCGCGCTCGCTCGCTTGCATGACCAGGTCGTTGGCCTTGGCGGCAGGCATTGAGTCAAGGTGGCTTCCGTTCGTTAATTTATGCACGCACGCTCTCCGCCGAGTGAATGCGAGTCCCCATTCCCATCCCCATGAGAATGCATTGAGAGTTCTCTGTTCTCTTGCAGATGGCAGCCCGATGCTGCGGCACGGCGACACCGGCGATTGGGTGGGCACCTTCGAGGGACACAAGGGCGCCGTGTGGAATGCCACCCTTAACCGGAACGCCACCCTAGCCGCCTCCGGGGCGGCGGACTTCACCGGCAAGGTGTGGAATGCGGTGAGCGGGGCCGAGATCCACAGCTTCCAGCACAAGCACATCGTCAAGAGCGTGGCCTTCGATGCGGACTCCGAGAACATAGTGACCGGCAGCAACGAGAAGCTGGTGAGGGTCTTCAATCTGGAGCAACCGGACGCACAGCCGGAGGAGTATGCCGGCCACGGGGGGGCCATCAAACGGGCGCTCTTCTGTCGCGGCGACAAGTGCATCATTTCGGCGGCCGAGGATAAGACGGTGCGGCTGTGGGATCGCATGACGGGCATCGAGGTGCAGCGTCTGCAGTTCCCCAGCAATCCGAACAGCCTGGAGATCTCGCGGGACAACCACATACTGACCATAGCCCACGGGTCGTCCATCAGCTTCTGGGAGATTGACACGCTGAAGAAGCTCAAGGAGGTGAAAGTGCCGACGAATGTCTCGTCGGCCAGTTTGCATCCGGACAAGCATGTCTTTGTGTGCGGCGGCGAGGACTTTAAGATGTACAAGTTCGATTACATAACAGGAAACGAAATTGGTAAGGAACCTCCACGATCTTAAACCCTAAAAGCTAATGTATTGCCCCACAGAATCCTTCAAGGGCCACTTTGGACCCGTGCACAGCGTGAAATTCAGCCCCGATGGGGAGCTCTATGCCAGCGGCTCCGAGGACGGCACTCTGCGGCTGTGGCAGACCACGGTGGGCAAGACCTACGGCCTGTGGAAGTGCACGGAGCCCTCGGACATGGGCAACTCCATCAGCTCGCCGCGCGAAGTCCAAGCGAACTGATGTTGGCGGAGCAGGAGTCGCTGCTACACGCCGACGACGACGCACCGCAAGGGCACGTGATTCGGAGCTACCACGGCTGAGATCCGATTATCAAGAGAACAACTCGTAACGATATTTCATATTCCAACGCTAAACTCTCTCTCATTGGCATTAAATGATAATCACACACAAAAAGCATACATTGTGAGAAATGCAATAGAAATAAATAACTTAAGTGTCTCATGAATGCAAGCTTAGATGTGAGTGCCCGTGGCCCAGCCGTGCAGGTAGATGGTGGTGAAGTTCAGCAGCGGTTCGCCCTGGTGGACGTCGGGTCGGTTCTGGAGATGATCGAACCAGCGGGAAAGGTTCAAGTAGGCCTCCTTGTCCATGGGGGAAAGGGATTTCTGGAAGAAAAAAAAGAAGAGTTGAACTAAGTAATATTACACCTCTAAACTCCCAGGCTTTTATTTTCAAATAATAACGTCGGATTGATTTTATTTCTAATGATTCCGTTCTCCATTTGTCACGTGCTGATCGTTCTTATTCGCCAAACCAAAGCGACCGTATATTATTTTCTTAAAAATCTAGCTTAATTTTATACGTTAGGACTATTTTCGATAACAACTGGTCACCATTGTGACCGTGTAATACAAAATGAGGTGTTTACACACCCAAGATCCTATGGGCTTAAGAAACCCCCTTCCAACTCACCACAAGATCGTAGATGGCATAGTACACAGCCAGATCCGCCAGGGTGATGAAGTGCCCCACCAAATAGGATTTGCTGGCAAAGAGCTTGTTGAAGTCGTTCAGGAGCTGCTTGGACACGTACTTATCCTTGGAGCCGGGCGCCACGTAGAGAACGGAGAACTCTATCCACTGGTACACCTGCGCCTCCACCTCCCGCGATGCCTTGCTGTTCTGGGCCGTCTCCGACTTGGACTCCTTGGCCAGGCTCTCCAGGATAGTGGCGAATCCCGCCACGCTGCTCTTCTTTTGGCCACTGGTGCGCGTTACGACCTTCACAACAGAAAATAAATTGATGCGAGGCCATGAGAATCATCCGTTTTTAGGGGTTAATGCCAAGGTGCTTACCTGCTCCTCGTTGAGATGCACCTTGCCGGGATTCACGCCCAGGCAATGGGCAATCTTCTGCACAGTTGCAACGTCGCACATGGTTAGCGTAATTAAAGTTATTTGGCGTGCAAAAAAATACAACAAGGAATCAGTTCTGGCAATATAGCTATTTTCCCCACTAGATCTAGCGTTTTTCTATTGACATTTAGCTATTTTATAGCTCTTTATAGCTGCGCCCTGGAAGATACCGATAGGCATGTCATCGATTGCTGTTAGGGCGCAATTATTTAAAATGCTGAGGAAGTACAGTAGCTACACAAATAAATATATGTAGAAGGTTAACAAAAGCTACTGAATAAACTTAAAACAACTTAATAAAAGCTTCTAGTAGAGTTCTTAACATCAATTCCCATTAAGTTGTTGTAACATTTCCTTGAGCCGCCTTTGATAAAGCCTCGTAGGTGACATCGTATTGCAGCAGAAAGATAAAAAAGTCTGCGGAGGCCACTAGCAACTGAAAATTAAAGCATTATTCAGTAACTAAAGCATCAATCTTATGCCAACAACTTACAGCTGTCAAGAACTTTAAATCCAAAACAATGACACCTCCCACCACATGCTGTCGCACATCCGTCTGCAACTGAAGAACAAAGTGGTTTACGGTCTCCTGGAGATCACTATCTGAGAATGACCCGGCATTTACTAGGGCCAAACATCTAGATTGCTATATGGTAAACAATTAATACATTTTCAAGCAAAATAAGTATAAAACTCACCTCATCCTGAACTTTCTGATTGAAATACAGGATACTTAACACCTTGCCTATGTGCATGGCCAGCCAGAGGAGCATGTAGAACCACTTGGCCCAGTCGGCCATATCGGGATTCTCAACCCTCTGGTAAACCAGAAATAAGACCAAGTTAAAGTTCAGAAAACAACCCACGAAGAGGAGGACGATGGACCATTGGAAGGTGCTGTTAACCAGGCGGGTGAAGTGCGTCAACTGCGCGTGTTGAAGGCGGAATTTCTGAACCTCTGATCTGCGAGGGTTTATTAAGTTACATAATTCGTGCTCTAGGTTTTCGGTGACCTTCCTCTGGCGCCAGGCAATTCCTTGGAGCAGAAGGTAGTACTGAACAAAGGATAAGCTGCTGACGATGTTCGGCATCACATAGCTGATGATACTCAGGATCGACTTGTAAATCACACATTTCTGGCTCCAGATATCAATGCCAAAGGCAAGGCAGGTGAAAATTCCAACCAGGAGCAGTTGCAGCCCCACAAACCTCCGGCTTCTCTTGCGATCAATGATGTAATCTCTATCCAGATCCGATTTTATAAACTCTTTGAACACATTTGGTAGCCAGTTTCTCCAGTGCCAAGTGAAGAGCATGATGACGAAGATATGGATCACATACACTCCGGATTCTAAGGCATTTAAATATCGATCCAGGGAAGCCCTTTGGATGGTGACATGCATGAATTCCCAGTAGGAGGCAAAGGCGTAGCAGCCATACCAGATAATCATCCAGGATAGGTGGAGGATGCGATAGAATCTATTGGAACAGCCTGGGAGAATGGATATGGATGCGGTGTTGGCCAAGACGGAAATTACCAGAAGCCAATGCAGGTTCTTATGGAGCTGTCGGTATCTTTCGGCATATCTTTGATGGTATGATGAAGGACTGTTATTAAGAAGGAATCTTTAGGTTTCTCTAATGGAATATATTCCTATAAATCCAATCCTACCCTTCCTTTAACCAAGCTCTGAGTTTGTTCCGCCTTGCTGGTAGTTTCTTCGGACTCCACATGATGATAACTAAGCTTAACTATACTGAAACACCATCATTTATGCCTGTCAAGTCCTCCAGACCACATCCATTAATTAAATCAATTAAAGAAAAGTCCTTAAACCAGCTTTCCCCTTCATTAGCCGAAACCACTCGAAGATGAACACTTCGGATCTGCTGCTGACCCTCAATCGAATCCTGGGTATATCCCCCAGTGGCAGAAGGGGCATCCTTCGCTGGATTCACTCCCTCTGGTGCCTGTTCCTTGTAATATACATTTGGACCAACAGCATCAGGAGATGTGTGGAGTTCAAGGGGGAGATGGCGACCATTGAGAAGATACTCTATTTATTGGAGTTCCCGGGAAATATGTCCGTCATCGGCTTTCTGGTTTATCATGCTATAGTAAATCCCTCTGGAGTTCAGGAAGTGGAGTTTGAGATTCATCGTCTGATACAGAAATTGGATGCCAAGGCTGTGCGACATCTTTACAGGAGACATGAGCGGAGGACACTTCAGCTAATGGTCACCTCTTTAATTTTCCATGGACTATGCGCTGTGGTGGACATTGTCACGTGTAACTTTGAGTTCTGGATGACCTGGATTAGCAATAGTATCTACAATCTGCCCGGCTTGATGATGACTCTGGGAGTGCTCCAGTACGCCCTTCCCTTACACTTTCTGTGGCTTCTATTGGACCAGATTAGGAGGCGTCTGGAGGAGCTGAAGCTGCAGCAGAGACCGCCAATGGGAATAACCAAATTGGATGCTCGATATGAGTCCGTCTTTGCTGCGCTGGTGGACGCCGGTGGTGGTTACTCCGTACTCCTGGAGGAGATGCGCTCCACTTGCAACTACTTGGATCTGCTTCACAAGAAACTCTTGTCCCGGTTTGGCATCTTTCTGCTCTTGAACTTTGCCAACTCCCTGGCTAGTTTCTGTATGGAGCTCTACCTGGTCTTCAACTTCTTTGAGAATCCCCAGTGGGGAGAGACCTGGCTGCTCATCTATCGTCTGCTCTGGTTACTCATGCATGGAGGACGCATATGGTTTATTATGGCCGTCAATGAGGAGGTCTTGGAGAAGGTAATGAACTCTTCTAAATTATTATAATATATATTTGGGTAAGGTTATCTTCCTTCGCAGAAATGCCAGCTTTTTCAATTGCTCAACGAACTGGAGGTGTGTAGCTTCCACTTGGAGCGAACCATTAATCGATTCCTCCTGCAGCTCCAGACTAGTCTGGCCCAACCCCCGGAGGCTTGTGGCATTGTGCCACTGGATACATTAGCTTTGGGCGGGGTAAGTGAGTGGGGAGTCCCCCAATTAACCCTTTATTAGGTTTTTTTTGGAACAATTAAAGTATCTTCCTTTGTTTGTTGACAGTTTTTCGGTGTTCTAATGGCCATTGTCATTTTCCTCATACAAATCGGACTGGGCAATAAGTCGCTAATGGGTGTGGCCCTTAACAAGTCGAGTTGGATTTATATTTAAGAATTTCCTCGGAGCTTATATCAGAATATAACTGTTACTGCATCAGAAATAAAATAAAAACGAATTATAATTTAAATTGTTCAATATTATAATGTAATATATAAAATATTAAGAGGAAAATCTACACACAGAGAATTATGGGATACGGAAATTGAGAATCCGCGTGCCCAAATTCTTACTATTCTCATTTTGAGTACGGATTTTTTAAAAATTCTATATTTATTTAGAAAAAAAAACCTGTCCGCTTTCCATTAAGTCTTGACATATATATTTATGTTTTATTATCTAGAAAAATAAATGTTGACCCTATCCTTAACTTTAAGATAGCTTTTCACTATTTAATTTAATTATTTAAAGGCCTAACGGTATTTATATTGTGGTTTTATGGGTATAAACTATTTATGTATTAGGCAATACCCTTTGTTCCTTTGGATCCTGATAAATCGTAGTTCCGATGTCCTTTTGTTATCTATATCATGAAAAATATGACTCTAATGGCTAATTGTTGGTAAGAATAAAAGCACGAGCCTAAAAGCTTTCCCATTCACTTCCTCGCAATGAACAGACGAAGACAGTGCCTCTGGTTTAAGGGAATCTCAGTCAGGATCCTTCGTGGCCTTTTAGCCTTCCTCCGACTAATCCTAGTTGGCTGCAGGCGCTACGCTGCCCGCCTGAGAGATGTGGTGGCCGAGGCCGGAGCTGAGACGGGACTCCTGGCCATAAGTTTGTGCGTCAATCGAGGGATTCACCTCCTGGAACGCCTCTTCTGGCTGGCCATAGTGATTAGCAGCGTGATCACTGCCCTGGTGCTGAGTCGCCTCCAGCTGGAGCGGTACTTCAGCTCACCCACGGTGATCTCTGTGGACCGGGACTATCGTGGCTGGAACGGATCCCTGCCGGCGGTCACGCTGTGCTACTACGATCACATTGACTCCTTCAAGGCCAACGAGTACATACAGGAGGTGTGGAATGTGTCCATCATCGACGAGGACTACTTCTACTTCATGGACTTCCTGTACGCGGTGGTCAATGCCACGGCTGGGAACTATGCGGAGCTGGCCAAGTTCGCGGAGGACGAGCGATTCGACCAGATCGATCTGTACGAGATGATCCAGCGGGTGGACAGACCCTTCGAGCAGGTGATCAGCAGCTTTGACTCCAGCTTCCAGGTCCACGTCCAGATGGTGATGACGGAGCGGGGCTCCTGCTATGCCATCAACTCGCCCATGTCCACGGTTCTGAGCGGGCAGTGAGTTAAGGTTGGATCTCTAGGTAAGGGTTATTATTTCATCCTTAATCCTTTCCAGACCCGTAGCCTATGAGCTGATGCCCCAGCCCCTGTCCTGTCAGTATGGCAAACAGCAGTGCTACATCCGCATGGATCTCTATGAGAGCACGGGCGTGGTAAGCGATGCACAGTGGCCGCCATTCAAGTCTCGAATCTCACTGAACCGTGTCAACCTTGCAGCTGGACGTCCACTCGCCATTTGAAGTGTCTGCCACAGAGGCGAACATTGTGGCGCTGCACAAGTCCGACGAGATAACCGCCTCGTTCAAGGTGCTGGAAACGGTGTAAGTAGACCGGACTACCCCATCCGCTCCAGACAGGAATAAAGAGATTTGTTTTTATTTATTTACTCCCCAATCTCCAGGGCATCGAAAAACCTACGCGAGCTGAGTGTGGCGCAGCGCAAGTGTGTGTTCAACAACGAGGAGACGTCCAACCTGAAGGTATCTATCTATACTCTGGCTTATCTCTGGCCAAGATGCTTGGGTGACGGAGGCGTTGCCCTGCGTTTCGGTTCGGCGAATAAACAAATTTGTCTAGTAAAAAATAATAAGAAGAAAACCACACCTGATAAGGTTATCAGTGCAAGGAACTCAGGTTCTAGACAGAAACTTGAATGCATTTTGAAAATAAGAGAAAATTATCTCAACACGTGATTTTTAGATAAACTTTTTCTTTATTCTGTTAGCATCAAGAGAGTGCCTATTATTTATTATTTATTAATTTTTGACTACAAATCTGCCCCCTCTAAGACCTGAATCAGGCTAGATCCGGCTCGAGGGACCAAATCTTAAAGAGTTGCAGCTTCTCTTATTCCTATTTTCATTTATTTTTATCTATATAAAACCAAGAACTTCTTTCCTTAATATCTTTTCTTATTTTATATATGTTTGACTACAAATGCGTCCCTCTAAGACATGAATCAGGATAGGCTCGAAGGACCAACTCGTCTCATATTCCTATTTTAATATATTTTTATCTATATAATTCACAGTATTTTTTTCTTAATATATTTTCTTATATTATAATTCCTCATTTTCCCTTTAGATCTACAGCAAATCCCTGTGCCTGGCCCGTTGCCGCGCTGTCATGGCCCTGGAGATGTGCAACTGTGTGCCCTTCTTTTACCCATATGTGGAGGGACCCAGTTGCAATCCGGCTGGCTTCGAGTGCCTGCTGGACTTTAAGTGGCCCATCTGGGCTCTGCACATCTGCAAGTGTCCCTCCACCTGCACGGAGATCGAGTACACCATGCAGACGGTGAAGAAGAGCTCCTGGGGCGTCAAGAACAACGAGGAGGTGACCAGCAGTGAGACGGCCACCTCGAGTTTCCGATGGGATTTGATTCCGCCCAAGGTTAGGATGAGAAGAGATGTGGTCTACAGCTTTGAGGATTTAGTGGGTGGGTCTTACCTTGGTAACTTAATATTTAAACTATTTTTATAATTAATTTTTAAACAGTATCCTTTGGTGGGGTCCTGGCCCTCTTTGTGGGCGTCAGCGTGATGGGTCTGGTGGAGATGGGCCACGTGATCATCTATAACATGCTGCTGGACGCCTTCACTGTGCTCCGCATGGTCGCCGGCCATGTGCGGTGGCTCTGGCGTCGAAGAGGTAACCGCAAAGAGCCAGAGCCACGACGACATCTCGGCGAGCGCCTCTCTTTGGCCGACACCGCGGAACTGCCGCCGTTTGACTATGTGAATTGATAAGCGACAATTAGCCGGCAACCCAAATGCGGTCAAAAGTTTAATGTTACTCGGAGGGAGGCGGTGGGCAATGGGCGGGGGATGTGGCACCATTGGGGGTAGAAAACCTTGTCGCTGGCATCGACTCCGCTCAGTTGCGGGTCGGTCTTCAACACGAACAGTCGTCGTCGTCATTGTCTCTGCCGGAGACAGATTTAGGGCTTCTCCCACAACCAGATCCCCAGGCAGATATGCAAATACATTGTAGGCGGTGGCGGAGAACCCTCTGATAAGATAAGCCTGCCTGGGATTAGTTTGAATTCCCAGAGTTCCTCGGAGGTGATTGAACCGGAGGGCAGCATGCCGGAATCTGGAAACTCGGGGGGCCAGGGCGGTCCCTCGCTGTGCCTCGAGTGGAAGCAGCTCAACTACTATGTGCCTGCCCAGGAGCAGAGCAACTACAGCTTCTGGAACGAGTGCCGCAAGAAGCGGGAGCTGTGCATCCTCCAAGACGGTGAGTCAATGCTCCGGATGTGGGCCCTTGTGGGAATGGGACTGACTTGCGGTTGACTTGCAGCCAGCGGGCACATGAAGACCGGCGACCTCATCGCCATCTTGGGCGGATCCGGAGCGGGCAAGACCACGTTGCTGGCGGCAATTTCGCAACGGCTGCGCGGTAACCTGACCGGGGATGTGGTTTTGAACGGCATGGCCATGGAGCGGAATCAGATGACGCGCATCTCCAGCTTTCTGCCGCAGTTCGAGATCAACGTGAAGACGTTTACGGCCTACGAGCATCTGTACTTTATGGTGGGTCCTGCTCCTGCTCTTCCTTAATAACCCTAATAACCTGTCCCCGCCCAGTCCCATTTCAAGATGCACCGTCGCACCACCAAGTCGGAGAAGCGCCAGCGAGTAGCGGATCTCCTGCTGGCTGTGGGTCTAAGGGACTCGGCCCACACCCGCATCCAGCAGCTGTCCGGGGGAGAGAGAAAGCGACTGAGCCTGGCCGAGGAGCTGATCACCGACCCGATCTTCCTGTTCTGCGACGAACCCACCACGGGTCTGGACAGCTTCAGTGCCTACTCGGTGATCAAGACACTGAGGCATCTGTGCACCCGGAGACGCATTGCCAAGCACTCGCTGAACCAGGTCTATGGCGAGGATTCCTTCGAGACGCCGAGTGGCGAGAGCAGTGCCAGTGGCAGCGGCAGCAAGTCCATCGAGATGGAAGTGGTGGGTGAGTCCCACGAGAGTCTGCTGCAGGCCATGCGGGAGCTGCCCACGCTGGGCATCCTCAACAACAGTCCCAATGGGACGCACAAGAAGGCGGCCATCTGCTCCATCCACCAGCCCACGTCGGATATATTTGAGCTTTTTACGCACATTATCCTGATGGACGGCGGGAGGATCGTGTACCAGGGACGCACGGAGCAGGCAGCCAAGTTTTTCACGGAGTAAGTAGCAGGTTGGGAGAGAGTCCTTTTATGGAGTTTCTAACTCCCTTTTGCAGCCTGGGCTATGAACTCCCTCTGAACTGCAATCCAGCTGACTTTTACCTAAAGACTCTGGCGGATAAGGCTGGCAAGGAGAATGCTGGGGCTGTGCTCCGGGCCAAGTACGAGCACGAGACGGATGGCCTGTATACAGGAAGCTGGCTGCTGGCCAGGAGTTACAGTGGGGATTACCTGAAGCATGTGCAGAACTTGTAAGGCATCAGGGTAATATAAAAAGGATATGTATTATAATCTCTGGTATCATTTTAGCAAGAAGATACGCTGGGTCTATCAGGTCTACCTGTTAATGGTTCGCTTCATGACTGAAGATCTGAGGAATATCAAGAGTGCCCTCATAGCCTTTGGTTTTTTTATGGTAAGAACATAATACCCTCTTTATCCTTCATATCTGTATTATCCTCCCTATCCCCAGATCACCGCTGTAACCCTGTCCCTCATGTACTCCGGCATTGGTGGCCTCACACAGCGCACAGTTCAAGACGTGGGCGGCTCCATCTTCATGCTGAGCAACGAAATGATCTTCACTTTCAGGTAAGATACTTCCCATAACTTAAAGGAGTAACCCACCAAGGAATCTCTTCTACCAGCTACGGCGTCACCTACATCTTTCCCGCTGCCCTTCCCATCATCCGACGAGAGGTGGGCGAGGGCACCTACAGCCTCTCCGCCTACTACGTGGCCCTGGTGCTCTCCTTCGTTCCCGTGGCCTTCTTCAAGGCCTATGTCTTCCTCTCGGTGATCTATGCCTCTATTTACTACACCCGCGGCTTCCTGCTTTACTTCACAATGGGCTTCCTCATGAGTCTGTCCGCGGTGGCCGCTGTGGGCTACGGGGTCTTCCTGTCCAGTCTGTTTGAAACGGATAAAATGGCCTCGGAGTGCGCGGCGCCCTTCGATTTGATATTTCTGATATTCGGAGGAACCTACATGAATGTGGACACGGTGCCGGGGCTGAAGTATCTTTCCCTGTTCTTCTATTCCAATGAGGCACTGATGTATAACTTCTGGATCGACATTGATAACATAGGTGAGTGAAGAGGGATTTAAAGCAGTGGTCGGCACGGGTCCTATCCCGTGGGATAGGATTTTTCTCAGTCGGCGTCGCTGCCGCTCACGCACAGTATGCACAAAAGAGAACAGAATAATCAGTTCAGACAAATTGTAATTGTGTGGCTAGATTTAGCCTGTTTTAGCGCTAAATAGCTAGTTTTTAGGCTATAGTTTTTTTTTTCCATATTAATATAAATTTTAGCCTTTTTTTTTTCTAATATCTAGCCATAGTGTTGAATTTTCACTCAAACAAATGCAATGTGGGCATTTGACTGTAGTGGACCACTGACTTAAAGGAATTATAAATAATAAAATAACCATTACAGACTGCCCAACCAACGAGGACCACCCCTGCATTAAGACCGGCCTGGAGGTCCTGCAGCAGGGCTCTTACCGCACTGCGGACTACACCTACTGGCTGGACTGCTTCAGCCTGCTGGTGGTGGCCGTCATCTTCCACATAGTCTCCTTCTGGCTGGTGCGACGCTATGTACATCGCAGCGGTTACTATTGACTTGGGGCAGGCTTTTATTAGGCTAAATTTCACTTTACAATCTTACAATAACTCGATTTCAGCTTAATTTCAGTTGCAGTTTGTAATTATACATTTGTTAAGCACAAAACTGTTTCTACGTCTAAACTTCAGTGGAAAATATTGCATACAGTGAGAGCTTGAGTCCCATATAGATCTTAGTTGAATTGTAACTAAAAGTGTGTTGTGGAGTCCGGAGGGAGGGCGATCTAAAAGATCTATACAGGATGCACTTTACATATGGTTTTGTAGCAGGCCAATTAAGGGCTCTCTCGCTCAAGAAAGATCATTCTTATATTAATTGGCCTGCTGCAGTTTATCCTATCTTTAGGCGGTTGTCTGCCTTTTTTAAGATTTTTTCAAGATAGATTAAATAAATTAAGCTACAACAACCAAAAAAATAATAGAAAAAAACAAAAAACGGGGCAAATATCATGATTAAGTTGGTCTCCTAATCTCCTAGCAGTCAAAGGATATCTGTCTTTTCGCCTTTCCTCCCGAATTGTTGCTGCTGCTCGCAGGCACTTGGAACTTCCGGGCCGAGCCGTTGCTTCCGTTGCCTCCGTAGTAGGGACTGATGTTCTGCTGGTCCTTGCCCGTAAAGTTCTTCTGAGCCGACCGCCGCAGCTCACCGTCCACGTTCTCGCGCAGCGCCAGCCCACCCAGGTTGCTCTTCGACGAGCTGTTCTGCAGCGTTGGGTTCGGCCGGATGGGCTGTCGTTCCTTGCAGAACAGATCCTCCGAGATGCGGTCTACCAGGCTCGATTGGGTGTCCCCACCAGGCTGACTGCTCATCTGGCTCAAGCCAAACGAATCTATGGAGTTTTCGCTGCCAAAGAGGTTGTGCAGGGAGCGCGTGGATCCGGCTAGGGTTCCCACTCCCGAGGATGTCTGCGACAAGAGCAACTTGCGCTGGGCAAACTCCTCGGGGCCAATGTAGCCGGAGAGGCGAGTGCTCGACAGCCGCTTGGCCTCGCTCTCCTGGCTGCGCGCCTGCAGGTAAACATCGTCCGCACTCTTGCCCGCAATTACGCTGAAGGCAAACTTCTTGGCCAGCCTGTGTCAAAGGAGAATGAAGTTGCCATAAGGAGGACTCTTGGGAGAAAGGAAAACCCACCTTAGCAGCGTCTCGCTGTTGCTGGTAGTGTGTCCCAAGTAGAATTCCTGGAAGATGCGCTTCACAATGCGCGTGAGATCCGCCGCATGCTGGCGGAAGTGCTCGTGCTTCGCCGTGATCTTGCGCTCCTGCAGGGCCTGCGAGACGGCCCAAAGGAGTTTCTGAGGATATACAAATGTGAAGAGAGCGCAACCGAAGAAGATTAGAAAAATCATCCTGAAACAATGTGGGTTGATATAGACTTACCTTCCGCTGATTATCCGTCATGCTGCTGCTGGGCGTGGCGCTCATCTCCGAGTGGGCTCGCTGCAGCTTGTTCGCCAGCGGCGTTCCGCTGGCAAAGGAACTGTTAGCCAGGCTGCTGCTGCTGCCGCTGAGACCTAAACCAAGCCTCGCCTGACCCGCGGAGCCTGCTGCTGCTACTGCTAGGAGCTGCTTCTGCTGGACACCTGCCGTGGAGGAACCCGCTCCAATGCAGAAGCTCTGACTCTTGATCTTGAGGGCGCGCGGCGTCAACCCGCTGGGTCCACTGCTCTCGGCACGGAAGAGCTTGCTGCTCTGGCTGGCCATGTCCGCGGAGTCCTCGTCCTCGCAGGCATTGCGCTTACGCTTCAGCAGCGACTCCAACTGATGGCCGCCCTGGTGGTCCGGCGAGAAGAGGGCCCTTTTTGAACGCTCCACACGATTCGCTATCTCCGGCTTGAACAAAGGCTTGGGCGGCTGGAGCAGCTGCTGCTGCTGGAGGGACTTGGCTGGGCTCTGGAATAGGGCGCGCTTGGAGGTTTCCCTGGAGGGACCCGGCTTGATGAGATCGGTGCGGTAGAGGCGCTTGCGGGCGGATGAGGTGGGCGTCTTGCGAGCTGGGGGAATTAGTGATTAGTGATATTATTTCGCCATTCAATGGCTTATCTTATCGCCTGGCTTACCTTTCTTCTTGCTGCCCGGCGTCTTTCGCTTGGGCGTGGCCTTGCGCTTGTTGCGCGCCTTTCTGCAAATTTAGATTTCGCATATTAGATTTATTTGTAAGCTAGATTCTTAAGAAAAGAATATACGGTCACTTTGGTTTGGCAAAAAAGAGCGATCGACACGTTTCGGATAGAGAAAAAAAAAGTTATAAAAATAAAAGCCATCCACCGTTATTATTTTGAAATAAAAGCCCGGGAGTTAACAATAAATATATTAATCACTTGGCTACTTACTTCTTATCTAGCAATATCTGCGGTCCAATCGAACTGTTTAGCTTCTGGGAGTTGGTGGCCAGATTTGCCGAGGAGAATATGGCACGGCGCTTGGCCAGGTGGCTGAGGCGATTGCCAGGCGACTGGGTGAGCATTCTGCGGGGGATTTCTCGGGATATTAAGTAACCTGTTCTGGGAGCAAGGAGTTAGTTGTGTTACTCACTTCATGCGCATGTTCCGCTTCTTGGCACTCGAGGGGGAACGCACGTAGGAGGTGGCCGTTTCCACGCCCACATAGCGATCCACCACGGACATGCTGAGGTATTCATTTTGTTCGGCAGCCTTGTTTAAGTTGTAACTATAAATAAATTAATTTTGGAGTTTAAATATGCATTAATAACTTCGAGATCTTCAAGACTTACCTCAGTCCATGTTGTCTCACGCCCAGCACCTCCCGCCAGCCCATGTTCTGGGCCTCCAGCAGACTGTGAGTGGGACGGAACAGGGAGCAGGAGCTCTCAGTAACCACACTCTCCTCCTGCGTCGAAGCTGGAGCCTCATTGGACAGAAAGTTGAGTACCTTTGCCTTCATGCTGAGCACCGTTTTGATGACATCCACCTCCGGATTGGTCACCGTGGGCGGCGGACGTACGCCCTGCAGACAGCGTCGTATCCGCCTGTAGAGTTCCCGCTCCCGCCGGCAGTTCTCCAAGAAATGCGAGCGCGGATCGTTGGCAGCTAGCTGGGTGGCCGAGAGGTCCATTGTCTGCTCATCCACGAAGCTGGACTCCGTGCGGCCACGCACATCGCTGGTGCACTGCGATTCGTCCAAAGCCTCGGGGAGGTCCTCTAGCCTGGTAGAGGGCGCAGCTTTTTCCTCCTGATCCTCTCCATCCTCGTCGCTGTCGGCAAAGAGATCGGGCGAGCGTTCGTTGTTGAACTTTTGCTGCGAGGTGTTCAGCGAGGTTTCCAGCACGGTGGAGAGCCGGGGATTGGAGGGACCCGGCTGATCCTCAGGCCTGGCAGTCAGACTTTTGATTTTGCCATCGAAGGAGAGGCTGCTGCCCGTCGTGGTGGTCGTGAGGGCCACCGACACCACGGCCATGTCCACGGCATTGCAGCTGTTCTCCTCGATCAGCGAGTCGTAGAACCGGGGAAAGACTATCTTCCCAGGCGAGGGACCGCGGACGGCAGGGGGCTCGACCTGGGGCAGCTTTAGGTTCTGCAGCTGGGAGCCATACAAACGCTTGTTCACCTGGCCATAGGGACTGTCGCCGAAGCCCTTGAACTGGGACTCCTGGCTGCCGGGCTTCGGTGTGGTCTCTGGAGTGGTACGGACGTCGCTCAGTGGCTTCGGTTTCATCAGATACGGCAGATTCAAGTGCTCCTCGTCAGATATGTGGCCCTCATTGTTTTCACTGAGCGAAGACTACAAGCACAGATTCATTTTATAATTTTAAGTGGATTTTAAACTCTATTTAATATTACCCCGCTTCCCGTGGAAGGCTCCGATTCATAGCTGTTGTTTATTTTATTCCTTAAAGAGTTGCTGGTGGCCATTCTTTGAATAAAAATAGATTCTTTGTTGTAGTTATAGCCGCTAGCTAAGGCTCGCGGCGTTATGTACAGGCTCGCTATAGTTTCTCTCTTAAAGCACTGGCTGCGCTCGGGAGTTCCGGAAAAACGAAAGCGAAAGTCCACAGAGGTCAGTCGCTGACGATTTCCTTATCTCAAGCGCATCAATCTTGATGAAAGTGCATTTACCTTTTGGAAATGTGGCACTTTTCCCAGGTGGGGGGAAAACTAAGCCGCCCAAGCGAAAAACGCGCGTAGACCGCCGGGTTTTAGAGGCATTTACTGCCCTTTTGTCGCACGCTCCGAGTCTCTCTTCCGTGTCCAGTTGTGCGTGCGACCTTGGCGGAGCTTAGTTCATCTTAAATAGTTGACTTAAAACACCTTTAATTAGTTTATTCTAGTTTTAAAACACTGTTGTTAAAATCGCTAGCTGTGGCGTATGAACATCTGCCTGGGTTTTTGGCGGTGGTGCTAACGCGTGACGAAAATGCCAGCAGTGCTGCCAGGTTTTCCCAAGCGAAAGTGGCTAAAAATTTTCTGAAAATAGCCAGAAAAATGGCAAAAAAAAAAAAAGGCTAAATCAATAAATGTCGTTTTCAACCGATATATCCATGTATTTAAGAAAAACAATCCAATAATACTTATATTTCAACTTACTTATAATTTATTAATTAATCAAAAATGAATTAAAAATCAAAAGTTAAAATTAAAAATCAAAATTATTTTATCCAGTAGGCGTTAAATACTTAGTTTGCTCTTTACAACATTCATCTGCGAGAATATTCGCTCGACTTCCGTATTCGACCATGGCAGAGAAAGAATTTTTAGGGCAAATTATGCTAAATCATTAAATGGGTTGTTGTATGCAGCGTCTTTGTATTTCAGGACTTCCGCCCAACATTTGGTAATGTCCTCTACAAACTCCCACTTTATGAAACGAATTTTGTCAATTTGTATTTTGATTTCGTCGATATTTTTGTAAAGTGTAAACGATCTAAAATAGTTCACATACGCGAACCACTCAGTTAAATACCAGTTCCGATGCCTTTGTGAACCATTTTTAATGAGAATAGATCAGTCAATGCAAAAATGTGTAAAAAAGAAGAGTATATTACAGAAAATTTTAAAAAAGGTAAGAAAAAAATAAAATAGACATATTTTTGGCTAATAGCAAATTTAAAAAATAAGTGGCAAATATTTTAAAAAGTGGGCAGAAATAGCCACTAAATGGCTAACCTGGCAGCACTGAATGCCAGCAACGATGGCCGATAGTTTTCCTATCGGCTGGCAGTCACAAAACCGTGATCACGGTCGTTTCTGCGTAGATTTGTATTTGTATTTTTATGTAAATAAATAATTACATATTTACAATTGAACATTAAGTAATATATTTACAATACAAAAAAATACTTATTAATATTTCCATATATTGGATGATCAATTATATTGCAGGCTTACAAAATATTTATTATGTTTAAACTTATTTATATAAAAGCGATTTGTGTTTATTTGTAGTAAATTCTTTTGTTAGTTTTGGATAAATAAGTTCATAAGTTCATTAATACACTTTCTCTGAATTATATATACAAGTTTACTGTACTTTCAAACGATATTTTTTTCTACAAAACCGATTCCGTGACCTAACACTATCGTCACAACCACCTATCGTCGCTCGAGTGACTCACGCGAATGCTGCCCTGGCAATCAGCTGTTTGTATATAACAACGAACAATAACAACAAGTCTTAAAATTTATTAAATCTTTTATCTTTGCTGCTGACAGAGCGCGTTTAATCGAAGCGCCCGCCCCAAAGTCCCCACCGAGAGCGATAAATTCAGTTGTGACCGAAGAACCGTAGCCAGCAGGCCCTGTAAAATCACAATTACTGGCTCAATTCGACCTACAAAATTCAGCCAGTGGCCTTATTAGCCAATAACAACAACAGAAGCAGCACTCGGGCAAACAACACATCATTCCTCAGAGAACGTCACCCAGCAATGCGATTAAGCCGTTAATCTCGGCGAGATGCGCGGAATTGAGGGCAAAGTGGTGGTACTGGGCTCGCGAGGTGAGTACAAATCGCAGGCCATTCATTTCCATGCCTCCTTGGGTTTAATTTATAAAATGTCAGCGATCCGCATAATGCAAGTAATTCTTGCCATTGATAAGAGTCACTCTCGAGGAGAAGGAGAGCCGATAAGCCGCTGCCTTGAACTGTCGTCGAAACCCGGAATCCAAAATTTGCAATCTAGCATTGAGTTGATGCAGATGAGCCACCCGAAAGGCTGAAATGGGGGAGTGCCTGCCGCCTGCCCCTCAGTCTGGTGCGGATTTTCTTATCTCTGCCAGCTGCATTCCATGAATTGAGCTTGTATACAGGTGGCACTGCCTATGGGGAAGATTTCGTATAGGTTCTTATATAAGGAAGATGTTCATTAGAATTCCTTTTCTCTTTTGAAATTATGATGAATCGAATTGGATAAGTCTCTATTTCAATATAAACACAGTTTCCAAGAATTAGGTTAGCTTATTAAACCTGCATTTTGCAGTAATTAAGATTCTATAAGTTGTTATCAGGTTCAAAGCTTAAATTGGGATCACACAACAATGTTTATAATCTCTTAAGTTTGAGTAAAAAATCTATTAGACTGTGATTGCCTAGGAATGAAATAATAACCAGTTCAAATTTATTTTTCTAAATTCAAATCTTAATTTTAGACATCTCTTTAGTAATCTTCAATTTCTTTCCACTTCATAGTCTCTACTGTATTTGTTTTTGCAAACCTTTGAAAACTCTGACTCCTATCGGCTGTTGCATTTGTAATGCCAATATTTAAGTGTTCCCCAAGGCCAGCGTTTACCTAAGACACGTACATATGTATGTACATTAATGTGGATACACATGCCGGAACCACTTATACATATTCAAGTGGATGAGCTTAATTTTCGCCACAAAGAAAGTCACAAATTGATAGGCGGTACTTTTCTGGAGACACATGTACATGTACATGTATATTCTGTACTTTCCGAGACCAGCAGATGATTCAGTGCACATATACTCTGGATATAAGAAAGAAAAGGGGGCTTTCCGAGCCTCAAACAAAGAGTACGCGATTTTCTTATCAGTGTTTACCACCTTTGCTCGGCTAGTGCGTCTCCAATTGTGTTTGTTTTGTAATTTATTTATTTTTTTACGTATTTATTTAGCCATGATTAATCAGTGGTCAATTAATGCGTGAGCTGTGGCGCGTTTGCTGAAAAAAGCTGATAAGTTGTGAGGTGTTATAAGGGTATTACAAACAAATAGTGCTCAGGCGTACATAAAGTTAATGCTTTCAAATGTGCACTTGTATTTTTTCATATATTGTATACGTTTTTTGTTATTTAATTCAATTAAAACTGTTAAGGGATAGAGTAATAATTACTACATGCAAGGCTATGCAATCTTTCTAAAATATTAAATTATATATCCGCTGATATACTTTTAATACTAGGTTAAAAATATTTCTAGCTCCAAATATATTTTTTTAAATACCATAAATTATTTATTTCCCCTTCCAGGTGTGGGCAAAACCCGTCTGGTCATCCGGTACATAAAAAACACCTTGCATCGCAGCGAGAGCGAAGTGCCAACGATAGCCGTGTCCTTCTTCACCTGCAACATCATCCTCGAAGATGTCAAAATTAAATTGCAAGTGCGTATATCCAAACATGTGTACATATCACTGCACCCAACTCTTTTTTTTCGGGGGGGAGCGAAGGCAGGCGCCAACGCAAATGGAATTGGCTCGTAAAAAAGCCGAAGCCAGAGCCAAAGCCAAAGTCAAAGCCAAAGGAATTTGCCTCCGCCCCTCTTCGTCCCCGCTTCCACTAATCCTATTTGCCGGCTTGGCTGCCGGCACGCTAATCTGGGTTTATTCTGCCACTGGCAGTGCCTCCTGCCAGCGGGTCCTGTAGTTGTCCGGTCCTCCCCACTGTTTCGGTCACTTTATTTGTTTTTTATTTTGCAATTTCTGCGTCCACTGCACTTTGTGTGTTATTTGCTTCGTTTTTTTCTTATTTTTTAGCACGCCTTTTCCCTTTTTTTTATAGTTTATTGATAAGCTGAGCGCGAGCGGCAGCAGCAGCTTCCCCTAGCGATGATAGGGTTACCACCCATTCCACATTTCCCTAGCGATGATGGGGTTACCACCCATTACTGCCCTGGCTACCATATTTTCTCTGTTGCGTGATTTCGCTTTTTATACGCACAAAAAACATATAACAATGGCCACTAGAATAACAAGATGTGTGTACTTTGCTGCACACGCAAATAGGTTTTACCCTAACAAGGTGATTTGGGTATTAACTAAGCGGGGATTTGTGGGATTTAGCTCAGTGGTCCGCACCACTACAGTCAAATGCCAACATTGCATTTGTATGAGTGAAATTTGAACACTATGGCTAGATATAAGAAAAAAAATAGCTTCAATATTCTGTAATATGGCAAAAACCAGATATAACCTAAAAACTAGCTATTTAACGCTAAAAAGGCTAGATCTAGCTACACAATTTCAATTAGTCTGCACTGATTCTTCTGTTCTCTTTTGAGCATACTGTGCGTGAGCGGCAGCGACACCGACTGAGAAAAATCACGCAGGATATTAAAAAGCTAAGGCTTTAAAAATAATATTTTAAAAATAAATTAAGGGAATTAAAATGGGAATTAAATGGGAATTAAAATGTAAGCGTATTTCTTTAACTTAAAAAATAAACTTAGAGGTTTCAAAATTAATATAAAGCAGTGCTACCCAAGACCCTGACTCGCAAGTCAGAAAATTTCTCTACCCTGCCTCTGCCGGCACACGCACATTATATTTTAGTAGAAAATATTTTAATTTATTTATTATTATTATTTATTTAGCGTATTTCTTTAACTTAAAAAATAAACTTAGAGGTTTCAAAATTAATGGAAAGCAGTGGTGCTTAAGACCCTGACTCGCGAGTCAGTAAGTTTTTTCTGCACTGCCTCTGCCGGCACACGCAGAAAATATTTTAATTTATCCTCTTGAAACTGCAGTATTTTCCGAATAAATTCTTAAGCTTTAATGCAAATTGAATGGCATAAGAAGCAGGTCAGTTGAAGGCCACTGGCCACTCCCATTCATCCATGCATCCCGCCCCAAAGTCTCAGATTCAACAGACCAGCAGAAGCACCCGTCGTCTGAGCATAATAAGCATGAATACATAATGGGGGATATATAGTTGGTGGATTTTGCTTGTTTGTTTCGCATTCGAAGCTCTTTGTCTCCTCTTCTCTGTGCTTCGATTAAGTTTCGCCAATGAACATGTCGTTGCCCCAAAAAATTTTTATTATAGAAAGCATAAAGAAGAGAGTCCCCTCGACCTGAAGAACACACATCCAATATGATTGTTATTGCTGTGGGAAAGCGCGGCCATAAAGAGCGCAATTGCGGAATAAGCGCTGAATGGCTCAATTAAAGTTCAAGTGGTCACCCTCTCTCTCCCTACCATCTCCTCTCTCTTGCAGATCTGGGATACGGCTGGCCAGGAGCGATATCGGGCGGTGGCGCCCATGTATTACAGGAATGCCAATGCTGCCATACTGGTCTTCGATCTGACGCAGTACAAGACCTTCACGGAGATCAAGTCGTGGATCCAGGAGCTGCATCGCAACGTACAGGATCCCATGATCCTGACTCTCGTGGGAAACAAGATGGATATGCAAACCCAAAGGGCGGTGTCCCGCGAGGAGGCCTTCGTGTTTGCCACCTCCATTGGGGCCACGTATTTCGAGACCTCCACCGAAACGGACCAGGGACTGCAGCAGGTCTTCATATCGACGGCCCAGGGATTGGTGCGCCTGGCGGATGAGGGCAAGAGCCCGTCGCTGCGCTCCTTCGAGTCCACCGATTCGCTGGCCTACACCAACACCAATACTGCCTTTAGTCATACAGTGGCCGCCCTGGCTAGAAGTCCGGGAAATGCCGCCTTTCGGCTGCCCTACGTGGACATAGGTCTGGCGGTGGAGGGCGAGGATGTGAAGACCAATGGCGAGGGCAGGCTGGAGACGGCGCCGTGGAGCATCGAGCACATAGCCCTGGGCGAGGTGGAGCGGCCCAGCTGGTGCTGCTACTAAGGTCCCCCCGAAGCTATCATGATCCCTAGGATCCATCTCTGTGAAAGAACCAATGTGATCAGACTGTAGTTCGAATATGGCCGCAAGAGGCCCGCCCAGCAATCCCAAGAACCCAACGTTTGAAAAGCAAAGACCAAATGCATTCGCTTGAAGCTATGTATTAATACACTGACTAGGCTAGATCCTCCAACCACTCGACTCACTGACAAGGCGCTGGGACTAACCGCTTCATCGTAATCTTAAGCAATTGCCGCGTGCATATTATGACTTTATAAGCCCCCATTTGACTTACCAACCCTAAGATTAACCCCCTCAAACACACACACACAACAACAACAGGGAACACACACAACACTCACCCACACAACACAAAGAGCATTCAAGCATCAACAGCAATTCATGTACAAAGCATTTTATACTGCATGCATAACGTATATATAAATATAAATGTAATAATGTAACGTATTCCGGGTGTGCTTTGTCATTTGGGGGTTCTGCCACGCCAGCAAGTGCATTAACTTGGCCATTAACGCGGCAACTTAACGTGTAATTGGAATTTAATGCCCTCATAACAAAGCCAAGGGTTACAATTGTATTGGCTGCGCCAGCTCCTAATGCTTTAGCATTAAGTTCGCCCCCAGAAGCGTGACCTGGTATTTTTATTGGCCCTGGGAGTCCACGACCAGGATGCGCGTGCGTTTCAGCGCCGAAAATGTTAATAATAGCTTTTGAAAGGGGTCCCTAGCTAAGTACAATTGCAGGAGCATCATTAAATAAATATTTAGGGATTTTTGAGCAACTTCTTTCCCTCCTAAGTCGATGATTATTTAAAGTGGTGCATTTGTGTAGAAAGAAATAGAAAAAAGTGGCTAGATATGGGGAAAAACATGGCAAACATTTTCTGTAAAATTGCATAATAAAAAATTTTAGCTAAAAAAGAGGTATTTAACTCTAAAAAAGGCTGAGAATTTAGAATTCTTCACACTGGTGCGTTGTTTACATTCTGTGCATACTTTGCGTGTGCTGGCAGAGGTCGGGTAGAGAAATTCCTTTACTCACGGTAAGGGCTTAAGAGCAGGGGTGCTCAAATCTGCCTTATGGCAGTGCATATACCAACATACCAACACAAGTAAAATAAATCAAATGCACACTTGTAACAACACTTTTGCTTTATTTCAAGATGTACACTGAGAAAAAGGCATTTGCTAATACATCACTCAATTTACCGATTCCTCAAAGAACGCCCATGAATCAATCATAAAGAAGAAAAAGATGTTCAGTGGAGAAACAAGAACAAAGAAAAAAAAACTCAATGAAATTGCAGTTGGCGAGCTCGGTCTTATCAGTATAGGATGGCGACACAAAGAGGAATGTGCAAAATTGTTTTTGTATACCTGTGGGATGTGCTCACACAAAGCCTATGCTGTGGGATTTTACAAAAACAAATGTGATGCGTGGGCATAGGCTTGAGCAAATCTATATTTACTGAAAATTATGAAAGCTATTATATAATCCCATGCCTAGATATCTCCCTAAAATTCCTAAGAACTAAACATCAAATATTTAATCGGCAAAGCCTTCTCGTCAATGAAATAAACAAAAAAGGTTATGTCGCCTGCCAAATCTTAAGTGAACATCAAAAGCAGTTGACGCTCTAATTGATATAAAATCAATAAATGCCCCGGGCAGCCGTCCAGGCAAATACAGATTCCAATAATAGCCTCCAGGTCCAGAAGCGGGGAATTGATTGCCCATCAGAAGGTTAAATTGAATGGGTAAATGCGGTCGTTAGGGGGGGGAGGAACCAGGATGGCAAGTTCATAAAGCACCGAAAGCAACTTTAACGATTAGCTAATATACATAACTTATGGTCAGTTGAATCCTTATGTATAAATAATATGTGAAATTTAGCGTGAGAGGCGAAAAAAGAGCAGCGTCGGGCGACAAAAGACACCGAAACTCATTCAAGTGTCATCAGCGCGTTTGGCTGGCAGCTGGCTGCTCCTTCGTCCTTCGCCAGGATATAGAGCTGGACCCATTGATTTGCCATTAGGGAATGGCAAATGAGTTGGACCCCCCGTTGGGGCACTCAACCGGAAGTGATGCTCACACACGCAGAGTGTCCTGCCCGGGATCCTTATCCTTGACTTTCACCTACGCATAGACCCACATGCCTCAACATGCTCCTTGCTAATGGTGTTTAGACGGCTTAATGATGTAGAAATGCATCAATGTAATCAAGGTGAGACAGCAGGTGATGTTTCCTTGAATATACCTGCTATGTAGGGTAAGTATAGAGGAATGCCTGCAGGCCTTTTTGGCCACACAATTTCGGTTTGTGTGCAGTTGGGTTAACCGAAACTGATGGCCGTACAAATTGCTTACTTCCTTCACACGCCTGTCGCTCACTTTGGTAATCGGTTCATGTGTAAAATTTTCCATTAGCATTCTCTGACTTTGATTGCTAAAGTCCTCAAGTTCTGCTAATTGTTCTGCTAAAATTCGGTTAGTGATTTGTGAGAATTCCTTTGAAATTAAATTAGTATCTCTAATAATAATTACCATCTAGTTATTAAATTTACATATTTTCCAGAAGGATTAACAGGCCTGCAGTCAACAAGCAGCTTTGGTAATGTCCACTGATTGGCTTAAAATGTGAAATAATTACAAAAGTCTTCACTTTGTAGGACTTAAGTTTAAACAATTTAATTATTGTTTTTTGCTTCGTTAATTTGCAATTTAATACCTTTTAATGTGCTCCAAGCATTCAGCAACAGAAACCTCTACAAAATACAGATACAGAAACCTCTGTTATATTCCTAATTTTATTAATAAATCCGCATCTATGTTTCACTCTATTTAATTGCTTCCAACTCCTTTTGATAACTCACTTTATAATTTAAAGCTTCAATTGATTTGATTCCCCAATTTAATATGTCAAGGCCTGCTGCAACTTTGTTAAGCGTCTCTATTGAACGTTTTTATTGAAGCCATTTGTTATGTGATAAATCTATTATTGCTGTACTTTTTTGTGATCCCTTGCGAATATTTTTAAGCCCTCGACTTACTCACCATCGACGATTTGATCCCAATTTATATATGCAGATTTATGTTTGTTTTTAATTCCGCCCAGAACGTTCGAGCGTATTTAATCACTTAGTTAGTTAGGCGTCAATTGGGGGGCTAAAGGTTGGGGTAGGGACTGAGGCAATGCCATATTTTTACATGGAGCCATGCATATAAATCGAATTACACGTCATGCTGGCATATTTACGACCCCCTCCACAAAACGCAATCCATACATACATCCGTATATTTTGTCGGCGAGCGTTAGAATGTCAAATCTACTAAAGTTCTCAATGCCACATAAATTGCTGGCACATATACACTCACAAATCAAGTATGCAAACGAAGGAGCTAGGTGTGTGTGTGCGTCTCCCCTTTGTTCCTGCATCCTGCATCCAGCACTCGGCATCCTCTGTCCCCGTATCCGTTGCCATTGAATCCTGCCACGCTGGTCATGCAAATAATTTTGAATATTTATCAAGCGCCTCGGCTTGGGGCTTCAGTACGTTCACGCTTCTGATGCATACTTTATGGCGCACCCTACTCGTGTGTGTGTGTGACTCAGTGTGTGTGTGGCCAGCTATAGTTGGCATTGTTAGAGAGTCAGCTGAACTTCCACTGACCTGCACAGCAAATACATCATGTGTGAGCGGCATTTAAGCACACGAATTCGAATTTATACACGGAGAGAAGGAGGGTTTATGGGTTTAAAATTAAATTAATTTACATATATTCAACAATATATGTAAATATTGTTATTTATTATAGATGTTTTAGTTTAGTTTGAAAGGAAATCTATTCCTTGTTTTATCTATAATAGGCTTTTTACTTTTGAATATTAATAGCTCTTCTAGGTATTCCTAGCAGGCAGTCCTTAATAAAGTCTGCCGCCTAAAAGTATGCTATATTTTTCATACCAAATAATGTACCCGTATTTAATGATCGGGTATTTTTATTTATTTAATGTTTAATTAAATCTGTAAAATTAATGAGCTTGTATTTTTTACATTTTTTACTTTTGCTACTCTTAATTTTTTATACAAATATATTTCAAAGACATCGATTCGTTGAAAATATTTAATTTTATTTATTTGTATAAACAAATAAGAGTAGCAAAATTGTCTTTAAAAATATTTATTTTTAGATATTAGAACGCTTTATTTTGTATATATAAATATAACAAATATTTAATTTACATAGAAAAAAATATTTAATTCAGATCTTTTCATATAAATTCTTGGTTTTTATTTCTTTTAAAACGTGCTTTTCTCGCATTTCCGATTTGATAATATTAAACAAAGAAAAATCATTTCTTTTTCTCTCCCTGCATTTCTCTGGCACATTTCATTTTGCCGAAAATTGTCGTATCATACCGAACAAATTGATTTTACCCACAACATTATTTGCGCTATCGAGATCCGAATAACTTGAAATCGAATTTTCAGAACTCGAAATCAAAGTGAATTTGCCTGGGGAAAACGCATTTCGGCATTTTCCTCCCCTATTTGTATTTTTGGTAAATTAAATTCTCAAAACGAAATGTGAGCGAAAATGTGTTGTTTCTCAACCCAAAAAAAAAGGTATAAAAGGCAAGTGCCAGGTTGTCAATTAATTAAATTAAGAGGCATACACCTTACGGCACACGGCAATCCGAATGGAGCTGCAGGCGGCGTTAAAGACAAACAGACAAGGCGAATTTATTCTTGGAAATTCCTTAAATGCCAAGCTGTCGGTCTGACTGAATGTTGGTCGCCAGCCAGATGCTGAAAGCAATGCAGCGACATGGAAAATACCACAGCGGCGAATGCATAGATACGCACACAGACGCCGGATGCCAGGACGAAGGACGAAGGCAGGCTGCTGGCGCTGAAGATGATGGCGCTGCGGGCAAGTCGTTTGTGTGGAGTGTCCTCGCTGCGTCCCAAGCTCAAATCCCGAATGTACAGACAGCTGCTCCTTCTGCTACTCACCGAGCAGGATACACTAGGATGTAAGCCTTTTTTTGGGACTTTCTAGATGTTATTTTTATGAATAATTAGGTTATTATTGTAATTAATATTTAAACTCTTAGCTTCTTAATAAAAGCTTAATATAAATATTATTTATACTTCAAAGGCTCTCATTATTTCCGGAATAAATAATAAGTCCTAGATCTTGTTTAGTTTTTGTCAGTGTTACGCCTGGTGTTTGGGCAAAAAGGCAATCCCGGCCAAGGGGGATGGTCCAAAGTGGTAAGGGGCCCGGCTTAGACTCAAGCAAGACAAGGCAATCCAAATGCAATTTAGTCTCATTTTAATTGAGCCGCCTGGCCAGTCCCCCGAAAAGAACTACTCCCGGGAACTAATGCCAGCCACAGAGTTATTTATGGCACAAAATAAAGAACTCTTCGATTTGCATTTAATTTAATAAGTGCCGCAAAATTGCCAATTGAAATGCAATTGTTTGGCCATAAATTGCCTTGAAAATCCAAACAATACAGACTGCAGCAGCAGCCGGAGGATTCTTCTAAAATAATGAAAGATAATTCACGAAATGAAGTTGCTGTTTGTGGGGAATTTTCCTAGCTCAAATTGAGTTGGGTGCGGCGGTCGCGGGTTCGTCATGAGTCTATTTATCATAATTTGCCTGCAAATTACTTTTTCCCCACACAGATGATGCTGCCGTCTGCCGACTCATGTTGCCAATTTCGGAGATCCTGGACCAGGTAGGAGCCGCCGAGCACAAATATGGCAGCCATTAAAGAGATAAGCTCCCCCCTAACTTTTGTGTGCGTGCGTGTGGCAGGCATAAGGACACAATTTGTCTAGACAAACTCCAACAGCATGGCTTTGTTTTTCTAATATTTTTTTTTATGCCTTGCCTTGCTCATATCTATGCTCCAACTATACCCTGAAATCATTAGCATAGCATCTTGAATTTCCGACAGAGATGGAAAAGGGAATAATATAATATTCGAGCTTCACTTTTTGTCCCCAGGCCACTCGTTTAAAGCATATATTTTTATAAATTGAATTATCTTTAAATGTATTTGGTTATTTCAGAAATCATAACGGCTAAATGGAATGCTTTTATTAATTGGATTCCCAGTGCTTGTTTATATTTAAATACTTTTTGCACTTAACTATTTCAGAAACCATAGAGAGAAATTTTTTCCTCTATGAATTCTATAAATTTGATTTAATTGTACATTTTTTGTGGGCCAATTTGCGGAATATTTGCAGCATATCAAATGGGTTAAAGTGAGTCAGCAGGGTATCCACTGAGTGTGGATCATAATACCCATACGCTCGCAAAGCTGTCATAAAAATTGTGAGATGTCACTGCCATACGAGTGTGTTCGCCATTTTTCTGGTGCTTTTGCATTGAGTGTGTTCTGCCCTGTCACCTTCTATTTCGCCCATTCGGATGTCCTCCGTCAGCGGAACGATGTCCTGTGCCCCCTCTCTCCCTGAGCCCAGAGCCATTTGCCATTTTTAATTGTTCACCTGGGCAACAATAGAGGGACAAAAGCATTGTTTTCCTCGCCAATTCAATGCGATTCGACGAGAGTGCTCTCTGCTATGAAAATAAAATACGAAAAAAGGGAAAATCGAAAGTGAACATAAAAATTGGATGGCCTGCAACAGGTTCGAGGACGAAATGGAATTAAAACTGCCCGACTTTAAGTTTGGCCAGGGAGGAGAAGGAGCAGCGCGCCAAGGTCTTTCTCTGGGAATTTTCGAGTTCGCTGATTTCGGGCCGAACACATCATTTGTCTGCTGACTGGGCAACCATGAATCTGCATTTATTTTCGGTGGCAGGCCAGAATTCTCTCTTTGCTTCGAAAGAAGCCCAACTCTTAGGGGAGGCCATGGCCATGTGTGCATGAATATAATTTCGGGTTATGGCCTGTTTGGACATCGGCTTGTCGGGGTGGACATGAAGGAGCTATTAAAAGTGCTGGCCACCTTCCCTCCGCACACAGTATCCTGGTACCTTGGACTGCCGTCTTTGTCTTCGGACTTAATGGTAATCCCGACTGCTGCTCGGGGTGGGGAGGCTGAGGCAGTACTTGAAATCCACCTGCTGGCCAGTGGGCGGTGCTGACGTTTGACATTGACTGGCTGATAATATAAATATCATTGTTGCTTGCACATAATTAAGTCGGACAGTCGACGAAGCTGTTCAGCAACCGCAAGCTCACAGTGGAGCAAGTTAATCAGGCCTAAAGACTAATTGCTTTAATTGAATAGAAAGGTTTTTACCTGTAATTTTCATTAATAATTAAATAAGAATTATTTACATAGTGTTAGTGTTAAAGAGTTATACACTGCGTATGAGTAATATTATAGAGAAGCACTTGCATTTTAATACGCATACGCAGTGTGGCCTTTGCTGTTACATGTTTTATTCTTAGAAATATATATATATATATGTATATATAAATATTTTAATGATGTGGAAAATTTAAACGTAATTGTAAAATATAGTTGAAGCTAACTTTTTGGCCAATAATTACAAAATTCGCAAGAAAAAGGTTTTAAAAATTTGAGAAAAACAATAAAATGATCTGCCAAAAAAATTTTGGTTCATAAATCTGGAGTTAAAGAATTAATTTCTAATTTTTGCTAATAAATTTTAGTCAAGGAAATTGTTTTGGCATATTATTTTAAATAGAAATAGTTTTTAAATAATTTATAGTAATAAAAATATTTAAAGTCCTTAAAGTTCTTAAAGTTCTCACTTCAAAAAAGTGAGAAAAACTATAAAATAATGCTTGCTTCATAAATCTATATTTAAAAAATTAATTCATAATTTTATTCTAATGAATTTTAGTTAGAAACATGTTTTTGGCACCTAATTTTCAATAGCAATAGTTATTAATTAATTTATAGTAATGAAAATATTTAATCTCCCTAAAGTTCTTGACTCGAAACCACTGTATTATACTTGATTGTGTTTTCAGTCCTGCTGCCACTGGCTTAAACTTTATTTGTGTGTGTGCCTGGGTCTTGGGAATAATGCGCCTAGTGCCATTTCCAGTTGGCAGTCTGTTGGCTTTCGGCTTTGGTCGCTAATTAAGCCTGTTTATCGAAGTAAGTTAGCTGTTCAACTTTCGCAAGCCTTCATCCCCTAAGCAGCTCCGTCCCTCCACACTCTCCCCCAAAATGTTCAGCTCAGTTTAGTTTTATCAGCTAACTAAATTTGATGTCAGGATGTGTGTAAATGTGTGTGGAGGGTGTAGAGTGTGTGCTTTGGGGGGTGCGAGACGGTGTAGTTGTAGTACATACATGGTTGTGCTTGTGTCGCCACAGCAGCCTTCGAAGCGCTCTTAAGTGCAATAATAAAGCGATTCTCGTTAATGCCGCAAAGCCTTCGAGTTCGAGCTCTAATTGAGTAAATTATCGAGGGAAATGAAAATGGTTAGCCAGATGCGAGCAAATTTTGCGGCATTGTCACAGACAGATAGTAAAGGCAAAAACAAGCACTGGCAAAAATATAACCCAAGAGCAGGTTATTAATAATAGAAATAAAGGAATCATAAAGAAAGAAATTGCAAGACTTGCATGTAAGCTTAATTATAAACAAACAAATTTTTAATCTGGTAATAAAATTTTGATAAATAAAAAAATTATTTATTTACATTAATAAATGTAACCTAAATAATGTATTTACTAGAGTTAATTTATATATTAATTTAAGTTAATATAATAGATTTAGGTTAGCTCGTTGAAGCTTTAAGATTTATCTTTGCAAAAAAGGTAGTAATAACTTAAACTGTTAAATTATATTTAGAACAGGGACCAAAAATAATGACTATTTCTATATTTTTACATAACAAATCACTGACTTATTTTAATAGTACGGAGACATAAATTACACCATTATTATTATTATTCGATATATTCTTCTTACTAAATCAAACATCAAACTAATAAGCTTATATTCAGCATTTAAAATATTAAATTAATAATGCCAGAAATGTTTCTTTAATTAAAGAAACTCTTAAAATTAATGATTTATATTTTCCCCTGTGCACTTATTAATTTCCCTTTATGTATTGTGTCTGTAAGAGAAATCAGAAATGGGAATCAGTATAAAAACTGACTTGCGGTTGGCTTTGGCCATGACAGTTTATTTGCCGCCAAAATTAACCAGATGACATTAAAATTCAGCAAATGCCGCCGTCAAGGGCAGAGAAACCACAATTTAACGGACGGATACTTTAGATAAAGTGGCTCTCAGGTAAGTTGGAAAATCGGCAATCAACCGCCAACCTTTTTGACCAGTTTTCTGTGCACATGTGACTCCGTTTCATGCAGAAAAGTTGGGCGACGCTTTATAAACATTTTTGAACTGTACCTTTTTGGGGGAAAGTTTTTGCCCTGCTTGCAGTTTATTTGCTTCAGTTAAATCGAATTGAATACTTGCTCTGGGCAACTATTTTATCCACTGAAATAAATCGCCGATTGGGCTTAAGTGGAAGCAGGTTTAACTGCGGGAAAATTGAACTGGATCTGAATCATCTCTTTTTTCCAGGGAAACTGTCCTCGTTTTCTAGTATTTTTATCATGTTTCCCCGAAATTTGCAATTGAGTTGTGTGTGCCGCAAACAAGGCAAAAAAAAAGGAAATGCCTGAATAAAACTATTTCCGCTCCATTGCCTGGCAAATATTCGCCACATTTGTTTGGAGACACTCCCAGGACACATAGACAAATGTGCGTGAGTGCAACGGAGCGCATGATTATTAATAATAAAACAAAGTAATTTTTCAGTTTGTATATTCCTTTTTGAATTTGCAAAAACCCACCCGCTCTGGAGCTGAAACTGACACAGAATCCTCCTCCTTCATGCTGGTCATGAATCAAGCTGAAGCCCCGGACCCTGCACCCTGGACCCCGACCAAACAAGGACACAGCGGACATCCCTTCGGGCCGCCAGAGACATGTGTCCGTCCGCCCACTCCTGATCTCTCACTGAAAGTGATTTGCACTCTCGGCTCTGTTGTTGGTCCTGTGGATAAATGTTAGGACTTGCCCTGACGAACTTGTTGGCCACAGTTTCCCAACCTGCTCCTCCACCTCGCCTGTCAGTAGAAACTAATAAGTGAGAAGAGGATTATCCTTCCATATGCTTGCATGCACACACGAACAGAGAGAAGGACGAGGAGCAGGAGCAGGAGCAGGAGCAGGAGCATTAGGTGCACAATCATAAGGCTTGTGCATTGGCGAAGGGATGTGGCAGCCATCTGACTTTCCTAATTAGCAATTAATGAAGCGCACAACAACACGCAGATTATCGAGCAGGCTCTGAAATTATAATCCCTGCGAACAACCAATTAGACAGGCACTGGGAGAACGAGGAAATAATTAATTATTATTATAATCAGTCTTAAATTTGATAAATTTAAGTAAAAAAGCAAGGAACATTTCGAATATTTGAAGTACATACAGGCTATAGTTTCGAAATAATTAATTTTAAGCATTTTAGCATATTATAAAGAGGGACTTATTATTTATTTATTTAACGAATTAAGTCTAGCATACAATGTTAAGGTAATATTAAGAATTTAATTAGTTTATATATTATCTTAAGTATATGGATCATATTTACTATAAAGATATGTTCAAATGTAAATATAAAGAAAGAAAATAAATAAATTATCCCTATTTACTCTTAGGATAAATAAATAATTAAAGCGAAAAATAATACCATAAATATAGTTCCGAATTAATTAATTTTAATATAAATAGAATTTAAATATTTTAAATATTATCCTAAGTATATGGATCATATTTACTATTAACATATATTCAAATGTAAATATTAGGAATGAAAATAAATAAATTATCCCTATTTACTCTTAGGATAAATAAATAATTAAAGTGAAAAATAGTAAAAAAAATATTTCCAAAAATAAGGAAATTTCTTAAGTACAAAAACACTTAAGGAAAAAAAACTACATGCTTGTTAACAAACTAAACAATTTGTGTACTATTATTTCTTCAAACTGATGTAGTTTTTGCCTTTCTTCTTTAAGTATTTATCACAGCTTGTAGCCAACACAATGGACTTAACTTGTTGTAGAAAAGCAGACATTTTTAGTGTAAAAAACATTTAGTGCAAACTTAAGTGGTTGTCTTTAAAGTGTTAAAAAAATAGAAAAAGAGCGGCAGTAAAGAGCGTGTAAAATCAAACTAAACATATCCGGTTGTCTGTATTTGCTTAGTTTCTGTGATGTTTTTTTACTGCTTTGCAGACTGAGTATATTTGAAGTGTTTAAAAAATTATAAAGAAATAAATCTTATTTTTAACTTGTTATAAAATCAATAGAGAAATTAATAATTAATTAAGTACATAGTTGTCTTTAAAGTGTTAAAAAAAAATAAAGAAATAGAAAAGAGCTTGTAAAATCCAGCCAAACATTTCCGGTTGTCTGTATTTGCTTAGTTTCTGTGATGTTTTATTTTACTGCGATGCGGACTTGGTTTATTTTTAAGTGTTTAAAAAATTATAAAGTAATAAATCTTATTTTTAACTTGTTATAAAATCAACAGAGAAATGAATAAGATTTTTAAAGTTAATATATGCTGCCTGAGAAACACCTTTTTTTTGCATTCCTATCTTATCTCGGCGCTTGTTCTTTTTAATTTTTCCCGCAGCATGTGGGCAGACGTTGATGTTATTCCGGGAAATGCACCCTAGGGGATGGGGATGGGGATGGGGATGGGGATGTCTTTTCTCCGCTGCCTGATAAGCGGTGAGTTGTCCGGACAAATTACGCTAATTGGGAAACCGATAAGCAAAGTGTCCGGACTGCCATAAAAGAGAGGGCTGCCTGGAGGTTGGAGCCAAGTTCGAATCGCGACCAGCCGGATGATGATGATGCGGGACCTGAAGACACTCGCCCTCTTGGCCGCCATTCTGGCCTTCTTTGCCAGCCAGTCGCTGGCCCACCTACCAGTAGCCGAGCCCGATCCCAACTGTCCACCGGACGGTAATGGTAATGGTACGCGAGAGGATGATGGCCACCTGTGCGCCAACTTCCAGCACATTCGGGATCTGATCGATCAGGAGGAGCTGCAGAGGCTGATCCAGCTGCACTACAACTGCGACTCCAAGTTCCGGCGGGCCATGCGCTACTACCAGACCGCCGGCTTCGTCAAGGTGACCACGGAGCTGACCCAGACGGCTGCCTACCAAATTATACTGAGGGAACTGCGACTGGCCCATGTGGACACGGCGGAGATTGATAATGTGGCCGAGATCTTCTACTGCATCGTTTTGCCGGTCCAAAAGCCGGATCGCGAGTGTGACTGCAAGCAGGTCAAGGGTCACACCTTTGTGGACGATCTGCTGTACATAATGCCGCGCGAGGAGATCCACGACTATGTGGCCGAGAACCGGGAGAGGCACTCCAACTTTGGCAACTTTACGCAGGCGGTGACCTCGCCACTGTTCCAGGCCACCCTGAAGGCCAGTATTGTGAGTGGAAAATTGGGAAATTTATGATTTTATTTACATACCTCTTTACCCATTTAATCCTCTCAGGTAAAGAAGGATGTGGCCAAGCCGCTGCGCACCCTGCGCCGCAATGGATGGGACATCCCGGTGCTCCTCCGCGCCATGCTCGAGATTTTCAGCTGGTAAAAAACAATATCCTCTGTATATTTTGTATGTAAACCAAATATAGCAACAAGTGAAAACAAAGGAAACAAAGGCCCACTCACTCACTCACTCGGGGACACTCCCGCTTGACACCTGTCCTTTCGGTGGGGGGGCTGTAGGTGGACATGGAAAGTGTCGCCCGCTGGGCTCGGCAGGACATCAAAAGTTTTTCAGGACGGCCTTTCATGCTCCGCTGGTAATTGCCTTCAATTTGTAACTGCAGCGGAAGTGTCGAGGGAAGGAAGGAAGCTGCTGCCGTGTTGGAGATAATCAATCAATGATGGTGTCCTTCTCCGTGGGCCTCGCGCGTTTCAGCTAATTTTCATTCCATTTCCAGGTAGAAATCTGTCAAAGCCTTTTCCTTCGATACAGCTGACGTGCGATTTTCCGGAAAAGCAGCTTTGCTACGTTAATTAGGAAACTCGCAAGAATTTACAGGCGTATTGTTTGGGGGAAAATTGAAATTTAAAGACATGGTTTAAGGCACGGAGAAAAATTAGGTATTTTTTATGTTTACATAATATCATAATAACATAATTTTGCATAAAAAAGGTATTTGTAGTTATAAAACTATCATAATGATAAAGTAAATTCATAACTTATCTAAGAATTTGTATAAAAAGCAAACCCTTTACATATATTTTACTGTGTTATCATGATTTAAAAGTAGCTTCTTACTTATTTTGTGGATTTCTCTTTTTAATTTTAATTTTAAATGTGTTTTGTTTGTTGTTTCTTGTAATCGTAGTGTGACCATAGTCTTCCTTTTTTACTTAATCCTAATTTCATTTAATTTCGGCGGAACCTTAACATGGAATTCTAAATGTTTTACAGAATGCTAAATGCTTTACAAAATGCTGAATGGCCACACTAAGCAAAGTACTTATTCAATTCAAGCTAACAACTGCAATTAATATTTTCTTTGAGGCTTGATCAAGATTTCGATAGGATTTCTTTTAAGCTTTTTAAGCACTTCATCTGCCAGGTTGTTATATTTTCCCTGTGTGCCGCTGTGAACTCCCCCACGCGTTCCCTATTAAATATAGCTCCGCTCCGGCTCTTGGGGGATTCCTACAGTCCCAGCTGAGTATTTGATTTGCCATCCATCTTGCCAACATATTTTTAGGCATCGATTGGGAGTTGCTTATCGGATGGTTATCGGGATTGGTTGGCAAACGAATTAAGACTCGTTACACTTTCATTGCCCGGGCTCAATTTACGAGTTGCCAGCTGTCGTGGTCCTGCGACCAGGATTCTACTCTCGCCTTACCTATGCAGTCGTGCAATTTGAGCGGCACAAATGCCTGCTCATAGCAATTGATTTATGCCTGCGACGTGACTTCATTTCGGATCCTGGAACCTGGAACCTGGAACACGGGCAGCACCTGTTGTCGTCGTCCTTGCTCTTATTAAATTAACAAAGTAACAACCTCACTGCTGTGTGTGCTTATCCTGGGCAGGCCAAATCCGATGCCATTATGCATTATAACTGTATAAACAAATCGTGTGCGTGCCACGCCCCTCCGAAAGTACGTGCCTCGCCCCCAGAACGGCCCAGAAAAACACCGAAAAATACTCGAATCTGGGGCCGACGAGGCTCGTGTGTCAATCAAGTTAAATGTTAATGAATTACTCGGCATCGGTACGAAGGACATGCTGACAGGAGCAAAGCGAATGATGCCGACAAGTTGTTTTGCACACACACACACTTTCGGGCTGAAGGCTCCTGCTACATCTTGCGGTTGGCCCAGAGCTCAGATCCTTGAAGGAGTATTGGGACTTAAGGGAGCTTTGGGTCAGGGAAATTTATTACAAGAAAATGTGATAAGTTCTGAGTTTCAAGCCGAAGCTTCTTAAGCTAAATTAAAATAAAATAAATTAGTTATATATTTTCTAAAAAATATAATCAATAAGGGAGTAAAATTCTTAGAAAATAAAAACAGAAACACTTTCTCTATTTCTTCAGGGGTAACCTCCCAGTCGAAACTTGGCCGCAAACTTTCACTGTCACTGCCATGGTCAGAACGAAGGGACCTTCCTTCGCCTATCTCCTTGTGAGTCCTGTCAGCGAACAGGGGCGAAATAAATCGTTGCATACTTACGTGAGCAAACAATTTTCGCTCCTGCCTTCGCTGACGGGAAATCGGGGAACGCGGGCATTACGTGTCATTGAATTCATTACGCTGTCAGCTCGCTGGGCTGGGCGTGTGCAGTAGATTAAGCCGGGGAAAAAAGGAAAGCCAAAGAAAAATAAATACCCAGCTATAAGCAAAAAAAAAAAAAAGAAGGAAAAAAATCGAATGAAGCGGCGAGCAAGCAATTTGCATGCTGAAATGAAATAATTAATTAACGCTGTCGTTGCCGGCAATCGTGATTTGGTTGCCAAAACAAACAATTGCCATATGTGCGCCTGATCCAGATCGACACCAGCCATGAGGTCAAAGAGCATGTTGACTCTTCTTTAATTTTTTTTTCCAGAATTCGCAGCTAATTATGGGAGAAAGCAAGAGGGAGCAGCCACAACAAACGCTTAAAAACTGACCAATATAATTAGGCTTTTATCATCAATTCAATTATAATGGCATTTTAATGAATTATTGATTGAGAAAAAAATTGTAGCATTAATTAATGAGAAAGCTAACCTGTATTTAATTTTTATGCGATTTACATAGCTGTTGGAAGTTAATTGGGATAATGGCTTAGATTTATTTTAAATTTGTGATCTAATTTAAATTTATTTATTTTACAATTTACAGGAGTATCAAGTTATTTATCTTTAAACTGGCCAGGATTTTTGGGCAGAGTCCCCTGGCAACTGGCCTAAACAATCGACTACAAATTTCGCCCCATTGTCAAGGCAGCACCAAGGCAGTAATTGCAGGGGAAATTGCTACAAATTGTTGGCTTGATTTGTTCTGAAATTTTATTATAGTAACGAATGCGGCTCCCACTCGGCCCCTCTGCAAAACGAATGCGATTTGAGTCGATTGATTTCCACTAACGTTTCGATTGCCAAGTGCAATATGCTCGGTTTTCCGCCATTCAAGGACTCTTGCCAACAAATCGAGTTTTCTTTTTCCAGGATGCCAGAATAATGGCAAGTATTTTGTATCACAAGGGAGACAACTATTTTTAAAGACTTTAACAGGGGCTTTAAAATATTGTATAAAATACATTAAATTATATATAAGCGTTCTCTTCTTGATTTCACAACCTGAAAAGCCTATTTAAAATCCCTTAGGGCTTACTCTCATAATTTAAAGGTAACAAAGGGAATATTTTTCGATTTCGCCCGATGACCCATGTCCTTTGTTTCCTGCAAACCTTGAACTCCGCTTCTTGCCGAATCCTATTACTTACTTTTGCTCTCTCGCTGGCCGGCACTATTGGGAATTGGAGATGTGCTAAAATAATGTGTTTCGTTGATAAAACTTTTCCCACTCAATGCTCTCATAACACTTCAGATTTATGGTCCATGCTATCGGCGCGGAGCAACACCGATAGCTCCCTCCGAATCCGAATCCGAATCCGAGAACGGGGATCCGTTAAGTGAAACCGCACGGGCCAATGGCCATAAATAAATGGGGAGTATCAGCTAGCAAATCTCATTACTCGGACCCCGGTCATCTTGGAGGAAGGGAGAGGCGATGAGATTGTCCAGCTGGGAAACCGAATCCGAATTCGCTCCAATTGGCCCCGAGGAGTGCATACATACGTAAATATATATTCCCGCGATAAATAATACATCGTCCTGCCAGCAATTGGATCGGCTTCGCACTCTTAACCGAGCGAGCTTTAAGTGAATTTTGCGGTTTCCAATAATGCATAAATGAATGTCCTCCATGACAATGCCGGAAAAAGGACAAGGATGCGAACACACAGACAGGATACAGCCATGGTCGGAATTACTCGTCGCCGCCATTGAACAAAGCTGGGCAAATGTTTTCATTTTAATGAGAACGAAACTCAAAGAATGAATGGGTTTTTTCGGGTAAGAAAAGCCAGAGCGAAGTCGGAATACTCTGGCTAAGTTTTAAATTTAAGTTTAGGGTGGGTTTTTCTATGAGAAAAAACTTAAAAGAAGATTAAACTAGATTGCTTTAATATTTGTTTAAGATTAAATAGTCTTAACCACAAGTTAAATATATATTGAGGACTAACGTCAGGTTATATACTTAATATCTTAATATTTGAACCAAAATTGAAGATGTAGGTTTCAAGGAAGGTTTGCTTTCGAATTGAATTGCTTTTTCAAAGAATACCCTGACAAACTTTATCATAGGTTAAGCTATAATTGAATATTGAACTCCAGGTTAACCTTTTAATTATTTAAATAATTTTTTTAAAGATGGAGTTACTGGATCCTGCATTTAAGAAAGCTTAGTTATCGAAATGAACGATTTAATTAACCACAGATTAAACTATGGTTTAATATTTATCCCCCGGTTAGCCAATTTAATTGAATAAACTTTTTTTCGTAAGAGCTAAACTAATTCAGGCCTCAAACCGCTTTTACCTGCCCTCTTAATCCCAGGTTAAGCTTTGGTTTAATATTTATCTCCATGTTAACCCCTTAATTTATTACAAATAAATGCCTTAAATGCATTTACTGCATTTTCAATACCAAATTAAATAAATTAAAGCCCCTGAGCACATTGATGGCGAAATGCTATCAATTATTCGCACAGACCATACAAAATTACAGGGCTTAAATTTCCAGCAAACTTAATGGCCAAGTTAAATTCCATAAATGTTTTACAAGTGAAACGGCAATAATTGGCAGCACGCCAAAGAGACCCAGAGGAGGGAAAGTCGGAAAAGGGAAAGGAAAAGCGAGAGACAATGGTTGAAAAATGTGAGGAAACTGCAAGTATTTTTTTTGCAAGGACGCGTGTATAAGTAATTGTAATGGAATTGGAATCTTTGGCAAATATTCTAATTATCAGTTGGAAATAAGAGAAGGAACACTTGCTTTCCCAGAATGCAGACCCCAGTGGGGGCATTGAAATAGTTTTGGCGCGGCGCAGTTGTAAGATGAGCTCAAGTTTGGCAACTCCAGCAACGCCAGCAGGAATATTATTATTTTTTCTGTTGACTCTTATCTCAGTTACCAACTATTTTCCCCCGCTCTCTGGCTCCCCTCCGCGGCTGTGGCCTCTAAAGTGGCCATGCGGGCGTTGCTTTCCTAACCAGCGCAAATATTTTAACCTACACACACAGGGGCCAGGCCAGGCCAGGACAAAAAACCGGGCTAAAAGATACAGCCAGACTCTGGACTTGGGATCCGGGGTGAGTAAATAAATGTTCTCGAGATAAACTGGCGCTTTGTGTGTCGTTTTTGGGTGGTGTGTCCACTTAAAGGCACGGCGTCGGCCCTTAAAGCGTTCTGAATATTTTTTGCACTTTGCATGCAAACGTTAAAAATTTCTGCCCTGCGGCCAAGACCCCGGCACAATATGGCAAACTCCGGCCGGGTCCGGCTCCCCGTTTATATGTCGGTACGTGACTTTGGCACGCGTCGCGTTCCGTCTGCCGACCCACGGTCATTTTCCATTGTTGGTCATTAATTTGAAGGCAAGTGTGTTTGGGGTTTAACTAGCGAGGGCTCGCGCGCCTTTCGTCGCCAAAACCGCACACGTACATCCCGCTGTAGACAGGGTGTCCTAATGGGTTTTGGGATCGGAAGGAGAGAATCAAAGCAAATGGTCAGGTTTTGTGGGAAAATAGCTCAATTATGGAGCATAAAGAAGTTGGTTAATATAAAAAATGGCGATGATACTGCAATTTGTTGCAAAATCCCTTAAAACGGTGCCTAAAACTATGCTACATATCGTAAAAACATTGGATTTGGCGCTTCAAACATTTTATTGCATACTTTTAGACACATTTTAAAGTGATTTCCAAACCCTAATGATTTTTGCCACATCCCTAACTTTGATTTAAACTTCTTGTTTAATACAAATCCTAGATAATAAATACGAGGAATCAAGGAATGGAAAGGGAATATCAGAGGAGAAGGAAAAAGTTCTTTATACAAATCTTGAATAGATAAATATGGGCCATAAATTGGAAATTCTATTTTATTAAATATGTAAAAATAAAATAATTCTTGTAAAGGTGGAGTTATCGAATTCAGTGTTTCTTACAGAAAATCGTGATTTCTCTTAACCACAGGTTAAACATTGGTTTAAGTTTTATCTGCAGGTTAGAATACTTAATTTAAATAAATAATTATTTTATAGGCTTAATAACTCTATGCTTTAACTCCACTTTTCCAGCTCTCTTAATCACAGGCTTAACTTAACTCTTTAAATTAGTAAGCATTGTTTCTCTTAACCACAGGTTAAACTATGGTTTAATTTTTATCTGCAGGCTAGCCTACTTAATTTGAATTAATAATTATTTTATAGGCTGAATTACTTTATGCTTTAACTCGATTTTCCCAGCACTCTCAATCACAGACTTAACTACGATTTAATTTTTAGCTCCACGTTAACTCTTTAAATTAGTTAAATAATATTTTTAAGCTGGAGTTACTTTGTAACTTGTTTTTAAAGTATGCTAAGATTAAGCTACTTATCCTGTAATATAATTCCGACATTTGATGACCTATATGATTTAATTTTTAACTCCAGGTTAACTCTTTAAATTAGTAAAATAATATTTTTTAACTTGTTTTAAAGTATGCAAACCTTAAGCTACTTACCCTGTAATATAATTCCTACATTTGATGACTTTTATTGTTCTTGGAACCTAGATAATTTATACATTTCTAACAGCACTTCTAACCCCTAGTTAGTCACAGGGTTCCGGGGATCCCTTTCGAATGCCAGCTTAGATAAATCATTTGGATGAAGACAACCCGGTCCCCGGTTCACCCTGTATGTGCATATGCTGCGACCACTTTGTCATCCGACTCACGTACGCGGCTCACGTATGCCGCCGCCCCGAAAAGGATTGTCCACGCTTTCGGTCAAGTTTGGCTCGGTCCTTGGTCCGTGGTCCTTGGTCCTTGGCCATCAGCTCGATTAGATGTTGTGGCCTGGCTCCGCCCTTGCGGTCATGTTTTGTGGATTCAACCTAGCTGACCGTCTGGTTCGGTCTGGTCTGGCTTTTGTCCGGGGGGAAGGATATGGTTTCGAGGTGTCGGAGAGAGCCAGCGAGCGTTAAAAAATGTTTTAGCAGCGCATTTTTGAGGTTAACAGCGTGCACGTGCTGGCGAGGGGGCGGTACAGGGCCAAAAAGGTGGCGACAATGGGCGTTGAGTGGCGAAAGGACGAAGGATACCAAAAGAGATTTATCTAGCCGCGCCGTACGTGATGGCAGCAATCGTGTCAACTACTACTACTGTCAGGACTGCCATGAATTATGACGAATATGTTCGAGAGGATGTGCTCCATGTCCCTCCAAGGATGTCCTGTAAATCTCGGCCAAATCTGCGGCACCAGGCGTGTGCTCGAGCCAAGAAAGACAAATAAACTGCAATCGTTGGGGCATAAATCCTAATTCAACTTTGATTATCTGCCCTTTGGGTGAGAGAGAGAGTGGCTTTAAGGCAAACTTGGACTGGGGCTTGAGGGGAAAACAAAGGCTTAGGGCGGCCAGGAAGGGGGCCTATCGGTGGCCCCAAATTCAAATTCAAATCCCCAGGACTGGGAGGCAGGTCCCCAAGTCCCAATTCCCAGGCGAGCATTAGCGAATGTTGCCTTTGCAGGCAGAGAGAAAAAAGTTGCAGATACACTTGAAAAGGGAAATAATTAATTTAGGAGCAATTAAGATTTAAATAAGAAATTAATAATAATATTTACACACATTTTAAAGTATAAATAAATAATAAAAAAGTGTATAAATGGATTAAAAATTGTTAAATTGACTTTCTTTTACTTTCTACTAAGTTTAAAATTAATATTTAAATATTAGCAAGAAGTGTTAGCCAGCTTAAACTCAACATTTATTTTATAAAAATTCATTATCCATAAATAATTAATTTCGGAGCAATCAAGATTTAAATAAGATATAGATAATAATATTTTTACACATTATGAGGTATACATAAATAATAAGAAAGTGTATATATGGATTAAAGGATGTTAAATTGACTTTCTTTTAATTTCTACTTAGTTTGAAATTAATATTTGAAGTATTAGCTTAACAAAGCTTAAACTCTGTAATTTTGGGTTTACATTTATTTTAGAAAAATTCATAGTCCACAAATGCATTCCCCACTCTATTATAATTAATAATTAATTTCATTAATGTAGGGGAAATTAAGAATTTAATAAGCTATTGATAATAATATTTACACACATTTTAAAGAATAAATAAATGAAAAGATTTGGATTAAAGAATGTTAAATTGACTTTCTATTAATTTCTACTTAGTTTGAAATTAATGTCTGAAGTATTAGCTTAAAAATAAAGCTTAAACTCTGTTTAAATTTCCATAAATTATTTTATACAAATTCATAATCCATAAATGCCTTCCCCACTCTTTTCCCTGCAGTGTAAAGCACTTCGATTCACCCCCGAAACCCTTTGAATAGTCCCGAGTCAAGGCGAGACCTAGGACATTAAATCCGTGCAGCCATTAACATTTACGATTCGCATCCGGGAGTCAGCCACTCACCCACCCACCCGCATGGACATGGCAGATGTTTGCCTTTGAGGATTGGATGTGGCCCGGAATGCTGTCCAAGGAATCCGGATTGCTGGGCGTTTAATGGGCGACAGCCACTGGAGGACACAAACATATGTGTCGAGCGGATGCAATTCTGGGGAACCGAAAATACCAACATGTGGACCAGGTCGGTCTCTATTTGTTTGCAGTCTATCTTGGGCTTGAAGTGCGTCTCTGTGTGATCGCCTTACCGAGTCAGTGGGCCGGAAGCAGGCCGAAGATTTGCATCGGGCTAAAGTTTTGCATTTTAATAGCCTCTTAACTGTCGACTATTTGCACTGGGTTTTGTTTACGTTTTCCACAGGAGCAAGGAGCTGGGAGCAGGGAGCTAGGAGCAAGGAGCAGGTGCGTTGGCGATGCGATTTTCAACTTGGCCAATTTTGGATCCAGTTGCAGGCAATTAGATGCCGTTCCCCTGAGCCAAGTTGGTCGATGAATGCCAATGCCGGGTCAAGTTGCTTTCGCTTAAGCTGCAAATTCCTGGGCTAGGCCAGCAATTGGGCTAATTGTTTCTTGCCATTAGCCGATTATGTGGAAAATGTAGCAGGTTGAAAGTAGAAGCCCAGGCCAGGTCTGCCAGACAGTTGGTAATCAATCAATACTGAATCGACAGAGTTTTAGCGAGGCTTTGTTCGGCTTGGGTTTCAGAGAATCCAAGGCGTTTGCATAAAACTGGGATTACTAACAGAAGATAAGACTTTAAGGCCTCAAGGTACGTGTATGTAGAATTTTTGTTTTAAAATGTTACTGGAAGAAGGGAAAAATTTATATACATTTTATAGAATTATTTGTTAGCTTAAAGTTATAAAGAAATAAAGGTATTTGAGGGAATTTATTACAAAAATAGTTCAGGATAAATTAATGATGCTTTTATTATAAATTAAATTATTAGAAAGGAGATTAATAAATATTTTCCTTTATTAAAAGTTCAAACATTTTTTTTATTAATTTTGATTGCTTATTGATTTATTACAAAAATAATCCAGGATAAATCGAAGCAGCTTTTAATTTAAATTAAATTATTCAAAAAGGAGATTAATAAATATTTTCCTTAATTGAAAGTTCAAATAAAAATCTCTTCTTATTAATTTGGATTGCTTTTCCCAGTTTATCCCGCCACTAGATATCCCGATTATTTCTCCCTTTAACTCTTTTGGCCCCGTTCTCTATTTGTTTAAATTTTAATGGCTCAGCCATTTGGCTTGATGTGTGGCCATCACCATCTCCATCACGAGGAGTACCATCATCATCAGGAGGGGCACAATGCCGGCGCCAAGTCACGTTCTCGCTTGGCTTCTCTTGGCTTTCTCCGCTTTCGCTCTGCTTTCTTTTCTTTTCCTTCTACCCTGGAAAAGCGAGGGCTTTTCCCAATGCTTTTTGTTCGCGGGAGATTCCGTGACGTGACGAGTTGCCACGCTAATGCACGCCCTGCAAAGTATGCAATAAATTTGACGCATGTGTCCGTGTGCGGGCACCTGGCTGTGTCTGTGTGAGTGTTTTGCAGAAAATCAGAAAATGGAGAAAGGGGGAAAGGAGAAAGGAGAAAAGAGAAGGGAAGATTCCCTGTCGGATCTACTATAAACATTAACAGCTATCACTTACGGGGTACACTTGGAAAATTAAGCTTTCAGGGAAAGAGAATTTTTAAGGGAATTATTAAAATAGAATTAATTAAAATAGTAAACGAAAATAAAGATAATATAAGTATAAAACAAAAATGCAAAATAAATAAAAACAAAATAATATAGAAATAAGTTAACGAAATCAAAATGTCAGTAAAATATTTATAAGTAAATAGTTAGATTAAGAAATATTATTTAAGAACAAACTCGTAATATGTGCGAGTGTGTGTATCCATTTTGACTAGTGCAATAAATACAAGTTTACCCTTGTCGCACTAGGATATTAAGAAATAAATAAATAAATAAATAAATTACTTTTTCCAAACTAAAAAGTATTTTTTAAATACGCACAGTTATTAAAATAAATAAATAGTAATAATAAATTAATTATAAGTATAATAAATTTAAAGGAGATTTTATATTAAAGCTTATTTAATTCTTACATAAACTTTCTCAGTTATTGAAATGAAACTGATTTTAATATTTGCTTTAAAAAATCAAGTAAAATTTATACAAATATTTTTTTTATTAATCTACCTCGTAAATTTCTAAATTTTCTAAATAAATAATAATAATACATAAATTATAAGTATAATTAATTTAAAGGAGACTTTTTATTAAAGCTCGTTTAATTCTTATATCAATTTTTATCAGTTATTCAAATGAAACTACTTTTAATATATGCTTTAAAAAATCAAGTAAAATTTATAAAAATATTTTTTTCATTAAAATACCTCGTAAATTTCTAAATTTTTCAGTAAGAAAAGACTAAGGGCTTTTCCTGTGTGTAAAAGTCCTTTTTGAACTCAACACAAAGCATCTAGGCAGGCCTGGGGGCTGCAGCGATTTTTCATGCAACCCGCGGTGGCACTTGAGGCCTGCGACAAACTGTTTGCTTAATAAGTTCCTGCCGCCGCACACTTTCTGTTTGTTCCCACGCTTCAAGCCCAAGCCTCCAGCTCCCAGCTACCAGCTCCCTACGAGTGCAACCACATGAAAGCCGGCAAACAATGGGGCATCCACTGCCAGCGGCAGTCAGGAAGGATCAGAGGCTGCTGGCCGCCGGGTGGGCACCTCTTCTGCGGTCACTGGTCCACTCCTTGGGCATGCCCGGCACGTCTCGATTCGTTTAAAAGTTGAACCCACCGCCGGCGGCAGTGGCGAGGGTAAGAATCAAATTCAATTAGCCCAAAACACCGCATGTGCGAAGGCAGCGGAAAAAAGTGTTTCCAATTCGAGTCCGGGCGTCAGGTAATTCGCTTTTTCCAATGACTAAACTTGGAGAGGGGTTAAGGAAGGAATTGGAATTAATTAAAATTAGTTAGCAAAAGGTCAAAATCTTGTTAAGCATAAACAGCTTAAGCCCTCAGCAAATCCCTGCCGTTCCCTTTAAAAAGTCCTCTAGCGATACTTTCGATTTATGCAAAGATATTCCTTGCAATCAACTTTTAGCCCATTAAGCCGGTAAATTTGCATATATGTCGACAGGGTGGAGAGTTATCCTCGTATCCATATCCTGTGGAATTCAATAAATATGAAACTCATTCATCACTGTCAGCTTAAGCTGCACACGGAGATCGGGGCTTTAATGCGCCCTTAAACGCATCGCTTAAAGCCCAGGAAAATGTCAAATGTGTGTGCGTGTTTGCCTGTCGGTGTGTTGTGTACTGTGTACTGTGTTGTGTGTGCTGTGCTAATGAAATTTGGTCCACACACATACACTTCTAGAAGTGGCAACAGTGCTGACAATTTGTGATTTTTTTAGGCAGTTTTGGCTTTAAATTTAAGGGTTTTTAAGGGGAAATATTAATTTTGTTTACAAGAATATTTAAAGTAGAAGAATTCCAAAATGTAAATAAATATTAAAACTTAAATGTAAATAAATATTTAAAAGGTATAAAAAATATATAAAAGTATTAATAAAAATTAAAAACATTTAAAAAAAAATGTACAAATGTACATAAATATTAAAAATTAAATTAGAAGAAGTCATACATGTAAAAAAATATTTTAAAGGTATAAAATATAATAGAAAGTAATAATAAAAATAAAATACATTAAAAAGAATTACATACAATTGAAATCAATATTTCTTAAATAATTTTATTTAAGTATTTATGTAAAATTCAATATATATATATTGTTAATAAATTTATCAGTAAACCATATATCTAGAAAATCTAAAATGAATAAATAAATGTACACTTTAATGCTATTATTTAATAATAATTTTCCCAGATTTTTCCCAATAGACAGCTGACAGCTTCCGCCCACACCCACATTGTGTATACGCACTGATGACCCTTGCAAACTGTGTGTGCCATCTACTTATCGATGCTGTCAATGAATTTCGTAGGCGAGAGAGAGTGCCTTAAATGAAATTTTTGGCTCGGCCAATTGCAGGAGCCGTCGTCGCCCAAAATTCAAATTTTTCAGAAGCAATTACGCACGAGGCTTTGATGTGGCTGCTTAGATGCTTTGAACTCCACTCCGCAGGCAAATAAAATGCTGAGATGGGCACAAAAAACAAGAAAATAACAAAGCCGGAATGTCTAGAATGCAGGCGAGTGCTTAAAGCCGCTCGGCAGCTATTTCAAATTGGAATCTCCATATATATACCCCGAGGGAGCCAACTCTGTGGCGACAAGGAGCCACCGGTTGCCCCTTTTTAAGCGCCTTTATGGCTAATTAAATGAAATTGAACAGGTCCGCGCTTAATTGCCGGCACAAGCAGGTGTATTAAAAATTAATAAAAGTAAAAGTAAAAAAAAATACATGCGGAAAGCTGCAATGCGTTTTTATTGACTTTTCCCTTTTAATTAACTTTGGTGAACGTTGGGATTTTATGGCAGAGCTTAGGGGCAAGCGCCCCAACCGATTTTAAAGCAGCGAAAATGTGCTGGAAATTGAAAATTGAAATTTCCCTTATTTCTGCGGCCGCACCACATGGCGTATGATTAATGCCCGGCTCGTTGCTCGTCGCTCTGCACATTTCATTAAATAAATTGTAATTTATCAAGAGCCGAGAGACGCCTTCGTCGAGCCAAAGCAAATCAAATAAATTACAGACAAGTTGAAAAACTTTGACCATTAAATGCCCTAAACCAAATACGGCCAATGACGACTTGTTTGCTGTTATTTTTTTCCCTCTGCTTGTTTTTATTTGCTGAGCATTTCATTGCAATTGATTTTTGGTGTCAGCTGCACGCTCACCCGGAGACAGACATGTTCCCGACTGCCTCTCGACAAACCCCACAAATGCTGTGGTTGCGGCTTAAGTTTGTCGGCAAATTGAAAACTTTGTTGGTTAACTTGCCTGCGGAAATCGAGAACGAGGATGGGGATGGAGAGGCAAAAAATCTAGCCGAAAGCCCGGGCACATCAATACCACATTCCTTCGTCGTCATCCTCCGCCCCGACTAAGCATTCCCAAATAAACAAGCCGCCGAAACCAGACCAGGCCTGGGTCGCCAGTTGTGGCTTGATTTCTGGCTGTTCTGCTGATTGCATTAACCCAGCGAAATGGAGTTGAACAATGAGGAAAATCAGAGGGAAATCAAGGCTGGAGAGGCTCTGGCAAGAGTCTGCATTATCATTTAAATTAGGAGTAACATATATTGTTGTAGGGGTTTGAAAAGAAGCACACATTATTTCAACACAGAGACTTACTCTTTATTGTATTTATTATATATATATTAATTTGAGCAGTTTTTATAACTTGTTAAATATAACAAAAAAAAATATATGTTAAGTTTTACATAGCTATCGGTATTGTATTGTTATCGGGATCTGATAGCAGTGTGACCGTCTTTCTACGAGCCTAGTACAATAACCTCCGTCAAATTAGCGTTGGTGAGTTAGCGTCGAAATGGAACGATGGGAAATGGAACACGGATGGGTTTTTTTTTATTTTTGGTTTAAACTTTAAAGGGCATCTCAAAAGGTAGTTTATCTACTTACCAGCCACATTCCTAGAGCCTTTTCCTGACCAAAAATAACTATTCTCAAAGGTGGAAAGAGCGACTTGCTTTTAATATAAATAAATAAACACACACGGCTGACCCAAGGGAAAGCCAAAGTCAATCTGTTAATGGAAAAATAGAAACTTCGAACTGAAAGCCGCTTAAGAAGCCCTCCTTAGAAGCCCAACCCACAGGAACTCATAATGGAGGGCGTTCTGGGCACTCGATGCACCTGGGCCACCACGACGATCTCCTCGTCCAGCTGGACATCCGTGCTGGAGAAGGGCGAGGCGCCGGTGATCTGCTGGTAGCGCGGCTGCATCACCCGGATGCTGGCCACCCGATCCCGCCAGGTGTGCCAGTAGTGCTGCCTGTACAGATGCCCCCCGAACTCGAAGACCATGGGCTGCACCGCCATCGGCTGACCCGACGGCTGGAGGGCGGTGACCATCATGAGGTAGCGATTGGCCTTGCGGTAGAAGTGGAAGCGGAGGCACTGCAGCGGCAGCATGCAGACCAGGTCGAAGCACTCGATCTCCGGGTCCAGGCCATGGTCCAGGAAGCCAGGCCGCTCCGAGGGTTCGCCAAACTTGTCGCAGCCGAAGAGCAGCCGGTTAGCGGTGAGGCCCATGTGGTACTGGCGGAGGCCAATGCCGCGCACGTCCACCAGGACGATGGGATTCTCCACCAGCACCGGCTCGTACATCTCGTCGAACTCGGCGAGCAGGATTTTCTGCACTCGAAACATCCTCGCCACCGAGTTTGGCAATAATTTAATTGAAATGTCAATCAAAGTTTTGCCTTTTGCCTGTCTACTTGCTTGTTTTGAGTTGTCGCCTGCCAAGTTATCGAAAACTATCCCGGCCAAGTCGATTAGATCGTCGCCATAGTCACAGCCATCGCAATCGCTGAATGCAAATCACTGACCATCCGCTGCCATTCCAACTTCAAGTTGGAGTCTGCGAGTCTGCATTTGAATTTAAATTGGGATTTGCCCGTTGGAGGCGGTTCAACTTGGCTGATGGACTCAAAATGGTCGCATTAGGTGCACTCAGGAGCTGGCCAAGCGGAGCCTTGATGGGCATAATGATGACGGGGAAAAGGATTTGGGAAAGCGGGGTCTTTTCGGCTTTAGCACTTGACTTACAAATTTAAATAGCAAACAAAAATAAATATGGATAAATTCCTATCTTTAATAATTCTTGGAGCTCAAGTGATTCCTGTTTGTCTCTAACATTCATTCTACTTTCTAGGAAAGAGTTAGACTTTAGAATTCCTCGAATTTATTATTTATTTATTATTTTATTTTCCTATTTATTTTTAAAGTGCCCCTGCTGATTCCATATAATCCTTCATAGTTTTTCCTAAACAATTTCCATATAAATTTCCTGGAAAATCTGGACAAAATGAGATGATTTCCTGGGAAGCTTTTTAAGTCGTATTTTCTGTAGTAAAATCTAAGTACATTTTCCTTTCAATTCTGTCTGGGAAAAACTTAAAGGAACTCTGGAAATTTAAGCGACTTATTTAAAAAAAAAAATTTTGTGCTAATAAATCTCTATTATAAAGAAGATTAAAAATATGTTTATGTCTATTTAAGTTGTTCTAGAAAACAAAAGCAGGTCGTGCCTTTATTTATTATAATATTAAATAATTGCTGTCCAAGCTTTTATATGATTTCTTTATTGGGAAATTCCTTGTAGGTTAAGGTTGAAGAGTCGACTTAAAATATGATTCCTTTTAGAAAAAATCCTTGAAGCTGGAAGAATCGAGCTGAAGTTAAACTCCCTGTGGAAATATCTGCTGAAAGCCTCTCGTTTATTTTTTGTCCTACCTAAATATTTGACTTTAAATAGCAATTGAGGACTATGAATTGTGCAAACTTTATCAATCACCGATTTTGGGCGTAATTTTATTTCAATGTTTTATACCCCAGCGAGCGGGAGAGGGAGAAAGGGTCTAGAAAGTTCGTTTCCTGAGACATCCTGTAACATTTTCGTGCTCGCTGGCTACAAGTTCGACATTGCTACAAGTTCGCAGCCATAATCTTGGCTTATGACTGCCACAGTTCACTTTTTTTTCCTTTGCCCCGCACTCCTCCTTGCTGTGCTGTCAGAAAGCAAACACTTTTAAAATATTCTGATTTATGACAAACTTTCGCCGCCCCCGCTTTCGAGTTCTGGCGGTTGCCATTTGGCACTTTCTACTTTTCTTTTTGCTCTCTCCGCTTTCCACTTTCCACTTTCGCGGCCATGTCCTTGCGTTGATTTCCACCAGTTACTGCCGCTGGCAACTGGTGACAAAATATAAAAGAAAACTCTGGTCCTAGCGGGATGCGGATGCGGATGCGGGCTGCTCACTTTGTCAGCCATTTAATTTAGCCACGTTTGCAATGGCTCTGGCAACTGCAGTTCCACCTTCTTCCCCAGAAGAGTTACAGCGCCAAGTACTGTGTCAAGTGGCATCTTTGCAGTTTTCAAAGCAATTAGTTCCAAGAAAATTACGAGAACACACAGATCCACAGATCCAGAGACGAATAGTCAAGCATAACTTATGGCTCGCACTATCTGCTTTCCTCGCTTTCCCTGGCTGCTAATTTGGCTAAAGTTGCTGTTCCTGGTCCTGGCCATTGATTAACTCCGGTGCAGGCCATGCTGAAGCTGTCACAAATCACATGGCAGCAGCCTCATCCTCACTCGCAATCGTATCCAAATGGGGCCGAGTCCTGCAATTGGGGAATTAATTAAAATTTTCCCGTTTGGCATGTTTATGATGGCACTCTCAATTAATTTCAGGCCTCGTTGAGCAGAGCAAAATGTGCTGAGCTTCCTTTTCGGGGTTGCACGCCAAGTAGGTTGCGAATTGGTGAGAAAATATGTGTTTCGGGGTTGGGAGTTCCTTGAACATTCATTTATTTGCTTAATTAATTTATCTGAAACTAGGGGAAACTTATAAAGTATTTATAAAAGAAATACTGTTTGAAAAATAATATAAACATAAATAAGTGGTATAAAACTTTAGACTTTAGTTCTATTAACAAGTAAACTTTCTACAGAAATTTTTCACAACATAAATTTGCAAATAAAATATTGTAAGTCCTTGAGTTTCTGGAACATTATTTATTTTGCTTAATTAATCAATCTGAAAATAGGGGAAAACTTGTCAAATATTTATAAAAGAAATACTAATTGAAAAAAATAACATAAAGATACATAAGTTGTTTAAAACTTCATAGGACTTTAGTTCTTATATTAAATTTGGTAAGTAAACTTTCTACAGTTATTATTCCACAATATAACTTAGCAAATAAAATATTGTAAGTCATTTTAAATAATCTATTCAGATTTTCTAAATTATTTTATAAAGAATTCAAACCAAGGTAATATTGGATAAACTTTAATAAGACAAAAAGCTAGATCTTTATTATTATTAAAATTAAATCTCTCAATCTGCCATTACAAAGCCTTTATAAGTATTTCTTTAAATATGTAATAATCTCGTTTTCTTTAATTTTCCCAACATTTAATTTTCTTCTAACAACAAACAGTCGCCTCGCATAAACCCCGGAATGTGTGGAACACAGTTAATTTAGCTTCGTGAGAATTGCTCAAGTTGCCTTTCATGTCGTTGGGGCAATTAATGCCGGACAAAATGTATTTCATTGTCTCGATCATGGAGTTTTCTACCAAAGGAGCTGCTGCTGCTGCCAACAGTTTGCCCATCCGATTTAAGTGCCAACCTCTACGCGCTAATGGTCATTGGCTTAAACATTGACCGCAAACTGCATTTCCCCCGGATTCGAATAGTGCGAGTATCTGACTCGACTCGCTTTCGGTTGGCCAAACACCTGTATTGTGCTGCTGTGCTTGAGTGCGGCAATTAGGTAAGAGTGGCAAAATAATATACAGGTGTGCACTGAGTGAAAAAATACGAATTTTGTATAAGAAAAATCGATATATTTTAGAGCTTAAACATCATTAAAATTTGAATTTTAAATTAAGAATTAAAAAGATGAAACAAATTAATTTATTTCTATAGGAAATAATATCTAAAAACATAACGATAAAATTCAAAATTTAATTTAATAATATGTCGACCTTGTTATGGATTACAATTCATAAAATATCATAAACATTTTAAAATTTCAATGACGTTTAGAGTTCAATTATAACAAAATAGTCACAATTTAAAGCTAAACTAAGAACTTCTGCAGAAAGTATCCCGATAAATTTTAAATTTTGATATATCGATAATCATTTTGTTTTGATATTTCCCAATTATTTGTTTCTATTTATAAATTCAAGTATTTAACTTGTTTTCCTTTATTTTTTATGCCCTACAAATTTCCTTTATAATTTATATCCAATATATAATATATAATATATAATTCATGTAATTGATAACAACCGATTAAATATCAAACACCTTTTAACAATTTACCAACGCTTAGAGTTAAGTTTCAAAATGATTGGTAATTTAAGGCTACAAGGGAACTTCTGAAAAAAGGACCCAATTAGGTGATATATTTTGGTACAATCCGATACTTATCGATATAAAAGTTTTGCCTTTTTTCACCAATATCTCCCTGTATTCTCAATTTCCTCTCTGTGTAAGCGTTGGCCCAGTGTGTGTGCCGGTGCGCTGACTTGTTTGCTCGCTTTATTACAGCCTTTGCGCTTTTCATTGCGAGCGTTTCACGTTTTTATTGTTAAATGCGGCGCAACATAAAACATAAAGCACGGCAGTCCTGCTGCTCACATGCTCGGTGGAAGAGGAAGCGGAAGTGGCTACGAATTGTAGTGCGGCTGTCGGATGTCGGATGAATCCTCATCCAGACTCGTAGGCCTCTTTGTAGTGCCCAGGTCTTTGTGATGCGTGTACTTTGTGGCTCAAATTGTAATATCCTGCGGTGCCATTACATTTCTATTCATTTTACTTTTATACACTCGTAAAAGCGCGCTGCATGACAAAAAATTAAGTATACGCACTTGAAGTGACTTAATTTAATGACTTCATCACGCTGAGCCATAAGTTGCATGCTGATGGGAAAGAAATAAAAGCCAAACTACTTATTACAAAGGCTGATCTCCGGGAGACTCATTCGTATTTAAGCTGGGCTCAAAGGTAAGTGGAAGCAGTAATTGCCACTCTGTAGTTAAACTCCCACTCACCGACGTAACCTTTTAGCCCGAGGACCCTCAAAATGGGGTTTTCCTGCATGCTTAAAGCTCCTTAGTTAACGGCAGTGGTAGTCCCTTCAAGGACAGGACTTAACCGGGTCTTAAAGTGAGCGCCTTTTGGCTTAGGCTTAATGTTAAAAAGGAATTTTTATACTAAAGTAAAGATTATATATCCTGAAATAAATAAACTTACCACAATACTGCATGTAAATAATTGTAAATAAATTTCACGAAAATACAGGTATTATGAAAATCAATTCCACGTCAATTATAATTGCACTGATATGAGTTATTAAGTTCATTTGTTATATATTATATTAAATTCTCATGAGATTTGATAAGAAATTATTTTTAACCTGCACCGAATGGACAGCATTTCAATAATAAACCACATATAGCTCTTCCTTTTGTTTTGCATGGGTCAAATATAGGAACACAGCGTCCTCTGTTAAGTCTGTTAAGAATCAATTCCACGCCAATTATAATTGCACCCTATATAAGGTTTTATTTTTCATTTTATTACAACTATTAATGAGAACAGCATTTTTCACGTGCACTACATTGTTTACCTCCCATTCTTCTGCATGGGACGTATAAAGGGAAACACGTTCCTTTCTTCATTCTGCATGCTTTTAAAGAAAATAAATAAAACCATTAAGTGATCGCCGGACAAGGCCTTTACTTACAAAAGGAGGCGTGGCTTTTAGCCAGGATCACGGCCAGAAGACCTGTTAGCAGAAGGACCTTCAAGTGGCAGAGCATCTGTAGCAACTGACGGGTAAACTTGTGTGGAAACTTATATACTTGGGTTAAGTTAAATGATAATTATATTAGCCCTCTTGCAAGTTTCTAAAGTTAATGGATTTTCACGGTTAAACGTTGATTTCCGCACTTTCTTTTGAGAAATAAATTGTAAATAAACCTTGAAGAGAAAGCAAAATAAAAACAATGTTTATTTCATAAAAGAAATAGTCTCCAAAATAAAGCTTCAGGAACAGGACTAAGTCGATTAAACTAAAGTCGCTTAAAAAAATATTACTGATGATTAATTGGATTGGATACTGAAAAAAAATTTAATTTATTTTCTGATCTCATTTACATTTTTTTTCACTTAAAAATCAAGTGAAATTTCCCGAGACTAAAACAGTTTTCATGGCAAATCGTTAAGGGGAAATATTTAATGTGAAGCTGTTGTTTTGTAGGGAGGAAATCAAATGGAGCCAATAAGTCAACAAGCAGGATCCCCTTCCTCAGGCACAATTTAGCCTGATTGGCTTGGCCAAAGAACTACGTTTGTCAGCAAAGTTTCGCCTCCTTATCTCACTCTCTATTCCCATCTACATCTCCATCTCCATCTCCATTTCCATTTCCACTTCCACTTCCATCTTCATCTGCAGCTGCAAGGACCCATCTCCATTCCAGGAGCTCGTGCGAGCATTTGGCGCTTATCGCACATCTCATCCCAAAAATGGTAACCGACACATTTGCACAATTGCTCCTTGTAACTGACACGTCAGCCACGTCCAAATCCGAACGTAAGCGTAAGTAAGACCAGGAACTGGAGCCGAGCGCAGGTGCCTAGGAATGGCTGTATTTCCGGCTAGTGATGGGGCGGAATCGGGAAACCGGAATCCGGAATTTGGGTGGGTGTTGGCAATGCATCTGCTTACCTTTCAAGTCTCCAAATAAATCAACTTGAGCTGCAAGCTTCATTGATAGAAATATAAATAAACACCGATTTTTACATAGCAAAAAGGAAATAACTTTAGAGTTATTCGTATTATTTTTTTTGGTTTAAATTGATTAGAGACTTGAATTTGTAAAGAAAAATTTAAATTAAATTTAATTATTTTCGAATGGTATTTATTTAAAATATATAAAAAGCTTCAGTAAAATATTACCATATCTAAGACCTTTTTTAAACCTTAAAGGAAAATAAAGAAATAACGAACACTTAAAAATTTATATATCGATTTAAAATAACATTTCAAATCCACCTAAGATCACGAGCTCATCCCTGAATGTAAAATGTCCTGCCTCGAGCTGCTGTCGTTTACGTTTCCGGTTCCTGTCAGCCGTGACAGTGGGATCCCTGCTCGGGAGGCAGACTTAGTTTATGTCCTGGCAACTATCTAATGCAATTCACGTGTGCGAGTAAATGCAATTGTGTGGGTGTGCGTGCTTGGCTTCAAGTGTCGGAGAGCACATTACACACAGACGCACACGCAGGACCTTCCCCAGTGGGGCATAAAATTCAATGTCCGTAAGAAGTCCATTTGCATTGAATAGGTGGACTACTCGGGAGTACTCCTTCCGTGTTTTCTAAGCAATAAAAATATTTTCCCAAGCTCAATGCCAGACGTAACTATCTTTGAAATATGCATTTGTGCAGCATATGCCAAGCTCTCTCGAAAGGTGAGGCCGAGTTCAAACAATAAAAAGCAATTAAAGTCCATATTTTAAGTCAACAGAGTTTCTGTGAATGGGCCTAGTTTCTAGTTGAAAGGCTCTGAATTTAAATGGGATTTTTTTTTGTATTCTGTGTATCAGGAAACATGATTTTAAAAAGATACAAATGTATTCATTTTCAATCAGGATGCAGGGGTTTTGTGGTTATTCTTCTGGGTCTAATGGGTTTGAAGTGGATTTAAATATATTTAACATATTTAAAAATAATATAGAATTTCGCATAGCTTTAATAAATATGTAAAATAAAAAGATACAAATGTATTCATTTTCAATCAGACTAGGATGCAGGGGTCTAATGGGACTGAAGTGGGTTTAAATATGTTTAATGAAATAATAACATAGTATTTCCCATAGCTTTAATAAATATGTAAAATATGTGCTTAGGTGCCCTAAAAATATCAATTTAGCCATGTTCTTAGCCCTCTTATGGATGCCTTGAAGCGGATATATTGAAACTCCCAGGAGCAAATAGAAGCAACTTGTAGGCCCATTCTGCTCAAGAGGCAGCTGCTGTTAATAAGGTGTTGGCAATTTTATTTTATTGGTTTTTCTGGCAAACACATACTCGTACACCCACATGCCCGCAGGAGAGGCGGCTCCTTTAATTTTAATTGGCTCCACGCCCAACAACAAGCGGTGTCCTTGCTGGCACAGCCTGTTACTCTATCGGTAAAGGACTAAAGGGCCGCCGCCCCCAATTGTTTTTCGGGGCATGTGTGTGCGATTCTTTTTTATACACCGGCACTTGCTGGATTTTTTTTTCGAAGGCTTGGCAGGTCGTTAACATGTTCTTATTTAATGCCAAAGAAATTGCCATTGGCATTTATTGCCGTAATTAAGAGATGGAAAGAAATCCTTGAAACGCAACTGGCTTTAGACCAGCAGCATCAGGATCGACATGGAAATAAATTTCCGCTCAAACTGGCGTTCAAGATTTTGCAATTGCCAGACGGCAAAAAAAAAAAAAACACAAAAAACACAACAAAAAAATGAGAAAAGCAAAAAGCAATTTGTGTTTTCTGGTAAGTGGCATTTTCTTTGTTTGGAAAACGGCCCGAGCCGGCTCACCTCACATCCTTGCTTTCCCTTCTGGCTCCGTCACTCAATTCGCTTTGAAATTTATGACCCAGTTTGGGAGAAAGGAGGAGTAGCTCCTCCGCCGACTTTTCGGTGTCCCGGCTTCTGCAACAGGCGTTTAATTAAATGCTCCTAATGCCCCCTCGCCAGGAGCTGCTCAGTACTCAGTGGCTGTTTGGTCATTAAATTTTATGAAATCTTCCAGGAATTTTGATTGAAGTTTCTTTAAAGTTTAATAACCTTCCTTTTAAGCCTTCCTTTTAAGCACTTAATTAACATAATATAAATAGTTTCAGGCAAATATTTACCTGATTTAATTTGAGGCCTTAACCTAACTTAATTGGGAAAGGGTTTTAATCATAGTAACAAATAAATGTATCTTATACATTCCATTTAAATAGACTAACCAAGAACATTTTTAATATTTTTTTAAGTAATACCTATTAATAATAAGTGTTTGGAATAATTTAAATATTTTTTCATAGCCATTTTCCATTAGAAGCACTAAATAATGGCTTTTCATCATTCCCAAACGATGGAAAGTGGGGGAAAAGCCCCTGAAATGCTTTTCTTTTGCTTTCGCAGGGCAATTAAATGGGAAATAGTGAAAAGCGGAGGCGAGCTCAGTTAAAAATGTAACGATTTACAATTGCGCCAATAAATGGCGATATTTCGGGCTGTGGCGACAGGCAAAAGTTAATAAAAATAAATATAAATAAAAATAAAAATCTGTTTCAGGCGACGAGGCGCGATTACGTCGCCGGATTTTCCGATTTTCCTCCCACCCTTAGTTACGCACTTTGCCCCCCGGAATTTTCCATTTTCATGCGACTGACGCATATGTTGAAAGTTTAATTAATATTGTCACGTGCTGAAACTGCGAGAAGATGAAATTCGTTTGTAAATTACAAGCAGCACGTCAGATATACTCGTATGTATATATATTAAATATTTTATATTTATTCGGGTATATATGTCTGGCGTGGTGTAATGATTGAAATTCAATTTAAAGAAAACTCGGAGGACGTGCGGCGCCAAATGAATTTTCACTTTTCCAAAGCGAGCGCTTAAAATTCAATACACGCCCACACGCATCCTGGATGTCCTTCGAGCGCCTGATAACACACTAATGTTGTCTGCCTGACTGCTGAAGTTTAATTTGATACACAAACAGAAGACAAAGCAAAACAAAACGAAGAACGCAAAACAAAACAGGATACAGGCGAGTGTGTGCCCCCGACTGTAAGATACCCGGTACCCAAAGCATTGTGGGTTAAATTAAAAAGTATTCCTGAGCAGTGCGATAGAGCGAGAGGGTGACTATTTACCTCTTGTTTTGACTCAATGCTACGGAACCCTTTTCGAGTGTCTGAGCTCTTAGCTTTTGAGAGAGAGAAGAAGAATAAGAATACACAGAAACTTTATTGTTTAATAACTTCCATGTTTACCATCCGATTTTACTCAAATTTTCAGAACATGCCTACTTATTTATTATATCTATTTACTTTAAGCCAAAAATTACGATAATAGCTTATATAACGTTTCTTATGATATTCGGGGCGGAAGTGGGCGTGGCCAAATTTGAAATCAAACTTGATCTGCGAGCAACACATTCCAATTTTGTCACCAAATTGTGAAGCTCTAGCTCTTATAGTCTCTGAGATCTGTTGTTTCACACGGACAGACAGACGGATTCGGTTGGTGATGCTGATCAAGAATATATATAATATATAGAAATAAAATAGTTGAATTTTGTATCGTCTCAGGCAGAAACCGCGGTTCAACACTTGACTAAAGGAAGTTGAGCGAGCGAAATGGCGATTGAAGGTGGCAACTTTATTGTTCAATTTATTTTGATGTTCTTGTTTAAATTTTTTCCGATTTAGGAGTAGTAGTAGCAAACCTGTTGGTATTTTTATTTATTTCGATAATTATATATAATGTCTGATGTAAGATTTGATACAGCACTCTCATGACTAGGATTTGACTCTCGTCGTCGATGCTCATCGCGCACTTCATTTACATTTTCAGTTGTCCATTCCATATTCCTAGTAGTACGTCGTCGATGTATTCCGTGCCTATCAACACAGCAATGCTCATCGCGCCTGCATTCACTCAAGCCTTCAATTCCATCACAAATCGGGTAGACAATTGGGACACAGTATCCATTGAAGCCACATCCTATATGAATGTTGAATAAATGTTGCTCCATTAATGGCCTTCAGTCTCTACTAGCCCATCCATCACTTACTCGTGTATATTCCATGGGTGGTATCAGGGATCAGGGTCAGTAGAGCTCCAAGCAGAAAGACTATTGAGAAGACGTGCATCTTGTTCACCGAAAATACTACTCAAGTTTTTATTCAACGATGCAAGTCCCTTAAATACTCAACTTCATCCATGAAAACTTTAATTTAAGCGGATAATGGCAGTTTTCCACAAATAACACGGAGTAACATTTTATTTATATATGTAAGGGGCTGTCCATATATTACGTAATCACCTATAGGGGGAAGGGGGTCAGCGAAATGATTATGTTTGATTATATGGGGAGGGGGGGTTATTGGACAATGATTACGTAATCATTTTATATCAAAATATATGTTTAAAAAAAATTATTTTTATGAATTTATGGGGAAACAAAATGTTTATGATTACGTAATCATAGGGGAGGGGGTTTCTGCTATGATTACTCTTGATTACATAGGGGGGGGGAGGGGGTCGAAAATCATCAAATTCGTGATTACGTAATATATGGACAGCCTCTAATATATATATATTATAATTACAAATTTCTAGAAATAACTGAACTCAAAGTTTTTTTTAAAGAATTTGTGATTGATTGAAACTTTGATTTTCGCACAGAGAGAATTTTTAAGTAAAAATTGACTTAAAATAAACAAAAACGTACTCAAATAGCCACCGAGAACATTTGTACTTACTAAGTTGTGGTTTTGTACTCAGTTAAAGTGAAATTTTTAAGAATATGAATTTTATTACGTTTTTGAGAACTTTTATGCTTAACGAAAGCGCAAAATTTACTTCATTTAAGAACAATTCGTACTAAAAATGAGAATAGTACTAATTTGAGTACGCGGATCCCATAAGTGCAATTTTTAAGAATACGAATACTCATATTAAGTATTTTATTACGTTTTTGAGAACGTTTATGCTCAACGAAAGTGCAAAATTGACTTCATTTAGGAATCATTCGTACTCAAAATGAGAATAGGACGAATTTGACTACGCGGATCCCATAATTCTCTCTGTGTGCAAAAGATGAAAATGTTTTAATCAAGTTCGTTAGCTTTATGCTCTCTGGGTTTTTTGGTCTAATATATTCCTGGTTGAATATACCCAATGGCTACAGGGTATAAAAACAAACAGAACAACACATCCGATGGGGCCGTAAAACATTTAAATTAACGTCTCCTTCTCGAGTGTGTTGTTGTGTGAGTTGAAAAGGCATTCCGGGAATGGGAGGCATAAATGGCGAAAAGGGTCACACGCAGGCATGTCCATAAAGATAAAAACCATAACGTGCTCATAAAGCGCAAAAAGGCGCCGAAAGATACATCTCTCAACGTATCTGAGAGATACGGCAGCTCGAGATACTCACCCGAAGTGCAAGAGCATCCGCTGTGTATACTTAATGAAGCCGTTAGAGACAGAATCGTCCTTTGTGCTGGAAATTCGTAATTCGTAAACAAAAAGTTCGTAAACACTCGTAGGTACATTCAGTAGATGCGCCATTTATTGGATTGCTTTGCCGCACATTTAATGTGTGTGTTCCAACTCAATAACATCAACGCTTAACTACTTTACATAGATACATCATGTCTTGTCTGTTTTCTGGTCAACACAGATTTTCATTTTCATTTTCCTAAATTTAATTTGCATTTTAACTGGGCGGGGCAATTGTTAGCATCGAAGTTGGATTATTCATTGTGTTATTTATGCAGCTCTAAGTGTACGACAGCTAATTAATGTAGTATTTCATTGTAGCTACAATTAGGGCTAAACGTTATTTATTCGCTATATTTATGATTTAGTTAGGTTCGAGTTGGAAGGTATTTTGTGAATTTCAAGGAGAGAGATATGTGTATTTTACAGTTCCACATCAACTTTTATTAAATATTTTACAGTGTGTCAGTGTGCTGTGTGTTCGGTGTGTTGTGTGTGTGGTTGGGCTTCCATTTTGAATAGTTTCGGCACTTAAACATGACTTAATAAATATAACAGCAAATGCATTTTACCACCACCATCATTATGATCATTACGAGCATCTAAATCATTTTCATGGGAAATGACTCGCTGCAGCTTTCAATTAGTAAGCAATTTCGATTTAATTATCTACATACATGACATGTAAATTTAATTAAATTCCGGCCGAAAACAAATGACTTTCAGCAGAAATTCGTGCTGTTTGACTTTGCTCTCTGCATGTTTGCCAAATTCAAAATATATATTCACAACATTTTGGGGCTCATTATAGTTGCAAATGATGATTTCGCTTAGCAATGCAAATCGCAAATCTCCCTCTATCCTTTCCCACCGAAGCCAGGTGTTTTGGGCCATCAACTTATTGCCTAAAGTTTTTGGCTAAAATCAATCAGTTATCTAAATACAAATTTAATAAAGTCTTTGGTGATTTGCAACTGGCCTAAGCATAATAAACACATTTTTGTTCAACGATTTAAAGCCGAAACCGAATGGAGAAACTTGTCTTGTCATTATTGGTTTAAATTCGGGTTGTGTTTGGATAAATCAATTCCAAAATTATACCCTTCAACAATGCGTATATTTTACTTTGGAAAATGAAGATTTAAGTATTACAATATTTATCTATGAAATTATTTAAGGTATTTACAGATGGAATTTTAGTTCTTAGACTCTTTTTAGAACTTCATTCTGGAACTTTAAAATACGAAAAAGCTTTTTTCAAACAATTAATTACATCAAATATAACTTCTTCAAAAATTATCTGCCAAAAAATAACAGAAATTAATTAAATTTAAATATAAATTAAATAAATTTAAGATATTATTTCCAGATTGTATTTCTCAGGCTTAACTCAAACAATAAATTACATCAAATATAACTTTTTCATAATTTACCTGCCAAAAAATAACTGAAATTAATTAAATTTAAATTTAATTTTAAATTAATGTTACTTTGGAAAATTAAGATTTAAGCATTACAATATTATCTAAGAAATTATTTAAGGAATTTACAGATGGAGCTTTACTTCTTAGACTCTTTTTAGAACTTCATTCTGGAACTTTTAAATAGGAAAAAGCCTTTTTCAAACAATTAATTACATCAAATATAACTTCTTCATAATTTATCTGCCAAAAAATAACTGAAATTAATTGAATTTAAGTTTAAATTAAATAAATTTAAGTTATTATTTCCAGATAGTATTTCTTAGGCTGAACTCAAACAATTAATTACATCAACTACAACTTCTTCATAATTAATTAAATTGAAATTTAAATTAAAATCAAGGATTATGACTTTACTTCGTAGACTCTTTTTAGAACTTCATTCTGGAACTTTTACATACGAAAAAGCCTCTTCAACTATTATTTCCAGATAGTATTTCTCAGGCTTAACTCAAACATTTAATTTATCTGCCAAAAAATAACTGAAATTAATTAAATTTAAATTTAAATTTAAATCAAGGATAATGACAGCTCACTCTCTCTACACGGAAACCTCTTTGGTGTACTTGGAGCGATCGTTCAGGTCCAGGACGAGCTTGTCCGGGCGCTTGGGACGCGAGGTGCCGCCACCGCCGCCACTGCCGCTGGTCCTGTCCGTCTGGCTGGTGGAGTTGTTGGACGCCACGGACACGTTGCCCAGAGAAGGAGCTGGCTCCTCCAGTTGGCTCTGGGACTGACCCACCTCCTCCTCCGCCTCCTTGTGGGCACTCGAGTAGAGAACAATGTCGTCGGTGGAGTGGGCTGTGCGGTCCAGGATCTCGCTGCTGCGGGATTGGAGTGCCTGGACCGGCTGCTGCTGCTGGCAGAGCTGGGCGTTGGCCTGGGCCTGGGAGTAGCTGCCGCTCCGCCGGCGGCCAGTCAGCTTGTACTTACTTCTACAGTTATCACAAATTTGATACGAAATGCTGAGCTCCGTCTCGAGGAGATTGCGTGGAGCCCGCTTGCAGCTGGTCGGCGGCGTGTTGGTGGCTGCCGTCCGCACCGTGGGTTTGCGCTGGACCCTATCCTGGTCCAGGTCCTCCGACTGCGAGCACATGCACTCCAGCTTGATGTTGGCAAAGCTCAGGCTGCCGCCCGCCTCCTGTTGCGGCGACCCCAGGTGGTCGCAGGCACTCCGCGGCGGGCAGCAGTAGTAGTGCTCCTTGGACGCGTCCAGGCACCGGCTGCAGATGATGTGCCCGTCGGCAGTGCGCCGCAGCAGCTGCTCCCGGAAGTCGTCGCCGCTCAGCTCCGTGTTCGTGGCCCGCTCCTCGAAGGCCGTCGAGGGGGGCGTCGAACTCGGAGGCGTCTCCAGCACCATGGTGGGTATGCTGGCCCGGGCGCTGCTGCTCCGCCCCCCATTGGCATTGTTGTTCTGCTGGCTGTACTTCTGCATCTCCGCGTTCAGGGCCAGCAGCGGCAGAGCACTCTGACGACTGGCGGCGGAGTGGCCAGCTCCTGCCGCCGCCGCTACCACCATTAGGCCGCCGGGCGTCTTCAGGCCATCCAGCAGGCTGGAGATGGTCATCACGGCCACGCCCTTGGGCGGGGCCATCTCCTGGATGCGCTGCAGCTGCATGCTCAGCTGCCGGATCTCCTCGAGGGCCTCCTGGTCGGACAGCTTGTTTTCTGGGCGATAAAATATTGAAAGAAAAATATTTAAAAATATATTGCAACAAACTTCGGCAATCTTTAGTATTTTCAATTATTGTACTTAAGTGTGGAGTAATAATTTTTGTATTTCTGCAGCCCATAAATCCCTAAAAGCAGCTAAAATCTTACAGATTATTTTCTGGGCGGCGAAATATTAAAAAACAAATATTTAAAATTATATTGTAACACATATCGATAATATATTAGTTTTCAATTTATATTAAAAAAATATTTAAATGGAAAAGTTTGTATTTTTATTATAAGGAAGAGGCTATCTTACTGTTTATAGATTTTAAAATATTGTACTTAAGGGTGTAGTAATAATATTTGTATTTCTGCAGCCCAGAAATCCCTAAAAGCAGCTAAAATCTTACAGCTTGTTTTCTGCGAGTTAAAATATTAAAAACAAATATTTAATAATATATTGTAGTAAATTTCAGCAGTACTTATTGTTTGCGTCTTTTCTTATTACTTGCTTTCGATCATTCGTTTACCGTACCGATCGTTCTTAACACCTATCGATAATACATGAGCTTACAATACATATTAAAAAAATATTTAAAAGGAAAAGTCTGCATTTTATTTATAAGACAAATGCTATCTTAATGTTTATAGATTTTAAAATATTGTACTTAAAAATTTAGTAAAAATATTTTTGTTTTTGCAGCCCAGAAATCCTTAAAAGCAGCTGAAATCTTACCTAAAACTTCACAAAACCTGTGAACTATACAATTCCCTTCACACAAATACCTGTTTAGGTTTTGTTTTGTTTAAATGAATAACCAAATGTGGCTACAAAATCCTAGGGAAATACGATCCTTTTTTGCCAGCTAAACTCCGCTGAAAAGCATCGTTTTCGCGCTGCCTGTTTTCCGCTGGCAACTTTTGCACTAAAAAAGTTGCCCGTCCGTGTCAAAAGTTTCGCACATTCCCCCCCGGCTCCCAGCTCCTGCTTCAGCCTTAAAAAAGGACCTCGAATTTAAATGCGTAATGTTTGTACCCTCTGTGGCTGTGAAAGTTGGACCCTGTTTTGTGGCTTTCGCCTCAGAATTCAGACTTCAGACTTGAGACTTCAGGCGGAATGATAAATGGCCGTTCAATTCGGCTGAAAGCCTGTCGGTATGATTTAAGCCACGTCCACTCTCCGGCTCTGGCTATCAACTTGCCAAATAATAAGGAGAAAAACAAATAAATTTACAATGAAAAATCGCACACTGAGGGGATAGAAACATGATTTCTTTCAAGTCGCAGTTCGTGGCAGAAAAGGACCCCTTTCCGGGCAGTGTATTAGCAGGACCAAGCTTTCTTCCTGTTGTACGTTGAATTTAGATTTATGGCTGTGAAATTAAGCGAGCGGAGAGTCGACAGTGGCCAGAATTGAATTTATTATGTGCCCCTCTTAGTATGCAACACAATATTCCTTTTGCGCTCGCTTTTGCAAAATATTTCAAATTCGCCACACAGATACACATCGGCATGCGTGTGTGTGTGTGTGCTGAGTGTTTGCTACTTTGCGATTGTTCAATTTAAATATGCAAATTGAGAGCCGCTTAAAAACTGGCCCAGCAAAAAGATACCCGGCGACAAGGACGCGCCTAGCACAAAAAATGTAAATTTAACGCACAATTTACGCAGCCACAAAAACGCGCTACGCTTTTTTGTGTTTTAAAATAGAAATACGAGTAATAAAAAAAATTAAATAAAAACCGAGAGAGAGCCTATAAAGCATTAAAACATAAAGCGTCGCTCTCGCCCGCCATAAACTTGCGCGGGGCGAGGCGGAAAATTAAAAAGGTTCGCCCTGCAACGCGAATAGAAAACATCGCGATAACAATGGCTATGAGGCAGGCTATGGGCAGGATGTTAAAGGCAAAAAAGGAGCCACCTCTCACTGGTTCGAGCCAATGGCATTGGCCATAATGCTTGAAATTACCTCCTTTCGAAATTGAGCTTTTCATACCTAATTTTACATGAACGTTTTCCCTTAAAAAAGGTACTGCAATTATTTTTTTCGGCATGAAATAACGTTGTTTACAGGAGATATAATTTAGTAAATGATTAACTTGTATTTTGTGGTTTTTAAATAAATATTCTTGAGAAATTCCAGAGCTTTTGAGTTAGGATTTATGAAGTTTAAGTTTTTGCAAGCCTTTTATAGAGGCCTAAAAATTTTTATTTACTATGAAAAACTTTAATTAGTAAATATTCAATTTAGAAATTAAATAAATACTATTTTGTTTTAAACAAATATTGGTTTTTAAATAATTTTACAGCTTAGGAGTCATGATTTGTGTATTTCTACCTTATGAAGGGTACCTGTAGAGGTTTCACTTTAAGAGAGAGGCCTTCAAGTAATATTTTTACTATGTAAAGGCTTTATTTACGGGAAATATTATTTAGAAAATGATTAACTTGTATTTTGTCGTTTTTAAATATATAATTTTGAGGAATTCCACAGATTTAGAGTTAAGATTTATGAAGTTTAAGTGAGAGGGAGAGATTATAAATTGTTGTTTACTAAGATATAACTTTAATTAGTAAATATTTTATTTAGATATTATATAAATACTATTATATTCCTTAGAAATATTAATTTTTAATTAATTGTAGAGCTTTTGAGTTAAGAATTTAATATTTTTACAATGAAAAAATAATATTTACAGGAAATAGTATTAAGAAAATGAATAAATACTATTTTTACCGAAATCAAACCTTTGCTTTAAATTAATTCTAGAGCTTTGGAGTTATATAGTTTCATCTTTTCTAGTTAGAATATTTAGCTAGTTATAATTATAAATTAATTAACCCAAAGTACAGGCTTTGATCCTTTAAGATTTCTTCAATTAAGTGACGGACAAGTAGATTTATTCCCTCTTTGTGATTAAGACATTTCCCCAGTTTATCACAAATTGGTTTAGCATTTCTGTGTACACATTTGCCTTCAGCCAATATCACATTCTCTTTCAAGTCCTTGTTTCAATATAATTTATTACCAACTACATACAATGAAGAGAATATTTTGCGGCACAAGGCAAAGGAAGCGGAAGCGGAAGCAGAAACTTTGAGCAATTAGCGCCCAGTCAAAATGTGATACTTGAAGCCAGCTTCGGTTTTGGAATTCTAATCAAAATTGATTGGCCCAACGGTTGCCGTGGCAGCTGCGTGAATCTGTAGTTCAATTACAGGACGCGGCGCCACTTTAAAGTCAACCCCGACCACCGCCAGGACCCACGCTCATGCCCAATGTTATCCGAATTCCTTGGAGGGCCAAAGGGCCAAAGGGCCAAAGGGCACCACCACCGACACCCACCTGACTCCGCCGGGGCTTTGGTCTATTTCGGATCCTCCGGGGAGCTCGCATAGTTGTTTATTCATCAAAGCCAGCGAAGCGATAAACAAATATGGCGTCGGCGGCAACTTGGCGGAAGTTTGTGCTTTGTAGCTGCTTCCTGCCCTGAAAGCACACTCGCACACACACACACACACGCTCCCCTTAACCGCAGCCAAGATTGTTTTGGAGCACATAAATCAGCATCCGGACCTGTCAGCCAGATAGGAGGCTGCCATCCGCGGCTCATGTCTAGACAGCGGCGATAAGCGACTGCCGCCGCCTGTTCCGCTCATTTTTTAATTTGCCAAATAATACGCCATAAATAAAAGTCACAGCGGCAAAGAGGACTTAATCGACACGTGCACTGGGAAAAATGTGGGAATTTTTAAGTGAAATTGGGGCAAAAGTAGAGGTTTTTTCGGGTTTTCAGTGCGAAGTTTGAAATCTAAGTACAATTTTAACAAGGTTTCAACTAACTTCAGAAAATTTTAAAAATAAGAAAGGGAAAACCTACAAGATTTAAGAAGTTCTAAGTTTAATAAGTTATTTTTTAGGAATATTTGCCATATTTATCAGCTTCTAAAAAAAAGTGTACTTTTCATAGTGTTAAGCATTTAGCATTTTGTACAACATTTAGCATCTAGCATTCTGTGCAACATTTAGCACTTAACATTCTGTAAAACATTAAGCATTAAGCATTTAACATTTTATGTTAAGATTCCGCCGAAATGAAATGAAATTGGGAGTTAGTAAAAGGAAGACTACGGTCACACTACGATTACAAGAACGAAACCAAACTCATTAAAAAGAAAAAACCTAAACGAGAAATCCACGAAATAAATAAGAATCTAAATTTTAGCCAATATAACAGTTTTATATTTTCCAACTAAAATATTTTTAACAAGGGTATACAAAAATCAAGAACCCCAAGAACCCCTACAATCTCCATCCAGAGCTTTTCTTATCCTGCCCTCCACAGATCATTTATCAAGTGGACATCCTCGTTTGTCATAAACGTCGATTCGCTGCGGACCATTAGGACAAATGGAGGCAATTGCCCGTTTTCGCTATCACAAGAGGAGCACGAGCACTCCGCTCCCCAGTCGCCACTCACCTGCTGACGTTGTGCCCGCCACCGGGACCGTGGAGGTGGTCACCGAACTGGGATTCGCAAAGGTGCGCACTTGAGGACGAAAATTGAATTTGGCCCCCGATGCCTTGGTGCCCAGGCCGATGTTCTCCTGGTGCGACTTCCCGCTCCGCAGCACGATGTACACCTGTGTCAAAGGCAAAGGCGAAAGAGGCAAAGGGAAATCATCATCACATCTCTCTGGGATGATGGGAGGAGGAGGACACACTTACCTTGCTGCCAAAGATTAGGGCCAGCAGCAGAGTCACCGTCAACTGGGTGTGGCAGAAGAAGATTATGTACAGCAAATCCGGATTGGCGGGGGATTGCAGAAAGAGCCTGGAAATTAGAGGAGGGAATCGTAGAGATAATTAATAGAGAAATCTAGAGAATATACTATTAGAGAACCATTTCCTGTCTGAAATATTATTTACATGTGAATTTTCCAGGGAATTTTCCAACTTGTGGCTTTTGAAATTACACTTGATGCTTCAGTTATTCGACTAGGGGTAGTTTCCATGGAATCATACGTATTTGTGGAATTTTTGTGGTCAAAAGTGAGTTTGGCTAACCAAAAAATATTTTTTTTTTTTTTAGAAAAGCAGTATTTGTTCCAGGAAAAAGCAGAGGTATAAATAACATTTAAGGAAATATTTTTAAGGGCTTTAAAAAGGTGAAGCTACATAAAGAATTTAACTTTGAATACTTTTTAATAAAAAAGCTTAATTTAAATATTAAAAAATACATAAGAAAAGACTTAATTCTTTTTTAAATTTCAGAAATTTGCCAGGCTGTTTCTGAAATATTATTTCCATGTGAATTTTCCAGGAAATTTTCCAACTTGTGGCTTTTAAAATTACACTTAACGCTTCAGTTGTTCTACTAGGGCAAGGTTTCTTGGAATCAGAAATATTTATAGAATATTTGTGGTCAAAAGTGAGTTTGGCTAACCAAAAAATGTTTGTACATATTTTTGTTATTTTCAGAAAAGCAGCATTTATTCCAGGAAAAAGCTGAGATATAAATAACATTTAAGGAAATATTTTAAGGGCTTTAAAAGAGCATGGAATACAAATGAAGGAGGGTTTCATAGAAAGAATTAATAGAGAAATCTATAGAATATAGATAACCATTCCCTGTCTGAATTGTTTGTATTTCCGAAATATTATTTACATCAGAATGTGAATTTTCCAGGGAATTTTCCAACTTGTGGCTTTTGAAATTACACTTAATGCTTCAGTGGGTCTACTAGCGGTAGTTTCCTTGGAATCATATAGTACATATTTGTGGTCAAAAGTGAGTTTGGCTAACCAAAAAATATGTTTGTTATTTGCAGAAAAGCAGTATTTAGTCCAGGAAAAAGCTGAGATATAAATAACATTTAAGGAAATATTTTTAAGGACTTTAAAAAGGTGAAACTAGATAAAGAATTTTACTCTGAATACTCCTTTTAATAAAAAAACTTAATTTAAATATTTAAAAAATACATAAGAAAAATTATAATTTAAAGACTATATTTCAGGCTGTTACAGACCTCTCTTAAGACATTTTTAAACAGAACAAACGACAAAACCCCCTTAAATTCCCCTACTTACATGGACACATTGAGGAAGCAGGTGAGCAGGAACTCATTGTAGATGGCCATCGATATGAAGCGGCTCTCGTTGAACTCCGATGGGGCCTTCCTCACCATGATGCACAGTCGAACACCCCAGGCCAGGAACAGGACCTCCACTGCAAAGAGCGGGAAGGAAAAAACAAGCCGGGGATTAGTTCCTTTTGAGCACTTTGCCGGCTGCCGCAGCTTCACTTTGATGTTGAATTAACAAACTCGTGGTAATTACATTATGATTAAGTATCCCTGTCAGTTGGCCAAAAAAAAAGTAGTACTATTTTGGCGGCTTCCCTTGACTTTCATGGCTGCGGAATACATTCATTTTTCCGGCACTTTTGGCAGCGAAATGAAAATGCATGTATCCCGGGGCCAGATATTATGTTTTCCCCCTTTTTTAGGGAAATGTTCAGGCATGCAATTATAAATGTAATACGCGCTGCGCTCAAAGTCAAATGAAGTTATTTGGCAGCGAAAGTGCGTGATGAATGGCGATAATTGTTCTGCAGATAGAAGGACTCGCAGGAGCAGGAGCACTCGCACTCGCGATTCCCTCAACTTTTTTAATTAAGCGAGCTAGCAAGTGGAACGCGTAGCGATTCCTCGCAAAAGGCCACTCTCTCCCGTTGCTCGAACACAGCTTTTGGCACGGACAGAAAATGGCAGAAAATATCCTTCAGTTCCGTATGGAAAAGGACCCACCACAGAGGTGTTTTGTGAAAATTTAAAAGGGGTTTTAAGGTTAGTTTTTTGTGGATATAATGATACTATAATAGTTACCATAACCATATTTCTTAATTATAATTTTTGATTCGATTTTAAAGGTAAAAAATTCACAATTTTAGACACAGAATAGCTTCTAGACCAAAAAAAGGGAAAAGCTATTGGTAAAAACTACTTGGAGCAGCAGGTGTTCCTTCTCCAACGCCTTATGCTCTCTTAGTTGGCTGCACTTTTGCATTCCGCCTTTTGCCTGCTTCGAAATTCACATTTCCCAGCCAACACGGCGTATACGTAACGTGGGCATTGTAGTTTGAAAAGCTTTATTCCATTTTTGTTTGCCTTTGGAGCTCCGGGGTGGCCTTGAATTAGGGTTAACCTCCTCCTTCTCCCACTTACTCGACGTGAATGTGTAGTCCCACCAGTCCGTTTTGCAGAGAAACGCCTTCAGGTCATCGGCAGTGCGGCCCACGACGACGTCTGGCGGCGAGACGAGTGTCCTGACCAGCAGGCAGGTGCCAATGGCCCCGCAGATGATGCCCAGACGCTTGAGCAGGGCGGCATCTGTGATTTTCACAGCCTTGGCGGAGCGGACACGGAAAATTACCGATATCCTGCGGGGCGAAGAAATCAACGAAATTACAGGTATTACAGGTTATTAAGGGGTTGACTAGGTCCTACCGCCAGGTCTTTAGCATCAGAGCTCCGTAGGTCAGGGAGAAGCCTATTTCGCGCAGCCAAATGCGAGCGGTGCAGGTGTAGAGGTTCGGATTCGGATACATCACAATGTTCTGGAACGGAAGGGATGATTTAAAGGGGGAAAATAAAATATATTAAGGGGTATGTAAAGTAAAAAATTAATATAAATTTAGGCACAGTTTCTAATGGACTTTTTATATAAAAAAATAGGTTTATTTGCTCGATCTGAATTCAATTTTTCAATTTTAGTTTTCACAATTTCCTGTTCTTTTCTTTTAAAGTAAGGCTTCTCTTCAAGAGAGAAAATAAAATGGAATTTAAAGTAAAATATAAATATAAATTTAAGCACAGTCTCGACCGGATTTTTTTTTTAAATATAAAAACAGGTTAATATCCTTGGTCTGAATTACATTTTTCCTGTTTTTTTCTCTTAAAGTAAGGCTTCTCTTGAGTGAAATAAATTCCCTGGGATTTCGCTTCAATATGTTTCAAGTTAAATACTTTTAAAATACCAATTCAAGCACTGTATTTATGACTCCTTCTCTGGGGAGAAATAATAGCTAATGACATGGATAATGGCAGACAATCGGGTTCAATGGAATCCCCATGCACATGTGACAATGGGCCTCCTCCGCCTTCTGTCAAGGACAATAGGCAGGATTTGGCTTCTATTTTCGGATATTTTCTCTTCTTTCTCTTCACGCCTTGCACATATTAAAAAATCATAAGGCAAACTCTGCTGACAGCAGGACCCTCATCGTGTCGTGTCTATTGTGAGCAGAGATGATACTCATGGCGTTGCTAAATAATTCTGCCACACACATGAATATAGTACATAAATAAATCCCCCGATGTTCGATGAACTCTCGCTTAAAGTTTTTTATTTGGCCAACTCCCGATCCGGCAGCCCATTAGTTTGCATTCTCTCGTCCCGGTCTCGGTCTCGGTCTGGGGCCATAAATCAATCAAATTAAATTGTGTAGAAATTGATGGGAATTGGGTTCGAGAGCCGTGTTTGCCAAGCGGTTTGCTATCTCATTTTTCACCAAATGCAAATTGTGCGGCGATTTATGGCTTCGAATTTTGAATTTCTCCCCGGTTGAGTTGTAATAATGTTTAAACAGACAGACTCAAAATGTATCAGCTTGCAGGATGGCTCTTAATTGATTCGGCTTGCCATCGATTATGCCACTCAATTAAAGGCAAATTGCTGAAGTACAACATTTAACATTGAACTAAACTAAGTCCCTTAAAAGGATTTCTGTTAGAGGAATTCCTGAGAGTATAGTATTTAATCCTTGAAAGTCCATCATCAACAATAAAAATAATAAAATAAAATAGGATAAGGAGGGAGTATTTACTTACCGTGCAGTAGATAAAGAAGGCGCCCAAGGCGATGACCCTCAATAAAGCAGGACTGGCGGCCCTCACCACCTGGAGGAAAAGGAAAGAAAATAAAACAAAACATTTCCAATTAGTCCTGGGCCGAAAAAAGTTGAGCAAATTTAAATTGAAATCGTTTAATCCGCACAATTTCACAGGGAACAAGGAAATCACTGCAGGACTCCGCTACAAAGTTGGACAGAGCTCACACTCACTCTCTATCTCTCTGGGCAGGATGTCGGTCGGCATGTTTAGCGCCATTTAATTAGTTTGGGCACAAACACACAGGACATCGGGACATGGAAGGAGACACAAATGCGACAGGATCGCATTACGAATGAAAACAGTTTAGTTGGCTAGTTGCCTTGGGACGCGAGAAGCGGGCAAGTGGAACAGCAAGGGATGTGGCTAAGGATGGGGATGTGGAGAGCAGGGACATGGGGCAGACAGCACACAAATGTCAGACAGCGACAAGGGAATAGAATAACTCACTTCCTGCGCACTCAAGCTACCAGTTTCTAACACACAAGCACTGAAAAAATAATAAATAAAGCACAAAAAATATAATTACAATTAAATTTAAAGCATAAAGATACCAGCAAGACTTAAAGAATTTTTTAATATTTTATAAAACGATATATTCTTCCTATTTTTCGATAGAATTTCCTGTGTAATTATTCCCACAGTGCAAAAAATATAATTAAAATTAAATTTAATTCATAGAAATCCCAGCAAGCCGTATATAATTTTGTAGTATATTATAAAACAATAAAAATAATATTTGCTGATAGAATTTTCCAAGTTTTTCTTATTATTCCCCCAGTGTAGCCATATTACAACCGCATTGCAACGACAAAGTTGCGAATGGCTTTAATCCCGAGTGCCAGAGACAATTGGACGCCGCCAGCTCGTCCTTCTAATGAGCCACCGACCAAGTGACTGGTCAGGACCCTGCACATCCTGGCGACAGGAAGTGGGCGTGTGCAAGCTGTGCGAATGTTTGCACTTCCGTTTATGCGCGACAATATCCGCTGTCCTGTCGCCTGTCAGCAGGATGTCCTGTCCGAGCCACGTACAAAATTAACTCGATTCTAACAATGCTAAGCCGCTTAGCGGCTCAATGATGACAACAGCTTAGGTTTTGGCCGCGCCCAAGGATCAGCGGAATTTGACAGGGCAATGCACACAAAAAATGTGACAAAAATATATAAAAAATAGACAGAGAAAAGTCGAAAAACAAGCATGACGATGGACAGGTTCCGCTGGTCCACAAGGATAATGCCATTATAATGGCTTAACAATTTCGGTCGGGACTGTCGGTGATTTATCAGAGCTTTTAATTCCACAAACTGTGATTCGGAACTCGTGAGTGTGTGTGGGTTTTGCGAAAGCGGATTAGGATTCTCTTACCCAGAAGCAAGAGCATGAAGTGTATTTTGGGTTTAAAACTTAAATTTAAATTAAATATTTGTTATTATTTCAAGGAAACCCCCAAAATAATACCCCTAATTTTCCCTCTTAGAAAGTCAGCGAAAAACAGTGAGCTCTAGATTTTTCCGGCACGATTTCTCACCCAGATTTTATGACTCCCTCCGGAGCCTCCGGAGGATGGGCGGGAACTCACCTTAACCTGCTGGTAGCGAAAGGTGAACCAGGCCGCCGGCGGCAGGAGGCCAATCACGATGCAGGCCAGCGCCAGGATGCTCGTCCGCATCGGCCAGTTGAGGGCGGCAATGCAGGGCGAGGAGTCCTCGCAGGAGTCGCATCCCTCGGCGCACGGCAGGCACTCGTACTCGCTATTGCTGTTGTACGTCGAGTTCTTGCCCTAATACATATTTAATGAGAGTAAGGCTCTTACGGCGGCCACTTGGCTTGGACTGGGGTTCGGGACTTACCAGCATCAGCTTCTCGTACTCCTCCTCCAGCAGGCTGCCGTTGAAGAACTTGTGCAACGAGACCACGTCGGGGAAGTAGAATCCCTTGCGGCACAGGCACTTGTAGGAGCCGCGCCGAAAGCCCAATCCCATGATGGCCTCGCACTGCGAAATGCGAAATGCGAAATTCGAGATGAAAATTAAGTGCTGACTGCGGAGTTTTTCGAGGGTGTGCACTGCGCGAAAAATGGCAACTCAAATGGGGGTTAATAATAAAGGTTTAAAAATTTAAGAAGGGGAAATTTTGGCAACGGATTGCTAAGCTGTTTCTTTATAAACAGTTTTTTAATAATTATAAAAATATATTTTGAAGTATTTTGTGATCAAGGAACTGTGACACTAACTCTTGATACAACCATCCCTCGCTTTACGGCCTTGATTCCATGAAGCTTGGCCATAAAGCGAAGATTTGTATAATAAATAAATTATTCTGTGGATATATTATTAATATTTAATATTATGCTGTTATATAAATGTTATAAAAATTGTATGCCGTAAATGGAAACGTGCCGTATAAGCAGGGGCTGTAAAACGAGGTTTGAGTGCATTTATTATGTTGTGTATTTATTTATACATTTACAATTTTAATTTTAGCTTAGGCGAAAAATTAAGAACTTGTACAGAAACATTTATGGCCGTATATCAAAAACATTATGTAATTAAAGAGGGCCGTTATAGCGAGGTATGGTTATATTTTAAGTATTCTGTATTTAATTTTACTTGTACTATTTTAATTTATGAACACTCAAATTTTTATTTCAAAATATTAACTGCGGATGGCTTTTATTTTAATAACTTTTCTTTTTCTCGATCCGAAACGTATGCCAACATTTAAGTGCCCGTATCTTCATTTCTTAAAATCTAGCTTAATTCTATGCCACGGGACTCTTATAGATAACATCATAGCAAACTGGTCACACTAAGACGCATTAAAAAATGAGGTGTGTACAAATTTTTATTTTTCAATAGGATATAGTTAATTATTCTTTTAATACAAATTGAAATATATTAAACTTATAGCAACTTGAGATATCGAGGGAATTCTTTGAGATTTTACTTATAAATTGATCCAATATATATTAGAATATATTTTGAAAGTCTAAGTATATATTTCTCTGTGTGCAACCACACCAAATCCTTACCATTGTGGTCCTTTGCTTGCACTTGTCCGTCCCGGCGAAGATGTTCAGTGGCCGCTTGGTGCCCGGCGTGTGGCGCTGCGGGCACTGGTCGATGTCCACGCGCCGCAAGTCAATATCGATGCCAGATGTGCCCCTGCAAGGAAGCAAAGCAAAACACACGCAGTCAGCAGAAGGCGTTAAAAATTTATGTTATTAATTTGTCAGGCCAACAATCAACTGGGCGGCACTTAAGCCAAATGGCGCCATTTATAAGCCTGATTCAATAAAACCTGTGTACCGTCAGCGGCGGATATTTATGGACCCAGTCCGGGACTAAGTTCTAGAATACTCCTATTTCCTTAGAGCCCGGTGATAACAAACAATAAATTCTTACACTGATTGTGCATATGCCTGTGAGCTTCGCACAAAAAAAGGAATAAACTAACATGCGTGTTTGGTTCCGGAAAAAATAGCAGAAAATTATTTTCTTGCTGTCGCTGATGGGAATGGGAATGGCAACGGGTTGGCCTTGTCGTTTTACAAAGACATAAAGCCATGAAAAGGGTGCCCTAAGCTCCTCCTTCGTCAGCTAGTTGAAACCCAATATGCCTCCGCAAAGGGCAGCCACCCAATTACACGCATACCTAAGCAGAATCCAGCAGGCGAGTCCAGAGAGAGAGTCCTGCGGGCAGACATCTGGAGGTCCTCTCGGCCGGAACACATGTAGAATTTTACGCATAATCTCAGCCCCTTCCCTCTTGTCCCTTGTCCGCATTTTCACGCCTCGTCCTTTCACCAGGCTTCAGTTTTTCACATCCCCTGTTTCCCTATTTTTCCTGGCAGGTTTTCCTAAGGAAGTTTTGTTGTGTGCGGCCTGATCCCTTTGGCAGTTGGTTTCGTGTTTGTTTGCCTTTCTCTAGTTTCTTTAGTTTTCTTAAGGCCTTTTTGAAGGCGCCAAACTATTGACGAAAGGATTTTTCCCTTACAGATTTTAGAGTAGCTAAGTTATGTAGTCGTTTTCTATTTTAAATATTATAAGATCTAAAATTTCTCCAAATTTCAAGAGGGCAACATCTCTAGAGTTTTAAAAACACATAATAACTCCTCCAAAAGTATGTAATAATTTATGAAAATATATAATATTTAAGGAGAACAAAATACTACACTTTCAAAGCTCATTTCTAGTTCAATTGGAAAGATATTTTATGCCTAAAAAAGTATACAAGTTCTTAACTTCCTTAAAGGCTTAAGAATTCCCACCTTCCTGTGCTATTTTTAATTAATTTAATTTTATTTAATTTAAAAAATTCTAAAATTAGTTCTTATTAATTCGAAACTCCCTTGGAAACAATACAATATTTCTTCTCAACTCTTTACAGGAAATCCCCATTGCAAATTGAAATTTTTCCAATAAAAAAACTTCCTAAAATATTATTGAGGTAGGGAAGAGTGTAGTGCCATTTTCATTTCGTTTTCTTCAAAGGGAAAAGTTCCTCTTACGCTTACGCACTTTTCGCTCTCCTTTTCAATGTCCTTGCCTGACTCCTTCGTTGGCCATAATGGGTTTGTCCCGGCGATATCCGGTGGCGGGCCTTGGATTTCGGTTAAGGAATTGAGCTCGGAGACGGGTTTTCGGGCCGAGACTCGGCTGTCAGTTAATATTGACATATCAGTTTGTATTTATTTGATTGTTTCTGACAACTTATTGATTGGGAATCGGGCAAAAGGGACTGCTACGGCTGGGAAATGCACAGCGGGCTGGGACTACTGGCTGCACAATGGCCATATTACATTATCGTAATGATTATGTTAATTCCCGGCCAGTTGATCCCAACGCCTTTATGTCCGGGACCCGAATGGCCTTTTTCTTTGCGTCCTTTTCCGTCTCCGGATATGTGTTCGTATGTTATTTCTTCAATTCTTATTCCTTATTCTATTTGCTGTGGTTTCATTTTCCCTTCTCATGTCTGTCTTTTTTTTTCTCTTTGGGCCTTTGTCCGTGTTTGTGTCGTCTCTGGCTTTGTTGTTGTTGACAGTTTTTGAAGATAATTTGTAAACGGATATTAGAAAATAAGCTGATTGGAATATATACACACTGGGACGTGTTGTGTGTGTCTTCCATATTGATTTATTAGTTTGCGCCCTAAGCCAGGCCATCCGGAGATACATAGATGCGGATGTGACAATGTTTGCCTATCACTTGATTTATATATGACAAACGCCCTTCCCTTTTTCCGGAGAGCGAGAGAGCTCTACCTAATGCCTACAAATGAGCCATAATCGAAGCCTGTTGAATTCCAATTAAGGCTGAGGGGAAATTTCTAATTTAATAGACTCTAGCCAAATTTCGAGTGCAATTTAAAGCAGTGCATCAGGATGCAGGATTAGGAGAGAATGCATCTTGGCATTCCTCGCACGTGCTGCAAACACGCACTACGTGCATAAGTGAAATGCATCTGAAGGGTAGCTTTGGGATTCCGGTTTTCCCTACTCCATATATTACCCGCCATATATCCGTGCACGTGCCAGCTATTTAAAATTGGCGACAGCATCAACTTCGGTCTCCATTTGCGAGTTCATGAGGATGGGTTTAGGGCTTAGGGCTGTGCTGCGTAGCCAAAATATGGCAACAACTTTATTGCAGAGTGGCAACGTAGTGGCGTGTACCATCCGAAACCCCAACCGCAGCCATCACGCATACAGTTTTGTAGCCAGCTTGTAAACAACTCATCTGCTGCGCCACATTACGTATACGCCGTGCGTGCCACAATTTTCGGTCGTGGCAGCTAATGCACGTAATCAGTTTTGTAGTTTGCACCTCGCTCGGCAAAGTGAACGGTGGCCAAAACAACACCCAACACACCCGCACACACACTTCATCGGCCATATTTTGCGGGCCTCCGTACACGGTGAGGAAAATTGTGTTACTATTAAAAAACAGCCTCGAAATGGAGAGAAAAAAAGAGCAAAAAAGTATTAAATTTGTTTTAAAATATTTCTATTCCCACAGTTCAAAGTAAACCCATTCTGAAAAATTGTTTATAATTATAGAAATAGAAAAGAAAGTATTAGAAAATCCAGAGGAGCTGGATTGCTCTTAAATTTGTTTCCTAAATTCCACAATAAAATTTAGAGAGCTCAGCTGAAAAATTATCAGTAATATTTCCTACTTAATTAAGCTAGAAACTAAAGTGAAACTTAAGAAAAAATAAGGGAAATACATTATAAAACTTATTTAAAATCTAGTTAACATAAATACTTTATTTAAATACGAGAGTTCTAGCAAAAAGTGTTAAATCTTATTTTAAAATATTTATATTTCCTTACTTTAAGGTCAACCCATTTTGAAAAAAATGTTTAAAATTATTTAAATAAAATGAAGAAGTATAAAAAAGCCAGAGGAGCTGGATTGCTCTTAAATTTGTTTCCTAAATTCCAAAATAAAATACAGAGAGCTCAGTAAGGGTTTTAACAGTACTTTTCCTTACTTATTTGGGCTACAAACTATGGGAAAACCTTTCAATCAGGCTAACTTTATTATTAAACTAACTAAAAATCCAGTTAAAACAATTACTTATTTAAAGATACTTGAAATTGTTGGAAAAGTGTTAAATCTTGTTATGAAATATTTTGATTTCCTTAGTTTAAGGTAAACCCGCTCTGAATAAATTGTTTATAATTATAGAAATAAAATGAAAAAGTGTGAAAACAGCCAAAGGAGCTGGATTGCTCTTGCATTTGTTTTTAAATTCTAGAATAAAATATAGAGAGCTCAGTTAAAGTTGTGGTAGAAATTTATCCGTACTTAAGTAAGCTAGAAACTCTAGGAAAACCTTAAAAAAAGACTAATCTGATAATTATAATTAAACTAATTAAAAAACCATACAAAATGATACCTAAATGTACTTGGAATTTTGGGAAAACTGTTCAACCATGTTTTATAATATTTCTATACTCATATTTCTAAACAAATCCCCTTTAAAAACTTTTTATTCCCATTTAGAGCAACACCAATTCCCCCCAGTGTAGCTGTTATTTCCAAACTAATTTCAAATACGGCCCGATGACAGGCCCGAAATGGATGTCAAACCTTTTTGGAAGTTTTGGCCAAAATCAGGGCTTACAGCGAGGCCACCACATTAAAGCAAATATTTTTGGGAAATTCCAGGCTGAGCTTTTGCCTTTAATCTTCAGAGAGAGAGTGGAATTTACAGCCTCGAGATCTGCTGGAAAATTATACGAAATACAGCATTTTAAACTGCTTCTGCTCGAGTACAAGAGCTATGAATATTTGTTTTTTGCCAATGCAGACTTCTCCGAATTTACGGTTTATGTATATTTGAGAGGGCCGACATGTTGCACATGCAAACTCATAATCAAGCACACATTCAGACCGCTGCAGCCCGGGCTCACAAAGGCTGGCTTATTGCCCGATATTTGAGATTTCCGCTTCCGTTTGCATCATTATGCCGGGACTGGGGCTGGGGCTGGGGCTCCAAGGATACGGGCAGAGTGAGCCATATTGCAGCAGGATGGATACTCGTACCATACTCGTAAGTCAAGTAAATACAATGCCGGGATTACAGTTCGCATTTACAGTCTCTGTCCGCCCCATTCTGAGCTCCCGCTCCCCGTTTAATATGGAAACTTTGCCGGAACCCGCAGAGTTGTGAGCGCTGAGCGAAACTTAAATGAAATCAAATAAAATTATTGCCCCAGCAGGAGGCTCTGGGAGAGGTCCTTTTGCCTTCGCAGCGGGCGCCTAATGTGATTTGTGTCCTTCTCCTTGGGTCGCCGCCTTCTTGGCCAAATAATTTATAATAAAATTAACTTTAACTTAATGTGGATGCTTATTGTTTCGGCTTGGCTTGGCTTGGCTTTCCCTGGCTTGGAACCTGCATATTTCATGCAATTAAGAAAAATGAGGCAGCTACACACACCGCATAGCAAATGAAATTAATTAGCCTCGCTTAGCACACTCTCCCTCTCTCTCAGAGTTTTTTTTGCTTCCGCCACAACGTAAACAAATTAATTTTGCCAACTAATGGGAAACTGATAGCAGCACATTATTAACATGAGCCGGACACGGACATGGATGGTCTGGTGCGGCATCTGGCCACCAGTTAGCAGCGCGGCGAGAGTAAACTTTCCAACAGGAGCAGGAGCTGGACTGGACCTCAACTTTGGTCATTTTTCCCCCGTCTCCGTCGTAAGCCGCTGAAACAAATGAGCTTTGTTTGACGTGGTCCTGCTGCCGGACTGGACTGCATTCTCTACCGAATATTCCACTGTTCCTGGCATCCTCCTGACCTCCTAACTGGTCTAACTGGGCAGCCGCGTTCCCAACTCGACTGAACTAACGAACTTTTAACATTTCCCCATTAATTCTGTCGGCGAACTACAGTGGTCGGAGGGGTCTCTCAATTAGCCAGCGGAAGCAACTACTAAATTGAACAACAGAAACTTTTAAATATATATTTAAGGGAACTTTAACTGGGGAGTAAGTATTTTTTTATTTTTTAGAGAGGAAGTGGGATATTAATGAGGGAATTAAAGGTTTAGTGTAGCTAATATTAAAAATAAATGTTAACCAGAACCTAAAACATCTGTAACAAGCGTAATAGATAAAATATAAGTTGGTCATACTATTTAAGCAGTGGCTTTCGCTTTCGAGAGAGGAGAGAGAGCGCCAGAGAGTGCTGCGTACGTGCAGCGAAGTTCAGTCTCGATCGAATTACATATGTACATATTTATGTATAAGTACATATGTACATACATATGCATAAAGCAAAGACTAAAACCAATAAAAGAAGCCTTGCAGCGAAGTTCAGTCTCGATCGAATTACATACAAATGTATATACATATGTACATATTCCATATTATGTACATACATATGTATGTATGTACATATTGCATATTATGTACATATGTACATACATATTTATGTATAAAGCAAAGCTAAGAATAAAAGAAAATAAAAGAATACTTGTTCATTCAAAGCAAAAACCGTGGTAAAATAACAGAAAAGAGCTTACATTTTGTTCTCTGTAAGCTCCCGGGATTCAGAAAAATCTGAGGCATTTCCTATTCCCATAAAAGCCACATTTTCCTAACGATCCACGGTGCCTTGCCTTCGCTGGGCTGGACCTAAATTTATGTTGCAACTAATTGCAGGCAGTCGGCGGCAGACAGTTGCCTTTTTCCTTTTCCCAGAAGGTCCTGCCTCCGTTTCCTCCGTATGCCTGCGTGTGAAAATTTATTGAGCGTGGAAAGTCATCGAACGCGCATAGCAAGTATGTGAGTGGCGGCGGCGGGAGTTTTATAATTGATTGCTTTAATTAAATTTTGAAAACGATGTCTGGCAGGCAGCCAGTCAGTCGGGGAGACCCACCTGCGGGAGAGAGCATCGCCTGGCTTTTGTGCGTTTCGCGTGTAATTAAATTTGAAACGCTTACTTAGGCCGAAGCCAAAGCGAACTGCTTGCAATAATTACGGAAGCCATTAGGCAAGGCTTTGCCACGGCTCGGAACACCTTTACAACACCAGACATGCTCCTGCCCTGGGTGCAATTGGTTTTGTTTGCTTTGACAGCCACATGGGCATTTCAGTGGCGGGTCGATTGGCCCCAGAGGAACTTGACCTGGTTTCAGAGGCAGTACTACCAGTCGGAATGTGAGTTCTAAGGCAAATATATATTTTTTTAGCTTTTGAAAAGTAATTCCAAGCGCCAGAAAATTTATTTATGAGTTCGAGAAGCAAGAGGGATTTTTTTTAATAAGTAATACTTACGTTATAAAATTAAAATCTTAATTTATTTACTTAAAACAAACTTAAAATATATATATATATATTTTTTAGCCTTTTAAAATGTAATTCCAAGCGCCATAAAATGTATTTATGAGTTCAAGAAGCAAGAGGGAATTTTTTAAATAAGTATTACTTACGTTATAAAATTAAAATCTTCATTTATTTACTTAAAACAAACTTAAAATATATATATATATATTTTAGCCTTTTAAAGTGTAATTCCAAGCCCCATAAAATGTATTTATGAGTTCAAGAAGCAAGAGGGAATTTTCTAATAAATAATACTTACATTATAAAATTAGAATCTTTATTTATATACTTAGAACAAACTTAAAACTTTATAAAAAGCCTAAAGAAACTCCTTCTAAAATTTCCAGGGGACCAGAGACTCCGTTTTACCACCACTCCCAGACCAGGAGCCACTCCTCAACCCTTGGAGACGCGCATAGTGTATCCTTGCTACTGCTTCAAGCCTAAAAAGGATGGCTTGGTAAAGCCTTTGGAGAGGCGAATGATAGAGCCCAAGGAGCTGTTCTTTTTGAATTAATAAGATAACTAAAGTCTCTAAAAATGAAATGGGAATCAAATATAAGTAATCCCCTTGATATATAAATAAATAGAACTCTCTTCTTTCAGCTTTAACCATTGTTTTCGACATTAACTCAATTCTTTTGTTCTGCCAATCCCCAAAGAAGACTTAATTTGACGTAGAAACAGGGATTTAAATCATATTTACAGACTCCCAGCTTACTCTCCGATGAGTTCTAATATAAAACAAACAAGATATACATCCTGCAGCTCTGGCTAAAAAAAAAACACAAACGAGTCAAGAGGGATTGCAGATGGGGCGAATAACAAGAGCCACGTAATCCTGGCCAGCGCCCAACCAGGACACCAACACCAACAGCAACTCAGCCACTAAGTGAAAATAGTTTGTTGGCCAAAATGCAATCTGCTGTCTGCTGTTTGTGTCTGCCAGCCAAGTGATAATTGCGAATTATGGATGAAGTAGAGTGGAAGTGCAGACAACAACGATGACGGACCATCCTCAAAAAGGACGTTTTGTAATAAATATCAAAGTGGTTTTCAATTAGCAAACTGTCATCAGGCTGAAGGTACTCAGCTCGAATTCAGGGAATCACAAAATTAAAGAAAGATTTAATGGAAGAAAAGTACTTATTCAGGCAAAGAATTAATTAAATATTGTTCTCTTAAAATTATGGCTGCTTTGGGCCACACATCAATGAAGTTCTCTCCTCTTCAAACTACATAATTGGCTCGTCGTTTTCTATTCACTTTAGAGAGAGCACCCCAACAAAATTTCAATTGAAAAAGTTCTCTAACAGCCCGGAAACAGAAAAACTATTTGGTAGGAAAAGGAAAAATTATTTAAAGTGAAAAAAAATGGGAAAAACACACAGACAGTTAGCTGGGGGAAATGGAGATGAAAAGACAGCAGCACGTTATAAAGTTTCATAAGAATGTTGTGCTCTTTTAACGCACTCTCTTTTTGGCCCCGATGCGTGAGCGGAATTCGGTATCCTTCGGACCGAAGTTCGATGGTGGAAAGTCCTAAAACTAAAACTCGGTCGGTGGCACATTCACATTGCACGTGCCGCACCAGAGAGCTAGCCATTCAGCTATTCAATTACTTTTCCCATTCCCATTCCCATTCCCATTCCCAGACAAAAGCCAAAAACTGCCAGTCGCTCAGTTTTCCGGCTTTTCCAGCCACCCGGCGAGTGCATGAAAAACTAGAGGAAAACTGCTCCGTTGGCACTTAGCGCGTCACTGCAGTTTTCTTACAAAATTTTCCAAGCTGCAAATTATTTATAGAATGCTCATCCGCTGGCATCCGTCATGTGCATGTATGAGCCATGTGAGGCTTTTGTTATGGGAGAACACTGAGAAAAGAGTGGGTGACCAAAGGCATTTTAATCTTCAAGATGAGTAAGGCCATACTATTTTTTTACACACAATTATTTTTTAACATTTTTTTGCTCTCAACTTTGAGCGAGCAGAGAGAGAGAGCGCAATTTCCGTCGCCAGCTGAAAAATAGCATGCATATTGCAAATCAAATGTATGTACTAAGAAAAGAGGGTTTAACCGAAGACATTATAGTCATCAAGATGAGTAACGCCATAAGATTTGTTTACTATTTTTAAATTTTTTGCTCTCAAATTTGTGCGAGCCAAGAGAGCGCATTTTTCGTCGCCAGCTGAAAAATTGCTTGCATATTGCAAAACAAATGTATAAGCATTTTCTAGGGGAACACTAAGAAAAGAGGGTTTAGCCAAAGACTTTATGGGTCTTTAAGATAAGTAAGATTTTTTTTACTATTTTAAATTTATTTCGCTCTCATCTTTGTGCTAACAGAGAGAGCGCCTTTTTCCTCGCCAGCAGAAAAATAGCTTTCATATTGCAAAGCAAATGTATGAGCATTTGCTAACGGAACTCTAAGAAAAGTGGGTTTAGTCAAAGACATTATATCATCGTCAAGATGAGTAATTCCACAAGATTATGTTACTATTTTAAAATTTTTCGGTTTCTCGCCAGCAGAAAAATAGCTTGCATATTGCAAAGCAAATGTATTTCCGTAAGAAAACTTAGTGATAATTTTGGTCTTTGGTCTGACAATCGGAGTTTATTAATTTTAAGAGAATTTTAATCAGAATATTGTTATAATAACTCAAAAAAATGATGTTATTGATTTCTTTAGATTAATAATTCTATATCTTATTATATATTATAATTTCTAGCAGTGCTTACTTGAAGTGATAAGTTCCATTCTCGTAGCCAAAGAACGGCACCGTGTAGGTTAGCATCCAAATGTTACCGCCACCGCAGTCGTAGTAGGGCTTGGACCATCTGCCGTCCTCGTACTTCACAGCCAGGGTGTCGTCCTCGACGCGCTCCTCGGTGCGGTTTGAGTATAGATGAAAGGCTGCAAGGGCAAAAACGGAGGGAAGGAAGAGGGGTCTTCAATAGCGTCAATCCATTATGCAGAATGTAATTAGAGGACCCAGAAATCGATAAGCCTTTCAAGGCATTCGGCAGCTCAGCTATGCAGCGAGCGCAGCCAAGGATGTGCACTGAGAGAATTTATTATATTTCTACAGAATTAAGAACCCAGCAACCTGCTCACATTCAAACCCTGAACTGTCAACACCCCGATCATACGACTTTCGACTAAAGTTCCAAAAAAGTAACACATCCCGGCAAGACGTGACGAAAATTCAGTTATTTATTTTATTACTAAATTTGAAAATTCTCAAATTTCCCTCAAATCTCACAACTTTGTAAATTGGTGAGAAAATGAACCCGGAACGAAACCCGAACCAAAACCCCATCCGGAGGATGGATCCCCTGGTGGAGCCCGTCTCCCCCATGCAGCGCTTGTCCTCGGCTGGCTTCCGCGGTCCGCAGGCGAATCCGGACGATGCTATGCTACCGATGCCGCCACACAACAAGGTCCAGGATTTCGGCAAGATGCTCCAGAGCCTGCAGCAGAAACTGGCCATGCCGGGTCTCTGGCAGCGCACCCTGCGTCTCCTGAAGAGGCGATTCTAGTCGCCATCATATTCATACATGGTTACCACCACAAACTCACAACAAACAACATGTTTTAAGTGTGCTCGATTTAAGGCTCCGGAAGAGTTTTTAAAAATACATAAGTTTATGAAGGTTTAATTGGCTTTCTTTTCCAAAGAATTTAAGCAGAAAATATTAAGAGCAGGGGAAATAATTAAAAAACAGGATAACATTTCAGGCAGCGATGTCGGCACATGTACACTGTAAGCTTTTCGTGATTCTGTTAGGCTATTTCTGTTAGGTTTTTTCTGTTGGTTTTCTCTGTTGGGTTATTTCTGTTAGGTTATTTTAAAGACTATTTCCTGCAGTGTCTCACTTGAATAGTTTGCATTGCATTGAAAAGAATTTAAGCAGAAATATTAAGAGTATTAATTAAAATTAAGGCTTCCCAAGGCTCTTAATATTTTAAAGACTATTTCCTGCAGTGTCTCACTTGAATAGCTTGCATTGCCTAAGCCAATCCTGCGACTAATGACTTTATAACTGCAAACACGCGGCCTTGGGCTACTCCCTCCCTCCCTTCAGTGCTCGCTGATGAATAAACCAAAAATGACGAGGCATTAAAAACAGATCAGGAAGTGCACTGGCGCCATATAAAAGCAGCCTGCCTCTTTAGAAGCACTCCATCCGAGCGGGAACAAGATGAGTAAGCTGTTCGAACGCCTGGTGCCGGCGCCCCTTGACCAGCGGGTCACCTCGCTAGATGCCTGCGCCTACTTCTATCGCTTCGCCAAAGTTCTGGGCTGGATGCCGCCGGAGGAGGAGGGCTGGCCCAGGTGGATCTACTTCCTGTGGACATCGACCACGATGCTGCTGGGTGTGGTCTATCTGCCCCTCGGCCTGACCCTCACCTACGTGATGCACTTTGACCGGTTCACGCCGATGGAGTTCCTCACCTCGCTGCAGGTGGATGTCAATTGCGTGGGGAATGTGATCAAGACCTGCGTGACCTTCTCCCAGATGTGGCGGATGCGGCGGATGAACGAGCTAATTGCTCCGCTGGACGGGAGCTGCCGCACTCCTCGGCAGCGCCAGATCCTGCACAATGTGGTGGCTCGGGTGAATCGCATCATGATATTCTTCATGTACATGTACTTTGCCTTTAGCACTTTGAGTCTCTTCACCTCCATTGCGGCCGGGAAGGCTCCATGGCAGCTGTACAATCCCTTCGTGGACTGGAAGCAGGGCACCTGGCAGCTGTGGGTGGCCTCGATGATAGAGTTCATGGTGCTCTGCATAGGGGAGTCGCAGGAGTTGCTTTCGGACACGTTTCCGATTGTGTTTATCTCCTTGTTCCGTGCACACTTGGCGATTCTCAGGAATCGCATAGAGAATCTGCGCCAGGATGAGGAGCTCAGCGAGGAGGAGAACTACGAGCAGTTGGTGGCCTGCATTCAGGATCATCGGACCATTATAGAGTGAGAATGGGTGTTCAAAAGTAGGCTATAAAATGTATTAAAAATTATTTTTTTGTTTTTTTTTTTTAATTGATTTAAATTCTTCAAGATTTCTGTTTATTTTCTTATGGAATGTCCTTTAAAAAGGTGTCCAAAAGTAGGCTATAAAATTGATTAAAAATCATTTGTAGCCTAGTTTGGGCCTTTATTTTAAATTCATTTAAAATCTTCAAAATTTTTGTTTTTTTTTCTTATCTAATGTCCTTTAAAAAGGTGTCCAAAAGAAGGCTATAAAATTTGTTGACAATAATTTGTAGCCTAATTTTGGGCTTTATTTCAAATTGATTTAAAATCTTCAAGATTTCTTATGGAATATTCCTTAAAAAGGTGCCAAAAAAGAGGCTATACAATTTATTAAAAATCATTTGTAGCCTAGTTTTGGGCTTTATTTTAAATTGATTTAAAATCTTCAAGATTTCTGTATTTTTTCTTATGTAATGATGACTTTTCTCATCTTTCAGATGCTCCGACATAATCCGCCCCATGCTATCGGCCACCATCTTTGCCCAGTTCATGCTGATTGGCATCGACCTGGGCCTGGCCGGCTTCAACATCCTGTTCTTTCCCAACACCATCTGGATGATCCTCTCGAACATTGCCTTCATCCTGGCCATTTGCACCGAGAGCTTTCCCTGCTGCCTGCTCTGCGAGTTCCTCCTCGAGGACTGCTCCCAGCTCACCGATGCCCTGTTCCACTCCAACTGGCTGACCGCACCCAGGCGTTACAAATCGGCGGTTATATACTTTCTGCATCGGGCCCAGCAGCCCATTGAGTTCATGGCCGGCTCCATTTTTCCCATTTCGGTGCAGAGCAACATTGTAGTGGCCAAGTTCGCCTTCAGTATCATCACCATTGTCAATCAAATGAATCTCGGCGAGAAGTTCAAGAGAAATATGGACATGGGAGATCAGGAGCCATGAGGGGGTGGAGGGGGAGAAGGGAGAGAAGTTTTAAAAACAAATATTTGCACGACGACACTTTATGTAGCCAGTGCTTGCACACTCACTAAACGTGCACGTTCCAGTGTGTACACACTTGCAGAGTTCAAGCATCTGGCCGTTAGGGGGCGTGTTGAAGGGAAAGTAGGTGGGGAAAAATGTAATAAAATGTTTGAACAAAATATTCTAAATTGTAGAGAGAGTTTGTGATGGAAAAAATAATCTTTTAAGCTTAAGAGAACAAAAATCATGCCTCTTTTTAATTATTATAATTTACTAATGCCATATTTTCTTAGATTTCATACTTTAAAGCTTTTTATATCAATCAATTTGGCAAATTTCCCTATATATCGAAAGTTTTTCTCACTTTTAACGCCCTGATTGAGTTATTAGCAAAATCCATTTAACAATTAATCGTATAATTGACAGTTGACAGGCCTGCCTGCCTGCGCCTCAATAATAAATCCCAGTTCGCACCTTTACCTCTTGACTGGTGACCGGAACCGGTGGTTAACTCTAATTACAGGCCACAAAGCGATGGGGCGTGTCCTGGCCCTGGAAATCGAGCAGCTGTCCAATTATCGAGGGCATATAAAGCCCTGACACCTGCCCCAGTCGGTCGAAGGTATTAGGGGCCATGGTGCTGTTCCGGCTCATTCATCCGGCGCCGCTGGACGAGAAGGTGCAGTCCCGCGAGGGGAACATTTACCTCTACCGGGCCATGTGGCTCATAGGGTGGACACCGCCCAAGGAGGGCATCCTGCGGTACGTGTACCTCTTCTGGACCTGCGTGCCCTTCGCCTTTGGGGTGTTCTACCTGCCCGTGGGCTTCATCATTAGCTACGTGAACGAGTTCAAGAATTTCACGCCTGGGGAGTTCCTCACCTCGCTGCAGGTGTGCATCAACGTGTATGGGGCTTCGGTGAAGTCCACGATCACGTACATATTCCTCTGGAGGCTGAGGAAGACGGAGATGCTGCTGGACAACCTGGACAGGAGGCTGCAGAGCGACAGCGACCGGAAGAAGATCCACGAGATGGTGGCCCGCTGCAACTATGCCTTTTTGATTTACAGTTTTATATACTGCGGCTATGCGGGATCCACTTTTCTGTCGTATGCTTTGAGTGGTCGTCCCCCGTGGTCCGTTTATAATCCTTTTGTGGACTGGCGCGATGGCCTGGGCAGCCTGTGGATCCAGGCCATCTTCGAGTACATAACCATGTCCTTTGCCGTGCTGCAGGACCAGCTGTCCGACACCTATCCCCTGATGTTCACCATTATCTTTCGGGCGCACATGGATGTCCTCAAGGATCACGTAAGGAATCTGCGCATGGATCCGGAACGCAGCGAGGCGGATAACTACCAGGACTTGGTTAACTGTGTTGTTGATCACAAGATGATTCTAAGGTGGGGTTTCTTTATTTACTAAATTAGTTAGGTTTAATTATTTTTTAATTCCCAGATGCTGCGACATGATCCGCCCCATGATATCCCGCACCATCTTCGTGCAGTTCCTGCTGATTGGCTCCGTCCTGGGCCTGACCCTCATCAATGTGTTCTTCTTCTCGAACTTCTGGAAGGGCGTGGCCTCCTTCCTGTTCGTCATCACCATCCTGCTGCAGACATTCCCCTTCTGCTACACCTGCAACCTCCTGCTGGACGACGCCCAGGACCTGGCCAACGAGATTTTCCAGTCCAACTGGGTGGACGCGGAGCCGCGCTACAAGGCCACCCTGGTCCACTTCATGCACCACGTCCAGCAGCCCATCATATTCATTGCCGGCGGCATATTTCCCATCTCCATGAACAGCAACATCAGCGTGAGTCGGGGATATCTCTCATACTGAAGCTTCCTCTCATCCTTAACCACTTTTATTTTTTTTAGGTGGCCAAGTTTGCTTTCAGCATCATCACAATAGTGCGGCAAATGAATCTGGCCGACCAGTTCCAGTAGGATTAGCCTCGGTTCCGTCTCGCCAAAAATTATTTCGAATTATCCTGCAACAAGGACTGCGATTCTTTATGTCCGTGATTTGCATAAAATTTCGTATACTTATCTCATAAGATTTTGCCTGATTTAGTTGGTAAATGGTAATGGCGACGGCAAAGGATGTGAGAGTCTGACTGAATTTGCAAATTGTGTTAACAGACGGAAATTACAACGACTCGGCCGAAGGCTCAGGAAAATATTTCCCCCGAGAAAGAGGAGGAGGAGCAGGAGCAACCACAGGAAGTACATATAACCGTTTACATATTGTATGCGATTTTTATTTAAATTTTATGTTAAACACGTGACTTGTAACCAGCGAAAAGGCGGTGGAGGAATATAATAATATAAAACGGATCGCCCAGTGTGCCTAAGGAGCTGGAAAAATGGAGACTGGGAGACTGGTAGCTGGGTGCTGGGGGAGAAAGCAAATATTATGACATATTTTTGCGGTTTACTTGCCGCACACGCGTCCTCATACATGAGTATGAGTATGAGTACGAGCACGAGTACATAAACATGTAAAGTGGTTAGAAGGAGCCCAGATAGATGGACACTGATATATGATTGTGCTATCCGTATGCCAATGTATACAAGGATATGACAATAGCTGGGAAGGAACAAAATAATAGAGAGTTCATTTCCCCCTTTGTCATCTGTATCTTGGTCAATCGAAGCCTTAGTCAAATAGAGAAATACTCATATTTGTATGGCAATTTAATTTAATTTCATGTTATTTCAAGTGAACAAGTATAGTTATATTTATAACGATTTATCTATGATATTTTTAAGGCTTTAATATAGTTTAACTATGGTAAAAGAACCGTTAAGCCTTTTTTAAGAAGGAAAAAATATAATACTTATTTAACAGAAACATTCCTAAACTTTTAACTAACTTAAACACTTTTTCAAAGCATTTTAATAACAGTTTAATTAAGCATATTATATATTTTCATTAATAACCAATAATATTTATTTTTAGGGTTTTAATTACAGTAATTCCTGTAGAAGTGAACAGTTTAACTAAGCACTTTATGTATTTTAATTAATAAAAATACAAATAAATGTACTTTTAATTATAGTAATTCCCCTAGAAGTGAACAGTTTATTTAAGCATTTTAAATATTTTATTTAATAAACAATACAAAAAAATTTGCTTTATTTATTTAACAGAAACATTACTGAACTTTTAACTAACTTAAACACCTTTTCAGGACACTTTAATAATAGTTTAATTAATCATTTTATATATTTTAATTAATAAACAATACAAATAAATATACTTTAATTAAATTGTAATTCCCCTAGAAGTGAACAAAATATTAATTCAAATTACAGAGTGAATAAAATTTTAATTTCAATGCATATTAAAATTAATAAAAAATACAAATAAGTATACTTTTCATTATAACAATTCCCCTAGAAGTAAACAGTTTAATTGGCATTTTATGTATTTGAACTAACAAAACAAAATAAATAAATATATTTTTAATTATAGTAATTCCTCTAAAAGTACAAAAAATATAAATTCAAATTACAGAGTGAATACAATTTTAATTTAAATGGATGGACGCCCTTTTATATCCTTTTATGTCCCTCTAAACCGTTCAATCCCAGACCCATTTAGCCACAAAAGCCCAGCGATTTCCTCAAAGCCCCCCCGCCGCCGCCTGTATAAGCAATTAGGCCAAATTATTATATATATTGAGTGCACTTAAATCGACATTATTAATCATTTTTTGAATATTACAACCAATAAACCGAAAAGGCTATTAAATGCACTCGCTTTTGCATTGATTGCTCCATTTGGCTCCGACTGGCGGCGGCGGCGAGTGGCAAAAAATATTATTAATTATGCCATGAAAAGGTAATCACTCCGCGAATTGGCTTTTTCGGCAAATAAAAAGACACAACATTTGCATTGTTCACCGCAAACATATAATCAAATTAATTGCGCATGAATTGGCCGCAAATTGGTTGTGGTGTGAAAAGTGTTCGACGCTGTTTCGCTGTTTAAAATGTCCTTGCGAAAAATAAAATAAGCCCGCGTTGGCTGCAGTTAAAGCGATTTACGAGCTAACGGAGGAAACTCTGCCTGGCTGGGAAGTTCGGGGAAAGTTTTAGCGGCACGGGCAAACTTTAAAGCTGAGTGCAAATATGCAAATGCAGTTTCGGTTTCAGCACGTCGTAAATCATAGTTCACCGGGGCTTACAGGCTTACAGGAGCTTCCTGGCCAGTAGATAAATGACTGCATGTCAAACACGGAACCGCTTTCGCTTATTGTTTGAGCCACAAATATAATTTGGCAAGTTCCCTCCCTCCCTCCTTTTTGTTAGCCTTCTTTTCAATTTGGCGGCCGTGGCAAAACGGACCTTTATCTATGGCAAATAGTTGGCTACCAGCCTGCAATCAGCTCTTGGCCCGCCCAAAAACGCTATTAGTATGCATGGGCGTCCAGTCCCCTTTCGGCCCCTCTCAGCAGCTTGTTTGTTTTCGATTCCATTTGTTTTCCCTCAGCTTGTCGCGGTGGCGAGTGTGTGTGGGTGAGTGTCGCAGCCAAAGTCACAGAGAGCACAATCGAACGCGGCGTATACGTAATACGGCAGTGTGGCAGAACAGCTGTATATTACGTATACGTACTGCGCACATTTTTCAACAACGGCATCTCATGCAATTTCCCTCATGCAATTTGCAGGCAGAGAGCCTGCGGCCGGGGTCCGGTTTTTCGGCTGCGGATGCGGATACGGATATGGTACGGTTCGGTGGGTAATGGGTCCGGACCGGGCGAGGGCGTTGTCACACTGGGAGAACTAATGGTATTTTATGGGAATATTGAGTATTCTTTGTGGGAGTAAACTTATATTTTTACTAATAAGAAGAAAGCCAGAAAGCCTATTAGCATCCCTGGAAAAATCTCTAATACTCTTAAAATAAATATATTAATTAAATTGGGTAATAAGGCTATTCAGAGTAACAAGCGTCGGTCACACTAGTTCATCAGTCGCACTTTGTGGAGAGAAAGATAGATTCACTATTTTTCAATAGAGCCTTGGTCACATTTATGGAATATTGAATATTCTTTTGAAATATATGGATTTACCTGTGGGTGTAAACTTTTATTTGTACTATTATTTTTACCTATTAGCATCCCTGGAAGAATCCCTAATACTCATTTACTTAAAATAAATACATTAATTGAATTGTGCAATAAGCCTATTCCGAATAATAAGTGTTGGTCATACTAGTTGATCAGTCGCACTTTGGGGGAGAGAGATATATTCATTATTTTTCAATAGAGACTTAGTCACACTTATGGATCCGTTGCTATCTGTTGAGAGAGGGTTAGAGACACTCTCTTTAAATAGAGTGTTGGTCACACTGGCTCTTTTAAGAGAGTTATAGAGAGGGATAGATGATTTAACTAGTGTGACCAACTTTCGTTATTAAAAAAAAAAACCTTTTAAACTAGAATATAATTTGTTTGTTACACTGTGAAGAACATTTAGAACTAGAATACCCGTTTATTTATCGAGAATGTTTACCATACCTTCTAAAACAAATAAATTAAAATTCCCCAACTAAGTAACCAATTTTTCTCTTAGTGTAAATTCAGTGGGAAATGCCGAAAAAGCCCATGTTCCGCGTTTAGTATTAGTTGTAGGCTGGCAAACAAATAATTTGCATGCCAACGCTGCACACGCAAGCCGGCGGACGTGGTGAACATGGATGAGTCCGGGGACCTGCTGCGACGTGGTGTAACCGTAACCTTTAATTTGCAAATTATTTTGAAATGTTGCGGCATGGCCGTGTCAAGTGCATTTGTTCTCGCCACGGGCAGGAGGCCCGGGAAACTATGTAAACTGCCAACCAAACCGTGTAAGGTCGCTGCCAAAACTGGTTTACATCATTAAAAATAATTTGATGCAAGAACTTAAATTTAAAGGGCAACAGGACACCCGGAAGAAGGACCGGCCGAGCAGTAAATCCACCCGAAGGGGAGTCTTGCATAAAATTAGCTTACACGCATCACTGTCAGATGTTTGGACATTCGAATGGATTAGATGCTCGGCGGAGCAAAGGGAACTCGGCTAATTACGAACGGAATTGGTAAATTGGCACCGGGGCCAGGTAATTTCCATTTAAAGTGGAGTTCTCCCTAGTTAAAGGCCAAGGGTCCCAGGGATCCCTATCCGTTTATTTATTAATGCTTAATTGTGGCCCTGTCAGGGGGACATTTTCGGGGGCCCATGATAAAGCTGAAAGCTGGCTAAAATATGCGACTCTCTTTCGCAATTAGGCCAGGACCCCCGAACCATGATTTTCTCTGTCGTCTGGCCGGGTGACTAATGAAGTCGCAGATTAAAGCTTCCAAAAATAAATATTCAGACAATTGAAGGGGAAATTATAGCAGCGAAGATGTATTTGATGTAAGATAAATATGGAGATTTTAGGGCAACAACTATAAGGGCTAATTATATTTTGTTAATAAGGAAATAAATAATTATAGGAAAGGTAAGAAGGAGTAGAATATTATAATTATACATATATTTCTTTATTAGGATTTTTTATAAGAGTTCTAATCGGTCTTTAAAATAACCTTTACAAAATTAACTTATAGAAATAATTTTTCATTTGTAATTATTGCAGAACTCTCTACCTTTTTAGAGCTATTATTTTGTCTGCCACTGTAGCTATATGCCCTGCTATCGGGGCGCCATAAATAAGGGAGAGCGCTGCTTACCCCCTGCCTGGAAATAAATCAAGGACATTCCCGAATCCCAAACTCTCCGATACTTACACTTGAGATACTGCTCGTTGCGCGCTATCACCTTCTCGGCGTTCTTGCGGGCCAGGAAGAACCACTCGGAGGTGTTGCCCAGATAGTGATACTCCATGGCCAGATCCTTGGCGAAGACCGCTCCCAGATTCGGCGGCGGCAGGCGGTAGGCGAAGGGACAGAAGAGGCCCGGCTGGGCGGGATGCTCGTTCCAGTCGAAGCAATTTCCGGCCGCGAATATATCATCGTCGAACTCCACCATGGACAGGACGGAGGCGTGCAGCAGGTTGACATCCTCCTGCACCGAGCGGCCGGTGGTCTTGAAGATTCTGCCAAAAGACAACAAAAAAGGCATACATCGGATATTAGTTGCAGGACCTTGCAAAAAAAACAGAAATTTCAATTGAATTTATGGCGCTGGGCCGGCCAGGAAATTGCATTTAAAATGCATGAAGGATATATATATATATATATATATACCCTTACCAGAAATTATATGGGTTATATTTGAAGGAAAATAAAGGGGGAAATTACCTATTAGTTTAATGAGATTTTAGGTATCTTGAAAATATATTTTTATATATTTACTATTGCTCAATTTATTCAAGGGAAATTACCTAAAAGTTTAATGAGATTTTAGGTACCTCAAAAATATATTTTTAAATATTTCTTATTTCTTAATTTGCTTGGCAAACTTTGTAATAGCCTTCCTTAACCAATATCCTTATTATGTAAGTGACACAAATTTCCTGCTTAACCCCAAAGTGGCCACACCCCTTTTTTTCGTGGCAGGGCATGTACATGTAATAAAATATAATAAGTTTGCATCCAACTCAAGCAGAGCCCCGAAAGTGGCTCAGTGGACCAGGCTTCCTTTCAGTCATTTTTATTTTTATAACCCAGAAAGGGAGAAACGGGGGCCACAAGTGCATACTTATAGGCGCGGCGCATTCAAGCCGCCTCAAACTGTGCTCAAGTGCGCTCCTGGCTTTCTATTGTCTGGCAACCCGGGGCCAGGATGCCAGTCCTCGTTCTCGTCCTGGCAAACGAGTAAATGAGAAAATTACATTGAAGATTTCAGCCGAGAGGAAGATGGGGGAAATTACCACCTTGTTCCTGTCTGTGCAATATTAATTAAATTGTTGCTTTGGCAGGAGGAGAGGTACAGGCTTTGGCTTCAATTTCATTTTCCAATACATTAGCCAGCAGCAGCATCTGAGGCTGGAGGCAGGACTTTCTTGCGACTCTCTCATGTGACGCGCTCGCTAATTGGGCGTGGCTCATTAATTCGCTGGCGGGCCTCATTTGTAAATGTCAACGGCATTTTGTCAGCGACAGCCGCCCGGGGAAGGGCTAACACCATCCGAATCCCCAATCGGGAGCCAAACCAAATCCATGCGAGTGTCCAAGGCCGAGTGTCAGGGCTCAAAAGTCGCCTAATGATGATGATGACGCCGCCATCCGCCATCCGCCATCGTCGACATTGTTCGCCGGCGATAATGCTGACTTAGCTGGGAGCCCGACATGGAGTTGACAGCCGCCTTTTTTTCCACCATTATTTATGGCCGCCACTAAGATTTTTATGGGAAATGGCCCAGTGATGAGTGCAAATATATCTCTCGTTTGCAGGATGCATACTCTGGCATTTACACAGGGGAAATAAGTAACTTTAAAATTATCTAAAAGTTCAATAATCAGTATGGGATTTTTTGCATTTAAACTTTCACATTCTTAAACTCTTTTTTATTTATTTAGCACAACATTTAGCATTTGAATTTCCCTCTTTCGAACGAAACCTATCGGAAACTTTCCTCTTGGCTATTTGGCTAGCGGAATTAGATCCGCAATAACAGTAATTAATTATTTTTAAATAGAATGTGTAAATCTAAATGGGAAATCTCTGTATGTTAAAGGAAAACCGAAAATGTTATCAAATTTACTTCCGAGTGAAAACTGGAAAAGGCCTGAATTATTATGTTTGTTAGTTACTGTTACTGTTGGTTACTGTTAGCAGTTACTGTAGTATATATCTGCTGGTATACTGCTGTTACTCTGCCTTGCTCCTACACAGTCTTAAATATATATTTACTTTAAACTATTCTACTAGTTTTATGATTGAAATGGAAATGTATGTCTTCATTAAACGTTCCCCTTAATTATTTTTTAACCTTAAGTCTTCTCCTTTACAGTTTCTCAACCTTAAGTCCCTATAACATTTTTTCCAGTGCCTTCCCTTAACCCCCCATCCCGTAATTAACATTCTCCGCAGACAACTTGAACCTGTTCGTGTGCGTATATAGTTTGGGACGCCTACAGTTGCAGTCCTGCTCCTCCTGCGAGTCCCGAGTCCCTTCGACATAACAGACTCTTAAAGTGTGCTAAAAACACTTTTCAGCACTTGAGTGCTGGAGGAAGAGGTGAAAACAAGCGCCAAACAAGCTTCAGGTGCCAGTGGCCAGGACGAGGGTTCCTGGAGTAAGTAACTCACTAAGTACTCGAGAGTGCTCTCTCTTTCTATCACCCTCCCGCCCTTTGTCCTTTGTCTGCTTACATTTTTGGGGAACAGCCGAGGGTTAACTCTGAGTCAAAAGAGAGCTCTGCTTTTAAATTCCAGCATTAATTCTTAGGAAGTTGAGGAAGCAAATAAAAATAAAAGCAGATACCTATTTTTATTATTTTCACACAGGCTTCACCTTGAGCTCTCAGCTTTTACAAACTTCCTAGGCAACCCTCGCTGCTGCGGTTGCTGGGGAATTTTTCGTAATAACCTGTGTGTGTGCGTTACCATATCGTATCGGTGTAATTACTGCATCTCTCTGAGAGAGAAACTTGAGTGGAGAATCTTTTTTGACGTTTAATTAAAAACAAGTTTGGCCCAGCCACTGACCAGGCCAAAGTTTCTCCCAGCCTCCTATGGCATTAGCCATATTTATATCCGGTGCTTTGTCAAACCCACGCAAAGTCCCAAGGATCTCCAAGGAGGACTTAAGTCGGCTGTTTCGCTTATTTGTTTAGCACATGATGCCGCCCGTCTCGGCCGAAATAAAACGCGTATTAGAAACTCGAGGGGGTTTGGACGCGGAAAGCCGCCGCCCGCTGGCACTTAAGCCGCTTTTTTCTGTTATTTGACTTGAGAAGGTCGTTGCATGTCGAGGATGGGGCCTCCTCCTGGGGCTCTCCTTGTTAGCCTCATATTTGCATTCAAGTCGATGCCAAGGCCTCTCTGCGGCTGCGATTTATTGATTTTAAAGGGAAAAATGGAAAAATGCTAAAGTTAAAAACAGCAGCACGCGATAGGCCGCACATCGGAGCAAACAAATAATTTAATTGGCCAGCCGTAAACAAGGAAATTCAATTCCATTATGGCGCAGTGTGAACAAAAAATAAATTATGCAGACTGGCAGGGAAATTTCGGCCACCTGAGGAAAGGGGGTAGCCTCCAAAGGACCCCCAAGCATCCTGAGTCTGACTGCGTGTCGACATCTTAATTGAAAGCGAAATGCTCCGGTTTAATTATTCAAAGCCAGGACACTTGGCCGTACTCCTTGCCGTCCTGGCTGAATGAATGAATGAATGAATGGCCATCATGATGGGACAGCATCGTCGTCCCTTTTGTCTGAAGTTTTGGGCGCCGGCGTCCTTTATTTTTGTTTGTCGGGTGCGCTTTTTAATGGCCCATAACGGTCAAGGCTTTTTGCCAATTTTAATTAGGCCATAATTAAATGATCAAACGGTGAGGCAAAGACCTAACTGGCCGCTCGTCGGTCGCCGGGAAAATGAAATGAAATTTATAAGATATATATTTAGATATGATTCCTGCTAATTGACTTCTGCGAATTATGTTTTGATGCCCAGGGATGCTGGGAGCTGCCTATCTCTCATAAGAAATCACATTTTCACTGGGCAGTTAAATAATGAAATGAAAAATCAAATATTTGAAGGACAAGCCATTTTTTAAGAGATTGTAAATAATAATAAGATATCTGTTAATTGACTTTTGTGAATTGTTTTTCAGAAAATTTAATGAAAGATGGTTATCTCTAAGGGAAAATCATTTTCTTAAGCAGTTAAATTTAGAAGTGATAATTGTAAATGAGTTTAATCTGGGATATTCATATAAAGAACTCCTAACTTTAATTATAAGATAAATAACATAATGAAAATTATGTTTAAGATATTTTATAAATTAATTTTTGGTAGTGGGTTTTTTGGAAAATTTAATAAAAGAAGAAATCATTAGTTTTGGCAGTTATATTATTAAATTATGAACTCATTTAATCTAGGTTTTTAATATAATAAACTCTTAACTTTATACAATAACGTAAAAATTATGTTTATAATATTTTTTAGGCTTAAGAAATAATTTTTGAACCCCAGTTAATCGACTTTTGTTAATTGTTTCTTGAGGAAATTTAATAAAAAGTGGCTTTCCTCAAAAGGGAAATCATTTTTAAAGCCATTAAATAATTTAAAAAATATTTTAAATAACTTTATTTCAGGATATTAATACAAAGAACTCCTTGCTTTAATTATATCCAACGTTATTATAAAGTTCCCTTGATTGTTTAACTCTCTATAAATATGTTACCCATCAGGGCCTGACTTTGTAAATATTTCCAACCCAAAATAAACCCAAAAAGCAAGCAAACTAAAAGGCAGCCAACTTTTAACCAGCCAAGATGCATAAATTAAAAAGTTACTGAGCAAAAAATGTAATGTAAATATGCTGGGAAATTGCCGTAGAATAATGTTAACCAGGCTGACATGACACAGGAAAAGATCAAAAAGTTGCTCTCAAAAAGGGGGAAAGGGAAATCAATGTAGGAAGCAGGAAAAACAAAAGGAGTTCAATTAATTACAAGTCCTGCCTCCCTGCTTGCGGCTAATTGAACCCCCGACACTTGTTGTTGACATGTTTATGCTACTGCTCCTGCTGCCCCTGCAGTATCCTCGTTCTTATTGTTCAAAAAATGCTTTTTGATTTAGTCCATTAATTGCTTTCAACTTGCTAACTTCTCTGGCAACGCACTTTGCCAGCCCGATGATTATTATTGCAGAGCCGCGTCCGGGGCGAAAAGTTGCCAAACATTTTCGGGGCGTAAAAAGTTTCCCTTTTGATTTCCTGCCGTCGAGCATAATGAGTGCGCCTCGCGCCTTTGGGGCTCCTTTTCTGTTCTCTGTGGCTCCTTGCAAGGACAAACTTTCGGCCGCCGCCTAGGTCCTGATCCGAATGTTTTTATTGCGCAAAAATAGACTGCCGCGAAAAAAAAGCTGCTTTGCGGCTGGCTGGGGCTGCTTTAAACGTTGCGCATCCGCCCAGTGGGCCAGCCACTTGAAAGCCGCCGCGTTTTCGGCTATACTCGACAAGTGTGTTAAGCTGTTAAGTTATGGCAACATGTGTTGCACAAAGCAATGCAGCCTTTACAAGTGGGGAGCCGCAGCAAAACATTTCACAGTCGATCTAACCTAAGCCGCATTTTTCTCTTTATGTTACTCTAAACAGAAATGAGTTGAAAAGGCATTTAACCACTGAGTTTGTACAGTGAAAACCCGAAGGGAATTTTATTAAATGGGCATTATAAAGATTTATGCAGTAAATATATAAAATATGATATAAATTTAGCAGGGATCGTTACAGTTATAATTCTTAAAATAAAAATTGTAAAATAAGAGTTATTTTTGATTAAAAATACAATAATTGCAAATATACTGTTATTTTTGATTTTTAATAAAAAAGTTAAAAATTATTCTTATTTTTCAATTTGTATATAAAAGTTGAATTAGATAACCCTATTTTTTTAATTAACATTAACATTAACAGAAGCACCGCCAGTATTTTGCAGTATATTGCATTCTAGTATATTCAAGCTTTGTTCTAGTATATTTCGATAGTAATCGTTCATGCAAAAAATAAAGCTCCGTACTCAGACACACGAAAAGTGTTTCTAAGCAGTACGATAGAGCTAGAGGGTGAGTATTGACCTCTCGTTTTGGCTCAATGCTTAGAAACACTTTTCGCGTGTCTGAGTACGGAGCTTAAACATAATTTGTAATGTAATGTAAATTAAGAATTAGGGCACCGGCAGTATTTTGTAGTATATTGCTTAAGTTTGTTCTAGTATATTCCGATAGTAATCGTTCATCGAAGTCACTCGAGCCTAAAAAGTTTTCGAAATCGGCAAGTTTCCAGAGAGTTAAAAAGTTTTCAATCCAAAGTGTTCGTGCTAAAAAGAGTAGTGTGTAAATTAAAACTAAGAAAATACACCAGTTTACAAAATAAAAAAAAAAAAATGAATGAGTGTAAACTAGTGATATTAAACGTTATACATATTTAAAACAATCCATGTAACTTACCCCAAAAAATAAACATTATTTGTAATTCTACATAAATGGATTGTTTACTGGCCTTAAAAATTGCCTAAACTTCTCTAGTTTAATTATTTATCTTCTGTTAACCCTACACTCTTCCTTAATTCCCAACCATTCCATTTCCTCCTCTCGAGTCCTGCCTGTACTTTTGTGTAAACGTTAAACGAGGGTAACCATAGGAGAAGCCACGACCAGAACCAGAACCAGAAGCCCGCGCTGGAACATTTACATCCAACAACGCCAGCAGGCAGCAGACAAGGGCAGTCGTCGGCGGCACAGGAGTCAAGCCCAGATGCGGAGCTTCTGAAATAAACCAGCTGGAAAAAAGGGCCGCGGCCGAGTGGTTCCCATCCGCAGATCCGTAGCCCTCCGGGATGTGGGATGTGGATGCTCTGGCCCAGTGTGGGGCCTTATGCCGCCGGTGGCCTACAAAGGCATGCAATGCATGTCCGTGTCAGTTGCAGTTGCAGTTTCAGTTGCGGGCAGAGCGGTGGAAAATCCCGGGGAAAAGGGAAAAGCGAAAAGCGGGGTAAAAATGCACATTAGGATTGCTTTGCGCAAAATGAAAACAATTTCCATTTCGGGGGCTAGACAAGCTGCATTCTGCATTCTGCACTCCGCGCCGACCAACAACAATAAAAATAGCTAAAGCAAAGGCGTGGCCGGGCGTGGTTGCCGTAGTGGGCGTGGCAGGTGGAAAAGGGGGCGGAAAATGGCTGTGGAAAAGCCAGGGGCAGAGCGTTATTAGCACCGCCCGCCGGGCAGAAGCCGAGTCGAGTAAATCAAGCGGCACAAAGTCCCAAAGCCAGGCAGGCGCTGCTCGCTCACACACACTGTGAGAAATCAAGTGAAAGCGCGGGTAAGGAGAAGGGGATTTGCATTGATTTCGGTGACCTTGTTGTGGGCACTGAGAAAAATTGGGCTATTAAACGAAATTATGGTAAATATCTTTCTAACACTTTTTAATTCAATAATTATATGAAAACTATCATTATTCAATTAAAAATTATGAAATATTATTAATTAATCCAGAAAATTGTCTTAGATAATTGAAATACTTATAATTTAATCTCCTAGAATTTTTCGGAAACCTGAGAAGTCATGAAAAAAATCCCCGAATCCCCATCAAAGGAAATTATGGTTCACAAATCTCTATAATACTTTTAGTTAAAAAAATAGAGGAATCAAAAAAAATATATTTTATAAAATAAAGATTTAATATTATTTTGTCTAGAAAATTGTCTTAAATAAATAAAAGAAATATAATTTAAGCCCCTAGGAATTTTTGAAGATCTGTAAGCTTTGGAGAAATCATAAAATATAACTCTGAATCTCAATCAATGGAAATTATGGTTAATAAATCTCTATGATAATTTTTATTGCAAGAATATAAGAAAATATATTTAAAAGTAAAGAATTAGTCTTACTTTATCTAGAAAATTGTCTTAGATAAATTAATAAATATAATTTAAACTCCTAGAATTTTTGGGAAACCTGTAAGCTTCCGAGAAGTCATTAAAAAAAATCCATGAATCTCAATCAATGGAAATTATGACACTTTTTAGTTCAAGAAATAGAGGAATCTAAAAAAATATATTATAAAATAAAGAATAAATATTATTATGTCTAGAATATTATCTCAAATAAATAAAATAAATAAAATATAATATCCTAGAAATTTCTAAAGAAACCTTCAAGCTTCCTAGGAATCCTTAAAAAATCCCTCAATCCCTTTGAAAGTCCTGCTCCTCCTTTTTTTCTGAATGTAAAACTGTTGCCTGAACATTGACTTGCATAGATATTTGTTTGCTTCCGTTTGGAGGAGAACTTTTGAAGGATGTTGACAATGGCAACGAGGCAGTGACTGGGTGGGAGGCGGAAGGGGATCCTCCTTTGGGGGTGTCCTTGCCGCTGTCGCGTTTTATTGCCGCTGGCAATTGGAAACTGCATCGCTTATGCAGATTTCAATTTCGATTTGTTGTATGAACTGAAACCGAACGCAGCAGCAGCAGAGGCACTAAAATTGAAACAAGCAACGGAGAGGCAATAAATTATTTGCCAAGTTTATCGCCGAACTTCCGCAGAGAGAAAAACAAAATGATTGCCAGCGAGAGAGGGATGTGCACTTGAAGTCAGCAACAAAAGAGTTTAGAAGCCGGAAGGAAACTCGATTCCAAGGAAAAGCCAAGGGAGCAGGGCTCGCCATTCACACCTCTCTCGCTCTCGCTCTCGCTCTCGACGACAACACATTTAAGTACTTAAAAGTTTTCCGATTCCATCCGCCATGTTGCCATGTGGTGTGTGTAAGGACTCCTCGTCGTCCTGCCTTTTTGCTTGCTGTCTACACTTTGGCAACATGGCGTGAACGCAAACTAACGAAAAGTGGCCAAGGCAAGAAAACAATTGAAGCTCGTAATTTCAACTTGAATTGATATTGTTTTCCTGCCAGCCCAGCTCACCTCTACAGCTCCGTTTCTGCCCCTTTGTTATCCTTAAATGTTATTTCTGTTTTTGTTTGCGCAACAAAGTAAACGGGAAATGCCCAAACACAAAAAAGTGAGCAGGAACAAGGAGCCGTCGCCGCCGGAAGCAGGCTGGGGCGCAGCGATAACAATGTATCACAAAACAATAACTTCAATTAGTATCTATCTGAGGGTCCTGGAGATGAAACCCCTCGATCCCTCTCTCTTATTCTTGGTTAATTTCCTTCAAGGGAAAACTTTTCCGGCCAGCCTTGATTACGTTAACACAAGCAAAACTGATTAAAACAGGCGCTGGCTGTGATTAGCAGCTGTGGAAATTATGAACTTGGTCTTGGCCACCAGATAATTTATAAAGGACTGGAATAAATCAAGCTGTGCTGGCTCCCAGGAGCCACATTCCCATTTCCTATTGAACAAATAATGCAAACAAATGTCTGGCATATGACACTAAATGCAATAATGTTGATCCCGAACCAGATACTGGATACAGACCCAGCTCGCAATTTAATTTATTGACATTTGACGTTAACAGCCTGACATTTTATTGCTCCCCAGGCCAAGTTACAGCACGCAGGTCTCTGGTCCTTCGAGTCCTTTTCCGGCTATTCCATTTCTCTGTGCCTTCCCTTCGCCGTCACTTAATTTGTCAAGCTGCTCTCGGCTGGGTTAATTGTTTATTTGTGCGTTTTATTGACAAGCGGCATTTGTTCATTAGATTTGTCAGCTTGTATTCATGTCCTCGCTTTTCCTTCTCTCTTTTTTGTGGCTTTTTAACAAATGAGTTTTCCGTGGACAAATGGCCTTGATTTCACTGGCCAAAGTTGTTATCTTCTGTTCTTGAAAATTATGTCCTGCTACAGGGACTAAATCACATCCTTCAGATGGCCTGTTGCATGGTTTCCAACCACTCCCCAGCTCGTTTTTTATCCACACTCATTGACAGACCCAAAGAGGGACGCAGAGGCATTAAAGAAAAACTGAAAGACATAAATTCCTGTTCCTAATGTCTGCACACACACACACTCGGACTAGACGACATTGACATATCGGGTGCGTGTGTATGCAGGCAAGGACACTCGGACCAGGACTTTGTGCCCACATATGCGACATCTGATGAAACTTAGTGTTTATTGTGTGCTTGCTGAGAGCAAAAGCAAAAGAAAAGCAGAGCTCAAAGAATGCTGGAACAACTTTCCTGCGAGATACTGGGGATTGCAGCTCTCGCATGTCCTTGCGATTGTCACTTAGGTCGGCTATCGGATACAGGATACCGGGTCCGAGTCCAGAAAACAAAACACACATCACATATCGTCGGTGGAAAAACTTTCTGAGCTTGAACAGCTGGAAATTCCAAGAAAAACCAAATGTATTGCCATCGTTGCGGCGATTCAGGTAAATCAATGTCCTTCTGCTGCTCCTTCTCGTTTGGCTTCCTTTCGGCCACAGGAATGCCGCAAACTTTTTCTGTCCCCGGCACAGGCTAAGTAATTGAACTTTTATCAAAAAATTGCACGCAGCCAGGCGGACGCGATTCGGAAAATGGTGAAAAACGGAGAAGCGGAGGAAAATCGTGGCCAACCAGGAGCTGGTTCTAGTTCTGCCAACTATGGCCCCCGGAAGAGCATGGCCGCAACAAGAAAAGCACATTATGCTCTCCTCGTTGTTATCGAAGGCCACTTGCCAATCTGGATGAGCTGAAATTGGCGACTAACTAGTGAAACGTGAGCGATGAGCGATGGAGAATGGAATTGCTCGACGAGGTGCTCTTCCCTGGGCGAGGATTGGCTTTGTAATTTTCCAGATGAGAAAGAAATGTAAAGGAAATGTTTAGAGTTCTCTGTGATACTTTTATTTGTATTATGATGTATTATTTTATAGGTAATATTTCGTATTAAACTTTACTTTAACGGCACTACGGAATTTTACTTCACCTTAATGGGGTTATGACACTGCATTGTTGCTTTTATTCATTGTATCAAAGCTTAGTGTGGTAAGAAGTCATACAGAATATCTAGTAATCTCTTTTCGGATGGGAAAACTCTATAGCTTTTATCTAACTTTACTTAATAATTTATATATAAATATTTAAATAATAATACTTAGAAGAAATATGTAAATATTGAAATAACAAGTGTGACCATGCTCTCTTTACCGTTAAAATGTAAAAACAAAAGCAAAATGCCTAGTTCTACCTTTCTGCACTTCAATAAAACCTTACTTTAATAGGGTCATGACACTTTATATTTTATTAATGGGGTTATGACACTAAATTGTTGTTTTTATTTACTGTGGTAAAAAGTCACACAAAATATCTAGTAATCCCTTTCCTTGTACTTAACTTTACTTTAGAATTTATATATAAATATAAAAATTATAATTTAATAAAAATTTAAAGAAATAAAATATATATATAAATATTTAAATAATATTTGAAGCAATTTTAAAACTTTGAAAAAACAAGTGTGACCTTCTCTCTTTACCCATAAAATGTAAAAAAAGCAACAAGCATAGTTATCCCTTCTGCACTCTAATAAAAACCTTCAAGGAATAACACCTACAATACAGTGCCATAACACCTAAACTTTACTATCTATCTTTTGTATACATATATATTTTATTTTAAATTGTCAACTGTGACGTTTTTAGATTTCCAGTGTATAATATTTTGGCATTGTGTAAATTCAAAAGGGCAGCCTTTCAGAGGAGACGGAGAAGCCATGCCGGTGGTCATCAAGTTGCAGTCCTCCGATGGTGAAATTTTCGAAACCGATGTCGAAACAGCCAAGTGTTCCAACACCATCAAGGCGCTGCTGGAGGATTGCGGCGGACTGGAGGCGGAGGCGGAGTCGGAGTCGGAGGACAACCCGCTGATTCCCCTGCCCAATGTGAACTCGATGATCCTGAACAAGGTATTAGTTTGGGCCAAGCACCACAAGGCCGACTTGGACACCGACACCGAGGACAGCGAGGAGGCGTCGAATCCCTTCATAGAGCTGAGCCCCTGGGATGTGGACTTCCTGGCCATTGACCAGGGCACCCTCTTCGAGCTGATGCTGGCTGCCAACTACTTGGATATCCGGAAGCTGCTGAATGCCGCCTGCCAGTCGGTGGCCAACATGATCAAGGGGCACACCGTGGAGGAAATACGCCAGACCTTTCACATAGCCAACGATTTCTCGCCCTCCGAGGAGGATCTCCTGCCCAGAGAGGAGGTGGCAGAGGAGGCAGATTCGGTGCTTCCAGAATTTTGAACACATAAATTTCTTGGTAAATTACTTAATAAAGTTTTCAGGGAAAAAACAGGATTAGTTGGAGTTGAAAGAGATTTTTTTAGCCTGTCATTCGGTCAAGTCTTTCTCGTTGCTAACTATCACCTGGAGTCACAGTTGTGGGTGGAATTAAATAATATGAAATTAAATAATTATGAAATTATGATTAAATGAGATTAGATAGCAGAGCGGAAGGAAGACGGTCACTCAAGGTCGTCGATCGAGAAAAGTTGCAGCAAAAAGTTGTGAGATAATTAGAGCTGGCAAAAAATATATCTTCTGCATTGTCGATTTTTCGATGTTTTTACTAGTAAAGCATCGATACTATCGATGTTTCTGAAGCCATCAAATTTCTGCTCATAAAAATTATATTATCGGCAATTGAAGCTTTGAGTGATGCCATTTTCTTACTTAAAATGATTGCGTCTTTAAGGGAACCATTCCCAATCATGATTTGCAATATAAAATAAAACATTTATCTAAAAAAGAACTATAACCAAATATTTACAATATTCGAGAGAAAATCGTCATGATCATTTAAGACTTTTTTTAAATTTCAAAGGCATAAAATTGATTCTAATCGGTCAATTCTATATATTTTTGTAGCCATATTTCTTTTTAAAAATGGCAACGCCTGAATACTCAAAACATCGATAGTGCGAAAAACAATCGATGGTTTTCAAAAAAGGTTTAAAAATCGATAGTATCGATAGTGCTTCGATGTTTTGCCAGCACTAGAGATAATTCATCGCAGTTGTCCGCTAATTAATATCTTTTTCTATCACTGTTTAATATTTTAATATAACTAAACTTATCCTTATTAATAAATACTCTAGATTTCTAAAAGAAACATAAAATAAAGAAGAGTTTTCTGTAATTTAAACAGAGTTTAAAATTATAGAATATGCTTTAAAAATATGATGACTTCCAAGGTCTTGGCAATTATTTCCCAAATGAAGTCCCTTCATAAAATTCCCTAAATATTCCTTCACATTCAGACTCTCTGACTTTGACCCCGAGTGTCCGTCCACATGTATCTCGGAATCCATTTCCATTTCCACTTGCATGTCGTCTGGCCAAAAACTTTCGATTGGAAAAGTTTGGCATGTGGATAAAATGAGGCGGTAGAAGGAAGAGAGGAGAGGCGGAAAACTTCACGAAAATCGGGGGCCACTCACCTGGTCAGCATATTGGCGCGATTGACGGCCACCTCGGCCTCCACCCGGAACCGGTCCTGGGCATACCGGTCGACCACGCCCTCGCCGAGATTCAGGGAGGTGCCCGCCACGCAGTTGGAGCCCATCAGGTGCTGCTGCTCGATGTACTGCAGGAACTTGGACACCAGATCGATCTTGCTGTCCCGCGCATTGATCACGTCGGCGGTGATCTGGCTGGACTCGGAGTCGGAGCCGCCCACCACATCGCCGATGACCAGCTGCTTGGTCTTGTCGTCGATCTGGACATCCGGCGGATAGCCGTCGTCCATGGTCACCTCGGAGGTGTCCAGCCCGGTCTCCGGATCCGAATCGGAGTCCGAGTCGGAATCAGAGTCGCTGTCGAAGTTGATTTGCTTGATCTCCATGCTAGCTGCCTGGGATCTGGCCTCGGCCTCGGGCTCCGACTTCTCCGGCCACTCTGTGGTGCCCAGGCTGTCGTTGAGCAGCTGCAGCCGGTTGAGGGTCAGCTCGAGGTCCAGGTCATTGCTTTCGTAGTCCGAGGAGTCGCGGGTTGGTTTGCCAACTCTCTGCCAAGTGCCATTCACGGGAAGAAGGCGGGTTCTGGGCCGGGCTGTGCTCCGCTCCTGCTCCTGCTCCTCGGAGTCCTCCTCATCCTCCTCTAACTCCTGTCGTTCATCGTCCTGCTCCTGGTAATTGGTTTCATCAAATTGGCGTTCCTGCTTTGGATCGGCTGGCGTGGGCAGGGAGCTCTCCAGCTCCAGCTCGTCCGCCAGCTGCATGACCTCGCTGAGGGCCCGGTCCTCACCGGTATCCTCGCTGGCAGGACGCCCCTGCAGGTGCTCGGCCTCTGCCAGGCTGCGATGGTTCTTGGGCGGATGCAGCAGGCCCAGGCTCTTGTCCACGCTCTTCCGAATGCTCTCGTTGATTTTCTTCTTGTGCAATTTGCGGATTTTATGCGTCACGGGGGCGGGGGAGGTGCCACCAATCCCAGGAAGCTGGGTGGGGACCAGGAGGAGGCGAGTACTGATACTGGCACTTGCACTTGGACTCCCACTGCCATTGCCATGGAGGAAATGCGAGCGAGAGCGCCCGTGGCGAATGTTGAAGCTGTCGCCCGTCATCAGGGTTTCCGTTTCCGCCTTGATGCGACGCAGTGGGGCTCCGTCAGCCGGCAGCTCCTCCAGCTGTGCCAGCACACACACGCCCCCCATCCATAGCAACAACATCAACACCCAGCCCAGCCGCATCTGCATCCGCATCTGCATCCTCGGGCTGAGGATGAGGGTTTCTGTGGTGCTCACCCCGTATATCGCTTAGTTGCTCGCCTTGATTGGCTGATCAGCACTTTGTGCCGCGTGTGCTGCTGCGGTTATCGATTTAGTTCTCCGGCTCCCTGGCTACCTTTTGGCATTTTCAGTTGTCAAAGGCCGCGGCGAGAGCATCACGCATCCGCACCGTGGCCGGCGCTCCGCTATCCATTTTCCCTTCCCCGTTTTTCCCACGAAAATCTTCGTCCTGAAAAAAAGAGAGAGTGGGGGAAAATCCAATGATTAGTCTTTGAATCACGATGAAGGCTGCATGACGAACTTGGCTGATGGACACAGCGAGATGGGTTTGGAAATGGCCAAAAAAAAAGAAAAATAAGACCCAAGCCTTGATAAACAAGGGAAAAAAAATGAAGTGTATACACAGGGAGGAAAGTATATTTAAGGCGAGAATAATATATATTAATTAATTATATTGTTATTTTATTAAGGTTTAATAGAAAATAATAATTTTAAGCTTATGCCGGAGACTTCCCAATAAAATAGGCTTCTTCCTATTTTTAAATGAACTTTCTGACTCTCTTAAATATATGTTACGGACTTTCTTTGCATTTATTTTTAGATTCAAGTGTTCCTTAAATATAATTGATCTTTTTTTAGAGTTCTTCATCTAGAAACCTAAATTTAGAAACATTCAGGCTTAATTATTTCTTAAAAATGAAGATTAATAATAATAAATAATAATAAAGGCTTATGCATAATTTTTTAATAACTTTCTGACTTTCTAAAATAAATTTCTGGGACTTTAATTATATTAAAGTCTGGTAGGAAATATATTTAAGATTATGCAGACGATTTTACAACAAAATAGGCTTCTACCTAATTTTAAATTAACTTTCTAACTTCCTTAAATAAATTGTAAGGACTTTCATGACATTTATTATTAGATTCAAGTGTTCCTTAAATATTATTGAGTCTTTTTTTTAATTTCTTCAACGAGAAAGATTAATTTATAAACTTTTAGCTTCAAGTATTTCTAGAAACCGAAGTTTAGAAAATAAAAATATTAAAATATTTAGAAAAAAAAATATTATTTATTTCCCAATAAAATGGGCTTCTGCCTAATTTTAAATTAACTTTCTGACTTTCTTAAATAAAATTCTAGGACTTTCGCTGCAATTATTATTAGATTCAAGTGTTTCTTAAATATTATTGAGCTTCTTTTTCAAACTTCTTCAACTAGAAACCTATATTTAAAAACTTTAAGCTTTAATTATTTCTGAAAACCAAAGTTTAAATATTAAAATAAAACTTTAACACAATTTTCTTTTGTGCATTAATCGGTGGAAAAAAAACAATTTAGAATCTCTGCTATAGCTATCGATACTCCCCTCTTTCACCCACCCGGGAATTCGCAGCTTTTCATCAAATTTTCCTCACTATTTTTCGGAGCTTCCTTCATTACTTTCGCTCTCATGAAAACCATTTTCCTTATGCCCTTTGCTCTGAGTTCTGAGCTCGCTTTTTCGCTTTTCCGCTTTTCCGGGAATGTAAGCAAAATGTTTTCTTTGAATTATGCCACGACTGAAGGTCGCCTCACAATAATAATTCAGCTTTCGCTCCGGCGACTCCGAGTTAGCGTAATCAGGACTTTCTCTGGACTTTCTCTGCTCTCACTTGCGAAGAAAGGCACTCATACAAATTCGCGTTAAGGCGGCAATTAAAAATTTCCGCATCTACGCAGCGGAAAAACAACACAAATAAATAATTGTTTCCCCAAGAGGGAGTGAAAAATTGCGCATACGCCGCGTGGCACGCGGCTGCATTGTGAGAGACGGGAGGCGAGTCGCAAATTAAACGCAATTCCTTAGAAGTGCGCTTTGATTGTCAGCTGGGGGATTGCCCCTCCGTGGCGCGGCGGCCAAGTGAACATAAATAAAAGTGTACGGCCGCAAGTCGCATAAATATTATGGCGCTAACAAATTATATGCCATTTAAATGTAATACTAATTCTGAAAGGAAAATCCACTCCGGCTCTGGCGGCTTCAGATTTCCAAAGAGCATAAACATTTTATACTCCGCACAAAGATATATATGTATATATCCTGTGTATACTGTGTATCTAAGGCACCGGCAGCACCAGTTCTAATTTCGAGTTTTATGAGCCATAAAAATTGCTCCAAGGCGAGACCAAACATCAGCAGACACAAACAGCACGAGCACAATGCCAGGCAAGTTGGCAGGACATTCACGCAAGGATACTGGCAGGATGGCCCTGGCGTTGCAAGAGTAATTGACACTCCAGCCGCACACGGAGGTGCGAGTTTCACTTTTGAGCCCCGGATCATGCGGCACTATATGCGATTAGCCCAGATTCACTTGCAGTTTATGGGCGGTATTTTGAGCTTAGTCTTGGATTTATTTATGCCGCCTTACTGGGCCCAACTCAGGTTAGTGTCTGGCCTTAAGTTGTAACTTTAACAACTTATTGTAAAGGCTTTCAGTTTGATGTTAATATTTTAGGAAATACTACGATTCTAGAAATAAATTTGTGAAGAGTACATTTAAGCAACATATTCAAGTAATTAAATACTTTCTAAACTTATATTAGGGCAGAAAAAATATGTTTGTAAGGAAACTACTTTACTTTTAAATTGTCGTTTGTTCTAAGACTCAAAATCTTATTTATTTTGAATAATAAAAGCATTAAACGCTCCTAAACTTTTCCTAAATATTATTTAAGCAAGGAAATGATATACATTGATTATAATATTATATAAACTTTTATTAGGGCAAGATAATTATGTTTTCAAGGAGCCATTGACTTTAAAAATATTAAAAATACTTTAGTTTTAAATTTTCTTTTATTTTTAGGCCAAACTCTTATTTATGTTGAACAATTAAAACATTAAAATGATTTTTATAAATATTTAAAATCCCAATAAAAGCTCCTAAACTGTTACTAAATGTTATTAGGGCAGCTTGCAGCTGCCTGCTAAAACTTAATTTAGAAAGAATACATTTAAGCAACATTTTCTGTTAATCAAATAATTTACAAGAAAAATATGTTTTGAAAAATATTAAAACTATTTTAGTTTAAAATTCTGCTCTATTTTAAGACACAAAATCGTATCTATGTTGAATGATTAAAACATCAAAATGATTTTGAAAAATATTTAAAGTCCCCAAAAAGCTTTCAAGCTCCTTCCCAAATTTTATTTACATTGAAATGATTTTTACAAATATTTAAATATTATTTAAAATTCCTTTGACTTTAAAATTATTAAAACTACTTTTTTTAAATTCTCTTTTATCTTAAGACTCAAAATCTTATTTAATTTGAATGATTCAAACATTAAAATGATTTTTAAAAATATTTAAAGTCCCCAAAAAGCTATTAAACTCCTTCCCAAATTTTATTTAAGCAAGGAAATTAAATATTTTGATTATTAAACCTCTTAAAAATAGATCCATCTTCCTCGAGTTCCCCAACGCATAAACACACTTGCAAACCATTATATTTACTGCTCACAATCGCACACAAGTACAAGCCCCGATGAATTCTTTATGGTCAAGTGTCGCGGCCTCGGCGGTTGGGACAATCCAATCAGACAATAAATAAACAATTGACAAGTGTGGTCGCAAGGGTGCCCGGTGTATCTATTATTCATAAATGCCAAGGCAAGTCAGCGACAGGAAAAAAAACAGGACAACTAAATCGGGGTCCTTTGAGGCTGCCTACTCTCTCGGACAATTGAAATGGAGTCTCCGGAGAGGAGGGAGAGGATTTGATTCCGGTTCCGGTGCCCTGTGACACAGCTAATGCATTACGACAAACGAGCCGGCGGGCAGCGGGGGGTTAAGCAGGGACTCTCTGATGGCATTCTGGTGACATTCCCGTGCACTTAACCCCTGACACCCAACCCATTTCGAGCGCCCTAACCAGCTAGTGGGCAACCCACTGACAGCTCAACTTTCTCGTTTTCCTCCATCCGTCGTCACAGGTGAGTGGCTGCTGATGCAGGTAACCCGAGCTGCGACCTGCGACCTGCGACCTCTCACACTCTCTATCCACCACACACGTAGCCGGGATATGTTTGAAAACTAACAATCCAATTTGAAGCGATGAGCAATTGCATCTGCGACTCGGAGGAGTCCGGAGACTGCTTAGCCTGATTAATGCCAGCACTTTGCCTGGGGCCGACTTTAAGCAGCTTGGAAAACTATAGCAGAGACTTAAAAGATATATATTGGAGAAGAAAATATATACTACCAAAGATAAAGATTATTTTTGATATTAAAGAAAATATATTCATGTTTCCTAGAGCTTACCTAAAATTATTTATAGCTTGAATATTTATTTAAAGCCATATCCTTTGTTTCCTAGAATAGTTTCTATATTTATTTTAAATCCTCGAAGATTTTTGTTATTGTTTTTTTTTTCTTTTTCCCTCTAAGAAAATTTCTTTTTTTTTTTTTTAGAAGAAAATATTTATAACAAAAGATAACGTTTATTTTAGATATTAAAGAAAATATATTCAAGTTTCCTGGAACCTGTTTTAAATTATTTATAGAGTAAATATTTATTTAAAGCCGTTCTTTGTTTCCTAAAATAGTTTCTATATTTATTTTAAATCTTTCGAGATTTATTTTCTCTTTTCTCCTAAGAAAATGTCTTTGTTTTTCCACTTTCCCATAACCATTTACTCAGGCCCCTATATCCTTTGCTATGCTCAGTTTCTTTCCTTTTTCTTGCTGCTCCTTCAAATTTATGCAAACACATTAACAAACTCAGCACATTTACTTTGCATGTTCTGAACACACACTCACACACACACACTGGGTGTGTGTGCTTGTTGTGTCCTTGTTGCTGCCAGTGACAAAGTTGGAGCGTTAAATGAAATTCGGGTAATTTTTCTGTCGTTGCCGTCGCAAAGAATGAAATGTCTTCCGCCAAAATAGCAAAAGAAACGGAAGCGGAAACAAAAACCGTCAAACTGGAGATTCAGGTAACTCAGGGTGGGCTTTTTATCTTAAAGAGGGAATTTTGGATGCTCTTTATTATTAGCTTAAAATATATTTTAAATATTTTATTTAATAGGAAAGAAAATCAGAACTAAATTAAATATTTGAAGCCCCAAAAATGTTTAGAGCTTCTAAGATATTACAATTTTTATTCAAATTAGTTTACATATTTACTAAAAATATTTTTGTACCTCTACTTTATTAAAAAAATAAAATTATGGAAGTTAACTTAAACCAATCATGTATATTTTATATTTATTATGTAACAGGAAAGGAAACAAGAACTAAATTAAATATCCTAAGCTACAAAAAAGGTTAGGGCTTCTAGGATATTACAATTCTAATTCAAATTTGTTTACACATTTACTGCAAATATTTTTGTACCTCTATTAAATATTAAGGTTATTTTAGCTCTCCTAAAAAAATTTCTCAGACACTGAAACAACTTTAAAGCTAGTGAAAAATATTTCCCATGCATTTTAGAGCAAGGATCCTTGACTTGGCAATTCTTGTGAGCACTCTTGGCCCAATGTGGCTTATTTTCCTGCCAAGAAGCACAACTACCGGGCATTTTTTATGCTGTCGAAAATAAAGAAACCAGCCTTCTGTGCATAGTTTCCACACCTTTTGGCAAGGGCATCCCCCAGAGGCTGGAATGGAAATGGCGGCCCGTCACCTTCTGCTCTTTTTCTTCCTGCGAGCTGAGTCCTTCCTCCTTCGTCCTCGTTCTCGTCAACTCATCAGCAGCTTCACCTTTGTTAGGTAATTCACATTATGTGCCGGCAATGGCGTCAAAAAAAAAACACCAACAAAAGGCACGAAAAAAAGAAATACGAAAAAATGACATTTGACTTTTAAATTGGATAATTTTTTGCGACTCCCTGGCTGGTTGCCAATCAACGGGGGGGCATCACCAGGAGGAGTCCTTTGTCTTCTCGCATTCGAAATAATTTAATTTAATTGATTTCGGCCAAATGTTGACAAGCACAAGACGCGACAGCGAAGATTGATTAAAATTTCAATTTACTTAGAGCCAAGCAGGGCTGTCTCTCAGTTGCACTGGGATGTGTGTCTGCCGCGAACAAGATGCCTTCAATTTGCATACAAATGATGCAGAAAGTAAACACACACGCGACTAACACTGTCTCATCTGGGGTGTGTTCTTTACAGCCACTAATACTAGCTACAAAAATCACATAAAACGCCAGCAAATTGCTCAGATTATGAGCCACTTGGGCTTGGCTTTCTCGGCTTTTCCTCCAAGTGGAAAACGCCCGGCATGACGGTGTGTGTGTGCTGCGTTTTTATGAGCTGGCAAACATGCTTTTGAGAATTTATGAAAAATAAAAATTGCAAAAGCCAGCCTGTCGCATCTCAGCGGAAGCTCTGCTTTTTCTAGCTGCCTTTTTTTACTTTTTGCGGGTTGCAAATGTTTCCTTCATTAGCTTCTATTTGTGAACTGAACCGTGGGTCCTTCCCCACGCCCAGTTCGGATGTATTTATTTATTTATTTGTTTGTTTGTCTGTCTGCTATTTTATGCCTTTAAGGGGTCGTGTATTATTTAAGCTTTGGATATTTAATGGCGCGCCGCCTACACATGTTTTTCAGTCCCGAGGATTAATTCAGGTAGCTGGGGGCCCATGGTTCAGGGTTCATTAATTTTTTGTAGCTTACAGGTATTGTTTAGCAACAAAATCTGCAATTGTTTTAATTTATTGTAATATAGTAAGAAGTACAAATGGATAAAAAAAAATTGTATTTATTTATTTTGTTACTTAAATTCTCTTTTTTATATTTATTCCCTATTTCCTAATTTAAAAAAATATATATTTTGTTTCCTAAACCCCCCTTTTATTATTTAACCCTTTTTTCTTTATTTTTATTTAGAGCTTTCCCCAGCTAAAATAATATTAAAACCCTATAACTTTATAATACATTTCTTAACTTCTCTTACTTTCTCGCTCAAGCGTTAAAACTTTGCTCGCAACTAATAAAAAGCATATTACCAAAGCAGCTTATATCAATATTTCTACAATTTTCTCACAATTTGTATAGGAACTTAACAACTTTTTCCACCTGGAAAATGTATAAATTGTTAAGCATTTTTAACACAACTTTGGGAAGCTCAAACTTGTACCTTTCTCGTTTGGTTTTAGAAACTTTTGCCACAGTCAAAGAAGCTTACACATTCATAGCGAATGGTTGAAGAGCAAATAGCTCGCTTTTCGATGGGAAAAAAGTGGATTATTGTTTACACAGATGGTGCCGGAAGTCCATTGGGATACGAGATACCCTGGGGATTAATTTCGTTCTCAGGTTGCTTTAATCAGATCCGAGTTTGAGATAAACCCAAAAAACACACAACAGTCGCTAATAATACCTACAGGCACAAATATTTCAACGTGTTATTCCAACATAATTGTTTTTTGTCGGATTCAAGTACTCGCTGGATATTGCATATCCCTGTTGTGTCTGCGTCAGTGTGTGTGTGTATGGAGTGTGTACATTTTCCTTTGTTTACCAAAGCGCCCTCTCACATAATGGAATCCCCTGAAAATGGATTCGGATTTGCACGCAGCTTAAAGACACGGCGATAAGGATATATGTGGGCCCAGGATCTGGGCAAGGCATGGGAACTTCGCGTACGTGATGGCAGGGTAGCGAGTGCCAAATGGCAGATTATGTCGCCAGACATTAAATCACCGGCAGCAGGTAAAATATATATGCGATGCTTAAGCAAAATCAATTCTATTTATACGTGAGCGCATAAATTGCACAGTTACAGACTCTGGAAAACTCTGACGTGTGCCAGGTGCCCCAGGCTAACAGTGCTGCGAAAATGGCCTTTTTCGGGAGGAAATATGTACAACAGAAAGTAGTTGGATATTTAGAAATTGAATAAAAATTGTAGGGATTATATGAAGGCAATAAATTAATTTTTAACATAAATGTTCATCTCCAACTTAATTTAATTATATTTATTTCTAAAGTAAACTCTCTGAATTAAGTAGGTAATTTCTCAACAAAATATTTGTCATTGATTTAATTTTTCTTTATAAATTAAAACTGTTTAAATAAATAGTTTCATCTCCAAGTTAATTATTTTATATTTATTTATATAGGAATCTCTCGGAATTAAGTATGGAATTTTTCAATAAAAAATTATATAAGTTAAATATAAATTATAGGGATTTTATTCGGACAATAAATTAATTTTTAAAATAGTTATTCATCTCCAAGTTAATTAATTTATATTTATTTTTATAGAAAACTGTCGTAAAAAAATATTTGGCCTTGGTTAGATTTTATTTATAAATTAAAAGTGTTTAATTAAATAGTTTCAATGAAAATTAATTCATTAACTAAATTGCTTTTACTCAAGATATATTTGCTCCTTATGAAAATATGTGAGAAGGCTTAAAATATTTACTAAATTCCCTCTGAGCTTAGTAAAATTTAATCCTGCCTAACTCCTCTTCAACTAATATATTTAATATATTTAATTATAAACAAACTACAACAATAATATTTTCTAAACATTTCCCTATATTCCCTATTTTTCTCCGATTCTTAACAATATATTACCTTATAGCCATCACTTTTACCCGTAACATCCAGCAATCAGGCAGACAAACGCTGCCGTAATAAAATGGAGCTGTAGTCCTAATCCTGGCTTACTGGGGAAAAAAGAATACACCTTGGGAACCGAGGCTCAAACCCACGGCACAACTGTTTATTTCGAGGGAAATTTATAACCGGAATTATGTGCTCAGAGGAGAGGCAATGCAAACAAAACTTTACACACTCACTGGCATAGTACATAAATGGGAAATTGCCAACATATTAGCTTGGATCCACACACACACGACATTTATAAATTTAATAAGCCCCCGAAGCCTTTCCCGGAACAACTTATCCCGGGATTATGCTAATTATGAGTTTCGATTTCTTTGAAATGTATATTTAATGTGTGGAAACATAGCCTGCGGGGGGATTGCAAAAAATATGAAATCAAATTAATTGAGTTTTAGGAAATTCCTTTCATCATATATATTCGTTTTTATAGGAAGTTAGGAATTAATTATGCAAAGCTGCATTTTAAAGTGTGAATTGAGTGTGAATATTAACGGGAATTTTGACTTTAATTGGTAAATGAGAGAATTAAAATAATTTCTATAATTTTCTCTTTCCCCTTATGATGAATGCCAAAAGTTAAACCACTAATATTCTGCTTAATATTCGAAACAATCAGCAGTGACCTTGCTTTGGTCAATAAATTCGAGAGCCAGACTATGTCTAGCCATAGGGAAAATGCCAAATAACTCATACGCCATGTGGGACGGAGCGTCGACTTTGACTTTAACTTGCGCCCATTGTTAATGGACTCTGACTCTGCCTTGGAAAGTTTGGCCTTTAAACCGCTTCCTAATGGACAAAGTGTGTAGCCATAAATTGGCGGCCAAGTAACTTTTCTTTTGGCCGAATCAAAATAAAGCGAGCATAAAATATAAATATAAAATAAATACGAAAAAAAAGAAACCAAGAAAGGCAAATGGCTTTGCCCGAAAGTGAAAGCCAAAGCTCAGTCAAATGGAATTTGCCCTAATTTATGGGCCTCCGAAAACATGAGAGCCAATATAAAACATGACGTTGCCCTTTTATTGACCAAACAGACCAGTAGGAAAGGCAAATCCCATTTTCCCGCTCTCGGAAAATCCCTCTTGAAGGCAAATCGCTGGCGTGGCCAAAAAAGAAACCGGATTCTGACTTAAACTATTAACTAAATTATCGACGAGCGAGTGAAGCATCGTAAAGATACCAAGATGACGCCATCCGTTAGACGAAAAGTTTAAAGCCAACGCCGAAACGGCGGAAATAACAAATGTTAAATGCTCATCAATAACACTTCCTCTGTCGCTGGATTTCCCTTTTTTGTTCAGCTTTCTTTTCTCTCATTTTATTTTTTGGTATTTGTTGTGTGTAATGTGATTTATGACATCGTTCTTTTTGTGGCCGCGCGTATCGATACGCGCTGCTCCCTCATGTATAAATAATCAAATCCAATTTGGTTAATGGCCCCGGGATTGCCGGCTATCTGTTTAACCAATATTCGTCTGGGGGTTGCCCAAACTTAAAGCTTCAAAGAGTCCCCGAAGCGAACCTATTTTAATTTCCTGCCCATGTCAATCAATTTGTGAAGAAAGGACCTTGAACATGAAATGTGTCTCTGCCTGCAAAGGAGTAAAGTGATGGCACACGTGCCTGGTGAAAGGCAGGTGGAAGCCAGCATCCCTGCCTATGTATCTTCATCTCCATCTGCTACATAACTTTCGCTTTATGCACTCCCATCTAGATCTGCCTGGAGGCCATCTCCAAGGGTCATTTTCATTTGGTTTCGCTTTTATCGCAGCTCGTAAATTAATAAAAGCGGCGAACAAGTGAAGCAGCAATCAACGCATCTAGGACGAGCAGGACGAACTGACGACAATGGCCACATTAAATAATACAGGCAGCCGGGCGCAGGGATACGAGTGTCCTTAAGCAGATGTGTGTGTCAGTGCTTAAACAGAAATACACACAGACGGCCAGGACAAGAACGAGGTAGGTAATGGGTTCGCTCGAAGAGAGCGCAGAAAATCGTTTAAAAATAAAGACAAAAGTAGAATAATTATACCAGAATTTCTTAGAAAAGAAATCTCTAGAAATACTCCAGTTTTACCTCCCAAAATGTCTCCTTAAAACTTTATTTATCACAGGCATATACATGCCATAAATGTTTCTACCTCAACTCTTCTCGATTGTCATTTCCCGGAAATTCCAGCATACCCACACACACCCAGAATGTGTGTCCTGAAATAACCGTTGGAAAGGTAAGGCAAGGATATTGGGGCGACGGCAAGGAGAGACCACGCCCACACGCACGAGTTGTCAGTCAAGTGACGGTGAAATGCTTGTCTTTGCTCTGGCAAGCAGCCTCCCCGGCATTGTCCTTTGTGCCAGGACAATGCTGTCGCACGGCTCCTCGGCTGTGACTGTGGGTGACTCTGGGTCACACACAAATGACAATTTAAGAGGACAATTTTCGCTTTCGCGCGCGTGTCCTTGGCGGCGGCAAAGTCTGCATTCAGCCATCAACCATCAACCTTGACACTTGACTGTTGCTGAAGTCGCTTCAATTGGAGCCGAAGTTTCGCACCGAGAAAGTTGCCAGTTGTGGCGGTTCTTAAAACCTGACAAATGATATGCCTGGCGCAGTCAAAGTTCTGCACTTTTCCCTCCATATTTTCCCCCACTATCCCCCCCACTCTCTCTGATTTTCCCAGCCCCATTTCCATCTCGCCCGGCTGAGTGCAGCCCCGTGCCTTTGTCTTTGCCTTGGTCGCTTCCATAGGCAGCTTAAAAGTTGCCGCGCTGACAACTGTCGCCATAATTCACTTTTACAGGACAGCCGAGCAACCCTTTGCTCACAGGCACAGCAGAACCAGCGGTGAAAACTAGTGACTGCACTCGAAAAAAATCCATAGTTGAAAGAAATTTTCTTTCCCAAGAAGTGGGTTTTGAAATGGTAGAAAACTTGCTTGTCTAAATAAGATAACAGTCATTAATATTCTCCATATATTTAATTACCCCAAAAAGTTCATAAAATAAAAATCTAAAAAAAAATATTAATCGAAACCTGGCTTCCCAATTAAACAACTTGTGTGATTTTCAGAATTTTAAATCGCCAAAAACACTGCCTAAAACTATGCATTGAATATATGACACCGATAGTTGTAGCTACCCCACATCCATAAATATTCTCCTTATAAGGAATGTAAGTGTTTAAATATCCCAACATTTCTTAAAATTTAAATCTAAAAAAAAATATTATTCAAAACCTGACAACTTTGTAATTATCAGAATATTAAATCTCTAAAAACGCTGCCTAAAAGTAAGCAACAAAAATCTATGACACCGAAGAGCGTAGCTACCCCTCAATATATAGAATGTAAGTACTTTATTTTACCAAAATATCTTATTATAAAAAATCTAAAGAATATTAATAACCTAAAGCCAAGTATTTAGAAACCACTTTTATAATTTCAATCCCTAAAAAGGTCGCCCAAAATTATGCAATGACAAATATAAGTCACCAAAAATCGTAACCATAAAAATACTCATATATATAGATTGTAAGCACTTTATTTTCCCAAAATATCTTACAATAAATGTATAAATAATTCAGAAACGCCTTTTGTAATTTTCAGAATATTAAATCTCCAAAAAGCTGGCCCAAAATTATGCAATATAAAATATATGACACCGAAAGTCGTAGCTAGACCACAACCATAAATATACTCAATATATATAGAGTTTATGTACTATATTTTCCCATAATATCTTATAATATAATAAACCTACGTATTCAGAAACCACTTTAGTAATATTCAGTATATTAAATCTCCAAAAAGGTCTCCCAAAATTATGCAATGACAAATATATAACACCGAAAATCGTAGCAACTTCACAGGCATTTCGGCAAATCAACTCGCAAATCTCCAGAGATTTTCCCTGTCAAGATACAGAAAATATTCGCAAGTCCGGTTTCCGGAATATTTGTTCTTAACTTTAGCCGCTCTGTAAGGCGGCGGCTCTGTAGAAAGTTGGTAACGACACTTGGCCAAACAAGTTGCTGGGAAAACGTCTGGGGAGGCGAGAGCAATAAAACTTGCCCCATCTCCATCGCGCCACGGCTCCTTTTGGCCATTTGTTATTTAGAGAGAACCGCAGCAATTGTTGCCATTTGCAAGCGCTTCAATCACGGCCAGGCAAAAGGGAAACCTTGGCTCAAAGCACCTGCTGCCTGTGGCCAGAAATGAAATGGGAAAAAATCTAGGAAAAGAAAAGGCGCTGAAGGAATGGCACAAATCATCTGCAGGGACAGGCAGGAAAAACTGAAGGCTCTCGCTCTCCTAGCTCAACTTTGGCATTCGATGGCAATTAATCTGTCATTCGTATGTTTTTTTTTATTTTTTCTCTCTGTCTTTTTGTGTTAATTTGGCCCAAAGGCATGTCGAGATATCTATTGTGCGTGGCTGGAAAAGCCAATACTGTGGCAGAGGGTCAAAGGATACTCAGATACTCGGATACTCAATCAAAGCCCGAGCTAAATAACCTTTTACCTGACCTAATTGGTGCTCAAAGCCCAGGCAAAATCGTAAAAGCTATAGCCATTAATGAGCTCCTGACCCGTGGGCGTGATTTTCACACAGCCCATCAGCACAGTCGGGCATTTAAAATCGCTTAAATAATTGATTCGTTTCAGCCAGACCAGCCAGACCGCAATCAGAGCCGTTTAATTAATGCTTAACACGCCACAATCATAACTAATTTAATGGCGAAGTCGGCAACAACTAAATTGTTAAACAATTGGGCGTGAACCTAAAGGATCAACATTTAACTGGGTATTTTTAATTGCTGCTCTCTGTCTGGTCAATTAGATTGATTGCCCCTGGGTTTGCCAAAAGGCTGTCCCTAATTAATTGGTTGCATGTCCTCGACTGGCCAACACAAATACTATCAGGAAAGACTTACTTTACTTACTTTTACTTTGCCGAAAAGTTGCTTCTTATTTGAGTTGGCCTTCGGGGGGAATTAGTGGCACACACTCATTGCCATTGCCAGTGCATAATTAATAATTTCTGCACAAATCTTAAGCCGATTTGCCGAAACACAGAAATATATATATATGTACGCTCTAGGCCCTAAGCTCAGCTCAGGCTCAAAGAGTTTCCCTGGAAATTAGTCCTCATTTTAATCAAGTTACATACTGTTTTAAATATTTTTTGCGTTTAGGTAATTTAATTTTTAATTACATTCGGCCCTCGGCCTGAAATGCATTCGGGGGCTTAGTTGAAATCATAATTAAATAATATGTACACACAAGCTCGTAGCCGGGCAGCTAAATATTATGGGCGGCGAGGCGACGCACGACGCATTTATAATTATAATGCCGAAAGGGGGATTAGGTCCGAGAATCGGTGGGAATTATGCAAACTCACTCAGTCACTCAGTCACTGACCAATAATGTGGGAAGCCACAAGGCAAAGGGACTTTAAAGGACTCTCAAAATGTAACTTGAGCCTCGGCACGTGTTTGCCTTTTCTTGGCATATTTTTATATCCTTATTTACATTAAATCCCTGGTTCAGAGGAAGCGCGTCTGGCATATCTGTTAACTCCTAGAACGGGCCTTAAAATATAACAAACAAAAAAATAAAAAAAAAGGAAACGAAACGAAAGAAAAATAAAAGCCGAATAAGTGGCGGCCAAAACAGCTGCCAACGACCAACGGTGGGTGTAACTATTTGCCTGATGCTTCTGCTTTTTTGTTTGCCTCTGTTGACAAGGACACACTCGGAGAAAGGATCAGTAACTAACTTTATCCTTAAGTTAGATGTAAAAAAAATTTAAAAATATATATTTTAAGGATTTTGGACCAAAATATGCTTCCAAAACTCGAAAGCATAAATCCTTGCATACTTTTTGACTCACTTAAAAATGTTTTTAAATCTTAGAGGCCCGAAAATTTTATCAAATAAATAGCAAACTTTATCCTTATGTTGGACGTGGAAAAAACTAAATAAAAAATATATTGAAGAACGAATTTTCAGACTTTTACTTGCACCAAAAGCATATATCCTTGCATACTTTTAGACCCACTTAATAATGCTTACAAAGTGTAGATGCCCGAAAACCTTATCAAATAAACAGCAAACTTTATTCTTAAGTTAAATGTGAAAAAAATGTAATAACAAATATTTTGATGAACGAATTTTCAGACTTTTACTTGTTCTCTTGATCTTGCACCAAAAGCATAAATCCTTGCATACTTTAAGACCCACTTAAAAATGCTTTTAAAGCTTAGAAGCCCAAAAACCTTATCAAATAAATAGCAAACTTTGCCAAAAACCCCACCAAAGTCGGCATAGTTATCTGCCATAATGCACAAAGCCAGATAGTTTTCACTTAGTTTGCGGCTACATATTTCTCCCACTGTATGCAAATAGGTTGGAGTAACTGGAACTGGCAGTGACAACACCCCTGGCGTATCCGTATCCGTATCCCTCGCAGCATGGGTCAATGGCAAACTGCAGGCATCAGCAGGAGGCTGGGCAAATTTGCATTCATAAAGCAGAAGCGACCAGTTAGCCCATTTGTATGCAAAGTTGAGTCCAAACGGATGGACTGAGCGGCAAGTAAACAGTAAGTGAAACCCAGAGAGCGTGCAGGTAAATGTCCCAAAATTAAAACAATGACCAAAAGATGAACTTGGAGCTGAATCTCGGGATTAACTCGAAGAGCAGCGCTTAATCTCGAGGCGAATCTGGTTGTGAATGTGCTGACAGCGGCAAAGGCAGCATAATTTCTTCATTTGGCAGAAAATGTAGCCGAAAATTAATTGGTGCCAGCGAGCCAAAGGAGTTGCCTTGGTCATGGTCATGGCACTGTGGAAATACAATTTCACACTTGGCCTGGCAGGGGCACACGGCGTATGAGTGATATTGCAGGCAGGCCGACTCCTAATTAATTGACTTGCTGGCCGGGCCAGGAGCACACCATCTCTGTGTGCCTCCATCTGTCCGTGTTTGCAATATGGATATGAACTCAGTGCCAGTAATGGGAATTCGTTATTTACTTTCACTCTCACAGCACCCGCCGAGTCCTTTGTTATTGGTCCTTTTTTTCGTGGTATTGCAGCCGGCCGCAGGCAGCAGCATTTTCAAGCTGAGCGCACTCAGACAATTTTATTATTTTTTTATATATTTTTTTTGGCTTTATTTGTAAGCCTTTTTTTGAGGGGGTGCCCAGCACATGTCCTGGCATTTAAGCCCTTAACGGCAGCAGGATGCAGTGGCACAATTGAATCGAACTGCAGCGGGGATTGGCATAAGCTGTTGTCTGGACAATGGCATTACGCATACGCCCCGCCGCCAGGCATTCGCTTAAACAATTAGCCCACAAATGTCCAGGCTCAGCGAGCAAATTGCATTTGGAATTTGAAATTTCATTTATATATTTGGGGCTCTGCCTACAATAATTAAAAGTTTTTGCAACATATGTTCGCCATTTCGGCGCATTTTATACAAAGCTTATGATAACACAAAGCATATTTTTTATGGCATTTCTACTTACCCCAAGGGCGTACTCCAAATATTTTTGTTAACTGGTTTCTGGGTATTAAAATGTGTGTTTTTGTATTTTTTTAAGCTCGCACAGTTTTTATTTATTTAAGCCACTGCCATTTTCACTGGAATTTAGCTTTGAAAAGTTTCACTTCACTCGACTCGCGATCTCTGGATGAGAGGATGTGGTCTTCAAGAGTATATTCTGGTTTTATCTCGGATGGGCACACAACCACAACCACGCCGCGACGCGATTCAGAACGAACTGCGAGTCCGAGGCGGTGATTCCAAGTCGGCTTCGGCCGCCGCTCGGAAACTCACCACGCCGCCACCCGAAGTCCAGCGAAGCCTCGGGCTCGGCTTGGGATGCTCCTCTTTGTGGGTCTGTGGAGCAGGGAAAAGTGAAAGCTGTTGAGGCAGGTTAGTGTCCGGAGAGAGAGCCAGGAGGCGGCGCGTCTTCCAGCGATGTTTCTGATTAGACTGGAAGCGGCGGTTGAGGCGGTCGATGCGGTGATAAGCCACAGCCGCGAAGGATAACTGTTGCGTGCAAATTCGTGCAAGGAGTTTAGAGTTTGAAGTTGGAGTTGGGAGTTGTGATAAGGGAATTGTATTTAAGGGAGAGGGAATCTTAATGGGAGTACAGGAAACTTATTAATAAGGGCTTTAAAACGTTTTATTTTTGGGAGAAAATAAACTCTTTACATTTAAAACTAAAAAGGTTCTTAAATTAAATGTTTAAACAATGAAAAATCTGATTCCTTGGTCATATATCTCAAGGATAGTATAATTTAAAGGAGAAAATAAATTGTTTACCTTTAAATCGAGAAAAGTTCTCAAATAAATGGTTTCTTGATCATAAATCTTTAATAACGGCATTAATAAATAAATTAAAATATAATTTTTACCTTTAAAACTGAAAAGGTTTCCAATTTCAATTTATAAACAATGAAAAATGTGGTGCCTTGATCATATATCTCAAGAAATGTATAATATATTTAATTGAGAAAATAAATTCTCTACCTTTAAAACGAGAAAAGTTCCCAAATAAATATAAACTAAAAAAAATCTGGTTTCTTTCTCTAAAAGGTATAATAATATAATAATAATATTATTTAATTATTATAAACTAGGAAAAATCTGGTTTCTTTCTTTCTATTCTTATCATAAATCTCAAGAATTCTCTTTATTTAACGCTCATTGTATCTATCTTCCTCTAAAAGGTTTAAGGTCACCAATAATAAATTAGTTTTACTAAAAATACATCAAGTATAAGAAAAGTTATAAGTAACATCGAATGAATTACCCTTTTTAAATTTAAATAATAGCAAATTATATTTATTTCTCATTTTTCAAAGGCTCTTCATTTTGTTTTATTATTTTAAATAATATTTAATAAATTCTATATAAGATTTCTTAAGCATTACAGATTAAATTTAATAGAAGCATAACCTATTAACTTAATAAAACCTTAACTGATCCAAGACAGAAGTTTTAAGTCATCTAAATGTGATTTAATTTTTAAATCCAACCAGATTTCGATGTTTCTGCTTTTGTTCTATTATTTTAAATACAATTTAATATATTTTATACTAGATTTCCTAAGTATTAAACCCTAAATTCAATAGCAACATAATCTAACTAATCCCAGACTCAAGTTCTTAGTATTCTAAATGTAATTTAATTTTTAAATACAACCAGATTTCGATGTTTCCAAGACATGCGCAGCAGCGGGCAGGACTCTCTCCTTTAAGGCTCAGCTGTTTGACTGTGTCCGGCATTCCGGTGATATCGTGGTGAGTTCGGCTTCTCGAAGGCACTGATAAGAGACGCTGATAAGAATGCATTACGGATGCAACACGTTTCTTTGGCCTGCGGGGGAATCCCGCTGCAGTTGCATAAGCAACGTCAGCATCAGAGCGCAGTTTGCGGTCTCTGCGGATGGAGGATGCCTCGAGGGGAACTACAGAATCCGGCGGAGGAAAGCCGCAAAATGCGCAACGCTGCAGACGCAATTAATGCGCACCGTTTTACAATTAGCGAACTGGCCCAATTATGCAGCTGCCGCCCCTTAACCCATCGGCCCATTAACCCCCTCAGGCACACACACAACCTCCGTTGCTCGCTGCTTTTCCACACTTTTGCCACGAGGAAACTGACTTTTAATAGGAAATTCATGGCCGCCGTGACCGGTCCCGGTCCCGGTCCCGCAATCTGAGGCACCTTGACTGGCTGGCTGGCGTTGGTGGGGTGCCTTTTAATTATGATAATTACATTGTTGTCGTTCTCATTTGCTGACAGCAGCTGGGCCTCCGCCGCAGCGCCACGATCTCACTACCTCTCACGTTGCCGTTGGACAAGAACGGTCCCCCGAAAATACATTTCCCACATCGCCGAGGCGAGCATGTTTAATGCAGGATGCACATCCTGGCCAGACATAAATTATGCATTTATTTTAGGGGAGGCTGGATCCAAAAATGTTTAGCTTGGGTTTGCAGGGTTTGCTTAGAAACAAGTTAAGGGGCTATAGTAGCACTACAAACAAGTTAAAGCTTATGAAAAAGCAGGACCACCTTAATTTTCATTATATATCATGCTCAGCAACATTAAAATGATTTTTAGTATTTATTATAACCCTTTTATTTATATTTTGTTTGAATGGCTTTTATTTCTTTTGATTTATCTTTGTAACATATTTTATTTCAATCTCCGCTGCAAAAGTGACCGTATTTCTTTATTATTAAAATCCTACTTCTATCGATCGATCGATCTACAATGTCGCGCTTATCGATTAATATACAACAGATTGGTTACACTAGGCCAGGTGTTCACATTATAAATTATATTCCTTTTGAAATGTTCCATATTAAATAAAAAATTCCCAAATAAAAAGCTTAGAGCGATTTGAGCTTAAGAATATCATATCGAATATATCGCTTTGCAAGTAAACCTATTAATACATTTGTAATAAAAACCTTTATTTTTATCCGAATTAATTCCTAATGCTTTACTTTAAAAGTCAAAGTTTTTATATGTAATAAAATGCTTATAACGATTTGAGCTTAAGAATATAATATCGCTTTTAAAGGAAAAACTATTAATAAATTTGTCATAAATACCTTTATTTTCCTTCGAAATGCTTTACATTAAAAGTTTTAGTTTTTAGTTGTAATAAAAATAATAATAAAGACTTCAAATACCTCTCTTTTCGGTTCCGTGCATTGTTTAAAATCTGGTCCCCGGCCTGCGACTGCCCTGACGTTATTCCCACTCAACTTTGTCGCGCTGAGTGGTAATTATGTTTCCGCTGCATTCCGAATCGGATGAGTCTCTCGCCCCTAATTGGGTTATGGCGTCCAAAATCCAAATACATTCCTGCGGGGGGAAGTGAAGGATTGCTAGACAATTGCATGCGTGGAAAAATGCAACAATTAAGACTTTAGATTGTCGCCGAGCGACATGCGTTTAGATGCGCATATATGCAAATATTTGCGCTGCCTGTCGCTGGGTTGGTTTTCCCCATTTTCCCCATTTTAGCCACCCGATTTTTCCGGAATTTCCCTCGCATTTGGCCCGCTGCCATCGTCGTGCATGCAACAATTTATGGGGCTGTCAACAATATGGCAACATGTTTTTTGTGCCCCGCGCCTGGACATGCTAATTGCATGCACCATGTGGAAATATCAAGTCCCGGGTCCGGGTCCCGTTGAAATTTTTACGAAGCGAATAATTTAATGCGCCATAAATTCGCCGAAGAGTGTGTGCTGTGTGTGTGTGTAGGCTTGTAAAATTGACAGCGAGTGCGCCATAAATTCTGCAGCATACTTTTTAGCACAAATTTTGACACAAAAACCGCTGACAAAAGCAGACGACAAAATGCAAAATGAGACGATACAGATTTCTGTGTCAGTTTTATTAATTATAAAGGCGGACAGCGAAACACGAAAAGTATAGAATGACAAATGCACATTATTTGGCTTTTCATTTGCACATTGGCTAAAATCCGCATGGAGTGCAAATTGTTGGCCAACAAAAATGCATCAACTTTTGTAAATTATGCTTTCGAAACTCTATACTATCTAAATTTATCACAAAAGCCTTTGGGTTCCATAGCATTTATGTAGAACTCGCCACTTACCTGTGCTTTTCATGGAGGTAATTATTTTAATTTGAAACATTTTCCCACGAATTTTCCGTTTGAGAGGAGCTCTCCCATTGAAAGTGTTTCCCGACTGACCTTACAAGGCAATTTTAATTGAAATTCGAGGAACCATTTGATGCTCAAGTGGGAAGCCCCTGTCCAGTGAGCAGCTGGCCGCCATAATTCCTAATTGTTGTGGCCACGCAAGCCTAATTATATAATTAAGAAATTACCCCCATTTGGAGCAACACCAAGGAGCACTATTTAAGTGGCATCCGGCGAAAGTTTAAAGGTAACAAGTCAAGGAGACATGGCCGAGGTCACAGTCGTCGACAGTCTGGAGTTTTTCGGCAGCCACTGGTCAGTCTGGCGGGTCCTCGGAGTGGCCCATCACCGCATCAAGTCCTGGCGGAGCCTCTACCTCTGCTACAGTGTCGTGCTGAACGTGGTGGTCACCCTCTGGTATCCTTTGCACCTGGGCATGTCGCTCTTCCGGAACCGCACCCTCACCGAGGACATCCTCAACCTGACCACCTTTGCCACCTGCACCGCCTGCTCGGTGAAGTGCCTGCTCTACGCCTACAATATCAAGGATGTGATGGAGATGGAGCGGCTCTTAAGGCTCCTGGATGAACGGGTCGTGGGTCCTGAGCAGAAGCGAGTCTACGGCGAGGTGAGGGTGCAGCTCCGTAATGTCCTGTACATCTTCATTGGGATATACCTGCCCTGCGGCCTCTTCGCCGAGCTCTCCTTTGTGTTCAAGGAGGAGCGGGGTCTGATGTATCCCGCCTGGTTCCCCTTCGACTGGCTGCACTCCACCCGGAACTACTACATAGCGAATGTCTACCAGATCGTGGGCATATCCTACCAGCTGCTCCAGAACTATGTGAGTGATTGCTTTCCAGCGGTGGTTCTCTGCTTGGTTTCCGCGCACATCAAGATGCTGTATAAAAGATTTGAGGAGGTGGGCATGGATACGGGTAGGGATGCTGAAAAGGATCTGGAGGCCTGCATCACGGATCACAAGCGGCTGCTGGAGTGAGTGTATTAGTTATTTTTTTAAGGAATTTTATAATTTAGTTTCCTCAGACTCTTTCGCCGCATTGAGGGCTTCATATCCTTGCCCATGTTCATCCAGTTCACGGTTACCGCCTTGAATGTCTGCATTGGCATAGCAGCTCTAGTATTTTTCGTGTCCGAACCCATGGCCAGGATGTACCTCATCTTCTACTCCATGGCCATGCCCCTGCAGATTTTTCCCTCCTGCTACTTTGGCACAGACAACGAGTACTGGTTTGGGAGACTCCACTATGCGGCCTTTAGTTGCAATTGGCACACTCAAAACCGGAGTTTTAAGAGGAAGATGATGCTCTTTGTGGAGCAATCTTTAAAGAAGATCACAGCCGTGGCTGGGGGCATGCTACGCATCCATCTGGACACGTTTTTCTCCACCCTGAAGGGAGCCTACTCCTTGTTTACCATCATCATAAGGATGAGGAAATAAAGGGAAAGCGCTATGAGAGATAATAAATAAAAGGAATAAACATCAACTTTGTTTAGTATTTATTTAAAAATATATCTATTTCCATTTCCATCTGGTTTTCCTAATTTTCCTCGAAGAAACAATGACCAGTTGACTTGCAGAAATACTCCCATTCCAAAACTAAAAGCTTCATCGAAATAGAACCTCTGACTCTTAAACTTAAATCGAAACGGAAAGCCTTTACCTAATTGGTGTCACCACGCAAGCTCTATTCTAAAATTGGCAATCACCTCAAGTGAGGTAACACCAGCCTGTACTATTTAAGCCCAGAACCCAACGACTTCAGAGCTGAGAACTCATAAAGACATGACCCAGGACACAGTTAATAGCTTGGTCTTCTTAAGAAGTCACTGGACAGCCTGGCGAGTCCTGGGAGTGGCCCATCACCGCATCGAGTCCTGGCGGAACCTCTACCTGGGCTACGGCATCCTGCTGAACGTGCTGGTCACCCTGTGCTATCCCTTTCACCTGGGCATGTCGCTCTTTCAAAACCGCACTCTCACCGAGGATATCCTCAACCTGACCACCTTTGTGACCTGCACTGCCTGCTCCTTGAAGTGCCTGATCTATGCCTACAATCTCAAGGATGTGTTGGAAATGGAGCGGCTCTTAAGGCTCCTGGATGAACGGGTCAAGGGCCCGGGACAGAGGGCCGTTTATGACAAGGTGAAGGTGCAACTCCGCAATGTCCTGTACATTTTCATCGGCATCTACCTGCCCATTGCCTTTTTCGCGGAGCTGTCCTTTCTCCGCAAGGAGGAGCGTGGCCTGATGTATCCTGCCTGGTTCCCCTTCGACTGGATGAACTCCACCAGGAACTTTTGCATAGCAAATGTGTACCAGATAGTAGGCATATCCTACCAGCTCCTGCAGAACTACGTGAGTGACTGCTTTCCGGCTGTGGTCTTTTGCCTCATCTCCTCGCACATCAAAATGCTCTACAAGCGTATCGAAGACGTGGGAACGGATCCCGAGGAGAACTCTGAAAAGGAGCTGGAAGCCTGCATCACGGACCACAAGCGGCTGATTAAGTGAGAGTAATCCTTTATAGTTTTATTAAAAATACTAACATTATATTCCCCAGACTTTTCCGGCGCCTTGAGGCCTTCATATCCTTGCCCATGTTCATCCAGTTCACGGTGACCGCCCTGAATGTCTGCATTGGCATCGCAGCCTTGGTATTCTTTGTGTCCGAACCCATGGCCAGGATATACCTCATCTTTTACTCCATGGCCATGCCCCTCCAGATCTTTCCATCCTGTTACTTTGGCACTGACAATGAGTATTGGTTCGGAAGACTCCACTATGCGGCCTTTAGCTGCAATTGGCACACTCAGAACCGGAGTTTCAAGCGGAAGATGATGCTCTTCGTGGAGCAATCTTTGAGAAAGATCACAGCCATGGCTGGGGGAATGCTACGCGTTCACCTCGATACATTTTTCTCCACCCTGAAGGGAGCCTACTCGCTTTTTACACTCATTATTCGGTTGAGGAAGTAGTTTCCACTTTTATTTGCAATATTTTGTCTAAATCTAATCTACATTTTAAGAAGAAGTTAAAAAAGCTTTAATAAATCGTTTCAATTTTTCCCATAAATCCCACTTTTGTCCAAATGTTTCATGACTATACTGGGAATGGATTAGAAATTACTTATTATAAACTGAGATTAAGAGAGGGATATAATTTGATTACTTCATATTTTATTTGTTTTTAATACTACATATTATACTAAAAATAAGTACTTGAAATCTGTTTCAAGCTTTCTTAGAAATATTTCCTGGTAAAAAACGAAAAATGCGAAATTTTGGTAATACTTGACGTTTAATGTTGTATATTTATATTATTATTACAAATATTATTTTCTTTATTCCCTAAGAATATGTGTAAAGTGTAAGCACTACTCATCCTGGCTGCAAAACTCGCTTCCCAAAGGATCTAATCAATGGTATTTGCAGCCGGAAGCCATTTGCCGTATTTGCATGCAAAATGGCGGCACGCTGCTTCCGTCGCAGCAGCCAAACCGGCAGATGACCGAAATGGGATGTAATACAACGTTTATCTATAATTGATTTTGGACAATGCTAGCAATGCTCCCAGTTTCTTACACGAACTGTCTCCGACCTCATTAAGTATACGCCACGTGTGCTGATTGGGCCTAGATGTAGGGACTGGTCTGGACTGTCTGCCTGGTCTTTCGCTAATTGAATCACTCTGCGAAAATTTGCATAAGACAGTCGTCCTGCGTCCGACAAGGAAATCAATTGCTCAGCCAGGATAACAAGACTTTGCCCGCTTATTTATTTGCACAAGCGATAAGACATTAAAAGACTTTGCCTTGCTGGGAATCGCAGCCGGAATCGCAACCGGAGTCACAGCCGGAGTCGGTAATGCGCTTAAGTCCGGACAAAGTCCGTCTTGGCTCAGCGTAGTGAACGCTGTAAAATGGGACCAAAAAGGGACCAGAAACAGACCAGAATTTATAGCTGGCAAAAAACTAAAGAGCGGCCCAGGGTGTGACTTTGTATTCCAATCGATTTGATGACCATGTAGTCCGGGCCCAGCCCAAGTTGATTTGAATTTATTACGGAACGCATTTACTTCTGCTTGCCGCCTAATTCCCCAAGCCGAGCACGTACTGTATTCCCAGGATCCGGGTTCCAGGAAAACCCAAACCCAATACCGAACTCCTCCTGGTCATGCTTAATTTTTAATCAAAACAAGCAACAACTCAAACTGCCATAGCCGTTCTTGTTCAAGTCTCCCCCAGCATTTAGCAGACTCAGCTGTTCGCCGCCAGCCGGAAATTGTATTTGGTCACTTGGCTCATTTGGTGAGTAGAGGACCTCGTCACCGCCATCGCCGTTATCATCATCATCATCATTTCCCGTGCTTATCATTTTCCCAACCCTAGCTAAGGCGAAGTCTGCCAGTTGAAAAGTCCATTGCACTTGGCAAGAGGATGACTTGAGTTAGTTTGCTGGCGGACCTGTGCACTTTGAAAAAAAGGAAGGCAGATACTTCAATAAAGGAAGATTAGGGAAATAAAATCAGGGGGGAATATTATTAGTTAAAAAAATATTTAATTTAAATGTCCAATTAATTATTAAATATTCACACTTCTATAAATGATGGTTAAGGAAATAAAATCATGGGATATTGAAATGAATATTTAATTTAAATGTCCAAATAATTAGAAAATATTTACCAAATATTATATCTATATTAAATATTATTCTTTTTTGAGTTTAAGGTTGAGTAATATCAACTTAGCCCTGTGATTAGTCGAATTTCCAGTTTCCCTTTCAAGCTTGCCATAATTCCTAATACTTTCTCAACCCTCTATAAGTTTATTATCATTATTGAGAATATAAAAATGCAGTAGCTATTCCTTGTACCAAAAAGCGAAGATAATATATTCATTTATGCCCTAAAATCCCGTGTTGGATCGGTGTTTCCCCGCCGTGCAGAGCACTCAGCTGGAGTGGCTCATTGGCCACTTTCCCGGCAGCCGAATGTAATTTGTTGTTAAGCAGAATGTTAATACGGTTGCAACAGCGAGTGGCTCTGGAACCCAGCTCCAGCTCCGTTGCTGTGACAGCCACAAGTAGCTAAAGGATGAGCCTGGGCATGGGGATGCCTTCAAGTGGCTACGTACGTGGACCACTCAGGCTGAAGAACCACAGAAGGAACCCAAGAAACCCAACAGGTGCGGGCAAATCAATTTCCTTGGGGCCAAAACCTATTGGTTGGTTGGCCCAACTTTTCATTTAATTAGCAACAATCGGTGGGGAAAGAGGGCAAAATCCAAACAGCCAGCGGCTTTGACTCGAAATTAATAGTTTGCACACTTGAGCTTGTGGGCCTCTCCAAGTTTCAAATTCTGCAAAGTAAATTAAAAGAAAAATTGCCCGAAAACTTTTGTCAATGGCTTAACTTGGCCAACAGCCACATGTGACCAAGGAGCGGGGACAGGACATCTGCAGCGCGGTGTACTCAAGTAAATTACAAGCTTTCATAGTCCTGGCATATTTAACCGCAGCTATGTGAGTAGTGTTGGCGCAAGTGTTATCTCACAGATGGGCTTACACTGGGGGGAATTCGGTGAAAAAATAATGTAGTATTTATTTAAGGTTAAGGATATTGATTTCTTACTTTTCCTTACATTTCCAAGCACGTGGGAGACATTTCCTGTGGAAAATAAAGAATAACACCTTAAAATATGCAATGCTTTTTACGGAAGAAACACCGGGCTTTCTATGGTAGCTTTATTTTTTATTTTTTGTTAATAGTAACTTTAAAATAATTTTTGGACAAGGTAAAAAAATATTTCTAAGGTTAAGGATATTGAATTCTTAATTTTCCTTATTACTTTGAGAGCACCTCAAAGTATGCAAAGGTTTTTACGAAACAAACACCGGGCTTTCTATGGTAACTTCTTCTTTTATATTTTATTCAAAGTAACTTTAAAACAATTGTTAAACAAGGCAGGACAACTTATTTTATTTTATGAATTGCTATAATTCTTCGAGTGCACCACAAAGCCAGGATAATAGTGGCAAAAACAGAATCCATATGCTGCCCCATATAAAGAGGGGAATTTTACAACCGGCATAAGAAAGTCACTTAACGTGGGCAATGGCACATTAAGTGAGCGATGTGGGGGTGATGTGGCGGCGAGTGAAAGTTCATTTTGGCCGGAAAATGTGAAAATGTGAGCCAGGGAAAGTATGCGTAGCAAGAGGAGCTCCCAAAATTTGAGGCTGCAGAAAATATACTCTGATGGAGTGGGCATCGGGAGGCGTCAGTAAAAACATTTTGCCTAAACTATGCCATTAACATACAAAACTTTGCCAACAGCCGGCCTGACTCCAGCTCCGGCTCTCTCCATCGAAACAACTCTTTGGAGCACGTAAATACTTGCCAGAAACTTGCACGAATTAACAACAAAAAGTTTGTCCTTCTTGTGTGACGGAAAACTTGGATAGAATAACACAGGACTGCCGCTGGCAAGTGACAATAACACACACATACACAGCAAGCACGAAGGACGATGCTTCGTCAGCGGCAAGAGTTATGGAACATTGCTCGGTTTCAGGAAAGGATTTTCGGGGGACCAGTGCCAAATGTCAAACAATTTGCGGTTTCCTAAGCCACACAGCAAGAAAAGGGGTTGGAGTGTGAGGATTTACTTACTAATTTCTTTATAATTTGAAAGTAGTTAGGATTAATAATAAGTAACATAAATACTTTCAAAAGATACTTGAGAAAAATTCGGAATAAAAAGGGAAATAAGCGAAAGTGCTGCAAAAATCACTAGAGTTTTGAAATCCCTGTAAAAAGATGCCCAAAACTATGCTACAAAATGTTAGATAAAGAAGTAGGTATTTCAAAAATTTTAGTGCATCCTTTTTAGTAGTTTTCCTAGGTAATCAATGGTTCAAATAAATACCACTTATCTTACACTTCATTTTATTTATAATTCCCCATCATTATAGATTTAAAAACATTTTTATATTATATACAAAAGTAATACCCATTTCTTTCTGTACCCCCAAATTTTCTCCATCCATCTCTATCCCTTAAATCACTCCCACTCCTTTGGCTGAAACCCCACTCTCTCTCTGTCTCCGTTTTAAGACCCCGGGCCGGGCCTAAAGGCCTTTTTGCCAAAGTATTTATAGCTGAAAACTTTACGACTACCAGGCCCATAAAAAGCCAAGTCCCCCTCCCAGCATAATTGCCGCTAAAGATTGTTTGGCGTCCGATGTGGATTGTAGTCCAACTATAACTCATTACGGCTAATGAGCGTTATTCGTGCCCCGACGCCCACTCGACTTCATTCCGCATTTTGAATGGCCCAAGGACGAGGGCGACAGGCGCGAAAGGTCGAAAATTAGTTTGACTTGTGACTTGTGGCACGAGCAGGACGAGCGGATTTTAACTCTGCCGAAGGGATTACGCTTAATTGACAGCGACAACAAGTGACAGAGGCATCAAAGGAGCAGGCTGGCAGCAACGTGTCCTGGCTTAAACTCTTTAATCAGAGCCCAGACAGTCGCCGGGGTCTGTAATTGTGGCTACCTGGTGTCCAATTATTTAGAGAAGAATAAATCGAATAGTTTATGCGGAAGCAGCTTCCTCTTTCTATATGTAATTCAATTAGGTGAGCAGAAAAGGGATTACAAATCCTTTAAGGAAACTCCAAAAAGGCGTAACTTACTTCTGCGGTGTATTACCTGTCGAATCCTCGGGTTACAGCATAAATTGAAATCGAGCCCTCCTACTGAAAAGTCACCTCGTTGAGCCCACAATTGCGAGTTAAACGATCGCCATAAATCCGTTTCTGGTTCTGGTTCGCGAATGAGCTGGTTACGAGCTGGCGTCCTGCAGTTGCGACCCGGGCTTAATCACAGGTAACACACACACAGGTAACACACTCGCACTCGCGACCGTTTAAATGCAAATGATGCGACTCTGGTCGGTGGCAATAAACGTGGCCAAAAGGCATTTCGCCCTCGCATATGCGGAAAATGTGAACGGAAATGCGAATAAGCAGGGCCAAACGTGTGTAACCAAGGAAGCGCCAGTACACAGGATGAAAAGTATTTGAAAAATCTGATTTAAATAACATTTATATATTAAAATAAGCTACTTAAATAGCCATAGTAAAATTCTTAAAATATATTTTAAGATATCATAATTTTTATATATTCAAAAATGCTACTACTAAGATAATTATAGTAGAATTCTTTAAAGATATTCTAAGGAGTCTGAGGCTCGATTAGTTAACGTCTAGGAATGCCAGAAAATATCGATATATCGATACCGCTGTATAAATCGATATTTAAATGTGGCTATATATTTGAGATAAATCGATTTTCGTATTGATATATAGGACCAATTAAAAAATATAAATTCAAAAAAAGACATATAAATTTAATAATGTTTTTGGTTTTTTTTTTTTTTTAAAAATCGATATTTTCTGATATTTTAAATTTCGATATTCAAACTTTGAGGTATTTTCGATATGAAATTCAAAGCGATATTTTTATCTATATATCATATCGGACTTTTTCTTTCGATATCACATCTCTAGTTCCGTCTAAAAGTATGCAATAATATTTAACAAAAATCTTTTTAAATATTTTTCTCTTAGTGCATTCCAGCTTTTATGATGCCTGGTTCCAGGACTACAGGCTGTAGGGCGTGTCCCCGACACGTGTACTCCTCGATTGTGCGGATTTGGCGGCTGGCTCTGGCGGGACAATTGAAATTTTAAATGCCACCGAATGGCAGTGGCAATAATGAGCATGATGATGCCGAGGAATGGCAACAATTATGCTGATGATGTGTGTACTACAGGCAGGCAGGCACTCTCTGGGCGTGGACGTGGGCGTGGGCGTGATCCGATTGTTTACCCTCCGAGAAACACATAGCCACGTGGCGCTTACTTATTTTTTGTACTCTTTGAGGGGCTTGGCTGGCTGATAACGAGTGATTAAATGTATTTCCGAACGGGTTTTAATGCGATTTCATGTTTAATGAGCCGTTTCATAGCCACGTTTGCTCCCCGCTCTTTGCCACTTAACTTTATTTTTTTGATATATTACCTCAGCTAGAAGTAAATCTTTTTTGGGGGAGCATTAAACCAAGTCAGATTTATAAAAAAAAAAGGAAAATATGAAAGGCTGAGCTAGCAGGGAAATAATATTATTATAATCTTCAAAGAAAATCTGAATTTCCTTTAAGCTTTATTTTATTCACAAAGACATTTATTCCTCAAGATTATCTTTGTTTTATTTTCAAAATAAACTCTCTTAAGCTTTAAAATTGTTAAGCAAAGCTTACTGCAAACCATTTCTAATCACAAAATATCTTTATAAGCTTTTAACAATATTTGCTGACCGCAGAGAGTTCAACGCACTTGACAAATATTCCAAGCAAAAATATGCATAAATAAAATGCAAATGTGGCCAAAAGGAGGGAACATTTTCTCGGCTTGTACACAATTTGTTAGTTGTGCATTTTACATGCCTTTGAACCCAGTTTCTGCTTTTCCGAATTCCTTACAACTCGTTGGACATAATCGGCTTTGAATTTCTTCTTCTTTTGGCCAAGTAAGTAGTTCTGCCAGATGCAGAGCGAGGCAAACTGTGCCAATCGATGCTGCCAAGTGCAATTGACTATGCTGAACTGGCCTTTGAGCCGGCGACGAGAGTCAAAGAATTGTTATTTATAAATATATATATATAGAGTAAGTCTATGGCATTTATTTAACATTTCTGAGTTGGACTTGGCGTCTATTTGAAGTCCATGCCGACCTTGACATGTTTTTCGGTTTAGTGGCTTGCTCACGATTAGAGCTACATATAAACATTTGTTTAAAATGACATTAAATTACACGACTGTCGACGTCGAATGACTGGGGGCAATTTAAAGCTAATTTTGCGATCATCAGATGTCGGGGAACATGAAATAATTGCAGAGCAAATTCCGCATATCTGAAAGCTCTGAGTCTATTATATATATATATATATATTTAGAAATTTACCAAAAATAGAGCTTATTATATTCTCAAATAATCTTTATTAAAAAGGAAGCATTTTTTAATGTAAGAAACTAATTAACTTCCTAGAAATAAACCTTACTGTCTTTACTTATACACTACTTCTGTTCAATATTGTACTTTAATTACCACCTAATTACTTAATTAAAATGGTAATAGTTGACCCCTATTCCCCTAGCTTAACGATAATCAAATCTAGCCTGTTGCCAGACGCTTCTTGTTTGCACTTCATTTAATGCAATCAATCAGAAATTATTCATAAGAGTGGCCCAGGAAAAGTAATTAAATTACACAAATTACTTAATCGATTCTCAGACACAGTTGTGTCACTCTTGTCTGAGTGAGGGCTTTTGTTTGCTCGGAGCAAACCCATTTGGCTGAATGCCCCACCAATGTCACGGCCCCAGCCCCAGCCCAAGCCCAAGCCCATCTACACGTAACCCGAGACCCAGACCCAGACTCTGACTCTGGTGAGGTTTAAGGTCACCCCTGACTCTGACTCTGGCGGTGATTAAAACTGCGTGCTGTAACATAAACTTGAAACGTAATGTTCGGCTGTGCACTTGGCGGAGATTCGCATAATTGCAACCGCAGAAGCTGAGAGAAGCAACAGCTAAAAAATGTGCCAAGCAACAGCTGCGAAATCAACTCGAAATTCGATTCAAAATTTTGGCACAATTTCCGCTTTTCTCATGACCAGTAAATGATGGATTTTAAGGGGTATGACAGGTAAAGAAGATACCCTCCAAAAATGGGTTTATATTTATTTAATATATATTCATTTGAGCAATTTTTATAACTTGTTAAATATAACAAAAGAAATCTTGAAGTAGAACCGAGACTTCCTCTTTATTTTACTTGTCAGAACAAACTGCCTCCTCGAGAGACACTCGCTTACAGACTAATGTTAGTTAACATGGGTTTTTATTTATAAAATAGATATATTTATTTGAGCAATTTGTAGAACTTATTAAATATAAGAAAATAAATCTGTAGTTAAGTCCCATGACTATTGACTATTTATATGACTATTTATAAAATATAAACTTTATTTAAGTCTTACGTTTCCTCTAAATAGATAAAAAATATCCAGCAGACGCTAAAAAAAATTAGTTATAAAGACTACCATAAAAGGTACCCTCTAGTCGCTAGTACATTCTTCTGTTTATATCTGTGACCACAATATTTGGGGGATAAATATGAAGATGAACTGGGTGCTCTTCAGCTGGAGTGCATTCATTTGAGATAACCTAGCTGATTGTGGCCAGGATGGAAGGACATCGAGGCAGGAGTGGGAGACCATAATTGAGATGCCAAATGGATTCACGTGTGTGTGTGCCTAGCAGGTCCCCAATCGAATTGAATCCATCTCCCCGTTCCTGAAAATCTTTAGCTTATTCAAACATTTTCCGGGACCGAACCTACTTCCGCAATAGAGTCACGTACGCGTCCAGAACCAATTATTGTCCTCAGCCCCTCTGTTCTGAATTCCGTATGCAGGAGTGCGAATTAAACTCAAATTTGATTTCGTATCTATTCGGGGCAGAGCATCTCGCCCGGAATCATTAGCGATTGGTTTTTGGCCAGCGATTCGTCACGCCCTGATTCACACCGAGCTTCAATGGACAGCAATTAAAATTGGTTCAATAAATATCTATGAATTTCGCCAGCAATTTTCCTATATATAATATTTTTTTATTAGGCATAAATAACAATTGTTAGCGGCGGGCGTGTGTCAGTTGAGCGGGCTTTCTAGACCAGCGAGCAGGTCAAATATCGATAGAGTTGGCCGGCAAACAAATCAAGTGTGAACGAATTGCAAACAACAAGGTAAAGTACAAATATTCGCACCCATCGCATTGGCCACGCGGCGTATGAGTGATGCGCCGCCCATGGGCCTGACTCATACTCATATTGATCATCCGCCGCGTAAGCCAGGTGAAAGTTTGCATTTGGCTCTGCCATTGCATTTTCGGTTTAAGTTTGCTCGCCGAGTGCATGGCGAATCGATTGCCGCATATGCGGAAAAGAAAGTGTTCACAACTGGCTGCCAAACTCAAATAAACGTCAATACCCCCGCGGGAGAGAAGCCACAGAGAGAAAATTATAAGTATTAAAAATGTATAGTGACTGGTAGAAATTAGAGCCAGTTATTAGCGTCATCAAAAATATTATTTTTAAATTTTATGGCAAGAAATATAATGTTTATAGTGCTTTTTAAGCCTTTGCAATTTATGCTTTAGATGGATACTTGAAAATATTATTTCCTGTATGGAAAACCCCTCATTATATTTTTAACATTGAACAAATTTGTGTTTAAATTGAGAAATTACATTTTTAAGAATTTTTCTTGCTAATTACATTCAAAATGAGCTCCCTTTTCTGCTGGTGTACCCCTCCAATCAAGTGCTTGTACATAAAGTAACAATTATTTGAACAGCAGAGGCAGCAGCTGCCCCTTCAGTTTCAAATATCCGAATGGCAAACGGCAAACGGCCAAAACGGCAACTAATCAGTTAGCCACTCAGCCAGACCAGACCTGACTGTTGCCTTTTCGCACCACTCGGCCAAAAGTAAACAGAATCGCGGATTGAAACAAAAAACTATGTAGAGAATACCCTCCAGGCCAAATGACCCATTGATCCACTTGGAAATTCACTTTTTGATTAGTTTATTCATTCGTATTTTACATTATGTTCTACACACTTCAGACAGGAGTAAATATTAATAATTAATCACTGATTAGCCATTTATATTAGCAGAAAAATCTTGAAATCTGACGTTGTTCGATTTTTTCTCATTTTGTAAGGTGAAAAGTTAAGGAAAACTTGTATTAACTAGTCAGTTGTTATTTATACAAGCTAAGCCTACAGGCTTTAAAATTTCAACAACAAATTTGTATAGCATTGCACTTTAACACACTTTTAAAAATAGTTAAATATTAGAATTCACTTTACTTTGTATATTCTAAATATATAAAAACTAAAAAGGAAATTTAAATATTCACTGAACCTAACTGAGAAAGTTGCTTACTATTTTAAACTTTAAGTTTAAATATATAAATAATTCTGAAAAAGCATTAATGTCTTAAGTTTATGCTTTGTGGTTCAGTTAGAAAAATAATTCTGTGACATTTAATTTAAAGAGCAACCGTAGTTGCAGGTGTGCGAATTAAACTCAAATTTGAGTTTGAATTAAACTCAGAAATACCATCCAGACTGTGTCGTGCGTCTACACCGAGCGAAATGGCTTACCGAAAAGGCTTGAACTGCGCACGCGCAGCTTTGCAAAGAACAGCTGAGCTACGTGCTCGCCTGCTTAACGGCCCGGCCAAGTCAGACTCAAGACTCAAGACTCAAGACCCAAGAGCCAAGACCCTCCCCAAGTCCCTTCACTCAGGCCCACAGCAAACACGTTAGGCGCCAACCGAGCTGCGAAACCCGCCTGGCAACCCGCTCGCAGCTCGGCCCGCGCGCCCGCCGCTGCTCGCCGAAAAGTAGAAAAAGCTGAAAAAAATTAAATAAAAAACAACGCAAACCGAAAAGAAAACAAAACGTGAGACGCTTCGTTGCCGGCTTTAGTTGAGCTGGCCCAGAGCGTCAGAGTCAGGCTTGTCCACGTAGCGAAAAGTCTTAGGAATATTAAGATTAAAATTGAGGGAACATAAAAATTGTAACAGGAAAATGTTGAATATTAAATGGTAACAAAATATCTAGATTTAATATCAAATAATTATTGAGTTTAAAATTAAAGCAAGTTCAAGTTAGGTTGCAAAATAATATTGAATATTAAATGCTAACAAAAATATCACGTTTTAAGATCATATTGTGGTATTATTGAATTAAAAATTAAAGAAAGTTCAAGTTAAATTGCAAATTCATATATAAGAACTTTGAAAGTAATATTTTACGCAACTAATAATTAATTTAAAAACAAAAGATCATCTTATATAAAGTGCAAAATTTAATTCTAAAATTTTATGATCACAAGAAGCTTAGTTTAATTAAACTATCAACTTTCGTGTCTCGCAATCGCTGTTGGAAATTAAAGTAGAGCTAAATTCGGTCCCCACAATGATTTCATATATACATTTTTGTTTCTCAGTGTAGATATGAGACTCGGGGGCTTGGAGCTTGAAGCTTGAGGCTTTGAGTGTCGGGTAAGAGACTCTTAAGTGCTTAGCTCAGTTCAGTTGCGAATTTCATACAACACGAGACGGTTGCCTTTCGAGCGATGCGGCGTTATTCATTCGAACACCGAGTTCTTAAATAGCCACCTATATACCTTCTATAGGAACAAAACTCCACTTCAATTCCGCAACAGAGTTTGCCAAAAAAAAAAAAAAAAAAAAAAACGAAAAACATAGAAGAAGTTTCGCGATTAGGCGGAAATTAGTCGAGCAAATAATTATTTACCCGCGGGTGTGTTCGTGTTTCTGCATTTCGGCAGTGGAAAGTGACTTGAGTTCCTGGAAATAGCTGTACATAAAATCAAGATGATTGAGAGACGCAGTCAATTGGATAAGGTAATATATCACTATGGCTTCAAATTAATAATTTAATAATTTGTAACCAATATTAAATATTTGACAAAGTGCTGGCAACTTGCCAGTTTTTTTTGTGGGAAATTCAGTTATTGTTTATGAAAGTTTTCGCAAATGGCCAGACGTGAGAGCGTTTTTGATGCGAAAACCAAAGTTTCGAAACTCATTAAATGCTGGCGAACAATATGCCAGCAAGCACAAAAGTTAATAACTTGAGGCAAAAAATATCAAAGATAAAGTCACAAAAAAATTATGAGTTAGTTGGAGAGGAAATATTATATTTAGTTTAAACTTTGTTTGCAATGTAATAATTTATTAACAAACGAATAGAACAGATTCTTAAAGCCATATAAAGGTTTTTAAGGCGCCTGCATTATCAATTATTTTCGGTAATTTGCTAAATTTATCTAATTGGTTTCATTTATAAAGCTATAATTAAATTAGTTAATGCTAATTAAATTAGAAAGGCAACTTGGCTCAGAGTAAAACCGAAAGTCCAAGTATTAAAATAAGAGTATCCACTTCTTCGACTTCGACGGACTCAGTACTAATCCCTGCTGGTTAATGACTGCTCAAACAGTTTGATATATAGTTTCAATGATACAAGGCACAGAACATATTTATTTTTCTGATTGCGATCACCGAGGACCGAAGCGGATTCACATAGAGCCACCATTCAGGTTTTTTCTGGCCTCAGCAGCCTGATTAATCAGCCAGAGTATGCGAGATTTTCTTTCAGGTTCTAAGCTTCTGGCTTCTGGTCGCAGATCGCCAGATCCGAGAACTGTTTTCGGTTTTCTGTATACTTAACTTCGAGCTCCGACTCCATCTGCTTATCTAAATATTCGCAAAAGCTGAAGCTAAGACTGAAGCTGAAATTCACATAAATAGTTGCTGGGAAATGACTCAGACTCATTTGCATTTGTTTGGCAGTTAACAGAACTTTTGCTTTTGTTTGGGCCGCTAGTCTGGGCTGATCCGAGAAATGTTTGAAATTCTTATTAATTATGTGCGTGTCGCGTTACGTAAGAAGATGTTTCGATCTGGAGAAACGAAAGTAAACGCTTGAATGTCTAATTTATGCGGATCGGAATCGTCGCGATTACAATGTATTTAAAGCGCGAATCGTCACCGAGACGTTCCGAGGCGATCCTTAGTATTCAGCGGAAATACGTCGGTATTTTTGGCCAACTGAACGATATAATATTATATATAGATACTAAATGCGTCAGCGTCGGATCGGCGTCACCGCGCATGCCCAGCTGCATTCATATCGGGCCTTAACTCGGTTCTGAATGGCTTCGGATTAGTTTTCTGATTCTTGGTCGTGGTCTTCGTCACGTAGTCTCTGATATGTATACTGCGATTGTTGTACATATTCATTCCATTATATAATAAGCACTATTTAGGGAACCCCCACATATATCAATCTCCAAGCGGAAAGAGGATTAAGTTCTGTTATTAATGAGGTGTCTGGGCAATTAGCCAAAACGACTCTGAAAGGAGATAAAAAACTCTGAAAAAGATAGAGACGGAGAGGAAAATGCGGAAAAGCTAAGAGAAAAGGGAAACTTGCACAAATAGAGGCAATTAGAGGCCAAACAGGAGCAACAGTGTTCTTAAGCTCACTCCACAGAATTACTTTCAAGAATTTTAAATGGAATGTTTCAGGAAAATCAGCACAGGAAATCCAAGCACTTGCAAGTCCATAAAAAGCTTTTAGTTATTTCGCTTTAATTGCTTAAAGAGAATAACTAATTAACTAAGTTCCTACGCCTCTCTAGGATATACATATATCTTTTATGACAACTTAAACAAGTTTATTAGTTTAACGAATATGCGTTTGCCTAGAAGCTTAAATTTTATTATCCGGCCGTAAACTGGAAAGCTCATTAGGAAAATCAATATTCAAGTTTTTGTCATATTTTTATTTGTTTTTTCACATCTAAATTTAGAAATTTGAATTTATTTACCAAATATTCATAAGAGCGTTGCGGGGCGACGCATTATATTTTGTAATTAAAAACTGCACAATATTAAAATTATAAACAAATCAAGCAAAAAATAAATAAATAAATACAAAGCGTGTGCACGCTTAATCAGATTAGCGGGCGGGTTTTAAATTAATCAAGGCATTAGCATTTGCCAACTGCAAAATATGCACTCCTCGCCCTCGCGTCACTTTATTAACGCTTTTATAGACTTTATCTTTTAATTCGGAGCTGATTTCCAGATATCAATGGAATTTCATTATCCGCCCGCATTCAGGGAATAATGTGTCTTTTTAACATATTGATAGCATATTTTACGCATTTTAATTAATTCATTTGCAAGCTCAGCTGAGTGAAGATTCGGTTAAATGAACTTTCTTCAAGGGGAGCAGTAAGTTGATGCAGTTATTAATATATTAATATTTATTTATGGTATTCTTGTACCTGTAAATATCTGAAATAATTTAAATGTATCAAATGTATGCATTTAAAGCAATTTGAACGCTTTGTGCATACTATGAGGTGCCGGTAGAGGCAGGGCAGAGAAATATCCGTATTTTAATTAATGAAAATTAGTTCTGTTTCAAATTAAATATTATATCTCCCATATTCCGCTTTCGCCTGACTTAATTATCACTTGAATTTAAAATAGAACCTCTTCTGACTTTATTTAATTCTTAAAACTTCATTATACCGAGTCTGACCTGTACTTCTTTGCGCCCCACTGCAGTTACTTGGTTAAATGCAAATTAAATTCGTTCTAAGGAGTAAATTAAATAAACAAACAGTCGGCTCTTTTCCCAGATAATTGAAATACAGGGAATTAATTAAATTGATTTTACTGCGCGATACTCCTGCGGCTTTATGCCATTCGTACTGGGAGCCATGTGGGAACTGATGCCATTAATTAGCTGCATGATTAACGATAGTACCGCCTCCGTCCCACCATTCACTTAAACCCGCTTTAATTGTAGTTTAACTCTGCCATTGAACTTTGCTTATACATACATATGTATGTATGTGGTGCTCCCAGAGCACTTGGCGTATAATCTCAATTACGGGGCTGCCTAAAGCCACCAAACAAGCCACTTGAAACAATAACAATAGCGACGCTGGGCGGTAATTAAATCAAATCCACTAAGAAGAAGAAATCGTTAACACAACAAATAATACATGTGCGAACATAAACAACAACACAGACAAAGAAAAACAATAACAAAAGCCAAGCAGCACAACAAACGCCAAGAGCCGCTACATAAATAATCGAAGCTGGGAAAGAAAAATGTAAAACGACAAATAGTTATCGTTATTTTTCGTTTTCTACATTTATCTGCACGTGTTCCCTCCCGGGAGTTGTGGGCGGGGGTAGGCGGGGGGTGGGAGGAAAATAAAGGGGAATATGTAAGCATATCAACATTCTTTCCGCCGCGCGAGGTCACGTACGAAAACAAACTCAAAACTCGACGCCAATAAAGCGAGAAAGCAAAGAGCCCAAGAAGCGATTCAAACAAAAAAGAAGTGTAATGAAATTACAGCAAAAATCTGGCAATCAAGCTTACAAAATGGTTAATGCTTTTTTTATGTACATGCGAGAGTGTCGGTAACCCCATGCAAAGTCAAGGCCCTTCCCCTATCTCTTGCTCTTTCGCATTGCCAATTAGCCTAGGTTTGTACAGTTACTCCATGACCCTGAGCAAAGTCAGGCAGGAGCGCCGAGCAAAGGGGTTTGGTAAATGATGAATATGAAGAAAATTTTAAGCTCAAATTTCACTAACCGTACTTTATTAACTGATGGTATAATTAATTTGTTGTTAATTATACCCATATATAAAAATAAAATATCATTTTAAAGCAGCTTATTATTGCTGACATAGTTTTCTCTTAGTTTTATGTATAAATATTCATTATTTTAAGTTAAGTCCATCCCTCCTATAAAGTTCAGTCCATGCCACTGGAAGGGCAGGATTGCTTCGACGCTCTTCTTCTTCTGCTTGGGCTGCCCACACATAAGTGTGACCAGCTATAAAAAAATAGGTGTAAAAATCGTTGAATGGCAAATTTGAAGCTCTTGATTATTGCTGCCTTTGTTTGCTATTATTGTTGTTGTTGCTAAGCGCGCTTGTTTGACTATTCAAATTTAATGCATTGTCAGCGGACAACAACAAAACAGTAAAATGTTGAGGGGGGGCTGGAGGGGCACCAATACTACATACTATTCAATTTAACGCCATGCTGTCAGTCCGGCCCGGTTATTTGGTTTTCTAGTTCAAGTTGAGGGTCAATCGCTGCTTTTGGCTTGCATTTTGGCCCGGCTTTGGCTTTGTTTGTGCGTTTGTTTGTTTGCAATTTGTAAAATTGCCAAACAAATATTGAATGGCGAGTGGAGAATGAAAAAAAAGGCAAATGCAAACAGACGCATCTGTTTATTGGCAGCGCTGAAAACTTCACAGCGATGCCTGCTCCCCCATCAGCCAGCTTTGGCTGTTTATATTTAGTCGGGGTACACTCTATGGGGACGGGGGATGCTACACAGGGGAAGAGGGAAGAGCCGAAGGGCGTAGCTAGCTGCACTGAGAAAAACCCTAGACCTACTTACCCAGACCTACTAATAATAATCAATTTGCATCACAAATGTTCCAGCACTTCTGACACATAAATATTCATTAGCTGAGTACTTGCTGTTATAATAAAGTGTGTCAAGACACTACTTTACAAGTTACAGGTGTTTATAGAACCAATAGATCAGTTTCTGATTTAATATTTATAGGATTTAAGAAGAAAACAATTTAAGCATTACTAAGAAATCGATGCAATTTATCTTTTTGAATAATTTAAAGTAGCATTAGTAGCATTGATAAATTCCCTTAATATTCCCATTAATTTTAACAACTTAACTTGTCTAAAAAGAAAGCTAATAAGTTACGACAGCTTTCCATCAGTGCATCCATCAGGTTGGGAAGGTTAAACTCACTGAGCCATAAAGCCCTCTTCAAACTAGAATATGGGAGTGGAAATTAATAAAACAAGGTGGCAAGTGGGAGCCGGGTACACGGGACCGGCTTTACGGCAGATCAGTTAACTATAATAAATGCATTACCAGACTAGGCAAGCAATTAATCGGATGACTGACGTACAATTTAGTCATCTCATAGCCCAAGGGGGTAAAAGGTTCTCTCGGCCTTTGCCTGCGTCTACTAATTGGTCACAATTGGTGTGATCACTTGGCAGGTGATTGATCAGTCATCAAACTGATTTGTATTGGGGTAGATCAGGTCATCATCATATTAAACAGGTTCCAAGTCGGAGCAATCGGAATTACACAAACGTTAATATTGAACGGATTTTTGATCAGAAGCTGCCTCTAAGCTTGTTAGCCGCTAATGGGATAATTATAAGGGGTTATAGGGTTTAATCATTATTTAGTGAATTCACAGAAACCTTGTTTATTTATGGGCCATTTAATGACTTCATAAAAAGAGCATTCTTAAAGGTTTTAAAGGTTTTTACTGACATTTAAGCTCTCTTTTTTTTGGTGAATATCTCAGTGAAAATGCCACACTTGATTTAATGCAGATTAGTCAAATAAGTTAGCAGCAAACATGTTTAATATAAAACAATGAACTTGTTTCAGGCATAAACCCGATTTTATTTATTTTTTGCTTTTATAGAATCCCAAACTTTTAATATCTTTCCGATTTTCTTTTTCGCAAGTTTCGTGATGTCTTAATTCAGGTTTTCGGTTCTGTTTCTGGAATAGCCATGAGTTCAAGGCGGTTCCGGTCGATTCCAGGTGCATTTTCGCTGTGCAGCCAGGCCATCAGTATCATGATAATGATACTGATCATCATCCTCGTCGCCGGCTTAAAGCTATATAACTTTTATGGCGGAATAACGAAACTCGGTCAGACAGATGAGGTGAGCCACTTGCGGCTGTATATTGTGGCTATATTGTGGCCATATATTGTTGGCTTTCGGTGATCCGAAAGTTCACTGAACTGCAGTTCACCAACGGCTTGGCATTGGGAGCGAGCGAGAGGAGCGATCGATGGGCAGGCGCCGTGGGCGCAGAGAGTGCGGCTGCTAAGTGTGTCAGCCCGACAATTACGCTGAAAGTAGATGGTCCACTTTTCCTGAAACCCGTTTACAGTTACTAGCGGCGACAGTGGCAGATGCTGAGAAAGCTGGCGAAATGGTGAGAACGGAGGAATTCGCTCTCTCTCGTTTGCTAACCAGAGCAACTGTAAAGCAACAGAGTTGCAGCGAAAAAAGTTATCTCTTTCGCTGGCATTACAATTTCAGTCTACAAATGTGGGGTAACAGTGGTGTTATCTGTTATCCCATGAGTATGCCAACAGCGAGAAAGCTGTAATGCATTATTCTCTCCCACTATCATTGCATATCTCTCTCTTACTTAGCATTTGTTGTTGCATTTTCGGTCTCCCTTTGGTTGATCTCACCTCTTTTTGGCAACGCTTACTCTCCCTCAATCTCTCCCCGCTCAGGTATGCACACCATGTGCGGTTGCATTTTTAATCTCACTTGCTTACTTATTATCGCTCTCTCCTGTCTCCCAATCTCTCCCCGCTCAGGTATGAATATCGTGCGGGTGTGTGTTCGCTGTCGCACTTGTAAACTGCAACGACCACTCTCTCTTCCTATCTCTCCCTCTCTGATTTATAAGCACACTGATAAGGCGAGAGAAGATGCGTTGCAGCACGATCCGATGCTCGCTCTCTCTTCTTGTAACGGCAGAACGCAGGCTATAAAAGCGGCGCATGCGCCGCGCGCTCCTCAGTCGCGCAGCTGCACTCGAAAAGAACACATCGCTTTGGTCCGGGTGCCGACTAGCGGGCGCTTCCTCCTCCTATCCGAAATCAAATCTATTCAAATTACTGCCAAAATGACAGCCGACGGAACAACAACGATAGCGCAGCGCGGCGTCCACATCACAAACGAGGTGAGTTCCTGCTTTGCCAAAAAATAATAAGCCAAAGCTCACAAAAGGAACGCGAACGCGAACACACGCCGCGCCGGCATGGAATAATTTATGGAGGTTGCCGCGGGCACTTTTGATTCTGATTACGATTCTCGCTGATACTTATGCTGATTTTTGGTTCTGATTCTGACGATGATGAGTGGCACTCCGAAACTGGCTGCTAATTAGTGCTGCCTCATTAAAAGCGAACGAAACTGTTGCTCGGACACTCGAGACCGCTCTTCACGGTACACACAAAAACGAGAACGAACCGGAGCGAACAGGAACAAGCACGCTCGAAAAGTCGGGTCAAGCAAATCTGAAGCGCGCTGGCCTGGTAATGGCCACACAAAGAACCTATTTACGCTGTGCGCCCTGTGCGAAAATTAAATATCCAAATTAATAATCAATGAAAACAATTAGAGCGGGAAAACTCGCTTGACTTTTCCTTTCGCCGCGCAAGCCTTCATCCCGCAATATTGGATTCCAAGTGATTTGAATAAATTAGTATTCAACGGCAAACAGCAAACAGCTGCCGGGCCCCGAAAGCAGCTCAAAAGAAAGCAACAGTAAAAAGCAAACATCAAAATATCTAAATTTTCAGTGTCCTCCCCCGGGGGCCCAAAAAGCAAAAGAAAGACGAGGAAAACAGAAGCAAAATCAAATGCAAATTATAAAGAAATAATAATAATAATGTGGCTAATTATGAGTGAAATTTCAGGAAATCAAATAAATAACGAAGAGCAAGAAGAGTGAGACAGAGACTGCCGGTCATTGGCAGTGAAGTGGAAAACCGTCTTGAAAGCGAATTTAAAGTCGGGAAAACAAAGCACTAAAAGAAGATACAGTTGGAGAAAATGTTTAATATATTATTCATATTGCATTTGAATTTTGATTTGGATCAATCACTAACTTTCCATAATGTATGGGCTTTGCATCGAGTTCCTTTTAAATTACAACTTACAAGAATAAACCCTCATTGGCCACCCACCCCCTTTCTTTGTGCACTAATAAATATTCCAAGAATTTAAGAATTTAACTTAAAATAGAAGTTGGAGTCAGCCAGGTGAGCGAGAACTGCTGCTGCTGCTGCGGTTACCTCATTAGCAAAGTTAAATGAGATTGTGTTACACCTTCGCCCACTAATATGCAAACCGAAACTATAATTAAGCTTAAGCGGCGCAAGAAGAGGCCAATTCAGAGGCCCATTTCCCACCGAAACCGCCCTACCCCGCCGCCCCGGCCCACTTTGTTGGCAAAGTAATTAACGTTTATTGGCTGCGGACAAACAAGAAGTTCGTGGGCGGACGCTCCGAGTTGATGTACATCGCTTACACCCTCTGCTTATTTTCGTAAATTCAATCTCTTCTCGTTGAATATATATAGACCCAGATATATATACCTATATATTCATATGTGTGTCCTGGCATTAGGCGCCCACAAAATGGTAGCGAAGCGAGCGCCGCTGCTCTGCTCTGTCTGTTTGTTTGCCTCGCGTTTAGACTTTTGTTTGTTCGCCCAATATTTGCCACAAATTTTGAGTAAGAATAACAAAAAGATTTTTGCGCGACCGAGTCAACAGAGTGTCGGTGGCACAGTAAGCCCACACACACACAGTACACACAGTACATATTATGAAGTGCTGTCAATCGATGGCAACAATTACCAGGCCAACTAGCCAACTAGGCAACTAGGCGTATGCGTGATGGCTGGTGCTCCCTCTAGCATATCACGCATACGCCTCGTATGCAGACGGAAACTCAGCTTGGACCGCACAAGTTTCGGTCAAGTCTTGTGCACAGACAATCTGCAGTTCGCCTGACCGTAATTTAACTTGGCCAACTGCAAACAGATTCAATTTGCATTGCAACATGGAAATGTCTACACAGCAAAAAATATTACAACAAGCTCTAGCAAGCTTGATTTTAGCTATGATATTTAAAAGAATAACCCAGAGTCTGTAAATCTTTTTATTATATTTATTTCACACCAACAGCTACCATGTTGAATATATTTTGACAACTATTGTTCTATTGTTCGTGGCACTTTTGCAGTGCAGGAAAAACCAAAGTGAAATCCCATATTCGGATGGCTTCAAACAACTTCTTATTATTCTCTCGGGTCCCTTTTATTTTGTGGTGTTTGTGGGATTTTTGTCATGCAAATGGAATTTCACATTCTTACGCAAAATTCACAAAGTAAAAGGGGCGTTCCTTTTGTATTTTGGGTGGCTTCTCCTGTAAATCCCAGAACCAAGGACCCTTCTCAAGCACTGGCCCTGTAATTTATATTTGTTGGAAATAGTTTTTATGTATTTTTAATTACACACATTCACAACTTTTGCACGAATGCTTCCCAATTTGTCCAGGCAGTTGAGATAAATCGGGGTTTTAGGGAACATTTTAAAATTTCCAATCAATTCTTGGCCCCGATACCCGAATTTAAATAATTCGGGATAAATTTGTGTGCATTTCGGGGAATAAATAAATAAAATATAACCGGGCGACCAATTGATATGCGCATGATTATGCTAACGGCCATTTAGCCAGAACCAAATGGAATACCAAATTGTTTTCCTATTCGGAAACGAGCGAAAAATCAAAACAGAAGCTCTATTTTTATTTTATTTTATTTCAACTCGAGCGAGCAGCGCGCGCGCAGCCTTTGCTGAAATTTATTTGTTTTATTTTAAAGTTTTCAAGTACAGCCCCCAGCAGAATCTTTTTGGCCAGCCTGGGGTCAAGGCTGAGATTTGTTTAATTATTTGTTTAATTAAGCGGCAACATGCGGCTGCATTCGTGTCAGGGCTGCCGCAGAATCTCCAGCCGTTTAAATGCTTTTCGAGTAACAATTAGACAATTGCAGGGTTAACTGCCTGCCCCCTTTGGACCGGCCCCCTTCGGGCCAAAGTCATGGATTGTCATGGCCCGCTGGAGACTCTCAGCTAACCCGCCCCTCGCGACTTGGCTTGGCTTGACCTGCTCTGCAGTGGTGTTTATGTTTTGTACCAGGTACACGTGTAGTACAAGGGTATATAGTGTTTGTGGCACCTTTTTATTTACAACTGAGACTTTAAGTTGGTTAATTAGAGTTTATTTTGGCTTATAGTTTCCTTTTATTTTCGGGAATAATGATTCAGTCGAAAAGTTTACCCACTTCATCTCAGAAATTAAAAAACCTATTACTAGGTATCTCCTAGTCGTTTCCCCCTTCCTCGAAATTCTTTCTTTTTATGCCTCGATTTACGACAGACACAGAGCAAACACAGACAGCCGTTGATGGATACTTGGCCATATTTTCGTTACTAAATGCGGGCTCAAAGTTCGCCGGATTTTGAACCTTTCGCCTTGGACGGCTTTCGAAATACTTGAAATTCGCCGGCGAGACGGGCGGGAAAATTCACTCACTGCCACTTGGATGGAAAAACTCGATGCATCCAGCTGAAAAAAACTGGTTGCTGGTTGCTTGCTTGGCTGGCCTTGGTCTAATCCACATTTCAGAATCCCCAAGCCAGCTTCCACCAGCAACAGGCGGGCGGAGGTAGATTCTGTGGCCAAACATGATACTCGATTGTTTGGCCTAGGTTTTAGCCATGATGCCAGCCGTTGGCCAGAACGAGCATAGCCAACGTAGTTGCGTAGTTGCATTGCCGCTGCAACTTGACTTTGCAATCATACCGTTTTGGACCGTCTCGCGCCAAACAAGTGCCGTTCAAGTGCGGATTGCCAAGATCAATGTGCGACGGACATGAGTTTCAACAATGATGTATGGCGATGATTGTGTCTCCTCAATGACTCTCCTTTAATGGCTCTTTTTATGCTCTTCCCCTTGCAGATAATCATCACGGCCATGGACCGATTTGTGTGGTTTGTCCTGCTGGTGGTCATGTCGCACCTGGTCACCGAGTTCACCCGCGTCTCTGGCTATGCGCGCGGCCAGCGCCACGAGTTGGTGCTGCTTAACGATGTAAGTATGACAAGTTGCAGCCATTAACCCGTACTACTATGATTTACCTGCACTTATTCAGACCCTCCTGCAACCCATGCCCGTCCAGAACATGGTGCTGTACCCCAGCCAGGAGTATGGCCAGTACCAGCAACGTCCCTCCTCCGCGGGCTCTGTGAATAGCCTGCAGCAGAATGCGGCCTTGTTGCTGAGTAGCCTGGCCTCGCAGGCGGCGCAGGCGGCAGCAGGAATGGGAGCTGGAGCAGCTGCGGTTCCTGGCAGCAATGGGGCCATCCTGTCGCCCGCACAGCCCGCAGCGGAGAACACATATCCAGTGTTCAGTCTGCGACCGCTGATCGACAGCATTTTCGATGTGAGTTCGCGCGATTACCCCGCAGCAAAGTGGCTCAACCGATTTTTTCGATTTTTCCCGCAGATTCCGATTTCGACACTGCGCGCTGTCAACACCCTGGTGGGTCGACTCACCGGCAGCTACCGCCAGGCCGGGTCCACGACGGAACTGTCACAGAAATCGGTGGCGGCCGGCACCGCCCTGCCCTCCGGCAGGCCCAGTCCACCGCCCAACCTCCTGCCCCATGCCCATCCGGACGCGGAGCGCCATCAAATGCGCGAGGAGATGGCGTAATTTTAGGAGCCCAAACTTTTAGCCAGTAGTTGCGTGTGTGCGTGTCGTTTTTCTGTCAGTGTATGTTTCGAGTGTGCGTGCGTTTTTTTCCTGTGCATTTAATGCGTTTCTTTTGTACCTTTGTGATATATGTGACCTTGTTGTAAGGCTAGCCTAAGGATATTTATGTCCTACCCACAAACAAAAAAATCCCAAAAAAAAACTAAGTTTAAATAAATGTAAAAAAAATATGAAAATGTAAACTCAAGGGGTGGTTTTGGAGGCTTTAAATATTCTTTAAAGTTGAAAATTAGTGTTGGGTGAGTTTTAAAAATATTTATATTTAATTGTGGGTTTATTTACAAAGTTTAAAAGCAAATTTAGGAGGGGAAACAAATCATTTCTAACTAACTAATCATTTTCCCAGTAATTATGTACTTGATTCTTTCCAAACAAATATTTAACAAATTTAAATTGAGTGCAAGGTAAGCTTAAATATTATTTAGATTTAATATGAAGTTTAGTTAGAATATTTTAAACCAATTCTAGAGGGAACACCGAATTTTTTAAGCTTTTCTAAGCATTTATTTACTTATTTTTATCAATTAAACAATTTTAAAATGTATTAATATTATTTAAAAGGTTAGTTTAGTGTTAAGTAAGTTTAAATATTATATAATTTTTGGATCTATTTAACATATCTTGAACCAATTTTAGAGCGATAAACGAATTATTTTAGCTTTTCCAAGCATTTATTTACTGATATCATTCGGTGAAGTTCATTTACATGTAGAAAGTTATTAACAACTCAAGCATAGTTCAACATGTAAGCAGTTAATAATAAATAAAGTCAATAATAAATAAGCAATTAATTATAATAATCCAATTATAATTTAATTTAAATAACTTTTTTGCCCAACGAATTCTGTTGTAAAACTCACTGCGCGATTTTACACGAAACGTAAAAAGGCAGCCTCAAAGTATGCAGCGGAAAATGAACTCTGCCTCTTTTTATTCGCATAATTCTGGTTAAAATTCTTGCATACTTTTAGGGCTTCTGTGGGTTAACAAAAAACACAGATTAATTCATCAATGCAAATAATATAATATGTATTTAAAATTTATTTGGGGAATTGTGTAAATATTATGAACCATTGACGAGTCAATAAACGCATCTGCTGGCAGATTGGCGCTAAAAAATGCTTCCCCGTAGATTAATCATTTGCAATTGCAATGAAAAAAAAAAGGTTATCAAAAGCACAGCTCCACTTCCTGGCAATCAAAATACTGCAAACATTGTTCTACCCATGTCATTGATTTGCGCAGCACAAATACGCAGCTAAAGGAAATTAATTAATTTTAATGAGATTTTCATTTCCATTTCAACGTAATTAAAGGGAATGAAAAATAGGTTTTTTACCAACGATAAAGTGTCCCTTTTTTTTCCCAAGGTAATCATGCGTGATGCAAAGGACCAGAGACCAAGCCCAAACCATCCGCAACGAATCGCCAATGAATTGAATTTAATTATATATCTTCTCTTGGACCCTTTTCGGTGGCATTTGATTTCGGCCATCAGTCGAAATTATCTAGCACGTGCGCTGCGGATTTTGGCCAGAAATGGGAGCCACTAAGCAGAAGCACAGGCGGCTTTGTTTGTCATTTGAATAACTAATGAGCAGAGAGAGGGGGTTCAAGAAACCCCAAAAGCGAAATGGGTTTACCATCAAATTCGATGGAAACTTTAGCACATAAAAGAACCGAGCCAAACCGCGCTATTCAATACTTATTAATTTGTCCGGCTGCAATTGGCAATCGCAATTTTCCTGCAGCTTCGGTGGAGCGTGAACGAGTATAAAACCAAACCGAAAACCGAAAACCGAAACTGTTTATGGCCAAATGCAGCCGACGGCAACCGCAGACGTCCGAATTGCCAAAAGGCTTTAACGCAAAAAGTGACTGGCACAAGGGAAGCATGCGGGCCGGGGAAACTGCCAAAATAACGTTGCATATTGGCCATAAACCGGTTTTTTCAGTACTAGCCAAATCGGCTGCAGTTTAATGGGGCGTATGAGTAATGTCATGGATTTACTAGCAATTGTATTTCATGTTGTTTTTTTCAATCTGTAATTAATGTAAGCCTCGGCGAATCTAAGATTTATATATATTTGATTATTGCTCAGGGTTAATTGATTGTTTGCGACTCTGAACTTAAACTTATAATATAGAAACTATAGGATGAAAATATTGGGTAAGAAATATAATTTGAATTTAATTTTTTTTTTGAAAATATGTCCCATAAATGATTAAAACATATTTTTTGGTATAATATCTATTAAAACATTAATGTAAATATTAAAAATAGTAGCTTATTATTTAAAACTATAAATTATTTACTATCTAAACAGTTTTACTTTATTTCTCTATATATTAAGAAACTAATTTGTTAAGTTACCTTCTTCTACAGCTTTTTAAATTTAAGCCTCTACTTAAAATTGAAAACAAAAACTTCTAAATAATAAACTTTTTAAAATTAAATTTCTGACCCTTTAAAAAGCGTAAAACTGCTGTAAATACAACTTATTTTTTCCATTTTAAAATTAATTTAAAATTAATAGACTAAAACCTAGGTTCAGTTAATTTGAAGAAACGATTAAAGGAACATAAATGCGTACTACTTAATGTCTTCATAATTTTTTAGTATTTTTATAAAACATTTAACGTATTTAAATCAATATTTTTATTGTTTTTCTTACAAATATTTCCCTTTCAAGCCGTGCCAAGCTTTTAATAAATATATTTACCCTTTAATTGCCACAAATTAACTTAAAAGTTTTTTTTTCTCATGAATAAATCACAAAACCCGACCACTGACCACTGAAAATACAGCCCCGTCATGGGGTAGACACATGTCTGAGAGATGTTTCCAAATTCTCACCCAGTTGTTAGGACAGGTGTCGGGACGGGCTTGGAAAGTGCTAATAGGTCGCCGAAAAATACAGTATACATAACTCAGAAATTCTTGCATCATCATCATTGGCATCGCTGCACCCAGCAGCGCAGCTCGGAAGATAATAAAATATAATAAATAAAAAGCAAGAAGGAAGACACCAGAACAAAGGCAGTCTCCTATATAAATAGGCGCCTGCTTATTTAATTGCGACACAATTCCAGTTTGCGAGCCATTACAAGCCGCAGGCAGAAGAAGACCCGAGACAGAAGAAAGACTGCGGACGGAAGAATTCAAGTTTAAGCCCGGCTCAAAGCAGCCACTCGACCACTCGACCACTCAGTGCAAAGCGAAATCGCGACGCGACAACAACGAACCGCCGGCAGTTCAAGAAATATTTCAAGAAATATTTCAAATAAATTAATAAAAACAAAGCAGAAGCAGAAGCAGAAGCAGATCTACGACAGGTACCTAGTCGTCGTTAATTAATCAGAAAAGTTGGAATTATGCTCAGCCGCTCCCCACAATAAGTGCGAGGAAGAATTCTCTGGGAGAAACGCGCTTCGCATACGAAACGAGCCTGGAATTGATTCAGACTTTGGATTTTCTCGTTTTCTAGCCGCTCTCTCGCAAAATGTTCGTCTTACTTGGAGTGCTCTGCCTGCTGCAGACGGCCAGCTTGGTGCCCGCCCAGGTGAGTCCATCCAGTTCCGAAAAATTAATTAAAAGCATCCAGTCGACTGACACCGACACCGACACCTGCCACCGCACGCACACCGCTAGGACCAAAGTGTCGGGCCCATTTTGTGGGCAGGACCAAAAACCAGTCGGTAGTCAGTAGTCAGTGCGGTTCGAAAATATTTTAATTACAACGCCGACAACTCGCTATTTATTTGTGCAAAGCCGCGTTTATGTGGCAAGCGATTCCAGGAATCAGCCTTAAAGGTTCAAGCCCCAGCTGACTCATGTTTCTAAAGAGACAGATATACATTTCTCAGCCCTAATTGACGCTGAATTCATTAACTTTGATTAATAGAGCAATCAATGAATTGCATTTCCTTGATGTCAACAGAGAGAGAAAGGTTTAAATCATATTCTATATATTTTTTAATAATTTATGAATGTGTAGAAAATGTGAAATAGATTACACGCTTGTAAAAGATAATAGAAGTTAAAACAAAACTCCACCCTAGGTGATTTTCTCTAAAAATATATCATATCTCATGATTATTACTGGAACATTTTCTTTAATTCTTAATATATATTTTTTTAATTTATTCAATTCTTAAAAAATATATAAAGAAGAATTTTTTATAATTCACTGCCTTAAAGTTCAAAGAAAGCCTGCAATTTAGACTTTCTAAAATATATATTTTAATATTAAAGATACATTTTTTGCTGAATTCCAAGACAATAAATTCTATTAAAAAAGACAATAAATTCTATTTAGCAAGGAAATTGTTGAGGAATTGAAAAAATGTTGCTTCAATTCCTCCACAATTTCCTTTCCTAAACCCCTGAAATTAAGCCACATTTAATTCCTCAACCAAAATTCCCCGCATAAACCTATTTAATCCATGGAAATCCGCATTAGAAATCGACAGCAATCAATGCACAGATATCAAAAGCCAGTGACTCGCGATGATTTTGTTTTGCGGTTCCTGGCCACAATTTAATGGCAATGGCCAAAGGCAAAAGTGCAAATGCGAATTTTCGGCCAGAGTGCAGCGTGAACTTTTGGCCAGGTCTTAAGCCGTTGTTGCACAATGTCCGGTAATGGTAATGGAGAATTTTTTAGTGTGGGATTTCCCAAAGCGCCAGGCCTCTAATTACAGGCCAAGGCAGCCAAAGCTGGCTTGATTTTTTTACCTGCCGGGATAGCAATTACCCACCTGAGTTGTTGGCTCACTTGCTTATCATTAATCTTGGGTTTCACGAGCCACGACCAACTATTATACATTATTTTAATAACCGCTGCTGCTGGCTTTAGTGGCTGCCTTGAACTTTGACTGCTGCGGCTAACTAATATCAATTTAATTGCGTTTTTTAACGCCGATTACTCATACGCAGTGTTGCACACGCTGAAATTTGCTTGCGGCATTTGAGGGTTTATAGCGGGTTTTACGGGGATTAACAGGTATTAAAATAATAGTTTTTTGCTGTTAAAGAACTGTGTAAGGTTAGTGCTTTGAAATATCAATTTAAATTAATTAAAACGAAGAAACAAAATAAATGTACAGCTTTAAGGCACCTTTGTGGATGAACTTTATATTTGTTTAGCGTTGCTTTATACTTTACTTTACTTTAAATAAATAATTAAATATTTTACTTTGCTTTAAATAATGTTTTTATATATTTAAATACCATTTTTTTCGTAAAGTCCCAGCAATAAACAAATAAAAATCAACTCTGTCTAAAGCTTTAATATCCTTAAGAGATTACAGAACATGCCTTTGAAACACCAATTAGAAACGGCTTACATTTTTGGTTTCTTCATTTGTAAGGGGGATTTATTTATGAACAAATTCCTCATGTCATTTAAGGCCTTTGACAGGCTTTAAGGTAAGCCTTAGGCCTTGGTCAGCCCAATGGAATTTTCACACACAGAACACTTTCCTCGCCCTTTTAGCACCTTTTTACCATTGTTTTGCTTTTTCTTTTGAGATTTTTCCCAACCAAAAGTTTATGTCTGGCTCGGGGGCTACAAGAAATTAGATTTTAATCAACGCATGCATGAAATTTGCATTTGCCAGCTAAGAAAAACCCCAAATAATTTTTTGTGGCGGGTCGTGGGAATTGAAATTAGGAGGCACCTAAAGAGTCCCGAGAAGGGTTTCTCTTGCGGCAGCAATTCCCTGGAATTCATGCAAATTGCCAGCCATTCATTCCATATCTGAGTTTCAAGCGTAGGAATCCTTTTAGTTCTTTCTTTCTTCAAGTTAAATATATATTTTTCAGTGGGTTCATGACCCGAACAGCAGCAATCTTTAATCTGCCGCTGGCCATTACCCTAAATTAGCCAAACACAATTGTGGCAGTTCGGTTGTCAACTCGGAATATATCGGGCGGGGATCCTTATCAAATATGGCAATTGTATAAAATTAACTCTCCCTCTGCACAGGTGAAAACATTTAAATTATGCCTGGCAAATATTGAACAATAGAGGTTGGCAAAGCAAACAAAACTTCAGCTCTTTGTTTGGCTAAATAAATTCTGCAGTCGTTTATTTCATTACAATTATTTCATTAATTTACCTAGCTTTGGCCATAAAAAGAGCAGTACAACTTTTTGTTTGCCTTTCAGCAGAACAAGAGATAAATTAAATAGAGTTGGGTTTCATTGTTTTCGGGGGGGCAACTTTTTCATAACCAATTAAATTTGTATTAAATGCTTATTTAGCAGGGGAGTTGGTGAAGAGATAAAACATTTATATGACATATATATATGATGATATGATAGAGAATATATACTCGTTGTTGTCATTTGAAATTATCTTAGATTTAGGTATTTATCTTAAAGCCTTTTATACTACTCTTGGCAGAATTTTAAAAAGTCAATTTAGTAGGTAAATAGGGAAATATTGTTTTGTATATAAAGATTACACAGTTAAGCTTTTAATTTCCATATTATATTAACAAACCAAACAACCTTAGTGCCAACCTTTAAACTGCTTTAGCGAGACATTAAACCTTGATTACATTTTGCAACTTTTTAGCTGTAATATATTTATATTTTTCAGCTTCAGTGTCAGTGACAAAGTTTATAGTCGAAAGAGCCACAATTTTATAATAGTAACAAATTCATAAGCTCTAGTTTTAAAGGTGATTATAAACTTTGTCTTTAATGCCTTGCCTTCACTTTAATCTTGCTTAATGAGTTATCTATAAATAACTTTAAAAATAAAAGTGTCAGCAGTTATTGCTGTGTCAATCTAGTTTACTTTTATACTGGAAATTCTAGTTATTATCACTAAGCTTGCATAGTTAATTAAGAAATATTCCACAAGGGAATATAAGCAGATAATTTACAAAAGCATTGCAAGTGGAAATGTAAATCAAAGTTCTATTATTATTTACATACGTTTTTCTGGTTGATTTCTTTAGATTAAAATAGGAAAAAAAAGAATTTACAATCTTTAATAAATTAAAAAGTAACCCGTGAGGCGATTTTGCAGTTAAGTAATTTTATCTAACATCAAAAATAATAAATAAGGCATAGAAATACAGTGTTTAAAGTTAAAATAACTTACTCTTATTATATAGAATTTAAAAACAATTAAATTAAGTGTATTTTTCCCTGTGCACTTGGCCTGTAAGTTCATATCGTTGTCTAGACTTCTACACTAATTGTTATTTACAACTTCGAGTCCCCTCTTAAAGTGCTTGTTCTCGTAAAAAGCAGCAAAAACCCATATTAGGTTATAGGTCCAGACCGTAGATGGCCACTTCCAGATGAGCCTGCTCCCGGCTCTGGTTTTGGTTCTGGTTCCTCTGGCAACGCAGGACCACAAACTTCTGGCCAATGCCACCTGCCGTAAGATATGCCTCTGCTGCTCCGCTCAAATCTTCGACATGAATACCCGTAATCCGGTAGTTATCGCTGGCATTCTGCCGGAGATTCCCAAGGAGATTAAGCAATTTGCAGCCTGCTGCTGCTGGCATCTCTCACCTGCGAGCCGTAGACGAGATCCTGGCCGGGGGCAGCTGGCGTTAGGTAAACATCCTCGGTGAGCAGCGGGCTGGCGTATTTGCCGACATGTCCCCAGGTGACCGAGGCGCCATCCCCCAGTACAAGCAGGCACAACAGCCATCCCAGTGCCAACATCGACACCCACTCCCTGGCACTTGTCAACATGACAACATGTGTCTCTGTTCGGTCGCTGTCTTCGTTTCTGTCTCTGTCCCTGTCCCTGGGTTGGGATTCTGGTCTTCCACCTTGGCTAGCAGCTGCTCCACCTCCTCTCCTGCTCGTGTGAAACGCAAATGAGCCGCCGTCAGGAGGCCAAGTTAAATACTTGTATTGTCGGTGGTGTTGGCCTGGAAAGGTTCTTATCAGCCAGACAGGTGTGGAATGGCCTCTCTCGCTCAGTTTGTTAGAGCCATTAGGCTCTAGGGTTATTGTCACGATATTTATACACTTACCTTTAGTGATTAAAATGATTGATAAACAAATTATTTTAAAAATTCTATTACCATGAGCAGGAGGAAAACTATCCCAAATCTTGGTAGCAATTTGATTTTTCCTTCTTTTTATAATTACTAAAATATTTTTCAAACTTTAAAAAATGTTCTAATATTTCAATAAATTATATGCATATTAAATATCTATAAAATATATCAATAAATAGATTTAGGTTACTGATTAATATTATTAATTTTAAAAACTCTATTACCATTAGCAGGTGGAAAACTATCTCAAATACTAATAGAAACTAGCTTTTCCCCTCTTTTTATTATTACTAAAGTATTTTTCAACCTTTAAAAACCGTTCTAGTATTAAAATTAATTATATGTAACTTAAATATCTATGAACTATTTCAATAAATACATTTAACTAAAGATTAGACTGTTTTATATCTCAAATACTAGTATAAACTAGCTTTTCCCCTCTTTTCATTATTACTAAAATATATTTCAACGTTTAAAATCCTTTCTAATATTAAAAAAAATTTTATGTACGTTAAATATCTATGAAATATTTTAATAAATATATTTAACTAAAGATTAGACTGTATTCTATCTCAAATACTAGTAGAAACTTGCTTTTTCCTTCTTATTATTATAACTAAAATATTTTTCAAATTTTAAAAACCTTTCTAATATTTAAAAAAATTATTTGTTTATTAAATATCTATTGTATATTTCAATAAAAAAATTGAACTAAAGCCTATATTCTCTCCTAAAAAATTAATAGTTCAAGCCTACATTATAGATCTCTAAAGAGTATTTTTGGGTCACTGAATTCTATAAAAATAACTACTCCGCATCGGTTTGTTTGCTCTGGGTTTGTTTTGCTAGCTGTTTAGGTGTCATAATTATTGATAACTTCTGTGGAACGTTCTCGGCACTCTCATTAACCGAGTTTTCACTATCGTTCCCTCTCTCTGGAGTATACCTTATCTGCGGATCGAAGTTATAGCTGCTTATCTGGAGTTCTAGACATAGTTACCTCTCCATGACATAACTCACAGCACAAACTGTGCAAATATTTACCCAAAATTTCCCAAGCGGATCTTGAGCGACCTTCAGCGATTTGAGGCGATGAGAAATTCCCCTTAAATTGATTAACACAATGCTTTGGGGCGCCAAGGAATATTTATAAACTTACTTAACCGGGCACAAAGGCTGCTGCTTGCCTGTTTTTTCGGCCAGAAGTTGGCCCCGTAACTTTACAACTATATTGCTGAAAAGCGGCCCGAGCGAGCGCCGAAAACTTTTGCTGCAAACTTTGAATAGCACTAAGTATACGCAACGTGCGCCGCCGAACTTTTTGCCAAAATTCTCACATCCTCACCGCCTCCTCCTCCTCCTCCAGCTGATTACACTGCGCGACGGCAAGGTGGGCGTGAACTTTGCCGGATACCACGCGGATGCGGGACTGGGCGGCCTGCTCACAGGAAACTCGGCCCACGGCGGACTCAGCGCCTCCGCCGGAACTCCTTGGGGCGCCCGGGCAGCCGCCGGTCTAGGCGGCAATCTTGATGGTGAGTCTGAGTCGGAGTCTGAGTCTGATTCAATTAACCACCTTTTTACTCCTCCCCAGGACGCACCTCGGGTCTGGGCTATGCCGCTGCCCAGGCCAATCCCTCGGTGGGTGCCAGTGCCCTTCTGGGCGGCAGCGTGGGCGAACAGGGTTACATCGGAGCCGAGGCCCACAGTCCGGGCAGGAAGGTGATTTCCTCCAAGCAGCACAGTGTCCAGCCGGCATATCCTGCCGATCCTGTGGATCTTCCTTCGCCCACCTCGGCGCCGGGAGCTCCTCTGCCCACCGCCAGCAGCCACATCCAGAAGGTCAAGCCGCCGAAGAAGTACTCGCTGATCAGAACGGATGTGAGTAACAAGAAATTATATAGTATATGAGGGAATTTTCTGGGGAATATATAGAAGGTTTCTAGGTTCCAAAAAAGTATTTAAAAAAAAAGGAAGAACTTTAGTTCTACTTCTTAAGTACAGACGTATTTAATTTAAGGATAAAACCATTTCAATTCAAGAATATTTGTACTCAATTTTGGTGTGAGTACTTTTGTATTTATTTTGAGTTTGTTTGCCCTCAAAGTAATTAAAAACAACTTACTCTTAGAATTATAAAAAAAATTACTTAAAATTAGAATAGTACGAATTTGAGTACGCGGATTCTCAATTTCCGGATTCCATAATTATCTCTGTTTACTTAAAACCCCCATTAAATCCTTAAGTAAAGGCGTCATAAATTTATCATATAAGAGAGATAACTAGAGTTGGCAGGACATTTTCCTGTCATCATTTTCCCCGAAAAGACCTGCATCTCTTGTTATAACCTTGTTTGCCTTTAATTTTACAAGACTCTCAGCATGGTTCAACTTTTCAAAAAATTGAAAATAATCAATGGATAGCAAAATTCACAAAAGTTACAGTCGCTCGAAAGTATTCAAAGTTTACGGCGAAAAGATGCCTTACAATTCATCGAAGTTCTTAAATATTTCTGGGAAAATCTCAATTCGATAGTTAAAGTTGGCGAACTTTCGCAGTAAAATTAAGGGGCTCGCTGATCAGAACAAATGTAAGTAACAGGAATTTATATATAAGATTTTCCGAGGGAATATAAAGTAGGTTTTCCAAGGTTCCAGGAGATTTTCTAAGTTTAGAAAAAGTATTTAAAATATGAAAGACGCTGGTGAGCTAAAAAACCCCTTAAATCCTTAGGTAAAAGGGTCATACATTTATCATAAAAGAAAGAATTTATTCTACTTCCTTTAACTAGAGTTAACTGGACAGTTTGCTATCATAATTTCCCCGAAAAGACCATTTTGTTTGCGTTTAATTTTACGAGACTCTCAGCATACATCAACTTTTCAAAGTTTAAAATAATCAATAGATCGCAAAATTCACAGAAGTTACAGTCACGAAAGTATTTAATGTTTACGGCGAAAAGATGCCTTACAATTCCTCGAAGTTCTTAAATATTTCTGGGAAAATCTCAATTCGATAGTTAAAGTTGGCGAACTTTCGCAGTAAAATTAAGAGGCAACTTAGGCTAGGCTATGGCTTTTCAATTGCGCAATTTCTGGCAAAACAGGACAGGCTATAAATCCTCGACTAGTATTTAACTAGAACGTCCTCCAAATGAGTGCGTGCGGTTGAATATTGATCAATTGCCATGCCAAGAGCAACAACAGGCCAGCCAAGCAATCAATCTATCGGCACCAGCCTCATCCACCCGCCCCGCCATTCATGTTTTAGCCGGACCACAGCGACCGAGTCATTGAAAATCATGTTAAAGCGACCGCCGATGCCGCTGCGGTGGATAAACACCAACTCGCGGCCGCCGCCCCCCTGCCCGAATCGGTGATAATTGTCAAGCGGCCACGCCTACGCGTCAAGCACAGCCGCCCCCGTCCGGTGCGGCAACGGACCGTATATGTGATGCAGCAGCAAATTCCACAGCAGCAGGAGCAGGAGCTGGGGCAGGAGCTGGGGCATCAGGACGAGCAACAGTCGCTCGTTGAGGTAACCGTAGCAACAACATCGAATGCGGTGCGGCAACAGATACAAATACAGCTTACAGATACACAAACTCACAGATACACGAGAAGAAAAGCGATTTAAGCTTTAACATCTGGGTTTTCAGATTGCACACGTAGATTAAGTCTATAAAGCACGTCAGATTCCGGGGAAATTAATGGAAATGTATAAGAGATACCTGCGAAATAATAATAGGAATTATTAATTTGGTATTTCTCATGAAAGATAACCAATTTAAAGGTTAATTGATAAATATTTATTTAAAAATACAAGTTTTAAAGATTTTTCTATGGATATTTATCAAGTTTCGCCTTTGTACTTATGCATTTTTGATAGTATAATAGAACAAATAGTTTATATCAAGATAAATATTTACATTTAAACCCCTTTTCTATTCATGTCTTTAAATTAAGGATCCTAAGAACCCTTTACATAAACAAACATAAACAATGATCAAAAATTAATACTTGAATTTAATCAAATGCAAAAGTTTTTTAAAACTTCAACCCACCTTAAAATTCACCTAAAAGTATGCTATAGAAAATTTAACTTGAAGCATTGCATACCTTAAGGCACTTTTTAAAGAGAAATCAAATCGTTAAAGATGTTTCTTACCTTCTGTTTGGTATTTCTGTTAACAGCAAAACTATTTCCCCAGTGCAGATACAATACCAAACAGAAATACACTCGCACACACACTCGCACACCCCACAGAATACACAAATTGTTGGCTTTTTGGTGGAGCTCTGGACACAAAACTTTCGCTTTGAGGCGGAATAACATTTTCGGGCTGTAATTTTATTTGAAAACATTTGCGGACAATGTGGACAGAGGGGTCAGCTCAGCTGCCACTTGCTGGCATTATTATTTCAGTGAAATTTATTTTAATACAATTTTAATTTCTTCTCCCTGAACCCCACTTGAACTTGTTTTTTGTGCATGTGGTGCTCGCTTGCTTTTGAAAATAATTTCCGCATATTTGCCCGCAACTTATTATGAATATATATCTCATAACTTATTATATATATATATATCACAGGTGCCGGCGAAGAGCGAGGCCAAGGTGGTCCAGACCCATAAGTACAAGTCCGTGCAGCGAACTCCGGGAGTGAACAACCGCTTTATCGCACCTCAGGCCCAAGGACCCGTGGGACTGGCCCTTGATGTAAGTTAAAAACGGGGAAGGGTCTGGAATTTGAATTTCTGAAGGTGGTTTATAAAATGAACATAGAAACAATACAAAAATTACAAGGAGACTTTAAGTAAAAATATAGAGATAATTATATGAGAAAATAAGTCAAATTTCAAGCTCGAAAAACGTTAACTTTTAACATATTTAAAAAAAAATATTAAAAAAAAAATACTACCGTTTTCGTGTCCGACTCTCGGAAAAGTAGTGATTGCAGATCCTTGATTCCCATTTTATCGATTTACTATCGATATATGTTAAGCTTATTTAAATAATAAGCTATTTACACTACAGTTGCATTATATAAAACGTACTTTTCATATCTAGAATTCGTTTATCTGCATAATATGATGTCATTTTTCTTAATATTTAATGTTTATATATTTTAAACTCTCATAAATATAAGTTGTTTTTGATTAAAAAAAAAAAGAATACAACAGTTTTCGCGGCCGGCTTTCGGAAAAGTAGTGATTGCAGATCCTCGATTCCTATTTTATCGATTAACCATCGATATATTCCTAACTCATTTTTATAACAAGCTATTCACACTACAGTTGCATTTTACAAGACGAACTTTCACATCTGGCGTTCGTTTGTCTGTACAATACGATGTTTCTACTAAGTTTTATTATTTTTAATTATTTATTTAATATTGAATATTCATTTTTCTTCCCTACAGATTCCCATTGGCATCCTGCGCTCGCTGCAGCAATCTCTGACCGCTCTGACCGGCGGAGCAGCTCATCCCCAGCAACAGCCCGCAGCTGTCCAGAATCACTAAGCTAAGCTCCTCGGTGGGAGGTCCTGGCAATCCAGTTAACGGTATTTGTAAGCCCTTCTCTAAGCCTCAACCGGTGAAAATCAATAAAGTGTTTACGCACAAGACGAAGCCAATTGTATTGAATAAAGATGAGTGACAAAGGAAATCGGCCATAATTGAGTTTTCCGAGACAGTGTCAGTGTGGCTGTGGCATAAAATAAAGCTTATACAGTGGGTATAAGCTAAACAAATTAAGCAGAGGGAAAATATATTAATAAACTAGTTAGTTGGTGTTTCTGGCTTTGAGTAAAGGGTCGGCTAAATATCTAAATTAAATTATATATTCAAAATCTGGGAAATTCCCTTAACTGATTCACACTGTATTGGTAATGGAAATTCGAAGGAATTGGAAATTAATTGAAAGTGTTGTAAGTGCTGACACGTGCTGTGTTTAATTTTCATTCTATTTGAACTGGACAAGAGATTCCGTCCTGTGAAACTCAAATAGAAAATCAGTTCGAAATACTAAACAGTCGTTGGTCAAAGCACTTAACTCCTGGCTACTATGGAGTGTGTTTGCTCCTGGCTGTAAAGGATCTGGCAGCCATGTTTGTTGTTGATTAAAAAGGTTCTCACTCAAGCCATTAAATCAAATGCCACAACACAATGCAGGCAAATGAATTGAAATGGCATCCGAGCATATTGCCACCGCCGCCGCCAGGAGCTGTGAAAATTCGCTGGAAATTCAAGTTAGGGAAATACCAAGCTTGTTTATTTAGGGGCTCCGAGCTTGTGTACGTGTGGAGATCCAGACCCCAGACAAGATATGGCACACACACACGCCACCACCACACACCACTATCACCATTAAGTGTGAGGCAGCAAAATATTTCACACTCCGCAACCGCAGGCACTTGGGTGCCCCAAATTTAGATGGGGCAGGGGCCTGCAACAACAACGAGGACAACCAGGACATGCATTGTGTAAATGTGCTTAAATACTCGGAGGGCTTTTATGCTTTTAACCCCCCAGCTACCAGTCACGAGTCGCCGGCTGGCCGTAAGGGTCAGCGCCTGTTTAGGACCTACCCGACTCACATCCTGCGGCTGGCTGGCGTTGTAGTGGCCGCTATTTAAATTTCTTAATTAGTGCTTGGCCGGGAATTTATTGCCCGTTAGTCGTTAGTCGGTGTACTAAACATCCGATGGGGCATCCTTTTACAGTCCTTTCGCACAGAATAAATGTGCAACAGGCTTTTAGGGCCGGGTCCTTGCATTGTATCCTTTAGAGGAATTGAAAGAAAACATGATTTAAGCTATGCTAACTTCAGAAAGTTAGGCTTTCTTTTCTTTATTATATTTTAAGAATTTTAAGGAGTAAATTTGAGAGGGAGCTTTGGTTTATCTTTAATTTCTTTTAGTTCTAACTAATAATTAATTATTATTTATTTATTCCAACAGAGCACTTAGTTTTCTAGAGTTTAATTTATTTTTATGAGCTATTTCCCCCATTTTTCTTTATTCTAATTTGTAGTTAATCATTTTCTATCTTTATTTCCCTGCTTAAATAATGCTTTCCATGGCGGAAATAATATAATAATGGCCTTTTAATTTAAATTAATGCTTTTCCAACTGAACTCACATGCATATTCCCCAAAAAGTATACATCTTTTTGCTAGATAAAAACATGCCTGCTCATTTTTCATGGAACTAAGCTACAGGAAATTAGGCCCATGCCATAATTTAAATATTTCTTTAAGAGCACAACATGCGAAATTACATATTTTTTCAATAATTTCCCCCGTATAGACATAGTTGGGCCTTTTGGGTGTGTTTGTGTACATTTTGTGTTGGTCTTTTGCTCAAAAAAATAGCCTGAAGGAGAAACAGGAGCTGAGACCACAGGAAATCGGCGTGGGAGGAGGTCAAAGGCCAGCCGCAACTGGAGCTCGATTCGTGGGTCGCGGCTTGCCTCATTAAATTTAACGCACGTGCCGCACAAATTATGTTTACACACAGGCACACACAGCACACACTCGCTGTCCGAGTGGGCATACATTTAAACATTTGCCGTAATTTAGAGTTCCAGTACAAAGGGAAATGCTAGTGGGAAATTGAAAAGGTTTTTCGGTTTTTCGGTTTTCTGTTCTTTTTCTTGTCTACCATTTAGGTGGGCCACAAGGAGGAATGAATAGCTGGTCTAGGTTAAATCATTCAACAAATGTGTGCTCACACACACTGACAGCCGAAAACCGCACACACATGTCCTTATTAAGTTGCCTTCTTCAGAGTCCTCGGCCCCAAAGGTAGGCAACATAAAATTTCAGTAATTTGTTGACGAGACCGCACTCCAAATTGAGCCGCTGAACTTTAAGTTTAGCTGCACAGCGAATCGAATTTTCCACATTTATATAGCTTTTATTTTGCACTCCGCCTAATTGCAGGAAACTAATTTGCTCGCATTTAATTTCCACTCGAAATGCGATGCCTTTGGCTTACGTTTCACAGGTTTTAAGCATTAAATTACATTAAGGGTAGCTTTAAAAATATGAGCAAGGGCAACAACTGTATGTACCTAAGTGTTTTCAAAGCCTAATAAATGTAAAATTCTAAAAAAAATTTAATAAATTAAAAATAAATACTTTTTAAATATAGAAATGTGTTATTTTTAGGACAATTTATTTTTACATGGGTCTTGAAGAGCTTTTCGGCACTAAATTCCTTTTAAAATATATTTTTTCAAGCCTAAATATATAAAAAAAAAAATAGTTTGTACATGTAAATTTTTTTTAAGATTTATATTTCATGAAACTAGGTAGATTTTAAGATAATTTTAATACTAAACTAGCTTATTTGAGTATCTAGCTCCTGGTTGCTCCTGTTTATTTCCTATTTCTTACATATTTCTTACCTATTTCTTACCTATTTCTTACCTATTTCTTAGAAATTTTTCTTACCTATTTCTTACCTATTTCTTACCTATTTCTTACCTATTTCTTACCTATTTCTTACCTATTTCTTACCTATTTCTTACCTATTTCTTTCTTACTTATTTTCTAACATTTCCTTCACATTTAGTTTATTTCCATCTTATAGCCCTTCAATTCCCGGAAATCAACATAAATGTGTAAAATGTGCGGGGGTAATGCTCAGCGGTGCGTTGGCGAAGTAAATCGTTGCCGGGCCAACGCTGCGTATGCTTGATATCCAAGTTGAACTGCAGACTCCATCGGCAGGTAACTAACTGTGGCACTTATAAATATTCATTGCCCGCCCCAGCTTACGCAGATCGAGTGCAAAAAGCTCGAGCATAAATATTCATAAAGATTCCACGGCAACTTGTATGTGAGATCTGGAATCTGTGGAACAAAAAAATGCTGCAAAACTTTCCATTCTCCGCTTGTCGCTCTTCATTAAAGTTTTCCCGTACTTTAGTCGGAAAATTGCTCTCTCTCTCTTTCTCCGCATTTGCACAAGCAAACAAACAAACCAAGACGTAGGACACACGTGCACCTGCCTACCTGTTCCTTTTATATATGGCATCCAAATATGCGCTGTCTGCATTATTAATGAGTCGCCTCCATTTAATTGAAGCAATGTGATTGTGGCCATTGCGACAGGTGGCGGTGGTGGTGGTGGTGTGAGGGTGCGTTGATCCGAACGGGGCTGAACACCTGTCGTGTCTGGGCATATGCAAATTCACCTTGCCACGTGCTCCGGGCGGCTCCTGATTCCTGTTGGCCCGGTTGGGCTACGTTTTAGTCACAGCCACATGGCTGCGAGGTAAGAGAGTGTCAACGCACACTCAGTTCGTGGAAATGTTATCCTTTATTGTCGGCATTGCTTCCGAAACGTGTGATTCCACCGCAAAGAAACATTAAGCTTAAATTGGGGCAAAAACACATCAAAGTTCTGTCAAATAATTCAAATTAAAATGTATATTCGCTGCAAAAGGAGCTTGTATTTATTTAACTAAATTCAGGAAACTAAGCAAAGGAAATGTTTAAGGAAAAGAGAATTTATAATGGGAATAATATATATTTGTCACTAGTTTCTGTTGATTTCTAAATATAAATGCATTTAACTATAAAACTAATGATACATTGTTAGTTTATGAAAATTTAAAAGAAATGCCTTGAAATATATTATTATAGCCCTTTATAATTAATGCTAACTATTCTTTAAAGTAAATATTTAAACTTTAAAATGACAACTTCCCTATTTTTGGTTAGAAAAAATTAAAAAAAAAAAAAACTCCTGCCTCCCTGCTACTCCTTAAAATGTATTCTAAAAGTCACCTCCCAACCTCCTTAACCGCTTTAAATATTTGATGTTGAAACCGTAAATAACAGAAACCCCAAACTAAAGCGCGCACGGGGAACTCTTTATTTTCTGTGGCAATGCAATGAATAAGAGGAAAGGTTTGTTGCCAAATATACAACTCGATAAATCGTGTACGTTAAGCGAGTGAATCGTAAACTTGGCCAAACTCAAGTTAACCGCAAATATTCAGGAACTCTGTCAACAGGTCCCTGCTCCCATATATTCTGCGGTAAAGGTGTAAAAGGCACCAACTTAATACGTATTTCAATGGAACATTGTATTGAAAATGGCCACAAAGCAACAGATGCCCCCGGGATTTGTGGTCGTGAACATAGAAGAAAATTATGGAAAAGCCCCCGCGATAAACCACAAAACAAAGACCGCGAAATCTCTCTTTGAGCCCAAAATATACACATTTAAGTCCGTCGGAAATATTTTAAGCGATCAAATTGCAGCAGTTCGGTCTGCCACCTTGGCAAGCGAAAAAAGAGGAAATAAATTCCTGACTTGAGTTGCAGAAATCGCAGAGCCAAAAAGTGCTTCCGCCTCTTGCAGTGCCTTTTTGCCATTTGGTAATAAAATCATAAATCCCCAGCTAAAAGTAAAAACGGGGAAGGCGACGCAAAGGAAAAGGAAAGGAGTTGCCGAAAAGTACGAACTCCGGGGTTGTCAGGAAGCGGAAATTACGTTGGCCCGTCTTGGGCTTAACCTTTGTCTTCGCCGCTTTTTGCTGCCGTTGCCGTTGGAGGATTCGCCCCGGCCATGAATGATTGCAGTTTAAACTCGCCGCCGCCGCCGGAGCTCGTTTCTACCCCGTTTGCCAAGGGCTTCTTTTTCGGAGCACCTTGTGCCCGTCCGTCCGCGGGCTATTATGAAGCTCCTTTCCGCTTGGTTACATTTTTATAGCTGCAACAGCGGCAGCATAATTAATTCCGTTTTACGACGACAACGGGAGGGAAGAGTTGCAAAAATGCATAAAGTCAATTAACTGAAAAAGCAGCCGGCAAAGAACAAGGGCAGGCAGCGGCATCAGCATCAGCTCCGCAGGACAACAAGGATACGAAGCACCAGCAGGATGCTGATGAGGTTGTAGTGGCTTAACTGAGCATGCTGTAAATAAATCAACGGTTGGAGTTGGTGTCGGGCATAAATTCTGGGTTCCTCGGCCAAAGAGCAGTTCATTATCCGAATGTTAACTTTTTATAAGTGTTCGAGAATTCTCAGATTTCGCTTAATTTTTTCATGGCATGCAAATGGAATTAAATGGAAATGAATTGGGTTCCTTGAAGGAAATGGAGATTTACTTGCGAAATTCTTGGCCCTTCGTAATTATTTAAATAACGAGAATCAGTGAAAGTTGAGTGAGAGGAATTCTGGAATTTTAATGAGGTGAAAACGTAATAAAATCTTCAAGAATGGCTGTTACTTAAAGACCTTTGAACCATGTATGGCCATTAAACTTTAAGTTTATATTTTTGATTATAATTTCCGTCTTTTTCTTAAACTAAATTACAAAGTAAAAGCAATTTTAGGTAATAAATATTACGGTTTAAAACTTGAAAGAATGTATTTTTTTCTTCATTACGTGATCAATTAAATGATAAATATAAATTTAATGCAATAAACAAGTTCTAAGTTCTTTTATTTAATTTATATTTATTTTCCTAATTTATATTTAGTATTTCTTGGTTTAAATTTAATTTTTAAGTTACAAAACTTAATTTTTAAATTTGAAATCCCACAGATAACCGTTACGCAGGGCTGCCACCTTTTCTGCAGACTCCCCCGCAACTGGTATTTTTCCTCAAGCTTGATGGTATATTTCAAAGCCCGCGCCGCGGCCACACTGGCAATCACCAAAACAAAACATCGCGACCCGGCCTTTCCTTTTATTTATTTTGCAATAGTTTCCCCATTTTCACCGGTCAAACAACTTTTCACACGTAAAGCCAACTAAGCCAACTAGCTTCCTGCATTGTTACATCCTTGAAATGAGCTAGCACGCAGTGGTCAGCGAGTCAGGAGTAAACAAGGAAAATGTGAGTTAGAGGGTGGCGACATCGAGGGTGGAAAAGCGCATGGAAAACGCGGCAATGTTTAAACGCGAGCGCAACGTCGGCTCCTCCATTCGAGTGGCAGCCGAGCAGCAGAAAGGACACGCGCCGCGCACCGTTGCGACTTGGGGGCCCAAACAAACCATAAATCTCAGTGACTTGAAGGGTTTGCATAGCTACATAAGTTGTGTTTGCACTTTTCCAGCGCCATGGAGGACTTTGCCAGCATAAAGCCCAGCAGTTCGGTGGTCAAGCTGGCCTCCTGCCTGGAGAAGATCTACACGCGAATCGTGGAGAGCCGGGACAAGCAGGTGCCGGAGCACCAGATCAAGGAAATCGAGTTCCTCAAGTCGCAGTGCAAGCACGAACACATGCAACTCAGCCTGATGAGCTGCCAGACGCTGGTGCGGCTGGTGGACGAGGGCGCCCTGGAGGCCAACGGCGTGCAGAACAGCCTGCTCTCCATGCTGGCCAGTGCGGGGTGAGGATATATATCTGCATGTCTATAGTTTATATCTATATCTAGCTAGAAGCACGCCCACGACCCACATACAGGGCATACATTTGTAGCACAATTCCGCAGGCGCGCGCCTTTGAACTTCCGGAGCAGCAGCTGGAGTTGCTGCCTAAGTGGAACGCAGCGGTTCCAATTGCGAAATTGCAAAATTGCCCACATAAAGGTGCATAAATTACCGAAGCAGGGAGACCCACTGCAGCCACTTAATTAACGCGCCATTTAACGCCTGCCTCCGAAACACTGTTGTCCCTCCTTCCGTCCCTGCGTCAGCACGCAATCCCCCGCATTTCCGCTGGACGCGTGCCCCAAATTAATTGCCTCGCCACTTGGCACGTCATGTAACAAATGCGCAAATGAATTATGACTCCCAGTTCTTTTTGGCATTGACTTGGCTTCCGCTTGGCCGCAATCCGTGGTCGTCAATCTTCCTGGATCCGAGCGGCGCCATAAAAACTATTAGCCACTTCCCGCCACGCACAGGTACAAAGTCCACCCAATCCCTATCATGTCCAGCGTCCTTGACGGGCAAATATTTGATTTGATGTATGCAAAAGCCACGGAAACGGGCTGGCATTGAACTTGAAATGTTTGCGGAGTGGCGAAGGACGAACAAGCGGTCATGTAATGCCGGAATTAACCTTGATAAGGCGATTCCGGGCTGCAAGTGCAGCAGGTGCTCCGGTGCAGGTGCTGGCAAAAAGGATTGCATATTAATTGGCCTGAAGGGGAGCGGTGGCAATTAGAGGGTTCGCCAGGCGTGCATAATAATTACCCCGTCAAACGCAAACCTCTAATCCTTGACTGCTGATTTTCTGCTGCCACGGTCCTCCGGAAGTGGGTGCTAAACGCCAGTTCCACCCTAATGAGGGGTTACATTGTTTGCTATCTGGAATTCAACACTGATTACTCTGACTTTTTGCTAATTAAAACCATATTTGGACGCATAACTTTGGGGATTCTAAAGTTTTAGGAATTATTATCAACAAATCTTTCTTAATTTTCGGTCAAACTTTAGCTTTCTCTTTTGGTACCCAATAATGTAAACATAATCTCATTTAATACCAGATTACATGTACGCACTCTGTTAATACTCTGTTAGCAACCCTATGTAGCAGCCCTATATTAATTAAAAGTCAGTTGCAGTTCCAGATCAAGTACAACGGTTCTTTTCGATCTTTTCGCTTGCAGTTAATGTTTGGAAACTAAACACTATAACTTTCCCTTGATTTTGAATCTCGAACTTCTCTTTACCCTTCTACTCCCAGACCCCTGCACTTTTCCATAATCACGGAAAGCGTTCTGGGTCTCCAACTCCTAAGCTTGAAGCGCAAAACCTCGTTGCTGAAGAATCAGGAAGCCTACCAGTGCTCCTATGGCCTGAAAACGCAGCAGCATCCGCTGATCTCGCTGCTCCAGCACTCGAGTGTGAGCATGCACGATGTGAGCAACAAGATCATAGGCATCTGTCAGCACCACGACAAGGGGTAAGATCTCCTCTAGCTTCCCCAAAGGATTAACCCTAGCATCCCCCTTAAAATAACCAGCATTCGCGACTATAGCATAGAATACCTTCGACCCGTCTTCCTGTACGTTCTGTGCAATCCCCAAACCCTGCACGACGTGAAGCCCATTTGGACTTGCCTGCTCGACCTCAGTGGCAGCCAGCCCGAGGCCAAGGCCCTGATGCAGGAGCTGTTGGCCTGGAGCAAGTTCAACAACGCCAGCACCTGCCTCTGCACCAGCATCCTGGTCATTGAGGCCATCGATCACTTCCTGCAGAGGGAGGACCACGCTCAGTCCATAGACCTGGCCATCTATCAGGCTTGCCTCATCAAACAGCTCTCAAACTACGGCATCGATCCGCGTCCCAGCCTGCAGTGCCTGCTGAGGGTGCTCCATGCCACGCGGGAACACACCAAGGATCACTACCATGTCCTGCTCGTGCTGCTGTCGGAGGTGCTGCACGTTCTATCGCCATTTTACCTGGCGGACCTGCTGCGCATCATGGTGTTCGTGGTGGTGCAGGAGCGCTGTGGCCATGAATACATTCTGAACATGTGTCTGGACGGGATCATTCAGTGGATGTCTCAGACTGCATTCATACCCGCAGAGGGCCTGGCCTTGGCTCACCAGATAGTGGACAGGGTGCTGGATGCGAAGAGAACCGAGCAGGAGGGCGACCAGATCGCCACCAAGCTGCTCAAGCCCGCCCACATGCGCAACTATCATCCGGACATAGCGATCGCCTTTGATTTGGCCACCTTGGTGGAGTCCTTTGACGCCTCCGACAACCAGGATGTGTTTGCCTTTGTGGATGCGTTGAATGTCAAGGCCAATACGGCCTTCTGCCAGCGCCTGCACTTGTTTCTGAGGGCTCTGTTCCTTTCCAGAGAGCCACCCGTGGATTGCTGGTTCAAGATCTACGAGGTTATCCTGCAGATCATCAAGGTGAACGAGGGCATTGCCTACGACTTCCTCATGACCTACATCTTCAAGCTGGCCCACGAAAACAATCCGGAACTGCAGCTGGAACTGCTCAGGGGTTTGGCCAGCTTTGCAGTGTCCAAGGTGAGTCTTTAGTAATCCTAAAAATAGGTTCCTTATAAACTGTTTCTGTCAGGACAATGTCCCCATGATCCTGAACACGATCAGGAATCTGTCCTCCGAGAACGGCACCTTCTGCGTGGACCTGTATCTCCGCTTGTGGCGCGTGGAGACGCGCACTTATCCCTTCCTCTTGAAGCAGATTGCCCAGCCTCTGCCGGAGGGCGACCAGCGCTGGGAGCTGCAGATAGCTCGCACCCATGCCATGCGGGAGATCTGCCAGGAGAAGTAGCCTAGAAATTAGTTTTTACTTTAGAACCTTCGTAATACCCCATCCTCTCTGATACAGACCCACTTTGCATGGCTCGGAGCTGCTGCCGCATCTTAGTAACACCCTCAACAACTGCTCGGATGAGGCGGGCGACCTGGCCACTGCCCTGGCCCTGGATGCCATCTATGCCCTGTGCGATAGCCACACCGTGAACATTGCCTCCACCTGGCAGGCTTTGGGCAGCAAGTTCCGCAGCGAACAGCGCCCCCAGACCCTTAAGTCCCTTTATCGATTCTTTGGCTTGGTTCCCCTGCTGCAAACCCCAACTTTGGAGTACGAGAAGCTGGCGGACGATGCCCTGGAGCAGTTGTGGCAGGCCATCAGCCGACCGGGCACAGATGCCGCTCAGGTGAGGAATTCCCTGGCTGCTTTAAAGAACTACGAGCCAGGCACCACCCTCAATCTCCGCCACATACCAGCTCAGTTTAGATTTGAGATTGTGGGAGGAGGTGTCGCAGTCCCAGGTGGCCGGGAGGTGCTCGATCTGCAGCAGGAAACGGTTCCAGGTGAAGTGTGGGTGCAGCTGCTGCAGAAGATACGTCCCGAGTGCGGGGATGCAGCGGCAGACCTGATTTCCCATCACATAGCCAGCGAGATTGGCGGCTTCCGGAGCGGGGTCTACCGCCTGCCCGAGGGCAAGCCGGAGCCGCGCAAGCTGGTGGGCTTGTACGCCACCAGTCCTCTCCGGGCGGTCACCAATTACGTGGTGAGCCAGGCTCGCTTCGGGGACTACGTCCCGGAGCCCTATGCCGTGACCTTTGCTCTCCGCTCGCTCTCGAAGAAGTTCCCCAAGCCCATTCCCCCACTCGACTGGAGCTGCCTCACGAGCTTCTTTCACCTGTCCTTTGACGCTCGGAAATACTGCATCATGATAGCCAAGAACCAGGCGCTGAGCTCGGGCACGGCCAAGCGACTGCTGGAGAACTTCCTCGTGGACTTTGAGCCCAACTGCTTCGAGGAGGATCTCCTGCTGCTGTTCTCGCTGCTCCCGGAGATCGTCAACAGCGTGAGCCTGCAGATCCTGAAGAACTTTGCCGAGAAGGTGGCCGTCTACTGCTTCAAGGAGTCGCAGCTCAATGACTTTGCCGAGGGCTGCCTCTTTGAGAAGTTCCTGGAGAGCGTAAAATACATCTTCACGGGAAAGTGCGACATACCCGAGGTGTTGGATGTCTTTACCCTCATTGTGGAGCGCTACATGGACTCGATGAACCTGGACTCGAGGCTCTTTGAGCGCTACACCGAGGTGGTGGCCACCCTGCATCCCAATGCCATCGATGGACTCACCACCCCTGCCAATTGGTGGGAGACACCGGCGGGCAAGCTGAAGAAGGCCACCATCATCCGGTGCTACCTGGTGCTGTACAACGAGAAGCTGCCGAATCCCCTGAAGTGGCTGACGCCCATCATAGATGCCTACGAGAAGCGGGAGGAGGAGCGGCCGTTCTTCTACCGTCACCTGGCCGCCACCCTGTATGCCTTTGGCAGCGACGAGCACGCCTGCAACTGGGTGTCGGAGATGTTCCTGGAGATCCAGATGCTGCTGGCCGAGGCCTCCAACAAGCAGAAGGTGCAGCGGGCGTTGTACCTGCTGGACATCTTCATGCTGGCGGTGGATGTGCTCTCCGGCTGTGCGGTGCTGTTGGGCAGCGTGGATGTGGTGGCCACGGACGACAGGCAGCGGCTGTCGCTGTTCCCGGAGAGCATGCAGTACCTGTGCGATCACATTTTCTGGAAGGATCAGGAGGCGAAGGTCTTAGGAAATACTGAAATGATTTCAATTCCCTTTATTAGTGGCTTTTAACCATTGCAGGTCTACGAATTCCTCTTCAATCTCTACAAGCACGCGTCCATGCCATCGTCATACTCCGATGTGTTCAGGGAGGCCATCATCTGCTCCCGGAACAAGCCATATTTCGACAACAAGGGCGTCTGGACCAAATACGTAGGCCTGCGTAAATGAACACGACGAACACACGCCGCATTTAATTAACCCACGCCTGAAGTGCACTTAGAGGGTTAAGAACCCAAGCCCACATACCGTCAATGTTAGTCAATTTTTGATAGCAAAACGCGTTCTTTGTTGTTTGTATGTGTTTCAAATTTGAACTATTATATTAAAGGCATTTTTTGCGCACAAATATTGAATATATACTTCATATTATTTAATATTCATTTTATTTCAACTTGATTTTTTTGCGTGTATGGCAGAAAGCTCCAATAAAACCGTTACATTCACCAAGAAATTTCAGAAAAATACCAATTCAATACGATACAGTCTGGCAACACTACCTTGTGGTATTTTTCAGATATTAACTGCCATGTGCAAGAGTGGACAGTCCCACGGTATATTTTAACGGTCCGAACGAGGTCACACCAATTCGCAGAATTATTATTATTTATCAAAAATGCAAATTAAATAGGAAAGTGCATCCAACAATTAACCCATAGTCCACACCTCTCGTGGCCTGTGCTTCTGAACCGGTTTCGAAAAAGCCGGATTGTGATTCCGCACCGCGGGCTCTTCATCGCAGGCAACAGGGAAAACCCAATCAAAACGTAAACAATGGACGAAATAAAGCTCGCCAAGGTTAGTTCCCAGCTTAATCAATCCCGAATTGTGCGATAGGGTTAAGTACAGCTATGGTCGTCATGTGGCGTATGCTTTGGAACACCTGGATGCCCCGAAAGGGCTGTGAGTCATCCGCCTGGACTGCTTGAAAATCGATGGGAGGACGGTCAGGTCAGGTCAACCTGAGCAGGCGAAAGAAGCATAGACCGGCTGTGCTCCACGCCCTCCTTCCTGCCTTCCTACCGCGGGAAGCAACTCCCAGAAAGCAACAAGAAGCAAATTCCTATCTATTAATATAACTGTAAAACATGCGCATAGAAAGTAAATAGGTGGTGACCTCTCTCTGCTGCCCATCATCGAACGAACCCGAACACACACCCACATCCCACACAGGCGCAATCTGAAAGGCAACTTTTTAACCGTGAAAAAGTTACTTATCGAAAAATACCCTCAGCCTCCGTGGGGGATGCTTTGGAAGGCCTGGCCTTCGACAGGCTCATTCGTGTTGAGCTTGAAATATTTAATTATTTTTGGTAATTTGGGGAATTCTAGGTGGGAATATTTATCAAGGTGTGTGTTATCAGTAATCTAATCTCTGAGCTTTAATTACAGAAATCGCTATTGATTGATAATCAATTGGGCACTAAATGCATAGTTAATTATTTTTTTTTGTGGGTTTTTGTATTGTATTGTAACATACTTTTAGACACTTTTTCCATTGAATTCAAATCAATAAGAATTTCTGTGACATTCCTGGATTATTTTTTTAGGCGTATTTTGATCTTAAAAACTTTATTCTGAATAAGTTTTGAGTTTTTCCTTTCAAAGTTGTGATCAATATCAAAGATATTATCCATATTTTGACATAAATCCCATTAAATAAAGAGTTTATGTAATTTATTAATATTTATCCTAAATAAATTATCTTTAGTAATTGTCGATTTTTTTTTTTTTAATTAGAAAATACAAACTTCCTTCGATTATTGTTTTGATTTAGTCACAGAAGTAGTATTTTGGTTGTTATAGAGCATTAAAAAGTACCTAAATACCCTTGCAGGGTATGCAAATGTGCCCTGCATGCTCTCTTCAAATCCTTGCCAAGTGAGAGAATTTCCTTTTTAAACAAAATTTCCCCAACACAAATCGTAGCACGCTTTTAAGCGCGCGCCTTGCTCGCAGGCAGCTGAGTCCACTTCCATCGCTCGACGGGGCCACTTCGAAGCTTTCGCTCTCCCAAAAGTGCACACACATTCACACACACACCGAAAGCCCGAAAAAAGGCACATATATTTGCAGTGTACATTTGGAGTTTGGTTTGGCGTTCGTGTCGGCAGGCGAAAAGTGAAAGTCTCAAGAGTTATTCCCGCCCACTCAGCGCGATTTTGCGAGTGCCTCCCTCTGCCTGTTATTGTTTGTGAACTCAAAATCAATAAAATCCACCAAACCGACGGCTCTTGCACAATGGACTTCACCCGATTCATGAACAAGTTCAACGAGATCGAGCGCCAACTGTCCCCCACCTCCGCGCTGCGCCTGAGCTTCGACAACATCTCGCCGGAGACGGAGGAGCCGCCGGACGGGAACAAGCGACTGTGGGGTGTGCCCGTGCCGCCCTTCGTATCCGACAAAGTCGTCTCCTGGATCGAGGAGGAGTTCAACGAGGCGCCCATCTTCTACAATGGCAACAGTGTGCTCAAGAAGGTAACCATTGCCTTCGCCTCAGGCTGCCCATTTTTATGCAAATCTCAACCAAAGTCGAGTGAGAATCCAACTAATTTTCCGTTTTACGCATTGCCACCGGCTAGTGGCCGGAAAATATGCAAATTACCATCGGGCCGGCGCTCGGGCAATATGTTCGGGGACCACAAGCTCCTCACTTCTCACTCCTGCCGCCACTCTTCCCGAAACTGTTCTCCAACTATTTGGGTCACTTGGTTAGAGTCCCGACTGCATCCGGGGCTTCTTGTGTGCGTCACAATCCTTCCCTCCCTTGCACGTACAAATTGTTGCATTGTCAGCAGGACACTCAAGTCGGGACCATGAATGTAATGGGTTCTCTATCAAAGTCAGAGATGGAATGGCTGCCTCCGGGTTGGCAAATTGCAATCGTCCATCAAGATGTGTTCGCCAGCGGTGGCAACAGGCATCTGGCATCTGCAACTGGCAAGGTCTCCCCCTGAGAAATGCGGTCTGGGTTCAATTTAATCTCTATTTGCCATCCTGTTAGTTGTGGCTTTGATTTCCATTTTATGGTCGATGTTTATGGCTTTCTGCACACACTTGTGCGTTATTTTAATTCCTCCAGCAAGCCTAGAAGGAATTACAGTTAAAATGGGATTACTCGTTTTATTTAAGACTTAATTTAGGTCTAAATTTAAATATTTGTTCATTAAGACTTTCAGGAAAATATACAGACTTATAGATAAAACGATTTCCAACAGTCATGACTGTATGCCTTGGACCTTTCTGGTGCATGGTCACACTTACAACTTGATTTACTCTATAATTCCCAAGTGGGTATTCAGAGTGAATGTGAGGGAATGTGCATTAAGTATTATAGTTAATAGCTTTTTTATAAATAAAAGCAGTTTAACAGAGAGGCGATTTATATACTTTCTGAACTCTTAAGCTTTATATTTCTTGCACTATATTGTTATAATTTTTGTATCAAAAATATTAAGCCTGCAAGAACCTTTTCCTATGATATATGGTGATGAAATATATTTTTCCATCAAGTTCCCAGCACTGACTAACATATTTAAGACCAAGATACATAAATATTTCCATAGTTAGGCCCTTTACATGGACTTTCCTTAAATTACAAAGGTTCCTACTTCGTTAAAAAGTAAGAAACCTTCAGGAAATCGAAGAGAAATCCTTTTATAATCAGTGATACATTCCTCGATAGATACAATAGCCTACAAAACGACCATTAAACATCCTAATATTCCAACAATGGTATCTCTAAGCCAATCCGCCCGTGAAGCCACCATAATTTACATGTTAAATTGAATTGTCTGCCCCGCCGGGCGAGAGTAATGAACTCCCACTGGCTAAATCAGACAATTAACTAACCTTATCTATCTGGCCCGACAATGGACCCGGCTCAAACAAGGCAGGCAGCTCAATCTAAGTGACATGAAAGGAAATTAGTCCGATGATGAACAGCAATATGTAGGCCTCCAGGGCAATAAAAACTGCCGGAGGCAAAACAAAAAGGGAAACCCAGCTGGGGGGAATGGCAGGACCTGAAGGACCATCAAAGGAATTAATGTGTCGGCTGCTGGCTGCCCGGCGGTTTCATTTAATGGCTGAATACCAACTAACCGCAGAGGGCAGCCTATATTTACTCAAAGCTTTAAAGTTAACCTGCACATACATTTCCTGAATGTTTGATGAAGTTCTTTCGGGGATTCGCTGAATGTTGATTGAAAAACTTTCCCTGCCTTCCCTCGTGTCAATGCAGTTGCTTGGGAGCTCTGTATGGATTCCACTGACGTCAGTGGGGCGGCAGCTGAAGCAAAGTGCCACAAGTTCCGCTCGCCAAAAGAACTTAAATCAAATTGTAACCAATTTCTTTCTCTTCTCCCTCTCTCAGGTGGAAAACGTGCGGATGATAGATCGCTACAACACCAAGAACCCCACGGTGGGAACCTTATATCTGACGGCCACCCATTTGATTTTCGTGGAGCCCGACAGCAACAAGGAGACCTGGGTAAGTGACATCATCAATTATTTCAACTAAAAACGGTGCCATTGTGGCCAGAACTTTTTGAGCTCAGTTAGAGTGGCAAATGTTTATTTATACAAGAAAAAAGAAGCATAAAACAATACAAACAGTTTAGTGAGTCACCTTGGTCTCTCGCGTCTCAACGAACGTGCTCAAATGGGTTTTTTCGGTTTATTACCGACCTCCTTGCAGCTGTCAAAAAGTTTAAAGCAAGCCTCTCCACGAGGTCTGCTCCTCCCTTTCCTCGTGCTGATGGAAACTTTCCCTCTAACAAGTTCGCAGCATGTTTCTGTTGCTTTAAGTTCCATGTTTACCCAGGAATTTAATTCGACAAACTGCAATCTGGCGCGCGAACAAGAGAGAAAGTTTGCATTAGCGTGTTGCGTATACGCCCCATTGCACACACAGAGAAATGGGATTCATTCCATGCCATTGTGTGTATTAATTGCACAGCCAACAGCAGCATATTTTCTTGTTATAAAAGGAAACCCCCTAAAATCCTTTGCCCGAGGAGGAGGAAAAATAACTAGCGAAAGCTTAGCGCTTGTGCATTGTCCCGGGCAACGCGATTTGTTAGCCTCCGAGCTGAAAGGACAATGGGGGCCTGGTATAATGTTCCAGCAGTATCCTTTGATGTGCTGAAATCCCAGCTCAGACACACACATCACCGGGTGTGTAAGTGCCACTAAATGTGCTTAATTATTCCATCTGCAAATTGCCGCGGCCACCAAGTCGTATACGTAATGTTTTGTATTTCTCTCGTATTTTTTTTTGCCCCAAAATCACGCATGCATCGCATTTTAATTGCCACGCCAAAATTGTATTAATTATGCACTCGCCGCGCTCTCTCTAGTGCCAGTTGGCGAGCCCGAGTGCCACAAGTGGCCCCTGGAGAGGAGCCACTAGCCACCACTGAGTCTCCCACACACAAAGTGGTTAATTAAAAGTTGAAACACTCGGCCAGCAGCAGAGAGTGGCCTGGCATTTAAGGAGAGCCACGAAGATATCGATTTTCAGTGCCATTGAAAATGGCTTTGCTAAGTTCCTCATAATCCAGCTCCCTGCTGCTCCTCCTAACTCCCCCTTTTTTTTACTGCCCGCCACTGGGGCGCATCAATTATTTAGTGGCGAAAGCAGTTCCTGGCCGGGCACGTAGTGGGTCTCCCCCAAAAAGGGGGAAGTAAGTAAAGTTCCTTTGGGGTTTTCTGTTTTTCTTGTTATTTCTTTTTTGGCCAGAGTTGCATAAGCGCAACCCTGGACGAAGTCATGGCCATAAGCTATATTTTTCGAGGTTCTACCAGGGAGGAAATTGGCAGGCAGTAAGCTCGTATGATGGGTATTAACTATTATAGCAGTTTGATTCCGGTGGGTTATGGGATCTAGGATAAAGGCACGTACTTTTTGGCTTGTATTTTCATAAAGAAATATCTTAATAATATTTTAGATTGAAATGATTTTGTAATGGCAAAGTTAAAGCATGTTTTATAGCAAATAATAGTCCATAAAAACCTATTTAAAGCTAGGATTTTATTAGAAATCAGTTGGTCCTAAAGTGTCTTTAAAAAAATATGTTTTTTCTTTATTTTAATATAATTCCACTTGATTTTTAATGTAATAGCTTTGGGAATCCTTTCAGCTCCTTTTTCTTTACAATTATTAATTTATTGTTAAAGTAAAAAATTAAATCTAATACCAGGAATTCAGGCAATATAATTTACTTAAGAAATAGGAAACCAAAAGTATGGAAATGCATCCTATTTCCCCCCATATTTATGACCTTTCTCCACCCCCAAACCTCCAGATCCTTCACATGCACGTGGCCAGCATTGAAAAACTCCCCTTGAGCACCACAGGATCGCCGCTGCTCATCCGCTGCAAGACCTTCTTGTCGGTCACCTTTGTCATACCCAAGGACTCCGAGTGCCATGATGTGTACACCTCGCTCCTTAAGCTCTTCCAACCGGGTACGAGAAATCACTCAGCATAAAATATAAAATAACAAATCATATAACCGGTGTCCCCCAGTGTCCATCAACAAATTGTATTGCTTCAATTACCAGCCGGCCAAGGATGACTACCCCAAGAACGCCGGCTGGGACTTCTTCAAGCTGGAGGCCGAGTTCAAGCACATGCTGGTGCCGAACGAGAACTGGACGCTGTGCTCGATGAACGAGAAGTACGAGCTGTGCGACACCTATCCGCGTCAGATCTATGTGCCCAAGGAGGCCACCACGCTGATGCTCATTAGCAGTTCCAGATTCAGGTCGAAGGGGAGGCTTCCAGCGCTAACTTATTTGCACAATAATAAGGTAAAGGGTTTTTTCAAATAGGATTAGAGTTATAAATATTTTAAGGTATTAGCAAAGTTATTAGGGAAGTGTAATAACTTTAATTAACCCCCTTAGGCCTCCATCTGCCGCTGCAGTCAGCCCCTGTCCGGCTTCAGTGCCCGTTGCCTGGAGGATGAGCAGATGCTGGAGGCCATACGCAAGACAAATCCGAACACAGACTACATGTACGTGGTGGACACCAGACCGAGGGTGAGTAAATATGCTCAGCATGAGCAAATAAATCCACTTACCCACTGTTTGCAGATAAATGCGATGGCCAACAGGGCCGCCGGCAAGGGATACGAGAACGAAGCCTTCTACGAGAACATCAAGTTCCATTTCCTCGGCATCGAGAACATCCACGTGCAGCGGGCCAGTCTCCAAAAAGTGCTGGAGGCCTGCGAGCAGAAGTCGCCCACAATGAGCGCCTTCCTGAATGCCCTCGAGTCCTCCGGCTGGCTGAAGCACATACGCTCCATACTGGACACGTCGAGGTGGGTAAACAGAGGGTATTTTTACCATATTTTTCTATATTTCCTCATCCCTCACAGCTTCATTGCCAATGCCGTTGACAAAGGCGTCTCCGTGGTGGTCCACTGCTCCGATGGCTGGGATCGCACCGCCCAGGTCTGCTCGCTGGCCCAGCTCATGCTGAACCCCTACTACCGCACCATCAAGGGCTTCCAGGCTCTGATCGAGAAGGACTGGCTGGCCTTCGGGCACAAGTTCAGCGAGCGTTGCGGCCACATCCAGACGGATGCGCGCGAGGTCTCGCCGATCTTCACCCAGTTTCTGGACTGCACCTGGCAGCTGATGTCGCAGCGCAGCGAGTCCTTCGAGTTCAACGAGCGCTTCTTGCTGATCCTGCACGACCATGTGCACTCGTGTCAGTTTGGCACCTTCGTGGGCAACTGCGAGAAGGACCGGCTGGACCTAAAGCTGGCCGAGCGCACCTTCTCGCTGTGGGGCTTCATGGCCAACCACCTCAATGAGTACATCAATCCGCTGTACAAGCCCAATGTGGATGATACGATCAGGGCCAACCTGGCGCCGCAGTGCATCAAGTTCTGGCGGGGCATGTACAGCCGCTTCGAGAGCGGCATCCATCCGAGGGAGCCGCTGGGAGATCTGCTGCTCGATAGCAAGGAGCACTGCAACTCGCTGGAGGATCATGTGCAGCATCTGACCAAGCGCATAGCCAGCTTCAAGAACTACATCTCAAAGTCGGCCAAGAAGCTGCAGGATGCCACCAGCACCACCGCAAAAGTGAGCAAAGAGCAAGCCACCAGCAACGAGATCAATGATAACAAGTGAGTGAGCTATCTTTGTGAGGGATTTATAGCCTTGTTCCACTGCCACATTCAGCTCCATTCTCGAGAATGGTCCAATATTTTACATGGGGAAATATGGTCCGTTCAAAAACGACAGACCATCCGTTCACCATTTGCCCCGATGGTTTCTATACATACCAAAAAAAAAAAACCGAAAAATATCGATTATTATGCGATAATTCTTAAGTTCCTTCCCTAAACCTTCCTTCCCATCCCTAATTTCTTATTGTACTTGAAATTTTGAATATTTTTGCAAAAATATGAATGAAAACTAGATCTAGCGCAGCATTTTGTTGTCGCCGATGCATAATGCGATGCTCCTTAAGCTGTGGCTGGAATAGAGCTGTGGAATAACGGCATACAAGGCTATTACTTACCATAATATTTATTCCCTCCTAGATACAACTATGACAAAAAGCTGAGCGAGCTCTCGGCCGCCGACGACGATCATCCGCTGAAGGCCAGCAACATGTCCTTTGCCAACCTGTCGCTGAATGCCGAGCAAGCCAGTCCCCCGCAAAACCTGCCCGAGGAGATCAACTCCGTGGCCGTGGACTGGAAGCCCATGCGCAATGTCACCACCTGCTCCTGTTCCACGCCCTTTGATCATTTCAGCAAAAAGGTACGCAACTTACTCTGTAATAATCTGGTAATATGGTTACTAATCCTCCCTCAGACCCACTGCTGGCGCTGCGGAGACATCTTCTGCGAGCGTTGCATAGACAAGAATGTGGCACTGCCCGGCCATGACAGTGGCAAGCCGGTGCCCGTGTGCCGCGGCTGCTTCCGGCAAATGCAGATGCAAAAGCAGAGCCCGTAGAGGGAAGGATCAAGGTTAGGAGGGAGGCAGTGGAAACCCTTTTAAAGTATATTGTATTGTTTGTATTTATTGTTGCATTTTTAGCCGTAGCCGCTTATAGAAGCTCATTCAAATTGTTGCAAATGGATAATCCAGAGTAGACACACACACAATCCACTAGCAATTGTAGAGCTGTAAAAGCTCGATATCGATATCTGAAAACATCGATGCATCGCGATATATCGTACTTTTCAGCTTTCATTTTGAAATTAAAAACAAAAACATCGATGTATCGATACTTTTACAGCTCTAAGCGATTGGCTTCCCAGGAAAGGTCCTAGTCTATAAGTCGGGCACAAAACTGTATTTTGTTGTTAGAATTTAGAGCCACACACAAGCAAGCAAATAAGTACAACCGAGTGCAAATTATGAGTGTAAAATACGCGTCAAGGCTAAGAACTTGGCTTTAGGCAATTACTAAGAAAGGGAACCGCTTATTATCAGGAGATCCATCTCCAGATCCAAGCTGTACAGACACTTGGGCTTAGCCCTCTTCGTAGCAGCGGTTCCTGGCGGCACCAACCACATATTCCACTAGCATTAACTGGCGAGACACCGACGACGACACCCGCAAATTACGGAAACTATTAGGGGTGGAGAAACATCTATGGTCGCGAAAATCGATGTATTTCGATATTAAAAAAAAAAAATTTTGTTTAAATAACAAATTTCTTCCGTTACTTTAGTGATGTGACAAAAACATCGATGTTTCCCCACAAAATATTGATGTATCGATGCACCGATGTTTCCCCACCTCTAGAAACTACGCAAACTTGTTTATCGATTTGATCAAAGTGTAATAAAAATTATTTATTCAACAACTCCGAGACAGCGATTAGTAGCCAATGTCCGGCTTAATGCGCAGGATGACGGGCACACTGGTGCAGGGCAGGATTGCCACTTCGGTGACCACGGCGCTCACCAGCTCCGGGGGCGTTATGTCGTAGTTGAGGTTCAGCGGCATCAGCTTGCCCTTGGCCGCCCAATTGTGGAGCTGACACTTGTCGCCGCGCACCAGCTGGTTGGGGTCGCTCAGCTCGTTGTAGACAATGGCGTCGGTTTGGAAGCGCTCGCTGAACTTGTGCGTCTCGCAGCAGACCAGGACGGGCACATTGTTGGCATTGGCCACCAGGGCCACCTGGGCGGTGCCCGTTCGCGCCATCACATAGCCGTTGGCGAGCAGGGCATGGGCTCCCAGCAGCACCTTGGTGGCCTCGGCCATCACATAGCCCACAGCGTTGATCAGGACATAGGTGCAGGGTATGCCGTAGGCGTGCAGGCGGCGCAGCATCTCCTGGCCCTCGCAGCCGGGACGGGAGTCGACGACAATCACCCGGAAGGAGACCTGCCGCCGCTTGGCCTCCTCGCAGATGAACTGGATGAGGGAGGAGCAGGCAAAGGTGAGCAGGACATCGCCATCGGTGATCTTCTCCTGGAGGAACCCACTAATGGCTTGGGCGGCCTTTCCAATCTGATTCTCTATGTAAGTGTCGATGAAGTGGTCGAGCAGTTCCTTGAGCTGAGGGAGAAAATCGAAATGGTATTAATAGTAGAGCTGTAAAACTATCGATGATACTATCGATATTATCGATGGTGCTGTGCTCCACCTCATTATCGATTGTTTTTTTCCACCGCGTTATCAGCAAATCAGTGAGTTCGTATAAAATGTACAAGCTTTTGCCAATAAATGTAATATAAAAATAAATATAATCATAAATTCGTATATTAAGATAGGACCAAAACATTTTAAATGAATTTTTAATCATTAATATCAAAAACTATCTTTATATAAAATCTATATAGACAGTAATGTGATTAAATTTCCTTTATTTTTTTTTAATACATAAAATCTAATATAAATTATGCCATTTAATCTGGTTTGCTTAAGCAAAAGAACATATATATTTTACTTATTTTATTTTGTCGATAGTATCGATAAAGGACTATCACTATCGAAAATATCGAGTAAGGGCACTATCGATGTTTTTACAGCTCTAATTAATAGGGATTTTAGGGAAGGATTCCCCTCAACCACTCACCTCCGTTTCGGGCGTATCCGCTGGCAGCTGGGTGAGTTGGTTCTTGAACTGCTTGTAGGCATTGGAGACGGACACGGCCAGGGGTCGGCACTTGTGCAGGTGATCCACATGATGCTTGACAGCCGCATCCAGGCTCCGGCCAAACTCCTTCTTGGGTGGCGTCTCAAAGTCATGGACCACTTGCCGGAGTGCATGAAGGAAGGCTATGCAGCGCGCATTGGAGCCCACCACCGTCCGCTTGGCGTACTGGACACCCAAGCGAGCTATGCTCGGGTGCACAAGGGGATCGTTGATGAAGAGGCTGTCGCCCTTGGCGCAGACCAAGTGATTGAATAGCCTCACCCGGCACTCTCCCTGCGGCGTGCTGGCCGCTGGACACTTGCTGGGCGAGCTGCTTGTGCCTGCCTTGCCGGGGGACACACTCTCCCGCTTGGGCGAGACAGTGGGCTTGGCAGCGGGAGCTGCCTTTCCGCCAGGCTGCGGTTTCTTGGCCTGTCCCTGTGCCTTGGCTGCGCGCTGGGCCTCCTGGATGGCCCGTCGCTCGGCCTTGCTGAGTGTGGGTTTTTTCTGTAACCGAAAAACCATTTTAAATTAATGATCAAGAGGGTTGTAAAGGGAAATCCCACCTGCTCTGCTTCGCTGGAGACTGGAGGTTGTGCCTTGGCTGCTGCTGGAGCCTTGTCTGCCACCTTTAGGTTGGCCAACTGCTGTGTGACGGCCTCAACTTTATCCCCTGTGCTTTTGCCAGCCTTTTTGGCCGCCTTCTTGGCCTCCCTTTCCGCCTTGATCTGCTCTCGTGTCTTTTCACCCGCCTGCGCTTCCTTGCCGTTTTCCACAGGAGCTGGGGGCGATGTCTTTGTGACTGCCTCCAGCTTCTCCTTGGCGGTGGTTGTGGTGGTCGTCGTCAGCTTGGTGGTTATGGTGGTCTGCTCCACTTCCGTGATGATTGTGGTGGCCGGGGGCGTGGGATTCTTTTGTTTCTTGGCCTGTTTGGCCTGCTTCTTTGCCTCCCGCTCGGCCATTATCTGCTCCCGCGTCTTCTCCGTGGCCGCTGCTGCTGCATCCGTTTTTTCACTCTTATCTCCCGGCATTGCACTTGCAGAATCGGTGGCTGAAGTTGAGGTTGAGGTTTCAGCTTCCGGTTTGTTGTTTAGATCGCTATCTTCGTGGCGATTTCGTTTGTTGCGGGGTCGATTGCGTTGCCTCTGCTTCTTCTGTTTGGTCTTCGCGCCCTGGCCGTCAGTCTGCGGGGGTGAAATATACAATTAGTTTGGATTTGGAACAGCTAAAAGGTCCAGAAATCTATGTGAAACATAACCAATTCGGTATTAAATTAGGAGCCATGCAAAATCAAAGTCTAAATTTCACTACTGGGTACAAAAGAAAAGTTAACTGGAGGCAAGTGAGTGTTTGGCTAGATACCTGTGGCACCTGTTCGCTGGTTACAACCATTGCGAAGGCTTGAAAAAGAGAGAAAGGCTTTTTTTAATAGCAAAAAGGAGGTGTAAAAGGTGGCTGGCTCAAACTTCAGTAGCAGCGTTGTTAGCTTCCAGGCGCAGATTGGGGGCTTTTGGTTAGCGTGTTCAGAGCTTATAACCATAAAAAATTTTGTATATATTCACCCATTTACCTTAGAATTTGTGTTATATTTCGTATTAGCGTCAAAAGTTTGCTCACGATGGCAAAAAGTCTACCAGCTGATATTGAGCCAGTAGTACCAAATTTTGGTCGAAAAATAATACCAAAACGGTATAAAATACTGTAACCGATAACTATTTCGATAGGCGAAGCCAATTTTAGTGCTTGATAACCCAAGCAAGTTGGCATTCCCATAGCTGTCTTTTTGTGAGGTACGTACGTTCGCCTGCCGCTGCTGAAAATTACATAATTTTTGCATAAATTGAAAACCCCATCGATTTGATTGCCGCAGCATCCAAATCTTCACCTACCATGGCCGACAAAGCTGCAGTTGAGAAGCCCGCCGGGCGCCCCATGCGTTACCCGTACACGTTCTCGGCGAAGATCGCCCAGTTCCCCATCAAGCACTACATCAAGAACCAGTGGATCTGGCGCTACTACTTCATTGCGGCCGTCGCCTGCGTACCCGTGTTCTACAAGATCAGCAAATTGGGTGGGTTTCTTGCGGAATTGCTATTATTTAACTATTGCGCTAAGCTTTATTTATTTGCCATCTTTCCAGCCAACTCGCCCGAAAACAAGAAGGCATGGGCCGAGTCCCAGGCTAAGGAGCACGCCGAGCACCACTAAATGGCCAGTCACCTAGTTTTAATAGTTGCATCAACATTTCAGAGCTGTTTGTGTTTGGTTTAACGTGAAATCGGCGAATAAAAATGAGTTGAAAACGGAAATTGATTTTTTAATAAAAATGCAGAAGTGTTTTTGTGGGTGGCGTTAGGAAATACCTTGAGAATGGTATTTTTATTGAGCATATTATGAAAATATACCGAAAACCTATCGATAATTTAGTTCTAGGTCAACCTATCGGTGCGGTCACATCTCTAAGGGAAATGTTTTGGTGACCGGCTGCAGAAAAACGCGGATTATTGTTTTAGTTCTCTGTTTTATCTATTAAACCAGTCAATCCACCGCCAGAGATTTTAAAATACCAGCAGAAATCGCCGTGTATAACTAGAAATGTTTGTGTCTTCCCCCTCCCGTCCGAAGTAATCGCCTAGGCGACGCCAATAACGCGACCACGTGAAACGCCACAGCCATGGATATGTCCGAGTTCCCAGACATCGATATTGATCACCTTCTGGACGGCTCAGCGCCGCTGGAAGATGGCTTCCTGGCGCCCTACCGTCAGATTGCGACGCCCAAGGTCAACGCGAAGACCAAGGAGAAGCGCATCCGGCTGGCCGAGCGGGTTGCCCAGAGCGACGAGCTGCTCCGGCAGGTGAAGCAGCTGAAGATCCAGAACAAACAGCTGGCCGACCTGCAGCGCACCGCCCAGGAGGTGACGGATCTGTACCAAAAGGAGAGGCAGCAGCGCGTGGAGCTCCAAAAGCAGTCCCAGCAGCTGGGCGAGCGGTGCGCGGAGTTGGAGAAGGAGCTGGATGCCCAGGTGATCAACTGTGAGAATCTGCAGGAGGAGATGCAGACCAAGGCGCTGCCTGTGGACGCCAAGGAAGTGCTGGCCATCCTCATGCAGCTGGAGCAGCGCCTGGGCGACGATGCGGGGCTGGTGCGCCGGGACCAGAACATCGTGAAGAAGCTCAAGGACTACTGCAAGACGGCGAACATCAGCCTGCCCACGCCCAAGAGCCCCAGTCCGCGCACCAAGCGGAGGAGCCAAGGCACGCAAACGAACCCGGAGGCTGTCCAGGAGAAGCCCACCCAGAGCTCGGTGGCCGTGCAGGTGGAGAGACTGGTGGAGACGCGCGACACGGGCACGCAGCACAAGAACCACACCACCACGCGGGGCACCACGACGGCCTCGTTCATCCGGAAGCACGACGTGGGCACCAGCTTCCCCGAACCGAAGCCCCTGCCCAATGTGCGCCAGATCCTGGACGAAATGCTCTCCTGGCGGGATGCCCCTCTGCGCCCGCTGAGTCCGCTGTGTGACCTGCTGCCCGAGGTGGCGGCCACAGTCAGCGTGGCCACCTGCACTACGCTCTGTAATGTCCACCGCGAGATTGACTTCCTGTCGGAGCTGCCGCCGCACATCAAGGTGTCTGCCTCCCGGCCGCCGTCGCGCACCATGCTGGACAGCGTGAAGGAGGAGGCTCGGTCCTCCCGGGAGCTGGCCAAGGAGCTGCTCAACTTTCTACCTCAAAACCAAAGCTGCCTGACCAACCTGCCGCCGCAGGCCTTCGAGGAGCTGTGGCAGGTCTTTGGCCAAATGGTGCTGGCCCTGCTGCAGAGGCGCTCCAATCCTGCGTTGGCCACGCCGCCCACCGTCAGTCAGGCGGACTTCACCAGCTGGCTGTACGAGCTCTACGAGGACACGCAGCAGGAGAAGACCTCCGCGGGCAAGAGAGGTAAAGCCTTTAACAAAAAGAAGTTAGTAAGTGGCTTAATCCAGTCCACGTTCCTTTTAGATTTCGCTACGGGTACAGACTCCATGGACGTGGGCACAGATCCCATTGTTGCTTCCCCAAACATCAGCCACGGCGGGGATGTCACGCCCATAAAACTGCCTTTAAAACCCAAAGAACGAAAGCGCGAACGGAAGTCCAAGAAGCGCAAGGCAGCTGCTTCGCTCATAAAGCCCATTCCCAAGCGAAAGTGCCAGGAAATGGAGCCAGCAGTGGAGCCTGCAGAGGAGCAGAAAATTCCCAAAGAACCAGAAGAGTCAGCAATCCAATTCCTAAGCAATTTGAATACCTTTAACATGGCCAACTGTGATAATCTCGATATGGAGTTGAATGAGGAGGAAATGTACTTGCTTCAGCTGACTTCCCAGGCAGCAGTGCAGGAGGAAGCCAAAAAAAGTGATGATTTCCAAAGTGGTGAGTGTGAAAACCAGTCTGTAGTCCAGGAGGAGAGGGAGTCGTCTTTAAAAGATGACTTTGAACTGGCGCCTAAGGGGAATACTAAGGAAACTGAGAACTCTGTTGGGATCACTTGTAAGGAAGCTGGTAACCAAACAGAGGTAAGGAAAAGCCTTGAAAGTTTGCCAGATTTATCTCCAGAGGAAACAAATCCTTCAGACTTTCCCGTAATTAAGAGAAGTGCTTGCCTCGAACTGAAAAAGAAGCCAAGGAAAATGGTCAACATGACTAGCTTACCAGATCTACTCATAGAGAAACCAAGTCTTCCAGAACAGAAGCAAGAGGAAATAAGAACCATTTCTAGTTTACCAGATCTGTGTCTAGAGGAAGCAAATCCCTCAGATCCGTCTCTCAGTAGAGCTTGTCTTGAATTGAAAACAAAGCCAGAGGAAATGGGAAACTTTACTAGTTTACCAGATTTATCTTCAGAAGGAACAAATCCTGATCTATCCAGCATTGAACTGGAACCAGAGGGAAAGGCAAACATAGCCAGCTTACCAGATCTATCACCAAATCTTCCAGATCTATCGCCAAATCCTCCGCATCTTCCCCTTAATGGCTCTGTTTCTGATAAGATATCCACTCTGTGTGAAGAGCAAGAGTTAGAATCAGATTTAAACTCTGCTAAGGAGCTCTCCCTTGACAAGGGGCAGCCTGCCTTACCAGAAACTGCAGAGGAAACGGATCAATACTTCTACTCCAGTGATTCCGATTCCGATGCCGATGAGAACATGACACAGAGAGAACCAAGCAATGAGGTTTCCTGTTGTACAAATGCTTACCTTTTCGGCAGTGATTCGGATATGGAGTCCGAGGCAAGCGAAGATCAGCTGTCTAAGGCAGAAACTGAATGGAGTCCCATTGAATCGGAGGAAGAATTCAACGAAGGGGAGCTCGAATCAGGGAAACAACAGCTTCCTAAGGAAGATCAAATTGAATCGGAGGAGGAGTTCAACAAAAGCTCCTTCAAGCTCCTTGAACCAAGCGAAGAGCAGCTCCCTAAGAAAGACAATGGATTGGATCCCATTGAATCGGAGGAAGAGTTTAACGAAGGGCTCCCTAAGGAAGACACTGAATTGGAATCGGAGGAAGAGTTAAGCAAAAGTGATTCCGAATCAAGCGAGGAACAGCTCCCTAAGGAAGAAACCAAGTTAGATCCAATTGAATCGGAGGAAGAGTTCAGCGAAGAGCAACTCCCTAAGGAAGTCACTGAATTGGATCCCATTGAATTGGAGAAAGAGTTAAGCAAAAGTGAGTCCGAATCAAGCAAAGAACAGCTCTCTAAGGAAGAAACCAAGTTGAAACCAATAGAATCGGAGGAAGAGTTCAAGGAGAGTGATACGGAATCATGCCAGAAGCTGCTGCTGGAAGACACCGAACTGGATGCAATTGAATCGGAGGAAGAGTTTGCCCAGAGTAAGTCGGAATCAAGCGAGGAACAGGTACCCAAGGAAGTAAACGAATGGAGTCCAATTGAATCGGAGGAGGAATTACCCAACGTAGAAGACTATTCCGATGGCATCAAGGAGCCAGTAGCCAAAGAACAAATCCCCACAGATTTAGATATTTGTAAGGAATCGGAAGACAAGCCTGAAAGAATGGAACTAGAACTCAAGGAGGAACAGGCACTACGATCGAAAATATCGGACTTACCACAGCTTGTTCCGAGCACGGAGAACCCAGTAGCCCAACCTGCTTTGGTTCCCATTAAATCACCCATACTGGCCTTCCTTGCCACTCAACCATCGAGTCCCTCCCTGAACTCAGGTGACGAGTCCGAGGACGATCAGAAGCTGGTCATGGATGTCGCCACGTCGCCCAGCGTCTCATCGGTAGACTCGCCACTCTCAGCAACCGCCAAGCGCAGGAGAACTCTATCCGACGTCAAGACTCCACCCACTCCAGGAGAAGGTCGTCTCACTCGCCAGAGAGCCAAGAAGCTGCTGATGGAACAGAGCACCAGCACAGAGAGCGGGGTTTCGCTGGCGGAGCAAATAAGGAGGCAGTTGAAGCAGGCCATAAATAGATCGGAGCCCCTGAAAGGAGTCGGGGAATCACAGCCTAAACCAAGTCACAGGTGCATCGAAGACTCCCCAGCTTCTCCCAGTACCGAACCCCCCGAGGAGGAAGTGGAATTCATCACCGAAATCCCCTTGGAGCAGGCTGTAAGCGCGCAGGACGAAAGAGGCGAACCCAAGTCCATCCTCCAGCATGTCATAGACCAGTACCAGGCAGATCCCAAGCTCACTCAGCAGCGGAGGAAGACGCTGGGCAAGCAACAGCAGCAACTATGCGCCTCGATAGGCAAGTACCTCAAGGAGAGCCTGGAGCTGGAGTCCCTGTCCCTGGAGGTGTACAGGCTGACCAAGGACGAAGCTGTGATTGTGAACGCCCTGGTGGTGGTAATCTCCCAAATAGGCACCGAGGGCAACCCCCTGGAGCGCCTGCTAGAGGCCCTGAAGTACTTCAAGTTCACGCAGAGATTTCTGGCTGAACTAGAGGAGCGTCTCTTCCGGAACACCCAGGAAAAGCCCGCTCTTGAAGTAACCATGAAGTACGTGAAGCTGTACCTGGCGGCGGTGTCTCAGCAGGCTGTCTCCGAAGGCTATGCGAATCCTTCGAGGCTCCTCCTGGCCAAGCTGCTCTACCACTACGACCGGGACATGCCGCCACTGGTGCTGGAGGTGCTCCGCCACTTTCCCACGGTGCTGCCCCACCGCGAGCAGCGGGACTACGACCACTCGGATCCCCTGATCACCGTGATCAAGCATCTGCTGATGGGCAGGACGTACGACATGCAGGATCCGGACGGCGCCGAGCGACTGCTGCTCTCCAAGCTGCGCTTCGAGTACCACTTCCAGCCCTTCGAGCCCACCCGGCAGCAGGTGCTGGAGAACCTGGTGGAGAAGCTGAAGGCGGGCCGCCTGGAGCATCTTCCCTACGCCTTTGCCCTCTTCTGCCGCCGCAGTCCGCAGGCCAAGTTTGTGGAACTCGTGGTCACCGAGCACCTGATGCCGCTCGCCACCAGCTACTGTGATCTGGCTGCCCAGCAGGACGCCTACGATGCCCGCCTCGTGGTTCTGCTGCAGTGTATCTCTCTGGTTTTGAAGCCCCTGCCCTTGGAGACGGACATCCACGCCTTTGTGGGCCTCATCAAGCGCCTGATCGTGGCAGTGCCGCGTCCTGGCGTCCAGCAGGCGGCGGTGCAGGCCTGCCTGCGCCTGCAGAGATTCGGTTTCCAGACGGTGAGCGATGCCCTGCTGAACTACAGGCCCCAGTACCCGCTGGAGCCGCTCACGCGGGCCATGATCCGGTGCTTTGCGGGGCGGCGCAAGCAGTACCGCTCCGGAAGGAAGTAGGTCCTGGTATCCTGGTTCCTTGTATAATTTGCAACTATTTATTTATGTAATTATATAGATTTTGAATTAAACTAAATGCGGATCTTTACACATTTCAACTTATAACTAAAATACACAAATCGATTGCACTTGGGTTAAGCAACAGAGGGGTTAAGGGTTAAGGGGGGATGTTAGAGGTGGAAAATCATCGATGTTTGCGGATATCGATATTTAAACAGAAAACATCGATGGAAAAAACCGATATTTTCAACAACAAAAATTAGTGATGCGATGTTTTCCCACAAAACATTGTAAAAACCCCGATTTATCGATGTTTCTCCACCTGTAGGGGACATGGATCTCGAGACGGAAACCTAGGAGAGCGTAATCAAAATGTACAAAAGTGCAGGATGCTTAGCATGAATTGGGACAGAGAGATATAGAAGCTATAGGTAATCAGTGGACTGTACAATAACATTGACCTAGCCTGGGGTTCACATCAGTTGCTCTTACAACTCGGGTCTGGAGTCAGCCATCTCCAGGGGCTGAGAGGTGAGGCTTAAGGTACTTGCTGTGATATCGGGCTTGTCCCTCCGACCTCATTTGCGGGGACAGGGCTCCCAGTTCCATTCGCCGTCGTAGAGAGCCATCAGTTCATGCTAGATTAGTTTGTTCAGCTGCAAAGGGAGTTCTTTTAGGTTAGAGAAAGCTTCTTAAAATGGTTTATATTGCCTACCAGCGATCGGCGCTGATGCTCCTTCTCCAGAGCCACCTGGGCCTGCTGCGGCGAGAACTTCAGCACCGCGGATATCACCTTGACCAGGGTCTCGTTGTTCGTGTTGCCCGTCAGGTACTGCAGGTAAGTTAAAGTTTAAATTTAGGTTAACCCTAATAGCCTTGTTCCACTGCTCCGTTATTACGAAAATGGACCGTCGGTTGTTCCACAGCTCCATCTACATTCATCTACATTCTCCGGCGACATGTGAATGGGACGGACAGCTGATCCGGCTTTGTTTACATTTTAATTGGGACGGCCGACCGATTCAAGGACTTATTAATATCTATGCTTGGAGCTGTGAAATCTTGAATATCAAAGGAAAATCGGGTGTTTTCTGCCACGACCGCAAATCAGAAATATTTCCCTGCCACAGCTTAAGGAGCATCGCATTATGCAGTGGCGACAACAAAATGCTGCGCTGGATCTAGTTTTCATTCATCTTTTTGCAAAAATATTCATAATTTCAAGAACAATAAGAAAGTAGGGATGGAAAGGAAGGTTTAGGGAAGGAACTTAAGTTATCGCCTAATAATCGATATTTTTCGGTATTTTTTTTTTAGTGTGTATAGAAACCTTCGGGGCGAATGGTGAACGGATGGTCTATCGATTTTGAACGGACCATTCTCGAGAATGGAGCTGAATGTGGCAGTGGAACAAGGCTATAAGATTATTAAGCTTTCTCTCTCACCTGGAACATGATGTTGCGCAAGTACTCGAACTCCGTGTTGGCCGGAACGCTCTCGCTGTGCTGCATGGATACCTGGCCATAAATACAACCGATAAGCTAAGGATCAGGGCTAGGAGAACTCTCAACTCACCAGTGTCTCATCCAGTTGCCGCGACAGCTTGGCATTCTGCAGCTTCAGACGCTCGTTGGACTGCTCGAGTATTAGGAAGTTCTCGCACTTTTGCTCCAGGAACAGGTTGCGATTCGTCACGTCCTGCACCTCGCTCATGATCTCCTTGAGCTTGGCCTCCAGCTCGGCTTTCTCGCTGGTGGCAGGATCCCCTTGGAGGTTTTTGGGGGCCATGCTGGCCAGGAGCTGCTGGGCCTGGATGCCCGCCCTCAAAGTTTCCAGCTCGTTGATGCGCTCGGCCATCTGCTGATTGTTCGCCTGCAGCTCCTCGATCTCCTGCTGCATGCTGGACTCGGCGCCGTCGCTCTTGTGCTTCAGCTCCTCCAGCTCCCGCTGCAGTCGCTCGTTGAGGGCACGCAGGCCATCGGAGTCGGAGGTGGCGGCGGCCTGCTCCTTCAGAGTGGTTACCTCTAGGGTGAGCCCCTCAATGGTGGCCCTGAGGCTGGCCTGTTCCTGCTGCTTCTCCAGGAGCTCCTTTTGGACCGCATCGCTCTGCTCGGTGACGAAGCTGGCGTGCTCCTTCTGGCGGGTGAGCTCTACGGCCTGCTCCTCGATGGCCCTCTTGAGTTCGAGGGTTTCTGCCTTGGCGGCCGCGCTCTGGGTCTCCTTTTCGGACACCTGCAGGGCATGCTGCTCGGCCTTCTCCTGCAGGACGTAGAGTTCGCACTGCAGGGACTTGAGCTTCTCCTTGACTTCGGCGCCCTCGGCCAGCTCCTGCTCCAGCTGCTTGGTGTGCTTGCCCAGATACTCGTTCTCCAGCTGCAGCTCCTCGAACCGGGCCAGCTTCTGGGCGTTAGTCACCTGCTCCGCCAGCCTCTCCTGCAGCTCCACCACCTGGCGGTTCTTCTGGGCTATGGACTCCTTGACCTCCTCCCGGTCCTGGCTGTGCCGGGTCTTTAGCTGCTCCATTTCCAGCTGCAGGGCGTCGTTGGCCTCGTGCAGGCGCTCCACATCCGCGTTGGCCGAGCTCCAGCGAGCCTCAAGGGTGGAGATTTGCGTGGCATAGGAGGCACTGGCGGCCTGGATCTTCTCCTGGACCCCCTGCTCCGCCTGCTTCTGTGTATCGAGCTGCTCGCGGAGATTACTGATGGTGGCCTCGCTCTCCGAGTTCCGGGACTCCATCTCGGAGCAGCGTTCGGCCTGGTCGCGCAGCTGCTGCTCCTGCTCCCGCTGGCGCTCCCTGAGCTCCAGCAACTGCTGCTGCTGCTCCTCGAGATCCCGCTCCAGGGCGGCCTTGGTCTGCTGCAGCTCCTCGCTGGCCGCCTGCAGCTCCTCCAGGGCGTCCCTGGTCACTAGCTTATCCTTCTCGTAGGCCTCGCACTTGTCCTGCAGCGTGCGGTGGTCATGGTCCATCAGCTCCTGGGCGTTCTGCAGCTTTGAGTGCTCGTCCAGGACCTGCTGCAGCTTCGCCTGAACCTTGCTTACCTCCTCTTGCCTCGTCTGCAGCTGGGACTCCAGGTGGTTGGCCTGCTCCTCCAGCAGGCAGTTCCTCTCAGCCAGCTTGGTGTTCTCGCTCTGGATCTGCTCCAGCTTGGCCACCTGCTCCTGCTCCAGCTGGCGCTTCTCCCGCTCCAGCTCGCTATGGGAGTCCTGGACCAGCTGCATCTGGGTCTGCATGGTGGCAATCTCCTCTAGGATGCCGGTGACCCTCGCCTGCAGCTCCTCCTTCTGGTTCTGGCGCTCTGCCAGCTCCTTTTGCAGCTGCTCCAGCTGCTTGGCGTGCTGCTGGTCCTGCTGCTTCTTCAGCTTGTTCAGCTTGTTGCCGCTGGCCTTCAGCTCCTTCTCCTTGGCCAGGAGACTCGCCTGACTCGAGGCCAGCTCCTGGCTGAGCGTCTCCAGCTGCACTTTAAGAGCGGCCACTGTGTCGCTCTCTGAGTTGGCATGCTGATCCTTTAAGATTTGAATCTCCCGCTGCAGTTGCTCTAGCTTCAGACGGTGCTGCTCCTCCAGGGCCGACTTCTCGGAGCTCAGGGCGGCCACCGACTCGCGCTCCATCTCCAGGCTCTTCTCGAGTTCCAGCAGGCGCTGTTCCTTTTGAGCCTGCAGAGCGGTTAGTTCCTCCTGATGTCGCTGGACAATCTCCAGCAGCTGATCGTTGTGGAGGCGCAGGTCCTGCAGCCCCTGCTCGCTGTCGGTCTTGAGGGCGGCCAGCTGTTGCTCCAGAGAGGCAGCCTGCTCTTCCTTCGACGAGAGGGAGGTTTGAAGAGCGTTCAAGCTGAGTTCGGAGGAGAGGAGCTTCTCCTCAGCTTCTTCCTTGGCTGCCTGGAGTTTCCTTTGCTGTGACTCACTCTCTTCCTTGTTCTGGCGCAGGTTCTCCAAGTTCCGTTCGTTTTCTGCCAGTTCCTCCTGGAGTTTGGAGAGCTCCTGCTCTTGGGACTTATGCTTGCTTTGGAGAGAGTTGAGCAGCTCCTCTGTGACGGCCAGCTTGGACTCGGCTTCCTCCTTGGCGTTTTGTAGCTGCCTTTGGTGCTCCTGGGCCTGAGAATCACTCTCTTCGTTGTTTTGGCGAAGTTTAGCCAAGTTTTCTTTGTTTTCTTCGTTTTCTTTCCTCAGAGTAGCTAGCTGGGCTTCCAGATCCTTCAATAGAGACTCCTTGGCTGCCTGCTCGCCTCTGAGCGATTCGAGATGCGCTTCAGCTTCTTCCTTTGCCAACTGCAGCTTCTTCAGCTGCTCACTAGAGTCGCTTTCCTGCTTCTGCTCGCCCTCCGCCTTGAGGGCTTCGAGTTGCCTTTCCAGACTGACCACCTGTTGCTCCTTGGCCGCGTAGTTTCCTTTCAGCTCGTTCAGCAGGTGCTCGCTGGCCATAAGCTTGGCATCCGCTTCCTGCTTCGTTCCCTGCAGCTTCTTCAACTGCTCCTTGGCCTCGTTAGCTTCGCTCAGCTTCTCCTGCAGCTGCCGCACCTCCGAGTCCTTGTGCTCCAGCTCCGTGTGAATGGCCTGCTTGGTCTGGGCCAGGAGCAGCACGTTCTCCTCCTCCTGCTTGCGCAGAGCCTCGTACTTCTCGGCCACCGCCTGGAGCTCGCTTTCGCGGTCCTTAAGTAACTGCTGGAGGCGGGAGAGATCCTCAGGAGACCCACCGTTGGCGGCCGCCGCCTCCTCCAAGTCTATGAGCTGCTCCGCGTCCAGCGAGTGGCCGCTACGCTCCAGGGCCGCCGCTATGTTGTCCGGATTCTCGCCTAGCAGCTTGAGCTTGGTCTGATACGCCTGCATCTTGCAGCTCATGTCGTCCATCTCGATGCGCAGGGCCTCCTCCAGATGCGCCTTGGCCTGCTGCTCCAGGGTGCACTGTTCCCGCAGCTCGCTGATGCGTCGCAGCGCCTTGTCCTGCGTCTCCACCAGCACCGACTGAAAGGGGATTTGATGGGAAATATGAGTAACAGAAGGCCATGGGGTGCTACGATAGGGGATACGTTACCCTGGCCTTGGAGCTGTCGCGCTCCAGCTCCTTGTACTTCTTCGCCAGATCCGTGTAGCGGCAGCGGTACTTGTGGTAGCGATCCAGCGACTTCTTGTAGGCATCGTACAGCTGATCCTTGGTGATCACGTCCAGGCGGGCCGTCGAGGCCGAGTCGTCGAACTCGCTGCTGGTCTCGTCCAGATCCGACTGGAGGTGGTAGACCTGGAATAACTCCCTTAAAGCTCATGGATTTCCTTGGATATTCAAAGCACTTACCGCTGGCGCATCGTACGAGGGCAGGCGGAAGGACACATCGCTGGCCATGGACGAGTTGGACAGCTTGCGCGTCCTGGGCGTGGCCCCGCCACCCACTCCATTGAGCGACTGCGTGGAGGAGCGCCCCCGTAGCGAAGATGCACTGGTGGCCGGCAGTTTCTGGATGCGATAAGGCGAGTTCTGAGGCGTGTCTAAAAGATAAAAGCCCGATAAGAAATCAGCGCTGAGTCACCGGCAAGAGGTGAATGAAATGCTCTACTTACCCTCCTCCGTGATGCTGAAGAAGTTCTCATTGTTGCTGCTGGTGTTCGTCTCCGAGTTTGGCGTGGTGCTCGACGATGAGCTCACGGCGGCCTAGAAAGATTGCGGGAACTGTGAGTGTGTTCGTGCGACAGCTGGCCCCTTCCCGGGAGCGCCTATGGCTCAATATGGGTCACAGTTGCACCTATTTCAATCATTTTTCCCAGCACACACAAGCACAGCTCGATTTGCGTATGTTTTCGTTCATTTGCATTTGCACACACCCTCTTTCTCCTTTCCTCCCCCACCGAAACAACTGCAATACCTGTGCAGCATTCGCAAATTGCTGGAATTTGGACGGCGACGCCTTCACCTCCTCGATCAGCTTGTTCTTCAGGTTGGCAAACATGACGAGGCACTGTGTGTGCTATTTTTAAACGGCCGGCGCTACCTGTGTTAACAACAATTTAATTTTTAATTAAAAAACATTGAAAATACGTGTCTGCAGGGCAGTGTGGCCGCAACTAAGCTATGTACAAATACCAACCAACCCCGGAGAAAGTTTAACAAGTCAAGATGGTCACACTGCTTGGCAGCTTGAACAGAAATACAGTTGGGCACACTATCGATTTCGATACAAATCGTTACTTCGATAAGTGACAGTAGGTGGCGCCACTAAAACTTGGAAATGCAAAAGCCGTTAAATTCAAATAAATATTTTGCTGAAGAAAACGGAAAGATAATTAAAACATATGGTTTATTCACTAGCCCTTCTGTATTACTAAGTAGAAAGTGTTAAAAAATTAGCATTCTATCGTCTTTTTTAGCAAGAGTATTATAATAAACGTGTAAACAACTCGGACTTGACAAAAACTCTGAATGAAAGCTGGACAAGTTTGCTAATTAAGGCATGATTTAGCATTTTTATGAGCCCCGGCTTGTGTTTGGGGAATTTATCTGTTGTGGAGATGCGCAACCTATAACTATTTTATAGTTTTGTGCCTTTAAAAATATAAAATCTGAAGAAATTTGATTTAGAAACTTGTAAAACCTTTTTTTCCTAAATTTCCTATGCGAGTTAAAAGGGATTGGTTTAATTTATTTGGGGTTCTTGATGTTATAACTAGCAAAAAACCCAAGAAATTGAATGAATCGGGCCCCAACTTCTGGGCATGTCTATTAACACCCATTAACCTGTTGTAGCACGCGCCGCCGATGTGCTTCCGAGCTGTCCCATCCCATCCAGCGAGATTTATGTTCGATTAAAGCCTTTAATAAATTGTTGTTTAATGCATGTGGTTTTCGAATACAATGAACATTTCTTCTTTGAGTTATTTTTAATCGAGCGGGGGTAGTGCGCACATTGGTAGGGTTCAAGTATTACAGTAGAGCGTGAAATGCAGTTAAGTAAATGTCTCGAGTTAACATCGATTTCTGCCGGGTGGCAAGCACCTCACTTGTGCAGGTTCTCGAGGAACTCCTTGTGGCGCTGAATGGCCTCCTCGTGCTCCTTGATCTGCTGGTGATGGAACTCAGCCTGGTGGATCTGGTCGTTCTTCAGGCGGTCCAGCTGCTCCCTTTGCTGCAAATAAGCAAGTAGAAAAGTACCGATAAGCTCAAGTCGTGGGGGCTAGAAGTAACGTTTTACAAATTAACTTAGAGAATCGTAAAAAACTAATTACGTGTTAGCTTAGAACGCCCCCCTCCTGGGGCAGCTCATCAATAATGGAGGGTAATTATTAGCCATCAGTCAGCCATATAAGAGGCTTTGCCTGAGCCGCTCTAGACCGCAAACATCGCCCCTTTGTCAACGTCGAAGAGACAATATTTGGTTAACAATTTTTAGCACGAACTCGTCTTGGCCACCAAAAACCCGGCAACATATCAGGCGAGCGAGCAAAACATTGGCTGAATGTAAGTGGGGGAAATAAAGACCGGGGGAAAACCAGCAGCAACCTGCCAATGAACCTGAATCAGACAGCAGCATCTGCTATATCTGCTGTACCTACAACGGCGTCGATTTCCGTTCTGCCCGCTCTCGGCTCATCTTCGCCCAAAGCCTGTTTTCAGTCGATAGTTGGCTTCTGTGAAAGAAAGTGTTGGCAGATCGGGGTCACCGTATATTAATATTGCGCATTTCAGGCCGCATCTGGCCAAATACAAATAATCCCGCAAACACTCTTAACTAGACAAAGCTCTCTTCATTCCCCGCCAGCCTTGCGTCTCTCTTTGGTTATCAGCGGCGCCCCCCAGTTGATAAGCAGCCGCTCGTGGCTCGACCGGAACATTTCCTCTCCGACATTACAGCGGAATGGAGCATCTCCGGATATTGCTGATCGCCCTCACGCTGGCTCTGGTCCAGGGCTATGGCGCCGGAGGAGGTAGCATCCCCGGCACGGGAGGAACCCGGCCTGTGCGCACCGTTGAGACGCTGACGCAGTGGCGCCAGCTGGAGTATGGCTTCCCCACGGCCCAGGATCGAGCGAATGCCCAGGCGGCTGGGAATCTAGTGCCGGAGAACGGCACGCCCATCGATGTGCAGGCCCAGTACCAGAGCAATGGCCAGGTCAGGGTGTTCACCACCATTCCCCGGTTTGCCAATGGCATTCCCTACACCCTGGCCATCGTTTCGGAGACGCAGGCCAGGAATGGGCCGCTGCTGCAGCCGTATCCCAGCTACTCCTGGCACAATGGCAACGGCGAGGACTGCGACAAGATCACCTCCGCCTTCCGCGTGTCTGTAAGTTCACCTCTAAGCGGGGTTTAAGTGGGAGTTATCCTTAAGACCCTATCCTTTGCAGATCACGGAGTGCAACCAGATGTGGGTCATCGATTCGGGCGTCATTGGCACCACCCAGCACTGTCCGCCGCAGCTGCTGCAGTTCGATCTGAGCACCGATCGGCTCCTGCATCGCTACCGCTTCCCGAACACCACCTACATCCCCAGTGGCTCCCTCTTCATCACGCCGAATGTCCTGGTCCAGGATCCTCCGCCCCGGGGCAGCTGCAGTCGCACCATGATCTACGTGGCGGACGTGAGCTACCACGGCCTGGTGGTGTACGATCACCAGGCGCAGACCTCCTGGCGCGCCGAGAACCGCTTCATGTACCCGGATCCCGACTACGGCCAGCACACCATTGCTGGCACCAGCTTCATCCTGATGGATGGGATGTTCGCGCTGAACAACGACAAGCGCAACCTGTACTTCCATCCGCTGGCCAGCGTCAGTGAGTACTCGGTGCCGCTGAGCGCCCTGAACAGGCAGGAGAACTGGGCCAATGGACCGGAGGCGGTGCCGGAGCAGTTCACCCTGCTGGGACGTAGGAAGAGCGAGTGCGCCGCTTCTGCCATCGATAGCAGGAACAACGTCTACTGTGTCACCTTCAATCCCATCAAGTTGTTCGTGTGGAACGTCAATACGCCGTACGCCTCGCGCAGCTTTGGCACGTTGCCAGCCAAGTCCGATGATCTGCAGTTTGTCAGCGGCATGAAAGTGGTCCGGAATGCAGGCGGACAGGAGGAGCTCTGGCTGCTCTCCAACCGCTATCAGGTAAGGGAGATTCTTGATAATTTTTCCAGTTATAGAACTTAAGGGATATTCTTTGTTTCCTTTAGAAAATCGCTGCTGGCACCCTGAAGTCCGACGAGGTGAACTTCCGCATTCTGCGACGCAAGCTGGACGACGTCCAGGGCGGTGTTTTCTTTGCCAATGAGGATGACCTAACCAACCGTCTGGTGTTTAACTAGTAATTAACTAAGGCAACTAAAACAACTAAACCAACTAAATTAATCTCTGTAAATATTAACACAGTTGCTGGGTTTGTTCTGAGGGAGAGAGGCGGAAATGCAACGTGAGTTGGTGGGAAAAAGGGATTTCCTAAGGGCACCTTATCTTGAAGATTCTCTGGGAGATTTATGAAGCTTGCAGTTGCCCAAATTTATTATTTTATGATCTGAGACATTCTTTGGAAAGCTCTTGTGGGTTTATTCTAGATGAAATATTATTATTATTTGCCTTTCTTGGGAAAAGTAAGTACTCTTTCCCCTTGGCTTCAATATCTACTTTAAATGTTTACCAACAGTCACTTACAGCACCGAAAACCCTTTCTTGAGAAGAAAAAGTACTCATTCCCCTTGGCTTCAGTCACTTACAGCCCAGAAAACGCTATATTAATTTTGTATACAAATCCCAGCTTGCTAAAAGATTACGAATCGGAAGCGGGAACCACTTCACAACAACTTGTTTTGGCTCAACTCTTACATCACTTCAAGCTTTACTGTACTACGTGCCCAATTATATTCCGTTTCCGAATCTCTTGCGGCATCAGCCAGAGGTCAGGGTCGCTGTTATCGCTAGACTAAGCTCTGGCAGCCCAAAAGAGACTTTAGAACAGTGGTCTCCGCACCACTACAGTCAAATGCAAATATTGCATTTGTATGCGTGAAAATTCATCACTCTATGGCTAGATATAAGAAGAACAAAAAGCTAAGATATATTGTAATATGGCAAAAAATAGCTATAACCTAAAAACTAGCTATTTAATGCTAAATAAGGCTAAATCTAGCCATACAATTTAAATTAGTCTGCACTGATTCTTCTGTGCTCTTTTGTGCGTACTTCTTCTTCTGTTCTCCTTTGTGCAGCCTGTGCATGAGCGGCAGTGGCGCCGACTAAGAAAAATCCTATCCTATCCTATTAGAAACTTGAGAAGCTCAAGATTAGGCACTCCCTCTCTCTGAAGGGGGCTCAGCCGACGCCACTGACCTTAACTGTTTTAAGGCTTTCGGCGATTAGTTACCATCAAAAACAAGGCCTGGAACTGGATTGGGATTGGGAGTAATTGATAACACTTATGGGGCGATGAACCACCACACTCTGGACCAATTGGGTGGCGTGCATAATTAGCCAACGCCAGAGACTTGTTTTCGCGGTGGACACCAAGTAAGCTCGGCGAGAATTCCAGTGCACACACACAGCGGGTGTGTGTTGTGTGTGCAATTAAACCAGTTACCAAAGCTGACCCGCTTGGCCTGCTGGATTAGAAAGACTTGGCCCAGCTGCAGGCGGCGCATGCTCAGTATCCGCTTGGACTCTAAGTGGAGCAGACGACGTGCGAAAGTGAAAGGATTACAGCATGCAGCTTTGGATTATCTTAGCAGCCTGTCTTGGCTCCGCCCAGGCCTTGGAGAGTGTGTTTGGCGCCTTTAACTTGGAACTGGAGTTCCCATCGCCGCAGGAAAGGCAGCGGGCGCTAAAGGAGGGCCTGTACGATCCGGGCGCCGTCATACCCGTCGATGTGGATGTGTACTACAAGCGTGAGACTCTTTCAACTGCCCTCCGGAACTCCCTTTCACTTGCTGATAATTTACAGATGGCGATGCCACGCCCTCGATCTTTGTGACCATTCCCCGCTTCGCCAAGGGCGTTCCCTACTCCCTGGCCTATGTGACCAACGAGATGCGTCCGAATGGCACGCTCCTGCAGGCCTATCCCAGCTACGAGTGGCACAAGACCCACGGCGCGGACTGCAATGGTCTCACTTCTGTTTACCGAACCCAGATAGACGAGTGCGGGCGGATGTGGATCCTGGACAGCGGCGAGATCGACTTCATTCAGCTCTGCCCGCCGCAGCTGTACGCCATCGACCTGGAGAACGGCAAGATCGTACACCAGTACAAGATGCCCAAGCGGCTGTACAAGGAGGGCGTGAGCAGGTTCGTCATGCCCACTGTGGACCTGCATCCCGAGAACTGCGACGTGGCCTTCGTGTACATGGCGGACTCCATTGGCTCGGGCATCGTGGTGTACGACGTGGCCGCCCAGCAATCGTGGCGGATTGAGAACAAGTTCACGTATCCCCATCCGGACTTTGGCACCTTCACCATCGCCGGCGAGAGCTTCCAGCTATGGGACGGCACGGTATCCACCAGTCTCACGCCTCACGGGTTGGGCGGCCGGCGGATGATGTACTTCCACTCGCTGTCCAGCGAATGGCAGATGGGCATACCCCTGGACGTGGTCAACAACGGCAGCAACTGGAAGCTGAACGATGTCAGCGCCGCCCTGGATCAGTTCCAGGTGCTGGGCAAGCGGGGCAGTCAGTGCGTGGGCGCGGCCATGAGTGAGACGGGTTTCCTGATCTGCGGACTGGTCAAGCCGTCCAGCATCCTGGCCTGGAACATACGCGAGCCCTACAACCACCAGAATCTGGTGATGCTGGTGGAGGACGCGGAGCGGCTGCAGTTCACCAGCGGGGTGAAGATCGTGCGGAACCACGAGGGCAAGGAGGAGCTGTGGGCGCTGTCCAATCGGCTGCAGAAAGCCTTTGGAGCGGGCTTAAACTACAAGGAGGTCAACTTTCGCATTCTGAAGTGCGGCGTTCAGGAACTGCTCAGCGGCAAGCCGTGCTATTGACTTGGAATCTCTACCAATAAAGCTAGTATTTGAGAGGGGTTTGCCTTGTGTTGTTACTTACCTTCTTGTAGAAGTACTCCTCCTCGCGGGCAGCCTCCAGCTTGCCAAAGGCGCCGCCAGCCTCGCGGATAGAGCCACCGCCGCCGCCGCCCTTGCCGGCGCCACTGCCCAAATCGCCCAATTGGCCGCTCATCTTGGCCAGCCTGTGGAGCAGAAAAGAGAAAGCAGCACTTGTAGAATCTTCATTTTTTCGACTTTCGGTTACGCAACAAAGAAGTCAGCATAGAATCCACTCACGCACACACACACATGAGCGGAACGGCTGGCGAAAGCGATTTGGAACGGATCGAAATTGTTTATCTTATCGCAAATGGAGGAAAGGTGGCATACATAACACCCTATGTAATGGGCGTGTACCTCCTCCTTTTTTCAAGTCTTCAATTAGTTAACTTGGATTATGAAAGCGGCTTAACTTTATATATATACAGGTATATGTATACATGTGTGGAATACTTACTGGACTCCAGCGGGGTACAGGCGGTTTGCGCTGCGTCTCACCACGAACATTCTGCTTGCTTTTTTAGTTAAAACTGCAATAAAAACAAGCACATAAAATTTAACGAATTAATAATCACAATGAATTGCAAGTAACTGTATGCGGTCGCCATACAAATAAACCGGGTGCATTCAACTTTTAAAAAGGCAAAGGCGCAATAAATAAGCCACTCAAATCCAAGGCAGCCGCGTCTTTGTTTGTTGTTTGCATAAAATATACAAGGTAAAATAAATATGTACGCTATATCCACAGAATGCCTGCTTTCTATATATTTTTAAATGCCGGGAAATTGCGGCGCAGCTTTACTCACTTTTCTTCAAACGACGAAAGTTTATAGCAGTATGACCGTTTCGCGGATCTCAGAAGAAACCAAACTAGCGTTGTTTCGATAACTTTTGGCAATACCGATACAATATATCGATATAATTTACCCGATAGTTATAACCAGTTGCATGCTCTGGTAACACTGCCGGCACACTTGACGCCAACTCGGATTTTTTTCTGAAAATAAATAAAAACTTATTAGCTATTGCTGATTAAACCACCATTATTAACCTCCAAACATGGCCGAGGTAGACGACGGTTGCGAGCTGTTGTTTTTTGACACCTTCTCCCACGAGGAAGTGACGGTAAGTGCCCCAGCAGCCGCCTCCTTACTGATTTTGCTCACCCACACTCTCTTGTAGGACATAAACTTGGATTTAGTGCAATTTCCCAAGCCGGTCTTCATCACACAGGTGCGGATCATACCGCTGGGAGCCCGTGTGCAGGCGGACTTTCCCGGCGGCGTTCGCCTGGGTGCCACGAATCCCTCCAAATTCGACCTGGAGTTCTTTGTGAACGATTTGGGAATGCCGGGTGCCTCGGCTTTCGAGAATCTCGGCCTGCTGCGTTACAACCAGAACGATTGCATCCACCTGGACTGTTCGCAGGAGAAGATCCCCACGGACGGACTGGTGCTGCGCGGCTGGTACAGCACCATTACCCTGGCTGTCTATGGCATCCTCACCAACTCGGTGACTGAGCCCATTGCCAGTCCCACGATGCCCTGCGAGCCGGTCGGCCCGGAGATGTGCAACCTGAGTAGCGAGGTGCTGCTGCAGGAGGATGTGCTGAAGGACGACTGGCAGGAGCCCATGCAAGCGGAGATAATGACCGCGCACAAGGGCAACGTCAGCGATTATGACCCAGAGGAGATGGAGTACGCTCTGTCGCGGGAGCACTACCACCAGCAGCAGCAGCATCAGGCCGAGGAGCAGGAGCAGCGGGAGATGCGCCGCCTGCGTCGCTCCACGCACTCCACGGACCAATCGCCGCCGCCGCCGCCCAGGAGATCGCACACGCACTCCGAGAGCAACGACCGGGAGTACGTCAGGCATTCCCGCGACAAGGGCTCCCGGGATTGGTCGCGTTCTCCGGAGTATTCCAGCCACCGGTCGCGGCGTAAGCGCTCTGAGCGCTCCCGCTCCGATGTGGACGAGCACAAGTGGCCCCGGACGCCGCCTGCCTCGATAGATTCGCCCACGAGGCCGCGCTCGCCGGATACCATGGACTACGATGACGATGACTCGCGCTCCCACTACAAGATGCAGTCCTCGCACTACAGGCACTCCTCGGAGTCGCTGCATCGCGACGAGGAGCGCTCCTGCACGCCACAGGAGCAGTTTGAGCCCATCCTCAGCGACGATGAGATCTTGGGAGACGAGGAGGAGGACGATGGCGTGGATGCGGCAGCCATTGCCGAGTATGAAAGGGAACTGGACATGGCAGCGGCCTCTGCGCCGCCCGCCATCGATGCCTTCGAGCCCTGGCACAAGCCCCTGCTGGTCTACGAGGGGGATTTGGCGGCGCACTTCGGCAAGGAGCTGGAGACCCTGCGGCTGCTCTTCAAGAAGCTGGCGCTGCAGACCCGCTGCGAGAACGTGGCCGCCTTTGGGGAGGAGCACGGCTCTAGTGTGGACGAGCGGGAGCAGTTCGTGTACCTGGGCGAGCAGCTGAACAACCAGCTGGCCTACCTGGCGCAGCACTTCAAGCGGCGGAACTACGTCCTCCAGCAGTTCTTCGGGAATGATGATCTCCACCTCCGCCAGGCGGCGAATATCCTGCAGATTGCTCTCAGTTTCCAGGCAGCCTGCCTGCAGCCGCAGCCCGCCTTCAAGATCCGTCACATCAAGCTGGGCGCTCGCATGGCCGAGCTCTTGGGCAGCAGCGAGGATCTCTTCCAGCATCTGCTCAAGGAGCACCAGTTTGACCCCTTCGAGGCGGTCTTCCGGCTGTACAACGAGCCCTACATGGCTTTGTCCATCAAGCTGCAGCTGCTGAAAGCAGTTTACGCCCTTTTGGACTCTCGGCTGGGCATTGAGCACTTTCTGGCCTCCAAGAGCAACGGCTACCAGGTGATCATGGAGTCCCTCAAGGCGGCCAAGTTGACGAGGACCAAGTACGCCCTGCAGGCCATCATCAAGAAGCTGCACCTGTGGGAGGGCCTGGAGAGCATAAAGAACTGGTGTCGGCGCCTCTTTGTGGACAGGAACTTGGCGCGGGAGGAAGATAAGGAGTCCGCGGAGGAGCCCACTCCGTTGCAGGTCTGCCAGCAGCTCGAGTTCGCCTTCGAGATGCTCATGGATGCGCTGACCACCAGCCAGGTGAGCTACCAGCAGCCGCGCCGCTTCCTCCCCGTGTCCAAGAAGTTCGAGGTGGTCACCGATGCCACAGCGCAGCGTAGTTTTGGGAACGCCTTGCAGTCGTATCTGGGGCAGCACAGCCTGGCGGAGTCCCTGCTGCTGATGCTGGGCCACTGCAAGGAGCTGCCTGCGAAGACGTACTTGTGCATGCTGGACCTGATGCACACGCTGCTCCGCTCCCACGTGGGCATCGATTACTTTGTGGACGATGCCTTTGTGGCCACGCAGACAATTGTCGCTATACTGCTGGGCCTGGAGGATGTGCCCAGGCATCCCAAGGTGGAGGAGGCCAAGCCGGAGAAGGCCGAGGCGGAGGAGAAGCCCATGGAGATCGAGAGTGAGGAGAAACCGAGTGAAATTCCAGAGGAAACGGAGGTAAAGCCGGTTGCTGTAGCTGCTCCTCTTCCTCCTTCTGTTCTCGCTCCTGCTCCTCCTCCTGCTCCTGCTCCCATTCCCGCTGCCGTTCTTCAGGGCAGAACGCGAACCATCCTCCGTCCCGTACTGCCACGTCTTGCCCGACTCGGCATTGAGATGTCCTACAAGGTGCAGACCCGGTACCACCTGGACGCCATTGTTTACGCCGCCGCCGCTCCAGAGTACGATGCCGTGAAGATCGCCACGCACATGCACGCCATTTACTCGCAGACCTGCGATCCGGCAGGACGCCAGCACACCGTGGAGGTGCTCGGCCTGAACAACAACCTGAAGATCTTCATGGACCTCATCAAGCGGGAGCAGCGCCTGCAGACGCAGCGCCAGCTGAGCTCGCCTGGCACCAAGTACAAGAGTCCGGTGCTGAGCTATGCCGTGGACATGGTGGACGCCTGTGTGAGGTACTGCGAGCAGCTGGACTACCTCATCGAGCACGGGGGCGTGATCCTGGAGCTGGCCAAGAACCACGAGACGTTTGAGCCCTCGGTGTCCGCCGTGCTGCAGGAGATGTACGTGTACATGAAGCCGTTGGAGGCCATCAATGTGTTTGTCTACGACGACATCATGCCCCTGGTGGAGGTGATAGGGCGTTCGTTAGATTACTTGACCACCTTCCCGGGAGACCTTATTATGGCGCTGAGGATCCTGCGTTACCTCTCCATCAGCAAGCCCATCGCGGGGCAGAAGTCGCCGCCGGTAACCGAGGAGCTGAAGCACCGCTTCGTGGCCCTGCAGCTGTACGCGGCGGACGGCGTCCAGCTCTGCATCCAGATCATGGAGCGGCTGTGCGCCTACTTCGAGCAGCCCGGAGCCCATGCCCCTGCTTTGATGACCATTCAGGGCGTGCACTGCTGCCAAATCATGCTGCCCACGCTGCAGATCCTCCGGGAGCTGCTCACGTATGCCATTCTGTGCCGGGATGGCACTTACAAGGACTTGACCGCCATTGACCACATCGTGAAGGTGTACTACCTGCTCTACTACTATCCCACGCGCTGCCAGGCGGGCCTCGAGGTGGAGCAGTGCAAGATGGAGGTGGTCCAGACCCTGCTGGCCTACACCCAGCCCCATGAGCAGGACGAGGAGTCGCTGCACAAGTCGCTTTGGACGCTGATGGTCAGGGAGGTGCTCAAGAACATCGATGGACCCGCGCACTTTATTCCAGGTGAGCTCCAAGATAGCAAAACAGCAAAAAATCGGAGCACTATCAATAGTATCGATTTTTTGAATTTATTTTGAAAACTATCGATTGTTTTTCGCACTATCGATGTTTTGATTAGACCGATTAGACTCCATTTTAAGCTTTTGAAATGATCAGGACGATGCTTTCTCGAATGCTGGAAGGGAAATGTTAGATCATAAATGGAAATTAATCCCTTAAAGCCGGAATCGTTTTAAGTGAGAAAATGGCTTCACTCAAGGCTTCAACTGCCGATAATATAATTTTTATAAGCAGAATTTGTATGGCTTAGAAAACATCGATAGCATCGATTTTTCACTAGTAAAACATCGAAAAAATCTAAAGAAAACATCGATTTTTTGTCAGATCTACCCCAAGAGCCTCTAGTAGAGGTGTCAAACTACCGGTGGCACTATCGATAGTATCGATGGTTTGTATTCAGCTTGCACCATCGGTAATTTGAAAACAATCGCAATAGCATCGTCCCCATACATTATTATATTTGTAAGCTTGAAACCAAACCAATTATAATTAGAAAATGAAAATCTAAATCACAAGATACCAAAACTGAAAAATTTGTCAGACTATTTTTTTTAATTTTTAAATTATTACTATATTAAATCTTAAATCTAAAAATCATTATCAAATTACTAAGGGATACCCTCAACTTTTTTGAGTATTTTATTAGATAAACACCCCTTATTTTTACAAAATTAAATAGGTCGGTACTATCGCAATAGTATCGATAGCTTGCGACAAAAAACTCGAAACTATCGAGTTTGACATCTCAAGCCTCTAGGCCTGGGAGATAGAGCTGTAGAAGAATCGATACTAATATCGATACATCGATGTTTTTGTTTTTTGCATTAGTATCGATTTAATTTTTTGAGTATCGATGTATCGCTTATTTTAAAATCAGACCAGTGGGACAATCTTCTAATCTCTCTTATATTCCATTTCCCACAGGACTCAAGCTCCTGGCGGAGCTGCTGCCCCTGCCCCTGCCCATGCCCCAGCCCCTGTGCGACCAGCTGAAGCAGCAGCACAAGCAACGCCTGATCACCGAGCGCAAGCTGTGGTCCGCCCACCTGCATCCGCAGAGCGGGCAGATCGCCAAGTTGGTGGAGGCCCTGGCTCCCTCCAGCTTCCCGCAGCTCTCGGAGATGCTGCAGCGCGTCTGCATGCAGCTCTCCGACCTGGCGCCCAACATGACCCTGCTGATAGCCAAGACCATCACGGAGCTGCTGTGCAGCGAGTACCTCACCTCCAACTGCATTCCGACCACCAATCTGGAGCGCCTGCTGAGATTCTCCACGCGCCTGTGCGCCTTTGCTCCGCTGAAGAGCTCCATGCTGTCCATCCTGTCGGGCAAGTTCTGGGAGCTCTTCCAGTCGCTGCTGGCGCTGAATGAGTTCAACGAGGTGGTGTCCAACTGCCAGGAGGCGGTCCACCGCATCCTGGACAGCTTCCTGGACTCGGGCATCTCCTTAATCTCGCACAAGTCCACGGCCTTGCCTGCTCTTAATCTGTCCGCGGCTCTGCCGCCCAAGGAGCTGATTCCCCGCATCATTGACGCCGTGTTTAGCAACCTAACCAGCGTGGAGGTCACGCACGGCATCTCCATTCTGGCGGTGCGCAACCTGGTGATCCTCACGGAGCACGACTTCACCTTCTACCACCTGGCGCAGCTGCTGAAGCAGAAGATCACCGAGTTCCAGGCGTGGATGGAGCGCGTGATCCTGCACAACGAGACGGTGGAGTACAATGCCAACATTGAGTCGCTGATACTCCTCCTGCGCTCTCTGACCCAGATCGAACCGCCGCCCGCCATGACGGCCATGCCGCACCGCACCCTTAAGCTGGGCGCCGTGGAGCTGGCCCAGCTGGTGGAGTTCCAGGACATTGACCTGGCCAAGCCTCCGGTGCTGAGTCGCATCCTCAAGGTGATGGAGAAGTACAAAGCGGTGGCGAATGAGGCGGCGCTGTGCGACCTCAAGCAGCTCATCCTGCTGCAGGCCTCCAAGCAGGAGATTATCGCCGGCGCCAGTACCGAAGCCCCTCCAGTGTCAGAGAGCGAGGCGGACGCCAATGCCTCTGCCAGCAGTGGCAGCCTGGCCTTGAGTATCGAACCCTATCTGCCCCAGGCCGAGGGCATTGTCAGCCAGTACGAGGCGCGCCCGATCTTTACCAGGTTCTGCGCCACCGCCGAGAACCCTCAGCTCACGGCGCGGTACTGGCTGGAGCCGCTGCCCATCGAGATGATCGAGGACATGAACGAGCCGCTCTACGAGCGCATCGCCTGCGATCTCACGGATCTGGCCAACGTCTGCCTTAACCCAGATCTGAACACGACGGGAGATACCAAGAGGACGCTCAATTTGGCCGGCTCTCCCCAATCCAATCGGGAAATGACACCCACGGCGCCCTGTTTCCGCACCAGACGCGTGGAGGTGGAGCCCGCCACGGGCCGCCCGGAGAAGAAGATGTTTGTTTCCTCGGTGAGGGGGCGTGGCTTTGCCCGTCCCCCGCCCTCCAGGGGTGACCTGTTCCGCTCGCGTCCTCCTAATACCTCCAGACCGCCCTCCCTGCATGTGGATGATTTCTTAGCTCTGGAGACTTGCGGAGCCCAGCCCACGGGGCCCACGGGCTACAACAAGATACCCTCCATGCTGAGGGGCTCCCGAGTGGGCCGCAACCGGGGATCGCGCATCTCAGCAGCGGCTGCCTTTAGGTGGGTTACTCCCTTACTCCCTCAAGGAGCTATTAATTAAGGGTTTTGTGCTCTTTTTTTTCGCAGACAAAAGAAGCTTATGCGCATTGGCTCGCCCTCCAGCTGGGCAGAGTCCCCTGGATCCTATCGCTCTGGCAACTCGGAGTCGCACTTCAGCAGCAGTGACTCGCACTACTCTTCGCCTCACTACAGTGGCCGTTCCCGGGGACGTGGCCTACGCTCCCGACCCTCCTACCTGCGTTAGTTCTAGTTTTATAGCCTATTTACACTAACCACTAATCAGTTACCTATCGATACTGGAGAATGAACGTTTACACTAAACAAACTCAAGTAGTTATCGATAAAAACTAGTGGAAATCGAAATGAACGCAACATAAACTAGAGGTGGAAAAGCATCGATGTTTGCAGACATCGATGTTTTTCGATTTTTAAACAAAAAACATGATGAAAAAAAATCATCGAAGTTTTTCGATGTTTTTATGAAAACATCGATGTTTTCAAGAAAACAAAAAAAAAATCCTCTAAAATAATTTAAAATTGTTTCCCTTACTTTAGTGATGTGACAAAAAGATCGATGTTTCCCCACAAAACATCGATGTTCCCAAACATTTCACCACTAGTTAGGAAGCTGTTCTAGTTCTAGTTCCACTAATCAGTTACCTATCGATATCGGAGACCGAACAAGCCCGAATAGTCATCGATAAAAACTAGTAGAAATCGAAATGAACGCAACATAAACCCTCGTTTGACTCAAAACGCTAAAACGCAGTTTAGTGTAAATACAGTATTAGTCACATTTCCATTGCTGTATTTTGTACATAGGCTAAAGGTTAATTTTCTGTAATTACACTGTGCAAGCGGACGTCGTGCGTCTCCATGGGCACCTCCTCGGTGCTCAGGATCTGCTCGTTGAGGGCCAGCGCCATCAGGGTGATCTTCTTGTGCGGATACTTGTCCGCGTGCTGGCTCAGGAACTTGTCGTAAAAGCCCATGCCATGGCCCAGGCGGGCGCCACAGCGGCTGAAGGCCACACCGGGCAGAATGAAGAGATCGATGCCGTGTCCTGGAGATGAGGAATCTCTTGTTAACAGAAGCAGTTAGAGTAATATCCATGTTACCCACCATTGGTCATGGCATCTTCGCGCGCCTCCTTGAAGTCCGGCTGCTTGATGTTCCACTTGGTCAGCGGCAGGTTCTCGTACTCGTCCATGCCTCGCAAACGCACCATCTTCATCTTGGAGCCCTCGTAGGTGGGCACAAACACCATCTTGTCCAGGCGGAACATCTCGCTGAGCAGCGCCGTGGTGTCCAGCTCGGAGCTGGTGCTCAGATAGATGCTAATCCGCTGCGCCTGGCGGAACACCTCGCTTTGGAGCACCTGCTTTGGGGTTTAGTAACTGATAACGACGGTTAACCTAACCTATGACTTTACCTTGGCCGTGACCGCCTTGGACTGGCGGGCAATGGCCTCCGCGTCCAGGCACTTGAGGGCCTCCTTAATGCGTATCCTGAGCGCCACTTTCAGGCTGTTCTGGATCGTCGCCGCCATCTGTGCTGCTTCTGTACACTCGTGCGATCCGGTGAGAACTGTCTCCATCCGCTTGTCCGGCACGGGCATCTGTAGGTCTCGTCTCCGTCTCTGTCTCCCGCGTTCTTATCAGTTTTACACTGTCCCAGCTCTATCAGTTGGCATTCCCTTTTGTTCTCGCTGTTCGTAAACAAATTGGAGGGGGAAGCAGTATGCCACAAAATTTCCAGGAGCTTTCCAAGTGGGCTATCGATCAGCTGATCAGGGATGGGAGTTGTGAAGTTGTTACCCAAGCAAGTGGGGAAAGGAGGTACCCTACACACTTAACAAGTCTATTTTTACATATTGCTAAAAATTATAACAAAATAGTGATTTTTTGTAACGAACTTAATGCATATTGTTTATTTCAAGTAACATTTTTAATAAATACAAATCAGACGATAGAATCAAGTGCTACTAAGCAGCATCTAAATTTTAAAATAATTCACTTTTTGGGAGCCTCAGGAGCCTTGGTCTCCGGCTTGGTCTTCAGATTCTTCAGCTGCTCCTTTTGCTAATTATAAAAAATAAATCTAATAATTTCATCCTGTTAAAAAAAGTTTAGAAAAAAACCCACCTGCTTGTAGAAATACTCCTCCTCGTGGGCAGCCTCCATCTTGCCAAAGGAACCGCCTGCCTCGCGAATGGAACCACCGCCACCGCCACCCTTGCCTGCTCCACTTCCAAGTTCACCGACATGCGACATTTTCAAGTGTCTGCAATGTGTTGCAACGAATAAAAAATAGTTCTAGAATTCTTATGCAATTGCGCTCCAATTTATGAAAAACTTACTGAATTTGCTTTGGATACAAACGCTGACTGAACCGGCGCAGTGTAAACATGTTTGTCTTTTATAGCTGCGATTTATATAGTATAGTTAAACTATATATAAGGGGTGATTTGTCGCAATGATTTTCGCCGACTTGTGAAAACAGACTATTTGAGAAGAGACATGAGCGTAGCTACAAATAATTCAAAGGCTGCAGCGAAAAGTATATCCGTATATTTTCCTATTAGCAAAGTCTTATAAAAGGATCCTTGTACAATAAGGAAAAAACCCTTACAAATATTATTTATAATATAGAAAAATAAAAGCATTCCAGTATATTCTCTCTTTGGGGCCACCATTCCCCAGCAGCCCCATAGCTACACCCCTGATAGGCGGCCTGCCAACTGGCTGCAAAGCTAACGGACTCTGTAAACTTGAATTATGAACCCGAGTAAATATGCTTTGCCAAAACTAACAATTTTATTACGCTGAATTCGTCTGAACCAACGAATCAACGTAAAGTTATAAACTGTAACAATAATTATTCGAAAGAGTTGGAATCCGAATTCAGGTCTTCCAATATTTTGGGAGTCTTCTCATCGCCTTTTGGGTCTTCTTGGGCACGATCATGTAATATTTTCATATTATCCGCGGTCTAAACATTAAACAAAAGTTTACGTGGTGAAAGAAAAAGTAATCTTGATCTCCTTACCTCATTTAGAAAAAATGCCTCCTCGAGAGCATTCTTGTGTTTGTTCATGCACGACGAGCTACATAGGGAGGCATTATCCAGTGTCTTCTGGAACTCATCCCAATTTGGCAAGTAGTCTCCGTCGTCTTTCTTGGTTCCCATCTTAAACATGAGGTTTTGGGCAAGCGAACTAAAATATTCCTCTTCCTTTAGACCGCCTTGCAGCTTCTCTAGTCCCCCACCCCAAAAGAAAATAGTATTTGGAGGTTTCTTCTCCTTACAATAGGTCATCTTGGGGATCCGAACGAGCCTTCGTGGATATTGTTTGGGTATTACAGGAAGGTGGTCAGTGGTTTGGATACTCACGATTGCACTAGGCATAATCTGCGCTGCAAAATTCCAGCACAAAACATTTTAGCTTACATATAAGAAAAGTTTACAGATTTTGTAAAAAGGTTAGGCAAATCCGTCGAAACCAATGGATGAGACTAGCAAGACTGACTAGTAAAATTTTAGAAAGCTATCACAGCGGTTACTATATCAAGGTATATTTTGGAATTAAAAAACCAGTTCAGGAAAGGGAATTCCATTTATGTTGTTTATTCTTAAAATTAGTAGCTTAAAATTCATATTTAACCTACATTATAAAAATTTTCCTCTAATTTTAAACCAAAAGAATTTAAAACGATTTTTTTAAGCTTGAGCAGTGGCGCTGCCAACCCGCTGCATTAAATATACTAGTTTCCAATTCTATCGATAGCCGCCGTGGGAGGCAACCCTGCGTGCTCATTGTTGCGCCTGCTGCTCATACTTTCGCCCCGATGCGTTTTTATTGGCAGCAAAGCAAAAGAAAATGTTGTGTTGTGAAAACGCTGGTTTTCCCCTGCTGGCGATCTAGTTGTGGCCCAAACGGAAGTGCTAATAGTGCGGGCGCGATAATGCCGATTGAGTGAGGCTAAAACACTAAACGGGCAGAGCGACCGCGCCGCGTGCGGCCCGCTCCTGCATTTGTGTGTGTATCATGGACAAGCTACGAAACAACAACAAGGAGAATGCACCCATTGAGTACCCCTACCCGCAGCCACCACCACCCCCCGGCCATCTCCCCAGCTCCGCAGGCGCCACCACTCCGCTGGAGGGCTGCGAGGATGCGGAGAGCAACAAGAGCACGCCCTACTTCACGCCCCTGGAGTTCCTGCAGACCTCCTTTGAGTTTCCCTCGCCCACGGGCGATGGCGGCGGCGGGGGAATTCTGGGCATACCCGAGTCGTCAGCGGAGGAGAAGGACTCGGCGAGGGCCTACACCCCCAAGCAGTTCACCGTCGCCAGTCCGCACCTTCCCCTCGTCCACCAGCACTCGCACCCTCATCCTCATCCAGCCAGCTCGCAGTCCCCCACCCTGAACCGCAAGTTCAAGCGGTTCTCGCTGTACGACCGGAGATCCTGCTCGCCGCACATCAGCAGCTCTGGGGGGCAGGAGGAGCGGGGCAGTGGGCGTGGCACCGACAAGGAGAACACCATGCCCAAGGGGGGAGGAGCAGTAGATGACCAGGATTTGGAGAACACTTTGTACTTGTCGAAGAGCGAACACAACTCGCCCACCATAATCTTCAAGGACGAAACCTCGACGACGCCGGGCCTGGAGGCCAGTCGCCTGAGCTACTCCCCCAAGCTGCTCTCCTCCATCAACAATCTCAACGTGTCCGGCTCCCCCCTGAACATCATCAACTCGGCTGGCTACAAGAACGGCAACTTCTTCCGCTTCCCGGAGATCGATCATGTGGTGCAGCAGGAGGGGCTCATGGATGCCTCCGCCTTCGAGGAGGCCCCGCGAAGGGACGGGAGTCCAGCGATCGCTGAGCCGCCGCTGGAGCAGCAGAAGTCGGAGGGCCGCAAGAATCGCAAGAATAAGAACAATCTCACCATTCGCATCACGGACGTACCCATCAGGAACTCGAGCCAGGCCTCGCCGCTGCCCAAGCCCAAGACGCCGACCATCAAGAGCACCAAGGAGAAGGCCCGCTCGCTGGACTCGGCGGCCAACGAGTCGGAGCTGTCGATCGTGGTGCACAACATAACCGAATCTCACGGCAGCTGCGAGGAGATGGAAACGGGCCACGGGCAGTTGAAGCCCTCGGCGGGAGGAGTCATTCACCACCATCATCACCTGCAGCAGCCCGCATCCGCCATCCACTCGACCTCGCTCTCGAGCCTGGCCAATCAGCGGAGGACGCCGCGCAGGAAGTCGCCTGGAATCAACACCTCCGACTGGCTGATGTACCACCGCAAGCAGAACCCATATCAGTGCAGCAGCACGGCCCAGAGCTCCCTGGACTCGGAGGCCAGCCTGACGCCCAGCCTGGGCGAGACGGAGCTGAAGTCCGCCTGCAGTGTGGACAGCAGCTCCAAGTTCGGGTTGGGCGCCACTCTGGCGCCGAGGAGCGCACACAAGCACAATCAGCTGCTGCACTCGTCCAGCACGAACCTGAAGACGCTGCCCGAGTGTCTCACCCTGGTGGAGTTCTCCTCCTCCTCCTCGAAGGAGTCTCCCTTCAAGCAGAAGTCCATGGACCTGCCCACGCTGCAGAGCAAGGCCGCCGTCACCACTTCCTCGATGAATCTGCTGCAGCGGCGCGGATCCAACCACAGCCTGACGCTCAACCTGCACAGCTCGTGCGGCAACCTGATGAACAGCGGCCTGAGCCTGTCCAACTACAGCCTGGGCTCCATCCTCAACTCCAAGTCCAGCTGCAATTTGGATGCAGGAACGGCCAGCCAGATCCGATCGGAGCAGAACCCGCAGACGCATCTGCTGGCCAGCAGCAGCAGCAGCCAGGGCAGCCGGCAGGGCTTGTTCAGAAGGCGAGGATCCAACCACAGCATCACCCTGAAGGCGGGACACACCACCACCTCGTGCGGCGACCTGCAGCAGCAGGCGATGCTGACCGCGGAGAAGTACAACCGGCTGGGCATGCGCACCAACTCCACGGGCTCCGGGTCGGGATCGGTATCGGGATCGAATGTGCCCACTCCCAAGAGAGGATTGCTAGAACGACGCGGCTCCAACCAGAGCCTCACCCTCAACATGGGCAGCATACTGGGCGGCGGCGGAGCGAGCACCGAGATCCAGCCCAAGGTCACCGTCTGCAGCTGTGCGGCTTCCAACCAGGCGCCGCATCAGCGCAAGTTCTTCAGCACCGAGAACCTGAACAGCAGCAAGGCCAGCAGCAGCCAGCAGTTCTTCGGCCAGGTGAGCTACGGCTCCGCCTCGGACCTGCAGCCCATTCCCCAGCAGGAGTCTGCCGGCGCGGACTCGAGCATTGTGGCCACCTGCACCTGCGCCGGCACCGTGCGCAACATCATGACGCGACCCCTGTCGCCGCAGACCACGAGCGAGGAGTTCAAGATCTACCTGGCCAGCATCCAGATGCTGCAGAGCGCCTCCAACCCGCTCAACCAGTTCGACCTGATCCGGCTGAACTACGTCTTCGATCACAGCTACCAGACCAACAGGAGCATCATCGAGCAGCCGCCCGTGCTGGGCTCCAACGGCCGGGACCTGGACACGCCCACGGACCTGGTGCCGCCCAGCTCGGAGGACAGCGAGCTGCTCGCCTGCTACCAGGCGGTGGTCAACCGGATTGTGCAATCGCTGCCGCAGCTGGAGGAGGCGGAGCAGAAGCGCATCTTTCGGGACCTGCACAAGGAGTTCTGGGATCTGCCTCTGAACCACCAGGAGAAGCCCATGGTCTTTGGTTCGCAGACCAAGAACCGCTACAAGACGATCCTGCCCAACGAGCACTCCCGCGTGCTGCTCGAGACGGAGTCCAGCGAGCTGATGAGCCTGCAGGAGGAGGTCAGAAGGACCTGCGGCGAGGACATGCCCTACATCAATGCCAATTACATAAAGGTAAGGGGGATTCTGATTAATTAAGGATTTAATTCACGATTCTCTGTAGGGTTGTGAAAATATGTAAAAAATATCGTATCGATGATTATTATTCTTTAAAAATATCATCAGGTTTTTTGCAATATTTATCACCAAAATGTATCGATATATCTGATATTTTTAAATTTCAGTATAAGAATCTTAAACCACCCAAAATAACATTAACTTTAAATGCATTATAATTTCTTTGAGCTTTTTTTTATTACAAATAAAACAATAAGCTTTTTTCCATTAAAGAACAGAGATGTTAAGGTTGAATAGTTTAAGTAAGGATACAAGGAAAAACTTAAAAGACTTCATTTCATTTTTTTAACAATGAAAAAGTTAAATTTTCTCGAAAAATTACATATATTGGTTTGTCTTTATGATTTTGTAAAAGCTCTTTTCCGCGCTCATCTTCTCTTTTTAACTACTAGAGGTGTCAAACTAACGGTGGCACTATCGATAGTATCGATGGTTTGTATTCAGCTTGCACCATCGGTTGTTTGAAAACAATCGCAATAGTATCGTCCACATACTATCGCAATAGTATCGATAGATTGCGAAAAAAAAATTCGAAACTATCGATGGTGCCAATACCGGTTGTTTGACATCTCTACCATCCACAACATCAAAAATATATTTCCAAATAATATCGATATGCGATATATCAGGGAAAAAAATATGTCGATATAAATATTTTTTTTTTTTGTAAAAATATCGATATATTGATATTTTGATATATTAACAAGCCTAATTCTCTGCTCCAGGGACCCGACTACGTGTCCAAGTGCTATGTGGCCACCCAGGGACCGCTGCCCAACACGATCTTCGAGTTCTGGCTGATGATCTACCAGAACACGCAGCGCTACATCCGCCGCTGCGTGGACGGGGGGAGCAGCAGCAGTCCGCACATGGACCGGGCGCAGGTCCTGCAGCAGTACTTCCAGAAGATCGTCATGCTCACCAACTTCACGGAGACCAACCGGCAGAAGTGCGCCGTCTACTTCCCCATCGAGCTGAACGAGATATTCGCGGTGGCCGCCAAGTGCGAGGTGTTCCAGCTGAGCGCCGCAGCGCGCGAGTATTTCGATCGGTATTTGACGCCCACCTTTGTGCCGGACACGGTGGTGCCTGATGACGAGCTCAGTGGCCGGCACATTGGCGTGGAGTCGGTGAAGGTGACGCTGGAGGCGGATCTGCTGGAGGCCCTGCCCGCCCACACGAGCTTCTTTCTGGTCAAGAACGTGGGCATTGTGAGGCGCAACGGCTACTCGGTGCGGAAGCTGGTGCTGCTCTACTGCATCCGGGTGCCGCAGAGTGCGAGCTACCACCTGCAGAAGATCGGCTGCTACCACTACTGGTACCCGGACTGGCCGGATCACCACTCGCCGCGGGACATCAACACGCTGCTGGACACCTGCCTGCATGTCCTCAACCTGGGCAAGTGCGAGTCGGAGTTTGACAACTACGACGAGACAAGGAGTGTGAGGAACGCCCACCTGGCGGCCCAGCGGCTGGAGATCTACCAGCAGGACATCTTCAATGCGGTGCAGCCCCTGCCCGTGATCCACTGCTCGGCGGGCATAGGGCGCACGGGCTGCTTCACGGCCATCCTGAATGCTGTGAGGCAGCTGCGCCAGTCGCTGGCCTACTCCCTGACGGGCATGCTCACCAAGTCGCTGACCAGCAGCGGGGCAGAGGAGTTCCAGTTCCCGTCGGACAGCGACAGCAGCTTTACGTGCAACACCATCCGGCACATCAGGCACATTCTGGGTGAGGAGGAGGGGGAGGAGGCAGCCTTCGATCGGCTGCCCAAGATGCCGGACATTTTCGTGGACGTGCTGGGCATCGTGTGCAATCTGCGGCTGCAGCGGGGCGGCATGGTCCAGAACTCGGAGCAGTACGAGCTGATCCATCGCTCCATTTGCCTCTACCTGAAGCGCACGCTGGCCTTGAGAAGGTTTTAGGCGAGACGATCGATGACGAGATTAGAGGTGGAGAAACATCGATGAAAACATTGATATATCGAAACATCGATGTTTTTGTTACATCACTAAAGTAAGGGGAAAAAATTTTAATTTATTTTAAAGGAAATTTTTTTTTCTGTGAAAACATCGAAAAACTTCGATGTTTTTTTCTATCGATGTTTTTTATTTAAACATCGAAAAACATCGATCTTTCTCCCACCTCTAATGACGACGATTGATGAAGAGATGAATTAGAAGAAGAACAAACACCAATTTACTATTTGTAAACATGCAATTTTTGTGACCCTTATTTTAATGAATGCAACCCAAACCCAAATCCCAAACCCCAAACGGACAAGCAAGAAGCAACCTGAAACCATGGCTATAAGAGTCTCGAAACACTTACATAGGATGACATTCTCCGAACGAACCCCGATTTGACGAGATGCTCTCAATGTTTGCTAAATATTACTATTACCGCATATTCTATATATATACATACATATAAATGTTTATTAAGTGTTGGATGTATGTGCGTGCTAAGTGTGTGCATGTAATGTGTACATAAGTGTAAATGTTTCCGACTTTAGGTGTGAACTATGCTTAAACTAAAGTTAATTAACAATTATTATATACCTTACCTACCCGGAAAACCCCTTTTCTTAGCTCGAGAGACGTGCGGCCACGCCCCTCGGTGAGTTGGCCTATTAGGCTTGGGGCGGCGGGGAAAGCTCAAACCTTTTTCAAGTTGGTTCCCCTCCAAGGATCCTTCTGACTAAAACACCAATTTCCCCAAAACCCAAGCCGCCAGCTCCGACCCTCGGACGTGGGCCAGAGGTCACGGATCGAGAGTTCATTAGAAATACAAGAGAAACACTCGAAATGGAAACACAACAACTTGTATTAATGTTTATGCAATGGAACTAGTCAAATAAAACTTAGAATCATTTTAAATGTAACTTTAAATGTGTGAAATCGAATGTGTTATCATTGGCGGGCACTGTTGGAAGTTATTTGTGAATTAACTGGAAATTAATTATTTTGGTTTGGCTGGATATTAATCCGAAATACTCGTGATATAAGTGGATATTTGCTAAAAGAATGTAAAATAAGAGTGGGATGAATACACTATGGCGCTAAAACGAGCATTCGAGGCAGAGAGGATCATCAAAACTTAAAGGAGAGTAAGATCTGTATTTTATTATTGCTCAGGAGTTTATCTTGAGTTTATTAAACTTTTTATTGTTATTACTTAAATAAAATTTAATATTGTACCATTATTTGGACTACAATTATTTTTAAATTTTAATTATCTAGAAGAAAACCTTTGGTATACATTTTTAATCTATCTTTGTATGCCTCTGTCAATCTTTCCGAATTTTAATAATAATTTTTTATTAAAATCATCGTGTTGAGGTTTTAAAAATGTTTTATATTTAATATTAATTCATTATTTATTTAAAAGTAAACTGCAATATATTTACTAAGTTTAAATAAATTATTTTCTGACATAATATATTTGATACAATTTTCAAAGAAACAATAAAAATAAAGCCCTAAAATTATTTTCGTAGAATTTTATCAAATATATTATATATCAAAAATTTGCATCTCATTCTTTTCGAATTCCAATTATAATGTTTTATTAAAATCATCGTATTAGGGCTTTAAATATATTTTATATTATTTATTTAAGAGTAAACAACAATATATTTGATAAATTTAAAGAAATGATATTTGATATATAAAATATATTCAAATATATAAATTAACACTTTGAAAGAAATCAAATACCCAAAGCCCGAAAATTTATTTTCGAACTTTGAAGTCCGAAAGCACCTGGCAGCACCGTCTAAGGGTTAAGAGCCAGTCAGCTGTTTCGGACGAGCAAAGTTCAGCGGGAATCAGGTTTATTTTTTGTGTTATTGCCGAATAATCGCGGCTACGCGAGATTAGATTGTTTGGAATCTGTGCTGACGGACAACTAATTTCGCCATGCTCCGCCTGCCCGGCAGATCAATTTTCAAGAGGCTCTACAGCAGCATGAAGGTACACAATTTAAGAGCAAATTAATAAGAGAAAAATGAATAATAAATCTTATTGGCCAGGTGAAAGTGCCAGTGAAGCAGGGCGTTGTGGTGGGCCAGCAGAAGAAGCTGGCTAGCGGGCTGGAATACAACAGCTTCCTAGGTGTTCCCTATGCAGAGCCGCCAGTGGGAGAGCTTCGTTACCTGGTGAGAAGTCCAAACTTCAACTATTTGAAGCTATTTACCTAATATTTCCCCTCCAGAGTCCTCTGCCCCTGCAACGCTTTGCGGAGCCCGAACTGGACTGCAGCAAGGAGCGGGATGTCAGCCACCAGCGCGATCCCTTCACCCTGGAGGTGGTGGGCTCCGAGAACTGCCTGTTCCTCAATGTCTACGCCCCGAAGGTTAAGAATCCGGGCTCCCCCTTGCCTGTCATGGTGTGGATTCACGGCGGCGGCTACTTCTTTGGCAATGGCAACAGTGATTTGTGCGTGTCATGGCCTGTTATCCAGTCCAAAGATCTAATCTAATCTTGGGCCTATTTTTAGCCACTTTCCGGGCAAGCTCATGGAGCAGGACGTCGTTGTGGTTACTCTGAACTACCGTCTGGGAGCCCTGGGCTTCCTCAGCCTGCCCGAGGAGGGGATCCACGGGAACATGGGGCTCAAGGACCAGCGCCTGGCCCTCCAGTGGGTGCAGGAGAACATCGCCAGCTTCAATGGCGATCCCAATAACGTGACCCTGTTCGGGGAGAGTGCCGGAGGAGCGTCCGTGCACCTGCACACGTATGCGCGGCACGCCAACCGGCTGTTCCACAAGGCCATCATGCAGAGCGGATCGGGCAACATGGAGTGGGTGTTCCAGAATGACGCCGGTATCAAAACCCGCAAGCTGGCGTCGCTCCTGGGTGGCGGAGACTTCGGAGGCGACACCAAGGCGCTGCTGGGCTTCCTGAGGTCGGAGAAGGCCTCTCCCACGGGCATTTTGTCCAACACCCTGAAGGTTCTGACGCCCGACGAGCGACGGCGCCACCTGCCCTTCACCTTCAAGCCGGTTATCGAGGACAGCAGCAGTCCGGACAGCTTCCTGGACCAGAACATCCTGGATCTGATGCACAAAAAGGAATCTCTCGGTGGCATGCCCACGATCATGGGCTACAACTCGGCGGAGGGACTGGCCATGCTGGTGAAGGCCAAACAGAAGCTGGAGGCCTACGGGGATGACTTGGCGAGGATGGTGCCGAAGAACCTGGTGCTGGATCCTGAGGCCCCCGAGGCCCAGGAAGCGGCCTCCGACCTGCGGGCATTCTTCTTCAATGGACAGCCCCTCACCAAGGATAACATGGAGAACCTGGTGGACCTGTTCACCGACTACCACTTCAACATGGACCTCCAGCACGCGGCGGAGATCCATGCCAACTGCCAGACGCAGGCGCCTCTGTACTTCTACCGCCTGGACTACGTTGGCGGCCGCAACATGTACAAAAAGATCTTCCAGAACGAGGGTCTTCGCGGCGTGGCCCATGCCGACGATATTTGCTACATCTTCCAGATGGCGGGCGACGAGTCCAAGATGAGGGAGGACGACCAGCTGGTCACCGAGCGAATGTGCAAGATGTGGGCGAACTTTGCGCGTGACGGCAAGCCCTCGGACAGTTGGCTGCCGGTGGAGAAACCCCAGCCTGGCCAACCCTTCCAGCTAAACTGCCTGCTCATCGACCGGGAGCTGAAGATGTGCGTCAATCCGGATGGCGAGCGAATGGATTTTTGGCGCAGCATGTACAGGAGATACAGGAGCAAGTGTTACGAAGCTCTGAGAGCGAAACTTTAATAGATAGAGATCGGAGAAGCCCTGGAATATAATACTTTAACTGATATTTGTACGCAAAACTAAGATATTAAATAAAAATAATTTTTAACTAATTTTCTTCAGGGTTAAAAACTTAATATTAAATATATAAAATAAAGTTCGGCTGAAGGTGGTGGTTGTTTTATGGTATTTTATATTCATTGATAGATTTAGATTTAGAAAATGCCTAAAATTATGCAATATTTGACGTCTTTCTGAGAGCATATAATGACCAAAAATTAAGTGATGCCAAACGCCGTATAATTTTCGGACACGCAATTAAAATCTCAATAATTTAAAAGTAAAATATTGAAAATATGTTGAAAAAAAATTTTGGCAGATTTTTCAAAATTTGATAAGGGGTAACATCATTAAAATTGTCAAAATTGTACAATTTTTATTATTACTCAAGTCAGCTTGCAGATTAATTACCCAAATAAAAACTAACAAAAAACAGCTTTCCGAATTGAAATTAAGGTTGTGTTAGCTTAGTTATAACTATTTTTAGCATTGAAGCCTAGTACTCAGACACGCGAACAGCGTTTCTAAGCAGTGAGAGAGAGCGAGAGGTGAATAGTCGGGAAACGGTGTTCGGCAGCGCTGTTTTAAAGGCCGGTACGCAGACGAACGAACGAAATACCAGAAACATACCAGAAAAATACCAGGTGGCGCGAAGGGAGACTTTCGGTATTTCCAGAACGGGGGGAGGGGGAGAATAAAAAATTTAATAAAACGACCTGTTCTCAACTGTTGGCATCTCACTCTCTCTTACTGTTTCTTCACACAATTCAAAAATATAGATCCCGCCAAACACAATAATGTTTTCAAAAGCCCAGTCCAGGCGTTTAGAAGAGCAGATAAAGTTATAATAATTAAATTGGTAGAGGCCAATTCAATGATAAGGGATTTGGGCAATATTAAACATTTGCATAAATAAAGGCCTGGAAGGAAATAGGTCCCTCGATATTTGGTTATGACTTTGATGAGCACTATGAGATGTCACGTTCGATTTCTGAGATGAAGGCGTCAGAGGCGACGGTCACCGCCCGCTGCTGCTTAGAGCAGTGTCTGGCTGGACAAATCCTTCATTGCCAAACTCGAGAAGGACATTCAGAGGCCGCAGCTGCTGAGAGCAGTATCTGGGTGGACATATCCTTCATTGCCAAGCTGGAAAAGAACATGTACAGCAATGGACAGAACCGGGCGCAGGAGGAGTACCAACTCTAACCAAATGTATGCCAGCAAGGATCTCAGAGTCTCGCATCCATCAAGAACGAAGTAACTTTGAATCATTTCACCAGTCAAACAATTTGGTGGCAGCAGGAGTAGCTGCGGCAACCACCGCCACCACCCAGATGGTAGTTAATTCCACTTGGTAAGAACAGAATCACCAGCAGCAGCCGGTAGAGTAGCCCTTGTCCTGGTCGTCGATCCCAAAGAGAATGTTGGACAAGTAATAGGGAGAAAAAGAGGCGGTTGTGCATGGTCGAGAGAATCTGGGCGACGGCGTTGGTGGTCATTGTGCGCAAATAAGCTATTCCAAAACGAAACTACAAGTCTATGCGAATTGTCTTTCAAATATAAAATAAATAATTGTAAATATAAAACAGCTGATTTAAGATTGGTATGACCGCACCATTTACCTCCCAAAAATGCCAAAGTGCGTTTTTAGAAGCGGTCACACTTGAAAAATATTAAATCTTTTTCGGGTTGCGAACAGTTTTTCTGTCTGAGTACTAGGCTTGACCAAAGTGACTAAAATCTGAAAATATTTAAAAAGTAAAACCGTTTTTAAGAAGGCCGTATATCCAATACAATTTACCTTCCTGTGGTATATTTACATCATCGTGCCAACGGTCACACTTATTGCGGTAAAACTCTTGCATTTTGACGCGGACTTTTTTTAGCAAAGGACGCCGAGGATTGTGATTAAATTTACCTGAAATGTATGTAAAGAAGCTTGTGCTCGATGGCTTCAAGTCATACGGCAAGCGCACGGAAATCGAAGGCTTCGATCCGGAGTTCACGGCCATCACGGGATTAAACGGTTCCGGAAAATCAAACATCTTGGACAGCATCTGCTTCGTGCTGGGCATCAGCAATTTGCAGAATGTAAGTAAAGTTGCTAATGTTTAAGGGTGTTTGTAAAGCGTTTCTTCCAATCCAGGTGCGCGCTTCAGCTCTGCAGGACTTGGTGTACAAAAATGGACAGGCGGGCATCACCAAGGCCACCGTGACCATCGTTTTCGACAACACCAATGCCGCCCAGTGCCCGCAGGGCTACGAGAAGTGCCGCGAGATCTCGGTGACCCGACAGGTGGTCGTCGGGGGCAAGAACAAGTTCCTGATTAACGGCAAGCTGGTGCAGAACAAGAAGGTGCAGGACTTCTTCTGCTCCATCCAGCTGAACGTGAACAATCCCAACTTCCTCATCATGCAGGGCAAGATCCAGCAGGTGCTCAACATGAAGCCCAAGGAGGTTCTCTCCATGGTGGAGGAGGCAGCGGGCACCAGTCAGTACAAAACCAAGCGGGATGCCACCAAGACCCTCATAGAGAAGAAGGAGACCAAGGTGCGGGAGACGAAGGTCCTGCTCGACGAAGAGGTGCTGCCCAAGCTGGTTAAACTTCGCCAGGAGCGCTCCGCCTACCAGGAGTATCAGAAAATCTGCCGCGACATCGACTTTCTCGTCAGGATTCACATCTCCGCAAAGTATCGCAAGCAGAGCGAGACCTTGAAGTCCGTGGAAGCCAACGAGCAGAAAATCGACGATCGCATCAAGAAGGATCAGGACACGCATGCCAAGAACATAGAGGAGGTCGCGGAGATCGACAACACCGTCAGGGACATGCAGAAGCAGATCGATGAGCAGATGGGTGGCTCCCTCAACGAGCTGGAGACACAGCTCAAGGCCAAGCGGGCCGCAGAGGCCACCGCATCGGGCAGCCTGAAGGCGGCCCAGGGAACCATACAGCAGGATGAGAAGAAGATAAAGATTGCCGCTAAAAACATAGAAGACGACGTGCGTGCGCTGGCCAAGAAGGAGGCTGACATGGCCCAGGTCCAGGGCGAGTTCGAGAGCCTCAAGCAGGCAGATGCCACGGACTCCAAGGCCTACGAGGATGCCCAACGCAAGCTGGAGGCGGTGTCCCAGGGTCTGTCCACCAATGAGGATGGACAGGCCACCACGCTGCAGGATCAGCTGATAGGTGCGTCTAACTGGAGGTACTTTATATCCTTAAACTCACTTTCTTTGCTTTTCCAGTGGCCAAGGAGCAGTTCAGCGAGGCACAGACCACAATGAAGACATCGGAGATGGAGCTGCGTCACACTAAAGGTGTTTTAAGGCAGCGCGAGGGCGAGACGCAGACCAACGACGCTGCCTATACAAAGGACAAGGGCCTCCATGATCAGTTGGTGGCTGAAATCAAGAACCTGGAGCGCCAGTTGCAGGGCATTAACTACGAGGGCGGCCAGTTTGAGCAGCTAAGGGAGCGACGGAACGAGCTGCACAACCGCAAGCGTGAGCTCAAGCGGGAGCTGGACCGCTGCAATGCCGCCCGGTATGACCTGCAGTACCAGGACCCTGAGCCCAACTTTGATCGCCGCAAGGTGCGAGGCATGGTGGGCAAGTTGTTCCAGGTGAACGACATGCAGAACTCCATGGCCCTGGTCACAACGGCAGGCGGAAGTGTAAGTTAGCTTTTAAAGCTCCTGAAGAATTTCTTTTCACTCTGATTTCCTTTTCAGCTTTACAGCTACGTGACGGACGACGATGTGACCAGCAAGAAGATCCTGCAGCGGGGACAGCTGCAGCGCCGCGTCACCCTGATTCCCATCAACAAGATACAGTCGGGTTCGCTGCAGAGACAGGTCGTGGAGTATGCCCAGAGCAAGGTGGGCGCCGAGAACGTGCAGTGGGCCATGTCGCTGGTCAACTACGACCGCTACTACGAGCCCGTGATGAAGTATCTCTTTGGGGGCACCCTTATCTGCAGGGATCTGGACATAGCGAAGCAGGTGAGTGGACTCTGAAAGGATTCCCTTGAAGGGTTTTAACTTGTGTAAACTCCCAGGTTTTTTTTTTATTTTTTTATTATTATTATATTCTTTTCTTAAAAATCTAGCTTAATTCTATACGTTAGGAATATTATCGATAACATTAACATTATTATCGATAACTAATGTGAACGTGTAATACAAAATGCGGTGTTTACACTTGTTCGGTTCTTACAGGTCAGCTACGATCCGCGCATCAACTGTCGCTCGGTGACTCTGGAGGGAGATGTGGTGGATCCCCATGGCACTGTATCTGGCGGTGCTCCTCCCAAGGGCGCCAACGTGCTGGAGGAGCTGTACTCCATCAGAAAGCTGGAAAAGGAGTACAGACAAATCGATGCTGAAATTGTGGCCGTGGAACAGCAAATGGCGTAGGTTTGAAGACAACTTCCTTAAACCAAAATCTAAGCCTTATTTCTTATCAGATCCATTGAGAACCTGGCCCACTCTTTTAATAAGATGAAGGAGAACCTGGAGCTGCGCCAGCACGAGCTCACCATGTGTCAGAACCGACTGGCCCAGACCACCTTCCAGCAGAACCAGGCCGAGATCGAGGAAATGCGGGAGAGGGTCAAGGCCTTGGAGCAGCAATCTCTAGATGCGCGGGAGAAGCAGAAGAGCTCGCAGGCCAAGATCAAGGACATCGAGGCCAAGCTGGCCGATGCCAAGGGCTATCGGGAGCGCGAGCTCAAGGCAGCCACCAACGAGGTGAAGGCCACCAAGCAGCGGGCGGAGAAGTCGCGGGCCAACTGGAAGAAGCGCGAGCAGGAGTTCGAAACGCTCCAACTAGAAATCACCGAGCTGCAGAAGACCATCGAAACAGCCAAGCAGCAGCACCAGGAGATGGTGGACAACCTGGAGAGGTTCAAGGCCGAGCTGGTGGCCCTGAAGGCGAACAGCTCCAGTGCGGCCTCCGAGGTGAGCGAGCTGGAACAGGCCATCAAGGAGCAGAAGGACGTGCTGAACGCCCAGAACAAGGAGATGCACAACCTGCTGGTCAAGAAGGACCGGATGCTGAAGCAGAACCAGGAGATCGAGCTGGAGGTGAAGAAAAAGGAGAACGAGAAGAAGAAGATCAGCTCGGCGGCCCAGCATGCCAAGCAGCAGATGGAGGAGCTGGAGGTCAAGTACCCGTGGATACCCGAGGAGAAGGCCTTCTTCGGCATGACGAACACCCGGTACGACTACAAGCGGCAGGATCCCGTCGAGGCGGGCAACAAGCTCACAAAGATGATGGAGAGCAAGAGCAAGATGGAGCGCAGCCTCAACATGAACGCCATCATGGTGCTGGACCGGGAGGAGGAGAACTTCAAGGAGACCGAGCGCCGGCGCACCATCGTGGCGATGGACAAGGAGAAGATCAAGAAGATCATCGTCAAGATGGACGAGGAGGAGCAGGCCCAGCTAAACACGGCTGCCGACGAGGTGAACAAGAACTTCAGCGGCATCTTCAGTTCGCTTCTACCCGGTGCCGATGCCAAGCTCAATCCCGTCCTGACCAAGGGCTGCCTTACCGGCCTGGAGATCAAGGTCGGCTTCAATGGCAAGTGGAAGGAGAGCCTGGGCGAGCTTTCGGGTGGCCAGAAGTCGCTGGTGGCTCTCTCCCTGGTCCTGGCCATGCTCAAGTTCTCGCCGGCTCCCCTGTACATTCTGGACGAGGTGGATGCCGCCCTGGACATGTCGCACACGCAGAACATCGGCAGCATGCTGAAGCAGCACTTTACCAACTCCCAGTTCTTGATTGTGTCCCTCAAGGACGGCCTATTCAATCACGCCAATGTCCTGTTCCGCACGCTGTTCGAGGAGGGTGTGTCCACCGTTACCAGACAGGCCAGCAGGCAGGCCAGTCGGCGATGAATTATGGATTTTCATCACAAATTGCAGGTTGGGAATTATAATCTCATTTGTATTTTCCAGGGATCGTAACAGTTATAATATGAAAAAAAAGAATTGGAAAATAAGAGTTACTTTTTGATTTATAAAAACAATTGCGTCCAATTTTTATTTATCACATAACTGTTATTTGCGACCCCTGGTATTTTCAATCAAGTTCCCCTAAAATGTCGCATTTTTACTTGAATTTATTGTTTCAATATTAACAGATTATTAGTATTAAAACCGGATGTATAAATGTATTTTTATGAATAAATAACTTTTGATTATGTATGTAGTCGGTGTTTATTTATATATACTTGCAGGAAGCCGTACAAATCAATGAATATTTAACACAATAAACCGTTAAAACCTCTAATAAAATATTTCCCATTTACCGTTATTCAAACTAAGTAACGGTTTTTCGCGCGCATCAGCTGATTTCCAACCGGGTATTTGCGGGCGGCAAACGTCAAACTGACGGACCGACAGAGACGAAGCGACTGACTGACTTGCATCGCACGTGCCGAAAAGAGACGGAACGCTGGTGAGACCGTCAAACGCACACACACACTCACGCACGCAACAAGAAGAAGAAGCAGACCAGGCAGCAACACAATGTTTTAGGAGTGAAAAACGGGAATTAAATAAAAATCTAGTTACAACAATAGCCAACGGGGGGAGGAAAAGGAAAACATCAAGATTTCGAGCACACGCAGATTCCTCCAGAAGCTCACAATGGTAATTGGAAGTGCCTGGAATCGGGGAATCGTTCGGGCGCCTGTGTGTGTGTGTGTGTGGGGGGCAGCGAAAAGTTGTAGACACCGCTGGCATTTGGATAAACAATAGCAACAATTGAGTGTTTTCCAATTAAGAATAACGGCGTGACTGGAAAGTCCTCTCCCTCTTCTGTTTCCCGTTGGAACTAATTGTTTTTGTTCTTTTCTGTGCCAGGATCGAGTGACGAAGCCGCAGAAGAAGATGCTCATCACATTGCTGCGGGAAACCAAGTACATGGAGGGCAAGAAGGAGAAGGAGTGGTACTGGGAGAAGATCCAGGCGGCCCTCAACACCATCGGTCCCAAGAAGACCATTATCCAGTGGAAGAAGGTGAGTTAATTGATGTCCAAAAAAAGGTCCAATCTCTCAAAATTCCCTGCAGTGCTGGCGGGACATGCGTCTGACCACCAGAAAGAAGCTGGCGGAGCTCAAGCGGTGCCAACTCTCGGGCGGATCGCCGCCGCCGGGCATTGAGCTCAACCAGGAGGACAACGACATCATCGACATTGTGGGCACCGAGTACTTCTACGAGGAGATGAACGGCGAGCTAAAGCCGGAGAACTTCATGTCCGGCTTTGACTATGCCCCGGAGCACCTCTGCGATGCCATCCTAACGGCGGCTGCGGGCCACCATCAGCAGCACCTGCAGCACCAGAAGGATCCACAGGGCCACGCTGGGCAGCAGTCGCAGCAGCAGGATCATCACACCAACGATGGAGAGACCAACGATGCCCCGGGCTCCTCCAACGGCGGCTCCTATCAGGGCCAGCCAGTGGCCCAGCTACAGACGCACAATGGTGGGGGTGGAGCAGGAGCAGGAGGAGAGCATGGGCAGTTGCACTCGGTGCCGCAGCATCCGGCTTTTCACGGGAGCCTGCATCCGCACCTGTTGAGGCGCCAGCACGGCAGTGGATCCCTGCCCCGGGAGTCGCCCTTCGAGGAGAAGCTGCTGCAGTTCATGCAGGACGCCTTTCCCAAGCGGAGCAAGAAGCGCAAGAACCGGGATCCGGACAAGCTGTTCCTCCTGTCGCTGTACGAGGAGATCAAGCGGGTGCCCGAGGAGATACGCCTGGATGTGAAGTCCGAACTAATGCAGATACTGAAGAAGTACCAGAAGAAGTCGCCCGTCAAGGCGGAGAAGTCCACGGCCTCCTCCACGTCCACCTCCTCGAAGCAGAGCTCCAGCAGCACCAGCAGCAGCAGCTCGGTGGCCGCCCATCTCTCGCACAGCATGTACCAGCTGCAGAAGAAGTACGAGAAGGGCGATCGCGAGCCCTCGCCCCAGTCCCAGGTGGAGCGAGTGGCCGCTGCCGGAGCGGTGGCCGTGCCCCTGCACGCCTCCCAGCAACTGCCGCTGTTCCAGCTGCAGAAGAAGTACGATGAGAACGCTGTGGAGAAGGCCCACCAGCAGCAGCAGCAACAGCAGCAGCAGCAGAGCGAGCAGCGCAAGCATGTGGAGGCACACCACGCTGCCCACCAGCAACCGCCGCCGCCGCCGCCCAACGAGCAGCATCTCCACCACCCGCAGATGACCCACAACATCATGTTTCCGCTGAGCCAGCTGCGCAACGAACAGCCGCCCGCCCAGCAGCACCAGCATGCCCACAATCCCCACCAGCAACAGCAGCAGCAGCAACATCCCCACCAGCAGCAGCAGCAGCAGGCGCAGCAACATCACCCGCCCACTATATTCGGCTCGAGCGCCAGCGAACGCCCGGCGATGTCCTACGAGAACGTGGGATGAGTGCTGAGCCGTCTGTGGGAAGCCACTTGTGGAGCACCACGCCCTGCGACGGTGTCCCCCACGACGGCAGATGCGCATCCCTGTTAGCCCAGAGATTCAGAGACACCTTATCGTAGCCTATAACCTTATGCTAGCCTATACCTAAGTCTGCAAGGACCTCTTGCTGCGAGAGTGTTTATAGTTCTAAGGAGGAAGGAATATGTGGAATTATAACAGTCTGGTGGCAAGTGATCTCGCCATGATCCTCATGTAAATGTTCCCGTGGCAATAACAGCACAGCTAAACTGTGACTCCAGTTCTCAATAGGTCGCGACGCGTGAATTTATCGGTGTAAACATAAAAATAAATATATAATATGTATCTTTAACTGATATTTGTTTCATTTCAAAGTAAGTATCTTGAAGAACTCTTAAAGGTAGTGTTGGGTAAATACTGCTCATTTGGGTTAACATGTTTACTTGTCCTTTTTTTTTCAAATGAGTCAACTCACTCATATTGCTCACTTGTTCATTGTTCAGTTGCTCACTTGTTCCCTGCTCATTGCTCAGTTGCTCTCTTGTTCACTGTTCTTTGTTTCAGTTGCTCATATATTATATGTTCAAAAATAGACCACTGAGCACTGCATTTCAACGACAAAAAACAATCCTATACGTTACATATTAGTTTTTGTTAAAGTTTAGCTTTTAAATTAAGCAAAGATCTAAGACCGTCAGTGCGAATTTGAACTAAAATAAAAGCAAAGATGAGGGAGAACAATGAGCAATTAATACCTTAAATAAAAAAAAGGAGTTATTGAACAAAAGTGAGCAAAAAAGATTAACTGAACAAAATTGAACAACTGAACAATAATGAGCTAAGGAACCAAACTGAACAAGTGAGCAAAATGGAGCAATTGAGCAAAAGTGAACAAGTGAACAAAAAAGAACAAATAGGAAGGAACATGTTCACTCGATCAGTTTAGTGAACAACTCTATTTTGTTCACTTACTCATGAGCAACTCAACACTACTTAAAGCTCTAGGATAAGGAGCACTGCCAGACAAATGAGCTCAAATTAAGATTCTATTTATTTGCCAAACTTTATGGCTTCTGCTCTTGGTTGCTTGGACTTTAGCGAGGCGGTAAATCTCCTCGAGCGGCTTTCTATTAAAATGTCTTCTAGATATTCCAGCTCGGAGCACGCCATGTCATAAAGATACCCCAGCGAACAGCTGACTGATCCGATCTGCTTACTATATCTGAGTGCTGCCGATTGCCGAGCTCGTCGTCATCGTCGTGCAGGGCAGGTTGCTGATGAGCGATCACGAGCCGAGCTGCAGCATAATCCGCCAGATCTGTGGCGCTTATCAGTTGCGTGCGACTTGGATACGGGAGCAGAGGCGCAAAGATAGAGCTGTCTGGGGCTGGCATTCTATTCCGGCAGCGGTCCGCAGCAGTTGATCGTCGGAGAGACCAGCCCAGGGTCCCGCATGAAGAGGAGATCCAACCATTTCTTGTGAAACCCCAAGCACCAACTACACCCATTCGCCATGGCCGCAGGTACCTCGTTCAAGTTCATTGAAGCTCCAAGATCTGGCTCAAGATCTCCAAGCTTAACTCAACCACAATTTGTGGCTTTTTTCCCCTCAATCTTCCAGTCGAGGCGCGCACGGTGCTGTGGTACATGACATTCATGGGCTTTATCGTCAACTACATGATCCGGATCAATCTGAACATCACCATTGTGGACATGGTGGCCAAGAAGGCGGAGCAGATACTCGAAAACTCCACGCTGGAGGGGAACTCCACGGTCTTGGACTTGCATAAGGGTTTCTCGCTGGAGCGTTGGTTTCTGAACTGGGCGAATGTGAGTATCGGACCACTGATTCATCTCTCTGGTTAAGTGCTTAATGAAGCCACTAAGTGGATGAGGCGACCGCAACGGGGCGTATGAGTAACGTGTGATTGTGACAGATTCCGTACGAGAGGGAAGGCTTCCACTGGGATGAGAAGCAGCAGGCTGCCCTGCTGGGCTCCTTCTTCTGGGCCCACTGGACCCTGCAGATACCCGGCGGCATCCTGGCTACCAAGTACGGCACCAAGCTGGTCTTTGGCTGGGCCAATGGCATCGGTGTCTTCTGCTGCTTCGTCATTCCGCTCATTTCCTACTGGAGCTACACGGGATTGATAGCCATTCGCGTGTTCCAGGGCTGGATAACGGTGGGTATACCTCTGATGTTAGGTTAAGTCAATGCCTGATCCTCCTCCTGGTTCCTTGCAGGGCCTGGCCTGGCCATCGATGCACGTGCTCACCGCCAAGTGGATACCGCCGAATGAGAGGAGCAAGTTCGTCAGCGCCTATCTGGGCAGCTCGGTGGGCGTGGCCCTGTTCTATCCGATCTTTGGCTTCATCATCGACTGGACCAGCTGGGAGTGGGTGTACTACATCTGTGGCATTGTGGGCACTCTCTGGTTCATTGCCTGGCAGTTCCTCGTCTACGACAGTCCGGCTGAGCATCCCCGCATTGCTGACTCGGAGCGGAGGTACATCGAGAAGTCCTTGGGCGCCTCTGTGCAGACTACCAAGGGACCCACGCCCTGGCGGGCTATTGCCACCTCTCGTCCGGTTTGGCTGAATGTGGTGGCCCAGTGGGGCGGCATCTGGGGTTTGTTCACCCTGATGACCCATGCGCCGACCTACTTCCGCCTGATCCATCACTGGAATATGAGAGCGGTGAGTTACTTAGTTACCCTATTTGGATTGGAGTAATCATTATATTTATTATAGACGGGCTTCTTGTCGGGCTTGCCCCATCTGATGAGGATGCTCTTCGCCTATGTCTTCTCCATGTTTGCCGATTATCTGCTGCGAACGGATCGCCTGAGTCGCACCAATGTCCGCAAGCTGGCCACTTTTGTTTGTGAGTATCAGGATCCTTGGAATCCTTTACTATCTTAAGTAATAATAATCCCACTTTCAGGCTGCGGTGTCAAGGGCATTATAGTCCTGGCCTTGGCTTACTTTGGCTACAATGCCACAGCTGCCATACTGTTGGTCACCCTGGCCACCATGTTCCACGGGGCAGTGTCCTCCGGTCCCTTGGCTTCCATGGTGGACCTGTCACCCAACTATGCGGGCATTGTTCTCGGAGTGAGTGGAATGATAGGAGGAATGCCGGGCTTTATATCGCCCTTAATAGTGGGTTACCTTACCCAGGGAAATGTGAGTTCTTAGACTTTTCAGGATAACTTTTTTTTAATAAATTCTTTTATCCTTCAGCAAACCATTGACGCCTGGAAGCAGGTGTTCCTGCTCAGCTCCGCCATGCTGACAGGCAGCGGCATCCTGTATGTGCTCTTCTCGGAGTCCACGCTGCAGCCCTGGAACAGTGGCTGCCACCAGTTGCCCGATCCTGGTCTCAAGGAACTCCAGAGCCTGGGTCTGCCAAGGGATGATGAGGAGGAGAAGCAGCCCCTGAAGGTGGCCGAAACGGAGACCAAAACAAAATCTGAGGGCGAGTGACACGAGGGGCTGCGTCACTCTCCTTTATTGGCATAATTCCGTGTTAGTTATGGCACCTCGCCGTACGTCCTCTGATAACGCCTATCGCCCCGTTCTCTGTAAATAATTACCCACGGATTGTGGGCGAGTTTAGCAACTCCAACCCCTAGATTTAAGCCAGTTGTTTACTGTTTAACATAGATTTCTTTACTCAGTACCCAGAGATTGTGTGTTTGTCCAGTGTGTGTGCTTTTAGTCAAAATAAAATGAAAAGAAATTAATGAAATAATAAAAATGTATAATCCGAAAGCCGTAAAAGTCCGATCACTTGGAAACTGCGTGGCATCAGTCAGATAAAAGAGATTTTATGTCTACGGAAGCCGAAAGCGATCAGCTACTGTCTGGGAAAGTTTTCTTCAGAAAGTACTCAGATGAATCAGTTAATCCCGAAAGGAGATAACTACCTTTTCAGAAGGATGAACAGAGGTCACTATCTTGTGGGTTATCTAAAAATGTACGTTTATTTTTAGACAGAAGATTAGCAGGGGATAGGTAACTATAAATATTATTTATTAAATAAAGATAGCTGTGGTTTACGTAGCTTGTATTTGGTAAGAAAGTTTCATTATCTTAGTTTAACTGAAGAACCTTTGTAATTAATTTCTTCTTTCTTTTAACACTTATTTTATATTAAACCTAATATTTCTGCTACACTTTTTGAGTAACTTGGGGGGAAAATATATCTTCAAAAGCTCTTATTTAATATATAATTTTAAGTTCAACTTTAGAAGAACTCTCTTCCTTTCCCTGAAGCTAGACTTGCAGCTCCTTCAATCCATTTCCCAGCTAATGAGAACCCCAATTTATCCATCAAAGTTAATAATTGCAATTTAAATCAAAACTGATTGAACCGGAAAATCGTTTTCCCTTTTCGGGCTGCTTTTCTGGCTCTCTTTACTCATTACTCATACCACGCGTTGCACAATTGGAAGTTCCAAGGAGGAGGCAGGGCAGGGTCCAAGGATTGGCAGAAGTCAGAGGTAGAGCAACCTTTGGTCCTCGACTTTTTTACGTGCCTGCATTTGTTTCATTGGCGTCCATTTCCGATTGCACTCCAGGGAGTCGTAGATGTCAGTCCCCGTCTCCATCTCGGTGCCATCGAGTACATCTACCCCCAAATCATTCTGGTCCTGCTCGGTCCACTTCGCTCTTCGTCCGTTAAGCCAGTCGATGTCTTGTCACTTGATCCTTGAGCTTGAGCCTGCAAAGACCGGGGCATTGATAGAGATTAATTGGTTTCCCGTTACGTTGGGCAATAGGCTGATAAACGGGAAGAGGAGGTGTTCCATAACGAGATTATATCGTTGATTTGCCGTCATCAATGAAGTTCCTGAAATGGAGAACTTAAAAAGGAGAGGGTGAGTTGGGAAATATGAAATAGGATTGTAAACTGTGTTATTTATAAAGACGTGAAGTAAGAAATACGATAGTTTTTAAATAAATTTACAAACCTAAAATTTAGAATTATAAATAAATAATAAAGTAATAAAAAGAGGACAAAAACGAGCAATAGAAGTATTACAATCTTTTTCAGACACTCTCTTGCTATAATTTGTAAGGTATGGTCTTTATTATCAATGATGTAATATTTTTATATATTTGCCCTTATTCTTAATTAAGTGAATTTGACTACGCCTCATCGAGATATTTATCGTGTTATCGATACTTAATACAAAACTATCAGTATATCAAATACATACAAGAATACATTTTATAACGAAATGTTCACACTTAATACTACTTAACAAATTTATAACATGGTCATTCTACTTAATATATATTCATATGTTTACAAATTATAGACTTTTTAACTTATAGAAATACTCACCTTAACTATATTTATTCCCTTTTTAAAATCACAAACAAATTCTAATGCCTCTCAATGCCATTTCCTTAACTTATTCATATCAGAAATTATCGCGTATTTAATCGCATTTCCCTGACTCTTCTTCACCTTATTCTAATGCTCATTGAATGTGAAAAGAAGTGTTTAAGGAGATTTCCACGCCCTCCTTTGCCATTTGCATTATCTCCTCCGATCTGACTGAGGGGGGAAAAACTCTCCTTGGAGAATCTGGTAAGCTGTAAACAAGAGTTAACTTCAATAACAAAGACACAACTCCCGAACACTGCGTACAAAAAAAATTTAGCTGGGATTTGCAAAGCGAATTCCGCGGGAGTTGAAGTTACGCAAAATTTATGCTCACTCCTAAAGAAAAAAAAAACTGCAAAAAAAAAAGGACGAGGAGCAAGGCAAACAAAACAAAGCGTAGGACAAAAAAGAAAAATAATTCCCTGGCAGGAAGTAAATTCAATCGTAAACAACGCAATCAAAAATTCATTCAAACGAAGCATTAACGCTTATTCCGTTTAGTCTGCGGTAGGTGGGGATCAGGTCCTGTTTCGGTGGAGTGAGGTCCTGTTTTTCGGTGGCAGGAGGTCCCTTTTGATGGGGCAGAGGCGGAGGACCTGTCTCATTGTCAGGCGAGTGCAACAAAACACAAGGGGGAAGAAGCCAAAAAGCGTGCAACTCCCTGTGCCGCCCCCTGCTTTTTTAATTTTCAATTTTTATTCCTGCTTGAGTTCGTTTTTTTCCAGCTTCACTTAGGCGGGTGGCACATTTATTATGTGGGCAAAGCAACAGTATCCGTAGCAGCAGGAATTTCCCAGTTCCGGGCACGTCGCTTCATAATTTTCCATTTCCATCTGTTAAATGGGAAGCGCCCAGGAAGCGCCACGAAAAGCCGCGAATAAATTTGTGGGTGGAACATGCATGTACCTGAAGGTACACCGAACAATGGGCACACACACGCGGATAAGTATACGCGGCAATAAATTTAATTTGCACAGCGAAAACATCGCAAATCCATTTTTTATACCATAAATTCCTTCGTTCCCCAGTGACTTGCATTCGGGTTCGGAGTCCTTTCCTTTCCATCCCCCGGACTTGCCCCTTTTGTCGCTTTTCCGCTGTGTGTTTCAGGAACGGATTAATGGATGTGCCAACATGCATATGCCATATGGAGGTGAACTACGCACAGGTAGTCGGGGTAAGGAAGGAGTCTTCCAGTGAGTGGGAACTTAAGTTCTTGTCAATTTATTAACTGAAATGGTTCACTTGTGATACAGCAAATATTGAATAAAATTTTTATTATAATAATACATAAAAATGTATTATTATAAACTGATAATAATATATTTTCCTTTTAACATTTTAAATAGTAGATTTACACATTCCCTGAAAGTGTGAGAGCAGATTTCGTTCTCTTAAGGCTGCTTGCTCGCTCTCTCTTCCCTGCTTTGCCTGCAATGTGCAAGCAATATTGAATATGAGAGTTTCTTTTTAGTTTCATTTTCAAAGATCTTTGCATTTTTTCTCTCCGATTACCATTGTCGGGTAATGTTGAATATTTAAGTTCATATTTTCAATTTAAAATGTAAAACCCAGCGATAAAAAGTTTATGCACAATTTTAGTTACTAAAAATTGGATAATTTCAAAATAGATTTTATAATGTATACATTATTATAATAATAATAATAATTAAAGAAGAAAAAAAAAAAAAAAACGTACACAAGAAAAGGCATACGTACATGAAAATTAGTTTTTCAATTTCATTTGGTCCTTCGATCCGGATAATAACCATACAACCCCAGGTAAGTCAGCGACAGTTAAGACATTCTACATTAGTATAGAGTTAGTTAAGAAAAAATAAAATATGACCAACTATAAATTTACTAGATTCTCTCCCTTTAAAAGCACTTTCCACCTTTTTTAATCCCAGATTATGGACTCCTAATTGAACCCTAGTCTTGGCTTGAACTTGTTCATTAGCATTAAATATTCAGACCTGGCCGGCTGGCTGGCCCTTCGCCGTAATCTTTAATTTACACTTCGGGTCCGTCATCCGTCTTGGAGCGAGCTCCAGCATCCAGGATATGTAGACTGTATTACCCCATCTCTCGTCCAGTCACTCAATCATAAATATTATTAATAATGTGTGCGGCCTGCGGTCGCCGGGGAAGTGGGAAGTTCTTGTACGGGGCCTTTGGCTAATTTATTTAGTTGGAAGAGCCAGGAGGCCAGGACACACAAGTAACTTTGGCTTGGCGGAAACTTCGGTGAGCACACATACAAACCAAATGGGATTAGACCGAGAGCAGGGGAAACTTTCTGTTTGAATTTGGCCAAAACTATATTCGTTGAATTTCCAGCGGAAAACTTTCTTCGAATGCGAGTTTAGCGAGGGCTCATCCCCATACGAATCCGAATCCCCATCAAAATGTTAAATATGAAAGCCACTTAAAAGAAGCCAAATTAAAGTTGTCACATTAGGTAAATGAACGGGAATAAGGGATGGCTGTGGTGTCAGTTGAAAGCCTCGCTCCTTGTTTTAATCTTGAAGATATAACTTTGGCGTCGGCGATGATAAATCATAAGCAGGACCCTCCGAACAAAGGCAAAAAACCACACACACAGACACACCAAGCAAGGACCAACAGGACATAGAGCTCAGACAGCCGGAAGGGAGAGGGCTGTATTTCACAACAATATGTGAATATGTTATTTGTTCGGGGAATTGTGAAAATCTCAACAGGTCCCCGCACTTTGCATATTATTTTTAATACGCAGGACGCAGGACGAGGCCCTCCCTCTCTCCCCCGGGTCAGAGTTGGCCAATTTCCTGGCTAGCCACAAGCAGCCCGCCCATTTTTGGATACTTGTGTTTGCCAAGACATTAAGGAGGACAAGCCACAGTTGACAGGATAGCAGTCCTTGGAATCAAGCTGGTTCTGTGCTAATATTTACATAAATTCCTGATATTTGTGGGTTTCTTTGCAATTTAAAGTCCTCGCTTGATTAAGTTCTTTTGTTATTTGAAGAAAAGTTAAGAAAGTAGAAGGATTTAGGAAAATAAATTCTATAAAGCTAACAAAAAAATTAAAATAGAACATTTGGTTTTTCTTAGAAATAGTATTGAAAACTTGGGATAATCTCTGGATTTTCATTTTTCTTATTTTATTTTTCAAGGATTTTAATCAGTTTTAATCTTCCGTTTTGATCCTTTCACCTGCAATTCCCACTCATCATAAAACCTTGTACTTTACATGCCATTCTTTTGGTTTCATTGATGTTCTTTTATAAATATTTCAGGCAAAGTCCATTAGAATTATTTGGATGTTTGGCTGGCTGCATTATTCATGAGTGCATGCAAATTGAATTGGACACAAGGCCAGGGCTTGGGGGAGAACACTCTAGAAGCAGGTGAAGTAGGAGCAGGAGCCGGAGCAGGAGTTGTCAGAACGAATTGGCCATGTCTCCGGCTTGGCTGTGCTACTCCTTCACTTACCGCTCGCAACTCAGCAATTCCCCGGGTGAACATTCATTCTGATTATGCACACACATCGATATGAATAACACATTCCAATCCACTGGACCCCGTGTCTCCACCTCGAGTCAGACAGAGACTTCTTCCGAGAGCAACTTGGTGGCGGGAAATGGAGCAAAACGGCGAGGATTCAATTAAACGACCACAATTCAAATGTTGACGTCACGGTTTTCGTTGTTCGCTCTTCGGGCCTTATTGAATTATCATTCGATTATGCCATTATGTTTGCCGATTGCCCCCGAATCCAACCCCGGCTAATGGCACTTCCGGCGGAAGTTTAACCATTGCATGGCCCCGGGGTTGTTGCCAACTCTAACTTGTGTTGGCAAGAAAACCCTTTTCCTTGAAATTTATCTCCTTGGCAAAATTGCTCGGTGCTGAAAGTATCTCGAATGCGAAATACATATATCTGCAGGAGCAGCAGAAGGACCTCGACCTGGCATCCCATTAAATGTAACGATTATTATCTCACGTAGCACCATTTTGGGAATTTTAAATATGAAAACTGCTCAAATTGTCCTCGGAATAGGCATCGAAGAGTGTGCCAAAAGCGAGTTAGCATTTTTAAACAGGTGGAACGAGTCCTAGAGTGGGTTGTCCTGAGGCGGGGATGAGATGATATATGTGACGAGGGTTATAGCCTTGTTATATCTAAATGGGACTTTTTTTTTTTATTTATAAAATATTTATATTGAATATTTGTATTTCCAATCATACAAAATCCAAATATTATTGGCAATTATCACAGGTAGTTGTATTAAATTATGTTTTAGTATGTATTAAGATATTAAGATATAGGATTAAACATCATATATCTTCAATGAAATAATCTTTGATTATTTAAAAGTAATGTAAACATATGTATATTAAGTATTATAAGTGTTATATAATGTAATCCATTGTGAACTTGTAAACATATAGTTATTTAATGTGATCTAGTGTGAACTTGTTAACTTAGGTATTAAGAATCGATAACACGATAAAAGATATCGATGTAGCGCTGCCAACTTCACTCGATATAATTAAATTAAACACACGAAATTAAACAAAATATATTAAATCATAATTAATAAGAACGATCACTTGCAGTAACTTAATAATAAATAGTAAACAATGTTTTCTTCTTTATTTTAAGCTTTGCATAGAAATCTTTAGGGATTTAAAATCATTTGCAAGCGCGCTGAAAAGTATGCAATGCTAGAACTGATTACAAAAAATCTCTGTAAACATTTAAGCTTAGATATAAATGGTACATTTTCTATGTTAAATAAACTATAAATTATCTTGCCTCCAACCCATTAATGTAACCAATTTTCACGGCTATCATATTGCTTGTAAACCCCTTAAACACTATTTTATATCCAACTTCTTAGATAGTAAAAATCTCAGTTAGTTTGTAGCTTTCTCTCCCTGTAATACTTCCATTTTATTGAGGAAATCCCAGCAGGTGTCTTGGGTTCTCCTCCAAATGGAAATCACTCTCCCCTGTCCAGCGTGAAACTTCAAATGGCTTTTTCCTACCTCTGATACTTTTATTTGCTCACTTTCTCCTTCGGCGACAATTTAGCACATCAGCCATCAGGAATGTCTCCCTCCTGGCCACATCGACATCCACATCCACCCGCATCAATTGCCGCAATTTGCCAATGAATGGACACTACCAAGCAACTGGCAACTTCATACCAATTCCATGGCCTTGGGGGCGAAACTTCGGTGACCGCAACCCTTTTTTCTACCCGAACGTGTCCTGTGGCCAGTGTCCAGCGTGTCCTTTTGTCCCAAGTCCGTCACTTTTGTATACCGCTGGGTGTTTATCCGGGGGTTCCGAGCGCCAATCAAGCGCAAAACCGTTTTTGACATGTCCGGGACGGACGCGCACGAGTATCGAACGAGCCAGCTGGCCAACCAGGACCAAGGAGGAGTCAGTGGTTAGCCTCGCCCCGGACAATGACAATTCAATTACAGAAATGGAAATAGCGGCTGGCATAAAAATCAAATAAAACCTTCATAAAGTGCTCCGGATGAGCAAATAAAATCAGTGGGCAATGTCAGGCTCGGTTCAGCCGTGATTCTTCGGTGGTTGGAGCCCAGAGTTTTGTTTTTGATTAAGTCCCAGGGATACACAGTTAGAAATTGTTTAAGAATGTTAGCATTAGAATAATAAAAATAACAAGACAAGCTGACATATTTATTTATGCAGAAAATGTCTTAATTTTCAACAAATAATAATTCTTTTACAAATAATTGAAATAAAATTGTAAGACTCAAGAATACAGCTTACATTACTCTTAATTAATTGAAGATTACTTTATTCAAGATTTATGATGTTTAATCCAATATCTTAATATTGAAACCTTAATTAAATACAACTATCTGTGATAACTGCCAAAATTATTTGGATGTTGTATGATTGAAAATACAAACTTTATTACAGCTTTCAAAAAAAAGTATAAGTTTGTTTTACAAATAATGGAAATAAAATTTTAGGACTCAATAATTCAGCTTAAATCTTGGACTATATTAAATTTGGCTTATATTTGAATCTTCCAATCTTTGAATATTTTTAAAAATGTAATTCTAACTTTAATTAAAATGTTATTAAAATTTTTTCTTTCTGTGCAAATTCGAATAGCATTTATTGGGTCCATCTATGGCCTGGCACTCGACCTCCCTGAGCCTTTGCGGTCATTTGGCAATTGGCGCCATACGCACGCACCCGCTCCACTTGGCTCCAGGACTAACTCCATCCTTTTCCCCAAGCCAGGACATGCAGGATCATAAAGTTCCCACGCGTTGGGAGTTGGACTCAGCTACCGGGAAGCGGAAGTGAAAATCGAAATGAATTCGATTCCGCTGACCCTTTTGCGGTTGCTGCGGTGACTCACCTGACACCTAATGCTCGGGCAAACTTGAAACCCACCTGACCAGGTTGACACTCTTAAAGTCGTGGAACAAATTGCAAATGTAGTTTAAGGAAAGAGAAGGAAGGAGGAGGACTGCTGGCTATTGAAAATTCATAGCCAAAAATTTATTCATGGCCTGCCCCACAGACTCTCAAGGCATTAATATTTAAGCAGCGTCGTTCTCGGCCTGCTCCCTGCTTCTGGAGATCCTGGCCTGCTTGGGGTCACGGGTTTCCTTCCGTTTTTTTTTTTTTTTTGGCGGGCCTGTCGCAAAGTTTGGCCCTACTCCTGGACCTGTTCCCGTGGCTGCTGCGGCTGTCAGTAACAACGTCTCGAGGACATGAGGGCAGCATTTTTTATGGGCCAAAGTTGGTGAATGCCTAAGGAATGCCGTGGGCTAAAAATAACTTGTATTTAGAGTCCTCGATTTTTTAAGGAATTTATTTTAAGATTGAAGCCCTTAAAAAGCGACTGAAAGCAGCTGAAACTAAAGTCACTTTTTTCAGGAGAAATTCTTTAGAAAATAATACATAAATATTGTGATCTTAATATTAATTAAATAAATAAATGAATGCCTACATTTATAGCTAGGAAGAGGTTACAGAAAAAATTTAAAAACATAGTTTAAAAATCTTGTAATTTTCCACTTAGAACTTCCTTAAATTTTTCACTGATTTCCCAACCAAGGTGCTCGATTTTCTTCGATAACTTTCACCCCTCAGCTTGGGCCAACCCTCAGTACCCAGCACCTGGACCGTGTTGTCTTTGGCTGCCCAATTTGTAACCCTTTAAACCGTCTGACACGCGTATAATGTGACAGAATGTTCCAAACTACACATTAATTTTTGATCAAATGGCTTTCGACTGGTCCTGCCTGGATCCTTGCCTGAATCCTTGAACAGCTTCGAACTTCGGCGGGGGGCAGCCTGTCAAATGTCATTCGGCGAGCAAAATGTTTCAGCCGAAATGAAGTTAAGTTATCAAGTTGGCGGCGGTTAGCCGGCAAAAGCTGGAAATTAATGAAATTTTTTACGTTTTGGCCCTGCGGCCCCGGCGGCGATTGGCCGAGCCTGCTGCTGCTGCTGGCCAACACAAAAATTCATTTATTTTCATTTATTGTTTCACATTTCCCCGAGGACAGCGAGACGTTGCAATTACCGCAGAAAAGAGAAAGAAACTCACCCGAAAAAAGGAGAAAAAAAACGGGGGCGGCTTCTGTCGCCGAGAAAAGTTTCGACCACGGTTTTTTCTTCTCGTGTTTTGCTGGATTTTTATTTTATTTACTTTTTACTGCCCGGGCGTGTTCATAATTCCGCTGACTTGTCCCGTGTCCTGGCGTAATTTTTACTGCAGGACAAGCGCAAATACATAATTGAATAACCCGCGGCTGGGAAAGGGTGAATCGCGGTTCAGAAAAGTTTTAATTCAATTCCTTGTGCGTTGTTAACTCGAGACGTCCTGAGTCCTGACTCCTGAAGTTGATTAATTTCGCATTTTTACGCTTGATTATACGAGAGGACCCAAAGAATTTATCCTTGTGCGTGGCTTCAACATTTTCTTGGGACTTTTCTCCTTATTTCGCCTTGAATTTTTCCAACGCACACGCGTCCAGGAGGCAAGGAAGGAGAATCTTTTCGTGGCTGGCAAAAATATGGCGTTGAATCCTTTGGGAAATTTCGATATCACATTTTGTTCAGCGTTCTCGTTCTCGTCATGCCCGCAAGTTCATTACACATTCGCCGGAGTCGAAATGAGCAAAAGTAATGGGAAATGCAGTGCCGGGGGATGGGGTTTCTGGCGAGGATTGGGGGATGGGCTGCCAGGAGCAGGTTGATTAACCAGACTTAGAGCCACAACCCCCACATGGTCCATATATAGGGTGTGTGTGCCATAAAAATCTCAATTATTACCTCCGTCATTACTTCGCCTTTGATTTGTGGCTTCGAGTGGAAAGTATCTGACAGCTTTCCGTTGATTGCAGATGGAAGATTCCGATTTTAATCTACTAATTATGAGTGATTTATTATTTATCATCATATTTATGGTGCCAGGTGTAAATATTAAGCTCAGTTATGTATTATCGATGGAGAATAATGGTATAGTGCTATGATCGATAGTGTAATCGATATATCGATAGAGGAAAGATCGAATAAGCGAAAAAGGAGAGGCAGAAAAGACGCAAAAAAAGAAAATGGAGAAATTGTTACACCAGAAGTTTTCTTTTTATTTAAAGAGAGAGGGGGCGGGGCCTACATGAGTATCAGGGCAATCTCCTCCGGCTTCATCGATGGGCAGCGCCAATTATACAAATAGTACTGCAGGTTGCCGTCTCCCTCACCGAACTTGAGGGGCACCAGGAACTTCTTGTTCTCCATGAGCTCGAGGGCATTGTACACGTCCATTACGGCATTACGGGCCGAGATCAGGGCGTCGTTCATCAGGTCCTGCCACGGGGTCTTCGTGGACACGTTGTAGAAGGAGTAGGCGGCGCGTAGCGTGTTGTGCACCGGATGGTGCATCACCGACGATGGCAGACAGTAGTAGCTGGTCAGATCCGTGATGTTGCCCTTCTCGTCCGCCACCACAAAGCAGTCGATGATGCGCTCCCTGGGCGTGAACCAGTGACGAAACTCCTCCTTGCTGAACACCGGGCACAGCTGGAATCGCTTCAGATATTCCTCCAGCAGCTTGTGCGCCTTGTCCATGTCCTTGGCAGTGATCCGGCGATAGCCGTTGGTCTTGGGCTGATCGGGCAGCGTGTACAGCTTCAGGGAGCGCTGCATGGTCATGTTGCGGGCCAGATGCGAGAAGCCCACGTCCACCAGCTTTTTGGGGTTCAGCGAACGGTGCCAGTAGCGAACGGTGGACACGGGCGTTGGCAGCATCGCACCGGCCGTGTACGCGGCCTGGAATATTCCCGCCAGATTGACCCGGCGTGTGATCTCGAGGATGAGCACCGGCGCCACACGCTTGCTGCGCAGCTTCTTGTGAACGCACAGGAAGTTGATGTCCGCCACCTTGAGCACCTTGTCGTGGGCCCTCAGTTTGCTGGGAATGGCCGCGATGAAGCCGACCAGCTTGCCGGACTTCTTCACTTGCACGCCCACGTGCCAGTCGCGCTTCCAGCCCGGCGGCTGCAGCGACCACTTGAGGAACCCCGGCTGATAGTCGAAGCGGAACATGGCATCGTCGTCCTCCCCATAGTTCTCGCTCAGCAGCGTGTACAGCTCCTTGAGGTCGTTGGCATCGTTCAGGTCCACATTCACCCACTTGAAGCCGCCGGGCAGAGCGTATGGCTCCGCGCGGATCTCGCTAGCCTCCTTGTTCGGCTCGATGCACTCGCTGGTGGTCACCTGCTCGTCGGGTTTCGGCACTGGTTGTGTGGACCAAAAGGCAGACTTCTTGGCCATCTGGCCACCATCTTGGGTGCTGGGCTTTGCATCGAAGACGGCCTGTAGCAAGGCCTGCTTGCTTGCATCTGCTTTAATTTTGGCCTGCGGCGAGTCATCGTTTTCGACCAAATCCAATGCCGAACCCGGTTCCGAGATCTTCAAGCCGGCAACAGACTCCTCAAGCATCTCCTTGGCATTTTGCTTCAGCTCCTGGCCAGGCTGGTCCTCCTTATTGTCGTTCGGCATGTTTCGGCACCGGGATAAGCGCTCTTTAAATAGTTTAGCAAATTACAAAATTCAATCATTCAATCAAATCGCAAAACTACAAGGGCAGCAGCTGACCCAAAAAGCAAGGCAATTCTATATCTACCTTTGGATAGTGACAAATAATCAGGTAAAGCTAAAACTGATGAAATAATTGCAGAGTTGCTTTGTTAATTGCCGGTGGCGTCCTATCGTTTACAAATTAACATCGATTACGCGCTATCGCGGCACCCATCGGCTTATCGATGGTTATCGGCCGGGAACTTTTAAAGTTTAAGGCTGACTGCATCGGCGGTAACATTAATCTTACTCAAAATAATACATTAAACATTGTTAATTAAGAGAATATATAATAAAAAATAATTTTTAAGCGAAGCTATTAGATTTCCCCATAGAGAATTTATTATTAAAATGTTATAGTAAAATTAAAAAAAGATTATTTACTTTATAAAACGTATTTCTCATACATAATAATACTTGAAACCTTCAAAATAACAGATTAAATAAGAAAAAGTTATAAAATCATCAGTTATTCCAAGTAAAAAAACTAAAGAAATTCATTTAAAAATATTATAATAAACTTTAATACTGTTTTTACTTAAAGAAACATTGAAATCACATAAAATAAACCTTTAACAATTTTTAATTTACAGAATAAATGGGAAATAATAATACAAAATCAAAGGAATCTGTGAAATTTAAGCAAATAAAATTGAGTAATTAATTTATAAATATTTTATTGAACTTTAAACATAATTATTTCAGTAATACAATATTAATAATTAATCCATTGTTATTAAAATTGACGTTTGGACATACTTATAAACATAAACTATAGATTTGTATGGTTTATTATTCAAATAAATAATTTGCACTTTATATATTCTGTTATGAGAGAATTTATAGCATTCTCAACTATTCAAAGAACATTTTCAAGTCCATATTCGAATGGGGAGAAAGCTCTGCAAAATTGGCGAAGAAAGCAGCCGAAGAATAGAAGAATCTGGCCAACAAAGGGAGCTTAAGCTAGAAGAGACAAAAGGCAAACGACACTTGGATAGACTTGACAATATTCGCAAGAAAGCCGTCGAAAGGGGAACGCCATAAATCAAATGTATCTGCGTATCTTCGTATCTATCCAAGTATCTATTGTCGACTGCGTCGTATGTAAATGCCAGACAATAGTTATATATAGTTATATATCCAGCTAATTATAAGCGACACTCCATTGGCTGGGAATTAGCATATGACAGGGCCGGTTAACAGCCACAAAACAGTTAGCCAAACTCCGCGGAGATGGAGTCACAGATGAAGATAGCTTCCATGTAATTACCAGGTGGAAAAACCCGCCAATTATGGGCGTAAATTCTCAAGACAATGACTCAAACTCCAGCTAAATTTAGACTTGGGTTTATTGCGGCCATTAGCGTTTATAATTCATTTAATCTATAATTACTTCTACGATTAGGTGCTAGACTTGACTATGATTATAAGAGGTTACTACCGATCTCTCAGCTCGAATCGCTGATCCCTGCCGATGGGCTCCGCCTTGCTCTTCACCAGATACTTGGAGAACTCGGCCGGCGAGCGGAAGGCCTTGACGGGGAACTTGCCGAAGCGGCCGTTGGTCCTCGACAGCACATAGTAAATGGGATAGGGGCCCGGCGTCATCTGGACGGGCACGGAGCGCGACTCGGACTCATCCCCGTCCAGCGACACCCGGACCCTTACGTCGTCGCCCCTAGCGTCCAAGTTGAGCTGCTTCTGCTGCTTGAGTTTCTGCTTGGGAAAGGCTTTTAGTTCGTATTTCAAGGCTCGGAGCTGCGTTGCATCTTCACCACTGGCGGTCACTTGCTGCTCCGCCTTCGTTGCAGGCCTGGGCCTACGCTTGCGCATCTGCTTGGAGTCCACATACTCCCGCTGACCATTTTCTGATCCAGATCCTGTACTGCCTGGCCTTAGGGTCTGGATCTGGAAGAAGGCCGAGTTCATTTGGCTGCCGGTGCTGTCCTTTTTGGGCGGCAGATCCTGCGGATGGACCCGGATCACCTTCTGGGTTTGGTTGGCTATGCTGATCACGTCCTCCTCGATGTCTGAGGAGTCTTCCAGGGCCAGGGAAGTGGCTAGGAGCAAGCCCAAGCAGAAGCTGAAGAGCTGGAGAGAGGGGGATTGAAGGATATATTATTAATGGGTTCTTTGGATATAAGTCCTTGAATCTAAACAATCTTTGAGATATTTTAAGTAATTTTTTCTAGAGGTTTCTCAGCTATTCCCATCTCTGTGGGCGATCAATCACAATTACCATAATCCGTTGATGGCCAAACATCGTGTAAGATCAGCAATCTCTGAGGTAAATGGTGTCTTTTTGGTGGAGCTTCTGTGGATTGCGACCTGTGTTGGATGCTGTCGTCTGACGACTGAAAACCCAGCTGGAGCCCAGCGATCGCTGTAAGCTTTCTGAGCTGGAGCCGGAGATCCCACACACCTGTGCCCCCCTCACCTGCCGCCTCGATCCGTTCATAATGAAGTGTTTGGACGTTTTTGCTTTTTGTGGCAGAGAGAGAACGAACGGCCAGAACAAATAACGAGCCAAAAATTGGTTAGTTTTGTTGCGTCTTTTGTCATCTGTCTGAGGTTACAGTGGGTCGGGGTATGCCAGAAACTTGGTTGAAAATAAATCAATTTAGTGCTTATTTTGCGATAAGGCATCGACGATTACCTCATTGATTAATTTGTTTGCCACGGCCAATACTCCTCATCCTCGATTGACGTTTGCTGATTGTGATTTGTGCATTGTTTTTTTGACTTTAAGGTATTTTTATCCAGCTGGATTTTTCAGTAGAAATTTAACAAGTAATAAGGGTATGTTGGGTCAGGAAATTCTTTGGTTGAAGCTCTCAGACAAATAGGTTTTTAACTATTGCTAATGGTTTGAGTTGCCTTTCATCTCTGTACATTTATGGCAATAATAAATGTAGATTCTATTTAAAAATGTCATAACAAACAATATGTAATATTTTGAGCTATTTTGATAGTTAAATAATTCTCAAAACAAGACATAAGTATCTGTCATAAATAAAAAGAACATATACATTTTTTAAACAATAATTAACATAAGAGCGAAGTTGGTTAAAACTGCTGATAATAAAAGGTATTCCTTAAAATAATTATATGCTGTTAAATTAAATTAAAGACATAAAAAGCAATTTTATTTTATAATTTAATGTTTTGTTTAGCTATTTGCCTTATACTATTTTACAATTTAATATATTTTAAGACTATTTGCTTCATTTATTCCCTTACTTCCCGAGTTAGAGCATTCAGGATATTGAATTATTTTTAAATCCATTTTCCTGACTGATCATTAAGCGTGCATCACTAATTATTGTAATGAAATTATTTATGATAATTGTCAAAGTCTCAGACACTGCACATTGTTGGCCATTCGGCGTGTGCGCAAACGAATAAGCACAAATAATAAAAATAAAATTAAGTTTTGCCAACCGCCGACAAGGGACAATGGGATAAAATCGATCATTTAAAATATAATTATTATTCAGAAACAAAGTTAAACAAAGGAAACATTTAAAATATATAAAGACAATTATAATATATAATATAAATGACAAAAAATATGTTTGAATACTAAAGACAATGATAATATACAAATAAATGCTAAGAATAAGTTAAATAACATTTTACACAAAAAAATTCGCCTTCTCAAGTAGTTCAATGTTAAGGAAAAGTTATGGGTCTTACTCAATGAACATCTGTTTTGTTTCTTATATAATTTTATTGCCTATAAACCGTGTAAGCTAGGTTATTAAAAAATGTATATAGAAACTCCAGCTTACTCATACTTTTTCCAGAGGTTTTGCGGCTAAACGATTGCCATAATTTCAAATAAATAAGAGTTTAATCTTAGAGTTTCTAAAAATACTACAGATAAATTTATTTACTTAGATATTTATTTATATATTTAGTTATTAAATTAAATATATATTTATTTATTCTTTTATCATTTATATTTATTGTATTTATTATTATGAACTATGTTTACAATATAATTATTAACTATGGAACACAGCGCTAGAAACTTAGGCCTTCTGCTCACTGTTAAATTTCTAGTAAAAATTAGTGCGAAGAGTAATCCCTCCAAAAAGGTTCCTTATTAATATAAAGGTTTATACTTATATTTATCTTTATCAAATTTCAAGATTTACTCATCATTAGACACACTACTTCCCATAGTTCGGTAAAGCTTAAACAATTATAATTCAATTGTATTCAGATGGGAAGATATAGAAGTCATGAAGCCCGCCGATTGGCGATGACTCAATGTTGTTGTTCTGTTCCTAGTTGGGGTTTCTGGTTTCTGGTCTTGGATCTCATTAGAACTTGACAAGCAACTTAACACGAGATTTGAGAGCAGGGAAATAGAGATCTTGAAATTAAGGCCTCGAACAAGGTCAACATATGTGCGGATTTTAATCTTTTAATTGAAGTTCAGCGAGCTCAAAGCGAAAAATATGGCTTAAATTGATTTTAAAACCTAGACAAGTTAATAACTCGCTTGATTATGTCAACTGTATTTAGCAGCAACTCATTAATATGCACAATGAAATGGGTTTAAGGGGAATTCATTGACCCAGTCAGCTTCGATTCGATTCGGTTCGCTTCCATTGAATAACTCCATCGATCAAGCCAAGAACAAATCATCGATGACGCTGATGATTATGATGATTATGCTAATGACGTTGTGGCTAAAGGGGTCAGCGATTTTTATGGGCAAAAAGCCAAGAAAAAATCTTAGATCTATGGCCATCGTAAAAATTCACTTTGCCATCGATAGTCGAGATGACAAAAAGCATTTACAGCCCTCGAACATCAGAAAGAAGTCGAGGGAAGCCACTCTGCGCAGACGGTAATAAAATGCCAGGACCAAGACAAAGGATTCTATAGATTCCTGTGCCATTCCATCCTCCTTGAATGTCTCGCGCTATCGATTGTTATTCAAAGCAGCCATAATCTGTGCCAAGACATAGACATTGGTAGCAGGGAGAAAGCCCTCTCAAGAAAGGGGTAAGGAACGGGGGCTCTTTGGCTTTTTAGTTAGCCAAGTGTTCGGGGAATTGAGATGTAACTCAACAGGTTTTGGCTTTTAAGTCTCTCCCCCTTTTCCAAGGCAAGGCTAATGGATTATTTAAAGTGTCCTTAAAGTTGCAGAAAATATACAAGAGATAAAGCTAGCTGGCTGGGTATCATGTGTGTGGCCTTTTGTAATTAGATTGCAAAAAGGGACCCAGCTCATATATCTCTGCTGCCACCAGAGGTGACCACCAGGCTGGGTAACCCTTTCCCACCCGGCGGCTAATGGACAACAAATCCGTGGACATTTGCTGGCAAACTTTGTCCTTTTTTTGTGGGTTTTGTTTTGCGGTCAGCACATAAATTACCTATTAGCTATAGGGATCACATATAATTTACGAGTGGCCCAAGGTCCGGCGTAATTATGTTACACACAGGTGATACCCGAAAAAAAAAGAGGGAGCAGGGGTAGATAAACAGAGCCTGGCATATATCCTTTGAAAAATTTGCTGACTCAAATAGTTGTCATTTTCGGGGGTTGGAAATTATCACACTCTTCTCTTTTCGCCAGCAGGATTCTGGCTTTTATTACATGACAATTACCACAATCAGGGGAGCATATGTGAGCCGCATTCACACCGCAGCATGGGCTGTCGTAAAAAAGAATGGCCGAAAGCGGCACTTGGCCGGGCCAATAATCGTTCCGTTGAAAGTTGCAGTCGGAGTCGGAGTCTCCTTGGCAGACATTACAAACCCGAAATGGTTATGTCTCTGTCAACTTATCAGCTTGCAAATAGGAACTAGAAATGCCATTTTGTTGGCTAAACAAATGTCAAAGGCAGATATAACAGTTGAGGAAAGATTTTTAGCCAAGAGAAGGGGGTTTTCTTGGGGGTTTTTAGTGTAAAGAACAATGAGAATAGCTAGATTTAATTCATGGAAGAAAAGTTTAAAAAATATTTCCATGAGATATTGTGAAGATATATCTTTATTTAAATTTTAAAAGGAACTTTCAGATTTCGTAGAAAATATTGCTTTGATTATTTGTATTATTTTTGGATGGTTTCGGTACTATTTAAAAGCAGGAATCTACTTTAATTCGTTCAAGTTTTCAAGTCTAACTTTAAAGAACTTCAAAATAAGTAGGTTTCATATATTAATTGTAAAGATTTTAAATAAATTTTGTCTCGCTTACATTTTTACCCAGCTTTTAATTAGCTTGAATATAATTTATTGATTTTTTTTTAGGAGAAATACAGATTCTTTTAATCAGAGATGTTTTTTCTTTGGTTTTCTTATAAAATGTATTGGGAAAATAATTATTTAATATTTCCAGAGGGAAAGTTTAAAAATATGGCCGTGAAATTTAAGGGATTGATTTCTTATTTATAAAAGAATCTCTTAGATTTCGTAGTTTAATAATATCATAAAACATTACACTAAATTGTAAGATGTTATGAATGTCAGTTACGACGATTTTCTTAAACAATATATTAGAAAATTTATTAATTAATACAGATTACTTTCATTTATTTTTCCTAAAAGTTAAAACCTAACCTAACCCAACCTTTCGAGTTTTTTCTGCTAAAATTAAATAAGTTAAATAATCTAAAACAGTTCTTAAGCAGTTATTTAATGCATAAAATCTCCTAATTAACATTATACCTATCCTAGAAGTTGATTCATTTAATTTTTGGGAGTTTTCTTCTAAAATTAAATAAGTTAAACCAATACTAAATAAATTAAACAATTTAATATAGTTTTTAACCTGTTTTTCAATGAACAAAATCGCAGAATTATCTTTATACTTATCCTATCCTATCTTCATTAATTTTGGTGTCCTGCCTTAGCTCGTGGAGCATAAATTTAAGGTCCTGGAACTCGAGCAAATATTTGTCTTGAATCATCATAAATTCGTTGCGAAAAACGCTTTTGTTGGCCATTAAAATATTTAACGGATTGCCGCTGATGGACTGGGCGGTGGCCTCCAACTTCCCCAGGATGGCTCCAGGATGGAGCATGGAAAAGCAAGCGGGGGAAGGAAGGAAACCCGACTTGTACATAATCTCTACGTGCACCTAAATCCCGACAAGGTGCCCGCCAATGCCGCGATGACTCCGCCCCGAAACGTTTGGGGTTCCAGCTTGGAAGTTAGACGCAGTCCTCCACTGCGCAGCTGCAGGACTCTCGCCTCGTCCAGTTGGTGCAAATCGTTTGGGAGGAGGCAGGCCTCCGGGGTGGGAGTGGGTGTGGGAGGTCCTTGGAGCCGCATTCAAGACTGTTCCAATTCCAAATTGTTTCCGTAGCCCAATCCCAGCCAGAACGAAGAGCAGAGGGACAAGTAGAAGTCGGACTCTCCTGTGATTTTAAAGAAAATGGAGAAGTACTATAATTTCCATGGAAATGCAGATTTAAAATCCTTTTCCGGTGGCAGATGCCTTCGTATCCTGGCCAAAAGCATCACGTACTGTGTCTACCCCTCTTGCAGCGCCAATTAACGCTAATGCAGGGCTCATAATTTCACGCCTTACGGTGAAACATTAACCCAAACTCCGTGAAACTCAGGTGTGTGTGAGGTGAGTTTGCCATGCAAATGAACTGGCAAATGGTGCTTGTCAATATGGCAAATGCAAATGCAAATGTCCACCTACGATTACACAGAAACAAATATGGAGGAAATAAAATTAATAAAAAAAAAAAAATTATAGTACCAGGAACTTGGTTCATTAAAAAGCAGTGCATACTTTTAGGCGCTAACATTGGGTTCAGGGAAATTTGGAGGGAGAATGTTTAAAGGTTTTGGAAGGAAAATGTTAAATATCTCAGGATTTAATTTATTGTTCGGATTTTATTTTCTAAAAGTTAAGACCCATTACTTTCTTTAATTTGAATTTATTGTCCTATCTGAAAATAAATATTTTATAATTTATCTGGTTTAAATGCTTTGTGACTATATTATGTAGCATACTTATAGGATTTTTTTTTTCGGATTTTATTTTCTACAAGCTAAATCCCATTGCTCGCTTTAATTTTAATTAATTGCTTTATTACCATATCTGGAAATAAATATTTCATAATTTATCTGGTTTAAGTACTTTGTGACTAAAAATCAAAGCTATGTTTTAATTGTTTAAAGTTTACATTTTAATTAATTAAATCGTAATTGAAACTTTAAAATAAAAACAAGGTTTCTTATTTATTTAAATAATTTGTAGAGCTAATGATAAAAACATAGGAGGAAATGATTCTAAAAAATCATAAAATGATCAGAAATTAATCAAAAATCACTAGAGCTTTGAAAAACATTTAAAAATGTGTCTAAAAGTATGCTATAAAATGTTGGAAAGACTAAATTCTGTATAATTTTGTTTCTTTTTACGATGTTTAATTTGGAAGAATAGTTTTGAGCAACTTTTCCGTAAATTTCAAAACTCAAGTGATGTATTTATTAATTTTTATTTTATTTGTGAGGCAAGATTGATTAATTTTTGTTTTTATTTTGTTTTAAACAAGAAAAATAAGTTAATAAGTTGTAGCTTTGTTTTACATACTTTTAAATCATATTTAAAATTATTCAATTTGTTCTTCCAAAAAATCCAAGTTATTTCCAGAGATATAAATATAAGGTCTTCCTATTTTTTAGAGGTGTACCCACATGACCTCCTCCTCTCCTCCCAAGGAGAACCCCTGAAAAGCTGTGTGTCCGTGTGTATAGGTGTCTGCTTGGACCTTGTTCCGAACTGTTTTGCAAGGTGCTGATTATGGCCTTTGATATGCAAATGAACTGGTTTTACAGTCGCCGCTCCTCCCCTTTTCGGGGATTCCCCCTTCGACCTGCTGCTTAGCACTCCGCTGGGCCAAAACAAATGGCGCTAATGATGGGCCAAGATGACACCTTGTGGCGTCCATATCATGGACGTATCACCGCTCGGATGGCCAACTAAAGACTCGACCCCGCAAAAGGGTTCCTTAAGTGCGTGCGCCGCATTTTGGGCAGTTTCAACCCCAATTAGACTCATTAGGCAGGCACTCACTCCAGCCGGAAAATGCACGGAAAAGGCCCGGAAAAGCCCCCGGAAAACCCCGAAGCCGAGGTGCGAAACGTGGGCGCTGACTTTGGAGTGATTTACGACACAAATTACGGGCTTAAATGGACAAACATGCCTAGTTTTAATCATAGGTGGGATGTGTCCATTAATGTCCTGGCAGGGGAGGAGCTGGAGGAGGTCCCCGAATGGGCATTAAGCATGTGCGACATAAATTAATTAACCTTTTTCTCACATTCCCTTCACGCATTGTTGGCCAACATGTTTATGCAAAACTATTGTCCTCGTTTCGGGGATATTTTACGGAGAGAACTACTCTGCTGGGGAGTATTACGCGGCTCGTATACATTTTTATATATTTCGTAGGTTTTGCTCTTTAATTAATGCTAAAATCTTGTTGCTTTAGAGTTAATGAACTTTTGCTTTTGTTAATTCTGAAAGCCATAGACAGAGAACTGAACTTTGAGAGGGTAATTAAGTTAAAGGTGGGATGAGTTATGTTTGTGGAAGTATTAAAAAGGTAGAGTACTAAAGGTAAAGGGTTCTTAATAAAATGGAATAGTTGGTTAAGAAATTTATTATTTAAGACATTTTAAAGTCTGTGGGTTAAGATACTAGTGTATAAAAGAGTTATTTATTACTTATCTTTCAACTATTAAATTAATAATGATTTGACATTCAAACAAGCCAAAAAACTAATAATTGTTAACTTGATTGTTGATTTTAAAAATTTTTTAGATATAAAAGACACTTGATTTTAGGTTTTAAAAAATGTTTAAATATGAAAGTCAATTAGACTAAGCAGACCACAGAACAAAGGAACTAGTATTTATTTCCTTAGTCTTTATTTAAAAAAAATGTGAAAGACATTGCATTGAGACTTAGCATTCCACTTATCAAAGAAACTAGTTTTTATTACCTATTTTTTTCTTTTAAAACTAATGTGAAAGACATCAACTGGGACAACACTTAACTTTCCGCAGAACAAAGAAACTAGTATTTATTTACTTAATCTTTATGAAAGACTTTAAGCCATAGCTTTCCACTTAACAAAGAATCTAGTTTTTATTTACTTATTTTTCTTTAAAAATAAATAGGAAAGAAATAAACTTGGTCAACTTTCCACAGAACAAAGAAACTAGTATTTAAATTATTCAATTAAAACTAAGAGACATCTATATTTATATCCACTTTATGATAAATAGTAAAAAGAAAGAAGATTATTATTTAAAAATGCCATCATTAGCATGCAATTAATATTATTTTTAAACATTTCCTAAGCTCACTAACTTCCAAAACTAATAAACAAATAACCCCACAGCTACAGCTTTCATTTCAACAAAGCCCGAAGTTTCTTTAGTTCTTTGTTCTTTCTTTTTGATAATTATTCATCGGGGAGCACTATTTCCATATTTTTTTCGTTGCTAAATATTTTTAAAACTGATTACCATATTCTTATCGGCAAACTTTGGCCAGTATGTGGGTCAAAATAAACAAATGAAACCCCACTTTATGCCGCCTTTGCTATTAGTTGAAGTGCTCGAAATAAATACGCATAAAAATCCAACAAATTGGGTGAGAAACAACGGCTTGGGGACAAGGGCCGAGCGGCGATGGTTGCTTAGAAATGGCCCTCCCGGGAAATTATAAAAATATATATGCGCAGCGGACAGAAAAAAAAATAGAAAAAGTTCTACACGCAAAATATTTAAAAGAGAGTCGCGGGTTTGGGGTGCGGGTTTTTTACGAAAAAGTTGCGCCTAATTGTAAACGGCCCAGGAGCGGATGACACTTTATGAGTACTCGGGGCCCCTTCAGATCTCTCCCTGAAATTGAATTAAAACCAGGCAAAGGGAGAAGGAGCAGGAGAAGGATCTGGAGCTAGGGCATGGGCCAGTGCCATCCTGGCGGAGTTGGAACACGGGACTTAAGCGGCATTAATTATGACACAGTGGTTGGGGAAATGCGGCAAAGGCCCCCAGAACAACGGGGTCCATATGTGTGTGTCCAATCCGCATTGCACTGTCAACCTGGCAAAATTTAATTGACCAAACGGACCCCAGGACGAGGCCAAAGGACTTGCCACAACTGACACAGTGAACGGGATTGGGTGGCAAATGCAATGGCATAACGATAATTCCACAGCCACAGCCAGGCCATGACGGCGCTTACCTTTAGGCCTGGTTCTGCTGGGTCCCACCTGGGAGTGCACATTAAATAATTACCGCAAATGGGCTTGGCGATAATTTTTGCACCAAAGACCCCATGGCCAGTGACAATAATAACAACAACAACAGGCCCAGGCGAGTTGGAAAATAAAAATTGTAATTGTAATTGCGAAAACAATAAACAAATGTGGCAGGCCGAGGAGTGCATCCATAGTTGCACTCGGGGAATACAATTGTCCGACGGCCTTAAAAAAAAAGTATGAAGGAAGCCTATAGTATGTTAAATACCCTTTATAAATAAATGCTTAATTTAATTTAGGTTTATTTATTATTTATTTATAAGTGTATAAAGAGGAACATTTCAAATTTGCTTTCTTAGTACAGTAAAGTTTTATGAGAAAAAAGTTTGTTTGCATACTTTTAAGCCGCTTTGATGTTTTTATATAACAAAACAATTCCTTGATTTTTGTAAGCTAACATTTCTTAGTTTAAAATTTAAGAGATAGTTATTTTATACTCCTATGTTCCTTAGATTTATTTTATTTTAATTTATTTATGTTCCCTATGTGCCTTAGAAGACTTTTATTTAAAGCCCCAAAAAAATCAGTTAGAAATTGTTCACGAATGACATAGAAATCGCTACAAATTATTCAAATCTATCAAACAGGTGTCCAAAAGTATGTAGTAAAATATTTAATGGTAATAAGTTTATGGTGAATATATATCTCTTATCAGTAAGGTTCTTGGAAGATTAGAAAGCTTTATGAGAAAATATTCAGGGATGCCACAGAAATTTCTAAGGGTTTAAAATCAATTTAAAAGGTGTCTAAAAGTATGCTATACAATATTAAAAGGTCCCAGAATTTAAAATATGATTGCTTATTATGTAACATTTTAGAAAATATTCAGGGACTTTCCAGAAATCTCTAAAAATTGAAGTTCAAGCGAAAAGATGTCAAAATATATGAAAATATATTCACAGGTCCCAAAAATATATATCCTTTATTTTTAAGTTTATTGAAAAAATATAAAAAATTAAAAATTCTTTAAATTTTATAGTGTTGTGTAAATTTTCTAATAATTCTTATATTTTTAAACTGGTTGTTACAGTTTTTCCATTTCTAGCAAGTTATTCTTACCATCTTGCTTACATTTTTTAAATATTATTTATTCATATTAAGTTATAGGTTAAGTTAAGTCCTGCCACAACCCGTTATACCCCCTGAGCACCTGCTTATTTTAGGGTATTAAAAATTGTATTTAATTAACGCCGCCGGCTGCGCTTCGATTCTGTTGCATTCCTGTGTGGCTTCCCTGAATCCTGGCCTAGGGGAAGAGGCAGAGAAGGATCGGACTGGTGGCTGGCCATTTAATTTGCATTCTGGCACTGGCTCTCAGTTGATTGAACAATCGTTTTAAAGCGAATCAACCCCTTCTGGAAGTGGCAATCCACTCCCAGGCGGGCACTTCTTTCAAGGACCCAGTCCAGGGCCAAATCCCAAGGCGAACTCCTTACGCGGCGGCGGCTACTTAAAAATTCATGTCCAAGGATGCGGCTCAACCCCTTCGCACCTAGCCAAGACAGTTGTTGTTCCATCATTTACCAATTAGTTAATTTTTATGACTGAGAAATCTTTCGAAACCTAAAGCAAACCGGAGAACAAGTGTCTTTTAATTTCTTATTAGCGGTTTATTATCCCCGCGGACATTCGGCCCATTAATATGCAGGAGAAGGCAGGAGGCCCAGGCGGCAGCCCGGCCGAAATCATTAATTTTAATGAGCCAACAGCCAGTGAAAGTTGCTGCGAAAGGATTATGGCTGCCGCTGAGTATTCGGTTAATTACTTAATAATTTGGGCAGGTGTTATTTTTGGAAAGTCAATTCGTAGGGCGCCCAGAGACCAGAGACCAGGTAATTGGATGCTGGCGAAAGGTAATTAGAAGTTTGAGGAGAATTTTTCTGAAATAAAATCGGTGTTTAATAATTAGGTTTAAAGGTGATTTTAGGAAGTTTGAAGTTCCTTTTATATAGCATATCAATCAGCTAAGTATCCCCTTAAATCCCTTAGAATTGTTGGAAATTCTGCAATGAAATCCTTGTTTAATAATTAGGTTTAAAGGTGATTTTATGGCGATAGAAGTTCCTTTTCCATCGCATATCAATCAGCTAAGTATCCCCTTAAATCGCTTAATCCCATAACGAATCGAAAGTGCAGCCTGAACTCGTTTCCAGCCATTCATTTCGCGTGCTGATCACGTTTTGAAAATCCTGCGGCTTAGGGGGTTTTGGGGGAATGGAACATTAATCCGTAATTTGCTGCCTGCGACTAAGTAATAATTTTTAATAGGAAGCCCAGGCCTTATACGGTCAATAGTTGCCACTCAGTTTTTTGTGCAAGCTGCCTCCGTCTTATTTTTGACTTGATCTTTAAGCCTGATCCCTGACAAAAGACGGGAACTGATTTTGGCTTTGATGGAATGCCAAAATCGATTCGGAAATTCGCGGCACGTGCAGAGATCGGAGCTGGAGCTGAGAGCTTGAACTAGAAGCTGAAACTGGGTACCTAGACAGCTGAGCAGACCGATTCTTAGGCTGTAATTTATGAACTTTAATTGTTGGCTTTTATAGCCATTTGGATTGGCCGAGGAGCATTGGCATTAACAGTTAAAGACACTGCAGCGGCGACACTTTTAATTGATTTTCTACCCTTTTGATTTAATTTATGAACTGCCTGCCATATTCGGCCACTCGCTGGCTGGCTGGCTGGTTAAACATTTAATCAATGTTCGAGTATCTCTCAAATCTGCACTTGCCAGCCAGCGTCGTTTATAAATATTTATGAGTCAGCCCAGCGACCGGGCCCAGGCCAAAGCTAATGACAAAGTGATAAGGACAATTAAGGAGAAAGCAGCTGCCCAGCGTCCAAAGGCGAGACGACGAGTCCTCTCCGTCTCCCAGCCGCTTAAGCGAATGAAATGTGTCACCAGAGTGAGCCCGTTAGAGATGGGGAGCTTTAGGGGATCGTGAGTGGTGGGAATAAATTAGGGAATTTAATTTTATTAAGAAAAATATTTGAAAACCTGATTTTACTATTTTAAGTTGAAAATGAATCTTGATTCAATTTCTTGAAATTGCTTGGAACTTTTTTTGAATACTAGAGTGAGTCAGTTAGATATTTGTGCTAAGAAATCACCGAAATATATTAAAATAATTATATATTTATATTTTTATATTTATTATATTTTTATTTTAAGTTCTTATTCCCTTTAAAACGACGAGTAAAGACGACGGTATTGAGATCAGATTGGCGAGAATCAAAAAAAGCGACGAGTAGGGGCAGCGAGAAGGCTAGCTGAAAGTTGAATTAAGTCTGCGAGCATCAATGCCGAGGATGAGAGCAATATGGCGAGTAAAGACAACGAGAAGAAAGCAGAACGACAAGCAAATACGAAGAATAAAGAAGAAGAGTAGAGAGAAGAGGACGAGGAGTTAGGATGAGGAGTAAAGACGACGAGTAAAGGCGACAAGTAAAGAAGATGAGTATAGACGACGAGTATAGATAATGAGCAAAGACAAAAAGTACAGACGACGAATTTAGATGTCGAGTAAGGAGTAAGTAATTTCAATGAAAAACGATGAAGAGTAAGGACAACGAGTAAGGCCAACGACAAAAGGCGAGGACTTAAATCGAGAAGTAAAGGCTACGAGTATAGACAAAATATAAGGACGACGAATATAGACGTCGAGTAAGGACAATGAGTGACGACGAGAAAAGGTGACCAGTAAAGGTAACGAGTAAAATATAAACGACGAGTAAGTACGTAATAAACGAGAATTAGAACAAGCCAGCGCGGACAAACATCGAGAAAGCCTTCGTACAGCACTGGACTAAGTTTATTGTTTAATTCCAATCTAACGATTGTTCTATAAATATTTTATAAAATCATAAAATAAATTTAATTATTCCTAATATTTATTTTTAAAATCTTTATACATATATTTAACCCCGTGTCACGTTGTCATAGCCACCTTAGAGCCATCGTCCATCAGCGATCAACTTGTAAACACGACGAACAAACTGCTGGCTGTAAAATATTGCTGCATTTTTGATCACTTGTCATCGCTGCATGATGAACGATCGCCGCAGAACAGAGCTCAGAGCACTGGAGAACCAGAAGCCAGCAGCCAGTGGCCAGTGGCCACTTCTGCCTCCCTTTCCCATCCCAAAAAGAACTCCTGAAGAGTCGAAGAGTCCAGAGAAGAGACCGAATTCCGCAGAACCTGTTGACAACACTTGTGCGACAAGCGAAACGATCTCGCTTTTTGCCCTCCGCCACCGAGTATTTATTGGGTTTGTGTTGCCTCTGGAAAAAACGCGGAAAAAAGTGCTAGCCGAGGTGTCGATATCGCACAATGATTTTAATGATGGGATCGAAACGAACCAAGCCGAACCAACCGAACTGAGCAAAAACCACTGAGATACGCGGCCTGTTGCTGCAAATCGCTGAGATGCCAATGCTGATAATCAATAATTTTTATATTTCTGCCACATCGCATGGGGCGGCTTTGCAATCCAGCTCAAAGGAGGACATCAGCCAGCAGGCAGGACATGACAATAATCCTTAATTACAGTGAGCACTGAGGCACAGTGAAATTTGAGTCATAATTGGAGTTCAATGATTCGGAGAGCATTGTTCCTGGGAAGGGGGAGAGTTTGTGAAGAGAAAATTTAAGTATTTGGTATTTTAAATTAAAGATAAGAGAATTTAATAATAATGTAAGCATTAACTGAGTCCTAACTATGGCATAGTGTAGCCTTTTTAGCATTTTGGTAAAGTAGCATTATGTAAATATGAATTTCCGCACTGTTCCAATTCCGCTGTGTCAATTTGAGATAAATTAAGACATTAAGAAAATTATGATTAAGTAAAACAAAGACTACGGTCACACTACAATTTTGGAAAATAAAAAAAGCACATTGAAAAAGTTAACACCAAGGAAATAAACCAAAGAAATAAAGAATAATCTATATAAAAACTACAATAACAAATTTCTAATATTATTTACCGAATTATTTACCTATTTTAAGGGAATAACTTCTTTCTTTAAAAAACCCTAAGCATATAGGAATCTATCAATCAATTCCTTTCTTCGCCTGCCTTTGATTTTCCCCTTGAATATTTCCTTATGCAAAATCCACAAATTGACAGCCAAACGGCATATCCTTTGCCAGGATTTTCCTGAAGGCAAAAGCACTTGATGTTTAGATATTGTCAGGTTTTCAGCTCGGTCTCCTGTGACTTAACCCCGTCGTACACATATTCCAAATATTCTTTTATTAATGTACTTTTTGGTACATTTTTTGAGTGGAAAAGTGCCAACAATTCCATCAAAGTTCAACCCTTTGAAGGCTGTCACGTCGCTTTTCACACATTTCCCGCCAGTCGGAAAACACCGAAATCGCATTCAGCTGATTAGGCTTGAGGTGTTGTCAGGGAAATGGGGAAAATGGGGGAAGCCCCTCAGTTGCGGATAATGGTGATTGCGAAACCGCTTACGACCTGCCAAAAGGGAGGGCTACAGCCTAGGAGTGCACATGGAATCAATGCCGGCAATTAAAATGCTCAGTCAGGAAAAGGAGGAGAAACAGCACAGAGAGTCCTTCCTGGAGAGACACAATTTGATGTTGCAATAAAAATGTTTGCCCCCAGGAAATGGCAGTTGCAAAATTGGATTTCTGACCCTTTGGCCAGCCGAGTGTGAAGGTCCTTTGGCCATTTCTATTTGCATCTAATACATAAACATAATGCGTTAATTTCAAAGGAACTTGGCAAGGAGCAAACGCAAAAAAATAAAATATATATGCAAACAAACCTTAAATATATTTCCTTTTTTTTTTTTTTTGCGGGCGGTAATCAAATTTGCGATGTTGTTTCTTTATTTTTTTCTTGCCTTTGGGTATTCCCTAAGGACTTGCTGGGGGTGACCGCAGGACCGGCCAGGACATGAGCGATACAAATAAACAAATGATGTAAATTTCATTTTCCAGGACCTGGCATTGCTCAAATATGAAAATATGAAAAGCCGTCCGTCCTTAAATAAATTGCGTTGAATTTATTTTGCAACTCGAAGGCGATTTCGCAACTATTCCAAACGGAGGGTTGTGTCCATTTTCCGTCTTTCGAAGGAAAAATTAGATTCATCAAAGTTCAGGCTGAGTTCAGGCTGAGGAGATTTGCATTTATTTCACATTTGTCAGGGACCAGCTGCTGCCAAAGGACCTTAAATGTCAGCCTCATCATCATCGGAACGGCGCAGACATTAAAAACCACTTTTCGAATTTCGAAAGGCGCAAAATCCCCGTTCTGATTGGCATTAAACAAATATGTTTCGAAAGGAAAAAATGTCAAATAATTCCGAGATTCACGCACAAATGTCAATTTCAATTTGGGAGACTTTTCCGAGGAGAGAGATGAATGATTCGGTTTTAATTCTGATGGCATGCTAAAGGAAGAGGCTTTTGGGGGTTGGGTTTTCCTTGGTTGCCATAAAATGTATTAGATTAGCATATTAATAGCTTCGATAGCGTTAGTTATTCGACTTGAAAATCAGGAGGAGATCACACACATCCCGGCCGCACAGGACACTCGCGGGTGCCATAAAAAATTCACACAACAGCAATTCTGCTCGGCGTTATCCCGGCGAGAGATGCCAGCGATTAAAATTATGCAAACGCATTATCTGCCAGGCTGCATTCTGGGTTTGGAGTGGGATTGGGATTGGCTTCGGGGGCAAATCTCACAGGAGCCATGGGCCGTAAACACTCAATATTTGTTGCCGCAGGAAGAGATTCCCTCCGAAAGTAAATTGCCCGGGCATTCTCTATGCAAATGTGGAAATATCCGCCAGCCGAAGCACTTAAAACAAATCCGTTTAGATAGAGACATTCTCCATGGAGTGAGCAGCCAAGGTTCGAGTACTTCCATTAAAATCTGGGATCATAAATCAACTTGAAGATTGGTTTCGATTGGGCTATACAATACTTATGGCCCTATAATTGCTTTATCATACTTCTTTGGGTTTAATTCCTTGGGAAAATGTGTTTTAAGGCGAGAGTGTAGAGGAAACTAAGCTGATAAGTATAGAAAAAGGTAACTAATCATCAAATGTTTGAACATAAATCAATAACATATCAAGTGGCTTGACTTTTAATTGGTTTATCACACAAAAATTCAACTAATAAAGAAACGGGGTTAGAAATATATTAGATTATTTTTATGATAAAGGAATGGTTTCTTGTTATTAGAAATAATATAGATTAAGTTAGATTATAATTTATATTCAGAGAAGGCTTTCTTCTGGTTATTAAATTAATAAAATAAGCAATACATATTAATGGATACATTTTTCAATAAATATATTATCATTCTACGAAGTTCTTTAAACTCTAAAAATATTAAAAAGATTACAAATTATATTAGTTTATATATTTTAATAAGGGAATGGTTTCTAGTTATTAGTAAGAATATAGATTAGTTTAGATAATATTTTATAAAAAGGGAATGCTTTCTGGTTATTAAATTACTAAAATAAGGAATGTATTTGAATATATAAATATTTTAAAGGATACATTTTTGTCCTATTAAGTTCTAGAGACTCTGAACATTTGCAATTATTAAAAAAATATGTTCAAAACATATTTGTTTATCGAAACTTCTTTTTATTTTTGTACCCCTTGAAATCCTGTTAATTTTTATTCTAATCCTGGACTCTTTATTTCTGAATTCTATGCCTATATATCTCGCCCTCTTCCCCAACTCTTCCTAATGATTCCGCAGGCAGTTTGAGGATTTCTACCCGAAACTGTGGCCGGGGCAAGGATGTTCGGCAGAGTGCAGGACAATTACCACAACCGCCATCGCTGGCATCGCTGGGCAACTGCAGTGCTTTGTCTATATCCTTCTGCCTATTCAAGTGTCCATTTTTAATTAACACTCTGACAATTTGACGCGAAATGCATTTCGAGAGTGTGCTTATGTGTATGTGTGTGTGTGTCGTCCTGTGCAAGGACTACTAATGCTGGCACTGCATGCCGATGAGCTCCTGTGGCCGCTGTGTGGGGAGCACTGAGAGCTGAGAGCTGAGAGCTCGGCGCCGAATGTTTAGAATGCAATTGACGTGTCAGGAGGGCAGAGTGGGAGGGCGAGAACCCACACAGGACGGCATCAGGACATCAGACAAAGGGCGGGGAGAATGGCGACTGATAAATGTTGCATGCGCCTGTGTAACCCAATTACCGCTCTGCAAATTACCCATTCCAGCTCGCTGAAGGACTACAATCCAGGAGGAGGAGCAGGAGGGGGAGCTGGGGGCCACATTCCTAGACTCGCTTTGCATAATTGATGACAAATTGAAATCGTGTTTATGGCCACCAAAGGGCAGAGGGCAGGGCAGAGCCGGGGACAATTCATAAAATATATTTTACACATACGAGAAACTCGGACTCCTCAAAGTCCGGCTGGACTTTCCCTTTTCCTCGGACTTTTCCTGGGCCATAAATCCAGCAAAATCAAATGGCCAATGGATCAATTTGCGGTTGATGGAGCTTAGCCGCTTCCGAGTCTCCCTCCCGGGGCTCGTAAATCGCAATGAGTTGGGCCCATAAATTTTCAATTGGTCAGTGCCAGCGGAAAGGGTTAAGGATGTTTCGGGGGGAAAAAAATGGTAATACATGGGCTAACACGTAATTTAAGGGAAAATATTTTTTAGTTTTAGACCTTCGAAAGAATATTAATATTTTGGACATGGTAAATGGTAAAAATATGTTATTATTTCTGATTATTACTATGTTTATGTAATAATTTTTATAATTTTTGTTCATACGTGAAACTAAAGTAGCTTCTCTTTATCCAAGAAAGATAAAGAATTGATTAATCATATTTCCAGAGCCACCAGACGTTTAAACTAAGGTAACACTATTTGTAATCAGCTTTTGGTTAGTGTCATAACGCTATAAATAGAAAAATATAGCTTTTTGACGAAACATACAGTATATATTAATTCTAAATAAATAAAGAAGTGATTTTTAGTACGAAAGACATTATTGGTTAATTATCAACATAATTTTGCAATGCTGATGTAAAATATGCATTGTTCTTAAAAGAATAAATCCTTTGTTATTCACGAAATAATATTTGCAATGTTGCTAGCCTTGAAAACTGAGGTCACACTATTTGTAGTCAGCTCTTGGTTAGTGTCATAACGCTATAAAAATATAAAAACAGTATATATTGTTAATTTGATATTAAGATCAGATGCTTTGGTGGATTAGGTAAACTTATTGGCAAAGCTGATCAAAAATTGTTATTGTTCACATAAAAATGAACATTTTTTATTAAAAAATGTCAAATTGGGAATTATAAGAAAATATGAAAGTGTATTTTGAATAAATAGTTCGATGTTGCATAAGGAATCAAGCCACATTTATACTTACAATAAAAACGTCTTCCAGTATGATAATCCTTTGACTTTTCCAAGTTGATAATACCTACCATATTAGTATATATCCCATAATAACTCCCCCAAAAATCGAATTCCACAATCATTGGTGCTGTGACCCATAACTCAGCCTTGCCTTTGCTTACTCTAAATTTTCAGTTAGAAATATTCCAAAATCTCCCCAAGATGTCCGTTTCGGGCAGGCGAAAGACGACAATATCGCCGCAGGAGCTGCTCAAGGAGCTGACCCTGTCCGGCGACGAGGAGCTGGACCAGTACATCCGCAACTGGGTGCTGTGGGACCGCAACGAGGCGACGCTCAACCAGGTGGTGGAGGCGGTGCGGGACGAGGATTGGGATGCGCTCCGCGTGAGGCTGTGCCACAGGATCGCCTACCAGACCGGGGGCATGCGAGGCGGCATGCGGGCGGGCTTTGACTCCATCAACGATGTGGTGATCATCGAGGCGGCGCAGGGCATCTGCGCCTACCTCATGGACTTCTATCCGAGCGTCCAGAAGCGCGGCGAGCAGGGCATTGTCGTGGGCTACGATGGGCGGTACAATAGCAAGCGGTTCGCCCAGCTCATAGCCACCGTCTTCCTGAACAACGACTTCAAGGTGCACCTGTTTGGGAGGATGGTGCCCACGCCTTTTATACCCTTTACGATCGTGACGCTCAAGTGTTTGGCGGGGATTATTGTGACCGCCTCGCACAATCCCAAGGAGGACAATGGTCTGAAGGTGTACTGGACCAATGGCGCCCAGGTGGTGGATCCGCACGACATCCGGATTAATGAATATATTTTGAAGCATTTGGAGCCGCGGCCCTCGTCCTGGGAGATCTCCATGCTGGCCGGGCATCCGATGCTCGAGGATCCCTACCGGTTGATCTTCCCACAGTTCTATGGAGCGATCAAGAAGCTCATTCCGCCGGCGTATCTGGAGACCAACGAGTGCAGCCAGCTGAGGTTCATCTACACGCCGCTCCACGGCGTGGGCTTCCCCTTCATGCGGGAGGCCTTCTACCAGGCGCGGCTCAAGCCGCTCATACCTGTGCCCGAGCAGAAGGATGTGGACCCGGAGTTCCCGACGCTCGTCAAGCCGAATCCGGAGAGTGAGTATTAGTGCTGGCAAAACATCGGAGCACTATCGATAGTATAGATTTTTTTAACTTTTTGAAAACCATCGATTGTTTTTCGCACTATCGATGGTTCGATTAGACCGATTAGACTCCATTTTAAGCCTTTGAAATGATCATGACGATGCTTTCTCGAATGCTGGAAGGGAAATATTAGGTTAGATCATAAATGGAAATTAATCCCTTAAAGCCGGAATCGTTTTAAGTGAGAAAATGGCATCACTCAAGGCTTCAACTGCCGATAATATCGATAAAATCGATAGTATCGACTTTTCACATAGATTTTTTGCCAGCTCTAGTGAGTATTCACCAAGTTACTGTATCCGGCTAATCCCCTTTCCTTAGCTGGCCGGGAGGCCCTGAAGCTGGCCATCAAGAAGGCCGAGCAGGAGCACTGCACCCTGCTGATGGCCAACGATCCGGATGGGGATCGCCTGGCTGCCGCCGAGCTGGATCCTCGGGGTCGCTGGAAGATCTTCAATGGCAACGAGCTGGCGGCCCTCCTTGGCTGGTGGGCTTTGGAGAACTATAAGACGCGGGTGCCCAAGCCCATGGTGTCCAACTGCATCATGCTGGGCACCCTGATCAGCTCCCGCATCCTGGCGGCCATGGCCCGCGTCGAGGGCTTTGTGTATGTGGAGGGCATACCCAGCTTTCCCTGGATGGCCAACCGGGCGATGGAGCTGGAGAAATCCGGACGAACGGTGCTCTTGGCCTACGAGGAGTGCTTCGGTTATATGTTTGGGATGAGCATGCCGGATAAGGATGGCATTGGCGCCGCCACGCAGCTGGCCACGATGGCCTGCTTCCTAAGGAGCACCCGGAACCTGACGCTGATCGAGAAGCTGCGCGAGATCTACGAGGCGTATGGATTCCACTCCACCCTGGCCTCGTACCTGGAGGCCGAGAGCTTCGAGACTGTGGACGACATCTTCGAGAAGCTGAGGAACTTCAAGGACGAGGGTGGGTATCCCAAGTGCATACTCGAGGGCGATTACGAGGTGGTGCATATCCGGGACCTGACCACCGGACTGGATACCTCGTTCACGGATCAGAAGGCTCGGATGCCCCTGCTTCCGGAGGCCAACCTGATCACGTTTACCTTCACGAGTGGCTACATAGTCACCCTGAGGGCGGATGCCGAGGGCACCAAGATAAAGATCAATGCCGAGATCTGTGGCATGCCGGAGGAGAGGGACTGGGACGATCTGCAGGAGAAGCTCAACAAGATGACCAATGCGGTGATTGAGGAGTTCCTGGAGCCCGAGGAGAATGCCCTGATTGATCCCAGAAAGGCTTCCACGTAGGAAGTTCTGGGATTTTTACGAAATTACAGTTTATTCAGATAAAAATATTCACGTGAAAATATACAAATATTGGAATAATTGTTGCTAGCTTTAGATGCTCACTCGCCTACGCTTGCAATAAACAATAAACAATAAACTAGAATGAAATTAAAGTTTATATTGTAACGAATTTTCAGCAATCTCTTGTTGTTTACATATTTTCTTATTGCTGGCGCTGGCTTTCGAGCTTTCCTCTATCGATATATCGACTACACGATCGATCTATCGGTTACACTACCGATCATTCTTACCACCATACAGTGTTGGCAGAGTCGCTTTTTTCCCGTCAAATCAGGCTTTTTTTAAAGACCATTTGCTAGAAATATTTAGAAACAGCGGGCAGCGGGAATTCTGGCTTTTTATTTTTGTTAAATGCTTTTTAGAGATTTTATTTGTGTATGCCAAAATAATAATGATACAATTATTACTGATTTCTGATTTTTCGATACTAAGGACTTAAGACAGCCTTACATTGTTACTTTTAAGCTTACTTTTATGGATATTCAAAAAAAAAAACTCATTTCGGAATTTGGTTGCTTTAAAACGAATTCCAAGAAGGCAGTAACGCCTAGCTTATAAAATACGTATATGTATATATTCCTTCTTCATTAAAGTTCTGAGGAAATGTATCCTAAAGATAGAGCTCTCGCCAAGCCGCAGAACGCCAATTAAGCGTGCCCTCCTTGTGGGTGATGTGTGTCTGTCCCAGGAAGGAGCAGGAACAGGAGCAGGAGCATCATCCTTTGTTTTCTCCAACGTATCTGTATCTCTGCCACAGCCAAAAGCATCTAACAAGACAAACACCGACTGAAACACTGAAATTTTATAGTTTGCCTCTGCTAATTGTACTCTGGGGGTGCTTCTAGCCCCCCTCCAGAACCCCCTTTTCCATCCACCCCCGTGATTGTGTGGTAATCGCTTCCGATTGTGCGAATCAGCAAAAGTCGGCGGTGATTAAGTCCTGCCTCCTCTCATCTCCTCTCCTGCCTCATGTGAGCGGCGAAAGCAAATAACATTTATTGTTTCCTTTATATTTTTTGTAATTTTGGAAGTCCTCACATATTTGCTCAGGAGGTCAAACGGAATATTTCAATAGCTGGCAAGCGAGAGTGCTCAGGTAAACAAGGCGCTGATCCCAGAGGTCGTTCTCAAGTCAAATTTTGAGTTGAGGACAAAGGGCAGCCCCCAACTCTCAGCTCAGCAGCAGCCATTAAATTTTCCCTAAAATACCTTCGCCGAAAAGGATCCAAAAACGCACACGAATTAAATATTAATCCAGCCTTCGACGGGTGCAGGACCTGCTCCCCGGGTTTCCTCGTGTTTTATTTTTTATTATTTACACGGGTTAGTGGGCGTTGCGCCAAGGTTAGTGCATTATTAAGCACTGTTTATGCGACATTAGGAACATAAAAGGCGGCCCAAAGTCTATGGAAATAAGACACAAAATAAAACGAATGTCCCACATGTGGGTGGAGTTGGCTTTTCAAAGGAGAGGGTGGTCTCAAGGACCTGCATTCGAAAATTTGAACTCCCCATCAACTTAACTAAGAGGTTTTTGGGCCATAAAAGCGGGAATATTAAGTGAGATATGGAATTTATGGGGGGTTTCAGGTGGGAGATTGAAATATTGTAACTGGAAGTACTTTACGGCTTTAAGATTATTGAAATTACTTAAAGGTTTTTGGTAATTATCTAAATATGTACCTAAAAAGAAAGAAATCACTATCAGTTTCTACAAGGAAGCCTCACAGTTTAAGGTAAAGTTTACATTTTAATTTGCAAAAAAACCTAAGCTAGCTTAATATTTCTAGTATTTAAACCGCATTTAATTGGCACTTCAAACTTCTTGTATAGTCTCCACAAATTCATTTTTAATCCCGAACTTTGCCTCACGGATTACAACCGCCAGCTAGAGTTCACCAATTGAATTTTGAACATCCTGCCTTCAAGTTGGACATATGTTGTGGATATTTTGTTACAGAACAGAACAGACCAGACCGACGGTGGCCAGTGTAATGAGGACCCAGAAATACGCACTCATAACCACCCTTGAAATCCCGAATCCCGAAGTGAAAAAAAAATGTAAGGGGGTGCCTCGGGCACAATGGCATCTTAAATTCGCATTCGAAATGAGGCTCTGGTAAATTGATTACGTGCCACTTGCTCACATCATCAATTTCAGTCCATATGCGCGAAAATCCTTTCGGCTAACGAGTGCCGCAGGACACAAAGGACACGGCACCCACAAAATTGTTAGTTGACACTCGAAATTTCTGGTGTTCAGCATCGTTAATTAAGAGCATTTGTTGACTTCCGCCGCCGCTGCCTTCCGTTTCCGTTTCTATTTGTTATTTGTTATTTGTTTTATTTTTCCTTACACTTGATTTCCTCACAGGGTTTTCGGGGATTGTAATCACAGGATTATGCATATTGATACGGGAATGATAGCTGGGGTTTTTTTTTTTGGATAGGTCAAAGATTAAACTGAATGCTTAGTTTGGAATCATTAAGGGGAAATGGAAAGGTTAACTGGTAGCCGTCTAGTATGGTACTTTTTTTAGTAAATAAAATATTACAGAATACTAGGAATAATACATTTAAATATTTAACTTAAACTGTTTAATGATTTTATTTCTGAATGAATTTTTAGGAATATTAATCTTACCTAAAATAAATAATCTAAGTTTGTTGGAGAACTAATACATTGAGATTTATTATATTATTCTTTTAAATATTTATATTTTAAAATAAAGAAGAGATATAAACAAAAATTCTTGGTGAAAAAATACCAACGTTACAATATTATTAATACATAAATTTAGATCCCAAATGTGCCCTTTTATTAATTTAGACTTTATTTATTACTCATTAAATATTTTACACACAAAAAATAAATATAAAGAAATTAAATTAATGATATTTTAATTAAATTGGGTATTTGAAATATTTTAGGGAAGTAAGTCAAGTGCTAAATTATAAATTATGCTAAAGACAAGAATTCTTTTCTTTTATACTATTTTTATACTATATTTTCCAGTGTTTCCTTTAACTAAAAGAGATTTTAAGTTTAAAATTATGAATATTTAAAGTGCAGATTATTTAGTTGATATTCACTTATTTATAAAATAATAACTTTAATATTCCTGACATTTTAAAATAGTTATTAAATCAAAGAATTATTCGCTTTCATTTTAAATTCAAGAATCTCTCTTAATTTATTTAAAAAATAAAATCTTACTATCTTAAAACTTTGAAAACTTTATAATAGTTTCTTTTTAAACCAAAAATTCCTTATTTAATTTTCATTATTTTACTCACAAAAATCTAAATATTAATTCAATCAATAATTCCTCAGTTTCACGGCAGCTGCAAGGATCTTCCTCGGCTTCGACTTCGTCCTCTCCCTTTCCCCGTACACTTTTTGGACAATTTGTTTTCGCTGCATTTATTGTTTTCCTTTTTTTTGTCGCATAAAAATGACAACAAATTAGTTTGGCTGCCGTCGGCGGTTTCCCGCTGGGTTTTTCACAGTTTTGTTCGATATTCGTTTGTTTTTATTTATTTATTCTTCCCCGCCAGCCGTGTGTCCTTGAGTGCCTGTGCCAATAAATTATGTGAAGGATGCTGTCACAGTGCAACTACAGAGCGGCTTCAACCCCTCTCACTCCTCCCTGGAGTAGAACGAGGGATATGCCGAGTCCGGCGAGGGCGAGCGGCGTGTTTTTGATTAGCTTTATTAAATATGCAAACAATCCCGCTTTTTTTCCTGCACATTTTTGTTTTTGTGCACAAAAGTGGAAAATTCATGCGACGGAAGCTTAATTGCCGGAACATTTCTATTAAATTTTGGGCGCAAAAAAGGAGAAATCAAATCGTAAAACCTGAAAAAAAACATAAATTTAATATGCATTGCTTATGAAATATCCTGGAACTCAACCCTCTGGATTTCACGGACAAATTGTTTATTGTTTGTAATGCATTCTAATTTTTGTTTCGGGTATTTTTTCGCCTTTTTTCTCCGAGGCAATAAATAACTTCTTTTTTTCCTGGCTAACTTCAAGTGTAAATGAAGCTCATAATTTAGCTTTGGAACCCGAAAATTTACATGATTTTTACGTATGCTGCAGCTGTATGAATATTTATGCAATAATATGTTTGCATGAAAATCTAAGAAATAAAGAAATATCCAAAAATTCCCATTTGGTCAGTTTGGGGTTTCCCTTTTTCGTTTCTTTTTCTTTTTTTCGTTTCTTCTTTTCCTTTTAAGCCAATAAGAAACCACTGCTTGGGCATTAAGAGCAATGAGCTTGGCGCTTAAGAGCAAGGCACACTTGGCTTATTGGAATATAAAGAGAAAGAGTGTGTTTGAACTGCTTTATCGACGGGCGCTGAAGGGAACTGCTTTGCCATTTGAATTGAATTTAATTGTATTATTTTTTGTACAAATTTGTAAATAAAAGCTGTTTAATGGGTAAAACAAATAAGCCCAGTGTGTTTTTTTTAAAGGTTTTCTTGCAATTCAAATTTAAAGGTTTTTTTCTGATCAATATTATGACTTCATGTTCCCTCTAATTGATTTATTTTATTATTTTTATATAAGCTTAGGAGGCCATTAAAGAAACTAATTGATTATTTTGAATATTTTTAAAGGTTTATTAATATTTTTGATACATATTAGTACTTAATGTACCTTTTATTAATTTTAAATATTATATTAATAATTTTGAAGGCAATTAAAAAGTTATAAAAGATAAACATAAATTTTAAAAAGGATTTATTGCACTTATTGAAGAATACTACAACTTTATGTACATTTAAAATATTTTAAATATTAGCTGTAAGTCTCCTAACGCTATTAAAAAGTTAATAAATCTCCTGTAAAAGATTAAAACTTAAACTTAAAACTAATATTAATTTCTTGTTTATTTAAGCAATTCCAAGGCTGCATTGTCATCCTTTTCGAGGAGTGAGTTAAAAAGAGAGTTTGCTGGGGGTCAGTTTCTCCTTCCACACACTCATCCATACCCAGATAAAGTGGGTGGAAAGGATATAGGTACGTATGTGGCACAGGATAATGCCCCAAGGGAAACGCAACGGAAATCTACGTCTGCATATGGAGATGGAGATGCTATTGCTCTTATTCCCGCTGCTGCTTGTATTTTATTTTATTTTATTTTACACACAAACACACACACTTTGGGTGGAAATTTCACCCTTTTTCGGCAGCAGGAAAAGGAGTCGGAAAAGTGCACATATTGCATGAAAAAAGGCTCACCAGGATCATCAATTAAAGTTGGAAAAGGAAAGTTGGGCAAAGGTTTGCCAGGAAACTCTGTTACTTTTAGAGGTAATTATATTTCAAGGGTTATGAAAATGGATAGGAAATTATTTCAAAATTTAAATTAGCAGGGAAGTATTATGCTTTTAATTAAGATAAATTATTTACGAAAGCCTAAGGGGGTTTAAGTAATTAGTTTAAGGTTTTAAAAAATATTGTTGAAGTCTTTTGGCTTTTTAGGGAAATAAAAAGAAAAGTTCAGGAAGTAAACAATTCATTTGAAAGCCTAATAGTTACCTTAAGTTTAAAAGAAATAGAGTTAAGCTTTAGTTGCAATTAGAAATAATTTTTACAAATAAAAATCAGGGTTTTCTAGTTTAAAGTAATACAGTTTTATCCCTGTATAAGCTTCAATAATTATCAAAAAATTACTGCATCACCATTCCTTCAACCTTATGATTTCAGATTTCGCTCAATTGTTTGCTCTCAGATTTTTCCATCAATTATTCCCGGCAATCTCCGTCAATCTCCCAGGAAAAGAGGAAAACTCTCCGCTTCTTCTCTTCTCTTTTTTAAATATTTTTCCTTATTTTTTTTGCAGCTGCCTGGGCATTGTTTAACAATTAACGGAACAAGTTGTTTAACTTTACCTAAACGATTTAAGTCAACAGAGAGGAGTGCTGCTCATCCACTCGTTATCCTTCAGTCACTCTGTGTCCTCGTCACTTTTGGTCCTTGGAGGAGAGGGCAGGACAGGACAGCGCAGGCAGTGCTTCCGCTTCCGATGACTGCACAAATCGTTGGTCTCTCTCCTCTTTTCCTTTTTTTGTGGCGCTCCTCTGACCATTTTCCCTTATTTTCGGACGAGCTTTATGCCCAGCTCCTGCTGAAATGACAGAAATTTGTCAGGAAATGTTTCGTTTTGTTTGGTTCTCGTTTGGCGGCCTCACCTGGCTCCTGTGCTCCTCCTGCTCTCCTCCGATCTCCTCCTGCGCTTCCTGTTCCTGCTGCGTTTTGTTTGTTTTTACTTAAAGGCCTTAAGGCTGGACTTACCTCACTTCAAGGGTGTGGCTAAAAGGTGAATAAAACTAGGACTTTTATATTAAAAAATAGGTTATGAATTAAGAACTTTCTTCTTTAATTTTTTTTAAATATTTTTAAAATCTAATTTAAAGGTTTTTAAACATATTTTCAACTCCCTTTAATTCTTTAATTAAATTCCCTTAGAGTTCCCGGGAAATCCCTTCTTATTTAATTTATTTATTATATTTTATTCTATTTATTCTTTAATTAAAATCCCTTTCGAGTTCCTGGGAAATCCCTTCTTAATTAACAATTTCCTGGGCACCCCTTCCCCATTACAATTCCAGGCTACACCCCTGGCCAGCTCCGCCTCCTACTTGTGCTCCTTGGAATCCTTTTACATTGCTGCCCACCCACGGTCAGCTGAGGATTCCGATGCCAATTGGACTGGCAGCGTGCGGCTTCAATAATTAAATTTGCGACATTTCAACGCTCCGGCGATCAATGGCATGGAATTAACTGTTGTCAATTATCCGTCGCCGCTTTCATGCCTCTAAATAGCCAATGCAGCCCAGGGCAAAAAGTAAATAAAAATCAAACAAAAAGGAAAACAGAACCAGAAGCGGCGAGCGAGTAAAAAAAAGATAAGTAAATAAAATAAAGCCAGCGATTGCCGACAATAAAATGTCACTTGATCGCTGCCTCGGCGCTCGTGTCCAACTGAATTTAGGCATCGCCGGCGGTGGTCACTCTCTGGAACTTGCAACTTGGAATTGGAGTCGATGGATGCACGGGAATTAATTTTAATTCTAACAGGAATAGCTATAAATATTCTTTTATTAAAATTTCCAGATAACAACATTTTATTTCGATGTAATATTAATATTATTTAAATAATAAAAGAAAGGAGCTTTTATTTATGTTAAAGAAAAAATATCGAAGGTTTTTAGAAGCATTTCGATACATTTTCTACCATTTTAATTAAATTTAATGTCTGAAAATTATTCAAATATTTTATGTGTTTCTTTTTTCTGATTTTTCGTGACCTGTATTTTCATTATTAGTTATTTTGCGCCAACTTTATGTATAGTTTATCGTTTCTATTTAATTATTTTTATGCTAACTAAGAATTAAAGAAAAAATCTTGAAGGCTTTTAGAATCATTTTGATACATTTTCTATAAGTTTCACTCACTTTTTCAGTTAAATTTAATGTCAGAAAATTATTAAAATATTTTATGTGTAGTTTAACATTTATATTTATTAATGTATTTATATATTTATAAACTAACTAATTATTAAAATATTATTATATTTATATTATTATTATTATATTATTAAAATATTATTATTTGATATCCTAAGTATTGTTAATGATCTCTATATTATCATTTCTCTTCCGCCAAGTTTTGTCTTTTGATTTACAACATTCTGTCATGTCTTTACCCTTAAATCCTTAAAAATATTAATTTTTGTAATTAAATTTCTTAAAGATAATATCACTTATTAAATCAGTTTAGCTTTCAGTGTATCAAGGCTGAGTTGGAGAGCAGTTGGAGAGTCGGAGCAGTGACGGGGTGGCGGTGGATACCTGACCAGGTGGCGTCGATCTACCGCAACGCTCGACCACACAAGACGCTTAATTTGTTGCAAGTTGTCCGCTGTCTCCGCGTGACTCCCCATCAATCAGCGGCTCCAATGCGATGATGCCTCCTCCTCCTCCGACTCCTCCTTGGTCCATCCCTGGAATGGTGACTCTTTTTTGCCCCAGTCCCGTTTTCATCGAAATTCAGAGCACGCGAACTGAAGCATGTTCTTGGCCGTCTTCAGCCTCAGCTCTCTTCGGCTGCTCGAAAGCTTTCTTCAAGTTCAGGCCTAGAAGAATTCAAAAAGCTTGGGTCAGAAAGCTTGGGTTTATAGAGGAGTAAGGGGGAAAAATCCATAAATACTTGCATTTGGCAATTTAAATAATATTTAAATAATTATTTATTTAAAAAATGAATATTTGTTTTCCGTTTGGTTTCTTCTTTAAACAATAAAAGCTTATGCTTGAAGACGGGGCTTCGGAAATGAGTTAAGGAATCACTAAGCTGAATCTGCTTCTGGTTCTTCTTAAAATTCAAATGTTGAATCATGTTGAATTATAGCTCAAATGAGCCATCAACTAAATATAGTGATTAACTTTACCCAGAAACTCATCATTTGATTTAAACAAAGGAGAAGGTTATTGAAGAATTGTATGGAGAATTGTAATTAAGACGTTCGTTCATCAATTAAAGGGGTTTGCAATTATAGAAACAGAAGCTCTTAGTAAGTCTCACTTTGAAGGGCAATTTTTAATCATTTTATTTGTTTACTAAATGTAGGAGGGTCTAAAAATAATATTAGATAATTTATAACAAGGTTTTTCGTGGTTGTTTATGGTTTTTATAAGTCGGAGCTGAAAATGTAATCTAATTAAGATTTTCCAGTGGAAATCTTCAAGGTAAAAGCCCCCTAATTATGCATAGTTGAAAGTTACAAGTACTTATGATGAATTAACCCCTTCTTTAACAAGAAAATCCCCATAAATCCTCCCTGAAACCTCCGACCTAATTAAACCCTTCGCCAGGCACATGTGGGGTTCCCTGGCTAATGAAAATCTATCACATTCAGCGCAGGTCCTGGTGAAAAAGTAAATTCATTACACTTTCCGGATTGTGTGGAATACATTTTAATAAGGACGACGAGCAGGAAAAACCGCATCTTAATCAAGTAAATTAATAGCAGCGAGAAGGAGCAGCGAGTGGCTGCCGTCGCCGCCAGTCAGAGATCAAAGTAATTAATTATAATAATTAAAAACTTTTCGACAAACTTTTCGGGGATTTGCATGAGCAAAAGAGAGGATAGAGAGACTGAAGGAGTAAGGGAGAGGCAGGGAGTGCGTTGAAAAGTGCGTGCACCTGTTGAGATTTCGGCAATTCCCCAAGCAAATCCCATATTCATATCTTGTGCGGCACTACTCCTTGCTCCTCACTTATCCTGTAGCTCCCTCGAAGTATGCAGGATATGGAGGTACGAGTATATAGTGCTTCATGGCCTTTTGTGGTCGGAGAGTGCACTAGTTTTTAATCATCGCTAACAGCTTTTCGGAGCGGAGGCTGTGCAGTTCCGCTTGGCTGCCCTCATACGAGTACGCTAAAAGCATTTACCAACACTGCCTGTCACGCCCACACACATGTACATCCGATTAACCCCCACGCACGCCCCTTTTTTGCAATTGTTTGTGCTCAGCAGAGCACGTGGTCTCCCTCTCCCTCTCTTTATCTCTCTCTGCCTTTCCTCACACCTTGCCATCTCTTTTTGCCGCGAGATTCCGTTTGGAAGAGAGTAAGGGACGCAGGATGCAGGCTAACGGATGGAGTAGGCACTGGGAAAAATGCATGCATTCAACTAATTTGAAATTCCCTTTTAACACAAATATTTTCTGCAAGTTTCTTATTCTTAGATTTTATAATAAATAATATATTATAATAATTATAATTTATTATATTATATATTATAAATAATATATTATAATAATATATATATTATAATAATTATAATTTATTATATTATATATTATAAATAATATATTATAATAATATATTATTATAAATAAATAATTCCGGTTTTTAATTATTATCTTATCAGGGATGACACAAATATAGTTTTAGGTTTAAAACCAGCATTAAAAGCATCCAGACGTATACAAAAAAAAAATCCAAGGTTCCAAATTGAATATTTGTAAGGCTTACAATTTTTATAACATTCTTTTATGCACCAAAAAAAAACCTTTCTTAAATATATTAAAGATCCAGAAAAAAGCAACAAAAACTTTCAAAATTCCAAATTGAATCTCTGTATGAATTACAAGTTTTTAACACACTTTTGGGCACCAATTATATAGGAAAATAACACTTTTAAGTATATTAAAGGTTGAATAATGTTAAATATTTTTAAATACCAATTATTGATACATCGCAGAAAAGTTAGAACTTCAAAATAATTGAGTTCGTGTCGATATGAAACTCAAAAATCTATAATAAATGTATATTGATAAAGTTTTTCATTATCTTGATTTGGAAATCAGTAACTTTGAATCATTAAAAATGTCATAATTGGTTTCCAATACTTAGCGATATTTCAGATTTTGAGATCTAATTGTCACTGTATAGTATGTTTACGGTAATTAGATTATATCCCTTTTTTTGTATCGATATTCCTTAGTACATCCCTAACAGAGCGATAACTTAAATTAAATAACAATAAATTAATATCAATATATTGAATGAATTAATATCAATAAATTAATATCAATAAATTAATTTTTAAATTAAAAAAAATGCTCCAGTTTCTCTCTGTGTGAAGGATGTGGAGGATGCAATCATCTAGAGTGTGTTAAAAAGAGCACTTGAACAGTGGAAGCGTCAGGAACCGCAATGAATAAGCGGCGACATCTGGAAGGAGGCGTGTCAGTGAGCCCACTTGGAAGCAATTAATTGACCAAACAAATGGCAAGCGGAAAATATTAAAAAAGATATGGGAAAAACGCAGAGAAGGAGTTATAAATATATCTTACTTCTTAGATAACATTTGCTATACGAAAGTACCTTTAGTAATTTTGAAGCCTACTTTTAGGCACCGTTTTCATTGATTTTAAATCACTTAAAGTCACTTTCTTTTAATTTAATTTACTTTATTTTAATTTGACTCTCGAAAACATTTAATTTCTAAAAAGTTCTTCCATTTTTTAACCGCTGTAGTTGGCCTCGGTCTTCTGGACATTCAGGACGCCGGACTGATCGGTGGCTCCATGGATGGTGGTCACCTTCTGGTTGCCGCTGGCATCGAAGGTGGACACGGTCTGATGGATCTGGGTGGCGGGCACTGCCCCAGTGCCGTAGCTCTGCTGGAAGCTGCTGGAGCCGCCCAGTCCGGTATTGGTGTTGATGCCGGTGGCGGTGTTGTAGGCAGCCCCGGGGGTGTACACGGCACCATTATTGTAGGCTCCATTGTTGTAGGCGGCACTGTTGTAGGCACCGTTGTTGCCCGTGGCAGAGTCCTCACTGAAGCGGCTGTCCAGGCTCACGCTGCTGGAAATTGTAATAAAATCATTGGTAACTAGTTTAAGAGTGATCTTCTCGAGAGGACTTACGCCAGGGGAGCCGCCTGCTGGGAGTAGGAGGAACCAGCCTGACCCGAACCATCGGGATTCTGAACGTAGTGGGAGGAGGAGGTGTAGGTGCCTCCATTGCCAGACGAGGAGGACGAGGAGGAGGAGGAGGAGCTAAACACCTGGCGACGCAGACGCCTCAGCAGATGGGCATTCACCGGGTGGACATCGGACTGATGACCCTGGGCGTCCAAGGTGAAGAAGGCGCGGGGCAGGAACTGGCCGGCTGTAAGAATAAGGTAAATAAATAAAATAAAATTAAAATAAATTAAAAAATATTTAAAAAATATATAAAGAAATTATAAAAAGATAAATAGGTATAAAATAAAATAAAAATAAAATAAATAAAAGAGGAAATACCATATAATATAATCATATAAGTCATAAAATGGAAAACAAACATTAATAAATGTTTGGAGATCTCTTATTTTTAGTCAATAAAGCTTTTTATTTATTTTTAAAGATTTTATTCATTTAATATTATTGACTCCCGCATTAAAAAATTTAAGAACAGTTTAATACCCTTTAAATGAAAATATTTTCCATTCGATTTATTTTCTTTAATCTCAATTAAGTATTAATTTTTGTCAGCGCTTAAATATTAAAAACCTATACCATCTTTGTTTAAAATCCATTTCTTACATGTTTGGAGATATCTTTTTTAGTCAGTAAAGTTTTTACTTATTTTTAAAGATTTTATCCATAAAATATAACTGACTCCAGCACTTAAAAATCCTTTAAAGATGTAAGAACAGTTTAATACCCTTTTAATGAAAATATTTCCCCTTGCGATATATTTATTTCCTTATTTCTTGAATAAATATTGATTTTTGTCAGCACTTAAATGTTGGAAATCTATACCGTCTTTGTTTAAAATCCATATCCTACTTAATTTAGTATTATAATAAACATTAATCCATGTTCTTTATTATTAATTTGAGCCGATCTGTATTTCCTTAAGTATCAGTATCTAAATATTACAAAACTATTGGTAACTTGCACTTTAAAAAGAGATATTTTTATCCAACTCCCTTTGGAGTCTCTTCCCCTAAAAATTTCTATTTTTCGCGTGAAAGTTTGTCCACTCTTGAAACGCGTGAAATCTCCAAACCGAATGCGAATATGAATTGCTTGATTATTCACAAAATTCGAAATTAATGTGCGGAAAGTTTGGCAGGGCAAACACTGTCGCGATTGAGAGTTAATGAGCCCGCTGGCTCATTTCACAAACCAGTTTGGCGTACGTTCCGGAGTTGGATAGGTTTTTTGGGGTATTAACTACTATTAACATACTCGAACCCGTCGCACCGCACCGACTTGCTAATCAAATTAATAATAAACACGATGATAAAGTAGCCTTGGGCCCAGCGATGATGTAATTGCCAAAACACTCCCTTAATCAATCACTAATTATAATCAACTTTCGACTACTCACCGGAAGAAGCCGAGGCGGCTGTAACCGCAAATAGAGCGAGGGCGATCACGGCGTATTTCATTCTGAATTGGGGCTTTCTGGGGTTAACAACGAGCGAACGAAAGACTGAGGCAGCGAACGCGTGAAAAGTTCAAAATCGACTAAGCGCGCGATGCCGACGAGCGGGGCTTTTATATGGAAATTTTTAGCGCTGACGTAGTGCGAATCATCATTGTTAGCCACAAAAAAAAATATTTAACAAAACAGGGAAGACGAGGCCGTCGAGCAACCAGAAGAACTGAGCAAACAGCTCCAGCGGTAGCGTTAGCGGCGACAATAAACAAAAGAAAAATAATAAAAAGCAAGAACTTGAACACCTAAAAGAAGCTCTTGAAAGCTAAGCTAAAATCGCTCTGAGAGACTCGTAAAACTAAACTTAATACCGGTGATTCATAGGACTTAAAAAAATCACAGCTCTCTCAGCTGGCTTAAGTAATTCCCCCGAAAAAAGTTAATTAAGAATACATGACAGCTGGAAATTTCAGTTCTGTTTGTATTTCCCATTATATATGTTAGCTTCTATATATTTCACGACTGAAAGCGTGAGGTTGTTTCGGCCAGTTTTGTGTATTTATTTTGGCCAAGTGCTCTGGCACTCAATCTCCGCCTTGGGCCTTGCTTTTGACCCTATTCGTGTGGTTTTTGGCAAAAGAGAAAGAGCAATAACCTGATTACAACGCCCCAAGAAAATGCTCAACCAGAAAAGCAAACTATAATTTAGTTTAAAATATTATAATGGCCGGCATGCGTCGTCTACGTATTATAATATTAAACCAATTTTAATTTTATTTCGTGACGCTGCTCCGTTAGAAATTCAACTGGTTTTTTCGGCTTGTTTTTGTTTGCCAAATGAAAACAAATCTTGTTATTTAAGATTACATTAACATATATATTCCAGGAAATCCTTAGCCAACCGGTTATTGTTATATAACGTCTAACTTTGTGGCTACTGAATTTATTTCATTTTTATTTTTGATAAACTTAATACCGGTGATTGATTTTCAGCCCCTTTTCTGGCACTTTCGCAACCACCCATAAATTCAATTCCTTGGCTTTATATTAATCTCATAAAAATCCACAAATTTGCTAACATTTGTTGCCAAATATTTTTTGAATTTTGCACACGTTTTTTCCGCAAAAAAAGAAAGAAAAGCCTTTTCCGCAAATGGTGACAGAGCAGAAAACGGCGACGCCTACTCGGAAAAATAATCCCCAGCCGATTTGAACGATTTATTATTTGGCCCAGCCAGCCAGCTCGGAGCCTGTCCATTAATCATTCGAGTCCAGATCCGAGTCCGAGTTCGAGTCCGAATCCGAGTGGTGGACATCTCTCCAGTCCGGCCAAGAAACTTTTGCGGTACGTGGCAACGTGTTGAAATTACAAAATGTGTTAAAAAACGAAAGAGGGGGTGGCTCTGCTGAAACCAAAATAAAATATTTCATTCACAGCCAGACTTTTGTCTCTGCTGTCCATCCGAAACCGAATAAAAAACATAAATTTCCTTGGAGAGTAAAGCTTGGTCTGGGGAAGCTGGCAAGGTGATTATGTTTGACAGCCGACCTGGGACACTCAGAGGAGAGCAGAGACCCGCCCCCTGCTCCACTTATCCATCGCCAGACAGGACATGAGCACGGAAAAGGTCCTTAAAAAATATAAAAATACTGCAGGAAGTGGCCTCACTTCCATGTCTGATTTATTGGCCAACTATTTTGTTTAATTTCGATAACCAAAATGCTAACTAAAGTACTGGGTTTATTTTTCTTTATTTTTCAGAGTAAGAACTTAACATAAACAACTAATTAAATAGTTTTGGCCGTGGAAAGGTTTTTTATTTAAGAGTTTGTTTACCAACTTAACTTATTTGCCTTATGTTTTCCACAAAAATAATTAATACAGATTTTTTATACATAAGAAAATAGTTGATTAATTAGAATTCTCCATAAACAGATTTAATTTATAAATAAACGATATTTTTGTCGCTTGTTCTCTTTAATTTATTCAACATTCTTTTTACTTTTTCATTTTCAATTAAAATTTGATTTTTTTTCCAAATTTTTTAGGTTTAATAAAAAAGAAATTATATTATTACATTAAAATATATTATAGAAAATATATTTTAATATAATAATATAAATAAAATATATAAATTTAAAATATAGATTATAGAAAATAATTTAATATATGTTCATATATTTATTTAATTTATATTTTCATTAAATTGTATTAAGTATACTAGTTTAGTTCCTGAATTCCATAAATAAAGCTCAAATTTAAAGTCACAATTTCTTTTTAATTTCTTTGACCTTCATAACATTTTCTTACTTAATTTATCAAACAATCTTCAGACTTTAAATTCGCAAAAATATCAAAGGCCACGAAATTCACTTGATTTTTATTTTATCTTAATTTTATGTCAAGTAAATTTTTCTATGGCCTTCATTAATATTTTTCCCACTCTCCAGGGACCTGTGAAAAATATTAATAATTGAAGCAGCTGGGGCTAGAAATTTAACCAAATCAGAATTCTATATCTGTATTTAATGTTTCACATTTGTTGGCCTTTTATTTTATATATTTTCCAGAACAAGAGAGGGCTGAAATGACAATATGATTTTGATTTCGAGCTGAACCTCCCTCAACTTTGATTACGAAATTGATTTTCAATGTTTTTTTATTTCGCCTAAAAATACCCAAAAAGAGAGTCGGATGGAAATTTGCCTTTGATTGTCAGCCTGGGATGTGTCATGTCGGAGAGTGTGGAATCACGAACCTCGCCTGATTTCTCCAGTGATTTTTCGCAATCAACCTGATGAGGATGTGCAGAGGATGATGCATGGCGGCCGGGCCATGATTAGTATCCTTTCCCAGCCAGGTCAAGAGTGGCTCTCTCGCATGCCAAGTGGCCACGGCCAAATGAAACTTTAATGCGGCACAGCAAGGACGAGACGAGGCGCAGCAAGGAGCCGCCAAGGATAGACTACGTGCCGGTCAGGGAAAGGACACCTGGGGAAAAATTTGGAACTTGTTAAATAATTATTTTATAATTTATAAAATTATTTATGTTTTAAAAAATTCCAGTAAATATGGAGACAATTATTATTAGTTTCATTAAAATATATTATACATAGCTATTGAATTTTTTAAATTAAAGCTGGGAATTTTAATGTAACTTTAGCTAAAAGTACCTTAATGCTGAAGGGATTGTTTAACATTTTTAACATTTTTTTCTTTAAAAAAAAATCTACTTAAAGGTATTCTAAACTAATGTTAATTTAGCTTAATGGCTTTATTTTTTTGTTCACTTCCTAAAAATATATAAAAAGAATTTAGACATGTATAGAATTTTCCCAAGTGCATAAGTTTCGACAAAACACAAAAGGAAAAGCATTGAGCTTGCTGGCTCTCAAGAAACGCTGCCAGAATCAAGAATTATTGTCCTGCCCACTCCTCCAAAGAAACATTATTATAATCCCGACTAGCATATGCCAGAGATATATATATCCCAGCATATCAATGCCAATAATGTACTTGGCCCACGAGTATCTCCATTATCCTAGAGGCTGGCTCCGCAATTATTTCCGACTATTTTCCGTGGGTCCTGGGAAAGGCAAACAAAGGATAAAGCAAGCACACGCCGCGGACATGATTGCATCCGCCCAGGAAGCCCTGCATCGTGTATCCTTCCTTCCTGGAACACAGGGAGCAAGGAGCAGGGAGCAGGGAGCAGGGAGCAGGGATCTGCCGGTTCATCCGCAATTTTCACGCCCACTTTGTTTGATGATGACAAATCTCGTTGCGTGTTATCAGATTGGCCAACTTGCCCCTCTCCTGCTTTATTCCGTATAGCAAAATTATGTTTATCTTCGGAAGCTGCGCTCGGGGTCACGTGTCCTTGCGTTTTTGCGTATTCCTGCGTCCTCGGAACGAGCGGCACGTGCTAATCGGCGGTCGCCTGCAACGCCCCTGCAGCCACCCCTTATCCCGGCAACATATCCTGCCCCAATAGAGGAACATGCATTCCCCGGCTAACATTTTCGATAATTGAAATCGCTAAGCTGAACATCACAATTGGAATGGCTTCATTTATCAGGTCAAGTCAATAGCACAATGTCCTGGAAGTAACCAAAAAGGGAGGAGGTAAGTTGGACAGAAAAACTGCATTTCTTTTGGCCTGATTGCCTTTTTTAATTGTTTTTAATTTAATTAGGAAGATGATATTATTAATTTATTTAATTTAAGCCAAGTTGTCATTAATTTCGAAGAAAAATAATTAAAAATTAAAGAGAATTAAGGTTTATTTTATAGAACAAATGCTTTAAATAATATTTAGATTCTTATTTATTTAATGGATTTTTCTTTTGGTTTTACTTTTCGTAGTGTGACCGTAGTCTTCCATTTTACTTAATCCTAATTTCATTTAATTTCGGCGGAATCTTAACATAAAATGCTAATTGTTTTACAGAATATGCTAGATGCTAAATGTTTTACAGAATGCTAAATGCTAAATGTTTTACAAAATGCCAAATGTTAAATGCTTTACAGAAATGCTTTATTTACAACAAAAGCTAACAATATACATACATTTAAATACATTTGAATATAATATATAATTCCTTTAAATTCACAAATGTATATCTTTCTTTTATTAAGCTCTTAACATATCCTTTAAGCCCCTTTTAATCCCAAAAACTGGTTTAAAAACCTAATTAAATCCACCAGAAAGTGCGCTCATTTGGCTTTAAGGACAGCCTTCGGTTAATGAGTGCACTCACTGCCCCACACCCCACACACACTCGTATGAGTGTCGCCCTGCGGAGGCATAAATTATGAATAAAAGCCCCACACACACGCACACTCTCAGGAGAAGGAGAAGGAGGCAGAGGAGTCCTTTAGGGCCAACAGAAGCCGCAGTCTGAGGCCAAGAAGTGTGCTAAATATTTAAATACTTAAACCATAAACCTGAGCATTTATAAATTGGCTTTAACCGGCTTATACGAGCTCATACGAGCTCATATAGAGCGGGTATGGGGATGGGGTGTGTCTGTGGGCTGACCCTTTTTTCGGGCCGAAAAGGATCTCTCTGCGTTCATTAGAAATGCTCACTAATGTGCCCGACTTAATAATAATCAAATTTATATGCATGGTTATGTCCTTTAGAGCAGGACTAAGTTTTGGCAGAGGGAATGGGGACGCTCGAAGAAAAGTGTCAATATCCTTGTGAAAGGATGCAGCTGTCCGGTGTTTGGAAACACGCCCAAAAGTCCAGTACCGTTACCAGTCTTTGTGTTTGTGTTTGTTAGCTTGTTTACTTGCGGCTGACACTGAGACTAAGTGGCCAAAAAGGTTGCCTCTCCCGGGACGAGTTGCCAGCTTCCTCGCATTTCCTTTGACCCTGAATGAGTCTTCGAAAATTTCACGAAAATTAATTATGAATGCCCATCCTTGGCTGCCATGTTGTGATAGGCAGTTCTCCTCTTTTTTTGTCTCTGATTTGGCCACTCCCGAAATCTTGGTCCTTCTGCAGGAGCACCAACAATAAAAACAAATTACAATTGCAACAATGGCTGCCAACTAACAATATTTGAGGCATTTTACCCACACACACTTAATTCAGTTGGAGGAACAGTTGCAGGACCTGGGAATATATGTAAAGGATATGTACAGGGGTGGCACAGCACACTAGGAAAAATTCTGTTTGACTTAAGGAATGTTTAACATGAGAATTAAAAGGTACAATCTTAAGAATAAAAGGGAAAATACTCTTTAAAATACTCATTAAATCTTTTAAAATAGAAGTGAAAGTGAAAATAAAAAGGGCAAATTTCATAAAAGAGAATAGAAAAGTCATCATTTTAAAAAAGGAAACATAAAGAAAACATCGTAAAATATATTATTTACTAATTTTCAGTTTCTAAAAACTCGGATATAACCTGTAAATTATGTTGGTATTATATTTATAATTTGAATTAATTTTTAAGATTGTAAAATTATTTAATCAACATTTAAAGTTACTTGAAACCAAAGGGAATTGATTACACTTCCTATTACAAATAAAATAGCTCAACTTTTCTGTAATATGACAAACATAAAAGCTAAAATTAGGCACAACATTAAAATTTGACCGCACTCTGGGCACACTGTTCGTGTGCCAGCAGAGGCCCCGGAGAGAAATGAGCTCTCTTGCAAGTCAGCGCTTTGAACATCAGGGCTCTTATTTATTTTAATTATTTATTTATTATATATTTTTATTTATTTTTCTCTATCATACATAGTTATTCCTTCCCACCATAAATTATTTTCCTACAATAAAGAAAAGTACTTCTTTTTTCCCAGTGCCTCAACATTAACCCCTTTTTGCCCACGGCCAGCTACACGCAAAGTTCAGAGGACTGAAAAAATTGAAATAAATTACCAAAACTAAAGGCAACAACTGTTCGCATAATGAAGTCAAATTATATTTTCGCCTGGCTATCCACATACAGTATTCGGAAAAAACAGGGGAAGCTCTCTTGCTCTCTCCCTGTAAGGATGGGGGAGTTGAAAGTTAGAATAAAGGACGAAATCGGGGGAAGGTGTGAGTGATGCAAACAAGCAGGGCGTCATCATGCGAAGGGTGCGTCCAGCGCGGGTCCTTGGTCCTTGAAATTATGCAAATCGCATGCACTCCAGAGATAGATGGTGCCTGGTACTACCCCTTACTAAGGAAAAGGACAAAGGATACCCCCGTAAAAGGACACATATTAGTGTCATCGGTTATTTGCCGAGCCATCGCATTGACACGTGGAAAACACATACCTTTTTCGGACGCCAAAGTCCGCGTGATGTTATCATTTAATTCTCTGGGAATTAACACGGACATTGTCAGCCGTAAATGAGCTAATTAATCTAGTAAATGTATCGCAGCTCATTCCCATTTCCCATTTCCCTTTCTTCTTCGGAGTGTGGAATGGGGAGCCTGGTTGCTGGTTCGCGTTTTTGTGGTTCTCCAGAGGCTCCCGGCTCTAGCTCCACATCGCGGTGACACGCTTCTCCAGGTGGCCGGAATCGGGGGAGGATTCGGAAGGGGAACCCCTTGGGGAGCTGCACTAAAACCCCAAATGAGATGCATGAATTCCGCTTCCGCGACCAAGCACAAGCACCTCATAAAAGTTTACATCAAATTATTTACAACATATTTCAAGGGAAATTAAGTGGAGGAGTTGGGTGTTGACTGTATTTTCAGGGGTTAAGAATTGTAAAATAATATATTACAAGACTTATAGTTTAGTTTAAAATGCTTAGACTATTATATTTTAAATTTAAGTGATTATTTTATAACCACAATGTCGGAATTTATTTGATATTACTTTAATTTTTATCAACTTTCTTAATTAAAGGTGATTTTGACCTTTTTTTAAAGGTGCTAAGGTTAAGGAATTAACTCCAATTAATATGGAATTGCAAGAGAATTAAGTATTAAGAAAATAAATAATAAATATTATTAAAAATACTAATTAAAAATAAAATAAATGAATTAGAAATAATTATAATTAGAAATGTATTAAATACATTTTTTTCCTTCAGCTTAAATTTTGTTAAATTTATTGTACTCTGTTGCCAAAAGTTTAAAACTTAAGGTACAGGGAGGAATCGGAGGAATTTTTTTAGACGAATAAATTGTCATATATTCTTAAGTTTAAAAGTCTAAAAGTTCAACTAAATATATATTGCTACATTTCTCTACAAAATTAAAGTCAATAAACTCAATTTTTAGAAGCAATTAAATAATTTCTTTTTAAGTTTAATGGCTCACAAGTTCAAGTAAATATAATTAAAAGTACAAATAAATAGTACAAATATGACTTTTTTTATTCAATTCAATTCAATTTTACACTAAATTTTTAGAAAACTAATTAAATAATAGTCTTGTATTATTTTTTATTGCTTGTTCAATTAATTATAAGGAACTCACGGACTTAAAAAAGACAAAAGCTTGAAGTATCAATTTTATTTATTTTTTAAAAGTTAAAAACTATGTAAAAGAAAGGTTTTCTTAATTTTCCATGAACTCTGCTTAATTTTTTTTTTTTGCTTCCCTTGCACTTTATAACTATAAATCTCAATCCTCTATCTCTTTACAAAATATTTTCTGCACCTAAGTAATTTTTGGCTAACTATATTTAACGGCAAAAATCAATCTTTACTCTTCGGCTGCCAAGTTAATGAACCAAGCTCTGGCTTTGGGCTTTTCCAATCTCGAATTTGATGCGTCGCCTTCGAAACATATTTGGCCCGAGGCTGAGAAATAAATTCGATGTTTATATATGGTTTATAAGGCAATGTTGTTTTCACCAGCCACAAAAATGCTTATCGAGAGCTGCAGATCGCTGGGAGCGCGACTTGTAAATATTTATGATTTTTCTGCGATTTTTATTCGTCAGATAAACGGGTTTTTCACGGGCAAAGGAGGGGAAACAGGAGCTGGAGCAGGAGGATGTGGGAAAAATGTTTGTGGGAAGAAGTTCATTGCCTGTAATTTTTGAAATAATACATCTGAAGAAAGGTTTATTTTGGTAGCGCCTGTTGTTCTTATGTAAACGAATCCCTTTTTGTTTATTTTTTGTTTTTTTTTTGCGATGGAGAGCTACCCTCTTGAGAACGTTTAGGCCGTGGCCTGGGTAAACATTTCAACTGGTTGGCCATTGTTTACGCAAAATCGTTGCAGTTGGTCAAACACGTGTTTGAGATAATTTAATTAAATTTACTTGGCCCCTGCCACGTGCCACTCGAGTCCGGTGAAGTGGCAAGCACTCGAGCACTTGCCGCTCTTTGGATAGTTTTTATTTCTAGATCGCACTTTAAACTGTGAACCTGCGGCAAGTGCAGCTTTGTTAAGGTTAAGGGTTGTGGCAGCCTCCGAGAAAATTCCCGGGAATTGGAAAACTTTGGTGGTCTCGCTGACAAAGCAGAGATGGATCTCTGGCATCTGTCACAGGGTCCATGGAGAATAGGAAACTATCAGAGAATTCCCCTGAATGATGATGGTGACTCGGTGGAAATTTAGAGAGAGAATCGCAGAGAAACATCTCGAACTGTAACCAAATATGATTTATTTTCACGGTGTGTTAGGCGCAGCAGCAGCAGCTCTCCCTCTCATTAGGCGAGGGCCCCGGGTAATTTGCATAAGTGTCCTGGCTTCGGGCAAAAGGACGACGCACTCGAGAGGGAAACTAATTAAAATGTTCGCGCCTCAAATTTCCTCTCAGCTCGCTTTTATTTATGACCCTGTGAATGTGACTGGGAATGTCTCGCATATGGACAGAGCCGAGTCCTGAGTCTGGTTTCTTATTTTCCTCCTTTATTTTATTTATTTTTTTTTGTTTACGAGTGACAAATGGGACATTTACATGCGAGTCTTGCTTTCCGGAGAGAGTCGCTGCCTGCCCGCTATGAATATTAAAATTATTCATGGTTTTTTGAAGATGGCGCTGGGGATGCAGGACGTTGAGGCAGGAAAGGATTTGGTTGAGGAAATCGGAAATAGTGGAAAGGATATTGGAAGGGAGTGAATTGGAATTTAAAACCAAGATGGGGGCTCTTAAAAAAGCGGGCTTTTTGATCTGAATTAATATATTATAAATAGTAGAAGATTTTATTTAAAGCGGTTGATCTTTCCCTGAAAGAAGGCGGATTCTTTAAGGGTTGTAAAAAGATAGAGAGTAAATAGATAATAATTTACAATAATAATTTTATTCTTATATATAAAATATAGCATATATAATATTAACTATTATTAAATGTATTCAGTAAGAAAAGCCATCTCATTTTCCTTTTTTAATTCAATTTAATATTATTAAACACTTCTCTAGAGTTTATAATCTAATTATTAATATTTTGTAGTTACCAAATTACTAAAAAAAAATTCTAACTTTAATAGGAAAAATAATAATTAATTCGATACTTTTACAGCATTTTTAGTTCTGTGAATGTTCAGGGAACTCACAAAAATCTATAGACAGTCGTTTTAATTGTTTAATTGGAATAAAAAATAATAATAAAATCACATTTAATGTCCTTAAAATAATCAGGTAAGTTTGATAATATTGTTTTAAATACAATTCTTCCTTTAGCTTAAAAAAATGGTTAGCCTTATATAAGTAAATACAAAAATAAATTTACTATTGTAATAATATTTTGCTAGGATATTTCTTAATTACAAAATAAATACAATTCCTCATTGGTAAATATTTTTTATACTATTACCATAGTAAATAAATGTTTTAAAATGTTAAGAGATTTTAAATTAGCTACTTAGTTGCATAAATATATATATTTTAAATATTTACTTACTGTTTGCAAAATATGTATAAATATTGTTAATAATAAATGTTTGCAGCATGTTTTCCAAGACAGAACATAATTAAATCAAAAATCCTTTGCTTTTATAAGTTTTCTGTCATCTATTTATTTTTTTATATTTTATATTATACACCCAGATTTTTTAAACATAAAAATAATATTGAATATATTTTTAACTACAAACTCAACTTAAGGTTTCTCTCTATAATTTCCCTTCACCCTGCATTTTCCCACTTCCCATCCAAAGTCAATCCCCTGACTAATTGACGACCAATTGTAATTGTGGTGACGAAAGAGAGTGTCCTGCGAGTCCTGCGACTAATCCCCTAAGCCACCTCCGGCTGAGGGGTGCAAATTATTTGGGAATCGGACTATAAGTGAAAGTCCAGTGCCATGTAAATGCAATTGTAAACAATTTGAAACAAATTCCGGCAACAAACAAGGGGTTAAGGGTGTGTGTGTGTGGGGTTAAGGGACAGCTGTCGCGGCCCGAGAAATTCCGCCGAGAATTAGGCGGTGATAAAAGGGGTTAATCGAACGGCTTCGGATCGGGGAATGCTCCTCACCTTTCGGAATAAATAAATACGAAAAGGCGGCATTTCCTTCGGGATATTTTGGTTAATTAGCGATGTCTGGGGACATCTTCTGTGTGCTCTTTTTCGCCTCCGATTTAAACATAAAATAAAATTCTGCCGCTCTGGGGAAATGTTTCTCGAAAATAGAACAACAAGTGGGGAGTTGGAGGGAAATTCCAAAGGAGTTTTCTTGCCAGCTTCTCGGGCCACGTCAGAAGTTAATGAGATTACCACGCCCCTCAAATTAATTCACGGAAAAGTCAAACAAACTCTCAGGTCTTCGTTCATTCAATTGGTCACAGCCAGAAACCGCAAATGCGGAAAATGCAAATTGTTTTTCAGCCGAACCCTGAACCTCAAACCAAAAGCCAAAAACCAAAAACCAAAAACCGGGAAGCAGCCCATCCCCTGACCTTTTCACTTTTTGTTCTCCTAACGAGGCGTGAAAATTTTGTGGGCGGTTTCGGTAACTAATCCGCAAAAAGAGCCAGAGAGAGAGGGGAAAAAGGGAAAATGGAAAAATCTTAGGTACTCCACGAAGTGTTTGACAACTTCTTTTGGCTGTCGGGTTAATAATGTGCGAAAGTCAGAAGGGTTAAACCCGAAAATGATGACTAATCAACTTTGTGCTCACAACAAACGTGGTAACAAAGGGGTTAAGAGTCAAGGTGGTTTTAGGAAATAACAGTAAATATTAGTTAGGAATTTTCTAGATATTTTTTGCAGCTTCTAAAAGATTTTATACAGTTTCTAAGAGATTTATTTTAATTAAAATACTGTTGAATTGATTCTACTTATTTTTTTAATATAAAAAACCAATAAATTATTGATTAGTCAACTTTGTGCACACAACAAATGCGGCCACAAAGGGGTTAAGAGTCAAGGTGGGCTTAGAAAATAATAGTAAATATTAGTTAGGAATTTTTTAGATTTATTTTACAGATTCTAAAAGATTCTATACAGTTTCTAAGAGATTTAATTGAATTTTAAAGGTGTAAACTTGTTTCCTTTTCTTTTTCCAGGATAAAAAACGTAAATAATGAAAAAAGTAAGTCTTAAATCTAAAAAATGAAAACAAAAATATATCTTAATACATCAGAAAAGTATGTCATATTTTTGGGGATCTGAAAACTGGTTTTCCATGGTAAGGAAATTCTTTTTCAATCATTTTGTATGCCAATTTACAAAGGAAATACAGTAAGAATATTTACTAAACTGAAAAATGTACACTTAATTTTTCTTAAATATTAATTTATATTTAATTACAGTCATTTTAATTGTCATTTAATATTTTTTTGTAATATTTTTAAAGAAAAACCTTTAGTTAGTTCCACTTTTTCCCATTCATTCCTCTAACCCAGACACTGCTTGCACTGCTTGGCCATTGTAGTTCAAAGAGAAACCGAAAAATCCGCGCTCTCTTGACAGCAGCTCTCTGCTGACTGACCAATCAGGTGGCGGCACCACACTCCATGCATTGACAATTCGCTTCCTTTTGGGTCTCGCCAGGGAGTTTGGTTTTGCGTTTAGCGCTTAGCGCTTTTTGCATGTGTGCAGGCGTTGACACTTGGTCTCCCATCAGGGGGGCCAAAGGAGCCAGAGCCTGGGAATAGACCTGAACCGAGCTGAGATCCTGGGATCCAACACACGCCCCCTCGACTCGGGGACGTTCCATTGCAGCGTTCCTAGGGGGCAAGCCGCATATAAGAGAGAGCGAGTAGGATAGGAGAGAGAGTACTGCTTGCTCTCGCTTGCGCCTGCTTGTCGTCGGCGGTGGTTGGTTTTTTGCTGACAGTTCGGCTCTCCACGGGATTGGCCGTCGCCATCGCACTTGGCCGCCACCCCCTGCGCGCTGCCTCTGCCACCCTCTCTGCTCTCCTGTGGCGCAGGCTCGTTTCGTTTCCATTTTCAAAACTCTCGTTGGTCGTTTGTCGCCCGCCGCGGCTGCTGCTGCTGCTGCGCTGCTTGTGCCTGGCTGCTTGCTGCTTGGTGCGCTGCTTGCCGTGGCCGCTGCCGCTGCGCTGCTTCTTGCGATTTGAAAGCAGCATCGCTGGCGAGGATTCAGTTGGGGTTTAACAGCCACTCGGGACGGTAGCGCGCCGCTCAAACTTGTTGCGAGACCAATTTTCCGATTCCGAAAATCCCAAATTCTCTGCGGTGCATTGGTAACCCACACACCCACACACACACACGTACGTTCGCGAGCAAGAGAGTCATTCGAAGACAGAGGAAGAGAGAGAGACAGAGAGTGCCCCATTGATTGCCATTCCTCAAGAGACTCAAAGAAATAACCGAAAACCCCAAACCCAAGCCCAATAATCCCGGAAAAGCCCAGGAAACCGATCAAAACGGCAGCCACCATTTCCAGCGCAGGATTAGCAGGAGCAGCAGCCGGCGCCGAAGTCGCTTCGTACGCTGATCTCCACCAGCATTCGCAGCATTATCCCAGCTCCGCTCATCCGCTTCCTCACCAGCATCCGCACTCGCATCCCTTCGCCGACGGCTTCAAGCTGCGTTCCGAGGAGCCGGTGCCGGGCTTCAGCTCGGCCTCCCCCTGGCCCACCCTGGAGCTGGGCATGGAGTGGGGCCGGAAGCTCTATCCGAGCGCCGTCTCCGGCCCCAGGTCCGCCGGCGGACTGATGTTCGGCCTCCCGCCCACGGCCGCCGATATGAACCAGCCGCGCGGCCCGATGACCTCGCTGAAGGAGGAGCCCCTGGGCAGCCGGTGGGCCATGCAGCCAGTCGTCGATCAGAGCAAGTAAGTGTGGGAGGTCCCTCCAAAACTGGGACTACTTCTGACCCCTAAAACAAATGTGAGCCCCAAAAAACAAGTGATCTTGCAAGTGGAAAAGTGTCTAAGAAAACTGAGTAGGGAAATCCAAAGGAAAATGGAATTTCCAGAAGAAAATTGGGTGCTAAAGTGAACCAAAAAGGTGATCTTCCAAGTGTTCAAGTGAGAAAACTTTATCAAAGAGTTATTATAAGAGATAATACAGGAAAATAGAGAGTTCTTAGAGTGATTATATTTATATTATATATTATATATATATTATATATTTATATCTCAAAGTTAACTTTATAGGAAGGGAATTCTATAACATCAAGGAATTTTAAGAAAAATAATGTTGAAGAGCTAAGGGAAATCAAATCAAATTAAGTTTTTATTAATTACATTTCATTGGAAGAATTTTGAGGTATTTAATATAACGAATTTTCGGGAACTTTATAAAAACTCATTAAAAGAAAATTAATTCATAAATTTAATTAATTAATAACAAGGAAACTCCAGTAAAATTCCTTATATCAAGTGTATCAGTTGATGAGAAATTATTACAGAGGAATCTAGGTAATTTAACTAATTAATAAATCACTTTTAAGGAATTTAAACTCTATAATTGACCAGATTTAAATCACGATGAGAAAATATTAAAGAAAAATCTAGTTAATTTAGCCAAATAATAAGTCACTTTTTAGAAATTTAAAAACCATAATAAACTAGAATCTAAATGACATTTTAAGAAATTTCAAAACCTTTTGAATTATTGAATTTAAAATCCGAGCTTAACATGCGAGTTCTGCTCTACAAAGTAAATGGCATTAATAGAAATAGTCTTTGTCGCCTAATAAAGAACCGTAGAAAAAAGATTTGCCGGAATTAATTAAGGAAATAATTAAGTAAATAAATAAATCAGCTAAAATACAGTTTTCAAGACCGTTGCCAACATCAAATGTAACAAGTTTCCAATTCCCACTAACTTGGAGCCCAACGAAAGGCCTATTAACATAATCCAACCAAAAAGCCCAACAAAGGCTCAACACAAATCCCCTCTTATAAATATATTTCAAGATAAAAGCTAAATCCACATTCTATATGTGCTAATTAACCCGCACCGTTGACATTCCAACCTAGAAGTCTCAATGAAACCCTCCTTAATCCCTGCTAATCTCTCCATTAATCACCTGGGGCAGTCTCCAAAAAAAGCCGGGCCCCAAAGCCTTGGCAACAATGTTGCGGCAACCCAAGCCAGCAAGCAAGCAGAAAGAAGTCTCCAAAAAGGTCTTTCCGCGATGGGTAAAAGTGCGTTTGTTTACTTTTCGGCCAAAAGCAGCCAAAAGCCGGCATCGTGTCCACCGATACTAGTGTATAAAGTCTCCTGGGGGAGCGATTCCGAAACGTAGTAAGTCAGTCAGTCAGAGGGTGCCTTTGATGGCGTCCAACCCCGGAAAGCACCCACCTCCGCCTCCATCTCCATCTCCATCTCCATCCCAACAGGATGAACCCCAAAACAAAGTCCATTCAGAGCCCAGACTCACTCGAAAAAGCCACTCAAAGTGCGTGGTTCACGCACTTTTCCTTGCTATTTTTGGGGCGACTTTTGATGCGGGGATAAAGGGAATGAATGGATGCCTTTGAGCTCAAAGGGATGCCTTGAGAATCTGGCTCTCTCTTAGCCGCTCCAAAAGGAGGGTTGCTGGAGGAAAAGCTTTCCTTTCGCTTTCCTTCTGGCCCTTGTTTGTTTAGTTGCGTTTGAGATGTTTCTGGCGTGAGATGTTCGCGCCGAGAAGAAGTGCGCGAGTTGCCCAAACGGAAAGCGAAAGCGAAATGACAGCGGGCTTTGTCCATTCAGCGGCGGCAAATCATCATCATCAGCACCCACACCCACATCCACATCCCCATCCGAATCCGAATCCGCATTCGCACCACCATCTGGGTGGTGACCACAGTCAGCACCAGCGACAGGACAATCTTAGTCAGGATCACAATCAGAACTTGGGCTCCAAGACAATGCGCTGTGAGACGAGGTAAAAAAAGGGGTTCGAATAGTGAAGGGTTCTACTTAATAAATTCCCTTAAAAAATGTGCTTCTAAAAATTTAAATTCAGTTTTTTATAACTAATAACACAAATAAAACTTAACTATGCAGTTTTGTATATAATATATTTACTAACTCACAGGAAAATGTGTCAATCAAGTTCCCTATTTACTTACAAATATAAATTTCACCAGAAATAAGATGTACAAAAGTTAAACGGTCTGGAAAACGTGATTTAAAAATTAAAATAGATTTCCAGAATATAACTAAAATATTATTAGAATGTGGATGTGTCTCTAAAATAGTCTACACCACAAGAATTCTCTTCAAAAAATAGTTAAATTAATGAATTGGCTAGTAAAGCTTCCAAAAGTCTCTTTGGATTAATAATTCAGTTACTGTGCGACTAAAATGTCATATTTTCTACTTGGTTTCTTATTAAAAATTCCATATAAAATCTAGAACTCATATAAGCCACGTCTTAATTGTTTTACATGATTAAATATTTATCAATTTTACCTTAAAGATATTAAAAAGTATTCAGACCTAACCATATAACTTATAAATTTCCGATTTAATTAGTTTTTAGATATAAAAACTACATATTTCCATATGCTCTAATCCCAATATAATCTTTTGTATTTATTTAAAAGTACCAATTCTTCAAACCCCATAATCAAAGTCTAAATAATTAGATTTACTCCCCATTAATAATCCCCATATAATACCCATAAAATCCCCTTCAAAACTTAACTCCCATCCCCTTCCCAATCCCAAAAACTTTTGCGATTACAAATTGGAGAACCAAATTTGAAATTTGAATTTTTTCCTTCCCTTTTTCCTACAACTTTTGCGACAAATAAATCTCCTCGCTGCCGATAATTGTTCAATATGTTTTGTGGCCAGAGCCATTGCCATTTATTTAAACACTTATCTCCGCATCTAACTGGGACAGCGACAGCGGCCACAATGTTGCAATAAAGTGCATAAAGCACACTCTACACACACAATTGGGTTGTGCTTCTTGTCGCCGCTCATAAATCAAGGGAATATTCGGAAATTTATTTCAACAAAGATTGTCCCAAAGTACAAGTTGGCCGTAAAGTGTCCTTAAACAATGGATAGCAGCCGCAAATAAAGTTGCCTTTTTAAAGAACTCTCCTCCGCTCCGCCTGCATGTGTGAAAAGCATGCTTTTCACGTGCAGAAATAGACAAAACGTGACCACGAAGCGAGGCAGCTCCCTCACCTGCTCCCGGTGGCCACCTGGGCATCGATTTGCGACAATTAAATGTTGGCATAATAAAATCAACAGCAAAACGGCCACAAAAATGTTCTCCCCGCCTGTATTTTTTTCCCAGGTTGCTGTGTAGCTGCTCCTCTCTCTCGCAAATTGGCGGCAAGTGCAAACAAAGTGAGCTGGCAAACTGCCGCCAAACGATTTTCCACAATTTCCACCAGGCAGCCATCCGGTCGAGTTGAAAAGTCAACAAAAAAAGAGAAAGAAAGCTTAGAGGGAGGCAAGTTTTTTATTTGCCGGGATGTACTCGGCATTATTTTGCTGCTCACTTTCCGAACACTCCGCTCCGTGGCCATAACAATAACCTTTCACCAGAATGTAACATGTCTGGCATTTATATGTCGACTCCCCGTCCTCCTCCATGGACTCGTACCTTCACTGGCAGTGGAACTCATCCGCTTTCCCGCTTTTCCCTCCGAAAAGCTGGCTGTCCTCTTAATTTGATACCGGCTTGTGGGTGAATCAACTTTAGCACCGCGAAATGTCTTTTATTTCGCTGGCAAAAACTCGTATTCTAAATCATTCTCATTCGGTGTCTGTCAAAATACATTATAGCCAAGGAACAGATTATATGAAATTGCTTTTATAGGAATTAAGTTGGTTTAATGACCTTTGGGTAGCATAATTATATTTGTTTTAATTTATTTAACAAAGATTTCGGTTTATTTCAATTATTTAAGTTTTTTGACTTTTTGAAATCCCCTTTCGAGCTGTCTAAAAGTATGCAAAGGTATTTCTTAATCTAAAAAAAATATTTTATGTTTTCTTATCCTAGTTATAATTAAGTATGACTTAATTGAAAACGATTTTTGGTTACTGAAATAATTTTGAAATTATATACGGATTGAAATCTCTAATCAAGCTGCCTAAAAGTATGCAATGATTCTAAGAATATTCATTTTTTCAGTTTCTAATATTTTAGAGGACTCTTTTGGGGATAAAATAAATCATTTTGAAGGGTATTTTGAATATTTTTTAGTAGTTAGGTGTAATTCGTATAAAATCTTACTTCAACTAAACTAACTTAATAAAGTACTTTATCTTTTCCTCTAAATCTATTTATATTTAATAATGAAGTTAAATTTTAAGCGATAGCTAAGACCAATAATTAATTACTAAGTAGTTAACTTCCCCCTAAATATGCATATACAAATACAATTCCCTAAAAAACCACACCCCTATTTCTAACTCAAAACCCCAATTAAGCCAATTGCAGTTCCGCGAATCTGTGGAAACCAGCGATCAAAGTTGAAAGGCAATCAAAACTATTGAAAACTACAAAGCCCAGGCTAAATCCAAACGCAAAACGCTGATAAAATTGTCCTTGGTATCCTTGGGGATATCCAACTACTTATTTAATAACTAGGACGCATATTCCCTCGAATTCGATTGCACAATTCGATGGGGGATGGGAGATGGGGTGGAGAGTCCCCTGTCATTAGCTGATGGCTGGCATTATCCTTTGGCAAATGTGTATATAATTGCAGGACCCCCGAGCCACTGGGCCAGGACATGCTCCTTGACATTGCCCGGGCAAACACACACACACCACGTATAAATAGTGCAGGAAATGCGAGTAACGCAAATACAAAAAATCTGATAAAATCAGCATTTTCTAAATTAAATTGTTCGTTATGCATACGGGTGGGGGAGGAAGGTGCAGGACCCTACCTTAGTCCTGCTGCTCGACATTGTCCGGTAATTGTCCGCTGACAGGAGCAAAAGGATGGGGTCAGTCCGACATTTAGCATGTGGCCAGGCAAGGACAAGCCTTTATTTCGCCGTCTGCGGCTCAGTGTCCACGTGTCCTTAGGATAATTGCCGTCAGTGGCTGTGGCCCACATAAAATATTTCACGTGTAGCCGGGGGGCGGGGAAGGACTGTCATACATCAGGATTATTGTGTCACGTTGGAGTTGCTTATGCGCTTTTAATGATAGTTGTCACTGTCCACAGTGCTCAGTCCTCGGTGAGCTGCTGCTTGAATGTCACTCTCCACCGTAATTGAGTTGTCCCCTAATTCCGACCCACTAAACCGGAGTATCTCTCTGTCAGTCCTCCGGCCAATTAGAGCCTCTTTAGGCCTGCTCTATGTTTACCCAGCTAATGGCATAATTACCGCCGTCCTCTAATTTCCATCCTGGTTTCTGTTCCATTGCAGTCTGGGCATCGGCCGCGCCCACTTCGAGAAGCAGCCGCCGAGCAATTTGCGCAAGTCGAACTTCTTCCACTTCGTGATCGCCTTGTACGATCGCGCCGGACAGCCCATCGAGATCGAGCGCACGGCCTTCATCGGGTTCATCGAGAAGGACTCGGAGTCGGATGCCACCAAGACGAACAATGGCATCCAGTACCGGCTGCAGTTGCTCTACGCCAACGGTAAGTGGGGAGGGGCTTTGGGTTTATATTTAAATTTTATATATCATTTTTATAAATATTTTTTAGGTGCCCGCCAGGAGCAGGACATCTTCGTGCGACTCATCGATTCGGTGACCAAGCAGGTGAGTTAAAATTTAAATAGGTTTGGGGCTAAGATAAATATAAATTTAATTTCTTTAACCTGAGGTTAGCCTATTATGTACTAAGGGTTAACTTAACATCAAGTTTAGCTACTAAAATACACTAGGGTTAACCTTAACCGGATATTAACTAAGCAACCTTGGGTTAATTATTGGTAGTAAAAAATTATTCAAACTCCAGTTATAGAGGGAATAATACTCAAAAGTAATACGTTTTTATGTACTGCCTTGCTATGATTACGTCTTATAATATACTATTAGTAACTCCCTAATTCTGATAATTAAACTCCAGTTAAAATAACTTAACTTGAACTTTAAAGTACGAGTATATGTTATAAAGGGAATAATACTCAAAAGTAATACGTTTTTAATGGACTTCCTGCTATGATTACCTTTTATAATGTATTTAAAATATTGATAAATTAAAGAAATCATATTTAACCTCAGGTTAGCTGCCTCGATTACAATTAGGGTTATATGTTTGTTGTTTCCATATTTAAAGGAGCTTTAAATGTATAACTTGATGGTGTTTACCTATTCAGATATCATCTCATATTCTAGGAAACCTCCTAAAACCTTCAAAAAAATTCATAAAAATACCATCATATTCTAACTTAACCGGAGGAATAAAATACCATATTCTAACTTAACCGGAGGAAAAATTCTTTAAATAGCATCCACTCTATAAAACCTCCCACCTCAAAAAAAATTTGCAATTCATCTGCCAATTCAGCGATTGCCACTCAAGTAAATGAAGACATTCCTGCTGCCCAAAAATTAAAGGCCAAGTTAACCAGTCTATGAAAAACTAATTCCTTCCACTTGGCTGATTCCATGCATTTTTCCGGCAACGACTTTGTTTGTTTTGCTGATTCGAGCATAAGTTGCATTCGAAATTGATTGTCACGGCTAATTAAGTGTGTCCTGGTGTGTCCTCTGGCCAATAAATTGAGTCGTCAGGCGCTTAGTTTGTTCGCACGACTTCCCCATAGCGGAAAAGTGGAAAACTAGAAAAGGGGTGTGACCGAAGCTAACGAGAGAAGCGAGAAAAGCAAGAGAATCGAGAGAATCGCACGGGGATCGAACATTGTTAATGCGCTTTGTTGTGGGTGCGTGCAAGTCCTGCGGCGATTGCCGCCAGTCCTTCGATATCCTCGCAGTGCACCATATGTCCACTTTTGTGGGCCTAATGCCCAACGCCGCCTTTTGCCATTGCCTTTGCCTTTTTCCCTTTCAAGGGCAATTAATTTCTCGAGTGACAAATTTTTATAGACGTCGGCTCGCCTGTGTGTCTTCGCCATTAACCCCCTCGTTTGCTCGATTTCTCTATTTCTCAATTTCTCTCTCTCTATTTCCCCGGCTTTTTGTGGGCGTTTCTTGCCCATTTAGCCCGTTCGTACAATAAATTTGTCCACAAATTATCGACAGCAGCAGCGACACATCGCATCGCCCGCCCCCTTTCTCCATGGGAAATCCATTTGTGCGCAATGCAATTTAATCGCAAAAATATTTGCCCTTTCTGCCAATTCAATTTGCCAAAAAAATATATATAATAACACAAAGAACTTAAAGGTTTTCTTATAAAATTTCTTGTTTTTAGATAAGAAATCGCCTTTGACGACACCCTGATGGATTGCTTGTGGGAATCTCACAGCAATTAAAGCTTATCGAAATGCTAATGGCCATTAAGTATTATATTAATAATTTTTGAGGACAATTAGGTGCCTTTAAGGGAAAACTACAAGTTCCGGGTTATTACTGGAGGTTCCCAGCTGGGAATTTTTGAGGTTTCTCGTTATTATATTGCGAATGAATGGAATTATTAACATAAAATTCCCACAAGGCAGTGAGAATTTATTTTATTAAAAGTTCTTATCCCTGATTTACGAGTTTTTTGATAAAAGGTTTTTATGCTGAAATTGGTAATATAAAAATAGAAATTTATAAACATTCCTTTAGTTCAGCATGGCGCACGTCACCGACTCGCGAGTCATCAAGTTTCTCTGCTCAGCCTCTGCCTCATATCCTTTAGTTATTTTTAAAGCTAAATATCTTTTGTTAAAACTATAATTTAAATGTAAAATAAGCACAACATAGGGTATAACTTTCCTAATCCACACCAGTATCCTATAAAAACGAACTTCACTCCTCCAAAACCCCTGAATTGCCCATTTCCGCTTGACTTCCGATGCGTTTTTGATGGACCTACCCCTAAACCCAGAGGAAAAACTCCCAGTCCAACTCCAATGGCTCGAAAGTGTCGCAAGCTGGGAAATGAACAATCATTTGATCGGATTAGGTGGGTTTGGCTTCCGCTTTACTTTTTTCGCCTGTTGTTTTTTTAATTTTACATTTCGCCTGTCGCGTGTCGCCTTTGTTATCGGATTGCGTAACAGGTAAGGCGGGGATAAGCGAGTGTTATCTCAGTGGGTGGGTGGGAACGTTGTGTTTTATTTAAGAGTAACTCGAAACTGTGGCGGGCCGAATGCGATTACGGTGGAATCGTCTCAGGCGGAAGCCAGCAAGGCAGCAGGCAGGACGCGAGCAGGACAATTGTCAACTGTCATCCACGTGGCCACGGGTCCACCTCCTTTCTAGCTTCAACCCTTGCAACCCCTTTTTCGGACCGATGGGCAGGCAAATGCAGCAAATCATGGTCATAATCATAATTACATTCGATCAGATAACGGCGAATTACAGTTCGGCGGCAACTGCAATTCGAGCTAACGATGGAACCACGGAAAATCGCCTCATTTCGGCGATCATATTTCATTTTCATCAGCAGCCGCCTCGGCCGAGGAGTACACGGGTCCAGCATAAAACAATAGGAAAATCCTTTTTCCCCCGGTTTTTGTGTTTTGTTGCCAAAATTGCGCTTATCGCGATTTACACGCACACACGCACAAAAGCGCAGCGAAATTCTAAACCGAAAAAGTGAGATGGCGATAGCAGCGATTGGGAGAGAGTTGGGCGTGCTGTGGGGTGGAGAGAGAGGAGAGCGAGAGACAGCCAGCGATTAATGCACTGAGATAAGTGGGACAGACGCATGCCGGCTGAAATAGAACCCAAAAATTCAAAGCAATTAATGATGCGAAATCGCTTATCAATATTGTTAATAAAAGGATACGCCAGAAATGCACTTATCCTTTGCATTTATTTACTGCATTTATTATAAAAAACGAAAATTTGTTGACAAGGAAACATAAATATTATTTAACCCTTATTAATAAGTTTAGAAACAAAAAAAAAAAAAAGATGAGCCTCCCTCAAACTTACTACAAATATATTTTTAGGAGTTAAAAATAAAATAATTAAATTAAAAGAAATAAATAAAAAAAATCCCCATAACTAATGACAATAAATCCTTAATAGATTGCTTACCATTTACCGTTATTCAGTCACCAACTAACAGTAAAAAAAAATGAAAATAACAAAGGAAGCACATCGTTAAATAACTTGTAGGCTCACACACACTCACTTTTCTCCGCGTGTTAATTAAGCGATAAAATTAATTTGTATGTCAACACTTAAAACGCCGAGAGAGAGAATCATTTTCGATTATTAACAAATTGTGCACGCTCGCTTAATGGCAAATTGTTATTGTTGTTGCTGCGGTCGCTGCCTCTGCTGGCTGTTTTTGTTGTTTCTGGCGCCGCCGTCAGCCGCTCAATAAATTCAACAGATTGCGCGAAATCTCCACATTTGCATCTCTCTCGCATACGTATGTGTGCGGTGTGTGTGTGTGTGAGTGGAGCCATTTGCCTGCCGCTGTCTGTCTGCCTCACTCTCGCTCGCTCTGTTCGCTGGGCTCCCCAGTCTACGCCTCTCTGTCGCTCGCAATGCGATTAAAAATGCTTTCACGGCAAGTGCATTTCTGCGGTCGAAAGAGAGATGGGTTCGGGACAGCGAGAGCAAGGGAGATGGACAGAGGAAGGGAGGTGACCAAAAGCAGGCGCGAAAAAAAAATGTATGAAATCTGGCATATCAGCCTCATTATGCGAAATGTGTAATGCATGCGGCGGATGCCCCTTTGAAATTCTTGTGGCTCCCATAGGGGACCTCGGGTTTTTCGCAAAGGTGTGCCCAATGCACCCTGTAGATGGGGGTAAATTGGGGAAAGGTGGTCCGATATTGCGTATACGTTGAAAATTCACAATAGGCTTTGATTTATCGATAAGTTTTCGATATTTAGTTGATAATTATAATTTACTTTCAATATCAGCTTCCTTAATTTATAAGTTGTGAAAAAAGTAAACAATCTATTCATTTTATTCATTTTCATTAATTTAAAAAAATAGAGGAATAAAAAATATTTGCTTTCTTGCTTTAAGTAACATTTCACCATAATGTGACATTCTTATCCTGCGCCCCTAAAAATATGCAAATGCTTGAGGAGGGCCCGAAAAAATGTCCTGTTCTTCCCCCTCCGCAAAGGTGCAAGCACATACGAAATACATACAGAGGATGCACGAGTCCTTGCAACGTTAACCTTTATATGGCTTTCCTTTCTTTTTTCCGTGGGCAATTTATGCGTTGCCCCTGATAAATGAAGCTTTAATAAATTAAGAGCAACCCTCTGCTATTTTTTTGTTTTATTGTTTGGCCTTTCACAAACATTTTTTCGCAGTCGCCCTTTTGTGCGCGATAATTTATCTTGTTTGGCGAGATTTTTATTTGGCACGTTAAATATGCAGCATCCAGAATGCAGCACGCAGCGGGCAACATGCAACATGAAGCATGCAACGCTCAGCATTCAAGTGCGTGAATAATGCAGCGAGCGTCGATTCATTTTATTCCAAAAGCGATAATAACAATTTGCAAAAATGCTAAAAAAAAAAAAATATCAGTGGCTCTTCGTCGAACTTTGATGGAAAATCGTTTAAAATTTAAAAGCCGCCTCGGCTCATCCTGTCTGCCAGTCCTGTCATCACTTCATCACTCGCCGCCTTTTTTTCGCCTTTTTTCTTCCTGTTGTGTTGTCCTGTTTGGGCTCCAACTCCTGTCCTGTTCCTTGTCCTGTTGATAAATCGTAGTTTAAACGCTTTTACTCCAGTTTTAGTGGCTTTCGTTTAGTTTGCCGTTTTTTTTATTAGACGAGCCATTTAGCCTCGGATTTCCAGCTCCCAGACTCCTTTCGGCCACAAAAAGCGGAGGGATAGAGATACAAACTAATTGTTTGTTTCAGCATCCCCACCGCCAGCAAGGATGATGGATGATGATTTCTGTTTTTTGACCCTCTTTAGGCCAAGAGATCCTTTTGTAGTTTGGTTTTTAGTTGGTTGATGTGAGATTAAGTGGGGCTGATTATTTATGTAGCTTACGGGGGATTATTTTAAGCCTTTTTTCAGTTATTAAAAAGGTTAATTGGGTAACCCACTTTAAAGCTCCCTTATCCTTTTATTCAATATATTTCCCCAAACTATATTAGAAACCCCTCTTTCTTTCCAAATCAAAACAGGTGACAAATACAAGTTGTCCCGCAAAAAAAAACTTGATGTCCTGTGCCAGCAAAAAAACATTGAAAATCCATTACCCCGGACGGGGATAAAAAGGACATGCCATGCCTTATCCTTGTCCTTGTCCGGCCTATAATTAGCTGCACTCCGGCCGGGACAAGTTCGGGCCGTAATGCCAGGATATCCCACACACATATTGGCCACTGAGCCGGGGCTATCGAGAGCTGTCTGAAGCTGATCCTTTACAGGTTCCGACTGAGCCAAGAGGGGAAAGGAAATTATTAACCTGACAAACGGGATAATAAGGGATGATCATAATTTTATATGTGCCCAGGCTAATGCCAAAGCCAACGGGTGGTCCGGGGTGTTATACGGAGATATATATGCCATAGAGAAGGGTAGGGATGCTGCTGCTGGTTGCATTAAAATTAATTTCTGATTATCTATCTGGTTGGGCACAGCTTCTGTGCTTATGCACATATGTATGGAGGAAGCACTCGTCCTTGACGTCCTTGCTGGGTTTTTATCCGTTTTGTTTTACTTTTTGGTGGATGAACACGGCTCAGGTTTGCTGCTGCTGGCTTCCTCACTCGGTTATTGTTATTACTTTTGCGTGTATCTCTCTCGCTGGCAGTTGATGAATGATCCTCTCACCCCCCGGGAAGGCAGGCAGGTCCTGGGTGTCCTTCGCATATGCCGTGTTTTTGCCAAACTAATTCGCCGGATGAGTGTTGGATTACGGTTAACAGGGGGAAGAACACAGCACCCAGTGGGAAGTGAGGGAGGGAAGGACACCCGCTTTAATCATTTTTAAATTAGAGAACTATGCGCCTTTTTGTGTCCTGCCGAGCAGGCCACCCCCTCTGCCCTCTACCCTCTGCTTTGTTTATCTATTTCGAGAGCAAGTTCGAGAGGTTTTTGGTTTCCCCGGAAATTGCAGCAGATTGTCTAACGCTGCACTTGCGGTCGCCGTTGTTGCTTCCACATGGCACGATTTCCAACGATTTTCCCTCGCAGCACACGCCTCACTTCACCTCGTTCGAGTGGCGTTTTCACTGGGCAAACACAACAAACACACACAAATATAAATACGAATTCAAATACTAGAATTCAGAGTCTAAGTGTGCTCAGAACGCCCCTCGAATATTATTCATGCGGAGGTAAAAATTGTGGACACTGTCAATATTTGCACTGTGTCCCATATGTCGATTTGCTGGCAGCCCGGGTTTTCGGTGCTCTGTAATTAGCATTTATGTGTGTTTGTCTTTGGGCCCAAAATGATAGTTGATACAGTGGGGGAGGGGAGGGTTAAGGGTGCGGGGTTAAGACGGGTGTCAATGGCAGTGGGTTAATCATGGGGTCAAGTCGGAGGGGGATTTTATTTCAGGTGGTAAATCAATAAAAGCGGGAAATATAAGGATTTACTGAAAATTATTGGTTGTATTTCCATAATAATATTTAATTGAAAATATTGATTAAATATTTTAAGTATTCAAAAATTAAAATTATAAATATTTACGTACTTCCTATGCTTTCTAGAAGTAAACATTGATTAATTTCATGCAATTTGTTATTAAAATCAAGAATAGCAAAGGAGTTTAGCTTAAATTACAAATTACAAATTACAAAAGGTTTAAAATAAAGCTCATAAATATTTATAAAATATTTTAGGCATTCTATTTATTTCACTTATTATATCTATGGTATTTCTCAAGGTTTCCTGAAGTGAACAATATTTAATTTAATGTAATTTGTTGATAATATTAACCCAAAATAGGATTTTTACCAGAAACTCTTTAACTAATATTAATATTAAAATATTACGTTAATCTTTGTCAAGTTAAGTTAGTAGAGATAGGTTTATATTAAGTTAATCTTCGGCTAAGTTAACTTAAATCAAACTTTTAGAACTCTAAACCTGTAAAACTGAAATCATAGGCATACAAATATCCTAGGAACCAATGCAAGGAAAAACCTTTCATTTCGTTAAATAAATAAAAATAAATAAATAAAAATAAATAATATTAAATAATACAATTAATATCAAAGTACAGACTACATACCCCCTATATTATTATTATAAAAGTAAAGTCAAAGACATTAGAACTTATATATTTGTACGCTCTCAATTTTGTGCAAACTTCTTTGCCAGCACAAAAATAGCCTGCATATTGCCTAACAAATGTATGGCCGTTCGGCATCTTAGTGTTTATATTGTTGTTTGGTTAAGTCCTCTTTATTAACCCTCTAAATTATAAATATAAATACTTAAAATCCCTTTTATTAACTCTCTCTCCTTTTACAGGCCATCATATACGAGGGTCAGGACAAGAACCCGGAGATGTGTCGCGTGCTCCTCACGCACGAGGTGATGTGCAGGTGAGACCGAGCTTCCTTATCAATAATATTCCACTTTTATTACCCTTCTCCCTCCTCTCTCTGCTCTGAAGAGCAGTCCACACCTTTCTCTAACTGATTTGCGAATCGAAATCTCAAGTCTCGCGGGCATTCGGCGGGAGACAGTTCCCAGGAGAAGCTGCCGTTAAGTTTTTTCCTTTCCTCTCCTTTTCATAGCCACTCAAATTATAGAGACCTGAGTTCTCATTTGCTTTGTTTTTTTTTTCCTGGTTTTTGGGCCCGTTTTTCCGTGATTTTCTCTGGGTTTTCTTACGCGCGCTTTCCCCAGCCTTCCCGGCTGCTTTAATTTTGTTGATTTTTAAGCTCCGTCCGGCTTTGCTGGAGCCGGAGAGTGTCCTTCGTTTTATTTTCACGCTCAAACGCACGCGAGCTGAAACGTATAAATGGTTGACTGCCAGCCTCTGCCCAGGACACCCCCGCAGGACTGCCGCCGCTGCTGCTGGTGTTCACCCTTCTAGCAGCTTTCTGACAGTTGAAGGTTGCGTAGAAAATAAAAACGGCGCAAAAAAGAAAAAGCCAGCAACAAGAACGGGAAAAAATTACACAGCTTTCGCCGGCAACCCCCCTTTCAAGGACCTGCTCCGGCTGCTGCTGCTGGCCGGCCATCTTTTATTATTTCGGATTGGCACCCAGTTTTTATGTTTGCGTAGCATTATCAAAAACAAGGGGACAACGCACACACACGTATCCTGGCGCGGGGGTTGCAGCCTCCGCCTCGTCCTGGCTAGAGCAGGGTGGCGTCTTCTTTATCGCTTTGGCTCTGCGCCCATTTCAGCCATCCATGTTTATGTTATACGGCCCGAAAGCCGGGTCCAAGCCAAAAATACCACCCCCAGGATGACCCTCAGCGCTAGCTAGCCTCCCCTTTATACTCCCCACCCGGTATTTATTTATTTTTTTTGTTTAGAGCCGGAGCCCCGGGGCTGTGCAGTCGTGGCATTACGCAGCCATTGAACTCGATATAGATATATGTTCGAGGCATATAGATGCAGATAACGGATAAGTGCGACGGCGGCAATGACAAATGTCTGACCCCCAAAAAAATGGAGGCACTTCTAACATACTTTCCAGCCTAGACAACAAAATAAATCCGTTTAGGTTCTTAAAGTCGTAAAAGAGTTGCGAGTTTAAGTCTTTAAAAGCTTAGTTTAACCTTTGAAAAATAGAAAATAAATTTCTTATGGGATAGCATTCTATATATTCCTTAAAAAAAGATTATTTAGCAATTACTATTGTCTAAACCCAAAAAATATAAGTACTTTTAACATAGTTTCAACACAGACTAACCACAGTTTAAAGTTAGAGTCTTTAAGTCGTAAAAGAGTTAAGATTTTTACTTTTCAAAAACATAGTTTTACCTTTAAAGGTATTGATTTAATTGATTTTATTTAAAGGAAATCTGCAAGAGTAAGTTTCTTGCATGAAAGCATTTATATTGTTCCTTAAAGAAATATTATTCTGTTTAGGAAAATATGCAGAACAATGGATAATCAATTTAGACACTTTTAATAATTTTTAAAGTCACAAGAAGCCTACTTTTCAGGCAATACATGGTTAGAATTTCAATTGTGTTAGTAAAATATACAACCAAGGACGTATATCTAGGCAGAAAAATAGCTAACATTTTAGTAAAATGGCATAAAAAATAGCTATAACCTAAAAAAAATAGTTATGTAACCCTAAAAAGACCATTCTTAACCACAAAAATTAAAATTTGACAGTACTGTCGTTTTTTTTACATGCTGTGCATACTGTCCGTGTGCTGGTAGAGGCCGGGCAGGGAAATTTGCTAAATTGGGAGATAGGGCTGTGGGCAGCGCTGCTTTAGATTAGGTCTTAGATCATAGCTCAAAGTTCATAACTCATAGCTTTGATAGAACAATTTCTTTATTAAACATTTTAGAATATTAATAAAAAATGTATTTATATTACTTTATATTAATATTATTTAATTAAAATATTAAGTATACGCACTGTTACCCTGAAAAAAATACTCCTCTTTAATATCAAGAAAAGAAAGGTATTATTTGTATCCCCATAAACACTATTAATTAATTCTCACCTTAATATTAAATTAACTAAAGTTAGCCCTGCAAACTCATTTGGAAAACATTCTCCCTTTTTTCAGCCGCTGCTGTGATAAGAAGAGCTGTGGTAACCGCAACGAGACGCCATCGGACCCCGTCATTATTGATCGGTAAGTAGTCATAGTTCACTCCCCACCACCAGCGAATGTCCATGTCCCTGTCCAGGACCCCGCCACACACACAAAAGATGACATTTTAAGCTGCTTTTCATCATCGTCGTGGCTGGCTTTTTATTTTTGTGCCAGCCTGTGCTCCGCTCTGCTCTGCGGCTTGTGTATGCGTATCGTTGATTTATTGGCATTATTATCAACTGCAATATAAAACACGATGCGGCAGACATGCAAAGAGCACCTCGAAGGAGCAGGGGGAGAGGGAGACATCCTTTCAGGACAGAAGCTGATGCAGCGGGAGAGTCAAACAAAAATTCATCAAAATGGCAAATGGCAGCGGCAAATTCTATTTTCATAAATTGTAAATTGAGACGAGTTCGCGGCAATCCGACACTCCACCCTTACGAAGGACTCAAGCCACTTTCTGGCGGCAACCCAAAGGACTGTCGCGTGTCAGGCGAATTATGTTAATTGTATGCACATCCTTGCGGCGGCCGCGGAGTGTGTCCTCTCTAATTGGCTTCGGAAATATTATTTGAGTGAAGGAAATTAAGGCAGAAACCAAAAATGCAAAACAAATTGTTATGGGTCCTGCATTGAGGATAATAATGGTTGGGGAAATCCTGCGAGAGGAAGCGGAAATTGAGAGATTAAAGGTTGGGTTTAGGAAGTAATAACCTTGAATATATAAAGGGAAGGATTTTAGGAGAGTTTTTTAAATTAAGATTATTTTTAAGGCCCACAAAATACTCTTGCTTTTCTTACAACTTATTTTCTTAAGGTTTTTAAACCCAAAATAATTATTTAAGTACTCTTTCTTTCCTTATAACTTAATTTCTATGAATTTATAAATTGTTTTCGGATTTATAAACCTTTTAAAATTAAGTTGTAAGGAAAGAAAGAGTACTTAAAAATGTATAAATTATTTTTGAATTTATAAACCTTTAAAAATTAAGTTGTAAGGAGAGAAAGAGTACTTAAAAATGTGTAAATTATTTTTGTATTTATAAACCTTTAAAAATTAAGTTGTAAGGAAAGAATGAGTATTCTGTGGGTCTTAAAATTTATTTTATTTATAAATATGGTTATTTTTAGATTATATATCTTTCCGTTCTTATCTACCCTTTTTTTTTAAGGGAATTTTTTAATTATCTCATTTCTCCCATTGAAGCCGACCAAGTCTGGTATAATTACTCAACTCCATTAGCTTCCATTGATTCCTAGTCAAGCATTTCGATTCCAAACCCTTCTTGGGCATCCTCCGCCAAACTCATTGAGTTGTTAAACAATTTTCTCGGTCCCCAGGCCCCATTAAATTGAGGCACACCTTATGCAGATGATAATCATGGCTCGTGTGTGATTCCCCGTAAAGCGCGCAGATCGCGGACCTCCAGCGAAGGGTGTCCCCGAGTATTTGCCTATGTGGAGCCCGAGTCCAGTCCAAGGTCCCCTGTCGCCATACCAGGACTAGACCATTTCTAGGACTGCCCACAAAGGCGTTCCGCGAACTCCTCTCGATCGAGTTCGTAATGATTCTATTATTAAAGTGGGCAGCAAAAGTGTCTGCAACCGGTTAGCTGACAATCAGCCCATAATTGGTGTCATAATTAAATTTAATTGATTGGCCCCCTCCTAAGTCTCAGCTTGCAAATTAGGAACTGGAAAAACCAAGTGGTTCTTGCCACACAGTTTCAGTTTCAAACAAAAACACGATCTCGGCAAGATCACACATCGCAGCGTTGCACATTTATGATCTTGTTAAAATTGCTCTGCGTGTTGATGTTGCTCCAGAATGGCCCCGAATGCCACTGTCATCCGTTGGAATAACAGTTACACTCTGGCGGAGATCAGAGATCTCCTCCTGGTCGGAGGCATCTCTTTTTCTGCTCCACGTGCCCGGGCGCGACACTTTGCGCTTGATATTTACGATTATTAATTCATTTCTCCTCTATTTATTTGCCTTGTTAGCCGGTCTGGCCAGTTAATCCTATTTGGAGATGGCAGCGTGAGTGGTAGAGAAGGGAAACTTGATTTTTAAGGCTTTAAATATATTTTTAAATTATTTATTGGGAGTATTTTTTATATTTTCTATAATTAATCAAGAAATTTATATTTATTTAAATTTTACTTATGCAATTAGTGTTAGTTTCCTGTCCTTAAATCCCTCTAAACCTTCATTGAGTAAAAGTATCTTATGAATACTTTTTCTAAGCAACCTCCCTGGTAATTATTCTATACTTTTTCTAAAGGAAATGCAGAGACTTTTATTTATTTGAATGTTACTAATGGAATTAATGTTAGTTTCCTATCCTTAAATATTTCTAAACCTTCCTTGAGATTAAGTATCTCATAAATACTTTTTCTAAGCCACCTCCCAGGTATTTCTATTAAGCTATCGTGACACGCTCACACCTGTGATCCCCTCTCTCTCCCTGCACATGTCGCATTTGTCAGGCGGCCTGTAACTTTTGTCGGCATCGCATTCCAGGTTCCAGGTGAGGCAGAGGAGCCTGGACCAGCGGGCGCATATCAATCACCAGCTAAAAACACTCCCAGCTTCGGCTACCATCTCCAATCAGCTTAAAAGGCGGCATGGATCACTCAGTGACCAGTGACCAAGCCGAGGAGGCACTCAACCCACTCATTGATATGCCAGTAGATCATGCCGCCGCCGAAGCCGGCGGAAAGACAAAGACCCCGGGATAATCTATCTGTTCGCAACTAAATTTTGCCATCGATCGCTGGTGGAGAAGAGGAGGAGCTCCCAGCTAAAGCGCTAACTTGCCCGTGGGTCCAACGCATTTTGCCACTCAGGCTCAATGCTCCTCCTGGATCCCAGCCTGCCTGGGCTAACTTTGTCAGCAGCGCGCAACAATTGGAACTGATTGAAAATTCCGAATCGGGGTTTGCGTGGATCCAGGGATCCAGGGGACACACACACGCGGGCTGGCTTGCATTTCCAAGTGGTTGACGAAAGCCAAAAACTGATTCGATATGACAACAGCAACAGCACAACAACACCAGTCCAAGGCACTGAGAGAAAATATGTAGATTAAATAATAAAAAGTATTAAATACCGAGGTACTGAATACCAAAGTATTAAATACTAAAGTATGAAATAACAAAGTATTAAATTCAAAAGTATTAAATACCAAAGTATTAAATACCAAAGTATTAAATGCCAATGTATTTGCTTTTTAAATATTTAATTTTATATTATTTAAGCCAAGCGAAGGCCTAGAAATTATGTAAACTTAGTTTCTTAGAGAACTTTTTCATAACTTGTAAATTTTCTGGGACTTTTGTTGTGCTGAACACGAATTTAGCATGATATTTTACCATCAGGATGCGTTCTTTTTATAAATTGGGCTAAAAAGTTACTACTAATAAACTGTATTAGTTTATAAACTTATTAAATTCAGTTGAAGCATTATATAAGCTTATTTTTTTAAACTTTTTTCAAGTAATACCTTATATAAATAATTTGTCCGTATATTTTAAAAATAAAATACAAATATCGGGAAAAATATAAAATATTACTTTAAAAAATATACAAGAAAATAAATATGAGCTTTTAAATCCTTTAATTAGTTTACAATTAAATTGGATATATAATTTCCCTTCCTTAATTTTTCTCCGCCTGCACGCAACTACCAAGATTTCTCTCTTTCGGCCAAGACTGACGTTCGAACGTGTGCCGTGAGAGTTGCAGCCACAACTACAGCGGTACAAAATAACAACAACAATATAACAATCGTGGCAACAACAGTGGCTACTGGCCACTGGCCACTTGGCAACATTCGCCGCCGATCTGCACATGTTTTATTGATGAATTTCTGTTATTCATGCAGCCGATCTGCAGTTGCGCTCGATCGGTCGCCAGAGGAGGCTTTGGAGATGCCGAAATTGTGCACACAATGAGACGGGGCCACAGTGGGTTAAAAGGGTTCAGAAAATGGGGAAAATATATTAAATAATTTGGAGAAAAAAAAATTAGAAAATCCTAAAAAATGGGGAATATATTTTAAATATTTTAAACAAAGAATTCTTTGAATATGGGGAATATATATTAAATAATTTGAAGAAACAAATCCTACAACATGGGGAATATATTTTAAATAATTTATAGAAACAAATCCTAGAAAATGGGGAATATGTATTAAATAATTTACACAAAGAAATCTTAGAAACAGGGGAATATATATTAAATAGTTTACAAAAACAAATGCAAGACCTAGTCAACTTTTAAAATCAAACCATTTGGGATCTTAATTTCACTGGCAAATAAATCAAATTGAATTCCTTTTTCTATAACATTTTAAATACTATTTTTTCTGGTTGTTTATTGTACATTTTTAGCCAAACTCCACCCACTGTGGAATAGATCGGTGGGATTTGCAATTACCTGGGGCAGGTGATGAGATGAGGGCTTAGTCGCAGTCTTCCCTGTCTCAGTGTCGTCGCGGTTCAAGTGGTGCCCTCTCTTTCCTGGACTGTGGCCTTTTTTTTATTTATGATTTGCGAGGACACTCGGCATTGTCTCCGGAATCGAATCGAATCGAATCGCATTTTGTGCCTGGCCTGGCTTTTTCCTTTTAGCCCAGTTTGTTGGCATGCACTTCGTGTGTGTTCCATAATTAAGTGAATTTAAAGCTCACTTCGGCGGTGGTCGGTATGGTTGTTGTCCTGTTGTTGTCTTTGTTGTTTTTATTGTTTTTAGTCCTTGTATTTGTTGGCACTTTTGCGCAGGTATTCGTGTTGCTGGTTCAGCGACATGTTCCACGTTTTTGTCACACATTTTCCAACCGATCTTGAGTGTGTTTCTCATTTATTTATATTTCTTTGAGTTCTTTTTTTTTGTGTGAACTTTTTGTGTGTTCTCTCCATTTGTTGAATATCATTTCCCGATTCACATCTGGCCACGAATTATATTGACAGGCATGCAATTGGCATCGTTATCGCCGTCGGTCATTAAAATCGCTATCGCGTGACAAGCGCCGCGCGCAATCGACTTTTTAATTTGGCTAAATTGTGCGGGGCAATCGGGAGAAAAAAATAGTATTTACCACCACAAAAAACACCCATCTGCGACGTTACAAAAAAATAGAAAAGAAAAGAATACAGTAAAGAGAGGAACGGGACAAGCTCTCAGGCGAACAATCGAAAATTTGCCACTCTGGCATTTATCCACGTCATTGGCGTTTTCTTCGCTTTATTTCAATTTTCTATATTTGCCAGCGTTTTGTCCACCGCCAAAGCCAAATAAACTAAGTGCCAACTCCCGGAAAACTCCCTGCTTTTCCTCCTTTCCCAACCCCTTTTGGCCCACAACAAATAGAATTGACATTTTGTGGTGTCCAATATGCAAAAACATGAGACCGGAGGGCTTAACAGTTGTGCTGAGATTAGTAAGAGTTTTTAGATTAAGAAATTTAACGGATATATAAATACAAGAATATAAGTATAAATATATATAGGTTTTTAGATCAAATTTATTAACAAAAAACTTGAATTTTTGCTTTTAAAAAAAGTCGTAAAATACTCTGCTTATGCTAGGCAGGCGAAATCCGGCTCGAAGGACCACACAAATCAATTTAAATGAATTTCCTTTATCTTACATTAATATTTTTTTATATTCTATAAGCTTACAAGGGATACAAAAAAATTCTTAATTCTAAAAACAATTTCCCATTTATACTCCTTAATTATTTTTTCATATTTTCCCTACCCCGAGGCGTCAGGCAGGCGTAATCCGGCTCGAAGGACCACACAAATCAGTTGAAATGAATTTCCTTTATCTTACATTAAAATTTCTCATATTTTACAAGCTTCATATGTTAAAAAAAATTCCCTTTAATATAAAAACAATTTATTTCTTTGGCTCTCTAATTATTTTCACGACCCCGAGTGTGCTGCGTGAGTGTTGAGGAAATGTTTTGGGCCATTCATTGCATGCCTCTGCCTTGATAATCGCACTCGCGCTAAAAATGATGACAAAACTGCTGCTGCTGCTAGTTGCCGGTTGCCACAGTTTTTAATTTTCTAAATGCATTCCCGGCCACCTGGCGTGGGTTGTCGTGTCCTGCGTATCGAGGAGGTGGTTATGTACCAAGTCCTGGCTTGGCCTGCTCAAATATTCAAAGCGAACACGGAAAATGTTGGAAAAAAAGAAGCGAGAATTTCGACGGCATTTGCGGTCAGCGGCAATCGACAGTCCCGCCGTGAAATATTGGGCAGACATCGCCGGCAGACAGCCGGAGAGTGGGGGCGAACCATAACAGTTAATTATCGATAAAGATATGAGGAGCAGCGCATATTTCTGGCTTTTTATCGCAGCCAGTTCAGTTCTCCTCCCTAAAAAATGATATGAAACCCATGAAAGAGCAAGGACTCAGAGATATATAATTTTCATAGACTCGCGCCGATTATCTTTGAAGTGGAAGCAATTGAGTTTGAGTTTGAGCTTCAGTTCGAACTGCATTTAGATTTTTGCACCTCGTAAATCAAACGAATTGAATTTTTGCATTTCAAAGAACTCTGGGGGCGAGGCAGGCAGGACGAACGAGGCGTACATTTGCATATTTGTAGTAGACACTGTGTCTATTGAAATTGAATTATTAATGCAAATTTACAGCGCTTCGTTTCGCTTCGCACTTTTCCCCACTTTAAATTGGCACCGAGAGCGAGTGGCATTTTTTTTTTTTTTGGCATTCTGAATTTAGGATTGCTCCTGGGAAATGCAGTTTATTAAATCATAAATGTAGGTATTTGTTAAATCCTAACTGAAATTCAGCATTGAAATGTTGGCAAGTCATTGTAGACGAATGTTTTTATATATCGATTAACTATAGGGTTGTATTTATTTATCGATTAACTCCATTGAAACTAAACCCATTATTGGGGACTGAAGTCAATCCTTTAAACAGATTAAATTAGGCTAATCTTATCTCTGGGCCTAAACGTTGTCTTATCTCTACAAAAAACATATTAAAAATTTATATTTCGATTAATTATACGATTGTTAAACGATTGTATTTATATATCGATTAACTATAGGGATGGCATTAGCTTATCGATTAACTGTAGGATTGTAATTACTTATCGATTACGTATACAATTTTATTTGTATATTGATTAACTCTTTTGGTACTAAATATCGATGTCTTTTGATGTCTTTGTGTGCAGAAATGGATTTTAAATCGATAAACATATCCCAAAATTAAAATCAATCCTTTAAATAGATAATTGCCATGCCCTAGCCTTATTTTATCCCTCCCCTTGAACCTTGCCCTATTTTTACCCAAAACTATATTTCCCAAATTAAAAATTGTATCCCTTAAATACCCAAATCCATTCCCTGAGGTTAACCGCATGAATTATCCACATCAGTCCCGTCTAATGTGCATAATTGATATTCACATAACCCGTCAGGACATATGAAGGATTAAAAATGCACGGATCTGAGCCGAGAAAAGCCACATTGTCGTTGTCTCGCCGCCTCGTCATCTTGGGAGGAACTCATCTATTAGTTGGTGTGTGTTAGCCATTTCCTCGGCCATTTACCCCTGTTGCATAATTAATGGTATTAAAAGCGTTAACTGACAGTCAACACACTCACGCACACACACATGCCAAAATAGTTGGCATAATTCGGGGCATTTCAATGAGGTCGATAATTTGATGGTTCACTAGAGGTCGTCCTTCCTCCTCAAATACCCCTACCCAAGCGTCTACAGATACATTTGTATCTCTCAGCTACTTTTATCGTCGTCTGATATCTAACCTCGATACGCTGCGTGTGTGTGTGTGTGTGTCTGTGTTGTGTGTGTATGAAAATAATCAGTTTAGAGATGAAGAAATCCCAAGAACAACAAGCTGCTCTCCGCCTTCCCCTCCTCTGAAAGCAAAAAAAAACGACAACATTCGGAAGGTATTTCCCCGGTCCCAGCGGCATGACTTTCGGTCCCAAAGCAACCCCAAAAAAATATATACAAAAACACAAGAAACACCAAAGAGATTCATTCACCGAAATGAACTCGAGGCCTTTAAAAAGCTCACTCGTTATCCCTAAGATTCACTCAAGTGTCTTCACTCACTTTCGCTCTCTCTCTGTGGCTGTGGGTTTTCGGGAGAGAAAGCCTCCCGAAGCGAAAGTGTTTTCAACAAGTTCTCTTCCGGCCAAAAGGATAAACGTATCTGCAGACAGCACGCCAAACAAACAAGGAAAATCACTTGGAAAAAACTTGTACTTGGTCTTAATTAAAATTTGTTTAAAATTTACAAAATCTCCAAGCAAAAATATACTTTGAAGAAAAGTACAGAATTCTTTATGGAACGGAGCAGCTTAAAATTCAGGTACCTGAATCTCTCGCTCCCAACATGCTGAATCGGGCATGCATCCCCAAGATCATTTCTGTTACACGTAAAATTCAAGCACCTGAATCTCCCGCTTCCCACATGCTGAATTGGGAATGTATTCCTAAAAAGAAAATCCACAAAGAATTCATTCACCACATGAAGCAAAGTCCGACTGGGAATAAGATCTTGAAAGGCAAGAATCCTTTTATCCCAATGAAAAAGCTCTACTTTATGAGTTACCTTAATAATTTAGCTATAAATTAAATAAAAACAAATATACTATTTAAATAAATAACCAATCACAAAACCCTATAAACATAATCCTTAACAAACTCTATAAAAATCAAAATATTTTCACCAGTGCACCTCGAAAGACACATCCTGCAACTTCACCCCCTGCGAAAGTCTATTATAATACAAAGGAACCCAAAGGCAAGAAATAAGTAGGATGGGGAAACAAAAAAAGCTATGAACTTCAGATATGGCAGGGTGGATAAGTAGGAATCGCAGTCCCCGGAATCCACAGAATCCTTGGGCTGCCAAGCGTGGAGCGTTAAGCCGAGAAGGAGCATAAATAAATAAAGCCCAAGCCCAGCAGCAGCAACAACAATAGAAGGCGGCAAAATGGTGACTTCATCCTTGTCGACGGCCATGTTTTCGAGTCGCTCTCACTCACTCCCTCTCCCTGTCTCTGTCTCTCTCTGTTACTTGGTGGAGAAAATGCCAAAAGGCATAGAAATGGCGCGAAAGTAAGTTTTCGCATTATTTTCGGGCCTCCACCTTCACTGGCCGGCTCTCGTTGTCATTGCCCCATAGTCATTGGGTTTATGCGACAATAAAGTTGAAAATTTTGAATATAATCGTTAGTGAAAAATTAGAGACAAGTTGGGGCACGTTCCTCCTGTGAGGAGGTGACGCCATGGCGTGCGCCAAAAACGCTCTCGGCTGCTCACGGCGGCCGCCTGTTCACGCCATTGCCAGATAAAATCAGCGGAAAATGTGGGTGTCCTTTGGGTGGAGGAGCCTGGCAAAGCGATTTATGTCCTCGCCAAATTCATCATTAAATTTGTGTGTTGTTTTGCGATGCAAAGATAATGCCACAATTTGTTGCCGTTGCCTCGCAAATTCACAGTTAATCGCTTGGCTCCTCGGAAAACCATAAACAGGGAAAAAGTTTTAGGCTTTTTTTGATAAAGATATTCGGGGAATTTATTTCAATTTTCTGTGCCTGCGATGAGCGAAGGATAAGAGCCCGAGGTTAAGGTTAAGGCGAGAGAGTTAGGGGAGATTTCTTAGTGAGGAAATTTTAAAAGATAAGAAGTTTTGAGTTACTGGGGATATTTCTTTATCTGTCTAAAATAATAATAACACAGAAAGTTAACTATTTGAATGAGTAAACAATTTTTTACTTCAAACTCCAACCCTTCTCTGGGCTTTTCTTTATTTTTCTCCCAATATAACCTTCATCTACTGTATTGACAACCAATCAAGGTTCGAATTTAAGGACTCTCTGTCCAAGTAAAAAACCCAAATCGAAGGAGACCCCTGCCCTCAAATATGAATGACCAATTATGCACTTCGTTGGCGCTACGTGCCTGAGCTGCCAATGGAGCCCGGGGAAATTCGGAAAATGTCTTCCTCGCCTCAAGGTGGTGGTGCCATGTGCGAGCATTTGATGATGCGTAGCTTTTCATTAAATGAAAATTTTCGCGTTGCTGGCAAAACAAAAGGACAAAAGGCGGAGGCCAAAAGACCAAACTTTGTTGCCGCAGAAAAAGAATGGAGGAAAGGCGCTTAAGATGGCAGACACTTTGATTTATTGGCAGGACGCGACTGGAATTTTTAATTGCCAAAGGAGAATGGTAGAAAATCCTTGTCGCGGCTGAGAAATTGAATTGGTCAGGATTTCAGACGATCCTTTAGAGACTTTTCCAAACTGCAGCAAGAAAAGCCATATGCAAATGTCGATCTCCCGAAGGGGAGACCCTGGGAATTTATGCGTCCTGTGTCGGGATATTTTGAAAACATTGTAATTCAAGCGGGGCGAGGGCGGGCTGCTTCCGAGAACTCAATTAGCTGCCCATAAAAATCTAGGATGCATCCCGAAGTGATGACGTCTCGCGTGTCCTGGTTTCACGGGGATGAAGTCATTGCCAAGCAAGTGGAATTGATCCTCCCAATAGCACATTGTTCCTTATTCAAATTTCAGACTGCAGTTGCATCTGTGAGCTGTGTAACTCGATACAGTATCTGACAGATACACGGCTCGACTCAGGGCCCTCAAGGGAGGGCTTGTGTTAATGATGATGATGATGACGATGTCGATGTTCTTTTTTCCCGTAATGGACGCACATCTGGTTCCCTGGCAAGGTCCACAATCACTCCCGATAAGGGCCATGCGCTTGGATATATTTTTTGTTTATATATTTCTCTGATTCATTATAGAGCTGAGCTTAATGGCCAATGGCCTTCAGTTCTAATTAAAATTCTTGCTTTTTTCGAGCATATCTCGCATGTCAGTTTGTTATCGTTGGACTTATGATTTATGGCTATATTTCTGGCATATATATTTCACTTTTTGAGAGCAGACGGAACCCTTTAAAGAATATAAACAAATTTGCGACACTCTCGCGTATGCCACCCGCTGGCCTGGCCAGAGATCAACCCTCCTCCGGGCTCCCTGCTAATTTGTCCAATTTGTCGAGTGAGAAAAACAGAAAAAATATATATGCTGTTTCCCTTACCCTTACCCCCCGCTGATCGGCAGGGAAAATATTATTTGTGCAAATAAAAACATGTCGCCGGCGGAGGCATAAAAGTATTTCGGGATTTAAATGCCCTGCATGCACGGGTGTCAATTTCCACTGGCACTCGCATCCTGGCCGCAGGACATTCGCCGGCTGTCACCCCACTTATCGGTTGAGGCCCCGGGGCCAAACATCTGCCCAGAAACCGGAAAAAAACGTATGAAAAGCGAGCACAAGTGGCACACTGGCAGCAAAAAGGCGCAACCCAGTCATTAGCGACTCGTAAAGTCGTCGTCGGGTATTGCTGAAGTATCGCTGAAGTACAGGCCATCGTAAAGAGTCTTAATTGAAGCCTTTATGTGCCGCCTTTATGCTCAAGTTATAGATAATTGCCAAGGACCTGGAATTATGTATTTATGGGGTTTGGGAAGTGTCAGAAGTGGCACTTCTTCAGGAAAATGTGAGAAAAGGCTTCAAATGAAAATAAAATAATGATATAAAAGTACTTAAAAACTGTGAAATAATTTAAATATATTTGGAAACTTAAGGGAACTCTAATAAATAATATCCAAATATAATATAATATATAATATATCCGCCAATATGCTCAAATTATAAATAATTTCCTAAACAAAAGCCAATGACCTGGAATTATGTATTTATTGGTTTTGGGAAGTGTCAGAAATGGCACTTCTTCGGGAGAATGTGAAAAGAGGTTTGAAATTAAAAGAAAAGAATAAAAAAAATTGTTTAGAATTAATCGGAAGCTTAATGAAACTCAAATAAATAAGTTCAAAATATTTAAAGATCCTTTAACAAGAGTCTGAGAAAGAAACTCTTAATATTCTATACTATACTATTGTTACATGAATTCTATACTCTTAAGTATTTTATTTAATACTAAGAAAGTATAAATTGTGTACTCATCGGCACCAAGACTTCAGAAAAATCACTATCGCGACAAACAGAAAAGCACTAAATTCCAGTTAACGCCATATGTTATCGAATTTTCGATGTAGGTTCGTATAAAAATAATAATAACTCGAAAATACACAATTGAAACTATGGACAATAAAAAATATACGTTGGAGTATACATTTGATATTTTGAAGTATAAAATTTATACTAAACTTGTTGTACTGCTGGAGTATATTTTTAAGACAACGAGTAGAAAGCTTAAACTTATATTTTTACTTTTTTAAGACTCTCACAGATAGTTACACTTTCCCAACTTCTCAAGAATATTTCACTGGCTTCTAGCAACCTTTAATACCCCTTAATTCAACCTTTTAATTACATTTATAGCTAGATTTTATAACCCTTCGATTAACCTTAATCTTTCTTCCCATTTCCAGCTTCTTCCTCAAGTTCTTCTTGAAGTGCAATCAAAATTGTCTGAAGAATGCCGGCAACCCGCGGGATATGCGCCGATTTCAGGTGAGTGAAGCCAGAGCCCAGCCTGGCCCCTAGGATCTTAATTAATAGGACTTTATTCCCTTCCAATTAACCAGGTGGTGATCTCCACACAGGTGGCCGTTGATGGACCACTGCTGGCCATCTCCGACAACATGTTCGTGCACAACAACTCGAAGCACGGACGGAGGGCCAAGCGACTGGACACCACGGAAGGTACAGGCAACACATCCCTGTCCATTTCCGGTCACCCCCTAGCGCCCGACAGTACCTACGATGGTCCGTAGCAAAATTCCAATTATTCCGACCAATCTTTTTTCGTTTTACGTAGCTCCAGTACTAAGAGTAATCCTCCCCAGAAATTCCCCACTTTTCATTTTGTTTGTAGCAATTGGCAAATCCTATAAAGAAGTCATTAAGGCCACACTTTAGCCCAACTAACCGAGCACTCTCTGGGATCTCTCCCGTTGCAGGTCTCTATCCGCCCCTGCCCGTGGCCACGCCCTGCATCAAGGCGATCTCCCCCAGCGAGGGCTGGACCACAGGTGGCGCTACGGTGATCATTGTGGGCGATAACTTCTTCGACGGCCTCCAGGTGGTGTTTGGGACCATGCTGGTGTGGAGCGAGCTGATCACCTCGCATGCCATCAGGGTGCAAACCCCGCCGCGACACATTCCTGGGGTGGTGGAGGTGACGCTATCCTACAAGAGCAAGCAGTTCTGCAAGGGATCGCCCGGTCGCTTCGTCTATGTCTGTAAGTGGTCGCCGCCTCCGCTCTCTGGATCCTGTGACACCATGTCTAACCTTTATTTTTGCGCGTTCCAAGCAGCTCTCAACGAACCCACAATCGACTATGGTTTCCAGCGCCTGCAGAAGCTTATACCCCGACACCCCGGCGACCCGGAGAAGCTGCAGAAGGAGATCATCCTGAAGCGGGCCGCCGACCTGGTCGAGGCCTTGTACTCCATGCCCAGGTAGGTCCATGTTACCCTAAGTTCCCTTAACAGAAAGCTAATACCCAACCCGTGTTGCAGCAGATCCCCGGGCGGCTCCACGGGCTTCAACTCCTATGCCGGCCAGCTGGCTGTGAGCGTGCAGGATGGCACTGGCCAGTGGACCGAGGACGACTACCAGCGGGCCCAGTCGAGCAGCGTGAGTCCGCGTGGCGGCTACTGCAGCAGCGCCTCCACGCCGCACAGCTCGGGCGGATCCTACGGGGCCACGGCGGCCAGTGCAGCGGTGGCGGCCACCGCCAATGGCTATGCACCCGCTCCCAACATGGGCACGCTCTCCTCCTCGCCCGGCAGCGTCTTCAACTCCACGTCAAGTAAGTTTCAGGAGCAATAGAACTAAGTTACTGCCACCCAAAGGTGAAGGGAAGGAACCCCAAGCTCATCATCTCTTGATTAAGGATACATTTCCCTTATTTAGTTGGTTTTACCTTTCGTTCTGTTACAACTCTCACATGAATACCGTCCTTACATAAACTCGTCCTTCCATCCTGAAGCTCTTCCCATTTTCCCTTGACAAAGTGAACAAAGTATGCTCAGCAAGTGCATTTTCGCCATTAATTCCAACAGTGTCCGCCGTGTCGTCGACGTGGCATCAGGCGTTCGTGCACCATCCGCACCACCACTACCCACATCCCCACCAGCCGTGGCACAATCCGGCCGTGTCAGCAGCCACGGCGGCGGCCGTTTAAGGAAGGAGCCAGGACCCGGAGGGAGAGCTGAAATTAAATGCTGCTTCAAGCCAGACACAATCGATCAATCGCCAAGGACTTGACCATAAGGGTTGGCCATAGCAAATCTGAGCACTCTAAAAAAACACACATCCACCTTCAACAGACACCACAGACAACACACGATTAACGGTATTTATAATTTCCATTATCCCTAGGATTGTAAGCCTCCCCGCAAGCGTATTATTTGTGTAGATTTTGCTTAGGAAACTTCTCTGTAAATTCCCTTTACCTTCCCAAAAATCCCCAAACATATTAATAATAAATCCTTTTTATGATCTTTTTCCAGGGGTCAGCAGCCTGAGCTTCAATCCCTTCGCCCTGCCCACCTGCAACACCCAGGGCTATAGCACCCAGCTGGTGACGTCAACCAAATAATATTACTACTAATGAGGCTATTGGCAGGCCCCACAAGCAGAAGCTCGACAGTGCAATAAAAACAAGATGAAATGGTTCCAAAATTCAAAAAATAAGCAAAACAAAAACCTATCGATATAGTTGTACATTCTTTGATTGAAACCCCTTTTTAATTTATACTTAAATACGCCTCGGTAATAGATACATAACGAAATACATATAGAATACCATATCAAAGTAAACGGAAGCGGAAACGGAAATGGGGGGAAGGCATATCATGCAAGGGGCTCAAGAACCCATTAAGGATTAGATTTTGTACATATTTATCCCAAAAACATAAACTAAAAGCGTAATATTAATCGGAACTGTGAATAGAGGAAATTATACCAATTTATATATACCCACGATGATGATTGATCAATTCTAAACAACAAATACGAATCAAGATATACCAAAACAGATGCAATTTGAACGAAACATTTTTGGACATAACCTAACTGCTTGTATACGATAAATATCGAAGGAAAACCTAAAGTATATATGTCTCTCTGCCAATTGAGAAAACCGAAATCAAAATGTTATATACCTAAATAGATATACATACAATACCATTCGCAGCATATCTAAGCGTAATATTACAATGAAATTTATACCAAACTTTTGGCAAACATATCGTGCACTTAGCCCTAAATATCCAAATCCATCTCACGCGATCCCATACTCGTATATACACATCATTTCCACCATTCGAAATTCATATAGAGCGAGCGGATTAACACCAAATCATCATAAGATATATAGTAATATATATGTATACATTTTGCTATTCAAGTCAGAGTGTTTGATAAACTACCGATTTGTTGACTAGACTCTAAGCTAAGCAAAGAAATTAACGCTAAAACCATATCTGATATCTGGGGGTGCATACAAGTACTACACACACACGCCTAGCTCGTAAGTTTATTGTTTATTACTCGATTTGTAGGAGTTTTACTGTAATTTGTATTCGTATTGTATGATAAAACGTATGCTTGCACTCCTAGATCTACGAGAACTAACGGAATAATTAAATCCCTAATCCCATACGAGAGATAGTGAAGCATATCTATAAGGGGGAGTGCTGGCAAAACATCGGAGCACTATCGATAGTATCGATTTTTTGAACTGTTTTGAAAACCATCGATTGTTTCTCGCACTATCGATGTTTTGATTAGACCGCTTAGACTCCATTTTAAGCCTTTGAAATGATCACGACGATGCTTTCTCGAATGCTGGAAGGAAAATATTTGCTTAGATCATGAATGGAAATTAATCCCTTAAAGCCGGAATCGTTTTAAGTGAGAAAAGGCTTCAACTGCAGATAATATAATTTTTATAAGCAGAAATTGTATGGCTTAGGAGACATCGATAGTATCGATTTTTCACTAGTAAAACATCGAAAAAATCGATAGTGCAAAACATCGATCTTTTGCCAGCTCTAATAAGGGGCCGCATCAACGCAAAATCGATTTGTAAATTACAATACAATAATTTATAATAACAATCTAGCAAACAACGCTCTCTGTTTTGTAAATCTTAACAAGTTATTTAAATAAAATTTATTTAAAATAAACGTCTTACACCATGAAATCTAAGTGGTACAGTTTTATTATTTATTTCGTGTCTGGGGCTAGGATATGAAATGACAAATTGAAAATAAATTGGCATGAATAGTTCAATTTCAACGCACAATCTTAATAATATATGTCCCGTATAATTTAATTGCGAATACACAACGGGGTGTATGTATTAATAACTTAATTAACTTGCTGCTTGCATTCCTTGTTTGAGAGACGCCCTAATCGTCCTTGGAAGCCACCGACTCACCCTCGGTCTCCTTGAACAGTATCTCCTGGATCTTTGCGCGCACGTACAGCTTGCGACTGATGGACAGTTGACGCATGATGGGCACCAAACTGAGTGCAAAGTAGTAGTCATCGTCCTTTGAATGCTCCTCGTGGTTCTGCTGGATGATGTAGCTCAGCTGCTCGCTGACGGTGGTCAGTCGGTCGATCGACGTCTCCAGGTTGTTCTTCAGCTGCTTGGCCGAGGAGCTGGCCGAGGTAGAGGCCACGGTAGCCACCACGGCTGCTGCACTGGGACGGCCGCCAGCTGCTCCGCTACCGCCGCTGCTGCTCACCACAGTGACCTTCTCGCCCGCCTCCAGTGCCTCATCTTCCATCACATGTATGGGGCTGTAGCACAGCGGATCCTCGCTGTAGATAATGTCCTTGATGTCGTCGCTGATCTCGTCGTTCTGCTCGTACTCCTCCCACTTCTGCGGCAGGGCTCCCGTCTCGCCCACATAGGAGGCGACGGACTCTACCTTCGGCTTGGCCAGGCGCAGGGGCTCGCGCAGCTGCTTGGCCTTCGTTATCCGCACGGTTTTCTCTGAAAGCATACGATAGGAGGGATATCAGTGTGGATAGAGGCAATAGTGCGGCGGCGATGTTATTTGCGATACATATTGAAAGGTGCCGAATATAAAAACAATCATATCCAGAGATGGACGGCGATAGTTTCCCGCGGCCAGACGGTCGATAGCTGTACTCGGAGCGGGATCACTGGCGCGGGCCGGGCCCCCGGGATTTCGGTGCGCCTACCTTTCTTGATTATCGGGAAGACCCGGGTCGCCTTCTGCTGTACGGGACTGACCAGCACCTCGTCGCTGTGCTTGTGACGCAGATGCGTCCACAGATTGGTCGTGTTGTTGCCCTTTAGGTTGCTGGCCATGCCGCCACGCGATATATTGTTGCCGCAGTAGCGGCATATCGCGAAGTTTTCGCACTCCTCGTTGATGTCGTAGTGCTGCCACACATTGCTCACGCGTCCCTTTGGCATTTTGATTCGCTTTTAAATAATATATAGACCTCTAGTAAGATTTTTTCCCCAGTAAATCGTTTAATGGCGATATTTTTGCGTTGCTGTACTCAGTGTTAGTCAGTGCCGCTCGCTGCCAGTGTTGCAAAGCGCACGGGCACAGGGGTGAAAACAAAGAATAAAAAAAGTAACAATAAAAATAAAAAGGGGAATTAAATTTATTTATGGAAAGAATAACAGCAGATAATTGGATTTTTAATTACGCTGTATTTTGATTGCATTTTGGGTTTCCCCCGATCCTATTGGAAATCAACACTAAATGGGGCACTTGTTTTCCCTGCGAACACTGGCGCCCGGGTCCAACTGGAGTTATATGGATTTTTTCCCGCTCTAAGTTGGCGCCTCCCAGTCGCTATATCTTGCTAGTTAGCGCGGATTACCGTGTGGACTTATCGCTACGGTGCTATCGCAATGGCAGTGGTGATCCGTGCTCAGTGTCTGTGTCTCCGGGCACGGACACGGAGCGGCACGCGTGGCAGTGAGGGGGCGTGCGTGATATTTCGGATCCTGAACTTACCGTTACTCGAGTGGAGACATCGGTGGCGCAGCAGGCTCCCCGTTCCGGTTTTCCCGCTGTAGGAAAGGAGATCCCCGCAGGTTTTGCAGCAGGCGTAGGGCTCAATACGGTCGTCGCAGGAGACCAGGTTGAAAAACCTCCAGACGCAGCTCTTTGTGTTCCGGGGCTCCACCAGCTTGCAGCGCTTGTCGCCGGACTTGAGCAGGCTGCGCAGCTCGGATTTTCTCTCTACGTGCATTGTGTTTTATCCCTAGATTTGGTTTCTAAACCAAAACAAATCCAAATTATAAAATCCACACAAATACAAGCAAATGCACGCATGTCACGAAGTTCAGTCACGCACAAAACAGTGTTGGAAAGCGCCCGAAGGCATCGACAGGGTGGAAGAACTGCAAGGTAGTGCCAATAAATTATGATTTTTATTTAAAAATAGCCAAAAATAGTGGCTTAAGCATGAAAATTAGAAATGAATTTGGTTGTTTGGCTAATCCTTAAGATTTTGTTTACGAGAAATCTTGAAATAGTGCAGAAAACCAGAGCTCCTTTAATCGATAACATACTGTGCACCTCGATAACATGCTGTGTACAGTATATCGGAACACACATCTGTTCCAAACAGTACTCAATTTTATTTCAATTTACCATCCGTTTTTATTTTCAACTCCGCAGTTTTAATTGAAAATGTAGAGTGATTTCCAGCTAATAAAATCAAGCACTCTTCGAAGTGTTAACAAACATTGAAAAATGACTACCGTTAAGCGGGAGACGATGTCGTTCAGCTACGACTACATCAAGGCTCTCATCCAGGCCGGAGCCCTTCGATTTAGCAACAAGCGCAGCCGGAGCCGAGTGTGGGATGTATTCGCCCGGATAGAGGACCAAAGCGGTGCCCAAGTTCCCAGCGTTGTCATCTGCCGCACCTGCTCCAGTATTTACAAGTACCAGGGCTGCACCTCGAATATGGTGCGCCACAAGTGCTACAGGAGCAAGGTGCTCGGCGCAAGTGTGGATCCGCTTGGCTCCGAGGAGCGCCTCACCGACACAGCCTCCGACACGGCAGAGGGGTCCAGTACCGAGGTGGAGGCCACCGACAAGGTCAGCCAGGCAATGGTGGAATGGTGCGTGGAGAACTGTCGTCCCTTCAACATTGGCAAGGACTCGGGACTGAGGAAGCTGGTCTCGGTGCTGCTGGAGATTGGTTCGGAGTACGGTCGCAATGTCTGCGTCGAGGATCTGCTCCCCGACCAAGGAGTAATTGCCTGGAACGTGGAGAACTGGTACGATGACGTGCTGCAACAGGTGCGCCGCGAGATGTCCACTGCCCGGCAAACCGGCTACAGTATCGCCATTGCCGAGACCAGGGACTCCACGGCGGAAAGTTTCTATCTCTCCACCACCGTCCACTACGTGCGCGATGGGCGGAAGCGGAACCAGTTGCTCGGCGTGACCCAGGTGCCCAGGAACAAGTCCTCCACGGGTGAGGAACGGGAAATCCCCTTGATGAATATTTCTTTACATATTTTCTTCATTTATTGGCAGACACCTATATACTCAAGCTCATCGACGCCACTCTGAAGGATTTGGACTGTGAGATGGCAGAGGATGACCCCATTTTTGTGTACGATGAGCGTACGAGCATTAAGACCGTATTTGAGGGCAGGAGAACCATTTTTTGCTTCAACACCTTGCTGGATCGGGTCGTGGAGAAGACCTTCCATGACGTGACTGAGCTAAAGTTGATATTGAACAAGGCCAAGGAGCTGGTTATCCTGGGGGTACTGCCCACGCCCACGTCAAAGGGTCTGGTTAGGATCTCGCACATTTTCAAGTCCCTGGAGGCCAACTGGAGCATTATCGTGAATGAGGATGAGAAGCTGATGGAGGGTTGCGACATCGCTGGCCTAACGGCCATCAGCAATATTTTGGGTCACTTTGAGAAGTGCTGCCGCACGCTGGAGTCCGGATCGGGGCCTACGCTGCACCTGGTTATCCCGCACGTCCATCGGCTGCGCAAGCTCTGCAGCGGCGAGTCCAGCCACGAGATGGAGGTGGACCTGAAGCGGACGCTGCTGGACAACATCGATTGGATTGTGATGCCCTGCATCACCAAGTACCACATGATGGCTCATTTCCTGTTCCCGCCCACCAACCGGCTGCTGCAGTGCAGCCAGGTGGAGCGGGAGGAGACCATCGAGAATTGCGAGGAGTTCATGAGGCGGCACAGTGCCTCGCAGAACCCAGCTTCCCGTAGAGTGGAGCAGGTCCTGATCAAGGGAGAGGGCGAGGTGCTCGATCAGGACGACCTCGAGGATCCGGACGATGATCTCTTCTCAGACTTTGTGGCCATGGACAGCCAGGAGGACAAGATCACGAAGGAAATTCGAGGATACCAGGGCATTCAGAAGGCCTACCACGATGGCTTTCATGTCCTGGAATGGTGGCACTCCAATCGGGAGCAATTTCCGCTGCTGTACAAGACCAGCTGTCAGATACTGGCCATTCCCGCCAGCAACGCACCCTCCGACTTAGTGCTGTCGCAGGCCAGCAACCTGATCAAGGATCCCGTCTGCAGCATCGATGAGGTAAACCGAGTCATGTTTTTGAAGACGAACCTGAGCACGATCCCCCCTGAATCGACAAACTAATTGGTGAATTGTTTTTTGAATATTTTCAAGTAGAAATTGCTACTTAAATCGAGTGGAAAGTACTCGTAACAAAGCTTTTTTGTGGATTTTTATATGTATTTCCAAATCTAAATGTAAAATGCAAGGAAAAGCTTATAAAGTTTATATACATATTATATATTATGACATAAAGTTAAGATATATCTGCTTATACACTTTTCGCGCATCGTGATCTTTAAATCTTATCTTAAGCTGCTGAAGTCATAATGAATATAATGTGGGTTGTACTGAATGTTGTTTTCCCTCGTTAATCGAATAAATTTCTTCTATTCAGGCAGCCTTTTTTATTATGAGAAAATAGTTATAAATAAATATTAAATTAAGAAAAAAAAACTATAATTTTTAAATTAATTTGTAACTGTGTGACCAGGTTCTACTAATTTTTGGTACAGAGTTTAGTATTTTTTCTGCTTGTTTAATGGTATTTTTAAGCGCCCACCACTCCGGTCATATTGACGAGTTACAATGGAATTACATACTTATTTTTACAGAATTTCCGCAATCTAGACATGAAAACACACAAAATCCTTACTGCATATTACTATTTATAGCCCTACCGAGATAGTAGATGCAGTGGGTTATCCTCGGGGGAAACCACCAAGGGCACTGGCACAGGAAGGTGACGCCACCACTTCTTCTGTTTTGATGTTTTGATAAGTGACTCATCCACCGGCTGTGGGCTCTCTGTTTTCACTTTTGTTGTGGCCCCGAAACGGCATTTAAGGCATTCCGGTGTAGACAGCGGGCCAGTAAGCAAGTACACGCAGCAGTTCCGCGATTACGCAGCAAGCACACCCACCTAAATCAATATGTTCGACTTCAATCTGGAATTCGCGCGCGGAGGCGCCCGCTTCACCACCGAACTCTTCCAGCTTTTGGCCACGGGCGGACTCAAGGAGAACGTCGTGTTCTCGCCCTTCTCCATCCAGACCTGCATCGCCTTGGCCTTTGCCGGCGCCCAGGGTGAAACCGCCGACGAGATCGCCAAGGCCCTGCACTTCGTGTCCAACTTCCCGCCGGAGGTTGCCCAGACCTTCCAGTTCGTGCTCGAGAAGTACCGCAACAGCAACCTGCTGCGCGTGGCCAACAAGCTGTACGTGCAGCAGGGCCAGCAGCTGAAGCCAGCCTACCAGGCGGCCATCAAGGAGCAGTATCATTCGGAGGCGGAGTCCATCAACTTTGCTTCGAGCGATGCCGCCGCTCAGGCCATTAATGCCTGGGTGAATGCCAAGACGCAGGGCAAGATCACGGAGCTGGTCAATGCGGATTCCTTCGATGACAACACCCGGCTGGTCCTGCTCAATGCCCTTCACTTCAAGGGTAGCTGGGCGCACAAGTTTAGCGAGGATCGCACCGAGGAGGATGACTTCTGGGTGGGCGAGGAGCAGCAGGTCAAGGTTAGCTACATGAACCAGAAGGCCAAGTTCGCCTATGGCTACTTTGAGGACCTGGGCTGCACTGCTCTGGATATGCCCTACCAGGACTCGGATCTATCCATGTTTGTCCTGCTGCCCCAGGAGCGCACCGGCCTGTACGACCTGGCTGAGAAGCTCAAGGGCGTGAATCTGGTGGATTTGGCCGACAAAATGGCCGTGGAGGAAGTGAACGTCAAGTTCCCGAAATTCAAGGTGGACTACTCCCTGGAATTGGGCGAGAAACTGAAGCAGGTAAGGGAGAAATTTCTATATACTCGACAATGGCCTACGCCTCTTCTCTCTTTTCGTGAAATTACGATAAATTCAGGGTCAACTTTCGCCTTAACGTAATTTGACATACTTTCCTGACCCACATTTATGATAAATGGTAGTGGCGTGTAAAAGTGGAAGTATTTGAATATAGTAACTCCAATTTCATATAAAACCAAAAATAGTTGGTTTTATGGACACGTTGCACCGCCCCCTAAACCATTTATTGAGTTTCTTATCTCACAAATTCCTTTGATTGATGTATGGAATATTTATAGTAGCTTATCGCCTCTAAAAGGTGTCTGAGATAACTAAAAGAGGACTGCGATATTGCTGTGGTGACCATTTATTGACGCAGCCTGCGGTTCGTGTTAAAGATCATGTATCAGCCGCACGATCCCATAAAATTATAGAACTTTAGTTGCAGTAGGATGTGACACATACCCTGCTGCGGCGACCTATCTTATCGATCACAAACCCTCGAGTGGCTATGACCTCATTAGTTATTATTTACCCGGCACATATTTTAAAACGCAACTTGTTTATCTTTCCACTTTTAGCTGGGCATCTCGAAAATGTTCACCGACGCCGCCGAGTTCGACAATCTGCTGGAATCCCCAGAGAATATCTTCGTTTCCCAGGTGCTCCACAAGGCCACCATTGAGGTGAACGAGGAGGGAACCGAGGCAGCGGCTGCCACCGGCATGATCATGATGACCCGCATGATGACCTTCCCCCTGCAGTTCCAGGCGGATCGCCCCTTCCTGTATGTTATCTGGAACAAGAAGAATATCCTCTTTGCCGGCGCCTTCGTAAAGGCCGCCTAAGAAGCTCATTTCTCTCTCACTGGACTTTAGTCCAATTGTTTTTGTATTGTTTTTATCGAAAAGTATTTGTTTTATAAATAAACGCACCATGACAAAGTCAACAATAACGTTTCATCGGGTTTTAATTTGTAAACAGTTCCGGGAAAACATATGTATATTTAAAATAATGTCATAGGGCTGAGACAAGCGTAATTCACCAATAAATATTTATAAAATTGAATCATTAATATTTTTAAACTACAGAATTTAAAAAATTTTGATATTCCTTACAAAATGTTTATATATTGCTACAAGCAACGTAAAATAATTAACTTTGTTAAAAGTGGCGAAAAAAATTGAATTTATAATCACAGTGTGACCATGTCCTTATATACTCCAAAGAATACTAATAAAAAGCCAACGAGTAGAAAACGCCAAGTGACTGCGGTATTTTCCCCCCGGCCTCCTCCGGCCACTCGTTACATTTTTCCGGGCCCTTCTCCACGAAGCAAATCTAAACAAATTTATTTTATTTCATGCTAAATTTGCCTAGACCCGTACTATTATGCTCATGAGTCGCGCGCTCTGCCGGAGCTGGCTCTCCCAGGTGGCGTAAGTAAGCGGGGTGACCAGCGTCCAGTACCGAATACCGGAGTAATCACAGTCCAACACAAACATCAACTTTTCAGCCACAGATGTCATGCCAATTCGCCGATCCTGCCAAGCAGACACACTATAACCTCCGGCCATCCGGCGACGAGATCATGCCGGCATTTTCATGGCAACCGGAAGCAGAGCACCAGAGACCTTAAGCCGGCGGGCGGGGAGCCAGTGGCGGCGGAGCAAAACACTTCCGTGCCGCTGAACAATGTGATCAAGGCGGTGGCCTTCACTGGAGCAGTAAGCCGCGGACTCCTCCGGATTTACAACCAACCAGTAACTAATGAATATGTATGTGTGTACCCTCCCGCCTAGTTTACGGTGGGCTGCTTTGCCGGAGCCACCATTCTGGAGTACGAGAACACACGCAGCGTCATTCTGGCGAAGGCGCGACAGGCGAGATTCGGGTGGTGGCAGAGCCGCTCGCTGGCGGACCGCAACTATTGGACGCAGCTGAAGCAAGACATTCGACGCCACTGGGACGCACTGACGCCGGGCGACAAGATGTTTGCCCCCATCTTCCTGTGCAATGCGCTGGCCTTTGCCCTGTGGCGGGTGCCCGCATTGCGGTCGACCATGATGACATACTTCACCTCCAATCCGGCGGCGCGTGAGTGTGAAAAATCGAAATTTAGAGATATCCTTGCAAAGTTTTTAGTAATTTAAACTAAATTTTAATAATTCCGAAGCTATTATATAAATGAGAAACCCTTTGCAAGGTTATTTAAAAGCTCCTTCAACATTAATCTGATATTCCCCTCACAGGAGTCGTCTGCTGGCCCATGTTCCTGTCCACATTTAGCCACTACTCCGCCATGCACATATTCGCCAATATGTACGTGCTGCACAGCTTTGCCAATGCGGCGGTCCTTTCGCTGGGCAAGGAGCAGTTTCTGGCCATGTACCTCAGCGCCGGCGTCTTCTCCAGCCTGATGAGCGTGCTCTACAAGGCCGGCACGAGTACGGCGGGAATGTCATTGGGGGCGGTAAGGATGCTATAGGAAAATTTCAACCCAAATCCCATAACTATCAGCTCAAATTGTAGTCTGGTGCCATAATGACAGTTCTGGCTTATGTGTGCGCCCAGTATCCGGATACCCAGCTTAGCATTCTGTTCCTGCCCGCGTTGACATTCTCCGCCGGAGCCGGCATCAAGGTGATCATGGGCATAGACTTTGCCGGCTGTGTCCTGGGCTGGAAATTCTTCGATCATGCGGCACATCTGGGCGGCGCCATGTTTGGCATGTGAGTTGCTTTTCTTTACTCTTTGTGATCCTCCCTTTTAATCCTGTCGTAATCCACAGCTTCTGGGCCACGTACGGAGCACAGATATGGGCAAAGCGGATTGGCCTGCTGAACTACTACCACGAGCTGCGTCGAACGAAGCAGAAATAGTCCGGGGGATGGCCATGGGGAGCCGAGATTTCGCAACACTCAGTCGGAGTGGAGATAATAATGACATCGTTCTGCCTTAGAGGTTCATTGCAATGAGTTAAGTTGAATAAAGCGTCACGATCGTGTATTCATGTTGGCTTCTCGGCTCTTTTTGGCTGCTTGAGGTGGTTCCTCATCCCTTTGATTGCGTCGAATGCGAAGAGCCACCTCCTGCCTACGCTGCAGCATCTTCTCTCGCAGCTCCTGCAGGGATTCCCTTTCCGGGGCATAGGAAATGTGCAAGATGCCTCCGTAAAATTGACGGGCATCCAACATCCGCTTGGCCCTTCTGGCCACTTCCAGGCGCTCGAACTTGGCGGCGAATACATCCGTGAAGGCCTCGAGTTCCACTAGACATAATTAGGACTTATTTCAGAGATCATTGAGGCGTAATAAACTCACTCTTCGAAGACATCTCTGAAGTTATGCAAAGGCAAGATTCCAGCTTTCCGAAGCCCTGTAGTTTGGTCTTTAGATTCGCCTGAAGGTTTATTTTTGGCACGCCGAATATGAGCAAATGCCTGGACTCGCTGGCCACTGTATACACCTGAGGATTGTTAATATTATTACGAGTTACAGTTCCTAAAAGTTGGTATTCCCACCTTTACAGCCTTCAACTCTCGCCCTTGTCGATACTGCAGTCTTGTGGTGCAGTATTCCAGGCGCTTATGGTGATCCGAAGATGTCCCTTCCATAGTTTGTTCTAAAAAAAACTTCAGGTTTCTCCAGAAAACTCAATATTGCTTTATTTTTATTATTTTTAGCCGGCTAATTTCGATAAGCTTATCGGTGCCATCGATGTTAAGGAATAAATATCGATATATCGACTATTTTTAAAATTTTATTCCGTTTAAAATTATAATTAATAAATATTAATTTGAAGATGAGATTAACGTCTAAAAAAATATACAAAAAGAAATGGAATTAAGTATGGATCAAGCTTGGGCTAAAGCAAAACTTTACTTATTGCAATTAACACTATCGATAGCATCCCAGTTGACAGCTGTTCAGCTAATTTTCCGCTCTCCAAAACAAACGCCACATAAAAAGCTAAACTAGCCTAAAAACCCAGTTCTAAATAACTTAAAAATTAATTATATGCTTGAAGTCTAGCCTTACCTTACTTTTTAATAGGGTGGACGTTAATTACCTTAGACCAATTTGGCTTGGAAAATAGCTGTAAGTTCCGCTTACAACTATTCCAATTTATCCTGCATTTGTCAATCGAAAAAATCTAGATCTGGTGGGAAAATAGCTAAACTGGCAACACTGTGCTGTGCGGGCAGTGCTGTTAATTCTCCGAAGATTTAATTTTGCTATTTGGCCGCCATGGAGGAGAATACGAATAAAAATAAACGCTTCGTTAAATTCTTGAACTACCAGGAACTGTTAGCCTCCATGGCCTCAGACTCCGACTCGGACTCCGGTCCCGAAAAACTGTTTGGCGTCTCCAAGCCCTATCTGACCCATCTTTTGAAGTACATTGATGTGAGGAAGGAGATTTCCCGAGCGCTCAACCTGGGGGAAAAGCGGAATTTGGAGACGTCGGACATCGACATCGAGGGGATCAAGAAGCCCAAGTACACCGATTAAGAGGGGAAAGAAGCTCTGGCGAAGAAGGGGAAGCACGCAATACAGGATGCTGTCGCGGAAGCCTCTTCAAAAATACACCAAAAGCTAAAAGCATAGATATATCTACCATTACCACCATAAGATTATTAACTGTACCTGAGCCAAATAGAGAGCTTCAAAAGAAAAACAACAATCGATTGCCCATTCGTGTGTTTTTATTATAAACTCGCCAATATTGAACTTTTCGTATTTTTTACGAAGTTACAGCATCTGAAATTTGGAAATCTTCAAAAGCCAGCCACAAAGTGCTCGCCAACACGTACATATGAGACCAATACGGATTGACCTAAGTTTAATAACGAAACATGGAAAGCTCGGACATTTGGACTGGCAGGTTTCGTCGCTATTTCATTGACTGAAAAGGAAACGTGCGACTGGTCTGCTGAGATACAACTTGACAATTGAAATAAACATGAAGATTTCCAGAAATATACTTAAACCATGATACAATTATAATTATACGAAATATAGTAACATTTTCAGAAATAAAAAGATTACGTTTTTTATCTTCACGTGGTTTTGTAACGTTTTTTCCAAAAAGTTTGTTTTTAGTGCGGTCACACTAATAATTTCCTTACGTCGAGAACGATTACGTTTTTGTTTCATTACGTCTTTGCTTACGTTCTTGTTCAGCAGTGTGCCCAGCCCTTCTTATAAAAAAAATCAAAACTTTTCACGAAACTGTTTTTGGTCATTTTTAGGTTCATCTTCGATGTTTTTGGCGGGAAATGGAAACAGCATAAAACCCTCCGGTCCAACGCTATAGAACTCATTTGCCGCTGAAATTTTGGACTCGATACAGAAGATTATCCGCGTTTTAAAGTGAATTTCAACCGAGCTACTGCTGCAGAACCAACAAGCAACAAGGACAAGTCAAAGCACAAAACATGTCTCAAATGGCGTCCAAGGAAAACATTGCGGACAACATGGAGAAGTTCTCGCTGAAGGTAATTGACACGTTTATGCAACGCGAGCGGACTAAATGCACAAGTCCACGGCTATACATAGAAATTTGCATGTGGCTGTGTGTGGGTTCCAGGTGGAAAAATACAACTACGCAGCGAAAAGGTTAATGTTTTCTTTTCCCCCTTTTCTTCCCGCGCAAACACAGAGCCCCAGCAAGAAGGTCTTGACCGACAATGCCAGCAACGTTCGCAAGATGTCCATTGGCCACGAGGAGACCGGCCAGGTGGCCAAGGAGCAGACCGAAAATGTAGCCGGCAAGTCGGCCACCATCATGGACAAGTCGGCAGCCCCCTTCGATCCCTCGCTGGAGCCGCTGCTGCGCGAGAATCCCCGCAGATTCGTCATCTTCCCCATCCAATACCACGACATCTGGCAGATGTACAAGAAGGTGTGTATGTATTGGTGGTACTTCAGTGTGTCTGTGTGTGTGCGCGGTGGAAATCCAATGTTTTGGGCGGCAAAACGTGTGCAAGGGCGGGCGATTCTCGATAAAGCGCGCCAAAAGCCGGTCACGTCGGCGACGTGTGAGATAGCCAACCCAAACAACCCCTCCTCCAATCCGCGGCCCCTCCCCCTGCTCTGATTCACTGCATCATGTTTACTCATTGCCATATAGTGGCTTCGTTTTGGCGGGAAAACTACCAAGAGAGATAAGAACCTTTACTCAGTGGGATTTGGGTATGGGTTTGTTAACAAATACCAGGGGAATTGCGAGCAATAAATCATTCTTTTCTGAATAAAAATCTTTCGCGAGTGTATCAGCTATAATGTTATCTTTTCCCAGGTAAAAAAAACAAATGATTTCACAATATTGTGATCTAGTTTCCACTTCATAATCGGTTGAAATTAAACCAATTTCTTAAGAACAAAAAACAAAAACGCCATTTATTCGAGTTAAATTATAACCAAAAAGTTGAACAAATGTCCTAACATTTCATACCATCTATAAAACCAGGCCGAGGCCTCCTTCTGGACCGTGGAGGAAGTGGATCTGTCCAAGGATCTGACCGACTGGCATCGCCTCAAGGATGACGAGCGTCACTTCATCTCCCATGTGCTGGCCTTTTTCGCCGCCTCCGATGGCATCGTCAACGAGAATCTGGTAGAGCGCTTCAGCCAGGAGGTGCAGATCACCGAGGCCCGCTGCTTCTATGGCTTCCAGATCGCCATGGAGAACGTGCACTCGGAGATGTACAGTGTGCTGATCGACACTTACATCCGGGATCCGCACCAGCGCGACTATCTGTTCAATGCCATCGAGACCATGCCGGCGGTGAAGCGCAAGGCTGACTGGGCCCTGTCCTGGATCTCCTCGAAGTCGGCCAACTTTGGGGAGCGGATCATTGCCTTTGCTGCTGTCGAGGGCATCTTCTTCAGCGGCAGCTTTGCCTCCATTTTCTGGCTGAAGAAGCGTGGCCTGATGCCGGGACTGACCTTCTCCAATGAGCTGATCTCCCGCGACGAGGGTCTGCACTGTGACTTTGCGGTGCTGATGTTCCAGCATCTGGTGCAGCGACCGAGGCGCGAGCGCATCATCGAGATCATCCGCGATGCTGTGGACATTGAGCAGGAGTTCCTCACCGATGCCCTGCCGGTGAACCTGATCGGCATGAATTGCGAGCTGATGTCGCAGTACATTGAGTTCGTGGCCGACCGCCTGCTCGTCGAGCTGGGAGTGGGAAAGATCTACAATACCAAGAACCCCTTCAACTTCATGGAGATGATCTCGCTGGACGGAAAGACCAACTTCTTTGAGAAAAAGGTGGGCGAGTACCAGCGCATGGGCGTGACCAGCAGCCGCCTGGACAACGTCTTTACCCTGGACGCCGACTTTTAGGGCTGGTCCCGGGGGTCATCATCCCACAAATCTAATTCAATTCGAACCAATCCTATCCTTTAAGTGGACGCAAGGGCTGGCATCTCATGCATTACGTTTTAAGCAGACCGCCCTTATGTGTTGTCCGTATTAAGTTAACCTAGACTAAGTCACTGACCCGTGCACAATCATTTTATCATTACTAACTTGGGGACCTATAAAGCGCTCGATCACTGGAATATTCCGCAAAAACTTGACTAGGAGCGACCTTTTTTAATTCATTGTACATACAACATTCTAAATAAAATTATGCATAGACACAATTATTAAGCACAACTTTGAAAGCGTTATTTTATGGGAGTACTTCGAGGGGCCTGATAAGGCCTTGCAGTTTATTCCAGAGCTCTTGCTGATTGCAGCGATCTTCGGAGGGTTTTTTTAAGTAGAAATGTAGGTCCCTCAAGATAACATAAAAATTACATGTCTCACGTATTACGTAATCTCCTACAAGTGATTAAATTAGTGATTGATTATATGGGGAGGGGGGGTCTTGGTCAATGATTACGTAATCATTTTAAAAAAAATATATTTTTAATACTTCGGGGGAAAAAATTTTTGTAATTACGAAATCATTGGCGAGGGAGGTTCCTCCTATGATTACTCTTAATTACTTGGGGGGGTCGAAAATCATTGAAAACAGGATTACGTAATATAGGGACTGCCCCTTATATCTTAAAGCAGCGGTCGGCACGGCCCTATCCCGTGGGATGGGATTTTTCTCAGTCGGCGTCGCTGCCGCTCACGCACAGTATGCACAACAGAGAAAAGAAAAATCAGTGCAGACAAATTGTAATTGTGTGGCTAGATTTAGCCTTTCTTAGCGTTAAATAGCTCGTTTTTAGGCTATAGCTATTTTTTTGCCATACTAAAATAAATTTTCTTTCTCATATCTAGCCATAGTGTTCAATTTTCACTCATACAAATGCAATTTTGGCATTTGACTATAGTGGTGCGGACCACTGTCTTAAAGGTTGTTTATTATTGTTGTCAGTCTTTAGTTTCTGGCGCCGAACTTGAAAGGCAATGCCCAACCAAGCTTTGGTTGCTTTCTTTTTGTTGCCAATTATATACATATAGATTTTTATCTAATTAGATTAGATATGTATATGATTCAAAAATTATGGCGTTTCTGGAACTAATTGCTGATTAATGGAAACCCATTAAAACTTCCGCTTAAAAACAGAAATCTATAATTTTTAAATCCCGAAAAAGGCGTCCTAGAGTATGCAATAACTTATTTTATTTAATCATATCGATATCATTGCAAGTTTTTAAAAATCCTTTCAAGTTTTACTTAATTTTAAAAATTTACTTTTATTATTAATAGCCATAAAGGTGTTAACCCGATAGTCTCGTGATTAACATATCGATAGTCACGAGCTCCGCGTAATTTCGGCATCAGCTGAACGGCAGTTAACAGATTTTATCACTGATTCGATTCGTCAAACCGTAATTACTAGCTGCTACAACAACAACTAACTCCCTGATTAGATGTGAAGCGGAATTGGGAAGGAATTCGAGATCACAAAACCCTTATCTCTCTGTCAATCTATCACCTGGATAAGATGCGAGCCAGCCGCTCCCGCAAATGAAATGCGGACACACCGACGGCGACCGTTAGCGAACAAAGAGGCAAATGCACGGCACTTGGACAGCGGGAAATGGCGAGGAGCAGTGCTCGCTGCTGGCGGCAGATAGTTCCGCCAGCTCGGGGGCGGCCGCCTCCGGCTCCGACGAGGAGGCGTGTGGCGGCACGCAGCGGACCAAGGTCAAGTTGAGAAAGTTGCAGCGACGAAACCGCCTGCCGCTGCCCAGGAGCTTGAGACGCCTCGGCTGCTACACGCTGAGCGCCTGCATTGTGTTCCTGCTGCTCCTCGTCTACCTGCCGCTCATCTACATGGATGTGCACAGGCGTAGTGGTGAGACAAAGGGATCATCGTAATCCTCCCATATGTGCATTATCTTTTTTGTGCGCTTGCAGCTGGACTGCCCGACTGGACGCTCGAGACCTCCCGCAGCATAGGCGACTACCTCGATCCCGGGCAGGAAACGGCCGCCATTGTGCCCCGGGACCTTTGTCGGAACAAGACCTTCCTGGTAATCGCTGTGTGCACGGGCCTGGGAAACTTTGTCCAGCGCCAGACCATACGCGAAACCTGGGGCAACACCACCGAGTTTAACTATCCGGCCTTTGCCAAGCTCCATGGCCACCTCAAGGGCCAGTACCTGCAGCCGCTCCCAGAGCGCCTCAAGCTGTACGGCGACTACCTGCGCGGCGTGGGTGAGGAGACGATGACCGCCACCGTGCGCATTGTCTTCATTGTGGGCCGCAGCAGGAACGAGGCCCTCGTGGGAAACGAGACCCTCACGCGCATCCACAACGAGGCGGAGCAGTACAATGACATAATCCAGGGGAACTTCGTGGACAGCTACAACAACCTCACCCTGAAGTCGGTGATGGCCCTGAAGCACATCAACGGGAGTTGCTCGAACACCTCGGCCTTCTTCCTCAAGTGCGACGACGACACCTTCGTGAATGTGCCCAATCTGCTGCACTTCCTCCTGGGAGGCACTATTCCGCTGTACAACGACACGCTCGACTATCACGACCGCTTCACCTTCCTGGCCACCGCGCCGCAGAGCCGAATGAACGACACCTACGGAGTGATGTACGGCCACCAGTTCTGCAACGTGGTGCCGGTCAGCGATGTCAGCAGTAAGTGGTACATGCCCTCGTACATGTACCCGCCGGAGGCGTATCCCAAGTACCTTTCCGGGGCTGGCTACCTCCTCTCCATCGACGTGGTGCAGCGGCTGTACGAGGCCTCGCTGAATACGACGCTGGTCTATCTGGAGGATGTGTATATTACGGGGCTGTGTGCGCAGCGGGCCAAGATCAGGCGTCGCCACCATCCGCTCTTCAGCTTCGCCCACTCGAAGAAGCTGTGCGCCTTCAAGGGCAGCATCACCCAGCACCAGGTGAAGGACGACAGCATGGTGGAGGCCTGGAATTATGTGTCCGACTACTCCATCAAGTGTCCCCCGCCCGGGCGCTACTTCAACCAAATGCGACTGCACAAAAGGCCCAACTGTTAGGAGCCTGCTCTCTCGCTGACTTTCACATTGGATTAGCTGAATTGGTTGCCAGGGAAAGGTGATACTTGACCCCCTCATAGTTTGTAGATTGGACAGGGTTAAATTCAAAGTATTCCTACCAAAAACTCTTTACTACTAGAGGGTCAGAAACATCGATGCATCGATGTTTTTAAAATGTTTGGGGACATCGATATGTTGTGGGGAAACATCGATGTTTTAGTAACGTCACTAAAGTAAGGGAAAACATTTTAAATTTATTTTAGAACAATTTTTTGTTCTTTTTTCTTGAAAACATCGATGTTTTTATAAAAACATCGAAAAAACTCGACCTTTTTTCATCGATGTTTTTGGTTGAAATATCGAATAACATCGATATCCGCAAACATCGATGTTTCTCCACTTCTAATTACTACTACTACATGAATTCCTCTTTCGACGAACAAAGGGCTCGCATAGGGCTTCTGCAATGCTAATATACGTAAAAGTTACTTCGATTTGTCCAATACTTAGCACCCTGCGTAACCCCATATCAATGTTAAAAGTAATGCACACATATATCGACGCTTCCGGGACTACGAACAAAGACCTTAGGCACTAAGCATACATAATAGATTTTAAGTGTATTTATTTTTCATACTCCAGACATCAGTTACTGTTTCTAGTTCGGGTTTCCCATTAACTTTCGTTCAAGACTTCTTTGGGACTACATAATCAAGTATATATATCACTTAGTACAGGATTCACGCACAAGAAACTGTAACATTATTTATAATCATTTGGTAAACGTGTGATACAGAAGAACAGAACAATATTTATTATATCAGATTGCCAAATATCTAGTTGTTTGTTCAAACTGCATAAGAAATGTGAATAAAATTCGAAAAAAATATAAAACGAGTCGTGGCTATTTGAATTTGATATAGTTATTAAATAGTAATAAGAATCCTTAATGAATTCGCTGACTGAGTTAACTCCAACATCGATTGGTAAATAGTGTAATTAGGCTATTACTTACAAAACTCCAAACGCTTCCAGAAGGCCCTGCCAAGGTCTGCAACTCCTCAAAGGTTACCGACATCCGCGCCTCATTCATGAACCTCAACATGGTGACCTCTATGGCTCTATGGCTGATAACATTGAATCTTCGTCGTTGTTTAATTTCCCGCTCATTTTTGTTAATTTTGTCTCAAACAAAACTGACAAACAGCACAAAAGCACAGCTTTGAAAAGCATTAACTGAAGTTTGTCCGGTGTAAACGTTCATTCTGCGTTATCGAGTTAACTCCGATATCGATAAGTAACTCATGTTAGTGTAAATAGGCTATTTTGTACAGGTCCTTAAAGAGTTTGTGGATAAATAACTGATTCAATCAAGTGGTTTTCTCGTATATTGTTTTAATCTCAGTTTTAATCTCTTTCTGATTTCGGAAAATGCCTTCCTTGATCCTTAGAAAGCTAGGGTGGCTGCCCTTCAGAAGATTCAAACGGATCATGGTCCTTATGTTTGTGATATACTTGGTCTATGGGGCTTATCTCTTCTATGCGGAGCAAAGCAAGCCGAATGGTAGGGATAATCATGGATCCAAAATGTAATTACTTTCTTTCAACAGCTTTCCAGACTGTTAGGATCCAAGGGAAACCCCTGATTGTAGGCGATTACTTGGCTTCAATGCAGAATGTACCCATAATCGTATAATCGCGAATTTTGCCACAACAAGACCTTCTTGGTTATCCTGGTTTTCTCCTCCGTCCACAACTTCAATCGGCGGCGCTCCATCCGCAGCACCTGGGGCAACACCATCGCCTTCAACTACCCTGCCTTTGTGAAGCTCCATGGCCACCTTAAGGGCCAGTACCTGGACTTCCTCCCAGAGCGCCGGGAACTGTACGCAGAGTATCTGAGTGGCCAGGGTGAGTCTATGACCGCCTCGGTAAGGATTGTGTTTGTTCTGGGCCACGGAACGAGGGGAGGGGCTAGGGAGGCGGATAAGTACAATGATATCATTCAGTATGACTTACCGGACACGTACAATAACATAGCCCTCAAGACGGTATTGACTTTGAGGCACATCAGCCGGAGCTGCTTAAACTCAAGTGCCTTCCTCTTCAAGTGCGACGATGACACCTTTGTGAATGTGCCTAATCTCCTGCCCTTCCTGCTGAGTACCACGATCGTTCCACCTTCGAGGCCATATCGCCGCAGAGCCGGTTGAAGGCCACTAACGGGGTGCTGTACGGCCATCAGTTTTGCAACGTAACGCCGCTCCGAGACCGAAGCAGCAAGTGGTACATGCCCTTGGACATGTATCCCTCCGATGCATATCCCAAGTACCTTTCCGGGGCCGGCTACCTCCTCTCCATTGACGTGGCGCAGCGGTTGTACGAGGCCTCGCTTAATGCGACGCTGGTCTATCTGGAGGATGTGTTCCTAACCGGGCTGTGTGCGCAGCGGGCCAAGATCCGGATCCACCATCATCTCTACTTTAATGTGGGCTCCGAGAAGAGCCTCAAGGGAAGCATCAGCCAGCACCAGATGCAGGACGACAGCATGGCCAAGGCCTGGAAGCATGTGTCCGACTACTGCATCCAGTGTCCTCCACCTGGGCTCTACTTCAGCAAGTTCCGACTAAAGCAACAGTTGGACTGTTAATCTGAATCCAATTTAATTCTTAAAAATAAAAAATAAATTGGAAAAGACACCCTGATACCTTTCCTTATACTGTCACATTCAATATTTTTTTAATTTAAAACTAAATAATGCATTTCTTGATCCTAAGAAGAGTCAACACTGTCAGGTTACAACTTTGGCTACGTCAGCTTACGACAAGGATCGGGCCTGGACTCATCAGAAGGCAGAAAAGGATAATGGTCATCCTGATTGTGTTGTTCCTATACCACCTGATATATAACTACAAAGAGGATGAAAAACTGCGGAATGGTATTTATATTTATACTATATTTATAACATAGCTAATCCCTGATATTCCCTCAACAGCATCCCTATCTGGTTGGGGTCGGGAAAAGCCCTTAAGTATAGGCCACTATCTCGATCAAAAGCAGGATACGGCCACTCTTGTGCCTGGGGATTTTTGCCGTACCAAGGCCTTCCTGCTCATCGTGGTCTGCTCCTTCGTGCATCACTTCGAGCGCCGACGCGCCATCCGCACCACCTGGGGCAACACCACGCAGTTCAACTACCCCGACTTTGTGAAGCTCCATGGCCACCTCAAGGGCAAGTACCTGGACACACTGCCCGAGCGGAGGAAACTCTACGCAGAGTACCTCAGCGGAGACGGTGACTCCATGACCGCCTCGATACGGGTTGTCTTTGTGGTGGGCCGCAGAAAGTGGTCTTCTCTGTGGGAAAACGAGGCGGTGGCCAGGGAGGCGGAGGAGCACAACGATATCATCCAGGAGAACTTCATGGACACCTACAATAATCTGACCATCAAGACCATAATGGCCTTGAAGCACATCAGCCGGGATTGCATGAACACCACGGCCTTCGTGTTCAAGTGTGATGATGACACCTTCGTGAATGTGCCCAACCTGCTGCACTATCTCCTGGGCGGCACCATTCCACTGTACAACGACACTCTGGACTATCACTACAGCAACACCTGGCAGGTGATGTCGCCCAAGAAGAGGCTGACAGCCAGGAGCAAGATGTTGCAGGGTCACCAGTACTGCAACGTTCCGCCGGTCATGTCGAAGCGAAACAAGTGGTACGTTCCCTCGTACATGTTCCGCGGCGGTGTGTACCCTAGGTACTTGTGTGGATCTGGGTACCTGCTCTCCATTGATGTTGTGCCGCTGCTGTACAAGGCCTCGCTGGGCACCAAGATCATGCACCTGGAGGACGTGTTCATCACGGGAGTGTGTGCCGAGAAGGCCGGCATCAAGCGATACAACCAGCCGCTGTTCCAATCGGGTTACTCCGAGAGTGATTGCACCTTCAAGGGCACCTTCACCCAGCACCGGGCGAAGGACTACTTAATGTTTGATACCTATTACTTTGTGACCAACTACGACATCCGGTGTCCGCCGCCATACGAAGGCTTCGCGGCGGATCTGCGAAGCCCTCAAGTTTGTTAAGTAAGATTAGATACAAGGTTCTTAGCTCAGTATTCCTTTTATTTGTCATAAGATATAGCTTAGAGTTAGACATATATAATATCTGTTCAGCTTAGGGACTAATTATTTGCGATTGGCTCGTGTGCTTCATACGTTTGTGTGTTTCTGGAAAGTTTTCAGTGGAAACACAATTACGCGACTATCGATATATCAATTAGGCGACTATCGATTGGTTTATGCTAAAGCTACGTTACGAACTCAGACATACGTAAAGTGTTCCTAAGCATTGAGTCAAAACGAGAGGTCAATAGGCGCTCTCTCGCACTGCTTAGGAACCCTTTTCGCGAGGCTGATAACGTAGCTTAAGATTAATGATCATCGAGAGAAGTTGATAGGTGTGTTCCCACTTCAATTGCTTCCTACATACACGTTCCTGGGGATTACCGGCTTTGTAAGCGTTTCGTAAACATAACAGTGCATTGGGAAATGCAGTTCCTATATAAATAGAATTAAGGATTGATACAGATACAGATACAAGGGAGCTTTTCTTTATAATTTCTCGTTTTTCTATACAGTTTGCTGAGCTTGGTAAAGGTTTTCAAATGGCCAAAAATGTAGTTTATCCTAAATATAAAATTCCTAAAACAGAAGATGTGTTACTCAGAAGTAATCGTAAGTCTACGATGCAAAATGTACAATATATGTGGTTTGTTTAGAGTCCCTTGTCTTTCGTCTTGTTTTGGAAGAATTTCAGGCTAAGTTTTCTCTTCTGGGGGACCTCGAATGATCACCACAAACTAGCCCAGTATCTGCCCCGTGGCGGGAGCATCGGGAGACTCGTTAGCCTCCTGGGCGGTGTCACCGTTTTCCCCGCTGCTGCTGCTCTTTTCCGGCGGGTCAGACTCACTCAGGAGGAGTTCAGGTGGCTCCGTGGTCTCGAGGGGAAGGTTTTCAATCAGTTCATCGGGATCCAAATCAGTCTCGTCTAGGGTGGCAGCGCTGGGACTGGCCAGTGCCTTCATCAGCTCTTCTGTGGCGTCACTCAGCTCGATCCCATCCATGGCAATCACCTCGTCTATAGCACAATCGAGTAATTCTTTGGGTGGCTCGTCTAGTTCAATGCCGTCCATGCTCTCAACGAGCTCTGCGGCGGAGGGCTCGCCATTGTCAGGGGAAGTGTCCATGGCTTCCACCAAGTTCGCTGCCTCTTGGGCTAAAAGGTCTTCATTCTGCAAGAGGTCTTCTTCGGGCGCAACTGTGTCTTCCTCTTGGATAGTTTCTGGCTCTATGAGAGCTGCTGCTTCAATCTCGGGAGGCAGTTCGCCTGAAGTAGCTTCAGTAGCGACGGCTTCCGTTTCCTGTTCATCAGCTTGAATGCTTTCTGGGATTTTTTCGGACACGGTTTCCTCTACATTTTCTTTATCTTTATTTTTAGACTGTTCTTTTTCTGACTGATCCAGCTCCTTTTCCATTTCTTTAACTGGTTCTTGATCTGGAATCTTTTTAGACTCCTCTTCAATGAGGTCTACTGTCTCTGATATATTCTCCGACTGGAGATTCTTTTCTTCCTCAACAGCCTGTGGTTCTTCTGGAACTTCTTCGGAGGCGGGTTCCTTTTCGGTTTCCTCAGCCTTTTCTTCTGCTGATACTTTTTCGGACTCTGCTTCCTTTTCCTTCTCCTCAGCAGTTACCTTTTCCAAGTCGGTTACCTTTTCTTTGTCCACCAGATCCACCTTCTCCATTGCTTTGTCTTCAAGATCCCCTTTCTCCATTGCTTCCTCTTGCTCTGTTGTTATTTCTTTCGTTACTGTCTTTTGTTTTTCTTCTGATGTTACTTTGTCCAAATCTTTTCCCTTCTGCGAAATCTTTGCCTTGATGGCCGCCTTCAACATTTCTCCTATTTTTTCCTTCATTACTACCTTTTCTTTACTCTTTGCTTCAATAACTGGTGGATTTCCAGACTCTTTTAACTCTGATTCTTCTGTATTTTTGTCCTTTTCTTGAGCTTTAATGGCAGAAGAATCTGAATCAGTTTCCATTGGTTGCTGATCGTCCTTTGGAGGCGAGTCGTCTTCCTCAGTATTCTTTTCACTTGGAGCTTTCGCTGGGACTTTGATTGGATTCCCGCTTCCCTGGGAAGCGGTGTCAATCTGCTTTTTACTTACATCTAAAGCATTCTTCTCATTGGATTTCTTCTCCCGCTTTCTGCCTTTCTGTTCCTCCACCCACTTGCGCGCCACCTCGAACTCATCCTCGGCTCGTCTCAGCTTGACCACACACTTCTTTTTCAGCTTGACATCGGACCGCTTCAGCTCCTCCATCCGCTGGCGCTCCAGCTGCAGAAGCGCGGGATTCGGTCTGTTGGTGGTCTTCTTGCGCGGCTGCTTCTTTTGGCCAGGGGAAACGGACTTGGGGTCGGCACTGCCCTCGTTTATGTCCACTTCCAGAAGGCTGGCCAGGATCGTGGAGCTGAAGGCAGCCACATCGATGTCAGCCTGGTTTTCCATCACTTCCCTTTTGGGAGCCGCCGATGTCACCGAGATGATCTTCATGATGGCTTTCTGGTGTTGCGTTGAGGTCGAGGGAGTGTCGTCCTCGTTGTCAGAGTCAATGGTAATGGTGTCCGTTTTGGGCTCCACAATCTCTATTTCGTTGTCCTCGTCATCGCTGGCTTGTTTCTCTGAAAGAAGGGATAATTAGGCAAATAAAATGGGAACTTAATTCATAAGGAAAACCGTCAAATTCCCAGAGATTATAAAGATATATAACAGATTATAACAGATTATATATCGCTGGCTTGTTTCTCTGCAAGGTTTATAAAAAAGGGATAATTATGGAAATAAAATGTGAACTTAAAAGGAAAACCCACAAAGACCCAGAGATTATAACAGATTATAACAGATTGGCTTGTTTCTCTGCAAGAGGGATTATAAGAAGGGATAATTAAGCAAATAAAATGTGAAGTTAAATTACAAGGAAAACCCTCAAAGTCCCAGAGATTATAACAGTTATATAACAGATTATAACAAAGAAGTGTTTACTCATTCTCTGTTAAGAATAAGAAGTTGGCAAATAGTTTTATTCAAGCTTAAACTATAATCTCAAAATACTGACTAAACTAAACTAGGCTTAGAACCTGTGTGGAATGTGGTGCCAATAAATTAGACGCTGAGGAAGCGCATCTCCTCGAGCGGGAAATTGGATCGCAGCTTCTGCAGCTTCTGCTCGCTGGCCCGCGTCGGCGGCTGTCGCTCCATCTCGCGGCAGTAGCACTCGTAGGCGAACTTGGCCATTTGCCAGCGCAGCTTGCAGGCCCTGGCATCCCGCTTGAAGCGTGGCAACCGCCGGGCCACCTCCGGCCAGAGCCGCTCCCTGGCCCCCACATCGCTGTAGTCCACATGGCGGGGATTCCACAGTGTGGGATAGGCCCGTATGGCCAGCACCAGTTGCTGGGCGAACTGCTTGTCGTCGGGCATGTCCTTCAGCTTGCCGGCATGTCCTTCGCTGCCATTGGGCACGCAGTCCTGCAACGGCTCGAACTCCTCGCGCAGGTCCTGCTCGTCGATCTTGTACAGGAAGTACAGGCTGGCCAAGTACTTGGAGTACTTCAGCTCCAGGTTCGCAAAGATGCCCTTGTCCTTGATGCTCTTGAGGCGGAAGGACTTGTACATCTCGTACATCTGCTGCCACCGCTCCACGAGGTACTCGCAGGCATAGTCTGCAAGGGAAGGGGAATTAGGAGGAGCAGGCAGTGGTGCTGGCAAAACATCGGAGCACTATCGATAGTATCGATTTTTTTAACTTTTTTTGAAAACCATCGATTGTTTTTCGCACTATCGATGTTTTGATTATACCGATTAGACTCCATTTTAAGCCTTTGAAATGATCATGACGATACTCTTTCGTATATTGGAAGGGGAACATTTGGTTAGATCATTAAGGGAAAATAATCCCTTAAAGCAGGAATCACTCAAGGCTTCAACTGCAGATAATATAATTTTTATAAGCAGGAATTGTATGGCTTACAAAACATCGATAGTATCGATGTTTCACTAGTAAATCATCGAAAAAATCGATAGTGCAAAACATTGATTTTTGGCCACGGTAGGAGGACCCTCAAACTCACTGGGCGCCGACTTCCAGAAGTTCTGCCACAAGGACTTCCTGGTCTGCTCGTCAATGCTGTTAAACTCCGGGTCGGTGGACTTGCGCCAGAGCACGGGATGGCTCTTGGCGAAGGTGATGATGCGCTGATCGATGGCCCGCACCTCCAAAGGTCGCATGGGGAAACGCGGCTTCGGTTTGGGTTTGGCTGGAGGTGGCTCCTTGTGTTCCATGGTGTTCTCGATGACGTCCAGTTGCTTGCGCTCGAAGCCATCGCCGTCGTCCTCGCCACAGTCCACGGCCAGCCACTCGCTCCTCGGGCGATCCCTGTTGGCCAAGTAGTTGGTGGCCTTGTCGAAGTAGCCCTTGAAGCGCTTTCCCTGCTTCACCCGCCTCTCGATTCGCACGTACCTTTTCCGGACGTTCTTCCAGCGCAGCTTGATGTCGTCGCCGCGGGGGAAGTGGGTGGCGATCACCCGCCACTGCTTGAGGGTGACCTCCTTCTTGCCGTAGTCCGGATGACGGGTGCACCAGAGCGACGGATACTCGCGGAGCAGGCGGGTCAACTTGCGGTCGTAGGCATGGGCCTGCTCGTTGCGATTCATGCTCTCCTCGGTGCCCAGCTCGCCGCACTCTTCGTTGTCCAGATCATCGTCGTCCAAGTCATCGTCCAAGTCCTCCGCGTCATCGTAATCAAAGTCATTCGCCTCGTCCTTATCCTCTTTTTGTTCCGGTTCGATTTCCGGTTCCTCCTCATCGATCGGATCGCCTTCAGCTCGCACTCCGAGCGGCATCAGGGGAGGCAGTGGCTCGCAGTCCTCGCCTTCCTTCAGGTTGACATGCAGACTCTTGCGGTACTCATAGACCTGGTTATGGAAGCTGTTGCAGCCCGTATTGAAGAGATCCACATCGTCCAGCTGGCCATAGCACACGTAGTCCACGGCTGCAAGAAGCGAGAGACCAAAGCTTTAGCAACAAAGGGGGAAAAACTGCTGCCGGGTTCCATCCCATTGCCTGTTCCTCTGGATGGTATTTTGCTAACACATGGACCAAGCTAAAACCAAAGCGTTTCTCCTCATCGCAGCCAATGAAATGGAACTCGCAGAGTTTTTCCGTAAAACACAGAATACTTACACACATCCTCTTTAATGTGAGATATATCATTAAAAAAATAAATAAACACACGCGCGATACGGAAACCGAAAATGCAGTCACAACGCCCGTCCATGTGTCGAAAATATGCACCAAAGACAGGACTAGGGATGGGGATACTAAGGAGCTGGAAGCTCCTCTCAATTCATTCTTAAAAATTATTTCCATAGACTTAGCCCTGCATTAACTCGAGTTTGTCCGGTGTAAACGGTTCATTCTGCGTTATTGAGTTAACTCCGATATTGATATCGATAGGTAACTCATGTTAGTGTAAATAGGCTATTAGATTCCTTCCAAAAATTAAGTGACAACACCCGTCCATGTGTCCAAAATATGTACCAAAGACAGGACTAGGGATGGGGATACTAAGAAGCTTCCAGCTCCTCTCAATTCCTCCTTAAAACTTATTCTCAAAGACAGCCCTGCAATAACTCGAGTTTGTGCGGTGTAAACGGTTCATTCTGCGTTATTGAGTTAACTCCGATATCGATAGGTAACTCATGTAAGTGTAAATAGGCTATTATTATTATATTCCTTCTAAATCACTTCAAAATAGAGCTGTAAAAACATCGACAGTGCCCTTACTCGATACTATTGATACTATCGACAAAATAAAATGGGTAAAAATGTTATTTTGCTTAAACAAACCAGATTAAATGGCATAATTTAAGTAAGATTTTATGTATTAAAAAAATTAAAGAAATTTAATCACATTACTGTCTATATAGATTTTATATAAGGATAGTTTTTGATATTAACGATTAGAAATTAAATAAAAATGTGTTCGTCCGTTCTTTAGAATATAAGAATTTATGACTATATTTTTTTTTATATTATATTTATTGGCAAAAACTTGTAAATGGAGCACCACGAGCACGTGGAGTACAGCACCATCGATAAAATCGATAGCAGCATCGATAGTTTTACAGCTCTACTTCAAAACAGGGACGTTGGGTACAGCACCATCGATAAAATCGATAGTAGCATCGATAGTTTTACAGCTCTACGTCAAAACAGGGTGCCGCCCTCAAACTTATCATCAATAAATAAATAATAAAACTTAAGATTAGAATATAAAATTTAAATAATAAAAACTCACCGGCTGCCAGCTGACCGTTCTCCAGGCTATTGGCATCGTTCTTGAAGCCCATCTCGCGCATGTCCACCAGGCACTTCTCCTGCAGATGCTTGAACCGCCCGATGGCGTAGGTCATCAGGTAGGACATGTGGATGTACAGCTCCTTGAGATCCAGATAGTTCCGCACCTGGTTGTACGCATTGGAGTGGGTGAGGGACACCACCTTACCGGTGAGGTGGGTGCAAATGTCCATGGCGCTGAAGATCTGCTCCTGCAGCTGAGAGCGTGCCTGTCCCAAGGTGGTGTTGGGGAAATTGTGTCTTACCAGACTTGGGGTCTTGGGCGGTGCGGGCACTGGGGTGATCATTAGGGTCTGCCCTGCGCCTCCTCCTCCATTGACATTCGGCGCTGGGGCCTGGGGAGATGGAGCTGCCTGGTTCTGACCGATTCGCACGATTTGGGGTGCCCTTTGCTGCTGATTCGTCTGCGGATTGTAGATGCCCATGTTGCTGCCAAAAGCGTTGCTCTGCATGGGCGGCCGTCCCACTGGAGCCGGGGTTCGGGCTCGAATGACCACACCCGAGTTCATGGGTGGCATGACCATGGGAGACGTGGGCGCCGCTTGGTTGGGCAGCGGCATCTGGCGCTTGACTTGGATTAGTCTGCCATTGGGCAGGCGGTAGGAGTCCTGCTGCGCCGCGCTGTTCAAATCCACCCGGAACCCGTTGATGGTGTGAAAGACGGGACCACTGTTCCTTACCGCATTGGGCACTACAGTGCGCCGCACACTTGTGACGCCGCTGGGCGCGGTCTGGCGATAGCGAATCCCCGAACCACTGAGCACTAGCGGCGGCGGCAGGCTGTTGCGTGGCGCTCCCATCGAGGGAGAGGTGCCATTGCTGGTGCTGCTGCTGGGACTCGGTCCCGTGTAGTTCTGCTGGACGGTGACAATCCTCGGGGTGGTGGTGGTGATGCTAGGCGGTGGCCCCGGCTGACGGCCCGGCGGCGGCTTGGGCAGCATGGAGAGCTGGCAGTCCGGCTCCAGCATGCTCAGCAGATCGGGTGTACAGACCACTTCGTCGTTGGAGGATTTTGGGCGCTTGGCCGCCGGTCCCGGACTCGGTTTGGGCGGGATTGTTCTCTTACCCGAGTTGGCCGAGCTGCCCTGGCTGCGCCTGGAGGCATTCGACTCCAGGCTCTCCATGGAGTCCGAGAGACCGGTGGCCTTCGACTTGGCCAGGCGGCAGCAGTTGCTGTTGTCCTTGAGCATCTGGCGGCGCGACTCCAGCTCGGGCAGCTGCGAAGCCTGTATAGCTCTGTGGGTTTCAGGGGAGGAGTTCAGGGATTTACTTGGAAGGGAAAGGTAATCCGAACTCACTTCTTCGTGGACTGAATGTAGTTGACCAGCGCCCAGTGCTGGGCCCGCAGGGGCCACAAGATCTTGGAGGTGCAGTTGAAGCAGTTCCAGTGCTCGTTCTGCTCAATGTCCACTATGACGCCCTTAGACAGGTTCTTCACGATGCACGACTTGCAGAAGACGTACGGGCAGGTGGAGCAGCAGTAGACCTCGCCGCCCTGGCCGCACCAGCGGCAGTACAGCTCCGAGCCATCCTCGCCCTTGGAGAACTCGCCGCTGTTGTAAAAGTCGTGGCACTTGACGCAGTGCGTCACACGCAGGATGGGATGCATCTTGATGTTGTTCTCGGAGGCGGGGGCGGTGCCCAGGTGCAGGCGGCACACGGTGCAGTGGACCTTGCGCTGGTTCACCACGTCCACGGTGGGGTACACCTTCAGGTAGAAGCGACGCTCCTCGTCGGAGAGCGATGTGTGCATGTCGAACTTGGAACCTGGCGAAGCACAGGTTAGTTGGGATTGCCTGTTCCTTGCCCCGCTGGATCACTTACCCGCAAAGTCCACGTCAAGTTTGGCCAGCGGCGAGGGCGATGGTGTGGCCGCCTTTACCAGCGCCACATCGCTGCCGGGAGTGCTCATTTTGGGGCCTGGTCCTAGTCCTGCTCCTCCTGGTACACGTGCAAACTCCTAAAAATGCCAACTTCCCGTCGAATTCACAATGCGCTGGCCGCCGCAACAACAAAGCGGCGCGCTAATCGCTCTATTTATTGTTTGCCAACAACAACAACCCTGCACTTCGCGCGTGTTTGCCTCTTTTTCGCTGCGATTTGCCGGCAAAAGATATTTTGCAATTCGGAAAACTAATTAATTTTCACTTATTCACGTTCGATGCGCTCGGAAAAATGGGACTGAAAAGATTTTTTCACCCGAGAATGTCAGCCAGCTGAAATTTCAATATGGCGTCCCCTTCGGCTGGTTCCGAAGCTGTACGAAGTGTATATAACAAGTTTGGATACTGATTTATACCCGATTTTGTAGTGAATAATTTTGCCTGTTTTATCGCAAATTTGAGCTTCTACGTTTGTGATCCGGTAGATCGGCATAATTCTCTAAAAGCCCTCTTCAAAACATTGATCTTTCAGCTTTTAGTTTGGTTAAAAAGTGAAATTAACCTTAAAAACGAATTTAAAGATCACAAACTAATAAATATCCTCAAGTTTCATACTATAATAGCTAATTTTAATCATTTTTAAATAAAATAAATCCTAATTTTTTTAAGTTTGCAGAGCTCGGCAACCCTACAACAGACTAGTCGTCTCTTTCCCACTCGCTGCCCGCCCATAAGAACCCGAGCGCGTCGAGAATGAGAACAGAGAAGTGGAAGTTGAAATTTGATCTGGTTAAGTGATAAAGGTAAGTGAATCGCGTTATTCTGTTTGAAATAAACGCTTAATATAGTTGAATTACTATTTAAGTCCCCCAGCACTAGGAAATTTGCAAATAAGTTTTGCAATCGACATAGTGAACCAGTTCCAAGCAACTATATTAGTGTGACCGTATTAAACATCGATATCTTTTACTGTATAATTTATAAAATCATGACTAGAAATTTTAGAAAATAGCTTATTAAAAGCGGCTAAAAATAAACCCAAAAAGATAATAAATTAAGAGAGAGACAAATTTAAAGCGCCAAAAGCTTAACTGTAGGGTAGCCTAAGAATTATAAATCTGGATCACAGCATTTTCCTATATATTTTTATATATATTTAGTTCTCAATGTTTACATTTTTCTATATTAGGTTCTAATTAAAATTTAAAGATCAATAAGTCCGGTATTAGCTATTGCAAGTGACCAAAAATATCGGTAATCGATCTGCATTTCCAGATTAATCAAACTGTTCTCTCTAGATGAGGAAACCACGTATATCAGATATCAGATACAAGAAGGAATATAAAAATGACATAAATTGTTATCGATAGTATCGATAAATAATCGAATCATTTTAAATTAACTGAATTGAAGAAGCTACAAATAACTTTTAACATATTGGCATATTGGCTGCGTTAACCTGCACAAGGTGATCATTGATCTTAAGTGATATAGAATTGTAAAAGTTTTTATTAGAATTACGATACATATCGATATTACAATTTTTTCTTGAATCGATATCGATAGAGTATTAGTGTTACCCTCTTCAAACTATAGTTTAAGATTTATCGGCGCAAAATTCAAAAGGAGTACACCAAAAGTGTTTAGCTTATCAGGCAAGGAAATAGTTTCAATTTCCAATGTCATGTTGCATTCCTGCTTCTCCAGATTATTTAAACTTTAAACTCTAGATGAGCAAACCGCGTACATATATCAGATATATGATATTATAGGAAAGAATATAGCAATGACATAAATTGTTATCGATAGTATCGAATAATAATCGAAAGATTTTTAATTAACTGAGTGGAAGAAGCTACAAATAACTTTTAACATATTGGCATATTGGCTACATTAACCTGCACAATGTGATCATTGATTATAAGTGATATAGAATTGCAAACGTTATTATTAAAATTACCATACATATCGATATCTCTTATCGAAAACAACTTGTTCTTGAATCGATATCGATAGAGTATCAGTGTTACCCTCTTCAAACTCAAGTTCAAAACTTATCGGCGCAAAATTCAAAATGACAACACCAAAAGTTTTTAGCTTATCAGGAATTTTCCAATGTCATGTTGGGCTTCGATTGAGAATTCGAGAGATCAAGAATAATAATTTAGTAGTTTTATTTATTTGTTAGCTCTGCCAAGCAGGTATATGAGATTCAGGACAATTGGTTATTTCAAAACATTTAAATATTTTTATATTATATATTATTATATAGGTGTGTCGAAATAAAAGAAAAATCAAAAGTATCCAATTGAATATAATGCATTTATTAGATTAAGGAACTACAACTAGTTGGTTTCGTGGATACTTTCGCAGCCTGCCGAATCCAACGATGTCACTATAGTTTCTATCCCTTCTAACTAAGTCGTTTCTCTGATCTGCATACAAATTGTAAATAAATATACGTATATGATGAACTTGTTTACACATAAAATATATATAACTAAAAGAGGGTAACGATAATTTTGAGTTCCGTAAATTTAGCGATTTTCTACTCCATTGATTCCTTCGTTCTTCGTTCGTTCAGTTTGCTAGCTGCTTGGCTACACTCATACGCGTTTTATCACAAATGTATTCCTTTTAGTTGGCTTTTAGTGTGTGCATGTGTAAACAAGAAAATATATCTATCTCCTCTAGATTTAACGAGGATGGGTATAAAATAATCCTGGCAGCATGCCCGAGCTTCCGCTGTCTGTGTGAGTGTGGATGACTTAACTTAGGCAAATATACAACATGGTGATGAACTAATTGAATGTGCGGGCTCAGAACATGGCTCCTCCTGCCGATGGTGTGGGCTAGACTTCATTCTTCATTCTGTTCCTTGGTTAGAGCTTGCGCAGGCCCTGGTGTTTCTGCTTCTTGGCCAGCAGCTGCTTCAGGCTGAACGAGGAGAGGGCAATCCCGAAGATGGCCAGCATGGTGGCGGAGCGGGTCACCACACGGTTGGGCGCCGACGAGCGGGTGGTGTAGCCATGGCTGAGGTGCGTCGTGGCCTGTGCGGACAGCGGCGGCGCCTGTGGAAGAGATAAGGGAACGATTAACAATGTTGTCTCTTTTCGGGTATTTATAGCTGCCCAAACAAACCATAAACTTGGCCCACTGCCCGGCGCCGTTCGCCCACTAAGTAATGCAAACTACGCAGCAGAAAACAACGGTGCCGTTGGCAACGAGGTTCAAGTGCTCTGGCCGCACGAAACCGATTACCCCACACACATTCCCACGTTCAATGAACTGATATTAGGCAAGGGAGTGGGGCGATGTAATGCCCGATTAGATACTGCGCCTCCCGCAGACAGGCTGTGACGCTCCACGGCTAATCTCGGCTTGAAAGGAACCGCTCTCCTCCGCCTGACGCAGTTGCTGCGACCTCCTTTCGAAAGTTCACGTCTGCTGATAGCAGAATGGCCGCTACATATCTCTCCTGGCCACTTGAACATGCGGTGGACGCGTGCCGCGCATTAATAATTCGCAAATCGCGTCGCCAAAAAAAAAGAGAATACAAACAAAGCGGAATTGTTTATAAATAAACGAACTTGAATTCGGGGGTCCGGTGGATGCATGCATAATTTCATATGCAAATTTATTTGAAATACTCGGAAAACGTAAAAAAATAGTCCAGTTACTCATGACGTTCGCTTGGCCTCCGCGGTGGTTTCCAGTTTCTCGATCATCTGCATCACCGCCTGGGTGCGAGGCCTTCTGCCCGTGGCCGGCCGCTGAGTGCTCCTTCCTCCGCCACGGGTCGCGGGCTTTGCCACTGCGGAATGACGGCTGACGGCGTCCAAAAAGGACTTGGTCGGATTTGGGTTTATTTCCGGAATACTGATAATGATATTGAAGGCCGGTTGGGTTGCAGAAGCGGCACTGCGTGGCTGTGTGGATGCCTTCTTCGGCGGACTGCTGAAGGGATCTCCCATAAGCCTGGCGGGTTGAAGCGGTATTTCCTGCTCTTGCCTCGCGGGGATCTGTGTTTTTGCAGCTGGCTGCTTGGCCTTGGAGTTAATTTGGCTTCCTTGAGCTCTGAGCTTTGGCGGGGCCATTAGTTTGGCGGGCAGGAGAGGTATTTCCGCCTTAGCTATCGTAGCCCTTTGGGGTTTAATCTCCGGCTTGGGAATGTTTTTGTCCACGCAGCTCAAGTCTGGTAGCTGTAGCTCCAGATTGGGCTTTACTTCTGGTGGCGGATCCGGCAGGAAGTTGAGATTCAATTCAGCAGAGCTTTCATCTGTGGCAGGTGTCAGTTGCTGCAGCAACTGAAGGATAAATTCGTCATCATCGCCCGCAACGGGGTCGCAGAATGGGTTTGGAGCCTCCTCCCATGGAGCAGTAGTTAGTGGAGCAGCAGGGAGATCTTCCAGCAGAGAAGGCAGAGATTGTGTAGGAGCTGGTTCCTCGTCTGAGGAGACCTCATCGTTGTGTGGCCACAAACAGGTCCTGGCCTCGCACTTGAGCAGCTGATCCTCCTCGAGATTCAGGTAGAAGAGGCGCAGCTTGTGATGCCTGCCCTCTGCCAGGCACTCTTGGCACGGATCTCCTACCTTCAGCTGCTCCATTCCGAGCGTGTGCCGTGTGGATGTGTGTGTGGGTAACCGTTCGAGTGTGGCTGCCCCCGAAACTCGCCACGTGCGGGCGCGGGTTCCCGTTTTTCTGGTTTAATGTGCGAGTGCTCACCTGACCGAAGGTTAAACGGAAAGCGTACAGGCCGAGATTGGTTGTTTTCATGGTCCGTTCCAGTTGCGGCTAATCGGGATCTGCGAACAATGACACAAAGGTTCCGGTTATTCGAGCGCAGGCTGAGCTTACATAACACGAATTGATTTTTCACTGAATTTTCTCTGCTCGCTGTTTGCCGAGCGACGACAGTAAAAGCAAAGCACTCTTATCACTTACGTTTCGGGCGGCGCTCTCTTATCGCCACAGCGTTCCAGCCGTCGATCCTGCTATAATTAAAATAGAGGAGCTAATGAAAACCAAGAAACTGAAGAGAATAGAATTAATTCTAAAAGTAGGGATTTGATAATATATCGATATTTTTCCCAAGAAAATAAATATTTATGTCGTGATATTTTCCCCCCCGATATATCGCATATCGATATTATTCGTGATAAGTATTTTATCAATTTGATGTATATTTTAGGCTAAACAATTTTACCTAGATTTTTAGTGCTAATGATTAAAGTATTTCTTCCTGTTAAAAGATTACGTTTTTGATCACTTCACGTTGTTTGATTACGTTGTTATTCAAAGCAAAGTTTCCCACCACTTTTCATGATACAATCATGTAAGGTAGACTCTTGAAGACGATAGTCTTGGCAGTGTTTTGCCTTTCTAGCATGTCTCTCTGAGAGCGGAGAGAGATAGAGCTTCTCTCCCTTTCTCTGCCTCTTCTTCTTTCTCTCTCATTCTCCTTCCACTTCCCTTGAGAAACTTTCCACTTGCATTGCCCTAGAATTCCCAACGAGTTCTAGCTACCAAGAAGTGGTAACCACGCTGAGTGCTGATGCGGGGCACCTATTTTTTCCTCTTCTTCTTCCCGTCTATAACAGCTGAATCGACTGACTACACCTTTTATACGTATTTTTTATATATTAAATATACCATAACTAACTTATTATACTTATTTTATTTTTCAGTATTTCAAAGTTAACTCCTGTAACAAGGATTTTATGCAGAGCTTGTGAAATTATTTCTAGCAAGTCTAGTCAATGAGACTACCTTATTAAAATTGTATCATGGCCTTTTTAAAAAGTATCGATAGTGACATCGATGTTTTGTGCATCACTATTTGTAACAATCGTAAAACAAGCCAGTCATTGGAGCGGCTTTTTGTGAAGAATCAAATCATATTAAATTTAGCACTCAAACGAAGAAAATGGATGACTTTGACTTTACCGATACACCCGTCAGCACCGGCGTGAGTATACCCCCGCATTGCACCCATCAACCTTGCATTAAGGTCGCCTTTCTGCGTTTCAGACCACCATCATGGCGGTGGAGTTCGACGGCGGAGTCGTGATTGGAGCGGATTCCCGCACCAGCTCCGGGGCTTATGTGGCCAACCGAGTCACCGACAAGCTGACCCGCATCACGGACAAGATATACTGTTGCCGCAGTGGCTCCGCCGCCGACACCCAGGCCATCGCCGATATCGTGGCCTACTCGCTGAACTACCACGAGAACCAGACCAACAAGGAGGCTCTGGTTTTCGAGGCTGCCTCTGAGTTCCGCAACTTCTGCTACAACTATCGCGATTCCCTGCTCGCCGGCATCATTGTGGCCGGTTGGGATGCTCAGGCTGGTGGCCAGGTGTACAGCATTCCCTTGGGCGGCATGCTGACGCGTGAGGCGTGCACAATTGGTGGCTCCGGATCGAGCTTCATCTACGGATTCGTGCGCGAGCACTATCGTCCCAACATGCCGCAGGAGGAGTGCGTGAATTTCGTCAAGAAGGGTGAGTGGCACTTTCTAGATTCGCTAGAATATAGAGATAACCCGAATCCCTCTCGCCCACAGCTGTCCAGCACGCCATCTACCATGACGGCAGCTCCGGCGGAGTGGTACGCATCGGCATCATCAACAAGGACGGCATCGAGCGCCGCCTGTTCTACAACACCGAGTCTGGCGCCTCCGAGGTCTCGAGCACTCCCAGCTTCATCACGGCATAGGTAATGGCTTTGTTCCCAATTAACGCATAAGATCGATCCGAGACGGAGTTGCAAACTCGCCTCATGGTAATAAACTTGGTTTTTGTAATATGGATACTTGGTTATATTGTATTTTGGCCCTTTAGGCAGTACAAAAGATAAGTCTCTAGGGGCTAAATGGTAATAAATAGTCGAAAACCTAATCCTAAAATCATAGTCATACAAATAGTCCTGCTCCCGACACTGGTTCTGGCTCACAACCCTGATAACTACTGCGGCGACTCCCAGGAAGCCTCTTCCATGCGCCGCCTATCACATGGCAGTCAATACCGAAATACTCCTTCACTTAAACTCTAGTCCAGGCCAGTGGCGGGCTCGATTCACGAGTTGAGCTTGGTCACTTCCTCGGCGGCGTCTTCGGTGGTGTCCATGGACTTGGAGCTGGTGCGTCGCTGCCTGCGGTGGCGGTAGAAGACCTCCGGGGTCCAAACGACCACCACCAGCAGAAGAATAACTCCCTGAACGTACAGGCACATGACGTAGGAGTCGGCATAGTCACGCACCCATCCCAGCAGCTGGCCCACACTGACCACGATCACTCCCTTTGACATCATGCTCAGGCCCAGTCCGCCGGCCAGCTTTTCCGGGCGACAGTGCGCCGACACGGTGAGATTGTTGTTGATAACTGTGGCCGACTTCATCACGCCCATCAGTATGGACATGGAAATGATGGCGGCCAGGTCCTGGCTCTCGGCCAGCACGCAGCGGGCGACAAAGAGGCCGGCGGTGCCGAGCAGGAAGACCACGCGGTAGGGGATCCTCAGGTGGTCCGTGATGATGGGCAACAGCAGGCGGCAGATGATATCGGCTCCCGCCACTACGGACAGGCAGAAGGCCACCAGCTGGCTGTTCAGGCCCGCCGTCTGCTCCAGGAAGCCGGGGAAGATCATCGTGAAGTTAACGGTGGCCGTGTAGACCAGGGCCATGCCCACAATGATGCTCCAGAACACCAGGTCCTTGAGTAGCTCCAGGTCCATGGCCTGCACCAGGCGCTGCCCCATCCTGCTGCACAGAGTATCTGTCTTCGTCGGTGGGAGCTCCTCGCTCTTGCCTTGGCTGGGTGCCACAATCATCACTTGGAGGGGACTGGGCTGAGCCTTCTCGGCATCCGGTTCGGCCACAAGGCGCATGTGTCGGCGGTTATTGTGCTTGGCCGGCGGATTCAGGGGCTTCAAGAACGCAGCACCAAAGAGCTGAGTGGGAAAATTAACATTTAGATCGATATTCAAGATCGGTAATCCTTCGGAACTCACCCCAATTAGAGATAGTGCCGACATAGCCAGGACGGCGTAGCGAAACCCGTGGTTCTCCAGCAGGTATCGTACCAGGTGAGGTATGAGCACCTGTCCCACTCCAGCGCCGGCCAGGGACACGCCCACCGCCCGCCCTCGCTTGCTGCTGAAGTACGAGTTGATGGCCATGAACGTGGAGGGCGAGATGAGGCCCAGGCCGAAGCCCACAAAGAAGCTGTAGCCCACAATGAAGTGCCAGCTTTTGGTGGCGAAGGCGCACAGGGCCAGGCCCAGGGAGACCAGGACGCAGCCCGTGGCTGCCACATTTCGTGGCTTGAAGCTCTTGATGGCCGGACCGATGAATAGGCCCGAAAAGTTCAGAGCCAGGCTGTTCAGATTGGTGATCAGGGCCGCTGTGAAGGTGTCCTCGTTCATCAGTCGCAGCTCGCTCACAAAGAGCTGTCCAAATACGGACAGAATGGACTGGTTAGTCATCTGCAAGCGAAATATGATATGTTTCCTTAGCCTGTGGAGTTTCAATGGGAATTTCGGTTGTAACTTACATTAATCAAGGCCACGGCGGCCACCACGACCCAGCCATAGCCGCCATCGGGAACAACACGGCTCGTTTGCACCTCCATGTCAGTGCTCTCCGAAGATTAAACTGGCTGGAAAGAGGCGAGCAGAGATAAGTTTGGGATTGTTAAAACGACATCTTTTGTTTATGGCGTCTAGCTAGGTGTGTGGCAACGTGCGTCTCCCGATAAGCTAGCCCACAGCGCACTTACTCGTCGGTGGCGAGGCGAATGGCTTGTCTCGGAGGTTCCCCCAATTTGCGTGGCCATTTCGTAAACAACGTATTAACAAATTAAGCCGAGTTAAAGCCTAAATTAAAATAAATTAACTCCAAAGGTCTGTTAGTGATGGCACCGGTCAGCTGCGCCACGGATCAGCGGTCTATCGATAACTCCTAGTGACGACACCCCTCAGCTGCGCCACGGATCGCTTCTAGTTGGAAATAAAACGCATTTTGAGCGCTCTTTTTACGCATTTACGGCTTCCCTCAACTAACAATGCCGTGTTTTTTGTGCACGGAGCATGCGGACGACGTCGTGGGCAACATCCAGTTCGCCTCTGAGAGGGCCGACACCGTGGGCCTGCGACGCATCATCGAGCAACACTTTTGGCTTCGGGTAAACAATAAGTGCCCCACGCCCGGCTCGTATTTCCAATTAATGCGGATTCCCCCGACTCGCAGGTACATGACTCAAGCAGCGGCTACGTATGCGGCGGTTGCTTGGAGCAGCTGCTGCTCTTCCACAGCTTCTACAGCATGGTGGAGCAGGCCCACAAGGCACTGGAGGAGACGACACATGTGACGGTGGCTTCTCTGCCCACAGAAGTGCTTTCTACAATTCTTGGTGGAGGCGAAGGTGTAGTGAAGAGTGAGGAAGTAGAGAGCGTGGCGGCTGCCGTGAAGCGCCGGCGAGGACGTCCCCGCAAAACGGAGGTGAAGGATGCCAGCGAGGAGCTCAAGAGCGTGCTGGAACAGATCAACTTGAACGAGATCAAAATTGAATACCCCGAGGCGGACCTGACCATAGCCGATGTTCTGGAAGACCAGGAGGAGCACGAGTACATGCCAAGCGGCTGCGAGGACGATGGTGAGGATGATGAATTATTGGCGGAGATACCGCAGCCCAAGGTCCAGCGCAAAGCTCGCGGTCGTCCCAGAGCGCGTGGACGTGGCCGTGGGCGGGGAAAGGTGCGCCTGCCTGAGCGGCCAAAGCCAAAGAGAACTGGTGTACCGAACATGGCAAAGTCGAAGGAGTTCAACGATTACATTCGGGAGCACTACAAGGTCCATTGCCCCGTCTGCAGCTTGCCCATGGAGGGATTCTCGGAGATGCTGGTGCATGTGCGGCGCGAGCACAAGCAGCGTGGCTACTCAACATGCTGCAACCGCAAGTTCTGGAAGCGTGGCGTCCTCGTCGACCACCTGCGCCGCCACCAGGACCCGGAACTCTTCAAGTGCACCATCTGCTCGCGCGTGATGGGCCAGCGCCGGAGTCTGGAGCTGCACATGCGCATGCACGAGATCAAGGCGCACGGACGCCTCTACCAGTGCGAGCACTGCTCCAAGAGCTTCTACAGCTCGGTGGTGTGTGAGCGCCACAAGCTGACGCACATTCCCCGGGATCAGTGGCAGATCAAGTGCACAAACTGCGAGAAGACGTGAGTCTATAATTTTATTCAATTTTCTATTTCTGGTAACGGTAACAGAACAGCAAGTGGTAACCCTAAACCTATCGTTTTAATGATGTCTGATGACAACTCTGCGTATGCATGGGCGTAGAGAGCATGTAAAAGGGGTTACGCTGAAAACATAATTAGCAGCAACCTTTAAAGTTTTTGTAAATCCTCTTTGAATCATCTTTGGTTATTGATAAAGCCTGGTCTTTGCCTAGTTTCCCCACTGAGTACCTGATGAAGCAGCATGTGAAGCTGGTCCACCTGAATTTATATGCCAAGATCTGTGACGTCTGCGGCAAGTCCATCCGCGGTAGGGAGGCCTTGGCCCGCCATATGGAGGAGCACACGGGCGCGCCCCAGGCAGCCATTAGCTGTCATCTTTGTGACTCGAAGCTGACCACCAAATATGGGCTGGCCCGGCACATAAAGATGATGCACACCGCCGAGAATCTGCAGCCGATGCAGTGCGAGCACTGCCTGAAGATCTCGCCCAGCCTGCAGGCGCATCAGCACCACCTGAAGTACACCCACAACACGGCTCGCACGCACCAGTGTCCGATGTGCGAGAAGGCCTTCAAGCGTCCCAACGAGCTAAAGGTAATATATTTAACCTTTCTAATTAGTGCTGGCAAAACATCGAAGCACTATCGATATTATCGATTGTTTTTCGCACTATCGATGTTTTGATTAGACCGATTAGACTCCATTTTAAGCCTTTAAAATTATCGTGACGATACTCTCTCGAATATTGGAAGGGAAATTTTTGGTTAGATCATGAATGGGAATTAATCCCTTAAAGCAGGAATCGTTTTAAGTGAGAAAATGGCATCACTCAAGGCTTCATCTGCCGATAATATAATTTTTATAAGCAGAAATTGTATGGCTTAGAAAACATCGATAGTATCGATTTTCACTAGTAAAACATCGAAAAAATCGTTGTAGGAGCACATGACCACTCATACCGGGGAGGTGCTGTACACCTGCCCGCACTGTCCGCAGACCTTCAACTCGAACGCCAACATGCATGCCCACCGGAAGAAGGTGCATCGCAAGGAGTGGGAGGAGAACCGCCACAAGCGCCAGTACTCGGCACGGAAATCGGACACGATCATTGCCGTAAGCGTGCGCAAGACGACGGAGGCCCGGCTCGACGGAGGCGCAGGAACGGCGGCAGCCGTAAGCTCGGGAGCCGAATGCTAGCCCTAAGTGACCCTTTGACCTAATAAAATCCAAATCAGACACTCTACAGATGTTTTTAATTGAAAAGCCCTGCTCCGATGGGATCGACCGGCTATAACCGGTTTCTCCGCCTGCAGGCCGCTCATCGTGAACTGGTATAACGGACATCGGAGCCGGCGTTATCAGCGATTAAGGTCGAATCTGGTAATTTATAAACGCACATATAGCACATGGTTCAGCTTTGGTAATCTTATTTTGACGACGATCAAGCCGAGCTTCCAGGCTCGAGGCAGACGGACAAACCGGTTCGAGGCGGTTGCAGAAGTGGATTTGCCCCTTATCAGCGGATTGGCATTATCATGCCCGGTTCAAAGGTACAATCCATCGGCGAGTGTTTGTACAATTTCTAGTCTTCTGCGGAATCCTCAATCTGTGCCATAGAAATGACGAGACAAATTCCAGCTGCCTTGTTTTTCGTTCCTCATAATACCGACTTATTTACCAATGGAATATTTTTGCAAGCCACACATCTGACCTTTTCTAGGGACCTCCCCTAAATAGATTGCAATCCTTATTATAAGACCAAGTGGTTCCCAGGCCTATATATTATATTCTTCGATGGGTTTATAGGGGGTTTTAAATTGTAATCTAACTTAAGACTTAATAGTGGTTCCCCGTCCAGGGTTTCCCAATATTTTTGTTAAACAAGTCTAGTCCCAAAAAAACATCCGTGCTAATCGGGTTTCCTGTTTAAATATGAGTATTACATTATATAGTGTGGAACATGATATGTAATGCATTAAAGGAGATTTTTTCGATCCCATAAAAAGTTTCTTGGTCTGCCTAAAACCTATTAACCTGAATATATGTACAAATGCATACCAATCGTCCTTAAAGATATTTGACTGACTAAAATATAATTATTTTATCAAAATCTTATGTAGGATCAAATGTTTCTTGGGATCGTTTTGGTCCAATTTGCATTACTAAAGTGATTTTGGCAATTTAACCACTAAGTTTAAAAGTTAGAGACTTGATTTTCAAATCGTTTTTAACATTTTTTTCGCAGAAAATACTTGTATAAATTCCGCGAATCCGTATATTATGTATATTTTTTGCTATGATTGCTCTCAACTTGCCTAATGCCTTTGTTTCTAAAGACAACTGATTATAACTTTAACACATTTAACACCATGAATTTGATCAAAAATCTGACGAGTATATCCTGTATCCGCTATACTAACAGTTAGTTTCCATTTCAGTCAAAATTTGTATTACAAGTTAGCACTTTAAGATTGTAATTTCCTTTCGCAAAGTACTTTCCCAACTTTGTGCGTGCGAAATTATGAAATTAAAAATTTCCCATTTCACAACAAGGCCTTAATCTAAATTAAGAAAGATAACTTGATCCAAATCGACACTTACTTGTTTGTAATTAGGCAACTTAAATATTCACAGTCACCGAGAGCCAAATCTGTTTACTTTCTCAACGTCTTGTTTGCTTAATTTCACACTATCACTGGAGCTCTCCTAGATTTGATGCTTATCGCGAGACGAGCAAATATTGTTTGAGCAGAATGCCCGTCCTCACCGCCTTTATATTCGTGATTGGAACCTGAAACACCGAGATATTTCCTGATTATGTGAAGCGCAAACACTCACACTTTTGATTTCGCAATTGTTTTGGCGCCAAAGAATCGATGATTATCGATTGCATATTTTTTATTTTTTAATAAGTGTTTTTTTATTTAATTTGCTGCAGTTTATTGTTTAATTTAAATATTACGCTGACAAAATAATTTTTATTTCTGATAACGGTAACAGATCAGCAAGTGGTAACCCTAAACCTGTTGTTTTAATAATGACTGGTGACAACTCTGCGTATGCATAGGCGTGGAGAGTATGTAAAAAGGGATTACCCTAAAAACAAATAATTAGCAGCAACCCTTAAAGTTTATATTCGCATTTTCCTGATACCATATTAGACTAGGAAGATAACATCACCAATTAAGCTTTGCGCCCACTCTCCACGAAATACTCCTGGCAACGCCCATGCCTACGCCCGCCTCGCTCAGCTGTTGCATTTGTCTCTTTCGCCCACCTCCAATCGTGAACGTGTCAACCGATTTGTTTTCCCCTGGGTTTTCCTTGTTTTTGCCAGAATCAGGACACAATGGTGGACGATAGCACCCGGAAAACCCTGAGCAGCATTCCCCTGCTTCAGATTCGCGCTGGACCACGTGAGAAGGACGTGTGGGTGCAACGCCTGAAAGAGGAGTACCAGGCGCTGATCAAGGTGACTTGCTTTAGTTAGTAATCTCGATAAGGAGTCCCCCTAATATTTCCCATCCTTCAGTACGTGGAGAACAACAAGCAGTCGGGCAGCGACTGGTTCCGCCTGGAGTCCAACAAGGAGGGCACCAAGTGGTTCGGCAAGTGCTGGTACATGCACAACCTGCTCAAGTACGAGTTCGACGTGGAGTTCGACATTCCAGTGACATACCCAACGACCGCGCCAGAGATCGCTCTGCCCGAGCTCGATGGCAAGACGGCAAAGATGTATCGCGGCGGAAAGATCTGCCTCACGGATCACTTCAAGCCCCTGTGGGCGCGCAATGTGCCAAAGTTCGGCATCGCTCACGCCATGGCACTGGGTGTGAGTGTTGTCTTAAGCCTCCCTTAACCTGTACTGTATTTAATGAGCAATCTCTCTCTGCCTTATAGCTCGCCCCCTGGCTGGCCGTGGAGGTGCCGGACCTCATCGAGAAGGGCATCATCACGTACAAGGAAAAGTAGATAGTTTAATTTGAAGATGGAATCACGAGCAAAAACAATGAACAAAGTTTGATATGAAAGTCAGTATCTTTGCGTTTATTAGTCAAAAGTCAAATTGGAAAAGATCATGCTGCGTTCCTCCTGCGCCCTGCGTCCTGCGTCGCGTATCCTAGGTGTCCTAAGTGGTAAGAATTTCATTTGGTTGATTCGGTTTGATCAGTGAGCTTGCTCCTCGTCCTAACCTCAGTTATGGTTGTTGTTCCGCTGCGAGGACTGGCGCCAGGTGTCCGACCAAATTGAGCTGGGCGAGGTGAAGGGATCGTACTGCGTGGGAACTGTTGGCTCAGCTCTAGCGCTCGCTGCTACCCCCGGTTCTTGTGCAAGATTGTGCGCTGTTCCCAGCATCTGACGCGGAGCCAAGGCCGTCTGCTCCAGACCTGGCGGTGGTCGCATGACGCCCAAATTGTTGTCCGGCCAAGAGGAGAATCCCAGGGGCGACCAGTGGTTGGCCCAGTTATTCGTCTCCATATTGGCCAGCAATTGTTGCTGCTGCTGCTGCTGCAGCTCCAGCTGCTGGGCCTGCTGGAGGAGCAGCTGCTGCTGCATAATCAGCTCGCTGCGCTGCCACTGCTGTCGCTCCCGCTCCTGCTGCTCGAAGATAGCTGGAAGATGGGGAAAGAGAAAGTAAAGATACTGAACGATTATTTCTTGACAATTCCTTACCATCTCCCGTGGGCAGATCCACCTCCGCGTTGGCAAACAGCGAGTTGCTGGCCGTGGCTGAGAGCGGTTCCCATAGGGACGTCACCGCCGGCGGCGTGCAGTTCTTCCGGCTGTCCCCGATCGGCCCGAGATCACTCGAAGACGAGGCCTGACTCCAGTCCAGGCCATTGGTGGCGGGCGTCTGCAGCACGTCGCGGAAGGAGACCTTGCTGCTCGTCTCCCAGGGCGAGGAGATGACCTTGATGGCATCTGGCGAGGCTGGTGGCGAGGTGCTGCTCGTCGCCGGCTGCCCAAAGTTCAGCTTCTGGCGCTGCTTACGCTCCGGTCTCCTGGTTCCTGCTGAGCCGTTGACCGCCTTCTGCTCCTTTCTTCGCTCTCGCTCCCTTTCCCGCTCCCTGCCCGGGGTCTTGCCCACTTTCTTGGCCGATCCGTTCTGCTCCTTGAGCACGACGCGCTGTTCGGGAACCTTGTTGGTGTTAGGCTTGGGGGAGATGTTCTCCTGCTGCGGGGAACTCGGCTTCACCGCGGGCTTCTCGTACAGCTCCGGTTCCGGCTTGGGTTTCGATGGCACTGGGGACACTATGGAGGTGGGTTTTAGCTTCTTCTGGGGCCGAACCGAGACGGGAACCGAGGCGGAAGCTGCCTGGGGCGAGGACTTCTTCGCTGGCTTTACTTCTGGTTGGATAGAGGAAGCTGGAGCGGGAGGCGTAACCGGCTTTGGCTTGGCCTTCTGCAGGTGCTTGCTGAGCGCATTCATGTCCATGCTCCAGGGCGTCCACGAAGACTTGGCTTTCCGCGAAGGCGCTGTCGTCGTGGCCAGAACACTCCGCTTGCGCAGCTCCTTCAGCTGGCCGTTCTTCGCCTTCTGCTGCTGCTGCTGCACTGCCTCCGCCTTGGCCGCCGCCTCCTCCGCCTGCATCCTAACTATATTCCTCAGATTAAAGGTGGGCTGCAGCGGTCCCTTGTTCCGGGCGGCATCGTAGGCGTTCTGCTGCGCCATTATGGCCTTCGCGTCGAAGACAGCGGCCACCAGGACGAGGCCAAAGCTGGCTAGGAGCACCACTAAAGCGGCATTCTTCAGCTTTGACTCCCACCCGGGTCTGACCAGGTGAGAGGCGCACAGCTCCACGTTCTCCGCCGGCATCTGGGCCAGCATCACATAGCTGATGTCGTAGGTGAGGTTCGTGAGGAGCGTCAGCGGGCGTTTAACTCTGGAGGAAGTGAGGTCCGTGCTGAAGGCTATCTCCACCTTCCTCGTCTCATTCTCGCCGAGGTCGAAGCCCTCGCAGTCCATCACCTTGAAGCCAAAGTCCTCGCAGGGCAGGGAGCCCACAAGGAAGCCCTCGATCCGCATGGGGATAACGCCAGAGTTGCGGGCCGTAAAACTCCGACTGGCCACCACGGCGCCCGTGCCGGCCTCGCAGCCCTGGAACTGATCGGTGGCCAGCTCGAAGAGGAGTGGTGAGGCGGATCCAGGCCGCCGATTCCCAAACCGAAACTGCGACTGCACGGCCCGGGCCTGCAGCCAGACGGCCTCGTAGAGGGTGAGGTTGCTCCTCACATGCAGCAGCGTGCAGTACTTCTCCGGCTGCTGGGCACTAAAGGTGATGGGGATGTTCAGGCTGGCTCCTCCAGGAAGCAAGATGGGGTTCCCGGCATCCGGCAGAGAGAAGACCTGCTTGTCCGTGAGGTAGCAGCTCGTGGAGCTGACGTCTATGACCTCGTGCGGCAGGGATATCTGGGTGCGACGCGCGTACAGCGGATCCGACAGATAGTAGTCGAGCAGGAGAGGATGCTGGGAGGGATTGCTCAGCGTGATCCACTGGCGCTGCACCTGCCCCACCTCAATGGCCGGCGTGGGCGGTATGGGCTGGAACTGCACCAGCTTGGGCCACTCGATGGCTATAGAGAAGTCCAGCTCCAGCGGCGGCAATTCCTCGCTGTGCAGCGTCAGCGACATGGAGGCCAGCTGGCGTCGCAGCTGCCGGAAGAGCTCCGTGCGCTGCCTGAGCTCCACTCCATCGTAGATGAGGTTATTGTTCACCAGGGTCCGGCTGGCGTCGACGGGGAAGATCTCCTGCTCCTTGGTGAACTCCTTGATGTAGCACTGATTGCGACACATGGCCGCCGGCTCGAAGTAGATGCGTCCCACCTTGGTCAGGGTTTGAGGAGCAATCGTGGTGCCCTTGGCGTTGAAGTCCTTGAAGCGCAGCCCCACCGGCCGGGCGAAGGATATGCTCTTCACGTGCACCGGCTGCGTGAAGCTCGAGCGGATGCTGAGCACTGCGCTGCACATCCTCCCAGGGAAGCAGTTCTTAAACTCCAGCTGCTCCTGCTCAATCTCCAGCTGCCCCACGGAGGCCTCGAACTTGACGCGCACGCGGATCAGCTCGTACGGGGTCCACACCTTGAGGGTTCCAGAGGTTTCCTCCGCCTCGTACGTCTGGATGGCCACCTTGAACACGGCGCTGTCGCCGGCACCCAACTCCGTGCAAAGGCGCCAGCGACTGGTCTCGTTCTGGAGGCTCTCCCGACAGCCCAGGAAGGAGCTCTGCGAGTACACGGTCTTTGGATGCTTAAAAAACCAGTTGGTGATCTTCACCGGCACCGGATTGTCATTACGCACCACCACATAGCCATCGCGAGACATCTCGGCGAAGGGCACGGTGCCCAGATCCAGATCGAGGTTGTAGGGGACCTCCTCCTGGTCCTGGTCGAACTTGAGCGTGAAGGGCTGCGTGGACACATGCAGGCGGCCGCTGCACGAGACCAGGGGCAGCTCGAACACCGTGACGTTCGTTTCGATGCGCAGATGGGACTGGAACGGCACCTGGTCGTTGAGCAAGTGCAGCCGCAGCAGTTCCACTGAGTCGCCGGGCTGCAGCAGCAACCCAGGGGCGCCCAGTAGGCTGACCTCCAAGAGGGACTCGTCCACTGGTTGGGTGAGACTCACGTTGAACAGGATGAGCGGCTGGGCGAAGTTGTTCCGCACCACCAGCGAGCGTTTCCTTTCCAACAAAGCACCCTCTTCGCTTTCCAAGGAGCTGGACACAAACCTAGTCACGTTCCCGTCGTAGGAGAGGCCGCCGTGGAAGATCTCCGCCCTTACCAAAACCGTGAAGGCGGGATCCGTATCCTTATCCTTATCCTGGATCACCAGCAGATCGTTGAGTGTCTCGCTGCCCTCGAACAGGCGCGGGTCCAGCACGATGCTGGTGTTGTTGGCGTCGAACGACAAGCCCGGAATCCTGCGCAGGTAGCTCCCAAAGAGTCGGTGGCTCTGCTGGTTCCGAACATCCAGCTTGAACTGCAGCGCATCCGGCGAATTCAAGGTGGCCAGACGACCAAAGTCCGCCAGCGGATTGCGGGCGTACGCCGAGTGACGGGGGAGAATCTCGAACTCGACGGGAATGACCAGGATGTTCTCCTCCTGCTCGGCAATCTTGATGCGTATGTAGGCGCTGTGGTTGCCGGCGGTGCGGCCGTGAAATGAGATCCGAATGACCGGCTTAAGTGTGTGCGGGGGAATCTCCCACAGATTCTGCGGACCCTCCGATCCGCCGCTGGGCAGCTCCAGCTGGAACTCGCCCCCGCTGCTGTATATCTGCAAAGGAAGAGCAATGAGTACCCCATCTGCAAGACCTTAGGCATCTCTACGTACCTCCAATATCTGCAGCGGCCGCTCGTGAGGATTGTACATGTGAATCTCCGGCGTGAGCGTCGCATTCATGGGCGCCTTGATCCCCACCAGCGGCTTCAGGCGGTACGGGCATTCGCTGCCCTCGCCCTGCACCGCCAGCTCGGCCTGGCCGAACGAGGTGTGGATGTGGAGATCCGCGGCAATGGCGCCCAGTTGCCGCGGCAGGAATACCACATTGAAGGTGGTATTGCCCTGGGGCGGCACCTCCCTGGTGCCCAGGAAGCTGCTGTAGAACACCGGACTTGGCCCCGCCACGGCGTTCAGCTGGAGCGTTCGGTTGGCGTGCTGATTGAACAGCGTCACCGTCTGGGAACGCGCCTGGCCCACGGACCACGTTCCAAAGTCTAGGCGAGACGGCACGAGCCGCAGGTCGCGTAGCAGTTCGCCCAGGTCGTGGGCCGACGGCTCCGGCATCCCAATGAAGCTCTCTTGCAGCACCTTCTCGCCACTGGCCTCCAGAGTGAGCAGGAGGACCAGGATAAGCACAAGTGGCTCGGCGAATAGCCGCGGGAGCGGCTTCAGCTGAGGCTGTCTTCTGGCCATCGTGTGTGTGTGTGAGAGTGTGTTTTAGGCGGTGGCGCTGGTGTGGCGGTCCCGCTTCCTATCCAGCTGCAAGATTCTCTTGGGGTTTCCTTTATTTATATTATCCAACTGAAATCGTTCTGATTATCGCTTAGTGCCCCTCGCGTATTTCCCTCTCGTTCTTTCGCGGACTGCCAACTTGGTCAAAGTGCAGTGTAAACAGAGATGACCGAAAAGTCAATAGTCGATATTCTGGCAACACTGGTTCTTGAGCGCGATTAGTATCGCGGGTCTGGCCACGAGCGTTTCTTTGCTATCTATCTCGAGGGATTTCCGTCAGTTTTATGCTTCCGGGGGCTGCTTTTCACCTGCAGAAATTGCCAAGGAACAAGGATAACAGAGGAAAAAGTAAAGTTTTCCTTGCACAGTCTGGCAACGCCATTGCTGCAAACAGTTCCTGTTTTCCCGCCAGACCTAGTGTGACCAGTCGCGACAAGTGCGCACTTTTCCGGCAAATTCCGCCACTCATCACAGCCTTTTGAAGATAAAAAGCGGCGGTCACTCAGATATAGAAAACGAAAAAACCAAAAGAAAGTTGCAGTTAGTTTACGTGTTTTAATTAATCAGTGGACGTGAAGCTGTTATAATTAAAGTGAGTCCCCCGGTATTCTCGGTAACCCTTCCCAGCTCTGTCCGAGCATCGAGCGGCTCCACAGGTGTCAGGGGCAGCAAAAAACATGACTAGAAGAGACTTGGCACAGATCGTTCGGCTTGCTAGCACACACACACGCACACGCTTACACACATCCAAGGCACAGTCTTGCAGAAATATTTTTTTGCAAATCTGTAAGCGATTCGCCCCGCCTCACCCTTCGCAATAAATAGCCCCCCGCGTTGTGGAGATTGCCGAATATTCGACCTGCTGGCGGTGATGCAACTACCGTATTGATTTTGCCCACTTTCTCCGCTTACAACACATTCGGCGAGTGCCAAGCGCCAAGCGCCAGTTTCCAGTTTTCGGTTTAGTTTTAGTTTCACCAACGCCAGCGATTTCCATACCTCCGTGAACTTCGTGTCCAGATGTAAATGAGCTCGGACTGGACTGGGTGTGTGTGGTGGTGTACTTGCATAGTCATCAGCCCCCCGTAAAATGTGTGCGGCTGTTGTGTGCCTTTCAAATTAGATTCCAAGCTAGGTGCTAGGCTCTGGTGACGATTTCCGAGTTCCGATTTCGAGCGCTCTTTCTGCTGCGTATTTGGGAGAAAGTTCACCGCATAACCACCACTGGCCCTCACCCCCTAACTTGACCCGTTGCACTATTGGTGATGGAACAACCGGTTTCGACCCACTCAATGGTCCAGTGCCAGCTAACGGTGCCCGTTGTTGTCGCCCCTAATCTCCAGGCACTCGCCAGCCAGAGCAGAGAGCGAGAGCTGCCGAAATTCTTAAAAGAGCCGACGCCGCCGCCGCCGCCGAAGCCGAAGCAGCGACGAAATCGAAATCAGAATCGGAACGCCGCCGCACGCCTGTTGCTGTTGCTTGGCTCCCTTTCGTGGCTGGTGCTGGCGCTCATTCGACTTCAGTTTAGCCCCAGACCCGACGCCGTGCAGGTTGACTAACCGGCAGGCTTTCAAATAAAAAGAGATACACCCAAAGCAAACACAATCGCCCGCCAGCGACACATACCAATTGCACCTGCACACAATAACAATAGCGCGCGCTCTCCCTAATCAATTCTACGTAAATAAATCAAAGTTTGAAAGTCAAATGATACCCGTGCCTGGCCTCTAAACGCCTTTGAACAGATTGCCTTAATAAGCCAATATATACTTATAGCTCCAGCATGTCGGCGAAAGCAATTACGGAGGCCTCCGGCAAGGACATCCTGAACCGTCATCTCAACAACCACGGCGCCGGCGCGGCCACCTGCCGTTTTGCCACAGTGAACGCCACCACAGATTGGTCCAAGCTCAGCATCGACCAGCCCTGGCTGCTGACCACGGTGAGTGCCAGTTAAAAATAGTCCGCGAGCAGCGAGCACGCTGATTGCGAATCAGCCGACACTCGGGGAGCAACAATTAGGCCACGCTCTTGAGGTTGTCATTGAACTTGACCTCGCTCCGCACAGAGCTTCCACGCTGCCGACGGATGACTAAGCGGTGGCTCCTCCTGATAAGCACGATTTGGGCGCCAATCGAACGAGTGATTAGCTAGAAGCTGCGACGCAAACGTAGACAGACGGGCGGGAGGCGGCGGAGAACGCACCTAGGAACTCACCCGATGGCGCGCTCTTGTTTATCGGTGGGTTAGATAGCCCGGTCGGTGCCCACTCCCAGCTGTAGGTCGCGTGGCATGGCGTGGTCCGAACTTGATTGGTTATCCGCCGGCGGATCAGCCGAGCACGATAAGCGTGCGTGGGGCGACTGGGATTCTCGATCACGCACCTATCTCTGAGTGACCTTCCTCCTAATCGATAGTGAAAACTTTGTCCTTATCTCTGGGTTAACTCTGTTTATGGGGGTCGATCACCCCTTCGGGGAAACTAGTTAACTCGGAAACTATACAAAATCTTATCTGTTGGGATTGGCAAGTGTTGTTTTCCCACAAGAATCGCAATCGTGGAAATCGGAGAGGTATACATCTTATCTTCAAGTTGTTTGTTGACTTTATGGGGAGCGTCCTCTTGACTTATCTTTATTATCATTAAGTTTGGGGCTCTTTATTTATGAGGAGAACACCTGTCGAATGGAAATTTAATGGGAAAAATCTATTAAGTGAAAATCCAAGTTGCAATAAGCTCTTCTTGGAGTTTTATTACTATTTTATTACTTTTTAAATTGTTACTATATTAAATCTTTAATCTACAAATCTTTATCAAATTACTAAGGGATTCCCTCAACTTTTTTGAGTATTTTATTAGATGAACGCCCCTTTTTTTCCAAAATGAAATAGGTCGGTACTATAGAGATAATATCGATAGTTTGCGATAAAAAATAACTCGAAACTATCGATGGTGCCAATACCGGTAGTTTGACATCTCTAGCATAAATAATTAAGGAGAATCCCTTGTTCTAGCCTTAAATCGGTGACTATTTTACTTCCCTTAGTAAACACACAGTTTCCCTCAAGCTGAAGGCACACACACAATAAATTAAACAAACAAAAAACAATCATTCCCTGCACGCCCTATCCCTGTCATTACACCTACAAAGTCGAAGATCGCCTGACTCGGCTCGGATGACAGTTTGTACTCGGGTTTTTGCTCAATTTACACTCGTACGATCTCTACTAATAAGCATCTCGCACAAGTACGTACCGAGGCATTGTCATTGCCAATGACGCGGAGCTGCGACGAACGCTGGAACGACCCCTATACCCCTGGTGTTATCGGCTGATCTGGTCCCGGGAACCGGCTTTTGCGCTCACTCAGAACCTCTCGGGAGGCTATAGTTCAACGATTTGTCGTTCATAAAAACACATTTAATTAGCATCTCTCCCGCTCTCCCTCTTCTTTCCCTTGTTGCAGCCGCTGGTGGTCAAGCCGGATCAACTGATTAAGCGCCGTGGCAAGCTGGGACTGATTGGCGTGAAGAAGAACTTTGAGCAGGTGAAGCAGTGGATTGGCGAGCGCCTCAACAAGGACCAGAAGATTGGCAATGCGGTGGGCAAGCTGCGCAACTTCATCATTGAGCCCTTTGTGCCGCACACGGATGTGAGTACTTCTCAATAGAGCTGTGAAACTATTGACAATACTATCGATATTATCGATGGTGTTGTGTGCTATCGATTGTTTTTTTCCACCATCGATGATACATCACCAAAGCAGCAACCCATAACATTTTTGTTAACCCATTTTATTTTATCGATAGTATCGATGGTTTGGACTATCACTATCGAAAATATCGAGAATATCGAGTAAGGGCACTATCGATGTTTTTACAGCTCTACTTCTCAATTGTTTCCCATGTAGAATTTCCCTTAAATCTTGATCATTTCAGGCGGAGGAGATGTACGTGTGCATCTACTCGCATCGCGCCGCGGACACCATCCTGTTCTATCACCAGGGCGGCGTGGACATTGGCGATGTGGACGCCAAGGCCGTGAAGCTTGATGTCCCTGTGAACTCCACACTGTCGCTGGCCGACGTGAAGGGCAAGCTGCTGAAGGAAGTCAAGGATGCGGGCACCAAGGAGCGCATTGCCAAGTTCATCAGCGCCCTGTACACCACCTTCGTGGATTTGTACTTTACGTATCTGGAGATCAATCCTTTGGTGGTGACGGCCGATAGTCTGTACATCTTGGATTTGGCGGCCAAGCTGGACTCGACCGCCGACTTCATCTGCCGTCCCAAGTGGGGTGAGATCGACTACCCGCCGCCGTTCGGACGCGACGCCTACCCCGAGGAGGCCTACATAGCCGATCTGGATGCCAAGAGCGGTGCCTCCCTCAAGCTGACCATCCTCAATCGGAACGGACGCATCTGGACGATGGTGGCGGGCGGTGGCGCCAGTGTCATCTACTCGGACACCATCTGCGATCTGGGTGGAGCCTCCGAGCTGGCCAACTACGGAGAGTACAGCGGCGCTCCCTCGGAGCAGCAGACGTACGAGTACGCCAAGACGATCCTCAACCTGATGACCTCGTCGCCAAAGCATCCGGAAGGCAAGGTGCTGATCACCGGCGGCGGCATTGCGAACTTCACCAACGTGGCGGCGACCTTCCAAGGTGAGTGGCGTCGTCTGGTTCCTTATCTCTTTCTCTCTCTTATCTGGGCCTTCGATCTGATCTCTGCAGGCATCATCACCGCCCTGCGCGAGTTCCAGCCCAAGCTGGCCGAGCACAATGTATCGATCTTCGTGCGACGTGCCGGACCCAACTACCAGGAGGGCCTGCGGCGCATGCGCGACTTTGGCAGCACCCTGGGCATTCCGCTGCACGTCTTTGGCCCCGAAACGCACATGACTGCCATTTGCGGCATGGCTTTGGGCAAGCGACCCATTCCCCAGACGGCCAGCGTGGAGTTCTCCACGGCCAACTTCCTGCTGCCGGGCGGACAGCAGGCGCAGGCGGATCTCAAGGCGGCCAGCGAGGCCGGCGAGGCCCTGGGCTCCGGCTCCGGTAAGTGGATGAAGTGGATTGTGAAGTAGCTGTGGTAGTTTGTTGTGTGCGGCTAACATCCCCTGGGATATCACTAATCCATCCTGATTCTGAGGAGTTCAAGGAGGCACAGATTAGAGCTGTAAAACTATCGATGATACTATCGATATTATCAATGGTGCTGTGCTCCACGTCACTATCGATTGTTTTTTTTTTTCCACCAACGATCGTCGCATTAGCAGTAAAGGTGGAGAAACATTGATGATTTTATTTTGTCGATAGTATCGATGATTTGGACTATCCCTATCGAAAATATCGAGGGCACTATCGATGTTTTTACAGCTCTAGCACAGATCGCCTGCACTTATATCTGATCTCTCTCTATATTTTCTCTCTCTCTCTCTGTATTTTGTATGTTTGCATTGATCGCCCTCGACAACAACCAACGACAACGAAACTTGTCGCCACACTCACCAAAAATTAAACAAAACAAATCCACATAAACCACCAATTAAAACCAAATCCAAACCTATTTGAAACCGATCGATCTGCAACCGATTCCCCATAACCCCGTGTTCGTGTAATGTGTGTGTTTCGTATTTTGTGTGTCTCGTACTTGGCCTGTCCTGATCTCGCTCTCTGCTCCTCCTCCATCATCATACGATCCCGACATCGATCTCGACTCTCGACTCTCGTTCGTTCCATTCGCTCGTTGGGATAGTAGCCCTGAGCCCGACCGCAGCTAAACCGATTAAACTACCACCTATCTCAGCAGATGAGGGCGACAGTAGCGCCAGCGTGGCCGGTGCCCAGCGCAACGGATCGAGTCTGAATCGCAGGTTCTTTTCCAACACCACCAAGGCCATTGTGTGGGGCATGCAGCAGCGGGCGGTCCAGTCGATGCTGGACTTTGACTTTATCTGCAGGTGAGTCTGAGAGGAGATTGGGAGTAGAGATGTCAAACTACCGGTACTGGCACCATCGATAGTTTCGAGTTTTTTTTTTCGCAAACTATCGATACTATCGTGATAGTATCGACCTATACAATTTTGTAAAAAAAGGGGTATTCGATTCTGTCGATAGTGCCACCGGTAGTTTGACACCTCTAAGCTTACCTCTTATTCCCACAGACGCGATGAGCCCTCTGTGGTGGCCATGGTCTATCCCTTCACCGGCGACCACAAGCAAAAGTACTACTGGGGCCACAAGGAGATCCTGATCCCTGTCTACAAGAAGATGTCCGATGCCATTCACAAGCACAAGGAGGTCGATGTCATGGTCAACTTTGCCTCCATGCGCAGCGCCTACGAGTCCACGTTGGAGGTGCTCGAGTTCCCCCAGATCCGCACCGTGGCCATCATTGCCGAGGGCATCCCGGAGAACATGACCCGCAAGCTGATCATCGAGGCGGACAAGAAGGGTGTGGCCATCATTGGACCCGCCACGGTGGGTGGGGTGAAGCCCGGTTGCTTCAAGATTGGCAACACCGGCGGCATGCTGGACAACATCCTACACTCGAAGCTTTATCGTCCCGGGAGCGTGGCGTATGTCTCCCGCTCGGGGGGCATGTCCAACGAGCTGAACAACATAATCTCGAAGGCCACCGACGGCGTGATCGAGGGCATTGCCATTGGCGGCGACCGGTACCCGGGCTCCACCTTCATGGATCACATTCTGCGCTACCAGGCCGATCCGGAGACCAAGCTGATCGTCCTGTTGGGCGAGGTGGGCGGCACCGAGGAGTACGATGTGTGCGCTGCTCTAAAAGACGGACGCATAACGAAGCCACTGGTGGCCTGGTGCATTGGCACCTGCGCCAGCATGTTCACCTCGGAGGTGCAGTTCGGCCACGCCGGATCCTGCGCCAACTCGGACCGCGAGACGGCGACGGCCAAGAACAAGGGATTGAGGGAGGCGGGCGCCTACGTGCCCGACTCCTTTGACACGCTGGGCGAGCTCATTCACCACGTCTACGGGGAGCTGGTGAAGACGGGTCGCGTGGTGCCCAAGGAGGAGGTGCCGCCGCCCACAGTGCCCATGGATTACTCGTGGGCCCGCGAGCTGGGCCTGATCCGCAAGCCCGCCTCCTTCATGACCTCCATCTGCGACGAGCGTGGCCAGGAGCTGATCTACGCGGGCATGCCCATCAGTGAGGTCCTCAGCAAGGATGTGGGCATCGGCGGGGTGATCTCGCTGCTGTGGTTCCAGCGCTGCCTGCCCTCCTACGTGTGCAAGTTCTTCGAGATGTGCCTGATGGTCACGGCGGACCATGGTCCGGCTGTCTCTGGGGCCCACAACACCATTGTGTGCGCCCGTGCCGGCAAGGATCTGGTGTCTTCCGTCGTCAGCGGCCTGCTGACCATCGTAAGTGAAGGGGAATCTTTGGGGGATCAAGCTTTGTTACTAATCCTGAATTCCTGAATCATAGGGCGATCGTTTTGGAGGCGCTTTGGACGGCTCTGCGCGACAGTTCTCGGAGGCGTACGACACCAATCTGCATCCCATGGAGTTTGTGAACAAGATGAGGAAGGAGGGGAAGCTCATTCTGGGCATTGGCCACCGCGTCAAGTCCATCAACAACCCCGATGTGCGCGTGAAGATCATCAAGGAGTTCGTGCTGGAGAACTTCCCCGCGTGCCCGCTCCTCAAGTATGCCCTCGAGGTGGAGAAGATCACCACCAACAAGAAGCCGAATCTGATCCTCAATGTGGACGGTGTGATAGCCACCGCCTTTGTGGATATGCTGCGCAACAGCGGTAGCTTTACCAGGTGAGTGGATGAAGGAATCCTTTGATGGCCCCAGAACTAAAAGTAACCCCTTTGTCTGGCAGTGAGGAGGCCCAGGAGTACATCAATGTCGGCGCCATCAACTCCCTGTTCGTGCTGGGCCGCAGCATAGGCTTCATTGGCCACTACATGGACCAGAAGCGTCTCAAGCAGGGCCTGTACCGCCATCCGTGGGACGACATCTCCTACGTCATTCCCGAGCAGTACAACTAGGCTTCGGCGATGTTATACACAAGCATATATATATTATTCGGAAGTTGTTGTAGTTAAGCACAGATGTACGATGTTAGGCCCAGTCCCGGTCCACCTCCCATACCCCCTCCCCCATCACTTAACCAGCATTTAAAGTTCTTAAGTTAGCACCATTGATCATTGATTGCTCCCGTTGTTCTTGAAGGCGGCGGTTTTGGGATCTGAATCTAGTGCTCCGAGGTGGAGAGGGCACAAAACATAACCCAGCATGACTCTCTATTTGATACTTTTATACTTTAGTTTGGATGCTCCCACAATTGTCTAGACAACAAGTGAATAAATTGTTGCAAAAGCTTACTTTTAGTTTGATCATCCTTTCGTTTGCTCGTTTGCCCATTACTTGCCTCCCACTAGAGGTGAAAAAAACATCGATGTTTTTCGATGTTTAAAAAAAAAAATCATTGAAATTTTACGATATTTCGCAGGAAAAAAAAGTGCTCGAAAATAGATTAAAAATCTCTTACGTTAGTGATGTGAGAAAAACATCGATGTTTCCCCGCAAAATATCGATATTCCCAAAATTGTAAAATCATCGATATATCGATGTTTTGTCACATTGTAAAAACATCGATGATTTTGAAATGTTTGCGGACATCGATGTTAGAGCTGGCAAAAAATCGATGTTTTGCACTATCCATTTTTTCGATGTTTTACCAGTGAAACATCGATACTATCGATGTTTCGTAAGCCATACAATTTTTCGAAAAAACTCGGGATGTTTTTTGTTTAAACATCGATATCCCTAAACATCGATGTTCCTCCACCTCTACCTCCCCCACGCTCCCTTGGCCAGCCTATCGAAGCGAATCGGACACTGCACTAGTTCCTGCTGCACTGAAGCACAAATTTATTTAGAAAACAATTGCACACACTCGTGTCTCTATATATTTACAATGCACAAAAATTGGACGGCGCCAGGCCGGACCGTCTACTTGGAAGATTCACCGCAATTAAACCGCACAAAATGCTTTGACAAAACTAATACCGGGATTGCAGTTTAATTTGCCAAAACGAACATTTAACAATTTGGAAACGCACACACAACTAAGCGTAGAATCTCATTGGAACCGGGAACCAACCCCCCTTAAGCACTAACTGGACCCCTATCTCATGCGCCGCATCTTGCGGTCCATCTTCTTCTGCTTCTTTTCGTCCACCTCTGGATTCTCCTCCTGGGCGTTGCGCTGCGACAGCCACGGCTGGATGACAGTGCCCCAGAGCATCCAGCCCGCGCGGACGGGCGCCAGGAGCAGCACCAGCCAGAAGTAGTTGGAGATCAGGGCAAGCAGCAGCGTGCCGGAAGTCAGGATGATCAGATCCTTGACATTTCTGTGCGAAATTCAAAGTCAGCAAGGTGGGCAAAGATCTGCTTATGGGTTTACTTACTCCGCAATGCCGCCCTCCATGTTCAGGTCATTGCCAGAGTCCACAAGGGCCCCGCTCTCGGAGTACTTCGCCCGCGACATGAAGGCCATGAACTGGTAGGCGCCGACCAGGATCAGCAGTGCGAGGATGTGCATGAACTGTGGGATTTCAGAAGGGAATGAGTAAATGCAAGAATCTAGACCTACCACAGACATACCACCGAGGTCTTGGTGATCTCGAAGACCAGGGAACTGAGCAGAAGAGCAGGTGCAGCACAGCCGATGGCCATGTTTCGGTAGAAAGTCAGTGTCGTCTTGTTTTCCTCCACGATTTGCTTGGCGCCCTTCGTGCCCTGTTTGCCCTTCTGTGGTGGCTGCAAGTGGAGAAAAGATTTTGTGTAATCCTCGACAGCATCTTCCCAGTGCCAGGTTCACCTACAGCCATGGTGAATTCGCTAGTTGTGTGTCAGGTATTTCAAAACTAATCGGACCACCTTTACGTGGCGAGAAATCAGCACTAAAACAAGAGAGTGCTGTAAAACGGCTGCCTGATAGTGAAGCAGTGTTGTAAAACGGTCATGACCTTGTCTTTTGCATGGGCGTAGTAAGAGGGTCTCTTGAAAGGTTAACCATATTAAAAATAAAAGGTAATAAAGCTGAAACAATAGCTTAATTATGGGGAGAAAATGTAATTACTTCCTTTCCCTTTAAAATTCTCCATCTCCGCCCATGTCCCCCGCCTTTTTCAAAACGAAAGTATTGCCATTCACTGCGAAACGGCGCCACACAGCTGATACCCCCTGCTAAACATTCGACCTTTGGATTTTGGATTGGGCTTAAGTTTGAATTTGCGGTCACAACATGAATATGGATCGACTGGTGCAGTTGAACAACCAGGCGGGCGGCAGGGACAAGATCGCCAGGCTCATCCAGTATGCCTCCCGGGCCATGTGGGACTCGCTGGAGGCCTCCAACTCAAGTCCTGCGCTGGTGGATAACTTCAAGACGATCGAGTACATCCTGAGCACCTTCCGGAAGCGTAGGTGTTCTTCTATCCCTTTTAAAATCTTGGTTAATTTCCCTAAATTCCAGTGCTCCGCTTTGGCAAGTGCGTGGACGTCTTCTATGGCACGCTGAAGACCATCCACTACCCGGATCTCACTATCCGGGTAACGCTCACTTTGAGTAAGCTGTCGCAGTCGCTGTTCCTCTTTGCCGACCACTTCCTGTGGCTGGCCAGGACTGGGCTGACGGCGGTGGACGCCAAGCGCTGGTCCAGCCTCGCCAACAAGTACTGGCTCTTCTCGATCATCATGAACCTGTGCCGGGACTTCTACGAGATCCTGAGGGTTCTGGACCTGCATCGATCCGGCTGCAAGGCAGGCATATCGCGTTGTCGCCTCCCCACGAGCATTAACTCGCCCGAGGACTTCAAGCGATTTGCCCTGCAATCCTTCGTGCTGTTGCAGGGCCACAAGGACATCGTGGTGGACACGGTGAAGAATGCGTGCGACTTCTTCATTCCGCTGACGGCGCTGGGCTACACAAAGCTCACGCCCCGGACAATTGGACTCTTGGGAGCCGTGTCGTCGCTGGCCGGACTATGGGCTCTGCTGGAGCCCAAGGCCAAGCTAACGCCTGCATAACACACCCAGCGACCTGATTATGGGCAGCCTCGTAGATAGGCTGTCTGTGTGGATATTTTAATTGTTGTATGGTATTTGTATTTGTGATTGGATTAAGTGAAAAGATAAACGAGCGATTTTATATATGAATAGCCACCTTATTATGCCACCCCCCTGATAGCGTATCTCGGCGAATGCCAAACAGCTGATGCAGCTTGACCACCACTGTGAATGGCTCTTTGCGTGTATTGTTTTTTTCGGTTGTTTCAGTTGTCTTTTATCACTACACTCGCCTTTGGCTAATGGTCCGCAGTCCGGTCGCGTTATCGGGGAATTGATGTGACCGATGCGTCACCTGTCACCATGAACTACTCCTACTCGGCGCTCTCCAACGGTGGGCCTGGAGGTCCCGGTGGCGTTGACCACAATCGCTGTTGCGGGAACCGGGCCTGGTGCGTCAAGGACATCTGTGGCATCGTTTGCGTGGTAATGACCTGGCTGCTCATCCTATTCGCCGAGTTCGTGGTCATGCGCCTCATCCTACTGCCCAGCAACTATACGGTGTTCAGCACATTCAACATGATCGTATTCCAGGCGCTCGCCTTTCTGGCCTTTGCGTCTCACATACGCACAATGCTCTCGGATCCGGTGAGTGAGGGTGGGGTTATCTAGGTGCACTAATTACCCTTATCTACGTGCTGGAAAACTGCCTAATAAGGATGAGTTTCCTATTTGATTTCGCAGTTCCTTATTTTATGTTATGTTATTAACAGGGCGCTGTACCCCGTGGCAATGCCACCAAGGAGATGATCGAGCAGATGGGCTACCGCGAGGGCCAGATGTTCTACAAGTGCCCCAAGTGCTGCAGCATCAAGCCAGATCGGGCGCATCACTGCTCTGTTTGCCAGCGCTGCATCCGTAAGATGGACCACCACTGTCCGTGGGTCAACAACTGCGTGGGCGAGAACAACCAGAAGTACTTTGTGCTCTTCACCGTAAGTGCGGCTCTCTTTCCATGCTGTGCCTCCCTCTCATGCTAATTGCTCTCATTCTCTCTCTCCGTCCTTAGTTCTACATAGCCTCGATCTCCGTGCACACGCTCTTCCTGGTTCTCACTCAATTCGCGGAGTGCGTGAAAAACGACTGGCGCACCTGCTCGCCGTACTCTCCGCCGTCGACTATATTCCTGCTGCTCTTTCTCACCTTTGAAGGCCTTATGTTCGGCATATTCACCATCATCATGCTGGCCACTCAGCTGACGGCCATCCTGAACGATCAGACGGTGGGTAACCGAGCGCTCTCTCTCTCTCGGATAGCGTTTTCCAATCACTCTCACTCTCTCTGGGTTACAGGGCATCGAGCAGCTGAAGAAGGAGGAGGCCCGCTGGGCCAAGAAGTCGCGCCTCAAGAGCATACAGTCGGTGTTCGGACGCTTCTCGCTCGCCTGGTTCTCGCCCTTTACGGAACCCTCCTCCTGCCGCACCAAGTTCCACTCGCACTTCTACTCGGTCTGAAGGAGGCTCCTGGACTAGCTTAATCGAACAATACTTGAACTAACGTACAAGGGCAACAAGTAGCCGCCACTTGTTGCTCCGCCGCACAGTGTGCAATTTTGTATTTTGCAATTGTCTTAACTTTACCTACTGTAACCGCGTGTGTGTGTGTGTGTGTGTTTAGGCCTAAGCAAAAGGAATTAAAGATTCGCAGCCTTAGCCAGGTGGAGAGTTGTACTTACCTGAATGCCGTACTAAATGCCTTGTTTTCTTCATGTTTTCTGGTTGCGGAGAGCCCAAAGTAGCGGACATGCGCGGCATCTCTGCTCATCCTCAGGAGAGCTTTCCGATCTCGCCGCTCTTTCTGGCGGTGGCCAAAATTATCCGACACACGACATGGACAGGCGAGGCCGAGGCTGCTGCGGCTGCTGATCTGTCTGCTCACTCGAGTTCAGTCTGAGAAAAACGATCGGAGATCCAGGAGGTGTCTGCTGGACGTGGACGTGGTGCGCGTTGGTGTTGTACATATTGTTTATATATAGAAAGAAAGAACATCTCTGTGTGTTCCCAAATGTGTCAATCTCTGTGAGTGTGCGTGTGTCTGCGGGATTTCGACTTGGAATTGGAAGAGGAATACGTGTATATTATCCGCTGCACCGCAGACGAAAATGTGAATATATCCTAATTGCACATTTTCCGATCCATTGTGCCCAGCGAATACGCGTAATTACCAGCGGAAAATTTCATTTCAGTGATTCGGAAACGGAAAAATTCACGAAAATAACGTTGATTGTGTGCGGCGGCGCGTTCTAAATATAAATAATAAGAAATCGCTTTCGGTTAATGCCGCATTGAAAACATATACCCGACCATACTGCGCCCTAATCCTACGCCACATAAAAAAGTCCTGAAAAGCGCAAAGCCCCAGGCCAAAGTGGCCCTGTTTGCGGCTAATTATATAGTGAGACCTGAGCATGGAAAGATCGCCAGCAGCCAATGCCGCGGACGAGGCTGCCGTCGCAGTGGGTAAGCAAAGTGCCCGGTGCCTGGTGCCTGGTGCCGGGAAAGCGGCTCTGTTCCCGTTCCCGATCCCGAACAATGTACTTTATGGCTATTTGTGTGTTATTTTTATGGTCTGCCACGGGCTCCGTCTCCGTTTGCTCCGCTTCTTCTTCTTCGCCGTGATACGGCGGCCCCCAGTGCGGTTACGTAATTTGTGTGAGAAATTTTCATAATTGTACGTTGGAATAAACGCTGGTCGAGTGCCATCATTATTGTGTCCGCATCCCGGCGAGGACCGAGCGTTGTCCAACTACCGAAATACTATGTGCGAATCACTTTTGATTACGGCTCCCCCATGCAGAAAGATTCGACAGGCTAGCAGCAAATAGTGCCCGTTTGTGTGTTGGCATATGAATAATATTTGAACTATTTTTAGTGCATAGTTCGAATACTCGATGTTGTTTTTTTGGGCAGGTTAAGGCAATGTGCACGGGACAAACAAACACTAAACACTAAACATTATAATATGGAGACTGTGGGCGGGGTTCTTAAAGGGCATAGTGGAACTAGAGTTAAGTTTTGGAAGCTGGAACTTATTATAATAGGTAACCCTAATATTTTTATTTTTAAAGCAGTGGTCGGCACGGCCCTATCCCGTGGGATAGGATTCTTCTCAGTCGGCGTCGCTGCCGCTCATGCACAGCATGCACAAAAGAGAATAGAAGAATCAGTGCAGACAAATTGTAATTGTGTGGCTAGATTTAGCCTTTTTTAGCGTTAAATAGCGAGTTTTTAGGTTATAGCTATTTTGTTTACCATATTACAGAATATTTTAACTTATTTTTTATTCTCATATCTAGCCATAGAGTATTCAATTTGCACTCATACAAATGCAATGTTGGCATTTGACTGTAGTGGTGCGTACCACTGTTTTAAAGGATATACAAATTCTAAGGTGAAATAAATAGGTTATACAAAGAGAAACATAAACTAATTTAACCGTAGCCTTTTAAAAGCATACAAAATATAAATTCAGTAATACAAAATTAATTGAGTCCATAAAGACTCAAAGCATTCGATGTTTTGTATGAAAAAATCGATTTTGAATCGAATATTATCTATGTTTTGCCCAAAAACCTTAAATAAGCATCCTAAACCTTGCAAAGGAATACAAAACATCTCATAAATAAGTATTTTAAGCCATAAATAAGTAAAATAAAAACACAGTAGAAGAAATCAATTAGGGCTAGTAAAGAATCACTATTTTGGCAGGCAAAAATTAATTTTAAATCAATGTTTTTTATCTCTAAAATTAATGCCATACAATGCCTTTAATTTACTTAAACTAAAGAGTATCCCCAAGTCGAATCTCTTTGGCAGTGGCCCCCTTCTGTCGTCTTTGTTGCCGGCATAACTATGTGTCTGTTTATGTGGCAACTTTTGACATTTCGCAAATATTTATGATAATTCGTTCGGCGGTCCGCCGCCGAAACTTATAAAGCGATTAGTCACTCTTATAATTAACGCACTGGCGACGCCCGCTGGCCACTTTGCAGAACCTCCTGGGCAGGATAAAGAGTACGAAACGAGCCAACGTCGACCGCCCCGCTTCACGTTCAGCGAGAACTCCAGCTCCCTGATCCGCTGCATCCCCAACGAGCGCGCCACGTTCTTCGTGAAGATCGACTGCGACGAGGACGATGAACAGGAACTGCTGCCCTTCAAATTCGAATGGTAAGTCACATAAATCTTTCGCAGCAGATCTATTTTTCACGCTTACCTGTGCACTCGGCGCGCGTGAATCACCAACGTCCTTGCTCCGACCCGGCCTGCTGTGTGTGCATAATGCCAAAATTTTGCGCATTAACATATGATTTCTCCTTCACGCCTGCCTCCGACGGATCCGCTCAATCGGATACCACGGAGAGCCGGATACGCCGGCGTCTGCGCCGCCAAAGAGAGATCTCTGCCAGCCTGCCAGGTTTCTCTGAGTCTTTCGGTGGGTCAGTGGCTCTTGAGCGGCCAGTTCCACTTTGACGATCGGCGCATTAACATATCCGTTGCCCAGCGGGCGGACATCGAGAAAGGCAGCATATACGAGAGTTCTATATATATACACCACTGCGTATACGTGTTCTGGTGCGTGGAATCCGGGGGTGTCCACGCGGCGCATACTTAATAAATCACATGCGTATCGAAATCAATCAGTTTCGGCGGAATTCCTCCGGGACGTCGCGCCACCAGCACCTGGCATATGCGTGCGTCGGGATCGGTGCCCCGAAATATGTAACAATCGGCTATATATAGACGTATTAACAAATCGCGTCGCGTCTGCCTTTGGGGGGTTGTCTTGTTGGGCAGCGAAAGGAATTTCGGCGTTTCCATCTAATGCCCTAAAAGTGTTGAAAATAGTTTTTCAAATGAAATCCGAATATTACATAATGCGCCTGGTCTGGCGCGTAGAAACAACGAGAGATATGTGTGTTGGGTAGAGGTAGAGGAGCAGAGTCAGATGTTTGGCAATATCCGCGCGAGAGCAACAAATAAATAAATAAAACAATTCTGGCTGGCTGGGCCCCCTGAAAGCCTGAAAGACAACAGAACACACAAGGGAAACACGAAACAATTTGAAAATTCTCGATCTCGGCGAAGACGACAGCGAAACAACAAGTTATTAGCGCTCAACATCAAAAAAACACGCAGCCCAAAAATAAATTGGCAAAAGCTAGCCAGCTAGCTAGCGTTTAAATTATTGCAGTCCGCGGTCTCTGTGCCTTCCTTCCGAAGTGGCTGAATGCGAAATACAATTAATAGCGAAGCAAGTTCGAGCATTTATTTATAAACATTCTCGCTTCGATTCAGAAATACGTGGGTCATTATTCTCTTTCACAAAATGTTGTTTTATTGTTTTTTGTGCGGTGTTTGTGATTCTGTTTATTGGCCAATAATAAATGCCACATAAATAAAAGGCTCTTACGCATCAAACGTTTCGGTAAATGTTTGCACGTGCAGTGGGATTAATAATTAATACATTTTACTGATTACAGAGTAAAATTTAAACCAATCGAAAAAGCTAACTCGAGAAATTAAACCGATTTGAGAAAACGTTTAATGGTTTTTGGCTTTCTCTCAATCAAAAGCTAAATTAAATAATGAAAATAAATACAACACTCCGTGAGGCTAAATCAATTTAAAGTGAAAATTTAACCGTTATTATCCGGTTAAGCGTAGCATAACTTTTAACCATAAGCCGTTAACCATAAATTCTACTAATTACAGAGTAAAATTTAAACCGCAACAGCAATCGAAAAAGCTTAACCGAATTGAGATAACTTTTAGTGGTTAGTTACTCATTTTGGTTTCCCTTAATCAAACGGTAAATTAAATAATGAAAATAAATATAACGTTCTGCGAGGCCAAATCAATTTAAAGTGAAAGTTAAACCGTTATTATACGGTTAAGCGTAACATAACTGTTAACCATAAGCTGTTAACATAATTACAGAGTAAAATTTAAACTGCAACAGCAATCGAAAAAGCTTAACCGAATTGAGATAACTTTTAGTGCGTAGTTACTCACTTTGGTTTTCTCTCAATCAAAAGCTAAATTAAATAATGAAAATAAATACAACATTCCGTGAGGTTAAAGCAATTTAAAGTGAAAATTAAACCGTTATCATCCGGTTAAGCGTAACATAACTGTTAACTGTTAATAAGCTGTTAACCGTAGTCAAAACGCCATGGGCAACGGATGTTCCAAATGCTGCCAGTGCAACGAGCACAAACAAATCAACGGCACACTCTCCTCGGCCTCGTCGGTCTACAGGAAAAGGTGATTCTTTGCTGTCCACTCTGGATATTTCTATTAGGATTAGGTGCAACACAGCACCATATTCACCACCCTTTTGCCCCATAATCATCTTCATCTTGCAGGAGCCGTAATGAAATTCCCATCGAGAACTCCGACCGCTTCCGCATCACGGCCACCAGCAATGCCGTACAGCTGGCCGTGGAGCATGTGCAGCGGGAGGACGCCGGCCACTACACGCTGTTCGCCAAGACGAAGAGCCAGGATGTGGTGCGCCGGCACGTGGAACTCATCGTGGAGGACAGATCCACGGGCGACGATCCACCAGTGTTCCTGCGACGCCTCGTCGATCTCTCTGTCAAAGTGGGCACCCGGACACGCCTTCTAACTGAGATCAGGAGCTCAACAGATTTGAAGGTAAGTTGGTAATAATTCAGAGAAGCCAACGAAATTTATTTAGTAAATAAAAAGGTGAACGGAGAAAAACTCACCCACAGCATTAAATACAAAATGGCCGCAGGTATTGTATCGATTATCGATAACTAGGCCAAGGATGTAGGAAGGAGTTAAAGGGGTTCGAAAAGTCAGTGAACTGTGCAGATTTATTTCAAAATCTTAAACCATTTGGTTGAAATATCTAATAGCTAACTAAATAAATGTCCAACTAAATAGCTAATTATATTTCCTCTCGAAAAAAGTCCTTCCCAAAGCGATTATTCCTTGCTGAGGCTACAATTAATTCTATCGATAATCGATAAGCTGTTTAATTTCTTGTTTTCCTTTTTCACCAGCTCACCTGGTACAGAAATGACCGCAGGGTGTGCGCCAGTGACCGCATCACAGAGATCAACGAGGGAACCTTCCATTACCTAGAGGTGAGTCCCGTGACAATGGAGGATGGCGGCCAGTGGATGCTGATGGCGGAGAATTATGGCGGACGCAACTCCTGCCTGGGCACCCTAAACGTGCTGGTTCCAAAAGCGTACAAGACGCCGGAGTTTGTGGAGGAGCTTCGGGCTGTGCTCACGGAGCAGGGCACTGTGTCCCTGGAATGCAAGGTGGTGGGCGTGCCCACGCCACATTTGCGCTGGTTCAAGGACTCCAAGGAGATCAAGGCGGGCGACATCTTTGCCCTGACAGCCAACGCAGATGACCCCACCAGCTTGGGCACGTACACGTGCGAGGCTCGCAACTGCATGGGCGTCACGTACTCCAGCTCCAAGGTGCATGTGGTGGGACGGGGCAGCCGTGAGGGATCCCTAAAGCCGGCGGACAGGTGAGTCCTGGGTCGGAGGCGCCCTAGTGGGAGCTCTCTTTCTGACTCTGACCGATGTGTTAATCTTTCCTCAGCGTGGCTGGCAATGCGCCGCCTCCGATATTCACGAACGAACTGAAAGACATGAGCCTCCACATTGGCGAGACGATCATTCTCGGCTGTCAAGGTGAGTACTCGGAGAGGAGCAGCAGCGCCGATCTCCTGCTGGCACCGGGCCAACGTGTCTTTGTTTATCTTCTCTCGGGCACTCGGACACTCAGAAACTCAGCTGTGTGTGATTGCGAATTTGGTCCAATTCTCGCCTCCGCCTCCGCCGGTGCTTGTTGTTTTTAGACCGCGCGCCAGAAACTTGAACTCGATCGCGCACGGTTGGCATGGCATGGTATGCCTCAAATGTTGAGGTGGGTCATCAACATCGCGCCGAGTGGCGAGCAAAACAAAACCGATAATTGCCCGCCAGAGAGAAGAAAACAGAGACGGCGCCTCGGGGAGATCGCAAGCGCGCTCTCTTGGTTAGATACAAAGATTGTTTACACCAGGGGTGCCGGTGCCGGTGCCCAAATGCTGCTTATGGCAGAGCACAAATAAAAACACAAAAACATAGAAAGGAACGTTTTTTTATTTCAAGTTTCTGCACTGAAAAAAATTGTAGTGAATAAAAAATAAACAAAATTAGTCTCTGCAATGTCAACCATCTAGCGTGCAACGAAAAGTACGACTGATTTCTTGCAATGTAGATTGTGCAAAGATCCAACAACAATTTACATTCGGATTAGCGAGTTAACAGTAAAGCCTATGGAAGTGTTGTTGCCCCGTTCAACGAAGGCGCGGAGAACGAAGAGAACACGAAAAATTGTTAGTGTAGTCTGCTTTTGAGCCGCACATGCATATGGCAATTAGTAAATGAAAAGGAGAACAGGGAAAAACTCATTAAATACAAAATGGCCGCAGGTATTATATCGATTATATCGATTATCGATAACTAAGCCAAGGACGTAGGAAGGAGTTAAAAGGGGTCAAAGAGTCCGTGAACTGTGCAGATTTATCTTGCTATAGCAAGATCAATTGCTTGGGCATCAAGGGTTAACACGTTCTCCCCTCTCTTCCATCTCTCTTCCGCAGTGGTGGTTCCGCCCTGGCCCAAGAGCGTGTGCTGGTACAATGCAGACGGTCGTGTGGAGACCGCCGAGCGGTACAAACTGATCGAGGACGGGCTGGGCGTCTACATGATCGAGGTCAAGCCGTCGGAGTCCTGCGATGCCGGCGAATGGAAGTGTGTGGTGACCAGCTTTGATGGCAGTGTGGGCATCTCTTCGTGCTCCGTGGCCATGGACAGTAAGTATCCACTCCCTTGCTTGCCAATAGGGAAGATTATAATCTAATCTCCTTACAGTTCCCCGGAACTATCGCAAGCCCAGGTTCATGGAGAGCCTACGCGCCGTGCTCACCGAGGAGGGACTCGTGTCCTTCGAGTGTAAGGTGGTAGGCTTCCCCACTCCCCTGCTTAAATGGTTCAAGGATGGCCACGAACTAAAGCCTGGGGATGTGTATCAGCTGACTGGAACCAACTCCCTGGGCACCTATTGCTGCATTGCGCGTAATTGCATGGGAGAGACCAGTAGCACTGCCGTCCTCACCGTGGAGGACATCCAGAATCAGCTGACCGACGAGGAGCGCCTGGTGTTCACTCACCAGAGCCAGAACCAGGCGCCAAAGTTCCTCACTGGCCTTAAAAGCACAGATGCCAAGATAAACGAACCCTTCCAGTTTAAAGTAATGGTGAAGGCCACCCCAGATCCCATACTCTCCTGGTTCCGCGACGAGCTGCCCATCGATCCCAACGAACGGTACAATCACTATCGCGGCGAGAACGAGGAGTGGCTGCTGGACATCAAGGCCGTGGAGTTTGTGGACCAGGCCGAGTGGAAGTGCGTGGCCGTCAACGATTTCGGAACGAGCATCACATCCTGCTTCCTGAAGCTGCAGATACCGCGTCACTACAAGAAGCCCCGCTTCCTGGAATGCCTGCGCGCAGTGCTCACCGAGGAGGGAGCCGTGAATCTGGAGTGCAAGGTGATCGGCGTCCCTCAACCCGCCCTGAAGTGGTACAAGGATGGCGTGGAACTCAAACCAGGAGACATTCATCGCATCATTTCGGGCCAAGATGGCACCTGCTGCCTGGGCACCTATACCTGCGAGGCCAGGAATTGCATGGGAGTCGTGGCCAGCTCAGCCTCGCTCCTCGGCTTCGAGGATGCGCAGAGGAGTCAGCAGCAGCAGAAGGCCGAGGAGCCGCACGAGAACGAGCTGCAGAGGAACTACTCGCTGTCCACCATCCAGGAGGAGCGTACGTCCCAGATGTATGAGACACCGGTGGGCGACATAACCATCGATGACAAAGGCGACGTGTCCTTCTCCTTCGACGGCAAGGAGGTCTCCGTTTCCCTCTACGAAACGCCCGATCTCACCGAGGAGGAGGCCCTCAAAATTGTGGAAATGTACGCGGATCAGATATCGGAGCATGTGACGGAGCACAACATTGTGGAGCTGCCGCCTCTCCGATTTGTCAAGGAGACCTCCCAGTCGGGTAAGCTCCTAATGGAAGCCGTGGTCATTGACATTTCGCCCGAGTACTTCACCGTGGAGGAGGATATGCGCACTGAGGCTGACATGGATGACATATCCATAACGGAGATCACAGTGCACGGCTCCTCCGGCAGGGAGGGCAAATTCGACAAGGTAACCGAGCAATTTGTCCAGGAGTCCTTTGAGAAAATGGAGGAGGAATTGTCGCTATCGGCACCAATTCGGAAACGGAAAAAGTCAAAGCCCACAGAGACAGATGAGTTCTTTAGCCTGTCCAAGGCCTCGGCTTCGGGTGAGGAGGAAACCTCCGATTTGCAGACCTTTGCCAGCGCCCAGATGTCTGCATCGCAAAAAGCTCAAACCAGCTCGGAGCAGGAAAAGGAGTCTGTGGCGCCGCCCAAGAGAAAGAAGTCCAAGAAACCAACAGACAGTGATTCCTCAAAGACAACCGAGGACGATGCCCGTTTGCAGGACATTTCGGGGGCTGTGGGCGATGGCCTCTTGGTGACTCCATCCTCCCACCCCAAAGCAGTTACCGACGAAAATGAAATCAACAAAAATCTCATGGCCCTCGTTCCTTTAGCGAAGTTGCTCAAGGTTATTCAGAATCACCTGACAGCCGTTGAAAATGAGGTCCTGGAACAGTCCACCATGATGATGACCCCGGCTGCAGCGGACCAGAGCATTGCCATTATTCGCAATATCATAGAACCCATCAAGCAAATCGAATCGAAGCTTCGGGTGTACTCTGGCGAGACCCAGATCGACGCCCTCATCCAGTCCATGGACGAGGACATCCGTCGGCTGCACATGGGCCTGCAGGTGATTGAAAAGTGCGTGGAGATTGACGAGACGGGAGCCACGCTCATCCAGCGCACCAGTGTGTGCATCATCGACAGCGTGGCCGATCAGATGAAGCGAGCTTTGGAGGAGCTGAAGATCGTCAGCAGGAAGTTCGAGTCGGAGTGCCTGCGGGCCCAAATCGAGCTCACGGCCGATGACATTCAGCAGGGATTGGAGATCACCCAAGGCACGATTAAGTCTCAGGCGCTGCTGCAGGAGGCCCAGGAACTGGAGGCCGCCAAGCACTTCTCCGAAGCTGTGGAGAAAATGCAGGAGGTTCCCGACTCCATATCCTTTGCCACCATTTCGGAGGCCAACCTGCCCAGTGAGGCTAGTGCTCTGAAAGAGATTTGCAAGCCAGTGGCAAGGATTCAGGAAGCTCTGGAACGTGTCGAGATGGAACTGTCGTTGGAGGACTCCGAGGAGCAGATCTACAAGAAGGTGCACCAGAAGGTGCTCGAGAGCATTGTGGAGCCGATCAAGGAGTTGCAGAGCACCCTGCAGTCCATCGAGGATAAGACTGAATCGCTGGCGGGGACCGAGTCCATGGAGCAGAAAATCAACATGGCCATTCTGGATATTGTCACCCCTCCCCTGTTCGAGCTCAACAAGGGGCTGGAGGTAATCCTCAACGAGAAATCGGACAGCGTGGAGGGAGGCATGCTGACGGTGAGCACCGTGGAATCGATGGTACCGCCCCTGCAGGAGATCCAGAATGGTCTAGCGCAGCTGGGCCAGGATCTGGAGAGTGGTCAGGCCTCCATGCCGGTGGAGGAACTCCGGTCCGAACCCGCTCTGGATGTGGCTGACACCCAGAAACTGTTGCAGTCATTTGCCCAGGCTGTCTTGCATTTCGAAACGAACATCGAGAGGATTTCGCCCAGGCTTTCGTCCAACGTCAAAATCCGTTTACTTAACCTGAAGGATGAACTGTCAGCTTTGATTAGCACTATTCTGGAAAAGGACATTACCGGCCATCATGTGGACCTGCTGGACAGGCTGAAGCGTCCCGTGGACGAACTCAACTACTGCATCCGCCAGACGGAGGTCAAGTCCATGACCGGTTCCCTAGCTGATCTCATTGAGCCGCTGAGCATGTTGCAGGAAAATACCCAAAAGGGTCACGGGGTCCTACTTACAGCTCGAGAGCCCGACCAGCAAGCTCTGCAGACCCTGGAGAACATACGGAGCATTATCCGAAACGCCGTCATTGACATCGAGGAGCACGAATTCAAGATTCTGCAGCAGGAAATACAGCTGGATGAGGAGAAGGCTTCACAGCAGCAGGACAAATCGTTTAGTGCCCTGCGAAAGGTCCTGGAAACGAAGGTGTCTCTGGAGGAGGCGGTTGGCAGCATTGAAACGCTTCAGGAAACTCTGAATAAGATTAGCGAAAACCCCAAAGCAACCGAAGCGGTGAAGGCATCCGCCAATGAAGCTCAAGTCTTCCTCTTGAGGATCCTGCAAATCGCCAAGGGACTGTCCACGTTCAGCGAGGCAGAGACTACCCTCGATGTCAATGAGGCGAACACCACTAGGATACTCTTCGAGTGTGGCAAAAGCTTTGCTGACTTGGCTAAAGCCCTGGACAGTCCAGCCGCTCTGTCCGATAACCAATTTTTGAGCGCCCTGAATCAGTTCACTGACATTGTGGAGCAGCAAAAGCCTTCGATGGAGGAAAAGCTTTCCATAGCCAGTCCCCTCTCGAGTCTGATTCATGTCCTCGAAAATCTGAAGCCCACTAGAGCCTCAGTCGAAGACCTATCGACTTTGGACGATGTTTCGGTGCTTAAGTCAGCCGCAGAGTCTTTGCCCACAGAGCCGGAAATGGAACCAATCAGCGGCGTTGCAGTCCTGCTGTCCGACTTGAACCAGGGCATTACCTCGGTCCTCTCGCATTGCGAGGATGCTGATGTCGCCTCGTTGGCTGGTTCGGCTGCCCAGAAAGTACAGGCAGCCATTGTCAAGATGCAGGAGCTGCAGAGTAGCATAGCTCTGGTGCAGGAAACGAATGCTGTGGAGGCAGCGCATCCCTTGTCAGAGGCTAGTCAGCAGGGCACCTTCGCCGAGGCCCTTTGCAGCTTGGAGCAATGTGTTCTCCACGTGGAGGAGTGTATGGCCCACAGTGGCGTCGAGAGCATCACTGAACTTGAATTGGAGAAGCTCAAGACCTTGGCCACTCCACTCCGCGACTTAAGGCAGCACTGCGAGCAGATTGATATGCAAATGCTGGAGAATGCAGCTGATTTGTCCACTCAGGAGGATATCTCTGATCTGAAGAGTGTGGGGCACAAGCAAACCGTTTCGGATCATATTCAGGAGAAGGCTGATGTTGATTTAAGGCAACATTGCGAGCAGATTGACATGCAGATGCTGGAGAATGTGGCCGATTTGTCCCCTCAGGAGGATATCTCTGACCTGAAGAGTGTTGGGCACAAGCAAACCGTTTCGGATCATATTCAGGAGATGGCAGTTGTTGAGGAGGATGCCATGGTGGAAGTGTTCGACATACAGCAAGGTGTAGCAAGTGGCATTAAGCAGCTTGAGGCCTGCCTCGAGGTCACACAGACGGACTCCAGCAAGGAGCTCCAGAAAGTGGCCGAAATCATGGGGCAGCTAAAGTCAGATCTGCAGAACATCCAGACTGCCCTTGTCTCGGAGGGTGTTCAGCAGGAAACCGTTCTGGCTCAAGCCCAAATAGCCCGCACTATGTTTAGATTGAAGGAATCCCTAGTTCATACCTACGAGTCGGGCTTGGTGGACTCTTTGGAGAACGTCGAGAGCGCCTTTGAAGATATATTGCTTTCGTTGCCGGTTCTGGAGACCCAGCTGGCACAGGAGATGTTTGGAAAAATCGCCAAGGCATTCAATAATTTCGTTGTCCATTGCGACCGCCAAGAAGTGGTTGATCATGCAAAGCTTTCCACTCTGAAGAAACCTATTGAAAACCTAGTTCAGTCCATCGCAGCTGTGGCTGCTCAACCCACCGTTGATGTCGACAAGTCTTCGGCGGTAATTGTCCAATTACAGACCAGTCTGATGGCCGCTTTTCGTAGTCTAAATGAAGTCAGCGAAGATGTCAGCAATGAAGTCCTGGGTGGCCTCTTGAAGACGCAAAGTAGCTTGGTAGCCGTATTTGATTTTATCGAGAACAATGACAGTACCATTCGCGTCATTGAACTACTGCAGGAAATGGATTCCATTACTGCGGAATTGAAGGCCTTGTCCGAAATTCCAGTTGAACCCACGGTGCCAGTCGACATAAGTGTTATCATTGAAAGCGTTTCGTCTGGTAAGGCGTTCCTCACCGAAATCGAAGAGGGTCTTCAAGCTAATAATCCTCAGTGCCTCCTCTTGCTTGATGAAAACACGGACGATATTACTCAACTAGAGGCAATACTCGTGCAAATCGAGAAGGAAATACTATCTCAGCCCCAACTGACACAGATAACTGCTAAGCAAGTTACTCTCATAGATACGCTGCACCTGCAGATAAATATTCTACAGGACAAGCTTAGCAAACTAAACGTTTTCCTTGATGAGCTCCAAAATCAACCGGTAACTTCTTCTTCTGAATCGGTTTTGGGTTCAGACATTAAGACTGAAGAGAGTGCAGAAAGTCAGGAAGATATTGGACCTGAAGCTAAAAGAGCTAAAGTTGTGGAAACTGATGTGGCTTCCAGTGCAATAGTATCAGAAGAAGATAAACAGCAAGCAAAGCAAACGGAGTCCACAAAACAATCACTGGATGAAATCAAGTCTGACAAGAAAGATGCATTTAAAGGTGAGTCGGAAAAGGTATCCGAACCAGAAATCAAGGAAACAATTGAACAGAATGTCAAAGAGCAATCATCAAGCAAAGATGATAAAGATTCTTTGCAAGAAAAGGACAACGCAGAAGCATCTAAGATTGTTGCTCAAAAGAGTTCCCCAGAAGCAATTTTAGAGACATTAACCGAAAAGATATCAGACTTGTCGCAGGCCCTTGGCAGCGATACTGATAATGAGACAATGAAGACTATTATTGCCGAGAGCCAAGATATTATAGAGAATATCAGCGACTCCAACAAAGTTGCCAAATCCATATTTAAATTGAGAGAGCATATAGTTCACACCTATGATGGCAAGCCTCCAGAGGAACAGTCAGACAAAATACTTGTCGAAGCATTTATTGAGTCTCTATTCGAAGCCTTCCCAGAAGCATCACAGCAAATAATTCAAAATTACATAAAAGAAATCAAAACCAATGTGATTTTAACTAAAGCAGCAATTCAGCTAATTGACGACAACAATATGTTTATAAAGCCATCGTCACTAGTCCCGAAACTGGCTAATCTGGAAAGTATTTCTGAAAAGATTCAATTCGATCAACATGTTGACAAATCATCTGAAAAAATGATCAGCTTGCAACAAAATATAATGGATATTTTTATTATTCTTGATGACCTCATAGATGAAAAGACGGAAATAATTAAACCGAAAATAGAGGAAACCAAAACCATATTGCTCAATGAATATGACTACATTGAGAAGAAACAGGGTGCACTGAATACTGCAGTCGTGCAGGGAAAAGTGCAAGTCATAACGCAGAAGATTCTTAATATATGCGAAGAACTAAAAGATCTTATTGGAGATCAAAGTCAACCCAAAGACACTGTTGATCACGCAACCTCTTTAGAGAAGCAAATCGTTGAGGAACAAAAACTGGAAGCTGAGACACAGAAACAAGACCAGAAGGACGTCGATAAGAAGTCCGAAAAGGGAGAAGTTTCTGAAGTTACTGCTGAGAAGATTTCCGAAGAAAAGATTCAGGAACCCAAGAAACCTGATGTACAGGAAACAGAATCTAAATCAGAGCAAGCTAAGGCTTTGGAAAAACAAGCCCTTGAAGAACAACAAGTCGAAACTAAGACACAGAAGCAAGAACAAAAGGAAGTCGAAAAGAAGTCCGAAAAGGGAGAAGTTTCTGAAGTTACTGCGGAGAAGATTTCCGAAGAAAAGATCGTGGAAGCCAAGAAAGCTGAGGCGAAGGAAGATATTTCTAAACCAGAGCAAGCTAAGGCTTTGGAAAAACAAGCCCTTCAAGAACAAGAACTGGAAGCCATGGTACAGAAACAAGACGAGAAGGATGTCGAAAAGAAGTCCGAGAAGGGAGAAGTTTCTGAAGTTACTGCGGAGAAGATTTCCGAAGAAAAGATCGAGGAAGCCAAGAAAGCTGAAGCGAAGGAAACTGAATCTAAGCCTGAGCAAGCGAAGGCCTTGGAAAAGCAATCCCTTGAAGAACAACAACTGGAAGTTGAGGAACAGAAACCTGATCAGAAGGATGTCGAAAAGAAGTCCGAGAAGGGAGAAGTTTCTGAGGTTACTTCGGAGAAGATTTCCGAAGAAAAGATTGGCGAAGCCAAGAAAGCTGAGGCGAAGGAAATTGAATCTAAACCAGAGCAAGCTAAGGCCTTTGAAGAACAGTCTCTTGAGGAACAACAAGTCGAAGCAAAGATACAGAAACAAGACCAGAAGGACGTCGAAAAGAAGTCAGAGGTGGGAGAAGTTTCTGAAGTTACTGCTGAGAAGATTTCCGAAGAAAAGGTTGAGGAAGCCACGAAACCTGATGTACAGGAAACTGAATCTAAACCAGAGCAAGCTAAGGCTTTGGAAAAACAAGCACTTGAAGAACAACAACTGGAGGCTAAGGCACAGAAACAAGACGAGAAAGATGTCGAAAAAAAATCAGAGAAGAGGGAAGTTTCTGAAGTTACTGCGGAGAAGATTTCCGATGAAAAGATCGAGGAAGCCAAGAAACCTGATGTACAGGAAACTGAATCTAAGCCAGAGCAAGCTAAGGCCTTGGAAAAACAATCTCTTGAAGAACAACAACTGGAAGCAAAGACACAGAAACAAGACCAGAAGGATGTCGATAAGAAGTCCGAGAAGGGAGAAGTTTCTGAAGTTACTGCTGAGAAGATTTCCGAAGAATGCATTGAGGAAGCCAAGAAAGCTGAGCCGAAGGAAATTGAATCTAAGCCTGAGCAAGCTAAGGCCTTGGAAAAGCAATCCCTTGAGGAACAACAAGTCGAAGCTAAGACACAGAAGCAAGAACAAAAGGAAGCCGAAAAGAAGTCCGAAAAGGGAGAAGTTTCTGGAGTTACTGCCGAGAAGATTTCCGAAGAAAAGATCGAGGAAGCCAAGAAAGCTGAGGCGAAGGAAGATATTTCTAAACCAGAGCAAGCTAAGGCTTTGGAAAAACAAGCCCTTGAAGAACAACAACTGGAAGCAAAGACACAGAAACAAGACCAGAAGGATGTCGATAAGAAGTCCGAGAAGGGAGAAGTTTCTGATGTTACTGCTGAGAAGATTTCCGAAGAAAGCATTGAGGAAGCCAAGAAAGCTGAGCCGAAGGAAATTGAATCTAAGCCTGAGCAAGCTAAGGCCTTGGAAAAGCAATCCCTTGAGGAACAACAAGTCGAAGCTAAGACACAGAAGCAAGAACAAAAGGAAGCCGAAAAGAAGTCCGAAAAGGGAGAAGTTTCTGGAGTTACTGCCGAGAAGATTTCCGAAGAAAAGATCGAGGAAGCCAAGAAACCTGATGTACAGGAAACAGAATCTAAATCAGAGCAAGCTAAGGCTTTGGAAAAACAAGCCCTTGAAGAACAACAAGTCGAAACTAAGACACAGAAGCAAGAACAAAAGGAGGCCGAAAAGAAGTCCGAAAAGGGAGAAGTTTCTGAAGTTACTGCGGAGAAGATTTCCGAAGAAAAGATCGAGGAAGCGAAGAAAGCTGAGGTGAAGGAAGATATTTCTAAGCCAGAGCAAGCTAAGGCTTTGGAAAAACAAGCCCTTCAAGAACAAGAACTGGAAGCTATGGCACAGAAACAAGACGAGAAGGATGTCGAAAAGAAGTCCGAGAAGGGAGAAGTTTCTGAAGTTACTGCGGAGAAGATTTCCGAAGAAAAGCTCGAGGAAGCCAAGAAAGCTGATGCGATGGAAACGGAATCTAAACCAGAGCAAGCGAAGGCCTTGGAAAAACAAGCCCTTGAAGAACAACAACTGGAAGCAAAAACACAGAAACAAGACCAGAAGGATGTCGATAAGAAGTCCGAGAAGGGAGAAGTTTCTGAAGTTACTGCTGAGAAGATTTCCGAAGAAAGCATTGAGGAAGCCAAGAAAGCTGAGGCGAATGAAACTGAATCTAAACCAGAGCAAGCTAAGGCCTTGGAAAAGCAATCCCTTGAGGAACAACAAGTCGAAGCTAAGACACAGAAGCAAGAACAAAAGGAAGCCGAAAAGAAGTCCGAAAAGGGAGAAGTTTCTGAAGTTACTGCGGAGAAGATTTCCGAAGAAAAGATCGAGGAAGCCAAGAAAGCTGAGGCGAAGGAAGATATTTCTAAACCAGAGCAAGCTAAGGTTTTGGAAAAACAAGCCCTTGAAGAACAACAACTGGAAGCAAAGACACAGAAACAAGACCAGAAGGATGTCGATAAGAAGTCCGAGAAGGGAGAAGTTTCTGATGCTACTGCTGAGAAGATTTCCGAAGAAAGCATTGAGGTAGCCAAGAAAGCTGAGCCGAAGGAAACTGAATCTAAGCCTGAGCAAGCTAAGGCCTTGGAAAAGCAATCCCTTGAGGAACAACAAGTCGAAGCTAAGACACAGAAGCAAGAACAAAAGGAAGCTGAAAAGAAGTCCGAAAAGGGAGAAGTTTCTGAAGCTGCTTCGGAAAAGATCGAGGAATCCAAGAAAGCTGAGGCAAAGGAAACTGAATCTAAGCCAGAGCAAGCTAAGGCCTTGGAAAAACAATCTCTTGAGGAACAACAACTGGAGGCTAAGACAGAGAAACGAGACCAGAACGATGTTGAAAAGAAGTCCGAGAAGGCAGAAGTTTCTGAAGTTCCTGCGGAGAAGATTTCTGAAGAAAAGATTGATCAACCACCATCCCAAGAAGATTTGGTACAGACCTTGAAAACCATTCTTGCTGACTTGGCCTCTGCGGTGAACAACGGAAGCAAAAAGAAAGACCTTAACGTGATTGTAGCTGACTGTCGAGATATTATCAACAATCTTAAGGATATTGATGAGGTTTGCAATTTTATATATAAATTTAAAGAGCATATAGTGCAGACCTATGATAGAAAGTCAGTCGAAGATAAAAAATACAAAGAGCTTTATGAATCTTTCATTGCATCTTTATTGGAGGCATGCCCTGCAGCAGCTGACAAAGTAATGAATAACTATGTCAAAGAAATTAAAACCAATGTGATTTTATCTAAGGCCTCCATCCAACTTATTGATGACTGCAACATGTTTACCAAACCTTCCTTACTAGTCCCTAAACTGGTTAACCTGGAGAAAATTTCTGTTAAAATTCAGCCAGAACGACATGTTGACAAGTCATCGGAAAGAATGATTAGCTTGCAACAGAATTTAATGGATATCTTCGTCATTCTTGACGACCTCTTAGACGAAAAGACTGATATATTGAAACCAAAAATCGAAGAAATCAAGACAATAGTGTTAAATGAATATGACTTTATTGAGAAAACTCAGGGTCTGCTGCATACTGCGGTAATCAATGGAAAAATTCAAACTGTAACGCAAAAGATTCTCAATATTTGCGAGGATTTAAACAATTTGATTGGAAAACAAAACCAAAACAAAGGGGAAGCTGATCTAGAAGAAGCCGTTGACCTTGGAATATCTTGGGAGAAACAAACTGCCGAGGAACAAAAATTGGAAGCCAAGAAGCAGAAACAAGCTGAAAAGGATGTCAAGAAGCAGTCCGAAAAGGCAGAAGTGTCCGAGGTCATTGCGGAGAAGATATCCGAAGAAAAGGTTGAGGAAGCCAAGAAGCCTGAAGTGAAGGAAGCTGAATCTAAATCGGAGAAAGCAAAGGCTTTGGAGAAACAAACTCTCGAGGAACAGAAGTTGGAAGCCAAGAAGCAGAAACAAGCTGAGAAGGATGTTAAGAAGCAGTCCGAAAAGGGAGAGGTTTCCGAGGTAATCGCGGAGAAAATATCCGAAGAAAAGGTTGAGGAACCCAAGAAGCCTGATGTGAAGGAAGGTGAATCTAAATCAGAGAAAGCAAAGGCTTTGGAGAAGGAAACTCTCGAGGAACAAAAATTGGAAGCCAAAAAGCAGAAACAAGCTGAGAAGGATGTCAAGAAGGAGTCCGAAAAGGGTGAGGTTTCCGAGGTCACTCCAGAGAAGATATCCGAAGAAAAGATTGAGGAACCTAAGAAGCCTGAAGTAAAGGAAGCTGAATCTAAATCGGAGCAAGCAAAGTCTTTGGAGAAACAAACTCTCGAGGAACAAAAGTTGGAGGCCAAAAAGCAGAAACAAGCTGAGAAGGATGTCAAGAAGGAGTCCGAAAAGGGAGAGGTTTCCGAGGTCACTGCGGAGAAGATATCCGAAGAAAAGGTTGAGGAATCCAAGAAGCCTGAAGTGAAGGAAGCCGAATCTAAATCAGAGAAAGCAAAGGCTTTGGAGAAACAAACTCTCGAGGAACAAAAGTTGGAGGCGAAAAAGCAGCAACAAGCTGAGAAAGATGTCAAGAAGCAGTCCGAAAAGGGAGAGGTTTCCGAGGTCACAGCGGAAAAGATATCCGAAGAAAAGGTTGAGGAACCCAAGAAGACTGAAGTGAAGGAAGCAGAATCTAAATCAGAGAAAGCAAAGGCTTTGGAGAAGGAAACTCTCGAGGAACAAAAGTTGGAGGCCAAAAAGCAGAAACAAGCTGAGAAGGATGTCAAGAAGCAGTCCGAAAAGGGAGAGGTTTCCGAGGTAATTGCGGAGAAGATATCCGAAGAAAAGGTTGAGGAACCCAAGAAGCCTGAAGTGAAGGAAGCTGAATCTAAATCAGAGAAAGCAAAGGTTTTGGAGAAACAAACTCTCGAGGAACAGAAGTTGGAAGCCAAGAAGCAGAAACAAGCTGAGAAAGATGTCAAGAAGCAGTCCGAAAAGGGTGAGGCTTCCGAGGTCACTCCAGAGAAGATATCCGAAGAAAAGATTGAGGAACCTAAGAAGCCTGAAGTAAAGGAAGCTGAATCTAAATCGGAGAAAGCAAAGGCTTTGGAGAAACAAACTCTCGAGAAACAAAAGTTGGAGGCCAAAAAGCAGAAACAAGCTGAGAAGGATGTCAAGAAGGAGTCCGAAAAGGGTGAGGTTTTCGAGGTCACTCCAGAGGAGATATCCGAAGAAAAGGTTGAGGAAGCCAAGAAGCCTGAATTAAAGGAAGCTGAATCTAAATCAGAGAAAGCAAAGGCTTTGGAGAAACAAACTCTCGAGGAACAAAAGTTGGAGGCCAAAAAGCAGAAACAAGCTGAGAAGGATGTCAAGAAGGAGTCCGAAAAGGGAGAGGTTTCCGAGGTAATTGCGGAGAAGGTATCCGAAGAAAAGGTTGAGGAACCCAAGAAGCCTGAAGTGAAGGAAGCTGAATCTAAATCGGAGAAAGCAAAGGCTTTGGAGAAACAAACTCTCGAGGAACAAAAATTGGAAGCCAAAAAGCAGAAACAAGCTGAGAAGGATGTCAAGAAGGAGTCCGAAAAGGGTGAGGCTTCCGAGGTCACTCCAGAGAAGATATCCGAAGAAAAGATTGAGGAACCTAAGAAGCCTGAAGTAAAGGAAGCTGAATCTAAATCGGAGAAAGCAAAGGCTTTGGAGAAACAAACTCTCGAGAAACAAAAGTTGGAGGCCAAAAAGCAGAAACAAGCTGAGAAGGATGTCAAGAAGGAGTCCGAAAAGGGTGAGGTTTTCGAGGTCACTCCAGAGGAGATATCCGAAGAAAAGGTTGAGGAAGCCAAGAAGCCTGAATTAAAGGAAGCTGAATCTAAATCAGAGAAAGCAAAGGCTTTGGAGAAGGAAACTCTCGAGGAACAAAAGTTGGAGGCCAAAAAGCAGAAACAAGCTGAGAAGGATGTCAAGAAGCAGTCCGAAAAGGGAGAGGTTTCCGAGGTAATTGCGGAGAAGATATCCGAAGAAAAGGTTGAGGAACCCAAGAAGCCTGAAATGAAGGAAGCTGAATCTAAATCAGAGAAAGCAAAGGTTTTGGAGAAACAAACTCTCGAGGAACAGAAGTTGGAAGCCAAGAAGCAGAAACAAGCTGAGAAAGATGTCAAGAAGCAGTCCGAAAAGGGTGAGGCTTCCGAGGTCACTCCAGAGAAGATATCCGAAGAAAAGATTGAGGAACCTAAGAAGCCTGAAGTAAAGGAAGCTGAATCTAAATCGGAGAAAGCAAAGTCTTTGGAGAAACAAACTCTCGAGGAACAAAAGTTGGAGGCCAAAAAGCAGAAACAAGCTGAGAAGGATGTCAAGAAGGAGTCCGAAAAGGGTGAGGTTTCCGAGGTCACTCCAGAGAAGATATCCGAAGAAAAGATTGAGGAACCTAAGAAGCCTGAAGTGAAGGAAACAGAATCTAAATCAGAGAAAGCAAAGGCTTTGGAGAAACAAACTCTCGAGGAACAAAAGTTGGAAGCCAAGAAGCAGAAACAAGCTGAGAAGGATGTCAAGAAGGAGTCCGAAAAGGGAGAGGTTTCCGAGGTAATTGCGGAGAAGGTATCCGAAGAAAAGGTTGAGGAACCCAAGAAGCCTGAAGTGAAGGAAGCTGAATTTAAATCGGAGAAAGCAAAGGCTTTGGAGAAACAAACTCTCGAGGAACAAAAATTGGAAGCCAAAAAGCAGAAACAAGCTGAGAAGGATGTCAAGAAGGAGTCCGAAAAGGGTGAGGTTTCCGAGGTCACTCCAGAGAAGATATCCGAAGAAAAGATTGAGGAACCTAAGAAGCCTGAAGTGAAGGAAGCAGAATCTAAATCAGAGAAAGCAAAGGCTTTGGAGAAACAAACTCTCGAGGAACAAAAGTTGGAAGCCAAGAAGCAGAAACAAGCTGAGAAGGATGTCAAGAAGCAGTCCGAAAAGGGAGAGGTTTCCGAGGTAATTGCGGAGAAGGTATCCGAAGAAAAGGTTGAGGAACCCAAGAAGCCTGAAGTGAAGGAAGCTGAATCTAAATCAGAGAAAGCAAAGGCTTTGGAAAAACAAACAAACGAGGAACAAAAGTTGGAAGCCAAGAAGCAGAAACAAGCTGAGAAGGATGTCAAGAAGCAGTCCGAAAAGGGCGAGGTTTCCGAAGTCTCTGCAGAGAAGATATCCGAAGAAAAGGTTAAGGAACCCAAGAAGCCTGAATTAAAGGAAGCTGAATCTAAATCAGAGAAAGCAAAGGCTTTGGAGAAACAAACTCTCGAGGAACAAAAGTTGGAGGCCAAAAAGCAGAAACAAGCTGAGAAGGATGTCAAGAAGGAGTCCGAAAAGGGAGAGGTTTCCGAGGTAATTGCGGAGAAGGTATCCGAAGAAAAGGTTGAGGAACCCAAGAAGCCGGAAGTGAAGGAAGCCGAATCTAAATTAGAGAAAGCAAAGGCTTTGGAGAAACAAACTCTCGAGGAACAAAAGTTGGAGGCCAAAAAGCAGAAACAAGCTGAGAAGGATGTCAAGAAGGAGTCCGAAAAGGGAGAGGTTTCCGAGGTAATTGCGGAGAAGGTATCCGAAGAAAAGGTTGAGGAACCCAAGAAGCCGGAAGTGAAGGAAGCCGAATCTAAATTAGAGAAAGCAAAGGCTTTGGAGAAACAAACTCTCGAGGAACAAAAGTTGGAGGCCAAAAAGCAGAAACAAGCTGAGAAGGATGTCAAGAAGGAGTCCGAAAAGGGTGAGGTTTCCGAGGTCACTCCAGAGAAGATATCCGAAGAAAAGATTGAGGAACCTAAGAAGCCTGAAGTGAAGGAAACAGAATCTAAATCAGAGAAAGCAAAGGCTTTGGAGAAACAAACTCTCGAGGAACAAAAGTTGGAAGCCAAGAAGCAGAAACAAGCTGAGAAAGATGTCAAGAAGCAGTCCGAAAAGGGTGAGGTTTCCGAGGTCGTTGTGGAAGAAAAGGTTGAGGAAGCCAAGAAGCTTAAGAAAAAAGCATCTCCTGAAAAACAAGAGGTGCAAGCTAAGACTCAGAAAGACACAGAGAAGGATGGCAAGAGAAAGTCAAAGAAGGGAGCTGAAGCTAAATCTGAAGTTAAGGTTGTGGATAAACAATCAACGGAAGAACAGCCAATGAAAACTAAGACCCAGGACCAAGCTGATAAGTCGACGGAGGAATCGGATTCATCACGTATCCGTAAGTTTCACAAAAATACCTGAGCCTGTACATTATAGACAAGTAATAATTATATTTTCAATTTATTGCAGATAAAGAAATTGAGGAAGAAAAGAAGCAAGCAGAACTCGTTGATGATAAGAAGGCTGAGATCGTTGCAGCGTCCGAGGATGTTGCTGAGAAGACTTCCGAGGAACAGACCAAAGAAGTTCTTAAGACCGATGTCAAGGACTCTAAAGCTAAGGCCAAAAAAGAGAAGAAACCAAAACCAGCTGAATCTGAGCAAAGGGATGAGATTACCGAGGCTGTATCTGAAGCTACACCAAAGCCGTCTTTGGAGAAAGAATCAATCGTTGAAAAAACTCAAGTGCTAGAAAGTACTAGAGAAGCCGAAGAAGAAACTGTGTCCAGGCGTTCCGATCAGAGAGTCCAGAGATCCGAAGAATTGGCCGACTCGGTTAGCCTGCAAACGTACAAGTCCATGGATTCGGAGTACAAGAACCGAAAGGAGTCGCGCAGTGCCAAGCGCAAGCCAACAGTGGACATTCAACTGACCAACCGGAATACGGCCTCGGGCAGCGACCTCAAGCTGACATGCGGGCTGTCGGGTCACGATATGAACGTGCAGTGGTTCAGGCAGAACAGCCACAGTCCCATCGAGAACGATGCCAAGTACAGGAGAACATTGAACGACGGACTCTCGTGCCTTGAAATTAAATCGGCCGAAGTGAGTGACTCTGGCATTTATCGCTGCATAGCGTCCAATCAAAATGGAGAAGTCGAAACTAGCTGTCTTGTGACTATATACGAAGCACCTTCGAGCAAATTTGGCACTCCGCCAATATTTACACGCAACATTCGAGGTAAGTGCCTGTCTACCGTTTACCTAGTGATCCAATGCCCGAATTTCAAACTTAATTAGTTTAGATATTTCTTTTACTTTAGTCAAGATGCACCTTGCATCTAGTATATATGTTATTTAGTATATAGGAAGCTAGTTTGTAAGACTAGCAATAAGCAATAAGTCGGGTTACTAACCCATCGCTTCGCACTTTCGGTTCGTAAATATGGCATGTGCCCAGTGGGGAGAGGAGAGAGTTGAGGCACTTTATCATCGCACTTAAATAGACGCCTCTTTAATTAGCTAATGGGATTCGAACTTATATAATTTCGTTTACTTAAATTTAATGCCTGCATTGATTAAAAGTGGCCGCTATTTAAATAGAAATGCATTTTGGCAATCAATTTGTTGCATGCCGCGAACAAAACAGAATTCGTAAAATTGTTTTTCAATCGAATCGATTCGGGCGGAGACTCAGATCGATCCGAGTGCTTTCGAAATTTTCACCACGTTCGGTGACAGTCGTGAATCTTCTTTAGCATCGAACGGACGTCTCACGTCCTAAAAATCTCGATCGAACCGTTGCGGGCTCTATATATATATTGATCTAGAAAGTCATACTACATATACGACTCGGACGGATATATAATTTTTATCGGTTTTCATTTACGAATTTCATTCCGATCACGTTCACGTTATCCTTCCGAACCCGCAAGCGGAACGAAAACAATCCGATATCGAAATCGAAATGGGAGAAACGGAAAACGGAGATATCGAGCCGAGGGCTTCCGCCGAGCCGGAGGCGGCCGCCGCCCAGGATACCCTGCAGGTGCCAAAGCAAATGAAGCGCAAGCTCAAGTCACCCACTCCGGGCAGCCTGCGCGGACGCAGTGCCACGCCCATTCACGGCCGGAGTCAGACCCCGTTCACACTGTACATGGTTCGGCGCAGTGCCACGCCCTCGACATGGCGCAGCATCACTCCCTTCCTGAAGCGGGAGGAGAAGGAGAAGACCCCCTTCGAACTCGGACGGGACATCAAGAGCCAGACGACCTGCAACATCGCCGTCTTCGATCGCGCCCTGGTCATGGACATATCCGAGCCCATGGATGTGCAGAAGCCCGTGCGTTACATAACCTCCGACTTGTCGGTGATCGATCGCGCTGCCGTAATGGATGTGTCCAACGTTGAGGTTATCTACGTCGTCGAGGAGTACGAAGAGGTCGAGGAGGAGGAGGAGATCATCGAGGAGGTCAAGCCCAAGAAGAAGGAGAAGAAGGCCAGGAAGCCGCGCGTTCAGCGCAAGTCCATTGACAAGGACATGAGTCCTTTGGGCGCCGAGGATGGCGAGGACATGGGCGACTTTGGTGGCGACGATCGGGAGGACAGCATGGATCTCGACGACGATGAGCCCGTGAAGAAGGGCAAGAAGAAGGCTCCGCCCAAGAAGAAGGAGAAGAAGGAGAAGTCCCCCAGCCCCAAATTGACCTTGAAACTGGAGATCGGCGGGGGCCAGAAGGCCAGCAAGAAGATGTTTGAGCAGCAGCAGGCCGCACCCAAACCCCCACCGAAAAAGAGCAAGATGGTGCTCCAGATGGAGGAGCAGGCCAGAGCTGCGGCCAAGGCCGCCGAGGAGGAGGCCGCGCGGGCCAAGCCCAAGGGCGAGACCTTTGAGGAGCGTCAGAAGCGCCTGCAGGCCGAGAAGGAGGAGCAGGAGCGACTGGAGGCCGAGCAGAGAGCCTTGGAAGAGGCCGAAGCTGAGGAGGATGAGGAGGATCCATCGGCTGTGGGCGAGGAGGGGGAAGAGGGCACCGAGGCTGGCTATGGAGACGAGGATCAGGACCAGGAGTATGGCGCAGAGGAGGGCGACGAGGATCGTGAGCTTGAAGAGGAGGAGGACACCGTGCCCGATCCGAAGAAGAAGGAGAAACGCCGCGGCAGCGACTCCTCCGACGACTTTGTGCGCCCCGATCCCCACGAGGAGGAGCGCTGGCAGCGCATCGCCGCCATCGAGGGCGAGGAGTTCATGCAGCAGATGCGCAAGTACAGCCAGGCCAAGCGCGTCAGCGAGAAGGAGCGCGACGCGGACTGGCAGCGCCGCCGGGAGCAGGCCCGCAATCCCAAGTTCATCAACTTCCTCTCCGACCGCGCTGCCGAGGCCGGCCAGAGTGTGCGCCTGGCCTGCGCCGTGGACGGCCCGGAGCTCTCCGCCAAGTGGTACCACAACCGGAAGCAGCTGGAGCGGGATGGGTGCCATCGCATCATCAACAATAACAACATCCTGGTGCTGGAGGTGATCAACACCACCATCCTGGACTCTGGCGAGTACTCGTGCGTCATCTCGAACCAGAACGACGAGGTCACGTCCTCGTGCATTGTCACCATCTACGAGGTGTTCAAGGACGAACCCAAACCCCCCTCCATTCAGTATATCAAAGGTATTTGTCCGTGCATCCCTAAGAGCTTCCTTTATGTGTGCCTGTTTCAGAGTACTACCACTTGCGCGACGACGAGCTGACCATCGAGTGCCATGTTCATGGCGTGCCCCGTCCCGTGATCACCTGGTGGCGTGGGGCCTTCCAGGTGAAGCCCAGCTACAAGTTCACCATCATCGAGGAGGCGCACGGCGTGTGCAAGCTGCTCATCTACAAGCCGGGCAACAAGGACGGCGGCATCTACACCCTGAAGGCCTTCAACTCCAGTGGGGAGGCACAGATCAACCACACCGTGGAGGTGGCCAAGAACCTGCACTACCACGTGCCCGGCATCTTCCATGCCCGCGACAAGATCCAGCTAGACAGCTTGAAGCAGGCCAAGAAGGCCATGGAGGCGGCCTTGAAGTCCATGGCCGAGTCCGACCAGAAGCGGGCCGATGCCGAGGCCGAGCAGCAGCGCCTGCGTCCAGTAAGGGCTTCTCCGGAGCCCCTGGTGCCGGCCAAGCAGAAGCTATCGTTTGCCACCCAGCTGAGGGATCGCATGGCGCTCGAGGGATCCACCATTAAGTTTGTGGCCACGGTAATTGGACCCCAGCCCAACACCAGGTGGATGAAGGACGACAAGTGGGTGGTGGTGGGTGGGAACATCAAGAACCTGTCGGAGGAGGGCAAGGCCATCCTAGAGATTGCCGATGTCACTGGGGCCGACTCGGGTGTCTACAAGTGTGTGGCGAAGAACGATCTCAGCGAGATCGAGACCTCCTGCTACTTTAAGGTGTACACGGCGCAGGCGGATGGCGACGAGTCGGAGCCCATATTCGCCCTGCCACTTAGAGGTATCTCCCATCTCCCCCCTCTCTCTTAATGTGTGTGCTCTGTCGCCTCTGGTTACACGATCCTCCTGTCTGTGTCTGTGTCCGACTAATTGAGGTCGTTGGCGTACAAAAATAGCCGGGAATTGACTTGATTGATTGACTTCTGTTCTCAGATGTGTACCATGCCTCGCAGAACGATCTGATACTCGACACGAAGGTGCGCGGCAATCCGCGGCCGGTGATCTCGTGGACCAAGGACCAGATACCCATCGTGCTCGACGATCGGGTGGTGCAAATCGAGCACTTGGACGGCATCTGCGAGCTGATCATCAACAAGCCGACGATCAATGACAACGGCATCTATGTTTGCACCGCCAAGAGCAGGCTGGGCACTCAGTCGACCACCCACACGGTTGTCGTCGACACCACCCATACCTCGAGGCGCTCGAGCATTCTGTCCGCCATTGCCATGCAGGAAGGTGGCGAGCCAGGTGAGCAAGGCGGCAAGGCCAAGGCCAGGAGGAAGAAGAAGGACGACGATTCTGAGGGAGGCGGCGCTGGCGGCGATGCCGAGGGTGGCTATGAGCGACGCAGCCGTATGCCCGATCCCTCGCCCAAGCAGATGCTGTACTTCACTGTTAACCTGAGCAACCGGTATGTGGCCGAGGGCTCCAAGGTCAAGTTGCAGGCCGTAATCGGGGGACCGGAGCCCATGCTCAAGTGGCAGAAGGACGACCAGAACGTGACCTATGGATCGCGCGTCCTCAACAGGAACCGCGACGGGTTGGCCGTGCTGGAGTTTACCAGCGCCCAGGCGGAGGACTCGGGCACGTACTCCATAACGGCCCAGAACGAGTTCTGCAAGATCACCACCTCGGCGCTGCTGCATGTGTACCAGCCAAAGGTCAACACGGATGTGCAGCCCGTCTTCATCCGCTCCCTGAAAGGTAAGATCGCATCCATCGATCGCCAGATCTATATTTAGCGATGGTGATTGTGCAACGCCCTCATCGATCGGTGGCCTCCCTTATGCAACGCGTTATGTAACCCGCTCTTCGTGCTCTTCCCTCACTCGCAGAAACGTACCACCTGAACACCAACGAGCTGATCCTGGAGACTGCGGTGCGTGGCCAGCCCACGCCCGAGGTTCAGTGGTTCAAGGACAGCGTGGAGATCCAGAGCGGCGGTCGCTACCAGCTCATCGAGCACCAGGACGGCACCTGTGAGCTCATCATCGATCGGCCGGACAGCAGGGACTCCGGCAAGTATGTGGTCAAGGCCGAGAGTCGTGCTGGGAAAATGGAGATCTCCCACTACGTGCTCTTCGAGGGCCAGGCCCACCACATCGCGGACAACATCCACGGCGTGTTCCATGCGGACAAGAGCCTGCTGCGTCCCAAGGAGGTGGAGAAGCCTGAGGAGAAGAAGAAGCCAGCGCCAGCGGCAGCAGCGGCTCCTGAGGGCGAATCGGAGGCCGAGGAGGGAGGCGGCAAGGGCAAGCGTCGCGGCAAGAAGGAGGAGGACACCGATGCCTCCTCGGCCTACGCCACCGACTATGCCTCCGATACGGCCAGCTTGTCCAGCAAGCGGCGGGAGAAGAACATCGCCATCCACTTCAGCACCTCGATGAGGGATCGCGTGGTGGCCGAGGGCTCCAAGGTGAAGATCTCGTGCTTCCTGGACGCCAAGGAGCCGCAGGTCAAGTGGTTCAAGGACGGCGAGCAGATCCAGAACAGCCCCAAGATCAGGGGCCGCTACAGCGAGGGCCTGTGCCTGCTGGAGATCGCCAGTGCCACGGCCGAGGACAATGGGGAGTACAAGTGCTGGGGCCGGGACGAGACCGGCGAGGCCTCCACCTCGTGCAGGTTGGAGGTTTATGAGGATCCCGGCACTGGGGATGTGCCGCCCACCTTTACGCGCAACATCAAGGACACGCTGCACGGCAAGATCAACGAACTCCAGCTGGATGTGCATGTGCGTGGGCTCCCGACCCCCTCGGTCACGTGGGTGAAGGACGGCGTCAAGGTGGAGAACAGCGACAAGTACCAGCAGGTGGACCACGACGACGGCACCTGCGAGCTGTTCATCAGCAACCCCAAGCCCTCGGACAGCGGCAAGTACGTGTGCCAGGCCGAGAATCGCGAGGGCAAGACGGAGATTGTCCATGTCATAACGGTGGAACCACGAGTCCGAGTGCCACGCCACTCGCCGCCCCGGGAGGGCAGGCCACCGCGTCCGGTGGGCGATGAGGAGGCGCCACCGGCAGCCGGTGAAGAAGGCGCCGCCGAGGAGGGCGAAGGCGGCGAGGGAGGAGAGCCTGGTGCCGGGGGCGAGAGGCGTCGAAGGAAGCCCAAGCCCGATGAGGAGGAGGGTGCCGGCAGCTCTCGGCGCGAGGTGCCGCCACCGCCAGACCTAAGGAAGCGCCTGTACTTCAGGAACTTCCTATCCAACCGCACCGTCCTCTCCGGCAGCAATGTCAAGTGGATGGTCAACATCGATGGGCCGGAGCCCTCGGCCAAGTGGTTCCACGGCGACCAGCCCATAGCCTTTGGTCCTAAGAGCAAGATGTCCATGCAGGACGGCATTGCCTGGCTGAATCTCGTGGGGGTCACGGAGGAGGATGCCGGCGAGTATACTCTGAGGGTCAGGGGTTCCGAGAACGAAATCGTGAGCACTTGCAACCTGTTTGTGTACAGCACGGGCAAGCCGGAGGTTATCTCGCCCACCTTCGTGGTGGGTATCAAAGGTGGGAGGATGCTATGTGTCCGTTATCGTATGTCCTTGAACTGGGTGAATGTCCTTGTAGCTCTGAGTAAGATGTAGCCTTATTTGTAGTCCTAGAAGTAAGTTATGAGTAAGCTAACACCCTTGAACTCCTTTCCTTTACCTCATCGTACTCTGTCTTATGTGTCTCGTGTGGCTTGTCTCTTCTCGGTGTTCCATCTTCCAGATGCATACAATTCCCAGGGTAACCACTTGACTTTGGAGTGCAAGGTCTCCGGCAGCCCCAAGCCCCACATCTACTGGCAGCGGGACAACACCCTGCTGCCCCTCGAGGATGCCAAGTACCAGTATGCGGAGCAGAGCGATGGCGTCAAGCTCCTGACCATTGCCAGCTTTGGCAGCGAGGACTCCGGCCTGTACACCTGCTACGCGGAGAGCGAGAATGGGCAGATGAAGATCAGCAAGTTTGTCCAGGCCTCGGACTATGTGAGGGAGCGAGCTTTGGATAAGAAGCCCATCGATGTGGTTATCCAGGAGATCAAGCGGGATGAAGCCCTTCCTTCCAGCGACACGGCGGCTGTCAAGGCTAGAGCTCGCGAGGCCAAGCTGCGTCTGAATTTGGAGACCAGCCTGAAGACCATGACCATTGGCAGTGGCAACAAGGCGCAGCTCATCTGCTATGTGACGGGTATCATTGAGGATGTGCACTGGCTGAGGGATGGGGAGCGTGTTACGAAGGATGCGCGCCACAAGATTTATAATATAAACGGAGCCATCAGCCTGGAGATATACGATGCCCGGGTGGAGGACAGTGGCCACTACAGATGCGTGGTGAAGAACAGCAGGCAGACGGTGGAGAGTGCCGGTCAGCTTAGTGTCTTGGATCAGTCGAAGGGCAAGCTGCCGGAGAGTTTCGCCACGGCCATTACAGGTAAGGTTCCTACCTCTTTATTTTTCCTGATCAGTGATCATTCTGTTCCCTCAGAGTCCTTTGATGCCCAGCGCAATGAGATTGTTTTGAGCTGCCAGGTGCACGGTCGCCCCAATGTCAGCTGGATGCGGGATGACCACACCATCTCCAACAATCGCTACAGGACGGTCGAGGAGCCTGGCGGCCTGAGGAAGCTAATCATCCGCAATCCCATACCCTCGGACTGCGGCATTTTCGCCTGCTATGCGGAGCACGAGGACTGCATTGACTCCATTAGCACCACCATCAAGGCCTTTGATCTCAAGCGGCTGATCAACGTCAGCCAGGAGGAGATAGCCTCGCTCAGCGATCAGGATTGGTCCCGCAGTCAGTCGCATTTGAGTTCTAGTAGCCAGCAGCAGCAGGTGGTGAATGGCAATGGGGAACTCCATCGAGCTGGGGATCGCCTCCTGCGCAGCGTGGGTCAGGCAAAGCCACTCTTCCATACCCTCCTCCATGATCGTACGGTGTCAGAGGGCGCTACTATCCGCCTGATGTGCGCCGTCTCGGGGGATGAGAACACCCACGTGGAGTGGCTGAAGAACCACAAGCCCTTGCCCAAGGATAATCGCTATCAGACTCTGTACCAGAATGGGGAGGCCTCGCTGGAGATCTTTGCCGGAGTGGCCGAGGACAGTGGCAACTACACCTGCTGTGCCACCAACGACTTCGGGGAGAGCCTGACCCACGCCCAGCTAAGGGTCTACAAGCACTTCAAGGAGGCCTCGCTACCAAGTACTTTTACGCAGCCCATCCGAGGTATAATCCTTCTACGGACTCCATCTTCGCTTTTGTTCATCCTGGCTGCTGTTCTAACCGCTTTTGTTTTACCTTTGACTTCTAATAAGGATTCACTAACTCCTTAATCCCTTTGCAGACACATATTCTCTCAACGAGAATGAGTTGGTTCTGGATTGCCGCGTGCGTGGACAGCCCCGGCCCTCCATCGAATGGCTGAAGGGCACTGAGCCCCTGTCCAGCGACGAGAAGTACAAACTGAGCGACCAGGCCGATGGCTATGCCAAGCTGGTGATCAACAATCCCACGGAGAAGGACTCGGGCATCTACTCGTGCGTGGCCCGCAACGAGGGGGCCGAGAACAAGATCTCCCACCAGGTGGACTTCAAGGGACGCCAGCACTACTCGCTGGAGAAGACGCACGGCTTCTTCCATCGCGACCCCAACAAGCCGCACTTCCTGCTGCCGCTGGGCAACCAGACGGTGGCCAAGGGCGGCACCATTGCCATCTCGGCGGAGTTCATGCAGACCAGCACGCCCATCGAGGTGAAGTGGTACCGCGACCGCCAGGCGGTGGACGGACCCAATGTCAAGGCCCTGGCCGATCGCGGGGTCTACACGCTGACCATTATGAATGCTTTGCCCGAGATCGAGGGCACCTACACGTGCCGGGCCTCCAATGCCTTTGGACGCATCGAGTCGCATGCCAACATTGATGTCTCTCTGGCCGATACCAAGGATGAGCGTCCGCCGCTGTTCCTGTCGCGACCGGACACGGAAATGAAGATTGCCGTGGGTGATCCGTTCTCGCTGTCCTTCCGCATTGGCGGGGATCCGAAACCCAAGCGTAAGCTCTCTTTTTTTGGTTGAAGAGTAGCTTTTAACCTTTGTAATTTTTTAAAGTCACATTCATGAAGGGCACCAAGGACATCACCCAGTCGGACAGGGTCAGCAAAGAGGTGTCGGACGACTACACCAGATTCACAGTACAGCAAGCCCAGATCTCCGACTCTGGCACCTACTTCGTGGTGGCCCGCAACAACTTTGGCACTGACAGGATATTCGTCACCGTCACGGTAGGCTGTGTGTTCTCCGTTCATCCTCTCTCTCTCATTCTCTGTTGCTTGTGGCTGTCCCTTTTGCTTTCGCTTTCGCTGAACTAACCTTTGCCAATCTCTCTCTGCTTCTCTCTCTCTTCTTCTCTTATTCCAGATTAAGATACCCAAAAAGAAAGAATAAAGCTTTATTAATACCAAATCTTATTTGCAAATTTCGAACGCCGCCTCCCTGCAACTATATACACAACTATATCATATGCCTAGCCCCCCTCTATGTGTTCATTCAAAGCAATATAATATATCGTTCTGACTACAAAACTTATAGGTAAACCCGCGCGCTAGCTCCGCCACGCCATCGCAACCACGCTGGGGCCTTCCCCTGGACAGTTACAGCGACACTTCGTACTTCAGAGGTGAGTTCCCCTGTCCCCTATATCATGTCTAGTCTCCTCTCGTTGTCCGTCTGCCATGTCTGCCCCTCGTCTCTCGTCTGTGTCTGCGTGTTCCAGTTCCTCTTCCTGTTGCTAACGGCACATCTCTTGCAGATCGGAACAAACGACAAAAGAATTTTCCTGCGAGATCGTAGAAACCCAGCAGCACACAGACACCTTAAATTCGTGTATTTATCTTTTGTTAGTATTTCTGAACGATTGACTTAATTACTTTTATTATCGTACCTACATATATAAATAATGTATTATATAAAGCACAGCAATCCAGCTTATACATTTACGTAGTGGAAACAAGAAAATAAAAAATATATTTCTCCGGGGCGTGACGAGTTTTAATTCCTCTAAATCACTGGTCGGCACCAACCTATCCCGTGGGGTAGGGTGTTTCTCAGTCGGCGTCGCTGTTTCTCACGTACAGTATGCACAAAAGAGAACAGAAGAACAGTATGCACAAAAGAGAACAGAAGAATCAGTGCAGACAAATTGAAATTATGTGGCTAGATTTAGACTTTTTTAGCTAGTTTTTTGCCATATTAAAAAATTTAAAGCTTTTTATACCCTTGCAGAGGGTATTATAATTTTGACCAGATGTTTGCAACGCAGTGAAGGAGGCATCTCCGACCCCATAAAGTATATATATTCTAGATCAGCATCACTAGCCGAGTCGATCTAGCCATGTCCGTCTGTCTGTCCGTCTGTCGGTTTCTACGCGAACTAGTCTCTCAGTTTTTGAGCTATCGAGCTGAAATGTTCACCATAGTCTTATTTCTATAGCACGCAGTATATATGTCGGAACGACCGAAATCGGACTACTATATCCTATAGCTGCCATAGGAATGATGGCGAAATTAATGTAAAAAAAAAGTTAACTTCTCTGTTTTTCAACGTATTTATATAAATTTTGAGATATAGCCGTTATGGTTCTAGAATTACGGTTTTAATTTTTTTAAGATCGGACAACTATATCATATAGCTGCCATAGAAGCGATCGGTCGATTTATATGAAAATGTAAAATTCTACATGTAAAATGTAAAATTTACAAAATTCGATGTTTTTTCAACATTACTAAAATGGTTCGATTTTCAATGATCCAATTGCAGACTACAAGGGTATACCAACTTCGGTTTACCGAAGTTAGCTTCCTTTCTCGTTTTTTGTCATATCTAGCCATAGAGTATTCAAATGCAATGTTGGCATTTGACTGTAGTGGTGCGGACCACTGCTCAAAATCCCATCTCACCCTGAAGCCTCTCATTCATTCACACGCATCTTCTCTCTCGCCAGATCCCCCGGGCTGCATTTCCACGGAGCCCCTGGTCGTTGACTCCGGACCCACGCACATCTCGCTGTCGTGGGGCAAGCCGGTCAGTGCCAACTCGGCCCCGGTGATCGCCTACAAGGTGGAGGCCTGGGTGGTGGGCCACGAGGGCGGCGCCTACTGGCGCGAGCTGGGCCTCACGCCCATCAACTCGTTCGACGCCTTCAACCTGAAGCCCAACCTGGAGTACCACTTCCGGGTGACGCCCAAGAACCGCTATGGCTGGGGACCCACAGTCCAGACCAGCTCTGCCCTCCAGGTGGGCGGCGTCGAGTGCCTGCCCGAGTTTGTCAAGATCCTGCCAGGTCAGGCCAAGGCCCTGCTGGGCTCATCCTTCACCCTGCAGTGCAATATGCGCGGAGCACCGCGGCCGCAGGTCACCTGGTTCAAGGATGGCATTCAGCTGAGCAGCAGCTCGGAGCGCGTCAAGATACGTCAGATCGGTTCCACCTGCGCCCTCACCATAGCCACCGTGAGCGAGCTGGACTCGGGTCGCTACACCTGCGAGGCCACCAACTCCAAGGGCAGGGTCTCCACCTTTGCCCGCCTCCAGGTGGTGGCCGACTCGAGGATCTACGAGGCGGATTCGCGTCTGAAGGAGATCGCCCATGGTCGCAACGTGGCCGATGTGGGCGACTCCCTGCCCATCTTCACCATGCGCCTGCGCGATCGCCGTGTGCAGTTCACCTACCCCGTGCGTCTCACCTGCCAGATCGTGGGCTATCCTGTGCCCGAGATCCTGTGGTACAAGGATGAGCAGCCGATCCAGACCGATAGGAAGCACCTCATCAGCTCCGAGGGACAGTTCTACACGCTGGAGATAGCGGCCACCACGCTGGACGACAGCGGCACCTACACCTGCCTGGCCAAGAACGAGCTGGGCTCCGTGTCCTGCCACTGCACCCTGGTGGTGGACAAGGGCATTCGCGCCTACATCTCACCGGACTTCTATGTGCCCCTGGATCCGTTTTACATATTCCGGGAGGGTTCTGAGATTCGTTTGTCGACCAAGGTGGAGGCCTATCCCTCTGTGGGCGTCACCTGGCACCGCAACGGCATGCGCCTGCGTCCGAGCCGTCGCCTGACCGCCACCTTGGACTCGAATGGATATGTGGAACTAATCATTGCCGAGGCCACGTTAAGGGATGCAGGCATCTATGTGTGTGTAGCCTCCAATGTGGTGGGCAAGGTGGAGACCATCTGCCGAGTGGCCATTGAGGAGGAGGTGAACAAGATAGTGACGCCCCAACGATCGCTGGAGATACCTCTGATCAAGACTGACGACCTGCCGTGAGTATTGGGTTTTTAGATTCACTTTTTCATTTAAACTTTAACTATTCTGATTCGCTCATGCTTCGACATGCAACTTCCACTCGCTATTTGCACGTTTTTTCACGTTTCACGTTTTTTTCCAACATGTCTAAGCATGTTCTTCAAAAATTCATTTAGTTCGATTTTTAGAGCCATTAAATACACATTCATTATTTGGTTTTTTCTTTCACTTTTCATTCAAACTTTTACTATTCTGATTCGTTCATGCTTCGGCATGCATCTTTCACTCGATTCTTGCACATCCGCAGCCAACTTCACGTTGTTTTTTCACAATATGTCTGTGCATGTCTTCCCAAAACTGATTTAAATAGCTTTTTTAAACCATTAAATACACATATTTCATTAATTAACCCAAAGACTAGTATGTAAAATTGAAGCTACTACAAATCCCAATTAACTTTTCCCTTTTCACCCTTAGTTACTCCAAGGAGCCCCTGTTTGTGGTCAAGCCCCGTTCCAGCGAAGCCTACGAGGGCGACAACGTCATCATATTCTGCGAGGTGGTTGGCGATCCCAAGCCCGAAGTCGTTTGGCTCCGCGATTTCCTAAATGTGAGTATGCGTGTGACGTCAGGCGAGAGGCAGCTCAGCTCAGCTCAGCGGCAAGCGCAGGCGCAGCTCTCCGTGGCGACCAGTTGCATTCGCGGCGCCAACAAATGTGGGTCGTATTATCGTGCTATCGCTGCCTGCTCTCGCTTCCAGTCGCGTTTACTTATCAGGGGCTCAAGTTCAGGTGAGCCAAGCGACGTGGGCCCTATGCTCGGGCATCAGGAAGTCTGAATCGATAGTTTCCGCTTTAGATTTTCTATAAAAAGTGAACTCCCAGTGGGCCAGACTCTGTAGTGATCTTTTTTTCGAGTTCGAACAGTTGCTCGCGCGGATAAAATTTTGGTTTAATTGATCCGCGAAGCGAACAAAGTGTCCATAAACAAAAAGAGAACCCGATCCGGCAACAAAGTTGGTACAAAAGCCAGCGAAGAGTAGCTCGCAGGGGCTCGGATTACGGACAAGTGCGTCATACTGCAGCGGTGCTTAGACGTTATACAAGACCACAGGCCAGGCACAGGCACTGGCAGCCAGACAGATCTTACAAATCCGATTCGCTGTCAAACGCTAATTCAAGTTCAACCCATATCAAATAACAGGCTTGTTGTGCTCGCAAAAAACAATTACCCGAGCCAAAAAGGAAAAAAATATTAGCCACTGTCGTCAGTCGTGCAACGTACCAAGGAAGCGAGAGCAGGCCGGCAGGAGGAGGAGGTCAGGGTGGGCAACGTAGTTACCAGTTTTCCTATTCGACAGTCTCGAAACTGAGTTTTGTGCTTATATGGTTATAAGCTTAACACAATAATAACAACGTAGCGGCGGCAGACTCAGCATCAGCAGCACAGTCGTGACTCATCCACAGATCCTTATAGACCAGTGGTCCGCACCACTACAGTCAAATGCCAACATTGCATTTGTATGAGTGAAAATTGAACACTCTATGGCTAGATATGACAAAAAAAAAGCTTACAAATTCTGTAATATGGCAAAAAAAAAATAGCTATAGCCTAAAAACTAGCTATTCAACGCTAAAAAAGGCTAAATCTAGCCACACAATTTAGCCGACTGAGAAATACCCTACCCCACGGGATAGGGCCGTGCCGACCACTGTTATAGACGCCACCCGACGTGACCTTGAGAGGCTTTAGCTCACTGAAAACATCATCTCATCATCATCGTCTTGTCTCATCCGCAGCCGGAGTATTACAAGGACGCGCCCCACTTCCGCCGCATCGGAGACGGACCCGAGTACAGGCTGGAGATACCCAGCGCCAAGTTGGACTTCACCGGCACCTACTCCGTAATAGCCAGCAACTGTCATGGCGAGGCCAAGGCAGTAATATCCCTACAAATCTTCGCCAAAGGTAAGTGGAATCCTAATATTTATTGACTAGTCAGTGTGGGGTCACCCCAGTTGGGGGTAGATATTCGTTAGGCGCGGGAAGACAGCCTCCCGCCAGAAATCCTCGGCCATGGTCAGCAGGCTGGACACGAACTCCGGATCCGCCTGCACCCAAACGTAGTGCAGGGCTCCGTTGGTATCAAAGGTGGGGCTCAGCACGCAGTAGAGCGCCTTCTTGACATTGGCCATAAACATCTGGATCTGGATCTGGGCCATATATTTGGGGGCTATTGACTCGCGGGCCTCCAGGTACTTCTCAAAGTCCTCCTCAGTCTTGGGCGATTTGATTTCGACGATGTGATCGTCCGTGATGCCGTCGGGGGCGGCGCACAGGAAGGGATAGCTCTCGTCGAGCAGCAGTCCACACTCGATGTACTGCTTGTTCTCCAGCTTCTCCGTCTGCTTCAGGATGAAGCGCTTGTGCTGCTTCTGTTGCACCCGGTCGTCGGTGTTCCTGTCGCGTCCCTTGCAGAACATCATGTTGAAGATCTGCTCGTCCTCCTCGGTCGACCTGCGGGTCACAATCATGTGCATCATGGAGCAGCGGATGCGCATGTACTGCGACTCGATCCACAGCTTGGACTTGTACTGGTTCCGGGTCACCTCGTTGAGGCTCTCGAAGATCCCCGTCTGCGCCTGGAGCTCCATGTAGTGCACAAAGCTGGGCACATCCACAATGTTGAGCTCTGCCGCCCGGAGAAGCACATGGTGGATGAACAGGGGCTCGAACTCGTCGCTAATGTCCACACATTGGCGATACAGAGCCGAGTCCCGCCCACAGGCGGACAGTTCTTCCAGAACAGCGTCCAGGAAGGCCTGACCTTCGCTGGCGCTCATCGCCTGCAGGCTCTGATCGCTCTCCAACCTTACCTCGTCTTTGGGCATCATATCGCTTATTCGAGTGGCTGTTGCAGGCTCCGGTTGCACCAGAGTCTCCAGTTCGTGGCCCCAGAACTCGAGCACAGCCGACGGATTTCGCTCCGTGCTCTTGTTGAGCAGCCAGAACGTGAAGGCCACGATGTGGACACAGGCTCCTATTAATAGCAGAAATTTAGTAAGAAAAAACCTCCATGGCAAAGAGTAAACCTCACCTGCGCCGTGGCACAGACTGCACTGGCCATCTGTGATAATCCGCGAGCTTTCCACGACCTTCAGTCCCACATTGGCATGTGTGTCTGTGTTGGCAAAGTCAGAGGCGGGGAACACCATGCCCTTGAGTTCGCAGACATCTCCTCGCCTCTGCATTTGGACGTAGTCCGTTAGGAGATCACCTTTATCGGTGGATCTGGGTGAGGAGCACAAGCATATTAATTATTTAACTTAATAAACAATGCACAAACTCACATTGGTTTGGACTTCCCGGCGGCGGCCGAACAAAAGTTAAACACCATTCCGCTGTTGACCACGGGTATAGTGTGCATGTCGGCCTTGCGGAACCCGGGTTCCAGGTCCATGGGCACAATGATCATGCCCCGCATTGTTAAATGCCAATTTGCGAAGAATTATTCTGATGTACATAAAAAATCAAAACAAATGAAAATAGTGTGCCCGGCAGGATTTCCGTTGATTTCCCTAAAAATCCGCTCAAAAACGCCAGAAAAAGAGTGGATTTTCTTTTCCCCGGAAGCTGGTCACACTGACCGAACGACGTAATCAAACTGTAAGTGAACATAAACGTGAAGATTTACGACGCAAGCGATTTAGCTCTTTTCTAGCCAGATCCGGCTAGCTGAACAAAAACGTAACGATTTCACATAAGTAGTGGGGCTGCTAACTAGGGCTGACATTTTTGCACTGCTTGTTTAATAAATAGGATAAAGCAGTTCACAAAGGGCGCCCATTTTGAATATCTATAGATTTGTTTATTTTAGCAAAATGTATTTATAACTTATCATTTAACTCTTTCCCCATAGATATTCTCAAAGATAGCCGCATGGACAAAGTGCACACAAGACATGGGTGAGTTCAGATTAACCAAGATAACAGAAAACACTATTTAAACCAATATTTGCGTTCCACAGCAACATCGAGACCCTTCCCCGCTTCGTCCGCAACTTGCGAAACCTGCGCTGTTGCGATGGGGATGCGATATCGCTGGAGTGCCACGTCGAGGCCGATCCGGAGCCGTTCATCATCTGGGAGAAGGACGGCCGCGTGGTTCCCGGCGACCGGGACTACGTGATGTCCTTCGACGGCACCAAGGCCACGCTGAGCATTCCGCGCGTGTATCCCGAGGACGAGGGCGAGTACACGTGCGTGGCCAAGAACTCGGTGGGCCGCAGCCTCTCCTCCGCCTGCATAATCGTCGACGTGCCCGAGGAGAAGGAGAATATGCTGAGCCGCCAGTTGACCCGGCCCAGCGGCCTGCTCTCCGCCCACTCCACGCCACGCTCCACGCCGCGATCGACGCCGGCGAGGAGCTTCTCGCCGCTGCGCCTCTCCTATCGCACCGCCAGCAGCATCGATCTGTCCGGCGTGGCGGAGCGGAGGCGTAGCGATGCCCGCAATGCCATCACGGCGCCCAAGTTCCTTGCCATTCCCTACAATCGCGTCGTCGAGGAGGGCGACAGTGTGCGCTTCCAGTGCGCCATTGCCGGCCATCCCACGCCCTGGGCCACCTGGGACAAGGACGGTCTGATTGTCACGCCCACGCCCAGGATTGCCGTTAAGGAAATCGATGACCTGCGGATTATAGAGATCGACGAGGTGTCCTTCGACGATGCGGGCCTTTATAGGGTTACGTTAGAGAACGATTTCGGCCGGATTGAGGCCACCGCCCGCCTGGATGTCATACGCAGCTCCCGCTACTCCAAGTCGCCCTCCGTGCGCAGTGTCCGCGCCTCCTCCTCCCGCCGCAATGCCTACCTGTATAGGCGCATCATGGGTCCATCCACAGGTGGGTTTTTCTGCTTTTAAACCAGTGAACAAAACGTAACTGATTACGTAAGTGCTGCCAACTGGTCACACGAAACCAGGACAAACACATTGCACTGCTTGCTTAATAAATAGGATAAAGCTGTTCACAAAGGGCGCCCATTTTGTAACTATAACTAAAACCTGATCTCTCATTGACTTCCCTCAGCAATTGGCGGACGCATGGCCTTGGCTAGTGGCTATCGGGGCTCCTCGGTGCCCTCGGTGAGGTTCTACCACAACAATGTGGAGCTGGAGGCCTCGGAGCGAGTGCACATCCTGCTGCAGGAGGAGGACTCTATGGCCTGGCTCATTGTGGACAATGTAACCAGAGAGGACGAGGGCGTGTACACCTGCATAATAAGCGGTAGCAATCACGATCCCCTGATCAGCTCCACCACAGTCAGCTTCCATGATGGTTCGAATACGGAGGAGATTCCCAGGAGACATAAAGCTGTCATCACGGAACCCCTGCCCGAGCTAACCAGGTCGGTGGAGGGCGAGGTGATTGATCTGAGCTGCGGCATTGATTGCCAAGAGCCCTACAGCTACGTTTGGCTGCGCAATGGGGAAGTACTCCCTGACAGCGATGAGTTCAAGTGAGTAGCGGTAGGGGAAAGATGGAAGAATCCCATGTGCCAGCTTATATAGGCAACTGATCACACGAAACCAGGGCTAACACATTCCACTGCTTGCTTAATAAATAGGATAAAGCAGTTCACTTTTGGCTCCAATTTTGAAAAACTATAAATTTGTTTAGTTTAGCAAAATGTTTATTACTTTTCATTAAACTCTGTTCTCTTATCCATTACCCATCAATTAGCCTCTGCTCCCCTCCTCACACCCAATGCCATCTTTTATCACTTTTTAATTGCCTTTATTCCAGTTACATTGATTATGGCAATGGACGCCTGTGCCTGCGCATCAACGATGCCTTCGACATTGACTCGGGCACATACAGCTGTCAGGTGTTTACCAGCGACTCCACCTCCAACCCCGATTGCAGCAGCACTGGGGAGCTGTGCGTCTTGGAGCGCGATCTGACGCAGGCGGACGAGGAGCGCGTGCAGCTGCTGAAGACGCCCCTGCCGGTGGTGTGTGGCTCCGGCGAGGAAGCCCTGTTCTATGCCCGCGTCTACCCCTGCGAAGCGGAAGCCGAATGGTACCTCAATGGCCAACCAATAGCCGAGGCGGATGACTCACTTAACATGACGGTGCGTATGCGTGTATATTTGGCGTAATAAACCCCAGGCAGAGTCATTTGCGGGCTTGCTTTTGGCCCCAATCGAGGGGGAACCGAAACAGAGCTCTTCACTTTGGGCTCATGCTTGTTCACACTTCGCCCGGGAGAAAACAATAATAATAATTGTGTGTATATGCTCATTTGCATAAGATACATATAGGAGAGACCCAAAAGATTGAAATACGGCGGCATGCGAGCTGCATGCCAACGATGTTGCTGCTGCTGGGCGCTCAAGTTGCTCAGAGAAACACTCGCTTGTCGGCGCTCAAGCGGCGCACATCTCGGTCTCAGTCGTAGTCTTAGTCCCAGTCCCAGTCCCAGTTCCCCTCCCGGTTCCCATCCCGCCAGAGAGCGGGTCTACAGCCCAAGCGAAACCCAAGGGCGTGACGAGGCGAAGATGTCACAGGTAGGCGCAGCAAATCGATTGCATCCGAGTATCAATATCGCCGCTGGCATTCAGCCAAAGCCAAGCCAAAGCCCTGTAACTATTCCGATTCGATAAGGAGGGACCTGCTCAGACTGTGCTCCAGTGAAAATGAGAGCGAGCGTGAAAGTGTCATTGTCACGATCGTTCGCCTCGCTCAGCTCGTGGCATTCCATGTTCCGTTCCCGCTTAATTGGTGCGTGCCATTGAGAGGGCCGTTCAGTTCTAGAGCAACCTCAGTTCGCGCCGCTTCGCCCGGGTCGATCGGTGACTCCCTGCGTGCTCCCTCCTCCCTTCCCAGACACTTGTGCACATACAGTATATAATTGTTTACCCATGTGGACGGCGTTCTAAACCCGTGATTAAGTGGTAAAAATAGCAAGGGAAACATATCAGCCGGGAGCTGTTGATATTAAATCAATAATCGGAGGGAATATATAAACCTATATACAGGAGTGTTTTTGGATTTACCCTACACACCTCGGCATTCAATTAGCACGACCGAGAGCCAATAAATTCACTTTCAAGGAGATAAACAACCGAAGGCATTAACTTTTTAACAGCAGATGGAATTGTGTCGGAGAAAGTGATTTAAAAGAATACTTAAACTTGTTTAAATATCATGACAAAAGATTATAAAGAACTCTTAAACTAATAACTTATAAAGAGCGTAGTTTAAAGCACTAATAACTCTACTAACTTAGTGATTTTAAAGACTCTTTTTAAGAACTAATTCAATAAACTTCAAGAGCCTTTCAAGATCCAAGAATTCCTTTCTCAATAAAGTAATTCCCGACTATATAGTCAGTTTTCTAGTATTCCTTCCATATAATGATTAGATTCTAATCCCATAAATATCTTTCTCCTCCTTCCAGTTGGAGTCCTACCCCGAGAACGGCATTCGGCTGCTGCGCATGCGAGACGTTACCCCCACGAGAAGCGGCGAGATCTGTCTGCAGGTGAAGCATCCTCTGGCGGATGCAAGGCGCATACCCGCCACCCGTACTTACACCAGCCTCCTGGTCCTGCCCGCCGTCAGGGGCAACAGCAGTGGCTCCTCCTCGCTGGCGGGCCGCAGTAGCTGCATTTTGACGCGCCCCGAGGATTGCACCGCCCTCATCGGCGGCCATGTCCGGCTGAGCGTGCGCTACGAGCCATTCCCGGGCACCACAGTGGTTTGGTACAAGGCGGTAAGTAACTAATCCTCTCGGCCAGTAGGCTTATGGTAATTGGTCCGGTTTCGAGGTGTTGTGCAATCTTGACCTAATTTGGGCAGAGCAGCCGTGCCAGGGGGATTATATGGCCATATCGGATCCATATTCTTTATCTGCCTTAAGCCCACTGCCTGGCGCCCTATCTCTCTCGCTTTGGGCATTTCTGTGACTCTGACTCGGTGGCTCTGACTCTCTGACTGTGTCACGATCAGTTTGCGGTGTTGACGAGCGAGCGTTGGGTTGATGGGCTGCTTGATTGGGTTTGCCTGGGTAGCCTGGTCTGGTCTGGCTACGTAATGGTTGCAAACCGCAAATACGAGACGAGCTAAGCCAGCGAAGGTTGTGGGGCCAGAGCTCAGACCAGCCCAGCAGCAATCGATCAGCAGTGGGTTTGCTTGCAAACACTTGGAAAATAAATAGCCACGAACTTTGGCAATTCGTCATGCTTCAAAGCATGCTTTTATCTTGAAGAGGCGCCAAACTTTATCTAGAAAGTCACACCAAAAGCACAATGTAAACAAGGTATTTCATAGATACATGTATCTTCTTGCTTCATTTGGCTTTGGTTATAAAGATATTTGAAGCTTTTTGGTTATAAAGAAAGTTAAGAGAGCTAGGGAAATGGTTAAAGAGCTGAAATCTCTTTAAAGATTCACCTAAAAGTAGGCAATGAAGGATTTCAACTCTCAAATTTACATTTTTAGCATACTTTTTAGCTCAGTTTTAAATGATTCCTAAAGTAAAAGCGACTTCTTTGGAGAATTTAATTATTAAAACTCTTTTTAATTAACTTTACTTCTCTTTATCTTTCTTGCTTAATTTTGGTTATAAAGATACATGAACCTTTTTAGTTATAAAGAAGGTTTAGGAACTAGGAATATAGTTAAAATACTGAAATCTCTTTAAAAAGGTGTCTACAAGTAGGCCATGAAGGATGTCAAGTCTCAAAATTGAATTTGTAGCATACTTTTGAGCTGAGTTTTTAATTGATTTGTAAAGTTAGAGCTATTTCTTAGGAGAATTTAACTATTAAAACTATTTTTACTAAGCTTAACTTGTTTTTTCCAAGTACATCTCACACGCAACTATCTCCTATCTATCCTATCTATTCCACAGTGCCATCCCCTTGTCGAAAGCTCCAATGTAACTATCCGCACAACGGGCCAGCAGTCGACGCTCTACATCACGGACATCTCGGCGGATGACAGTGGCAAATACACCGTTGAGGTGATGAACGACTATGGCGTGGAGGCAGCTGCCGCCTCGGTGGCAGTGGAGGGACCACCAGAGCCGCCCAGCGGCCAGCCCAGTGTCTCCCTGGGACCCGATCGCATGGCAGTGGCCTGGTGTGGGCCACCCTACGATGGCGGCTGCATGATCACGGGCTTTATGTGAGTAACCCAAGATATATCTTCCCGATAACTGACTAATATAACTTGTAACTAGCATTGAGATGCAGACCTGCGAGGGCGAGGGCGAGGACTGTGATACGGACAACTGGCAGCAGGTGACCCGAGTGGTGGACACGCTGGCCTACACCGTCAAGAACCTGCAGCCACAGATGCACTATCGCTTCCGGGTGCGGGCCGAGAACATACACGGACGCAGTGCCCCCGGCCAGCCCAGCGAACGGGTGCAGATGACCAGCAGGCTCCAGAGGAGTTCTCCAGCGGATCATTTCGGCCAGGCGGTGAGCGTCCAGGCGGGCGGTGACTTTAAGGCGCGCTTCGAGATCATCGAGGAGCTGGGCAAAGGACGCTTTGGTGTCGTCTACAAGGTGCAGGAGCGCGAGCAGCCGGACCAACTGCTGGCCGCCAAGGTGATCAAGTGCATCAAGTCACAAGATCGACAGAAGGTGCTCGAGGAGATCTCCATCATGCGCTCCCTGCAGCATCCCAAGCTGCTGCAATTGGCTGCCTCCTTTGAGAGTCCCAGGGAGATTGTCATGGTGATGGAGTAGTGAGTCTAGCTCCCTTTTCCCTTAAAGATTACCTTTTTAATCCTTATATATCCTTCAGCATCACTGGCGGCGAGCTCTTTGAGCGCGTGGTGGCCGACGACTTCACCCTCACCGAGCTGGACTGCATTTTGTTCCTGCGCCAGGTTTGTGATGGCGTGGCCTACATGCACGGCCAGAGCGTGGTGCACTTGGACCTGAAGCCGGAGAACATCATGTGTCATACGAGGACTAGCCACCAGATCAAGATCATTGACTTTGGCCTGGCCCAACGCCTGGACACCAAGGCCCCCGTGCGCGTGCTCTTCGGCACCCCAGAGTTTATTCCCCCAGAGATCATCAGCTACGAGCCCATTGGGTTTAAGTCGGATATGTGGAGCGTGGGCGTTATTTGCTATGTGCTGTAAGTATTAATGATTCCCTGGGAGAACACTTTAACCAACTGGATCTCTGGCAGCCTCTCTGGTCTCTCCCCCTTCATGGGTGACACGGATGTGGAAACCTTCTCGAATATCACACGAGCGGATTACGACTACGATGACGAGGCCTTTGACTGCGTGTAAGTGGCTTGTCTAGCTAGTTCCCCTAGTCGATCTCACTCCCCTTTATCCCTAGTTCCCAAGAAGCCAAGGACTTCATCTCCCAGCTGCTGGTGCACCGCAAGGAGGAGCGCCTGACCGCCCAGCAGTGCCTGGAGTCCAAGTGGCTGTGCCAGCGCCACGATGACAATCTCAGCCAGAACAAGATCTGCACGGACAAGCTCAAGAAGTTCATCATCCGGCGCAAGTGGCAGGTTAGTAAAGGCTTTTAACCCTGTGCTTCCTAAATTCCTAACCCATTGCTGCTCCTGCTTTCCCGCCTGCTCCCGCTTGCCGCTGCTAAACCAGAAAACTGGCAATGCCATCCGAGCCCTGGGACGCATGGCCAACCTGTCGGTGTCGCGCAGGAACTCGGCCATTGCCATGGGCGCCTTGAGCAGCCCTCGACCCTCCATATCCGGATTGAGCATGCTGAATGCCAGTGCCCTGGGCAGTGGCATGAGCTCCCAGATGACCTCCCTGCACGAGGAGGAGGACGACTTCAGCGTGGAGATGCCTTCAGTGGAGAAGCGCAGCGTTCTCAAGCTGCGGGACAAGTCGCAGTGCAGCGAGCGCAGTGACTCGGGCTACAGCGAGTGCTCCAACTGCAGTGGCGCCCAGGAGACCCTCCTGCTCTCCCTGGCCAAGTCCAAGCTGGAGGCCATAGCCAAGGCGAGTTCCGCCGCCACCCACACAGTGCAGCAGGATACGGAGCATCCCATGGCCCTGACCTTGGAACTACCCACCAATAGCAAGGGCGAGGCCATCATGCGCTCCGACTTCACCAACACCATCAAGATGCGCAAAAAGTCGCTGGAGGACAGCGCCGCGCGGGAGAAACCGTCCAAGACCAAGCCCCAAGTGAAGCCCCTGTGTGAGTCCAAGCTGAAGGTGTCGCAGCTGAAGGATAGGTTCCAGGTTCCAACTGCTCCTGCTTGTCCTGCAACTAACAAACCTCCGCTTGCCTTTGAGTCCTTCAAGATAGCCAAGGTGGCGAGCGTGGGACGCATCAGTAGAAGTAACTTTGAGCTTAATTCTAGAGGTGGAGAAATATCGATAATATCATCAATGCATCGATGTTTTTGAAATGTTTGGGAATATCGATGTTTTGTGGGGAAACATCGTTGTTTTTGTCACATCACTAAAGTAAGGGAAAACAGTTTTAATTTATTTTAAAAAAAAATTTGTTTTTCTGTTTTCTTGAAAACATCGATGAAACATCGAAAAACCTCGATGTTTTTTTCCATCGATGTTTTTTATTTAAACATCGAAAAACATCGATGTTTCTCCACTTCTACTTAACGCCCCTCTAAAGGGATCCTAAAGTATGAAAGAAGTTAACTTTAGGTTCTGTTTGGGAAATCCTTGCTACAAACCACTAACTCTTGGCCTTTGTTTATCCTTAAACAGCAGAGGAGCCGGAGAAATCCAAGCGAGGAGCCGCTAAAGCCCAGCCCGCTCAGGTTCGATCCATGCCCAGCTCTCCTCTCCCCCAGCGCTCCGCCACGCCAACGCGGCTGATGAGCCAACGCGTCCGTGAGGCGGCCGAGCGGCTTGCCCAACAGCACACGGTGGCCAGCGCTCAGCGGCAGCTTGGAAATGGGAACACCAACTCGACCACGACCACTACGGAGACGAATCGCGAGTCACGTGCGCGACGGCTCATCAACAGATTCAACAACAACAACAACAGCGAAACGCAGCACATCACGTCCTAGATTATAACTTTATTACAGATATATCAGATATATAGCAGATATAGCATTGTTTAGGCAGAAACCCCAGGAGAAACTCAACTCGACGACACTCGAATATGAAGCGAATGCGAAGCGACTGCGACTGCGGATCGATACATCGATAAAAATCATCGATGTTTCACGGAGCGCACCCAGAGCCCCCCCCCCAGAATCCAGCACCCGCACCCACTCACAGTAGGATACTACGCCCCCTCTCCCTCCCTCCGGTCGGAGGCACTGTACTTAGGCTAGGAGGAGCTAAGTGTTTAAATTATTCTCTCGATTTATATACATATTTACCGTACTAATTAAAGTTAATGATAACGAAGGACTCCTCGTCCTCAGTGACCTTCCAGCGGGTGATCGCGGGGCTTGAGGCGCACCCACAGGCCGCCGGAGGCGCGCAGGGTGATGCGGAACACTGCCTCGAAGGTGGTCTTGCCGGGCACGGGCAGCAGGTGGAAGCTGCGCAGCAGCCGCGAGACTATGGTCTTGATCTCCATGATGGCGAACCGGTTGCCGATGCAGTACCTCGGTCCGGCGCTGAACGGCAGGAAGGCATACGGGTTGCGGTGCTCCGAGTTCTCAGGGGAGAATCGCTCTGGCAGGAACTTCTCTGGCTCCGGGTAGATGTCCTCCAGCCGGTGGGTGGCATAGGGGCAGATCAGGACATTGCTGCCGGCGGGCAGGGTGTAGTCCTTGAGGCGCACCTCCTCGCCCAGCTTGCGGGCAATCAGGGGGACACTGGGGTACAGGCGCAGCGCCTCCTTGATGCACATCTCCATGTAGCGCATCTCGCGCAGATCCGTCATGGTGGGCGCTCGATTGCTACCCTCGAAGATGGCCTCTAGCTCCTGGCAGCAGCGCTCCTGGCAGTCCGCGTTCTGGGTGAGCAGGAAGAGGGTGAAGGCGACGGCGGCGCCCACAGAGTCCTGGCCGGCCAGCATGAAGGTGCAGGCCTCGTTGACGATGTCCTCCTCGGTGAACTCGGGGTTGCTCTCCGAGATCTCGATCATGAAGTCCAGCAGGCACCTTCTCTCCCCATTCCCGTTGTTGTTGTTCTGGATCTGGCGACGCCGCTGGATCATCTGGCGGGTGAAGTCGTTGAGGCGCTTCTTCTGGTTCAGCTCATCGTTGGCCATCTTGGTCCAGTGGTAGATGGCGTCCAGCAGCAGCCAGGGATGGGTGAAGCGCGAGGGCATCATCAGCTTGCCCTGGCGGAAGGGCGAGTCCTCCATGTTGACCACATCCTGGCCCCGCTTCTTGATAGGCACCCCTAAGACGGCCTCTGTGTAGTCGGTTAGAGGTTAGTAGGTGGCCAGACGCAACTAATCCCCCCCAGAGACTCACCGTTGAGGATGTCCACCACGCAGTTGTTCACGTACTTGGCTATGTTGATCTCGGTTCCAAATTCGGAGGCTCCTAGGTTCTCATAGAGCGACTGGGAGGCATCTACGAAGGTATCGATGAACTTCTCCAACAGGCTGAGGTGGAAGGCTGGCTGGATGAGCCGCCGGTGATTGCTCCACTTGGCGCCACTGCTGGTGATCAGTCCATCGCCCAGGAAGTTGTGCATCAGCCGGTAGAAGAAGACCTTGTTGGTGTGCTTCTTGGAGGAGAGTATCACCTGCAGATCCTCTGGTTGGAGGACCGCGAAGAAGGGGAAGAGGATCACCCAGATGCGCACCAGAGATCCGTAGAGCTTGTAGGCATTGCCGGCCCATTTTCGCATGACTAGGAGAAGGGTTTTGGGATTGAAAGGGGATCAGAGTTAGTCTATATACTATAAAGCATAGATTTCCTGTTACATCAGACTTAAGTTTGCCTTAAGAAAATAATTTAACTTTTACTTGAGATGTCCTGAAACTTAAAACATCCTTTTCTTTGGAGTTTCAGGAACATCCATCCTTAAGTTGCATATATTATGGTAGTATCTTACCCCCTTTGTCCGTGATCATGTGACAGTTGCCCAGAAAGGGCACCAGGGGCGGACCCGTGAGCCTTAGCATGAGGATTACCGATCTCAGGTACGAGTGCAGCGAGGCATAGAATGTGTAGATGCTCAGGCTAATGACCATGAGGAGCAGGACCGAGAACAGCTCCAGCTTGGTGGCCCGTTCAAACTGTGGGAGAGAGATCAAGGGAATACATATATATCAGGGTCGTGTCAGTCAGGTGGATAATTGCATGCGTGTGCCAATATTGACTCATCCATCGAGAGGCGACGCACTCCATCAGCCCTCGTATTTGGAGTCTAATTAACTAAGATCTCGGGGAGGAGCTCGGAGCACTTGCCCTTGCCGCCGGGTGTCGCAAGTTTTTGGGCAAACACACGCCGCCATATCGCGGCAATCGCAATCGCAACGAAAGTATAAGTTATGTATCTAAGTGCGGTGTGAATTGCTTGGGCCAACACGGCCCACGATGGGATCTCTGGCATCGGAGCAGATACCAGACCAAGTACGTGTGTGTTTGGTGGCTCGGAGATCGATTAAAGCTCGGGGTTTGCCCCCACCCTCGCCGTACGTGGTCGGGTTATGGGTGTCAGTGGTGCAACAGGTTAGGGCGAGCCACAAAAGATGACAAATGATGATCACCGGGGACAGGTATTGTTCGGGCTGGCCAGTTCCCACCTGTGAAGTCAGTTCTGGATGGGATGACAATTAGCCACGCATCCGTCAGGTTTCAGGGTCAGGTGAAACCTTGGACTGACTCAGATCTCAATGGGTAATTTATTACGTGCAAATGGTCATAATAATCGCTTATCCACAGATCAGATTCACAAATTTGAAAAGGAGAAACTTGGTCATCAGTCCAGTGTTAAAATGGGAGCCATTAAGCTCGCTCCAGTGTCCAGAAACTCAAAGAAAAGTCAAAAGGTGGTCAGGTTTAAAAAGGATCCTAGTTCTCCGGCGGCGGAGTCTCATCCTCATAGCCCTCGGTCAGGGGGTTCACATCGGAGTTATGGAAGAAGCTGCGATCGCCATCGCCCCAGGGAAAGCGCTTGGTGCGGCGCCGCAGGTACTCGTACTTGGTGAAGGGCTCCCGCTCGTGATGCACGTGGCCGGAGAAGGCGTTGACCGCGCACAGGATGATGGCTGGGATGGCCACCAGGAAGGTGACACGCTTCCACAGGCTGGCGGTGTTCCCAGGGCCCAGGCCCATCTGCCGGAAATCGAATCGAGGCATGGCTTCGTTTGGGGATTTACAAAACTATACCAAAGCTCCGGGGAGATTCAAGTGACTGACTACGAGTCAAGTTGCCGGAATCTGACCTGACACACCCACGCCTGCTGGGCCGGAAAAAATTAGGAACTTTCAAGGGAATCGAATGAGCCAAGGCTGAGGTCCAACAACCCCCGAAAATGTGTGTTTGATCTGATCAATATTTGAGCAGAAACCGAAAAAACCTGTGAAGCGTCCAGAAGGCTTCCGCTCCACGACGACGTCGCCTTCTATTTCTTTTTGGGCACGGCGGCGTATCCAGGCTGCGAGGTGTGCAGAACCCGCGTGTGTTTGCTCGCCAATTGGCACCTGGCCACTAATCAATACACATCATGATTATTTCCCACTAATTTCATAAATTATCATAAAGGTCTTTTGCCAAACGAGAGACTCGTTGAGGCTGGGACCTAACGCAGATCAGTTATTCCGGCTAAAAAGGCAACAGAGGTGAGATAATTCGGATAAAACTTAAACTGAATTCGGAATTATGGTTATTGGGAGTTACAGAGGATCGAAGATAATATTTAAACACTTTTATGATATAATGTTTACTTGAAAGATCAGTCTATGTACTTTCTTCAAAGTTTTTAGCAAGAATTCCCTTTGCAGCTAAAACTTTAAACTTAATTCGGAATTATGGTAATCCGGAGTTACAGAGGATCAAAGATTATATTTAAACACGTTTATGATATAATGTTTACTTGAAAGTTTGCTTTGGGTTCTTTCTTCAAAGTTTTTAGCAAGAATTGCCTTTGCAGCTAAAACTTTAAAGTGAATGAGGCATTATGGAAATCGAAAGTTACAGAGGATCGAAGATTATAAATATTTAAACACGTTTATGAAAGATCACTCTACGTTTCCTCTTCAAAGTGTTTGCCAAGAATTCCCTTTGCAGCTAAAACTTTAAACTGAATGCGGAATGATAATCGGGAAATACAGAGGATTATAGATTATATTTAAACACTTTTAGGATATAATGTTTACTAATGTTATTTCTCTAAAGTTTTTAGCAAGAATTCTTCACTTGCAGGTTATAGTTTCATTTGATTTATTCTCTGAATAAATTAACCATACTTTATTTTATTTATTTTATTCCGACCATTTTACTTTTTTTTTTTAACCATTTTTTATTTTAACCATTTTCTTTAATTTTATTTATTTATTTTATATCCGATTTGGTACTTTTCCACTCACCACTTTTTCCACAAACATTTTGGCTCACTTTTAGACCCTCACTTATTTTCAAGTCCTTGCCGCCCTTAGAGGGTGGAGTTATGGGTATTTATATAGCTTGATATATATCCGTTTTTGGGGCTTCGTATCCAGAGTCACACACGCCGAGACAGTTGAGCTGCAAATGCGGGACCTCCGCCGGTTAAGCGTCTATTTATAACCAATTTGGGCCGATCAAGCTCGGCTTACACACGCCGAAAAAGACGCTCCGGCCGCCGCAGCGTACGTGAGCCGGGCCAGAGTCGGCCTGGAGCCTGTTCCCCCGCCTCTATTGCCCCCTATAGGTTGTGTATATCGAGTATAGTAATTGCCAACTAGTCGGCGGCACTCGAAGTGCTAAGTAGCTAGAAGTGGATGCGATGCTGGGGATGCTGCTGCCCCTCGCCAAGTGGCGTGGCAATCAATTATCCGATTTTTAAGATTCTATATTGGCTTGGGATTTGGAGAGCTTTGGGAGGTGATAGCTGGGAGCTGGTTCGGGATCGCTGGATTACATCAATCATTTGTATTTACAAAGTGGCCGATGCTCGGATGCTCGGGCTTTTAACGTCATCATAAATGTTGACCAAATCTCGGGGGGATTGTTTCCGCGAAGAGCAAACAAAGGTTCAGATTTGGAAGTACATATACTCGTACTAAACTTCCTTATAAATTCCAATTAAAAAACCATTTATTCTCCTATCATATCTCGTTTTTTTGAGTAATCATTATTGGCCGACTATTATGGCTAACACTATCAGACACCGATTAGACTATCGCCTCTTGTACTGGCTGTGGTTGCGGGGGCTCAAGCACCTCCAGCGATTAATATAGTAAATAAATCTCTGCTCAGCCTGGTGGACATGCTTATCTGGTGACACTCTGGATGGGCTTCCCGCCTCTAAGATTAGACCTGGGGCCAGACATCCATCTTAGTCAGTGTTGACGAGTAAAGTTCAATGAATAATAATATAAGACCCGGCGGTGACTCAACAACTCACCTCCTCGTGTGCTGATAATCCCCAGTGGCTTTTCCTTAACTCGACCATTTGGCTTTCTTCGGGCTTTGCGGTCATTTGGGTCTTTAGAAGAGCACCGCCTCGGTCGGGCACAGCCGGTTTATAATGGATATAAAACGTTCGTCCCATAAACTTTACGATATCGTCCAGAATTTTATGAAAAAATCCAAAATACCTATCGGGGATCGGGGATGATCGCGAATTTCGTCGTTTCGTGATAAGTGATAAGCCGCTGACTATGGCCCTATATAAGGAACGCAAATCGAACCACTCCTCAAAAGTTTCCCTGGACAAAATGTCGCTGCGCCTGGGACTGATTCTTGTGGGGCTTCTGGCCCCCCTGATCCTCGTGGATTCCGCCTTCATCAACCCCCTCATTGTGGGCGGCGATCAGGCGGACATCGCCAACTATCCGTACCAGGTCTCGGTGCGCCTGGAGACCTACATGCTGCTCCACATCTGCGGCGGCAGTGTCTACGCCCGCAACGTGGTGGTCACCGCTGCTCACTGCGTCAAGGGACGCTTCGCCTCCTACATCCGCGTCGTGGCTGGCCAGAACTCCATCTCCGACCTGGAGGAGGAGGGCGTGAAGGTCAGCAAGCTGATCTACCATGCTGGCTACAACAAGAAGACCTTTGTGAACGACATTGGCCTAATCATCACCAAGGAGCCCTTGGAGTACTCTGCTCTGGTGCAGCCCATTGCTTTGGCTGTGGAGGCTCCTCCCTCGGGCGCCCATGCCGTGGTCAGTGGCTGGGGCAAGCGGACCGAGGAGGACGAGGCCCTGCCCGCCATGCTGCGTGCCGTCGAGCTGCAGATTGTGGACAAGAGCACCTGTGGGGCTCAGTACCTGACCAAGGAGTACACCATCACCGAGGAGATGCTCTGCGCTGGCTACTTGGAGGGCGGCAAGGATACCTGCAATGGAGACTCCGGCGGTCCTTTGGTTGTGGATGGCGTCCAGGTGGGCATCGTGTCCTGGGGCGTGGGCTGCGGCCGCGAAGGCTTCCCGGGAGTGTACACCAGCGTCAACTCGCACATCGCCTGGGTAGAGGAGCAGGCCGCGCCGTACCTCTTCTAGGGAGTACTCTGGGGAAGAGGTCACAAGCAAGTTGAAAGCGAACAAATTAAACGAACAAAATATTACTTACCTAATTACTTACTTACGCAAGCACAAAGTGTATGTGTTAATAACTCTTATTGCTTAGTTCAAGCCACTATTTATCCTCTTTATGTCGCCCAATTAAAAAAAAACTAACCGCTTTGTATGAAGATTTTACCAATTAATTCTTGCATTTAACGGATGCCGAAGATAATGTTATTATTATTAGTATTAATTATCCAAGAAATGTACTACCAAGATTGGTTCATATATCAAGCTTAATAAGGCAAGTAGGAAAGCTGCAGGAGTGTGACCGAATGTGTGATACCCGTTACCCAAAGCATTGTGGGTGGAATTAAATAGCCCATGAACATGGAAAAAATCAAATGTTGTTGACAAATGAAGACAAATGTTGCTAGGAACATGTTGAGCAACACCAAAAAAAGACAAATGTTGGTGCTCTCAACATAGAAGAAGAAGAAGCCTACACAGAAACTTTATCACTGTGGACGGCAGTCCACGTAGTGACGATGAGCACCAAAGATTGTGGTGCGCAAGGAGACTACTATGTAGAGCCGTAGAATTGAAAATCTGATACGAACCATTTATATCTTGATCGAAAGGTATTGTAAATTGGATTAGTTTAGGAGAAATGGGAGTGAAAAAACGAAATTGAAAATTTTGAAAACTGAATCTGTTGGGGCCGGTGGATTCGGCACTAAGCTGTAAAATACTTAGCCTTAAAACTAAAGACCAGCGTGTCGAATTAGAAACTAGTTGAATTATTTGTAATTTATTTTTGTTAACGTTACTATTAATCGTCACAAAATTTGATATCAGAAACTTTTGGAGTTGAAGGTGCCATCGTCACTTTTATCTCACCTCGTTTAGAGGTGTTTTTGTTTGATTGTTTAATAACTTCCATGTTTATCATCGGATTTTACTCAAATTTTCAGAAAACGTCCACACAAAACTATTTATTTATTATATCCAGGACTTTAGCTTGTATAACGTTTTGAAAGCGGGCCTTGCAAAATTTTAAAACAAAGGATTTGAATGCTGTCCCCAAAATATGTGGCTCTAGCTCTTATAGACTCTGAGATCTGTTGATTCATACGGACAGACGGACATGGCTATATTGACTCGGGTGGTGATGCAGATCAAGAATATTCATATGTATTGTATATACTTTTTCTAAGATGCCTCCTTCTGCCTGTTACACACATTCTCGGTTTACACGAAGTACCCTATGTACCCTGAGTAACCTATGTACCCTATGGGTACCGGGTATAAAAAGAACTAACCGCTTAGTATGAAGTTTTTGCCAATTAATCCCCACACTTTACGGATGCCCAAGATTATGTTGATACTTATTCATTATCCGGATACTTTACTACCTAGCTTAGTTCATATATCAACCTTAAATAAGACTGTAAATAAAGAAAACCTTATCCAACGCTTCTGGGCTTGTTCTTTTCTCTTTATTGATACACTTATAGCATAGCATATAGTATAGATTTTGGTTATCAATAGACATACACCATATACAAAGGTTCTCCGAAATTATTCCAATTTAATTGCAATAATATTGAAGACAATCGCCGTTCTCTGCTCACCAGACTCCAAAGAGATGATGCATTCATTCTTATGGGTGTTGTTGTATATCGGTTACAAATTCGTGTCGCACAGTAGCAAATTTTGTTTAAACAAAATCAACAGGGAAACTAATAATACCTAGTTATGTAGTTATGTAGGGACTACTGTACTATTTTGTACAAGTCATTGTCGGGGACGATCTTAACGCTCCTGCTCCGAGCGGAATCTAACTTAGTGTGTGCCTGCTCCTCCTCTCAATTGCTGCTCTCGTCTGCTTTGGAAGTCAGTGGTCTTCTTCGAGTATTTCGCTCGCTTCTCTGGCAATTTCAGATGCATTTTTAATCGTTATCAGTATATATATATATATGTGTGTACGCATATATATGCTCGTTCTAAAAACTAGGTTTGTGTTAACAAAAACAAAAAAATCATAACAATACATTCATAGTTGCGTGTGTATGAGAGTGGACAATGGAAGGATGAGTTTTGGGAGTAAGCGGGAACTGGATTTGGTTGCCGAAGGATCGTGGAAATGGAGTGTGGAAAACAACGGGAAGAGCGCAGCGAACGAGCGAACGGAGAGCGCAGCTGCCACACGGACTCGATAGACTCGATATAGCCAATATCAATATACATATATCGATATATATACGTTGTAACATTTAGAGATTAGTATGCGCGTTCGTTTTTTTATAAAGTAGACAAATATATGCGTGTGTGTTCGTTCTAGTGGTGGCCTCCAGTCTGCTCGCTCCCCTCGCTCCTCCTCCGGCCTCCTCAGTAGACGAAGCGATTGATGTTCATGCCCAGCCCGTTGCCACCGCATCCTCCGGACGGCGGTAGGCCCTGGTCATCCTCGTCGTCGTCCCCCTCCCCGTCGTAGCTGTGGCGGCTCACAAAGCCATTGTTGTGACCCCCGGTGGCGCCGCGCTTGTAGCGCTGCATCCGCAACTCTTCGTTGTACATGTGGTTGTCCTTCTTCACAAAGTCCCGCAGCTGGCGCGGCAACTCCTCCAGCGTCAGGGGCGGCGCCAGCGGCACCGAGACCATCTGATGGCCCGATCCCGATCCGGATCCCCCGATGATGCTCGAACTGCAGCTGGCCAGGGACGAGCCATTCGATTCGTTGGAGCGAGCGCACATCTTGTAGAAGAGGATGTACGGGGTGTTGGGCGAGGTGAGGTTGTGCATCTCCTCCGGCTGCGAGTGGGTCACCAGGTTGTCGTTGAACTTGTACCACTTCTTGGACTGATCCGCCGCGAAGGTGAAGTAGTGGCCGGAGTCCATGCTGTAGCCGGCGTGCACGACGCCGGCATAGAGGTCGTAGTGCACCGTGGACATCTCCTGCAGGGAGTCGGTGGAGCACATCTTGACAGTGACCTGGAAGGTAAGGAAAGTTCCGAATTAAAATAAAATTTAAAAAGTAGAGCTGTACAGCTATCGATGTTACTATCGATATTATCGATGGTGCTGTGCTAAACGTCACTATCGATTGGTTTTTCCACCATCGATACATCCCGTTAGCAGCAAATCAGTGAATTCGTATAAAATTTACAAGTTTTGCCAATAAATATAATATAAAAATAAATATAATCATAAATTCGTATATTCTTAAGATAGGACCGAAACCTTTTAAATTAATTTTTAATCATTAATATCAAAAACTATCTTTATATAAAGTCTATATAGACAGTAATGTGATTGAATTTAATTGTTTTTTGTTTAAAAAATAAAATCTTTTAAAAATTATGGTATTCAAATTGGTTTGTTTAAGCAAAGTAAAATTGTTTTAGGCCCATTTTATTTTGTCGATAGCATCGATATTATCGATGGTTTGGACTATCACTATCGAAAATATCGAGTGAGAGCACAATCGATGTTTTTACAGCTATATTAAAAAGAAACCTCTTTTAAATACTCACACTCTCGTCGTGGAACACCTTGTGCATCAGCTTGGTGCGGAAGTGGTACTTCTGGTCGTACTTGAACTGCTTGAGCGTGAGGATGAGGTTCCTGGGCGCCTGGGTCACACCAATGTGGCGCTCTGCATCGCAGAGCTTCTTGCAGCGCGGACAAAAGTACTGATTGTCGCCGTCCAGCTTCTCCGGAGAGCAGAAGTACTCGATGAGGTCCTGCACCGAGTAGTTGGTGGCTCCGCAGTCGTCCTTGTCGTCGGGAAAGGACAGCTGCAGCTCGCGGAAGCTGTCCTCGTTGCGACTCTCCCAGCCGCAGCTCAGGCATCGGTAGGTGGTGGACAGCTTGCCGGCGAAAGTCTTGTCGATGGTGGAGGCCACCGACTGTCCCTGCTGCTGCAAGCTGCCGTTTGTGCCTTTGGTGGGTGTGGCGGGCGGAGTGGGAGCGATCTTGCTGCTGCCACCGCTGAGCTCGCGATCGTTGCTGTTGTAGGGTATCACGCCGCTGGTCACGATGTCCTCGCTGAGCAGCAGCTCGTCGTTGTCCAGACTGATCTGCTTGGGACCCGCGTGCGAGGCGGAGCTGTTGATCTCGTGCTCGTGCAGCAGGTCGAGCAGATGGCCTAGGAACTCGGAGCTGTCCTGCTGCAGGCCCGGCGTGAAGCCAGGCGGCCGGGTGGCGTTCAGCACCTTCGATGGCGTCAGCTCGTAGCGCAGCGAGTGGTGCATCAGGGCGATCTGCTGCTGCACCTTCATTAGCAGCAGGGAGTCGCACTCGATGAGCAGGATCTGCCGGCTGAAACTGGAGAAGGGGGATTGTGTGAGCCAGGAGAGCTGTAAAACTATCGAACTATCGATTGATTTTTTTAACCATCGATACATAGCGTTAGCAACAAATCGAAACCCATTTTATTTTGTCGACAGTATCGATATTATCGATGGTTTGGACGATCACTATCGAAAATATCGAGTGAGAGCACTATCGATGTTTTTACAGCTCTATGAGCTAGGCAGTAAACAAATATGATTGGGAGTCAGAAATCTGAACCATTTCCTGAACATAAACAGCACGAGGCTCAGTGTTTATGTCTGGCTCCGAACTAATATCTAATAACAAAGAAGGCTTTGGTTTCACTTACTCGCTGGTCATGGCCAGGGCCTGGAGTACGCTGTTCATGTAGCAGGTGTTGCCCAGGTTCACCAGCCCCACTCTCGCATTCCGCCGACCCCAGGGCTGGGCGCTCTCGTGCATGGCCCGCGCCAGGGTCACGCAGTTGGGCGAGGGGTTGTACATCTGAAGGGTCTTCTTCACCGGGTTGTAGAGCTCGTCGTGCTCCTGAAAGTGCAGCATCAGGGCGCTGGTGAGGTCCACCAGCTGCTGCAAGCAGTTCCGAACCTCCAGCCCATTCTCGTCCCCGGCGTCCGACTGGATCTTCACGCACTGCAGCACACGGGGGATCTTTGGCAATATCTGCAAGGAATCGAGTGTAATTTAAGGAGCTCGGTAAAGGAGCTAAAGGATCTAACCTTGTGGAAAACCTCGGGCGTGTAGTTGGTCGTCGACAGCATGTGGAACACTATCGGGGCGGCCTTGGGCCGCAGCACCGGAATGATGAGCAGCTGGAACAGCTTCTCGATATTGTCCAGCGCAATCTCATCCAAGAGAGCACGCTTGCCCTGCTCCCTTAGCCCGGTGAGCAGGGCCATTACCCAGAGATTCAGGTTGCTGCAGAAGCTGCAATAGGTTATCCATTCGCAGAGCAAACCCACCGTCTTCCGGATGCTCGAGTCTTGGACGTTCTGCTCCAGCAGCGAGTGCACCGCCTCCAGGATCTGGTTGTTGTCGAACAGCTTGAAGACGACGGCCACCGCACACGAGGGCGCCTGGTCGTAGGTGGACTTGGTGATCAGCTCGTAGACGACGCGCAGGTAGAACATCTGATGGTACTTCTCGTTGCGAGCGGCCAGATAGTTGCCCACCTTCATCACGTCCTCCTTGAAGCGCTTTAGCTCCGTGGGCCCCTTGGGCATCTGCATGCGCGCCAGGTCGACGATCACCCGCTCGTACATGTGGATCGCCTCCTCCGCCTGCTCCAGGCTCTGCAGGTTGTTCAGCAGCAGATTAAAGTTTTGCTTGCCCCGGGGACCGGGGCCCGAGCACTCGCCGGCCCCGGGCGAGCCCGTCTCCATGTTTTCGGTGGCGCCATTCTCATCGGCAATGATCTTCATGCCGTTCGAGGAGCTGGGCTTGGCGTTGGGGGGCATACCGGGCATACCGCTGCCGCTGCCTCCGGCGTTTTCCGAGGCCTCGCCAGCCTCGCTGTTGTTCTGCTTGACGGCCATCTTTCGCAGCAGTCGCTTGACGTGGGCGTGGACGTGGGGCGCGTGGACACTGGTGGACCAGAGGGCGGAGCGGCGCTGCCAGCGGCCGATGGACGGAGGCTTGCCTAGCGCCCGGGCACTGCGGCTCTTGCGAGTCCTCCTTCGCTGAGCGCGAAGTCTCAGCCGAGCGTCCTTGAACCGCCCGCCGTTACGTGTCGTTGTTACGGATTGACCTTTCAGCGTCGGCAAGTCCGTGTCCACATGCACTGCGCTAATTAAAAATACTCCCCTGATCTCGATCTCGGCCAGAAACTGCTGCTACTGTTGCTGCTACTGATGGTGTTGCTGTTGCTGCTGCTGCTGCTGCTGCACCACCACCACTTCCACTTGTCTCTAAGCGAATGTGGTGCCCTGGGAGTTTTGTGGACAATGCCACATCTATGGCTCCCTTTGTGAAGATTCCTTCTAGATTCGGCCCCGATTCGGTTGCTCACACGTCTCCTGCACAGCTGGGTGGCTTGAATTGAGTTGAGTCGTCTTATTAACTACAATTTTGAATGTTTTTTCAGCGAATTCTTTGTGATATTTTTTCGTTTTTAATGTTGTGTCTACTGAGTCAGGGAAAGCGTAATCGAGACGTTCAAGCGGCTTGACAGGCAAGGTGGCGCTGCACGTCAGGGTCAGGGGTGAGAATGATGCAGCACTAAAATGACAATCAGAGTGTAAACACTTTAATTTACACTGTGTGACCGTAGTTTAGTTACTTATTTTTAATATTAGTTATTAGTGACAACTCGCGCCTTGCTGTACTTACTTGTATGACTATCGGGTAACTAGTTACCAAGTGCAAGGCTAGGCAAAATTGTCAAAGACCGTTTTTGGTGAAATAAAGGAATATACATTTATATTTATTTGATGAAATAATTTTAATTTTAATTGCAACTTGCAATGAAATTCGTGTAGAGACTCCCTAAGGCCCTTGCCCAGTGAATGACAACTGTTCGCTGCGAATGTTCGGCAACACTGGAAAACCAGCTGAGCTGGAAATAGTTGGCCAAACAAATTCGTAAATTTGATTTTGAAGCACCTACTGATATTACACTCAAAATAAAAATTAAATAAAAGTAGCACCATGAATCCAGGACAAATCGAAGTGAACGAGGTGACCGGCTATTGGACCTTTCTCCTCAGCGTGAGTGGATTGTTTATTTTGTGAGATCGCAGATTGCTGACTCGGCGTTTGGCGGTGCCGGAATCTATACATTTCAGATTGATTGGACAGATCCCTGGCTTATTGGCTTAGTTCTGGTGCATGTCTTGACCACAACAACAGCTCTGCTCAGCCGGAACAACACGAACTTCCAGGTTTTTCTGTTCCTAGTGCTGTGTACGTGGATTCTTCGGGATGGGATGTCCAAAAGCTCTATTAATGTAAGTCACTTGTTTTTCTTGTTATCTGCAGTGCTGGCGGTCTATTTCACTGAGAGTATAAATGAGTACGCGGCCCAGAACTGGAGCTCCTTCTCCAAGCAGCAATACTTTGATAGCAACGGCCTGTTTATCTCGACAGTTTTCTCCATGCCCATACTTCTCAACTGCATGCTGTTGATCGTGAGTAAACGCGATAAAAATCTAGTAGAAGAGGGTAACGACTTGTGTTTTTGCAGGGAACTTGGCTCTACAACTCCACGCAGCTGATGGTTACGCTGAAGACAGCTCAACTCAAGGAGCGAGCGCGTCAGGGGCGACAGACCCAGACCCCGGAGGTTTCACCGTCACCCTCGACGGAACATATCAAAGCAGAGTAGAATTTAAATTTAATTTTAAGCTCTCTCTCTCTATAATCACCAGAGCTGTGAGCACAGGATTGAACTATAATTAGGATTAGAGTTGTATTTGCTGCCATTTGAGAATTGCTTGATTCGAGACTTAATTACATATATTTTAGAGAACGCCTTAACCCACTTTTGTTTTTACTAATTTTAAGTTGATTTTAAATAAATCAAAGTTACTTTTGAAGCATACTTTTTGTACTTTTACAGTTTGAGACTCCTTTTTGACACCTCTAGAATCGATAGAATCGTTGTTGAACTCGATATGTCCCATCTCTAGTCTACAAGATACTCAGTGTTGCTAATTAGGCTATTTTCTTTCCCAGAAGATCCAGCTCTTTTCGATAAATGGGTGATGGATTGTAAAATCGTGGCTAGTGGGAATTATAGCTAATTTTTATGCAGTAAATAATAATATAACAATAACAAAACTATTATGACTCTTTTCCTCTTGGCGAAATCATACCGGCAAATAACTTTTTGAAAATCTGGCTTTTTTATCGACTTTCTTGGCTTTTGTTATTGTGCTTCCCGTCAAAATAGCATTTCTTTCAAGCTAAAGTTGACAACACTGTGCTTTCTGTTTTCAACCCGGTCGGATGTGGAAGTGTCGCGCAGCGATGGATTCTCGGTAAACAAAATCGTTGATAAGATATAATTTCGCCCGAAATTAATGAAGAGTAGCGCGAAAGTTTTTGCAAGCGGATAAAATTTGGAGCGCGGATTAAAACTCGGCTTACGCGGGTGTATGTGTGTGACTGTGTCGGTGCCTGCGTGTGTGTGCGTGTAGCCCGAAAAAAAAAGAAGTTTTTCTGTTACCATATTTTTTACAAGGGCCAAAGGGCGCAGCATCTTAGCTCTGTCCTGCTCTCGCGCTAGCTCCGCTCGCTCGCACCCAGGCAGCGGGAATTTTGCAACTCCAGTTATTGTGTAAACAGCAGGTGAAAATAAAACACACACGGAAAGTGCAAGGAGTGGGAAGAAAGAGGCAAGAAGAAGAACGCCAGCAGAAGCAGCAACTCCGCGCACCCAAAAAGGTACGGAACGAAATAGTGACGCATAGAGGTTGCTAATTACGAGAGGTAAACAACAAATGACAGCGCGCAGCGCATCCAAATTCCGCAACAGCCATAACAATAGTCGTAAAGCCCATTTTTCGGATTTGTCACTCCCATTATTCTCCCTTTCCCGATGCGTAGTTGTAGATTTTCACGATATCGCCCAGCAGAAATGAGTGACGTGTTGGCGCGACGCAGCGCAAAATGTTCATTCATAAAAAGCTTGTGCTGCTCCCCCTTTTTTCGTCCCCTCCCAAATGCACACGACTCTGTTTGTTGTTGTTGCGGCTGGAATTTAGTTTACAAATATTTTCTGTTGTCACTGTCAAAGTCTGTGTTAGTTGTTGTTGTTGTTGTTTTGGCGATATGCGAAATGTAAATCAAATAATTGATCGAGGGGTCCATAATATCTGATAGGGCATGCCACGCCCCTATTTTGCATAAATGCATCCATCACTTGGGGTCTAATTACAAGGGGAAATATTTTTATATGAAATATACTTGAACAATTTGAATTCATTAAAGTTTAAAGGTCAAAAAGCATAACTACTCGGTCTAGGAATTTAAGAAACCTAGTTAAAGCACTGAAAAATAAATATATTACAGACTCTATGGCCTAAATGTCTGAAAATATGCATTAAATATTAAATATAATTGCCACATTCCGTCATTCCAAGATCATAACAATTCTAGAACATTTTCTTTCTTTAGTTAAGATTAGATGGCATTCCCATACTGATTAACTAGATAAAATAATTTTTTAAAATTCCTTTCCATTCTTTATCTAATTTTTTTCCACATTCCGTAACTCGATTAGCTTCGATACTAAGTACGTGTGCGTTGTACTCATTAAGATTAGATCAGATACCGAATACCGCCATATGGCAGGCGCGGTGGAATGATTAATTCAGCAAATAATTGGATTCCCGGGCTAATGAAAAGTCACACACAGACACACACGCGTCAGTCGTTGATCCATAGGTCATCGCTTTCGAGTTTATCGCTTATCGTTTTGGCCTCTTCCGCACCTCGTCACCCCAGATCAGAGTATCGACGGAGACGGGGGAAAACAATAATACGGAATTTATGGTCAACATGTCGCCAAAATGCCAAAGTCAAGCAAAATAACTATATACAAATAATAAAAAGAAAACAATCAAAATAACTCGGTGACATCATTTTGACTAATCGCCAATTTTAGCATTTGAAAAACGGCGGCTGCTGCTGCTGCTGCTGCTTGCTGCTCACCCCAGAGTCCCCACTAGGTGGGAGCGAGACGAGGAGGCGAGGGCACTGGTCGGTCAGGGAGTGTGCGAGGGCGGGAGCAAGAGAGGGACAACGAAGCAGGTGCTTTTGAGCCGAAGTCCAAGCAGAAGCCGAAGCTCAAGCCCGAGGCCAAAGCCATTCGGCATTCCAACACCTACGAACGATAAATAGATCGTCGCGGTGTTTCGATATCAGAGCCATGTAGTTTTCACTTTCGCGCGGATAATTTTATTGGCCGGTATCAGCAATCGCATTAAGCGCAATCCGTCGAGTATCTTGGGGCAATAAATCAAACGCAAATCGGACGATGCATCTAAGAAAGTGTGCTTGCCAGATTTGCCAGATTTCAGTTGCCTTAATTGTGGGCTGCTTTGGCGATTCATTGCCCTGTTAACGATCTTTTAATTTTACGATTACATAAATCACAGAACCAGTGGTGAGACAGGTTAATTGCTTGCTACCCCCTCTTACATTGTGACTTGAGTATGACTAGTACTTGTGACTAATTGCTTACTCTATGTTGGCTAATAAAGAAGAGTTGTAAAATCAACCATATCCTCAATTTCAGGTATTATTAGTCAATGTTCCAAACGATTTATAATCTATTTATTGTATATTGAACATCCATAAACCCACAGATAAATCTAGGCACCCCAAGAAGTAACCATGACATCCTCAAGCTTCTTGCTTACCCTATTTATTGACCATTTGTTGATAATTTAATCAAAATGAGTTGTAAAATCAACCATATCCTCAATTTCAGGTATTATTAGTCAATGTTCCAAACGATTTATAATCTATTTATTGTATATTGAACATCCATAAACCCACAGATAAATCTAGGCACCCCAAGAAGTAACCCTGACATCCTCAAGCTTCTTGCTTACCCTATTTATTGACCATTTGTTGATAATTTAATAAAAATGAGTTGTAAAATCAACCATATCCTCAATTTCAGGTATTATTAGTCAATGTTCCAAACGATTTATAATCTATTTATTGTATATTGAACATCCATAAACCCACAGATAAATCTAGGCACCCCAAGAAGTAACCATGACATCCTCTAGCTTCTTGCTTACCCCATTTATTGACCATTTGTTGATAATTTCCCCCCGGTTCCAATCAGATTCAATTAACTCGAACGTATTGAGGCTCATTAAGGGGAAACACATTCCAGCCTCGATCTAGTTCATAGATACAAACACGCACCCCGCTAGTTATTTCGGTTAATTTTGATGTGTGTGCTAAGAGCCGAAGCACTGCTCCAGATCCCCAGATATTTCCGAGACTCTGGGCGACACACGTTGCTGCCGCCGCATCTATGCTGCGCCGCTCCTCCGCCTCCGCTGGGTGGGTGGGAATGTTGTGAAAAGCTAAATGAGGCGTGACATGAAAAAAGAACGCAAAGCGACAAACATACACACACAGATGATGCACGGGGGCAACGAAAACAAACAAAGTTGAGTGCGGCCACCCACAACATGGCAGCCAACAATGGCACTAGAGACCGCTGAAAAGGAGAGCAAGAACTTGGGGCACATAAATACCAGCGTCATGGAGTAATTTTGGCCTACAAAACATTGCTCGGTTGTCTCCAAGAGACAAAGGGGAAAATTGAAAAAGAAAAACGTTAGAAAAAATGTCAACTGCACTGGGAAGTAATACTGGGATCTTGGAATTTATTATAATTATAATTTCAAGTCTGGCAAAAGAAGATAAATATTTTTTAAAAATATCTCCCTGAAAAAAGAGTGCAGAATTCCATGTGGAACGAAGCACCATACATTCAGGTACCTGAATCTCTCGCTTGCCACATGCTGAATTGGGAATGCATCCCATAAGGTCATTCCTTTTACACATAGAATTCCACATATAATTCGTTTATCACATGAAGCAATGTCCGATTGTGATATTCAATGTAAAAGGAATCTTATTATATATATATTTTTAATAATCCTATGATATATGGGTTTACTTTCCCTACACTTTTCTCCCAGTGCCTGTCCGCGTAAAGCCTAGGAAAATAGTTAGGGGAAACAGCGGACAATTAACCCTTTTTTGCCTGTGGGCCCTCGCGCTTTGAAGTCGCCTCCTTCCAGAGGGTGTCCACTGTGCTTTAATTAGTTTACAGAACAAGAACCAGTGCTCGGACCGCCGCGTCCCAGCTAAATGCAATAAAATTAATCGTTTATGCTGTAATCGCATTTAGCGGCGCCGACCGACCTCCTTTCCTCAGATTCCCCCCTCAGTTCTCGTTTGATGTATAGGATATGTATCGGGAGCGACAGCGATATTCCCCAGTGAAGGGGCAGTCATGTATGGGAATGCCATTACAGGGGACTGCTTCGCCTGGTGGCGAGTGGAGCGTAAAGCATCTGGTTATTTTTAGACCGAAACCCGGCAGTGACAAACCCCAAAGGGCTAACCATAATTGTTCGTGATTCACAATAAATTTTGCTCAAGAAACCAATTAACCACACACAGTAAAGTCCAGATGCCAGAGAGTTACGTGAGCTCAGCAGCAGGGCTGGCCACAGCAGCCAATGCCACAGGAGCACATCACGCAGCAGCAGTCTGCTTTGCAGCGAGATTTACTGCAGCAGGGACCACAGCAAGGACTACACCAGGGACTGCAACAGGGACCACATGATGGACCACAACATGACCCACAGCAGGGATCACAGCATGGCCCACAACCCGATCCGCAGCAGGCGCCACACGGATCACAGTAGGTGCTGCCAAAGGGTCCGTTCCCGCCAGTCCAGCCACATCGCGTGTAGCCCGAGTGGATCCCGTAGGGACAGTCCCCACAGGCGCGGTCCGGATAGGGTCCAATGTAGAAGGGATTGAACTTCTTGCGGCAGCACATGATCTCTGGCTAATGGCGGAGGTCCGTCAGTGGAGAGCACAAGGAGAGCAAGGACTCACATGCTGGACTTTACTGTGTGCGGGCAACAAGCTTCTTCTATTCAGTAAAAATTTGATAATCGCCTCGAGCAATTGCTTTGTAATTTCCCCATAAAACGCCAAATGCCAACTAGATTGTGTGGATATATATATATCGAAACAACTGATCGACAGCGGTGGGGGTTAATATATGGGAATCGTTTCATCTGGCGCGATTTGTTTGTAAACAAAGTCGGTGGCCAATAAATATTTGGGCATTCAACTTCCGCTTTTGAGCTGAAAATGGGAAAAATAACTTAAGTATTGTTTGTCCGAGGGATATTTAATATATTTGGGAATCAATTGCGGTCAATTCGGAGGTTTATTTGAGTGTCTGGCTGGAATAAAGGCTGAAATCACGTCTGATGTCAATATTACTTTCAATGACTTAAGTTTAAAGAGAAATCTTATAAGTATCAAGGCTATTCCCTCCCTAGTTTCTGATTATTTGATACAGTTCTAACTTGGTTATATCATCATTGTGGCATTTCTTTTAAGCTCCATGGACAATGCTATTATGTGTGGCAGTTGCATTTCAAATCTCATTATAGATTTATGCAAAAAATGTAAGCAGAAACCACGAAGAAAGGCAACACAGACTTGTAGACGGGGCTCTCTCTCTCGACCACTTTAGCCCTGGCCTGCATTGATTTGTGGGGCTTTCTTTCAGTCGGCGATTCCCCTTTCCTCTTGGCCAGCGATTCGATTTCCATTTCCATTCCCATTTCGATTGCTATTTCAGTTGCAGTTGATTGACTGCACTTTTTTTTTTGTTTTTCGCTTGTCTCTTGCCGTTGACAAGGCAAGAGTTTCCCAGTGCAAAAAAGCCAAAGAAGAACAACAGAAATTGCACAATTTTCCAGCGTTCTAACGAGTTTCGCTCGGCTAATCGGAATATATCTTATCGGCCACGCTCTGTTTGCTTTGCAGATCGTTATCATCCGCCTTTGAGATAGTGGAACGCTCTCCAAATGGATCGTGAAATGGGAAATGCTGCCCACATAGATGTTTATGTGTTTCTTGGCGGCTGCCCTTTGGTTTCGTAAGAGATTTTTTGGGTGCGTGGGCCAAGGCAGAAACCAGAAAACCAGAAAACCGAAAACAAAAACAGAAAATTTTCCCATAATCGCTTACATCAAAGTTCACAACTTTTTAGTGGTTTCGTGCCAAACACTCTGTCCCAGTTGCTGAGCGACGCTCTGTCTGCTGATTTTCGACCAATTAGCTGACCATTTACAATTGTTGCTAGTTGCAACTTGAGTTTGGAATTCTCGAGATGCTTAACATTCGTTTTTCCTATAGCACGTTCTCACAAATCGCCGCAAATAGGGCGTGACTGACTCGTGTGATAAAGTGGAAAATATTTACCGCGAATCGTTCGCTCATCTGTGCTAATTATACGGGGGATTGTCATCGATGGATCATGTCGGTGCGGTGTCTATAGCTACCCAAGTTGCTGATTCTCTAACTGCAATCAATTGCGAGCTGCTCAGCCGGGAATTTGCATATTTCGAGTGGAATTTGCTGCTCAACTGGTTGACTTCACGTGGGCTGGTTACTCGCATTTATTAATGTGTGGGCGGTGGGTGTCGATAGGTGCAGGTGTGCGGGTCGTTTAGCAAATGCGTAAACGCTGCGAGGGTCTCCCTCAATCGGAATAATGAGTTATGCATATATAGTTTGGTATCGCCGAATGTTGATTTACCCCGAGGAAACTCTGGCTTTTACGGTTGATTTCACTCGGGCGTTGGCGTAAACAGTTGAAATGTTTTACACACAAAAGGGTTTGAATATTTGCGGTTTGAATAGCTGAGTTATGGAGAACTTTATACAGAGGTCTTAGAAGAATTCCTTTTAAATTTAGAAGGTTATTCCCAGTATCTATAGTGTGACTGTAAGTTTAGCTTTCTAATTCATGCACAAGGTTGATAATTAAAGTAGTAATTCATTTTAGAATATGTCATTAAGTTAACCTTTATTACTTACCTATTATTACTATTTTTCCAATGAATATCTTAAACCAGACAAGCTCTTGTGACTTTCTCTCTGTGCGTCTGTTTACTTTTCAAATTCAGCTGACGGCTTAAGTTTAATGCAATCAAGTCCCGGACAATGCAAGCCCTCTTTTATCAAGGTAAATCAACTGGGCCTTATCTGCACCCTGACCTTGGCCAGGTGGCTGGGGCTCTGTCTGTGGCTGTGGCAAAATCCGATCCCATCATCTGCATTGCTGTCAGCACTCTCTTAGCGGGCGCGCCACCTGCTCTGCGAACAAAAAGCGGACAGGTAAATCCACTAGATCCGAGGATTATGGCCGCAGAGTGCCTCTAGAACTTTAAGTAAAGCGCCTGGCTCCGATTCTTAAGCTCCTCCCTATATAAACTTGCATATACGAGTATGTGTGTATAAACTCAATCCCTTTGGCAATCCTTGAGCGGCGACAACTAATGGCGCTTTGTGGTGCCGTGGAATGTGCATTTCGCTTTTCCCTTTGCTGTGCACAGTAAGTGGCAGAGAGCCACTCCTCCGTATCCTTGCACAGCCCTCTTTCCATTCTATTTCCACTGGCATTCCCAGTCCTAGTCCCTTCCTGAATGCTCCCATTTCGAGCTGTACACATAATTACTCCGCTTGCGCATTCTGACGAGGCTGATGACAGTTGGCTCGTCTAACTGGGACACAACTTCCTTCCAGTCCGGAGCATAGTTTTCTTTCTGGTTGCCCAGCTTTTGTTGTGTCCATGGACTAATTTAGTTCGACTTTGATAGCTGCAAAACATGGAGAGTAAATATTAGCTAAAGAAAACTTGAAAGTCATAGAATATTTCAACTCTTTTTGTGCTTATTCTCAATTTAATACGGTTTGAAAATTTAAATGTGCATTGAAAGCAATATTGGTCACACTTTCTGGTAAGCAGAGGGTCACTCTTTACATTTTCTGTGCATTATAAACAACTTTGGTCACACTTTTTCCGGTAAATTTAATAAATACTTACAGTTTCTGTGAAATAACTGATAAAAAATGTTAAAATCAAAGGAAAATTTAATCCAACTATGAAATATTCTCATTATCTTTCCTTTAATATCAGCTGTATGAATTATTTCATATTATTCCTTTGCCTAATTTTTCTCTCTGCATAAATAAGCTGGTGCAGACTTATGGGACTTCGTTTGCAGGGCCATCAATTATGACAAATAGAGCATATGCACATCGAGTCTTGCTGGCTGGACCCAATTTTTCAATTAACTCTGTAGTTTCAGTTAGCCAGTTACCTTTGGCTCCTTTTCGGGGCCTCTCACCTGGACAAAAGGTTATTGCACGGCCTGCGATTTGAGCTGATCAATTCGTCCAGACATGCAATCTCCTGCTGCTGTCCTGTTGCTGCAAAAACGGAAAAGTCGGAATTAACACGGAATACGGGGCTACAGGGATACCGGGATACCAGTACAGGAGGAATCCTCGTCCTTCGCCCGCGTACTCTTTGGCTCTGAAATTGCAAATTATGTGCCCGGTGGTTATCATCGTCGGAGCCGGTCGGTTGTTTGGCTTTGATTTCCCTGGCACGCAAATGGCATAAAACAGCAGCAGCACCCAGGACTCCCAGGATACCCGGGACACGGAGGACTTTCAACTGAAACTTGTTTAATTTCTGTATTGCGGCAACGGGGAAAATGTGAAGGCAGTAAGATGGGGGAGAGGGGAAACTTTGATGCAGGTCCTGGACACGCTATCGTCCTTGTTGCTATTCATATTTCATCCGTGCGGTTCCTCCGCTTTGCTCGTCGTGTTTTCTATACATTTTCTTTTTACTTTTTGCAGCTCAGTTAGTAAATTGAGCATCCAACGTGAGCTCCTCGCTGACTTCCCTGGCTCCCTTCGGGTTCACCTGGGGTCAGCTGGGTGCAGGTGATGGATGATTGGAACGCTGGGTATTCAGACCGTAGGAGCATATTATCCAATTCCGTTGATAGAGTAATTAAATGGATTCATTCTTGTGTTTCTCACATGCAGAGTTTAATGTGTGATATCTAATGGATTTTCTGTGTATAAAATCCGAGCAACTCTCTTTGATTTTAATGTCACAAATTGTGCTCTGTTATTATTGTTCGATTCCCAATGGAAAAGCGCTCTCCCAACTTGTATTAATTAAATTTAAATTCAGTTTCTGTTGCTCCCAACTCTAATGGAATTCCATTCTCTTTTTCATTCAATTAACTGCATTTCCAATGCATCTCCCCAGAGATTATCTAACTGTTTGTGAAAATGTTTGCATTGAGTTGCTGCCGATGAACGCTGACCTCATTTCTTAAATTTACTCGCATTTAAATACAATAAATACACAATATTTCAGCCTCTATTCGATTCCCTCATTCAGTCCGACCCATTTCTCCTCTAAGCCTGATTCTGATGGCTCGCCGGTAATGAGGTTCAAACTTCTGGCATACACACAGTTAAGGTTCCCATCAAGAGTGTGTCGCCAGCAGGACTTCCGATTAGAAAAGTTTCCCTCCCAGCCGGCTGGCTGCTGGGATTATTTATATGGTAAAATGGCAAACAATAGGCCAAGCACAAATATGTAAAACAACTAAGAAATCTGCATGAATTGAGCTGGTCAGCCGCCACAACAAAAGCTGCCAACAATTGCGGTTGCAATTGGGGAAATCCCAACAGGACAGGAAAGGACAGAACAGAACAGAGCCGAACCGGAGGTGTTTGGTACTTTTGCATTGGAATTTAATATGCTGCTGACACGGGTAAAAAGAGAATTTTTAGTGCAGAGATCTCTGGATGACACGAATAGAGGCGCACGCCTCTCATCCTCCTTAACCCCTTTTCAGGTGCACTGAGAGGAAAATGTACAAATAACATAGTTTTGTATTTGAAAATGTTGTAAAAGCCTTGGAAAATATTTAAGCTACACAATTATTAAAGTTTATTCTGAAATATTCCATTTGATTACGAATTCTGTCTTTTTAATAAACCAGAACTGTTTATAATTCCTGAAATTGATATAAAAACGTACTGGCATCTTAAAAATTTCTTGTAAAATGTTTACAATATTAATATCTATCATAGGAGATATTAATATTGTAAACATTTTACAAGAAATTATTTATTATCATACTCTATAATAAACATAAAATTGTATTTAAATTAATTAGAATGTGTACGGAAATCTTTAAATTTAAATTTGTTCTTAAAGATAATATAATTCATAATTCAAACATAAACACCTAAAATCTCCTTTAAATCTTATTCTAACATATAAATCCCTTTCTAAGGATCTAGATATCCAATTCTCTACAATCCCTACGATTTTTTCTCTCCCTGCTGGCATAATCGGTGGGTGGTGGCCACTTGGCAGAAGGCTCATGCGAGAGGCAGCAGCAGGATGTCAACGCTCGGGGCGAGTGGCACAGCATCAAAAACTGCAGCAGCCGCTGGCAATGCGGAATTCCCTACCTCCTGCTTTTTCGTGGAAACGTTCTCATGCTCCTCCTCCTCGGGAGCCCCGCTATCCTGACCAAACTCAAATTATTCAGCCAGGTCTTGTTGCATACTTTTGAGCGCAAATGTTTGCCAAGCTCGCAGCATTCGCTTCGTGCCCCAAAGAATTCGAGGGACTGGGAGTGGATGTGGATGTGGCTGGGGTAGAGGGAGTGGGTCCTCCCATGTGCGCGGGTATTTATGTGTGTCCTAACGGCTGTTGTTGCTCTATTTCGTGTGGCCAAGTGGGTGTAGGAGGAGGAGCAAGGAGCACGTGAAGCCTTATGAGTCATCATCCTCAATCTTCAGACGCCCAGGCTGCCAGGCCCCACACTGAGGAGAAAAAGCAGTCCTGGAAAGCAGGAGATAAGCACTGTTAAGTTTCTTAAATCTGAGCAAATGCCAGGCTCCCTAAGGGATGTAGAAGTTAAACAATTTTTGGAAGATCTTTCGGGGAGCAAAACACTCTTAATTCTAAAAAGATTTACAGGAGAAAAATACGCTTGCTTAGAAGTATTTATTAGCATATTCTGTGAAGCTCTCAGCTCAATATTCGGTGCCCGTCCCTGTAGGAAAGTGTGCTCTTTCCAGACATCTCTTCATCACCTTTTTTGGAGACACATTGTGAGTTATAGTAAACCTCCTCAAACTGCTAGAGATGTCTTAAATTCAAGCAAAGATTTTTGATTAATTAGTTCGTTTTTATGTTTCCGATCCCCTTATCTCATTTCCAAACCCACAGCTCTCAATATGACCCATTCTCCCAGTGTATTCCCACTGCCATCATCATCTTCATCTCCATCATCTCGACTCCCTGGTTCATTCATAGTTTGCAGTTTGGAAATTCAATTTCAGCTTTCGGCGCCGCCGCCCCCTGTCACCACATTTTGGCTGTGCTTGTAATAACACTATCATTTAGTTGACAGAGGACAGAGGTCAGGGGGCACAGGCAGCGCAGGAAAAGGAAGCGGCATTTAAATGAGAATACTTGTTTAAATTGGCCAGCTCGGATGTGGCAAGGACATGATGGGGACATATGTTGGCATTGTGAGGACAGAAATAGCAACCAGATCCGCCCGGAGAGTCCTCTGATTACGTTCCTATGATGACTCAGACTCAGCCTCATCCTCAGAGATGTCTGCCCCGCTTCCTTGTTCTTCTTTTTTTCCAAGGACATTTTTTGCCTCTTTCCTGAAAGATGGAAAATCAATTGCGAAAAGTTGGGAATGAGAAGCGTGATGTGACAGCAACTTCTGAAGTTGCGTCGACACCCTTTTGGCGTGGAATTATGCTTCAAGGATATGACGAGGATGCTCTCCTCTCTCCACTCCAGGGAAATCTAGGGGCATGGGTAGCTGCAAGCGGGGCATCCTTGTCGATTAATTGGACTGGCAACGCAAAAGCGGTTTATGGCAGAAAGAGCGAAAACTTTTAGCGCGTAGGCGGATTATTAAATTCGCTTTGTTTCCCTAACTAGCTGTGGGTGGAAGTGGCGGCGGATGGGAGTCAGTCCCTCCTGTCTGACTCGCTGGATTGCTCACTTCCTCTTCCGGCGATTGCCGCCGCCAGCAGGGATGTGCAGAGACAACAGCCGCCAGACTAGGGGGATCACACGAGGAAAAATGTAAATGGAAATTATGAGTGGTTTTAAATAAAGGAAAAAGCGGTTGCATATTTCTTGTCTGATTAATGTAAAGGGAAAGAGGTTGAATAAGAATGCCATATTCTAGAATATATTTCTCAAAATGAGTATTATTTTACTCCGAAATAAAAAGCCTTTCTATAGGAATATTTTATAATTTTGTAATATATGTATCATACTGTATAAATCGCATTTCTTGTCTGATTATTGTAAAGGGAAAGAGCTTGAATAAGGATGTCATATTCTACAATATATTTCTTAAAATGAGTATAATTTTACTCAGAAATAGAAAGCCTTTCTAAGGGAATATTTTAGAATTTTCCAAAATATGTATCATACTGTAAAAAATCTAATTTCTTTTTTGAATATTGTAAAGGGAAAGAGCTTGAATAAGGATGTCATATTCTAAAATATATTTCTCAAAATGAGTATAATTTTACTCAGAAATAGAAAGCCTTTCTAGGAGAATACTAATTTATATTTGAGAAGTTCCTAAAATATGTATCTGTATATTGTATGTATATGTACATGTATATTTCTCAAAATTAGTATTATTTTACTAAGAAATAAAAAGCGTTTCCAAGGTGTTACTAATTTGTATCTTAGATGTTTCTAAAATATGTATCATACTGTAAAATTTTTTTTCATAATAACCTGTCTTTGTCTTTAAGAATTGTTGAATTTCTTCGCTTAAAATTATGCATTTTCTCTCTAAAAAAGAACCACAAATTAATGAAGAAATCTCTTTAAAAACTCATGTATTGATACCTATTTCTACCCCCAATTTTCGCTCAGTGCATCCACAACCAACGAGCCTGTCGAAGCCAGACGCCCCACACAATGGGAACATGTAAAAACGGGCGGGCGAGCTGATTCCCCATGCGGTCTCGGTTCGAATCCCCATGCCGCAGTGGCTGTTGAATGCTCCTCTTGGCTCAGCACAGCATTCCGAATCCCTAATAACCACTCACACCACCCCACTGACCTAGTTAGAACCCGCCCACCACTATTATTATTTACGATTATCGCCATTATAATGCACGCGCTTTAATTAAATTGCAGGCATCAGTAATGGAGCTGGAGCCGCGTGTGGCCATCCTGCAGGACCTGCGCCTGCAGACCTTCGACTCCATCCGATTCGCCTCCTATCGCACCGCCTCCAAGCTGCGCTACATACAAAAGTCCACCAATCTGCATCTGGTGGACATATGGAACGTTATCGAGGCGTTCCGCGAGAATGGCCTGAACACCTTGGAGCCACAGAGCGAGGTGAGCGTGGCCAGGCTGGAAACGCTCGTCTCCTCGCTGTATCACAATCTCAACAAGCGCCTGCCCACCGCCCAGCAGGTGCCGGTGGACTCGAAGGCAGGACTGCTGCTCAATTGGCTGCTGGCCGCGTACACAAGGTGAGCTTAATCTCTGAGGGGATTTCCCTTTCTCTAATGGTTTTTTTTTCCAGTGATAACTCGGGCAAAATTCGCGTATTCTCCATCAAGGTGGCCCTGGCCACCATGTGCTCCGGCAAGCTGGTGGACAAACTCAGATGTGAGTCCCTCTTAAGCTTGAACTAGATCCCAAGCTCATCTGCCTTCCTTTCCCATAGATATATTCTCGCAGATCTCGGATGGCGCTGGCCAGCTGGTGGCCTGGAAGCTGGGCGAATTCCTGCGCGAGGTGCTGGCCCTGCCGGCGGCCGTGTACGAGTCGCCCACATTCCACTACAAGGAGGGGCTCGAGGAGGAGATCTTCCCGGCCGAGAACAAGGTGACGGTGAACGATTTTATGGCCACGCTTATGTCCGAGCCGGGTCCATCCTGCCTCGTCTGGCTGCCGCTGGTGCACCGGCTGGCCACCGTGGAGACCATTGTGCATCCGACTGTCTGCTCTGTTTGCCACAAGGAAAACTTCACCGGGTTTCGTTATCGCTGTCAGCGGTGCCACGCCTACCAGTTGTGCCAGGAGTGCTTCTGGCACGGCAAGACATCGCTGAACCACCAGAACGATCACGAGGTCAAGGAGTACTCGAGCTACAAGTCGCCCAGCAAACAGATCGGTCACTCGCTGCGCAAGAGCTTCCGCTGTGTGCCCGAGAAGACGGCGCAGGTGCTACCCCGCTTCCCCGACCAGCCGGAGAAGACGCTCAACCTGTCGCACATCGTGCCACCCTCGCCGCTGCCCTCGCACAACGGCTTCTCGGACCCCTCGGGCCTCGTACCCGGCCACCACCACGGAGGAGGACCCCCCCATCCGGGCCACCCCGGCCAGCACGGTCTCTTCGATCGCTCCAGCACCCTGGACTCCCGGGCCACTGGCCGGAGTTTGGACAGCGCCAGCGGCACCACCATGTCCCGTGTGGCCGCTGCCTCGGCCAACGATGAGGAGCACCGCCTGATAGCCCGCTATGCCGCCAGATTGGCCCAGGAGAACAGAGCGGTGAGTGCTTGGTAGCACACTTTATTCCGAATCCTTGAAAATATATTTTTTTCAGCCCTCCAACTTGCCCGACAGCGCCACCCCCATTGGCACGGACAACTCGCGGGCCCAACGCGAGCTGATTGCCCAACTGGAGTCCAAGAACAAGGAGATCATGCGGGAGATAGCCCGCTTAAGGCGCCAGCAGGAGACGGAGCAGATGGCCCCCGAGAATCCGGCGCTGATCAACGAGCTGCGCGCCCTTCGCCAGCGGAAGGGAGAGCTCGAGGGTCATTTGGGAGCCCTGCAGGACTCAAGAAGGCAATTAATGGAGCAGCTGGAGGGCCTGATGCGCATGCTGAAGAACCAACAGACCGCCTCGCCCCGCTCCACGCCCAACTCGAGTCCGCGCTCGGGGAAGTCCCCACCCATGCCAGGCGGCGGCGGCGGAGGAGGAGCTGGTATCCTGGGCACCTCTCCGATGAGTGCCCTGCATGCCCAGCAGATGCAGCAGCATCCAATGGGGGGAGGAGTAAGAGCCGCCCAGCAGCAGCTCCTGCAGCAGCAACAGCAGCAGCAGGCCCATGGCCATGGACCCTTCAGCCAGAGCCAGCTGGAGCAGCTCAACCAGATCAGCAGCGACATGCGCAGCGCCTTCGCGGCTAACGGAAGTGCAAGTGAGTAGGGATTGCAGGGGGATGACTTTTATGCGGGGGATACTTTCGATTAGGTTTCGCTCATGTCCAAATTTTGAGATCTCTCTCCCGAGGAATTGGTTAACGCGAGAGCTTAGGCCGGGGTCTGGGTTCAGATATTAATTGAAAACTCCACTCGATGGTGCGGGAACCACACCACCACTGGCACATACACCCTTACACACGCTCTCTCACACCCAACACCCAAAAAACACACACACACAATCGTTTCTTGATCGCTTCGCCTTCGCAGCGCCACCGCCAATGCGTAGCAGCACTGCCACGGCCACTGGCCTTCCCAGCCTCAATCCGATTCCGATTCCGAATCCCGACGCGGAGCTCAATGAGGCCGCCGACCATCTAACGTCGGCCATTTCCCACATGGTCAGCGACCTGAATGCAGGTAAATCCTTGGATTTCGAACCGTACTATCCCGCTATCGCTTCCGCAACTGCAACTGCAACTGCATCCGCTGCTGCTGCTCCCGCTTTGCGAAGATGCCCGTGAATGGTGGTCAGCACTGCACCAAGCACAGCACCTAGATCTCGTAGTTAGCACCGCTTCTAGAGCCACCACTTAACCCACCCCCACCACTGCTCCTGCTCCCTAGAGCAGTAAAACTATCGATGATACTATCGATATTATCGATGGTGCCATGCCACGTCACTATCGATTGTTTTTTTAAACTACCGGTATTGGCACCATCGATAGTTTCGAGTTTTTTTTTTCGCAAACTATCGATACTATCGCAATGGTACCGACCTATTTAATTTTGTAAAAAAAAGGGTGTTCATCTAATAAAATACTCAAAAAAGTTGAGGGTATCCCTTATAAATTTAATAAAGATTTATAGATTCAAGAATTAATATAGTAATAATTAAAAAAATAATAAAAATATGCTGACAAATTTTTCAGTTTTGGTATCTTGTGATTTATATTTTCATTTTCTAATTAGAATTGGTTTGTTAAAAGCTTATAAATATAATAATATTAGGAGCGATACTATTGCGATTGATATTAAACTACCGATGGTGCAAGCTGAATCCAAACCATCGATAATATCGATAGTGCCACCGGTAGTTTGACACCTCTAGTATCGATGGTTTGGTCTATAACTATCGAAAATATCGAGTAAGGGCTCTATCGATGGTTTTACAGCTCTACTGCTCCCTGCTCCCTGCTCCCTGCTCCTCCAAAGGAATGTGTTTCTCTCTGTGCTTATGCCGTGTTTCTTTGTGTGTGTTGGGTCTGGCCGGTTTCCAGGACGGGGAAGGGCGGCAGCTCCGCCAGCTGGCTCCCTGCCGCAGGCTCGCTTCATCCTGCCACTGGGTAAGTTGTCCCGGGCTGCAACCACCTCCTACCGCCGCTGCTGGCTGGTTCCCACTTCTCTAAAAGCCGCCTCTTTTCCGTTCCGTTTCGTTTCGTTTTATTATTTAGATTATTTCCCCAATAGACGGCACAAGAAAAAGTGCTGCAAATATTGAGATCCTCCCTGCTCCTTCTCCTCTCTGATTAGTTAGCTTCCCCTTATAATTTTCGCTCCTTTCTTCTGTAAAATCTAACCCAAAAACCGATTAAGAATTCCGACACATCGAGGGCGGCGAGTCGGAGGGATCGAGTCAGTGCGAGTGCAACGACTGCGAGTGCCGCGAGTACGAGGAGGTCTTTCGCAGCGACGAGGATCTCGAGTGCGAGGGGGCAGCAGCTCCCTACGATACCGATCTTAATACCTTTAACCCCCATTCCGAGGAGGATCAGTTTGATTACACGTTCGGTCAGGGCGAGGAGCTGTCGCAGGTGAATCGCATCCTGGGCTACAGGAACCATCCAGAGCTGTTCATCGACGATGAGCAGGCCGGGTTCCCGGCGCTGCACGAGATCGGTGAGACAATCGATGAACTGCAGCTGATCATGCACGCTTATATCATGAAGTATAGTTTGAATTTGTAAAGGTTATACCCAACGATATATACTCTCGCCGATCAGGTAAAATATTCAAGTGAAATCAACCGCCTCTCTAGACCATCTTAACTCGCTCGTCTCACGGAAAGGTAGATCTCTCTAGTCTCTAGTCTGGGTGCCACTCTCTCTGTTCTATCTAGCCGCATCCTCATCATCGCTGCACTGTCGCCACTCTCTCTACTCAACTCTCAGCAATCTCAGCCTCAGCCCATCCTAGTTAGTCTCTAGATTTTGGTTCACGTTGGCTGCTTGACTCAAAAAGGATTCGAATAAATTCTCAGACTTTGATTTGTGCCTTTGAAGGTCACTGTTTATATGTATTTGTTTACCGCAACCTTGATACTATTTCAGATTTCGACGAGTCTCAATCGTATAACCAAGAGTGGAACGAAAAGGTAAAGGGTTTCGCCACGAAATCCCGCTCACTGTTGCTCTAGATGTTGTTCCTTTTCCTACTCTCTCTCTCTTGTACATGCACTCGATAACTCGATAAAATAAATACAATATATTCGAACTATATCTCTATGTATATCCCGTAGCTAGTGTAGTTGTTGATTGCCACCTTGCATGCCCAGAGACCTCTTGACTTGAGTACGATTAATCAAGCAAAGAAAAAAACTAAGTAGCTCCCTCTAACCAGTTTCGGTTTTCCTATCCCCAGGCAAATGCGAATAGCCAATGGCAGGAGCAGTTTGCCCAATGGAGTCTTAACTCGCAGAAGAACTAGGAAGACACTTCGCCAGTGGACCAGTATACCATACCGGAGGAGGAGGAAGAGGAGGATTTCCCTCTTCTCTTAGGCAGCTGAACGGATGAAGACGAACTCTTGCTTAGCTTTTTACACCTTACCTTAACTCATACATACGTTGATTAGAGCAATTTATTTATTGAATATTATTATTTTACTGAGCCGTAGTCGTAGCCTTACTTTTACCCAGCGGGATATATGAAATATGATGATTTTTTGAAGCAAAGAATATGAATATGTAAGACTTGCAGTGGCACTGCAAACATTTGAATCTCGTTAAGCACTTTTCAAGAGGAGAGACCTATGGCGTTTTAATTTTAGGTTTCCACGACTTCGTATTTCTCGGCTTTTAGATTTTGTAAGCATCCGCGCCCTCGCCCCCGCGCGTTTATTTATTACCACGAAACTTAACAACTTAAAACCGAAAATCGAAAATCAAACACGTACGAGTAACGCGTAATACAAATACGATATAGACATTTACATTATGTACTTAAACCTAAACTAGCAACTTGTTGAGAGAACCGAAAATCAAATTCTAAACCAGAGCTGGAGGAACATCGGGCTTTTCAACGTTTTTATATCGATGCTTTTCCAGCTCTAAACGCTAAAACATTATATACACATTATATACACACTTTGAGATACGATTGAAGCCAACAAAAAAGAATAAGGAAAACTATTTGAGCCACAGTGAAAAAAAGAAAACAAAAAAGAAGAAAAACCAACCCAATGTTAAACACTAAAAACTAAAACGTTCGCTGCGTTTCGATTTATACTTAATCTCCATTTATAATATGCATTCATACCGCAAAAGTTATACCATATAATCGTAAATGCATATAGAGCACGACGAGATATAGAGAGAATCCGACATTTATATAGAACGTATACATAAATAACTACTGAAGAATATTACAAAAAGAGAAAAACTAAATAAAATGCATTTTAAACAATCACAATGTCACGTTGTTTTGAATGGTATGGGAAAAAAATAATACTGCATTAATAAAAGCTAGCGACTATAGCAATTTAAATTCAAGTAACTCATAGAAACTAGTTTTCAAACAGCGGGGCAATTTTTTTCCCTTTGCCATCCTGCCAACCTGCTCTTTCAGGCAGACTAGTACGCCATCTGGTGGATTTTTTTCTTCAAATTTCAATCGGCATGTAATCGATATATATATCAAAAACGGGAAAGAGTCAGCGAATGGCAAGGATAGACGCAGTGCTGCCAGAATTTTAAATGCGAAAACAACTATGTTTGGGACATATTTAAGTGAGATTACTTAAAATATATATAAATATCTCTTAATATGGTTGTACGATGCCTTTCATCTGTTATTTAAAATCCTCTTTCTCTTATAAGTAAGCCTGGCCGATAGGGGGCGCTGCACTTGGCTAGAGGGCGGCAGAAACAGATGTGGCTACGTGTCAGCCCTTCCGAACGTTGGGCAATTCAAAGCATAAAAATAATCACAACTAAGCCAAAACAGCCTTAATTTCAATTCGGAAAGCTGTTTTATGTTAGTTTTTATTTGGGTTAATATTCTGCATGTCGACTTAAAAAAAAAAAAAAAAAAAAAAGTTCAATTTTTGACAATTTTCATGATGGTACCACTTACAAAATTTTGAAAAATCGCCCAATTTTTTTTTCAACATATATTTATTTTTTTGATTTTACATAATTGAGATTTTAATGGCGAATCCGAAAATATACTGCTTTCGGCTATCATTTGATTTTTGGCCATAATATGCTCTCAGAAAGACCTCATATAATGTCGATTATAAAGAGACAAAAGTTCAGTTTAAAAATGTACACTAATGGAATATTTTAGGCTGAATTAAAATAGCAAGTTGGAAGCTAAAAATTGCATGAAGAGACTTTTAATTAAATTAAATTAAATTGATTACAAACAATAAATAACTAAAAAGGAGTTTTAATACAAAAAACTATTATTTTCTAATTTATAGGAATACCCCCAACATTACATTACATTTTATATGTAGCGATAGTATCGTGACGTTATCGATGGTCGAAAAATATCGATGACGCCACTATCGATTGTTACACAGCTCTACTGGCCGGGCGCATTTTTCAAAGCCGAGGTTCCAGCCGCTGCCTATTTTTATTCGCTTTCCGACGCTCGAACTGTGAAGTTGTCGTCGTTCCGCCGCGCTTGTTCCGTCTTGGCCAAAAAAAACTCGTGACTGATCGTCGAGAGAGAGAGTTAGCGTGAGAGAGCAGAGTCTGAAACCAGCTTAGAGCGAGCCGACAAGTGTTGAGCCGCGCCGCCAGCATCCACGTTAGCAGTGCAAGCGAAAGAAACGGCGATACCAGTTTTTTGGAGACGCTCTCCACTCTCCAGCTCGTCTCATTTCGGACTCTTGGAGCGCAGCTTTGCTCAGCCGAAAAGTCTTGAGAAATATATCTCGTATACCGCGCGTTATTCAGGGTGTGGTGCTGCTGCTGCTTCGCCAAGCTAAGCTACAGATCTAAATTGACGACGATGTGGCGCCCAAAGAACCTACTAGGCTGTGTGTGGAGCGCATTCCTGCTGCTGGTCCTCCTCCAGGAGGCGACGGCCCAGCGCACGCCCACCATCTCGTACATCACACAGGAGCAGATCAAGGACATTGGCGGCACCGTCGAGTTCGATTGCTCCGTCCAGTACGCCAAAGAGTACAATGTGCTCTTCCTGAAGACCGACAGCGATCCCGTCTTCCTCTCCACCGGATCCACGCTGGTGATCAAAGACTCGCGCTTCTCCCTGCGCTACGATCCCAACTCCTCCACGTACAAGCTGCAGATCAAGGACATCCAGGAGACCGATGCGGGCACCTACACCTGCCAGGTCGTGATCTCCACGGTGCACAAAGTGAGCGCCGAGGTGAAGCTATCGGTGCGTCGCCCGCCCGTGATCTCGGACAACTCCACGCAGTCGATCGTGGCCAGCGAGGGCAGCAGCGTCCAGATGGAGTGCTATGCCAGCGGCTATCCCACGCCCACCATCACCTGGCGTCGCGAGAACAACGCCATCCTGCCAACGGGTGAGTCCTGCTTTCTGTTATTAGTATATCTTTTATTTATCATTGAGGAATTTTTAGCGGGGAGACCTGGGTTCCCAGCTAACTTACATGTCTCACGTTTTGGTGGGGCGCTGTTCTCGGGCTCTCCCGCTCGCGCTCTCTCGGTTTTGCTCCCAGTTGGAGCCACTGTCCGTCCCGCTTTGGCATTAGCTTTGGCTAGGCTCTCTTTTGAGGTGAGGTGTGGGCTGGTGATGGTGGTGGTGACCGTGACTCACTCAGGCGTCACCTCAGCTTTGTTTATTTAGCATTGTTGTGCCTCTAAACGGCGGCTAGCTTTTCCCCTTTTTAAGTTTTTCGTTTCCCCCGTTTTTTGCCTTTTTTTTTTACTTTTTCCAACCCCACCTGTCGACGGAGGGCCAAAAGTTTCGCAACACAAGATTGATTTTTTTGGCCTCGCTAGCACGCTTTCTTTATATGTTTTCTTTAGCTTTTGTTTACTTTTTAGGTGAACTGTTAAAAATTCTTGCTTCTTGTTTTCTTTATGGCCCAAAAAGAGCATTTTTTCTTTGATTTAGTAGCAAGTTTCCACCCTTTGTTTACTTTTAAACCCTAATAAAGGGAAAAGGCGGCCTAATCAAATACCAATTTAAAGGCTAATAATAAATTTAAGCCAGAAAATGGGTTTTCAAACTCAATCTTACTAAAAGGTTCTTAGCCTTTCTTTCTTTACATTCTTAAACCTAAGACTTTCTTCCCTGAATTTGTTTACACTTTGAGCTGAAGGCTGTCTTACCTTTCGCCACTTTTTATAAAGAAATACTAGGAAAATAATATATTTATTAAATAATAATCTTAGCAAGCACTCAAAATATAATAAACATTTCCTAGAATATTATAAGCACAAAAGATTAAATTGAAATGCCTCCCGTTGTATTTTTCCTATCGGTAAATCAAAGTTAAATATTTTTCAAAAATTCCCCTTCGCACAAGTGCAAATGTTATCAGCATTTTTCTTTCTAGTTTTTCCTTTCCCCACTTTTTGTATAATAAAATAACAAGCACTCAAAATATAATAAATATTTCCCAGCATTTCAGAAATGCCCTCCGTTGCATTTTTCCTATCTCTAAATCAAGTTCAATATTTTTCAAAAATTCCCCTTAGCACAAGTGCAAATGTTATCACCATTTTCTTTCTAGTCTTTCCTTTTACCTATTATTTTCTTTAAGATTTGCAACAATAGATTTATTACCTTTCATCCTCTTCATATTTTCCACCCAAATTTACAAATTTCCAAACACCTTCTCCTGGTTTTCTCTGGAAATACCCCGGAATGGACCCTGCAAGTGCAAATGGTATCTTCAGTTTTGTTTGCGTTTCCTTTGTCCTCCCAGAATTTTCGTGTTTAAGAGGGAAAAAGCTAATAAAACAATAAAATAATTTGGTGCTCTCTCTACCTGAGGTTAATCCCCTACAGGTGCTGCAACATCGATCCCTACCTGAGCTCTGCTGACCCTCGGGCAGCGGCCATAATGGCTTCCCTTAACGAGATTGCAGCGTCATTGGAACGGCAGTCGAAAAGCAATTAGTGTAACTAATCCGATGGATGCCTCGCTCTCTGGGTTACCTAGAACAGACACACCCTGTACTAACACTACTGCACCCTTCAGATACCGAGTATCTGTGAGCTAGCTTGGCTCTAGAACTTGTATCTTTCGCAATCTTTAATTGCCGCGACATTGAGGTTGCCTTCTATGGTCGGGGAACGTATGGACACGCTTGATGGCCGTCCAGAAAAGGCTTTACTCTCGTTCGCCATAAATCAAAAAGGGACCAGGACGAGGTCCAGTATTTCCCCGCTGGCAGCGTGGAGTTTCACACTTTTTTACGCTCTAATTTAAAGCGCTTAAGCAAACATAAACTCAGAGAGGCTTTGAAATGCGCCAACGAGCCGAGTCAAACGAGGCCTGGGACAAGGGTTTCTCCACAGATGCAACTCCTAACTCCTCGCGCCTTTGTGCACATTTCCCATTTCCCATTCGAGTTTGAGTTTTCGAGGCATTCGACAACTTCAGCACGCGCAATTGCTTCCGCAACTTGAAAACGTTCCACGGACCGTTTGATGGTCTCCGGTAACCAACTCTGCTCCGGAGCTGGAGCCGCAGCCGGAGTTCGGGCGTAAACAACACACAAATGCAGCAGCGCTGAGGGCGAGGGCTGTTTCTTACACATCAGACACGGTCTGGGCTTTGCGTTTTGCACATAAAAAACGAAACGAAATGAAAAATACAGAAAATGAAACGGAGAAGAGGATGGGGAGGGAGGCGGGCCCATGGCAAACATATGCAAACAAAGGCATCCTGAGAGAGCATGCCAAATGGGCTGGCCGCGTCGCGTTGGGTTGCCTGGAAACGAACCCCTTCTGCCTACCTTCCTCTGGCTCGCTCGGCTACATATAATTCTTATTTTGATAGCCGGCAAAATACAATCGAAGTATACAAAATATATAAATTACAAGCTAAAAAGGTAACCCAAACAAAGGCCGTTTCCCGGGGCGAAAACAATGTAAGAGATGCAAACAAACAAGCCGCGAGCGGTTCGGTTCGGGATCCCTCTTCTAAGCAACCCCTAACCCTAGAACCCTACCCCGCTTCCGCTTCTGGCTTCTGACGACCCCTGGCCCTGCCAATTTGTGCGTTGCCATGCAAATCGATTGGTTTTTTACTCGCATTGAGCAAACACAGACATGCACCTGGCGCACCTGGCTATCTATGGGGCATACATGCATGTGCTGGCCTGTCATAATAAACCTCACCTTGGCCCGGCCCCACTGAAAAAACAGAGATTGTTTTGCAAAGAAAGCAAAAATTAAATTTCCACTTTTTGCTGAATCTTCTCTCAAATGGCAGCGGCGACAGCTGTCGACATCTGGGTTATTGTTGTCTGATTCAGACTGAGCCGGAAGCGAGGCATCTTTCAGATAGTTATCTGATCGAGGAGGGATCTCTCTCTCTCTGATCGCGAGGATCAGGCTAAATTAACTTTAATTGTTCAATTATGCGAGCACTCACTCGTTCGAGATCACTTCGGGGTGTCTGCACACGCTCTACTATATATATAGTAAACTCTATAACTCTGGAACTCCCCTGCTAAAATCCCTTGATTAACCTTTCATGCAAATTGTGTTTTCTCGCTGGCAAATTGCGAATTAGACTCAAGTGGGCATGATTCTCAAGTATTCCAATTTCGCCATCAAACGCAAAGGGTGCAAAATGTAAATGTTTATAATATTTACTCTCCAAGTGCAAGTACAACAAACATTTCGATGCGCAATTGATGCTCAACTCGAGATCTCAACAGGCCGTGCACGAAATTAGTTACCCTCGATTTTATTTCATTTTTGATGAATAATGAAAAGCATTCCTGGGATTCCTCGGAGGCAGCCGGAGCAGCGGCAGCTGGGGCGCATATTTGCAAGCAATTAGGTTTGGCACACTCGCAATTAGAGGAGTGAGTGCCCAAGTCCTTTGATGATTATTTGTTTGTCCTGCTCCCGCTCCTGCTCCGGCTGCTTCCTCTTCCTGTTGCAAACTTGCCTTTATTGTTTATGGCCGCCGCTTCAGTTGGCAGTTGCAAAGTCAAAAGCAAAAGCGGCAAAACCAGAACGGGAACGATAAACGCCAATGACGTACGTACGCCGAGTGGCTTGAAACCTGTTTGTAAATGTTGGTTGCTGGGGCAACGACCACTTGGTCAACATGGAGCAGCGCCGCCAACTGGCGGCTTTCAGTCAGCCAGCAACAAAGTGCAGAGAGAGTCCGGAGCCGGAGGAATAACAGCCCTTTGTGGCAGTTACTCAGCCAGAAGTAATAACTTGTTAGTTAATGGCTCAAATGGCCAGCTAAATCGTAACAGTTTCCTGGTCTGTCTTCTGCATTTTCCTACAGCCTTTCATCGAGCTAATCACACTCGGAAAACGGATGATAGTTTAGCTAAATATATACATATATGTTTATAAATAACGATTATTTGAACCATGCTCTCCCGATCGCAAGCTGAGAGCTGACCACCTAGGCCACTTGCTTGGTTGGAATTAATAACATATTTACACTAACATGAGTTACCTAACGATGGTTATCGGAGTGTGCAAAAGCACAGCCTAGTGTAAACACGGTGTAAGAGTACCTTAAAAATGGGGAAAATGCGAATTTTTCGAACTTCTAGTAAGCCGATCAAAAAATTATTTCTTAACGTGCATCTCTGACCAAAAACACAGCATTTAAATAAAAATCAAGTCGATAGGTCCAGCCATAAAAGCAGGGAGTTCTATACCAAAAATAAGCGTTACACATTCATCTGTATAGATTACTTAGATTAAATACAAGAATTATAAATTAATTATTTGAAAACCTTCCAGTAACCAGGAATTCTATTTATTCCCTAATTTAATGTAAAGGTCATTAAAGCCTACTTTCCTCCGTATAAAAGGGAATCCTTTCTCTTTTTAAATACATTTTCGTATTAAGTAACCAGAAACTGTATTTATTCTACGACTTAAAGACCCCCTTTTACCTTAATTTCGCGTGTAGCAGGGAATCCTTTCTCACTTTAAATACATTTTCTTTCTGCAATATTTCATAGCCATTGAGTCACCAGAAACTGTGTTTATTCTACGACTTAAAGACCCTCCTTTACCTTTATTTCTCCCCGTGTATCCTTTCTCACTTTAAATACACTTTCATTGTGCAATATTTCATATCCATTGACTAACCAGAAACTGTATTTATTCTACGACCTAAAGACCCTCCTTCACCTTAATTTCTCCCCGTGTATCAGAGAATCCTTTCTCACTTTGAATACATTTTCCCTGAATGTGTGTGGCGGCAATTCCCCTATTTATTTAGCACTTTTAGCTGCATGTTTCACCTTCAACGCAGACCGGCTTTTTAATCCTTATCACACTCACTTTCTCACACAAAGGACACGCGGCTTTCGCTCCAAGCCCAAGCCCAAACCCAACCCCTGCTCCGGCTCCTGCTCCTTGTTTGTCCTGGGACTTTGCCAATATTTATTTAGGCACTCGGCTCACAAGGGATTTACGTCGGTCAGCCTTCTTCCACGAGCAGCTTATCCAGTTCTTTTCTTTTTTTGGCATAATTGCTATTTTAATAGTTTTCTTTTCAATCCAATCCCTGATTTATGAGTCTCTCTCTCTGACTGGCAAGTACAGTCTGCACTCGTCAGCAATTGAGTAAGGAAAGGGAGGAGGAGCACGGAGTGTGGAGTGGAGTGTAATCCAATAAATGGCATGCCAGGCGGCATAACTCTCGGCCAGCTATAATGTAGTACTCGACGGAGAAAATCACTTTTGAAAAGTCAACAACACACAGCGTCTGTGGCTTTGTCTGTCGGTGGGTGGTTCCTGGTGCTTCTTCGGGATCTGGAGGAGGAGGCGAAGGTAGTCCAAGCACAGGGTGGTGGCTGCTCCATGTCGCATTCTGTGCGGTTTCAAGGCGAAGGCAAAGGCAAAGGCGAAGGCGAAGCGTTACCCACCAAAGTGGGTGCATTCACATGTCTCAAGAGCTTGTTATATGCTCGATATGTATGTTCGGAGCTCTGTGTGTGTGCCTCGGTTCATGTTGATGTTCCTTGATGAGTTTGGGTGACAAAACAGGAAGAGGCGACAAATTTGCAAAGGCATGCAATTTTCCTACAGGGATAACAGGGGGTGTGTATGAACTGCAGCAGCTTCTGACGCTGCATTTACCAGGTGTTCTTGGGCAATCAATGTAGGATGCAACTGACAGGGGGACACAGTAGGGTATTTTCATCGTCTTGGGTTTAATCAACTCAAAGCACTTGACTTCTGGGGCCGAACTGGGTTTATAATTGAAAAATTGTATTACGAAGCTAGTTAGGGCTTCAGAAATAGAATATTTTTAAGAATAGTCTCAAGAAACTTGACTTCTAACCATTTTGTATAGCTGAATTTTGGAATCAGCTGAGCTGGTATTAGAAAAATTATTATATCTTGGTATCAGACTGATTCCTTCATGGGAAGGCTATCTTTCGACTAGTTAACCCAAATAACTTGAATTCTAGCCAAGCAACAGAGCTGAATTTTGGTATATGCTGATCTGGTACATAAAAAAAAATTATAAATTGAAATCAGACTGATTCCTACATAGGAACCCTATATTTTGACTACTTAACACAAGTACCTTGACTTCTATTCATGCCATATAGCTGAATTTTGGTATCAGCTAAGCTGGTAATAAAAAAATTACCATATCTTGGTATCAGACAGATTCCATCATGGGAAGGCTATATTTCGACTTCATAACCCAAGTACCTTGACTTCTAGCCAAGCAACATAGCTGAATTTTGGTATAGGCTGAGCTGTCACATAAAAATAAGACATAAATTAGTATCAGACTGATTCTTTAATGGGTAACCTATATTTCGACTTTGCAACTCAATTAACTCGACTTCTAACCATGGAATTAAGCTGATTTTTGGTATGTGCTGAACTGGATAATAGAATTGAAACATAAAATTCTTTCAGATTTCTTCCTTCATTAAAAACCTATATTTCGACTTCATAACCCAAGTAACTCGACTTCCATCAGTGCTATTTACCTGAATTTTGGTATACACCAAACATATATAAAATGAAACTCAGTAAACATTAAAATACCATATTTCCCTACCTAAAACTCAAGAAACTCGACACCTACCCAGTCACTTTATCCAAAAATTGGTTTTATGTCGAACTGAATCAAGCATCTCAACCATTAAAATCACAATCAAATCAATCCCCATTGGAGAAAAGCATTTTCCGAACGAGGAAAAAAGTGAAAATCGTGTTAGAATCAAAACACTGTGTGCACTTTTTTAATTGGATTTTTGCCAACGAACGAACGCTGGAGAGGAACGAGAGACATGACCCATCTGTGACATGCCCCGGAGCGATGATATGTCGGGTGGCTGCTGCTACTGCTGTGCCTGTGCCTGGGTTTTCCTTTTCGTTGGGGGTTTGGGTGAGGGTTCGGGTTTTGGGCCTGGGAAGTGTGTGCAGCGTGCGCAAATAATGCGGAGCGTCATTAAAAGCGCACCCGCTTCGGCATTTGGCTTCTGCCAGTGCTACTGCCTTTGCCAGTCCGTGTTTTAAATTATGATGAGTCACACATTGTTGACGTGCTGCATTAACATTCATAATTTCCACATGGCAACGTTCGGTTCATAGAACCTTGGACTCAACTCAGTTGACATTTGAAGAGCTTCGCAGAGAGGCAGCCGGAAGAAGAGTTTGCCGCCAAATTGCAGGAAATTGAATGCGGAGAAAAAACAAATATGGCCGCAGGACTAGACCTAGACTTCCTGGGAAAGGGAAAGCACGCTCTGGCCTGGCATCAATGTTATTTCGGTTAGTTCGCCGTTCGTCACACGTTTTTCCGAGGGGAGAAAACGGCGGCGTCTCCTGGTCCTGTGATTGGTGCGCACATTTTTTGCATGCCCGTCGATTTTGTGCTTCCCCGGGTTTCCAGTCCCAGTCCTTGTCCATGTCCGTGTCCGCATCCTGTTCCTTTGCCTTCGGTGGTTGTTTCGCCGCCTCACAAAATGGCGGCGCGGCTGTTGTCGCTTTAAGTAGTTTATGAAAAATGACGCGAAGCAACCCTTTCCCCCTTTCGGTCACAAATTTTCCGAGCGAGCGCTTTCTGATATGCATTTAACGCTAAAAGTCATCCAAGCGCCAAGACCTAGACCTCAGCGGGTCACAGCTACACCTACACCTCCCTCACGCACCTGTTTCCTTTCGATTCTCCGGCTTTTTCCCAGGCATTTTCCATTTCCTCTGGCAGAGAGCACAAAGGAGCTGGTGCATCCTTTCAGGCACGGCTCTATCTACCTGCACTTCGCACTTGGCAGGAACCCAATTCTCACCTCTCTTGCACAATTTTCCTTTTTCTTGGGCTCTGTTTTCAGTTGCCTTCAACTGACAATTTATCTCTCTCTGGTTGTTTGCCCAAGGGACGGGACAGGACAGGCAACTCGGAATTGGACGGGGTGTTGCGTTAGCAGCGTTGTTTTCATTTCCAGACAGGTTCCCTTGAAGGAAGCCGGCCTAAAACAAATGTGGACCCGCCTGCCTGCCTGCCAGAGACTCTGTTTTGTCGGGGCTTTCATTACCTTTTCAGTTACCATCTTTCCTGCCTTCACTCTCATCGCGTTTTGTTTTTCTTGCTGGCTCCGGCTCTGTTTTCCTTTCATTAGTTGTCGGAGATTGCACAGTCAGAGCCCGAGTCGGAGTCGGAGTCATCATCCATCCTGCTGGCCGGTGCAAAGTGTTTTTAATTCTCTCATTAGTAACTGAAATTACTCCACACCATTCGGCGTGATGGATGATGCCGGGCATGATATGGTAGATAATGGAGGAGATCCCTATTTCCGCCTGGCATTCATCATATATATGCGGGCCTCTCTCTCTCATTAGTTTGATTGGACTGGCATTCTCTCCCAATTTGTCAATATGTAATGGTTATTATACAACTAGGTTCTAATAGTTTATGGATAGTGGATCTTCAGAGTCTCTAGGTACATATTTGGACACCCCTTTGCCTTGAGCTTGTTTAGCGAGTGATATACGACCCTGGGCTTGTGTAACCCGAAGCCATTACAATGTTTTTCGATTCATGAACTCTTACATCATCTCAAATTCTCAAACAACCATTTGGGGTGTTCTGTTTCAATGACTTTCTGCTCTAAAAACCTCTGAGAGTGTCGTTTGGAGTCAATTCGAGGCATTATTTGTGCATTAATTAAAGCCAGCGGATGAGAAATGCTTTGAACTCAAGAAACTGGCAGCTGTGAGCACTCTCTGGGGTCGCTCTCTCTCGCTGTCTGTCTGCGTCGCATAACTAATTAGCAATTAAATATTTGCCACTTTCCTCGACACGCCCCAGTTACGCGCATGCGCAACCTCCGCTCGAAAAACTTGGAGTTTTTCTAGTTTTTACAACGGTAAACAGGCGACAAATGTCGAAAATTCCTAGCCGCTCTTCGCTACCTGACTTGCATATCATTTCACAGTCCAGTAACTAAGCGGCAGTCCATCAAAAAGGGCATAAAAAATTTAAAAACTAGTAGTAATAGTTGGAAATTTGTTATTTTGAGAGTGGGTTGGATGGGAACTATAACTCTGGCTGGCTTCGATCGGGTTAAAGACTCAAAGGGATCTCAACAAGAAACTGAAACAGAACCTAGGAGATAGAGAAAGAACCTGTTTCTCCTCCTCCCGACAGACGCCACAGTAAACGCTCGTAAATTACAAACGCAACAAATTCAACTTGCTTTCAACTTAACCTTTACGACTCTGACTAGTGTGTGTTTTTTTTTTTTTTTTTTCATTGATGCGAAATGGCCTTTGTTTTAGGGGGCTCTGAGAATATTTTGCGGATTTGGTGGGCAAAACTTAATGCCTTGCTGAGTTTCCCAACTAAGCCTTTTGATGGTGCGAAGACTTAATCTTCTATGGAGATATGTATACTAAGTTTATGCATATGTACGTGCTTTTCTCTGTTTCTCATGAATATATCTGGCTTTATATCACAATTATAAATACTTTTGCTTGGGAAAAAGTTCGTTTAATATGGTAATTATTTTACAGGGCGATGTTAGCTTTAATAATTCCAAGAATGTCATTGATAAGAGAGTTAATTAAGGCAGAAGAAGTTGTTAAAATTTAAATAATTTAAAAAAAATTTAGAAGAAAAAGCAGAAGTATTTTGTTTTAAAATGAAACTCTGAGAACTGCAGAAATTTGTAACACAAAATGTACGTAAAATGCTAAAATTTCAATAAATAAAATAAAATATAGAAGAAAAAAGAAAGGTAGTTCCTTTATAAATGAAGCTCTGAGAACTGAGAAATATAGAAGAAAAAGGCGAAGAATTTCCTTTTTAAATGACTCAGAGTTTCAACTGCATATAGTTTGAACACAAAATGTACTTAATTCAAACCTGCCAAGCTGGTATTGCTCACTTTTTTCTATAAATACGTGAGGTATTTGAATATTCAAGCGATATACTATTGGGTCTCTATAAAGGGAATTTATAAGAATTACTTTTTAATGAGTTAACTCTGAGTAAACGCCTTCTTTTATAGCTATAAAGCCCGAGTTCTTACCCATTCAAACAGAGAAATGTCTGGCCCTCACGACACTCCACTCTCTCTGTCTTTGAAAGTGAATCATTTTCCATTGTACTAATTAAACCAATTCCCCTCGCCCGCTCTCAGTCGCCTTTTAGGTCTGTTTCTGGGATATACAAATATATACAAATGTCGCAGGCCTGCTCAGAGATATTTGTTTTTCTAATATTGAAATGAGTTTGTTGCGTTCTGTTCGGATGTGAGAGAAAGGCCCGCATCACGACGATGCCATTTGAGCTCGTCAACTGCGATGCATGCCACCGCCTTAACCCATTGGCATCACACTGTTTGCTCCGGCTGGGAAGGGGGTTAAGGGAATGGGACTGTCAATCCAATTTTAATGAAGTGTGTTACTTCGATTCCCAGGCGCAATTAATTTGAAATGTTTCAGTTGAGCAGGCACAAGCCGCACTCGAATATGGTATTTCCCCCCTCCGGTGTTCGGAGTCGCTGTGGCCCGCATTTGTGTGCATTTCGCATAAAACATATTTTCAGGGCATTCCGGAGCTTTGGTCAATGCTCTCTTGATGCTCCTACCTCTAGCCAACCAACCTCTTGTATTTGCCAACTCTTTTTTTCGAACACAGAAAGAAATATTGATTCGAGTTTATTTCGTAGAATTTGGAATTAATAAGAGGTTTCTATCAAAAAAATATGGGAAACATTTACTTCATATTAAAGAAAACTCTTTTCAGGAATTAAAAACTCTTTGAACTAAGCACTTCTGTTGTTAAAAATCTATTTTAAATCTAAGATTATGATAAAGAAAGAAACCTCTTATGTTCTAATCAGGATTTTCCAAAGACCGCCATGTGTAAAAATCTAGAAAAATTACCTTGAAGTATCCTATTCTCTACTACTACTACTATTCTCATTTTGATTACGGATTTTTTTTTAATTCTAAGATTAAGTTTATTTTCCTTACTTTGAGACCAGAAAACTCAAAATGAATACAAAAGTGCTCACACCAAAATTGAGTACAAATATTCTATAGGTTTAACCAAGAAGAGGCCTGAAAAGAAGCCCGAAAAGGTAGCATAGAACTTTCATATAATTTTCCCTTTTAAATCCTCATAAAAATTCAAATTTAAATAATCCAAAATAAGCTCCATTTATTAGCTCTATTTCTCTCTGTGCAATTTCTACTCCCATGTAGTTTGTGTCAATTGTTTGAGCCTGAATTGTTTTGGCAAATGTTTGAAGAGCAGCCACAGACACGCACACACACACACACACCAGAGCAGGGAGGAGTGTGTGTGTTTGGATGAGAGGGAACAGATCCCTAGGCTCATTGCACTCGCTGCCCCTGCATCTCACCCTCTCCTCTATTTAGCCCCGCTGAGCCGAGCCAACTTCCGGTTATGAACCCGGAGCACCTTTCGCATTTCGCATTTCGCACTGCAATTCCTATTCCCATTCACGTTTACGCTTCAGTGGCCCGTACCCGCCTCCGCCTCCTACTCCCAGGCCATCCTTCCGTGCACTTATGCCTAAGTGCAGTGGCGTACTCCGCTTTTTCAAAATTAGTTGGCAAACGCAAACGAGCAGAGCAGGGAGCTGTACTTGGGCCAAAACCAAATGGTTTACTTGTTAGAGGTCATTAACGTGGCCATTGTTTAGAGCGGAGCATGGCGTGGACACTGCTCTGTGGAAAAGGTCACCCGCAAGTGCCAACGGATGTGCCCCTTGTGTTGGCTCATAAAAATCGGATTTTTGACTCTGCTCCCCGCTGCACAAACACAATAGCTTGGGTCGGAAGAGCGTTTAGAGCTGCTCCATTAATAGCCACCGCTGCCACCATTGGATAGATGTGTTCGCACATGAACGCGCGCCTAGGAGCGGATCACATTAAACTGACACGGCTGCCACTGATTCTACTCTTGGGTTAATGGAAACTGTTACGCCACAGTCAAAGGGGCAATTATTCGTGTCGATTTTTAATAGATTACAAAGGCACGAATTATTTTTGGGTTAAAAGAGTTCTTTATAGAGAATATCAGAGGGGTTTTGAGCAATATTTAAGCTTAAATACTTCAATATTTGATTTGAAATATAAATATATATAATATATATATTCTTGGTATAAGAAGTAGAGAATGTAAGGGAATATTCCATATTTTACGAAGAATTATTAGAGGCTTACGAAGCGCCGGTTTCTACCCTCCCTGTACAAATTAACCTTCCAGATAAAGTTCCGGCTAAGAAAATTTGGTTCTCTATTGTGTAAATGTGAGACTTAATTTTAGCCAGGACTAGGACTCCCTGTAAAATCTTTTCTGCCCCAAAGAAAATCTGATTTCCGATAGCCAATTGAAGAAATAATAAATATTTACAGCACTTTTGAGTGGTTCCGATAACAAAGCAACCGTGAGGTTGCGCCTTGCAGCACAGTTCGGTGCATTACAGCAATAATCGATAGCTATCTATAGTTAGCAGAGTAGTTAACAGCAATATGTTATTCCTTCACGTTTAAGCTACGTACTTAGACAAGCGAAAAGTATTCCTAAGCAGTGCGATAGAGCGAGAGGGAGACTATTGACCTCTCGTTTTGACTCAACGCTTTGGAACACTGTTCGCGTGTTTGAGTACGGAGCTTTAAATACATTTTAGAAGGACAGAAAACCGATTTGGGTAACGATAAGTTTGTCTGGTGATTTTCTTTTTCGGAATAGATAGCTATCAAGCACTTTGAAACCGCTCCTCCCTTAGAAACTAGCTTTAATATAACCATAAAATCTAAAATAAACTGACCATCTATCTCTTCTTGTCCCTTCCAGATAGTGCCACCTATTCCGGCAATGTCCTGCGCATCAAATCAGTGAAGAAGGAGGATCGAGGAACCTACTACTGCGTGGCCGACAATGGCGTCAGCAAGGGCGACCGTCGCAACATCAACGTGGAGGTGGAGTTCGCTCCAGTGATCACCGTGCCCCGGCCCCGGCTGGGACAGGCCCTGCAATACGACATGGATCTGGAGTGCCACATCGAGGCGTACCCACCGCCGGCCATTGTGTGGACCAAGGACGACATCCAGCTGGCCAACAACCAGCACTACAGCATCTCGCACTTTGCCACCGCCGACGAGTACACCGACTCGACGCTCCGCGTGATCACGATCGAGAAGCGTCAGTACGGCGATTATGTGTGCAAGGCCACCAATCGCTTTGGCGAGGCGGAGGCGCGCGTCAATCTCTTCGAGACGATCATCCCCGTGTGCCCGCCCGCCTGCGGTCAGGCGTCGTATGCCGGAGCCGAGGAGGTGGCTGCCACCTCGTTCGCCCTGGTGGGCATCCTGGCGGCGCTGATCTTCGCCAGATAAGCCAACAGCGCTCTCTCCAAGTCCAACCAACAAACAAAATCCATCACACTCAGCCCTCGAATGCATAAAGATAAACATAACGATATATATAATAGATATATAGAATCATCAACGTATATCATGGCAATAGAAGTCTCAAATGATTCCGGAACAACCTTGTTTTTGTAGCTCCCTTTTCCCCTTTCTTACGTCCAATATATTATGTCTTAAGTTAAGAATTATGCTAAGTGAAGAGGGGGCCGGCGGTGATCGATATAATTTATTAGCACCTAGGGCCACCGAATCGAACTCCAACCCAGCCTCCAGCCCGTCCGTTTTGCTTTCCGATCTGGCACTGTATATGTTTTAAATACTTTATTATCTAAGCAGGCTACCGGCTACAGCATTCGCACATTCCGTTTCCGCTTTCACGGGGGGGGGAGAGACATATTTTATTTTTATTTAATAAACAATAAAGTATGCTCGCGACAACTCGAATAAACCCTAATGACACTAACACTTGCATTAAATCGAGGCAGAATCCATAAAACAACGCTCTCTACTTAGGTCTTAAGCACAATGCGAAAAACGAAATTCTTTTGATAACAAACTAGATTTTTACCCCAGTTTTTGTGTGGGTGTGACGACGAATAAATTCAATTTCGACTTTGTAATACAAAAAACAAATATAAAAAATTAAAAACCAATGAAAAAAATCAATAAAAATATTTGAAAAAACAAAGCCCGTGACTTTTTCTTTAGTTTGTAAACACCTCATTTTGTATTACACGGTCACATTATTGACGAGTTGTAATGTTATCGATAATAGTCCTAACGCAAAGAATTAAGCTAGATTTTTGAGAAAAGAATATACGGTGACTTTGGGTTGGCGAATAAGAACGATCAGCTCGTGAAAAATCGAGAGAAAACGAAATCATTAGAAATAAAATCAATCCTACGTTATTATTTGAAAATAAAAGCCTGGGAGTTTACAAGTTTATAACAAGGAATCATTTAGTTTTTAAAAGAGAAGTGTAAATGAGAACAATAGGATATTAAGGACTAAAACTAATCGTGTTTTCCCGCATGCTTGCCACCTGTAAAATTACCTGGCGCTCTTATCGAGCCTCCATTGGTGGTCATGCGGTAGTAGAGATTGAACTCGGCCTCGTAGTCCGCAAAGGAGCCGTTGTTGTGACGCTTGCTGGGCGGCACGAAGCGACGCAAGGGATTGTCCAGCAGAAAGCGATAGATGCGCTCGGCCTTGTCCAGCTGCAGCTGAGTTTTAACCCCAATGGCCAGCATGTTGTCCAGCAATTGGTCCAACTCATCCTGCTGACGGCTCGCCTTCAGGCGCAAGTCGTGCGGATCCACTGAAAGGAAGGGATGGGCAGGAAGGTTGATTTATTTTCCAGCCGGCCGGATATGACGAGCTTGAGCTTACCAATTAACGGCTCCAAATTCAATTTCAAGTCAGACGTGTGAGCGGCAATTGCCGACGCCCACAAAATGCGTTTGCGGACTTCCTGCAGGGCGCCAAAGGGTGTTAGCAGATAGCCCGGAGCCAGTTGAACGGTGGAGGCCAGCTCCTGGGCCTCGACGATGAGCGGATTGGCCGACAGCAGGAAGGAGCTGAAAGCCAGCGAACCAGAGACATGGATTAAATGGAAGTACCTTCATTTCCATACCTACCACGAGCGCGGCATGCAGCTCAGCTTTTCCAGCGGCATCTCGGCAAAGGTGTTCAGTTCGAGCAAGTGTGCTGGGACAGTAGAGCCTGACTGGGACACCATTGTGTAGTCGCCGGCTCCCTGCATCAGGGTCTTGCTGTCCAGGCTGCGACGCATGGAGGAGTTCATCATGCTGGCATTGCCATCGAACTCCATCTTGGTGCTGGAGAAGACGCTGTCGTTGGCCAGACAGAAGCTCTCGGCCCCCAGCATGGACATGTTGCTGACCTTCAGCTTGGTGCTCATCAGCTGCGACTTGGCGTTCTGCTTTTGGGTGGTGGCCTGCATGTCGTCCAGCAGATTCTTCATCATGTTGCGCGAGAAGACGATCTTGTCCTTGATCTGCGACAGCTGCACCATGTCCTGTTGAATGCGATTGATCGAGGCATTGATGTCGCCGTACACCTGCTTCACGGATCCAAGCTTCAGGTCGTGGCTCTCCAGCTGGTTGCTGCCTGCGTCCAGTTCCTGGCGCAGCTGCTCGGTCTGCTCGCGCAGGAAGTCGTTCTGGGCGCGATTGAAGTTCCGCATGTTGTACTGGACCAGATAGTCGCTGATCAGCTCGTCGGCGGCCTCCGAATCCTCGGCATCGGCATCGATGCCATTGAAGCTGTACACCTTCTGCTGCAGCTCGTCCACGAAGAGGCTGTACTCCTGGCAGAAGCGCGCCTCCTTGGCCTCCAGCTCCTTTTGGGCAGCCAAGGACTTGGCTGCCAGTCCCAGCATATCGGCCTTGGTCTTCAGCAGCTTCACCTCGTAGCTGTTGAGCGGAGGTTTGGCCATTGTCGGCTTGTCCCGGGCTTCATTCAAATGCATTATGTGCTGCAGCTGCTCCTCCTTGATCTTCATGATCACGTTCAGCAGAGTGGAGTTGGGTGTGTCCGCAAAGATCGAGCGCATCTCATCCCACAGCTGCTGCTTGGCCTCCGCCAGGGTGTGGGCATTCGTGTCCTCGTCGCACACGCCATAGAAGTTCTCCAGCTTTTTTAGGGCCGCCTCCACATCGCGGGCTGCTTGGATCTCGCTGGCATTCTTTGCAGTCAGCACCACTGGGGTGGTGGCCAGGATCTGGGTCTTGTTCTTCTGCTCCTGCTCGCAGTTCCTGTTCAGCGACTCCAGCTTGAGCTTGAGGATATTGCATTTGGCCTCCAGCAGTTGCTTCCTGTTCGTGGCGCTGATGGTTTGAATGTCTGTAGGGATTCAAGGATTAATATCTAGTTATTTTGTTAGCAAGAAATACCCACTCTTGGTCTTAACGCTGGCGGCCAGTTTCTGGTACTCCTTTCGGGCATCCGCCAACAGTTGATCCGCCTTCTCCTTCTGCTTTTTGAGCTCCTGCATCTGATGATAGCGCTGCAGCTCCGGCGGCTGGAAGCTGCGGGAAGCCAGCGGCACCACCTTGTCCTTGTAGCGGGCCACTTGGGCGATCAGCAGGTTCTCGCGCACCTCCCGCACCGTTTCCCGCGGATGAATGCGGGCCTGCAGCTGGTTCAGAAGCAGGCTGGAGCCCGACTTGAAGATCCTTAGCGGGATCAGAGTTTTGTTTTCAATCAGAAAGTGGTTTTAAAGATTTTCAGCAATCAATTACCTTCCCAGGGCATCGTCGGTGGGCAGGGCAGAAGGCGGGCAGCCCAGACTAGTGGCCCAGGACTTGAACTCGGCAATTTTATCCTGGTAAGCCATGATTTGCAGAAAATATCCCGAAAAGGCGCAGTTGTTTGAACCCGCTTTCAGTATGACCGTGACTCGGGTCTTGGAAAACACCACATGACAGGCTTTGTAACGGAAATAATAATTCAAATTGGCAGCAACTTTCAAATAAAGCCAAACATTACTTGATTTAACGATTTGAAATAACAACATAGTTATTGAATTAAAGCTGCTTAAAGTGCCAAATAGTCGGCAGTAATTTTTAAAAATTAATTTTGTTCCCCTATGAAACCAAGTTGGCAGCTCCTTTAAATGAGTTAGTTCACGGAACAAATTTTACCGCGAAAAATTATTTAAAAATATTTATAGAAGGTGAAAGTTATTTAATTTTGGTATCTTAATTGTTGAGACTTTTTGCATTGAAATTCCAATGCCAAGTAATCTGTTAATAAACCAAAAACTGTTACTGTTGCCTAACAACTTTTCCCGCTGACTATAGTTGTCCTTGCAGTGAACCAACTAGAGGTGGATAGGTAACATCAATATTTTTCAATGTTTTCAAATAAATAATAAAACAAAAAAATAAATAATTGCTTCTGTATGCCAAAGTGTGTATACCCCTGTAGTTTGCAATTGGATTATTAAAAATCGTAAAACCGTACTTTAGTGATGTGACAAAAGAATCGATAGTCGCCAAAATCCTCCGATGTTTACAAAAAATTTAAAAACATCGATACATCGAAGCTTTTATCGATGTTTTGCCACCTCTACCAACCAATTTTTTGCCTCTGACACAAGTGAAGTTTTTTTTGCGTCAAGTGGTTGGTTTTTTATCAGACAGAGCAAAGCTTTTCTTATTTCAACAAAGTTATCACGAATCGCCTGTTTAAAAACACCGAATCGCCTGTTTCAAAACGAATCCACCTGTTTACGAATCGTCTGATTAAAAACACCGGTAGGTAGTATAAATTTGTTTATTTAAATATTAAATAGAAGCTGATATAAAAATGGTAGATTGATGTTTTAGTTGTAAAATTTTTGCATTCAAATTTCCTTGCCCAGTAAACTATCAGTTCAGCAAGAAGTATTTGTTAATAAAAAGCTCTAGCAGCCGGAATATAATTCATTTAGCGTTTTTCAAGCTGACTATTTTCAGATTTAAACTAGGAAGTCTGTAGCTTCAGTGACTAACATTAAATCATAGCTTATAGTTAGTTATTCAAAGAAACAATATTAAGGCTGAAATGACCCATACAATTTCTAGCCTCAATTTATTGTCACAATTTTTCCCTTATGGGATTTCTAGTGAGTGCGAGAGAGACGGCAGCAACTTGAATTCGCGCTGCCGCTAGCGTCAATAATTGTGGGGCGAATTCAAGTTGTTGCCGTCTCTCTCGCACTCATTGCGACAAAAATCATGAACAGTATGCACAAAAGAGAACAGAAGAATCAGTGCAGACTAATTGTAATTATTTGGCTAGATTAAGCATTTTTTAGCGTTAAATAGCTAGTTTTTAGGATATAATTATTTTTTTTTGCCATATTACAGAATATTTTAGATAGTTTTTTCAGCCGAAATAAAACTAATTTAGCGTTTTTCAAGCTAACCATTTTCAGATTTAAACTAGGAAGTCTGTAGCTTCAGTGACTAACATTAAATCATAGCTTATAGTTTAGTTATTCAAAGAAACACGAAAACCCAATCCAACTCCTAGCCAACCCAACAACAGAAAATGCAATAAAAATCATCTCCTTCCTCCACAAAGCCAAACTTGTACATAGAATATAGACACATAAACTCATAATAACCTATACTTAAATAAATACTTAAATAAATGTAAATACACCCAGGCGAGCGGTAGGCCTTAGCAGCTAATGCTCCTAATTTTAAGTTAGCTTTTAGTTTTATACCAAATGTTAGCTTTAGATAAATAAATAAATAAATATTAAGTAAATAAAAATAAGCATACTTTATGTTTATTTATCCACTAAATTTCTAGCTATTGTGTTTACGACGGCTGCGCATCTCTAACCAAAGAGATTAGTAGTGTTGGAAAACGTCGGCTGTCTTTTGAGTAGCGCACGTGGAGTAATTTCTCACGTTTTTATATCGGCTACAAAAAACCAGTTAAATTAAGTAAAAACTATGGGTCGCAAGGCAGAATACAACGAAAAACCCAAGAAGGGACCTGGCCGCAAGGCTCGCAAGCAGGGACCACCCGTATTTCGGAAGAAATCTTTTGGTAATAGGCAAACAAAATTGCTCAGTGGCTGCCGGTTCTTAATTTCAAATGTTTTACTTGACAGCTCCCATGGAAGAGGAGGACAAGAAGCTGTCCCATCGTCAGAAGCAACGATTCGTCAAGAGGGAGCAGAAGAAGGTGGTTCAAAAGGCCAAGCTACAGGAAAAGCGAGCCAAGGGTGCCAAGAAGCAGCCACAAGTGCGCCGTAAAACGCCCTACAACAGCGACAGCGAGCCAGAGGAAGAGGTAGATGAGATGGAGGCCCAGGAGGCTTCCTCCGACGAGGAGGTGCCCCAACTAGTGCCGGCAGCTCAGAAAGGTTTTACCGACGACAATGATCAATGGCTGAAGCCCAAGAAGGGAAAGAAGCAGGTCGAGTCCCAGTCGGAAGAGGAGGACGACGACGAGGCGGAGGAGGAGGATTTGGAGGAAGACTCCGAGGATGAGAATGGTCTGGCAGCCGCCGAGTCTGGTGAAGAAGAAGAGGACGATGACGATGACGATGATTTTGAGGGTGAAGAAGAGGAGGAAGCCTCCGATGAAGACACCGCTCAGGTGGGCAAGCTGGCCGATCTCTCCGATGACGATGATGCCAACTCGGACGATGACTTTGACATTTCCGGCGACGAAAATGGTGCAGAGGCAGAGAGCGATGACGACGAGGATGATGATGAAGATGACGATGACAAGCTGCCCATTGAGCGCGCCAACAAGAAGCTGAAGAAGCGCGAGGCCAAGGAGGCCCAGCTGGCCGATGAGGAAATGCAGATGACTGTCGACCATCAGGATGTGTTCCAGCTGCCCAACGCGGAGGAGGAGGCCGAGAAGGATCTCACCCTGCCCGAAGTGCAGCAGCGCATCAAGGACGTTACCCTGGTCCTCTCAGACTTTAAGAAGTACCGCCAGGCTGATCGCTCTCGCGGGGAGTACATGGAGCTGCTGCGCCGCGATCTGTGCCTGTACTACAGCTACAATGAGTTTCTGATGGAGCAGCTGATGAACATGTTCCCGCTCACCGAACTCATGGAGTACCTGGAGGCCTCAGAGGTGGGTTTACTCTTTAAGAAGCTTTTTAAAATGATTTTAACATTAATGTGCGTCTTTTCAGGTGTCCCGTCCGCTGACCATCCGCACCAACACGCTGAAGACCCGCCGTCGGGACTTGGCCGGAGCTCTGATCAATCGTGGCGTTAACTTGGATCCACTGGGCAAGTGGACCAAGGTGGGACTGGTGGTCTTCACCTCGCAGGTGCCGATTGGGGCCACGCCCGAGTACCTGGCCGGTCACTACATGATCCAGGGCGCCTCCTCGCTGCTGCCGGTAATGGCACTCGCTCCGCAGGAGAAGGAACGCATCCTGGACATGTGCTCCGCGCCGGGTGGCAAGGGATCGCACATTGCCTCCATTATGAAGAACACGGGCGAGCTGTTTGTTAATGATGTGAATCCGGATCGCATCAAGGCCGTCGTGGCCAATTTCCATCGTCTGGGCATTGTGAATGCCATCTACAGCTGCGTGGATGGCAACAAGATGCGGAACGTAATGACCTTCGATCGCGTTCTGCTCGACGCTCCTTGCACCGGCACTGGCGTCGTCTCCAAGGACCCGAGTGTGAAGACCACCAAGTCGGAGGTGGATGTCCAGAGGTGCTACAATCTGCAGCGCAAGCTCCTGCTCACCGCCATCGATAGTGTGGATGCTAAGTCGGCAAGCGGCGGCTATATCGTCTACTCCACCTGCTCCGTGCTGCCGGAGGAGAACGAGTGGGTCATCGACTATGCGCTGAACAAGCGCAATGTCAAGCTGGTGTCCACGGGCCTGGACTTTGGCGTCGAGGGCTTCACCAAGTTCCGCCAGCACCGGTTCCACCCCAGCTTGAACTTGACCAGGCGCTACTATCCGCACACCCACAACATGGACGGCTTCTTTGTGGCCAAGCTGAAGAAGTTCTCCAACACCATACCGAGGACCCAGGAGCAGCAGGAGGAGGACGAGAAGCAGCTGGACGAGGCCATCGAAAATGCGGCTGCCAACAACGGAGAAGAGAAGGCGGAAGCTGAAGAGGAGACGGCAGCGGGTGAGAAGGGACCCCGCAAGCTATTGGGCAAGCGTGCCGGCAAGCCCAGCCTCACCGATATCGACAAGGATCTGAAAAAGAAGAAGAAGGAGGAGGCCAAGACGAAGTACGTGGCCAAGGTCTGGGAGCAGCCCGTGAAATCACCCAAGAAACCGAAGCCGGAGCAGCCGAAGCAGGAGAAAAAGAAGGTGCGCTGGAGCGACGAGTTCGAAAACAAGTCACCCTCCCCTGCCAAGTCAGCCACTGCAAAGCCTTGGGCCAACGGCCAGGGATCGAAGGTACATAATATCGATTCTCCACCCAAAACTTCCAAGCCAAATCCTAGAGGATTCAAGCAGAAGCCTCAGCCCAAGACCCCTGGGGGCAAGAACCCGGCTTCACCTGCCACGCCTGAGCGAAAGCAACCCAAGGGAAAGAAGCCCCCGGCAACGCCATGGGCCAACGGTCAGGAATCACCTGCCACACCTGAGCGTAAGCAACCTAAGGGTAAGAAGCCCCCGGCAACTCCTTGGGTCAACGGAGGGGATTCACCTGCCACACCTGAGAAAAAACAACCCAAGGGAAAGAAGCCGCCCCAGACGCCATGGCCGGAAAAGCAGCCCCATGCTAACCCAAAGAAGCCAGCAGCCAAGTCCAACTCCAAGTCCTCCAAGCTAGCCAAGGCACCACGCGTGGACATTGATGAAGTGCCCTTCCTGGAGGGCAAGCCCATCAAGAACAAGAACAAGCTACAACAGAAATCCAAGCAGATCGGACAGCTGAAGAAGTCGAAGAAGCAAAAGTCCAAGAAGTGACCTCCTAGTGATCCCCCTTTGGTTAAGAACTAGTACGTAAGTGTTGGGGTAGTCCCCGGGCGATGACGATTACCTGTTTTAGCTAATAGTCGAGGATTGAATACAACATTGCTGTAATTATCGGTCAGACTCAATAAATGCTAAGCTCGCCTTAATATAGTCACTAAGCGGGTTCAACCAGCTTCCATTTTTGGTGGGGAAAGCTCGCTCCCAGCAAGCTCTGGCGTCGGTTCATAGGTGTTCCAAGCTCAGCGATAAGCTGCATCATTATAATTATTAATTTCAGTTCGAATCTGGCCATCAGACATGCAAAGTGCACTTTTGCTGGGTGTTAGCCTCGCTCTGTCCCTGGCTTCCAGCCAAGCGGATGTGGATATCAATGCGGTCACGGCCAGCCAGATCCGCAAGAACCTGGATAGGACAGCAAGGCCCTGCAGGGATTTCTGGAGTTTTGCCTGCGGTGGCTTCTCTAATAACACCAAGTATGTAGACAACTTTGAGTGGGTGGAGGATCAGTTTGCCACTGCGCTCGAGGAGTTCATGGAGGGCGACTTGGGGGCCTCCAACGATACGCAGGCACCGCGACTCATCCACCAAATGAGAGCGTATTACAGGGCTTGCACCAGGGATAAGGAGCAGTGGTCCAAGGCAGATCCTCCTGAATATATTAGAGCTTGGTTAAGGAACTCTGTAAGCCCCTTTGGCTTGGTCCTCGAGGAGCACGCGGATGTGGCCACTAATGATTCCACGCGTCGTGTTATCCAGATAAGCATGCCCTCGCCGGGCGGCAGATATAGGATGCTGAGGACCTTGCAGTTTATGAAGAGCCAGGACTACAACTACAATAACAAGGAGAAAGTAACACAATTAATCAAGAACCTGCTGGAGCTGCAGGATAAGCATCGCCGTGATGAGCCCACTGTGTACACTTGGACCTACAAGGAAGTCTTGGAGCAACTTCCCACAATATCCTGGGCAGCCGAGCTCAGCAGCTTATTTGAATTAAAAGGAAACTCGCAGCTCTTCAACAACCTAATCTTCGAGGTCAGCGATGTGGAGTACTACCGCGAATTGGTGCAGCTTTTGAGGCCTGTAAGTCTGGAGGATTTCGAGGAGTATGCGAGAGTAAGCCACTTGGTTTTGCTCCAGGAATCAGCGCCAAGGAATCGCACTCCCAAGTCCTGCATTTACCACATGCGCGCCCTCCTGCCGCTGGGCATTAATTACCTCTACGATCGCTTTGTGTACCAAAACCGGGAGCAGGACACTCGACGACTGCAGGAGATATTCACCAGCTTGAAGGCCACTTTCAGGAAGTACTTAAAGGCCAATCGCCTAGAACTCAGCTCCGAGATGTTGGCTTATTTAAAAGCCAAATTAGAGGGCATGCAGCTGAGGGTTGGCAACCTGCCGGAGGAGAAGTCCTCGGAGTTCTATGACTCACACTATGAGAGTGCCAATTTCACGGAGTCCAGTTTCCTGGGGAATCTCCTTGAGGCCCTGGCCCTGCGAACCCGCCTCCAGCATGCGGGTCTCCTGCAGCCCGACTCAAGGCTGGATCTCCGGCGTTACTACGTCAACGATAATGTGGTCAAGGCTCGCACTTCTCCCTTCTATGAGAACGAAAGGAACACCATCACCGTGCCCATGGAGTTCCTCCAGTTTCCTCTGTTCGATCACCGCCAGCATCCCCTCTTCCAGGAGAGCCTGGTGGGAGCAGTTCTCGGCCACGAGATGAGCCATGCCTTCGAGCAGGAGGGCGTGCTCTTTGATTCCTTGGGAAATGAGTCACCTTTGGGCTTAGAGATCCGCGAGTCTCGCAGTTTCCAGGAGGCCATCAAGTGTGCTGAAGGGCAGGAAGCCATTTCCTTGAAGGAGCGCCTTGCCGATCTCAATGGCCTCCAGCTAGCCTATGACTCCTTCTTTGGGCTGAATCATGACTCGAGGAAACTGGAGTATCGTCCTTATGCCTTTGAAGCGGAATTTACGGCGCCACAACTGTTCCACCTGAGCTATGCGCAGTTCTTCTGCGGATCCCTGCCGCCGGTAATTGCCCACGATCGCGACGATGAGCGTGTGAACGTGAGCGTTAGCAATTTGCGTCAATTTGCATACGACTTCCAGTGCCATCAGTCGGCGTCGTCGTCGTCGTCGTCAGCCGAGCAGGCGCCGCCGCCTACCGTGTGCGAAATGTGGCGTCCAAGGGAGGAGTAAGGGGGATCATCCCCTTCAGATTTATTGCATCCATAACTATAAAATGTAACACAGAATCTATGCTCATTGAATAAATAACTATTTGGATCTTAGCTCTTTCTCTGTTGGCATTTAATTGTAAGCTTTTGTAGAGAGTTTATTGGATTACTTACGGAACTTGTTGATATCTATTAATTAATTATTAGAATTACTAATTCTATTATAGTTTTAATAATACTAGTATTTAATTTTAAGGTCTCATTGCTGTAGAAATCAAGAAAAGCTTATCCAAATAAAAGGAAACCGAGTGACCATTCCTTCTCAAATTCCTAATTAACAAAAAGTAAATAAAGTTTTGTACAGTAAATAAAATAATATATATAATGTAAATGTATTTCTCTGTTGGCATTTAATTGTAAGCTTTTCTAGAGAGTTTATTGGATTACTTACAGAACTTGTTGATATCTATTAATTAATTATTAGAATTACTAATTCTATTATAGTTTTAATAATACTAGTATTTAATTTTAAGGTCTCATTGCTGTAGAAATCAAGAAAAGCTTATCCAAATCCAAGGAAACCGAGTGACCATTCCATCTAAAATTCCTAATAAACAAAAAGTAACTAAAGTTTTGTACAGTAAATAAAATAATATATATAATGTAAATGTAAGTGATTGCACATTTTCATATAATGTATGTATATGTCTTAAATACATTTAAATCGCATCACATTTGTTTTTGTAAAATCCCACAGCATAGGCTTTGTGTGAGCCCATCCCACAGGTAAGGTTTCCGATCCCACGGCGCCATACACAAACAACTTTGCACATTCCTCTTTGTGTCGCCGTCCTATACTGATAAGACCGAGCTCGTTAACAACAAAATCATTGATCTTTTTTTCTCACCGCTAATCCCAATGTAATTTGTTCTTGTTTCTACACTGAACATATTTTTCTTCTTTATGCTTGATTCATTCGCATTCTTTGAGGTAAATTGGTAAATTAAGCGATGAATTGGCAAATGCCTTTCTCTCAGTGTAATTCTTGAAATAAAGCAAGAGGGTGGTTAAGATGTGTGCATAAGATTTCGTTTATTTGTGTTGGTATATGCACTGCAATAAGTTAACTTTAAATAATGAAATAATAAAATATAAGTAATATAAATATATAATGTATAAATATATAACGTTATTTAATTTGTCTTAAAAAATGTAAATAACAAAAGTATGGGAAAAGCCTTAAATGCTAGGTTCTAAAATTCAAATACAATCTTGCAATCTTGTTTAGGTTCGTCTTATAAAGACCAAAGCAAAACATAAAATCATAAATTATATATTGCTTTGAAATTCATGGTGATAACAACTATATAAACTGAATATAATATGTACTATTTTATAGGCTTATGGCAATGACAGCGTCTATTAAAAATGTTAATCTTTCAAGGTCGCCTCTGACGATGATGATCCACACTGTCTTTTGCTCTCTTTGTGATTAATTTGGGAGATACTAGTCTTTGGTAAATCAAAGTCTAAGTAGATGGGAATCTTAATAGATAGAAATCTTAGTAAATGGCAACCCTAGAAGATAGTAAAACTCAGTAAAATTCTACAGAGGAATTCCTTGTAGACACTAAACTTGAGCTGCTCTTAATCTACTAATTAATTCCCTTAGAAAGCTATAGGTGAAGCGCCAGGCCAAAGCACTTATGACACTTGTGATGATTAATCACTGATTAGCTTTGCTTTAGTAGTTAATAATTTGATTATAATCTATTAAGAACTCTAGTAGATAGTAGCCCTAGTCTCTAAGTTCTTCTAGTAGTTAATAAGATTTAATCAAAGAGTTACTTGCCCTTAATCTTTCTCAATAACTGAGTCAAAGAGCCAGCTTTAATCACTTTCGATGACTGCCAAGGCCGCTAGGGTATTAAAGGCCTTATTCCCGTTGAAAGTGGACAAAACCCATTCTACAATTTACCGAGCCCATTCAGTTTGAGTGTCAATTGCAGGTGACAGGCAATTGCAATTGCCATCGCCAACGCCATCGCCGTCGCTGTTATTGCGCTGCAATCTGTGGCCGCTGGCCAGCCGCAGCGACAGCGTCAATTGAATGCAAATACAAATACATTTACTCTTACTCTCACTCTCACTCGCACTCTTACTCTCAGAAAACAGAAACGCCGGTCTCTTTGGAGAGCTTTTCACTCTCTCCCAAAGCTCTGGCCACCTCCAACTTGTTGCCGACTTCAACTGGTGTTGTATCCTGCGTCCGTGAGAGCCCATGTGCCTGTGCTCGTGTGCTTTTCCGCAAAGCTCTCGTTTTCATACGCCCCGTTGGCCGCAGTTTGGCGCTGTCTTTGGCCGCCATTGGACGCGTGTCGCCGCCGCCCTCGTCGTCGTCGTCGTAGTAGCTATCACCAGTTGTAATCGCCATCCGGCAGATGCTCCGATAATCTCGCGCAGCATCCCAGGCATCCAGCCCCAAATAACACGACATTAAGCAAGCGCCGCAGGCTTAGTTTGCTCTTTTGCTGGCAATTTCCGTGTTTTAGGAAGTGATTTGGCTTTTGTCTAAATTTAAAGTCTTTAATGTGTCATTTCGCGATCGGCTGTCGCGAGTGTGTGTGCTGTGTGTGTTAAGTAATGCAAACAAATAAATGATAATGATAAAAAGGCGATAAACGTTTAAAGCTCCAAGACCAGAAAAGAAAAGAAAAGAAAAGAAAAGCAGCAAGGCAAAGCAAAGCCCATGTGAGTGCTAAGGAGAGGCGCTAATTCAAGCGTTTAACAGTCAGTTTGCGGGAGCGTGAGACCCTGACCCCCAACAGCGATCTCGCCAAGATCTTCCCCGTTCCTCGTCCAGTGGATAACGAATAGGGCAAACACCGCAGCACCCGGACCGACCATAAAAACATTCCACATTTTTGGGCAAATCTCGTATAGCGCCACGGGGCACTGGGCGGGCACTGGTTTTGGATCCAGATCCACGTCCAAGTGGCGATGATCACTTAGCAGCTTGCTCCCATTAGCAAACAATGGTCAAGTCCGCAAATAGACTTTAAATTGAAGAATAAACGTCTGATTAGACTCAATGGCCGTCAGATTATCCGCTGCCAGCTTCACAAAAGGCGAAAACAAATTATGGAGGTGAAACCAGAGGGGCAGGGAAGAAGGAGCACAGGGTGCACAGGAAGAAAATGTATTCGTTTTTTTTGCAGATCAAAAATTGCAGAAAGTGAAGGTTTTTTTAAGAGAAATATTCTAGAACTGTTCTTAAAAATTTCCTATAAAGAAAATCCCATTTTTGGGAGAAATATTCCTAGATCTTTGAACTATTTTAATGAGAATTAAACGTATTAGAAGTTTTTTTAAAACCATTTTCCTCAAGACTTTGTCTTAATTCTTTAATTTTTATCAAGAAAATAGACTATAATAACATCAAAAAAGAAAGGGAGGGTCTAGAAACAAATTTTCTGACTGATTGTGATGACTTTTCCCCACTAAAGGGACTTTCTTTTAATTAATCCTTAATTCCGATCATAAAAATATTTGCATGACTTCTATCAAGGGAATTATTAACATTTATCTTCCATTAATGAAAACCTTACTAGTTTCTTTTTATTACCTTAACTTTTCCCAATGGGTTTTCATAGCTAAAAATAGTTTTATAAATAGTGCTAATGCAATGGTATTTTTTACATATAAAAAGACCAGCTACTAAGTCTATAAAAATTATATTTACGTAGGTGAGCTTCCAGTGGAAAGCACAACCGGAAATCTTGGCGAAAAATGTCATGGGCTAACTATTCAAGTTAAAAAGATGTGTAATTATTAAATCCAACAGCATCTGGCTTCATTTAATGAACATTTTCATTGAAAAGGCATAAGAACTAGCTAGTTTTCAGCTTAAAATTCCATATTTATTAATATAAACCCTTTTTCTTCACTGTATCGAATAGGATTCCTTGCTAGTTTAGCCTTGGCTTGATTTTATCTCATATATGCAAATGTTTGTGCTCCATTTGCATGTTTACGACTCGTTTGCAGGCAGGAGGAGTAAAGCCTCGAGGTGATTGGGGACACCATGTCCATGTCCTGTTTGGCTCCCCTTTTTATCTGTCTCTACCTCCCTGACTATCCTTGCCCCTTTGTTTCCTTCATCCTGGAGGTGGGAGGAGCCGAGTATGGGATTTTTTAATTAATTCCTATCCGGCAGGATGGGCGTGCTTCCTCTCTCTCTTTATTTTCCCGAACATTGCATTGCAAAATGCTCCCTGAGTTCACTGCAAAATCTCATGCATATTTCAGATCCCCTCCTCCTCCTGCGCCTCGCACATGGCCGCCGCCGGTATTGTTTTTATTGAGCAAAGATAAACATTTGTAATATTCACCCCGCATCTATACATATATAATGCATATTCCCCAGCGCCCAGCGCCCAGCTCCCAGTTCCCTTTCCCCGATTCATTAGGCCGCCTTCGGCCGCCACGGGTTCCCGAAATGCAAACAGCGAATAAAAAACAAACCGAGTTCGGGCAAATTGTTTATGACTCTTGAATATGAATTGTTAAGTAAATACGAAAATTTAATTATACTCGATTGTAAGAAGGCCAGGAACAAGAGGAAAAGGTAGGCGGAGCAAGGGTTTGCGGTCTGTGTTTGCTTAAAATTTGCAAATGGCTTTCGAGTGTAAGTGGGCCAACAACGACGTGGGTGAAGAGGGTTTTCCTCGATCTACATATGGGATGTACTAACTCTAAATGCACTTTGTGTGTTTGCCAAGATGCTGACTGCGAGAGCACTATTCACTCTGTATTTACACAGAGAACAAGGTACTTGGTCATAATCAGTGAATATTAATGGGAAAATTTATTATACATGATAGGTTTACTAATACAAGACTTTATATATATTTAATTATATATGATTTTATTAAGAAATCATGGAAAGAGTGGTTCTTTTATAAAAAATTATACAAATTGTTAGCTTTAATTGAATAAGTACTTTGCATAGTGTAGCCATTTAGCATTTTATGTTAAGATTCCGCCGAGATTACATTAAATAAGGATTAAGTAAAAAGGAAGACTACGGTCACACTACGATTTTAAGAACGAAACCAAACACTTTAAAAAGTAAAACTAAGAATAAATAAGAATCTACACGATAACAAAATAATGAAAATAAGAAAAGGATTAAGCATTTTCTCACCTATTCCTAGGAGTAACTTACAAAAAGAAATTAGCAGGATGAAGAAAGAAGTTGCCCCACCCTACTGTAGACACTTTTCCTTCTAAGAAATCACTCAAGGCTCGACTTTACAATAATTATATTAATATGCCCAAAGATCTAGGCTAATTTTATGCACATATATTAGAAGATTCGCACATTTTTCTCCATGTACTCCTCCCCTATTCCAAGTATCTGTTTACACCGAAGATGATTGGCAGCCGCCCGCAGTTAACTAATTGAATTTTCTAATAAGTGTGCATTGATGGCTGCTCCAGCAGCTGCTCATAGCTGGCAGTCCACGATGCTGTCAGTCTGTCTAGCGCTGCTCCAGCTCCATCTATGCTCAGCCACATCCATATCGGAGGGCACCCCTTCTGCATGGAGCGAACCACTGCCACTGGCAATGCTCGTTTGCTGCCATAAAGCAGATAAAACAAACTTTACATGAACTCATGAAATTTTAAAATTACATCATGTTTATGTATCTGTAGCGTGTCGGTGGTCGGGGCTGGCATTATTACAAGTGTATATGGGTATGGGTATCGCCATGACTCCTGGCCTTACCTGCTTGCCCACCTGCAACAGGCAATAAAATGCCCGCAGCTCCCTGCTCGCTCAGTGGGTGAAACTTGTGTATGAAAATTGCAAATGAAAAGGAAAATATTTTTGTTTTATTTTTACTTTATTCAAGTTTATTCCGTTCCGTTTTTGTAACGGCAACTTCTGCCCCCGTGTGCAAATCTAAAGCTTCCTGCGAGTTCAAAGCATCTTGAGAATTTCTTATGCCGTTATACCGTTGTAAGGCAATAAAATTAGTGAGCATATGAAATGAAGTCGTCTGGCAACGCGGCGTATGCTTGATATTCGGGTTTCGAGTTGCGAGTTGCTCATACGCCGTGTGGCCCCGCTCTGTGTGTTTGTGTTTGATTTCGTTTCAATTTGATTTTAATTTGTAAACTTTCCCCATGTCCGGGTGGGCGTTACCCTGTTTTACTGTCCACGAATTAATGCGGGAGAGAGGCTAAGGATGATGGGATGCTGCTGGGGCGGATGACGAGGCTCGAAACCCATCTATTTATTTGCTTTCGGCCGGCCAAAACCATAAATAACGATATGATAGCGCCTGACTGCGTCTGCCATTCCATTGGGTTCGATTTAATTCGCCATCACCATAGCCTGCGATGCGATGCGATTCAATTCGATTCGATTCGTTTCGATTTGATTTGTCTGCCAGCTGACGGCGCTGACTTCTGACTTTTCTACACGCTTCGCTGACCGGGCTCGTTCATTCATAAAGCTTCTGCTGCTGCTGCCTCCTTCCTGCTGCTGCTCGCCCATAATTTTTATTACCTTTTTTCTGTGTGTTTGTCTTTGTATCATTTCATTTCATTTACGTGCCTTTTATCACGCTGCGCGACACTGTCATATGGCATTGGCTTAAAGTCTTTTAATTGATCGTAGAGATAACAGGGTTTTGGCACCTAAGGTAAAGCTATTACTGTTTGGGAAGGAAATGTCACTAAAGACTATAACGTAGAAGTTTAATTGGAAATATAGAGGAAGGGCAGTCCTTATTGTCATTTTCCTTTTTATTCATCTCACAAGGGGTGGAGAAATATTTATATTTTTTTGCTTTCTCCATATGGATTGAAATTGATTTTCAAATGACACAATTTGCATATTTCAATGAATTCAAATGGAATTGAAATCGAGGAAATCGTAGGAATGTAAATACAGGAAAATAGCTCTGTTTACTCATATCAAAATGATTTATGGAGCTATGACACTTATTAATGGGAGTTCTTTTTCATAAACTATTGGGTTTTACCCAAGTGCAAGCAAGACAAACATAAGACACTTTTAGAATGATAAAATTATGATGACTAAAGTTAATGCAGATAGTTTAATTAAAAAAAATAGGAAGAAAAAAGTGTGACCATGCCCAGTTTAATAAAAAAAAAAAAAAAACATACCTTGTAATCAGATCGACGAAAAGGGTTTCTAAGCAGTGCGAGAGAGCGAGAGGGTGACTATTGATCTCTCGTTCTGACTCAATGCTTAGACACACTTTTCGTCGATCTGAGAACTAGCATTTAAAGTTATTGCAGCGAATTTATTTTAATAACATAAAACGAAGATGATAAAAGTGTGACCATGCCTTTAACGGAAAAATATCATAGAACCATCATAATTTCCTCTCGCTGCGCTCCAATAAAGCTTTGAATGAATGCCGGCAAGATTGTAGTGTCATAATACCATTATTCTTACAAATGACATTATTAACACAGTAGGTTGACATTAAATGGCAGGGCTATAATTTTATTATTATTTATGCAGGAGCTCAATGAATATTATACAAATTTCTACGGAAATAATTGATTTCTCCACAGGACTCGGCAGTGATTACATTAAGATTCTCTTAATGATTCATGGGTTCAATTAATATTACAAAGCTTTGCAGTGAAACAATTTATGGAAAAGTTCAAGCACTCTCTCACCATTTTCATTACCAATTCAGGAGGCAAACAATTGTAATTGAAAAAGATCATGTAGGTACATGATTTCAATTCTGTTCATTCCGATTGACAATTAAAAATAGAGGAGAAAAAGCTTTCTCTCTCGCCAGCAGTTCCCACACAATAGTGGATTACTAATCGGCGGACTTTGATGGTTCCAAACAATGCGCATGTTTTGGATTGCATGTCCGTCTTCGTTTAGCCTTCTCCCCCATGGCACACATGCCGATTGCCAATTAATTTTCATTTGTTTTGACACTCCATAAATCATCCAAGCCTGGCTGGCGAATATTGGGCATACGCCCTGTTGCACCAGCGGTCCCCCGCCAAAGTATTTGGCCAAAAACTGACTCTGACTGTTGTTATTTACATTGGTCAAACAGTTGAAATGTTTACTTCGGACTGGGACTGGGTGGTGGCTAATTGTGGCGCATTTAAGGCCAGATTAGTCGCCTTTCCATTGGCTCCAAATGACACGGATGCTAATTACCATTATTATTATTATTACTGTGGCTATGATGATCTTAATCATTGTGATAAACAGCCAGCAGCACGCGCTCGTCCAAATAATGCGCTTGTTTGCTAAAGCCCATAAATAAATCGCTGCTTCTTTTTGTGGCCTGTGGGTTGTGGAGAGAGAGCTTAAGATTGTGGCATGACGACTTCTGGGGGCCAGCAGATGTTTGGCCATTTCAGGATTGAAGGCAAATATTTGCTTGCTAGGAAGGGCGGCCTACGGGGAGAGAAAGAGAGAAGGGTCAGTAAGGGTCTGGGCAGGATCTGGTTTCATTTTAATTGAATTATGATATATACAAAAATCAGATTATTTACCTACTTTGAACTTGATCTAAATAATTTTTGTACACTTAAAAACAATTTATGTTCCTTAACAGGGAGCTTAATATTTTTATGTCGTTAATTTGGCATTTATATTCCAATATTTTTGATTAAAGTCATGCCTCGTCAAAGTTCACTTTACAAATTATTTAAATTAAGCTTAAGAACGCTTTTATTTCCTATTTAAATTTCCTCGTGACGGTTTTTCTTAATAAATATTTAAATTTAGCTTTAAACGCTTTTGTTTCTTATTTAAATTTACATTTCCCAAGAAACTTGACTTGACAAGCACACAAACGTGTTCAGCTTGACAATTGGTCACTCCGGGGCCCTTGCTTTTCCACAAAATAATTATTCTGCGTCATAATTATAAATTTTTCATAATATATCCACAAAAATTGTGACGTTATGACACCAGAATCGTGCTCAGCATATAAGTATAAGCAATATAAAAATGTAGATAATACTATTAATCAAAAAAGTTAAAGGAAAATATGCCTTGATTTTAAATGCAAATCAATTTAAACCAAAAATCTAATATATTTCTAAAGAAATTGAACTCAAAAACTCACTGCCTTAAATGCTCTCAAAGACATTTTTTGGTTCTAATTACTTGTACTTACATCTAAAAAGTACTTAAGAAACGAGGACAGAAAATGTAAAAATTCCAGCCAGCGGAGAAGAACAGCCCCCACGTGGAAATTCCTTAGTCAAATTCCTTAGCTAGCAACGTGGTGCAAGTGCACCTGGCTGGTGCGAGTGCTTCCTGAGATCAAAGTTGTAGCTTCCTATTTATAGACCATAATTAGCAAAGGCGGGCGGGGCCAGAGCAATGCAAGATGGCTCGCCTGCAAAGCGAAACACTTGTCGGGCCAGAAGCCGTGACATATTCCATGGTCCGTGGTCCCTGGCATATGCAGGGCAGCAAATGCCACGTTATCTCTCAACTTGACATTGACAAAGCTCCTCGCGGCCCATCTCCTTCCAGCTTTGTGCGTGAGACGAGATGAGATGAGTCGGCGACCCGTGGAGCAGCTCGCTGCCATGGTATTTGTTCATTAATAAATAACTTGACACTCTTTGTTTTAATCACGGCGTGTGGCTGAGAGAGGGAGAGAGAGGCCCCATTGAGCAGGTACACCACCGTCGTCAGGTGAAAACGTACTACTTACGAGTATGTATTGTACCTGCCTCTGGTTTACACACATCTGTCACAGCTCCCCACCTGCCCACAATTAACAGATAAAGTTACGGCCGTCGTCCTAGTTTAATTACTCTTGTTCCGGCGACCTTTTGTATCTTAATTGTTGGCATCGTAATGATTGTGCGTGACTGCTGATTTTACATATGACTACGGTGTATATGTGGCACAGCACATAAAGATGGAGTCGTTGGAGTAATTAACTCATCCTTTGAAATCCCTGGCAGCCAAGGATCTTAATTCTCAGGTATCCCGCTTTGTCATGGTTTCATTTTCCCAGGTGTAAGATTACGAGATTTTATATTTATCGAACTTTATTTTGGGTGAAGAATGAATTTGTATAATCACTCTATTAAATTAATTAATTATTCTTATAAATGCCTACAAATATTTCTTTAATATTGTCTTACTTTCAAAGTATCACTTTTTATGGGGTTATGGCACTGCATTGTTACTCTCTGTTTCTCTTTATGCACTCCCATGTGAGCTTTAATCTATTAAAATGATAATTGGTTTTATTTTTCTCATGAATATCTACAAATCTATGACACTGTATATTTGCTCTCTACCTCTCTTTATGCTTTATTTTTAGCTTTAATCCAATAAAATGATATTTCTATGAGTACTTAAACATATTAATTCAAAAGATTTAATATTATAGGGTTATAATACTGTATTTTTGCTCTCTGCGCCTCTATTGGGTAGAAACCAATGAAAACTTCAATGCAAACAAAGGTTAATTGGTTTAATTATTCTTATAGATACCTACAAATATTTAATATTTATTTAAGAGCTCATTACTTTCAAATCTTTATTTTATTATGGGGTTATGACACTGTCTTGTTGCTCTCTACTTGTCTGGTCTGTACCCAACTGAAACCTTTAATGAATAAAAGCAACAATGCAGTATTACAATGCCTTTAAAAGTTCCTCATATCAATTCAAGTCCCTAATCCAAAATATAATCTTGAAAATTCTTCAAATTGCCAACTCTTTTCCCTTGTAATAATACATCTAAAATCGTGAGCTAATTGGCTTAATAACCCGCGGTGTAAACATTGTCAAATTATCGTCTTCATATCAAAACCAATTAAATAGCTTTTCAAAACTCGTTTTGACTCGTGTGAATCGGAAAGGTTATCTCTGTTTCTAGCTGCCCTGCAATCTCCATTACGACAACAGCTACGGGGCTAGGAGTTATGGCGGTTAATGGGGATCTAATGACGGTTCTGTAATTGATCGGGTTTCGCGTTCGCCACCCAAATTATATTGACAGACGGTCTGGAGGGTGAAGCGTTCAATTACTGGGTATTTACCTCCAGGGAAAAGAGCTTCACCTCGTTCCACCCACTCTGGCACTCTCGGCTGTCCATAAAGATTGTGTTGTGGTTATCTATCTACATTTAATCTGGGCCCACTGCCACTCCCACCATAAAGCAGACTCACTCACCCGCCATCCATGGTCACGTGAGCTGCTCATGCCTTATTTGCACAGATTTTTATTATAATTTGTATACAGTAAAAGACGAAAACACCTTCCACAGATCTTAGAAAGTTTTCCGCGCCGAAATGGAGAGTGTTTTTTTTGTGTTTCTGGAAATGATCTAGTGTATATTGAGGTGCTTTATTTATTCCCTCAATCAGCGGGCTAAGAGGAACCCTGGTGGTGTTCGGTTCTGTTGAGTCATGGCTACCAAAATATTTAATCAGCGAGCAAATAGAGCGGAGGCTTTTATTTTCTTCGAGTGTATAATATATGGCATATCTATATAGGGGAGGAGGCTGCTCTTGGGGTTCAGGGTTCTCGGATCTCTGATACTTTTCGGTGGCCGCGACTCTTTGCTTTATCTGATAAACGAAGAAGATATGAAGAACGTTTCCCCTTTTATTTTTTCTTTTCTTGCACCCACGCTGGCGCTTTATTTGTCCAGATTCCATTTAATTGCGCATCGTCCGGCGGAGAGAGAGAAAGTGCCAGGAGCGGAGACGCCTCGCTGACAGGTTCCTGCTGTCCCCGTCCCCGCCATATTGCAACGCAACCCATCGGAGGAGAGCTTGATGGCCGACGACGATTTGCGGGCACTGGTGGATAGCCTGGATGACGCCTCGCAGGAGGATTTGGCCAACGTCATAGCCAACTTCTCGCTGGACATGCTGCAGCGGGCCAGCGCCCTAATTGGCGCCCAGCAGCCGCACAGTGGGGCCCTCCTCGTCAACCGCACGCAGCAGTGTCAGCACCAGCAGGAGCTGGAGGAGCTCCAAGCGGCGGCAGCCGGTGGCAAGCGGGTGAGTTGTCCTTGGTCCTCCTTCTATTTATACGATCCACTCAAGAGGAGGGTTCGCTTTCCCAAAGGGACCATTGCCCATAAATTCCCAGACAGTCCCCGAGCTTAGTTTATGTGTAAAAACTAATTAGAGACAGCGACTAGTGACTAGTGACTTGTTTGTTGGCCAATCCAGGAACTCGGTCATTTTACGCGGCACTAAACCATTTGATGTATTTAATTATAAGCAAGTATAATCATATATGGCACAATAAGCCAATTAATTGATTTATCCGTAGAAGTCAGGGTAAAAAAGGCAATCCAGGGAGTTATTAATTTAATCATGCTTCGAGTGCACTTATTAGGAAATAATGCAATTACACAAAGGTCAATGGAATTGGAGCTTGGGTTATAGTCGGTGTATTGTTTTGAACGGTATTTGAAGGTCTCAGAGCTAGAGATGACAAAACTTCGATGTGAATCGATTTAAAATCGTTTTTTGCTTATAAAAATATTGTAAACTATGAACTTCTTCGGCAATTTTGTATCTTATGCGTATTTAGGTTCTATATTAAACATTAATAATAAAGTTAAAAGTTCCGAAAATATGAAGAAACCAAAGTAAGTAGCCTCAGAGTTAGAGATGGCAAAACTCTATGTTAATCGATTTAAAATCGATTTTTTGCAATTACAAATACTGTAATCTTTGAACTTCATTCGTTATCTCGGATTTTATGCGTATTTTGATTCTTTAATAGCCTTTAATAATAGAGTTAAAAGCCAAAAAAATATTTAGGAACCAAAATTAGTAGCCTCAACGTTAGAGATGGCAAAACTTCGATGTTAATCGATATAAAATCGATTTTTTCATATACAAATATCGTAAACTTCTTACCTTAATTAATAACCTTATTTCATATAATTAATTTACTTAAAAATGGGTTAATTATAACGGAATACATGGAATAATATTATTGTGATTTATTTTAATTAATTTTTTTTTTTAAATCGAATTTTTCCAATATAAAGCGCACTTAAAACCTTACTAAAACTCATTCAAAAAATATTTCCCTATAAATAAAATTCCAGAAAAAATAATAAATAAATATCATGCTAGACTCAGCAAGTTCTCTCCAACAATTCATCATTCAATCAACATTTTGATAGCAATCATAACAGCATTCCCCAAAGGCAACAAGCCAAGCTATAAATATTTTTTAATTACCCATTGTTTTGAAGAATCAATTTATTTTGCTGGACTATTTGAACGAAATTTGCCAATTAATCGTTGGCGCTAATTGATCCATCTTCTTGACCGAAGAATAATTGCCTTCCTTCCCATCCCATCCATCCATCCGTCTGTCAATCTCTGTTCCGTTTTGTAGGAACAATATTGTGGAAACCAAGGCAACTTACGTTCAGATTAATTTTTGGGAAAATATTCTAGGCTGAATTTTATTTCCGGAAAATGCAGCAGGCAGCACCAGCAAATATTTATTTATGTATTCCTCTTGGGCTGTAAACAAAATAAAAGCCAAGGAAACCCACTTGAGGCTGCATTTTGGCATTTTTGTTTATCGTTTATCCCGAATTTATAAATACGATCAAAGGGGCACAGAGGCGGGACAACTTTCAAGGGCGTTAAAAATCAGTGAAGCTATAAAGCTGACTAATGAATGAAAATCAGCAAAGCAAAGACAAATATTGTCGGAGTTCCCCCCGTGTTTGGCCTGCTCGTTGACAGCTCCCAGTGTCGCGTGGCTAAGTCCGATCGCATTAGCTGTCACCCCAGAGAGTCAAGAGCTTTGGCTTATCAGCCAAGACAATAAAAGAATTGAAAGGAATTCTTTGGCAATTCTCCGGGTCTTTGGAATTGTGCAATGTCAGCTGATAAGGCCCATAAAAATATCAATGGGAGCTTCCAACCAGCACCGTCGTATAATCAATATATATATTTCGGTATATCCGTATATCTGTACGAAATTGTTTAGCGCGCCATTGCAAATATATAAATAAAGCCAGCAGGGGATATATATATATCTCTGCATGTGTATAGATTTTTGGAAATTTGGAAAGTTGAGCGTCCGAGTGCGTCAGAGCTATAAAAGCCAAAGTCCAGCGAGGGATGAAGATGAAGACATAAAGATACGGTGTCAGCTGGAAGGCATAAATCGGGTGTACAATCGGTTTTAATGGGGTTGGGTTAGGTCGGTTCCGTTTAGATAGACAAACTTAATGACCCAGCGGAAACGGCATCATTAAACGGCTGTAAATATTTAAGTTAGCTTACGAAACTATGTTATCTTTTAACTATTCTTAGCTTGTTTTCCTTTACAGATTTTAACTTGTCCCAGTTCCTTCGATTCCGTCTTGTGTTGGCCCCAAACCAAGGCTGGAAGTCTGGCGGTTCTCCCATGTTTCGAGGAGTTCAAAGGCGTGCACTATGACACCACAGGTTTTATATTAATTAATATTAACTAATATATAAACAAATAATTAATAACATTTTTATTCCGCAGAAAATGCCACTCGCTTTTGCTTTCCCAATGGCACCTGGGATCACTATTCGGACTATGATCGCTGCCATCAGAACTCTGGTTCCATTCCCGTTGTGCCGGACTTCTCGCCCAGCGTCGATCTGCCGGCCATTATCTATGCCTGCGGCTATTTCCTAAGCTTTGCCACCTTGGTGGTGGCCCTCATCATATTCCTCAGTTTCAAGTAAGTCTATAAATACATATTTTATTATTTAATAAAGTTTATTTATCATATCTTTCATTAGAGATCTGCGCTGCCTGCGTAACACGATTCATGCGAATCTATTCCTCACCTACATCACCTCAGCTCTGTTGTGGATACTCACCTTGTTCCTGCAAGTGGTAACTATAGTTACATATAATTAAATTCAATAATATTATTAAATTAATTAATTAAACAAACAGATAACCACCGAGTCTAGTCAGGCTGGCTGCATAACGCTGGTCATCATGTTTCAATACTTTTATCTAACCAACTTTTTCTGGATGTTTGTGGAGGGTGAGTTCAAAGGCTTGTCTATAAATAAACCCAATAAATTAATTTGTTTATATATACCCGACTTTTATAGGCCTCTATCTGTACACGTTGGTGGTTCAAACGTTCTCCAGTGATAACATTAGCTTTATTATATACGCCCTCATAGGCTGGGGCTGTCCAGCTCTTTGCATTTTGGTCTGGTCCATAGCCAAGACCTTTGCCCCGCATCTCGAAAATGAGCACTTTAATGGGGTAGGTCTGCTGATCCTTATAAATTATAATATTAAATATATTTAAACTTTATCCCTAACTAACTAAGCTGGAGATCGAGTGCGCCTGGATGCGTGAATCTCACATTGACTGGATATTCAAGGGTCCCGCCTCACTGGCTCTGGTGGTTAACTTGGTATTTCTCATACGGATCATGTGGGTAGGTCTTATATTAATTTTATATTTTACTAAAACCCTTTAAATTGTTATTGTAATTTTTATATAGATTATTCTTTATTTCGTCGATTTTTTTTCTTGGTTAAACTTTTCAATAGAGCTGAAAAAAATCGATTGCAGTATCGATACTATCGTTTTTTTTTTTCGGTTCAATATCGATTCTATTTTGGCAGAATCGATGTATCGAACCATTATTCTTTTGGATCATCAACGGCTTTTGAAAATGAAATCATTTCTTTTTTTTATGTTCTGGAAACGTAATTTATATTCGCTTTTATGTTATAAAAACTAATTCTTTCGTTATTTATGTTCTAAAAACTTATAACTTTTCTTTATTTATATAAGAAATGTTTTTTTGGTTTGATCTTTATATGTATCATTATATGATCTCCATGAATTGATTTCTATATATAAAAACAAATAAATAATAGTTTTTTTTTTCGTTTTTATCGATTTAATCGATGTTTTTTCTAAAAGATCGAAAAAAATCGATGTACTGAGAACCGGTTTTTTCCCAGCTGTCGTGTGACCGTAGTCTTCCTTTTTACTTAATCCTAATTTTATTCTTCTCGGCGGAATCTTAACATAAAATGCTAAAAAAATATATATTTTATCTCCTAGGTACTGATCACCAAACTGCGCTCTGCCCACACACTGGAAACGCGGCAGTATTACAAGGCCTCCAAGGCCCTGCTAGTGCTGATTCCTCTTTTCGGGATCACCTATCTCCTGGTGCTCACAGGACCCGAGCAGGGCATCAGTCGGAATCTCTTCGAGGCCATCCGGGCCTTTCTCATCAGCACGCAGGTTTGATAATCATTAAACCCTTTATAAACCTTGAATTATATGTAATCCCTCCTCCTACAGGGCTTCTTTGTGGCCCTGTTCTACTGCTTCCTCAACTCCGAGGTTCGCCAGACGCTGAGGCATCGCTTCACCCGGTGGCGGGAGAGCAGGAATATCCATAGGAACAGCTCCATCAAGAACCGCAGGTGGGCCAAGCAAACCAATCTCACTCAAGGCTCGCGACTGCACTCATTTGGCATATTAACGCATCGGTGTTGTTGTGGCTTTACCCTTGACATATATATTGGCTTTACACTATGTTTTTGCACTATTTAGTGGGTGTGGCCTTGGCTGCTAATGTAGTAGTTGTCGTCGTCGTCGTTGTTGTCACTTAACCACAGTTAATTTCCATTTCAGGCATCGCGCCTCCAAAGACTACTCGCTGAGATCGCGAACCGAAAGTCTACGGTGCGTATACGCAATGCTCCTGTATATGCTTAATCCCTAGTTCTCCGCCTCCCTAACACTAATCCCGAAGCTAAATTGCACTCGTTTCGCTTACTAACCCCCGCTGTAGAGTATTATTATTTCTCCTATAATTTATCTTATATCCTTAAGTTTCTCACCTGGGTTCTCTTCCGTTCTGTTTATCCTTCTTTCTTGTAGACTGACATCAACAAGTCCTGTGCCCACCGGACACTATGAATGAACACCACCTCCAACACACCGCACACACAAATAAATGTATACGACCCAGAGATTTCCCCTCCTCACATATATTACATTTAGAGCATACTGTATATCCCTCTTTGTCCATAAGTATTTTTTGCATGCTATAGTTTTACACCTTAAGAGCTCAGATTAAAGTATTATATTTTTTATAAACGACCTGTAGTCGCCTGTGGTTTTTTGTGACTAATTTTCATTGATTTTCAGCACGGAGGAGTGTGTGATCTGCCTGCGACCAACGCCACACACGCGGCTGGGATCCTTGCAGCGCTACCACAGCATCGACATCACCGATTTTGTTTAGTTTTACTTGGGTTTATTCAGAGTATTTGTTCCTATTTTAAGTCGTGGCGGCTGAGTGTCGAGTAAGAGTGTCGAAAAACGAAAAAAGTCCTAGGAGTCGTAGGTGCTATGTAGAAAGGACCAGACTTGGCTTAGGTAGGGAAAGCCTGGGAAAATGGTCAAACAATGTGTTTCCAATGAAAGATAAAGCTCACAAGGCGACATGCAAAGGGAACAGATCGGGCGTCTCCATCTCCAGATATCCTAAAAGGAACACTAAGTTCCGTAACAGCATCTCCAAGTACGGGTAGCTCCTGTCTGATTCTATCCTTAACTGAAGGTTAAATAAGCTTATAAATCGTAAATCAACTAAAAATCATCGAAACACTGCAAGGAACAGCATAAAATGTTGGAACTTAATTCATATCCTTGTGAATTACATATATTCTGCTAATTCTGTATCAAAAAAAACAATTGTTAATCTTTTATAAATCATCGAAAAATCACCGAAACAGGGAGAGGAACAGCATCAATTAATTGAGTTTCTTACAGTTCCTTAGGACTTATATATGTTCTGCTATTCCTGTATCGAGAAATATTTATTTCGCTTAGAATTTACCATGAATAAGAGCTACTGTAAGATCCACTGTAAATATAGTCAAATATACTGTTAATGCAGTCACAATATTCAACAACAAATTACATGTGCCACAAATTCCACTGTAAAACCAAATACCAATATAAGAACAAGATGAGTAACGCCATAAGATTTATACGATCTGAACTTTGTGCAAGCGAGGGGCGCTAATTTCTTGCTGGCAGAAAAATGGCTTGCATACTGCAATGCAATTGTATGGCATATCGGAACAGCGTGACCGTTTATTGTATTTTTACAATGTAAGAAAACGCTCTCGCTTCCATAAACGCATTATTTTGTTAAAAACTATTAACTTTATTCAGTTCGACACCATGCTACTGATAAAATTAAATACAATTCTGAACAAAATTGGTCGTTTATGGACAGAGAGAGCGTTTTATACATTGTGAAAAATACCATAAACGGTCAGACTGTTTCGGTTTCCTTTACTGTAAATAAAAACCCCAAGAAACACACCCCAAAATTAGTTCCCATACGATCAGTCGCCTCTTTATACTGGACTTGTAGTTTATTTTCGAGAGTGATTTGCAGTTACAGCAGAAATTGTTGTTAAACTAATGTAGATTCATGATTTTCGGTTTCTTCGCTCTTTTTCTTTTTTTTTGATTTTCTTAAGTACGAAAACAAGTGGCTAACATAGGGCTTTCATTCCAAACAACGTTCCAAATCGAAAGGAAAACAAACTGTGAATACACCCCAACCGTTTTAAACCCCCTTTTTTATGTGTTTTGTTTCAGTGTACATTCTAGATTAGCTAATCTAATTTACTAGTCATCGAGTTGAGTGTGTGTGTGGCGTGCAAAAATTTTTCGTAACGATTAATTGTTAATGTCTAAGGTCTAAGTTTTACTCATTTTTAGCAGTTTTCTCGTTTTACTTTCTGATTCTTAAGGTCACATTGTTTATATCACTGAAAATGTAATTTAATGTATACTATTTAACTTAAGGCAACGCGAAATAAAAGAAATACAGGAAACTAGACAAAAACACAGGTAAAAGAGGTCGAAACAGATCAGATTCCTTAATAATAAATGTTCTGCGAATAAAGCTTTTTTTCAAATTATATCAAAAGGGTTCGTAATTCCTTAATTGTGGTTGATCTTACTAGAAACTACGTATTAATATATATCGTAAGCCTATGTCTGTGAATTGGATGCGTATGAAATCTACAACTAAGTCTATGAACGCTAGTGTTCAACGTCGTCACCTCAACATCGATCATGTCTGCAATGTGCGCTATAATTCGCGATGAATTGTACTAGTTAGGGGTGAGTGGGTGAGTGAAGGGCTGGCAAAACATCGAAGCACTATCGATAGTATCAACTTTTTTAACTTTTTTAAAATCCATCGATTATTTTTTGCACTATCGATGTTTTGATTAGACCGATTAGACTCCATTTTAAGCCTTTGAAATGATCACGATGATGCTTTTTCGAATGCTGGAAGAGAAATATTTGGTTAGATCATGAATGGAAATTAATTCCTTAAAGCCGGAATCGTTTTAAGTGAGAAAATGTCATCACTCAAGGCTTGAACTGCAGATAGTATACTTTTTATAAGCAGAAATTGTTTGGCTTAGGAAACATCGATAGTATCGATTTTTTACTAGTAAAACATCGAAAAAATCGATAGTGGAAAACATCGATTTTTTGCCAGCTCTATTGAGAGAGGGGTGAGTGGGTGAGTATATGCTCTGTGTGTTTTGTTCTATGTAAACGAAATTCGAGTCACGGTTCATGCCAGAAACCATTTCAAACAGTCCTCGTCTTGCCTGCTTCGAAGCCTAGGTATCCTATCCGTATAAAATAACAATTAGACTAACAACTAACTAACGCACATGTCGGGAGGGGTTGGGATTGGGATTTGGGTTTACTTCTTAGAGGTAATATCAAATGCATTCGCCGGGATTCTGGGCGCAGTATTTGGGAAACAGGGCCTCGGCCCGGATGCCCAGCTCGACAAGGCGATTGCGGAACAAGGAGATGCGGCGGAACACGTCCGGCGGCACTATGTCAATGTCATGATCATCGCTGGGATCCGACCACAGGCGCTCGGCCAGGGCAGCAGTGCGCGGCCACAGCCGATTGTCCAGCTGGTTCTCGTCCACTTGCTCCGTCCACATGCAGGCCTCGCCGCCCAGGACCTAAGCGAGAAACATTATTTAATATCTCCTCATTAACACCTCATTTTGTATTACACGGTCACATTAGTGACCAGTTGGTATAATGTTATTGATAATAGATTAAGCTAGATTTTTAAGAAAATAATATACGGTCACTTTTGGTTTGGCGAATAAGAACGATCGACACGTTTCGGATCGAGAAAAAGAAAAAGTTATAAATATAAAAGACATCCGCCGTTATTATCGATAATAGTTCTAACGCATAGAATTAAGTTAGATTTTTAAGAAAAGAATATACGGACACTTTGGTTTGGCGAATAAGAACGATCAGCTCGTGAAAATTCGAGAAAAATCGAAATCATTAGAAATTAAATCCTACGTTATTATTTAAAAATAATAAAAGCCTGGGAGTTTACAAATATAAGTTATATATTATAAATAGAGAAATCTTACCTGCTTTTTGTGCTTCTTGTCCAAGCGCATCCTTTCCCAAGGCCTATGCTTGTAGACATTCTGCCAGGTGCGGTAGGGGGCACAGGCCGCATCGCCGGTGGCCCGCCAGCTGCCAAAGCCGCAGTCCAAGTACCAGGCATCCACATGCGAGAAGATCACATTGTAGCCATTGTCCAGCAGATCGTAGTTCTCCTGCCAGGTGCTGCCGCCCCACACCTGAACGGCGAATTGACTGTGAGGAAGACACTTGGTGTTGGTCAGGGCGCTGGACCAAACGGCCACGTATTTGGGGGCCACGCCATTGTTGGCCAGCTTCAGTCTATAAAAAGGAGGAAATTAATATAAAGGAGATATAAGGAAGACCCTTCACCCACCTGGCCATCGCCTGCAGCATGAAATCACACCACAGACCCCTTAGATCCGTGTCATTGAAGTACTGCGCCCAGCAGTCGAGATTCACCTCGTCGCCCCCGAGATGGAAGAGGTCCGTGGGCCCCGTGTGCTGCAGCAGCTCCTCGTAGAGGCGCTGCAGTATGAGGTAGGTGTGGTTGTTCTTCGGATTCAGCTGCCCGCAAGGCGGCTCACCACAGTAGAAGCTCCACGGCTGCTGGTTGATGCACATGGCCAGCTCCCCCAGCCCGCGCTTCGGTCCCCAGTCCCAGCCATTGCCCGCATGTGCGGGAGCATCGATCTCGGGGATCACCTGCACCCCATAGATCTTGGCAAACTCGGCCACCTCACGCACATCCTGCTCGGTGTAGGTCTCGCTCTCCGAGTACGCACCATGCTCGGCCAGCTCCGGGTAGTAGCGTGAGATGTAGGGGAAACTCTGGGCATCGGTGAGGTGCCAGTGGAAGCGATTCAGCTTGGACAGACCCATGGCCACAATCGTGCGCTTGATGGCCTCCACGGAGAAGAAGTGGCGGGAGGTGTCCAGCATGAGGCCGCGATAGCGGAACTTGGGCGCATCCTTCACCTTGCTGTTGGCGTACGTGTGCAGCAGGCGGTCCTCGTCGTCGAACCAGATCAGCTGCTGCAGCGTGGACAGGCCATGGCGCGCTCCAAAGTAGGAGTTGGCCACGATCTCTACCAGCAGGCGGTGGCCATCGGCTAATTAAGGATTTACAAAGGTTAAATAAGTCCTAGATATCCCAGAAGCAGTCTCTACTCACTGTTGGAGGTCAGCTGATAGCTCTCATCATTATCCAGGCTAAAGTTAACATCCCCCGACTTGTGCACACTGATCTTGACCTGCACACTGGCCAGATCCCCCGCCTGCTTCGATCCGAAGGTAGTCCCAAAGAGCGTGGCTGCAGGGCTTTCATTATCCGCATGACGCCTTAGCTTGGAGGAGGCCTCACTGACCGCGGGCTCCGAGTTAGTGCCGCTGTAATCCAGCCTCTGGATCTGCCTTAGGTCCTTCACGAACCAATCAAAGGCCAGCTGCAGCTGCTTGCGCACCTCCCGATGCGAGGTGTCCACCTGCAGCTGCACATCCTCCACGGAGAAGCTGTGCGTGTGCGAGCTGAGCAGGAATTTATGGGTGGGATGCGGCCAGATGTTGATGTCACCGCACGTCATCGAGCAGCTGATGAACGAGACCCGCTTGCCAGACTTGCCATGATGGCTCACCCGCAAGCATCGGTCACTCTCGCACTTGTACGTCCAGGACTTCTCAACGGGTCTGATGAAGAAGGATTGGATTAGGGTTTCTGGAGCTTAATTGGGACTTACATGGGAAAGGCACTGGCATCCCGGTGGCTGTGCGGGCGCTCTAGCGCCTCATTGTAGGCCTGGGCCTTGGTGGCTCCCTGATTCCAGTACAGCACCGTCAGGATGAAAATGGCGCCGGAGAGCAAAGCCAAGAGAGCTCGGCGCAGCGAGACGGCCAGGGACATCTTATAGAGATAACGTAGGCTGGAAAGGAGAGTTGGGAATGAGTCCTGGAGTCGAGAAATCACATAATATGAGCTGAGCCATGAAGGCAATTTCTAAGAACTATTTTTAGGCTATTATCCTTATTAATTATAGTGAAGGTTTAATTATAAATTGCTGGGAACTAGATTAACCCCTAGTCCTAGCTTCTCCTTCCTACCACCAGTTGACATCATCATCTCTTGGTTCAAAGAACTGAGACAGTTAAGCAATAAGCCACAATAGCAGCAGGTCGTGTCACAGACCCTTCCTTGGAGGAACCAAGGACAGACATCGAACTTTAATCAATGCTCGCGACTTGGGCTTGACGAGCGATAAAATCAAAGGAAACCAAACGCGAGGAGGGAGGAGTTGGGGCCACCGCCACATGCCATTTAGTGGCAATTGTTTGTTCTCCTCCCAAGAACACGCACACATGTCACACCACCTTCATGGCACGCTAGGGAATTGGGCTGTCCTGGTGGCGCCGCGGCTGGCAACATAATGAAAAATCGAAGACAAAGACGACGCTCACCCAAGTTTGCTGAAGGAGTCCACATGGTAGTATCTATAGGCCATAATTTTGAGAAACTTAAATATTGAAATTTGATTGAGGGATGACTCGAAGCACTTTAAACCCTACAAAGTGTCTCCCCCAGCCACAGTTTAACCCCTAAACACCTTAGTTTCCACCCCAAACCAATATCAGATTTACCATATAACCCATAATCTAAAGCTTTATGCTGCTTCCTTATCGATTTCAAATCAAATTACTTAACAAATGACTCGAGGAGGTATATATTTTTAGGGCGGGCACTTTTAAACTTTAGCATAGAATGAGGACGAGGGCGAGACCTTGCCACCAATGGAGAATGGTACCAGGTGCCAGGTGGTGATGGTGTCGTGACTCCCAAGGAAGGAGTATGAGTACGAGTGTGTGTATAATGAACACACCTGTAAGGCAGCAGTGCAACCTTTGCGTGTGCGATCGAAGCTGGGACCACCAGCGAGACCTTAAAATTTTCATTACGCTTCATGTGAAAATATGAAATACTTTCGCAGGTCATGCAACAAAAGGGGATTTCTCCTTTTCAGTCTTCGCTGTTGCCACCGGCAACCGGAGGAGGAGGTTAACTAACGCTGCTGGGTGGGTGACCTGCCATTGCAATGGACGCGTGTGCTCTTACTTGTGGCCTGGCCCCATCATTACCTTGATGGTCGTGCATAATAAATCAACAGGCATGCATAATTAATGCTGCCAATGCTTGAAAAGGGCTGAGGGGAAGAAAGGATTGCTGTGACTGTGACAGCCTCATTAGTTCCCACACACGCACGCAGCGGCTCAGGGCGACTGTCAAAAATATATTTGTAAAAAGTGTAGCATACATTGCTGCGCTTTCAGTGGGGACTTTCCCTGGCTTAAGGCTTTGTAAGTGGGTTAAAAACTGGAACAGATATCAAATTGGAGCATCTATAATGGGGAGGTTAAGTAAAGATATTTTTATATATATTTTATGAAGACTTTCTCTGGTTTAGGGCTTATTAAACTCTAAACAAAATAAGAAATTAGCAGAAACTAAAGAAGAAATTTAACTGGGACTTTGGCATTAAGGTTATTAAGTATTTAAGATGGTTTTCTATTTATTCTAAAATAATTTTACAGACTTTCTTTAGTTTTTATATAATTTCTATGGTTTAAGGCCTATAAGTCACTTAAAAAAGTAGGAAGTAAAAAGAAACTAAAGAAGAAATTTAACTGGGACTTTGATAAGTTTTTTAAGTATTTAAGATGATTTTGTATTAATTCTAAAATAAGTTTACCGACTTTCTTGAGTAATATGTTTCTTAGAACACCGGACAAAGTCGAAATTAAACTTAATCAGGCTTTAGTATTTGATATTAAATATGGAAGATTGATTTAAAATATTGTAAAATATAATCTAAAGATCTTCAATGAATCCTAGAAGCTAAATTCGTTGTATTCCTGTTTTTAATTAATTTTGCAATTAAATTATTAACCAAAAGATTGATCTAAAACATTTTAAAATATAATCTAAAAGAGCGTCAATAGATTCTAGAAGCTAAATTCGTTGCACTTCTGAACTTAATTGATTTAATTAAATTATAAACCAAAAAAAGATCTAAATATGCTCCTTCTAGTAAACCCTTTTCCGGTATAGATTCCATCCCTCTCCCAGATATTCCCCAGTTACAACTACAATCATTAGTTCTCCCGATTAAGCAAACTGTCACTTGGGCTTTAGGCCGCCACAGAGGTGGCTTTGTCGGTTGCCTCGGTTGCTTACCCGCAACGCGTGCGCAGAGCGGCCCCCGAAAGTGACCAGAAGCGGCCGAAACTATCCATCATCATCGTTGGGCCCCCGCATCTCCCTCGTGCACCGAGTCACCCTAAAGCTGACCCAGTGCTCCTGCTCCTCCTTCTCCTCCTCCAGAGAGAGACGCTCTAATGAGTCACGTTTGCCAGCTGCCAACTGTTGAGGGGCGGCGGCGTGACACACAAAACGTGGCTGCCGCCCGATGCTGATGCTCCTCCTGCAGCTGCTCCTGCTCTCGTCCGGTTGTTCCTCCTCCTGAATTGACAAATTTTCTTTTCACACAAATCTAAAATTATGCCAGAGAGATGGAAGGCTAAAATTGTAGCAGCAGCAGCTTTTGTGCGCCATTCACGGCCGTCGAGCGGCAAGAACAACGTGCTCTTCAGCGCGCGCGACACTCGAGGTGCAGGCAACAACTACGGCCGTGCGGAGAGCCCAACTGCCGCCCAACTGCTGAGCCGCCAACGTAGCGCGGATTTCAAGACGATCCAACACTGCCGCCGCCGCCGCCGACGCTGCCAACAAACAGTTGGCACAACCAGAAAAACACACACAGGACGAATGACAGAGAGTGAGAGAGGGCTGGGTAGTGCTGCACAGAGAGAAATTTGTGCTATAGGTAATTTGCATATTTTCTGTAATCTAATTTTCATAATAAACTGTTGAAAATCTTATAGATTTCTATGGAAATATTGGGATTTGTTTAAGTAAACATCATAATATTCCAGAAACCTGATTATTATTTAATCCACAAATACCAAAGAAAATATTTTCTTTATTTTTGTTGTTTTACAAATTTTAGCACGGAAAATATTTTCTATAATTTGTGGGCGGCAGTGGGTATGGCCAAATTATATAATAAACTTAAACCTAGAAGAATAATGTAACAAAATTTGGTAGCTCGATCTCTTGTAGTCACTGAGATATAAGTGTTCATACACTTAGGCGGACACTCGGACAGACGGACAAACGGACAGCCGGACAAGACTAAATTAACTCGCCTTTTTATACTGATTAATGATATATTGGCTTTATGGGTTTAAATATGACTCCTACTACCTGTTATGTACATTTTCGCTTAACAATCTTATAGTCTCTCAGATCTAAATGGTTAGACGGACAAACGGACAGAAGAACGGTCAAGGATAAATCTGGCGATGCTGATTAATACTATATTAACTTTAAGGGTGTAAAGACGATTTTTTCTGCCTGTTGTTAACATTTTTGCTTAATACTCTTATGATCTCTGAGATCTAGTATTTAAACGGACAAACGGACAGACGGACACGCCTAAATCGACTCGCCTAGTGATGCCGATCAACTTCATATTACTTAATTGAAATAAAATAAATGAAACAGTATTAAAATTAATACAAATTAACATTTCGAAAGCCATATTTTGCTAAAAAGAATTCAAATGACTCCCAAAAATACCAATTTCCTGCACTAATAGCTAATAACTTTTCTCTCTCTGCAGAGCAAACCGAGAAAGCAAAAGAGAGGGGCGACAAAAATGGCGTGCAACTATTTACATATGTTCTTGAACCAACTCGGGGCGACTGTGCCCGTGCCCGTGCCAGTGCCTGCCTGCGATTGTGTGCAGCTGGATTTCGGCTCTACCTATGGGCCACAATCATAGTCATAGGCTGGGAAGAAGCTGCTGAGGGAACAGTGCGGCCCCCGAATATTGGGCAGGCGCCACACTCCCCCAAAAAATGGGAATTTAAATGTTTGTACGCGAACGCGTCATAAATTAAAAGCAAATTTGCCCGAAATAATACGTGCATTTCAATTAGTTGCTAACGGCTGGCAATTATAATGATGATTGCATACGGGAGGGGCCCGGCCCGTCCCGGCCGTAGGTGCCATAAAGCGTGGCCGATATGCAAATGGTTTAAAAATTTCATTCAGGCATTTAGGCGAAGCATTTTTGAAATTGTTGCCATATTGTTGCAGTTTTTGAAAACGGGGGGAGTGGGTACTGACACATGTTGAAGGAAAACAAATGGGGAATTGTGGAAAATTAAGGTAAGGGGGAGAGCTCTTGCTCTTGAAATAGGTTTTATTGTTATTTAAATTTAATGAGGCTATTATTTCAATTTTATTATAGCAATTTGCAGCTTTTAAACAGGTAATATTGGGCTTATTTTACCAAAAAATTAAGTATACGCAGGGTGTGCCTTAAAGCTGACTAAAAATTGCGCTAATTTTTGAATAATTAAATATAATAAATATAAAAAATTAAAAATAAAATAATATTGGGCTTTAAATTCCCAAAGTATATTTAAATTTAACTTATTTAAAAAAAAAAAATTAGGTATACGCAGTGTGGACAGTAAAACTGACCAAAATTAGAGTTAATATTTGAATAATTTAATATAATAAAAAAGGAAAAATTAAAAATAAATTCTTTCTATAATAGTCAATTACAATTTTTAAACTTAACATCCTTTTCCTTGCTTAATTTCCCTTTTCCTTGACCCCACATCACGCATACGCCGTGTGCGCCGCCTGCATGCTCAATATGCGCGACGCTTACTGTTGCTTCTGAGTCGCATTATTATTTATGGCCGCATGCCGTGAAAAATGTCAGTTGGCGACAAGTGTTGTTCAAATGGCATGCACGGTTGCCACAACAACAACAAATACAGGCAGCAGCAGCAGCAACTGTGGCAGTAGCAACAGCAGCAGCAGCAGCAGCAACAGCAGCAGCAGCAACAACAGCAATAATGACAAGCCATGCGAGCATACAAAAGCATTTTGGCGCTCAATTTGACGTGAAACGTGCAGGAACAGAAAACTTGAGTGAGTGAACGGCGAGTGAAAGGGATACAAAGGGAAGCTCAATACAAATAGCCGTGCTTGGCCTTTGTCGTCGACTCTTCCTTTATCCTGACAACCTGCCTGCCCCAAAACTAAAAAGAGAGGGAAGGCAGTCGCTGAAAAATGGGCAACGCAACTTGTAACAGGCAAGCAGCAACCTCAGCAGCAGCAGGAAAAGCAGCAGCAGCAACACACGAAGTGAAAAGAGCCCCAGCCGAAGTGTTTTGCCATTCGGTTGCCAAGGCAACTTCGTCGGGGCCCACAACAAAAGGATAAGCCAAGCCAAAGTCCTCAGCCAGGCCAGCCAGCCAGCCAGCGAGCGGGCGAACTAGTCAGCAAGTCAAGCCGGAGCTCAGTTGCAGCAGCGCAACGCATTTGCCCAGACGCACAACTCGCTCGCGATTCGCGGCCAAAAACTACTAAGGACTAAAAGTTACCGAAATAGACTTCTTTTTTGCCTTGGCCATCGATCGTACACGGTGGAAAATAGTAAGAGATCAGTCAAGGTTTTAATTAATTTAAATAAAAGGGTGAATAAATAATTAATAGAAGTAAATAAAGCTTGAAGATCAAGCTAGTTTAAATTAAAAAAGTATTTAAAAGAGTGCTAAACAAAGCTAAAAACTAACAAAAATAAATTAACAAACTAAGCCAAATATCTGTGGTGTAAATATGTATTAAAATAAGAGTTAATTGTTGAAAATATTAAATAAATTAACCAAGGAATCAAGAAAAACCTTCTCTAGCTCCCCTAAAATTTCAAAAAATTAATTCCCGTGTAGTGTGTGGTATTGGCTTGGCCCTGCTTGAGCTAGTGTGTTGCCTTCGGGTCGTCGGTCGGTCGCGAGGGCTAGCAGTCGCTGTTCGTCCTTGCTGCGGTCTAGAGCCCCACTAGAGGCTAGAGGGTTAGTCACCAGCGAGTCCTGGCCGAAAGCCATTCTAGATGCGCCCTCGAGGCAAAGGTGTGCGTGCTAATGGCATTGTAATGAGTGCGCCGCCGTGCTAATCGTTATGCAATCGCCCCGTTTCGATTTGGATTTGGACTTGAAGTCGCAGTGAAATGTCTCTCAAGCGTTATGCAACCAAGGCGGGAGCGGTACCGGGAACGTCCTTCGGTCATAATCAGACAATCCCGACCGCGTCAACAACGCCGGGAGTTTCAACCTTATCCGACAGCGAGGAGGAGGAGGAGCTGCAGTCTCAATCCCAGGAGCATGTTTCATCCTCATCCTCGATTACCACATTCACCACCTACTATACCAGCGGTCTGGGGCAATATCATCAGCAGCGCGGCGGCCCAGGATCTGTCAGCTCAACCGGCAGCGGCGGCGGCGGCGGAGGAGGACCAGGCGGACCCCAGACTTATGCAAATGTTGTCAACGGAAATGTGAATCTGCTGCTTGGCGGGTAAGTCTCTGACAGCTCCCAGCCAGTGACAACTGATGGCGAGGTGAAGCTCGTGGGAAATGCAAAAGAGTGGCACAACAGCAAACACACACACACACACACTCGTCGTGGCTGCAACTTTTGGCCAGGCTAAGCATTCCCACAAGTCCCCTTCTGGCCATTAATTAATTAGAGTTGGCAGGAAAGTTGGATGGACTCGGACTTGACGGGAATCAATCAAATATTTACATTTTTAAGGAAGTTTTTCTAGAAATTCTGGCTTAGATCGATAGTGGTAGCTAGCTTTTATGTCGGTGCACTTGTACTTGGGGTTAATTCTCTTTGATTACTGAAGCAAGGCTATAATTTGAGGCTATTAGCAAGAGATCTCTTATCTGTAGGTTAGCCACTAATGTGAGGTTAGGTAAAAGCGGGTTTTAGCTAACTGACAGGTATATTTATTATAGATAATTTAGTAAATATGACTTAAACAGGGCTGCCGTTTGAGGTTGCACCGACAGAAATGCCTTCTATGGTTAAATCACTAACCTGAGGTTAACTAAAGTCTGTATTTAACTAGCTTAAAAACATATTTGTAATTATCTTTAGATAATTAAGTAAACAAATAGAAACATGGAAATACTTTGAAGCTAGTACCTAAAGATCCCTTAACCATTGGTCAAACCCTAACCTGAGGTTAGCTAAAAGCTGGTTTTAATTACCAGAAAAGTATATTTATGATTATATTTCGATAATTTACTTGGCATAACTGAAACAAAGCTATATTACGTAGCTAAAAGCTAGATTAATTATCGGAAATGTATGATTTTTATTACTAAATGTAAAAAATTCAGTTAACATTCCAAAAACAGTGCTAAATTGTAAGGCAACTATCTAAATATCTCCCTTCTATTTGTAAACCATTAACCCAAGGTTAGCTAACATATGCTTTTAACTAGCTGTTAAGCACTCACAAAGCAACCAATCATTAAAAATGCTTTACAGCAGTTCGTAAATTGCAGTAATTGCCCCATTTGTAGACACACACACATTTTAGAAGGATATTACGAGCACAGCTCATAGATCATAATGCCCTCTTGTGCGCGCTTGATTTATGAGCTGGAGAGCTGCAAATTAATAAACATCAACATTTTAAGCGTCGACGAGGAGCGAGGCGATGTCAAGCTGCCTCCGCTGTTCCGCTTTTCCGGCGAAAATAATAATTATAATTGCGCCAAGCCATTTTTCTGCTGAAGCATCCTTTTTCCTCTGCCTAATAAAATTTATTTTCGTGTGCAACACGAGCTTTTTTTCCCCTTTTTCTTTGGTTAAAGTATCTAGCAACCACAAACAACGGATTGTCAACACACAGTTTTTTATAGTTTTCTCTTTTTGATGTCTGTAAACATCACGCGCCGAAAAAACTTTATTTTAACTACATTTTTATCGATTTGTCTTTTGGGCAATTCATTGAAAATAGCCACAAATAAAAAGGGGGGGGAAACACACACACACCACATGCCGTTGTTGTCTCTCTCTGCCGCTTCGATGGAATGGAAACGGGCCCAAAAGAGGTCCTTAATGAACTGTTGACATGCGAGAAATTGCGTGAACCAAAAAAGAAAAACCAGGATGAGACAGGAGCGAGTGGAAGAGCGTTGAATACTGGACAGACAAGTGGAACACAATGTTGCATTCTAAAGTGGATTAAGTGACGTCATGGAAATGCCTCGAGCCACAAAATCGACACGAACACCACTTTCCGGCGGACTAAATAAACCAGTGGGTTTCAATAAACCCAACATGGATCCGACAAACGTCGGCGTTAAAAGGAAATTTTGATAACTGGCAATCAAGCCTAATAGTGGGGGGTATTTTCTGATTTATTGATAAATTCCGGAAGAAGTCTGGGACTACGCCTTGAAAAGCGTTTAAGGAAATATAAGTTAAGATACTAGAGGCACCAAAAAGGTTCAAAATAATAAGTTAAGAGCCTTAAGATATAGCGGAAGGTGTAGTTATCTCTATAAACTATCATCAAAAGTTACTTTATAATTAAGTAAATCATAGAAATTACCTTTCTTTGTTTATGTAATAATTTTCTGTTCTTAGAATATTAATTTCCTTACCAAATAATCCCCAAATAACTCAACTAAAATGCTAATTGGCCTGCCTAAACCTCAAAATATATAATTGTCTATGTAAACTGTAATTTAAATTGATTTAAGCCACTTAATAACCACAGTGCTGAGCCAAGCAAATTGTTTTCTCTAGAAATGTAATTTAATAAACGAAACTAGCAACTTGCGGGTAAATATCAATTAGGATTAAACTCATAATCCGATAAATGTAAACAATGTGTGGTTTACAGGCAACATTGAAGAGTTCATGAAACTATCAAATTATGGCAACAATATAGAAATTAGCTCGGGGAAACAATTGAAGTTGCCAAGGTGAAATTGGGACACAAAGTGTGTGCTTATCGTTGGCCAGCAGCAGCAGCAAAGGCTCTTCAAAATGGGTTAGTTTGGGGGATATTCCCTAGTTTCAGCCCCTTTGTTCTAATGGGAATAATTGATTTAAAACTTGGATAAAAGCACTAACTAATTAAAGCATCATAATGCAGCAAGAAAAGTAATTTCCGCTCTGGTGATGTATGAATCAAAGGCCAGAAATTTAGGCCATCAATATGCAGGCAAGAATAAATAAACACAAACACAAACAGAGAGGGACATTTGCAATTTGTTTGACAAAATTAATAAATGCCAAAAGCGGCATTAATACAATATTATTATCATGATGGCAATTTATCGAGGCCTGGCCATCAATTTCATTCCACCAAGTGAACACATATAGGACTGATATCCGTGGAATAACACACACTGCATTCATATGCCCATTTCTATTAGCATTCCCCATGGCCATGCCCATTCGCATTTCCTTTAACATTGAATGATATTCGTTGCAGGGCCATGCTCTCCCTGGTGACGACCATATTGTGTGTGGTCTGCTATTGTTGCCATCGAAACATCAAAAAGCGAACGGAGGCCGCCTACAGGCAGCAGCAGCACCAGTGGCTCGAAGGCGATCCCAACATGGAAATATACAGCGTTGAACAGGTGAGTTGTGTTGCTGTGTTGCTGTGTGTATCGGTATCCCTCCAGCGCCGGCTCTTTGTTGTCCATCTGCCAGAATAACAAACGGACGTTGTCAAAGGCTCCACGTATAGTTAGGACTACAATGGTAGACTCTCCTCCCGGGGAGAGGGAGCACAGACCCATTGCAGTCAGGAGTTGGTATTTAATTAAAGGAAACTAGCAGAGGAACTTCAATTATTTATTTATTTATTTATGAAGCTATTAATGTCTGTAAAAGCAACCTACTTTCTGGAATCCTGACACTCCTTATACTCCCTATTTAATTATATTTAACCTACATCATTATAATTTATTAATTAGAAAAGGAAAGCTCAATTCACTTGACTTAAATGGCTTTCTTCTTTACTTTTCAACTCAAAACTAACTCCTTGAAACTCTTTATTTATTTCTATATTTCCCACATCATTATAATTTATTAATTAAACAAGAAAAGCTTGTAAAGAAGGAGTTAACTTTTGCCACTTGACTTAAATCCCTTTCTTGCTTACTTTTCAACTCAAAAATCAGGCCAAGTAAAGGGCTAGACATAAAAAGAATGGGAAAAAGGAAAGAAAACTATGAAAACCAGCTTTATTTAGTTCTTTACTTGCTCTATTTATTTCTTTATAATTTCTTTTTATAAATAGGAGCTCAATATAGGGCAAATAAATGGGAAACAAGCCACCAACATTACTTTCCCTGATTGAAACTCCCTTCGAACTCAAACTCAAATCCCAATTAAAGGCTAAAATCACAATTAGGACTAAAAAGAGTGACAACACCAATGAGAGTAGCTCAGTTTATTATCCGTTTCCATGTCCTAACGCCAATTGCATGTGGAAAGCCAACCGCAGACCAACCCTAATTGTCCTTTTTCAAGTTTAAGCCAACATTTCATGAAGACAGTTTGAAAGTAAGTCACAGACAGCGCCCAAGGAGGGGCGAAATCCAGGCCAGTAATGGATATTTATGCGGCGCATTTAACAGGTGCGACAGGAGTTGACCAACAACAAGGGGACAAATTTCTATCGCCATTGCAAGTGGCCCTGGGCTAGGACTTTATTAAGTTACCAGAGCCGCCTGCGGCCCACTAAAACCAGAAAAAAGCACCCAACACCCCCGGTTGCCATCACTCAGTTCATTGTTGTTTGTGGGCCCGCTGGGAAACGGAGGAGGAAGAAAAGCGACACAGAAAAAAGAAGGAAAAGCGCCGGCAAAAGGCTCCTCCGCGTAAATCAACGTTAGCCTGTCCAGGCGCCAAATGTCAACTGCGGACAGAATGAGGCGGTAGCCCTGTAAGGCAGGGAGGGAATTGGGGTCACTGGTGGTCAGTGCTGGGCGTACAGATTGCGCAGGGCAGAGAGACAAATAAATTTATGATGTGTGCAATTTAAACTTTTTTATTTGATCGCGTAAATTTCACTTGTCCGCCGCGTCCTCCATTAAGAAGCTAAATTACAGTTCGTCCAAGCGGAGATCGACATTTAGGCACGACCTTGAGGGTATACAGGTTCTGTGGGAGTTTAAGACTAGAGGGGAAACTTAGTTTTTGGAATAAGTAAAGTGTTATTTAATGCCGTGATGCTCAAGCCTATACCATGCATCACATTTGTTTTTGTTAAATCCCACAGCATAGGCTTTGTGTGAGCCCATCCCACAGGTGAAGTTTCCGATCCCACGGCGCTATACACAAACAATTTTGCACATTCCTCTTTGTGTCGCCGTCTTATACTGAACCCCCATAACGCAAAAGGTTTCTTACAAGTGTGCATATGCTTTATTTTATTAGTGTTGGTATATGCACTGCCATAAGGCAGATTTGAGCACCCCTGATTTAAGGCTTAATTAATGAAGTTTCTCATTTCCCTTTGCAGTGCTACGAAACCTCTGGCCTCTTCCTGGGCGACTCCACCGATGGCCTGTCCGCCGTGCCGCCCCTGCACCACGAACCACCGCCCTCGTACGACGCTGTGGTGCTGCACGAGCAGCAGCTCCACCAGCAGCAGCTGGAGCAACAGCAGCAGCAACAGTTGCAGCTGCAGCTGCAGCAGCAGCAACAGCTCCTCATGCAGCGCGTCTCACCGCCGCCGGGCTACCGCTCCTCGCTGGACTTGAACTATCTGCAGCAGCAGCCGGGGGCAAGCGGAAGCCGTGGCACACCCGATGGCAGCGTGGATGCCGTGGCCAGCGGCAGTGCCGGAGGCGGCCTGGTCAATAAGCAATTGCAATTGGCTCTAAATGCCCAATCCTGTTGCTCCTTGCAACGGGCCGAGGTGGAGAGCATGTGGAATGCTGCGGCAGCGGCGGTGGCGGCGCGCAACGGAAATTGCCTGGAAATGGAGGCCCTGCAGCAGCCGCCGCCGCCCTCTCTGCCGCTGGCGCTGCAGGTGCGCAAGCCCGGCCAGAACATCAGATTGAATACGTTCGGGCGGCGGTACCTGCAGCAGAGCCATCAGCACAGTGCCGCCCACTACCGACGCGGCTGTCCGCTGTGCGGCAAGTTCCGCTACGAGCTCGAGCCGGAGGATGAGCCCCTGACCACCGCTCTGTCCGTGGAGAGCGGCCTGAACATGGGCGGGCGGCGAGGAGAGGAGCCGCCCAGCCCCTGTCCCTGCCCCAGCGATTGCGATAATGGCAACCACACGGCAACCGGCGATGCGCTGCAGGATGAGGCCAATGGGAATGTGGAGGCCACGCCTCCAAATGAACGCACTTCCTCCTGCTCGCCGCCCCTAACCGCTGTCAACGATGAAAATGACAACGCAGCAACATCAGCAACATTGGACACAGCAGCAGAAGCAGCAGGAGCAGCAGCAACACCGGACAACAGAGAAGCAACATCCTCTGGCGGAGAGCAGACCGCGGGCAATCCGGCCAAGGAGCAGGAGGAGGAGCAGGAGGATTTGAACACCATTAACGAGAACGGCATCATCAGCCTGGACATGAGCAAGATAATTGACAGATCGGGCCTGCCCACATACGAGGGAGCCCTCAAACTGGAGTCCAGCGGTTATGTGTGAGCCTAATGGGGCATATCTGCAAACCAAAACCTAAATCACAAGTGTGCTTTAACTATGATTAAGATGAGTTTCGATAGTAGAGGAAAATTCACCACTAAAGTTACCGAAAACCGCACACTTTAAGATTAAACCTTTAAAGTATTTATTTATGAGAGGTTTCCTTACCTAAGCTGGCATTCAGCACACAAATCTCTCTAATAACAAGGGAAAAAACCATAATGTTAACGTTTTAAATGTCTAGACCCTAAGCCCGTCATCGTGCATATCCCCCTGTAAATGTTCGTTTCGAATATGAATACTCGTATCAATAAAGAATCAAAAGTTGTAATTGAAAGCAACAAGCAATGGCAACCTCAATCCGGAATCCGCAATCCGCAACCTTCGCAACCTTATTTACACATGAGTGCAGCAGTTTTTTAGTTTATAATCCAATTGATTTTGTATTAAAAAGAAAAGGAAAAAAACAGCTAGTGGTGGCGGTAAAAAAAACGAAACCAGAGCAAAGAATGGCATGCAAACAAATCGTCAAAGACAACGGGCTAACAAGCGCCAAGATAACAGAGACAACGCAATCCCACGACCCACTGGCCACCCACCACCTCATGGTTGGTTTTCCCACCCTCAACCTTCTTCTCTGTGAATTTTCCGTTTTCCCTTTTTCACCGCACTTACCTCAGACAGACGACGGCTTTGTGTCTCTGTCTCTCTGTCTGGATCGCTTGCATGATGAGAATGAGGGGGATTTTTTATGGCTTAAAGGGTCACCACGTCGGCTACGTGATGCTCTAAGGCTTGGGGGGTTTTTTTAATATTTACAATGGTTTAGTTGGGATTTAGTTAAATATATAAATACCTAAATAGGACTAGAAAACCACTTAAGGTAGCAAATATTAAAGGTGTATAAGTCGGGGGCTCATTGTTTTGCTTTCACAAGATAAATCGTTCCAGATTGAGTTACCTGAAACAAATTATCAACTATACGCACTCTTTTCAAGCTTTTAAACTCAACAAAAGTGTAAATAGTTTATGTAAACAAACAATTTCACCTGTTTAACACAAAAACCTCACTAAATACTTCACCAAATATCAAGTATACGCACAGTTGACCGCTTAAAAGCAGAGTAACTTCCATTAAACTTAAGAGCTTCAAGTGTTTTAGAGTCTCCACCCCATAACAAGTATACGCAAGAGCCACCCTAATTTAGAGCAACTTCACAGATCAAGTATACGCAACGGTGGCCCACTTAAAACAACTTTAACCGAGTATCAAGTATTCCAAGGGTATTAGAAAAGCAAATCGTTTTCTTTTCTCGATGTGGTCAAGCGGGAGTAAGAGAAAAACTCTTGTTTTTATGGCTTGCCCTCGTGCCACATTGAAATGGTAACAAGAAACTTGTTAGTGGCACTCATCATTGTTCACAGGGGGGTGGGTGGGCTGCCGTTTATGCAACCTTGAAGTGCTTTAGCAGAGGGAGAGGTGGCAACGCAATTATGCACATCGACAGCAAAGGCCTACGATTACACTCGAGATCACATTTAAATCGCCACTTAAACCCCAATCAAATGCGGTTTATAAAAGCTGCTGTGTTGTGTTGTTTGTGGTGTGTGGGATGATTTCGTTTAACACTCTCGTACCGTCGTGTCAGCAGCATTTGGAAGCGTTCGCTCTTCACGTGAGCTCTTCGGCAATAAATATGAAGAATTTAGTTTTAGTTTTGATTTTGGTTTATTTATGGCCATGCCAGCGATATTTCGGGGCGAGGCATTAGCACAATTCCGATTTCCGAGCGCGCGCGTTTTGTTGATAATTGCAAACTGAATGCGTCTGCCGGGTCTGATGGCGGCACAACAAGTCGCAGCCGCATCTGCATCGCTGCCTCTGACGCTGCCACTGCCACTGCCGAGTGGCAGCCACAGCTGAGCGGCCAAAAGAGGTGGAAAATGATAGAAAAGAGAGCACCCCAGACGGCGGCAGCTGCTAATGTGCATGCCTGTGTGCTGCTGCTGCTGCTGCTGGCCAAACAAAATAGAGCGGCGGCGACGACGAGAGCTGAAAATGAAACTGAACCGAGCTGAACTCATGGGGGAAATGCAAGGGGTTTGGGGTATTGGGTATCGATGGGTTTGCCTGGTGCTTTTCCGCTGCCATAGCAAACTGCGCAGCTCACCGTTTGACCCTTTCCACACTCGGCAGCAGCCCCTTCGATTTATTAATAAAACCAAAAGAGACACACACACGAGCATGGACGAGCCGAACGAGCGAGGCAGGAGCTGTGTGTGGCATGAGCTGGGAGCGCTGTGAGCGCTGTGAGCTCTGTGAGCTCTGTGAGGTGTGAGATGTGAGCTGTGAGGCGGCACAAGCACCAGCACTTTGCCAACAACTGCCTCTCGTATTTATAATTGCTGCAAATTGCCGCTTAGAAACTCGTGTTCCTGCCGGGGCATCGGGCCAAACTACTCGAGCCACTTACGCCGATGTCATCATCATCATCAGCAGCATCGGCACCAGCATCGGCATCCCACTAGCGTCGTCCTCATCATCATCATCATCATCCTCTTTGTAGATGGGAGTGAGTGCCAGGCACGTGCTTAAAAATAGACTCCAATGGGTCACTAAATATAAAACGTTTGGCAATTGGTGTGACCTAAAATTTCAGATATTCAAATTGTGAGAACAAAGTGCTCTTGTCAATGAAATAAAGGAGATAAGAATATATAGAGCTTAAAAATACACAGAAATCGTAAATAAAACATTAAAAAATTAAAGTCTTGCTTTGTTTCCCAGAAAAGCTTTATAATTAAAATGCTTATCTCGCTAAATACTCTATATAAGAGTGCAAAAGATCAAAATAAGCTTGAAATACACAACATGTATTGGGTTAATGAGATTAAAACTCATTTAAAATTAAGAAAACATAGTAAAAAAGGGGGAAAAAGGGAAAAATAATGGATATGGATATTATCTAAAAATGTGTAATATCTCTTATAAAAATATCTTTAAAAATATTACTTTCTGAACCTAATTATATACATTTATTCATAGCATATCACTTAACCCTGGGGCACAAAAAAATGTCAAACCGATAAGCAGAGTGAAGTAGCGCTCCGATATCGCTTCCGCTGCCCAGAACGCCGGCTGGGGAGCAAGCATAAAACAGTCGCAAATAGTAGCTCAAATGCATTAAGATTACAGCTACAACAGCAACAAATAAAGCCAGTCGTGACGCAACTGGGCCAAGCCACAAAGGAAAGACGAAAGCCGAAAGTAAAAGTGCAAATAGCAAATAGCCAAAAAATATGCCAGTGCACGTACTGTCGCACTCACTTATTCAGTGGGGACCAGTGGCGTATGCAGGTTTTTGGGAAAGGGAAAGGTAAAGGGAAAGGGAATAGGAATGGGGCTTAGAAGTACATGACCAAGAAATGCTCTAAAGAAAGCTTAAAAGAAAAGTTTGGGTTAAAATTATGATGGTTTTTAGGGTATTGATTTTGGGAATAGAATTGTTTATGTAAAGTTTGGTTTAAGAAGGAATAATACCCCTGCCAACGCCACTGCCCAATGGCCCCAGACACACACACACGCACACACACATGCCATTGCAGACAAATATATGTAAATATATATGTAAATAAGTACGCGTGTAGACTTACCCACACTGGGAATGCTCTTAGCATGTCCTGATTTCCTCCGTTGCCAGGACAACAGAGCTGCTGGTGCCGAAAGGGATCTAAAGCTTGCTTTGTAGATTCTAGGGTGTTGCTGGTGCGATAAGATAAGCGTGAAACTTGACAAGGCAGGTGTGGCCCAAGGAAGCGAGCGGCAGTTCCTATTGCTATTGCTTTTGCGGCTTGCGGTACGCTTGGTTTTTTTTCTTTTTTGTGTTTTTCGATATTTTCGCTTTGCGGCGTCTTTGTGCGGCAGCGGCTAGCTGAGCTGGCTGGTTACATTTTAAACAGTTCGCTCAATCGAAACTCATTTGTGCTGTAATTTACACAAAGTGCACACGACGACAGTGGGAGCGCGAGCGAGACGGCGCGAACGAACGAACGAACAAAATCAGAAAATCCGTCTGCACTTGAAAAAAACCCCTTGTTACGCTGTCTGTTCCAGACAGCTGAACGACAGACATTCGGAGAATGTTTAAACAATATCGCGTTACGTGTTTGCCTTGGCAAATTGGTTAATTATTGCGCTGGGCAAACATTTATTGCAAAAAAACAAAAAACAAAATCGGTGACTGACCGTTTGAGGGAAAACGGTAAAATACTGTCAGTAGATGGGCAAGGGAAAATACCAAGACTAATGAAAAATACTGAAATGACAGAAGTATGGTATTAGTGACGTCACTTATTTTGATTTAAATTTATTTAAATAGTTTATTGCATTACCCCGCAGTAACAGAGTGATTAATTAACACGGCTTTCACAGTTACCTTAATTATTTAACGAGTTAACGAGCGCTGTAGCTAATTTACACACCTTTCTTGTTGACAGTCTTTGCGTCACCTTCTTTCCCAAGCATCACATTATACGTTAGCCCGCACTTTTTTTTAAAAATTCAAATCAAACACTCGAGCTTGTATGGCGCAGGTGTTGCAAATGCACAAGTTTTTGGTTTATTTTGTATAACAGAGTTCACACAATCGCATTAAGTTTAGCATGCATTAGGTGATGCATCGATTTCCTCTTAAATTGACTTGGTAGATATGCGGCATGTACCTGACTGAGCGATTGCGTTCTTGTTAAATTGATCTAGTGCTTTGTACATTTAAGTTTATCTCTCTCTCTGTTCTCCCTCCCTCTATTCACACATAATAACAAGGTGTTTGGCTCTGACACGGCTACCAGAACCCATTCCAGTCCTAGTTGTAAGTTCTAAAATATATTTACAGGCATGTTGTCGTCGTCCTCCTCAGTGTCGTTCTGGCGCACGGCCATGGCAGTTTCCACGAGGTAGTACAGACACTTGTAGTTGTCGCGCTCCTCTCGGCTGAGACCTGCTCGAAATTAAGGTAATTAATCCCGAATATGGGGTTTTAGTGGGAAAACATACTCTGCGATAGCGCTGGCGACGTCTGACCCTGGCCAGTCTCGGTCTCAGTAATGGCATACACATCTTCCGATTGGAGATTATCAGCACTTTCCGGTGGACTTGGTCCAGGGATCACTGTGGCCTCGTACACCTGCTCAATGGTGCCTGAAACAAAGGTTATTCCAAGCTTTCGAGAGGTTCCTGCTCCATCTGGGACTTACCATCGCGCATGGCGATCTGCTCGCTGGCATTCCAGGTGGCAGTGGCGGAACCCGATCCAGATCCTGTAGTGCCCGATTCAGTGGCAGTGTTGGTGGTGGCCGTGGTGGTGGTCACCTCCTCAGTGCTGAAAACGGTCCTAAAAAGGAAGCAGGCTATTAAGAGAGTCCCGCCCCATCCAGGATAACTCACTTCATCACGCTCTGCCAGTCACCCGTCTCGAAACGCACCTCCTCCTCGCTGCGCTGCTCGAATTCCTGGACGCTCTCGTCGCTCTCGGATCTGCAGATGAAGGGGGATCACTTAGCATGGGAACATTAACCAGAAAGTGGACTAGGGACTAAGGACAGTGAATAGGCGTGTGACAGCTGTACCTAGAGGCCATCACGAAGCTGCCGAATTCGTCCTGGTAACAGTACATGGCCTTCGCCTCCGAGGGCTTCTTGACCTCCTGGTTGCTCTTAGACCCAGACTTCGGCTGCTTGGACTTCTCGCTGGCCGTCTTCCCGGCCGCCGCTTGCCTCTTTTTGCCCCGCTTCGCCGGACTCGGCTTCGGCTTGTCCTCCTCATCCTCGAAGCTGTACGGGATTATGGAACCGGCAGAGCTACAGGTGGCGCCGGAACTGCCGCTGCCACTGCCACCAGAAGCCCCAAGAGCGGCCGCCTTGCGCATTTGATAGTTCTGTATCTTTTCGATCATGGTTGCTTGGAGCGAGGCATGGAGACTTTGGAAGCCCATCGGGTTATTTGCAATGGCCTGCTGCCAACTTAATGGGGGGGGGGAGGAGGATGATGATTGAGCACCTACCAGACTACGACTACAACTAAGGGAAGTGGGGGTTGTAGGTACCTGTATATGACACTGTCATCGTACTCCGGCTCCATCTTGACCATCTGCCCGTTGGGCCCTTGCACATACTGATCGAGATTGGTCAGGACGTTGGCAATGCCCTCGTGCATCTCGCTGGCGGCGCCATCTACCTCCTCCGTGGCTCCAACGACCACTTCGGAGACGGGACTACCCGAAATGGGATGGGGAGTCACCGACAAATTCGGTCCCTGACCACCAGCCCCACTCGAACCCCCCGAGGAGTTGGGGCTAACCTTCTTGCCGCGACGCGAGATGGTAAAGTGCAGCGGGTCGTTGCCCTCGCGGCGTATCATCTCGGGCAGGATGCGGCGGCGTGCGTTGATGAACCAGTTGCACACCTGCAGCACCGTGAGGCCGGCATCCTGCGACAATGTGAACTTCTCGGCATCACTGGGATAGGCGTTGTAGCGGTGCTCGTAGAGCCAGCGCTTGAGGATCTTCACCGAGTGCTTGGGCAGGTTGCCGCGACGCTTGCGGTTCGAGCCGCTATTGCTGTTCTGATCCGTCTCCACCATCATGTCGTGGTAGCTCTGCACATCGCTATTGTCCCCTACCACCTGGTCGGCGGAGATGTTGTCATCCTCCATCATGCCATCGTTGGACAGGACTTCCATCACATCGGCATTCATGTCGTCGCTGCAATCCGACTGGAAGCGGTTGCGTCCTGAAACTACAGACGTGGATGGGGATGGGAACGGGGATCGCGAACCCTTCGTCCTTCGTGCTCACCTTCGCTCTCCAGCATGCTAGCCTGGACATTGGCTTCGCGCATAATGTCATGGAGGTTCTGGCGCACCTGGTGGTCCAGCGCCAGGTTGACATGCTCTTGCTCCGGCGAAATCATACTAGATCCAGGCTATTCCCGACTCGCGCACAATAGAAAACGACTACAAAAAATACAAAAAATCACTCGGAAAATGATGGAAAAAGCTCAACGAAGTTTTTTTTTCGGTCGCTCGGAAAATTGTTGCTTTTTTTTTTCTTTCCAGAACTTAATTTTCCGTGTTCACAGCACGGGCTATGAGATTAAACTAACTTTTGTCGATGTGACCACGAATCCTTTCGACACCAAAGCCATGGCCAACTTGGAATTCGAATTTCAAATATCGCTTTTAACCAAAAGTTGAGTTGAAACCTATCGATAGGCGCCGACCGCGATAACCCGTCTATCGGGGGGCTGCGAGTCCATGATGACATATAACATGTCAAATTGACACTTTTGGCTAAATATTTTGACAAATTCGTTGCGCGCCTAAATAACGGGCGACTTTGTTATTCGGGGCTTCACCTGCGTTGCTTGTACATTTGCCACTTTGATTTAATTGCACTTTTCACTGGATTTTCCGAGAATTTATTGCCCTCGGCACACTATCCGCCAGTGGTTAGATAGTGACGCTGGCAGCTGGGTCACAGTCGCAGGATTGTTGCCATTCGACTCAGATTAACGGGACGCGGCGGGTGCTTAATAAGACGACTTTTAGGATTTTTGCAACAAGCTTTCCTTTTGGCGTTTTATTTTATTTTTTTTCTCCTCTGGCTCGCAAGAAACAACACAACAATGATGGCGATGGTGGAAGTCCGATAACCGCGAACTTCGATAGGCTGGGCTTGCGAGCTAGTTCCGATGCGCAGATTCAAATAAGAGCGGGCGAACGAGATGGCCACACTGGCAGTTGTTAAAGTGTGACCGCTGGTCTCAGTTTGTAAACAAAATAGAACATTTGTTTATTGTTCATAAAAACAATGAACTGCGCCTTGGACGAAGAGTTGCTGGCAAACATAAAATGCAGCGACCAGGAGGACGATGCAGAGGAGCAGGAGAAGATGCAGGTGGAGGAGCAGCTGCCACAGCTGCCGGATAACAGTGTCCAGGAAGCTGCCTTCAACGAGGAGGAAGACTCGGATCCGCTGCAAGAGAGCTCCGGCAACTGTCGCTTTCCCTGGATATTTGAGGACGGCGATGTGCTGATCAGTGACGAGCAACTGGCGGAGATGGTGCTTAAGACAGAGGGATCAGCTCGGAAACGGGGACGTGGTCGCCCATCCAACAATGCTGGCCAATACACATCTGCCACTGGCCAAATATGGAGCGTGGCCAAGGATCCCCAGGTGGCAGCTGCGGAGGAACTGCCTTTGCTGGGCCAGCAGGCCTGCGGCAAGGGACCCGCCCGCTCCGTTTCCAACGCTGTGGAGGCCTGGATGCTCCTGTTTGACGATGAAATGCTCAAGTCGCTGCTGCGCCACACCAACGAGCAGATGCGCAAGAAGCGCAATCCCACGGGTGCCCACCGGCCGCTGGACATTGTGGAGCTGCGCGCGTTCCTCGGCCTGAGTTACCTCTGCGGTGTATTCCGCAATTCCCAGTTCGGTGGACCCCTCGAGGAGCTGTGGACGTTGGAGCTGGGCAATGCCATCTTCCGGGCTTCCATGACGCTCACTCGATTCGAGAGCATTGCCGAGTGCCTGTCGGGCGCCAGTGGGGGTTGGTCGGAGGCCCAGAGGCTCTGGCAACGGCTCCTCATCAACTGCCGCTCCTACTACGGCTGCAGCAGCTGGCTGAACGTGGATGAAGCACCCGGCACGGTGGCCAAGAACCGGCTGACCCTCTGCTGCGATGCCAGGACCCTGTACATGGCCAATGCCCTGGTGAGCAGCGGCAGGCAACAGCGGTCGCTGGACAAGGATGTGGAGCAGCTGATATGCGACTTCAAGACGACGTGCAGGAGTGTGACGGTGGGATTGCGGCACCTGAACCTGCCGCAGAGCGAGCAGCTGATGCAGCGCCAGCTCAGCTCGCTGGGATTGCTGGAACCCACCTCTCCGGAGTGGCCACGCCAGTGGCAGGGTGATAGCCCAGTCTTCAGTGGCTCCTCCAAGCTCACACCCCTCGATGGGGAGGCCGTCTTCTGCTGCGGCCTCAGCTCGCAGGTGGACGCCCTCCAGGCCTACCAGAACACCTCGCAGGCCTGCCAGCAGTTCTATGAGCTCACGGAACGCTTCAGCACCGCCCACATGCTGCCCTCTGCCCTGGAGAAGCAGGCCAATCCCTTCCTGCAGCTCCTCCACTTTGTGCTCAATGCGGCCGCTGTGAATGCCTGGATCCTCCTGCGCCTCTCGCCCAAGGGAGATGCCACCATGGAGCAGCGCGACTTTCAGCGGCAGCTGGGACTCTTTCTCACCCAGCAGCGGCTGCAGAGACGCCTCCAGCGCAGGTCCACCACCACGTCGCTGGTGATGCGCCTGCAGATCTGCGAGATTCTCGGCCAGTCCAGCCAGCGGCTGCTCAGCGAGGCCACTGGCGACGCCAAACGATCCGACAGCGTGGGCGTACTCACCCCAGACAAGATGAGCCTGCCGGCGGGCGTGAATCTGTCCAGTCGCTACGGCGAGAAGCATCGCCGCTGCAAGCCCTGCGCCCGGAACAAGCGGGGAACCAAGTCCCGGACGCGGTGCCAGCAGTGCCAGTCGCATCGGTGCGGCAACCACCTGATCTCCCGCTGCTACGAGTGCGTCGGCATCCTGCCCAGCCAGCTGCCCGAGGGCAATATGCGGGATGACGAACTTGGACATTAAATAACATTTATTGAAGAGAGGCTACGGATGTTTGGGGGATGTGGGATGGCTGCATTATTGCTCAACGCTTTGTGCGGCGTAAACGGCGTAACTAGAACTTGTACTGGAAGGACTTGGGTGCCTTGTACTTGCTGGCAGCTCCCTGGGCATCCAACGGATCGCTCTGGTCGAGGAACAAACTGAGGAACTGCTCGTTCTGCAGCTCGTTCAGCGGCATCTCCAGCTCGCTGCAGGACTTGACGATCTCGGCGCAGGCGCGCAGGTCCTTGCGCATATCTAAAAGGATTATTAGAACTTGGAGTTAAGAGGTAGAGCTCGGAAAAAATCGATTCTAACATCGATTATATCGATTAAATCGAACAAAAACCTATTATTTGATATGGCAATCTATTTTCTCCCAGCTCTATTAAGAGGATCTTCGGGTTACTCACATTGATAGTTGAAGAGCAGGCTGAGGCAGCTGGAGCAGGCGGAGCGCTGCTGGTGCTGCAGAAACACCTCGATCAGTCGATGCACAGCATCCACATTGTTGCGGCCCAGGAATGAGGAGCACAGGGGACTGGCTCTGAGCGGGAAGAGTTTATGCTTAAGACTTTACACTTTCCTAAAGGATTAAATAACGAACCTCCTCTCCACCAGCTCCTGCAGCTCCTTGTAGTGCTCGAACAGCTCGCCCGCCGACTTCTGATCGCAGAACCAGTCGCTGGCGAAGCACTGCTTCCACACGCAGGCCACCACAAAGATGTCCTTGTGCTCCCGGTGAATGGCACGCGCCACCTCCAAGAGCGAGACCAGCACCGCCTCGCTCTTCTGCGCCAGTGTCTCCTCCGAAATGGTGCGAAAAGCTGTCCGCGCCATCCGCCTGCCCTCCTCCGAGGTCATACTTACGCCGTAGCCGCGATGCAGGGTCATCAGGGCCACGTCCGCGTTGCCATTGTTCCACAGAGCGATGGCCCGGAAGGGGGCCAGGTCGGCGTAGGTCTGGGAGAAGGGATGCTTCAGCTGGCGACACGTGTCGGCCAGGGCCTCCAGCTGCTGGAGCTTGCGCTGCGCGCTCAGATACTTGAGGCAGGAGACGAACACCTCGTTGGAGGGCAGCAGGTGGCAGCGGATGCACTGGCGGATCAGATAGAGAAAGTCCAGCTTGTTCTTGATCTCCAGCGTGGCCATCAATAGGTTGTCCAGCTGCGGCTGCGACAGAGATCGGATGTCCAGGCCCAGCTGGGGCGAGCGCAGCGCCTTCAGGTCGCTCATCATGCCCTTGGACATCAGGCCCACATTCTGGCTGAAGCTAGTCGTACCCGCTGCCGTTCCCTGCGTCGCCACATTGCTATTGGCGTCCGTCTCCTGGGCGGGCGGTTGGCGCTTCATTAGGTTGTCGCGGAGCTCCTCCCATTTCTGCGTCTTGCGCGAGACCAGATCGTTGGTGAAGCAGTCGATGGCGTCCAACTGCGTGGACTTGCGCCGCTGACGCTGCGTCCCCGGCCACAGGAAGGCAGCAATGTAATTCTGGAATCTCTGCAGACCCTTTGGCGACCCAGGTGCTGCTCCGGCCACGGTGGTGGTGCCGCTGCTAGTCAGACGCGTCAGCATGGCCATTGTTAAGGGGTCACCTCTGACGCCGATGCTCCTCTAGACGCGATGCTGGTCCTCACACACCTCCTTCGCCTCTCTTTTGGTTGTATAATTCTGTTTTTCTCCCTTCTTTCGTTTTCCGTTTTGTTTGCTGTATGTTAGGGATGGCAATAAATCGATGTACCAGTTATCGATTAAAATCTAATCGTTTAAACTTGTTCAAAGCCTTTGTATTAGTTTTTATGAGTTTTAATCTAGCTAAATTTAAACAAAATAGATAAAGTTAGACAATGGACTGATTTTAATAGAATTTTAAACAACTATCGATAGTTTACCAGCTCTACCTTCAAGTGCAGACATTCATAAATGTTTATTAAACCTTTATTTACCATTAAAAACTCATGGGTTTGAAAAGATTGCAGTTTATTGATGTGTACAATTCGCCACCTTTGTCTAAAATTACAGGTTTCTTAAGCTAGATATAAAGATCAGGCGATCAGCAGACCAATCGGTAAGAGATGTACCGGCCAGCCGTCTCAGAGGAGCGAATGATCTTCACCACCTGGCCGCGCTTGAGGCCAAAGTATCGGGCCACCGGATCGCCGGCCTGGATGCGCATCAGCATGTTCTCCTTGAGCTTGTAACGGCTCAGCAGCTCCTGCTTCTCCTCGGCGGTCATCACGACGTGCTCCGGCACCAGCTCGTGCTCGGTTATATTGATCAGCAGCTCCGACTCCAGGAACTGTTCCAAAATGTACTTGGGCGCCATGTCCACGAGCGACTGTTTGGCCGACGGCGTCATTCCACCCTGGACCACGACAATGGCCCGGTGAATGTTCTCCTCCTGCATGCGCGTGCAGTAGGTCTTGATGGTTTTTATGCCAATCTTTGGCTCCTCCGGGAAGAAGACGAACATCTGGTCGGTGGGATCGTCGTTGTGCGCCACCAGGACAATCAAATCGGAGCGCGAGGGTCGCTTCTCGCTCGGCTTGTCGCCAAACATATTCTTGAACTGCTCCAGCGTCTGGTCCAGCTCCTCCTGCGTCACCAAATAGCCGCGGTCGTGGCTTAGCTGCATGATGGTCTTGCGAATACGCCACAGTTTGTATGTCTCCGCCTCGTCGTCCATGGTTATTTCGAAAAATTACAAAATATTATAAATTACACACGCGGATGGAGCAGTGTGACCAGACTAGAGTAACGAAAAATTAATATACGTCTTCGAGGCAGTAATTCACTCTCATAAAAACCCTGACGGCACCCTAAAGGGGCCCATCCACAGTAGAACATGTTGGCCGAGCCGCTCGGCGAGCCAAAATTTTCTCGTCCACCAACTAGTGCCAACATGCTCGCAAACATCATTTGGTGTCAAATCTTTGAGCAGTAAACATGGCAACGGAAAATGACAGCGCCACTGTAATAGCACTTTTGGCAATTAATGTTTGCTTGGAAAAGAAGAAAAATAAAGAGGAAGTGCAAAAACGGAAGCACAATATGTGGATGAAGGAGTGGTACGCAAAGAGGCAAAGATTCACACACACGAATCTACTGAAGGAGTTGGAAGAAACGTCTCCTGTGGATTTAAAAAACTTTCTTCGCATGGACAGTGGAACATATGAAGAACTGTTGAAATTAGTAGAGCCTGAAATCCGAAGACAGGACACACAAATGCGTGACGCAATAAGCGCGAACGAACGCCTTTCAGCGACTTTGCGTTTCTTGGCTAGTGGTCAAAGTTATGAAGACCTGAAATTCTTAACAGGAATTTCTCCCCAGAGCCTTGGGCGAATCGTTATAGAAACATGTCGAGCAATAATTAAAATGCTAAAGCCATACATTAAGGTAAGTAAAATTTATTTTTTATTTATATTTATCTTTACGCGTATTCATTGCTGTTGAACAAGTCAGCAAATGATGCGGGATTGACAATCCTATTATCGGTTATAATTACTGAAGTGTTCTGGTCCTGGGAATGATGAGTCGCAAATGACGATCTCGTATTGGATTCACTCTTTAGTGGAGTGCTCGTCTGATACATATGCTGTCGCGGATAGACGTGCATTGGCATCTGAACTTGAGGACTTAGATTTGGTATGTTGGCAATGCTTGAGACTCCCTGGTAAGAGAGCATATTCATACGGCCTTGCATGAGGAGCTCATCTATACCCTTCTTAGCGAATAGCTGCTGCTCCTTGCTCAGCTCCCTGAACATTGTAGCCCACCCTTCAGCATAAATATCTGCGTCATCCCTCGGTTTCTTGGCATTCAAGTTGTCTAAATGGGCCACTGCCTTCTGCAGGAACTCTGATCCTTCTTCCGACTTTCGTTTCGGCGCCTTTGGCTGGAAAATAAAGTTTTCAATTAAAAACGTTTTTTATTTCATATTTTTTCAGATGCCTCGAAATGAAGAAGAGTGGAAAGAAATTGCCAATGATTTTGAAATGCAATGGAATTTTGTCAACTGCATAGGAGCTATTGACGGAAAACATGTCCATATAAAGAAGCCGAAATCATCTGGATCTTTTTATTTCAACTATAAAAAGACCTTCAGCATTGTACTCATGGCGATAGTAAACGCACAGTACGAATTCATTTGTGTCGAAGTTGGAGCAAATGGCAGGGCTTCAGATGCAGGAGTATTTGCCCAATCTGAATATAAAAGGCGTTACGATGAGCAATCACTGTTCATTCCGAAGCCTCGCCAAATTGAAAATTTATCATATGAACTGCCGTATGTACTAGTAGGGGACGACGCCTTTCCTTTGTCACAAAACTTGATGAAGCCATACAGTCGTCAGAAACTGGAAAAGGAGCAGCTCATTTATAATTACCGCCTCTCAAGAGCTAGGCGTATTGTGGAAAATGCATTTGGCATAATAGTGAACAGATTTAGAATCCTTCTAAATACTATTGCTCTAGAGCCGGAAAAGGCTTCTGTTATTGTTCTTTGCTGCTGCTATTTGCACAACTATTTATCAAAGAAGAACGGCGCAGTATATTTGAGAGGTGCAGCAGATCCCGCCAATTCAACTGGAGGAACACATTCCAACCATCAAATGGACGATTTGGAATCATTGAAAGGAGGCAATTGTCCTGAAGATGCCAAAGCAATTCGTGATAAATTTAGCGAATACTTTAACACGATTGGAGCTGTATCTTGGCAGAATGATAGAATTTAATATATAACTATGTTCTTTATATGCAAAATAAACCATTGTTTTCATTTGAAAAAAATACTTACTATATCAATTTCCGGGCCGTCATCAAATGTATTTATTCCATCGACCGAGGCCTCCTGCTCATATAAAAATGATAAGTCATCGAAATACCAGAGGCTTGGCTGGTAAACATCTTCCGCCCCGGCACCAGATCTCTCGCTTCTTTTTATTTTTTGAAGTTCGCGTCTATACGACGCCCGCAACGAATTGACCTTCTTCTTCACGGTGTCAATTGTTGCGTTCTCATCCAACTCCTTGTATTTTTTAAGAAGCACTTCCCACGCAGCGTTCCTTAAATTCTTATTTTTATAAGAATCGCTTTTTGTGTACCACAAAGATTGCTCATTTTGCAAGCAATGTATAAATTCTTGCATAAATTGCTTTGACATTTTTGACAGCGCTCGCACGTGTTTTCACTTCAAACGTTTGATTCAAGTGATGTTCGTGCCAGCGTTGCCATCCATTGTCGAGCATGTTGTTGCGAACACAAGCAAGATAGAATCATTTCTATTTCGTTCGAGCGGCTCGGCCAGCACGAAATTTGTACGCGAGCACTGCCACTAACGATGAAAATTGCGTCGAGCACAACATGCTCGGCCAACATGTTCTACTGTGGATGGGCCCCTTAAACCTAATTACTTGTGACGCTAGGATATAGAAACAAAAACAAACTAAACAAAAAAAAATGAAGCATGTAAAATTAGGAGTATAAAATCTATTCTATCTATCTATACTCTAGGAGCAGAGGATTCGCCCGAGGCCATCGCCAAGTTCAACAAGCTGAACAAGCTCAACGAAAGCGGCCCTGATCGATTTGACCAATGAAAACCAAATTAATAAATTTAATTTAAAATAAACGCAAATAAAAAAGGTTAAAATAAAAATTAGTGGAGTCTTTTAATATATGCCAGATGTCTTTGAGGCAGTTAATTCACTCACAAGAAAACCCTGACGGCACGCTTAATTTAATTACTTGTGACGCTAGGATATAGAATTAAAAAAGAATGAAGCAAGTAAAATTAAGAGTATAAAATCTATTTCAAGATTCTTTTTGACTATACTCTAGAAACAGACGATTCGCCAAACGAAAAGCGACCAATGACGATTTGACCAACAAAAAATAATAAATAATACATTTAATTTCAAATATCCCACGAACAATAAACAAACAAACAATTCAATAAGCGCCACGCAAAGTAGGAATGCCACAGGAGCCAGTGACAGGAGGATAAATCCAAATAATAATTAAAGAATAAAAAATGAATATGTAAAACAATATTGTAACTTTAAACACCAAAAGTTAAACTTTGTATTTGAAAATAAATATTAATTATATAATAATTGAACAGCTCCGTTCCGGAGCTCGAATAAGACTGGCACAAATTAATTAGTTTCTTGGAAGTCTTGATTTGACAATACCAGCAAGGCCTACTTGTCGGCATCCTTAAATTTATGAAAAAATAGAAAACATATTTCGAAAGATTTGGCCAAAGAACTCAGCTGGCCACATTTTCAAGCCATTTGATTGCTTTATCAGCAGTTTATTCATTTTTTACTTCACGTTTAATTAGGGTTATTTATTTACTTTACATTCTAATTTAATTTTCAGCTGGTCCTTTTGGCGTTTAAAAATACCTCCCTCGCTGGGCATAAAAACTTTAAATATCTCCGTTGTACTATCGCGATAGTTTAACAACAATCGATAGTGCCATCGAAGTTATCACAGCTCTAGTACAGATTTAGTACATAAAATCAAAATTCGTAGTTATTAACCACAACTAACTGCTCGAAGGTAACTATATGCAAAAATCAACCGTAGTCCAGTTCAGCAGCATTCAATGACAGCCAAATCGAATTCATCAGCTAAAATAAACCACCAACAGACAGAAATCATTTGCCCCAGCTAAAAATTTTCTTCTCTGTGCATGTGTATGTGTGTGCGTGCTGCATGCATATAAGTGTGGGTGAGTGCGAGAGAGAGAGGGGCTGCCTGTGTTTGTTTGTGTGTGGACAGTGACTCGTTGGTTAGAGGGAAAACAAAGAAAACTTCAGAAAAGAACGACGTAAAAGAGCATTTGCAAAATAATAAAAATAAATAAATTGATATCAAGGAAAGAACGGGAGAAAGCGTTTGCTAATTTTGATTGGTTATCGATTTTTTGCATTTAGCTGCATGCAGTTTTGTAGCTGTAGTTGTTGGCTGCTGCCATTGTTGTTGTTGTTATTGTTTTTGGTGCTGCAGCTGCGCGTACCAACTGTAAATTGCTGTTGCTGTTGTTGTTCGCTGTAAATTGTTGCTGTTGCATTTTGGGTCAGTGATAGTGTGAGAGCGAGAGAGAGAGAGAGAGTAAGAGAGATGGACAGGTAACGGACAAAGGACACTTGCAGTTTGGAGGTTGTTGTTTGTGTTTGCGATTGACACCTCTCCCCGTCCCACCCCCACCCCTCTTCCCACACGTATACACACAGCATCTGCATTCGCATCCGCATCATCCGCTCATCCGCTCTCCACTCGTTGTTCGCTCACCCTCTCTAATCGCCCCGCTGACTCTCTCTCTCAGCACTCTTGCCTCCTGTCCGCAACAACAAGTCAGAAACAGAAACAGAACAGAAAAGCAGAACAACTGTAACAGCCATGGAGCACATCGATGAGCCACCGCCGCTCTCCGAGGAGAGCAACAGCAACAGCAACAACAGCAGCGCCAGCAGCAGCTCTCACCATCTGTCTCAGTCGGGAGCCGTGGGAGCAGCGCCCCCATCGTCTCAGTCTCAGTCACAGTCACAGTCGCAGTCGCAGTCGCACTCTCATTCGCATTCGCCCTCTCCCCCTCCCCCGGCCGCCGTTCCCCTTCCCCTGGATCCCCCATTGAATGAGCATCCACCGCATGATCACTCACACTCACCCACTCCTCCTGATCTCCGCCAGACAGCACCGGCACCGTCACCGCCACCGCCACAGCCACCCACGACTTCTCCATCGACGGCACCACAGCGGGAGCAAGAGCAGCAGCCGGAGGAGCAGCAGCCACCGCCTGTGTTGGAGGATCAGCAACAGGAACAGCAGCAGCCCCCTCTACAGTTGCAGGATCAACAGGTGCAGCAGGAGCTGCAAGATCAAGCGTTGCCGGATCAGGAGCAGCAACATCAAGAGCTCTCGGAGCATCAGCAGCCGGAACAAGATCGTCAGCAGCAGGAGCCATATCCGGAACAGCAGCAGCCGCCTGAAGAATCTCCCCTGAATGAGGATCAACCGGCAAGGGAAGCCCAACTCCTCCCAGTCCAGCCGGAACCCGAAGCCGAGCCTCTGCTCCTCGAAGACGTGGACGAGCAGGAAGACTCCGAGTCTCAGGAGCTGCAAGGGCCGCTGCCGCCGCCACCGCCGCCAGTCGGGATCGTTGACGAGAATCTAGAGGCCAACGCCGTGGAGCGCATCGACGACTCCGACGAGGAGGAAGACGGAGTGGTGGAGGACGACGACGACGCGGAGGTTGTAATTGAAAGTGTGCGAATTGTGAACGAGGAGTTCGCCTCTCCTTCCGCCTACATTCGGGCCCTGCGCCTGCACTCGCGTCACTCCCCCAGAGCTCCGCCACTGCCCCAGCTGGTCCGGGCGCCACGCAACGATAGCAACAACAACAATAATAGTAATAGCAACAACGGCAGCGGCAATTCGCGACGCACCCGCCACTTTTACAGCAACAACGGCAGTCACTTCAGCAACGACATGTTCCCCAGCCACGCCCCCCGGTCCAGTGCCCAGGGCTCGCCCCGGGTGGGCAGCGGTGGTCGTCGCAGCCAGCACTCGGCCCGCACAGCCGCCTCCAACTCGCCGCAACACCAGGGGGGGGGAGTGGATCCCCTGAGACTGCTCTATCCCAATGTCAACGAGAGCGAGACTCCGCTGCCACGGTGCTGGAGTCCGCACGACAAGTGCTTGTCCATTGGACTGTCCCAGAATAACCTGAGGGTCACCTACAAGGGTGAGTCGATATTTAGATATTAAAACTGATAATTGGGGATTTCATAACCCTCTAATTCAGGGGTGCTCAATGCTATATGGCACGCGAGCACCTTTGTTTTTGTTTTGGCACTTAGCATACGGAGCGGCACTCGCCATACTTTCCTAGGGCACACGCCAATTCCTCTTTGTGCGCTGTCCGTAACGAGCCAAGCCAACAACAATTCCATTGAACCATTGAACCCCTGCTCTAATTACTCCGAAATCTTCCTATCTTATTATACCCTTGCAGAGGGTATTATAATTTTGACCAGATGTTTGCAACGCAGTGAAGGAGGCATCTCCGATCCCATAAAGCATATATATTCTTGATCAGCATCACCAGCCGAGTCGATCTAGCCATGTCCGTCTGCCCGTCTGTCGGTTTCTACGCGAACTAGTCTCTCAGTTTTTGAGCTATCGAGCTGAAATTTTCAACATAGTCTTATTTCTTTAGCACGCAGTATATATGTCGGAACGACCGAAATCGGACTACTATATCCTATAGCTGCCATAGGAATGATGGCAAAATTAATGTACAAAAAATTTTAATTTCTCTGTTTTTCAACGTATTTCTATAAATTTTGAGATATAGCAGTTTTTTATGGTTCTAGAATTAAGGTTTTAATTTTATTAAGATCGGACAACTATATCATATAGCTGCCATAGAAGCGATCGGTCGATTTATATGAAAATGTTCAATTCTACATGTAAAATGTAAAATTTACAAAATTCGATATTTTTTCAACATTACTAAAATGGTTCGATTTTCAATGATCCAATTGCAGACTGCAAGGGTATACCGAATTCGGTTTACCGAAATTAGCTTTCTTTCTCGTTTTATAAATATGTTTAACAAATCAACCAATAAGATCCATGAGTCGTATCTCCTATTATGGTGTTCTTTCCTATTTATTTTTGTCTTCCCCAAATAATCTATTCAAAATCAAATTTTTTAAGAAGAGCCAAAAGAGACAATAAGAGAGCGCTCATCTGAGCGAGTGCAGAGTGCATTTTGAGGGCCATTGCAGCAATGCTGCCAGATTTTGAGAGATAAAATAAGCTAGATTGAAGAAAAAAATAAGCTAGAATAAGCTACAAATTTAAAAAAAAAGGCTAAAAATAAGCTAACCATGGAAAACATTAAAATAGTTGATTTTTTTACTTTTATTGATACGATATTGATATGATATTTATATAACTATTATAGTAAAGAAATAATTTCATCAACTTCATCATTAGATTCCATATATTTATTTGGCGGATGATTGAACTAAAGCGAGGTATTTCGTTGGAAGTTGGTAGTCATGGCAACATTTGCCATGAACTCGCAGTCCATATCTATAACATTAAAAAGAAAATACTTAGTATATTTTAAATAATTTAAAATTTCAAAAACAAACCTTATTCTTAATATTGCGTTCAAGCTTTTTAAACACATTTTGTTGCGCAACTTTGTTTTTACGATGTTCATTTGGCTGAATACCCTCTCAACCGCAGCATTCTACCATGGCAGTGAAAGTATATGCAAAGCAAATAACGCCAGTTGCTCGAAAGCTTTGTTTTGGCCAGCATCCTTGTACATCAAAACTTCTGACCAAAACTCTATAGTCTGTTCCTTTTTTTCCCAATTAATTAGGTGATTTTTCCTAATTGGGATACGATTTCATCAATATTTTCATATTCGAAATGTTCCAACAACGAAATAATTTTTTAAGCCGAAATTAGCTAAATGAAATTTGAAATAAGCCAGATTTTAAGCTATATGCATTTCAAGTATTTTTCAAGCTATTTCATTTTAAAATATGCTAAATCTAGCTTGAAATAAGCTAAAATGGCAACAATGCATTGCAGTTGTCTCGCTCTTGGCGCTCTCTCTGACACACACACACAGACAGGTGCTCTCAGCTGTCTGGCTAGTGGTTTTTGTTTTTCACCACTCACTTCTCCCACGCTCATTCGCGTGACTGTTAAGGCTGTGTTAACAGAAACAGCTGTTCGAGGCCAATATGACGTGCAGAGTACAGTGTGTAATTTTACTGTCAAATTTGTTGCAGGCGTTGGCAAGCAGCACAGCGATGCCGCCTCCGTGCGCACCGCCTACCCGATCCCGTCCTCCTGCGGACTGTACTACTTCGAGGTGCGGATCATCTCCAAGGGACGCAACGGCTACATGGGCATCGGCCTGACCGCCCAGCAGTTCCGGATGAATCGCCTGCCAGGTTTGTGATGATGCGCGAGAGGTCCCCATGATTCCTAATTACCGCATCCCGCCCATCCATCAAGTAGGTTGGGACAAGCAATCGTACGGCTATCACGGCGACGACGGCAACTCGTTCAGCTCCTCGGGGAATGGCCAGACGTACGGGCCCACCTTCACCACCGGCGACGTCATCGGCTGCTGCGTCAACTTTGTGAACAACACGTGCTTCTACACCAAGAACGGCGTGGATCTGGGCATAGCATTTAGGGACTTGCCGGTGGGTATCCTTCTCTGTAATCCTTAGCTCTCATCCCTTAACTCCTGGCTCTCTGCAGACCAAGCTCTATCCTACCGTGGGCCTGCAGACGCCCGGCGAGGAGGTGGACGCCAATTTTGGCCAGGAGCCTTTTAAGTTTGATAAGATCGTGGAAATGATGAAGGAGATGCGCTCGAGCGTCCTGCGCAAGATCGACAGGTATCCACATCTGCTGGAGACCCCAGAGAACCTAATGAATCGGTGTGTTTAGGGAAATGGGAGGCTTCGAACCGAATTAACGTTTTGTTTTCTTTTTAAACAGCCTGGTCTCCACCTATCTGGTGCACAATGGCTACAGCAAGACCGCCGAGGCCTTCAATGGCTATACCAGTCAGCCCTTCGACGAGGATCTGGTCTCTATTAAAACACGTCAAAGTAAGTAGAACCTAGAACCTATATCCTGAATATAAACTAATCCCTTGTTATGCCTCCCTCTACAGAGATCATCAAGCTGATACTTACTGGCAAAATGAGCCAGGCCATCGAGCACACTCTGCGCTCGTATCCTGGTCTCTTGGAGAACAATAAGAACCTCTGGTTCGCCCTGAAGTGCCGCCAGTTCATAGAGATGATCAACGGAGCTGACGTTGAGGTGAGTTGGGGAATATATTTCCATATATTTCATTTTGTATTACACAAGTACAAAAAGAGCGATCGACACGTTTCGGATCGAGAAAAAGGAAAAGTTATAGCGATAAAAGCCATCCGCCGTTATTATTTTAAAATAAAATCCTGGTAGTTTACATAAGAAAAGCATGTTTATATCACTCCTATCCCACAGAATGCCAATAGCAAAGTCACCGCCACCACACAGACCATGCCCACGAATCAGACGTCCGTGATACAGTCCACCAAGGCGTTCAAGCACAGCAAGAGCGGCAATGGCAATGGGAATGGCAATATCAATCAGTCATCACAACAGCAACCGAACAACACTGCGACTCCAGCTGTGATAAAGCCACAAGGGGGCGACAAGCCAGACACGAAAGGGTAACTATAACTAAACCAAACTTAGCCAAGAATAACTATCCTAAGGCTAATCCTTCAGCATGCTGGTTGACGACAACTCCAACAAGTGCGTGGAGCATGACAGCAACAGCATGGACGTGGAAATGGAGCCCTGCCAGAGTCACTCGAATGGCGGCGACTCCAACTCCTGCTCCAATGGCAATGCCAGCGCCAGCGCCGTGCGCAACTCTCTAGATGCCATCGACGAGGAAATGGGTAAGTAACCGACCAGCTAAAGGCCCAACAAAGATCCGTAATCTTTCTTACACCTGCAGATGTAGACGTTTCACCCTCCTCGCGCAGCGGCGGGCGTGTCATCGAGAAGATCCTCGAGTTTGGCAAGGAGCTGTCCAGCATGGGCCAGCAGCTGGAGAAGGAGAACCTCATGACTGAAGAGGAGCGTCAGATGTTGGAGGTAAACTTAACATACCTTTATTTATTTATTCGGGGTTTACAGGCGTACTTTCAGGATGCATTTAGCTTGATTGCCTACTCAAATCCCTGGTCCAGTCCCCTGGGCTGGCTGCTGTGTCCCTCGCGGCGGTGGAACATCTCCACCACGCTCAACTCGGCCATATTGGGTGAGTTAAATTCCTAATCTTAACCCTAATCTTGGACTAATGCCGCTTATGCCCACACAGAGTCCCTGAACTTCGAGCGCCGCCCGCCACTGGAGTACCTGGTGGCCCACGCCTCCGAGCTCATCAAGGTCATCGGGCAGCACTCGCTGGGCGAGGACGCTTTCATTACCATCGACGACGTGTTCCCGCAAAATTGACCCAGTTCGCCGACGCTGCTGAAGATGTTCGAGACCACGCTGACCCTGCCGCGTGGCACCAGTGTGCCGCTCACGGAACCCCTGGGCAGCGCCGGCGCCGACGGGGCAGGACCCTCCACATCGACGGCAGCGGTCGCCGTTCAGACCAAACGCCAGCGACGGCGGCGACGCAACAAAAGGCGCCGCAAGTCCTCACTGTCCAGCAGCACCGATGCCCCCTCCTCCCGCACCTACGATCCCGTGATGACGGGCAGCAGCAGCCTCCGTTCCGCGGTGGCTTCGGTGAGTGTGGGCGTGGGCACGGGGCCAGTGCGTCGAGGGCGGCACCGTAGCAGCGGCGGGGTCAGCTCATCATCATCGCGGTCGGCACAGGCAGCAGCGGCGGCATCAGCAGCAGCGGCGGCGGCAGCAGCAGCAGCAGCGAGGGCTGCGGAGGAGGAGGAGCGGGCAGCGCGAGAGGAGGCGGATCGGGCAGAGGAGGAGGAGGATGAGGAGTTTGGGGCGGGAACGATGAGCGATGGCAGCGGTGAGTTCGGGGATCCGCAGGACTTCTTCGAGACGCTCGACTAAATCTAGATTATTTACAATTCGTAGTAGGTTAAATTTTGTTGTTACTTCCGTTCTCAGCCAGACCAGCCCGGCTTTCTTCAACATATATTTCAAACAAAGCCCTTCTTTTAATGGTTCGCGCGATTTTTAATATCTTTTAACATATACATACATATTTTATATAGTCCTGATAAGCATAAAAGTGTGTAATATTATGATGTATCATTAAATTTCCCAACTGTGCTGCGACACGACCTTCCGAACTTTTCCTCTCTTTGATTCTCGCTCAACCCGACACGCCACACACTAGAGCTGGCAAAAAATCGATGTCTTGCACTATCGATTTCTTCGATGTTTTTACTATCTATCGATGTTTGTGAAGCCATAAAATTTCTGCTCATAAAAATTATATTATCTGAAGTTGAAGCCTTGAGAGATGCCATTTTCTTACTTAAAACGATTCCATCTTTAAGGGATTCATTTCCAATCATGATCTGCAATATTAAATAAATCATTTATCTAGAACCGAACTATAACCAAATATTAACAATATTTGAGAGAGAATCGTCATAATCATTTGGGCGTTTTTACAAAATTTCAAAGGCCTAAAATTGAGTCTAACCGATTAGATGCTATATATTTTTGTAGCTAAATTTAGTTTTAAAAATGGCAACTCAAAACACCGATAGTGCGAAAAACAATCGATGGTTTTCAAAAAAAAGTATACAAAATCGATAGTATCGATAGTGCTTCGATGTTTGGCCAGCACACTACCACACACCCAAATATAAGCTAGAAACCGATCAAGAAAGTGCAGTAGTTAAGTGTTCATCATCTAATTAGCATGTTGACTAGCCACAGCCCATAGAAAGCCCATAGTTAATTGGCATAAACATAAACATAAAGTAATAGTAGACTCTCCACTCCGCGTTCGGATAGTTCCAGTGTTTCTTCGGCGATTTTCTCTCATCATCTCGCGTGTACGTACTTGTGGCAAGACTAATGAAACATTTAAGTGTAATATTTCTCTATAGCGATTAAGCATATTAAAATTACTCTATATATGTACATGTACACACAGGCAGGCATGATATACCATTAACTGGATAATCGTTTAAATATATACTGTATGGATGTGTATTTCATGAAAAGAATGCTCGACTTATTTACTGTGGAGCTAAGGGGGTCCTGAATTGTTCAAGGTAGAACCTTTTTCGATGAAAATTAATTTTAAACTGTAAACTCCCAGGCTTTTATTTTCAAATAATAACGTTGGATTGATTTTATTTCTAATGACTTCGTTTCTCTCGATTTTTCACGAGCTGATCGTTCTTATTCGCTGTTTACAAAACTATGATTTATTTAATTTGCTAAAATAAAAACATATTTCGATCAGAGCTTAATGAAATCATTGATCTTTAATACCATTAAATCTTAAATATAAATGCTTGCAACACTAAACGACAAAAAATCAAGTTAAATGGCTAAATAATATTTTTTATACATTTTTAAAATGAAAAATCGCTGTAGATCTCAAATCGTTTACCAAGCGTGTCTAAAAGTATGCTAACCATGTTGTTCTTACAAAAATAAGCTGATTTACCATTAATTTTTTATTGTTTTGTCACATTTTCAATTGGTTCCAAATCTACACCGATTTCTGAATCAAACCTGATAATATAAACAATGAAATCACTTTCTTAAAGTACAAAAAATGTCTTTATGCAGCTCAATATTTAAATAAGAAATACATCAACATTCTCTCCGTTGTAAAAAATAGAGCTTCCAAGATCCCACTTAGATCTACAAATCCGGCTGCCTAATCCGCTGCACCTTCTCCGCATTTTTCACATGCTCCTTGAGCATTTGCATGATTTCGGTATCGAATTCCGGAGGCGTGGGCTTGGTTTCTGTGGCCCAATAGAATATATCCCAATCGTTGCTAACGCCATTAATCAAGCGATCATACTGAGCGGTCTGTTCGGCATTGAAATCCCTTAGGAACTTGGCCACAAAAGTGCTCAGCAGCAGATCATTCTCCAGCATGCCGCGCTTTCGGCTCTGGTATAGAAGTCTGTAAAGAGTTTATAAATAAGCACAAGCTTTAAATAAATTCTTAGTTTCAATTCTTACCGCTGCTTGCGGGTTTCCAGGGGCTCATCTGGACGGGCTGGATACTCTGGCACTGGCAAGTGGGGCGGATCATCGTAGTCCACAATCTCGCCGGGAGTGGTAAATTCCGTTTTGTCCAAATTGCTGGCGGAGCGATTCTGGGCAATCATGGGCAGTGCCAGGCGACGGCCCAATGTGGATACCTGTAACCCAGACATATATTTAATATTTTTTACCAATTATAGTTCTAAATCCTACCAAAAACTGCCGCAACATGTTAAGAAACAAAGAAATTGCAAAAGAATAACAATGATATAACAATAGTGTGACCAACTTTCTTTCCGTTAATAATTCAATAAGAACGCCTGGAAAAAAGTGGCTGGAAAAGCACATATTTTCGGCAAGATACGCGGGAAATAAACATTTCTTGTTTTTCATGTTATCCGACCTTTATAGCCTTTATTAGGTTATAGAATAGGTTTTCCTGTCTTCTTTTTTACGGAAAAATATGTTTAATCAGTAAAATTCAATCCCTGACACGATTTTTTTCTCTTTTATTAAAATCAAAACCCCCCTTTCGTCTTATCAAAATTTGAATTTGAAAATTAACTGCAACACTGGCTGAACAGCTGTTCTTGTGGGTTTTCCAAGGCGTGCACAGAGTTACGTCCTCTCCGGATTACAATGAGCGGCGGGATAATGTTCCCCAGATTGTGGCGCCAGTGCGATGCCGCGTTCCTGCCCAGAATCAAGCAGGCACTCGCTAGCGCCGGCATCAGGCGGCTGGCCAGCACGAGCCCTGAGAAGAGTCCGGCCCCGGGCTTACGTGAGCGGCCACACTGCAATGTGGGCACCATCGGGCATGTGGACCATGGCAAGACAACGCTCACAGCGGCCATTACCAAGATCCAGGCACAGAAGGGCCTGGCGGAGTACCTGTCCTACGACCAGATCGATCGGGCGCCCGAGGAGAAGGCGCGAGGGATCACCATCAATGCGTGTCACATCGGCTACTCCACCACGGAGCGCACCTACGCCCACACCGACTGTCCTGGTCATGCGGATTACATAAAGGTAGAGTCGCTGGAAGCCTGCCACTCCTATAATCTTTCTCCTTCTATAGAACATGATCTCTGGAGCGTCGCAAATGGATGGCGCCATCCTGGTGGTGGCCGCCACCGATGGCCAGATGCCGCAGACCCGCGAGCACCTGCTGCTGGCCAAGCAGGTGGGCATCCAGCGCATCGTGGTCTTCATAAACAAGGCCGAATTGGTCGATCAGGAAGTCCTCGAGCTGGTGGAGATCGAGATGCGTGAGATGCTGACCGACTTTGGCTTCGACGGGGTCAACAGCCCGGTGATCTGTGGCTCTGCCCTGCTGGCCCTTCGCGAGGATCAGTCCGAGTTCGGAGTGCCGTCCATTGAGAAGCTGCTGAAGCACTGCGACACGTATATACCGACGCCACAGCGCGATACCTCCGGTCCCTTCTTCCTGCCCATCGACAATGCGTTCACGGTGCCCGGACGCGGCACTGTGGTGGTGGGCACCATCAAGCGAGGCACCATCCTCAAGAATGCCGAGGCCGATCTGCTGGGCTTCAACCAGAATCTAAAGACCAGCATCAGCGACATTCAGATCTTCCGGAAGAGTGTGCCCCAGGCTCTGGCTGGGGATAATGTGGGCGCCCTGCTGCGTGGCATCAAGATCTCGGCGGTGGAGCGTGGCATGATTCTGAGTGCCACAGGCTCCGAGGATATTTCCAATCACTTTGAGGCCTCCCTGTACCTGCTATCCCGGGCCGAGGGAGGCCGCACCAAGCCCATGCTCTCCAAGTACATCCAGCAGCTCTTCAGTCAGACGTGGAATGTCCCAGCGCGATTGGATATAGGTAAGCATTACAGATTACAGCTTGAGGGAGCAGGAATATATCATCTTTCATCCAGTTCCCAGCGAGAACATGCTGATGCCGGGCGAGCATTCGAAGGTGCGCGTCACGCTGCTCAGGAAAATGGTCATGATGCAGGGCCAGGCCTTTACCATACGCGAGAATGGCTCCACCGTGGGCACGGGGCTGATAAGCAAGCGACTGCCCTCCCTGGATCTGCCCAAAAATAAGTTGTCCAAAGCCCAGGTGGATTGTTAACTCGCAAATACATAAATATATTTGTACAATTTCATAGATTTCCGCATGTGTTTCGTTAATATATGGTGTATTTTATGTGTTTTAGCTTTAGATAAATATTAATTATGCTTCAAGCAAATGCCAACGATATTTCGGGTTTTGCTAATCTTGAAAGCAAACAAAAAGTCACGAAAAATTAAACATAAAATGAGAATGCATAAACAATAGATTGCTTCATCTTCGGTGTTCTTTAAACATGAGTCTTATCTGTAGTTGAAAGGCAACAAATCGGCCCCTGGTTAAGTACATTCATTGTATACACATATATATGCTCTAAGGTACAAGGTTACAAGGCAAGGAATGCTCGCTTCCATGGTCGGAGTCCTACTCCCGCGGCTTATTGCATTTCACATTTATAAAGGAAAGGTTCATAAAGGTTCATAACCCCTCATTCCTTTCTAATTTCAACTACTTTTGCTACAATTAAATCGTACAACAAATAAACTAGACGCTGTTGGCAACAAGGAACAGGGTTGGAATGGAGACAGGTGGGCGAAACAGTTTAAACTAAGCAGGAACTCTACGTACGACTTTGCACAGACAGTAAGAACATTATTAATTTTCTACAATCGTTATACTCTTATGATAAAAAAGATACGAATATCCTAGATCTTGGTGAGATACTCGTCCAGATTCAGATGCGATGGCAAATCGATTTCCTCCAGCTTGATGTCGCTGTACCGGAAGACCACCTTGAAGGGCTGGATGAATTTCTGGTCGATGGTGAACTCGTCGCCATGGCTCTTTCGCTGCTAAAAGAGATAGATAAGTAGAAATATTATATATTTTAGCACATATTAAATAGTTTATAACTACCATCTGTCGGGCATTGAGTTCCTTGGTGAGTTTCATGAGGAAAACATTCGTTATTTCGCTCTCGTAGTCGTCCAGCTTGTAGGACTTCATCACCTTCAGCACCTGGGCAGTGCTCAGCGAGGTGCACAGATCGCAGATGGTCTGCACATCCTGCTCGCTCTTCCGCGACTGCAGCAGCTGCGAGACTTGGTTGAGAGGAGCCAAAGGGGTCAGCACTTCGTTGGACTGAAAGGGTAAACAAACAAGGCCAAATAGTTATAAGATGAGTTGGTCATTCTATTAGGGCAGTGGATCTCTCTCTCACAACTGCTACACAAGTTAATTAAGGAACTCTTTAGTTTACAGATAGACTACACTTACCATCTTCTTGCTGCGCACCCAGTCCTCCACGCAGCCGAGATTATAGCGTATGATCATGCCCGTCTCCCACATGCAGATGTCGCCGCGCAGCATCAGGTAGTTCAAGGCCACGGCGCACACAAAGTACATCAGCTGGTTGAATATCTGCTCCGCATAGCAGTTGTCCAGACCAAAGTGCTGGAACTGCATGTAGAAATGCTCCAGCTGGCCAATCAGTTGCTTCCACGCCGGCCCAGCCCCACCATGTTCGGGGGATGAGGCGGTTCCTATCGAAGCCGTGCGACTGCGCATGCCATGCGCCTGGCGCCCGCGCTGTATCTCATCGTTGTTGAGTATGGCTGGGACTATCTTGGGATCCAGCAGGCCCTGGATCTGCATGATCAGGGCCTGGTACAGGTTGACAATCAAGTCGAGGATCACGCGACGATACTCGAACAGATTGAAGTTCTTGAGCTGCTGCTGGTTCTGCTTCTCGGTGTTGAGCTTCACGTACTCCTCCACGTCGCCGTATTGCTTGAGGAGATTCAGCAGGCTGCGGGGGAGTGTGTATAAGGTCTTTGATCCTGTAAAGTGGACAAGCCAAGGACTTACGTTATGGAGTTGACAAGCCAGATGACTCGGTTCTCGATGGGATGCGGCGTTCGGTGCATTTTCTTGATCTGTATCACAAACTTGCTCAGCAACTCCCGCACATCGTCGTCGGCATTGGTCAGATCCGTGTACCTTTGGGAGGAATTACTACCATAAGAGAAGAGCTCCTCAAACCCAGAATAAACCCACAACTCACCGAATGCACATAAAGATGAGATAAGCGGGGAAGCCGGGCAGCAGGCCCACCGCCGTGCGCGGCGTCAGGGCGTGCAGCAGGCGCTGCAGGATCTTGTCCAGGTCGCTGCTATGGAACTTCATCAGACCCAGAGGGTTTTGTGACTTTTGCTTGGTCACCACGGCGCCCACGCTGGCTCTGTTCGCGTCGCCACTGCCGCCGTTCTGCTGCTGCTGCTGCTGCTTGTTGCCCCTCATCATCTCCTCCTCCAGCTTGTGCTCCAACTCGCCGCCATCCTGGCGATAGGCCTTCAGCTTGGCATTGGCCAGCTTCAGGTCCTCCTGGATGAGCAGGTACTGGGACACGGCCTGCTGCAGCTCCCGCCGCAGGTAGCGATCGTTGTGCCTCAGCGTGTCCACATCGGCGTCCTCGAACTGATCGATGCTCTCGAAGATCACCTTCTGCAGGTCGTCCTTCTCGCCGGTCAGCCTCTCGATGATCTGCGTCATCTCCACGAGCTTGCTGTTGTGCTCCTCAGTGATGGCCTCCAGCTCGGACTCGAGTTGGCTGTGGGAAAGGGTTATATATATTGTTTTTAATTAACCGGTCACATTAGTGACCTAACGCATAAAATTAAGCTACATTTTTCAGAAAAGAATATACGTTCACTTTTGGTTTGGCGAATACGAACGATCGACACGTTTCGAATCGAGAAAAAGAAAAAGTTTTAAAAATAAATCGAGAAAACGAAATCATTAGAAATAAAATCAATTCGCCGTTGTTAATTTTAAATATCAACCCGAGAGTTTGCAATATATATAAATCTCCCTAGGCTACTTACCGGTTGATGAGCTTCTGCGCCTGCAGGGCCTCGCCCAGGACATTAATGTCGTTGCTCTCCGGGTTGATGGACTTCATGACCTGACTCTGCTCCAGCAGCACTGCCTTTAGCTGGATGCACTCGTCCCGCCGCCTAAGAACTTCCGCCTGGAGGGCCGCGTGCTGGGCTGTAAGGATTGGAAGAGAGGGTAGGCTTTGGTGGTCAGTAGGGGGGCCGGATTGGGCGCTCGCAGCGGTTACCATTGAGCTCGTTGATCTCAACACCGTGCTTGATGCTCGTCCGCAGCTGGTCGTACTCGCTGCGCAGCTTCTCGTTCTCTACCTCGAGCTCGTAGACGCTGTGCGAGTGGTGGTTGGTGGTCAGTGGTCGGTGGTGGTCAGTGTGCGGCCATAACAGAGATGTGGACAAATGTTTATGTTTGTACGGACTGGCAGTGTCTCTCCCTGTAGATACTCACCGATACGAGTCCTCGCTGGGCTTGTGGCGATTGGCCAGCTTCAGGTACTGCTCCTGCAGGTACTTGCTCTTCTGCTTCTCCTCTTCCAGGACGGCGCGCAGCTTCATCACCAAGGTGGTGATGTCGCTCGAGGCATCTGCACATAAGTCAAAGATCAAAAAGGGTTCATATCAAGGAGTAAATCTTACAATTCTTGCTCAGCAGATCCGGCGGCCTGTTGATGTCCAGCGTGTTCTTGGCCGAGGCATAGCCCACATCCTCCTCGTTCTGGCTGGAGGCATTGCTCCCAGTGCGCGCATGCAGCCGGAAACTGCCGGCTGTAAGCCTACTCAGCTCCTCCTTCAGCGTGTAGTTCTCGTTCTCGATCACCTCCTTGTCCTTGATGGCCCGCTGGTAGGCCTCGTTGAGCTCCTTGTTGTCCTCGGCCAGCATGCGGTCCTCCTGCGTGCGCTGGCTCACCTCCGCGTTCTTGGCCAGCTCGATCATCTCGTCGATCTGGCGACGCAACTCCTCGTTCTCCACGCGCCACGACTGCTTCTGGCTGACCCAATCCTCCTGCGCATGCCCGTTCTCCTCGAGCAGCTGCATCTTCTCGTCGCGCTCCGCCTCCAGCTGCTTGTTGAGAGCCTCTATGAGCTTGTCCTTGTCCTGGCAGGCCGCCTTCAGGTTCTTCAGCTCGCTTTCCAGGGTTTTCTTGAGCTCCAGCTTCATTCTGCAAGGAAAAGGGTCAGATCCTGGCTTCCTGGTGGCTTTGGGTAAAGATTTACTCACTTCAGCACGCTGATCTCGCTGGTCTTGTGCTTCAGGTTGCTGTTGTCCCGGTTCAGCTCGTCGATGCGCTGCTGCATGGATATGATCTTGTTCTCCAGGCCCATGTACTTGGCGCTGATGTGCGAGATGGTCTTGGCCTCGGCCTTCATCCGCTTGAACTTGCGGCGGGCCAGGAACCGACGCACCGCCGCCTGGCAAATAATGATGTCGCGCCGCCGCTTCTGGTAGGCGCGCCGTGCCAGGGCTCCGCGCACAAACCTCTGGATCTGCAGCGCCCGATAGTTATCCCGCATCGCATAGAACTTTTTACGGGCCAACATGCCCCGGGCCAGGGTCTGTATGCCGAGAATTGAGTGGCGCAAGCGCAGATACCGACGACGGCACAACCAACCTCGGGCGTACTTGGACAGTATCAGCCCCGCCCGAGCTTCGCGCATCTCCTGGACACGCTGGCGGGCCAGGTAGCCCCGCGCACACCGCTGAATCCCGCTGATGACCTTGCGCAGGCGCAGGAAGCGCCGCCGATAGATGAAGCGCCGCACCACCGACTGGACCACCGTGATGTACTTCTTGCGCAGATTGGCCCGCACCTGTTCGAGAAAGGCCACCTGGCCGGCGCGGAAGAAGATCTGGGTGTTGCCAAAGCGGTACTTGTCCTCGTCCTGGATCCACTTCATCACAATGTTGCGGCACGACAGCTTCATGTCGTTCTTGTCGATCTTGGCGCGGTTCGCCAGCAGCTGGTAGCGCATATAAAAGTCCAGATAGAGCCAGCGCGAAGGGAAGCCCGCTGCCGAGATGCGCACCGTCTCCAGGACACCGCAGGCCCTTAACTGCTGAATGATCTTGGCTGTTTCCCACTTGAAGGCGATCTTTTCGTCGTTTGGCTGGGACGGATAATTGAGTTATTAAAGGATTACCCAGGGAAGAGCCTTTATCTTGGATGCTCACCTTGATGCAACGCACATAGTGCGGCGTTGTGGCATGTAAGGTGGATATCAGCGAGGCCAGACTCTCCTGGAACTGCGAGCCCACGGATTTCTTGTGCTGCTTCGAGGGAACCACCTTGGTTTTTTTGGGATAAGAACTTGCCATTAGTTTAGGTTTAGGAAAAACACACAGTACAGAAGTTTAAGTAATTTAAGTGTAATGTTAAGAAGTTAAAGCTCAAGTTTAATTAAGACCACAGTGAAAGCCAATCGGGCCAGTTAATATATTAATTATACTATATTTGTAAAGGTTCAGTATGAAGGAAAATTAAAGAGAATAAACTAAAGCAGCGGTCGGCACCACCCTCTCCCGTGGGATAGGGTGTTTCTCAGTCGGCGTTGCTGCCGCTCACGCACAGTATGCAAAAGAGAACAGAAGAATCAGTGCAGACAAATTGTAATTGTGTGGCTAGATTTATCCTTTTTTAGCGTTAAATAGCTTGCTTCTAGGTTATAGCTATTTTTTGCCATATTACAATATATCTTAGCTTTTTTTTCTTTTCATATCTAGCCATAGAGTGTTAAATTTTCACACATGCAAATGCAATGTTGGTTGTTATATGAAGGAAAATTAAAGAGAATAAACTAAAGACAGTGTTCCAGTGATACCCTTAAAAGCAACCTTAAAAACTAGAAAAACAACTTAAATTTAAACATAAAGGTCTTGGGGTTAGTCACATTTGCTATTAGCATAAATTGAATATTTTTTGGCAACTAACTCGTCGACGTGTTTCATTCATTTCCTAGATTGTGGGCCAAGTTCCAAGGCGACGATGAGCGAATGGGAAATAGCGTTTGGAAAATACAAATAGCAATAAGACAGGGATTACAAATGGACAAAAAGCAGTTCCTTCGGGCGCAAATTCTCTTAAATCATAACAAACCTGTTTGCGGCCCGCACTGATCACCACGCGACCGCCCAAGGTGGAGGTCTTGGCCGAGTCCACGCTCAGCGTGTCAGTCTCCTCGAGGGACATCACCTGCTTGACCAGCGACATGTTGGACTCGCCCAGCACCTGGGTAAGCTCCTTGGAGACAGTGTCACGGTTCTTTTCCAAGAAACCGTTCACGTCGTACTCAACGGTGTCAGAGAAGTGCTTGATGAAGAAGCCTGAAGGGGATTAAAAAGCTAAAAGAGGGAGAAAATGGATATCTATTGAAACTCACTGGTGGTGCCAAAGCGCGGCTTCTCGAAATGCGGAAACTTGCTGCACTTCAAGATGAGCTTGCCAGCCCAACTCTCGTCCGAGCCCCGGGGCATCTGTGTCATTAGTTAATTAATTACAGATCATGAAATAAATATAAATATTTGCTTAATCTCACTCTACACTCCTCATCCAGCAGGTCCAAGATGCCCAACCTCGACTCAATGAGATCTATGCAGGGTTGATTGTCGTAGAAGTCAATCATGGTCCAGGTGATGCCCTCCTTGAGGTACTCCTCCTGCTCCAGCTTGAACACGTGCTGATTGAACTGCTGCTGCAGCTTCTCGTTCGCATAGTTGATGCAGAACTGCTCGAACGAGTTCGTTTCGAACGTTTCGAAGCCGTAGATATCGAGGACGCCAATGAAGCTGCACTGCTTGCTACCGTTGTTGAGGCTCTTGTTCAGCACACCGACAATGTACTGGAACAGCTTCGCATAGATGTGCTTGGCCAGAGCGTCGCGCGCGGCCTGCGCCGCCTCAATGCCATTCGGTATCAGTACATATTCATTGGCCGACTCTATCTTACGCATCAAAAGCCACCGGCGCAGATCCTCGGCGCTCACCCGCAGCAGATCGCCGGTGATCTGCAGGTGGAGGTCGTTGGGCTATACCAAGGGGGGTTTAAATTTCGAATTAAAATTAAGATTTCATGTTTAAAGGCTCACGAATATCTCGCAGGAGTCGGTGTCCTCCTCCTCGGTGGCCTCGTTGAACTTCTTGGACACCTCCACATTGCCCAGATGCAGAATACCCGCCAGAATCTTGACTATATCCGCTATTTGCTGTATGGAGAAGCCCAGCACGGTCATGGCCTGCACGGTTTCGTTGAACTGGTCCGCATCGGAGACCCTTTCGATGTCCGGGGCACCGCCCATATTCAGGAACTGGAACTTGTCCTGGTGATCTGCGAAACAGGATTAGTTTTAAGCTAATAAAGGGAATAAACCAAGACCTTACCCAGCACCAACTCCGGGTACTTGCTGCGCGCCGCGCACAACTGATAGAAGATGTGATAGTTGCGCTCGCCCTGGGCCTGGTACACCACCCGCGACTTCTCGAGGAGGTAGGTGTGCATGGTGGCGCCCTGGAGGTACATAACGCCCATCTGGTTGCGGAAGAGCAGCTTGGTGAACTTGCCAAAGCGGGAACTGTTGTCGTTGCGCGTTGTCTTGGCATTGCCAAAGGCCTCCATGATCGGCGAAGATGCCAGCACCTTGCGCTCGACCTGCGTCTCGGACTCGGAACCGCCGACGGCGGCAAAGTAACGCATCGCATACTTGGCGGACACCGTCTTGCCCGCCCCGGACTCGCCGCTAACGATGATGCTCAGGTTGCAGTTCTCGCGCTCCAGCTTGGTGTACGCCTCCTCGGCCAGGGCAAAGATGTGCGGCTCCAGGTCGCCCATGGCATGGCCGCGATAGGCTCGGATGATGCTCGGCCCGTAGAGGGGCATCTCCGCGTAAGGGTTGATGGCCACCAGAATGATGCCGCAGTAGGTGTAGATAATCTGGCGCTCGCAGAAGCGGACACGCAGATTGTACAACACCCCCGGCTCATGCAGGTAGGACAGGGTGGTCAGATCGTTCTGTCCGACCAGGATGGCCGGATTGCGCAGCGGGGGCAGGTCGCTGCCATCGGACTTTAGCTTCACCTCCTGCAGGCTGCCGGATTCGGTGCAGATCTTCAGGAAGCCGGCGCCCTTGCGGTAGCTCTCCTCCAGCGTGGCGCTCTCCCACACCTGGTCCGGATGCGGCACCCATATTTTGGCGCCCTAAAGGGAGATAAGGGGGAGAGGCGTTAATTGGTCAATTAGCATTTAACCCCAATCCTTGGCGGCCTGTGACACCTCCTCCTCTGCTTTGCTTTGGTTTCTTTCACTTCTTGTTATCGGTCCAAGTGTGATAAGCCCGCCCCGCTGCGATAAGGCCCGCTGATTCACCACCAAACATATTTTTGGTGGGGGAGGCAGCAGCGGCGGCGATGCAGTCATCAATGGGAACAAATCAGGGCTGACAACTGGAAGCGAGGAAGGGAGAAACACGGAGAAACACGAAGAAACGGCAAATGGCACACACACACACACACGCGCGCACGCGGAATCGGAATCACGGTTATTGTTGCATTTTATATTGGCACCATTGCAGACCGAGCGAGAGCGACACCGACACCCGCCGCCGCAATCTGCCACGATGCACTTGTGGGGCATCAATATATACGATGTAATACCTGCGCGTATAGCATCTCCTCGCTAGACATTTTTCCCGCTACTCCTCCTACTCCGTCGCCTGACCGCTCCAGCTTGCTGTCCTCTTCTGCTCCTGCTCCTCGCGTCAACTGTCAGTGAGTTGGGGTCATAAATCCCGTTACTTTGTTTGTTTTCCCTTTCGGTGTTGTTCTCTCTCTTGTTTTTGTCGATTTTTAACCCCGTTGCAGCGAACTCTACATGTCCATTCTGGTTGCCCTTTTTTGTGTTGTTGTTTTTAACTAAAAATTTGCAATCCGAAAGCGGTTAAAGAGTTAAAACGTTTTTTAAGTTGTGCTACTTCATTGGAATTTCAGGATCGTGAAAATGCCAAAAAAAGAAAACAAACAAAACTTTCGTCTCTGACGTTTCTATTCTGACTGACGGCTCCCCCACCGCTTTGTTGTTGGTTAAAGGGCAGGGTTGCCTAATGTGTGCACTGTTTGGGCCCAGTTCCACTGAAGATCTTGGTTTCTGCTGACAACTGTGTTTTTACCAAGAAGTTGCAGCCAAAATCGTATCTTCATTAACCAATTACTTAAATTGTTATTAAACAACGAGAAATTCGCCCCTAAAAGTTTGGCGCGCAAGGCCCTGCGGAGTGTTGTCCAACACTGCTTACTTACCCAAAGGTGATAGTCAACACTGCCGCTGGCATCTGTCACAATCTCCCGCGCTTTAACCCAGCGCGGCATAGTCTCGCAGCCACAACAGCTCTAGTTCTTCTTCCGGACGGAATAAAGTACAAAATAAATAGCAGAACTTTGAAAATGTCAAGTCCCGCCCGTTCGCCCAGTGTCGGAGTTAAACAGGGAGCTCGCACCCCAACCCGAGGTATTTTTTGGCGGCTGAAAATGAGATTGCTTTGTGTTTCGTAGCTCAAACGTTTCTGTGTCTCTGTTTTCTGAAGGCATTGCAACGCAGGATGTGGAGACACCCATGCGCATGGGTCCAGGTCGGGCTGGTGCCCGGCCCTCGGACAACATCAGCTTGCCGCCCACGTCGCCGGGGAATATCAGCTTGCCGGCCACGAGTCCGGCGCGAGGATTGGGTGCCAATATGAGCGAGATCGATCTGAGTTCTCCACTCAACTACGGCACGCCCAGCTCGATGGGTTCCATTCGTACCCCTCGCTCTGGCATCCGCGGAACGCCGGTGCGCGCTCGTCCGGATATTCGGACGGACAAGCGCATCCGCCAGGTGGCCATTGGCGGTACTTCGGGGGTAAGTAGCTGGCTAGAACGGGTTCCAGTGAACCCTACTCACTCCTCTAATCCCTTGCAGCTGGAAACCATTCCCGAGAAGGGCTCCGAGACCACAGATCCGGTCTCGGAATCCTCGCAAGCGCCGCAGCTCGTCGTGTGGGGCACCAATGTGGTGGTGAGCCAGTGCAAGTCGAAGTTCAAGTCGTTCATACTGCGGTTCATCGATCCCAGCGCCGAGCAGGATGAGATCTCGGAGAATATCGATGTGAATCAGCCGCTGTATCTGCAGAAGCTGGAGGAGATTCATACGCTGGAGGAGCCCTACCTCAATCTCAATTGCGCCCATCTAAAGACCTTCGATGCGGACCTGTATCGCCAGCTGATCTGCTACCCGCAGGAGGTGATTCCCGGCTTCGACATGGCCATCAACGAGATGTTCTTCGAGCGCTATCCGGCCGCCCTGCTGGAGCACCAGATCCAGGTGCGTCCCTTCAATGCGGACAAGACGCGCAACATGCGCTCCCTGAACCCGGAGGACATGGACCAACTGATCAGCATCAGCGGCATGGTCATCCGCTCCTCGAACGTCATCCCCGAGATGCGCGAAGCCTTCTTCAGCTGCAACATCTGCTCCTTCAGCACCACCGTCGAGGTGGATCGCGGCCGCATCAACCAGCCGACGCTGTGCACCAACTGCAACACCAATCACTGCTTCCGCCTGATCCACAACCGGTCGGAGTTCACGGACAAGCAGCTCATCAAGCTGCAGGAGTCGCCGGATGACATGGCCGCTGGCCAGACGCCACACAACGTGCTCCTCTATGCCCACAACGATCTGGTGGACAAGGTGCAGCCGGGTGATCGTGTCACCGTCACGGGCATCTATCGGGCGACGCCGCTCAAGACCGGTGGCATCTCCTCGAGCGTGAAGAGTGTGTACAAGACGCATGTGGATGTGGTGCACTTCCGCAAGGTGGACAACAAGCGGCTGTACGAGGAGGAAGAGGGGTAAGCCTGGGGAAATTACCCTTAAATGTTAATTTTTGACTGTATCAGGATGTTTTTATTATATGTCTCTTCTTTTATTGTATATTTAGTTTAGTTTAGTGTAGTTTAACATAGTTTAGATTTAGTTTAACTGTAATTTATAATTCTTTCTTCTCTTCTTTCTTGTCTTATTCTCCTGCGTTCTCGATCTAAAGTTTAGGCCAGAGAGTCGCTCTCTTTCTCAAGAGAGCGTAACTCATCGAATAGTGTGACCAGATCATACTTATATTAATTGGCCTGCTACACGACTTAAATCCTCTTCCCTTTCCAGCAAGGATCACATCTTCCCACCGGAGCGTATCGAGCTCCTTCAATTGCTGGCCAAGAAGCCGGACATTTACGATCGCCTGGCCAGGGCCATTGCCCCGTCCATTTACGAGAACGACGACATCAAGAAGGGCATCCTCCTGCAACTGTTTGGCGGCACCAAGAAGAAGCACGCCACTCTGGGGCGTCAGAACTTCAGGTCCGAGATCCATCTGCTGCTGTGCGGTGATCCTGGCACCTCCAAGTCCCAGATGCTGCAGTATGTCTACAATTTGGTGCCCCGATCGCAGTACACCTCGGGTCGCGGCTCCTCGGCTGTGGGCCTGACCGCCTATGTGACCAAGGATCCGGAGACCCGGCAGTTGGTGCTGCAAACGTGAGTATACTCTTCCTGAATTACATATCAATCCTTAGCTAATGGCTCCGGCTTCCTTTAATTCAGAGGCGCTCTGGTCCTGGCCGACAATGGAGTCTGCTGCATCGACGAGTTCGACAAGATGAACGACTCGACGCGCAGCGTCCTCCACGAGGTGATGGAGCAGCAGACACTGAGCATTGCCAAGGCCGGCATCATTTGCCAGCTGAACGCTCGCACCTCCATCCTGGCGGCCGCCAATCCCGCCGAGTCGCAGTGGAACAAGCGCAAGAACATCATCGATAATGTCAAGCTGCCGCACACTCTGCTCTCGCGCTTCGATCTGATCTTCTTGGTCCTGGATCCGCAGGATGAGGTGTTCGACAAGCGTCTGGCCAGTCACCTGGTCTCGCTCTACTATGTCACGCGCCACGAGGAGGAGGATACCATGTTTGTGAGTTATTTTTGGCCGGAAACTGCCTGCCAAGTTTCTAAAATAATTCATTTTCCAGGACATGAGTGTGTTGCGTGACTATATCGCCTATGCCCGCGAGCACCTATCGCCCACGCTGTCGGATGAGGCGCAGCAGCGCCTGATTCAGGCCTATGTGGACATGCGCAAGGTGGGCGCTGGACGTGGCCAAATCTCTGCCTATCCCCGGCAGCTGGAGAGTCTTATTCGCTTGTCGGAGGCTCACGCCAAGGTGCGGCTCAGCAATGAAGTGGAGTTGCTGGACGTTGAGGAGGCTTGGCGGCTGCACCGCGAGGCCCTGAAGCAGTCGGCCACTGATCCGCTGTCCGGTAAGATTGATGTGGGCATCCTGACCACGGGATTGTCCACGGCCGCCAGGAAGAAGCGCGCCGATCTGGTGGCGGCCATCAAGGAGAACCTCAAGAAGAAGGGCAAAGTGCCCACTGTGCCCTATCAAAAGTTGTTCAAGGAGATCAAGGAGGGTTCCCAGATTGTGAGTGTCTCTGGAAGACTGATTTTTTGCTTACATTAATTATTAATTTATCCATTTTAGATGATCACTAAGGAGCAATTCGAGGATGCGCTGAAGGAAGTGCAGGATGAAGGCGCCATTGTTGTCATGGGCAAAAACACCATTCGTATTTGTTAATTTAATCATATTTATCTCATTGGCCACTATTAACTCATTCATTCCTATTATTAAGCGCAACTTACAAAACATGTTTTTCAATAAAAAAAAAAGTGTAATTACAAAATTCTGGTTTGGTATTTTCTTTTCACGAAAATTAACATTTAAACTTGAATAAGCGTAAAAGCGTTAATAAACAAATTAAATATATTTAAAAAAAGCAGTGCAAAATCATAGAAAAACAGTGTGACCTTACTCCCATTTGCAAACTCTGGCATTTTTAGCGCATCCAGCCACACTGAATTAGAGATCTTTTGGCGCTCTGGCCGCTGCCACACTGTGTGTAGGGAAAATAATGGAGTCCGGGAAATCTTCGGAGCACTCTCTGCACAGCGCCTCCGAGGCGTCGGCGGACTCCGGCAGCCAGCCCCACAGCGACATATCGACGATGTCGTCGTTGACGCCCACCAAGCGGGAGCGGGAGCGCCGCAAATCGCCGGCAACCAGTTCGGACAACACAAGCACCAGCGTCCAGCCGCCAATGTCGCCGACATCCTCCGTAGCGGACACCACCTTTGAGCCCACCATCGATATGATGGTCAATGATTTCGATGATGAGGCTACCTTGAACGAGGAGGAAGCGCTGGCGGATCAGGAGGCACACAGCGCCGAGGATGAGATAGCCACGCTGCGGGAGGAGAGCGAGATGCCCATCGAGGAGCTGTTGGCCAAATACGGCGGGGGCATGTCGTCGTCCTCGCCGGCGGTGAGTAGCTCCAATCGCTCGGGCAGCTCTTCCCGAAGGGCGCGTCGCGCCACCAAGCGGCAGTACCAGGAGGTGGACCCAGATGAGGCACCCACGTCCACCTCGCACTTGGAGAAAACCAGCCACGACCTAGAGCCGGAGGAGGTTCGAGAGAAGGAGGAGGAGCCAATGCCGGGAACGGGTGAAGCTTCCATGGACCCTGATGAGGCACCGCAGCTGGCGTCGCCGTCTGAAGGAGCCACCAAGAAGCCGCATCGCTCGCACTTGCTCGACCTATATCCGGAGGAGACCTTTGCCGATCTGGCGCCAGCCGAAGATGTTGAACGATGTAGGCCCGAGTCTTTATAGTCCACAAAAGAAGATAAGAAGATCACTAACTCCCGATTATGTAACACTTTTGCAGTCACACCGCTGCAGACGCTCTTCGATGAAGTGGAGGCCGGCGAGGAGGAGGAGGAGGAGGACAGCGAGTCCGAGTCGATGGACGATGCCAGGAAGATAATAATGGTGGGCAACGACTATCAGGCGGAGATACCCGAGGGCCTCTCGCAATATGGCGACATATTGCCGTACGAGAACGAGGATCAGTTGATCTGGGAGCCCAGCCAGGTCAGCGAGCGCGAGGTGGAGGATTACCTGGCCAAGATTCAGGAGACGCGAGCCATTGTTCCGCCCGAAGAGGGCGCCGAGGCGGTGGCCGGAGAGGAAGGAGCTGCTGCCGGCGAAGCAACTACTCCAGCGGCTGCCCCTACTGCCCCTACTGCTCCTGCTCCTCCGCCCCCGCCCACGCCTCCTAGGCCCCAGGCTGCCGCCGGCGATCAGGAGTCTGTGGTGAAGGACAACGAACAGGCGCTGCATCTGCTCGTCCAGTGCGGCTACGATTTCAAGGAGGCGCTGCGTCGCAAGCGCATGAACGTCCTGCCCCTCAGCAGCGACACCATGAGCAGCTGGTCGGAGGACGAGTGCCTCAAGTTCGAGGAGGGCATCCACAAGTTCGGCAAGGACTTCCTCCAGATCCGGCAGAACCAGGTAAAGCACCGCGTCCATTGCCCGCCGATCGCCTCTAGCAAGTAATCTGTGTGTGTGTGCGATGATCGTTGGGCTCCTCTTTCAGGTGCGCACGCGAACCATGCGCGAGCTGGTCCACTTCTACTATCTGTGGAAGAAGAGCGAGCGCCGGGACCAGAGCTTTGCCCTGAACGACACCATCGATCACATGGACGTCTTTATCAATGAGGCGGGCACAGGAAATGGCGGAAGTGGAAGCAGTGGGTTGGGAAATGGCACCGGTAACAGTAATGGCAGCTGCTCGCCGCACAGCAGCAATGGTCACAGCAACGGGGAGCTTGTCCCTTCGGAGAAAGATCCAGGCGTTAGTCCACGAAAGTCCGCCTCCAAGAACTATTCCATCATGACGGGAGGCCAGGCGGGGACCCCCCAATCTAGCGGCAATCGCAAGCGGGGCACATCCGCTTCGTTGCCGCTGGAGGACGAGGACAACAACGTCGAGGTGGATCCAAATCAGGCCGCTGTGTGAACGAAGACACCATTGCCATCATCATCACGATCATCACCGGGCGCAGGCGCTGGACTGGGAGAAGGAAGTAATAGACTGGCGGCGACATGACCATTTCCATTCACTATAAATATGCATACTGTACGCGTAGAGTGTAACCATATATATTCCAGATTCTTAAATCGACACATCTCTCATAACCCGTAAATGAATTTCTTTATTGTTAAGCGTGTGCGTGTGATTCGTATATTTGTTACTTGTTCAGTGTGGATTCCGGAACCGAGTACTTATCGCTTACATAAGACATAAAGTACTATATATATTTTCGCTCAATCCTTGAGTTTCGTTAATTGTCAATAAATGTAATCCGTGTGTATTTATATCTGTAAAGTTTTAATACGGTTTATGTTCAGAAATGTTTTCTCCCTTCCAGTGGGAAAATTTGAGTAGCTTCACAGGAAAAAGGGTGAATATATTTTTAACTTTTAGATTGCTTATAAAATAGCATTAACTGGTAAGAACTATCCCATTTTGGATTCATTGAGTAAAGTTTCCTGTAATTCCCTTCAAGTTTCAGGTAGGATTCTTCAACTTAACCTCATTTAAAAGCATTACAATTTATTTTAAACTGGAAAAATATGTTTAAAAAACACTTATTAAAAGTAGGTTTAGTCCCTAATTTCCTTGAGTGATCCCCTAAAAGCTAAATCTTTCAGTTTTTGTATTCCTAACCTCAAATATTTATTATTTATAGATCATTAATTTTAGAATATCTCTGTTAGGGAAATAATCACCAATCCAATCTCAAGCGAAACTAAAAATGCGTTAATAAACCTTTTTCTTAAAGAAATCTCTTTATAATCTTAAAAAAATCTTAAAAAAACATTTTTAAAAACTTTTATTTAAGGATCTTCCTATGCATAAATTAAGAACAATCGCCTTGTTTAAAAATCCGGTTTCAGGAATCCCTTGAACTAAAGCTACACCTTCAGTATGATATGTTTGAAGCTCTCTTTAGTAGTTTTCACAGCGATCCTGGATTTCTGTGGCACGCCAGATGGCCTGGCCTGTGGAATTCCGTTCAAAACGACCGGATTGCTGGCAAGAACCGGTCTCCGTACTTTTCAGTATGTATGCCTGGCTTGTGAGATCTTTTTCCACAGTTTTCTTCGCCAAGACGTTCTTGAAAATGGCCAATTACGGTGTTGGATTCCACTTATTGGCCGGCTGTGTGGTTGTATGTGTATGTACCTTTGTATGTGAATTGCGGCGAGGATCAAATGTCAAGCTGGAAAGAAGAGAAGCCCAACCGCAGCAAGGCAAAGCTGCCGATCTGATAAAAGAAACCCCGGTCGCCAATTCTCGTATCTGCTTCACTTGCATTTTCGCTGGCGCGGCAAGAGGAGGGAGCGGACTTGCCCCGAAACGTGCAAACTGGGCGGTACATACAGACAACGGATACAGGGGAGACAAGCGTATGTCCATGCATCCATACATACATACATGTGTATAAAGAAGAAGGCCCCGAGGTTCCAGGCTCACGATCGTGACGAAGTTTCCAGCTGGAGCTTTTGTTCCCATCCCACACACACACAGGCAGGCGGCACACAGGCGCACACACACTCACTCGCCTCCACGAACGTTCTCTCTTTTCCGCCAGTGCTCCACTGGCGTGGCGTGGCGTGAATTTTTTACGTTCACTCCAGCTCCATTTCCATTTCCATGCCAGGCCAGCCACCAGCCGCCAGCCGACCGTAGTAAAATCCAGTTTTGATAAAAATAAACAAAAGTACGCTACACCGCGCACACACCATGCGCTACACTGGCCAAGTCCAGGCATTTAAGGCAGGCTTCCAGTATTGACAAGGATACTCACTCTCCACACAGATGTGACGAAAGGCTTGATTAGAGGGAGACAGGTGAAGAAAGGCGACATGTTCGCTCAAGTCGATACGCGTGTCAGATGCTCTTACAGCCTTTTGGCAGAGCATATTGGATTCGTTACGGCGGGCACTGAAGCGACGGCGAAGTTAACAACCGTAAAGCGCGCAAATACGACTCAGGCAGCCAGCAGTGAGTTGCGTTGCGGCCAGCGGAAGCTTTACATCCGGATAATATTGCCAGGCAGAGACAGACCGACCAGAGACGTCTGCTTTAGTTGCTGTTGTTGTTGCTGTTGCTGTTGCTTGTTGCCTGCTTTGGGGTTCTGCGCTGCTTCTTCTTGCTCCTCGGTTCGTGGCAAAGCCTGTTGCTGCTGTTGCTGCTGTTGCTTGAGCCAGAGCCGCTCTCTCCTCGCCGGTTCTCTTTTGGCACCGCCTTCGTCGTCGCCTTCGTAGGCAGCCAAAAGGCACGTAAACTGGTTCCCGTACACTCGCGTGGTCGCGTTCGCTCGCCCGTATTTTTTCGTATTTTCAGTGCTGCCTGAGCGCTTGAGCTGCGCGAGTCGCTTGCTGGGAAATACGGAAATTGGAATCGGATAATCGGAGTCGGATTCGGATTCGGCCTGGGATCGGTCATGGAGCTGGCCTACAATGCGTCATCGTCGGTGGCGGCCTCAGGCGTCTCCGCGGCCTCCTTTGCCTTCACCAACACCGCCAAGCTACCCATCGAGACGGTGAAGCGCCTTATAGCCGCCGTCTCTCGGCGCCCCATGTTGTGGCTGCGGAACAATGCCAATGGCCAGAAGCGCAGCGACATCACGCCCATCTGGTTCGAGGTGGGCCAGGATGTGAGTCTTCCGGGTGAGTAACTGCAGAGATCTCTTGTTGTGTCAGTTGCTAACAGCTCCTCCTCCGCTCCCCCGCAGCCGACATCTGCCGCATCAAGTGGGGCCACCTGAGGGACAACTTTCGCAAGGTGTACATCCGCAATAACCTGTCCAATGAGACGCCCTCGTCGTGGCGCTTCTACAACGACATGCGCTTCATGGAGCCGGCCGTCCATGAGAATATCATGCGTCAGACGCGGAGCAGCAGCAAGAAGCATCCGCCGGGACACTGGACGGAGAATAACAATGTCCTGGGCGTGGACAAGTACGACTCCATGCCCCTGGTGGCCACGGAGCCCATCTGTGAGCTGAGCGACAGCTACGATTCGGAGCTGCATCAGCCCAGTTTCTCGGACATTAGCTCCTTCTTCGAGGATCGCGACTGCCAGCCGCCGGATAGCAAGCGGGTCAAGCTGGAGCCGCCGCAGCACACCGATCAGGAGGAACTGGCTGGCGTGGGAGGGGAGGACGAGGAAGAGGAGGATGACGATGACTTCGACGAGGATGCCGCCTCGGAGAATCTGGAGGAGGAGCGTGGCAAGCGGGCGGAGCCTGCCAATCCTGGCGTTTTCACCATCGAAGTGCTGGACGACGACGATGAGGAAATGGAGCAGGCCAAGGTCAAGACCAACCAGCACAACAACAACAATAACAACAGTACGAGCAACACCTCCAGCCGAAGTCTGAGTCATAGCCTGAAAAGCGAGCCGGATGTCAAGCCCTCCAGCTCATCCACGTCCCAGTCCCCCTCCGCGGCAGAGCTGCCGTTCAAGTACATCAGCACGGATGCCACCACAAATACGGAGCCCACCGGCGGCGATCTGCAGGACGAGGCGGACCGAATGTTCCTGCTCAGCCTGATGCCCTTCCTCCAGCGCCTCGACGAACGCCGTCGGCTGCGCGTGCGCCAGAAGCTGCAGAATGTCCTCATCGAGGAGCTGGAGTTCGGCTGATCCGCGGGTCGGGAATGGGGGATGATGATGTGTACGTTATAAGCTTAGCTTACAGTATTATAAGAACGCGACTGACTAACCCGTGGATCTGCATACATACGTAGCATGTAATCAGTATTCCGGCCTGCACATACACATACACTTGCATACAATCCATATAGCCTGTAACCTGTAGTACGTACATACTTGCATACGATTTTAAATAGACGATCGAGAAATACCAGCGTAATTACTTGTTGTCTTCTCCCCCAGGATAACCGACTTGGCCTTACCTGTGGCCGCCGCGTTCCGGCGCACCTGCGCATTTTACCTGCTCGCTGTGCCAGTGCCAGCCCGCCCGCCCGCAGTTCCCAGTTGCTCGTTCCACGTTCCCATTCCCAATTATCCACGGCCACGGTCTGTTGTAGATATGCAGTCGACTTCTCAACGAATTTTCTTTCAGTGCAAAACAAGTTCCTTAAGGGTGTCTGCCTCCTGCAACAACAACAACAACAACAACAAAATGCGCGCCACCGGTCTCATCGTCATCCGGTGGTGTCTGTCTCTCCCTGCCACTCCTCCGTCCATTTCAAATCTCCGTCTCCGTCTCCGCTCCAACGTTTATTCCCATTTTCCGCATTTTCGCGCCACATGCGCCGTTAATGTAAGTGGCTCTCTCTCGCTCTCTGCCGCTCATCGCTCTCTCCGTTGCTCGGTCTGCTCCGTTTGGGTGGAGAAACACAATAGGAAGGCAACTTTCGAATACCCTAATAGGATGAGGCTGCAATCGTTTGAACGATTCTGGAAAACAGAGTTTTGTGGTTGAAATTATTGCATTGGTTATATTACCAAAATAAAAACTAACTGAGGTATCTTTTATTGGCCTACAAAGGATAATTGTTCAGCTATACATCGTTATACGAAATTTGTTTACTAAATTCTGAATGATTTTTGTCATTTAAAACCTCTTCAAGAGATATCGGCCAACGGTCAGTGTGACCATATTCCCTGTTCCTTGAATAAGATGCCTTATAAGTCGTCTATGCCCGATACTCTCACCGAGGCAGGGGCGCAAAAAACAAAAACAACAACGGGCGAGCCAGAAGGGCAGCGGCGTCAGCGTCGAGAGAGCAGCGAAGAAAAGAGAACAAGAGAGACCAGCAGAGGGCAGCGCATGAACATGAGTTTTGCAGTTTGATGGTTAAATGCGTGCGTGAAGGTTGGTGAAGATTTCGAGCCGATTTCGAGTCCTAGTCCTCGCCACAATAAGTGGGTCAGAATTGGAAGCCTTCGATTAAGCCAAACAAACCAACGCGCAGCTAAAACCTGCAGCTGAAACACGCCCGCCAAAGTAAATAATACACGAGAAGCAGACGCGCCAAAGCTTCACACATAATATGTAAGGGCAATTGTTCACGGCTTTTAATTGCAGAAGAAAAAGTGCACGAGGGTGGTACCACAACTAACGCAAATAGATACGCTGCAGAGCCGGAAAAAATGTAAACAATTTGTAAACGACAACAACAACGATAAACGATTTCCAAAGATTTCGATAGCTTTCTACATCGATCAAACACACATGAGATAAACGAATAAGAACGGACGAGGAAAGCAACACCTAGCAAAGTGACGACTATGGGATACCCTGTGATCGTGTAGAGTGCATGAATTTGACAAGTGAGTGGTAATAAAAACTGTTGAAGAACTTGAAATGGATTAAAATAAGCTGAAAATGATTTCGAGTTGCGTGGTTCCGAGGGTAGCTTAATAGGAGGTGGCATACAATTTAGGTGATGGAGGAAACAATATACCCCGCGGATACCCTGGCGAAAATCGGACGCCATTATCCTATTAGCTGTTGGGAGCCTGTTGGGACTTTTAATCAGTGGATTCGGTTGTTTAGGGCTAATAACAGAGCATTTTGGTAAACCCCTGTCCCGACCCTCTCCCCCGTTGGCTGCATTTTACTGCAGTTCTCTGCGGCATAAGTGAAAATAAATAGAAGATAAAAATGTGCATGCGAGCATACATACATATTTACATACATATGTATGTATGTGCTGCCCATGCCAAGGAGAGAGAGAGTGAGAGCGCGCGAAAGCAGAGAGCGGAAGGAGAGATAAAGAGAGAGCGACATTTTAGGAGCGCGCGCGCGCACATCAAAATCAAAAAACTAACTGTGTGAGATACATTTGGGTTTATTATTTTTTTTTTACATTTTGTTTAGGCTACATGATGATGATGATGATGAATAAAGCAACAGAGACAGGGAGAGAGAGCATTTTATGTTGTGTTTTCGGTTTCGGTGTCGCTTTCGGACGTATCTTCTTCCTCAGTCGGAATAAGGAATACACGAATGTCGGGAGCGCACGGACACGGGATTACGCATATAATAAGAACTCTCTGGAAGAAACATTTGTATTTCTCCTCGCGAAAATCCGCTGAAAATCAAAACGAAAATAAAAACGAAAACCGCATCAAATTCAAACCGAAGCGAATACGAAATCGAATCAATTAGCGAAATTGAAAAAAGAAATAAGGAGAACTAGAAAAACAAACGGTAGAAACTTCAAAACAACAACAATAAGAGTGCGGATATAACGGCGACTTGCATGCGGCTGCTAAAAAAGGTGTGTACGGGAAAGAGATGCAGCTACCAGGGGCGTTGCAAGCGAAGGAACTATCAGCGGAAAATAAATAAATAAACTTAAATTTGCGAAGGCAAAAATGTATTGATTTTCTGCAAGCCAAGCAAAGAAGAAGATTTCGCCAAAGATTCCTCTCGACTTTTCTCCCTGCCTTGATTGTTTTATTTTTTTTTTGTATTTTGCTTGTGTCAAAATATACATACAGAAATATACAAATATACACGATTTTTGCGGCGCAGAAACCACCTACAAACGGACATGTAGAGAAACTTGTGTGTAAATACAACCCTCGTCCTCATCCCCCGTTATAATTTGCGTCGTAGTCGTTGTATCCTCGCCTGCACGTACACGGAACCCCACACAGGCGCACAAGTACGTACAGCTGTGTGCGTGTGTTTGTGTGTTTGTGTGTTTGAAAGGACTTTAACTTCTTGGTCGTGTTTTTTTCCACGTCCTGCGACTCGGAGACAGCAGACCAGTTTCAATGGAAAATGTTCAAGGGTGACAAGGGTAGTTTAGCCGCTGCCTCCTCCTCCTTCTCCTCCTCCTCCTTTTCCTCTTGGTCCTTTTCCTGCTCTTATCCTTGTTGTTGTTGTTATTGCTGCTGCTGTCTACACGGTTCGAAAATATCCTAGAATTGCATTCCTTGCCTAAGGGCGTCGCATTGTTAGGTTGGGAAAATAGAGTTCTTGGGTATTGATTGCAGGATACGCCAGATTTCGTCAGGATTCGTTCGATGAAATCATTAGAAATCTAATCCAAATGCAACCCCTTTCTCCTTGTTACTTAATTCCTTTTAACAAATATGTACATACCCTTTGCTGTATTTTCTAAGAAAGTATTATAGAATTCCACTTTGTCCTTAGGTCCTGAAAATGGCATGAAAAATGCAGTTTATATATTATTATTAGTTTTATCTGTCTAAAAATATTTAATTTAAATAATTTAAGACATCCTTTATTAATTTCTTACATCACACATTAAGGATAACTCCTTTTTAGAATGCTTTCTTCGTTATGAACGAAGAATGTTCAATGTACGGTTAAGATTAACCTAAAATCTACCCCTTAACTCTTTAAGAAAACCTGACTCCAAACTTTTCCCATAGAAAATATTTACGCAAGTTCTTAGCCTGATAAAATTATGATTTTCATAACACATTTCTTTGAAAATCCTTTCCAAACACCACCCCAAACTCTACCTACCTTAAAAAGCATATAGGATTATATGAATATGAAATATATTCACAGAAACAAACGCAGAGTTAATAGATTCATTTGAACCTTTTTTTCCTTGACGAAAACTCCTGTTTCCTTCCCAGGTTAATGTTAACCTAACTCTGCAAGGATAACTGGCATTCGTCTCTAAGCCCACCACCCTTGGAGTTATGCTATAAATTAACTCGAATTACCCAACATCAGGATGACAGAGAAACACGTTCGGTCGTTAGCTCAGTCGTTGGGTCATCAAGATTTCGGCGGAGTGTACGAAGAAGCCGTCGTCGCCTCGAAATCCTGCTCCGGCGAGGGGATGATTGGGCGTACGTACGTACGTTGCTCGACGTCTTGAAGATGGCAACCAGTTACGTCCGTCTGTTGTTGCCTTTACGGCATTCGGCCCCCCTCCTTCCCGGAAAAGTCGCTTGCGCACTGCAGGCGACGGAGTGGGTGGGTGGCTTTCTACGCAGGAAAAGCTGGGGTTACGCTAAGGCCAAGCGAGGGTGGGTTCTCCCCCTCTAATCCCGTTTGTTTTCCTTCGCCTTTCGAGGGCAGCAGGAGTAGTGGAGAATTTCCAAACTCTGGTATCTGGGTTACCAAATATATATATATATACATATATATCCTTCCGAAGTACAGCCAGATTCCGAGGAATTGCGCGCGAAAGTTGGCAATTTTGGCTCATAAATTTTGAGAGGAAATGCGTGGCCAATTTTGAAATTCCAGGATTTCAGAGATACAAAGATACACGCACACGCAGACAGGGGAAAATCTGACCTGCTGCGGCTGCTCGCGCCACACAGCTGCCATTCCATTTTCCTCGGATTCGGGGACGGGCCCTGCTTAAAGGATCTCGGGGTCGGGGAAATTTTCCCCGCTACCTACCTAAGACGCTGCGAGATGCAGCTGCAGGCCTGTCTTGGGATTCGGGACTACTTAATGCTGCACCTTTTCCCTGGCCAAATTAGTTAGCTGCTACCCCTGGGCAACCGACGACGTATCGTGCGCGCGCGTTCCAAACGCAGTTTCGAAAACATAAACAAAACATATTCTTTATTTCTTTAAAGTCAATCGATCTAGGCTTTTGCTTTCCCAAAAAAAGAAAATTCTTTAAGGAGAAATCTTGCTCACTTTTAGCGGAAAAGCGCCTTTGCATCGACGACTGCCGCCTTGTGCTATAGAAACGTGATCTCACCACCACCATTACTCTTATGATGGAACTCTTGTCAAACAATTCGGTTCCGCAACAAATGGCCAGCAGCAATGCGCCGAGCGCCAATGGCGTGGCCAACTCCTCCTCAACAATGGCCAATGGCAGTGGCGGCGGCAGTGTGAGCAGCAATGCCAGCAACTCCTCCGAGCGGCTGCTGGCGGGCATCCTGGAGAGCTTCCCCGCCTGGGATCTCAATGTGGGCCTGCTGCCCTCAGTGGGTCAGAGGTGAGTAACTAGTAACTACTAACTAATAACTAAGGTAACTAACTCCCCCTAACCCCGCCTAGCTCCCCACCCCGCACGGACTTCTTCATTAACAACTTCTTGGGCGGCCTGGAAACGCATGGCGACTTCAGCATGGGTCCCATTGGCAGCGGTGCTCGCAGCAATCCCAAAATGTCGCCGGAGTCCTCGAACAACTCGAGCATTAGCTGCGGCTGGTGCGAGGTGAGCGCCTCGATACGCTGCCTGGAGTGCAACGAGTTCATGTGCAACGACTGCCTAAGGGAGCACCGCAATAGTCCTCTATCCTCCAACCATTCAATCGTCTCTTTGCCAACGCCCATTGGAGCCTCTCCCACGGGCGGGAGCTCGGCGAATGTCCACACACCGCCCAGCGGCAACTTCATTTGCGACATCCACAACGAGATGCTGCGCTACGTGTGCGATTACTGCCGCAAGCTGGTGTGCCAGTGCTGCACCCTGCACGAGCACAAGGAGCACAGCTATGCGTCCATCCAGAGCTTCATGGTGGGGTCCAAGGATAAGCTGGAGTCGGCCATCGAGAGCAGCCAGGTGGGTACGCGGTGCATCAAGAGCAGCATCGACAAGGCCCTGGCCTTCATCCGCCTAATCGAGCGCAACTGCAGCGAGCTCAGTGACAACATACGCAAGGCCTTCCGTCAGTTCATCATTGCCATCGAGGATCGCGAGCGCTTCCTCCTCGACTTTGTGGAGAAGCTGCGCCAGCGTCGGCTGGCCATTCTGCACGATCAGATGGCGGGGTTGAAGTCGGCCCTGGCTGGACTCTCCGAGACCTCGGACATGCTCAGCAAGGTGGCGGACAATGCCTGCAACATGGACCAGATTGAGATTGCCATGAAGCTCACGAATGGCCAGCGGCAGATGGAGCAGTTTGCGGGCATCTACAAGGATCTGCAGCCCAAGCAGGAGGTCTTTGCCTTCGCCCCGCCCGACTATAGTTTGCTCCAGGACATCCGGAATCAGGGTGGCGTCATCCTGGTGGACGACAAGAACATGCCCATCGTCTCCAGCAGCAATGGCATTGTGCCGAGCGTCTCCAGCGTGGGTAACGTAGCGGCCGCCGCCGCCGCCGTCGCCTCCGTGGGCGTTAATGTGGGCGGAGTCGTTGGCAACGGCCTGGACATGGCCTTTGGCATGAACCTGCCCTCCAACCCGCTGAGTGTGGCCACCACGAGCGTGCGGCGTCCTCTGCTGCGCGACAACAGCTTCCGCATCCCCTCGCCCATCATGCAGCCGCGCGGCGGCAGTGCCTGCGGCATGTCCAGCGCCGCCCTGGACTGGGAGCTCAACGGACTGCGTAGCTCTCCAGGTCTCCACTTCAGTGCGCCGCGCACGACGCAGGCGATTCCGGGCTGCATGGATCTGGTCAAGGTGCGGAACTCGAATGCCCTCTCCCTGTCCTTTGCCACCGAGGGCCATGAGGACGGGCAGGTGAGCCGGCCGTGGGGCCTGTGCGTGGACAAGATGGGCCACGTCCTGGTCTCGGATCGACGCAACAACCGCGTGCAGGTCTTCAACCCGGACGGCTCCCTGAAGTTCAAGTTCGGCCGCAAGGGCGTGGGCAATGGGGAGTTCGATCTGCCCGCTGGGATCTGTGTGGACGTGGATAATCGCATCATTGTGGTGGACAAGGACAACCATCGCGTGCAGATCTTCACCGCCAGCGGCGTCTTCCTGCTCAAGTTTGGTAGCTATGGCAAGGAGTATGGGCAGTTCCAGTATCCCTGGGATGTGGCTGTGAACTCGCGTCGCCAGATCGTGGTCACCGACTCGCGCAATCATCGCATCCAGCAGTTCGACTCGGAGGGAAGATTCATCCGCCAGATAGTGTTCGACAACCATGGACAGACCAAGGGCATTGCCTCGCCCCGGGGCGTTTGCTACACGCCCACGGGCAACATCATAGTGTCCGACTTTGACAACCACTGCCTCTACCTGATTGATCCAGACATTAACGATGTGAGTGGGGCTTTGTTTGGGAGTGTATCTCAGGCTTACTAATCTCTAATCTTTCTCCTGGCAGATCCTGTCCGTGAAGGGACACGAGGGCTCGGGCTTCCACGAGTTCAATCGGCCATCGGGCCTGTGCTGTGACGACGAGGGCCGCATTATAGTGGCCGATTCCAAGAATCAACGCATCCTGGTCTTTAACCAGAACCTGGACTTTATGTGGGATGTAAGTTGAGGGTTTTTCCTTTTATTTTCTTTTCTTTACTGTTGTGAATAGTGCCATAATTTATAAGTATGCATCGTGCTTGTTGCGTTCGGAAGATCAATGAAATAATTATTTTCTTTGCAGATCGAGGTGCGTCCCTCGATAAACCCGCTAATGCCGCCGACGCTGGACGAGAAGGATCGAACCTGCGATGTGGCTCTGATGCCAGACGGTCGCATTGTATTCCTCATTGAACTGTCGCCAGACTCCAAGGAAGGGTCTAACCCTTACAAGCGGTTTGTGCACGTATTCTAAGATCTTTTTTAGACCATTTACACACACAAGAGCTAAGAGACAGGAGCCGACGAAAGAAGAGGGGAAATTCCGAGTGCATGGGAAAGGATTAGCGAAAATTTTTTAGCTTAAGTGCTACAACGATTACCTCGATAATGCTTAAGAGTTACAATGGTTACGATTCGGGTAGCCCACACCATACAACAATACGAATTACACATATGTATCTACCAGACGCGTATGCATATACATACAATATATATATATATATATCTAGCGAATATACAAAGCAAAAGAAAATAACTACAGTGGCAGCAGCATATAGGATATAGGAGATAATTAGAAGAGTAGGAAGGACCTAGTGAAAGATACGGATGTGCTCTCAACCATTTACTAGATGAAAATATTCAAATACCTGTTAGTTAGACTGAAAGGGCAGTTTGCTAGCTGATAAAAGCGGATAGAGTGCGTTTTTTATGGGATCGGTTGCTTAGCGGAGAAATAACTACTACCTAGGGTATATCTATATCTATATTTTTTTTTTGTATCTTTTGGTTCCACAAAAGTTACTAGAGCTGGCAAAAAATCGATGTTTTGCACTATCGATTTTATCGATATTTTACTACTGAAACATCGATACTATCGATGCTTATAAAAATTATATTATCGGCAATTGAAGCCTTGAGTGATGCCATTTTCTCGCTTAAAACGATTTCCATTCATGATCTAACCAAATATTTCCCTTCCAGTACTCGAGAGAGTATCGTCATGATCATTTCAAAGGCTTAAAATGGAGTCGATTCATGGATAGTGCGAAAAACAATCGATAGTTTGCAAAACAGTTCAAAAACTCGATACTATCGATAGTGCTCCGATGTTTTGCCAGCACTAAAAGTTACTAGACCTTGATTTTCGCCGAGAACACAGACACTGAGTGTGGTATTAATGTTCTTTGTATTATATTCTTAATTCGTTTCATGTTCTGTTTTTAAATTAATTATTTCTTCGCGATATTTGTACGTATTTTATACTGATTTCTTATATTATTGAGACTGAGCAAGTGAGTACACGAACTTTGTAAAAGCAAGGCAAAGCAAAAAACAAAGCAAGCAAAACAAAACAAAACAAAACAAAGAAAAACAATGGAAGGAACCCGCTGACTTTTTGGTTGAACTTTTTAACAAAGACTGATTAAAACTAAACCGCAATTTCGGAGCCAACTGAAAGAGCCATTTAATATATAATGGTGAGGCCAAAAAATATGAAATAATAACGAAACAACACTCAAAAATTGCATTGACATTGATATAACGTAAAGTAACTTAACATAGCTTAACTTAACACTATAGAGATCCGATCATAACGTCATAAATCATGGGCATAGCTGACAAAACCGAGTTTAACTGACATTATACTTCATTCGCATCCCACACCCGCACCCAACCCACACATCCACATCCCATTATCCAGAGCTTTTTGCAAGCATCACAAAAAGGAGTATAGGAGGGGTTAGCTAAAAGTAAAAACAAAACAAAAAATAACGAAGAAAATTATCATAATTTTTCGACTCAATGTGTTCATTAGCATTTAGTAGACTTAGCGGGGGCGTGGCATAGTCAAAGGAAAATCGTATGGGAAAAATCCAGAGCAATATACAATGTATGGGCGTATTGAATACACATTTTAGGTGACATGTTCCTCGCAGCAAAGAAACACAAGAAACAAACAAAGTAAAACAATGGGAAAAATAATGAAACAATTAGCTGAATTATCGAACGATTTTTACTAGCAAATATATACACACAAAAACAGAGACTAGGAACGATTCTAGGCTGCAAAATTGCAAATGTATTTAGCCAACTTAGTTACTTAGTTTACGTTATGTTCTTACCTGTTTTTAATATTCTTTGTACTTGTGTTTGAAAAAAAAAAGAAAAGAAAACCCGACCTTAGAGAGAGATGTGTGTGAGAGAGAGAATACATAGCTAACACTCCTTCCACGAATAAAGCAACATTGCATAAAATGCGCAAAAGAAAAATACTAAAAACAAAAAGAAAACAACCCTAAAATCATTAAAAAAAAAAAAAAAAACTAACCATACCTAAAATCTAAAAAAAACGATGCAAAAATGCTAATACGGCTCTACGAGAGCGATGGCAACAAAAAACATATACAATATTTATATATATACACGTAATATATACACCAGATCGCAGAATGCAGACCGACCTACATATATAGAGCTATATAGAGAGTAGATATCGTAATTATTTTACACCTTAGTTTAGTTTAGTCAACCCCACACGAATCGCCATAACATACTCGTCGTAACCTCATTTTTAATCGATAATTCATCGTGAATCGGGAATCGGGAATAGTAAATCGTGAATCGTAAAATCGTAAATCGTAAAATCGTAAATCGTAAATCGTAAACACACCTTGAAGCGCCGTTCATTTCTTGTGATCCAGATCGAATCATTATTCAAATCCAAATAATAAAGAAAACAAAATCCACACTCGCACACATTCAGCATCATCCCACACATATGTGTATATATATCATATATATATCGTATCGTAACCGTATCGGGCCTAGCGACGACATCCGAGAGAATGCCATATTTTATATTTGTGTGAGATTTACTACTAAAAAACCAATACTAAAGAACTAAATACTTATATATCATTACAAATGAGCGCCGTTTTCTAAAAGCCACAGTTTAGAAATTGTGTAAAAAAACTAAAACAAAAAGCAAAAAAAAAGTAATATTAACTACAAGCTTAAAAATAAAAAAAAAGAAGGAAGAAGGGGGACAATTATTGAGATGTAAGCGAGAATACCGAATGCCATAATTCAAAATAAAAAGCATTTAAACATATATATTATATATCTATAGAATATACTAAAGTATGTTAAACACAAAAGAACAAGAATTACTAAAACTAAAAGTCATGAGAATATACTGAACAATTTGCCAAAGGCTTAAGAATCAAAAAACGAATAAAAAAGCAAAAAACCAATAACTTACGAAACGAACACTACACTCATTACACGCTAGAGATGGCAAAACATCGATATTTATCGATTAACTTTGATAAGATCGATTATTTGCCAGCTCTACCTTACATACATTCAAAGAAAGCCTACGCATAAAATAGTTAATTAAAGAAACTCTTTACAACAAAGTACATACCAAAAAATACACCTACACTCTTAATTCAATTGCAAGCAGGTATTTTGTTTAAAAATAAACCGAATATATTCCAAAAAACACCAAACAAAACAAACAAAACATACAAGTTTGCCCGAACCAACAATTAATTCTAAAAGCAAGCAGAATGCTCATATACACGTAGCCTCTAAACTCTAAACTAAAGTAAAACACTAAAAACGAATCCAAAACTTAAATCAGGTATTCAATTTTTTTCGTATTACGTACTTAGCGTTTAAGGAAATGGGAGAAAATAAGGAAAAATGACTAAGAATGATCCTTAGAGATGTGCGAATGATTTTCAAAAATAAAAAGAACATGAAAAAACCCCGAACATACATATTGAATAAGCAACTCTTTTTTATATAACAAATCGATTGACGATGCTAAAACATGAAAAAAGGAAGGGAAAGAAAAGAAAGAAGAAAGGAAATGAACTCTTATATCAAAATACAATTTTGAGTAAAATTTTTAATGACACACAACCACAAGCAATTCTCGGCAAGCACAGAGAAATGATTTCATTATGACTATATTATAACAAACAAAAAATCTCTAAAATTATACATAAAAAAATACTTACTTACCTACGATCATAATTATATTTTGTCAAAAATCATTTAGCAATTAAGTTTTGTAACAAAACAAACCCAAGTCCCACGCAAAATTTCGATTATTTCGATGATATTGGCAAGTTATCGAACCAACAGATTGTATCTAAATTCGATTATTTTGATGGTATTTGGAAGTTATCGAACCTACACACACACATACACATTACTAAACACATATGTAATAATTATGGAGCAATTGAGTACAAAACGAGTACAAATTTAAATTTTAAGCCAGGATCAGACGACACACAGTTTTAAGTTTAAAGTTAAAGCATATAGATTTCGATCAGAGAGAACGCAGAGCAGCATAAGGAAAATATTGATAGTGCCAGCTACTGGTTTCGCATAGCAAAAGAAAATACTGCATACTGCAAAGATATTCATAGAGGATCGATGGATCGCCAGCATACTAACCACATTTATTCGCATAGTCACATACTTACATAGTTACTTAAAACATAGACTAACCCCCCCCCCACACACACTCTACATGCATAAATATATCTAGAAAAAGGAAAAAATGCCACTCTTCTCCTTGAACTATGATTTGCTTCGGTATATATACTATATATAGAGACCAGGTTCTTGGCATACGCAAAATTATCTCATACATTCTCACTCACCCCCACTCAGCATATAGCGTAGGGAAGTGCGGGTACTAGGTACACCCACCAGTAAGCAGCTACGTAAGTCATATATATGTATGAAAGCTAAAGGAAATCTACCAAAATCGAGCGACAGATTCAATAACGAGATGCAGTTTAAAATTGTAATTGTCAGAACGGAACCGGAAACGGAACAGGCCACGGGCAACTACGAAGCGTGGCTTGGTCATTTTTCTATATACATGCATACACATACATAGTTATATACCCAATATATATATATATGTATATATATATATACATACATAGATGTGGACTTGACGAGACAAGAGTAAGAGTATATTTTATACGATAAACAAATTTTATAACATATTTAATAATAAATTATACACTAATAATTGTGGAAATTCTTGGTTTTTATTTAAATCTTTGCGGGGGGATCGACGTAAGGGATAATGGAGCCTTCATAGAACCAATTCTTGATGGTTGAATCTACCAATTTCTTCAGTTACTTCACACTATAAATGTGACCGTATTCCCAGTAAAATATGCTACATTTACAGTAGGTTTTACGTACAACTCTGCCATACCTATGGTATTTGTGGCACAATAAAACAGTTTGATATTATTAATATTAAACAGTTTGAAAATGTGTTAAAGGAATTAAAAATTTAAAATATAAGCCTTAACAAGTTTACCAGCACAAAAATCTATATAAAAATACATTTCGTTATATTCAAACAATTTAAAAACATAAATACGAATAAATACAAGTATGGCTCTTTATCTAAAACGGATCTCCTGATCTTTTAAGCTCATTAAAGCTCAGTAAAGATAAAGATAAAGAAACAGCCCAAAAGTATGCCAACATTCACTGATATCAGAACGTTTATTGAATTTTATATTCGAAAAAAGCTCAGTGTTTAGATAATAAAATGATTGCTTATAATATCAAACGCTTAACACGCGCAGTTACTTTGTATAAGAACTTGCTGGATAGGTGCGGGGTCTGGTATATTATTAAATTAAAATGCACTTTTGTCAATTATCAGCTATAAGCTATCAGTATAAGCAAACCCGGTATTAACTAAATTTTGTATAAAGTGCGCTGTTAAGTATTTTTAGTATTTAGAGTAAAGTGCAACAATTATCACAATGACATTGAAAGGGGTTCATGGGTAAGAGTTTAAAGATTAAAGCGATTAAAATATGATAATTACATATGTATGTTTTAGCAGTTCTTTTTTTTAAACATTAAATTAGAATTAGTTGCAATTTCTTTATATTATATCATTTTTTAGGTATAGATCTTAGATTATTTATTTTTATCTCTGCAGATTTATAGTAAATATATTAAAGTTTTAGTTATATTTTTTGCTGCTTAAATGGATTAAATTACCATAAATTAGTTAACATTAAATCTCCTAAGATTATATATATTAATAACTTTATTTATATGTGTTTTTATAATATATTTTTAACGAGAATACCTATTAGTTCTTATGTTCTTATGTCTGAAATGTCATTTTTAGTAGCCAGCATCTTTAATGGTCTCTCTTAATGGGTGCTTAGGATACCTCCGCGTGTGCTCCCGGAACCTAGGTCAAGGCTATATCTTTATATATTGTTTAGAGCCACATACGACGCAAATGAGATTCGGGTTTTTTTTTAAAAGGTTTAGCCAGCGACCACCATTTAAAATAACAAAAGGAATTGCTAAGTACTTTGGCATAATGAGACTTTTATGAAGCCAAAAAGCGAAATAAAAATAGAATAATACTTCTATAGAAAACGCGAAAATAAGGTGGTAAGGCGTCCGTTGCGTGACTTCAAAAATTGCGCTCACTCTGAACAAATACCTCTCCATTTCAATTCACTTTTACAATTGGTTTTTATTTTTTTTTTCTGGTCGTAAAGTTGAGTAAAACCGAGCTGAAAGTCCAGATTAGCCATTAGCCGAGAACGAGGTAATTACGGCAATAGAATCCGTACTGATGGGGGGCCCCGATTATACCAATTTTCAGGTCTGCCGGACTAGATAGATATTACTCTCCTCCGCAGCACGCCAAGTGCTTGTTTAATCTTCGTCTGACACCGACTGACAGCGGCTTTCATGGTCAGGGTTCGGGTTCGATGCGATGCTAAATAAAACTGAAAACTGGTTATGTGTTTGCCTATTTATTTACTTGTTTGCTTTTCTACCTCCACAGCACCCAACCTCCAAACAGCTGTTTAGAAAAAGCAAACAAATTATTATTTACGGGACGATCTTTAGACTAAGCCGAACTATACGTATTTCGGCGGCGCATCGTGTAACATATCAATCCAGTTGATCTGCTCCGGCTTAAGCGGACAAAGAGTGTAACTCCATTAAACTTTAAACAAAAGTGTGGTAATTACCGCTTGAAAGTTAATTTAATTAATTGTGAGTACGCAAGATAAGGTCCAATTAAATATTTAATAGCTCCAGCTCAAGTTTTTTGTTTCCAGAAGATGCAAGTGTCAGGGTTTTAATTTTTTGTTAGCTGGCATTAGCTCATCGTTTGGCTTGTATAAGAGTTCTTTAATTTAAATAGCTTAAAAATAAATAATTGTGGAGTTTAAAAATATATTTAATTATTGTTTGGTTCCATTAGATGAACTATTTGTCAGTTACTTGTAGTGCTGGAAAATAATCGAAGCTTTCGATATGTTTAGACAAAAATCGATTTTAAATCAGTTAACATCGATAATTTTTTAAACTACCTTCTTATGTGGTTTCTCAACAATTATTTCTCAAAATTTTTTATTCTTTATATTTCTTAATTATTTTCTTAGTATTATCATTAATTTATAGTGAGTCGAAATGTTTATATTTAAATCTTCTTTCCTTTCTGTTTATTAACCTTGTAAAGAAACTTTATTTTCTTAAAGATAAAACTATATTTCATTTCCCAAAATGTTGTCTATACATTTACCCTTTTCTTTATAAGAAATCATAAATATTATTTATAGATCTAGGACCAGTTGACAAACAAAAATGAAAAAGTAAACTACAAAACTAGTATCCACGAAATCATAGCCAATTACTAAGCCAAAAAATGGTGTGTAAGTCCAGTTTCTTAATTGGCAGTTGGTGATTCAAGTTTCTTAATCGATCCTACAACTATGTTGCAAGGCGACCAGCATTTCCTAAGGCGATTGCCACTCTATAGAGTAGACTCTAGTCCTAAGCAATGACCAAACATCAATCACCATTATCTCTGGTATTTAAGCCCAGAACTCGTGTGCATCTGTTGACCAAAGACTCCAAAAGAAATAATATTCAAATCTGAAGAGCGGCGCTTGAAAACAAGGCCCAACATAAAAAACAAAAAATAAATAAAAGAAAACTGAAACTGGAAAAGCGACGAGCCGAGAGTCAATTGAATTATTAGCCAGTTTTATTTTTGTTTAGACGCGTTTGGAGCGCGGCGGCGTCAGGTGAATCCGAAGCGAAGTCCTCATACATACTCATACACCGAATTCGAATCCCCATCCCCGAGTGCGTGTCGATTCCAATACTTTGTGTTTAGCTTGGCTTTTCGAGTTGCGGGCGTCGTCGGCTTGCAGTGACGGGTTGCGCATACAAATTGGAGCGGCGCGCCGCTCCGGAAAGTGTAATTAAAGCCAAAGCCCCCGCGGACTGCATTGGCCACGGATTTCAGCTACCTGATACCTGGTCACTGGTCAGTTACCAATTGGCTACGCTACCATTTCGCCGAGGTCTGTCTTTGGAATCAGTTTGTCGAGCGACGCTTATCGTGCGTGGATTTGCTTATTTTTGTGGAGATTAGGCCAGTTTTCAAGTGCCAGCGATTAAATAATCGCTGGCACTTGAAAACTGGCCTAATCTGATTATCCAACTTACGCGTTGACAATTCGCGACCTCAGATGCTGCAATGAAAGTGAAATTAAAAATAAAGAAACTAAAGATGAAACTTAAATAAAACCAAAACTAAGCCCAGTTTACTGAGTGACTTGACTGCCTTGTGTTGAAAAAGGATTTTTGAAATGATATTTGAGATGAGGGTTATGACAATACAAAACATAAAATTATCTTAAGAATATTTAAATACTCAACAATAAACAACCATAACAAAAACTTAAACTGAAACCTAATTAGTGTTAACATAAAGTCAAAATAAAATTAAAATTAATTTACAATTAAAAAAAAGGATATTTCTGGTATTTTAAGTATTTTAATACTATGATATACACAGATTATGGTGTTATGACACTCGATTGATGTTTTCTTTCATTAAAGGTTTCATTGGAGTGAAAAAAAATGACAACTATTTATTAACAGGACTTCGTAAAAAAATATAGTTTTTATAAAAGAACTCCTTATAAACGGTCTTTATTTCAGATTTTAGGCATTTAACATATCAAGCTTAATACAACTTAAATATCTTTATTACAGCGCTCTTTAAAGTGTTAAGATCCAGTTAAATACGCTTTCATAAAAGTAAACAAATCCCTTCTTAACTGTTAACTTATTTTGCTGATAACAGCAAATTTTTGGCACATTTTTCGCTTCTAAAAATAAATTTGCAATCGAAATTGCCGAAACAGCAATCCATCTTTTTCGTCTGTGCGTACAAATGATGAATATATGTATGCATGCTGAAAATGTTGTCATACAGAAAACGTGAGCCGAGACCCATTGAAATTCACTGTGCTAAGTGTCCCATGTCTTGCGGTTAATAAATTCATCGACGATTGAGCAATTCGCCATATGCTTATGGCGCGGAGTGTGCGACGGCCGCGGTTGAACTTGAAACTGATTATGGCGCTCAGTGCATTTGGATTTTAGCTGCAAAACTGGACTTTTATCGCGCTCAAATAGCCCAGCAATTAAATCAACTTTTAGTTTCGTTGATGACACAACAATCAGAGCTTCGAATTTCGGGTTTCCTATTGTCACCAACTGTCGTCGATTCTATTGATTTTCCTGCGAGGACAATAGCGGACGCGGATTGCCGATTTTCCATTATAAATGATTTAATTACGAATATCTGCCGCTTTTCCAGTTGACATTTTCTCAACCCCTTTTGCATGGGAAGTGAAGCAGATTGTTTTGGGTCTATTACAAAGCAATTAAAATAGTTGGAAGTCAATAATGAAGGACAAGAATGCGATAACACCAGCTCCGGAGGCCAGCGGAGGTCAAGTTAATGGTAAGTCATCACTCATACACTCAGTGGATTTTTATTTATTGCCTATTTTTATTGCTTTTGACATTGCAGCTAATGATGGAGATCGGCCGACAACTACTGTGATCAATATAGGTAAGTGTGAGAAGGGCGAGTTGGCAGTTAAAAGTTAGGGAAATTATCGCACAGATTTTATGGGAGTACGCCCCCACATTAAATAAGTTAGGAGGTAACTAACTAAATAACTACTACGTATTATGGAGCACTTACAAATATTTGAAACATTTAGATTTAGCAGAAATATTAGGTATTTATCTGGAATGTTTAATACATCAGTTTTAAGTATTTCAAGTAATTCATATTCAAAATTTTTTTTATTAATATTTAGCTAGCTATAGTAATAATTTTGCTTATAATAGAGCTTGAACTCAGAAACTTCAATTAATCATTCATCCAAAAAGGTTAATCCTTAGTACTTTTAATGGATCTTGAAAATATTGATATTCCCATTCAATAATCGTATTTTGCCAGCTCATGCTGACTCAATGAATAGCCCAATTATTTAATCAAAATCATCGTTACCAAGCACAAACTATTAGAATCGGGAAAAGTGCAGTATATAAATATACATTTGGCTTCAAGTCGGCCTTCTCAAGTACTAAATAAAGGGAAATACATTGCTCAGCTACCAATACTATTAGAACTTGAAATAGATAACAGCAGATTAAGCTGGAATAATACTTCAGCAAAAAGTTAAACTTGTATTAAACGAAGTCCAGTACAATGAGATTCGTTATCTGACCGACATGCTTGACTTTCCCCTCCCGAAATCGAGCGTTGTATATAGATCATATACAAAGTACACATTAAAACACAATACTCACGCATTCAAATGCTGATAGTGAATGCCAGCGCCCCCTTGTCGGGTATATTTTCGGCTTGTGGAGTAACAATCCATTCAGTATCAGCCGGCTTTTGCGTTCGAAAAGGTGTGTGATTCGCCAAGCGATTCAAATATCAAATTAAACAAGTGTTTTAAAGAGCAAAAACCAGCTGTTTGTTAGTGAAAAGAACTTGATATGCTAATTTCTTAGAAGCAGTTTCATAGGTTGCAATTGAATGCGGTTTAAAATAATACGATGACATCAAATAAACAAGCAACGAAAGCCAGTTTTTTGCCGTCAAATTTTGTATAAAAAGTTCTAATTATTTTCGAGGTGTTAAAATTTACCGCTGTTGCAAGAAAGCGTCGTAGGCCTTTACCAACACTAGCCAGCGTCAGCCGCGACACAAACCACAATGGAAATCTGTAACGGTCATTTGCCGTTTCTTGTCAAATGCAAATTCAAAATAATTTATAGAAAAAGCCAAATATAAAATACGAGAAATGTCCATAGACTTACTATTTTTCTCTAGCCCTTCTCCTAGTTTGTTTTTCGTAAACAAAACACAATCTAGTTGATTAACAGAGCTTATGCAGAGCCAGATCCATGCTTACGTTAACGTTTTTGATCATTTCACGTGAAAAGCTTACGTTTTGGACGTTATTGTTCACAGCAAAGCTATCCACCTTTTTTCATCAAAGATATTATCTCAGTGCCAATTTAGCTATTTTTCCTTTAGATATTTTCATTCTTTTGACTAATTCTTCATGAGTTTATTTAAAAATCTGTGATTGTAGAACTCCAGGTTTTTTTAGATGTCACCACATTTTGTTAGCTTATTATAGCCATGATATAATTATATAAGGAAGTCTCATCGAGAGAGCTGCCTTCGCATGTTAATAGTCACTCTTTCGCTCTCTCTCATTGCACTATGGTCGATAGGCTTAATTAAGAACGGAGAGAGTGAGAGCTGAGAAGGCCTCTCCAGTATTGACCGCTTGCGTTGCACTAGAATTCCCAACGAGTTCTGGCTGTCAACAAGTGGTAACCACGCTAAATACTGACGAAGGGCACCTATTTCTTCCTCTTCCTCTTCCTCCTCCCTTCTCTTTCTCGAAATTCTCTCTGAAAGTGGAGCGAGAGCGCAAAATATTTATCGTCCCCGTGAACGCTGATGAGACTACCTTAAATTATCGTATCATGATTATAGCTTTTTTCAAAGCTTTTTTACGACCCAAAGAGTTAGCAGCACTGGTCACACTGCCTTTTGGTCGCTCCACAGATCTGAAATCTATAACTACATTAGTTTTTGTTGTCGCGGCGAACGGTTGGCGAAGCGCGTGAACTACATGCGCCTTACTTCAGCCTGTTGAATCGAACACGAATACCCTCTCGCCCCCCACGGCGCAAAAAGTACACATATAATTTTAACAACAAATAAAACGCAAGGAAACAAAACAATAAAAAACGGTAGATGCGAATGAAAGTGAAAGAGTGTCAGTGTTGTTTACGTTTCTCAGTGTAACCACCCTCTTACTCCCCCTCTCTGCCTATCTCTGTTTCTCCCTCTCTCTCCCGGTTTCTCCAAATAAAAAAAACCGCAGAACCAGAAACTGAAAGTCAAGCCATTGGAATCTTCGCAGCATCCCAGCAGCCACCACAACAACAACAACAGCAAGCCGAATCCGACAGAATGGCCAATTTCGACGATGTGAGTGTCCCACTGTCCAATTAGGCAATATCTCAATATATATTGCAAGTGCACGGCGAGCGAGAAAAAAAAGCACAAAATAAATGAAGAGATGTGTAACGATTATTAACTGACATACAGACTCACACACCTACAGGGACTGACACACACACACACATACGAACTCACGTAACGAACATTAAGCGCCTTATTTTGTTTGATTTGATTTTTATTTGAATTTTTTGTTTTCGCCCGTCCGTCGTTATCCTCCCTATGTATGCGTGTTGCATGTTGCTATTGCGAATGTGAAAAACCAACCTGCTGCTGCTCCTCCTCCTCCGCCGCCTCCTTCCAAAACAACAACAACAACAACCTACACCTGAAACACCAATTACGATGGCCGCCAACAACAACAACTACGACCAGACGTTGCAACGCGCCCGCCTCGCTTTTTCCAGTGGAAAGACCAGGAACGTGAACTTTCGGTAAGTTTTGAACGGTAAATTTCCATATTTTGGAATCGAGCTTCTTCCCAGGGCTTTAATGAGTAGTTTTTGCAGAGCTACTTTGTTAATTACAGCAGAGGTTTCGGGGTTGAGAGCAGCTCTTAAAAGTGGGTTAAAAGTCAGGGAGATGTCCGTGGAACTCCTTAAATGGTTTTGCCAAAAAATTTATTTGATTATGTTAATTTCAAACATGCAGTTTTTCAGTGCCTCTTCCATTCCATATTTTCAATATAATATTGCCATATTATATTGCAAATTGTAGTTGAACGCTTTTATGGCTTTTTGTAGTTTCGCTTGCATCGTTTCCTATAATTTTTGGGTCATATTTCTTTTAGCTACTTTGAAGGTTTCATATTCTTAAAATATAACCCATAAATCTCTGTTTATTATAGTTCTGATCTATAGGAAATAATTATAATAAATAACCGTTATAGAAAATGTATTTAGGATAAAGGAAATGGCAGTAAATATAATTTTACCGAAAGGAAAAACTGAGACTTGCTAAGCCAGGGGTTAGGCTTTTATTTAAAGCAAAGTGTAGGTTAGCCCTAACCGGAGATTAAGAAAGTGGGCCTTAAACTTCGTTTAGGAGCAAGTTACTGAGAACAAATAAAGTATTTGAACTGTTTCTGTTATAACAAACTTAGTTTTTATCGGATATTTTCCAAGATCTAAGAAGTTTATTTATACAAACATTATGCCATTTAAGAGTAGCTTCTCGAACAAAGTTCCCTTCAGGCGATATCCACTGTAGCATAATCATTTCATGTTTATACTGCCATCGCGTTACAAGCGGTTATTACCATGGCCCAACCGAAATACGACGATCTCAGCTCTGAAGCAAGGTAATAGCTCTGGTTTTAGGGTTTATTGTTCCATTTCGGAACAAGATCACAGAGAGATCCAGTGATCTCTAACCCACCGAGACTTTTCCCTTGCACACAAAGAAAAGTTTTGACCTTTAAACTTGGGCCCCTCCCGCAGAGCTTTTCATTACGTGATATGATAAGGAGTGCAGATAGCAGCGATTCAGTCCGGGGGACTTTCAAAGTCTAGCTCTATACATAGCCCCTCGATATGCATTAATGCGAGAACTCTGACTTCGTCCGGCCCAAGTGGTTGTACTTTGAATGCAATTAGACTACGGCGGACTGAATTCGTTTCTCTCGTCTCTGGCGGCGAGCATGTAACCGGAATAATTGCTATTTCCCCCTTCCCATATGGCAATAACAATAAAAACACGAACACTCGAACACTCTCACACTCGCCTTTGGATATGTTAATAAGCGAAAAATGAAGAGAGATAATAGAAATAGACGAACAGGCGATAGATATTCCGATAGTTTCTTTGAGTGCGAAGTGTGAAACGGAAGTGCGGAAGAATCTCAGCCCAAGGCTGACGGCCGTTTAATTCCATGATCTTTCCAAATAGTTCCGAACAAATGAACACGTTCTATGACTGTTTTTCGCCTCTAGCTCTGGCTCTAGCTACTCGGGCCACTTCTATATCCACTTCGCGGGCCTTTGATTATATTTAAATACATTTTGCCAGCTACGGATACAAATACAGATACAGGCGGGCTCGGTTAAAGTTTTAAGTATGATGTGTTCGAGTTGGACAGGGACTTCTCGATAGTTCTTTATATAAAAGTTTCTAAACTTGATCTTCAGAGTTTTTATTGAGTCCTGGATGGGCACTTATTGGGTCTTTAAGCTCCCGGAGCTCTTTCTGAGCTTAAAGTTGCTTGTAAGCGAAGCTTTTGTGTGTTTTCCAGCTTCCAGGAGTACAAGAACCAAACCTACACATCTTCGGAACCAAAAATCCTGCGCCAAGGATTATAAAAACAAAACATACACTACATTGGATTTTATTTTGGCTTTCCTGTCATATTCTGTCATGACTTTAGCGGTCAGTTTTGGTTTTGGGCTCCAATTTTCAATTGTGGTGCCCAACCATGTAGAAATTTCTTTACATTTCAATTTCCTCGTTTCAAATTTATGTAATTGACGTGAAATACGCCCCCTAAACCCCATTTAACGCCCAATTTAGTTCGAGTTATGCAACTATAGGAAAAGGGCGCTATAGGGAAGTTGGACTGTAGCTCGAATATGAGTTACTGAAACGGCCACAGTGCGGCTAATTGCTTTATTTATATTCACAGCGATCGACGATCGGTTGCCCGCTTATACGGTTTTATGTTTGTCATGAGCAAATAATAATAATTCAATTCAATTGCAAGTGCACCTCGGGGGGGTGTTCACCTGCGCTGCTGCGGATCACCTTGGCAAGAGACTTTACCTCCTCTCATTAGCCCGAACAAAGTAGATCACCAAGAGCGGGCTGTCAAGCCGGTTTACACGGTTCTATAGTAATTGGCCCGGGCTCCGAACCCCGGAGTTGAGTCACCAGAATCGTAGAATATCACATAACCGGCCGTAAAGCTAACATTGACCTTCCCCAAGCACCGAGCTGCGAGCTCTCGTGCATTGTGATTAGTATTGATTTTGTTTTGGTCTTTGTTTCGCACTCCTACCGCGGAACTTGTCCCATCATCATCATCATTTGTCCATTAATTATTTTCGTTTTTTCTTGTCTACGTTCAGACGCCAGCAGCTGGAGAATCTGCTGCGTTGCTATGAGGAGCACGAGAATGAGATTATCAGCGCCTTGGAGGCGGATCTGCGGCGTCCCAAGCAGGAGAGTCTCATTGTGGAGACCGAGTTCATGAAGAACGACATCAAGCACATTCTTTTCCATATCGATGAGTGGGTCCAGTCTGATAAGGTGAGCTGGGAAAGTCCTCTTTTAAATCTTTACACTATTTACTTATTTAAAATAATTAACGAATAAAAAACAACAACATCTATTTAAAATAACTATTTCCAGCCCTCCAAGTCGTTTGTGAATCTGATGGACGATGTCCAGATCTACAATGATCCCTTTGGCGTTGTCCTGGTCATTGGCGCCTGGAACTACCCGCTGCAGCTGCTCCTGGTGCCGGTGGCCTCCGCCATTGCCGCCGGAAACTGTGTGGTGATCAAGCCCAGCGAGATAGCCGCCAACTGCGCCAAGTTCATTGCCGATGTCATTCCAAAATATTTGGATAATGTGAGTGAATCATTTGTTGCTAAAGCTAAAGTTTTTAATAAGTTTCAAATGTTTATTCCTAAAATTATAAACATATGGAGAGGGCGAGAAGTTTCTAGGATTCCTGGCATTCTTTAATATATATATATTTTTTTAATAGATTCATTAATGCATCTCAAAACAAAATGTTTAAATATTTATAAAGGAAATTAAGATGCAGTGCAGAAACTGAATAACTTGAAGAGCTGTCGCATTAGCAAACTGATTTTATGGCTTTTTATGTTTTAAATTACCTTTTAAAACTAGTTATAACGACGTGGAGTTAAAAGAGACATTAAATTATTAGACGAGCATAAACAGGAAACTAACATTCTTATTCCCTCCTTAGGACTGCTATCCCGTGGTCTGTGGTGGACCCAGCGAAACCGCCGAGCTGCTCAACCAGCGCTTCGACTACATCTTCTACACGGGCTCCACGCGCGTGGGCAAGATCATCCATGCCGCGGCCAACAAGCACTTGACCCCCACCACCTTGGAGCTGGGCGGCAAGAGGTGAGCACGATCTTGAACCCCATTTAAGCAGCGAGTGAGAATTCCGCCCCTTTCAGTCCCTGCTACATTGACAAGTCGGTGGAGCTGCGCACAGCCGTCAAGCGCATCCTGTGGGGCAAGCTGATCAACTGCGGCCAGACCTGCATTGCTCCCGACTACATTCTCTGCTCCAAGGAGGTGGAGACCCAGTTCATTGCCGAGGCCAAGGAGGTGCTGAAGGAGTGGTATGGCGACAATATCCAGGGCAGTCCGGATCTCAGTCGCATCATCAATGCCAATAACTTCCAGTAAGGCATTCAGCGGGAGGCATTCAAGGGTAAAAACTGACAACTTTAATTTGCAGACGCCTTCTCGGTCTGATAAAGTCGGGACGCGTCGCTGTGGGCGGCAAATACGATGCCAGCGAGCGGTTTATTGAGCCCACCATTCTGGTGGACGTCAAGGCCACCGATCCCATCATGGAGGAGGAGATCTTCGGCCCCATCTTGCCCATTTTCACTGTGGAGAGTGCCTACGATGCCATCAAGTTCATCAATGCCAGGTATGAGAGTTTGTGTGAGAGCCTTTGTCCTTAGTCTCTGGCCATTTAATCATGAAAAAGCATTCTACCCATGAAAATACAACAATTACCACAACCAATATGTCCGATTCGCCATGTTTTTCTCCTTAGAGAGAGTCCACTTGTCCTGTATATTTTCACATCGGAAACAGAGGTTCAGAATCTGTTCATTAACGGCACCCAGTCGGGCGGACTGTGCGTGAACGATACGATAATGCACTATGCCGGTAAGAGAGAGAGAAATCCAGCCAAAGGAGATATGGATGGATGTGGATACAGTCCGTTGCTTGCTTCTCTACGGTTACGGTTTCTCCCAAGTCCCTCCAAACGGATTCGGAACCTGTTATGATTGCTGTACCCCTATTTGTTAACTTTGTATACCTTTTATCCGGTGATGGTGACTCTAATTATTCCTGTACAGCAGCGGTCGGCACGGCCCTTTCCCGTGGGGAAGGGTATTTCTCAGTCGGCGTCGCTGCCGCTCACGCACAGTATGCACAAAAGAAAACAGAAGAATCAGTGCAGACAAATTGTAATTGTGTGGCTAGATTTAGCCTTTTTTAGCGTTAAATAGCTAGTTTTTAGGTTTTTTTTTTGCCATTTTACAATATATCTTAGCTTTATTCTATCTATCTATTTTCACTCATACAAATGCAATATTGGCATTTGACTGTAGTGGTGCGGACCACTGCTGTACAGTCTCTACCTTGTTGTAGATGATGACCTAAGGCGCACCCTTTGATTAATAGCCCCTAAATTACACCCTGTACACTAGTCATTACACATTGTTCATGCATCTGTATATATATCATAGATATTTGCAGATCTGTTGGGCTTAAATTGGTTTAAATGCTTGGTAGAATCGAAATTATTAAAAACACATCTGCAGATCTCCTACGTTTGTCCTTTATGTGTAATTCTTCTTCCTTTGCAAGTCCTTAAGCGATGCTAGAGGATGCTTCAACTGTAATTACTTACTTATACTGTTCTCCCCCTATTCCCCCTCGTAATTAGAGAGAAACCACTTGTTATTTACGTGTTCTCCAACTCGAATAAGCTAGTTAAAGAGTTCAGGACTAATACAACCAGCGGCGGATTCTGCAGCAACGAAACTATAATGCACTGTGGAGGTATTTTTGCTATGATGTATATTTTAGTTAAGAGACTTTTGTGTAATGCACCTTTATTGTTGATTTTTTAAACACTATCTAAACGAATTTTTGAAGTAGCCTCTCTCCGATCAATATTTGATATGCAAATTTACAGGGAAAACACGGATAAAGACAACGAAACGATACGTTAGACACAAACTGAACAAGTATACAAATACTATGCACATTTTTAATGCGTTTTATTGGTTTCGGACTCGAATTGTATTTATTTATTTGTATTTTTTGCTTTGCTCAACTTTTTGTTTAACACTTATACGCTTGGCTAAGAAATTGCAAGTAATAAATTAGTATTAAGAGTGCTAAAAGTGGTTTTTGGTGATAGCTAATGGGAAATAGCTTCTATATAAGCATCTATGTATTAGGTTTCAAGTTCAATTATTGCTAATTTTAGAGGTATTTTGTAGTGTTAACAAATAATGAAGACAAGACAATAAGAAAGGCTTGATTTAAGTACAAGTCTTGATTATTTGCTGAGTATTTATTCTAGCAAGTATCAGGAACCCTTTAAAATGAATATCTTTTCCTCTATAGTTGATGTTTTGCCCTTCGGAGGCGTGGGCATGAGCGGAATGGGCAGTTATCATGGCAAATACGGCTTCGATACCTTCACACACAAGAAATCTTGCCTGGGCAAGGATCTGTCTGCCTTTGGCGAGAAGTTGGCATCGTAAGTTTAAGCTGAAACTAGTCTCTGAATAGTATGTAATATCCTTTATTTCCCAAGGGCCCGTTATCCTCCCTATTCGGACCGCAAGGGATCGATCCTTTCGTTCCTGCTGCGCAAGCGCCGTCCGCTGCCCAACCTGCACTTGAGCCACGTTGTGGCCCTTGGCCTGGGCGTTGGCTTGACGGTGCTGGCCAACTTCTACCTACAGGTAAGAAAGGTATTAAGCAAGCCAACGCCAATGGCAAACTTGTGACCCCATTAAACTGTACAATTATATTTCATGCAACCGATAAAAACACTCACACGACACTGGGAAAAACACAAACCGCTTAAACGACAAAAACACGTCACCACACACTCCTCCTAATCCGTATATTTCCAGGGCAAGCTGACGCGTTAGGAAGAAGGTTGGCCGGAGATGAGCCCAGTCTGCACCAGTGGAGTTTTACGAACATTACATTTGGAATTGTTTGCAATAAATATATATGTTAAGCTCAGAGCAATTTTTTTTCTTGGGCATTTTCACTCTAACTAACTCCATTACGCACACAAACATCGACTAAATAATGGGTCATTAGGTTTATTTTTTATAAACAATTAACTCGGCAACTGAACCCATTTAAACATTTTCAAAACCTTTCCACTTCTTATTATACTTTCAGCAAAGCTCAACAACTGATTAAGAAACCCAAAAAACATTTTATACTTTTTATACTGCATATCGGTGGGTGATGTAAAGCTTTGGATACTTCGTTGTATATACATAAAATAGTTATTGTTATTTAGTTGCTATTTAATAAAAATGTGAATGCTTATAATTTACGACAAATAAAAACAATAAAAATAGCTTTGTTTATATTTAAATTCAGAAATATAGTGTGACCAGATCTGGCCAAAATCGGTCGCTTACCAACACTGTTTAAATGTTTTTCATCTTACACTGGCCAGACATTTTAGTGTTTTTCTGTAGGGTCACACTGTCGGTTGCAATTTTTTGTCAATCATTTTGTCGGTCGGAAAAAATTCATTCGAAAACTCTACAGACAAAATGGCCTCGCACGGCGACTTGATTGCACAATTCATAGAAATTACCGGGACGGATGAGAACACGGCCCGTTTCTACCTGACCAGCTGCGACTGGGACATAGAGGTGAGCTTTTCTTTCGCCGAGCCGGCGACGACGACAACAACAATGATGCAGCGCAATTGCAACTGAAAACGACGCAAATATAATCCCATTTCAGCACGCTTTGGGCAACTACTGGAGCACCCAGGCGGATGTGCCACTGCCGGCACAAACTGTTGGTTTTGCTGACAATCCTGCTCCGAAGCCCACTTCGAGTAGTGGAGCCACACCAGCAGCGGCCGCAGCTACTAAGGCAGCAACCACTAGTGCCGCCAAGAGCACTGGCACCAGCACAGGCTCGGGAGCAGCCTCCTCAGGTGCTTCCGCGTCCACTGATGTCGCCCCACCGGGACCAAAGGCCAAGCCAAAGTAAGCGAAAGAAAAAAAGAAACACGTCATTCCCCTAATATCTCGAATTACCCCTTAGATTCGCCACACTCAGCGACATGTCCAAGGAGCCGTCGAGCGACGATGAACAGCAGGCCTTCTATGCCGGCGGCTCGGACCGTTCCGGTCAACAGGTACTGGGCCCGCCGAAGCGCAAGAATTTCCGCGAACAGCTCACCGACATGATGCGCTCTGCGCAGGAGCAGAACATCGCCGAGGTGGGGCCATCCACCAGCAGTGGCGGCAGCAGTGGCAGCGGCGGCGGCAGCGTTTGGGGCCAGGGCATGCGTTTGGGCATGACCGACAATGATCACACCGCTGTGGGCACCAGCCGGGCTCCGCAGGGCGGCGGCGGCGGCGAGAATAAGCCTGTGGTGGTGCTGAAGCTCTGGAGCCAGGGCTTCTCCATTGATGGCGGCGAGCTGCGTCACTACGATGATCCCCAGAACAAGGAATTCCTAGAGACCGTCATGCGTGGGTAGGTTTCAGGCATCATTCCAAGGCTTCCTTTATTTTCCATTCCCATTCCATAGAGAAATCCCCCAGGAGTTGCTGGAGATGGGTCGCATGGTCAACGTGGATGTGGAGGATCATCGTCATGAGGACTTTAAGCGCCAGGCCGCACCACAGACATTCAAGGGTTCGGGCCAGAAGCTGGGCAGCCCTGTGGCCAATGTGGTCACCGAATCGCCAAAAGTTCCAGCCGCATTGTCGGCCGACGATGCCGCCAATCAGGAGGCCAGTGCCCGTGATGCCATCAACTTGAATTCCGAGGCGCCGTCCACAACGCTGCAGATTCGCTTGGCGGATGGATCGCGCCTGGCTGCGCAGTTTAATCTGTCGCACACCGTTTCCGACATCCGTCGCTTCATCCAAACGTAATTATTGATGTTATGACATTGATTCCGGAAACTGATTAATCTTCTCTCCTTTCATTTCAGGGCACGTCCTCAGTACTCGACCAGTAACTTTATCCTGGTCTCATCTTTCCCCACTCGCGAGCTGAGCGACGACAACTCCACCATCGAGAAGGCTGGCCTCAAGAACGCCGCACTCATGCAGCGTCTCAAGTAACTATCTAGGTTAAGTACGCGAAGAGACTTCCCCCGCCGACGAGGGGAGCAGATCGAACATTATGAGTAAACAAACCAGGATCGGGGGGCCGAATCGATGTCTATAAGTGTCTATAATATATTAAAAACACCAAATTTGCGTACACTTTATCCTTCTCTTTACTATGGCAGTCAAGTAATCTCTCAACTTATGAACTAAAGACTACAACAACTTAGGGCTATCATTGCTTAGATGAGCAGGTCCACCTCGTTGCGGAGGACGTTGATGTGCTCCATAAAGTCCTCGCGCACCCCGTTGCGCCAGTCGTGCAGCCCATCGCTGCCCACATGCTCACAGTCCACGTAGCGGTGGACGAAGGCGGTGGACAGTGAGAGCTCCACCTCGGCCGTGCTGGCCAAGAGCTGGGCCGGCGGCAGCTCCAGCCGGTTGAGCAGCGTCTTGTACGGCGCCCTTCGCTCCGGATCGTACTGGACATTGTCGGGCAGCAGCTTCTTTCGCTCATCGAAGCACACGGCCATGGTGGCCAGCTCGAAGCGGGTTGTCTCAGCCGAGAAGTGACGCAACTGCTGGTGCAGCGATCCCTTCGCCTGGGAGGCCGCCAGTCGGGAGTTGGGGAAGAACAGCTCATTGGGACGGAGGAGAAGGGTGAAGCTGGCATGGTTCACATTCCGGAGCAGGCAGTCGGTGTGGAGCAGCTGACGCACCCTGGCGGCCGTGGTGTTCGTCTGCCGGAAGGGAAAGTTGAAGGGCATCGCGAACAGATGGATGTTGGTGCGGTCCAGCAGGCGAATCACCTCGTCGGGCAGGGCGTCGTAGTTGTAGACCAAAAACTGCTCGATGCCTATGGCCTGGTGGAACAGGAAGAACTGCAGCAGGCTGTTCTCGCTCCGAGCAAAGCGGGAGGTCATGTTGAAGCCCACCAAGTCCACGCAAATGGTGGCCGGCAGGCGCACAGGACTAGTTGGCATTGCCGTGGAATCGCTCTTAATTCCAATCGGTTTTAGGTTGCGCAGGCGCAGCTTCACCGGGCTCTTGGTGGACGTGATGTCTGTGAATGAGACGCCACCCGGCTGACCGAAATCCCGGCTCACCTGGCAGAAGAAGTGATAGCTGGTGAAGTTGGAGGTCTTGTCGTCCACCACCGGACTCTCGATGGCGTCCCGCTGAAAGCGAAACTTTCCCTGCACACTCCGTCCGCTGAGCAGGTCCAAGCTGCATCGGAAGTCCACCACAGCTCCTCGTTTTCCAACCACGAGGACATGCGCCTCGCCGCCGGCCACCAGTTCGTTGCGCATCCAGTACGCGGAGTAAGCATGGAAGTTGTCGCCAATCATCTGCCACACGGGCAGCGGACGCCATAGGGCCGCCTGCGGCACCTCCTCCTTGGTCCCATTCTCCAGGCGGCGCAGCACAGCAGCATCGTTTCTTCCAAAGAAGTTCACATACTTGAGCACGTACTTCAAACGGTTGTTCTCCGTTTTGTACATCAGCAGGATGGCCACACTGAGGCAGGAGATCAGGAGCAACACCAGTTGCTGGTACTTCCGCATTTTCCTTGACTTAAATCCGGTTTTAAATTAAAATAACAATTAAATCAAATACACTCCCTGAAAATACCAACAACAATATGCAACAGCTGTTTGCCAGGGTTGTCGTTTGCTCAGAAAAAGTGTTTGATGCTCGCCAACTATCGATTGGAACTTGAACGAAATTAATATCATTTTATTTTTGAAGTTTTCAATGATTATAATGACTTAATTATAATAATAAAATATAATATGGATTTTACGCATTCAAGGACCTGAAGAACTTGAAGCATATCCAACTTTTTAATGGATATACATTTCCCTAATCGATAGTTCACAGAGATATTTGTAAATTAAGCAATTTTTTTTTCCAAGTGCAAGTTCTTGCGTCTGGGTGACAACTCTGCCGCCAGCTGGGCGCAACATGAGTTTGGATGCCGAAGATTGTGATGATTTTATACAAAACAAACTATTTCGCACCCGGGGGAAATGTGGTAAGCTTGTCCTGCCGCAAAGATGCTCCAAATTCCCAGTGAAACTCACACCACATCGTCCACAGCAATTTATGCCCGCCAATCGGATGTTTATGTCGCGGTGAAGCCGAAGTCAACGCTCCGAGCCATTGCACCCACCCTGGCCATGGCGGAGAGCAACAACAATAACAATGTGATTAATGTGCGACACGATATCTGGTTCCACATAGCCATGCACATCGATCCGGAGGACGTGCAGACCTTCGCTCTGATATGCAAGGAGACGGCGCAGTTGGTGGCCTCGCGGGCCTTCTGGCGCAACCTGTACCGACGCCACTGCACCGGCGCCACCTCGGGCTGGAACCTGGACCTGCCCGCCCAGCTGCAGCTGGAGCAGATACGCAACTGTGATACCCGGGCGCTGAGATCGCTTGTCATCGAGGCGCTCTTCCACTGCCACCGACCGCTCAAGGTCCGCCTGGAGCTGGGCTACCACCTGGACTGGCTGCTGCAGCGCACCTTCGTGTCCTGCTGGCAGAAGCAGTACCAGTGCCTGTGGATCATGTGCTACAAGTTCTGGAACCGACAGCCGCATATGCAAATGAGAGAAGAATCGGAGGAGTCCCTAGAGGTGGTCAACGACTGGGAGGCTCTGGCCGACGAGGACGCGGTGGGCCCTTTGGCTCCTGCTCAGGGGAATACCAATGAAGGGGTCGTGCTGCTCATTGTCCTGTGCCGCCAGTTTGTGCCCACGCCCGCGCAGCTGTCGTATGGCCAGCAGGGAGCGCGTTACCGCCTGCGTGCCACCCGGGAACTCCTCTGCACGGACATGCGGGCCAAGAACCTGGAGCTGGACTTTGCCGAGGACGGCAGTCGAAGTGTGGCCGTGACCGTGAAGTATGCTCGCATTGAAAAGTACAAAGTGCTGCCCTGGTGGCATCCCGATTTCCAGAGATTTGTGAAATAAACCCATCCTTCCATTTATGCCTTATTTATTAATGTTGGCAAGACATCGAAGCACTATCGATACTATCGATTTTTTAAACTTTTTTGAAACCCATCGATTGTTTTTCGCACTATCGATGTTTTGATTAAACCGATTAGACTCCATTTTAAGCCTTTGAAATGATCATGACGATACTCTTTTGAATATTGAAAGGGCAATATTTTGTCTAGATCATGAATGGAAATTAATCCCTTAAAGCCGGAATCGTTTAAAGTGAGAAAACGTATGGCTTAGGAAACATTGATAGTAGTAAAACATCGAAAAAATCGATAGTGCAAAACGTCGATATTTTTGCCACCTCTTTATCTATCACTTCTGCTGCAGTAGAGGTGGAGAAACATCGATGTTTGCAGACATCGATGTTTTTCCATGTTTAAATAAAAACATCGATGAAAAAAAACATCGAAACATAAAAAAATCCTCTAACATAAATTAAAATTGTTTTTCCTTACTTTAGTGATGTGACAAAAACATCGATGTTTCCCCACAAAACATCGATGCTTCTAAGCATTTCAAAAACATCGATGCATCGATGTATTCATCGATGTTTCTCCACCTCTATGCTGCAGGTCATCGCCGCCGAGTTCCGTTATCTGCCTGTGAATACTAGTTCTGTGCTTGTTCGATGGCTCGTTATCTCAAGAGCTACTGGCCCCCAAAACAAGTGTAAACAAGCTGCTTCTCTAGTTTGGTTCATTTTTTATTCAAATGCACACATGGGAGAGCTATCTGTGGAGCGCAAAAAATCACATTTGGTGCATCTTTGTCGTTGTAAAAAAGCGATATTGTTTAGGGACTAACAACTGGAAGAAGACGACGACTGATCATAATATATATACACAATACACACACTTTTATCTTAATCCTAACGCTGAGTGCCGCGAATACAAAATAACATTCTGGAGAGGAGGTGGTCATGGTATCGGTGTTCGGTGTCTTTTTCTAGAATTAGCGGAAGCTTTGTCGGGGATTATCCACCATCATACATCCACCCACCTACACCTTGCCGAGCAGGTCGTGTCCGTAGGGCTTCTTGCGATATCCCTTGAAGGCGAACAGCTTGAAGGCCAGCACCATCATCACGATGCAGAAGGCGTACAGCAGCATGCCCATCCGCATGTCCATGTCGGTGAAGACGCTGGATATCTGACGCTTTTGCCGCATCTTATCCGCCGACGGATGCAGCAGCTCCTCCCGCTGCACGCCATAGCGGCTAATGAACTGCGGATTGTGTATGTTCCTGAGGAAGCCCAACACCGCGTCCTTGTTCCACTCGATCTCCAGGTTCTCCGACTTGGTATCGGGCGACCGGCGGCATTCGGGGCAGCTCTTCGGGCTGGGGAACTGCAGTTTGGGGAACTCGGGATCCTCGGTATCGTCGCCAGCCAGCCGTTGGTTCACCTCATTGTGGGCCGCCCACAGCCAGAGCACCGCCTCCTCCTTGTTCGGCACGCTCCAGATTTTGCGTCGCGATGCCATTGCCTGCGGAGTGTAAACAAAATACGAAAATTACTCAATAAGTGAACGTCACAGGGAGGGCTGTTGTTGGTACAGCTGGCGGCCTAAAAAACCCAGTTGTATTTTCTATAAACAGTGATAACTCGATACTGGGGAAAGCCACAAGCTTGGCCATAGCAAAAATAGTTCTTTAAGGTGCTTTCTAATCTCCAAAGTTGCTTATTAATGGTCTGATTAGAGAGATTTTTAATATAGAGATAAGTACAGGTATTCTCAATGGTTTCTCCCATAAATATTGTCAAGTATTATCAGCTCTTGCTGCTCTCTGCGTTGGCATGTTAGTGATTTGCATTATATCTAATCTGTGTGGGAGTCGTAGACCTACAGCTGCACAATTTCTAGCTCTAACTCAAGAGTCTGTATATACGTGGCTTTTTTATACAGTAAATCGAATGGCATTGATCACACGCTTCGCTTCTGTTTTATTACAAGCATTTGAGCAAATACAATGGCAGGTATAATTAGCAGTTAGAGAAAGTTGAGGCATGACTCAACCCTCCTCGCAACCTCAAATCAAAGCTCTAAACTAACTAGTAAGTAAGTCACCTACAAGTCACCTACAAGTCGTGGCTGCGCAATTAGTGCTCCAATACAAGCTTAGTAGTAGTAGGCAAATCAATAAAAAAAAAGGTGGTTAGCCAGCCAAGAACAGCCCTGACATTGTGCTGATCCAAACACCGAGTTATTTTAATTAACGCAGCACTTAAATATAATACAAGAGAAGCTGTTTTTGTGTGTCAAAATTAAAGTAAATTACTTTTCGTATCGAATTAAGCCGATGGAAAAATCCCAGCCCAGTCAGCGCTCAAGTCTTTTGTTTGGTAATCAACTATGGTCCTCCTCCTCCCCCCCCATGGCGATCCCCGCCTAATCAGCACTATTGTGGTCATTAGCACGTAGCTCACCCGGCCTGCTGCTGACTCACCTGAAAGTGCTCGGCGCACTCGGTGCAGCCAAAGAAGTTCTTGATGTAGCCATGCATGGCCTGAAGGACTTCCAGCGGATCCGGCGACTCCTCGTTGGCCTCCGCCTGCACCGTCATGAAGTGGAAGAGCGTCCACAGGGAGCAGCTGTAGCCGCGCAGGCGAGGCTTGCTGCCAGCGCATCCCACAAAGTGTGCGGATGAGTAGACGGGCGACAGGTGGGCCTCCAGGCGCTTCAGCTCCTGCTCGAACTGCTCTCCCGAGAGCTGCTCGTTGAACTGCACCACATAGTCCTTCAGCTGGGACACCAACTTGTGGCCGTTGGCTCCCAGGGGATTGTAGCGCTGCAGCACGACCAGGAAGCGCTGGAGAGCGAGCAGTCGCTCGCCGCTGATCTCGCTCACCTTGGCCACCTCGTTGTGCAGAATCGTGCGAATTGCCTGCTCGAGGTCGGCCTGGTAGACGAAGTGCTTGTTCCGCTGCACTTCCTTGATCAGGTCAGTGTGCGCCGCCGTCTTCGTGGCGGGTGTGGCTCGCGGTTGCTCCACCACCTTTGCCGGCCTGGGTGTGATGTTCTTCGCTCTCAGGACCTCCGCGATCTGCTTGGCGTAGGATTCGCTGGTCGCATATTCCGGCGCGTAGGCTTTAATCTCTCCCTTGCGGTCGATCAGGCTGAGTGGCTTGGTGGCGGGATCAATCTTGAACCTGGCCGCCACCTTGGCATCAAGGACGCGGCGCACCTCTACGGCTGGCCAATCGAGCAGGAACAGAGCTGTTTCGATGGCCACAGTGGAGTTCTCCGGCTCGTGGACCACGGCCACGTACTGCGTGAGGCTGCTGAGACCCTCGAACAAGCTGGTGGCGGAGTCGTTTTCCGTGATGTGCTGGAACCTCGGCCAGAGGGTGTTGTTGTGACCGCTGGTCATATTCTCCGCAGCCAGCATGCCCGCCAGCAGCCCTCGAATCTCGTTCTCGTCCTGCGTCTGCAGGCTCTGGCCAAAGCTCTGGTCACTCGGCTGGAAACCGGGTCCGAGATAGCGCAGCGTGGGATAGCCCATCACCTCGTAGGTGCGGCAGACGCCGTTGTTCTCCTCCGCCGCACAATCGATGGCGCCGACGATGAGAACCTCGGACCAGGGCAACAGGTGCTCCGCTATCACCTTGTAGGTGGGCGCAAACCTCCGGCAGTGCCCGCAAAACGTGTTGTAGAACTCGACGAGCGCCCCTCGCTTCTGGTCCACCACCGTGGCATTGAAGTTGTCCACATTCAGCCGGACTACCTTGTCGTTGTCGTCGTACAGGCCCAGGGCGGGATCCTCCACCGCCGACTGCTGCTTGAGGACGGCCTCGTACCGCGGCAGGGGAACTCCCGCGGAAGTTGGTCCCACGAATCCCAGCAGCAGGCCAACTGTTACAATAATCAGGTTCTGCGCCACCGACATTTTCCGGATTTGCTGGAGAGCGACGGTGGCGATTCGTACGGAATGCGAAGTGGTACGCGACTGTGCGATAAGTTTTCGGTTTCAGCGCAGCATTTGGAATGTTTTATGGTCGCAATTGTTTGATTAGCTCTGCCGTTTCTCTGCTCTGCGGCTGCACTCTCACTCCCTTCCAATTTCAGCGGTTCTCGCTGCGAACTAGTTCGTGGGCATTACCGCTAGCAGTGTTGCCAACATAGCTAAATAGATAAAATAAGCTTTTTAATGGTTGAAAATGGCAAGCAAAAAACTCTAATGCTGACTGTTTGACAAAATAAATAAATAGTTACAAATGTTTTAATCGTAAATAAAAACTAAGCTAAATAGCTAAAATAAGCTTTTTTAAGGGTTGTAAACGGCAAGCCAAAGTCTCTAATGACAAAATAAATAAATAGTTACAAATGTTTTAATCATAAATAGTAAAAATACTATACTATACTGTATTAAGTTTTTATAAAGTAACGGTTTTCTTTGCTATTAAACTATCTATATCATTTTCTTTAATTTTATATCGCTATTTAAATGGACGCTTGATTTTTGTTTAATAACCGTATTGTAATACCGTAAGTTATTGCTTTTCTGGATTAACCGGTAAATAAAAACATTAAATCAAAGTCTTGTTGAACTTATACATAACCTTTCTTATCAGTTTCTGTGATATGTACTATGAATACAATATACATATTCTTTCTCTCATTCAAATAAAAACTGTTTATTTTGTTGACCTTCCGAGTACCCCTTTGTTATCAATTCTAAAGAAAATTAAATAAATTAAATACAAAAGCAATATTAAAAACAAATATTGAGATATGTAAAATTCGATGAGGGGCGATTATCGATAAAAGAACCAGTCCGATAAGTGAACCAGTTGTAACAGTCAAACGAGTTCCTCCTGTCAAAACCAAACGCAGTTGGGGGTGCAACAAATAACGGGACTAAAATGATTTTACGCTCCTGGGACCGGGTGAAGCCCCGTTCCTTGTCGGATTTCGCAGCCCTCATACTGGTGGCTGTGTTTGTGCCGGCGACATACATATTCCAGATCGTCATCGTGCTGCCGGAGCTGTTTGCCATCGGCGGCGTCTGCTACACGGTGCTCTGGGTGGCCAGTGTGTTCCTCATCTTCAACCTAACATCCAACATGCTGGCCTGCATGCTGGTGGACACCAGCATAAGGAGTGGGTATACGACTATTTCCAACCATTGGCTTTAACCAAGATATCTTTTGATTTGCAGAGGAGCTGCTGAAGCCGCCGGTGGAGGGCAACCAGATGGCCCGATGGCACATGTGCCACGACTGCCAGACGCTGGTGCCGCCCCGCTCCTGGCACTGCGAGGTGTGCAACGTGTGCGTGCTGAAGCGGGATCACCACTGCCGGTTCACCTGCTGCTGCATCGGGCACCACAACTACCGGTATTTCCTTTTTTACTTGGTGTACATGATCATCGGATCCCTGGCGGCAGCCATCACGCAGAGCATCTATATGTGGCACCTCCATCTGGACACCTACTGGCGCTGGTCCACGCTCTTCACTGTCTTCGGTCCGGTCGTTAGCCTCATGCTGTATCCCAGCTGGGAGAGCTTCTACGTGGTCATCTACGATCTCACGCTGCTGGCCTTCGCTATATCCTCGCTCCTGCTCGTTTTCCACTGGTCGATCATCAAGAACGGGTCCGTGACGAGGGAGCGTGGCACCAGGAAGTACGATCGCGGCGTGCGGGGCAATCTGGAGATGGTGCTCGGCCGGCGGATGCATCTCACCTGGCTGTCGCCCTTCGTTCGCAGCGATTTGCCACACGACGGCGTGAACTGGGAACCCAATGCCGCCTCGCCAAAGGAGGACTAGTCTATCTCTTGTGCAACCATTTTAAGTATTAATGGCATTTACATTATATCGATTTACCATTTACAAATCCAACTCTAAGCTAGTATATATTCTAAATCCCTCTAGTCAATACCTGAATCTTAATCTTACTAAGTTTATGTATGTCCAAATTATGTGTTCATAGTAATCGTTTTTATATTCTCCCCAAGAATATACGTAGATACATAGCATCTACTTGATCATTTCCCACAAGCCAGTATTGTCTTGTCTTTTTATCAATTTAAAATTATTATTATTATTAAATTATTTGAATTCACTAAAAACAAGAAATGGTAAAATAGAAACGTTAAAGGATGTTTTTATACCCTTGCAGAGGGTATTATAATAATGACCAGATGTTTGCAACGCAGTAAAGGAGGAATCTCCCACCACATAAAGAATATATATTCTTGATCAGCATCACCAGCCGAGTCGATCTAGCCATGTCCGTCTAGCTGTCAGTTCCTGTCAAACTAGTTTCTTAGTTTTTCTGCTATGTTTTCAGCATAGTTTTATTTCTTTTGCAAGCAGTATCTTATCGGAACGACTTAAATCGGACCACTATATCTTATAGCTGCCATAGGAATGAATGGGTAATTAATATACAATAATTAAAGCTTCTCTGCTTTTCAACGTATTTCTATTAATTTCGAGAAGTAGCTGTTTTTTACGGTTTTGAAATTACGGTTTTAATTTCATTAACATCGGACAACTATATCATCTATATCATTTTATTTTTTATTTTTTTGTATTTGACCAGATAAACTATAAAATCTCAAAAGCATGCAATATTTGAGGTCTTTCTGAGAGCAAGTTATGGAAAAAAATGAAATGATAGCCAAATGCGCAATATTTTCGGAATCGTTGTCAAAATTTCAATTATTTAAAAATAAAATTATGAAAAAATTTTGAAAACTTATTTGGCCGATTTTTCAAAATATTATAAGGGGTTACATCATTAAAATTGTGAAAAACTGACAAAAACATATATATTTTAAAATTTCTTAACTAAATTTGCAGATTAATTAACCAACGATAACTAACATAGAACGGCTTTCCGAATTGAAAGTAGGAGGGTATATTAAATTATTTTTAGCTTTGATTTGTCAAAAAAAAAATGTAAGTCTGTAGGACTAATGGTTTTTAAAGACTTCAGCTTTGTGCATGCTTTCACGCTTTAAATAGTTTTAATAAGTGTGGGAACACTCCAACTGTATCAGCTGTTTGTCATTATCGATAACCGATAACAATAGGTTCTGTCACCGAACACAAAACTTTTGTGTAAACAAAATTACCTGTATTTTTATTGTCAGGCTCGCGATTCTGCGGGTTTTCATTTGTAATTTAGCTACCGACAGCCGCTGTCAATCTAATTTATACTCTGCACTCTTTTAACGAATTATTGTAAAAAGAACACATTGGAAATTGGTGACTGCGCATTATTTTTGTTTGTTGCCCCAGAATACATGTGCGAGGAAGAACAATAACATTTTGGGTAAATATTATGAAATTTCCTTTGTGACGTGGTTCTTACCCTATATTTCCGACCAGTCATTGCCACTTCCGGATTCGAATTTTGATCTTTGTTCCGCCGCGCGATGTCGCACATCGATAACATCTTCACCCAGGTGCGGGCCCGCCTCCAATCCGAAGGCGTCAAGCTGTGGGAGGAGCCCTACTACTCCGAGGACCTGGGCTGCATCGAGGGCGCCATGGAGGTATGTTTCCTGCAACAAATTAACAACAGGAAGATATTATTTTTCCGATACTTCTAGAATCTGGCTGCTGAGTACGGCCGCTTCCTGGGTATTGCTTCCAATCGCTGCTTGTGTGTGCTCACTGAACTCCAGGACAATGCGCTCCGCAAGTTGGCCGCTCGCCGGGAATTCAACGCCACGGGATTGGCCACATTCAAAGTGCGACGTATTGACAACCGTGGCGGAGGCGGCACAACCGCAATGCAGGACGTTAAGTGCGACCTAAACGGTCTTGGGTCTGATCTCCAGGCGGCGATTGCTGCCAAGCTCCAATTGCCGGACGCCAATCATGTCAAGTGCATTGCAGCCGGCAAAATGGTGGCCTCCAATTCCACACTGGCCTCCCAGCAGCTGAAGAACAACCAGCAGCTGATCGTGATCGTGATCGGACGAGGCGATAATCAGAATGAGGCGCTCTATGAGAGGATCAACAGGATCAAGGCCGATGTGGAGGCGGTGGTGTCATCGCAGAATCAGCTAATGGAGATGGAGGACCAGAATGGCAGTCCAGTATTCCTGCCGCCCGACGAGAATCGTGCTCTCCTCACGGGATTGGGATTTTGCGAGAAGGCACGAGCGGCCATGCAGCGCGAGGATTTCGAGGAGGCGCTGCTCCTGCTCCTGGAGGCCGACGAACGCTTCGCCACATGCAATTCGCAGTTCCTCGAGAAGGTGGATAATTACGCCTTGCTCAACCTGGACATCGTGTGGTGCTATCTCTGCCTGAAGAACGTCACCCAGCTGCCGGATGCGGAGCGTCGCCTGGCGATCTGTACGCGCAATTTCCGTCGCAGCTACGGCGAGAACTTCGAGAGACTGTATTCGCTGAAGGGCAAGGCCTGTCCGGAAAGGGCTTTGCTCATGCGCCTGAAGCTGCTCCAGGGCGTGGTGCTATTCCATCAAAATCGTCGGGACGAGGCCTTCGAGCACTTCGAGGCCGCCTCCACTTTGCTGAGGGAATTAAAGGTCAACGAGGAGGAGCTAACTCTGCTGGTGGAAATGGGTTTCGAGGTGAGCGAGGCCCGTTTGGCACTGCGCTCCTCTTCAAGCGGCGTCGGCGGCGGCGGCGGCAGTGTGGAGCGCGCGGTGCAGTTCATCCAGGAGCGACGCCAACAGCTAAAGGATGCCCGCAAGCAGTCCAAGGCGGAGCGTTCCCTGCACCGTCGCATGTCGAATGGTAGAGACGGCAGCGACTGGGTGAATCCTCGCAGCGTTTGCACTCTTACCAATATGGGTTACGATCGCCGTCTGGCCGCTCTGGCGCTGCAGCGATCCAAGAACGACGTTCCCCAGGCGGTGAGTACACGAAAATAATAACAAGTAAGAAAGCTACAGTCGACTGTGCTCGACTGTGAGATACCTGGTACCCAAACGTTTTCGCTTCACACTAAAAGGCAATTTAAAAATGTACATATGTACACTACATTGTACATACATACATTGGCGCCATTATATCGCACGGCCAAGGCTCGAATGCGCCACCTGTCGGCTACAGCTTGCAACAGCAGTGCCTTAGGGCGGTGTGTTAAAAGTCCAACCTTATTGCTAATATCTCCCATGTCTATCATCCGATTTTACTGAAATTTGCAGGTAACGTCCATTTTATTTTATTTATTTATTGTATCTATTAACTTTAACCCGAAAATAACGAGTATAGCTTAATAACGTTTTTTATGATTTATGAGGGCGCAAGTGGGCGTGGCCAAATTTTAAAACAAACTTGATCTGCGTGCAACAGATTCCAATGTTGTCACCAAATTTGGTAACTCTAGCTCTTATAGTCTCTGAGATCTGTTGTTTCACACGGACAGACAGACGGATCAAGAATATATATACTTTATAGGGTCGGGGATTTCTCCTTCTGCCTGTTTCATACATTCTCGGTTGGCACTAACTTATAATACCCTTGTACCCTATGGGTACCGGGTATAATAAAGAACTTTACTTATGTAGGGTTTGAGAGAGGCTCCTTTTCCCATTTTAGCCAAACCCTAAACTACCTTACTATTAAAATATACGAGATCCTGATATAGATCGATATTAATACCAATACCATTAATACAAATCCTACACTTAGTACATTTTTATTCTCTCTATTATCAGGTGGAACTCTTGCAATCCCACGCCGACGAGCTACTGGCCGCTCTGCCCAAGACGCGTGTGGCCGCCGATGCCGACCAGCTGGCCCATCTCCGTGAGCTAGGATTCGAAGAGGACTCGGTGCGTGCGGCTCTCGAGAGCACGGGCAACAACTTGGAGCGAGCCATCGAGTTCCTGCTGCGGGCCTTCCGCAGCGAGGGGGAGCTTCAGGAGACTATGAAGCGGATCACCGAGCTGGCCAGCAATGGAGCCGCCGACGGACCCTCCACCTCGAACTCCAATGGCGAGGCCCCACCCTCGCCCATAATTGATGCAGTCCTCCGACAGGCGCGTGCCGAAATGGAAACCTACAAGGCATATCAGCGCTTCAACGCTGATCTAAGCCAGAACGATCAGGACTATTTGGATCTGCCGCTTATCCAGGAAGAGCATATACTGGCCGAGTATCGCAACCTGCTGGAACAGTAATATCTCTCTTACCTTTGTTATATATCACAAATATAAAATAAAACTTTAATATTAAAATGATCTCGACTTTGATGTAGAGGTGGAGAAACATCGATGTTTTTTCCATCGAAAAACATCGATCTCTGCAAACATCGATGTTTCTCCACCTCGAAAAACATCGAACTAATGAAATAGTTCTTGGATACACAGAAAGAATTCAGGATCGCCCCACACACTCAATATCCTTCTCCCAGCTTACAATATCGTTAATTTTTATTTATACGAGTGTTTTATAAACGTTATTATAATCCGTACGAACCCAGTTTAGGTCATATAATCAGAATTCAGTTCAGTCCACAGCTCCCCTTAGTTCTTCTGCAGCTTGTCCACTTCCTGAATGTAATCGGTGCCCACTTTCACGATGACAGCTCCAGTTCCCAGACCAGCCAAGGTGGCCAACAGGGCGTTGTCCTTCGGCAAGGCCGACTTGATCAGTGCCCAGGCCAAAACAGATCCCATGCTGAAGAGGGTGGCTCCCAGAAGGGCGTATGCACCTCGCTTGTTGTTCTTAACGTCCTTGAGATGGGGACGTCCGTAAATATAGAAGGCAGTGCCCACCACGGCGGAGATCAGGAAAACGTTGGTCAGGTCCTTCTTGGGCAGCAACTTGGGCACGATCTGGGGGTTCATCACATTCACTGACAGGGCTCCATAGCTCACCAGGCCGTGGAGCGGTATATAGTAGTTGAAGACGTTTTCCCGGGTGAAGGGCTTCAGGCCCACCTTTTCGCATATGCTGCAGGCGTCTTTGTTCTGTGTGCTGACCATTATTTTGGCTAAAAATGCAATTAATCCGTAACAATATCTCCCGGTGTGTGTGGTGAGTCTTCTTCTTCTTGTTATGTAAAGAACAGAGTTGCCAAATCGCGTCGAAGAGTAAAGTTTTCGCCGGTCTTCGAAATAAATGCGAGTGTAATATTGCTGTTTTCTCAGCAAAATATTTAATGTATTGAGAAATATACTGCCCTTTGTCAGAGTGTTCTACGGAGTATGAATGTGATCTGAATCAGAATCGGATCTGCCGACAATTCCAAAGCCGGTTCCTAAGTTTGAATCTGAAACTTTTAAATTGTGAATCTGAAACTGTTAACTTGTGCATCTGAAACTGTTAAGTTGTAAATCTGATACTTTAAAAGTTCGTGAACTTCGTTATATTCCGTGTATAATTTAATGTACGATATCAAAGTATATATTAAAAATAAGCTCTGTCGATTCTATCATGTCTGATCTTCGGATTTAGTCCATTTTCCAAATATATACTAGAAATATTAAGAAATAAACACGAAATTTGTGTTGGTGGCTTACTTACCTAACCTTAACTTCGATCTTAATTTTTGAGTGGTTCATGAACCTCTTAAACGAAACATGTCAACTCTATTGAACAGCCGGCACAACTTGGAAAACCAGGTGGCAACCCCAACATACGCAGGAGAGTGTGTGGGGAACGAGTGGGGAGAGAAAGAGAGCGGAATAGGTGCGAAAAATTTGTAGCTGGTTGGAAATTCCTCGATTTCGATCCGTAAAAAGTAAATAGCAACCGCCGGACAGGAACACCGATAGATGTGCGTGCCCCACGTGCAGCACCCGACGCGAATCGCCACATTCGCAGCCAGCGCCTGAACCAGCGCCAGACCAGTCCAGTCCAGAGATTTCGCCGAAGCCCACAGTGCAGCAGATCCGTGGAAGACATGTTGACGCACAAAACTTGTCAGGCCCGTAAGAAAATGCAGGTGAGTTAGGGCGGTGGAAAGGTGGCGAACCCAAGCTAATCCAATCGCAGGTTTCCTTTGTGATACGGGACGCGGAGGAGAAGCAGCATAGAAATGGCGTCAACGCGCTTCAGCTGGACCCCAATAACGGCAAATTGTACTCGGCCGGTCGCGATGCCATCATCCGGGTGTGGAACACGCGCACGGAGTCCAGCGAGAAGTACATACAGTCGATGGAGCACCACAACGACTGGGTCAACGACATCGTCCTCTGCTGTAATGGACGGAACCGTGAGTTGAGCCCGGAATCAAGCAGGGGATCCCATTAACTAATCTTATTATGCATCCCATGCAGTTATCAGCGCCAGCTGTGATACCACGGTGAAGGTGTGGAACGCCCAGAAGGGCTTCTGCATGTCCACCCTGCGCACCCACCGCGACTACGTGCAGGCCCTGGCCTACGCCAAGGATCGGGAGCATGTGGCCAGCGCTGGGCTGGACAAGGCCATCTTCCTGTGGGACGTGAACACGCTAACGGCTCTGACGGCCAGCAACAACACGGTGACCACCTCTAGTCTGACCGGGTCCAAGGACTCCATCTACAGCCTGGCCATGAATCCCGCGGGCACCGTCATCGTGAGCGGGTCCACGGAGAACATCCTGCGAATCTGGGATCCCCGCACCTGCATGCGTAGCATGAAGTTGCGCGGCCACACAGAGAACGTGCGCTGCCTCGTGGTCTCGCCCGATGGCAACCAGGTGGTGTCCGGCAGCTCGGACGGCACCATCAAGGTGTGGAACCTGGGCCAGCAGCGTTGCGTCCAAACCATCCACGTGCACAAGGAGGGCGTGTGGTCGCTCCTGATGAGCGAGAACTTCCAGTACATCATCTCGGGCAGCAGGGATCGCAACATCATTGTCACGGAGATGCGGAATCCCAGCAACAAGATGCTGGTGTGCGAGGAGCAGGCGCCCGTGCTCAGTCTGGGCTACAACATCGACAAGACCGGGGTGTGGGCCACCACCTGGAATTCGGACATTCGCTGCTGGAAGCTGCCCATGTACGACAGGTGTACGCTGAACTCCACCGGCGGCATGGACGCCCAGTGGACACAGGGCGGCACGGAGGTTGCCTGCATTAAGGGCGGCGCGGCCATCAAGGAGTGCACGGTGCTGAACGACAAGCGTTATATAATAACCAAGGATTCCGAGGATCAAGTGGTCGTCTACGATGTGCTGAAAGTGGTCAAAAAGGATCAGCTGGGAGCCGTTGACTACGAGGCGGAGGTGAAGAAGCGCAACAAGCAGGTGTACATTCCGAATTGGTTTACTGTTGATCTGAAAACAGGGGTGAGTGCTTGGAGTCTGATGGTATAGGTGGTATTAATAATATTTTATTACTTAGATGCCAACGATTGTCTTGGGCCAGGAGGAGGTGGACTGCTTCGCGGCCTGGGTGTCCATCGAAGCCGGACTGCCGGAGTGTGTGGATCCCACAACAGAGATTAAGGTTAGTTGTATAGCCTTGTTCCACTATTACATTCAGCTCCATTCTCGAGAATGGTCCATTTCTTTTACGTTCAAAATCGACAGACCATCCTTTTACCATTCGCCCCAAAGGTTTCTATACATACTAACAGAAAATACCAAAAAATATTGATTATTAGGCGATATTTCTTAAGTTCTTCCTTCCCTAAACCTTCCTTCCCATCCCTAATTTCTTATTGTTCTTAAAATTATGAATACTTTTGCAAAAAGAAATCGTCCATTTCAAAATAACGGAGCAGTGGAACAAGGTCACTACATATTATTTAATTAGAAATGTCCTAAGATTAAGGTTAGTTTTATAGCCTTGTTCCACTGCTACATTCAGCTCCATTCTCGAGAATGGTCCATTTCTTTTACGTTCAAAATCGACAGACCATCCTTTTACCATTCGCCCCAAAGGTTTCTATACATACTAACAGAAAATACCAAAAAATATTGATTATTAGGCGATATTTCTTAAGTTCTTCCTTCCCTAAACCTTCCTTCCCATCCCTAGTTTCTTATTGTTCTTAAAATTATGAATACTTTTGCAAAAAGAAATCGTCCATTTCAAAATAACGGAGCAGTGGAACAAGGTCACTACATATTATTCAATTAGAAATGTCCTAAGCTGGGTTTGTTCTCCTAGATAAACTATGGCAAACTGCTGCTAGAGGCCCTGCTCGAGTACTGGACACCACCGCATACCATACCACCAAACGAAATGGATCCGGACATGCACGGCAATGGCTACTTCCAAGTGCCCAAGCACACGCCCGTCATCTTTAGGTGAGTAATAAGTAAGTTGATAACCATCTCCAATTCCTATATATTTTCCTTTTTCAAATAAACAGCGAAGTGGGCGGCCGCACGGTGTGTCGGCTCTTGGTGCGCGATGCCGCCGGCGATAGCGAGAGCACCCTGCTCCATGAGACGGCGCCACAGTGGGTGACCGATGTGGTGATCGAAAAGAACATACCCAAGTTCCTGAAAATACCGTTCTTCCTGCAGCCGCATCCGCAAATGACCAAGCCAGAGCGCACGAAGAAGGTGAGCCCTCTATTAAGACTTCTAGGGTTTAACTTCTAATTTTCTCTGATCCAATTAGGATCGCCTGGTGGCCAATGAGTTCATCCAGTGTCGCAAGGTGTGCGAGCATGTGCTGGAGAAGGTGCTCAATGCGGAGACCACGCCCAGTGGCGGCAACAACGCCAACAATTCCCTGCAGAACAGCCAGAGCGATGCCAACTCTGAGGGATCGCAACTGCCGGCCGAGGAGCGCATTGAACTGTGGTGCAACGATGTGGTAAGATCCAAGGATTTATGGTGTATATATAGGACTGGTGTTAATGCATTTTGTGGATCCTGGCAGGTTGTGGATCCCAACATGGACCTGCGCACGGTGCGCCACTTTATCTGGAAGCAATCTACCGACCTTACGTTTCAGTACAAGACCAAGCAGAGCTTCAGCTACGATGGTAAATAAGGGAGGGCACAGAGCAACACGAGAACACCACACCACAGAAACACATGATTGCCTTTTGCAATTCCCGATTGCCTAACCGAGAGTCGTTGTTGTCGTCCCCCTTAACAGGTTCGATCGGGGATAGCCTGGAGCGCGTGACGCGCAACAAGTATTGAACGCCTGCCAGGCATGTGATCTCCCGCCTAACCGCAGCAGCCGAGTACCGATGCATTATTGAAAGAGAATGAGATTTAGCGCAGACCGATTAATAACCATTTTGTATGTATTTATGGAACGTCTTTCTGAATAATATTCGAGGAGGAATCTGCGTGCCACTGTTTATCGTTTATCCCTCTTTCGGTTCGAACTATACTCCACGTACATTACCTTCAATCTGAATAATCGAGGAGGAATCTGCGTGCCACTGTTAGTTTATGGTTTATCCCTCTCCGCGTACTTCAGATTCAGACTTATAAGGATTAAGCTTGCGACACACACGTTGGAAATGTAAACTGCAGACATACCATTTACATGCATCTAGACCTAGGGAATTGCGCATATATGTTTGTTTCACATTAGGTTTATAAATACATATAATTATATACATAGAACGTAAGTACATCTAAAGAATCTGTTAAAGATACAAAAAATCAATGCAATTGTAGAAGTCCAACCTTTAAAACGCTCTATGCAAGCCAATTTGTACATAAGTAAAACGAAAACAAGGCAAAACCAGGATGAAAATCAATTAAACTTATTAAATTATTTGGAAATCAAGCTTGGCTCTCATTCCTTAACCCGCCCGAATACGTTTAACAACTAAGTGTTAGCGCCGCCGCCTGGTGCCCGCGACGCGTGAGTACGACTCGATGGTGGTCAGCAGGAGGAGCAACTGTTGCTTCAGCGTCGTCGGTATGTTGTAGCCGGCTATGACCCGACGCGGCGCATCACTCGTCCGATTCAGCCACCGGGCGACGAGCCACAGGCAGTTCTCCCTCAGCGAACGGATGGGGAAGTGGATCAGCACCTGGCTGCGCACGTCGCACAGTTGGTCCGGGTGCTGCGGGTTCTTGGGCACCCGCACCCGGACCGGCTGGAAGATTCTCCGGGAGCGCACATGCATCCGCTCGCCCGTGTAGTAGTCCCGGAAGAACCAACTGTGCGTGCTGAAGGTATTCACGCGCACCTCCTCGAAGGGTTTCAGCGTCAGGTATATGTTCTCCCGGTCCCGCTCGCACACCCAGTACAGATCCACAGTGCGGTTGGTCGTGTTGACGAACAGCACGTAGACCTCCACCAGGCCCGGGGGCTGCTGACCTCCGAGCCGGCCGTCGCGGTTGTTGTGCGCTATTTGGAGCGCCATCTCCACCAGGGTGCCAAGTCTATCCGCGATGGCTATTAAATCAATTTTCGTTGTTTTTTTTCTGACTACGACAAACAACAAGTATAGATAATAGAGGTGGTCAACTATCAATAATGCTTAGGCGATAACCGATAACCTTCTTTGTACATTTTTGTGGAAGAAAAAAATGGCACAAAGAAAGGGCTTGGAATATATAAGGAATTTATAAAATTCTTTAAATGTATGAAATTAGGCGAGTACGCTTAAGTTTATAAAACAAATGTAACTCTCAGGCCTTGGAAAATTAAAAAGCAAAATCAAAAATAGTAAATAAAAAGCACTGTCGATAAACAGTTTATCGATAAGAAGCAGCTGATCCCTTCTCTACTGCAAAAAGTAAACAAATAATTCGGTAAATTCGTATTTTATTTACAAATTAAAAAAGTAAGCGCTTACTTAGTCTAATCAAAGCAGTTTCCGAATAAATAAAGTTAGTATTTAAGCTGTCTGTGTTTTCAAATTGTTAAATACCCACAAAAGTCCAAATATGGCATTTTGCATTGCAGTCATTGGCAAGGATGTAAGTTACCTCCTTTTAAGCTTTATACAAGCACTAACGATTCTTATATCTTAGAATGCCCCACTGTACTTGACCACATCCGACATGGAGCAGGAGCTGGAGCTGCAGTACCATGTACACGCCGCGCTGGACGTCGTGGAGGAAAAGTGCTTAATTGGCAAGGGAGCTCCCGAGTCCAAGGAACTCTACCTGGGACTGCTCTACTCCACAGAGAATCACAAAATGTAGCTAAATGTAGTATTTTATATTGTAACCTTGTATTCTTAGAATTAATTTTGTTGCAGCTACGGTTTTGTGACCAACTCGCGGGTGAAGTTCATTGTGGTCATCGACTCCAGCAACGTTGCGCTGAGGGAGAACGAGGTGCGAGCGGTGGGTACTCCATTCTGCTTAATATTAATACTTAATAATATTGCGTCTCTTCAGATCTTTCGCAATCTTCACATGCTCTACACAGATGCTGTCTGTAATCCCTTCTACATTCCCGGCGAGTCGCTGACTTCCAAGTAAGCTGGGATTTGTTCTCATTAAGGGAAACCCCTTGACACTTTCCAACCATTTCTCTTTGCAGGAAATTCGATCGCGCTGTACAGAAGCTGATGAGCGGCAATGCCTAGACTATAGAGTTAAGATTAAGCTAACAATAAAGCTGAGTTATTTATCGGATAGTAAGAGATATGTATGTGTATGTTTTTTTTCTCAGGAGGGATGTCAAGGTGCCCCCGCCCCGAAGCTAGTGCCGATCAGATTCAAATTGAGATACGCACAAGTCGGAGGAAACCGGTCTGGTCGAAAGCGAAATTATGCTAATTCCGACGATATTTTTGACGAAAATAATTCGAGAATTAATTATATCTTTACAATGTGTCTGCTAGTTGACACATACTTAGTTAATGTCTCCGTGTCGAACTCGTCTTCCGTCTGCGCTGCGATCTTTACCCGATCCGGCCAGCACACATAAACTTGTATTTTTTGGCTTATCTTATGCATAATTAATGAAATTAAATCCTCCGCGTCACTTGACTTGAACTTGGGCGCCACCGGCAGAAGCAGAAGCAGAAGCAGAAGCATCATCATCTTCGATGCTCCGATGCCATCAGTAGCATATAAAAAGCCGGCAGAAGTTCCACATCGATATCAGTAAGCCTTCTCAAGTCTTATAGCCAACAACATGAAGTTCTTCGTAAGTGGCTCTTATCACAAGACGATCCGAATCCGATCTCCTAACTGATTCCTTCTAGATTGCTTTCGCCTGCCTGCTGGCCCTGGCTGTTGCCAACGAAGATGCCGGAGTCCTGCGCAACGAGCAGGAGGTCAATGTGGACAACTTCAAGTATGCCCTGAAGCTGGACAACTCTGTGGATATTGAGCAGTCCGGTCAGCTGCATGGTGAGGAGTGGAAGGTCAACGGCCAGAGCTCGTGGACTTCTCCCGAAGGCGAGGCCGTGTCCATCACCTATGTCGCCGATGAGAACGGCTACCAGGTGCTGTCCGCCAACCCCCCTCTGCCCACCCCACCACCAATCCCAGAGGCCATCCAGCGCGCCCTGGAATGGATCGCCGCCCACCCCTCCAAGGAATAAGTTATGTTTGCCAAAAAATAAATGCATTTAAAAGTTAATCCCGCCCAGTGTCTTTGTTCTTAACCGAAAAGGATCCCCAGTGCATCTGCCTGTGTCCGAACCAATTTGAATAATGAAACAGACACCTCCACCTCGTTAAGAAACAAGTTTCCCTAATTTTATGCGGCGCACAGCAAGTGAAGGTCAGCCAGAGCCAGACAAGAGAGAAAACAAATTAATATTAGTATCCGATTGGGTCTGACAGATGGCTATTGTTGATGAGCTAACCCTGAACTTGAGGTGGCCTCTATGTGCATCCCCTGAAAGTTTCTTCACTTTCGGTTTCTTTCCCGAACAAGGGAAGAGGTCTTAGCATTATTGTGGCATACTTTTGGGCGCGCCAAGTATGGTACCTCCGGCACTGGCTCATAGTTTTGTTGTCTTGCCCATGAACATGGTGCTATTTCTCACCCACGCTGTTATTTCCCATATAAAGCAATAAACGACTTGGATATCACGAAGCTCTGACAGGTGGGGAAACGGATCTACAGAGCAAGTAAATAAAATGGAAGAAAAATCATATCAAACTCAAAGAAGTGAGTATTCTTTAAAAAAATATATAAATTTAGAAACTAATTTGTATCTAGGATAAATTATACATATATAAATTTAAAAACTTCTGATCATCTATTCAGTAAACTAACTATATTATAAGAATGACTATTTATTAGATCAACATTACATCAGAAATATCATAAAAATTTAAATGAAATATTTAATTTTGTTTAGAATTTGTATTATGACCCGAAAACAGATTTACATATACATATAAATTCAAAAGATGATTTATCTCAAAGAAGTGAGTAGTCTTTTTAAAAATATATAAATTTATAATCTAATCAGTATCTAGAATAAATTATATATAAATTTAAAAACTTATGAGCATCTCTTGAGTAAACTAACTGTATTATACGTATGACCATTTATTAGATCAATATTACATCAGAAATATCATACAAATTTAAATGAAATATTTAATTTTGTTTAGAATTTGTATTATGACTGAGTTAACAACCCGAATATAGATTTACATATCACAGACAGAAGATAACTACGTATCAAGTTTTCCTATCGCACGAATCTCTTTGTTAATATCAGGTTTAGGATGTCTTGGTGTTCATTTGTGTGTTTGGAGACATTTAACAATACTTTATATCGCATTGGTAAAATCAGGCTCTTTGTTGTCATAAGTTCAGATGGGAAATGTCTTTGAAAGTGATCCGATGCGATGCGGAGTAATGCCACTGCAATTATGACGGCGGATAAAGTGAATGCCGTCGTCAATTACGATGTGCTTAGTTTGCCTGGCTGCAGCCCAGGGGCATCCAAGGTACAAGTATATCCAAAGTGGCCGCCGCGACGATCAAGGCTACACCTCGTCGTCGCCTCACAAATGTCAGAATAACATTGAAACGCTTGCGCTCCGGTTAGCGAGGGATTCTGATTCGGTTTCGGATTCTGGGTCGTTGAGGCTAATCGCTCTGGAAGCTCAACATGAAAATATGAAAACCCAATACCCGCGCCAGTAGACTGCGACTGCAAGTGGGGAGGAGAACAAGTCCCAAACGATGATGGATTGAGATGCTGAGAGGGAGACGTCAACGTGCCAAACATGCCTGTCAAGGGGAGATTGGTAGAACACTGCGAAGAAATTGGCAAATTAAATACAGAACCCATATTCTTAGGGGTACATTTTAGAGCTGGAAAGAATCCAAGTTATCGATGTAAAAATCGATTTTAAATCGATAAACATTGTTTGTTTTTTCAGCTCAAGTAAATGTTATATACAAATTAATGAAAAATATTTATAAAAAAGTACAGAAAACATCAAAAAGCATAATATTGTATATAATTAGTTTTACAATTATTTAATTTTAATTCAAAATAAAACCTTTTAGATATAATACTTATCTCAAAAAGCTCCATATAGCAATACTTCTCCCAAATATGAAAGAATATTCCTGTTCAGGGGCCGCATTTTCCCCCTGTGTAACCTGCACTGCCTTAAATTCATCATCAGCTGCAGGGATTTCAAAATCTCTGGGATTCCTTGTGGCGCTTCGAACTAAAATCTTTTCGAAAGCCCAGCTGTTGGCGATTACTAATTCCTGGCATTTGAGTTATGCGCCCCATCTATTTGGCTGCTAATTAATTAATAAGAACATAAACAAATGGTCAATATGTCACCGTGACGTCAACTTGCGTCGGCTGCTTTGGCTGGCGCTGTCATAATTCGTAAACAACATTTCGGTTTCCTCAATCTTTTCCGCCAATACACGTAGTCCCGCCCAATATTCCCAATAATCCATAGCCATTATGTATAAACAATTCCGAAAATGTGTGCCACACAAGCGCAGCTATTTTATTAAAATGTATAGATCAATTTGCATATCACTGTGTGGTATTAAACAAAGCGAAAACTAATATTGTGGCTGATTTAAATTTGAATATACGTCTGATACGTATAAAACGTATATGTTGGAGGAAGCAGAACCGCAAGAGACAATATTCGAATCGCTTATAAAAATGTTTTAGCACTCTGTTCGTGTCTGTGTTCGTCGTTTGATATTTCCACCCGAGACGAGGGGGCATTGGTGCTGGTTGTCCGCTTGTCCGGAATGATTCCATCCTCTTAATTTATACCCAATCTTTAATTGCCCGTTAATTTGGTCGAGCTATTAATGATTTTGTGGGCGCACCGCGTCCGTGATTGATTCATAAAGCGTGTCACCAAGCTGTGAATTGGAAAATGTGATCGAATTTGCTCCAATTATGAGTGGGGGATATATGATACATATTTAAATGAGGCACCACTTAAGCGTACACTGAGGAAATGGCAAGGGGAATTTGTTTCTTAACTGAAAATTGATTTTTTGTGTGAAATAATATCATAATATCTCTATTTAAGTGGGTTTTAATAAGAGATTAACAGCAAATAGTTATATTTTGTTATTTTTGAGTAGGTTTAGTTAGATTTTTATTAATAAAGCTTTAAATTTTGAATTCTTAAGTATCCTCTAGGCTCCAAGCTAGAGCTGGAAAACTTTTCGATATTATTCAGGCAAGCATCGATAAGCAACGATAACTTTCCTGCTCCACCTCTAACACAAGCGCCGTAGAAATTTATTTTTCAATACAATTAAGAAGAAGTGCCTAATTTTATTATAAATTCAACAATGGTCATGTTTTTAAGGCAGGAGTTATTTTTGAAATTTCCTTGTATTATAATAAAGTTCATAGTTAACAGTTAAAACTGCAAATTCACCTTAAAATTTAAAACATGTTTCGTATACAGGAGGAATCCGTTTATTGAGTAGTCATTTAATTTGCCATAAATAAATACCAGTATCCAGTATCCAGCGTTGTTTTATTTAAATTTCAGTAAGTTAATTTAAGGCTCTTAATCGTCATTAAGCGTGTTTAGTTTTAATTAATGGTGACATCTCATTTGGGAACTGGTTTATCAGTTCTATAATCAGCATAAGATCGTCTAGATTCCGTCCAGATCTGCTGGATGATTTCGCTCAGTGCCGCGTAAAAATAGTCATTGTTAAGCTTAGCAAACCACTACAAAATCGTATTGCTCTTCCCTCGCCCGGGGGAAGTGATCTTGGCGGCGCGGTGGGCGGATGGGTATATATGGAGAGATGGTATTGGTGGTGGTCTGCTGGTCTGGTCTGGTTTCTGGTGGCCAGCAGGCACAGTAAATGGCACAATGGTTTTTACAGTGCTTTTCGTATTTTCACTTCACAAAAAAGAAAATTAGAAGCACATTCTACGTTTTCTTTTGTTTATTTTCCCCCGGTGGTTTGGTTTTATTTTCGAAATGCTGCTGAAAACCATAAATTAGCTTGTTACTTTTGGAATGCCCCGGCGATGTGGCGCTGTGTGTGGGTGTGGGTGTTGTGGTGTGGTGTGTGCTGCTGGGCTTTCGGGATCTCTCGGATCACGCAGAAGTGGGGAACTGATTCAGTCGTTAGCGGAGATCGATCTGGTGAACAACTAGCACAGGATTTAAAATGGAGAACATTGTAAGTGGAGGGTAATCAGTGATAATCATAGAAAAATGATTACTTCTTTACTTCCTGTGACCTCATTTCGTTTAAAGTTCCTTAAAAACTGAGTCATTATCATTACTACAATATTTACCTTTCCTTTCCAGGATGAAGACCTGACCCCCGAGCAGATTGCCGTTCTGCAGAAGGCATTCAACAGCTTCGATCACCAGAAGTGCGGCAGCATCTCCACCGAAATGGTGGCCGATATCCTGCGCCTCATGGGACAGCCCTTCGACAGGCAGATCCTCGAGGAGCTCATCAACGAGGTCGATGAGGACAGTAAGTACTGCAAAAACACCCCCCTTTTCAGAGACTAAAACTAATCTAAACCTTTCCCTCCCACAGAGTCCGGTCGCCTGGAGTTCGAGGAGTTCGTCCAGCTGGCGGCCAAGTTCATCGTTGAGGAGGACGACGAGGCCATGCAGAAGGAGCTGCGTGAGGCTTTCCGCCTGTACGACAAGCAGGGCAATGGCTACATTCCCACCTCCTGCCTCAAGGAGATCCTCAAGGAGCTCGACGATCAGCTGACCGAGCAGGAGTTGGACATCATGATTGAGGAGATCGATTCTGACGGCTCCGGCACCGTGGACTTTGATGGTGAGTCCGCTGAACGACCAATTAGCCGCCGTCACTCGGCCGATAAAATTTGAAATTCCCTGGCCAAATGCCAATGAGAGGCATTTCCATTTTCCATTTTTTTTTTGTTTCCTCCACACAAATTATATCAATTTGTTGCCTCAGCCCCCAAGCGTTGAGGGGAGCGAGCTGCCCTTGTAGACGCGTCTATTTTTGGAGCCTTAGATCTTTACACAGAGACAGAGAGACGTATCGTTTTCAGCAAGATTTTAGAGGAGATTACAGCATCTTGGGATTTGGAGGAAGTGTTTGTTTGTTTGTTACTTGATGTGGAAGCAGTTGGAGTCTTTGAAACTACTTAAAATATTGTTTATTGAATTAGAAGTTTATTTTTGGTAGTTTCTTAAATACTTAAGGAAAGAAATACTTTATTTATAATTTAAAGAAAGGATAATAGTTACAATAAATATTTTTTACGTTTAATGAAGGTCTTAGTTTATAAACCTATATACCTTCCATGGAAGCAGTAGGAGTCTTTGAAACTACATAAATTATTGTTTATGGAATTATAACTTTATTTATGGTAGTTTCTTAAATACCTAAAGAAAGAAATACTTCATTTATAATTTAAAGAAAGGATAATAGTTACAATAAATATTTTTTACGTTTAATTAAGGTCTTATTTGAGGTTGTGATAAATATTTTAAACCTATATACCTTCCATGGAAGCAGTAGGAGTCTTTGAAACTACTTAAATATTGTTTATGGAATTATAACTTTATTTCTGGTAGTTTCTTAAATACTTAACGAAAGAAATACTCTATTTATAATTGAAAGAAAGGATATTAGTTAAAATATATATTTTTTAGTTTAAATAAGATCTTAAATAATGTTGTGTACCTCTTTTGATTAATTTAAACACTTTGGACCCAGTTTGCTTCCTATATTTACTTGATTTGTATATATTCCGAAGAGAGAAAGTTAGTATCTTGTCACGGTCACCATAGACATATTTTTATAAAGCTAAATCCTCGTTAAACCAAAGTCCTCTCATTTGAATATCTTAGAATTTCTATAATTTCTTATCCTTTATATTTGACAACTCAACTAATTGCTCCACTTTCGTTTTCCCTTTCCTCTTGCAGAATTCATGGAGATGATGACTGGCGAATAAGCGCTACTATGGACCACACATCGCATCATTATTAATTGTCTACTACCCGCTATCCCCGAGGCTTGAATAAACGTTTTGTATTTGATTTGTACGATTGAGTATTGAGTAATCATAATTACGCTATAAATAATCCGCTGGTGCAGGAACTACGAGAGGGTAGAAAAACCCAAAGCCAAAGCATTCTAAGCTGCTGCATCTGCATCCGAGTTGAGTCATCTTAATTGAGGCTTTCTGGCTGCGAGATTATTATTTTTCGATGCTTGCACAAGCATGCTGCTAGGCTGGGAGTGGGCGTGGCCGCCTGCTCATTTGTGTGTTAATTTGGCAAGGCCACGCGGCGTATGGGTGATGTGATGCATGTTGCGCATACGCAGCGTGGACCTTCAGTACATTATTTTTCCGCTCTTTTTCATTCAAATCGTTGCTGTGGCTGCTTGATGGCTGGAAATGCAAGTGCGTGCAAATTCCTTTTGCCACTTGGCTGGCGTTCTGGTCCGCGCAGCTGTGTCAAACCCATAGAGACTGTGTCTGTGCCTTTCCAAACTGGCAGCTAGCTGGCAAATGTCAGTGAGCATTCTCCTTGTTTGTTGCCAGAAAAGATGTCAAGCATTTTCGCTAAACTTGGCCCCCGAAACATGCAACTGCCCTTTCTGCAAAAGTTTAACTCAACCCAAGTATGTACGTACTGGGAGAAGGGGCAGTGGCAGATGGATGTTTTGCCGCCAAGTGGAGCAACTTGTTTTGCGCAATGCCCACTCCTCCTCCTCCTCCTCCTCGGATTTTGCCCGGAGGGTGTCGATATTAGTGGTATTTATTACCAGTTTTCCACTCAATCGTTAGGTGAAAGGTCACCCGGACTGGACCTGGCCCTGTGAAAGAGCTGCTGCCACGAAATCCCAGCTGCCCGGATTTATGGACATCCGTCTGGGGCAGACGGCACATTTCTATATGCGATTCTTAGCGCCGAGCGAGACTGTTTCCCAAACGTGCCATTCAATGGAGATGAATCTGCAGCGGCAGCAGAAGCAGCAGCGGAATGATGACGCTCGCCGCTGCCGATGGATGATGCGCTCGAGCGTTGAGAGTTTCGATTGGATTTCAATTTACGAGCAGCAAGCGGCGGCAACTTGCTAATTTTTACCAACTCGGGAGAGATGTGGCTGAGAGCGTTTGTTTAACGAGACAAGGTACATTGGGTAAACGAGATGCCGCCGCCACCGTCGTCGTCGCTGAGACAATGGGGCGAACCTATGCAGCTTGGATGCAGCTCCTCCTCCTTCTCGTTCGCCTCCCTTTGGCTGGCAATTGTTTTTGCCCCAACACAGCTGCACACGATTCGCAATAAATGCCATAAAGTATCAAAATCTCAGCACTCGCTCAGCAGCGCCAAGCTCCGAGCTTGGCTGCAGCTCCGGCTCTGAAGCTAGAGCTCATTCCATTCCATTTGATTGCATTTGGCGCCGAAACCAAGTATAAAAGCGGGAGAACCCAGGCTGCGATCGGCACATTAGTACCGTGACAATCGAGGAGCCACATCACACGCGGTGGCATCTACCAGTGCAGCTGTGTTCCCAACAAGGACTCGCGTGGATTCGATCGTTTCGTTCGTTTGTTCGTTTTGTTTTGTGTCAAGGATTGTGGCAAGGACTCCGCTGCAAATACCACTTGGAATATTAACTCGAACCTATAACAGGGATGGCTCCTAAGTGGGTAAGTTCAGTGCTTACAGGAAAATCTAAGAGATAGATCCTCGAAGTGGTTTTTTCCTAGTTGTGGTTTGAATAAATCAATTTTAATAGGTTAATTTACCTTCTTACAAGGATGAGTTCAAAGCTGGAAAATAATGTTTTAATTTTTTGCTATGCAAAAATCGATTTTTAAGCGATTACCAGTCCTATTTTGAGAACTAGAAAATATTTAACTGTTGTGTCCTTTTAATGTTTCAAGACCATCCTCCGAGACTTGGCTCCAAAAATTATTATTTATTCTTAAAAAGAAAGTATTCGTTAAAAGAAGATTTGGAAAAATTTATTAAGCAAAAAAACTTTCATAATTATATTATGCGGTCTGAACTATATTTTCTAATATTTTTAGATATTTAACAAATTGCTCCAAAAAATATTTTTATAAATTCCAAAACAAATTAAATTTGTTGAATATTAAAGAATATTAAAAATATAGTTCAGACGGCAGGATAATATGTATATTAATCGAAGTGTTTTTATTTAATAAATTTTCCAAATCTTCTTTTGATAAATGTTAATCTGGCTTAAACGAATAAATTAAGAAAAGGTCCTTTTTGAAGTGTTAACTTAGCCATTGGATATTCCAAAGATACCAAATATATAAATTTACAAACTTCATAAAACACTAAGAAACATGTACCTAATTATGTAATTTTGAAGTGAACATGTACGAGAGTACTCATGAAACAAGGCCAAATATAACATTTAGATTAAGTGAAACGTCCTGACTTAGCAATTATAGTAAAAAACACCGAAATAAATGAACCGACTGGCCAAAGGATCTAGAGCTGGAAGAGGATCGATTACTTTTGCACGCCTAATTCGATTTAAAATCGATTAACATAGAAGGTTTCCCAGCTCTAGTGGGAATGCTTCTTCTAGAAAAGTTAAACTAGCAAAGCGTGGGCCGAAAAGTAAACTATTTAGCTCAATTTGTAATATTACCAGAAGAATAATGTTTAACAACAAATCACTAGTGCCTCTCCCACCCACTTAGTACTAAAACAATTCATTAAAGATCGAGATAAATTAATTGGCCTGCCGCAGGGAGGAAGGATTTCCCCATCGCACTTAGCATATCCGATTGTCTTGGAAAAGATCAAGAAACGCATAAATTAAGAGGCCATTGGCAATCCAAGCTGGAGGAGGAGACGCTAAAGATGGATGCTGGCACGCAAAGTTGCCCAAGTAACGGTCGTGTCCGTCCCGCCTCCAAAGCAGATCATCATGGAAATGGAAATGGAAATGGAAGCAGTGGAAGCAAAGGCAGTGGCGACCCAATTGGCAGCCCATTTGCAATTACCGCAATTATATTTTTGCAGTTGCGAAATGCTGTCGAAGATGTCTGCGCGCCGGTCACGAAATCCCCGAAGAGTCTCCAAACTCTGGCTCTGGCCCAAAGGGGCAGGCGTTGGTTGCATGTGGCACCGTCACACTGCCTCAAGATGCCTCCGAGATGAGTCAGTGTGTGCTGCAAATGTCAGAATTTTCATTATTCGGAGAATTGCATTATTCAGGTGCGCGACAATCGCGCGACAAGTGAGCTCATCAGTCGATGGAGCTGTTACGGGGAGTCCATAAACGGTTTAAACTTCAACTTGACACTCGCTGGTCGCTGGTTCGACGGTACTGCCCCAGCTCCAGTCCCAGCCGATCCGTTTACTTAACCTTCCCAGCCAGCAGCAGCAGCAGTCTCTTTCGATTGTTCACACGCTGCTGCTGCTGCTGCATCTTCGTATTCGATTGCCCCAAGCGGCAGACATCTTCTGTCTAACAAGAAGTCCATAAATATCAGAGTTCGCCGATGTCGATGAAGAGCTTGATATAGTCGCTGGATAGTATAGGTATTAGCAGCCTTAATGGCCGATTTGCAACAATGGAAAATGGAAAATGGAAAACGTGAGCCGATCCGATGTCAATGGGCGCGAGTAAGCGCTTCATTGATGAAACGAAATGGCCGACATTTTGGCCACACTCTTGACCCCGTTCGAGGTCGGATCATCTCTAGCTTCTTCAACTGTACTCCATTCTCCCCATTCATAGGAATGTGCCAACATCCAGGTTAAGTGTTAATTAATTTTTGGGCACTTGAAAGCGATTTTTAGAACGCTTTTATGGCCACATCAAATCAGGGAAAAACGGGGTCTAGGACTTTACAAGTAAATACAAAATATTGCAGGCTTTTACTAATTGTAATGTTTTAGTAATTAAATGCTTAAGACTTAAAAGCAATTAAAGGAAAAGAAGAATTGTAGCTTCCTTGCTTGCTCATTTTGAAATGTTAAAATATTTTAACTTAATCATCTTTGCAGTTTCATAGAATAGAGTCTCTAAACTATAAAATCTTACACAATAAATCAACAATTGTTTGATTATTAATCGTGGTCATTAAAGTTTAATGTTTCCATTAATAATTGCCCATAAATTGTTGAACTTTTTATAGTCCACCAAGATATATTCTATACTTATTACGAAGGAATCTATGGATATTATAGCCATCAGAGATTATTTCACAATGTGTTAGCCCACATGCCTGGCTCCAGGCCAAGCGTGCATCGCGATGAACTTTCCACTTGCCTTGCATAAATTTGTAGCCTTACCTCTCAATCTCTTCCAGGCTCTGTTGATCACGACGCTGACGCTGGCGCAGGCGGCTAAGCTGGATAACAAATACCTGCCTCCACCTGCCAGTGCGGCCAGTGCGGGCGGCAGTCCAGGAGCGGGGCTCCAGGGACCCGGAGGCGGCTTCGGGGGAGGTGCACCAGGTGGTGGCTTTGGAGGAGGAGCACCAGGTGGTGGCTTCGGGGGAGGAGCACCAGGTGGTGGCTTCGGGGGAGGAGCACCAGGGGGTGGCTTTGGAGGATCTGGAGGACCTGGCGGCTTTGGCGGCGGCAACAACGGATTGGGTGGCTTCGCCAATGGTCGACCCATCGCCCCTGGTGCCGGAGGGGGCGGTTCCGTACCCATACCGCGACCCAGTGCTCCGGCTGGTGCCCCGCCCGCCGGCGGACCACCCATTCCCATCCTGTCGTTCGTGAACGAGAACGACGGCGATGGCAACTATCGCTTCAGCTACGAGACCGGCAATGGGATCAAGGCCCAGGAAGAGGGCACCGTGAAGAACAAGGGCTCGGAGAACGAGATACCCTCCGTGATGGGCTCCTATTCGTACACGAATCCCGAGGGCGAGCTCGTCGAGATCATGTACACGGCGGATGAACGCGGCTTCGTGCCCTCGGGCGCCGCTCTTCCAACCCCACCGCCCATTCCCGAGGCTATAGCCAAGTCACTGGCCGCCCAGGGCATCAACGTGCTGCCAGGCGGTGGATTCACCGGCGGTGGTGGTGGCCAAGGTGAGTAATTAACCGGGAAAACTGATGTAATCACTAAACATTCTTCGATTTCATACTTCAGG